>OZ022520.1:23087470-25610892 GCA_963989415.1 Cerceris ruficornis | reverse complement strand
CAATTGACACGCGGATAGGAGAATAAACGAAAACGATCTTAATTCGACCTCGATTTTTCGCTCGCCGCAGAAACGAGACTTTTGGTGGTGGAAGGTTGTGAAAATCGAATTAGCGGTGGAAGGTTATGGCGAGTGCCGGTAGATGTCGGCACAGTTACCAGCCATCGAAACTCCCTCGATGATGATACCGTGAATATTCTATGGCCCCGAAAGTATCGATACTGCGAATACCGCTTCCTCGGTCTTCAGATTTTTATCGCGAACTTGGGATTCAATTTTTCTGGCATATTCCGATATCCTGCTCTTTCTTTCGCCGTACCGGGTCTACTGCGCCGGCATAAAAACTCACCCCTTCTTCGAGGGTCTCTTCTTAAACAAGTGGATACTCCACGGCGTTTGAATTTTAATTTTTATTTCCCTTTCAGAATTCTGAAAGTTTCTACAATTTACCTCGACAAAAAAATTAAATAAAATGTCTTCGATACATGAAAACCATAGTTGCTGTAGAATTGGAGGATTTTATAGATTCTGAATCCACCTAAAGCTACAAGTCCCAGGCGAAACGATCGTAGCAATTAAAGCCGAATTGCAGAACGACGCTACTTCAAATTATATATTATACAATCAATTTGTAATAACCAAAATCAATAGTCACAGACTCGATATACCAAAAAGAAGAGGAACCTTCGATGAACTATCCGCAAAGCCCTAAATTCCGAAACGTTCCAGGCACGAAGGAGTAAAGAAGCCCATTCCCTCCATTATCCCATACCGAAAACTATCGAGGCTCGTTCGTTAACGAGGCGAGACTGTATTAGTCTCAAGGTCAGATCGCGGTCCAGAAATACCCGAGATCGTTATTTGCAGTCCATTAAGAGCAGGAGGTCTTTACTGCCCTCTGTAGCAGGGATTCCAAGGGCCGTCGAGCTCCAAGCAAGTCAGTCGCGTTCAATCCTACAGGAATGATCTTTACGCGCAATTCGGGACAGAAAAAAGGGGCAGAAAAGGTCGCCGGGTCGAAGGAGGACGGAACGTGGAAGGAAGGAAACCGATGATCCTTCTCCTTCGTCCTACGATTCCTCCGGTGTGGATATAACCGCGTCGTCCGGCTCCTCCGTTCCGTCCCTTCCGCGATTCTCGTTGGTAAGGTATTCTAGTTCGTTTTCTCTTTTGTCGTCTCCTACCACGGCAGGTCGGCGGTAGAGCCACGCCGAAGCCAGGGAGTGGTTGTCCTCCCACGGTCTCTCTCTCCTCGGCTACGAGTTTTCGTTCGGTTAGAGGAGTCGGCGGGCGCCCATTGCCCGTCACTATCCCCAGTTTCCGCGCCATTTCTCCGTAACGCGCGCCATTTCCTCCCTTCTCTCATACCACCGTGTCCGCTCTCTCACCCTCTCTCTCTTCTCCCTCTCTCATCCTCTTCTCCCTTGCCCTTTCTCTCTCTCACCCTTGCCCTTTTGCTCTTTCTCTCGCTACCTCTCTTTCATCTCCCCTCGCTTCCCTCTTCGAACTACCCCTCGCTGTTTGTTCTTTATTTGGGTTATTTGGCCCGCGCAAATACCACCTTCCACAGTCTCCGACCTTTGCCACCCCCTTTTTGCACCGCGACCCACGAGGGGGAAGAAATTTTTGAAAAATATCTCCGAACCTCTCTCCTTCCACGGTACTTTCTCCATCCCTCGTAAATTCCACCGTAGCCTCGTACAGATCGTTACCCTCTCCGGGATAATTTTAAAACGTTATCCCGAGCAACCGAAACATCGAGCGTGCCCGGAGAATCGTCGACAATGGCGATGTTATCGAGAATGGAAAAAAAACAGTGCGCAGAACAACGACACCGACGACAAAGGAGATGTCCGTCGATGCCGTCAACGAGGAAAGTTCGAGAGGACGCGACGTTGGATGTTCTCCAAGTCGCAAGAATCGCTAAAACGTCCCGCGTGCATTGGCATTTTACGTATCGGCCCCGGGCGACACGTACGGAACGTGCTTTTTAATCCCCTGCAACGAACCTTCTCCCCCTTTCAGCCCCTCGCGGCAACGATCTCGTGTTCACGATTTTAATCAACGTGTCGGATCGGGCCATGGCGCCCATGAAGCCCTCCCGGACTATAATTTTGTGGTAAACGGTGCGACCGCCGGCATAAGAAGAGGGAACACCGGCGCAACGAAACCGACGGTGTCCGCTTCGATACCGCCCATTTTAAATATAATTATATTCGTACGAAAGTATCCAGGTCTCGCGATTCTCGATCAAACGTGCAGATTTTCTCGTCGTTCGATGCTCACTGTTCGGAAGTCTCGCGAAAACGTGTAGGCTTAGGTCGCGTTCTTATATTTGTACCGGTATCGCTGATGTTCGAGGTGGTATCGATGAAGTTTCAAGGCTTTTCGAGTGTGTTGGCACTTTAGAAGTCGATAGGGGAAGATAGTAACTTGTGGCGAGATAAAAATTGAGTATCCAACAAGTTAGACGTAGGGAAGTTTTGGTAAGTACAGTTTGCGGGTGTATGAGTGGCGCAGTTGATGACCGTAGGGTGTGTAAACTCTGAGGATGAAATTTCCCAAATTTGAGAAATACCGGGGAAGGTTGTTTCTCGAGTACGTAATATTGTAAACGAGCTTATTAAATCACAGTTGAACCACGACTGTTATATCTAGTAAAATTTAGATACGCTGTATAATTTGGAAAAGGAGAAATCAAGAGGTGAAAAAGATGATTAACCCCTTAGCCTACAATAACGTGTGACCCTAGTGGCGCAGTAAAAGAAATAGGAAATTTTGAAGTTTTGCAAAACCTATGAAACTGAAAAATGTCAATAAGATACAACACGATAAAATTATTTCTATAATATTAATATTAAATTTTACGATATAAAAAAGAATTAAATTATAATTATAAAAGTTAAATTATACGATATATCAAGAGTCACTGATCAATTTCTATTTTACCAATTTAATTCTGAAACATTGCGGAGAAAGTCACAAGAGGAGTCGTAGGGCAAGGGGTTAATTATCTACTTTAGGTTTTATCGGATAGAAGTCGAATATTTACTTCACGGCTGTCCTATCAATTTAGGTAACTTTTGAGAAAAAATTTGTAACCGGTCATTTCAACCGGCTTGGAAGATTCAGTGTTAAACCCCTCGTTAACGTGCCAGACTTCATCCTTTCCACCTCCACAAGATTTTTCCTAATTTATCATGAATCCCATCGTAACCTCCGTCGTTTAAAATCCACCTAAAACAATGCATCGCACCGAAAATAACTGCGGTTAAATCGGAAATTCCGAAAAGCAACAAACGGAGCCCGATAACATTCAAGCTCCTTTCCCACCCCGCTAAATCGCCGATTTTCTCGAGCAGCACTCTGCGCTCTCGTTGTCGCACGCAAGCTCAAAACGGTTCACCTGGCGATCGATCGTTAAGACCACTTCCATGGCTGCGTAAAACCGTAGCCATGGTCTCGTAATCCGCAAACGTTGGCTTTAACTCGACGCTGGTTGCTCGGCAGCGGCGCGAAAAACCGGCATACCGGAATATCCGTCGATGGATCGTTCGGTATCCGTTCGCCGCGATACGTCTGGCGGTCTTCCAAGTCTCTCGTCGACCTAGGGCACCCCTGTATATGTCGAGGTAGCGTTGACAGGAATGGCAATAAAAATAAATATCCGACCGGGATCTCGTGGACTGACGAAAAACCAGAGAAGGGTGGACGCTACTAGCTGACGTGGCACGTCGTCGCTCGTCGATAGAAACGGAGACCCCGAGGGCGTCCGGCTTCCGGTCGGTGGAATGGCTTTCCTCTCTCTTTTGCTTGCTTTTTCGGGAACGACGACGGCGAGGACGACGACGAGTGGCCGCCGAGGCGTTTCTATCCCTTCTCGATGAGAACGGGAGAGGGAAGAGGAAAAAGAATGGAAAGAATCGAGGGAGAGGAAAGGGAGGAAGAGCGAGAAGAAGATACCGTGGTACGGTATTGAATTAACGATCCACGGGATACCGGAAGGAAATTCCCAAATGGCCTACCCCCTCTGGCTCCGTTTTTCCAAAGTTCTTCGGACGTTTCCCGCGTTATTTACGGAATCGGAGTTGTCGCTTTTTTTTTTCCTCCCTTTTTCCGACATCGTCGGGTTGCAAAACCTTTCGTGGGACGTTTCGGGTAACGAATGCGAGACGGCACGAGGTTGAGAATTAAGGTCGAACGTCTCGAAACGTCGGGGATTAAAATCAGCGGGATTCCATGATTTTCGCTGTTCGTTCTTAACCGCTCGCACGCCCTGTACTACGATGTTTAATTAGAAAGTTAGATTAGCAAGTTTAATCACGGAATTTCGGAACTTTTAACGGCCTCTTGCGCTCGAGATTTTCCTCTCGTGTCGAATCACCGAATCGAACATGGAGGATTCTTGAAGAAAAAGAAAAATAGAGTAGGGATATCCGTTGCAGAGAAGAAGAAATGAGGGTCGACGATAAATTCCAGATTCGTACTTTTTTTCCAGGAGGTTATTAAGATGAAATAAAGATTCTCGCCTCAGCCTCCCTTTCCGCAAAATACTTTTAGGAATCGTTCCGGCAGTTCGGCAAAATCACGAACCTTTCGAGACGTCGTTACGAAGCTACGTGCCTTGCAACTTCAGACGCCTAATTCTCCTTATGATCCTGCACTATTTCGTAAACCGCAGTCGTTGTACTCCTGGGACGATCGTGCAACGAGATTCTACGGAACATCTGCGCCAACCGGGAGGACTCGACGCCAAAATTGCATTTCTTACGTCGCGGATAGAGATTTTCCTGATTCGAAGACAACTTCGAATTACCAGACCTGCGATTTCGGCGCTTACGGCTCCTTAACGTGGAACGTGAATAATATTCGATGAATTTTAATAAGGGAAAATAAATGAAGAACAGTGTTCTTCCTGTTTCACGATCATCCGTGAACAGCGTAATCGTGTTTCGATGGCAATTGTAAATAATTATTTATGTGTAGTGACAATCATTTAAGGGATATAGATTAATATAGAAATATGGAATATAGATGTCGAAGTTATTCTGAATAAATGTAGAGCGTAAAAAATTATTTATAAGTGACTGCCCAATATCAGTCTTGTACTTTTGAAGTATTTTCTTCGTGGGATATGATTGCGAGAAAACAGTTGCCCTTTCTGGTGCAGGTAACTTTCTACCGACTTAACCCTTTCGAGACTGTTGGGACACATATCTATTACAATTAAGTATAAACACTATTTTTATATTCCTTTCTTGCTATTACATGTAATACACTACATGTGTATCAAATCAGAATAAATTTTCTTATAATTTTGATAAGACTAATGGGAGATATATGTCCCAGGCTGTAACTTTGCACTGATGTAAAAAAAATCATTAATTTTCTTTTACCCTATTATAATGAATAAATTCATCACCTGAAGTATTAGTAATGTAACCTGCCTCTTTCATTTTCTTTAAAAAAAATCCGTCTCGAAAGGGTTAATTTCGATGCTAGAATTTGACGGTATTTTTATCCCTTCGCTTAAACATCCCCAAGTATCTACAGTTATTCGGTGATCACGTAAAAACGAACAACCACCGACAGAGAATTTCCCAAAGTGAATTTAACTCGGCCGACGAAAAGTTGCTAAAATAATTCACACCGCGAAGGATTAAAAATCAGCACGCACGAAAGAGTTACTTAAAAGTAGAAGCGCCGTCGTTTTTTCCTTCCAAAAAAATCGCAACGAGTTCTCGGTATTCGTTGGACTCTCGAAGGTCCGCCGTGGATGAGAAGGCAAGGGGGAACGGTCTCGGGGAATCCCCTCCACTCGTCGGTCCCACTTTGGGGCCCCATGAGCAGCCAACAAGTCGTCCTTGGATGGTCAACCCTCCTCTCCTACCAGGCCCCCCATTACCATCATGGCTGGTGCTAAAGCTTCTCCATCAGCTCCTTCTATATTACTAATATTATTCTGCTAGTTATGCAACGAGTCAGCGAAAAAAAGGTGCCGGTCGGATATACACACGTAATAGAATTAATAAAAGATGGTAAAAAGACGATTTATGCGACGACTTCATAGAGCTTTCCAAGATTTTCCTTTTAGAGTCGTCACAAAATATTCATCGTCGACGGGTCAACGATTTTGGACGTAAGTTTTTGTCTCCTTTCCTTTTTTTTTTAAATTAAAAGTGACGATACTTTATCGTTGCACTCGATGCGACGATTTTTAGCGCGTTTTCGGTATTCTTTGGGAGCTTAAGTGCACTTTATAGATTTCATCGTATCGAAAAATGAACGTTGAACGTTGGCGATTCGTAAATAAAGCCATCGTAATCGATCGCATTCGAATTTGACAGGACGATTCCGCGGTACAGGTGTGCTTATTATCGCAAATCGGTAGCCGAACGTACGCAAAATGGGAACGATCTCGATCGAAGATATCGCCGGCCGATATTGAATCAACTTTAATTTTATGCAATCTGTATAACTTCACGTTACAATCAACGTTTTCCAATATAAAGAGATGTATATATATGCATATAGATACATGTATATATGTACATACGTCCCATTGAAACGTATCGCAATATACTGCCGGTATGCACAATAAATATGATATTGTTTTAATGGATCAAATAAAAGAGCGAAAGAATGATACTGCAATCAGTGTTCTGCAATTCTAGCCGTCGTGTTTCATATTTAGGAATGCGAAACGTGGATGCAACGGTTTGCGCAGGTACTACCGAATGCATAACGTATTTCATGGAACAATTTAATATTTACATTTAACTTCCTTTCTTGTATAATGAAACAATTTCACACGTTACGTGTATTCGCATCTTACAAATTCACGGGGGCATTAATAATTCATTGGAAGGACGTTTATAATGCGTAGCATTAATAATCGTGAATATTTTGTCAAAATTGTGCGCAATGTGTGAAATAAATTTTCGGTAACTTTCGTAAAACTATTCGCGAAGAATTGTACGATGTTACGTGCAATTTCTTCTCTATCACTTTTAGTTTGCGTTTTTGCAATTAATCGTGCTATAATTCTTTGGTTTTAAAATGCAGCGAAGATAAAGCAGCGTTACTTTGCGAAGGGCGAAATGATATTTAAAACAGCTAACTTTTTAAGGGACATTTAGAAATTTCGTAGGTTCGTTTCAGAAGTAGAATCTCTCTGTATCCCTTCTTTGTTGGAATCATTGCAAATCATTTTTATTTGGTAGCTTTTTTCTTATTGGCACAACACTGCACCTTTACATTTTCGAAAGCGAACTGCAATACTATTTGAAATAATAATTATCAGAAAAACATTCCCAAATTGTAGCTTCTAGTCCAAAGAAAATTCCTCCACCCTTCTTCCCAATATTAATAACCACGACTCGTTTAAAAATAACGCCAAAAAATCGCTCCAGAAATTCAATCTCATCGTGCAACATGAATCATATAAGTTCAAATGCAGCGGACAAGCATCTTAAACTTAAAAATTTTGAATTCTCATCGCAGAAACAACCATGGAAACCGTTCATTGCCGATACAAGGGATAAAAATCTTTCATCGCCGCAACAAAAGCTAGGTTTTTCATTGATTAAAAAATTTCGCACACCCTTCGGCTGTAGCTGCATCGAAATCATTTGTCGGCACGCGAAAAGCATGCATTTCTATCGATAACCCTCGACGATATCGATTCGAGTCTCGTTTAAGTAAGCGAATCGTATCCGACGGATGCAGACGTAGCAGTTCAATCCGTGCAATGGATAGAGAATGGAAAAACAGATAGTTCCGCTAGTTTCTTGTTGTTCGGTGAGATCCTACGAGATATGGGTTTGATCATGGGAAGTGCCATTTCCAAATATTACCCACGAACGTTTCTACTTTCGCTGCGAATTCGAGCGAGGAAACGATTTATATCCTTGCATGGAAAAAGAGGGATTTATTGACGGATATTGGGAATAAAAATTGAGTTTATTTTCATTTTTTCATTTAAAGGAGAATTATTAACGGAGACAGATATATTGGAAAAAAATTGGCCGATTTAATCGTGGCAATTTTACAGAATGCGGAAAGTTGAAATAAACTGGGAGCGTTATAAAGCAAAGGAATTTTTCCAAAGGGTTGGAGAACAGATTTTTATATTGTCTGGGAAATTTATCGTTAACTATTCGCGATTAATTTAAAAACAATTTAAAAACAATTATGTGGTATAACCTTTGCGAATTAATTACAAATAAAGGTACCTTCTCGCCTCGCTAATGACAAATTGAATTAATTTCAAACAAAGGTACCTTGGAATGTCAATAAATGCAAATTAAACGAGCCTGGAGCAAAGCTACGTCCTCACCTCGTTAATTATAAATTTGCCACACCTATCTTCCAAATTTCCAAAAGACAAAAAGCCAGGAATTTATAGTGCACGCGAATAGTTCAACTCCAAAATAACTTGCGATAATTTAAAAAATATCGTCTCGTATTCTAAAAAAATCGAAATTAGCCACGAAAGATACTGGTGTGCGTTGAAAAAGGACACGCATCCGGTGAATCCTTCGCAATTACACGATGCAATAAGAGCACAGTAAGGGAAACGGGTCAGCGGGGATATAAATAACGAAACGAAATCCGCGATATTTATTGGCGATGGTGTTGGGTGCACTTTGAACACGCAACTGTAATAATGAGACTGAAAGTATGCGATTCGTCGGTAAGAAACGTTAAAAGCGAGGTACGAGCGAATTTATTGCTTTTGATCTGAGGCAGTTAGGGATAATTTATAGTCGAGCATAATCGATTTTCAATAAGCACCATGGAATCAAGCTTTCACCGCACGGAGGCGAGCATAAAGAAGATAATATCACCGACATGGTGTTATAATAAGATGGTATGTATATAATTTTGTTATCGATATCGAAACAGGTGTTCCCTATCTTTATGCGATCTAAAGCCAACGGAAGCTCCGGCGGGCTAATGCATTTCCTTCGAATCGTTCGTTAGATGTGCGCCTTACCGATTTCGCAATTGAGGCTTTCCTACCCTTATTTTTGTCCTATTTGTTCTAAAAGTCAGAATTTTATCAATTAATATTTTCCATTGTATTTCTGCCATGATAAATCGGCGTTTCTGTGAGAGTTAAGTGATATTTCTGGGAAGGGGTTGAAAATTCAACAGAGTGCTTAAGGCTCGATGATACTAAACATTTAAGAATTATCCTATAATAGAAAATTGTACGAAATTGGAGGAAGTACTATCAATTCTTTAATCAGGTAAACTTTAAAAATTCTCATAACGCAAGTAACTTGAAATTCTTAGAGGTTTTATCGTTTAAAATTAATTTCAGAAAATCTATTGACACCCTCAACATTTCGTTCCTCAATTTCAGCAGCACAGACGTTGAACCACCATGAAATTACCATTAAATCTCTCAAATTTCTGTTTCACAAAAACCATCAAGAAATTCTTGAAGTCTCACCGCAAAAGCTAAATGATGCGCGAAAGAATATACAACAGAAAAATATCTTAATAATAAAAAGCAAGTGTCCCTTCGCAGAAAAAAACAAGAAAATAGAAAAAAAAGTCTAGAATCCCAGAGAATGCCAGCCTGAATCGTCTCAGCGTGTATGGAATTGAATTTTTTATTTCTTCATTTGCGTATCGAGGGACGTTTCGCTTGGTACACCCGATATACGCGCAGAATGGAGACTAGACATGTATATAGATATGTGCGGTATCTCTACTGCACGGCCAATGGGGTTTGAATGGCCGTGATAAAATGCTATGGCTTCCGAATGTTGACTAAACTGCATCCATTGCAGGTAGAAAACCAACTGGAAAATAACAACAGGATTTGACGAATGGGCCCGTTACCGCTTTCAAGAAAATGCGAGGAGGACTTGGAATTTTTATGCGCATTCGTGATAACATTTTCAACTAAAATTTCAAGATTTTTTCTCTATTCTTTCCTTTGTTCCACTATGGTTTTATTAAGCCTGCTGTTTCCCTCGGGCCTATAAGACCCGAAATAAAGATTATGTTTTCACAGATACTATATTTTTGATGCTTGTTTTTGATATTCATTGCATTTAAAATTTACGTCTGTTTGTATATTTTACATTTTTTAAAATGTAAACCTTTATACATTGGGTCACAGTGACCCGAAGGGACACGAGTGTGAGGTGTAAACGTGGAGAACAGCAGGGTTAAGTGTTTGGAGTATCAAGAATTAACTCCCCTGGGACATTTTTTTACTGGACGTACATTGTAGAGTTGATGATTTGCAGAATATTTCTAAAGCTGTTTTTAAAATTTTAAAAGATATTAACACCAGAGTTATCTGCGTTATATTTGTCACATTCGAACATACCGAATAAGTACTTTGGATGAGGAGAAATGAAGAGGTGAAAAGATGATTAATTAAGTAATTCATGTTATACTAGACTGAAGTGGAATATTTACTGCATGGCTCGTCCATCGATTTAAGGAATTTTCGGAAGAAATTCCGGTCACTTTAACCGCCTCGGTAGGTTCAGTTTTAACTGTAGTTAATCGCAATACCAAGGGTCGTCAATAAAGTTAAATTAACCGGCTTCCAAGGCGACTGATTTATCTCAGCAGCGAAGAATCGTCGAAAATTCATCGCCGTTGTAATTGAATTTACACGGTGAAACGTAAGTCTAGCGTATCGCGTTACATTCGACACCCCGAAAGGAGAAAACGTAAGTCCTCGTTGGCTTAAATCAGGCAGTTCTCGGTAACGTCGCAGCATCGCGAAGGAGATACTCTCAGATCGTATCTCCATCACGTAATCTCCATAAAGAATAGATCCCTGGTTTCCCAGGAAAGAGAGAGAGAGAGGCATAATCTTAGAAACACGTCGAAGCCCTTTTCTTTATCGTGAAAAGGTCAAGCATCGTCATATCCGTCGGCCGATAAACGAAACTCCCTTTTTCTCGCGAAAGCCACAAATTCCATGAACTTTCTCCTTCTTCGTTACATTCTCATCGACTTCTCTTTATCTTTCTGCCGTTAGACAATGTATTCATCGCAAGCTGAAATCTACGGAGAGGTTTGAAGCTAAAGACTCCAACTTCCAATTAGGGCCAGGCTTAAGATTCTGTCATTATTGTACACTTTTCCTAAATTATCACTTGCTACGCGATAACCGCGGTGATTTCTCATCCAGCAAAAACTTTAAGCACTAACCGTACTGATACTTTAGCTATACTTATTCTCACCAAATTTTTCAACCGGTTAAAAAATAACGTTAATACCTCTTCCAAATAAATGCAGAAGATTGTTAGTTTAATGCAAGAAACGATTCAGAAAACAGCCCTAAGTTAATAATACCAAAAAACTGATATTTTCATTCCCCTGAACCGGTTACTTGACCGCGCTCGGTACGATTAGCGTTAATTACCACTATATGCTAATTGAAACTAGGTCCGAGCACTGCACGATCCTATACGAAGTGCCTAAGCAAAATGATCACAGCAATTAAGGCCAAGAAGATGCAGAAAACAGGCGCAAGTAACATCATAGTTTTAAAGAAACTACTCTTCAAGGACGCACAGCGGCCACTCGCCATCTCGCAAAGGGGAAGAAGAGAACGGAGTGCAAACAGGACCGATATGAACTCCTCTCGGTGCTCGTTATTAAATGTTAACTGCACTCTCAAAAGAAGAAGAAAGAACGCGTCGATCGTGAACGACGGCCTGGCGTTTTTCAGTGCCGGAGATTAAGAAAATGAAGGCCGTTGGGGAAAAAAGTGGCAGGAAATTGGAGCGAGAAGAAAGGGTGGCACGGAGCCGAAGAAGGCGAGAAGTTGAGGAGGCGAAGGAAAGAGGATGGATAGAAAGAGTGAAAGAGAGAGCGAGAGAATGACAGAGAGACATAGAGAGATGGAGGAAGATGGATGAATCGAAAGGGAAGATAGAAGGAGACGGATCGATGCATGGAGAGAAAGAGAGAGAAGAATTGCAGCGCTATCGGAGCACGTTGCTGCTATTACGCGATGAGTAGGTAATTTGTGGTTGGACGATCGTACATCGGCGAATAACTTGCCGGGGCCGATCGCGAATTAATCAGTGATGATCGTCAGTCAGCCAGGAGGAAAGGCATGGGAGAGGAAGAGGGAGAGGGATAAGAGTATACGTCTCTGAACGCCGTTTATCCAGCGACGCGAGAAGACGAGTTTTTCGAGAGACGAAGACCGAACAGGTGAGAAAAAGAGGTGGTCCGTTGTTAAAGACTTTTTTCACAAATTAATCGTTCGCCGCGATGTAGTGCACTTTTTAAGGGGATGTCGAACGCGATATGAAGTTATGACGACGTTCGAACGTGACTTTTTTCATGCCGAGTTCGAATATAGGCTGACGTCCGGCAATTTTCGCCGATGTCGTTAGGCCGGTTTCATGTTCTTGCAAAGCGACAGCAAAGTTCGGAGATGTTTCCTGTTTCCTCTGGACAGAAGATTCTCCCATAGCTTTCGACGTTAAGATGATAGAGTAATTAACATTTGTTAATTTTCCATCGTCTAAATAATTTTCTGTGGAGAGACTTTGATTCTTTTCGAGGACAGAAATCGAGTGGTTTTATTCACTGGAACGGTTGATTCATCGATGGCGGGTCAAGTGCAATTACAAACAAAGATTTCATTGACGAAAACGAAGAATGATCTTTGGCAAAAGGTCGCGAGATTTCGCCGTAATTTAGGCTCCGTTGATAAGAGTCGAGTGGAAATGACAAATTGGAGATTGCTAAAAATATTTCTACGGATTTATCCAACGCAAAAGAGCGATCAATTAATTCCGATAGCCTCGCGACGGTTTAACCTCTCACCTCGGCAAAAATTTGTCGTCCTTAAAAAAAATGCTTAGAAGTTTCTCTACGAAAAAACTTTAAAAACACATTCATCCAACGACTCATAATTCTTCACCGGCAAGCTAGAAAAATAAACGAGAACGATTTCCGCCCCGGCGCATCCTCATAATTGTTCTTTTTAATTCGGCAATAATAGATAATAAATAACAACAGCCCTAATACTTTATTTGTCAACGGAAGCAGCGACAATAAATATCAAGCGTCCAGTCCCTTCCGAGATCAGCACGTTGCGCCTACCATCTGGACTTAAAAGAGGAGAAAGGAGAAAATGGAGTCGAAGGATCGTTCCTCTGCCATAGCCACTGTTCTCCCGCCGTCATTGCTCTCCTAGTCGACGTGGAAATTATCCAAAGTTCTATTTTTATCGGAAAACGATCCGAACGGGGAGAAAGGAGGAGAGATGCCCTCGTCCAAGCTGCCCGAAAATAAGACGGAACGATCCAGAAGAAACCGAGCACCGCTCGCATTCCGCCATCAGAATCGTTCGTTGGCGGTTCGCTGTTTTCGAACGAACACAAAGATTCTTAGAGAAAAGGGCAGGATACTTGGAGAAAAGGGCAGGATACTTGGAGAAAAGGGCAGGAAACCGATAAAAGGGTGGGCTACGGTGGCTATTGAATTGACCGCTCGGGCTCCCAATTAGAGGGACCGAGGTCGATTCATCTTCATCTTCGCGAGACTTTTCCGCAATCATTCAATCATAGCCCCGATAGTTCCTCCTAAAAGTGCACGTCCTTAACACTAGATTTACGGGAGTGAAATCTGTTACACTGCAGTATATTAAATAAAGACTTTGGGAAAAGAGGGATCAAACGGCAAAGCTGATGATTCGTTAAGTAAATTTTCTATTGTAAAATACACGTGAAATATCTACTGTACTACTTCTCTGTATATTTGAGAAATGCTTATAAAAAAAGTATGAACCCGTCAATTTGACGGCTTCCGTAAACCTAGTGTTAACGAAATGACCTTAGCAGTCGAACACAAAGTGCAGAACGACAAGAACAACGGCAACTAATAAGAGGGCGCGCTCAAAGAAGGACTAAGGTATACGGAGGTTTATCTCGTTTGCGGTGTTACTTCCTACGCCGGGGAATACGAGCGCGTGGGGCACGCACAATCAGGACAAGGCAGATACTCGTAAATATGCAGATGACGGGAGATAATCCAGATCTATGGCGGCCCAGATGAATCACGCGTAGGATTAAGTTTGTGTTTTCTTCGGCGATGCTCGTTTCGTGGCTCGCCACGGCAAGGAGAGAAGTGAAGAGAGGAGAGAGAAGAGAGAAGAAAGGAGAGCCGAGTCGAGGTAAAGCGAGACTCGACTCGGCTCTCGCGGCCGAAGAAAGAACACACGGGAAGAGAGAAGGGAGGCTGCCGGGAAAAGAATGGAGGGAGAAAGAAGGAGTGTAAAGTTAACTTAAGCAAGGGACAAGACGAAGAGGGGTTTCCCCTCGGCGGGAGATGTATGTCGGTACGGTGAACCCTGTAGGATGCAACGGGCCAAAGCATGGAAGATAGGGAGGGACGAGTAGCGGGGGAAGATGGATGTCCTCGACCCCCAAATCCCCCAGTCTCCACCAACCCCCTCCAGGCTTCCTTATCCTTGCCAGCCGTTCATCCCGGACCCTCCAAACTCAAGGAGCGGCGGCCATAATGCCTGGATGCACCACCATCCCCGCCGGTCTTCTCTTCCTCTCTCCTTCGCATTTATTCCCTTTAGATCTCTCTCTTTCCCTCTAGAGCTCCCTTCGACTTCCTACGCCTCGTCCTGCGTTCACGTTCTCTCATTTGTCCTCTCGTTCTCTCGCTCTCTTGCTCCAATTTAAGTCTTAATAAGGCACGCGGCAGCTCTGTTCTAATCCTACGGCCGACGTCTTATTATCGTCGTAGATCAAACGGTGGCGGGAGTAACGTTATTCGAGTTCTACGACGAAATTGCAACGTGCACTTTACACCTGGCTGGGATGAATCGAAATTCTCCGGTTTCAGCGTCGCGGAATTCGCCGTTTTATCAGCAAACGTCTGGGAGTTGGCAATCGTTCTAAATCTTCAAGATTGACTTCGATTTTTCGACTTTGCAATGTACCGACCCTCCGACTGGAGTTAGTAATATCTTCAGAAATATTTTGAACATCGATGCTCACTCACCACTGTCATTGCTCAACCATGATTCACTGCTCCGAAATCCCTATTTTCCTATTTTGACCTTCGACTCCCAAACACCGCCATCTTTCTCCCATTCCTTTCCCTAAAATCCTTAAAACCCTGCGACCCTTTCCGCCGGCACTCTTAACTCTATTCTATTCTCATAATCATAACTTGCACTGCCGTCTCGCTGCACAAATGTGTCTAAATTTAAATGAATCGCCGTGAAAAGTTCTCCAGTTTGGTGATTCCGACAAATTTGAAACTTCGTGTTCCCATTACACCTCGTTCCTCGATATCTTTTGACCCGTGGCAATTACCAGGAAAATTGTATCCTTTGTAATGCAAACTCGAAGTTACGCGTTTGTTGGAGTCAGCAAAACATAGAACTTTTACTATTGACTTGGGTTATTCTGGATTTAAACACGTTTGTGCAGCGACATGGCTTGGAATAAGAACAATGAATGTAATAATTTAATAGAATTATGTTGAGTAGAATTTAGTTAATGAGTAAATGTGCGAATTGAGCGTTGAGTAGAATATCTGATTATGAGAGTCGGCGGAAAGGGACGAAGGGTTTTAAAGACTTCAGGGAAAGGAGTGGGAGAAAGATGACGGAATTTGGCAGTCGAAGGGTCAAGATGGAAAATAGGGATTTTGGACTTGAAACGGTGATTCGAGGATGAGTAATAATAGTAGTGACCAAAGATCGACTCACCACGTCGATGTACAAAATATTAGCAAAGATATTGCTAATTCTAGTCGAAGAATCGGTACATTGCACCTTCGTAGAAGGAAAAGTGCACATTTCCAGCGAAATCATTGCAGATCGATTTCACGCGATCGGCACGCGCTGACTGGCGAAACGACTGGAGGATAAAATACGACGGTAAATTTGTCGTATCCTTTAATTTTACGAGCCCACGTGAATCCATTATACGAAGTGGTGGCGTTTGCCAGGTTAGTGGCACATCGAGCCCATCCTCGAGCAGGCGGCTCCTGGTATTGTGACGTCGGTTTATAGCCTCGTAAACCAGGCAGCGGTACTCGGCATTAGAAAATAACCGGGAACGCGCCGGTTTCGTTTGCCACCGTTTCGCCGGTTGTAAAAGTATAACTGCGACCAGCAAGGACCCTCTGGGACGACCGTGTTTCGCGGGGTGCTGACCGAAAGGATTGTCAGTGAGACAGAAAGTCTATGGTTCCGGTTACGATCTAGCGAGGTCGTAAATTAAACTGTTTAGAACTGGTACCGGTTGATGGGGTAACACCTATGATCAAACCGAAGGTGCGGAGAACGTCTCTTCCGAAGCAGGTGTAAGAAACGATAGCTATGGATCGGATCGGGTTAGAGGTTCACTCCCAATTAGTAGAGCCGAGTTGCAACATCGCCATCTCCGGAAAATTTTTTTTAAATTATTACTTAACATGTCGATGTCTTCGGTGACTCGGATTCCACCTGAAATTGTAGGTTTTCGGCGACCTTCTCACTTTTTTTTTAAATTATTACTTAACATGTCGATGTCTTCGGTGACTCGGAATCCACCTGAAACTGTAGGTTTTCGACAACCTTCTCGCTTAGCTCTACAAGGGCACTAAACGAAAGATAACTCGAACTGAAAGAATCCACCCAAAGCTGTAAACCTCGAGCAATTTCCACTCTTAGTACTATACGAGCACCGAATGAAAGATTTCCCCAACGGTTACCTCACAATTTACGGGTCATCATGACAAATAAAAGCAGGGGTTACTAAAAACCTTTGAGCCTCGCAAAAAGCGGCAACCTGAGCCCCGCTGTTCAACAGGTTCACCGGTCGAAAGCGGAAAACCGCCTGTCTGGATACTAGTTTTAAGAAGAGGCATAGCAGCTCGGAATCTCTTTTTCACGGGGTCCTCGTAATGGTACTCGATGCTCTCCGATTACATAGAGGAAGAGGAGGAGGTGGCGGAGGAGGAAGAGGAGGTGGAAGAAGAGGAAGGAAAGTGTAGGTACGCGTACACGTACACGGGGATCACGTGAAGGATAAATGGGGAGTGGATAACGAAGGTACAAGAGTACGAGAACGAAGTAAGTGCCCCCAACCCCCTGTTTGTAACATAGCGCTTTAGGACGGAGGGAGCGCCATGAGCGATGTCCTGTCGGTCCACCGCTTGCACGTAGGCCACTACGAGAGAGTGCGTACCCTTCTCTCGTGACCATGTGTGTACGCAAGAACGTGCGGTTGCGTACAGGGCGTTTCAAAAACCTCCTTATCATAGGACACATTTAACACTATTGGAACATCCGCTTGCAACGTGGTTCTAGTAAATTGCTACATGTGCGCGAAAAGAGATTGTATTAAATTGCTAATTGGTTCTTGAAATTATTGCCGCTGGCTTTGATTGCTACGATTCTTTCGCCTGCGACGTACTGTTTCTGGTGGGTGTGAAACAACGGAGGCTGTGGTGCTCATATTATACGGGAAATACTTCTCAGAAGTTACCCGAAAATTTTTAACCCTCTGCGGTGCGAAATATTTTCTCAAGTTTGTAACAAGCTAAATGCAATTAATTGCACAACACTTTCTCTCGTTGGTTATTCATTTTTTTAAATGATAGTAATAACTATAGGTACTGAGGGATATTTTCGTGGTATTACAAAGTCATGAATCTGAATAGTGGATATTAATTGGAAAATAAAATAAAGTGGAAAGCTCGAGTATAGCTCGACATAGGACTGCAAAGTGTTAAACTTGGATCCACTGATTGGAAGTCTGAGTTAGATCTCGGTTTTTCAAGGATTACGATTAAGAATTTGTTAATTCTGTGTCATTTAAAATTTCTACTTTTAATTGCCAAATAAATGGCCGTTACCTCGTATAGAAGAAGTGAATTTTTAGAAAGGAAAGTTTAGAATAATGTCACGCAGCAATTTCACTCTCTGTGCATTCTTCGCGTGAAATGGTCATGCAGTGAAGAATCTTCTCGAGACACCCTATACGTAAGGAGCGTGTATACGTCCCGATAGGTTTCTCTCGCGTATGCAAATCAGGCAACGTTAGGTATGTATTCATGGGATCTTATCCGCGTGCACGTGTACCGGGTGAATGATCTCTGCGAGCTACCCCTGCGAGAGGAGAAGAAATTCAAATCTTCTACACTCTCCTCGCGATTCTCCTCTCCTCGGGAGAAGAGAGGCGCATACGCGGTCTAATTTACGAGAGTCTCGTTTTCGAATGACCCGTAGGTTTGCCGAGACACGGTAATATATTTTCGCAAGGAAGAAGAGAAACGAAAAAACGTTCCCCCGTTAAACGCTCGCGGAATCTATTCCTTCTCTCCGGCTCTATAGCTGCGTCCTGCCCTTTCCCCGTTTCTTCGACTTTGTCCATGTTTTTCTTCATTATTCGATCGTTCTTCCTGTTCTTTGATTCTCAGTTCTCCAGCTTTGCCTCGCTTTCTTCCGGTTCCTCGGCTAGTAGCATTCCTCCCTTCCTTCAAATGTGTAATTCTACCTCTCCCCTCTTCGCTTCGTCCTCGCCATCCCTCTGTTTTGACTTCAACTCCCCACTTTTCCCCCTTTTCTCTTCACCCCCAACTTTTTTCATCCTTTTTTTCATTTCTCCCCCTGGAGTCCTCCTTTCTCGACTCTTTCCCTCTGTTTTTCTCCCTCCTGACTATCAAGCACTTCGACTCTCTCTCCTGATCTCCCAAACGAAAAGTCCTCGAGGTCCAGCCGTAGGTGAAACGTCCGAGGGAAGTACTCTTCGTGCTTCGAGGCACACACCCCGATGCACGGACCGATCGTCCTTTGTATGGCCGAACACGTAATCGTCTCATTTACGTATAATTGCAATAACGATGTACTCGTACGTGTACTGAATTATCTCTTTATCGTGTATCGCGTTTCGGGCAAACGTCTCATTTGAATAAGTGGTCAGACATCGTACGAGGGTTGATGAAAGCTTTCGCCGCGCATAAAGATAACGCCGGAGCAATGCCGATGCGATGCGCCTCGCGGTCGTTACTAAAATGTATTCTGCCAACGATGTATTAATTTGAATCGCGCTATAATCACCGCCGTTGTATGTTTATTCGCGCGTCCGAAAGAAATTACGCTCCTCGCGAAGCGTGAACGTCGGCCAAATAATTATCCCCTTTTTTTCTTCTCCTCCGTGATAAATATCCGTGGCACGATTTCCGGAGATAATTATCCCTCGAAAGTGGAGCTACCGCGATCAGGAATAAAAAGAGGTTAAGAGTGGCAGAAAAAAAAGAGAGAGAAACGTAACGATCGAGAGCTAACGAGATGTCGTGTCAAAAGACGATTTCGCGAGATCACACCTCATCGCGCTTCGGAGAAACAACGAGGGTAGTTTAACGACGGTGAGATCGAGGCAATGGAGAATCTTCCCGGGGAATTCTCGACGTATGTAGACTATTATTCCCGGGAAGACATCGGTAACTTTGCCGCGCGGACTGTATAAGCATCACGTGTATATAACATCAATGGCATTAAGAGGGTTGTATCGTCGAAGGAGGTGAATTAAACGACCCGCGCGATCAGATTAAAATAAAGTAAAGCTAGCTACTCAATCGGATCCCTCGAGGAGCCGGGAAAAAAAGGAATCGGCGGGTATTGTCGTTCGGAGAGTCCACCGATCGCCGACGATCTTTGGGTGATCCCAACTGTCTTCCTTCTGGATTCTTTAATAAGTGCCTTGTCAACGGTGAAACAAATCGCATCTGCAATTACCTGGGTCAAAATGACCGCAGCTTGCATCCAAAGATGACAAAAAGGACGACAAAAAACTTCCTAACAGTAAAAATTCATTTGCCACGTTCCAAAGGGTAACGAGATACCCCCGTTTCTGCGATCAGATCTATTCCTCCAAACTCATCGCGGCCGAGCTGAAGGATCGAGAGTGTCCCAGCTCCGCGCATTCCTATCGCTTTCCAGCAAGATCCCCCGATACGACGACAATTACGTACGAGCGAGATCTCGGACGGACAACGGGCGGACGATCGACATACACGCCATAGGTACAACGCCGTGATATCGTGACAAGGCATAAAAAAGTCAAGCAACTATGGCGCTGCATGGCGCGCCATGGCGTGGCACACGGTGCGTTCTGGCGCGGCTTGGCAGGACTAAGTGCGAGATACATCACGGTAACCTTCCCAAGCGCTGTTGGGCCTCGTTTCCTCTCGTTTCAACGTACGGCTACGCTCGTGCAGCCCTCCTCCTCGCTCCCTTTCGGTTTGGTCTTGGATAACGCCAACAACACCGCCGTAGATAAAGGGTCTTCTGATCGTAAAACACTCTCGTTAAGAATATGATCCGGGCTTACCTTCGGACCAACGCGGACACCGGCACCGACACCACCAACACCATCGCTTTGAAAACGGCGCAAAGGAACACACCGAGTCGTCCGGCGAGAATTACGATCGCTACTGCCCCTCTTAGATACTGCGGTGCATATCTACCACCTCGTATAACCTCGTACACCTCGTCAGTGTATAACGAACCACCGTAAACAGCGAGACGAGCATCCACCGGCTTCGCGCCGTCTCGTTCCAACTCTCGGAACATTTTCTTCGCTCTTTCTGCGGCCATATACCAAACGCCTCCATACGTTTTCGTGCTCCCTGTCCCAGACGGATGAGCCTGCCCCGTGAGATTTATCCTCGAGGACGAGCATCGCGAATCGATTATTTATCAGAGAGGAACGCCTCGGGGTTGTTGGTACTCTCGAGTGCATCTATCTTCGGTTACTCCCTGGACGAGTACTAAATATACCGACGTTTTCAAACGACGAGTCGTTTTTCGCGGACGATGGGAGGAAAGTGTCCTTTCTGGGAAAGGGGATCTCGATTGGAGAGAGAATTTTTAAGGTGTTGAGGATTTTGAGGTCGTTGGGGACGAGAGTCGAGGGAGGTTTTGGGGGAACTTTTTGAACGATTCGGAGGAAAGATTTGCTTTGTGAAAATGTAGATAGATCGTTGGAATAGCGAAGAAATTTGGAGGGGTAGGAAAATGAATAGAAATTTCGCTCTTAAAGAGAAACGTTGGATGGTCCCGGCAAGGAACGCTCGGAAGCATCGTTCGCGTTTCCACACCTCGTAGACAACGCGGGCGAGGAGATAGAATGAAAATAAAGTTATAATAATTACCATAAAGCGTAAACCCCCGTTCGCTCTGGAGGAGGAGAAGAGGGAGGAATTTTATCAATTTATTAAATCTCGCGCGAAGAAGCCTCGGGTTACGATACCGATACGGTACGTACGAGAAGACTGCCAGCCGAGGGAATCGATGAATCGGAGAAGAGGTACGATCTTTATCGAGCGACGATGGAGTTTCAAAGGATTTATTGTCAGGCCGGAGGCAACGCGATTGCTACGAGCTCCACCCCTCGATGATATTTGCCTCTTATCCACCGTTGCACCGTGAATCCCCCATCTCGTGAATAAATCCCATAAAACGGAAGTCCTGCAGACGCCATCGTGATGGTTCTTCGAAGAGTATTCGAAAGCGTATCGAAGGAAATACGAGAAAAAGCCGGGGCAGTTTTACCTATGGCGCAATTTTCATTAGCAACTTCCCGAGTACAAGGGATCCTAATGAAAGTAGCGAATTGCAAAATAAACGACTAGCGACAAAGCTAATATAATAAAGCAAGGCCGCGTATTTCATCCTCTCTGCTCATTGGCGCATAACGTCCACCATAACCCCGCAGTGTTGAGATTTACAATCGCGAGGAGCGAATGCGTGCAGGAATGCTCGAGGTAGGTACATATTCGCGCGCGCGCAACCGGCCAAGGGAGGCAGAGAAGAGAAAGAAAGATAGAAGAGAAGTGAGACGGAGGAAAAAGAGGAAAGAGAGACGGTCTAGCAGGGCTGAACACCGCCATGGTGGCTTGAATTATTCATTCCGGAGCCGTTGCATTTGTTGCTGGTACCATATCAGACCTCTACGTCACATTAACCTAAGACACCGGCGTTGTTTCACGTAGTGTCAGCAATTAGATTTCGCGGATAATACGCGAAACTATGATAACCGAGTTTACCGTCCTCTTTGTTGGTAGGAGAGCTCTTGAGAGATACGTTCTCTCGATGGGGCTCTACGCTAGCGTTGTCTCTCTATGTTGATACGTGCACGTATGTATACACGTATGTATGTATGCATGCATGCACGTTGTACGTGCGAGTTGTTGGTAATCCGTGGATTATAATCTCCCGGCTCTCTTTCCCGCGCTCTCGCAGTTTTTCGGAGACGTTAAAAATTTTAACGTCCATTTATATGTCCCGCGGAATACGCGCTGCTCCCATCCTTTCTTTCTCCCTAGGTCTCTTTTGCTCCGTCTCCGTCTCCTCTGAATATTTATTGCACGATATACACGCGAATGTTTAAACGATACCTCGATACGACGTATCGAATAAAGTCGAGATTTCTGGCGGCTTGAACAGCTTGATGAATTGCAGGGGTGGATCTTCGCGAGGCGCGAGAGCGTACAGCGTTAGGACTTTGCGGAGGGTACGGTGTGTATGAAGTTAAAATGGATTCTGTACAAGTATGACATTGCAAAGTAGCATTTTGAAAAAGATGGATGGCAGAATTGTCCTAGTGACAATTGAATTATTTCATATACTCATCTACGTCCACGCACCCCCAAACTCTCTTCACGTGCGGCCTCGGATTTTCTCCTTTTCATCTTCCTGGGAATCTCAATCGTGCTTCTACGTCCATACACGTTCGACTAACACGCATGTCTACCTTCGTGTGCCTACAATCTGATTTCAAGCCATTCTTACGTGACACGCCGTAGAAACTTTCCTGGAGAACGTTGGGGGCAATGGAACCAAGCGGCAGAAGAGTCTCGACGAGAGAACTTCCCGGGAAACTATCAGTGCCGTACGTCAAACGATGTCAAACTACAGAATCGGATTCAGCAGCGCGAAAAAGTCCTCTTAATTCCAGAACAAACGGTATCGTACGACGGACGTTATCGAGAGTCTCCTACGGAGAACGAGTTACGGTTCTTGCTGGCGACCAGCGTTCTCCAACGTTCTCCAGCGTTCTCCGGCGCTTCCACTGGCATATACGTGTGCCACGTTGAAAAAGAAGGCATAAATCTTTAGCGATGCCTATCTCCGAGCAACTTTACGCGACGTTACCTTCGAATGATCGATGCTCATTGTACTCGGAAGTTGAACGCAAAACTTGAGTGGGTGAGAGATTTACGGGTCGCGCAAGGGTGAACGTTCTGTCCGATAGAGAGGCGGATGGAACGATCGAAAGAAGAAGAAGGGCCACCATGGTGGATGTGGAGTTAAAGGTTTTTTTCAAACAGTAGTGTTAGGTATTTTCAAATATTTGGACAGAGATCGACAGAGATCGGATCCATTACCATTAGGAGATTCTTCTTAAATTATTAATTAATGTATCAGAAGTTTTCTGGTTCAGTGTTCATCTAAAACTGTAGCTTCTAGGCGAAATGACCACAGGCTACAGATAACACGTTAAGCGCCACGCCGGCTCCTAGGGACCGGTACTACACTTTCCGTTCAGGCCCTTAATTAGGAAAGGTATCTTTCCGTTTGTTGAAAGAAACTACATTAATTTTTGATAAAATGGTACATTTCTTAATTAAAATCACTAATTATGGATCGTTCAGGTGCGACAGCGTAACTTAGATAAAAAATCAACCGTCGGTTTTCATTGATCAGCGTCAACATAAACGAAAAATTAACCTCCGGTCCCTAGTGACCGGCGTGGCGCTGAACGTGTTAATGGCGGATAATACAAAGAGGGAAAAAAGGTCATTTTAGTCGTCGAGTGACAATTTCCACATATGCGCATCAGGCGACCGGTGGATGTTCGTAAAGCGTGTAATTCGATTGCCTGCAACCGGTGACTGGCGAGAGGAACGAAATGTTAATGAGCCGGCCGTGTCTGCCCCTTAAACGCCGAGGAATCATTTTTCGAATATACTGCCGGTACATTCGTATACGTAAAGTCGCAATTAACGAGTCTGTAATTACCGGCTCGGTAGCGAGCGAGCGGTTTTAATGTTATTATAACGACGCCAATGAAACCCCGGCTGATGTTGTCTCAATTAGGAGATTTAACCGGCTTAATGTGACGTACGATGGAAATTCTAAGGGTAAGAAATTAACGTTATGCATGGAAAGAATCGTTTTGTGCTATTTAACGGTTTGACTGCCACATATCGTGAGCAATATGTGCTGTATTCTGACGTTAAATACGTTAAATAATCATCAAAACGACGTTATCCTGATCATTCTTACAACACCCATCACAAGGAAAATTAATGGAAATTTCTATACGCAAACTACAAACTTGTACATGATTAAATTGTAATACACCACCTTTCCTCAATTATCTCTGATATAAAATATCCATTAAATTCACGAACCAATTAACATCTTAACTCCGTACCCTGTGAATCAAGCCCGGTATGAATTCTCAAGAAGTTACTAGAATACGATTACACTCGTTGCCCCGGAAATAATGGAACACCATTTCCGATAATTATCGCGGCGAACTATCGTCGATAAGTAAAAGTTTAAGGACCACCAGCCAGTACGTAACTCTCGTTACGATTGTTCAACGGGGGTGGCCGATTCCGTATGCGTCTGCCGAACTCGAGGAAAGTTGCTACTTCTGAAATATCGGCTCGAGCACAGAGCAGCCGACCACCCGTGGCGGTGATATTGCCTCGAAGAATTTCAAGTGCGTGAACGAGCGATTTAACCGAGGGCGCCTGATTACCTAACGATTTACACGCTCCTGGCGTGTTCGAAATGGCACTTTTCTCACGAATCAAACGGTCATCGGTATTAACAGTGCCGTCACGTTTGACACGATTCTCACGTCAATGTGATCACGGCAATTCCGAGCAAACGGCCACCGAATGAGTCAGTCTATTGTCGTACCTCCGGGGGTTGCACTTTCTTCCGATTCTATGAGACGAATGCACTTGGAGGTAGAGTAGAAATTGTGCAATTTTTTAATCGATTTTACGCAGGTACGATTGGAATATTTATGAGGAGTGTACCATTGTTTCCGGAAGTATCGCAGTATATTAGAAATTTGCGAGAGTTAATCTACGGTTGGACTAATTTATTTTGACGATGATGTTGAGATTGGAATACGGGCCATCAAATAAATTTTGGGATTACGAAACGAATTGGAAAAAAAATTGTAAAAGAGTCGCTGATTTATGCGTTACACTTCTGATTAATAAATCTTGATAACAGCGCCGTTATTATACACCGTTACCACAACAATAGTATTAACCGTACAGTTGCAATAAATTTTGCAACAAACGTATACGTTTGCATCCATAAAAAAAATTGCTCTGCGAGAAATATTTAGTTAAAATTTCCCAGAAATTTACAGTCGTAATTTCCTCGCAGCCAAACCGCATATTATTGCTATGTATTAATAACACTGGTCTACAAAAATCAACTTGGTTTTTGCTATCAGAATATTTATGCTGATTCTTATAGACATTGCGGCGCTGAACATGAATATGAAGTCTGTTTGCAACAGTGGAACTGCTTTGGCGGCTGAGAGCAGACGTGCGACCTTTAACTAAGGGTTGTACCACTGTAAGGATGAATTACCGAGAAGTACCACAAAAAGAGAGCTATCTGATGCTTCCGAATCTCCTCTTCGAAAGTATTAGACACGCACTAATATATAAAAATGCTCAAATCCGATCAAGGAGCACTGATTACTCATTGGCGGTTAAGGTCAAACTGATAGCGAGGCAACAGCGAAACGACTTGTTATTGTTAGAGGACGAACACCTGCAGAGTGCGACCGCCGAGGACCACGAGAATGTTTTGACAACACGCGGCCGGTCGTCGTCCTCGTCAGTCAGTGAAGTGGAAGTAACACTCTCGCTGCTCGAATATTTAATTACTTTAATATTACGAACATTTAAACGTGTTTAAATAATGGTCACGGGGAGAACGAGACCCAAAATGACCCAACGTTTGTGGATATTTTTCTATCTATCTTAAAAACTAGACGCTCAGGAGGAATTCTTGTAGAAGGAGGCAATAAAACAGACATTTTTCTTGAGGAAACCATAATTGAAAGTTGCAACAAAAGTTTTGTTTTCGACTGAGAAATTAAAATAGCTCCGCAAGACACAAGGTACTGCCAGTGATTCTCAGCGCAACCGTTTCACCCGCGCTAGTATTATGACATGTAGCTTGCTTTATAAATACAATTATTATTTATGAGTTATTTCACGACAATAACGGTACATTAAACATAGAAGTATATTTGTCAAATTTCATTCTACAAATCAGCAATATTATTCAACTGCATTCTCGAGTTCAAGATTATACGACTTATTAAATATAAATGTGCCTGTCACAAAAAGCCCTACATAATGGAGACAAATGGATTACATATCTGAATTCAGCACAAAAAATACTATTAGAATTACATATTAAACCTTTTGTGCCAAACGGAGTACTTTATTTCTCGTCTAGTACTTTTCCATTAATCCTTTGCGGTCGTATTTCATTAAAAACGAAATATGTAATCGCACATACAACAAAACTGCTAAAATCTTATTAAGAATTCTATATACCTCAGAAACGTGTTGATTTTTTGCTTTCATGGCTGAGAGTAGACATACGATGTCAATGGTGAAAGAGCTTTGGTGGCTGAGAGCAGATAAACGACCACTATCTGAGGGTTGATACCACTAAAGATGAATTACAAAGAAGCCCACAAAAAGAGAGGTATGTGGTGATCCTGAATCTCGTCTTCGAAAGTATTACACACGCACTAATAGGTGAAAATTCTTAAATCCGATCACGGAGCAATGATTCCTCGTCGGCGCGACGGTCGAGGGCAAACTGATAGCGAGGCGAACATCGAAACGACTTGTTATTGTTAGAGGACCAACGAGACGAATACCTGGAACGTGCGATCGCCGAGGACCGCCGAATTTGTTTTGATAACGCGAGGCCGTCGTCGTACTTGTCGGGTCAGTGAAGTGGAAATAATTGCTCTCGCTGCTCGTACAGGGAGTCTTGATATTGTAAATGCAACCTTACAATATTGTTTATTGATATGACCAAATGTTAAAACATGTAATACTTTGTTTAATGTAGCGTTATAGTCAAAAAACAACTCACAAACATAAAATGTGTTTGTAAAGCAAACTACATATAATAATTCATAAAGTCATAAAATAACTCGTAAAGAATATGTGAATATTAGTAAAGCAAATTATAATATTAGCGCCGGTAAAACGACTGCGCTGAGAATCACTGGCAGTGCCTTGTGTCTTACGGAGCTATTTTAATTTCTCAGCTGAAAGCAAAACGCGTGTTACAAATTCCAGATATGGTTTTCCCAAGAAAAATGTCTGTTCTATCGCCTCCTGCTATTAGAATTTCTCTTGGGCGACTGGTTTTTTAGGTAAATTGAAAAATATCCACAAAAATTTGAGAATTCTGGGCGTCGTTTTCCCTTTGAGTACTGTTCAAACATGATTAAATGTTTATAACATTAAATATGCAACGTTATATTCAGGAGGATTTGTAGAATATTTTTAAGCAAAAAGAATTAAATAACTTTAACAAAAATGTAGTCTGACGGAGACAAACGAACTTCATATTCGTGTTCGGCGCCACAAAATTTATAAGAATCGCCATAAATATTCTTTGCGCAAAAATCGTGTCGACCAGTGTGAATTTGAATCGGCGATACGCGTAAAACAATAACCTTCTGTAAGCCCGCTAGAACCGACGATAGAAAACAACTAAAGTCCGTGTGATCGTCGTGAAACGTTAAAACATTCCAAAGTGTCGGAAAGTGCAATACGTACGCGCGTGGAAATTCGCGTTTGCGGAGAAAGAGGGAGAACAAGTTGGTCGGAGAATGGTTGTTATTAGCTCTTTAATTGGGTCCAGTCTCTTATCCCGCAATATTCCAGGGGATAGGGGATGCTGCTACCTGCTGCCCATGTGCTCATCCTAATCTCCGGCCACGAGCGATCCCAAAACTACCAAAACTACGGCTACGACACACACGCGGTGGAATTAATAACACTCTATGGTGATCCTTCGAACTTACGGGCCGAGGACTTTAATGCGTGGCTTTAGTTTCTTTTTGTATTCACTATTTTTTTGAATTAACCGCTGCAATTGTTTCATACCTACAGCATTAAGTGGCTATTACAATAGGAAGGTTATAACAAAAAAAATTCCCAGTGGCGAAAGCGGGTTTGAGCTGGAACCCACTAATTTGAAAAAGAAAGTACAATATTGGCTAATTTTCAGTGAAAATAGCATGTTAATAGAGTAGTGCAAAATGCAAATTTTAATGTTAACGTAAAGAGTTGTTTTAATGGCCTAGAAAGTGCTCTAAGGAGTCCTCCTTCTCGCGAGTCACCAAAATGGCGAACTGGTCCAACGAGTCGCCTCTCGATTTTTCCTTATTTCAGGCCCTCATTCACCTCGCCTTCTACAGTTCTTGCATGAAAAACTCTCGTGAATTTTTCCTCCGTCCAACGTTCCAGACGATCGCTGAAGATCGTCGATGAGTAAAACCGTTCGTTCGTTGTCCCTATTTATATCGTCATCCGGTCGGTTCGTTACCGTACGATGTTTACATTGCATACCGAGTAGTTCTATCTAAATTTTGATTTAATTGACACTGATTTAACGGTCTCTTTGTATTAATTTTAGGCGGGTTTGGCCGTCACTACAAAATGGTTCGAAGTTACGAGGAAACGGCGCGCGGGTACGCGTAATTTTACGCTCTTAGCGAATTCTGGCGACTATGCATTTTGCGAAACGTCGACACATTTATGAGGGTTGAGCATCCACCGGCAAAAGCATGCGTGCTAACTGTGCGTCTATAAATAAACGGTGAAATGCGGCAAACGGTCGGCTTTAATTGGAAGGTTCGAACGCACGCAATGTTCGTTACGCGATAGGTTCCGTTCAGGAATGCAATTAAAATGGTGATCTCATCGAGCCGTAAAAAAAAGACCCTCGCGAGCCGAAGAAAGCCTCGTAAAGTATCGTCGACGAGCGTTCGATCCGAATCGGGCATGATCGATCGAATTGTAACGATCAATTATAACCGCTTCTATGACGATTCGTTTGGAAGTGTCGATATTCTGCATTTCGCTCCTCCTTTCCTCTCTGTTCTCTTCAGGTTAATAGTTTCAGAGTTTTAGGAAGGTTAACCCCTTTTTTTGACGTTACATTAAGTCACAATCGAAACTAACCGTTTGCTTATCGCTGTACAATTATACTAAAATTGAAACTTTAGCAATTTGATACTCAACTGTATGGGTTACGGCAAAAATCTTAAGACAACGGACTGATCGTCATTATTCTTTCATTTTCGACCCCAACGCCATATACCCAGAATTTTAAACAACCCCAAAACCAAGTGCACGACACGTCAAATAAAAATTCTCCAACCACCGGAAGATTTTAATTCCACCCCACTAAACGTGCAACCAAGCCCCTACCCCATAACCGTATCAACCCCAACGTCCGAAAACTCAACATTTTCATCCGAAACCTCTCCATCCCTCCGCGCACGACCTCGAATTATACCATGCTCTCTGTGTAAGCCACGAAACACAAGGATGGTCAATCGAAATTTCGGAAGATCAGACCGGAGGGAGAGGAAACGGCCGTTTGTGCGTGTATATATGGCTCCAACTCGGAGGGTTTAGGGCCGAGTCGCGGTATTTGGGTTCGCATTTCGGATTCGTGGTGTAACGCAGCCAGGCAGTCAGGCATGGCCAGCCAGGCAGAGAGCAAGTGCATGTACAGAGTGAGAGAGGAGAAAACAGAGAGAGAAGGACAGTTCGAGGGTAGAGGCACGGTAAATACAGTGGCGTCGAAGGTATGGGCTGGATGCGACAGTCTGCCGATATCGTTCGGTATCAGGAGTCACCTTGAATCGATCGAATCGCGTGGAAAATGGCCCGACGTCGACGCCGAGATAAGTGGCAAGTATCAAAGACGTCTTTGGAAGAGTCCACCGAGGATATCCGTGGAGGAAGAAGGTCGAGGAAGCGAACCGCTCTGTGTATTCTTCCAGAACGATACGGTTCAGTCGTAAAGACGTTAGACGATCCTTTGAAAAAGTACCTCCGACGCCACTGATCAGGGGCACGGACGTATATAACCCGGAAAGCGAGCGGGAAAAGAGAGAGGATAGAGGAAGAGGGGCAAAGTGGACGAACGCGTGTACAAAGAGACAGGAGAGAAGAGAGGAATAGCGCTCGGAGAGAGCAAAGAGCAAAGAGACAGAGAGAAAGGTAGATAGAGGAAGAGAGAGGTAGAGAAATTGAGGGGCACACCCGCTCCCTGCGGCCGTCGTCAATCAGAATTCCGCGAATTAGCGTTAACGGGCCGTTATTTGCCGCGTCCATTTGGCTAGTGTACAGTTTGGGTCGTGGATATGAGCCCATAGATTCCCCATATTCTACGCCGTATGGGGCGATGGTGCTGCCGCGCATAGCCCACCGGAATCCGGTTAGTTACTACCGCGTGTTATGGACCGCGCGCTATTCCCTCTCCCTCGTCCTCTTCCTCTTCCTCCACCTCGCCCAAACCCCAATGCGTCGTATTCTCTCTCTTTCCTCTCTCTGTCTCTCCCTATCTGCTCCTACCTCTCTCTCTCGCTCCCTCACTCTCCCCTATCTCTTTCTCCTCGCTCCCTGTATCCGTGGAAAGCTCCACCCTGCCGACGGGCACAATGCGAATGGCCGCGGCCTCTCTGCCACCGGCTTTATGCATCTATCGATACCTATTTACCCATTCGCGCAGGAGCAATGCTTCCTATTTCCATGGATAAATGTACACCGGCACGATCTACGGTCCGCGCCGCTAAGCCGACCGTTGAAACTCTTTTAAATCAGAGTAGATACGATTCAGACGAAAATCTCGCCGGGAATAATAGTACGGTATTCTACTAACACCGTAACGGCCGTGGACCTATTGTACAACGAGGGGGCGAGTGTACGATACGTTTATACTTGCAGATCAGACGTTTCGCGAATTCTATCCCACCGAGTTACCTCGACCGTAGAGCAGAAGTCTTTTAAGAACTGGAACGTGTATCGTAGGGTGGAGATTGTTTGAGGTATGGACGATGCAACGGGTGAGCCTTTGAGATTATGGGAGTTGGAGTTTTAACGGGCTTCGAGTCGGTGGAGATGGAATTGTTTCTTTTACTTTGCAGCTAATAGTACACCTGGCAAAGCGGTCGAAATCACTGGTACTTTTCAATTCCTGAAGTTTTCAAAGCTGTTTATCAATCATTTCTCTACGCTTGTCTTTCTAAAGGAAAGCAGTTGGGTTGTTCAATTTTCATTTTACCTTCATTCCTGTTATTTAACGTGTCGAAATTTCTCGAAAGTATTGCCGGCAGTTCTAATGTTAAGCAGTGGAAAAAAGCACGATAAAATCATTTGTCAAAGAAAATTTACATACTCGTGAAGTTCCACCGATGGTAGTTCCACTTCCACTTATTAGGTAGTAGCTCGTAAAAAGACCTCCATTCTCCATGAACTCCACAGTGCAATTGTTTTCAAACTTCTATAGCCCTCAAAACGTAAAAGCCGAACAGGAAGCCAGTATTTCGCAAGTGTCCCACAAAGAAGAAACAGAGGGCAACAAAAAGCCACGTAAAACTTATCAAAACCTATGATCGCTATAAAGTCAAAGCTCCGTCACCTCTGGAGGATTTCCTCTCAAACCGTCACTTAACGAAGAAACCCACCTAAAACTCGCTCCTAAACAAAATTACCATCGCAAAGAAAGTGAAAAAAAAAAGAAATAGGGACAACCAATCTTCGATGAACGAAGCAGTGCAACGCGCGTTGGAGTATCGGGTTACAGAAGAAGCGAAGATAGCGATCCTTTGTTCGCGGTGTCGAGAGAGAAATTGCGCAATGAAACGGGAGCCCGCATGAGGGACGCTTAAAAGAAACCATCCGCGTCCCGCTGGGCGGTTGCGGTAATCTTAAGCGATCATTGCCTTATTTAAGCTTTTATGCACCGAGTTACTCTAGCCGCCAATAATTCCTGTCACGTTCCCGTGCTCGTATGATCTGCACCGTATGCTTGTCAGTCTCGCCTGGATGTCTTAATCCGACAAGAAAGTGCCGCGGGAGTTCAAGGCAATTTGCAACAACGCGAGTAAACGAGGAAAATCCCGGGACTGAGATGGAAGCACGTGTACATATTCGCAATAGCGATACGAAATGTTAATTGAGTGGAGAGATGAGACGAGGAGATGCGTGAGATGTAGTCTGAGGAGAGTGGAATTAGATGAGATTAGCATGAGCGAAATTGATCGGCTAGTCGATAAATCGTTTTGCGTGGAATCGACTTGGTGCTATTGATCGTGGATGTTGAATAATAATATTCTGGTTAGTCCGGTATTATCCAGTGGATTTTCCAGTATTTTCGCTTGGTAACCCTTTGGCGGTAGAATTACAGTTGGTGATGTTAATTGACGTTAATTAGATGCATTTATATTGCGGGTTATTTGTTTTAGCGATGTTGGTAATCGATGTTGGTGGGTATTAGGATGAGATGGAGAAATTTCGAAATTGAAATTACAATGGGGAAGTGTGATGCAAAGTTTCTAGCAAGGTAGAAGACAAAAGCTTCAGAGATTCTTATTTCAACAAGGACAGTGTCAAGAAGCAAATATTGTATATTACTTAAACGAAGCCGATTTCAAAGCTCAAAAGTAGTCCCCCCAAATCACCCTTCTACAAGATTAAACGCCTTTACCTGGTCACCAATCGTCAGACAACGCGCAAACGTCTTCACCTTCCTCAATTAAGGTCCCATAAAACTCATTAATCACCACCGATCCTTAATTTCATCCGCAACCTATAAACGCACTCGCAAAAACCAAAACCGAACCAAACGCACCGAGCACCAAAGGCAAACTCAAGATCCCGCCGGTCTCAAAGTCGCGCGTTCTCCTTTTTTACAACTTCGCACTTTTTACCTGGCCGTCGGAGAATTACCTAAAATTACCATCGGAACCTTCGAAAAATTCTCTTCACTCAAGATAAACGGATCCGTCGTTCAAGGACTCGTGAGGGTCCTTCGCGTTTAATACTCCTTCCTGCCTTCCTTACATTTTTTCTCTTCTTCCAACCCTCCCTCCGTCTTCCTCGCCTCTCTTAACCCAGCACGGTCACAGAGAGCCCTTAAAAAAGTGTCGGTAACCCGGCAATTCGGAAGGGCAGTTACGAAATTGCAAGGAATTTCAAGGCTGCTCGTAAAAACCTCGGGAAAGAATAGCCAGGGTGACGTGCTTCCTGCAATAGTGCGGCTTTTTTTTTCTCCACGGTGGTCGGGGTCGAAACGGACGGGGGTCGAAGGGTACGAGCCGAGTCCGAGGTCTCTCAAGGGTTGTTAAAAACGGACGCTTTGGCTAAAAAAGCATTTAACGGGGTGACAGAGGGGGTGTTTATGGCAGGAATACCCGTAAAGGGTCACAGCCGTCGTCCAAGTCGGGGGTGGCTGGTAAAAAGGCGAAGCCTGCAAGGTCGTTGCGCCTCGACACGTTCAAATCAGCCGCTTTTTAGACTCGCTTGACCTCGTGGAGACAATGTCTTTTGCTTTGAAATTTCTGCTTTGATGGTCGGAGATGGTTCGTGGATTTTTGGACGTCGTCGTTGGGTTGTTTTTTGGCGTCCTTTTGTTGGTAAAGGACGACGTTACACGATTGCGAAACAGGGGAGAAGGTATTTATTTAGGGATGCGGTGATGCGAGAATTAATTTTTTTACGTGTGATGTTTTTCCATGCGCGATTTTAGGGTGAAAATGGAGGGAAAACAAAGTAATTGATGTCGATACAAGGTGGAGGATGTAAAGAGCTTCTTTGATGCGACCTTTCGCGGCCGTCGGACCGGAAAGGGCGCACGCTGGATGCGTAATCCTTTGCTCTAACTCTGGCAAAATTCCTGTTATTCCTATTTAAAACTAATTTCCTTTATTATTAATACGCTAATTATGTTCCACTTTTTAGCAGAATGTTTTGAAATTATTTTTTGCATGGAGGCAAAAGTAATTTCAGGTAAATGAAATGTAAAGTAGATCTCACGGAAAAGCGTTTAAACGTGAGTCGTTTAAACTTGTTGACGTGGGAATTCATAATTGTAGCATTTCGCATTAAAACAAATCTACAAAGAATCTGAATCAAAGCAGAAAGAAAATCCCCCAAAATCAATCGCGCAAACTTAGCAACCTTTGCCATCCCAGTTCAACCGTACCTCCCTAATTCCAGGCAACATTTCCGCCAGATTTATTTTTTCGCAAACCATCCCGTCGCTCACCGCCATAAACTCGCACCGAGGCATACCTGTAAAGGGTCACAATCGAAGGGGAAGAAGGAACACCATGAAGAAACGATCCGCTGGTCGGAAGTAGCCGTGCCGTTCCCGTCGGAACCGGCCTCCGACGAAAAAACTGACCGTTTATGCCCAGTTTGACCTCGTAAACCCGACAATTGCCTACTTTGAGGTTTCTGCTTTTTTTCACCGTCCTCCCTTTTAACGGAGTTACTTTTTTTCCATGCCCAAGGACGTCGTCCTTGCTCACCACCGAGGTGGAATTCGTCGGGTTAAAACCGACAGAAGTTAGTTTCGCTTCGGCCGACGCGTCCGCAACGTCGCCGTCGTTTCCGCTTGCCAAAAAATTCGCCGGGTTTCGTTTCAATATCGATTTTTTCGGTCGCGAGTGATTGGTGGTGGTTATCGTGGAAAGGGGGGTTGCAGAAAGGGGGAGGTAGCTGTTGGAAGTCAGTTTGTGCGGGATGATTTGTTCCATCGATAACTAAAGCTTCGTATCGTTGCAGAGTAAATATTGTGGTTTTTGGACATTTGAGACGTGGAGGAAATTGAGCCGATGTTCTGTTATTGTTTACACTTAGCCGATTCAACGAGGGGATCTTCCAGTTTTGAAGTATGTTGCAGCATGAACAAGTATAGAAATCTCCAATCATGTGATACTTTCTTTTAATGTTTTGTATATGATTTTGTTCCTTGAATTCTGCAGTTTTGAAAACAGTTTTGAAACTTCTAAATGGATGTCTGATGGTAGAGTAATTCGTAGAGTATATAATTAGAAGTGTGGAGAAATGTCCGTTCAGTCAGAATCAGGTGGTAAACATTAACTGCCGGCCTCTAAGTGCCAATAGATGGTCACTGAAAGGTCGAACAGGTATATACCTGATTTCAATAGATCCTTCGACCGTGTAGGGTTCCGTTATTGCTCCTTATTTTTAAGTAGATTGTTTCCAAACAGGCATATTAGTCCCCAATGACTACAAGAAGGTACAACAATCTTAATTCTCTGCACATTTTCCAATGGAATTTTAACAGAGGCAAAAGATTTCCTTCTAACAATACATTCTCTACATTACAATTCGCTCTTCGTCCGATAGCGAACACTTTTAAATTCCTTCCTCTTTGATGTTCAAAATTCAGTTCAAAATTCAATCGTTAATTCACGTCGTGAAGTAATTTTCTCGTTTCTGGGGCTTCATATCGACCAAAGTTTTTCTTCGACTCAGCAAGAATATTCGCATAAAGCTATTATTTCCCCGGATGATTCAAACCTCCGAAAATTGAGGCGAGTAAACGCGAGAAATTCTTTTCGGCAGATCGGAACTTAAAGCATATGCAGTGGCAGTGGCAGGCCGATGCGGAGGCTATTGTCTTTCGGCATATGCGCCGCATCTCCTACCCCTTGCTATTTATAGGCCCGACATTTTACGTCCGAACACGTAACATAAAGAAGCAGGTGCTATGTGAAAAATATACGAGCTCGCTGAGAGACTCGCAAAATATTTGCGACAAAAGTCTTGTGTAATGTTAGAGAAATTAAGGAGAGGAAAAATTGGAAAGTTCAAGCGTCACGGCGAGAATCACTCAGACTTGATCTTCGGGATTTTTGATTCTACTTTGCAATAAAAAGGCCTATAAATTTAATGGATTCTTTCACCTTTAGTATTTCGCAGAATTTATGGGTATGCATACAATCAACTCGAGCAGGAAGAATTACTTATTACGTTAAATGTTATATTGTAATGCCATCAAAGTACACGTAAGGTGAACGATTAATTATTCAATAATGTCTGCATTTAGATATCTTCAAAAGAATATTAAGAGACTCTTTCTATCTACGCAAAGTTGCAATAATACCCCGAGAAAATAACGAGAAGAGATTTAAAATCTAGAATTCCCAATTAATCAGCCCATTATTACAATTTCTTTCATCCTGAAAACATTTGTCCTAAATTATTTAACGTACCATAGCCTCAATGTCGTTCCACCCACCTTAAACTGTAAATCCCAAGTGAAATCGCCATAGAACAAATCGAAAAAGTATCGAAAGAAGAAACAAAGAAGATAATACGCCAATGTCCCCGAGCAGTGCTTTCAAAGTTCTTGCGAAAATATACGTCCCTCAAAAGTCCCGTTGAGCGATAAAGGTTAAAGCCAGAGAATCGTTCTAAATCGATCACTTTTTTCTTCTCTTTTTGAATCCGAATATTCCTGCAAAATGATTAGCATGGACTTTGAAAGTGGCACAGCAGAAAGATAATGTGTCTTTATCAGTGGCGTCTGGTCGTCGGCACGACGACGCCGTGCAGATCATTCACTTCCGTGAAAAATGTCCCACGGTTATGGAGACAGTTACGATATTCATACAGAAGTCCATTGAACATGGCCAATAATCGCTCCAGCGAGGGGTCACCGAACACTTTGCGCAATTGAGTTCGTTACGACATCGTGCCACCTTCTCGAGAAGAAGATTCTTTCTCCCGACACCTCGATGAAGTCAAAAAAGCGGTTGCAGATGAGCTGCGAATTTTTTTCCTTGCAACAGAGTCGCGTTCTGTTTTAAGTGCGATAATCGAATGCTTCTTGAGTCTAGTACTTTAATAATAAACTCGATGTTTCAATGGATAATTGTGGCGGTAATTGTGAAAGTGGTGGAAGTCATTTTTTCATCGTTTACAGAGTTCTGTGCGACAAGGCAAATTTTAAGTTTGTCAGACTATTCTATTGTTACATCTACAAGATAGATCTAACGTGTTGCAAGGTGTACTGGCGCAACATGAAATACTTGCTAAGTTGAACTTCCTAAATTCTCAGTCTGGACACTTTCATAATCACTGCAATTGCAACTGCGCCTCAGAAAAAGCATTCATAATTGAATCAATTAGCGCGTCTGAATTTAACGCCTCAAGTGATACGCCTAATTGAATAATTCCCTTAAAATCGTCCAGCTGCAATTCTCTTGACGGACCTGTTTCTAAAGTCAAGCGAATTCCTACGGTGGAAACGTCGCAATTTCCCGATAAAGCGATAAGAACACTGTTGAAATTCCTCTTTCCCTCGGGGCCTTAAGTGACAAAAATTGCACAAAGCTGACTCTGTGTCGAGGCAGGTTTTTGCAGCCGGCATAAGTACTACAGCGTCGAGCCGTCAGCGTTGGGGCAGGTCAAGAACTCGTTGCCATATCAATATACCTAAGTAAAATGATACGAGGCGGCCGTAAAAGCCGACAGTAATGACGCATTAGGGGGTTGCCGGGCCGATTTAGTTGGCTATCAAACAAAAGGCAACTTCAGCCGGGTATCCCCCCCGGTCCGTGTCGGAGGCGCGGGACTTTTAAAAGGTTCGCCCGAAAAAGAGCACGCCGGCCACTTATACCTGACGTTTTATGCGTTTTATAGGCGCGACGTGCATCTCCTGTGCCAAACAGCGCATAAAAGTGCAACCAGATTGCTCGTTCTCGTCGTTTACCAAGCGTTACGGATTATTCTCGAGATTTCACGCTCTAAAGTCGATCCGCGAAATAAAGTATCGACGGGAGGGAGGGGAAAATACCTCCTCTCGTTTTCTTTTGCGCGGATTTCAGTATAACGGATAGAAAATTTTGAACTTTTCGAAAAACTATTAAATTGAGAACATCGGTGAAACGCGATACGATAAAATTGTATGCTATTGTTGTTACCGAGCAATTTTTACTTCAGCAATTGAATTCGTAACTGTCGTGGACGCAGTGGCAAAGAAATCGTAGAGAAAGGGGTTAAAAGGGTTAAAGTGATTACTTATTCGATAGCACAGTAGCAAATAATAACGACACACTTTTAAATAACAGATTTATCTTGATTCGTGTCCACCCAACCGGAAAAAAGCTCGTTACTTTCAAAAACTAAATTCTAATACTCGGGAAAATTGGAAAAATTAATTTCGCACGTTGCAAATACAAATACACCTTGCGTTGCCTCAAACTCCCGATATCTCATGGTTCGAACAATACTTCACAAACTATTCCAGCACAACAAAACGCTTCGTTCCATCGCATATCCAAACCGACGGAATCCGGTGAAAAGTACTGAAAGATATTCGACGTACCTCACCATTAACGTGCCCGAAGAAATTACACCGACAACCACTTAACGTAGGTCAACGAGGAAAAGTGTAAACCTCCGATCTGAGTGTTTAGAAAACAAGTTCGACTCTTTATCGCCGAACGGCGAAAGTAGATGTTACCGTGTATGTCCGGAGACAGGCATAAATTGCATTATTATCCCGTAACCCCTAATGTCCGATGGCAAAATAAAAATTTCTCGGTTATAGTAATGCAGCATTATGCGCATCGAGCGTCGTAAAGGGAGTTGCCATAAACTGGCAGACGAATACCATCGGCCAAGAGAGAAGGAAGAGAAAAAGAGACAGGCTATAATACGGCATACCGCGTTACTTATCGCCATGCGAAAAAACGATGATGAATATTTAGTGGCACCGTGCAACAATAGATTGTCAAGATCATAAAGCACCGGCTGGACTATATATTTCGAGCACTTGAAACTAGGGAACGGCGAAACGCGACCGTGCTTTTCCTCCGGAACGAAGAATGCCTTCAATGCGAGTCGCTGGAATAATTGTGCTTTCTGTGGACGTCGTGTGCACGTTTAAACGTGGATTTAACGACGGGATTGGATTTATGGTTGGACGTAGTAGTTTACGCTTCTTAATAGGCACCTTTGTTGAAACAATTTGTAAATCTATTTGGCTGTTGATGGAGGAAATTAAGGTGTTGCCTTTGCACTGGGTTTTTGCGGGAGAATTGCTTTGGGAGTGCAATGGGTCGGGTTTTGAGGATTTTTGATTTTAGGGATGTTGAGTCTTTCTCTCGAAGACGTTTTTACTTGGACGACGGGCAAAATTGATTTGCTATAAAGTGCACAATTTGTAGAACACGGATTATTTAAGTATATTTGCAATTAATTAGGAAAATCACGGACAGAAGGTATCGGTAAACGTTCGAATGATCTGCGAGCAGTCATTAATTTATGTCATTTTGTGGCTGCTAGAAAAAAATGTTTCTTTGAAGCACATTCGCGGTCTTTGATGTTTAATCTGAGCTTCTCGTGCTTCAGATCTCAACAATGTCGCTTAGTTGATTCGAAAATCTCAAGGGGAAACTTCATTAATGCGACAGATAGATAAACATTTATTCCAAGCACCTTTGCGATCTTTGATGTCCATTTTGAAATCCCGAAGCTTCAGATCTCAAAGGAGTCATTCAGGAGTTCGAATACCGAGAATCGAAATTTTCTTTGTGCACCTAAAGCGTCGAGTGTTCCCTTTGAAACATATCCTTCAGTTTTTCTAATTTCGGAAGTTTTTCTGTGCGTATATTTCTCCCTTAACACTGCAACTACTTATATTTAACAATATTAAATACGTACTTTGAAAAAAGAGAAATCAAGCGGCAAACAAAATAATCAGTTAAGTAATTTATATTTTAAATAATAACCGCGAAATATCTACTGTATGGTTCCCCCACAAATTAAGTGAATTTTTTTAAAAAAGTAAGAACCAGTCATTTCGACTGCCCTGATAGTTTGAGCGTTAATTGCTATAAGAATTTCTCCCAAACTTCACTGCCTCAAACTTCATCTATCTTTCCACTCGCAAACAATTCAAAGAGATATTTCTCCCGAGCAACAAATTAAAAAGGAACATTTTCAAAAGTCTTTTCCTCTTGAAACTCGTACGTTCAAAAGCGCATTTGGCCCCTTCTTAAGAACCAGCACCTGGACTTTATTATACACTTACGCGTGTACCAGGAGAATCGACCAAACGCTACGAAAATGCCTTCGATTTACGCTCGCTTCCAGCCGCGCGAAAAGGGCAGACACAGAAGGGAGAAAGCAGAAGTTGAGATTGATGGGATCAATATGCAGTAAGTCTGAGCTACACGCTCGGAGTTAATGGCGGAGACGCGCCATGAAAAACTTTAAGCTTTCTATATACCTGCTTTATTTCCGTCCTCTGATTCCGCCCTGGAATTTCATCCATTTGCATCGTTTTGCTGAAACGGAGAATGGGCCTGTATCGCGGAGATGTTCGTTTTTTTTTTCATTTTAATGGGACTGAATCTAAATAGGATTCTGTTTAAAAAAGAAAAAGTGGATGTATTGGAATCGATTCTTGGTTTAGAATTTGGAACAATTTACTCTCTCTATTAAATTTAACTGTTTGGGGCAAACAATGTAGGCAAATAATTCCCCAATAGCGTAGGTGGGATTAATTAAAGAAATTGTAATTGGTAGGAGATTTAAAACCGGAGAAAATTTAATTCTAATCGCTGCGAATTAGAGAGATTGGGATACTTCACTCTACAGACACAGCCTTTGGTAATTTTGAGTGTCTGACTTGCAAAAAAGAGACAGATTTTTTAAAGTTTTGCACAACTAAAATTTCCATCTACATGCACCTAATGGCACAGATTGTTTAGAATTCAAAGAAACATCCTATTCATCGATCTTGCCTCGTTATTATACAAAACAGTCGCGCAAAAATTGTTGCTCTTACTCTTCAGCCTCATGGTACACGCAAATTACCAGGCACGAAAACGAAATTTTAATTCGTCCCCCGGGGGCAGGAATAAAAAGCACTGAAATTCCGATGGTTATCAATTTTAATTCGATCCTTTGAGGTAAGAATAAAAAGGGAAGAAGAAAGAAAAAAAACAGAGGCAAGGAAAAGGGAGAAGCATCTCGATTCTTATCATCGTATGCCGATGTACGGAGATATGACAGGGACTGGTTTTACGATGCACGCCCAGACAAAATTCGATTTCGTCGGGAGGTTCGAGGAACTCGAATACGTATGAGCGGTTTGCAACTCTACGCGTCGTAGGCCGCAGGAAGAACGCCGACATATTGGAGAACGCCGTGGTCCCCCGACAAAACGCAAAGTAGCCCGAATAAATTGAAAATCCGTGGAAGAACTAACGCGAGAAAAATTAATCACTAGAGAGAAAGGATTAAACTTTGCTTTCAGATATTTTTATAGGCTGGGAAATTCAAACTTTCGAGATATTTGGAATTTTATGCTGGGGTGCACGGTGAACAGCACGCTGTAGTGATTATGAAAGTGGAAATATTTGCAAGTAAGGTCCTAATTATATAGCGAGCCAATATATATACCAATGAGTATTATAATTAGTGAAATTCTTAATTTGTAAATATGATAAAAAATTGAACAGTTTGTAGAAGCTGATAGATGTACCCTTAGACACAGCTCGACGCGCACTCCTGTGGAAAAGTCGAAATATCTGGAAAGTATAAATTCCCTGGCGAATAAAAGTACCAGGAAACAGAGTAGGAACGAGTTAAATCACTCTCGGGTAATTATTGTTGCAATTGTCCTACCACTAAGATCAAACTTCCCCTGCCGAATAAAAGTTCAGACGGCATAACACAGGGGAGACGGCCGCCCCGTTTCCACGACCGGTTGTTACCGACGACAATTTCGCTGGATCGCTTATTAATTACTCGAAATGCGGATCAAATTAGTTGAGCTCGTAAACGATACGTCACGTATTCAATTTACAATCGCTGGAACTCTCGATGGAATAAATTAATGCCACTGCGATACTATCGTCCGCATAATAAATGCCGCGTTATCGAACGCATACATTCGTGATATTAGTTCCGACGTATGTAGGTGAGCACAGTGGTAATTAATCGGCAAGTTTTTCAATCCTACGCCAACGTGCCCGATCGGATTAATGAATTTATAAAATATACGCGCGTCCGAAACGGAATACAGAATAAAATTGCCGGTTAAATCAGTATATGCAAAACCGGCCGGGCATTGTTTCTCATTCGTCAAGCGTTATCATAAATTCGATTCGTTTTAACATATTTTCGAAGGATATTGCAGGCGTGGCAATGTTGCAAAAGTGTCTGCGAAACGTGTACGCGTATTTGTTAAGTGTTACACGATGCCGGAATAAAAGTTAAAAAGCATTGTATGCTTAAAGAGCGTCTGGAGCTTCTCCGACCGAAACGCGGGAACATATTTTGCGGTGGAAGAATAAGAAATAAATTCCGTGCGAATGCCAGCTAAAAGTGCTTCGTTAAAATATTATAGGGAAAATAATGTAGGCAATATGAAAGTTAAAAGCTCCGGCGTGTAAAAGGGTGCCGGAATTTTTCTTGCGATCGAAATTCGCGAGCATATATCACAGGAGGGGAAACAAGAAAGAAAATTTTGCAACGGCCGAAAATCGTCCCGGTTAAAACGTTCCGAGAAACGTAACGGATGCACACGGGAAACGAGGAATAACGGATCGATACGATTGCGTAAGATCCGTCGATCCCGCGAAATGAATATGGATGGAAAATTTGCATTTCCTCCGTCGGAAGATGCTATTGGATATTTCGATCTTAACAGCCGATACATACAGCAATGGAACACTATTTAATTGCCGTCGGTACTAACTTTAAAAAATTGCCAGGCCGACCGAGTCCCGCGAAGATACCAAGTACCGATTTAAATGCGTCGATAAATTAAAAGGCTTCTTCGTCGAAAATACTCCTTGTACTCGTTTCGCTTTGCATTCGATGCATTTACAACTTCTTAACGAAGGCATTCTTAGACAGACGTTCGCCTAATATCTCTCCTTACTTCTATCCCGATGCTTCGAGCTCATCCGGAAAAACCTCCGACACACCCTGTATAGGGTTCCTCCGTTAAAAAGGGAATATCGCGAAGCCGTGGAGCAAAGATTAAAGCACGCTTCGAATTCGAATCTATAAGTGTTTTGCTCCTCCGGGAATCGGGCGGCGGCACGTGTCAAAGGATGGAAGAAGAAATTCACCGACGTCGGCTCAGCGCGCAGGCGCGGAGTAGGACGGAGCTACTGGGGGGGACTGCGTGCGCGAGCGAGACGTGGCTATCAGTCAAGATGGCCGCGCCACTCCCTCCGCGTCGTCTCCCACTGCCGTTGCCGGCCGACGCGGTCGCCTCTCCCGACGAGAGGGAACGGATCGTCGGATCGCGCTGTCGGCCAGAAACGGCTACGCAAAACCGCATACTGTTTCGTCTACACTTACCCCAAATATTTTTAAACTTCTGCCTCTCGTCTCTCCCTCCTTTTTTCACCGTCCGACGTAGATCTCTGCTTTGGCTTTCGCTGCTTTCGGTCGTATACGGGGCTTTTGGAAACACCGTTGTCGTTGTTGTCATCGTCGTTGCTGTAGTTTCTCGTCGTCGATTTTCCTCGAGAAAACACGCACACACGAAAACGTATCGTCTCTCGTTGCTGACATTCTCACGGCAGCAGTACGTTACTCGTCACGGGGGTAGAGGAAATGAGAGGGTAGAGGAGGGGTATGCGGGACGGGATGACGAAAGATACGCGCAAGAGGGAAATACAAGAAACTTTGGATGTCCTCTCTTTCGCATCTTACGGGTTATGTCCTCGTTTCTATGTTTATATCTCGGGACGTCGAACGTGCCCTTGACGCAGGACGGCGCGCGTCTACTGCGTTCTAATAACTATTGACACCGACGAGAATGATCAAAAGGATCGTATACTCGATCGTCGTGTGTGTCTCGAATATTCTACTCTACGTGCAACTAGCTTCAAAAAGGATCGACAGATCTCTGCAGTATCTACGAGTTCGTCGCAACGTTCTGCGTAGAGTCGCAGGACGAGCTGGTAAATACATCGTTGCAGAGCATTCTCTACAGCGATTACTTCGATATAAACAAACATACCGTCTACCAGGTAACCTAAAACCAAGCCTCGGCAGCGGGGCTTGCGAACATAACCAAACAATATCGATCGCCGAAACGTACCCGCGGTGATAGCTGTCGCTATTCGTCTCGAAGAGTTCCTCGTGAAAGCTTCCTAGATCGCACCAGCGGTAGTCGTGATTTCTTTGCGTTAAAGTCGAAGAGGCGGTCGGAGGATAGGCAAAATAAAGCGGAGGAGGAAGGAAGCGAGCGTGAAAGTAGGAAGAGAGTCGCGGCGTAGGCTAGGACGAATGGACCGTGTGCGCAAGGTGGAAGGAGAATCCTAAGATGGCTGCCGTGACAGCGCGGCGTACGCGTTCCCGTCGCGTGCAACGGCGACGTGGGTGAGCTAACGGGTGCCCGAAGTGGAAGTGCAAGCCATAACTCGGTGATCTTTCCCGGGAGTGAATTCCATTCTCGTCGGCGAGTTCCGTTGGTAACGTTTTCGTAAACCGGGAGAAATGTGGTTCACCACGCGGCACGGCCACGCCCAAGCAACAAGGCGGCCATCTTGCACGTCAGCTGACCGAGATGCACCGCGGTAGTCAGTGCTGCAACCTTAGCAACCATCTCCGACTCACGCTGCAGCCTGGCCTTACCAACATTCAACGATGATATCGTACAGGTATGCTTTGTTACTTTTCAAACTTCTTTGCGTGATTCGCGTTATCGTCGATCGAATTGGAAGTCCGTTGACTTTGACTCGCGGCTTACAATGTTTACATTACGACGTGCTCTTGAGATGTCTCCGTTTGTGCGTCTTCGCCGGCTGAAAGTTTAAAGGTAGAGTTACAACAATGCTATACAATGTTACGATGTATTTTTCGTTACTTTGATACAATGTTTCGATACAATTAGAGGTCGTATCGAAAGGTTGCTATGCTCAACTGCGAATTGTAGGTTATCGTATCGTAAATACATCGAGTAGAAACGCACGTGTCGTAAATCCGATGAGATGTCTTTAATTATATATTTCTCTTGCGACGAAGTATACAAACGTTTCAGACAGTGAGGTTATGTAGACTCACGTTGAAAGATTGCGGTAAATATACACAAAGAAAGTGGAGAACGTAAATGTACCGAGTAACAAACGTGTATCGTGTGAAATATCGATGAATTTAGCGTTCACACGTTCGATATATTTCCTGAGACTGTTGCATTAGCCTCTCAATTATTCGGATAATAGTTTGTAATGTAACATAATCCGTTCATTGATTACAATTGCGCCGACTGTTGTCGCATTGGAATAATAACACGGGATTTATTTATTGGAAGGCAAGGTGCAATTTATACTTTAACGTTGAGCCGAAAAAACATCCACGGAATATTTCGATTGTATTTTTAACTACTTCTTTATCCTTATGTCGCTGCCCGGGGGTGATTCACAAAAATAAATGCCACGATAAGTTTTCTTTTTGGAGAAAACAGAGGCAAATAATTCGGGGGTTAAGTCGGATTACGTTTGTTGATTTATCCATTTATTTTCACCGATACGAGGGATCCCCCGATATCATCGCATTTTAGCAGACCACGAAACATATCCACTTACACTTCATTGCCTATCAAGCTGAGTACTTCGGCTTGAGTTTCATGCTACTACCTCTCGTCTCCGCAGAACTTATAAACGTGTTATATATCAGATAAATGTTTCCCCCCATTGCGTACTCATCGTCGTGTTTGTGCTTACCAGTAGCTGAAAGTAAGACTAGTAAATATTATCTGAGATCAGATAAACTCATCGGCAAAATTCCGATAAAATCCCTTGGATATGCGATATCTCTGGACTTCAATTTACCACTGTTTATTACGAATTTTATTTTCAGCAAAATATGCATTTTGATGTCTACAATTTCTGCTGTCTATCCTCTAGCTGTGAAAAATTAATATATTTCCGATATAGAGGATATTAAGTTTGGACTTCGTTTATTACGATTTTTATTTACAGCGAAATATGCATTTTGAAGTCTACAATTTCTACTATCGTTTAGCTGTGAAAATTAATAAGCTTCTGATATAGAAGATGTTAAGTTTGAACCTCGATCTAGATTTATGTAGATCTTTAGATGTATAAGTGTATTGTAAGCTCAGTATTTTAACCTTTTCTCTAATCCTTTTAATCCTTTTCTTATGTTAATCTACACTGGACCTCGATTTCAGCTGCAGTTAATTTTGTATGCCACTTTATCTGAACTTTCGAACTTAACATTAAGTTTCCATCTCTCCCGAAATATTATTTATTGCCCATATTTATTATTATCGTAAAAGACGAACAACAAGGCGATAGTAATTTTCTCGAAATTAATTTTATTCTTCTGGCAAACAGTTAGAATGATAATTCCAAGTGCAAAGAGTTAACTCTAACTTTACCATGTGCGGTCGAATGATCGGTTCAATGGTTTGAAAATATGTAATTTTTTGTATTATTAACTAAAGGCTGCATCCTGCGTCATTTCTCGTATGGAATTAACAATCTTCTGGACTTTTTCAGAGAAATATAATCATTATTTCATAGGAGGTTAAGTGATAGGCTACGGTCAGAATAGGTGTACATAAATTGCCGGCACGGTTAATGTTATCACGTAGAATGACACGGAGGTCGCCGGTGACCGGCGCTGTAGAATTCTAGGAAATTTCACATCGCTTTTAAATTTACGAATTTTCTAATACACTCAATATGTAAATATTGACATTGAAAAGATAGAATCCTATTGACTATACATCTATTTGTGTCTTTAACACTAACCGTACCGGCACTGTATACATAACTACTTATTCTCACCGTAACAGGTCTTCCAACCGCTTATGAAATACCGTTAATATCTTTCCGAAAGAAATACAGCAGATTGTTAACTTAAAGCAGAAATCAGCTTTTTGTTAATAATACAAAAAATTACATACTTTAATTTCACTGAACCGGTCATTTGACCGCGTATGCTACGGTTAGCGTTAAGGTTTCTGCTTTGTAAACATGTGGTTTTAATAGGAACTGTTTTACATCAGAAAATATGATGAAACCGGCGAAATACCGGTGGCGTTCACCGCGTTAAATTTGATTAAGAATCCGTATCTATCCTTCCCAGTTTTAATCGAAACTACGTAAACACAAAGAATAACGTTGGCAATAGGACAACGTCCGGACAAACTCGGATTCGTTTCTAGCATCGAGTAATTTCAGCAACACGGTCTACGATATCTATCCTCGGCTCGTAAATCGCGTCCTGCCGTCAGCTTCGAATCCTGCATAATGTAAATCAGGATTCGAAAATTGGTATACCGACGATACAGTGTTCAGTTACACGGTGATTCGACGGCGTTGAGATTGCTTCAGTAATCTGCAATATTGTTAGAAAATCTGGCTGGAATTGCTACATCCGAGCGAGAATTATCTCTCGCTGCGGATCTGGATATTAATCAACGAAGAGCCACGTAAAAAGGTAGAGGGAACGAGTGAGTGAGCGAGCGAGTGAACGAGTGAATGAGAGAAAGAGAGCGAGAGAGATAAAGAGGAGGAGCAACGAGAAGCCAAGAGGGAGAATGAACGAACCAGTCTGTGTAGCTGGTCCATGGTGTCTCGTTGAGCAAAGTAAGCCAGCCAGAGAAAGCAAAACTCGTTGGTTGCATACTGCGAGGTATCGGGATGATTTATTTCCCTCTGCAACATTAGCGGTGAAATAAAATCGTATCAAGGCTCCTATAATTTTCAACTTCGAGAGAATACAAATAGATAACTTTAAGCGGCATGGAACAAAAGAAGGGTTCGCATAAGGGGGATAAAAACGTTGGGAAGGAACGTCCGCGTGATATTTAGTAGATAGGAAAGAATAAAGCGAGAAAACGTCTCTCCGGGGTGGGAATTGTAGAATCCAATAAAAAAAATGAAGAGAGAGGGAGAAGAAGCAGGACAATTGCGGTGATTCAAAAAATATCCTCTCCGGCGCGAAACCGTCCTCCGAGGTTTAACAGTAAATCGTGAAACTTAAAGAGAAGAAGGATAACGCATGAGATCGCGAGAACAGAAATGGCAAAGTCCAAAACGGGACAAATCTCGGCGAGGAGTAGCAAGAGATTCTCAATTAGGAATATGAACGCGAAGGAGCTCGCTCTCTTGCGAGAACGCGAAATGTTCTCGCGAAATGTCCTCTCTGAAGACGGTGGTAAGAAGTTGAAATAGACGGAATAAAGAAGCGGTGAAGAAAAGGGGGAGGATAGGAGATGCGGCAAGAGAGAACAACGGGGCCTGAGGATAGAAGGGGGTTTGCCGTGTTTTTGCCGTTTCTCCGCGTACTCCGTAGTTTCTCTCTCGTTTTGGCGCAGTCCGGTGGACTCTCTCTCGTCGCTTCTTTAGATCAGGCACATTCCTGAGACTCTTCTTGGCCCCGATGAACCCACTTGATGAAAAGCTTACCAGCCCACGTCGGCGCTCTTACACCACGTACCCTGCACGACCCTGTCCGTGGCGAGCCTACGCGCAGGGATTATCTAGGAGCATTGCTCTACCCCGATAATCCACGACTTCTCCTGCTTACCAGATCCTATCTTATTTCTATTGTTTCTATGATCGTAGGTACAGTTAGACGTGCGAGTCACCGGTGATATTGTAAAGTCTCAAATGACGATATGCATCGTACGAGATGCCGGCATTTCTTTCTGGATTTCGAGATCTTCCGAGGGAGATTTTAACGCTAGATGTAGGAAGTTTTTTTTTATAAATATTTCTCGAATTTATGGAGAAGCAGGATAGTGGATATTTCAGGTGTATGTTACAACACACAAGTTAGTTCATGGATGATATACTTTGTCGCTGGGTCCCTCTTTTATCAAAGTAGTTACCGTTGTGCCGTGGAATTGACTTTTCTCTTTATTTATTTCGTGGCTTTAATTGCTATTGTTAGGTTGTCGATCCATCGAAGGAATGATGTGTGAACAGTGGCAACGAAGTTGTGTACAGAAATACCACCGCAAAATAGATTTAGTAGAAGTTACACTTAAACATTTGAATCTAGGACCACCAATTACAAACCGACGCGCAAAATCGTTCGATAATACTGCAAATTTAAGTGAAGGTTTGTGCAACAATTGCAACAACTTCGGAGAAACAGTATACGAAATAGAAAATGCACTCGACATATTTTTTCACTTCATTTCATTTTATAACGATTTAATATCGACTTCAAATTCATAATGACTTTGTAATATCACCTAAATATCCAGCAGTATCTATAGTTACAGCTATCATTTAAAAAAAGGGATAACCACCGACAGAAAATGTTGTGCATTTAATTTCATTTAGCTCGCTACAAAGTTGAGAAACTAATTTGGACCGCAAAGGGTTAAACTCTCGCAAACAATTCATGCGTATAAATAAATACACACAGATAAAGCAATCATTGTCGTTCTTCGATGAAGTGTTATTGTCAGCCTTCGCACGCTGCATTCCAATTTATTTCGGATATCTTATCTACGAAGGAATAATCTCTAATGTACGCAGCATGGAGAAAAGTGTCACCATGCAATCACGCGGCTGCCACAGAGTTGCGTTCTACCTTTTTTTTCTTCTTGTTTCCACAATGAAGCAGCGTAAAACACGATAAATACATTCACAGCTCGTTTGAAGAAAAGCCTCTTCAACGTTGCGTCGTTAACTGTAACAATTCGTAAAAACTGGGTCTACAAAGTGGCCGTGTTCTCCGAGGAAACACAGTTCACGCGCCGATTGTTCCTCAAAAGTTCATTATTATTGATCGACCAGAAATTCCCCGGGTTGCAATGCTGCCTTTACGGACCTGCTGATTATTTACATACGCACCGGAAGTTGGTTTATGTAGCCACTTATCTCAGCAATTTAAAACGTTAATGCATCTGCCTGAACTTGTTAGCGCCTAGGGTTATCGTGTATAACGCCATTAATGTGCACATCACGTCAGCTCACGAAGTAGGTAGACACACGAAGTAACGTGAAATAATTACGAGGACTTTATGCCGTCACGACATTCTCTCTTCGGCTGTTTTTATTATCGCGAATTCCCCCCACATTTTCCCTCTTTACACGATACACGGCGATTCGTCATTTTAACCCTTAATCTGGCGCTTCGAGTACGGTGGTCGTAAAACACGTTTAATAATATGCAAGGGAATACTGAAATAATTTTATATTACAGTCGCAAGTTATTTATCGTACTCTGTAAAAGGAATTTCGCTAAAGACATTAATAAAAAAAAGAAAAAGTGTGGAAGGATATCTAAGATTGGTAGCGTGTCTGATTAAGGCGCACGAGATTTATATTTTTCATATCTTTCTCTCGTATTAGAATAAGAGCATTAATTGTAAATTAGCTCATTTATTCCAGCATGAAATTATTCTACTGAATTTTTTCACATCCGAGATTTAATTATACGATAGTAAGTTACTTAACCATAATAATAGCAAGTAGATATATTTCATTCAAAAGCAGTTAATCACAGAGTGTTTGTGACTTGAATGAAGTTGCAATAGTTCAACTTAAATCACAGAATAGAAACGTAAATGCGTAATTACCGCGGAGTCATAAGAATTCACAAAGGTTTAATGCCGCATCAATGCTCAAGACACCAACTGACAATAGGGTCTCGAGTTTTCAGGTCAAACTTACGACACCATCGTTCACGCAAATATTTTCTTTCCCTCTTTTGTATATTCGTCAGAAATATCGTAGGATGAATAGCCGGTTTAGTGAGCTCCCACAGAGCACTTTACCTGTTATGAAATTTCCAGTGACCAGAGTAAAGGGAAGTACTAATGTCGCCGATTTGCATGGCAGATTAGGGAAATTAGGTGGGCGTGTCACCTTGTGGTAGTTCTGTCCAAACATTGCGGCACGCCTATTTACCTTTACTTGGCTTACCTACCTGCTTGCACTTACTTAAGCTCATCGAAGAAATGATTATGCGATATACCGTGTTTACCCTTGCGATTCGGGTCAAAAGGGACTCTTCGTAGAATCAGCTTCCAGAACTACGGAGATAGTGAAATTTTATTGCCTTTGGAACACCGATTGCTTCGATTAGTTGTACTTGTTAATTGTATTTTTTTATAGATTGCGACACATTTATTTGAATCTTTCAGATGTCTGATTTTGCGTCTTTCGAAACAGGCAAGTGTTTTGAGAATAAGTTGTGCCTGCAGAATGAAAACATTGTCGATTATGGGAAATTTCTTAGTATTTTCAGGCGATTGATTTTTGCTTGTCTTCAAAAACGATTTTTTTGACAGTGTGTTACGTTTTTAAATTTATATTTTGCATTAATCGTAAGGTATTGTTTCGTGTTTTACTAGAACTGTGGGAATTATTTTAAAGTCGTTGAGATTTTAGATCGACCGTTTAACTGCTTCTACTTTCTCGTGGAAGCTTTTTAAGTTTATGAACTATTGTAATATCATTCCAGATCTCGCAAATTCTCTTTGCAACGTAATGCTTCCGAATGAAATTTATCAGCCGCTTAAAATACTGTTATTAACATTTACCAATGTACTATCGAACAACAGTCGAAAGCGATAAAAAGTTCGAGTTATAGAGGGTTACACGATCCTACCATCTACATAGCTGCCAGTCATTTAGTTTATTTTCCTTAGAGCAGAGAACTGGGAATTCTTCCCGCGCTACTTTACATTTTCAAATCCCGCTCTCCATGAATCATACAAATTTCACGTTCGTATTTCACAAATATCAACATCTACCGCGACACTTCATTAGCACCAGTCAGTCATTAAATAACTAACAGACTAACTAATGACTAACAGTCATTAAATGAAACATATGTCTCTAGATTATATTTCTAAGTTCCGACGATAAGAAATCTACCAATTAATCCCATTAAGTACAATATTTTTTCCCCTGCAATCTAAGATACATCTTAATCTAATTTCAATCTTAACTACCGACAAATTTTAATTACAAATTAAGCAAGACTTTACACAGAAGTACCATAATATCCATTGACGCGTAATACGATCTTTTTTTCCGCCAATTCTTTTTCCACTCTTCCCGAAAGATCGTAGACGTTCGATAAGGAGATAGCACGTTTTCGTACGTAGTCAGAAAAGTTGAAAACGGAAACGTAGGAGATAGTTAGCCGGGACTGCGAAACGCCAGAAAGTTTCTTCGTGAATCGTATAAATAATGGGAGATAAGGCAGTCATAATTCAAGCGGACGTTAGTTATAGCCTGTAACGGTAAAAAATGGCGTACGTTCGTTCACCAATATACGGCGGAACGAAATACGATCGGCCGTATGCACGTAACGTTGTTAAAAGCTTTTCAAACTGGAGCCGTCGAGTTTCGCGAATGATCGGTGTGCCTCGACGGCTCGAAATACGCGATCGCGATAAATCAGGGTACAAGACGCCGGTATGAAAATTACGTTCTATCCAATATCCTGTTTTAATTAATTTTTTGTACTACAAAAAGTACGACGCCTCGTTGAACGTTGGTACGCCTCGGTGAATCCACTTTCCGCCGGAAAAATTATTGCTCGTCGATACAATCGTAATTTATATCGTGTTTGCCCTTGCACGATAGAGAATAGAAATACAGGGTGCCTCTGTGCAACAATGACGACGATCGTCGGTCGTACAGACATTCAATTATGCGCAGAGTTCTTTGGAGAATCGTTTAACTCTTAGATCTTCTTCTAAGATCAATTATAGTAACTGTGATAGCTATACGAGTCATTTAATCTTCGAGCTGTTCTGTTCTCTCGAATCTTTACAATTTTTCATCATTTCCGAAAAGTAGTTCCACCATATCGTAATGTGTGCACGATAAGACAATTTTTTTAAATTTCTAAACATCTCAGCGCGTAGATCAAAGGTACAGATAGCAGTCATATTCACCGTCGTAATTCTACCCAACGAAAACGAACGATTACTCAAAATTTTTGCAAAAACTCTCAAGATTACGATTCTACCTACCATGGACCACCCTGTATATCATCGATCGGGATCCACGCGTTATCGAAAGAGTTTCTAATTGCGAGTATCTCGATACCCGGTAACTCTCGCCTCGGACGATCATAGGGATAGAGAAACGCGTAATAGCGGAGCGTTTACAGAGCCAACCGCGGTGATTTCATTATCCCTACGGTTCAGCAATTTACGGACCATTACGGCAAAGTCCTACAGGCTATACCAGACACGAGATGGCCACGTCGTACCATCCATTATTCATCACCCACTTCTCTCTGGCCTCCGCAGAGTCTCGTCCAGTTGCGGTTGTTCGCGCGCGCGCTTTCTTGCACGCCCTCTCTCTCTCTCTCTCGCTCTCTTCCTCTCCGAATCTTCTCTCGTGACACAGATTTTTTTGCATCGTCGCTCCTTTTAATTAGCCGTCGATACCGCGATTGTTGTGACTCGGATGTCCCTCGAGGAATTTCAATGGCCTCGAGGCACGCTTTAATCGTGTTACGTTCATTTGACTTGCTTATTTAATACGGCTTCGTTTATGTTTTCATCGGAGACAACTGATAGGAGGATAGTAAGTGAGCAGTTTCTGTTTTTTCCTCTTCTTCCTCATTTCTTTTTCTTCTTTTTTTTTTATCGAGAAAAGGTAATTTATATTAATAGTATGCAGTATCGAGAGATCGTTGAGGTTGTCTGTAGGAGTATGTCGATTGGTTGGAGAGTTTTGTGTTTTTCTGGGCAACGACGACCTTGATGGTCACGAAGGGAATGTCGGACAAGGAAGGGTCCCAAGCATTTCGAAGGCGGGATCGTTAGGGAGGTGGGATTTCTGTACAAAAGAAACGGTCACTCCCCTTTCCTTCGGGGACTTTGTTTCTCGTTTCGGAGCTTTTGGAATGCGGCTCTTTGTTTATCGATGCGGGTAGGGATTTTATTGTTTTGTAACCTTTCTAAAATGGCGAATGTCGAAGTTGTCCGGTAATTGTATAATGGAGCAGGTGGAAGAATTATTGGGCAGTTTTGTGAGACTTTAAACAATTACCTGCTTATTCATCCCACTACATTTACAGAGTTCTTCAAAAATCGCTGCAGATAGAAGAAATTAACTCTCATTGTACTTTACAGTTGCGTAACAACCTATCTCTTAAAATGTTATCGTCATTACTGGAAAAAAATCATATCTACGTAAAAGAAGATGATCAACACTTACAGAATATTATATCAGATTATTTAATAAATATTTCCCAAGTAACGGTAGCAGCAATTTCCAATTGTTTCTATGTACGCCAATTTTTGAAGCAACCCCCATTGACTCCAAGAGCAACGGCACTTGATCGCCCCTCTTAAATCAGAACGATAGAGCAATTAAAAGAATTGCATGAAGCTCCTCAAAACCCATCGATTCACCGTTTCAGCTGTCTCTGCGGTAGAAATATTGCAAACTATAAAATTAACGCGTGAAAGGTTCTTGAAAAGTGGTGCAGCCATAAAGATGACGAGCGAAAACTATTCCGAAGGCGGGGTTCGCAGTAGGGCCACAGCGGGTATAGACCCGAAGTCCTTCCCTTTTCCTTTGAACGCATCCCCTTCCTAGGGCGCCCTTAATGATGTCCTCTTCCCTTCTAACCGACCACCATGAAGAACATCGGGATGGTGGACCCGAAGCGATCATCGGAAAGATGCTCGCCCGAATTTGGTACGGGTCTCATCTAATAAAGATATTTCTCATCCTCTTTTGTGCTTAGGAACCGCTAGTTACACATTTAATGCCGTCCTTCATGGACACAATGCAGTTATTGTTTTTTTAAGGGTACCGGTTCATGGTGTTGAAATATCACGTCATCTTGAGAGATGCGCCGGATGAAATGTAGCGGTGTTAGGAATGAAAATAGTTTGGCGATTTATGCTGCCACTTTGCGTATCGATAATAGCGTTCTTTTATTTAGATTTGAAAGGAGACACGAGGCTTTTTATTCAACTTGTAGTATGCTAATGTCAATGACGAATTTTTCAGGAAAGGACGGTATTTGTGTCGGGCAGAATTTTATAAATTATTCTCCGGGTAGTTTGCTAAAAATGCCACCGTTGTTTCTTTTCCTTTTTTCTTTCCTTTTGGTGTTTTTCGGATTTGGTCCAAATCTTTATCTTAATTCGCCGCTATTTTATTTTGCAACATTTTCCCGATTGTTAAGGAGATTCTACCAATTACTTTGCTTTAACGATATGCATTTCTTGTCGTGCAAAATTTCATCGATAATGCAATTATTTGTTGTTACGTCCGTCGCAGAGAGTAAGAAATTGCTCAGTGCTTTCAGTTCTTGTGAGATATAACAAAATGTGATCATTAGTTCTGCACTGATAAGAATGTGAAAGGAGGACGTGTGGACAGGATTCTGTGAATTCATTAGTTAACAAAGTATTCAATCTTCCTGCGTGCAATCACGATGCTAATAAATTCTGCGAAACCTAGTAAAAATCTAGCTTAAACGTATATTTCAGCAAACAACTTCCATCGATCATCTTAACAGTAATATTAAGGACCTTTTCAAATTATTTTCTTTGCAATGTTACTTTAAGAGATCAAACTTAGAAATTTCACCTCGTCAGAATTTTACGAAACGGCTTTTATGAACAAATACAGAAGACCGATATTTCTTATAATTATTTTATCGATTTAATTGCTTACAATTGAAACTTAGACATTTTACCACGTGCAAATTAATTCCTCGACAAGAAACAGAGAATCATTCTGTTTCTAAGTCGACCAAGAAACTCTAGCTGCTGTAATTATCCGCAAATAAACGTCCTCTACGATCTCTCCGCCGCACGCTGCAGTAGAAGAATCCACGACACAAGTAGCAAGATGTTACGTATTTTAATTGCTCCCCGCAAGAACCTAATTTCCATCTTACAATCTTGATTAATTAGCGCAATAACGTATTCCATTTGAAACGCTAATTAGATCGACGACGAATAAAATTTGAATGCGAATAAGTGTCTGTGCAGCCAGTCGATCGGAACGGGAGACGCTGCTCGAAATTTACTTTTCTCACGGTCGAATACCTTTTGTTCGGCGACGGCTTCTTGCTTCTGGGATCACATTTAAAGGCTGCCTGATTTAAGCCAAGTTACCGTGGCTTTAGCCGCAGCTGGTATATCCACGCCGTGGAACAATGTTCTCATTATTCTCCCAATCGACAAAAGATCGCGATATGTTCGACGTCTGTACACTCTCTTTCTCTCTAAATTTTTCTTACGTGCTCTCACGCTGCGTCTTTCAGTGTTTTCCTTTGCTCCTTCGTTTTTCCGTTTTCCTTCTTCTTCTCTGTCTTGATTTTTTTACATCTCTCTGCTCTCTCCATTGTCTCCGTTCTGTCAGCCGCTGTTCTTCTTTCTCCCCTGCATCACTGCACTCTCCCTATATCTGCTTTCTCTCACCCGCTAATCATCTTCCACTCCATCACTGCAATCTCTCTCTTCTCTACTTTCTCTCATCCGCTATTCATCTTCCTCTCCTACGTCAGCCCAACGTCTCTCCTCGAAAAATTCAAGTTCCCTCCAGCTTCCCCGTTTGCTCACGGTCCTCCGAGCCCTTTTTCCTCTAGCTCTCGATTTATACACATTATGCCCGTAGATGTTTGAATTGCAAATCCATGTCGTGCGCTCAACTGTATGGCGAGCAACGTGCAGCCTAAGCCACGGCGAAATGCATTATTGTTATTGCTGGCACGATCCTCGACGGTTCAACGACGCGCTGGGTATTAATACATACGCTCGAGATCTTTCGTTACGTAACACTTAACTCCCATAATCCGGCCCGATAGACCCACCGATTGTAACTTTTCCTAGCTGCCTCAGTTTCCTCTCGTTACGCGCGACATAGGTGCAATGAAACCCGCTGAATCACATTGCGACACTACACTCTTACTTCCCCTTTCGTAGACTCGGCGAAATCAAATTCCTCATTGGGGTCTTTCAACTAAATACCAGCCTAAGTGTCGGTATTACCGCATTTTTTTCTCCGACTCTCAAATTAGAATAATTAGCGTCCGACCGTTTCTGTGGTGTAAAAGTTATTTATGAAATAGCGTTTTAACTCATGGCAGCAACGCATTCTTCCTTCACCTCTCGAATTAAGATAATCATGTACCTAATCACCGTCTCTCCCGTTTAACTTTTATTCAATAACAAGCTGGAACGGTAGTTATTAGGTACCTGTACAGCAACTGGAGCCTCATTCTTTTTTTGGTCCCCTCTTTTTCCTCCGATCGGTTGTTTATCGCGGGCAAAAGTAACAACGTATAATTGCCCCGATTACAACGTAAAAAATGCCGATAACGACGAAGAACGGAAATTGATCGATTAATATCAATAGCCTCGTTGAGGCTGCTATCTCTCGGTGTGCCCTCTTGGAAGCATGATTTCTCCTCTTTTTTACCTCCGTCTCTCCCTCTCTCCCTGTCTCTCGTTGGCGAGAAAAAAAGAGAAGCGAGAAAATTGGTTTGCGCGACAGAGGAGCCCAAAGATCGACGTGGAACGAAAGCAGCGAGGATGTCGTCGCAGAGGACCGTCTGTCGGGTCTCCCTCTTGGAATCTTAATGTCACGATAGAGCACAAAGACCATCAGTGTCCCCGGAAACAGAAAATCATTGTAGACTCCGGCACCGTCGCCCGTCCGTTATTCAATTTGGCATAAATTAGCGACCGACGGCGATATACCATCCTCGGTCTCAATGATCGTGTTTGTACAAAGTTGAGATTTCGCTTGTTACGCTTTAATAGAGCGGAATTTATATAGAAATCGTCGGGAGTAGAAACTGCAACAGTCTCACGCTTCTGATACGCTTTAGACACTCGTCTGACCTTTTAAGTGTATCGCGATGGAAGTCGGTTGGAGTTTTGCATTCTGCAACATCATTAACGATAATCTGTCTTTGTTTCTCAGGATTTGGAGTAACGTGCCGACGGCCTGTGGCGGAGGAAGAAGGATCATGGAGAAAGGCAGCAGGATCGAGATAAGGTAAGATTATTCATGTTGAGAGAAAGATTATCGAAGGATTCGAAGCGAAGGAGAGCTGGGTTCCTTGCGGGGAGGAGAGTTTTCTAGTTTGTTGAAATGAGATTGATGACGATGGCGTTGCAATTTGTACAGTTTGCGATAGCATTGTGCAGCGAGGCTACTTTGTTTCGTGCAAGGTGCTTGGAAATGGATATTAGAGTAATTATTTGTTCGAAAAGTGCTCGTTCGCAGCAGTTTACTTGCGAGATCCGAGGTTAGAATTGAACTTACCTCCTAAATTAGAAAATCATATTCACTGCCAACCGTACACGTCTCGCAGTTCTTGCTCGGAACGACGCAACAACCTACTATCGTATTATCTACACAAATATCCGTCGTACATCTGAAAAGCTGCTTGGACATCTGAAAAATGTCTAAACGAGCCCCCAACGAACCCAAGTCTCTAGATCCTTCCTCGTTCGTCGAATTAATGCAGGAATCTCGCACGAGTGTTAAGTTTTGCCGCGATCAGGCAGACAAGTGAACGCGTTAAGGAGTCTCTTGTGTTCCCATTAAAAATATCGCTCAAAGAGAACATACGTCAGTATTCAGAAAGGCACGGAGCACGGTTCCGTTGTACTTACGTCGAACGTTCGCATAAGTAACGATCTCGGAGCAATAGCTTACCCGCACCCTACCATTAGCTCTAAGTATTTATGGGCTCATTCATTTCGTTTTATGTTTCAATTTGGACGCATTGATACTTGTTTGTTTACACGTAAGCTGCCAGTCGCTCATTCACTCCGTCCGACACTTCGAACCGGCCATTATTGCCCTCTTTTGTCGACACGACCGCTCGAACGCGCGCCTTTTCTTCATTATCGCCGGTAGTTCTCTATCCTATCATTAGCAATTACTTATTGCTCCTTGCTATCTTGATAAGAACCTAATGAATCGTACCTTTCTACGTTTCTATTCGCGTGTATCTGGATAAATGTTTGCGCGCTCAACTGCGTCTCGAGGGGTGGATGATAGATGTTTGGAGACCGTTGTAGGTATGGAGTTAGCGGCTTGGATTGCGAATTAGCGGGGCGAGTTCGAACCCTCGCAACTTCTGGGAGATATTTCTTAAATTGTTATTTAATGCTTCATTGTCTTGGCGATTTAGAATTTACTTAAAAATGTAGGTTTTGAATCGAGTGACCATAGTAGTTGAAGTCGAAGGAGTAAACGAAATTATATTACTTCTGCTGCTCTACCGTCAAGTTGCATTAACAGCGGACTAATAATTCTGCGGTTATAAATATATGACTACAGATAGCTAGACTATGGAGAAAAGGTATCACCTGCAAGGAAGAAACGTGCGTAAAAAAATGAATTTGACCACTTAGGCGAAACAAATCGCTTCCCCCACGTTCTTCAATTCCTACACTCTCGCCAATTTACTATCCCTCCACTTAATCTCGTTCCAAATTTAATTAGCAATTTTACATCCCACTTAAATACAAGGAATATCCCTAGATCGACTGATATCAGATTTATCGATATCTCAATCTTAACATCAAAGATTCAAAGCAACCCCTAGCCGACGACACTTTCTATTGTCATTAAGATTCGAGCGGAGGGACTCTGCGAAACCGCACCTGGTGCCCTCCAATCGTTATCCTTCCTCGATTTATTCCTGCATACGAGATCAACTTTCCAACCAATGCACGATGATTTCAATCACGATATTAAACACGGGTGTGAGGTGTAATTTCGAAATTGCACCGGCCTTACGAGCCATCGGCAGCTGCAGGCGGTCGCGCGCCCTTTCGCCCTTGAAACGTGTGAATGCTCCTTTACATTTTGTTGCATTCGCAGACAGGTTTCTCGACCGGTAAGGTAGGCTTCTATCGAGCTTAACGAGTTGCTAACTCGTGTTTAAATAAATTGCTCGATGATTATGTCGAGAGTCTCCCTTCAATTTTGTTGCGATGGAGCTGGCAATTTTTACTCATCGTTTCAGTTTTTTTTAACGAATATTTTCAAACTTCTAGGAGATTTTTTTCACCCAGGAATAATTAAGATTGATCGATAAATGATAGATCGCTGGGTATTGATTATTTAAATGTCTTTTCGTTAAATTCTAAATCGTGATTGAGACTTAAGAGGGAATATTCTCAACTTTGGATGCTTTTGTTTGGTGGTATCGAAACGATGAGATTTTCCAGTTGCAACTTTGTATGCATAGTTGAGAAGAAGGTCGGAATAATTGATGTATCTTGCAAGCGTTGCAAGAGGGTGCATTTTTCGAGCGAGTATCGGCAGCGAGAACTGCAGAGAGCTGCAAAAGATATTTTGCAGGCAGGTGATACTGCAGGAAACCGCCAGATGGCAAAGAGGACTTCTTCCGTGTCCTTCGAGAATGATCCTTGCAGCGTTTCTGATGCACTGCGAATGAATGTGCACATCGTTAATTTTAATGCAAATCTTGGGTGTCAAATGTTGCTCCGAAACACGTAAAGCCAAAAAGAATGATCGTTCATTGCTGTAGAAGTATTTGATTCTTTTTTTCGATTACTTTCTCCACAGTTTTTAACACTAGGTTTATCGGGCCCAATTTGACCCATTCCGAACTTCGTTGAGGAAAGAAAAAATAGAAACCGTTTTAACCATTTTCTGCCACACATACTGACTTTTATCCATTCAACGAAACGAGTATATATCGAAATTCATTTCTAAATAGATATAAAAGAAATCTCGGTAAATGTAGTATTAAGCTACACATTGACCAAAGGACCACACGGACCAACGTTTCATTCTTTATAAAAATTCCATAAAATACAGCAAGACATCTCTATTGTTCGCAATTCTGCTAGTTACAATGTGTTCTTGCAAACAAATCACGCGCGGCTTGCGATATCTTTTCTATTTCCGCACCTAGCGATTTAAGACAGATGAAAAGATACACAATTACACTTTTTATAAACATTTGCGAAGTCTCTTGCTGCGTACTTTCTATAAAACGTGCGCAGTATAGATTCAGTGATTCGACACTCATCTAAGACCTTAGATCTTCAGCAAAGTTGCTATATCAGTTCCATCAGAAGTTTAAAACAAATAAGCAATTCGGAAGAATATCTAAAGAATAAAGCCGAAAATCTTGCAACCCAACAATCCGATATTCCCAATCACGGCGCACCTTGGAACTCAATATAAACTTTTTCCCCCTCGATCATTACATCCGACGATTTCGGCAACACCGTGAATGCACGAACGCCCAATTTTTCGACCGCACACCGCAAAAAGTGCGTGCAGATTCTGCTGTGCGAATTGCATCGGGCAGTGCGCCATTATCATCCAGCGCCGCGAGTGCCTCTACATCACGGTGCTTGATCCCCAAGAGCTTCGATCCGTGCGAATAACGACGACGAGAATCGCGCTTATCTGAAATTCTGACGCTCGTTCATGATCGAATATTCATCCCTGATCTCCCCGGGGAGGAGGGAGAAGATGCTATAAGAAAGCAAAAGGGAACGCAGGAGCCGAGAAGGGGAGGCTGGGGCGGAAGAGGAGACGGTGAAGAAGATGGAGGGTGGGGAAGTACGGTAGGGTATACAGGGAAGGAAGAAAGAAAGATGGTAGAAAGAAGGAACGCGCAAGAAAGAAAGAAGAAAGAAAGAAAGGCGAAGCAAGATGAGAGTCCAAGCGGTACGTTGAACCATGCGGTGGAGACCAGAGGAGACCAAAGGAGTCAAAGCCACCGGAGCGATGAAGAATGGATGCTGGTTTAGCAAGAGTGCAGATTTGCTCGACGCGGGTGCAACGGCCTCTTTGCTTTCGAGTCCGTTTCGTTGCTATAGCTACGCCCTCTAACACCATCTCCACCTTTGAATGCCCTTTCGTCATCTTAATTTTGTTTGAAATCCATAAGGAGAATGTCCGTCATCCACTTTGGCTTACCGCTTTGTCGATGGTGAGCGCTGACGCGATCACGTATCCCGCTAATATTTAACTGCGAAAGTGAACATGGTACATTTTGCCATTTCCGATCAAGCCTGTCGTTCAATTTTACGCAGACGAAAAATTATCGGGCGAACTCAGTTTCTTGCAGAGGCAAAAGAAACGTAGGAAATGAACCATGACCCTCGACAAGTATCACCGGTACAACTTACAGACGCCTGCCTATTAACGACACCAGAGAGTCGACAACATGGTGCAGTATATTTGTATGCAAATGCAGTTTGATCGCGCGTTAGAAGGAAAGGCCTAATGATCATGAAGCCGTCGACGAAACCGTGGCGACTGTCGTCGGTAGCAACACCCGGAGTCCGGTTCTGTGAGAACAACCTTGCCATTAAATAAACCCCTTTTAGTGGTTGCCCGGTTATCTTCAATGGTGTTTTAAAAGGGGCATTTAGGCCCATTTTGGCTACCCACACAGCCCCCGACACCCTTTCCCCTACCTCGCGGCTCCTATGGTGGCTCTCTTCACGCCCCCACCATATTCGACACGCGTCCTACCATGCTATAAGCTTAAAGGCCCTGACTTTTACGATTCTGCTCAAGTGGTCATAAAACCGGAGTTTATTGCCGTCATGATTTTCAAGCAAACGGCCTGCCACCTGTCGGAGTCCCACAAAAGCGAAAACTGCATCGGGTCTCTTCATCGGCGGCATCGTCAACTCGTGCCCACGGTCATTGCGTCACGAATCACGAAACTTGGAATATCAAACTTTTCTTCGACCTTAGAAATAGTTGCGTCTCAACACAGAGGACTTCATATCACAATTTTACGTGCACCCGTGACATTGCTAAACGAATTACGAAACTTGGAATGCGAAAGTTTCCCTCCAGCTTAGAAATAGTTGCGGGTCAACATACAGATTTAAATCTAGCTGCAACGTGTGTCTGTGCATAGCTGGTGATTTATTATATTTGCAATTGTTTATCTCATATCTAATTATTCTATGCGTCGTTGCATTAAGGAGAACAGTTTCTCTGCCAACGCTCAAAACAAGATCATCCGCCAGGACATATTTCTCGCTATGTTTCATACACGAAACTACAAACCGGACGTTTATTTCCAACGCACAATCTTACATATAACAAACTTCCCAACAAAGAGGACATTCATCGAGAAGATAGGCTTCGAATCAAGATCAAGAGCAATCGGGGGTTAAACCTGCCCGGATATAACTCCTAAACAATTATCCCGCGAACGGGCCAAGCTTTGACGATGCGCGGGCAATTTTTCTGCAGGAGATAGGGGGCCCCGTGAAAAGTAGGTGGGCTATATCCTAAACATTCATAATGACGAGAGCGAGCGAGCAAATAGTCCGGTCCGGCCCCTGAGAGCAGCTTATGATGGGCATTACTCGGCTCGTTACGGAATAATTTACGAGGTGCGAACCGCGGGGGCGATAATCCAGCGACATTTACATCCCAATAAACATTCCCGATACTGGTGTGGCGCGCGCGCCACGGCGCTAGCTCGCTCTCTCTCTCACCCTCTGTCTTTCTCTATCTCTCTCTCTTCGTCTTCTCTCCCTGCCTCGCGATGCCCACTTTTACGGCATTTTAATTGTACGACCGTTGTCTAATTGGCCCGTAAAACGGTGGAGCATCTCGTAAAAGGCGTTTATGATAGCATTCTCGTAGCTCGTACCCGCGTTCCCATCGTCCGAGGATCGAGAACGTCGAACCGGTCGTCGGGTGATTTCTCGAACGAACGACGAGTTCCTCGCGTTCGCTCCTACGTCTCTTTCGACGGCACCTCGATCGACCATAAAAGTCACTCGAGGAGAGACTCTGCCAATAACGATAATCGCAAGGTGCCTCGTTGATGTTGGTCGTTTGAACGTCCGATCGGATCTGAGGGCGTTAGTTCGCCACAGGACTCAGAGGTGGCGGTGCTCGTATCCCCACGAACGGACGCGCGTCGCGGAACGCCGCGGAGTGGAGAGGAGAGAAGCGTTGCGTGACGCGCGTGGCGTGCAGCTTTCGCTCTGCCGCACGACGACGCGTCCCGTATCCGCGGCTGCTCGCGCTCGAAAGCCTGGTGGGGGCAACGCGGGGCGGCGCCTAGCCAGTCATGGGCGTCGTTCCGACTTGGGACTACTTTCACATGGCGTAGGAATTTTCGTGCCGTGCCGGCGCGGTACTCGTGACGAATTCAATTCTGATTGGTCCTTAAGCATAACCTCCTCCCTTGGCACCCTGTTTTCTTCCCCCTCCTCCTCCATGTCCTCCCCCTCCACCCTCTCCTCTGCACCGACAACGCGGGCCTCTCGACCCGGCGTCTCCCTCTTAGCTGCCGCAATTCCGCATCCTACCCTTTCTCTCTCTCCTCTTTGCTCTCTTTATCCGCCGCCGCGCGACTTTGTCCGCGTTTCGCGTACTATCGTTCACCTTTCTCGATCTTCGCCACGATTCTAGCTGACGAGGAATCGTTCCATTCCGATCGGCGTTTACTCGCGTCTCAGCGTTTCTATTTAAATAGCTTTTGTCCCGTTCAGGCATCTCGAACGCGAGGCGGCATTGCGCACCGCAAGTACGAATTTAATCTCGCGGCACATCGTCGAGTTGGCGGAACGCTCGACAGGGGGCGCCGTGGAGTCGAATCGCGGGTGAAAGAAAGGTAGAGAAGCGAAGAGAAGTGTAGCGAAGTGAAGAGGGAGGGAGAGAGGGTGCTAGTGGGAGGCTCGGCGGAAGGGAGACGAGAGGGCTCGTCGAGAGGTGGAGCGAGACGGAACGAGAGGGCGAGAGAGATTGGCGGTGGAGGGGGCGTAGGGGGCGGGGGAGGGGAAGAAGAGCGAGAACGGAGGGAGCGAGAGAACTCGGTTATCGCTCGGAAGGAGAGGGGGCCGTCGCGCGCGAAAGACAAGGAGGAAAAGCGAGCGGCGGGGTCCTCGTCGCAGCGCGACGTAGTACCCCGTGGAAGAGTGTGCGCGCGTGAGCGAGCGAGTGAGCGAGAAGGAGAGGCCAGTGGAACGAAGAGAGGGAACCGTTCGGGACGGAGAGAGAGACGGAGGAGAAACGCGAGCCGGCGGGAGAGAGAGAGGGACGGAAGAAAGCCCCTGCGGTGGAAGCGAGAGAGACCGATGGCGAAGAAGCGAGACGGGACGAGGCGAGCGAGCAAGCGAGAGACGGACGACCGTACAGAGTGGCGGTACACGGGGCGCGAGAAAAGCGGTAGTGTGCCGTGGACCACCGCACTGGCATACCGTGGTTCGTTACGATCCCCTTCGTACGTCGCTCGCCTCGTACCGAACCTCGCAGTCATCGGCCAAGTCACATTTCGACCAGTGCTAGTAGTGCAGTGCGGACACAAGTCGAAGGTTACTCCGGTCCCTCGAAAAAGATCGACCGACCTTCCGAAACGGGCCTCGGCCTGACACTGATCGGAAATCGTGCACGCTCGAAAAGACGACAGAAAGAGAGAAGAGAAGAGAGGTGCTCGCGAGGGAGATCGTCGCGTGCCGGCCGACCGAACCGTCGACGGCGCGCACGCGGTAGAGAGAGACCCGCGAGGCAGTTTTATAGCCCGTCTTATTACCCCGGTTTATTGCGTCGTAACGGTTTAACGATCATCGCTCGTTTCCACCACCCGGATCGCCGGTTTACACTATTGCCGGTAGCGGTAACCGTAACGAGCCCATAAAAGCCCCCGCCGCTGCCATGAGTCCCATTCCGAATTATCCTCCTACGGCCTACCGACATTGACACGACCGCTCAAACCGCCTCTACCTACCGATGACTTTTACGACCTCTTAAAGCGATTTAATGCTCGTTCGCTTCTCCCTGACGGCCATCAGCCTGTCATCCGTCAGCCGTCGTCCGTTGTCGTCGGTCGCGTTAAACGGCCCATCGGTGATCGGGCCGCGCATCTCGCCGACTTTTGGCGCCAATCGAATCGACGGAACGCCGCGACGACAAGGCCCCGGCATCTGAGCTCGGTCACGGCCGACCCGGTGAACTCGGTGAACGCGGTGAACGCGCGCGACCCGAGGGTACCGATCCTCCACGTCTCGGGTCGGAGCACGGACTAGCGATCGTCCGGCTAGCCGCGCCTCCTCGACTTGACTGTGAAACGAACTCGTCCGGCCGATCCGCGAGTCTCGATCGCTATCCCGAGACCCCACTTTTTTTTCGTGTGTCGGTGTTTGAGTGCAAGTGATTCAAAATACCCGGAATAATGAACTCGTACTTCGAGCAGACTGCGGGTGGCTTCTACGGAAGCCACCATCATCAAACGGGAGCCGCGAGCCAGCATCACGATCCGGCGACAGCAGCGGCATATCGAAGCTTTCCCCTTGGCCTCGGAATGTCACCGTACGCCTCCACGCAGCATCATCATCACACCTCCTCGTCGTTAGGTATCCACCCGGGTGGAGGAACGAACACGAGACCACCCCAGGACTCGCCGTACGACGCGAGCGTCGCGACGGCCTGCAAGCTCTATTCCACGACACCCGAGGCGACCGGGCATACGACGTCCTCGTACTCGACGACCGCCACGAAGGACTGCAAGCAACAGGATCAGGCGGCGGCCCATCAGAACGGATATGCCGCGGTCATGGCAGCAGCGGCCGTCAAGGACGTTTGGCAGTCAGCGACCTCGGGGACCAACAGCCAGAGCAATTCGGTCGTGCGCCCTTCCGCGTGTACTCCGGAGGGCACGAGGGTTGGTAGCTACGGTGGCCTCGTAGGCGGCGATCCGGCATCGAGTCCTGGTAACAACAGCTCCTCGAGGTCCCTCGCGTCCTCCTGGAACACCTGCAGTCTCAACTCGTCCGCGAGCCAACCGGTTGCCACGCAACTGCATCAGCAACCCACCGCCAACCATACCTTCTACCCCTGGATGGCTATAGCAGGTGAGTTTACATTCATAAGATCTCTCCCTGTCTCCATCTCTTTCTCTTCTTCCGACTATCCCTCGTTTTCTCTCTCTTTCTCTCGTTCTCCGTCACTTTCTCTCTCGCTCCGTGTGTCTCTCTTTCGCTCGCTCTCTCTCTCTCTCTCCCCCTCGTGCGCCGATTATCATAACAGCCGTGATGAAATATAGAAGCGGCGATGCTTAGGGGAGAGAGAGAGCGTGTGTCGGTAGTAAGGCCACCACGTGGTCGGGAAAGGCGTGGTGGATCGAGTTTACCCGGCTACGACTACGCCGGACTAAATCGCACAACGTTTCACGGTCAATGTTCGAGTCGCGGGAAAGAAGCAAACCTTTTTTCGCGCACCGCCCCCTTCCCGGCTTATTTTTTCTTTCGCGATAATCCGACCTCTCTCGTCGATATCGGTACAAAATTCTCCGACGTCTTTGACGCTCCCGGCTCCGATTCTATCCAAAAAAAGAGACCCCGTTTTCGCCGTTCCGATCGTCCAACGCAAGTCGACTCCGTGTCGAATGGTTTGTAACTTTTTGCCCGGTCTATTTGCGCGCCGATCGAAATACGACGTATCCGTCACGAAGCGTTGCCGAGATAACGGATTTATAGTCGTCGGTGGACTAAAAATATTCCGTTGCCTTCTGCAGGAACGAGTGCACCGCGCCCCGTGCACTTTGGTAATAACTAACTCGGCCATGCGTAAGCGACGTGTAAAGTAACGTTCCGAGTTACCATTAATATCCGTAAAACGAGACCTCCTGTATCTCGTTCGAGTCTGACATTTGTCGAGGTTTGAAAAAAAAGGCGCGATCTTCGCTTTAACGTCGATAAAACCGTACAAAATATGTCTCCCGTTCGCGTTCCCGATCAAACGTTTTCCGTCTCTCGTCGTCGATCCTTCCTAATCCATTTATTAGCTTCGAATTTCCTCGTCCATCTCGAGGATCTGCGAGCACGAGAAGACATCTAGAAAAAGAGCGGAGAGCGAAGATCTATCGGCGAGAATACAAGTACGTAGTCATATATCGTTCAGCATCCCCGCGATTGCACGATGGAAGCATCGGATCGTGGAAAATCGTTGGTGTAGCACGATAAAGTTACGTCTGGTAGATAGGTAGAATGGAGTCAAGTGCGTGTAAAATCGTTGGGTACGTCGAGTATAATGGGGAAGCCCTCGTCCAATTGGGGTTCAAGTGCCTTCCTCGTCGTACTCACCCCTCCGGAACCCCGAATTCCGGTAGTCAGCTGTTTCTAGCGACGTCTTTGTCCCTCTCGGCGAGAGATTCCCTACTAGCCTCTCGCTTTGTCGTAGGTAGATATATAATCACCGAGAGGCCTCTCTCGAGCCTCTCCATCTCGCTTTTGGTCGCCGCCTCTTCTCTCTAACTCGGCTCAGCTGGCTCTTAGAGACTCTTCTTCGTCTTTCCTCCCCGGGTCCTCTGACTTCTTCTTCCTTTTTTTCCCTCCTTTCTTCCTCCGGTCGTCTCGCTTCTCCCTCTTCCTACCCTTTCGAGCCTCACCTTCTCGGCTCTCTTCCTTCCTCGCCCACGTTCCGGTTTAAGGTCCGCCTACATTTTTTTCTTCCCTTTTCACGACCACGCGAGAGCTCTTCTCTCTTTACGCATACAAAGGTGTAGGGATTACTTTATGGGCCCGTGTGACGTCGAGACGCGAGCTTATTCAACTGTGCCAGGAACGGGATCCCCGTTGAATGAATTCCATTCTTTCCGCTCTTCTATAATTATTCCTCGACGCTCGGAGAATCCTCGCAAAGAGCGACGCTCGATCGGGGTACCATTCTCGTCGCTGGCTCCGCTCTGCCTCCCGGGGCTCTCCTGAAATATATGAAAATCATTTTCAGCGATGATAATCTTCAATTTTTAAGCTGTACACATCAAACAAAGTATTCTTAAAAAAGTAAAATAGCATACCGTGTAGCGAAAGAAAGAAAAACTACACCCTAATATAACCTCGATGCCGTTGACTACTCCAACCGGAAACCCCAGCGGTACCACGGTCCCCTCCCTTCTTTAATTTCAATTACCACTACAAAGGCACTCGAGTGCCTTCGTTATTAATCCAACAACCTTATCGTCCGATAAAAGACACCCCTACACGAACCTTTTACGCTCTATTAAAAAAAAAAGGACACACCACCCCATCGCCGTGTCCGGAGGATCCATCAAATCCCAACTACACGGCGCTCCGTCGTTTCCGGTTTCCCAATCGGCACGCGAACGCGTTGTCGGAACCCACGAACTTTATTAGACGCGGGAACGATTCAGTCCGTTGATTATGAGCCGCAAATCGGCCCGACGATACGGCGGAATGCAATGATCGTAGGAGGAATCGTAGGAATGGGAAAAGGCAATTGATCGGGCTGCACTCTCGTGGAACAGGTTCTACGTACTCGCGCTCCGATCGAAAGTCGTTGACTCATTTCGCACTCTCCCTTGGCAAGTGCTCTTCTCGGTGTTGTTGTTGTTGTTGCCGTTGCAGGATCGTTGCAACGTGCGATACAGAGACGGGCGTTGGGTGAATTTATCGATACAGGAGATTACGGATTATTTCATCGTAGATTAAAGTCTTGCGGGCAAATATAGAGCCATCAATGTCTAACGGGGAATCGTTGGCCGTTGCGGCGGCCTACGATGAATAATTTCATCAGTTTTATCGGCCTCCACGGCGTAAAAGCCAATCCGTCGAGATACTATTACTACTGTCGTGTAGTTGCGCGCTTACCCGTAAAAACACGGGGGTCAGGCGAGACGATAAACGTGGATTTATGGCGACGCGAGAAAGAGAGAGAGAGAGAGAGAGAGAAAAGAGTTTATCGTACGTTTTCATACCTCCGTTAAACGCGCCGGCCTCTTCTTCCTTCGTTCACGACGCGCACGTTGATACTGCCGGTTTGTTTTCCTCTACGTCGCGTCGGATGCGTCTTTTTTTAACGTTTCGCGAAAGAGCAGCGCGTTTTGTCTTTCGTTGACACGTTGTTTGCCGTGTCAAATTTCCCGGCTTCCTTGCAAGCTGGAGAACAGGAGACGCGGGTGGACGGATTTAGCGAATGGAGCTTGTCGCTGAGCTTGCGGCTGTATACTTCTGTTCCGACTGTGCAGGGTGAGAAGTTGGGATAATTTTGTAGAATTTAAAGCGGGACATGAAACTTCTTGTGCCTTGGAAATTTCAACGAAGATGCAATTAAGGTTGCATCGTCAACTAGGGTAGGTTTGTCAATAGCACGCACTTAAATCAACGCTGGACGTTATAGGGGCCCGTAGAGGACTCGTTAGAGTTATCCTCCTCTATCCGTTGCACCCTACTTCTTACGTTTTGTTTTCCACAATTGAGAAATTCGACGTCTCCTATTAAATATTTACGACCGCCAGCTTTTCCCTCTCATTAACACTAGGTTTACCGGGCGGGTCATTTTGACCCATTTCGAACATCGTGAGGTCAATTATAGAAACCGTTTACATCTTTTTCCGCCACTCACACTGACTTTTATTCATTCAACGAGACGAGTATATTATCGAAATTCATTTTCTTCGAAGCCTCCTAACTTTGAAATTCCGCGTGGCTGTCGAAATAAGTGTATAAGAAATCTCGATAAACCTAGTGTTAATTCAGACATCACCGTTAAAAAGTGAACTCCCAGGTAACTGCAACGATCGTCGCGTTAATTTCTCCGCAAAGTGCATTGTTATTTCGATTATCGTTATTATTATTACCATCGGGTGTAACGAATACGAGGGTATTCCGCGCGATGCTGTATCTACTGCTCATAATTTATGACGCTTCGAACGATATCTATGTAAATGTCTATCGTCTAAGCGCGCAATAAATGATCGCAAGTACGATTATGCCGTGTAAATCGCAACAAATCAAAGACTCGTGGATGCAGGGTATCATTATCTCACTTTTATCACCTATCGACGTTACAATATCGCAAAGGAAGTGGTGTTAGTGCCGTGATCTTTGCGACAACCGGCAAAACGACAGCGGGTTAGCGGTGGTAGTCGTCGAAGAGGCTCAATTGCATGGAATATATTTGTATCATTGGCCTGATAAACATCAAAGAGAACACGCGGGCTTGAAAATATATTATGATTCATGACGGTAGCGGCGAGTGTCAGTGTCGCCAACGCTTTCGCCTTTGCCGCTGTGTTTTTACTAATGCCGTTGCAAGTCGAAGTAATTGAGAATTCATAATGCAGGCTTTAAATATAGAATGGAGTGTGCGAAAGGAAATATCTCTCGCCAACGCTCAGACCGCCGACGAATCGTATCGCATTGTCGAGATAGGGAATCTTGAGCGTTCACTTTCGAATAAATCCAATGAATTTCCCGAGAGCATCGCCGTTCACCAGACTTTACAAAAGGGCGAAAGAAACCTCTCTGTCCCCGGTGAGGAGTCGCTTCTTTTTTTCCGGGGCTACTTTGTAAACGCGAGAGAAATTTATGGCCCCTCATTGAGGGGTCCGATGCGCCTACGAGGTAATTAGAGGGCGTGAAGACGAACGTTTGAATACTATCTCCCTTGGTTCGTTTAGTCCCACCCAGAAAACCGTCTCCTTTCCCGGATACTTAAAACCTGGATACCGATACCGATACGACTCGCAATTGCTAATAATTCTTCCGACCCGCGGCAATGCTCGAAACACTGCCTTACTTTCCACCGTTCCTCCGAAACGAACCCAAGTCTCGCCCAGACACGAAGAATCTCGATTAAACAAAAAACTCTCGATACATCCATCTCCGATAATTCTCCCCTCAACGATATCCACTCGTCTCCTGCAACCAAGTAAACTCCAATTACTCCGTAATTCCCGGTAAATCGTGACCAGGAAGAATTACAACCTCGACGATTTACAAGTACATTGGACAATTTAGTGTAATTACATTTACTATAATTACATTCTATAACACGACCTTCGAACGTTTCAGCGATAAAAAAAGGCGACATGAGAAATTCACGTGGACACGAAGCGCGTTGAAAGCCAGCCGAAACAATGCGCGGTTCTATCGCGATAGTTTTTACGTACCGACGCACGTGTATTATATCGATATCGCGTCGTGGCAATCTTCGTTGACCACCGGGTCTAGCAGCGTGCTATATGAAAGGATAGCCAGCGCAAACCTTGAACTCTCTCTTTCTCTTTCTTCCTTCCTCTCTTTGCGCGTGGTAGCCGTTCTTTCTCTCTCTCTCTCACTCTGTCTGACAGCGAGGTTCCCGCGTAAAAGCCACGTGGTCCCTCCCGCCACTCTCTCGAGTTGGAAACGAGTATGGTGCTACTCGACGATACGAGACGGTTGCCAGTAGGTGTTACGTACCTCGGGGAGCAAGCTCGTTCAATATAAACCAGCTAGGAACAACGCTGTAACCGTAACGTTGACGTTTACGACGACGAAATCGTGGCTCGGCTCGTTTACCCCTCCTCCTTATGTGCCTCCACGCTTATACCGCTATCGCTATACGAGGGCCTCGTCGGTAATACAGGGCACATATCTTTGTGTATATCGACCCAAGATCGTTTCACGTCTTCGTGTGTGGTACGTACGAGGAAAGCTCTGAAAGAGAGAAACACAGAAAGGAAGTTCATTACGGGAATCGCGTTTACGGGAGCGGCGATGAGTTTTACGAACTTTCAATTACCGGATGTAGTAGTTTCGTGAGAATTTACGAATTATCGAACGATCGGGGTGGTTTAATTTTCATTATAAATTACGAGGATGCTCTAGATGATCGTTTATGGGGTAGGAACAACCCTTTTGCCGGTTCTTTCGCGTAGTTTCGAGACGAAAGGTAAACGCACGCCTCTTGCTCGTCTCGGGCGATGGCCGACTAACATGGCCGTGGAACTTTGCCACCTTGATGCCTCGTTAGGCTTCCTTTCCGGGCCATTCTCTCATCCTGATCCCTCGTGGCGCCAGGTTGCAGATGGAAAATTCGGAAATGGATAGTGAAACAGGGTGGTTGGACGGTTTTTATGTTTCAAAGTAGTTTGTGTAGAGATCAATCGCGAGTTGTTTGCCTTATAACATTGCTATACTTGTTTTGTGGGGGATGGACCGTATCAAATTACAATACCTTGTGGCGAAGGAAAAAAATGTCTCTTATACTCCAATTACAATTATTCGCAACGTATCACGGAAGAGTACTAATTAACCCTAGAACTGCCGGCATTAAGTCTATTATATTTAAATGTATCAAATAAGAGGAATCAAACGGTGGAAGAGATTATTAACTCCATAATTTACGTTGTATAGGCTGGAATTTTTATGAAAAATGAGCAACCAGCCATTTTGTCTGCCTACGTAGTTCTAGTGGTAAACGATTGTACCAAAGAAACTTAAGACAACAGATATAGAAATTTACTCCAAAAATTCCCTACACTTTTCGCTTATCCACGCAACACACCCACGCTCAATACTTTTCGCCACTTCAGTGCGATAACTACCTAAAATCAATTTAAACCCGTAATCTGAAACTTTTCAAAGACATCCACTTCCGCGCGCCGCACCGAATCGTTCGAAATTTTCGTCAGATACATTTAAATTGATTGCCGGCCCGTCATTAATCGGTTTTCCTCTTCCATTGCTCGGGTAGTCGCGCGCGAGCGAGCAAAGTGTGTTCGTCCGTGTGTACAAACACCATAGAAACGCGACCTAAAGAGGCAAGCCAAGTGGGTGCGTTCTTCGTGCACGGGGCTTCGCCAGAGTCCTTTCCATGTGTTGCTCCGTTGGCCCGGATGGAGGATGACGTACGAGCCTCTCCGTATGACTTACTACGCCCTTTTCCCTTCTCCACGCCCGCCGCTTCTGCGTACTGTTCGCTCGAAAAACATCGGGGCCTTTCGAAATCGCCGGACCTTCGACTTCTATTAGACTTTTGTTCGTTTTTCGTTGGACGTAATTTGCTTTTCAACCCTCTGAAGTTCGAATTTTTTATAGTACTTGAAAACTGCTTTTAAAGTTTCGTTTGGTAGGGTGATCTTTGTCATTGGATGTATGATAAGCAAATTAATAAGTTATTTCTAATTGAGTAAGTTATTTATTGGTTGCTTTTAGACATTTAAATCGTTCGCGCGTAGAGCTTCGTGCAGGGAATAAGAGTAAGATTTGTCGGAGTTTTATCGGTTGTACAATGTTTATGTTCTCGAGTTGGATTTTTTTTATAATTACTGGAATAATTAATTCCGGGGTTTTTGTATGCGGGATGTCAAGAATTTGAGAATGAAGTTGTCCAGATTAATGGAGAGGTTGGAAGTCTTTGAAGGTCGTCTCTTTGGCTGGATATTTGTGTAATTTTCTTGTACACAAATTGTTCCACATTTTCATATCGAGTCTTTCATTACGGTTCATAAATTCGCAACAGGTTGTCGTTACAATTTCCTCTAAAAAGCCTGAAACGACCTGCAAAATTGCTCGCTTCTCCATTGAACCTATTCTGCCCCGAGAATAATATACAGCGCCAAAAAAATGTGCCATTAATATCCCAAGATTTCTTCGCAGAATCATCGATCCCGTTGAAACTCATTTGACTCCAGCCATTCGTATTTTAAAATTGCATCGGCCTTCTCAACATTAAAACTACTAACGCTAGAATTTTCTAAAAATTCCCCACATTAATACGAGAGTCATAAGTAAATTCTCCACTCTCTCTTATAAAACCTAAATTTCATAATTGATCATCCTTTTCACCTCGTAATTTCTCATTTTCCAAACTACTTATTCAGAATATTTAAATACAATAGATTTAACGCCGGTAGTTTCAGTGTTAAAGCTAACATTTGCATTTCCACAAACATCACACGACACGCTTACAAACCCATACTATACCGTACCGTCTGACTCACCGGTGGTGGCCCCTCAGCGTAGGCGAACAGTCCCATCAAAAGGATTTTTAATAAGCAGCCTGCTCAAAGGGAAACAATTGCCCAAAACCATCTCCCCACTTCCCGAACATTCTCGAAAACACAGCCAAAGGACAATTACCACCACCGGAAACAAACCCCCGCAAAAGACAGCCTCGTCGAGCCATCATCCACAATCTCCACCGTGTCTCCTATCGCTACAGAAACGAAACTGTGTCTTCTCACGAACATTTCACCGTTTTATCGCGCGCTTCGTTCATCCTCGTGTTATCGTCGCAATTTGGCAGCCGAAGATGCTCCGTTCCCGTGCGTCTTTATCGGGTATCCGCGCGTATATCGTGCGCCGAATGGGAGCGGTAAACAATAGCTATGGTTTATTCGTGCCTACGAGCTGTAAGGCGGCAAGGGGAGGCGAATTGAACGAGGAAAGGTGAGGAAAGGCGAGGAAAGAAGCGGAGGAAGCGGACGGGTGGCGCGTAACGCGCAAAGCCACATAGCCGGTGATCGCGCGTCGAGAGCCGGCAGCGCGTAGCGGCTGCCTGCCAGGGTTCTCAATTTGATGGACGAGCTGTTCGCATGTACCCACCGTTTGCTAGACCGGCTTTACACACCGACATCGTCCGTATACGCTATCTTGCCGTTTTGCAAATTTCATGCCGAAGGAATCAGCATTCACTGCCTTTGACTCCTCGGCGATCGGAATGGAGCGTACCGTTGGAGGGTGAGGTCGTTTGGAGGACGTTTGGCGATTTATTTTGAAAGTTAAAAGGCTGGGACATTTAGGAGGTCAATATGAGATGTCCATTACCTCCTAAGAAGATTTTACAAATTATTTGATATCAGAGAAGGATAGGATATCATCCGATAACAATATTCAGCAGTAGGTTGTAACTTTTAGTTACAATTATTGAAATATGGAAAGAGAGAAACGGAAAGGGGTGATTAATAGCAACTGCAAGCCTCCGATTGGATCGTTTGGCGGACAGAAGGCGTAATGAAACAGGTTATTACATTAATATCGATAAGAGAGAAAAATGGCTCGACAAAGGCCAACGAGGAAGCGAATCAGAGCGGATTAAAAGCGACAGATCGTAAAGGAATCCGTTCGTCGGGGAATTCAAGGCTGCTGACAGGAGAAACGCCGGGCGTTTGATTGGTTCGGCTTCTTGCTCGTCTTGTACAGCCGACTGCCATTTCGCTGCTCCGGGCTGAGATAATGCATACTTTGGATCGGCCGCGCTTCGTAGGCACGAAGAACGTGTTTAGGTGCTCGACGATCGGAACGGCTACACCGCCGGACAAAGGATACGTATACCTGTGGCCGTGAGGAAAGATGGGTACAAGGCAAAATAATTGAATCGAAAAGTGTTCCCGATCGCGTTTTTGTGCAATACTCTCGACGTCGATCGTCGATGAAGATGTTCACCGCACTGGATCCTCGGTAACGGTTCGGCGTATGAAGATCATACGAAGAGGATACCGTGAAGGAAGTCCCTCCCTACCTTCATCTACCTCTGTCCACCTTGTACACCTATCCGTTCGCTTATCTCACCGTAAAAGCACAATAGAGAATTTCTCGATAACACCAAACCAAATAACGATCATGCAACGTAACACCTCGCGGATCTACCAGCTTCTACGATCGATCAAGTTGGCGCGATCGAGGATTTATGTCGTTTACGCGAGCCTTTCTTCCTCGATCGCCTCCATCGCGACGTTACTTACGAATTCGACGCGATGCGCCTCGAACGTACGTGGAACTCGTTGAAATCGATGATCGGTGCCCGTCCACTCTCGCAATTTCCACGGATGTCTTCGATGGAAGAACCGAGAAGAATATTCGATCTGCTTCTTCTCTTTCCTTCGTCGATTCTCCTCGATCGCGTCGCTGGCACTTCTCTGGCGCCATCACAGCGCCGTATACCTTCATCGCGGCCGTATTCAATTAATGCGCGACGATGTAATCGGAACCGTTGATACTGCAAATAGACTCGGACGTTCATAACTCACGTAACAGTTTTTCTACCGGCAAACCTGCCCACGGATCTCCCGGTCGGCTCGAAGGGCGGCCATTACGAGCAGCACCTGCCACCCTAACTGCGACCTGACCACAATGCCTTTCCTTCGTGTGCTCTCCCTTCCTTCTTCTTCTTCTGCCACTTCTTCCTCTTCCATCGGCTCGCCTTTAAAGCGATCACGACCGCGCGCAGCCTGTAAAAAACTTATGAATGTCAAGCGAGAACCACGTAATTACTATCGACACTTGTTTCAATGTATACAATCGAGACTGGCAGATATAATCATTGAACAATTCGTTTATTATTCTTCGTCGTTAACACGTGAAACGCCACGGTATTTTGCTGGTTTCATCGTTTCTACCGAAATGAAAGTTATTCTATTAACGCGTTTCGTACCACGTGTACCATTTATGGCACAGCTTTGCAAAGCAGAAATTTTAAAGATACAAGTAGATATATAGTCAGCAGGACTTTATCTTTTGGACGTCAATATTTAAATTCTTAATGTATTAGAGAAGTTATAAATATTACAATTTAAGACGCATGAAATTTCACGGAATTCAATAGCGCCGGTCACCGGTGACCCCCATGGCATTCAACGGGTTAACGTTTGGTATGATTAGATCGGTTGAACCTAGAAATATGCAGCTAGCACGATTTTTCGACCTGTTTGGACGAAATTTTTTCTTTCGCTGTTCGCTGGTGTCTTGCAGAATGAGCATTGTTGGCTGGAAGTGAAGTAAGTCGGATATTTTATGTGAGAACTGAATCGAAAGTTTGCGTACCCATTTATTTCGTAGCCATTGACCGACCGACGCGGGTGGGAAAGGACGATGGACATAATTTATACGGCGTGGCACCTCTTGACCTTTTAAAATAATTGCTCGATCGTCGCTATGGCTGAACGAAAATTTCTTAATTTCACCGCCTCTTCCCTACGTCGCGCTTGCGTTGATATACGATTCTATCTTGCATTTTTAACTAGACGCGGCTGAAAGAGTTAAACGACTCGTGTATTAATCTTCCTCCGGGAGTTCTCGCGAACGTGTATCACTGTTATTACCTCGCAGTGATTAATCGCGTTACCTGTAACTGCTTTCGCGCATAAACAAACATTCCGCGCGATTTCTGTATCGTTCGATTCGATCGACACGGTCCTTTCGAAATTCTGTCGACGGAATGAGAAGAATTTGAAGAAAAATTTACGACGTTACGGAGATGAGATGCATAAGTTTTCCTCAACGATTAGGGAAAATTGAAAAATTTCCAGTTAATTGCTCGACACCGAGACTATTAATACTCTCGTGTAAACTTATCATGTCGTTTCTGCATACTCCGATTAAAATATTCCCGAGCATCGCGTCGATGACCGTTCGACAAAAACAGTGCGAAATCTACGACCGAAAGATTCGCCCGGCGATGCAATCCTAGGGATTTCCGCGATATTCCAAATGCACCGTCGCTGTCATCGCCTCGGGATTATTCACGTTAATAAGATTAACGCTCGTGCATAAACATCCCGGTGTTTTTCTGTTCTCCACAAAAATAGCCGTCTTGAAAAGTCATTGTGTCGCTCGATCAAGAAAAGATCTGAAATTAATTATCAAATGTCCGCCTCGTAATTCCACCTGCATCCTCGCTGTCACAGCTTTGCCATTATTTACACTGACAACGACTATCGATACATTTCTCTCGAAAAACCAACCCCAAAAAATAACCAAAAAAAATGCCACAACCTTCGAGCGAATCCCTCCATTCGCCAACCATAATCCGATCGGTTTCGACGCACCGCCACGAAATTCCAGATGCGTGATTCACTGCAACGACTGCACTTACGCTCAATGAATACCCGCACACCGTGCGCAGAATGGATCGCCCAGCGTCATGGTGCGAAGCGAAGACCATGAACGAAGAGGGGAGTTCTAATCTTGGATTCGATTTCGCGATACTAAAAACGTACGACAATCGTCGTACCATTGACAAATTACGCATTCGTCACGCGCCGTTTTATCGGTATGCGCCAAGTGCATCGGCGAGAATGAGAGGCGGGGAAAAAAAAAAGCGCGAGAAAAAGTGCTCAACGACAACATTGTCCCTCGATTAAGAGTCCACGGTTAAAGAGCATATAACTCGCCGCGAGATTGGGTTGGTAGCCGTTGCACGACTACCAACGTAACGCAACGCGTGTCCCCGTGACGTTCTCTCGTACGTGGCTGCATACCGAGCGCATATACACGCGTGCTCGCACGATCCTGTGGAAAAGTAATGACGTATTACCTTCCCGACGTATTTATTAAACGGCAGGAACGATATTAGGCCGGCGCGAACGGACATTACGAGGCGAGGTACGGACAAGCGTTTGTTGTGCGCCATTAGCTCCGTGAATTTACGGCTACCTACTAACGCCTCTCTTTTCTTCTTTTGGGATGTTTTTTCAGTTTCACTGCTATGGTCATTTTGCTCAGGTCTAACAGTTTTAGGTGGGTTTCGAATCACGCGGATTATGATGGATTGCAGGTGTAGGAAAAGCTTTGCAAAGTTGACGCAGAATTGGAACTCGGACCCACTAATTGGAAGTCTTACCTATCGTATCTGCACTGGTTCTCTTCCGGCGATGCCGTTTTTTCTTCCTCGTTGCGTGCAATATCTCCCTTTTCCCTATTCCTGAGCCGTCTCGTAAGAGCTTACGTAGTTCATCGCGAATGAGATTTCGCCAGGGCAAGAATTATTAGCCATCCGACGTTATTTCCGTGAGTTCTTTTCCCTCGTTATCCATGATTCAACGCGCCCCTCTTGGTCTCCTTCGGAGAACGCGAACAAACGTCGAATCGTCAAATCGGGTTAATCTACGGGAGCCTCGACGGAAGTCGTCTCAGATACGTGGAACGGATAGCGAGTTTCTCGTTTTGCAAAGCAATCGAACGTTCATTAAACCCAGCCAAGATCTCGAGCGCGCACCGGTCATTTTTCCGTCGACCGAGCAGGTTTTCTCTAGGAATGCACGCAGTCGGTTGTTTGATTTACGGCCGGTTAAAAGTGGTCTTGCGTCTAACCGTGTATCATATATTACCGCATGCTGTACCATGGACACACTCGCCTCAGTTTCTTTATATCGGCCGTTTTTTCTCACGCGAATCGAAGACGAGTATCTCGTAGACGTCCTCTCGATTCTACGAGTCTCCCGATTACTGCCGTGCGGCGAAGTATCTTCTCTCTTCCGTTCGAATAAACCACCTCGGCGAGAGGAGAACGAAGATGGAAGGAAAGATGGAGAGAAAGGAGGAGATATACGGCGGGGAAGAAAAGAGAGAAAGATGGAAAGGAAGAGGGGGAAGACGGGCGAAAAACGTGAGAATACCTGTAGAACTTTGGACGCGGCCGTAATTTGCGTCGGCCTGTAATAAAACTGGCCAAACGGCCGCGTAGTCACGTTCGTCCTCCGGTACATTGCCACTTTGCACGGAAAGAAGAGCTCGCCTCGAGAAATGCCCAAAAAGGTCCACCCAGCCTACCGGACCCGGCTCTCCGTATCCTCGCCGTGTATTGTACAACGTCGGGGGGAAAAAGCGGACCGTTATTTTTTCCCTTTTTTTTAACGGAACCGTCGTAAAACGTCCATGGCGACAATGAACGGTAACAGTTACTTTTACCTCGCCGGGGCCCGCGACGAAAGCCGGCTCTTCCGGGTTTTACCGGCGGCCGGAGAGGCCAGGTCGGCCAGTCCAGTTCGATCCGTCGTCGATATCTCGTCGAGGCTGCCGCTTCTTCGAGCGATCCTTCGTGCCGTAAATTCCGATTATCTCGGGATAGATCTGTTTCGTGGTATTTATTACAGTGACAAATTCCGTGGCCCCTTCCGTCGCTTTTATCGAATTTTCCGGCGCTCGGGAGACGATCGAGGAGGAACCCTTTGATTTTCGTAGGACTCGTTTGAATTTTTGAGGAAGGGAATTTTGGAAATGGAACACCAAAGCTCCCGTGAATCGAGAGAATGGTGTTTGGATATCGAAAAGGGAAAGGCAGATTTTTTTTGGACGCCTGGAGTGTTCTATCGGCGAGATAAAATCGAAGGAGCAGCGAATCGCGAGGTAGACGGTATTGTAATAAGAAGAGATATCGTCGAAGCGAAAAGTACGACGACAGCCGGAGGTGAACTATACAAATTCGATACAGTTTGTACGCTATTCTTGGACGGCATCAACGCAAACGCATTTACGCTCCGCCCACGAGGATTTACAGCGCGAGGCTTACACGCAGCACGGCATCCCGCGAGCTGCAGTTGGAAGCTCGTCACACGCGCCAAGGAGAAAAGTCTAATGCAAAAACGGGTTTCGCTATACTCGAATCCGGGGCAAGCAGAAGTACGATATTTCTTCCTTTTTCCTTTTATTGCCCTATCTTTGCTCTGTGCCCTCGTTTTTGTCTCTTTCTTCCCCTCTTTACTTTCCCCCGAGTCTCTATACTTATTCTCCGCCTTTAATTCGGTCTTCGTTTTCTTTGACAATTTATCCCTCTATTTCACGACCCTCTGTCACCCTCTGAATTCGACTCCCTTTATTTCTCTCTGGATCGATTGGAGTTTGCGTCTCCGTTTGACCCCTGTATATTCAACCTTTGAGCCTCATTCTCTTTATTTCTTTTTAAACTCCGGTTTCGGCAATGATGGGCAATCCGTTTGTCAATATTATTGCCTTAGGAATTCCAAATTCTTTATATTTCCACTCCTTGCATACGTTTTGCATTCTGGAATACCATTCCATTTCTTCCAAAAGCAAATTCGTCGCAGTGTCAGAATTCTTTTAAGTTTCAATCAAACAGATTCCCCAAACCGTCGACTCAACGAGAATCCCAGCTCTTTCCCAAGATTTGCATGCCGGTTCCAGGAACATTCCCGCCAGCCGATTACTCCAAATTGCACCTTTCCCACCAGCCTCCTTTTTTCTCCACGTTCAACCAGCCACCGAACTCTCGGCAACAGTCGATTCCTCACTTCCTGCGATCGTTCCACCGCACAATTTTTCCCATGCTTCCTGTCCGATCGACCTCGCTCTCCCGAATCTTCGATCTCTCCACGATCTTCCGTCGCGAAATCCTCCGGAAAATCCAGAATTACACCCTATCCCAGGTGCGCGCATTTAAAATGCCATTTTCACGCGTAATAAACGGATGCCGCCGTCGCCCCATGGTGAACCGGCGTGTCTGAAAATTACCGTTCACTCCCAATTGCTCGTTACTTACCCTCGCCGAAGATTACACCCCTCGTCTACGTTCCTCTTTCTTCATATCTCTCCCTCTCTCCTTCCGCTATTCTCTCGTTATCGTCTATCCCTTCGTCTCGAGTCTCCGGATTTCTCGCTTAGAAGCACGGTAAAGTCCGTGTCTTGGAAACGTCGAAGGCACGAAGCCAAAGAGGAAGAGAAAGATTCCCATCGAGTTTGACTCCACCGACGAAGGAACGTCGTCGATATAGACAGTTTGATAACGAGGAGGACGTGAAACGACCGTTACAACCCGACGGTTCCTCGAGGGTTAATGCAGCTACGTTCTTACTCGCCACTCGCCGGAGAGCTTGCTAACAGCCTAGCAATTTGTCCCGCGAAACTTGAAATTTGCGTGAAACGAAAGTACTGGTTTCGATGGGACGAGCACGTAGTTGGTAGGTTGCCGGTGAAGAGATTCTCTATGGATTTTCTTGCGTCTCGCGTGCCCTCGGAGATATATACGAACCTCTTCACCTACCGTTCCTCTCCAGGCCGAGGTTTCGTCGTTTTCCTTGGATTTTCCAGTCGCGGTGATCGTCAAAGGTTTTCGATACGTCGATAGTCGATGATTTTTACCTTCTTCGCGATGCCGTTGTCTTCGCGCTCGTTTTCTTCGACCGTTGAGCCCCCCTACGTCTTCTTCGTGACTTCCTCCGCAGGGTGGTCGTATCCGGAGAGATGAATAGAGAGGGATAGGCAGAAAGAGATGGAGAAAAGGAGACGAGGAAGAATCAACCGGAGGCTATGGGGCTTTTACGAAAAATGTGCAGCGGCAGGAGAAAAGGAAGAGAGAGAGGAGGAAGGGTAAAGGCGGCAAAATGTAAACCAGTTATACTATACACCCTTTGGTTAAACTGAAACCAAGTGGTTTTATAGCGCCGATCCGTCTTGCCGTGCTATAACGAGTTCGTGACTCGACATAATACGATAACCCCCTAAATGTGTTGAACTTGTAGAGAATCGCGGGTGCACCCTGGCGTAAGAGAGAAAGAGAGAACGTGATTGAGGGAGAGGCGGCGGAGAACGGGGTAATAAAGAGTGCGTGGCGGAAGACAGGACAAACTGCCGACAGTGGCTCTTCTTCATCGTAGAAGGAGAAATAGCTTACGTAAATTGTGCACACGTAAGAATCATTACTTTAATCCGTGCGCGTTGCTCCTATGACCTTCGAGCTCGAAAAATCGTCCGAGATTCATCGTTGCATCGTCGAGGGATTTTTGAAGATACATCGCAACCGCGATTGCTTCTAATTTCCGTGCAACGTTTGCAGATTTTACTCTCCGATATGCAAGGGCGAATATGACCCTCTGTATAATTTTTTACATAATATGCAAGTTTAATTATTCTATAATCCATTACATTGACAATTTACAATTTCCCGCAGACAAGCCTTAACACTAGAACTACCGACGTTAAATCTATTATAGTCTATCATATTAAATAAGTACTTTGAAAAAAGAGGAATCGAGAGGCGGAAAAGATGATCGATTCGGTGATTTATGTTCTTTGACATGGACGTAGAATATTTATTCTATGAGTTTTCTATAAACTTGGAGAATTTTTGGAAAAAAATTGTGTACCGGTCATTTTGACCGGTTGGTAGTTCTGATGTTAATTGAATTTGTGAATAGTTTCTTATATTCGTGAAGGACGAAAATCCTTCCATCGTTTGAAAATCCATACCCTCCATTTTATCAAACTCCGTCGCGCCATAACACGTCGATTCACCGTGATCCGAATTAGAAGAGCCATCAATTAATAACCATTGATAACGATCTTAATGCATTACATTCGCACAAGACCGCGGAAATTGCTACAAGAAAAGGGTGGGCGAGGGATGCGGCTAATGAAGAGTGTATAGCGGAAGAGAGACCAAATTACCGGCAGCGGCTCTTCTTTACGATCTTCGCGGTAATGAAATATATCGGCATTGGCGAAATGGCGATTGCACATTCGGCTCGGTCGAATTCTGCGCGTTCTCTTCGATCGTGCGATCTCTGCAACCGTTTTTCGCTCCCGAAATCGCGTGCGCTTTCGTTCGCCTCGTACGGAATCCGGAGATTTCGCGGACCGATAAAGAAGCCGCAATTTATTCGCGTTCGCGAGAGCCGTTTTAATTAGAACGGAAAGAAGAATGGTGTTAGAGGCGTGATATCGTCTCGGGGATCTTTGGATATTAATAAACTCGGCTGCATTATGATAATTCGCGACGGATAAGATCGATAGGTGTGTTAGACTGTTTTGTAAAAACTTTCACCCCTCCATAAGCCGATGGTTATCTGGAACGTTGATATCTAGGCGTTCTTTTTCATCGAACGATCGATCTCCTGCCATTTGTACGGTAGATATTAATTTTCCTTTGCACGCTTATTGCAGAACGATATATCTGGAGAGTTAACTTTGTATCGGATTCTTGGGCATTTCGATTGTAACGCGCCTTCATGCGGCTCGCGATGGTGATTAATCGAAGTCGCTTTGATATTAATTAACCTCGAGACTGTGTCGCGAGACTCGCACAAGATTAGCAGTAATTGCAGTTACCTTGCTTCTATGGAATACATTTCGGAAATTTTTTTTCGCTTCTTCGGAAATGTCGCGAGTTTTAATCGATACTTATATAAGCTTCCGTAGATTCCTCCAATACGAATTCATTCTCAGTTCTACCGCAGGTAGAGTATCTTCTTCATTGATCCTCTCAAGAATCTATCAATGTTTTGATCAGGATGAACGAACCACATCAATGACGGATATTCGACCATTTAATAATTACCTTGCAGTGAAATCACTCCGACACAATAGCAATCGTTTGAGAACCATTTCCATCGATGCCTTCGAAATTCCATCGTTATCTGAATCGAGATAAAAGCGTCGCTTCTAACCCCGTAGTAACGACTAATTTCCATAAATTATTCTATAATGCAGATGAAATCGTGGGCTGTTAGAAAGGTTGCGAATATCTGCCCCAACATTGCAGCAATCGTTTGAGAAGGGCAGGCCGGCGTTTCTGCGGAGCCGAGGCTAAGGTAAAAACGGAAAACGGAGACCCGCGAGATTATTGAATAACGATGATGCGGCCTCGGGCGAACCTTCGTCTCGGCTCTCCTTCTCTGAGATATCCTCTCCGTGCATCGTGCGGTTAAACTCGTTGCACCGATGCAACGTCTCGGCAACACTCCCGATGACAATAATGACGATCATTACGATAACAACGCGAACAATAATAATACGTTCCGTCCGCGGAACGGAGAGCGTTTCTGCTTGAGACGTCTTTCCTGATAAGTTGCAGAAGAGTCCTGGCCGCTCGTGTTCGCGATAAATCATCGGCGTTGATCGAGTTCGTTGGGAAATGTTATGGAAATTTTCGGGTGGGCCGACGTGAGCGGAATTTTTAACCCTCTCGGGATGCATGCTTTTTTTAGTATGGAGGAATAATTATCTATCTGAAATTCGAGAGGCGAGTGGTCAGGGTGTTAAAATTGTTAATTAAAATTTCCGTGATATTACACCTAGGGTTCGACTCTGACGTCCATCGATTTACAATTCCACACTGTGATTTCTAACTCACCAAATTTAGGATCATACGGAATCTACAAATGGTTCCAAAAATAAATGCCCCACCTTTAACCCCTTATGCTACGATAAAGAGCGAGACCTGTAGAAACAGTAGTGAGAAAATTTGAGAGTTTTAAAAATTGTCTAGCTGCAAAAATTAGCGACACGCAGTACCATAAAATTGTTTTTACATTAACACTTTATTTCTAAGTTTCTAATATAGAACAGACCGCTGGAATTTTTTTTTCCGGAAGATTGGTGCTCAACTATAGTACCACTGTCAGAGATACTCACACCCTATCTCTGACACTGTGTGCCATAGAAATCGTAGGGCAAAGGGTTAAGAACCGGGCCCGTCATTTCCTACAAAAACATGTCCCACCCTTCCAGCGTATCGAACCGCGAAAATTCAAAATCGATCGGCAACTACATGAATTACCATCGGCCCAAAGTCGAGGTCGAAAATTTAAGGACAACTGGCAAACGGAGGCACGCGTAGCACGACAATGCGACTTTCTCAGGGGAGATTGGTGCGATCTGGGAATCGGTAAGCCGATGGAGGAAGGCGCGTGCGCGTTTTACAGCCGAGAAACATCGGAGAACACGAGCATAAACATTGCTGGAAAGATACGCGCACGGGGGACAAAGAAGAAGCGCCGGATGAGAAAGAGGGCCACGGCAGGGGCATTAAGATGGACGGTGCCAATCGTATGCTAATAGAGCCACCTTCTAGTTCGCCTTTTATCGGCCGAGGGAAGTAACCGGTGGATGTTTTGTCACCCGACCAACCAGAACGAGTGCCGGTTCTTTTTTAAACTGCCAATCCCTGACTATTAGTGACTCGTAAAATTAATTTAATGCCTCTTTAGCATCCACTCGATGCGATGGGGTTGGAGATATCGCTGGATCTCGCAGATTTTCGCGTCCTTTCGTTGCGCTGCTCGGAGAATCCTTCTTATCGTGGTCCTAACAATTTTGAAGAACGGTAATTGCTCGCAGTGTTTCTAATTTTTGAATACAGGATAATTAAAAGCGTTTTTTAAGCCGTCCTGGGAATAGTGTCATTGAATGACCTTGCAGGGTCTAAGATATAGCCTGCTTCGGCGCGATACCTCTCAGTTCGAAATTCCTATTGCCAATTTTCAAAAGCACTTGGTACTTTTGCGTTTACTGTATTTAAATTGCTTAAGTGATTCTAATATGTAACTATTATTTTGGAAACATTCCGATAGGAATTTGAAACAGAGACGTATCGCGCCGAAAGGGGCTGTATTTCAGACGTTGGAAGATCCTTCACCGATCCTATCACCCAGACCGTTTAAAAACACTAATTATCGAAGAAAGGACCCCCTACACTTCCCATTTCCATCAGGCAGAATTTTCGTATCGTGTCTCAAATTTTCCAACGTTCATCGGCAACCTGAAATCAGCTGCAAGCGTGTGCACTTGCACGCGCGAGTAGTCGCGTACATGCGAACTGCACGTATGTTGCGAACGTAGCAACCAACGACGTATCGCATTACATCGGGTCACGATCCCCATTATATACCTTGTTTCTTCTTTTGGCGGGACAAATTATCGAAGTCATATCATTGCGAGGCAGTTGCGGATTCATGAGAGAAACCGTATTTCGAGGGAACCCAGTGCCACGCGCTGCTCTCTCTCTCTCTCATTCCCTACGGTATTTCTCCTCCTTTTCGTTCTCGTTCCCCTTTCGATTTTCGCGAATTAATCTCCTTTCCATCGTGGCTCGGATACCTGTTATATACGCTAATTATCACGGATGCGAAACCATCCGCATTTCCATCGAGCAACGAAGGTGCATCGAGCGCAAAGTTCAGCTGTGGGAAACGATTTTTCGATGCGCGACGCCCAGACGGCCTTCGGCTCGTTGCTATGGCTATCCTACGTATGCGAACGCCGTCATAGGAACTTGTTTCTATGGTTTATGGGTCAAGAGTCCTGCCAGGGTATCGGTGTACCTTACTGCGGTTTGTGTACTTTTCTGGGTGCTCGTAATCCGTCCGTTACGCTTTATACCTCATCCTTTATGATTCTCTTAAATTTTTTTTCTTTCCCTTTTTTTAAGTTGAAAATATTTCTACAGAGAATTTCCCAGAGAAAGATTCTTCTTTGGGAATACCTCGGAGAAATATAAAAAACGATATTTTAATTCAAAATTAATTTGAAGTTACTTAGATCCTAGATTTCGATGAACAAAGTTGCAAACAGATATATTGTGATTTAAGATATTACATATTTTTCATTGTAAGTGACTTGGCATATTATAATTTTACTATTTTTTATAAAAGAGGAGATTTTTCGTATCAGAAAGTTCTAGGAGTCGAGAAGCATTTCCATTCTTGGAAAGTTATTGGTGCAGTAGACTCATCCTGAATGCGGACTCCGTCCATCACTGCTTTACCCCCACTTCTCTCATAGCCCGACCCTTTCTCCGGGGCCCATAGGCCCATGGGGCCCTCTTCCCAGCCACGGCCATCGTCCACTATGCTACGGTTATACTTCCTCCTCGATCTTCTTCTTCTTCGGTTTAATCCGTGTCAAACTACACATTTAGATCAAGATATTTTCTTCCGGCGCACCTTTTCACATGCAACTAATACAATCCACTTTCCGTGAACGCTCGACTTCGGAATTACTTCTAACAGCGCCAGCCACTTTGCGCGTGCAATTTAAATAAATTTACATATCGTAGAACATAAAGAATCACCCAGACGCATATAATTAAAAGTACATTTTGATGCGCCTTCATACAGTTAATATTAATCCCCCGCGTCCTTCGTTCGACGGACAAAATTGCTGTTTTATGATATGCAACATATTCTCGAGGCCGATTAACGATGTAATTTCATTGCAAAGTTGCAATATCCTGTCAGAAATAGTTTTCAATTTTGTATCCCAATTATACGATACCATGGAAGGTTAATAGTTTATTAAAAGTTGCACAACATCGAATTAACGTTCGACGACATTCTTCGGCACTTTTCCCGTGAATTTGACGAAGGTCGAAAACTAGGCGCGAGCAATTCAGACCGGTTGCCGGAGAGGCTGACTTGTGGCTCACCGCTTAAAATCGAACACGCATCTCATTATACATGCCCATGGATTTAATCGTATGTCTGGTTGGTTCTCCGTGCAGCTGTGGTTAACCTACCTTCCAATCTGAGGGGAATACGCTCGATTTTTGCATAATTGCACCTCCGCGCGAAGACGGCCCTCCGCTCTGCAAGTGTCGATTGCAGACAATATTTTTATGGGAGCTAGTGCGCCAAACGGAAATTCTTCGAAGACGGTTCTCATGTCGGTCTTACAGTTTCTAAACAATTGCTGTATTTTTTTTAAGTCTTCTGATATAGGTATTTGTAATTGAGGGGATGCGTTTTAACTGTTTTACTGTAGCAAGAGTAAATAGAAGGTCAATGGAATTAATTATTGAAATTATAAAAACTGTACGAAACCAGTTGAATTGAGAAAGATATAATTATCTTACAAATAGTTCGCCCATAAGGGCAGAACATAATAACAGCTGTAGAGTCACCCTAATGACTGAAGGGGTAGCAATGAAAACTTAATAGTCCCACCACGATACTATTTTTACCACGTTAATATTTCACATTCCATACAATTTCCAACAAAATTGCAGTTTCCCCCGACACGCAATTATCGTAATAACTCGCATACAACGTGCGTACAAAATTTCAAAAATTGCTCCGACCACTCTGGACCGTCAGAACGTGAAATTTCAGCGCATAATTGTTAATATCAATTCTCCGGGAAAAATCTGCAACACGACTCCGCTCTCTTATCGAAGCCGGCGCTCTTCAATTCCGCGATAATTGTCGCGTTAAGGCGGAAAGAAGGTCGTAGGGCTAATTTACGAGGGAATGCGCAAAAATCACATCCTCCCCGCAGGAGGGATTCCCCGTAAAGGGGAGCCAGGGCGACCTAGCATTATCAGCACGCGCCGTCCCTTGTGTGCCTACTAAATCTGCAAAATAACTGCCGGAGTATGCGTCGGTACTTAACTTAGCCCCTCGTCCTTCGATTAACGTTACGATCCTCGCGACAACATCGTAAGTGTGCCCTTTAAAGTCGAGGAAGTTCAGCGGTTACTGCGCGATCTGCTCGTTCTTTATTTCACTTTTAAATTTCATCCGTACCGGCGAACGAGGGGCAGAAGTGTCGCGTTGTGCAAATTGTTAATCATTAAGTAGGTGGGACCTATGGTGATACAGGGTTGAACTCGGAATTAACCCTTTGCGGACGGAGACTTTTCTGAATATTGAGAAATAATCATTTATTTAACGATCAAAAATACCATCTTATCAAAAAGTCAGTGTTAATGTATAGAAGTTATAAATTACTATTTGCGTAATTATATTTCAATTTATCAACTCTAACCGTCTGTACATGAAACCAATAAACTCTAATCAGATTTTTTCTCCGACCGCATATATGCGTCCGTCGCCCTCAAAGGGTTAATGGGGTTAAGATGAAGTTGCTGTCACTCGTAGCATATTATTTTCATGGGGTGCGTATTCGATGGTGTGGAGGCCATGTAGAACTGGGAGAAGATATTAAAGTTGCGGTACACAATAAAAAAAATTGTATTGGAATCTAATATGAATCTTATATCCGATAAATAAATCAGAATAAGATACAAGAAGTGTAGAATTATATCGAATAGAAGTGTATGTGAAAAATATGCTACGTTAGAGATGGAGTTGGGGATCGCGATTAGTAAACCTGAGTTCAAATCTGTGTCACCCTTACGAGAAATTTCTTCTACACTGTCGTTTAACACTATTCCTACCGACACTTCATGTATACCTTTTCCTACCGCAACCAGTGAATTTGTCAAATGATAATTGTTTCCCAGAAAATGAACAGTAAAAAAAGAAGCGAATATTGAAAAATGTATTATAATGTGAATGTATTATACGTATATTTGAGGAAAAGTCGTGAAGTTTAAAGGCGATTCAGTTATGTTGTATATAGGAAATTCTAATCGAAATTTTAAAAACGGTCATTTGACCGGTCGTGGTAGGAATAGTGTTAATACATAATAGCCTTGGTAACTTGGAATCTTCCTAAAGCTGTAGCTCCAGACCGGAACAACCATACCAGTCCACCACGAAATGTAAAACAACAAAGACAATTAAGTAGGTTAAGATAAAGTTACGTCAGCGGTCTTCGAACAGGGGCGGCTTGAAATTCGTGGGTATTCGGGGAAAAAAGAGCGAAGGGAAAGTTTCAATACTCTCCGTTATAAGTTTGAAGCTTAGTATTAGCAGCTCGTTATCTTCGCGTCTGGTTGGCCGAGGCTCGTATCTAAAACGTGCATCAAATCAGCGCCTTGGATAACTACGCCGCTCGGCGAACAACGGGAGAGAAAGAGAGAGAAAGGACCGGGAGAGAGAGAGAAAAGAGAGGAAAGACAGAGTGCTACGAACGAAGAGAAAAGGAGAGAGAAAACGGGGGAATGTCTGCAAGCAAAATGAAACGAAAAGCCCGCGCGAAAGGGAGGAACGGACGACGAAGGGCGGAGGAAAGGAGATGGTGAGCGCAGGAGGGAGAGTAAGAGAGTGAAACGCGATATGTTACACCTTCGGTCACAATATTGAGTGCAAGTTGGCTTGGACGAGATTTAGGTGACCTTGCCGTTGGAAGGGGAAGAGGAAAGGGGTGGATAAATGGCTGCTAGGTACGGTCCCATGGACTGCGCGGCTCCCCTTAAATTCGTTAAAACCAATGCCGACTTTATTAGCCTGTCAGTCTTTTACGAATGTTAAGGGACACGAAGGATTTACCAAGGATTTTCAGGGTCGGCAAGCTGCGTCCAACTACGGTGTCTTTATGGTCTTTCACCTATGATCCTGTTTCGAAAAAAACATGCCAATCGTTCTCGATTCTTCCCGGAGAAATGTCAACGTTAATCTACTTTTCAGCGCCTCCGTCAACTCGTTTATTTTTATCGATCGTAAATCGATAAGATTCCAATTGTAATGTCCGGAGATAAATTGTTGATGTTTACCTCGAAATTAGCTACACAAATTGCACGCGAAATAAAGTTGTTTTTCCCGCAATTCGGATATCCACGCCGCGTTACATTAATGCCTTCTCGCAATCGCTCTCCGTCGATTTTTCTCGAGTTGACGAAGATTGTCCCAGGCACGAAGATCGAGGGAAGAATATCGTAAAACGACTGGAAGAACGTGAGACGAACTTTATTGCCATCCCCGTTTCGCTTCTCCTCTATCGGCGTAATCGTTATTACACCGATCGCTCGAATTGTAAAGTTCGTGGCGGGGTGAATTACTCGAACGGACAATGGCTAATGCGGCCCTATTATACTCTTCCGTGGCGGAGGTATCGATAACAACAATTTTTGCGGTGAAATGCCGCTAAAATTGCTACACGATCTGCGGCTTTTCTCGCTCGTCCTTCCTCCGCCCTTGCTTCTATCCTTGGATCCGCGAAATACACGGTTCCTCTTGCAACTTCTTCGATGATTCTTACCCTCTTCCACTTGTTTCACGAACAAAGTGTCGGTAAAGCGAGATCGATTCAGTTGCGTCGGAGAAAAGCGAAATTCCACTTTGTTGAATTCACTGTGACTTTGTATTATTCCTCGGCTGCAATTCCGGTAAAATTGCCATTACACAGAACAACCTGATTGCTCGGCAATGCGAAAGTAATGGAAACGTTGAACGTGTAACCGAAGAAGCCTATGGGTTGCAATCTTCGCCATTAAGTTAAGTCGATGTAAGTACAAAGTAGGAAATATGAAACACTATAAGGACGGTAATCTTTGCAACTTTGCAACGACTACGTGGAAATTACGAGGCCTTTGGAATTGTGTAAGCAACGAGGACTCGATTCGTTGACAGAAATAAAATAACAGATATATCGACACTACGATATCGAATTAAACGACACCATGGGGAAAGGTATAAAGTGGAAATATTCAAAGACGATCCAATTGGCGCGCCGTTGCGGTTAGAGGCGGCGCTGGAAACTCGAGCCGGTGTATGTTTATTGAATCGCACTTGCCGATCTTTTTGCACATTCCCGACGTGATGAGACCCACTGAAGTAGGAGGTAGTCCGTGGTCTTACGTACGAGGTCACGTTCTGCGATTCTCAGCCACCGATCGGACCGACCGATCGGCCCGATTATAGATAATTTAATTCAGTCAGTCATCATGTAATGATTACAGTGCCAGTAGGCCGGCTCGGTGGGCAATATCGTGCAACCTGTCGATATTTCCTCACCGTTTTCGAAATACTGTCGCGAATTCCCCACCGGCGATTTTTTTCTTCGACCATTCATCGAATCGAACCGGCAACTTTTAAGTTTTCGAATCGCGAGCCACAAGAATGAGACGATGAGCCACGTATTTGCTGGGGATCTTTGGAGAAAGGAAATTCTTCCTCGATAATGTATCTATCGTCGAATCGGGAATATTTCAACTTCAACGTAGCCGCTATCTTATCGTCGTAACGATTCGTCAAAATGCAGCAATCAGCATGTAAAAATCTTCGTTTGGAGAACGTATAGTCGGCAGTCACGGAAACCTAAGTGTTGCGTGATTTACAAGCTACAATGTTGTTTAGTCCAATCCATGGGAAGATTAAGTAAATTAGTTTCCAACCGGAAAACGACTCGCGGTTACTTTCGCCCCGGATACTTTTCAACCCCCGTCGTCCTCGATGGTGAACCATGAGTCTTTCTCTCTACCCGGGGAGCCGAGCGAGAAATAGATGGATTTTTAATATCCATCCCTACCTTCCGTCGCTCGACGACGGTTCGATAGCACTTAACGACTCTCCACGCGGGATCGTTAGGGTCTAATTTAAAAATAAGTACGACAATTTGCACCGAACATCGTGGACGAGCGTATCGAGATACAAAATGTTCGGTTTGACGCGTGTTGCGAGGTGTTTGGAGAGTGTTTCGTCCCGGTAGGGCATCTGTTCCTTGAATTATGAGGTAGTTCTTTTTTTTCTGATTTGTTATCAAATTTAAAATTATCAAGTAAAAGTAGTTGGTAAAATGTGGCCGTGTTACGATTTAAGCGATTTCTCCTGTAGGAAGAGGACTCGTTTGACCTTTTGTTGAGAGTGGATCGCTTGACGTTCGCGATCGCTGAGAACAAAATACTTTTTCACATGGCGTGGACGGGTAACTTTTATTGCTAAGAAGCGCACATGCATTTATCTTATGGTGTTCATCTCACTTTACTTCTCACTGCGGTGCGTGTAAGATCGAAAAGATTGGTGAACCAGTGTACGCGTTCATAATTCATGCTGGTAGTTTTTTAACCGAGCTGAATGCACATATGCTTTTCATAACACTCTAATGGGTAATTTCCTTCTTCTGCTTCTTAAGAAATGAATATTTTCCTTCTAGCCACTTCATCTATTAACTCTTTTACTTGGGACAATTTTTAATCGTGGGAAAGAAGCCTCGTAAGATGGATAATTCGTGTGAATTAAGAGACAAGTGTAGTTGGTAAGACGAGTGAAAAATGTGTTGTCAACGGGAGATGAAATGTTTATTTGAAAACAGAAAGGATTTTCTACTTGAATAATACGAGCGACGAACGGAAGAGATAAATCTACCTGAATTGACCATTATTATTGACACTTTTATTCAGTTTAGCGAGGTTCAAAATAAACTGTATAAAAACTGGCAATTAAGAAAACTAACACTTCCACGCAGGAAGAACAAGTATACTCTTTATTAACACCAGCGGGGACGAACAGGGGCTTCGTTGTATCCAACCCTTCTGAAGCGAGGACAAAAGTGCATCACCGAGGTCAGTGACCGCGGATTCGATAACGTCCGAGCGATTTCGAAATCCTTCGCGTCAAAATAGCCCGGGATCAATCATTCCCACGTCCACTGTCAAAAATGTACAAAAAAAGTACACCTACAGTACGAGTTTACAAAAATCTATCAAAATTCTGTCGCAAAAATCCATTTGAAAAGGATACCTCAACCTTCAGTTAAATTTCAGAGGAACCTCATGACTATAGAGTTGACTATTTAAACTTTCAATTAGTGAGCCGGAATTTAAATCCCCTCAGGCACAATTTTCATAAATTGTCTCTTAATATATCCCCTCGATGATTGCGAATCCACTCAAAATCATGCGTCCTAGACAACCCTACAAATTTAAATACGATACACAAGACACCACCAACAAACTTAACACCCACTAGTACATAGAAAATAAAAAAAGAATCCTCCCATCCTCTTCCCTTCGACAACCCCCTAGTCTTAGCGAACCTAGTCGACTCTCTAATTTACTCGCCGTGTAAACATCGTAAAGTCTCATGCCCAATTACATAATTCCTCGCGCAAGGTAACTATAATAAGTAGAATTACAGCAAAGGCCCTTGGAAGTTGGTCCGCTAGCCGCGCATCGATAAGCCGCGGCATCGGCGAGCCAGTAGGGTTTGTTAGCCGACGTACAGGGCCACTCTCTCCTCGTCCTAAGGGAGAGGGTAAGGTAAAGGGACTATAGCAGCCCGGGCATATCAACTCCTCTTGGTCGGGGGCCGTCTCATTACCCGTGCTCCGATGGTACCACGCTGCGAGCTCGCAAACCCCCTATAGTCCGATCTCGCCGGCATTATATTCGTATTCCGACCGTAGGCCGGTGCAGTTTCGATAACCGGAATGCGATGGTGTGCGACCGACTGCCTGCAGCCGGAAGAGGGCCGAATTTTGCGGTCAGAAGAACACGGCCACGTGCTTTCCAATGCGATTCGGGCGCAAATTGCGGCCGCGAGATCAACGATGGCCCTTTCGGCCGCCTCGTTTCCGCGACTGCCTGACTGTTTCGTCGGTTGAGTCTCGTATTTCCGCATTCTTGATAGCTTTTCATGGAAAGTATCACGAATTCGTGGGAGGAATTACTTAATCGGAATACTACTCGTCGAGGGATGACTTTCGATCGGTGGAATATAAAAAGTTGGAAGGAGATGGTGAAAGGGTGAGGAAAAACGGCGGAGTTTTTAGACCGGCCGTCGTCCATCGAGAGTGGAAGATCCTGGCGGTTTTTAGGTGCCCATAGGCAAAGCAGCTAAGGTAACGCACCCCGCGGTGGCCTTTGCTTTCTCGAACGAACGAAGGATGATGCATGGCGATCCACGCATATATCCCTCTCTTCGTTTCTCGTTCTTTCCATCTCGTCCTCCTCCGTCCTCCTACGGTAACTCGGACTCCTCTCTGGCTCCTCTCGACCTCCTCCGGCCCTCCTTTCCGCTCCTATCCGGCATCGACGACTCCGCAGTCCACGGTTCGGCTTATGAGAGCTCTCCGGCCACGGCCGTCCAAAAATAATAACGATAATAATAATAACAACAAAAGCAACACGACCGGAGGGAAATAAAAATAGAAATAAGACTAGAGGGACGATTTCTGTTACGTTGCATTCCTACACAGAGAAACTCGCCGGACCACCCTGAATAGCCAGCTAACGCGGCACCCATGGGGCTTTAACGTCCCTGCCATTCGTCTTTTATCGGCCGTTTAAGGTGTCTTTAATTCCATACAGCCCGTACTATAGTTTTTCTCCGTTGTAACCATAGAACATGTACTCGATTCTCAGTTCTGCGCGAAAGTTTTTCCAGTCCTTCCGCGAAATTGCGGCGAATAACTCTCTCCTATTTACGTAGCACGGGAAGGAAACAAACAACGCTCGCGATAATACCTTGATTAGACACCGGAGATACAGAGACTTTATTTCTCGCTTGCATTTTTTTCCCCCGGTATCCGTTGCACCTCTTATTTTGGATCTTAAACGGCTAACGAGATGTGATTCGGGGTTGAGCGTCGCATATTCAAACGGGAGGGAGCTTTGGACGTTCTCCAGAAGAGTTGGAATTATTCCAATTTCCGTATAATTTACCGGTTATTCGGTTGACGTAAAGATGTCGCCTACCGTGGATCCGAATGAGCTTCTTCCTGCTAGCAGCAATATCGTGGGGTAAAATTGAATCCATTAATTCCACCCCTCGCGATCGTCCGGCACAATCGACGAGGAGGAACGCCGGACATGGAGGTGTGCACCTGGATTTTAAATTTAATTAATTTACGAGCGGATAATGCCTTGTTTTCCTCGGGGAACGGGGATTTCTTTGCATGTTCCACGTGGAGTGATTTCAATTACACCCAGTTAAGTCGCTTACGGGCTGTAACGTAACGTTGGACCAGTAATTATTTCGATTCGCGGGTAAACGTGGGAGAAGGGGAGAAAAGGGGCAAGCCTTCGTCCGTTGGCGCGTCGTATCGTCTCCGAGTCTTATTAGCGCCGAAGGAAATCACGTTAACACGCACGCCTCTCTCTCTCTTTCTCTCTTCATTTTTGGACTCTTTTACTCTTTGCTCGTGAGTCTTTCGGGCTATCTTGATGTACGAGTCCTTTTGCGCGCAATTTACATTGTTCCGTTTCACGAACGCACGAAATACGCCAGGAGGTAGATAAGTGGAAAATTTCTGCGCCATATTATATGGGAATAATTGCGCGCCATTATTGTTATAATATTTCTTTTACATTTCGCGCCGGAATCGCGCTTGGAGATCTTTTCGGACGATAGTTGCGCTTTTTTTTTTCATTCCGTCTCTTGTAATAATGGAAAAATTACGAGGAGGTATTCAGGATGGTTTATTAACGGTTGAATCGACGGCGGAAGAAGGATTCTCTTGTTAGCGTTGTCTCGAGCTACCGCCTTGCAGGCGTTTTTTAACGCCTGCATGCCTTGTTCATGGTTTTTTCTGCAAACCTTCGTAATTAGGGGTTGCGGAGTTAGCTGCGTCAGCTTGTCGGTAAATTAGAACTTTTTTGTAATTATCGAGCTACCTTGATAAACTATGGTTACCGAGTTATTCGCGAATCGGTGCATAATTCGTTCATTACCTTAGTCTATTTTATACAGATGCTTGGTGTCGGCAGTTTTGCATTAAAGTGTCCATCGACTTTGCGCTGAGATATCGCTCGATAATCACCATCAAAAACATTTATAAAATTGGTACGTTTCCTCGAAGGACAATGCACTTGTGTCACGTTTCATTATTTCACTATTTCTCACTCCGTTGTTATCGTAAAATTAGTACAATTATATTCTACCAAGCATTTACATCGCCTAGCAAAATATATCTGTTGTGCTCCTCCGTTGACCCCTTGTCCTACAATAATGTGTGCCACTCATGATGCGGTCACTTTTTAAAAGAAAAATTTTCAAGATTCGCAAAATTCATCGAACCGAAAATATCAGTGAGTCGCGCCACGATAAAATTACTTCTATAATATTAATATCACGTTAAATTATGCGATATTTCAAGAATCACTGATTAATTCTTATTTTACCAATTTAATTCTTAAGCTGCAAACGAACCAAAATTTTCTTTTACACTTAGAAGATATTCGATACATTCTGCCCGTACAGGCTGTACAATGACATTGAAAACTTCAAGCTAAAACTTTAAGTTAACCAGTTAACTGCGTTCGACATGTATACACGCCACTGCTTCATTTTAATTCCGCATCATGTGAGCGATTTTAAAATAAATTCCGCAGTTAACCGGTTAATTATTATAGAGGCAATTACAAAAGAAATTGTACGACAAGGTGTCAATTCCATGTCGTCCCGTTCTCCACAAAGCGACCTACCCCTTTCAGCGCAGTAACCAAATCGAAGCCGCATCGAAAAGGTTAACGACTTACAAAATTCTCGGAAATTTCTCTCCTAAGATACCAGCTGATAAAATTTCCCACGCATCTCGGATTGATATCTCAAAAAAAATGACGAAAGAAAGCGCGCCCCGTCTTTTCGCGTGGACGTAAAATGCTGTGGCTCACGTGACAGAAGGAACGCGCGTGTATGCATAGGCGAAAGACGGTAGGTAGGTAGTCAGCCAGTAACCAGGGACACGCGATCCCCGACCGAGCCCTTACGGTATAAATTATTGCGATTTCTTTCGAGTAACCCTTGTTTATAGGGGTGCGTCGGCCGATCGACCGGCCGATATGTCTTGACATCAAAGGGCTCGCACGTTTCTCTGTCCGCTTTCGACCGGATCTCACGTTCTCCAGGACGAAGACGTCTGTATATCGAGCTGTCGACGCGATTCGATGGATCGAACGGTTTCGAATAGTCGATGAATATTTTTTTTTCTGCTGGAGGAGTCATTGGGAGAGGTGGAAAATTGAGTGGATGTGATTTTTGTGAGCACTTGACTAGAATGTTGTTTAATTTGCGGAGTGACGGAGAGGTTTGAGGTGATTATGGTTAATTAATGGTGGCAGAGAAAGTTCAGAGGACATTAATCAACAGCGGGGAGTTTTAGCGATGTAAGATGCAAAATAGAAGATGGATCGGGTTAAAGGCTCGGACTCTCAATTTGTTCTAATGAAGTCATTAAAAATATATCTCCATAAATCCATATAAAACATCTTTATCGTTGCTATAATTCACACATAAATATTTCACATTACCAAGGAAGAATTATCACGAATTTATGTCCCCGTGCCATGGTAACAGGAACGATATTAATCTCCCATCACAGGGACGTACAGCGTGCATATCTTATTCGTTGCTGAAGGGTTAAACAAACGTAGATCTCCTGTGATAACTACCAAGAAATTCCTTCCTCTCTTCACCCAATCGAGTCATTTTTTCAGTAGGGAAGTATTTTAAGAATCCTCGAAGGTGTGCAAGTCCAACGACCGCAAATCCACTGTCGGCGATTTTTCGCGAGGTCGTGCTAAGGATAAATACAGGTACGAGAGGTGAGGTTCCTTAAAAGGCGAAGGAGCTGCGGGCCTATTTCGCGCGTCCGTTTCTCTCGTGGCGTAGAAACGAAGCATAGAAATGGCATTCGCCAGATGGCACGATACAATGAGTGGCGTATTATTTATCGCATTTAAATGAACTCTCGCCGTGTAATTGCTGTATGATGCATCTGGATGATTTGCGAGCCGTCTATAGCCCGCCTTCTATGTGTAACCGAACGCACTGTCTCCTTCTCCTTTTCTCTTTCCTCCTCGTTTGCGTCGGCTTGTGGGAGAAGTGATTCTAGGTATGCGCCGGAGTCGTGCATCTTATTTTTCGCTTTTGCAACATTGTTTCGGCTAATGGTAAATTATTACGGTCCGCGTGCTCGCAATTGGAAAGCTCGGGATTGCGCTAGTTTTTGAGGAATCAATCGATTTCTGTAGCGATGGTGCTCGGATACGTTGGAGACAGTTGGCGAAGATCGACCAAACGTGGTGGTTACATTCGCGTTGAAGGGTTTAACACTAGAACTACCGGCGTTAAAACTGTCATATTTTAAAATATTAAATAAGTACTTTGAAAAAGGAGGAATCGAGAGGCGGGAAAGACAATAGATTCGGTGATTTATGTATTTTAAGACTCTTCTATAAATTTGGTGAATTTTTGGAAAAAATTGTGTACCAGTCATTTTGACTGGTTTGGTAGTTCTAGTGTTACGTCGATGGGAAGATAGGCGAGGGCAGGAAGAGAGCTTGCGACCCTTTAATAGGTGTTCTTAAGGTCAATCAATTTCTGATCTAAACGAAATTCGAATTTCGAAAGACGAATTTCTAAATTTCACAATGAATACACTTTTACACAGACGGTACTTAACGATATAGTTTAAAAATAGAAACAACCCCGTACTCTGCGCTGTGTACCCTGTCCGTATTCTAGTTAGGCTCAATTTTAGACCTGATCCAGGCATTTGCAGAACATCGTCTCGCAGCTACACAAACACTCAAAGATACCATCTAAAAAAAAGCAGCGTGGGGGAAACCGGGACGAAAAAAATGTGCCGAGGAAAACGAGAAGGGTTGGTTGGGTCCGAAGGAATGCAAACAGAAATCAGCGCAGGGATAATTGACGTGATCTGGCTTTTGGAACGTCGGCCTCGCAGACTCGGGCGTACCGCACGGATGACCATCGCGAAACGCATGGTACACACTGACGGGCGCGAATGTTTTTAAATCTCCCCGGAGCCCGTGCGAGCGATTTATCGTCGTAGCCAGTCCCTTCGGAACGAGCATGCTCGCGCACGTGCGTTAATTGCGTGACACGAAATGCCGAGAGAAACGCACGGTGAACGAGAGAGAGAGAAAGGGAGAAAAAGAGATAGGGGGAGACGAGGCATCGAAAGGATTCGCGGTGAAAAGGGGTTGATATTCGTGGCCTGGAGCGAAATCTGCGGAAGGTCAAGGACTAACTGGAGGATCAGTGACCTAGAAGCTCTGGTAATCCTTTTCGTTGAAAGGAAATATCTACGACTTCGAGTCTTACCTGATGCGTAAGACAGGCGGCGATGTTTGTCTCAAAGAAATTGGAATCAGCGCGATGGACTTGGGACGATGGATCACAGCCTCGGTGGTTAAGAAACCATCTGAGTCAGTGGGTTCTAGACGAAATGGGCGTAGCAATTAGAGCTAAAAAATACGAAAGCAGAAAAAAAGAAGACAAGTTATCGGAGCAAGCTCTCGTCAAATGTCCCACAGCGCAGGATCCACGGCATCCGAGCCAGCGATAGTGTCTCTACAAACAGCGAAATAAATGTCTCTGAATGCAACGCACGAAACAAGAGTTAACGCGATTACGATTAGATCCAGGCGGTACTCGTTCTAACTGGACTTTAATATGCCAGAGCACGTGTCAGCCGGGGGATTCTTGGTTCTTTTTTCTGAAAAATCCAAGCTGCATGTCCTCGAATTTGGAATATTCCCCAAAGTATACACACACGGGGATAGATCCTTCCCGAAAAAGGGGGCCGAGGAAACCGAGCAGTATCGTCGAACCGGTAGTTAAGCCTGAGTAAGGTCAGGATCGAGGGCGAAGACCTTGGATCATCGATCGGAATAGTCTGCTAGAATTTCGATTCATCCTCGAAGGTCGATCCGTCGATGAAGGCGAATACGCCAACGGCAGCGGTCTTCGGTCGACCACGATGAGAAAGACGGAGGGACGTGGATACCTGGAGAACCGAAAAGAAAGAGAGGAGAAGAAGAAGAAGCGGAAGAGGACGAAGAAGGACCAAAGCTTTGAAACCAACCGGTCGAATAGAGCAGAACCGAAGAGAAGCTAGCGAAAAGAAGAAAAGAGAAGTGCAGAGGACGAATGCGAATGTGGGTGGATAGAGAAGAGAATTAACGTCGCGGAGGAAGTTCGGTATGCGCGTGAGAGAAGCTCTGCTCGAGTGGATAGCCGGAGAACCGGAAAGAGAGAGAAGAAGAAAAAGATGTAGAAGATGAAGTAGAAGAAGAAGCCGAAGGGAACGAAGGAAGACCAAATCTTTGGAATCAACCGGTCGAAAAGAAGCGGAACCGAGGAGAATCCGACGAAAAGAAGAAAGCAGAAGAGCAGAGGACGAACGCGAAGTGGGTGGATAGAGAAGAGAATTAACGTCGCGGAGGGAGTTCGGTATGCGCGTGAGAGAGGCTCCGCTCGAGTGGATAGCCGGCGTCACGCCACGCGGACCCACCGAAAGTTATGGTTACTGCCGACGGTGAACGGGGAAAGGGCAGCCAACTAAAAATAATATTACATTTTACGGACAGCCTAATTTCGTCGCAAGGTGGCCCTCCGAACTCGCGCGCTCACGGCAGTTTGTCGGATCGTCGGGGGCGCATTCGCGACTTTAAAAATGACCCTAAACGACACCCGAATTCCACGACCGGCGTAACCAACGACCGGAAGACATTCGAGGAATAGTCGGCGGTTTAGTCTCTGCCGTGTTTAAAGCGGAGAACGATTGCGTTCCTGTATCTTCCACTTTGTGCCTTATCTATTGTGTCGTTGAGGAGTTAAAGCAGCTAAGAACGACAGAGTCTCAAATGAGCGCGACAAGTGCGAAAGAAATTCTTCGGAGACCTAGTTTTGAGCCAGCTTCAGCCTACCAAGTTTAACGTACACGCATAAAGAGTGGATTTCCACTATTTGAGACTCCAAGAAGGAGAAACCATAATCGCAATAATCGTTTACAATCAAATGCCATCTTCGTCTCCATCCCTCAACGTTTCCCCACTAAAAATGGAGCCCCGATGTACCATTTCGTCTGTCGGCATCCACGATGCTCCGTGAAATTAGTAGACGTTGAAATTCCTTGTCCTAATCGTCCAACCTTTTGCGGAGCATGACTTTTAAAGGGCATCTCCTCGTCCGTACTAGTTACCATTTGTTTCGTCGCGGAATTTCTCCAAGCGGAAGCAAAAGGCTGCTGCAAAACTACTCCTCTGTGAAACACCCTGCAAACAGGGCCACGTAAACGTCGTGTTTATTTCCGACGTTGACTACGGTATCACTCGGCCGACTATAATTTGCATTAGCGTTAAAGAGGCGAGGTTTTACGTTATAACTCGGAGAACGACTGGTAATTAGCGGGAGAGGCATTCTCAGGAATCCGAGCCCAATTAATTCCTTCCCGGCTAATCCGGAATTTAGTAACCAGTCTGCGTTCTAACCGTACCCGAGAAATCAACGGCACGTGGCTGCTGGTTGTCAGAACAGCAAAGGACACTCTCTCCACCGTGGACGATCAGCGTGAAGGGTTCTCGGGTGTGGCATAAAGATTGGAACGCCATCCTGCTGGTGAATCGTGGACCAAGATGGACTTAGGTTTCTCTGCGATCGCAGTCGGTAAAGTCGAGCGCACCTATGTTGCCTTTCCGATTACGTACCGGGTGTCCTCGAAAATTCGAAGTCACTGAAATATTTCATCGTTTAAAGAGGGATCGAACTTATGGGATAAATTTATTATTTCATTTATTGTTAGAAATATCTGTTCGGTTGTTGTCGATTCAACGGGGACTTTAATTCGACGAGGATCGAACGAGGACTTAAGATCGAACCATAACAGAGAGTTAACCTTTAACTCTGTAACCTGAACGTTGAATCTTTATTATAATTCTCAGTCATCGATTGAAGTCTATTTTTGTAGAAATTCGGCACGCAATATTGGCTCGTTTTGCGCGAAGAGATAGAGGATTCTCGATACGCCGCCATTTTCGACGCCTGGTTCGCGTTTAAACGGGGAACGGCGGACGTAGATAAAGAAAGGAAATAGCGCGTTACATAACTCGGCGCTTTATAAACAGTCGCCGTGAATCGCTTCATTTTCATTTTTACGCTGCATCGCGTTGGAAGATTTAATGGGTTCCCATGAATGGCGCGCGCGTACACAGAATAGACGGAAAAAAACTGGGCGACCCGATGCACGCGACACGTCGTAACAAAGTCATTCCGTTCGGCATTAATCACCAGGGACGAATTTGTTTTTATTATGGATTAAAATTTAACGAAAAAAGGGCCACGTAAAACGATGATATTTTATACCGGCGATTCGCATAAATTTTAGTTTACGAGACAATTTTGCAACTTTACGGGACGCTGAGCGCAGCGCTCGTATGCGCGACACGGCACTGCTTTCCAAATATTACAATTTAGAGCGATATCGGGAAAAGATGCATACATTGTCGAAACGATAACATCCACGATATTCCTATTTTTTCACTTAACAATCCCTTCCACATTCGCAAAACATCCCATTTTATTTTCTGCCACATCGAGATTAACATTTCAAGATCACTCTACAAATTCTACCCAATCTCATCTACGCCATATCGATCCTAACCTCTTTCACGAGCATCTCACTCGACAAATCTCAACGAAACCCCTCCATCGGATATTTTCAACGTTTCACCAGATGCTCGTGTCATCTGGAAAGCGAAGACTGCCTCTAACGTCATGGTTTCCCCCCTAAGCAGGTCGTCATTGTGACTAGGAGAGAAATTTGGGACAAGGGGCAGGTCTTTCGTCCGTGGGAAACACCCTTGCGGCCATATCCGAAGGCAGTATGGCTTCTTCGTGTTTCGGGGGTCACACGTATACGTGCACGGACTTGGCCACGAGAGCTAGCAAGGGCCCGTGATACTCCGTGAACGTAAAAGAGAGAAAAAGACGGATATATAGCGAGGGGAAGGAGCAAAGATGATATCCAACGGTAGGAATAAAAATGTAGCGAACGGAACCGGTGGAATCGGAGAGGTGAGAGAGGTGAGGTAGTCGCGCCTTGCCACGCGAGGAATCGACATGGCGCTTCGTTAGGTGGCTTGTTTCGAGGATCGAGCCTCCGAATCGTCCAAGGATTTATATCCGTACGTACGTTCTAAGTGGTGCGATCGACTATCATCGTGAGCGTTCCATTAGCAAGGTTCAACGATCCGACCATTCTCGGACGGACGACCCTTTATCCAGCTGGAGTTCCTTTTCTTCGAGGATAGACGATACAACCTGCGACGATGGCTCGCTTCCTACGTTCACTCGATACAAGGTATTCTTTGATCGTGCAACAACGGAAGTTCCTCGTTCGTGTCCGATTTAAGGGGAGAGTCGTTGGAGCCAGGAAGTCGTCCGGGACGAGAATGAACCCGTCGTAGAAGGGTTGAGAGACAATGACGGTTACGTAAAAAGCAATTGATATCCCTCGGCGTTATCGAAGTTTAATTGAGATGATCGGCCGCCTGGGAGGTCCGTTATCTAGTCCCAACGGTGCCTACCTTCGTTTGCTTTACGAACACGCTAACTAACTAACCGTGCGGCATTTACATTGCTAATTGCACGGCCATGTGACTGTAATGGTACTTAACAGTGGACAATGCTTCAAGGGAATTAAACCCTCCCTCTCCAGGTGAGCCGAACGAACCCTCGTTCGGCTTCGCGTTTTCCGAGCGGAAAGAACTATCGAACATGCGATAGACTGGACGTGCTGTGTATTTTTAAAACGACATTGACGAATGCGCCACGTTCGGACGAGCAACAGGAATTTATCGCGCGCACAATCAGCCCGGCTCGTTCGAGTTTCGTTCTCATCCCTTCTGCTCATTTCTCTCTATTTTTTCTCTCCTTTCGTTTCTTTGGTTCCTTCCTTCTCTCCCTGTATCTCCCACTTTTCCCTGCCGTTCCCGAAGACTTTTCACGGACGAAGTTTAGCCCCCGGAACCCGGCAGTGTCGTTCTTTCGCGGTGGAGCGTCAAACGTAAGCCGTTTCGCTTAATTTAGCCGCTCCAGCACGTGAAACAATGTGACCATTTGGTAGGATAATTACGGAGGAACCCCTGCGTTCCGAAGGAAAGGGCTCCGTGTATCTCTTCCAGAGTTCCCCGGTAATCCAAACGGGGAGAACGGCCTGTATCTTGGAGAGCGGGGAAAGAAGACGGGCGGAATTTACGATACATAAATATCCTGGGCGTCCCTAACTTTTGGAAATCCTTCCCGAGCTGTAGAGGGTTAAAAATATGGATAGAGAATGCTCACGACGTACGCTGTCGCGCATTCGGAATAAATAACGATATACGGCCATCGTCTCATGGCGTGCGCGAGCGTGAAATACGTAGAAAATAGATAGAACACCCTGCCGAAAATACTCTGGAATATTCTAGCCCCCCTTCGTTTTTCCTCCCAGCTCGGAATATTCTACCGCCGAATTTTAACGTCCGTCGCGCGTGTCTCGGGTTCAGCCGATCTCCAGACGCATCATCCGATACAACGGGGCAGAAATCAGCCTCTACGCGACTTATTTCTCATCCAAACTTGCAACAGTTGAGTCACTTTCCGTGAAAGTCCTCCAATCGTTACAGAAACCATATTAACCCCTTGCTCTATGATTTATTTCGTGACTGCCTCCGCAATAATTCTGAATTATATTGCTAAAATAAAAATTGATCGGTGATTCTTATAATTTAGTGTAACATTGATACTATAGGAATAATTTTATCGTGTACCGGCACATTAATATTTTTAATTTCATTGGTTTTGCAAAACTTAAAGATTTCCTCGTTGTAGGGCAAGAGGTTAATAACAATACCATAGGTTCCACGATGGTATTAAGGGCTCAGACTCGCAATTATTGTGCCCCAGGTCAAATTCCTACCGCCATGAGAGTCATTTTTCCTAAATTATCATATACATCGTATCTTCGGTACTCTGCAATTCGCTCAGAAGCAGCAACAATCAAGGAAATTAAATTACGAAGTAACATTCTTCGCGTAAACCCACAGCTAACACTCGAAGGGTTCGCACCACCCGCACTTTGAATTTAGCGCGTGAAATAACAGAGGCATCGAATAGTGCCGTAATAATCTCCGGCGGGGGTGGACTGTCGTGCCGAAGAAAGGGGGTTGTATCTAGCGCCATAGAGCCGGAGGTGGTGCGACTATATCCTAGGGTAAGTAAGAAGACGCCTACAGTTTACGATGACGCGTAAATATCCCCGAGCGTCCCCAACTTTTACGAACCCTTTCCTAGGTAGCAGAGGGGTGGCCCGAAGAGGGGGTTGGACGGCCGAGGGTGGGAATAGGAGTTTGCGGTGACTGGGCAGGGGCTTTTATACACTCCTACCAGAGTCTAACGCCCGGCACTTACTTGGGTATATCTTTTGCTGGCGGCGGTGGATGCGAGCTTTAACTCTTCCACTGCTTGCGCCCGGGAAATAAAACATTGCGCGAGGAAACTTCGTACCGTCGCGATGCTTTTTCTCATCCCTTCGCTTCTCCTCCTTACTCCCAAAGGCCTTCGCCTCTCCTTCTCTTCCTTCTTCCTGCTTTTTTCTTCCCTACCTGCATTATGTCGCGTTTACTTTTCCCCCTTACGACGAAGTTGGGGTGGGTTTTTTTTCCTTTAGAGGGGTATGATCGTTTCATTGTGTTTTGAGGAAAGTTGAATTCCATTGGCGGAAGAAGTGGACGCTTTGATGTTTATTTGAAACTGGGAAAATTTCTGCAAGTTGACGGAATATCGTATAGAATTGTTGCAATGTCATCCAACGGGTCGTCATGGTACTAAAATGGTGGCACGAAAGTATCACGTAACACTTAGGTACACCTTGTAGGTTTATTTTCAAACTTTTAAAATAAAAAAAACTGTTTAAAACTTCTCCAATCCAAGACCGCAATAATAATTGAGAAACGACCATCGAAACCACCCCTTTAGCTGCACTTTTGAGAAAAATATCCTCCCTTAAAAATACCACCCCGCTGACCAGCATTTGAAACGTTCGTATAAAAGCAGAAACTCCTCGCCGAATGAGAAAGCTCGCTTAGAAAGTATCGAAGGCATTTAAAGGACACAATGGGGGGAAATATCGTCCGACTGTAGCGTGATTGCAACTTTTCCTGCGCGTGATTCATCGTGCATTTATTTGTAGACCATTTCACCGTCGGACAACTTTATCTCGCGGGTCCGGTCGTTATAAGAGAGAGAATAAGTACGCCGAGACACCGGATACGCGTTTGCCTACTGGCAGAAGTTTCAGCCTGTTCGGCTCTACCCTTTGATTTACTTTGCTCTCGGCGAATATACGAGAAGACGACGAATAAAAGAAACGAAACGCTGGATCCATTGCCGAGCGAGCCTGGAACGGAGTTCGGAAGTCGAGCGACTTTTGTCGATATACCCTGCGACGTGGCAGAGTTAGGTCTACCTTAAACCTACCCCTAAACGTGCCGACGTTTGTGCGAAATTTCGAGGAGGAAATATTAGGCTAGAGTTGGGAGTGAGAGAGTAATTTATTTCAATTATATTAGATTTCGATTATTCTCCGACGATATAAAAATTTGCGAAGGTACATCGGACAGATACTGTTAGAAATATGCAGTGCATATGTCTTTTCTAGACAGTACTTTCGTACACTTCCGAGGAACTGATCTTTCCAATCAAGGGATGATTCCTGAATAGTTTAATGGGATTTTAGCTAATTGAGGAGCTTTGCAGCATGATACAAAAGGCAGGAAAGTTCTCAATAATATACTAGTAATGCATTTATTTTGGACACCCTGTACAGCGGCACATTTATCCAAGAGTAGCTCACCCCCGGCGTTACGTCGAGTGCCATTTGAGGAAGTTTCTTTCGACTATAGACCGGATACGTATATACAAACATGTATAAAGACATTTGGGGATATTTGAGGGCCGTGCCAAAATTATATCGACTCCCGAGCACATTAAACGTCGCCGAATGGCCACCGACTCACGTATTTCATATTCTCCAGACCTAAAATGACCTTGGACACATACTCATATTTTTTCCCCAATGAGCATCACTTCGTCGATTCTTGCCATAAAAAATGGCATTTTTTTCATAACGATGATAAAAAATTGTTAACTTCATCAGTAAAAAAAGAGGGAGAAAGGACGGAAGAAAGCGGAAACGAACGTTGTCGCTTGAAATTCCGGAAGGGGTTTCAGAGCCAGTGGATTCCTCTCGACGAACGAAATTCGCGGTTTATCACGGCGGAGTGTTCGCTGACATAAAAACCCAATGGTATCGCGAATACGCTGGGAGAGTTGCGCAAACATAAACGGCGCGAGACGTGACTGCGTGGCAAACCGTCAGGCACGCGCTGCACGTGCAACGTCTGTTCACGTATTTCTCCGTTCGCCGAGTGCGCTTCTGACCTACACCTGAAATTATAATTAGAAGTTCGCTGAATGGAAGCCTGCACGGTAATCTATATTCGATTCGCGTTAAACGATGAGGTTTTTAGGCCTGTGTTTACGGTGGGCGCTATTTCTATGGCGACGCAGAAACTTTCGCGGGAGTCGAATCTACGTGGATGAGGTTTGAAAGAGTTTCGTTGGATCCTTTTCGTTTGGATTTTATAGATCGTTCGAGGGGGTTTAATTTTGTACAATTAAGACCGATGTATAATTGTACTATGTATTTTGCAGAGCGTACAGTTGATGGTTTATAATTTGACAGTGAGGACTCTCAAAGAGTAGTTTCGAATTTCTTTTAGCCTCGTATTTTTCTATCGTCATTGTCGTGGTCGTTTTATCTAGAAATAACAATTTTAGGGTTGAAATTGCTGAGGCTAGGATTTAATGATTGATAATTAAAGAAAAGCCACCGAGACGCGATGGACTTCAGTTTGATATTTTAATCATCTGCAAAATTTCATGCACGTTACATTTAAATCGTAAAAACAGTTCCGGTCGATGAACCTGAGAATAATTACAAAGAAACGAGTTCCCCGTTGAATTCAACGTTCGATTATTACATTGCAGGTGAATAATTGGACAAGTAATAAGTAATTATTGGCAACGGCAAGCGGGTAGAGCCCGATGGCATTCTCGACTCATTTAAATGCGCATTGAGTAGGAATTTATAACCCTATTTGGTAATACCGTGATAAAAGACAGTGGAGGGGTGTTTTCGGTCGAAGCCAGAGGGAGCGAGAGAGGAATAAGGGGGACAGGGAGAAAGAGACAGAGGGTGGGAAGGAGGAGGAGAGCGATGTAAGGATATTTTAGAGGAGGGAATGGATATAAGGAATGGCGTAAGGGTGGCAGTATCACGAGGACCGAAGTACCCACCAGGCAACCCCTTATGAGGGGTAGGAAGCAATTATAACACTAAATTAAGGGCGAGGAAAATTTGGTAATTAGGGGGATTCAAAAGGGATAAAGTTACAGGATGGCCGTTTTTCCTGCGCCAGATTCTTCGAGGGTTGCCGGCTGCGTTGGCTCGGCCGACGATTAAAAGAGAAACTTTCGAGAAGCGTAGTCTTACGTTTATATCTCATCCCTCGGGGCAAGACGACGTTCGCTTAAACCGTCGAATTTAAATCCGACCAGACTCCTGCCATTTTTATTATCCGATCAAACGTTTTCGCGACGTCGAATCGCGAAATCCTTCGGCGGGAAATATCGGCGAAGCGCCGAAGTTCCGAGGAAGACGAAGGGAAACCGTAGAAATTCCCAGCGAAATCGTCCTCCGGCCTGGTTGACTTACGATCGTACGTGGCTTCAATTTTGGATCTTTGGAATATTACGAACACAGGCGCACAGACACACCCCCCGAGGGTCCATAGAGGCTGCGAGGGTAGTAGATACACCGACACAGAGAAAGCAGGGAAGCCGCAGAAACGCGATGATGGTTTACGCGCTGACGCGGCGCTGTCCGTCACGAGCGGCGATACAGCGCGGTTCACGAAACCCCGGTCGAACCCCCTAGGCACTACGAATATATATCTCCGTTTGGATTACACTGGACTACCAATAGGGTAAACACAAACACACAGCGTTCTGGAACGCGACGGGTCGAAGGGAGACGGAGAAACAGCAGGGGGAGGCAGAGATAGAGAGAGAGCGCGAGAAGAGAGGGTGAAAGGGGGTGCGACAGATAGGAAGATAGATAGAACGGGAGAGAGGGAAAGAGAAAGAGAGAGAGAGGGAGAAAACGGGGGTGGAAGGGAGTAGGTGGCAGAAATGGCGGTGCCAGTGGGTGGAGAGGAGGTCGAACCACGACGAGGGGGTGGCTGGAGGTCGACGCGTGCGGGCATTGCGATCCGTCAGAGCGGGTAAACCGAAAACATAAATTTAATAGGTTTCACCCCCTTCTTCGAGCTTTATGGCGCCACCGAATTTCCCATTAAATAAACAAGCGCCATGTTCATTACGGGGCACCGGATCTCGACCGATCGTGCTCTGTATACGCGTTCCCTGCTATCGTAGATTATGCAACGTAGATGCATCTAGGGTTTAGACCGCAGCTTGCGGTTTCCGGATACGTACGCGCGAGTTTCTCCCTGTATGTGTATCGTACGTCGAGCTACGATTCCGGCTGTCGTGGGGGTAGCCTTTCGGATCGAACGGAAGGGAGGATGGGTGCTTCGCAATTGTCCGTCTTTCGGCGGATCGGAGGTTGGGATTTTTTTCAGGGTCTTGGCAAAAAAAAGAGATCGTGACGCTATTTTTCACAATTTTTAATTTTTAATTGCTACATCTCCGGTTGCTGTTTCGCCCCATCGATAATATATTATATCGAGCGATAGCTTATCAAAAATGTAACATTTGCGACATAGATTTAAATTCGACCTCTGCAATTGTCAGTTGCAGCCTCTAGCTCTATATCTATATTGACCTCGCAACAGCTCCGGTGTAGAATCACGTGTCACGCGGTAGAATTTCATCCGGAGCGCAGCTTCCGATTCTACCACGAAAGAAGGACGGAAGAGGGACGCGGTTGGGAGGTAGAATTTCGTATCACCGAATCACCCGGCAATTTAGATCTTTTTTTTTTCAACCGCGTAATCTCTTTTTTCACGATGGTCTCTATCGGAAACGCATAGTCATCGTAGGTAGGAACGCAGGTACGCGAAACACTGTAACTCCTGCTTGCTGATAATTAGCGCATCCATCAGCCGCAGCAAGCCGCTAGCTAATGCCGATCGTACGTTATCGTTATCACGGTCTCCCCATTTTGTCCCAGCGCCGCTTCTCTCTCTCTCTATCTATCTATCTATCTATCCGTCTCTCCTCTCACCCCCTACCCCCTTCGTTCTCCACCCCGAGCCGTCTATTTGTACATACGTGGTGCGTACGCGAGCCACGGTCAAGCGACACCATGGCCAGCCGGCGAGCGTCGCAGTCGAGAACCCCCTCAACTGCCACCCTACGTGCCACCCCCGGCTGCCTCTTCCACCCCTATATCGGCCGGGAAAGCACGACCTGTCGATACGACCAATAATCTAATAACCAGTCACCGGCAATGTGTCGTAAGTCACCGATCTACAGATTTTCACCGGCGGTCAGTCCGAAAGCAATAACGCGCCCTCTCGGCCCTCTTGGATTATCAATTCATCGTCCTCTCCTGATGATCGAACGGAAGACGGGATCACCGGGCTGCCTCGGAATATGAGATTCCACGATTGATATACGATGATGGAAAAAATGCTTCGGCATGGGAGATCGCGCCGATTTTGAAGATCGGACGAGATGAAGGATCGAGGCTGCGATTGCAATTTCGCTGACGGCGGGGGTGCAGGGTGGTTGGGTGAGGTAAGATGATTCGAGGGGTGTCTTGCTTCCGGTTCTAGATTTGAGCCATGCTAGCTGCTAACGGTTTACCGATGTTTCCGACGAGAGTCGACAACGAGGGAAGACATTTTTTAAAAATGAAAGAAATTTAGACGTTCGAGGAACAGCGCGCAAACTCGACAAACATCTACATATTTCGTCGAAATTTTCCAACAAAATTTCACGGGACGAGCAACGTGTTAATAAGAATCCTCGCGTACGAACGTCATCCGAGGCCATTCCCGCGCGACCTCGATTCTTTCTGGTATCGCGTGGCGAATCTGCACGTAACACCGGTGCTCGTAATTTTTGTAAAAATCATAGACTCGATCGGAGGGCGAATTACAGGATCGTGATAACGCATCGTTGCCGGTGCATGCGCGCATCTCACGGCCGCGGGCCGGCAAATGATCCAGAACACCGCTGGGAATTGGTTCGGCGATGGGGAGAGAGAACGAGCTACCGATAGAGGGAGAGAGAAAATGGGAGAGCATAGATGTACCGATAGAGGGAGAGAAGCGAGACAGACAGAGAGACCGACGGAGTGAAAGACAGAGACAAGGGAGGGAGAGGAGAGGGTTGCCCGACAGGAGGGTAGCATAAGGGGGAGGACGGTCGGTGTTATAACTAACCGAGCTGATCTACGACCTGTTTAGTAGTTCTATATCAGTGCTACACCATGCTTCGGTACGCGCAATCGAATTGCCTCCTCGGTAACGATAATATCTGACTTAAGTAGGTAACCATCGGCGCGTTTAGGCGCGCACAGACGCATAAATAGTCTTCGTGGCTTGTCCCACACGTGCGCAAATACCTGGGATATGGACGAACGACTTGGCGTGCCAGGAAAGAAGTTGTTCACCGATGTTAGATTACCGGTTCTACGTGCGCTCTTATACCGTATAACCGTGATACGTGCAAACGTATCCTCTCTCCGGCTCTCCCTCCACGTCTCTCTCCTTCCCGAGGCACGTTCGACTCCTCTTTTGCATTACGCTTTCAGTGGCTGCCGCTTTATGATTGCAATTAACGGCGCAGATTGCACGATAAACGAGTTAATGATTGATGTAACCGAAACGCTGTAATTCCTCGCGGACGGGGATGAAAATTGATTGCGCCGCTCGATCGACGAGTAGTCGAGCGATGTATCTTGGCTTTATGCACCGGGTGTGCTGGAATCGATGGACCGAGACTTTGAGTAATGAGCGAGCCAGCGAACGTTGGTTGTTCGAGTGTATTTCGTCAACGGTCATTCTACAGTTTGACGAATGTCTCGATTGTCTCGTTGAAGTTTTTTCGCGCGATAGGAAATTCCGAGTTTTATGAATTTCAAAGCTGACAGGAGAACGCCTGTTGTCTCGTAACTCTCGAGCCGGTGGGGCTTATCGACGAATATTCCTCCGTTTCTACGCTCATTTCTGTCTCGAGGTTTACACAGGTGCCGTGGACTCTCGAGAAATCTGCTACCTCGTTATTCTAATTTCCCGAAAACGATCGAAATCCTCGATTCTCCCGTCAGTTGGATTTCACGCGGGACCGAGGGAACGTAACGAGAGGCGAGAAGATCGAACACACCCCGTTTGCCGTCGAAACGTCGAACGCATTTGTCGTTGTCTAATAGAATATTAACGAACGCAATCCCGGTGTCGACGGTGCGCGCACGAAATGCATTCAGTAGCTCATCGATCGACGTTTCATCACGTTGCGCGTAGAATTGCCGGGGAAATGAAAAACACCGGGGTGAGAGGAGAGAGAGAGAGAGAGGTCGGGGGTGGAGGGCGTGCGTCGGGGATCGTTAATTGTTTAATCCCGTCCGATTGGCGCGGATATTTTTAAATATGAATCCTCGATCGGGAGTCGCGCGCCAACGGTCCAACGAGGAAATTGTATTGACCGATAAACAAAGTGCACGTCGAACGGTACGAACGACGAAAGACGATTTATACCATTTCGTTTTTCGTTTTTCCCCCCCTTTTTTTTTCGTCGTCCAGAGGCATCGACGGAGCGTAACTTTGCCCGGTGTAGATTATTTTCACGATTCGCGTGGACGGATCTCGCAGAGTCACGATTAGACGGGTAAAAAGTTTCGGGGTGGGATGTCGGATCGTTTGATTTATCGGGACTGTCGGAAAACGTAAATTTCATTTTTCTCCGCGTATGCCAAAACGAGAATGTCAAAAGCCTCATGTCGAATTTTCTGTGTCACAGGTAAGGAAGATATTGCTAAGCCACATTGGACATGGTTACAAGGTGAGTTGTGCTTTCTTGAAAACTTAACGAGATATCCCCCCACTCGCGTTCTTCGTCCTTCCTCTCTTTCGGGGTGGCAAGGACTTTCGAAGGGAATTTCGAAAGTTCACCGGGCGAATACGAATACCGCGTCGAAATTAGATTTATTCCGACGATGGTCGTACTCGCGCAGATGCTCTCAACCCCCTGCTACCCTTCGGCTTTCCTCGAATTCGCTTCTCCACGACATTCTCGGGCGACACGGGAGGCTCGCCTCGGAGAATGAAGAGTCGTGGGGTGAATTTTCATCGTCGTGCCTCTCGATGGCGGTTTCTCTTCTCCCCCACTGCCAACGAACCCTCCGTCCCTCCCGGGGACGAGAAAGATCGCGAGGAACAGCTGCGAGAGTGGCTTGACAGCGCGACGGGAGGATGTCTGTTTTTTTAAAGGCTCTCCGGGAAAGAACGCGGAGCGCGCGCGCCACGAGGGCCACGAAGGACGAAGAGGAGAAACGGGGGCGAGGGTGGAAGCTACTCGTGAGAGACGGAGGTAGAGAAAGAGAGCGAACGAGAGAGAAGAGAAGGGTGATGGGAGGGAGAGAGAGAGAATACAGAACGATGCCTTCGAGGGTGATCAATAAATATTGGCTCTCGGGGGTGAAATTGGGGTAGCCGAGTACCTATGGCTACGGCGACGCAGGGCGAGAGGAAGGACAGTCGTGGTGCTGCGGTTGCCGCCCCTTTCCTATGGCACACGACGTATGGCAGATATAACCACTTGGTATGGGCAATGGAGAATCGCTCATGGACCGTAATTCCCTCAGACTTTCTGATCGATACTCACTTTAGGCCATTCTGCCACGAAAAACGCGGAAAGGGTCGCACGGATTTACGAGGAAAACTGCCGGCACGGGGATCGTAAAAATTCCACGTCGAACGACAGCTTCGCGCGTCCGGCATCCGTCGAGAGTCGAATCCCGTATGGTGATTCCGTTCGCGGTGTCTCGTCGTGAATCGGATTCTTCCGTTTCCGGCGACACGACGAGGCGCGAAGTCGCGACGGCGATTCTCTTATTTTTCGGGGTACAGTTATCGTTTGCCATTCATGGGCAATTAATCCCCCGGTGAATTGGGATTTTAAGGAACGACCCTCTTCGATTACTCGCCACGCGGCGACGAAGGTTCGAATGGATGGAGGGTAGGAAGATCCCATTGACGGAGGGTTATTCGACTCGGCGGGCCGCGCGATCCAAGTATCTCGATTATCGGCCTAATCACTGCCACGTTTTGTCCCTTCGTCTCGCTCCTTTCGAAGTCTCGTTTACGCGTCTCTTCCTCCGAACGAGGAGTGAAGGTTCGTCGAAACGAAGCCGCTATATTAGAGGAATCTTCGTAAATTTTAATACGACACCGAGAGAACGACGAAAGAGGGGAGAGCGGATCGAAGAAGCCGTTTACCAGCGTCACGTACCGAATCGAGCACGACATTTACGAGGTCCTCGTAAAATTGTCGGCTCGCACGAAAATGAATGGAAGATTTGCAATAACAGGAGAAGAGCTCCTCCCTTATCTCGCTCAATTGTCTCTAGCATCTTCCACTCTCTGCTAAATAGAAATCCTCATACCTTGTCCGTGGAGAGGTTTCCGTAGATTCGGTTAGAATTCGGATGAGGAAACCCGGGATGCTACCCGAGGCGTGAAATGGCTGCGTTAACCGCTTGCACGAGCCCAACCCCGAGCGCAAGGAAAGGGGCGGACGCTTTCCATCCCTTCTTCCCCCTCCGCCTCTCTCCTCTCCGTGAAACTCGTCTCTCTCTTTTTCCATTCTTTCCCAGCTCTCCTTGCGGAGACTGCTTTGTTTATTAACGTCGTCCCCGATACAACTACGTGCAACCTTAACACCGACGATTCGGACGATTTACAGAGTCGCGAGTGCCACCCCCGACTTCCACGTAGGTCGATCTTCGCGCGATACGTATCCGTGATACGTGAGTATTAATAATTCTCCGTTGCTATCTTCGAGCTCGCGAAACACCCCCTCACTTTCTCCCTTTTATCATCGTTTTTCCACGATCATCGCGCGAAGGCGTTTCCCACGGATAAAAGGGGGTCCCGTGTACGTTATGCACCCTCTCGCGCCTCAGGATCCATCGGCGTATCCTATTTCTCAAATCTATAAACTATAAATTGACCCGGCCGCGTTATCCTATCTGAAATTCACGCGGATATATTTTATCCTGCCGGGAGGATTTCCAACAACCCCGTAGTCCTCCACCCCCATCCTCTGGCCGTTTTCTTCCATCCACCTCCCCCGAGCAATCTCTTCTCTCTCCTCTCTCTCCTCCTCGCCGATGCCGTCGCCGTTATCCTTTTTGTTTTCCGCGAATTTCGAGGATTGCGCGAATAGCAATATCATCGTGCGGATCTCTCAGCGAGAGGTATAAGACGAGAGTTATGCGGCCGGGTTATGCGCGGGGGAATCATAGATCAGCGGTTGAACGTCTGCAGGGACGCAGAAACGAAGGCGAAACGAACGGAGAACCACCGCCATCATCCGGTACAACCCCCTTTCGTTCTTCCACGAGTTTACCCACCTACCCCCGAATAGAAACCTTTCCCCGCTACGGCCATCCCTGTTATTCCTCTCACCCTGCTTCTCTCTCTCTCTCTCTCTCGGTCTCGCTTTCTTTGTACATCCCTCCGACGTGCTCTTTCTCTGCGAGCTCGTATCTCGCTATCTTGGAGAGCCAGCCACGGATCCTCTGCCTACGTGTTTCGTCTTCTTCCCGAGCGGTCTATACACCCACGATCAAAAGTTTCTAGCAGCGTCTGCTTTTTGGCAATGGTTTTTGGAGATCGTCTCGTTCGAGGTGCGTTAAGACAGGGGATCCGATCTGTTTGGGGATTGAGATTAAGGCAATTGCTTTTTTTTCTGAGGGGCGCTGCGCTTTAGATTACTGTCTGAAGGACAGTTTTTTGAGTGTTTATAAAACAACCCTATTGTACATTTCTTGCTTCTACCGAAGCTTAGAGGCCTCCTGAGAGGCTGCCGTTAAAATGGAGTTCGTTCTCAGTCGAAATCCTCCATCACTCTGAGAATTTTCCTATCATAGATACATCACGTAAAACTATAAGTCCCAGTTAACACGTTCGCGGACGTGAATGCATCCATTTTCATCGTAATGTGGAATGACATGAATGCTCTAGCATTTATGTCATGCCAAATGATAAAGCCAATTATAATTCATTTAATTTGACATAACCTTAAGTTTTTGTGATTATTATGATTAGTATTTTCATAATATTTTATTTTTTCTCTGTGTAGTTAGAAGTGTAATAATTGAGTGTCTACTTTTGCAGCTCACTGACATTTTTACTGCCCGCGAACGTGTTAATCTTACCGTATCGTTCAACGCCAAGATATACAAAAATTATAAATCTCCCTAGGAATCATCGTATTCCAAAAAGTTACCAGAAACAAATTTCTCTAACGGTTACCAGCTTTAAAGAGGTATTACACCCAACGATCCAAACTGTATCAATCCCGAAAATCTAAAAACATTGAAAAACTACGCCCTCTTATCACGTTCACCTCAAATTCCGTTCAACTTTCGCACAAAAGAACAATGGCGGCAATAAAGCAGCGTTCAGCAGCGCGAAGAAACATCGGCTTATCCAAAGTCAGTGAGATGCTCCAAACTTTTGATCGGCAGTGTATATCGCGTACGTTCGCGATAGGACGGTGTATATCATCGATAGCATATACCTACGTAAAATGCCAAAGCAGGCGCATAAGGCGACGAGACGGTATAAGTGTCTACCCGTATGTACACACAATACTGGGTGTGGCATCCAGGGCGAACTATTATTTTACGCGATGGCAAGAGAAAGAGAGACAGAGACGGAGAAGAACGGAGAGAGAAAGATGGAAGGGAGAAAGGAAAGGAAGGGTGGAAGGGGTTATATTATATCGCGTCCTTTGGAACGGCGAACACGAGCGTGTATTAGAAATTCTTTTCCGTCGAGATAATTACGCGCGCAGAATGTCACGGAACGACCTGAAAGTTACGAGCGTTTCTGCGAATACGGAGGGCGAGTTCTTTTTGCGAAGAGGGATGATTTCTTTGTCGACCGAGAGAAGTCGGCGGTCTTTGCGTTGAGATTGGTACAGGAATTTTATTTTTCCGAGCTGTAATGACGCAAAAATGGATACGTGCTTCCTGAATTTCGCGATGGAGGAATTTGCGGGAACGGGGTGAATGTGTTGGATGCCAACCGTGTTTCGTCTGTTTTATTATTTATATTCATGCGCAAATCTTTCATTTAAAATTACATTTTTATGAGATAGTAATTGCAACGTGGATCACCAACAATCTATACCGTGTTTCGGTATTATATTTAATTGAAAATACGGGTATTCCAATCTCGTCTGTTTGTTCTATGACAAGAGAGTCGTTAAAATTCTTCAAAAGTCAAATCAGTTAACATCGTATGCAGCGGTTTTGCTGCAAAACTCGAGGAATGCGGAGAGTAAATTTCTTCTAGCAACCTAGACGGTTTCTACTTCGAGGAAAAGAATTCGCCCGACGTGAAGATCGATCTGGTATTTCCTTTTCTCTCTCTCGGTCGTTGCAAAAATGGCTTCGTCGCGTGAAATCCGCGATAAATGTCCGTCAGCGTTAATGGAATTAAAAGTACACAAAACTACTCGTTCCCGCGAAAATGAAGGTGCACCGAATGAGGTTTCCGTCTCGTGGTAGTGATTCTATCCTATTCCTCTCCTCGTCCCTTTTTTTTCCTCCACTCTCCTCTCTCCTTTCTCGTTCGTCGACGGAACGTGAATTAAGTCCCTTCGCTATCTTCAGTCCTCGCGTAAATTACAACGAGCTCCATGGAGAGAAATGGCCGCCTCTTCTTTTTCCCCACTCCGTCCTTCTCGCCTCTTCCTCTATCTCTCTCTCTACTTTATTTACATATAGATACGAAAGCCATTGAGCTGCCGGGAAAGCACTTCCCTTTTTATACGTTTATTCATTCGGCATCGATAAAATTTGCCTCAAATTATCGCCAGATTTGCGTCATCCCGCGAATTCCTCCGACCGCGGGTTAAAGTCACTTTATACTACTTCCGGTCAATTTTTCCCGCCAAGTTTTCACAGCGACTTGTACGCTATCGATAATAAAAGAAGGTGAAAAATATCTCATTTCTGACGAGCATTAATTTCGAAATGATTAATTTGTTTCGATACTGTCGGTGATTTTGGTCTTCCACTGTTAAATTCTTCCATTATGCCGGAAATTAGGGTCAACCATGGTCGCATTCTTCCATCTTATCGAGAATAATAGTCGCTCGTAAAAATTTCGCGTCTTAATAAAAAAATCAACGCAGTCTTTCTATCTCTGTGACCTTTAAAGCTACAATGAAACGATTTTCCTGAACGTATATATGCGTCTGTAGTACTAAGGGTCGATACACTCGAAAATTATGCATGGGAGGAAACTGGTATGCGTTCAAACGCATGATTTTTTTTTTATATACGAGAACAGAGTTTTCGATGAGCTGAATTTCGCACTCTGTTTCTCTCGTTTTCTCGAGAGCGCAAATTCCATGGGTTTCCGCGGTAGCAGCACGATGCTTCGAAGGGGTTGAGCATAACTCGAAACGTATTATGAACACATGCATAAACATCCCTTGGCGTTATCAGTCGTCGGACGCCGGGGCGCCGGATATTGTCGCATCCTCCGTTTTGCTCTCTCTGCCGAGCGGAATACAGAGAGAAAGGGAGAGAAAATGAGAGAAAGAGAGAGAGAGAAACAGTGAATGTGCGGTAGGAAACAAAACGTAGGAAAGGCAGAAGAGGCTGGAAATCGGACAAAATAAGATCCTTTACGAGCTGCTACGCGAGATATTATCGCGAATCTTCTTAGGAAGGAATTAAAAGAATTTTTCAAACGCTACGATAGCATGCGTCCCCTATAAATTACTCGACTCCCTTTAATCCATTGATATATCGTTCCGCGCTGAATATTTTGCGTAATTCGCTGAAGAATTATAATTTGCGAGGGGCAATAATTATCGGGCTCTCTCGGTAAATAGGTATAAATTTCCGCGTGATCATTATGCGCGCCGGAAATAGTTTATTTTATCAAATTATCGTCGTAGCAGCATGAAAACAGCGACGTATACACTTTGCTTTTTAGACTTCGACGACTCGTTTTAATAAAAGTCATTCGTTGAAATATCAAATTCTTTAAATTGCAGGAACACATGGTTGAACCGAAGCTGCTAAAAATTTCTAACGTAAACAACAATGTACGTCCGAAATTATGGTGAAAAGCACTTAAAACAATCGCCATGGCGGAACACTCTCGCCGCGAAACACGAGATAATTGAAAGCAGAAACCAAACCGTGGAAAAATCAGTCGCACCGTTCTCCAGAAAACCCTAATAATTTTTATTAAGTCATAACACAATAAACTACATCCTTCGGCGGAGCTAAATCACAGGCACATTTTGCTCCACGTGCAAAACATTCGCAATGGTGCACGGAAAAGAAAGAAAGAAAAAAGTAGAAAGCCAAGCCTCCCTTTCTATTTCCGAAGAACGTTTTGTGCGCTCGCGCGGCCGGGCACAAAGGGCCCTCGAGAGTTTTACTTTTTTATTGCCCCGAAATTTTCGACACTTTCTACCCTGGCCAGTGGTTTCCCGAAATTCAGGAGGGTTCGCTCGAAAGGCCCGTAAAAAGAGGAGAAACTCGCTTTCCTCGGTGAAAGTCGTCCTTCCCCCCGTTGGGGCCCTAGCACTTTGTTATTTTCCACGAGCGAAAAAAAACCGAGGCCCTTCGACCCGGTGAAAGTTTTTCGGGTCTGTCCACGGTGGTCCGTAGGTTTTTCCACGGGATTCCTTTTTTACTTGACGGCGACGCTTTCTAAATTTCGAGTATTTGCCAAGACAGGAACACCATCGATAAGAAGGTTTAGAAAGTTCGGGAGGAAGCATCGATCCTTGGGTTTTAACCTTTAACACTTGCTGCCTTTTGGAGATGTATGTTTTAGGAACTTGGAGCAGTATCGTGGTCAGTTTACAAATGAAGATCGATTGCTGATCGTCATTAACCCCTTGCCCTACGATTTCTTTTGTGACTGCTTCCACAATAATTGATAATTAAAATGCTAAAATAAAAATATGTCGGTGATTCTTGATATATTTCAGAATTCTAGCGATATTAATAAGATAGGAATACTATTATCGTGTCGTCTTTCACTGATATTTTCAATTTCATAATTTTTGAGAAGCTTCAAAATTTCCTGTTCCATCAACTGCATCATGAGTGTCACTCGTTCTTGTAGGGCAAAGGGTTAAAGTATCGATAAAAATTCGGCGTCGAAAGTTAAAGATTAAATATATTCTTAGAAAAGGGTGAACGACGTTGAAAGTGTCCACGATTAATTCTCTGCAGGTACCAGCTACTTGTAGCGCCATAATATCTACAGTGTTTTTATACCTTAAAGAAAAAAAAGCCGAAGGGGAAAGTAAATTGATCGATCATTCACGTGTCGCAACGCAAGACACGTAATGTCGTAATTTAGTGTTCTCAGAGAATACTATAATTTTCTACCACACTCCCAATACTTTTCGTGTCGACGGTTATCATACTAATTACTCGGTAGCCCCGTGTCCGTCGTGGCAATATCCTCGCAAATTTCAAATAGGGCAGAAAAAATATCAAGAAACTCCACGTACGCAGTGCTGAGGAACTTTTGTCAGAAATTAAATATCCGATTTGCCCTCCATGATAATTCTATCGTTGAAGTTACTTCGACACTATTTTTCCAGTTCTCGCTGATCCAATTATTTTTCGCGGTTGCAGTCGTTTTCGAGATTACTCTTGCCAATTCGCGAGGGCGATTTTATGCGCACGGCAGATAACGCGAGGAGTTAGAAAAACCAGCCTTAAACTTTTTCGGTACACAGGCATTTAAGCATGGTCACGGTAACGTCGTTTTATTACCCGTAACAACCGCATCGTATAAACCACAAAAAGGACCGGAACTACCTGCTGCACCTTAACCTTCCCTTTACAATGCAAATTTACCGTCGACTCTCAGCTGAATCTTGCCCCAGGAATATTTCCATCTGAAAACTTGTCGTACCATCGACAAATATTCGTTCGTTCGATCGTGGAAACCGGTCGGAAACGATGGCGATTCACGCAAGTAACGAATTTCGTACGGCAACATTCGAAATGCAATTTCGATTCGGCCAAGAAACTACCCCGTATCTTCCACGAGGAAATTTCCAGAGCGAAGCGCAACGAAAACGATCCATTCCCTCGCGAAACTCCGGTAAACAATAATTAACTCACATATCTTCTCCCGGGACAATTAACGGGGTCCCTGAGGAACGTATATCGAAATCAGACTCGAGACGAGGCGAAACTCCGCACCGGGTAGAATCGAGCGGAAGGATATTGCACCGGACGAATGGCGCAAAGGGTGCCGAAGGGTGCCGAAGGGTGGCCACGGGGCTTGAAAGAGTTAAATGGAGGCTGGAGCGGGGAGGATAGCGACGAGCAAATAATCGAGTTTAATTGCAAAACCGTCGGCATGATTTAATTACGCGGCGCAGCGCAGTTAGATATATATTATGTACCCCCCCTGGTACATACGTATATACCAGTTGCCCCTTTCCGCTTATTCTTTCTCTCTCGGTCGGCAGACACGCAATAATAAGTGAAGTCACGCGGTGCAAGCGCTTCTATATTTGTTCCGGCTTATGAAGTCAAGATCGAGGCGATAGAATGCCCTTTTCTGGAGGGAAAAAATTCCAGGAGCTCCTGATATCCTCGCAGGTGTAGATGCCTCTTTAACCCTTCGACCGCGCAGCACATTCGCGCAAAACCGTGCATCTGTATCACGCCATTTCCGCAGGTTACTCGCCGAGACTGCTTGTCCCACCGACAATTGTACCCTCCATCGAGAAATAGCTTTCGTTTCGTTCTTCCTACAAGATATCGATCACCCGCCATATTCAGCGACCCACCTTCCATCTTCCCAGCGCTCGACGATACCGCGCTCGAAGCAGTCAACGATCGCGCGTTTCCCCAAATACGAGCTTATCCATGACTAAACCACGAGCAAGTATAGGATACGTGTTAGTGCCAGCTACATCGTACTTTTGCATTCCCACGCGAGTTTTTTTCCACCCACGTGCGCGCTTGTGTGCACGCGCGCGAATCTGCATAAACGTCCGAACGGCGCAGGAGAGTCGGTCTACCGGGCCCCGAGGAGAATATCGCGAGAGATCACGAAAGAAGGGAACGCGCCATGGAGTTTCGTCGAGTGGACTCGTTTGCACCGTGTGCATTCGAAACCTGGCCGTATCACGCGCGCACCCCCTTCCGAGCCCACCCTCTCTCTTTCTCTCCTCTCGCCCTCTCTACGTTCGTCCCTCCTCTCCTTCCCTCTTTCTCCCCCGCGGCTCGTTCCTCCCTTCCTTCCTCCCCCGCTGGACTTTGAGCCGTTCTTCCAAGAGGTGGGCTTATCTCTCGTTGGTTTTTGTCCGACTGCAGTAGCATGGCAACACGCGATGCAGCGTTTCGCGCGCGAGACCAACCTGCGACAAGAGATTTCCGGCTGATATCGTTGGTTCGTAGCACGCGAGCGCGTTGAACCCCTCCCCATTCGTGGCTCGAGATTGATCAGACGACGATCGGAGAGACGCCTTTAGAGAGGACTTTACGAGGTGACGATGACGAGTCTTCGGTTTCGGGCGAACGCGACACGCTTCACGCTATCTCGAGCGAACATCCGGGGGATCTGGTTTCTTGGGCATTGCCGTTGCCTCCATTGGGATCGGTTTAGCGACGGACTGGAAATAGGGCGGCGATGGAGATCCCTATCTGGATGTCGTTGCGTTAACAGGCTATGGTCTCGTTTATTATCCGTCGTTAATTGAAATCCGTTTGGCGAAGGTGTGTCGCGTGGGATTCTCCTTGCTAAGGACTTACTTTCAGACTTCTTTCTTTCCATGATCTGCTTGGTAACCTTTAGAATAGCATATTTTCACCGATCCATGGGGTCTTAGGATTTAGAAGTCTATTTTAATCAATGCCGTACATATTATCGGTAAGAAAAGGATGGCTGGAGAGAATGGAAGCGAACGTACTGGCAAAGGACGAGTAATTTGAAAGAAATCTACAATCTTCCTCGTGCTCAATTACGTAAGGTCTTGTTTTCTCAAAAACAGTTCACCTCCTATCGCGGTATCGTAATAAGTTCCATCCTCTATACTTAAAACTGTATAGCACAAACTCTTCAAAGTAATATTCGAGATTCGTTCTTCCCTCCATCGTGCACACGATGCCCGTATTTGCTTAGTTACTTACTCCCGCAGTTTTTGCACCGCTTATTACCGCGGGGATACAATAAAGCACTGTGTTTACACAGTATTTAAGTTTCTGTTGGCGCACATTGCGCGCATTTGATTATATCGTGCGCTTGTTACCGGCCCCGCTTGAATCACCGGTACGAGGCGAAGCCCCGCCGCGATGTTAAACGTTTTTTTTAATATTTCACTCGCGCACGATTTTATCGTGCTCGTCATTGCTCGGTTGCTTGAGTTATCAGAGCCATGACGACCACGACGGTCGTGTACGCTTTGCGCTCGACGTTAATTACGTCCAGCGGTATTTATCGCGAGGGTGGAGCTTTCGGGCGAGGATACCGAAGGAACTGCGAAGGTATCTTAGATTTAGATAGTGAAATCTTCGCCTCAATTTGTGCTAGATCACGAGACATTTTCCCCTATTGGAACCAAAGAATATTTGGAGGGTGCCGCACAGTTTCGAGCTTCAATATTGGCCCAGTTTTTTTTTTCGTTGTTTTACGGCAAGTGTTACGGTCATTTTGCCTAGGAACTTCGTTTTAGATGAACGTAGAAACACCGAGGTCACTTCATTTTAGCGCTGAAGTGGAAATCGGATCGCGTATGGATTCCTTCACCCTCGAATAACTTCATCCGATAGTGTTCTATCACGTGGGATTTGTCAGATCGTTCGAGAAGGAGCTAAGTTTGCAGTGAAAAGATTCGGCAAAGTGGAGAAACTCGGAGCGAAGACGTGGACGAAGTGGATGCGTTTAAGCGAGGGAATCGTTGAACAGCGAGTAACGCTGATATTCGTTCGTTCTTAGAGAAGATAATCGTGCGATTTATTTCGGAGAAAGATCGGACAAAGTGTCGAAAATTCTCAAGACAGGGTGGATGACAAAGGGTTGACGGTTAATCGAGAAAATCGAGGTTGGAATCGCTGCTCGGTGAATAACGGGGATAGGTACACAAAGCAAGAATGCAGCTGAAAATCTCGCGGTATTTTACGACGGCTGTGTTTATTATTTAAAAGTCGTCGGGGCGAGAGAAGCGTGAGATCTCTAATGGGTCTGTCGCTAGAGGATGAATGTCGCCTCGTTGAGGAAGGGAAGCCAAGAAAAACGAGCAGGAAGACTGCGGTGAAGTCTGAGAAAGAGAGGTCACTGTCTCGACACGAAAATACATCGGCATATAAGCCCGGTGACTTTGATGCGGTATCGCGTTGGATGAATTGCTCTCGTGTATCCCCGGACGTTACATTCGCTCGACACCGGTTCTCCGCAATTCTTTACAGCTGTAAAACAATGCTCGCCATCAATTCTCTGGTGTCTCGGTCGGTCCGTATCCGCGCCGCACGAAATTACATATCGAATTTTTCGTTTAGACAGCCGTAATCATCGTCCACTCGGTAGCGGAGAAAACTCTGTCGTTATTCCTCTCTTTCTCTATCTCTCTGTCTCGCTCACCCTCTTTCTCTCTCTCGCGGTCTCTTTTTTTTATCACGAATGCACATAAATCGGTGGTAACGGCGATAAACCTGTGAAGCTGTGAACGTCCAACATTTGTTATTGCTCTCGCGTGTGAAGTTTGATATCCTCGTGTACACACGCACATATTAATCCCTTCTGTGTAAGCATATGTATGCGCAGAGAATGCAAGGACGATGTTGCCGTTACTGGTGGTGGTTTGGTGAATCGCGCGCAGGGGATGAGTCGTGGGGGTGGCTCGAGAGGGAGGAAGGTGGAGAGAAACGGAGAGAGAGAGAGACGAAGAGAGAGATACAGGGAGAAGAGCGTGGCAAAAGGGGATGGGGTGGGAGTGAGGCGGGGGTAGGGCGTGCGCGGCTGCACCTCATAAACTTAAACCCTAATTAACCGGCGCTACGGCTACTGTTGCGCCCTACGTGCGTATGCTTCTCGTTCGTACACACGAACGCACTTTGTCGCTTTTCTCTCTCTTTCCAATCTCCTTCTATCCCTCTCTCGGTCTCCTTTCTCTTCCGGCGTTTCTCTGTGTGCAGGTTCGACGGTATTCTCTAGCGAGAGACGCCGGCGATGTTTATTGCTCGACTTCACGTAAATTAGCTCCACCGCGAAACTATCCGGTGGGTTTCGTTCGCGGTGTAGGCGTAACTGTAGTTTCGGAAGACGAGAGAGAGACGCTTCCACGAAATTCCTATCGGCCGGACGATCCTTGGGGAAACGAAACTTCGGCGGGCTAAGTAATGGCGCGAAACAACCCCGAACACGGGCCGGGTTATAATGCCAAATAATTCGGCCGTCTTTCGTTCTCGTTCGTATTGCATTTGCATCCTCGTCAATGTCCGTTGGTTATATTCACGAGGTAATTCTCAATTCATCCTCGGAAGAAGCGAGAAATAATTGGGAAAGTTGGCGGGAGAAGTTCCAATGTAAAGTATCGGGAAAGTTGGAGGGATTTATTCTACCCGACTCGCGGGTCAGATAAAGTAACGCTTTGAACGTTAGATTTTGTCTGGAAGGAGTCGCCTTGTAAATCACGACTTATATTTCCAACACGTGCTACAACTTGGGCACACTTGTTTTTTCTTTACGAGTAGGTCTCGTAGGGTGGTATCGTTCCCGGAGGAAACTATTTATGATTCCGGTCTCGTCTGCGCTTTCTTCTGCATGCGCGCCTCGAGTCTAGTCTGACGCACGAAAACTAAGAAAATTCGGGGAAAGGAAGGATGATCGTTCATAGGAAGTCTGAACATTAACGGGGGACTCCCTGTAACCCGCGAGAAAATTACTAATCTCGTCGGTCGTTCGATTTTTCTGGCCTTTTTTATAATTCTCGTAATCGAGAGAACTCATCGTATTCTCATCGCCGTAAACCTACATTTCATTCTCCACCGTGAAGCATTATTGCAAAGTTCTATAAACATTCCCAACTTAGCCGCACGAGGAGTACGCAAGGGCCGACTCGTACGTGCGCGGAATGCGCGCGCACCCGCCGACGCGCGCAGTCGCACTGCCGTCGCAACGAGACATGTGGACACTGATTGTCCCTAGCCTCCTATATACGCAATTTCGCGCAATCTTCGAGGTAATCGGGCGCTTATCTCACGGAAGAAAGTGAAAATATCATATTTACTCTTACGTAGCCATTACGGCCGGCGCAGGAGACGATGCATTCTCTGATACTCGTCCACGCACGACTGCCATCTTTCAGGTAGGCATGCTTGTATACGCGACGATCGCGCTTCGTCCACGTGCTCTCCTCCCAAACAACTCCGGTGTCTCTGAACGCTTAATACCCGCGACACACGTTCGAAAACACCGCACTGAGAATCGATATCACGCTTGGCATCAAATCGATCATCGAGACGACGTAGCAAATAGAGTACAATGATTAAATACCGCGACGTGGGTGTATCCGTGGCGAAGGTTGCCTGCGCGGCATCCGAGCTGCGCAGACCCGGCACGAACTCTTTGCCCAGCAATATGGCGACTCGGAGATTCACCGTAGAGAGAGAACACGTTGGGATGGGAGATGGGCAAAGCGCAACCAAAACCGGTCGATGCCGTCGTTTCTCTCCGGAGATGGGAACCACCGTCCGAATTTGCCCTTCGGCGCCGCGGCGTGGCGCGTCGATCGCTCTTGGCTCGAGCAGTGTGGGCAATGGGGTGGGGCGAGAAATGAATATGGCCGCCGTGTCGTCGCGGGTTAGCTCCTGTAGCGCGATTTCGGTTGAATCGGTTTTCTAACGTTTTTCTACGCCACGATTGTCAAGAAGGTCGCGATGCCAGGGCGGATTGCGCGTCGACAGTGGTACGTAAGTTGTCGACGATGTCGTTATTGTCTCTGTTTGTTATCAACGCGAGGTGCGTGTCCGACGGAGCCATCTTACGAACGTTCACGTGCGCTTGTGACGCTCGTATACGTGCACGTGCGTGTACATGTGTGTGCAGGTGCATTCTGTGACGGGGACATTTGGTTTCGTGCATCTTACGCGCTTTTCCGGTGTGCTTTTCATGACGTTACGATGTTGTTTTGCCATTTGTTTCCTTATGCTTGACGAGGCCCGGAAATTTAGCAGTTCTGAGCTTCTAATTGTTTCACGCGCGCAGAGAAGGAAACGGTTGGACATTTTGCTTTGCACGTTTTTAATTGCATGCATTAGAAATTTTAGAAATGTTTTCTTCGATTGCGTTGCTTGAAATCAGTAAATGTAAGAGTACTTTGACATCTTCTGTAACTTAGTAGAATATTAAGGTAGATTTTAAATGATTTCTAAACATAGGAACAAGATGCAGCATTGCGCATCTTCCGGGCCACTTATTACTACTAATTTCGAATCGTAGCTTACAGTGACAACACAGTGCTGCAGAAAAATAACTAAATACGACATGGAATCATGACAAAAATCCTTCAGTTTTACCAAAGACATCCGCGAAACGTAACAAATGAGCCACGACAGTTATCGCGCCAATTTGCATCCCCCGAATTAGTGTTTACGTTCGCCAAACATCTCGTCACAACTTGACAATAATAATACTCGTTTAAAAGCGCATTTGAAAGCGACGAAAAACTTCCCCCGTCTTCGGAAGACACCGTTGAAACAATATTTGACCGCGCTTCCCCAATTTGCATTTCATATGCAATTTCAACGTACAAGTCTCCGTCCTATAAGTTACGTGCGCGATTTGTGCGCGTGGTTTAGCATTTTAATTGCACGGTTATCGTTGCGCTTTCTTAAATTCCACCATGTAAATGAACCGACATTTTATCCGGTAATTTTGGCGCTCGTGTAAACTCACCGGCGTCCCGTTGAATATACATACAGTTATATTTAACTGCATACAAATTTCGCGCCGGTTAACCGTCGGGATTTACGCGTCGAATTCAAATCATCGCCATGCAAACAATTACTTTTATCAAAGTCGTTCGTTTCCGTGTCATTTTAAGCGGTCCAATTAACATTTCGATTTAAGAGTCCGCGGAGGATAACTCGCGCGAACGCGTAAATTTTCGTGCGCTTCCTCTTTCGCCGATACCGACGCCGAGGCAAATAACACGGGATAATTATTAACGTCGTCGCCCGCTAACGATTGCAACCCGGGGAAAAAGGGCTTGAGAAATGATTAACGATAAATCCCGCCGAGAAACCGGTGTCGTAGTAAATAAATTTCAACGTGTTCTTTCGTTCGCGCTGCGCTTGCAACTCGGTGCCCGTGCGGTTTCCGGCCGAATTGTTCTGCAGAAATGAGGCTGAACTGCCGTTGCTTTTGATATATTACGTTATATATTGCTAGTTATTTATTGTTCATGCAGAGTCTGTGGAATTAACATGCGTTGGAGAAGTTGATAGAATGTTTTTAGTCCGTTAGTCTTTGATTAGTTCCATGTGGGTAACGCTTTCGTTTAACGATTAGAAATAGTATTGCTACGATTAGATTATAGCTTCATTGTACCATTTTTATTACTTAGCAGGAAGCTACTGGCGCAATTGTAACGATAGAAATGTAAAAATGTATAATCGAACATAGTATTTTTATTATGGCAGAAGGAAAGGAACCGAAAAGAACCAAGTATTTCAAATTATCTGCCGACGGTTGAGGTGAACGAGTAAAATGTTACTTCCATGACTTAAAATAGAACTATTGATCTATTTTTCGTATACTATTTACTTTAAAATAGAAATGAAACAGATAGGAAGTCACGTAATAGTCTTGAATCATCCCCGTCGCCGCGACAGTTTTCCAGAGGCTCAAGGAAACACCGAGTCTTCTAATATTTAACGGCTATTTATCCAAACGCCTTTAACGATCCACCAAAAACATATTGGTACGTGAAAACTCCTTAACGACAATTCTACCAACATCTCTCTCTTAATTTCACAAAATTAAATAGCAAATTCCACCGGCAGACGGTGCGTACGCATAGGCGTAATCAGTAGACAATGTTGCGCGATGTTCAACGATACAATTTAAAGTGTAAAAGCGTGCAATCATAACCGAGAAGGTGTACCTGTCCGTTCTTATTATTCGTCAAGTGGCATTTTTACCGTGCACGGAATAATTTCGCGGATTAAGCAAGTCTCGCGTCGGATAATCGGCCGGCATTCGTTGCGAAACCACCTTGTCGGCGAAAATAATTTCAACATTTTACATCCAAGGCTGTCGACTATTTTTTTTCTCTCTCTCTGTTTCTCTTTCTCTCTTGTCTCTGTCTCTTTCTCTCTCTGGTGTATAATTCGCAAAGCGTAAAACGCGGATATAACAAAAATCGCGAGATCAGAGCACTCTCATCGTTCTGCATCGACGGCGGGATTTTTGTATCGTTATAATTTGATCTTAATAACATCGATTTATCTTATCCGCTTGGAACTTAATTCCCGCATGGATGCGCAAAAATTAACGCGGTAAAGCATGTTGGTTTAATGGCATTAACGTTTTGTATCGTACCGATACGGGAGGTGCTTTATAACCGGCGCGTATCGATGATGCATTTTAATTTATACCGAGCCTGGAATATCGCTCTACTCTTGCTAATTATGAAGTACACCTTGAGAGAATTACGGCAAGTTAATTTTCATTCCGTCTTTCGCAACTTACGTTACGCGCTGCGTTTACCGGCGTTAGCATTTTTTTTTTCATTTGATAGGGAGGGAAAAAAAGGTAAAAGAATACCGGTAATTGTACGAAAGAACGATAATACGAGAGTTTTTGTATTAACGTTGAAACTAGGAAATGGATAAGGTGAATTGATATGTTGTTTCTCAGAAAAATCACAATGATTTGCGAACATTGCGTTTTCTATGATTAACCGCGTCCGCGGGATGGAATATGTAAATGATAAAATTGATTGATTTACGTTATTGTAATTAGCGCTTTGTGATTTAAACGCTTTCCGCTAATTGGCATCCGTTACAGCAGGGTACATTGAGCTAACAGATTTCGCATAATTTCTCGTATCTATTGTGCGTGTTTGACTTAACGTGCAATATTTCACTAGAAAAATAGTAAATTAAATTTATTTGCATACTAAATTTGATAGCATTAAACCTGAGAGCAAAATTTGAGATAATCGGAGGGCGTGTGATACACTTACGCTAATTCGAAGATTAAAAATATAATTATGTTCAGTAATTTCCCACTTTTAACATTTATTACGTAAATTTGTGTGCTTTATTAAACGTATAATAGTCCGCCGACAAAATAAAACTACTTTATTGCTAAATTTCATGTTATCAAGTACTAGAATAAATTACTCAGGGGTTGTAACAATTTTCTCATTAATTCAAACATCATAAGTGACAATTTTCTCCATTTACAATTTAAAAGTAATGACTTTTTTAAAACTTAGAGCTAAAAATCTCACCGAAACTCGCGAAGAACCTATTAAAAGCCCGTGTCGTTCTTCTGCCGTCGGATACTTCGTTTTCAACTTACGTCGCTGCAGTGGTAGCACTGTAATCGCGTCAGTTTTTTTCCTATTTTCTTGTGCAATTCTCCGAGAGATAACTTTCTAAAACATCGTTAAAATTCGCCGAATAATTTAGTCTTTTTAATTCACTAATGAAAGGGTAATTAAGGGATCTCTCCACGATGATATTCGAACGTAACGAGGCCTTATATTGAGACTTCTCGCAGCGACTAGTCCGCAGCAGCGATGAAATCTCCGATGAGTTACGTCCACGTTTTGATTAATGTCGAGACAGGAGTTATTGGAACGCGTTAAGAAGGGGTTTAACCGCATGAATAGTTATTGGCAATGAGAAAGAGCAGGGGACTGTGAGAAGGAAAGAATGAGAGGCAGAGAGGAAGACACGGAGAATGATAATTCAGTGATACGAATGTTAAATGGAAAAGGAAGCGACAAGTAGGACTTAACGACAAGAAAAATTCCTCGTCTGTGCTAATTTAAATGAGCTTTCCAACATAAGTATGAGATACGATAAATTCCGTGCGATAATGTACAAATTTATCCGCCATTATATCGACGACAAATAATTAAGTGTCACGTTCTGCCTCGTAAATAACGGAAAAGTATACCTTCACGCCTGGTCGGCTTTGACAAATGCGTATCATACTTAACGTGTAAATCGGCATTTTTTTTCTGTCTCTCTTTGCTACCCCGTCAAGTTCGCATGTTCATCGCGTTACGGATAAATAACGACGACACGATAACAGCTTGTTGCTAGTGGAAAGAAAACACAACGATGTAATCGTCGTGAAAACGTCGGCGAGGGTTTCTTTGTGCTTTTCTGAAATATTGGCGAACGATGGCGACGGATCGGTGGTTCGGAACCCATCTGAAACTGTGGGTCCTGGAAATGTCCGTAGAAGTTGAACCAGAGATGCGAAACAACATCCACAACGATGACGACGAGGACTATGATGGGGAAGGGTTAAAGGCTCGGACTAGCAATTAAATGGGCCCGAGTTTAAATCGTCCGCCGTTACCTCAGTGAAATTTTTTCCTACGTGATGCAAGTATTCTAATCTCGGTGAGACGAAGTTCACCTTAAACAGTGAGCCCTCGGCAAAATGATAGAAATTGAAATAGAAATACAAAGCAATACCGATGGCGACGGAGGCTATGGTGGACCAGAGAACACAGGGTTCAGCATAGCAATTAAATGGGCCCGAGTTCAAACCGTCCCTCGTCACCTCTTGGAAACTATTCCTGATTTATTATTTAATATACTGTAGTCTCGGTGGATCGGAATCCACCTAAAATAACATTAGAACAGTACAAAATCAACAAGAACAACGCTGACGAGGCTCGAGAGGGTTTCGCTTATTTCCGTGCAAAGCTGACGCACCGATACAAAACACTTTCCTTTCGAATTTCCGCCAGTAAGAGGCGATATTGAGAAATCCTTGGAGCAAGAAATCGTAACGGCCAGATCCAATTACCGGCATAACGAGGGACCGGCGGCTTAACGACTTTTTTTTGCATAATTAAACCGCTACCGTTCGCTCGATGTTCACCGAGTTATTCGCGAACATCCCTCCGATGAAAGCACTCCTCCAGGTTCTTTCGTCGGCGGATGGAAAAAAGACGAGGATGAACGTAAGAACGAGAGTTTCAGAAGCGAAGAAAACTCGTGAGTGCACTTTACGTTCTCTTTTCACGTCCACAGATAAATACATAATTTATGTCGGGTGAATTTGTTAAACACTTAACAAGCCTTTCGGGAGTGCCTTTCCGAAACGGGTTTCCAATTTCGCGATCCTCGTTGGAATTCTCTACGTTTTTTTTGCGCATGTGAGGAAGGAGCGTTTGGGTGGTGTTTGGTGAACGAGCATCCCTCGAAAGAGAGACTTCTCGGAGGGGAAGTTTTGATAGGAGGGTGGGTTATGGCTGGAATGGGGGGAAAATGTGAAATTGGTTGTTGCAGCGGTGTATGAAATTTCTGAATGCTGTTGCACAATTTTGTTCATTTTTTCGACGAGCGGAAACATCCCTCTAAGACCCTTCTCAGGGAAATTTTATAATCGCAAGGTGGATTATTATAGTGGGAGCTAAAAGGAATTTTTAATTGCTCGTTGCAAGGGCGTATAACATTTACGAGTCCGACTCACATCGTTTTTTTCATCAACCCTCTATAGCAACCCCTGTAACACATTCTCCAAAGAGTGAGATCACCATGAAAATGTAGTCTTAATGCAATCAAAACATTTTTTAAATTAAACAGAATTCTCGATTCCACCTTAGACTCTCTTTTCACGTTCGCGATTGTATATTTACGTAAATTATGCCCAGAGAAATTGTTAAAGGCCTAACAAGCCTTTCGGTAGCGGCGTTCTCCAACGAGTTTCCAATTTGGCTATCCTCATTGAAATTCCATACGTCCGAAGTTGCACGTTCCTCGGAGAGTTTGCAAACTCCGTTCTCTCTCTCTCTCTTCCTCCCTCTCCCTCTCTCTCTTTCAACGTCTAAATTCTCCATAGCCACTCCATTCGTGGTGGTGCGTGCGTTTCTTACGACTTTGCAAACCTCTCCGCCGCGACGTGCATAAATTTTGCACCTAATTCGAAGATTGATTCGCCTGGCGGAACTAAAAGCACACCACCGTTCCTCTTCGCCGTTCTCCAAGACGCGTCGGACGTAACCATCGGCTATTTCTGCCTCTGCGGCTTCGTTTCTTTACTTTGTTTCCCTTTTTTTTTTGTATTCCGCCACAGAGTCAAGGAAAGTCGCTTGTATTTCTCGCTTCGAAGAAGAGACACGAACCGACGGATCGGGGATAGGCGAGAGCGTAATGGATAAGAGAGGAAGGAGAGGGATCGTCGGGAGATAAGAGTTTCTAGGGGCCCCTTCCTTTTAGGGGTGCCAGCCCAAGACCTCGAAATCAATTTAGAGAACAGTCCAAGATAACTGGATGATATCGTTTCGGCAGAGTTATCGATTTTTTTTCGCCTCAGACTTTTTCCAACCCTCTTTGTCTCGATTTCTCTGCAAATTGAATCTTTCGGGATCGTTGGATCGCCGATGAAGTGTGCTCGCCTATTTCGACTACGCCGCGAACGGTGGGAGGATGGGGTTGCATCGAGATTGGGCGGGAAATGTGACTGATTTTTGTGGGATTGAGAAATCAGGGTGTCTTGTAATTAATGTTGCGAATACAGAAGAATAATTGTAAGTTCTAAGACTTTGGAATAATTTCGGGTGCAAATATTATATGAAAGAGATCGCAAACGGTCTATCCTCTCTATACGCACCCCCGATAATATTACGTCGACGATTCTATTCTGCACAAATTTTAAATCCCCCATACTTGGTATTCTCCCAGCAGCTCCCATTTTCCTAACAAACCTACAAGAAACACCACCCGATGAATTATATCCTCGGAAATACCCCGAAAAAAAACGACGAGCATTCTCGCTAATGAAAAATATCCTACTCCAGACCCCCTAGCATTCGCACGACCGATAATTACTTCCACAAAGACGAATTTCCCCGCTGCAATTGCACACGTATCTCCTAAAAAGGTCCACGTAGCACCGCGTGACGGAGCATTTCCGCAGAAATTGCATAACTCCGGTTCATGAGCGATAATCCATCGCGATGAAAAACATTGTAGCGCTGGAGGATGAATCGCTTTGAACGTGGGAACACGGAGATGTACGCGCGATATTTCTGCTTACAATTCAAGGCCGCGAGGATGGTTTAGCAACTAGCGCGATAATGACCCGCATAAAAGACGGCGCACGGTTGACGCAACCTATCATCGCTTCGTGGTTCGTTAAAGGCTAGACGTATCAGCCTCGATAATGGTCGCGTTACACTTGGCAGACGCGTAGCGTCCATTAACCATCGTTAATATTGGATATCTCGTGACCTGTATCTACTTCAGCAAAGTGCCGTGAGAGGAGAAAGAAGGGTGGAGGAGGGAGAGGGATGGGCGGCGAAGAAAGAGAGAAACAGTTAATTATATCGCGCCCGTGGAGAAATCATACCGACACGATAATTAAGCGTTTCCTCTTTTATTTTCTTCGCTTCGTTTCTCGGCGAACAAAGAGGATTTACTTGGGGGCGGGGGAGGGGGTAACGTATTAGAATTACGTTCGTTTCTGACGTTTCATTGCCGAGACGCACGCATAAGCTAGGGAATTTCGTCGTGGCGTTTGATACTTTATAGATCTTCGTTTCATAGAATCGTTAAGGGGGCGTGATTTAAGTCTGGAAGGGTGGACGGGGGTTTTAGGGAATATTGGAGGTTTTGAAGGGTGGATAACTCAATGGGAGAATAGTCGGTGACGAATGTGACATAGAAGTAGGCGGTGGATGTACTTGATCACGCAGGAAAGAACGGCAAAGTGGATGGAAAGACCTGAAAGATCATCCCCACCGGATATAGACCATACCGGAAACAGTTTCGAGTATTTCCAGGACTCGTTTAACAAAGCGATAGAAACAGCTTCGTAAAACTCATCGAAAGGACCATTCGCGACTATCCAGGACACCAAAACCAGCGCAGGAAACTGCAATTAGGATTCGACCAGCATTCTTGCACCGCAGTTCCTGAAAAATTGTCACTCTCGTCCATCGAGCACGATCGGCTCGAATGCAACGCCGCTATTTCGAGTCTCTCTTTCTCCCCGTCGTGGAACATCAGATAGGAATAAGAGAGTTCGTTCTCCATAGGAATATAAATGCGTGAACAGTGTCTCCTGTAAGGAAGGAAGGAAGAAAGGGCGAGGAGGGTAGCGGCGAGGCTACGCGCGTACATACGTCGCTACAACTGGCCCTCCTAAGGGAGAGAAACACGCGACGCGAAACGGTCGCGGCGAGGGGATGAAGGGAGAAGAGACCGAGAGATAGAGGCACGAAGAGTGGCCGATGGAACGAGTGAGAAAGAGAAAGGGAGGAAGATGGAAAAGGAGAGAAGGAGAGAAAGAGAAAGATAGCCTCGAGGGGCCTTCGAGGCTCTCTGCATTGAGTTGTAAAAGCGTTCGTTCGCTCTCGCCGCCAGGCGGCATGGTCGCTTATGTAAAGGCCGGCTACACGCCGCGTGATGAGTGGACGCTGTTCCGAACGTTTCTTCTTTTAACTCTTTGCTCTCGCTTTTGCACTCTTGCCCGTCGTTGCTTATGCGAGAGAACGCTCTCGCGCGCGCGCCACCGGCAAACATTGGCCCGCTTCGTCGAGTACAGTTGCAACTATGCGCACCTCCTCTTCGAGGAAATCTTTTTTCCCTCGATCGTAATGCTCCGCGGGCCCATTCCCGAAAACCAACCCCTACGCGGAAGGTTCGGTGCTCGCGGGCGATTCTACCATCGAAGGGGACGTTCTGTTTCTCCATGGCTTCCATGTCGGAGGGAACGACGTTTTCGAATAACGAGCGAAAGTTGCAAGCCAGAATGGTTTCGATGATTTCAGAATTCCAATGTCACTCGAACCGCTCGGTGGCGAGGTAACGAGGAGAATCGATGGGGTGGGTTTCACCCTCGCGCGCATCTGTGAGGCTACCGAGCGAGCATTCGGGAAAATGTCTTCGGGGTTGCCATTTCAATGAAAGAAATGTTCCCGTCGACATATGAAATTGTACGGGATAAACGTGCCCTTAAGAAACGTCTCTGCGGGGTAAGGAGCGAAAGGGTAAACAGAACCGAGACCGTCGGTGCAACGATCTCCTCCGATTCCCTCGGGGTGACGTAAAGGAGTGATTTAACGATAGAATCGTCGGCAAATTCTCGATTTCGTTGCAAGGCAGAAAATGTATGTCATAGGTGGGAGGATTAAGCGAGAGTTTATTAGGTCGGCTATCATAGGCATATATATCTATGTGTATCAGGTAGGTAAGTTAAGTCGGTTGGCGGTTAGTCGATTGCTCGGCGGTGGAGTAGGGGAGCGCGATGACGAGAGAGAACGAACCGGTTATGGGCGAGGCCCTTCGAGAGACTCTTCGTATTCTTGTTCCCCTTCTTGGGCCCGAATGGAGGGGAAGAAGCGACGGGGGTCCCAAGGAGGGGAAACGGCTCGACGAAAGAAGAGGGGTATACCAAGTATGGTGGCAAAGAGGATGATGGGGTACCGAGGCTCGCGAAGGAGATGCTCGGGCGAAGAAGGGAAAAGAGGAGGGTGACCGAAGGATGGGATGAGGAATTCTCGTTGGCTTTCGCTTCGATGTCTTTATACGCGCGGCTCTTGTATGGCCGTGGGACATATATCTGTCTCGCGAGAGCGAGGCGCGCCGCCAAAAAATCAGATCGAGTGTAAAAATCGCATAAACTCGTCCTGGAGAGTCGAGAGCTATGTCGGCCCGGTTGGCGTTCGCTCAGACTCCTCTCTCTCTCTCTCTCTCTCTGTCTCTGAGTGTCGTTTCTCTCTTCTGGTTTCTCTCCACCCCGGAGCCCTTCTCTCTTTGGCTCACGCGATGTTTTTTCTCCATCTTTCTCTTTGCAGCCAGGGCTACACGGCCGCTCGCATGACTCCACCTCGAGGAGAGGCCGATCACCTCCCATATTTCCTCTTATTCTGCTTGTCTGCCGCACGAGAGTTATGCGGTTTGCCGCGCTTATGAAGGATCCGCTCTTTATCGACAACCAAAGGCGGTCGGCCACGTTCCGTGGTACCGGGGAGAACCGCGAAATAATTTCACTCTGGATACGGATTGCCTACTCGGCCAGCCGTGCACGTGTTAACGCTTGACGTTAATGAAGCGGTTGGCATTAATAAGGCGATATTTCACCGTTCGGGTTTTATCTCGACCTTAAGGCTACCGGTCTCTCGATCCTCCGGATCTTCCCTCCTCCGTGTTTCCCCTCGTGTCCGTCGATTCGTATGCTTTACGAACGATCGATGATATTTTTTTCGCGACGCGTACATCTCCCCCGGTATTCCATCCTCTCGGGTCCTTCGATACTTTTTACCGAACATCTCGGTCCGCGCGATCTTCCCTCTGCTCTCTCGCGATTCGATTCGGGGAACGTTCTCCCCTGGAAACTCGAGGATTTCGACGATCCTTCCGCCTCTTCCCGAGAGAATGAGACGCAGAGAGAAAGAGAAACAAGACCGACTTGGCCTATCTCGTAAATCTTTTATTAAGCTTCTCCCATACGCGAGAGGCCCAGGTATATGGACACATAGGTCCGCCTTATCTTACGATCCTAGGTGGACTCGATTCTTCCGCGCAGTCGTATATTAAAGACTCGTTCAATGACTGCCGTGCAGTTTACACGATCGATCTCACGGCACGATACGCAATTCCACGGTTTACCGAAGGGATCTCTCCTCGAACATTGCCGGGAGACTCGAGGCAATTACCCCTTTCCTCGACGACTGGTACCTCGAGCCACGAACAAAGCCAAAGCGTGTTCAAGTGTAACTTTGTTCCTACTTGGCCGAGAAACGGGCAAAGAGAGGCGAGCAAGCGAGGAGAGGAGCCGAGGAGAGCAAGCGAGTCCACCAGAGACGGCCGAGCCGAAGTCGGCGGACCAGCCTGCCGGCAGCAGGATGTACCGGAGAGCAAAGAGTGCAGTCGTTGCAATGCACCTCCTAACGAGCTCGCTTTGTTTTGCGGCGCATGCATGTGCATGCTGCATGCAGGTATGGCCTGCGGTATATACGTATAGAATGTATGCACATACGGAATATAAGCACGGACCACATGTACGGGGTGTCCTCATCGAATATCGCCATTCCCTCCATATTCGTCGTTTCATCGTAGATTCGGATAGACTTCTCGAATATTTTTCGAATTTTTCCCCCTTCCCTGTTTGACGAACATCTACCAAGATTCCTCCGACGATACGACGGATAACGGAATTCTCTCTCGCCATTGAAATCTCCAAAGTATAATCGCTCCGGGGAAGAGAAAAAAAATCACAGAAATCTCCGGAATCGTCCGGCAGGCAATTAAAGTTACGCGAAGGCTACCCGAGCCGCGTACCCGCGGTTCTTTCCCCGCGGCTCGCCGGTATCTCGACGTTCACGGATGCACCGAACCGAGTTGGCAGGGTCGGCGTTATCCTCGAATCTCGATGCAGAAGTTCGCGGCTAGGTTGCGCGGTGTCTCTTCCTCTTATCCAACCTTCACCGGGGTCTCCTCTCGGTGCAAGAGAGCGAGGCTGGTATACGAGAAGGCCGGATCTTGGCGGGCCGTCCCGAGCTTCGAGTAGATATACGAGGTACGTGGGCGACACCCGGTATATTCTCCGGCACGGTATACATACGGGTGTATAGATAGGGAGACAGAGGGAGACCGGTTCCATACATGGCTTCCGAACGCTTCTTCTTCTTGCGCTAAGACCGCAAGAGAGACAAGCATCAGCTGCCGTTTCCCTCCGCTAATGAGATGGAATTGGACGTGGCCGAGATTTTTCTAGACTCGAGTCGACTCGAGAGCGAATCAAGCCCGGTCTCCGGGAGCTCGGGGCCCGCTCAGGGAGCGCTCGGGGACCGCTCGGCTCTCCGGGATCGCCATCTAGTTCGCGACATTCCCGCGAGCGCGACCGGCGGTGCTCTTTGATACCAATCGTTTAATTGCGTCCCATTAGCCCCTGCCTGGGGCCTCCCCTTGGCTGAATGCGGCCAGGAACGAAAGTAGCCGGCTGAAAGAAAGAGCAAGCCGGGGCCCAAGCGGAGTCGTTCCGCTGTTATCCTCCTTCTCGCTCCACCCGATCACCCGGCTGCTTTTCTTCTCGTCCTTCTTCCTCCGGGCCCAGGTAGCGTGGATGGTGCGACGGTACGCAGGAGGCATCGTCCAACTTTTTCTCGCCGGCAGGCCGACGGTTCGTTATATCGGGGCCCCGCCATTCGGGGCCCGCTACGTGATGTGACGCCGGCAGAGATGGCGACTCGACGGGCCCAACCTACCACTTTTTCCAGCCTGGCTCCTGAATACCGCGTTTCCTAAAGGCCCTCGTCGTTCCTCCCTTCCTATCTTTCTTACTCTCTTTTCTTCCCTCGTTCCTCCTCCTCCTCTCTCTCTCTCTCTCTCCCTCTTTCTCTATACTCTCTTCTGTCTTCGTCTCTTCTCTCGCCGGATCCCGCGGCGGCACGTTGCACTTTTGCAGCGATACACGAGAACGCCCCACCCCCTCCTCCTCTCTCCTCGCGTGGGCCCGGTCTCGGGCCCTCCCCGCCCCGGTCCTCCACTTTTCGGGCCTTCAACGTCGATCAAACCAGAACGGCCTGTTCCGAAATTGCAGCAGCCCATTTCGACAGGTCGTGTTTCTTCGTATTTCTCGTTAAGGACGGCTACGCCTGCGCCCAAAGAAAAATGCGATCGAAGATTAACGAGGACTTCGGGGGAGTCGATCCTACCGGAATCGATCGAATAATTGACCGTTCCTCGTTGCGGAATACTCTGCCGTCCGTATCGACTCGTTTTATCTCCGCTCCACCGATACATCGTGTCCGTTCTTTTGCCACTTTTCGGTTATAATAACGCGTCTCGGGGGATATACTTTGTATCGGCGATGGAAAAATGACCGCCCCATAATACGATCCTCTCACGGAGGCGGTAATGAAACGACGCCGAGACTATCGGTCTTTCCAGCGGCTTCCACACGTCCTTCTCCCTTGAGAGGCCCTTACGTCTTTTTCTCCTCCGTTCCGCGGGAGACTTCTTTTCCCGGCCGCGCACCGGTTATCCGACAACTTTGTTCCTCGAAACTCCTCCTCGAGGAGGAAGGAGAGAAGGCATCGGTCAGCACCGCAAATGGTGGCGTGCTCTCCGCTCCTGTGCTCGTCGAGAGCGCGCAGCTGGGTTGATTTAATCGGACCGTTCCCTTTCGACTTTCGTCTCTTACGTTTTCTTCGTTAACGACGTACACGTAGCCGGGCTACCGCGATGAAGCTATGCGCCGTGGAACGCGTAATGAGCGTACGTGCGATCGGCTCGAGTAATCTGCCCTACTTCGTATACGTCGCATTAACTTTAACGATCGTTGAAACGGCACAATGAGAGGATGAAGACACAGCACACGCTGAGATCCGACCGAACACCCTCTCGACGGTTTCTCTCCCTCTTCTTTTATCTTTCTCTCCCTCACTCCCTCTCTTCTACTTCGTTTCGTTTCCGATCGCGAGCTTTCAGCCTTTTCGATCGCTCCTTATTTTTCCGACCTGTCGTCGTACGAGGGAATCCTGAATACGGCAGGAATAGAAATGTGTTTTGCTTGAATGCGATTAAGTTATACGGAATAACCAAATGTTTCTGTATTGTAACGTAACCCGATATTTTCTCCATTGTTTCAGGTAAGCACCAGTCCTACCGTTATAGGATTAAGACGATACACGTTGCGGATGGAGTAAGTAACCATTCCAACAGTATTATTATTAGTCGACTTCTGAAAACTGCGGATGCAACGATTACAGAGATTTTATTGCGGAAGAATGCACGCCTGGTCGTAATTCAGGAGGTTGTCGATTCGGGTACAATGAGGAGGATTTCTATCGGTATTTCTACATATACGTGATGTAACTGGTGCACACTCCGCCGGTTCCTCGGGGTCTTGAGAATTATTGTTGAAAGATCCGGAGTTTAAAACAGTAATTCAGTGGTGAACGAGGGAAAGTTTGATCGCCGATAAAATTGCAACACCTTCAAAACGAACTCGTACAAATCCGAAATTCCCCTGTTTCTACCAACAAAAGTTAAAACAAATTAACCATCTTCGCGAATCATCCGCCTCCCCTCAAACATTTCCAGTTCGAACAACAGCCCCCGGAATTTCAAAATGATGCAATTTTCTTCAAAACAATTCCCACACCGTCTCCGTCTGAAAAGGTCGCGCGATCCTCCGACTTTCTCACGATCCGAACAATCAGGCTCAAAAGTCCAAACAGAGATTCAACCCTTCATTCCCATCACTCGGTCCTCCCAGTCCGTTCGTCAGATTCGTTGGAAGCTTCCAATGAATTAGCAGTAACCGTCGTTCCAGTGGCTGCGTGTAAATCGCGTAAAAACGAAGTATCCGGTGTCGTTCGTCGCGTATATCGAGGAAAGAAACGTCGCTGTAACGCGCGGGATCGGTAGTCGTGGTAGGCTTTATAAGGCGCAAGGGAACTCGGCTCGTTGGAGTCAGCACGACGGTAGCTAGTGAGGATTTACGACCCCCTCTATCTTAGCACGGTTTCGTCGAGCAGCGCAACACGTCGGATCCCATCGGCAATGGGATTATATCGCATAGAAGGTGGCTGCTTGTATCGCATCAAGATAGGTAGATACCACTCTACGGCGTTCTCTCGGTGCACCAGCGAAGCCGCAGCAGCGTCTCGCTCCAGCAGCAGCACCGGCAGCAACGCCAACAACAACAACACCAGCAACAGCGGTCGTGCCTTAGGCCCACTCACGTTGCACGAGTTCCGTGACGCCCCCTCTCTTCCTCGTCTCCATCCCCAACCGCATCCCCATAGCAGTCGTCCTCCTTTGCAACCCTTTCTCCTTCCTCCTCTGCCTTCGTTCTTTCTTCCTTTCTCTCTCTTTGCTTCTTCTTATGTCATTCTTTCTCCGCCTCTCTCGCTCCGTCTTCTTCACGTGCAGTATTCTCCTCCGACTTTTATTTTCACTCAATTCCGGGAAGCATCGCGCACCGAGGGATAACGGGCGAGTAGGAAGGGCAGGGAGAAAGAAACACGTACACGAGCTGCTTGGAAAAGGGCGAGTGAAGGGAGGAGAGAGGTTGGATACTAGGAGCAAAATGAAGAGAGGCAGCTGGGACAAGAGAGGATCGTAAAACATTTCAGTGATTTAATTGCCTCTCTAGAAGGAGATTTTCTATAGTTTGTAGGTAGAAACGAGTCCAGAGGGTAGATTGGTCTTTTGGAGAACGAGGAATCGTCGTTGTTCGTTGGAACGTTAGGTGATGTTTGTCCGTTGTGAATTTTCTTCGTAAAGGGAGAAAATTTTCGGAGCGATGGGTTCTCATGCCGTTGATTAAAGCGCGGGCAACTTCGACAGGGATGAACACCCTTGCGTAATTATCCTTGGATCGCCGAGAGTGGCAAGAGCTCTTGAAAAAAGTCAAAACCCCGGCAGCACTCGCAACAAGCTTGCTCCCGATTTTCAACGAAGATACTCGGCCATCGCGTGCCCCCCGGGTACGAGCGAGTAATAAAGACATTTTCGCGGGGTGCATGAACCGCGGATCCCGAGTTAATTAATGCCGGCCAAGACATCGGATCTCTGTCCGCGGGGTATCGCAATATAAATAATAATAATTTGGTCGAAAAATGCCGGAACATCCCTCCGATGATTATCTGCTCGTAAATCCTGGCATAAAGATATCGCGAGTAAATTGCGAGCCGGCGCGGAAGGGTTTCGAAAGGTTCGACGATGGTCGGCCGGTGGACGGGGATATACAGAGGGACATAAAGAGGAAAAAAGAAACTAAAGGAGAGAGAGAAAGAAATAAAGAAAGGAGGCAAGAAAGAAAGAAGAAATGGGAAAAAAAAGAAGTGAAAGTAGAGAGACGGGGCACGCACAGGGGTTACAGATCGAGAGCGCGTTTGCCTCGGCTATACTCTCTCGGAAGTATTGCGGCGTGGCTCTCTCTCCGGTGGTTATTGCAATATAGACGGGGCGGCAACAGACCAATCACGTGCCGGCTACTAATTTGCTCGACTCAAACAGCTGCCGTTCTGCCGCCTATGCGAAACCGAGGACCCCTGGCTTATACTCGCCGGTGTATATCTACCTTCGATCCCCGATCGAGGATTCGATCCCCCTTGGACTCACGCTGCGATATTCGATCGTTCTTCTGGCCTTCCTCTCGGCTCCCTCTTCCACGTCTTCGTCGTTCGTCCTCTTCGTCCTGTTCTTCTTCTTCTTGCTCCGGTACCCACTACCTACCCGCTAGCCGGACAAAACATTTCTTAATTGGGTTTCGTCGAGGAGGAACGTCCATCCGGCTCTTTCAGAGGGATCCGGCTGCTGCTGCCGTTGCTGCTTCTTCTTCTTCTTCGTCTTCGTCGTCGTCGTCGTCGTTGTCCTCTTCTTCCTTCTTCTGCTTCTTCAATTATTTATTTTTCCCTCTCCGTCAAAGATATCGCGATTCGTACGCCTCGGAGTGTAGAAACGACCCGTCGAAAAACCGTCTCGTTTCGTTTCTCGTCGCTCTCCAGTGCAGACATTTTGCGAAGTTATAATCGCGTCAGGTAAACGGCTTCTATGAGACTTTCCTCTCGACGGAACGGCGAGGGGTGTATCAACCGGCGCCGATCAGTTATCCTCGACGGATAGCGCGCCGTAGAAAAGAAGAAAAACTTTTATTGCGCTCTCGGGATATTATTATGACTTGTATGTAATTACAGGCGTCGACGTAATTACTTAGACGCGGCTTGTAAAACGTACACGCTCTTCGAAATGATTGTTTTCCATGTATCGATGATCGTTAAGGGAGACAGGTGCACGTGGAGGGTTTCGGTGCTTTTCCTTTTGCCAGCTCTTGTATTCCATTCGTGCCGTTATTATAATAAGATGAGGTCGTTAGTGTGCGCGGGTATGCGATTAAAGTATTTTATAAAGTGTAGAAAAATCGCCGAGTTACCTCGGGCGATTCGCGGTGCTGTACAGTTAAGGAAATTAAATGCGACACCGTAGGCACTTCCCTCGCTGCTTCCTCCATGGTGCTCCAGAATATATGGTGTATCTCGGCTAAGTGGTGATCTTATAATCGTCTCTTAGTGCTCGAAGCTTCGGTACTCACCATGAATTTAAATCCGACACGTTAGACTTTGGCATCCGGCGTTCTTTTAACGAATTCGGGAAGTTAAATCTACAAAATTTCATCAGAGGAAAAGAAAAGAGCTAGCAATTCGAAGGATTTATCTTCGGATGCGTCGACCGGTTAGATTCCAACGGCTCGATCGTACCTTCGCATCGAAGGAATTGTCACGTGGATAAGTCCAACGTTAATTCGCATTTTTGACCTTTCACCGTGACCACCGTGGCTGCATGAGTCACGCGAAAACGTCGTCCAGAGGCTCGTGAAGTTCGCGCGAGCCTTCGCGATTAACGACCATTAACAGTTTTGCGTCGCAGCGCCCTTATAATTCACTAGGTCTGACAGTAGCTCTTGCACTCCGCGAGCCCACGCAACTGGAGTCGCGTGAATAATGGCACCATGGCGCAACTCTTGCGATATAATGAAATCCCGAGGCCAGAGGGCTGTTCTGCCTTTCTTTCTCTCTTCTCCTCTGCTTCCTCTCGCGCTCTCATTCTCCCTCTTCCTCTCTTTCTTTCCGTCGTGAATGACCCTCAGGGTTCTATGATATACGATGTATACTATAGCACAGTATTCACCACCCTGACCGTACCCAAGAACCCGAGGTCTTTGGATGGTTCACCTTTTAGCTGGCCGGCTTTTACAGTCGGTACCAATGCAATCTTGCGAGGGTTTTTTAAATTTCTAACACCAGGTTTACTAAGATATCGTATATCTAACTCTACTGACACGGGACAATAGGTGTACAACATGCGGAATTTCAAAATTAGAAGACTGAAGAAACTGAATTTTTCGTCTCGTTGAATGGGTGAGGTGGCAGAAAGAAATTGAAGGTTTTCTATAATTTTTCTCGCGAAGTTCGAAATTGCGCAAAATGAACCGCCCGGTAAACCTAGCGTTGAAGGTACACCTAGCGAGGGTGGTTGAATGCGCCCGTGAAAGTTGCGGGGGTGAACACTGTGTCTTGTATTTTCAAGGTGAAAATCGTAACTTTCTAAAACCCGTATCTACGACTGGTTGGCAAAGATAATATAGTCTAGCAATTTCTGTTAGATTTTGCAAACGGAAGTAGTTATTTGGTAGGTGGAAGATAAGGATTTAAGGAAAACAAGGAGAGAATTTTTGGATAGCACTCGATAGGAAGGTTTAATCTTACGTCTTCCTATAGAAATATTTCAATAGCAAGATATTCGGTTGCAAGTGCATTCCGTAACTTGAAATTACTTATACACGCGCAACTTTCCGTGCTGCGAGAGTTACGTTCTAGGGTACTCTTCCTTGTCAAGTTTCAATGGAATTCCTGACACGGCATTTTTCCGTCTGGCAAGCTCTATGACAGCGTTAGCTTTCTCCTTTGTTCCGCATACTTTTTTACCCCCCGTCCCTTTATCGTTCTTTCTCCTTAGAGCATGACGTTCCTCGCATTGTTTCGCAACTTTCACCCGTATTTTCGATACACGGTATCCGGTGGACCCGGGGTGGGAATTTCGCGAAGGGAGGGACAACCCGGTGCACAAAAGAGTCCTATTTATGGCCAAGAAATTCACCCAGGTTTCCGTGCCATGGTATCTTTTATTTCTTCGTGAATCTACGAATCTTTACAATCTCACCGAATTCAGTGTGTACACAGAGTCGTCACGCTCGGTTGAAATTATTTGCGAAAACTTTTGCTCGCCTCGTCTTCCTGAGAATGGGTCCAAGATTCTTTTATAGGATATATTCGATCATTTGTTTTCTCTTTTGCATTTTCTCACTTTTAACTGATACGATGATATTACTTTAACACGTTGAATGCTTGGGGGTCACCGGTGGCCGGCGCCATTAAATTCAGCAAAATTTCGTATGAATTTTAAATTGTAATATTTACGAATTTTCTAATGCATTCAATATTCAAATATTGGTATTCAAAAGGTACAGTCCTGCAGACTATATAACTACTTGTGTCTTTAAGGTATCTGCTTTGTAAATATGTGATTTTAATGAAAAAAGTTCTGCAAAAATGATGAAACTAGCGAAATATCGGTGGCGTTCAACGTGTTAAGATGGCTGTAGATTCACAGAGATATAATTGTGGAAAAATGAAGGCGAGGCTTTGAATTCACGCTTACCAATTGAAATCTAGAGTTTTTAACCCCATACCCACCATAGCTGCGCCGACCATATACTTTCTTTGCCGCTATACAATTGAAATTGAACTTAGAAGACTTACATAACAAAAATACATATTATCAGACACAAAATACTATCAAAACCTAAAGTAAAGCGGAACTCTACAAAAATTGAACACCGGAAACCGCGCCAACAACAGCTGCCGTAGATTAAACCCAGAAAATGTTACGCAATTCAGCATCGACGCGTTGGCTCGGCATTTTCTAAGCAACATCTCTTCTGGAAATATTCCACGTAGTCTGAAACCCGGGTAATCCAATAATGGCATCGATCTTCCGGACACTCGGACCATTAGACTCCACGTCAGTTTATTGGTCCACATATCACGCCATCGCCCAAGAGGATTCCCATCCTCTACCTTCTCCTCTTCCTCCTCGTCCTCTCTACCCCTCTGCCCCCATCTAACTCTCTCGCTCTCTCCTCCTCATCTCTCTCACCCCCGCAATCTTTACCCGCCGCAATTTGATTTCGCTCTAATTACCACTCCGGGTTGATGTTTCTCGCGTGCACACGGTAGAACGAGGCTAGCACGCCGGGATAAATTCATAGGGCGGAAATTCGTGAGCGATTAACATAATGAGGCCGACTCGACGATCGTCCCGCGTACACGTTTCGTTTGACGGTGCGACACGATGAATCCAAATGGTTCGTGGGGGTGGCTGATATTGGTTTCTGGGGCTGTTTCGTCATAGGTTCGGACAAACGCGCGACCGAGTCGTATTTCGGTTAGCCTGAAATATAGGCAATCTCGAGAATGCTTCTGACTTTAGAACCCCTTCCACGGTCCTCTCTCTTACCGCAGAAACAGGGCCGTCGTGTTACCGTAATGCCCCGCCGGATATGCAAATCAATCCCACGGTTTCCAATGATTTATCCGGAGGGTGCAATTCGTTTAAGTGTATCCTGATTCCATTTGGATTAGCCAGCCATTTTGGTTATTTGTAGCAACCCTTGTTGCTCGGATCTCTCTCATTTTCTCCCTCTTCCTCCCTGTATTTACACCGTATCATCGGAACCAGGGAGAGGAGAGGTTTTTCTAGGCCCTCCTCCCATTCTCGTCCACTTTCGTTGGAACTGTAGCTTTCGGCGGCGCTTTTCCCCGCACCTTTCCATCTTCAAATTTAAATATAAGTAAAAGGCTCTAGTGGCGCAATCCAGGAATAGCACTTCGCCTTCCGGGGGTTGATTTGCCTTGCATGAAGCTTAAGAAGCTACTGCCGCCGCTGGTGTTCCTGAAAATTCGTTGCACGATGTATAAGGTCTATGTAAGGCAAGGGGGAGGGACGATGGTCTCTGTTTTCCTCACCCTCTCTGCGAGGGGTTGCTGGCTGGAACGAAGGAAGGCGAGGGAAGTACGGAGTTCCTTCGAGCGCGGGACAACGTCCTCGTATCTTCCGGTTTTCGTTAGACTTCTTTTATTTTTTTTTCCTTCCACAGTTACTCCTCTCCTTTCTCCTTCGTTCTCTCGTTTCGCCAGACACCCTGCTACGGCACCACACTTCGCAACCCCCGTCCGAATCGAGTTCTTTTCTCACGCGCTCCTCCGTCTCCCTTCTCGCTCACGTATCAACGCTGTATTTGCTGGTGCACGGTTTTATGCAAATGTAATCAGATTATTTGCTATTTGCTCGGGCGTTTTGTACCGAGGTCTCGGTAGGGTAACGTTAATAGGCGCGCATGCGTGTCGGTGTAACCATATCCAGGAGGAACGGCTCGATTCCTTAATCGATCGCCGTTTCGTGTAACATCGACGATAAATTTCCGACCCGTGACCGCGGTACACGTATCTTCGATTATCATTTTGCATTATGGTACCTATGAATTTCGGGGAAGACGCTTCTGTTTAATCGGCACATCCGGAATGGCTGTTCGCGCGCACGAAGACTGTTTGCAACGTTCTGCTCGTCTACGGTTCAAGAAAAAAAAAAAAACGTTTCATTCCAATTACTGTAAAATTGATCGCTCAAGTTACAATCGAATACGCATAAATCTACGATATTCTCCTATTAAATTCGATTCATCGTTGAATTTATTAGCGCTTAATTATCCGAGAGATCGCCGATCGATCGGATGGAAATTAATGGCACTTTTTCTTCGACTACGATGCACCGAGTCGTTTTATCGAACGAAGGTGGCCGAGGTCGAAAACCCCGCGACATCCACCACCGCGGGAGATCGGACCTGGTTGTAAAACCCTAACGACGCTACGTGTAATTGGACTGACCCCATTTGACCGCCATAATGGCACCCCCCTTCGACTCTGACCTCTTGACTCGCCCCGGCGAGACGAGTACGGTAACAATGTCATAATGACGGCGGCGAGGAATATCTGTGCACACTCGGAGCATGCATCGAGGAGGTGCACTCGATAATTCATTGCTACCGGATTGCGCTCACCCTCTATGTTTTTTCGTACCGGATATCCTAGCGCTGAATTAGACGAGCGTTCAGCGTCGAATTGAAAGATTTTGCCGGGCTATTCTGTACATGGAGATAGACTCGAACTTACAATCAGCAGCCTCGAAATCAAATTCTCCATCATCTCATTTTTCTCCTCTTCAAATTTCTCCTAAATTATCAATCATATCCGTCTTTCGGTCGAAACTCTACGTTGAACCCCCTCGAAATTGAAAGCTCAAAGCAACCTTTAAAACTTGCCCGTCTGCCGAGCCAAGTATCATGTCATTTCAGCGTGCATTCTTGCGGATTCGCGTATATTATCAGCAATTTAACTGCTTCAACATCGCGCCGCACCGACCGTAAATATCAGCTACCGTAGTCCCGGAGAACGATCGTTGTTGCGATAGGGATGCACTAGATCGCGGTTGCACGACTCAACGACGAGAGCACACAATGAAAGGCGCCACGGGGGTTGGCGGAGGGTAGAGGAGGAGTGGTAGGTTGAGAGAGAAAGAGAGAGGGCGAAGGAGAAGGCTCGAAGAGGGGGTTGAAAGCAAGAGGGTGGGTTTCGACGGAGCCCATGGAAGAAAGAGAGAGACAGGGGGGTAGCTGGAGGCAGAATGCGCCGGAGAGAAAGAGAAAGAAGGGGTGGAAAGTGGGGGAGGGTAGACGTTGGCTACAAGTACAGTCGACGATGGTGGAGAGGAGAGCTGGAGAGGCTATACTTATATCTATGGGCGGTGGTGCATGGTGTGCCATGATGGCAGTAACTCCGGAATCCCTGGGCTTAAACTCACCTCGCACTGAGGATCAGTGGGGAAACTTCCCGCACCGCGGCTTAAAGGCTTCGTGGTTGCTGCTCCCTTGCTTTCCAGGGACTGAGAGCAACTTTTCGCCATGTTAATGGGCACAATATGATCATACGCGAAACGTTTGGCTATTTATACCCCCTGTCTTTCTGCCGGCGCTCGGGTTAACCTTTGGATGCAACGATCTTTGGGGAGATTTTCGCGAGGTTTCGAGAGACCGTCTTGTTTCTGCGGTTGTCTGTCTGTCTTTCTAAAATTCATACGAAGAGGGATCGAACAAAGGGGATAATAACGCACTGTGTTGCACCGTGAGGAAGTAAAGTGCCACAGATTGGTATTTTTGTTCTCTGCTTTCGTTCGTACGTCAGAGGATATCATTGTGCGGACTATCTGTGCAGCCTGGTCGATCCGATCGGCCGATTTATGTTGCAATATAACGCGATAGCGGTGACCATTGCCGTATCGAAGATTCTACCGCATTTTGTCAGTCCTTTCCGACGCTCGAACGACGTTTCGCGCCGATAGGAATTGGTATTCGGATATGAACTTGTAACAGTGGTAACGACTCCTTCTCCCTCTTGTTACTTCGACATTTTCAAATCATTTTCTCGATCATTCAAAAAGTTAACACATCCAAGAACGTCGTTGCAAAACTTTGAAAAATCCCTTCCACCACTTCGCTCTGCAATTTTCCATTAAACTCGCGGCGAAATTTCGTACACGCTTATTCCATTTCGAAGGTTGCCACGTCCTTTATTATCCTCTCTTCTTTACGGCGGATACCTTTTTATATAAAACGATTCGTTTTATGCGCGTCTGAGAAGTTACGGAACTATTCAAAGTAAAGAGAGATATTGCATTAGAGAAGTTAAACCACCGGCACCAGGGAGAAAGACAAAGTGCGAGAGAAAGAGAAGAAGAAGGGGAAGAATTGAAGGTATAAAGCTACATTCGCAGCGCGAAAAAGCGTATTCCAAGTTGAGCGAAAGGACGGAGCAACGAGGGAAGGGTACGGTGTCCCGGAACTTTTCTTCATTCTACTTTTCCTTTTCCTCTGTTTACCTCAGTCGCGTTCGCCAATTCGAGTCTGCAACGCTTCGCGAATCTTCCTCCCACGCTCCTTTCCGGGCGAGGAGGCCTCGTCCGCGAGATACACGATCGCTAATAAAGACATTAATATCGACTCGGCAAGTGTATCTCGATGTGCCGGAAGGGCAAGCGCGATTCGAGTTTGGGATAACACTTGGGAATAGAATGCCCGGTCACGACAGGAATAACATTTAAGAATAAAAGATGAGACTACAATGTAACTGGCTATTGCTTATTCATAAGGTACACGAAAGGGGGTATCGGTATCGTGCACGGTTTTATACACCGAAATGCGTACATAACGAATCGGTTCTTTACGTCTTCTGCCTCGGTTCGTTGCTACGATTGCAAAAGCCGTGAAAGAGGAATCGTAAAAGCCCGATTTCTTGTTGGAAATTCTAGAAAAATTCCAATGACTCTTGTCCCGTTTCTTTCTGTTTCACTTTACTTTGTAGTTCTTTTGAAAGATCGTCGGAAAGGTCGTCGGTGGAAAGATTGCGAATGATTTTATTAGGGGGACCGGAAAGTGATGCCGTTTTTCTTGCATTAAATTCAAACAAATAAATTTGTAACAAGTTTTTAATTTTAATGAATGATTTTCAATGTCGCATCAATAAAAATCAATTGGTGTTTGAGCAAAATATCTGGTGAAACGATATTACTTTCCGCTCCTCCTAATATTTGTAACGAACAGTGGCGTGAAAAATATCTGCGTTATGCAATAACGAGCGAATATTCGTTTCGTAATACGGTAATCGCGTTGTGCAACGTGGCTCTTTGTCGAGGTACAACGATTGCGTGGAAATTGTGGACGATGAACAACTGTGAATTTGCTGGGAAGTTACAGTGTTTGTAAACTATCGGTAGAATGGATTGAAGTTGACGTCGTTTACAGATTGATAGATACTTCGTAGATTAGTATTCCTGAAAGAAATATATCAGTAGTTGCTCACAGTGCTATTGTAGAATTTTCAGAAATTTTTTGCAATATTTCGCGTTAAAATTTACCTAACTAGTCGCTAAATTGAGTAATATATCAACTTTGGTAATAAACGCACCTAAGGAAAATAACTACATCATTTAACGCTAGAACTACCAAGCCAGTCAAAATCACTGGTTCCTAATTATTTCGAAAAATTCCCCATACTTCTAAGGGAGACCACATTTATCTTCTTAATTATTTAATTGATCATCTTCTTTGTCGCTTAATTCCTCCTGCAAAGTATCTGTTTTATTACACTTATTACTGTTATATTACTGATCTAAAAAATCTGTTATAAAACAGTAATGTTGTTTTATTACACTTAAATACACCCAGTAGAGTTGCAGTGCCAAAGCGTCAATAAAGAGCCACAAAGATAAATTGCAAGTTCGAGTTTCCCAATTTCGCCGCCATTTTGTCACGTCCTAACGAGAAAAAGATGCAGGACGCAGGAGGTTTTTCTTCAAAATGAACGACAGATGTCGACCTGGACTCCATTCGAAAAACAGGTTCTGTAGGGATTTCGGCTTGACATCCGTAATGGCCCCACCCTTAGGAGCCCTACGTTACCGTTACAAAAAGGGCGAGTCGTCGGAGCAACCGAATGGCCGAATATCGAGTTACTTCTGTTACGGCGGTCCAATAACAACCTCCCACATCCGCAACAATTCCCTTGATTAGTCCGCCGGCGTTCGGCTTACAATTTGCCAATTTAGCGGAAAAACTCGTAAACCATCGACAGTGGCATCGAGCGCCATGCACCAACGCCATATGCACTCTACGTGCCTCTCGCGTATATCTCCGCTTTTTCCCTCCTATCTCGTTTATTTTTCCGACCGAATCAGGCCCATCGATTATAATAGACGGCTATTCTTCCCGGACGTGTCCATATAAAGCACTTCGACCCTGGGAGAGATATTACTCGCATTTCTCTGTAATGAAGTCCTCTCTTGCGGCTTGTTCGAGCGGGGAAGAAATTTCTTTCGAGTGCCATAGACCGTTTGTTACAATTTTATATTTAGGAAATTGCTCGGGGAATTATGCGGAGGGTCGTGAAAGTAGGGAGGGAAATTTTGAATGGACAGACTTTCTGCGAGGGGCGTGAAAAACAGGGGTAGAGATATAAGAAATAATTTGTTTTTGAGTTTGCGAGCCAGTGAACTTTCTCGGTGATATCACATGGCACTATCGGGATACTTTGATACCGATTATCAAAGTTTTGACTCGATGACTACACGTTTTAAAAAGTAACGAAACTTGTTTAAAAAAATTTGAAAATTCTTGGTACAATCACCAAATTACGCACAATATTTTCAAAATGTCATTTAAAACCATTAAAAATTCACAGGTGTTGTTCCCACGGAATTCCTTTCGTGGATTTATTTAAGAACAAAGTTTTATTTTCAGCCGGCTATTTCAAAATCGCACAAACTCTCCCAGTTTCTCCAGGGCCATTCTATCGGTGATATTCGGCGAGGTTTGTTTGTCGTCCCGTTTGTTATAACTTCGTTTGCCAGCCATTGATTACAGGCGGACTACACGGTGCCTTATCTTCCCCTTACACGCCTGGGGATCAGGATCCCCCGGGCCTTTAAATGTCTCGTACATCTCCGAAATTAATATCTGTTGGTCCAATATCATCCGTCGTGATGCGCGAGACCCCGAAAAGTACCGTTTCCGAATTACTTCTGCGTTGCTTTATTAAACGACGCATCACGAATGCCTTCCATCTCTTATTATCCGAGCGACTTCCAAGTTTCCTTTAGCGGATGTTTTCCCGCCACGACTCTCTTTCCCTTTCTTTCTTTCTCTTTCCACCGTCTCTATTTGTCGAATCGTATATCACTCGAGCTTACCAACGATAATCGCACGGCTCTCGATGTTTAACAGAATCTCGAGTGACTCGTTACTCGGCAAATTGTCCATCGTTCGTCTTAATCGTCCCGTAGAATTTCTTAATCGGCGCAATTAAATGGATTACCGTCGTTAATACGAATTGCCGATCGTTTCGAACGATCAACTCGGACGAGTATCATTTTCATAATTTCCTTTTAATCTCTCGTCAAGTGGCAAAGGATACCGGCTACAATTTTCTCCCCTTTTGCTCCACCGGAAGCCAGCCTCGCCGAAAGAATTCTCGAAAGTCATAAAGTAGGTAACGAGTTAACGTAAATAGGTAGAAATTACGAGGGATTAAATGTTCAGCCGCAGAACCATGGTGCATCTCTCAAAACGTAGCGAAAATAATGGGCCTCCAGCGGTCCTACTACTTCGTGGCATTACAAATCTCGATGCGAGGGATGATTCTTCTCCTCCTCCTCTTCCTCCTCCTCCTCCTCGTCCTTCCGCCAAGGAGGGAAAAAAGACGTCGAAAAAGTTGAATCGCGGCAAATTGCACGCGAAAGATCGGATCGAGAGGGCAGGAATTTTCGATGCTCCGATCGGTAATTTCTTGACGCGAGTGCGATCCGCGCGTACGATACATCGTAATGCTTTAATAACGAAACCCGGGAAGGATATTCGGCTCACGGATGATGCGACGATGATGATCCGCCATCTCGCCGCAACTTGGGAGGTCCGCTCTTGATATCCCCCCCTCTTGATCCCCTCGTTTGGCCTTCCACCCATTTCTTCTTCGTACACGCTTCGGTCTTTCCCTCCGCGGGCCCTCGGCCGGGCCCTCTCGGTGGGCCTTCTTCGCGTTCCTCTCTCCCTCCTCCGACGAGGAGCTTCGCCGAGAAGTCTGCCCTTCTCTTCTCTACCTCCGTTCGGTCATCTCCTCCTTCTTCCTCTCGCCGCGTGTTCCTCTCTTCTCGCGCGTTCCTCTCGTCTCGCCCGTGGCCTCACCAATCCCTCTTCCTCTCTTTTATCGTTCCTCTCCTCCCTTTCCGCCCTCGTCGAAGGTGCTCCGCGTGACTCCATCCCTCTTCGTTTCGTTCGTCTTTCGCGGCAGGTAAAACGTCTATTCTCCCCGATGCTCTCCGCCCGAGACATACCCATGGGAGATCGTCGACGGTCTCCGATCATATTTTTTGCATCGGAATGGCAGGAAATAAGATGCCGAGGAGAAAGAGGAAGAGAGGACAGCCGAGGGTTTCGTTTCGCTGGGACATGCACGATGCGGAGGGTAGGGTTAAAGAGACCGGCAGTTTTATCCTCCCCTTCTTTTTCCTCCCTCCGTGGTCGACTTGCCAGTCGATTCTCCCGATTGCTCGATCACCGAGTGCAATACCATCGAGACTACTACCCTCGATACACCATTCTTCTCGGCGATCCTCCAATTAACGGCCGTAGCGAGAAATTGCTCTATCCACTTTCGATCGGGGCCGTCAAAAGTCGAAATTAGGGAGAACTACTTGGACGGTGGACGATTAAATCCACGATTCCGTTAAAATCACGAGAACGATCGGTTGCCATACGTCTCGTGGATACGGCTCGTTCAGCAGGTAAAAACCTTCGATTTCGTCCCGACTTCGGAAATTCGGCCGTTCGAGTTCGCCCGAATGAACGGTTTAAGGTTGAATATAGGAGCCGTAAGCTCGCAATTTGCGTAGAACGAGACCGATTCTGTATCGACGTTGCCGGGGAAATAATGGCTACTCGTGTTCGTCGACTCGGACCGGACAGGTCTGAAGTTAACGCCGCGATGCGAATCGAGCCGGTCGAGGAAAAAGGAGAAAGAAAGAAAAAAGTAAAAGGGAAGAAAATAAAAAGAAAGCTCAGAGAGGAGGAAGGAGCCACGTCGAAAGTCGAAGGACGCTTATGGGGTGGCGGGGACGGGAGAAAAAGCTGTTCGGGGTAATCTCGAATGGCGAACGTGAAGGAGAAAAGGGGGAGGAGATGCCGGGCCCGACGTAAACGCAACCGCTGTATCGATAAACGTAACGTCCGTAATAACCGGCAATTTGCGAGAAGGACTTTTAGTTAGGCAGTGCGCGTACTTGTTGGGCATTCGAGAGGTGGAGGAAGAGGGAGCCAGGGGGTGGAAAGGGGGTAAAGGATGAAGAAGACGGGGTGAAGAGAGCTCACGGAATGGTGTGGGTCGCACTCCGCTCGATGGGACGGGATGGGATGGGAGTAATTGCTATGAAAGAGGGGCTGCTCGCTCACGTCTTACCGGGATTTCGCGACGATATTGCTGATATAAAACCGGCTGACGGCCGGAGGCACGGGGTGGGATGCTACGGGAGGGGAGCGCACTTTGGAAAATGGAGAATAACCTACGGAATCTGCGTTAAACAAGGTGTTCTTTGTTACTTAAGTCCGAGTAGACTTTTCTCTCGGGCTAATTCGAAGTTATTGTGTTGTTTACCGACAATTAGAAACATATGCCTCGTAGAAAGTATCGCGGAAGGAGCTAGAACGGAAGTCGAGTGAGAAGTAGCGCATCGGTGCTAAATGCAGACGCATATATTGTAGCGCTTTAAAGTCAGGAATTGTGAGACATTTACCGTGATATTTCCTCTTTTTTTAACCCTTTTGACGTTGCGCGACCGTGTTCCGATTTGCTGCTAAGTGGAATTTTAGAACCCTCTTCTACCCTCCGAGAGGAGGGAGTAACTCATTGCAGAGTAACAATTTCTTCGGTATTTTTGCGCAGAGAATATTTCTACTTATGAACAAATAATGGCATATTGACGTGGATGCAACAAACTGCAACTTCGAACAGACGATATCCATCTCGCAGACTTCTCCTAGCGAGAGAGTTAAAACTACCCCATTCACCCCCTTTCCAAATACTATACAATTTAAACCTACAAAATTTGTCTCGGTAAGCATCACTAACGTCAACGATACAAAATTCACCGAAGAGGGTTAAATCTTCATCCCCCATCTGTTCCATCGTAGATGACATTTCTATGAAATCCATCGCACGTTGAAATTCGTCGAAGATAATAACACGGATCGATTGAAGAAGCAACCGATGCCCGATTGGAAAAAAAAGGAAAACATCTTGTTTGCTTCGAGGGTAACATATCGATACGAGCTATTATTACGGTGTGCCCGAACGTGTTTAGAGACCCCTACTGTCGGTGAGAAAGGGCTAAAGATATCTTCATAACGACTTAATGTATTGGGCGTGGGGCGCTCTAATGACTACCTGCGCCTCGACCTTTATGCGCTAGTAGCACGTGCATGTTGCTATTAGCAATCTATAAATGCACCGATCGTCCTTGCCGCGATATCCATCGGTTTTTCGTCCGCCGAAAGAAAATTGTTCGCCGCGGTCGCGAACGGCCAACGAATTTTTCGACACTCGAAGACGAACCTGCTTTTCTCGGTTCTTGCACGCTGGTAATCGCTCGTCGTTTATCGTCGTCGAGGTAAGTCTTCACGAGAGAAAAGTATCCTGCGCTCGGCCACTTTGCCGGACGATTTAAAAATTATGCAATAAACGCTGCGTTTGCGATTTCTTGCGCGCTTGCAATTTCTCGGTTATGTGTTAACGATTAAACCTTTTACGGCGGCGCGATTTAACCGAGGAGCGATTGCCGGGTATGGAATGGTATCATCGGGAGGATTCTTAGGAGCGAAATTTCCTTCTGCCGGAAATTATTTCGCTTTGGAGGAATATAAAACAGGGTGGCTGCAAGGGTTGTGATTTTTTCGTCGAACACTGCATTTGCCAAGGTGGTCGAAACAATTTTATCATTATTGGTTTATTCTAATTTTATCATTCTATAACATCCATTTTCATCGTAATGTAGAATGACACGAATGCTGTAGCATTTTATTATATTTTTTTCATTTAATTTTAATTTCATATAACCTTATATGAAATATAATTTCATTTTCAATTAATTTTATATAACCTTATTTTTTTGTAATTATTTTGCAGTTTAAAGTGATAGCCAAGTGATTTATTGAGTATTTTCATACTATTTTATTTTTTCTCTGTGTAGTTAGAAAGTGTAATTCTTGACAGTCTATTTTTGCAGCTCACTGAAATTTTTCTGTCCGCGAACGTGTTAATATCGTTTAAACTTCCAACGCTATTTCTTAATTAAGACTTTAGTGACCGATCACACAACATGTATGTGGTCCTACTGCCGACGGTTATTAGCCGGTAACACACTTCCCGTATAATGATTAAGAAATATAAAATTAATTAAAATTAAGAAACATAAGAGGAGTATAAAAATATTGCCGGCGCCTGGCGAAGTTTAACTGCGTTGACGCGCGGCATTAAAATATTAAATCTCTGATCTCCCTCGACCAGTACAAGTGATCAAATCGATGAATTTTCATCCTTTCCCTTCTTTCAGCACGTTTACTCAACATCTCTTCGTGCATTCGATTCATCATTTATAGTTCTACCTACGCAAAATTCCAAACATATTGGCCACATCTTCACACCGTAGATATACGTCCTTGACATCGGATCGTCCCAGCTACCCTCACCACCCCATACTCTGCATTCGAACCCGACTTCCACGCATATACTCGACGTCCTCGTCGAAACGGGCGCGTTTTCTCGTAACAGAAGCACGGCATTAGTATCGGCAGGGCTAATATCCCGTAAGTTTCACAGAGACGTCGCCTGGTAAGTGTCTATTTAACGCGTGTAACGTATAAGCACGTTCGAAGGGGTAAAATAATTTCACGCGCAAGCAGAGAGAAACCGCCGTCTGGATTCTAGCTCGTCGTTATTCGTCTCGGCGTTGCGTTTACCTACACACGTGCCAGATAAAAACATTCCGAGGCAAATTAGCGGAGTTTACAGAGTGTACGAGCGATTACGAGTGACACCGGTCAATGAATCTTTATGGCGTTATTGCGTCTTATCCGGGAATACTTTAGCCCAAGTACCGGCTCTCGCGCGTAATCTCGGTGCATTAAGATACCGGTGATTTTATTAACGCTTAAGCGAGCACAAATTAAGTCGATCTTAGTCGGACGGTTAATAAAATCAAACGCGGTTATTAACTGCGCCTGAACGACCGCCCGTACGTTTTGCGAGGCCTCCATTCACGTAAGTGTGAAGTCTCCTGTCGCGATAAAGGAATACTTTTTCTCTCTTTCACCTTCTATCTTTCTCCGTCTCTCGCTCTACCTCTTTCTCCTTCTCTTATTTACTTTCTCCCGCGAATACTTCCAAGGAAGCTTATCGCGCCGCGCTGGAACTTTATTTACGGCTTTTCGTTAATATACTGGAAGCTTCTTAACGAATGGCGGGTATTTATCTAGATTGAACTAAATTACAGCCGGAGGTACTCAAATATCGTCGAGTGCGATCGAAAGCTTCGGGTGTTTTTAGGTCGGGAAGAAAGTTTAAGTTTCACGTATAGTTTTTTTTTTGCTAATTTTGTAGCTTGTTAGGATCGTAGTCTATTGTGAGAATCAGATTGTAAATTTTTGTTAATTAATTCGTGTAGAGTTGTAGTTGGGATATATTACGAGAGCAGAATCGATACTTTTAGACTTCATAGATTTCTATTCTATCGACAGAATTCTTTATCAGCTTCGTCATTACTTGCGTTGAAATTTAAAATTACCGAAACAACGCCGACTCGACGGTTTTCCTATTGGAAGCACCTTTTATCCGGACTCGCCAATTTATCCGCGCCATTTCCGAGGTAATAGCCGCGCCGAGTTAGAAATAAATTTTCATTTCGACACTCGACAGAAAGTCCGAAATACCTCGCCATTTACTTTCCCCGATTTACGGGCAATTCGTCTCCAGAAATTCTCCTATCTCGGAAAAATCGTGGTAAACGTTCAAATCTGTGCTCCCGCAGTGCCGCGCGTTTCACCGTCAATCGAACGGTGGACAATGCTTCGGTTTGCTTTATGTAACCCCATGGAGAGAGTATTCGCCGCGTGTACAGGCAAATGTCATCCCCGTCTCTTTTGTCTCCTTTCGAAGCTCCGACTATTTCTCTCTTCGTTGCTCCCTTATTTCTATTTTTCTCCGTAGCTGTTACTTTCTCTATTGCTATTCCTCCCTGTCTGTGACATTCTTCCTCTCTCTGCTCGGCTTGAAGTTTCCGCCGATCTGTTCTACCGCTTCCCTCTTCGTTACTCCGTTGTTTCTATAGTGAGGGACTAGAAACAAGACACTTGAGGAGTAACTTGCTCTGATTCGCCCGACGGATAGGGACATCCCTCTCCCTCACGCATTTTCGATTTTGACGCGCTATTGGCAAGAGAGACCCGCACATTCATTGCATCGTCATGTGAACGACGAAAGGAGTGTTTTATTTTCGGTTGTCATTCGTCGATCTCAGGTTTCCAGGACCGACATGGCAGGGATAGGCGGTGCGAGAGCAATCTTCCATTCCGTTCCAAGTGCCTTGTTTCTGGTTCCTCACTATACTTTTCTCCGTCTTTCTAAGATTCTTTGTTGCTATTTCTCTCTTCGCTTCTCCCTTATTTTTATTTTTTTCCATCATTCTTTCCTTCTCCACTGCTATTCCTCCCTGTCTGTCACATTAGATTCGAAGTTTCCGCCGATCTGTTCTACCGCCTACCTCCTCGTTACTCCGTTGTTTCTATTATTCTTCGTCTTCCTAACATTCTACGTCGATATTTCTTTCCGTCCGTCCTTGCAATTCTCTCTCTTTCCATTCATCTCTGTCTATTTCTCTGTAGCTGTCCCTATTTCTACGTCTCGGTCTGTCTCTGTCATTTCGACTCATTCCATTCATCGCAATTCTTCTTTCTCTCCTTCCCTCTCTTCCTCACTCTCTCGCTCGTTTACGCGCATATTTCGCGATTCCATTGTATTTACGATAAAGTCGCCGACGGGGTGAACGGGGGGATATCGCGGGTCTCGGTTGGTTTTCGACGGGGCGAGTTGAGTTTTTTGCCGCAATAAAAACGCGCGCCTATCTAATCAAGCTCGGGTGAAATTGATGGGCCACCATTATCGCCGTTATGGAATGCGCGCATCTATCACCGAGCTTGAAGTGCCGCGCCGGGGAAAGGATTTTCCTATTGTGACTGGCTTTTCCCTCCGTTTCTCGCTTTTTATCCCCCACCCCCTTTGTCTTCCGACTCCTATTTCTGCGCGGTCAATAAGCTCGACTTTCATTAAAGTCCACTTAACCGCGCTTTTCTCGAGCGATATTTTTCGCAACAAGGTTTCAACTCCTGTTTTGTATCGTCTCTTGCCAAGACTGCTGCTTCCGTCCTGTATTTATTTCAAATTTGAACACGCGAGGAGATGTTGAAGATCTGCAATTCTTTTCTCCACGCGATTGTCATTGATCGGATAATAGGGCACGTCGAGGGAAATTAACACTATTCCTACCACGACCGGTCAAATGACCGTTTTTAAAATTGCGATTAGAATTTCCTATATACAACGTAATCGAATCGCCTTTAAACTTCACGACTTTTCCTCAAATATACGTATAATACATTCACATTATAATACATTTTTAATATTCACTTCTTTTTGTACTGTTCATTTTCTGGGCAAAAATTATCATTTGACAAATTCACCGGTTGCGGTAGGAAAAAATATACGTGAAGTGTCGGTAGGAATAGTGTTAATATAAATCGGAACAACGAATCAAATGCAATTATCCTTTCTCAATTGTTTTTTTGGCAATTCAATTGTCATCGAGCGATCACATATTCCGATCTTTCTAATTTTAATCCTCTTCCTTGTAATATTACATTTGATCCCAGCTAGAGAAAATAGAACGAAAAAATTGGTGATATTCGAAGCAACAGCAACGGTGAAAAATTCGTGTCTTCGACTTCCCTGCATTATTTCATCCCCTAAAACGAGTCCGTCGTTAAAAGCGCTTCGACCCCGAATTTTTTCCAGCTCGTCTCGGCTCTCCCGTAACCCTCTCGAGAGGGCACGTCCGGACGTTTCCGAGAAAAGTCGAGAGTTGATTTTGACATCGTTAATCACCGCGGTAACGACCCGGTGCGTTAAAATTCGACGTGTATCGGACGAAAGCCGAAGGCGAAATTTATTGGCGGAACCTGCATAGCGGGCAATCTGGCTGGCAACATGGCGCATTGGTGAAAAAGAGGGAATGGTGGGAGAGAGAGCCGGGTAGAGGGCAAGGGCTGCCCTCCGGTGAGGAGAGAACGAGAGGAGAAAAAGGGAGAGAGAGGGAGAATTGGAAGGGAAAGGGCTCGCGGAGGGCCGAGATGGGGGATAGAATGAAAAAAGAGTCTCGTCGCGGGGGCCGGCCCCGCGGGGACTAATTTTTATTTTCCCTCTTTTCCTGTGTAAGTGCTCCGCGTCCACCTATTTCTCATAAATTTGAATTAATTTACATGCATTTGAATTTAATGCACCGCCATACTTTATCAAAGCAATTAAGCTTTTAAGCGCGCATTTGCATTAATCCAATGTTTACAATTACGGTACGGATCTCTTCTTCTTCGTCTTCGTGCTGGGACGCATCGAGCGTGCAGAGAGGAGACGGGAGAGAGAGAGAGAGAGAGGGAGAAGGAGAGAGTACTCTCACAGCCGCTCGTCACGGCGTTTACGTGAGCGGAAAATAGACGAACTCTTCCTCTCTGAAAAGAGAGTGGGAGAGAGAACGAGGTACAAGAGGAGAGAGAAACGAAGGAAAGCGTAAAAAAAATATAAAGAGGCATTCACGATAGTGTACTCGACTCGCGATTCGCGACGTCGTTAAGGTCGCGGCCGCGGATTTATCGTCGGCCGCGGTCGCGGCATTAAAAATGCACATGCAGATTTCTCGTAGCTTCGACTTCGTGTGACATTTGCCGGGATAAAAATGTCGGCGGGCTCTAAAAGTTAATAACTCGCCGTGACGAGCGGCGACGAGCCGGGGAGGAATTTACAATCGAAAAACCGTGCGTACAAAAAAAAAAAAGAAGAAAAATCATCGTCCGCGTTATCATCCCTAATTGACTCGTTCGTGCGAGGAACGACTCGCGGAGTCGTTCTTCGACTATAAATAATTCAACGTCACGAATTAACTCCGCCGCGAGATAATTGAATCGGGCCCCGTGTAATGCGCTAATGAGTTTATCAATCATCTGGCACGCGATTAATATTAATAGACATCTAGACGCTGCCGCGTAAGTACGATAGGATCTTAAGTGCGGGCGCTGGTAAAACGAGGAACGGTCGGGCGACTTTTTAACGAGACACATCTTACAGCACGCGGAAGCAATAGTTTATCGCGTTGAATCTCATCTGAATTTAATAAAGATACGACGGTTAAATGTATTCAGGAATAATGCGGGAGGAGAGAAGAGCGAGGGATTCGTCCGTGAGAAGCTCTCGCTTCGAGGAATCGAGCTGGATCGAGCGCGACTCGAAACCCTGCAATTTCGAATTTACCGAGAGGAGGAAATTTCAGTGCCCGTGGACCGTTCGATGGGGAAGGACCATTACAATGTTGGCATTTCACGCGTAATAACCGAGTTCCTTACGAAGAACTCGGAGTGTGCGATTTGCACGAAGATTTCCCGTGGTGGAGGAGAAAAGGCAAAGTGGCCGGGGCCAATTCTGCGCCCGTAGATGTACGAGACGCTCGTAAGTTTCTCTCGCGCGTGCTAATACCGTTCGCGTTTCTCTCCGAGACTCCGCGGCCATTTTAAGGTGGTTGGACGACAGTTTGAGAGTCGCAGGATGCCTCGTGCGAAGATATTTTACATCGCTCGAAGGATATTTGCCGATCTTCCTCTCGATTCGTTCCACCTGGCTCCGTGAATTCGAATAATTCATCGTGAAGATTCACAACGATGTACCGACTGTTTGCACGTGGAATTTTGAGGAACCAAATGAAACTTAAATTTCGACGAAATCCACGGACTCTTTCGAGGAGACACGGCGTTTAATTCTCGAGGGGTTGTTTCCCCGATATTTACCCGCGGTATCAGCGGGCAAAGTTGTCGCAGAAATTTCGTAGAGTTGGCGAATTCAAAGGCGGTCAGTGCCGCATTGTCGGTATGATTTATGCTGATTAAGACTGTGGTAGCGAGCGCTATCGCCGACTTGTAAGTCATGGGCAGGTAGAGGGCGACTTGTGAGTTGCAAGGTGGCTGGTTGCAAGCCACGGTAACGGTGTGACAGTGTCGTGCGGGGTAATTTAGTGCGCACCAAGGTTTCTGGTGTATAACGCATTTATACAGGTATTCTCCTCTCTCGTTCTCTCTTCTCCGGCTTCTCCTCTCGACCCTCGCCACTTCTTCTCCTCCTCGTCCTCCCGTTCGTCCTCCTCTTCGTCGTCCTTCTCCTCGTCCTCGTGATCTCTTGGTCTCTTTTGGTCTCTTGGTCTCTCCTCTCGTTCTCCCCCTTTCTCTCTCTCTCTCTCGACTGCTTTGAGAGAGACTATATCGTGCAGTGGTCGCGGGCATAGGTATAAGGTTAGTACCTATAGGTATAATATAGGGAGTGAAGCGAAGTCCTATTCAAAGCGGATGATTCAGTGGCCGCTGCTGCGGCTGGATAAGATCTCGTACCGCGCCGCCTCGTTCATCTTAACCGCGAGTCTGACCAACCTGTAACTACGTAACCACCCGAACGACCAATCCCTCTCCGTATCTTCCTCCCGTTTTAAGAAACCCCAGGCTCGTGAACAAATTTTAAATTGAACGCTTCGCTCTGCCGCGCTCGCCGGAGACCCGAGGTGCAGCGTTTGCGGATGATCCGTCGTCAGGTGCGCGTCGTCATGGTGCAACGATCGTTTGAGGCTTTCGGTGATCGACACGGACTTTGAGGTTTTACGTTCGTTAGGTTTTACGGTGCTTTCCGCTTGGTTTGATAGAATTGCGACATTGTTGGGAGACGATCTTCACGGTTATCGAGGCGAAACCGACACATGGGCGTTAGAATTTTAATGCTTGCAGCGGGGTTAATTAAAATTCTCCGATCGTTTTTAGAACCATTATATGAAGATTGTATACGATTTTTCAATCGGAAAGCTTCAAGATCGAACGTCTGTGACGAGTCGAACGATCGAGAATCTCTGAGATTTCAGCTTCGCCTGTTTTTCTAACAACCGACGGTATCCGTACTTCAATGGAATCCGTCCGATTTAAACGTTTCGTGGTCCACGCCACGGTCGACGTGAAATTCCATTTTCATCCGGCTTCCTTTTGTTTTCTGATTCCTAATTTGCATATAACATTCTCTGCCAGCGTCTATATCACTCCAAGTAGATTGTAGATCGCCACGGTGTTATATATCACGTCGAAATCCCAAAGGTTACCTACTTCCACTCCACACCGTCGCCCGAAACCTCACGGACACGGTTCGGCGAGTAACGCGAGAGCACAGGTAAGCGAAAAATCCTGCCGATTCCCCACGAAAATCCCCGAACTTCGAGAATTCCTCTCGACTTCTCCCTCGAACAGCCTTGTCCTGTATCCAATAACGCGAAATGAAATTCCCTCTGATGGGGGTAGAACTCTCGAATCGATGGATTTTTTAATGCGCCAGAAAAGTTGGCGGGACGAGAGGCGATTTTTGGCAGCGCTTTCTCGTATCGCGGCACGCGGATATCGTGAATGGAGTAGCCGGGGAACTAGTTTGCTCCAACTTTCTTGATTTATGGGAGTTCATTATTATTTTCGCGCGACGGAATAATCACGCCCCCTTCCGCGGCCCGCGAGAGAACCTAAAACTACAACCGGAGTACGTTGAATAACGGAGCAGACCTCTCGTTTTTTTTTTTTCTTTTCCTTTTTTCGTTCTTCGCCAACGCGACTCCTCATTTCGCGGCTGATTATTAATGGCAGCTACAGACCGGTGATGTCGGAGGGTAACCGAGGGCGCGGATAACGTACGACCGATTATCGATTTTCACCAGTTCAGTTTTTGGGCGGATAAAAAAAGTGGTGGAAGGTCGACGTGAAATCTGGAATCGGTCGAGATTACAATTCGTTGCGATCGCTTTGTGCGAGTCAAAGGTATAGGTATTATTGGGAGCTGAGAAGCTGGAAGGATGAAGGTTGTAGGAGACAAGAAAAATTCAGTCTGTGTTTTTTCCAATAAGAAAAATTCTTTTTATGTATTAATACATCAAGATCATATTGCACAAACTACCCGTGGTTCCGTTCGATCGTCCTTCGACCTGTTCCATCTTCTAAGCGCCTGACAGTACACCCATCACCCGACGTTTCGCCGATTCTCACGATGGACCACGAATCCTTCGATTTATTCAGAATTCCCTGACTTTCCAGGATCCTCCGTTTATAACGCGAATATGGATCGACGTCTGACGATCTTTAGTGCGCCATTATTTCGCTCCTCCCCATATTCCCACTATTACCCGCCGAGTGTAAAGCATCGAGCACAATTTGCACCCCGCGAGTCGTGAATTTCTGCAAGCCGGTGAGTGGCCGATTCGTCAGTAATTGAACGTTTCAACGACACAGGCTCATTTTCGAAAAGGCACCTTTGAAGTAAGAGTCCGAGGGGCCCGGTAATCATAGTTTCTTGCGGTTAAGCGTGATGGCGTCTTGGTCGTTGAAACCGGCTCTCCCCACTGTTATCCGTCGCTTATGCACCTTGCTGGTGGGGGGCCCCCCGACGGTCCGATGGTGCACCATCCATGCACCATAGATGCTTCATCGATGCTCCATCCGTGTTTCATCCGTGCTTCATTGGTGCTCGAGCCAACTTGAAATACCGCAGACTTGTGCTTCGATTTGTACTTCGCTCGATATCCGGTTTTTCAGCCCCTGTAATGAAGATTTTGCGGGCCGTCCTTCCACTCTCGAATCGTCAAACCTAACCGATCCCGATGCCGTTTGCGGTCCGCCGATGATCGATGGATTTTTGTACGTGAATTTATCCTATACTTTGTAGTCGATCCTTGATCCTTGATGAGAGAAAAGCTTTGGGTATTTTGAAATTTTTTAAATTTACTCTTGATTATTCACTGTTGGTCGATGATAATAATTAGCATAGGTTGTCGAAGGATATTTAGGCGAAGAGGTCTCTGTATTTCGTCGATGACTGGTCTCTGTAGATGACGTAGCGTAAATTTCAATTGGACAACGTTTAATTAAAAATCCACGAATTATCGTAAACCCACGTTTTTCACCGATGCAACATCGTATCTCGATTTTTGCTTGGAGACTGGGTATAAAATAATAATAACGTATCCACGACTCGTTACAGGTGTATTTGCATTTCCGTGTCTCCGGTGTTACAATAAACTGGTGGAAAAATATGAACGGTAACTGGGCTCGTCCGAGTCCTGCTAATAATACGCAATAAATATGCGAACTTGAATTTTCATCGGTCATCAAATTCAAAGTCGAGCACACAGTCGGTCGGTAAATAATTCGATACAAAATTACAGTAAATGTAAAACAAGAGAAACCCCCGGGATACGTGATGTAGATGGTAAAAGCCGATCGCAGGTTGATTCACGAGCTGAGAAGTCCACCGGTACGGCCATTTTGCGTCGGACTATTTTGCGCTGAAAGCAAGAAGATGGTAGCCCATAGTGACCCGGTTGCAAATTATCGAATCATCTAGCCCGGTACTTGTTAACTGGTACAAGTTAAGTCATTACTGCGGAATGCAGTCGTGCCGGGGCATGCATTATACATTTATGTTTCTCTGGCCTCCCATAAGTCCGCAATGTGCCACCGAAGAACTAGCCGCTGCGCCGTCCATGGTTCTTTCAATGATCTATCGTGACCGGTCTATCCCTTTCGAAATTATCGCTCCCAGTTTTACGTAATACTTTCCCGCGCATACTGCTTCAATGAGATTCCAGTCTCGTTGGACGATCCTTCGTATTCATCTGTGTGAAAATTTTGCAAAAGTCAACTTCTTTCTACCCGCACCAATATATACTTCAGCATAGTAGAACAATTTTATAAACATGATAAAAAGTATTGAATTGTTCAGCAAAATTAATAGTTCTCACTGCGCAGGATTTAAATTCTACCGCGAAACAATTATCCAAATACTTCATGAATAGAGATAAGAATGAATATTATTCCTAAAATAATTGCAACTCCTTCTAGAAGGCCAAGTTGTTTTTTCATTTGAACTTTTTCAACATCAAGATGCTTCTGTGTTTGGGACTCATCATCTGAACTTATTATTTGCATTTCTCTTGAAGTTTCATTCAAGATTTTGGTGACCATCCTAGCAATTTATTCAAGTTCATGAATAATTGAGTCAGACCACTGTCAAAAATTCTACAAATCATTCCACTCCGCAAGACACCCTTCACCCGTCTACCTTTCAGCATCCAGAAGTCAATGAAATAAATTCCATTTTCGAAACTCAACAAAACGCATTCCACCGTCATCTCCCACAAACCCACCCCGTTCCACGACAAACCCACTCCGTTCCACGACAAACCCACCCCGTTGCACGACAAATCCACCCCGTTCCACGACAACCCCATAATCCCGGCGTAAAAGCGACCGTATCCGCGATAAGGTGCAAGAAATTCGCGCGACATCGGTCGAACGTGCGAGAGCAGGGAGGGAGAAAAAGCTTAGCAGAGCCGTGTATTAACCTCGCGCAGTCCTTTGTGAACGCAGAAGGTACGCTCGCGCGTACGCTCCTCTCCTCGCCCCGTGGCCTCTCTCCTCCTCCCGTGGTCTGTGCCCATAGAGTTGGAAATAAGGCGGCAATAAAGCATATGTAAAATATATTCTGGAATTCCTTTTAGGACGCAGATATATGGGTGGTTGGTGGGTCGGTTGCCCGCTGGTAACCGCGCGCTCTCTCTCCGTTCCCCTTGCACACGTCCGACCGAGAGGGGGGGGATCTACACGCGTGCAGTCCTCGTATGCGTGTACCAACCGCGTGAGTTTATAGATGCGAGCCGATGTAAGTAAGACAGACGATCCGTTTCGTTAGAGAGGGTGTCGCTCGCTCGCGCTCGGGGTTACCCACCTGTATCAAACCCTTCTGCCACCCTTCCTCCCCTTACGTCCTCCCTCTACCACCTTGGCAGCGGACTTTTTCGTCTTTCCGCTCGTCTTCTGCCGAGGTTTGCTTTTTGTTTTCGGGTCGCCGTCTTATACCGGCTGTATTTGCATCGGCCTGGGGAACTTCGCGAATATATGACGTATACCGGTCTGCGTCTACTGAAATTCTCGATGCTCCTCTTCCTTTGATAAATGCGACCCTCGCGTCTCGTGGATCAGGGGGTGAGCTTGGTATATTTGTTGCTGGAATTACCGGGGAAGAGTCGAAGGTCTTTCGAGGAGTGCTTCCATGGATTGCGCGGGTTCTTTGTTTAAGTAAATAGAAGTAGAACGTACGGTGGATGCTGCGTTGTTAGGGGGAGGATTGCACCGTTCGGAGATCTAGATCGAACGGTTGGATAGGTGATGCTTGGGTACCGGATATTTTGCTGTTATCGAGCTCTTAGAGAGGATGATTGCATAGAATGTTTTTTATTCGGTACTTTGTTCCGGGATGTGAGTCGTTGCGAGCAATCGGATGATCATAGTTGTTAGAAATAGCGTTCGGTCTATGCAGGGTGCAGCTGGCGATGCCGATAAAATCTGGCGGTCTGTGTAAAACTAAATGTACTGCATTTTGCGAGTCTATGGAAGGATCAATTTTATATATGAAAAGATGAAGAAGTAAAAAATGAAAGAAGAAGAACTTCGTTCTCTGGGCGCCATTTTATCGAAAATTCAACCACGAAGGGCTTCGAAAATGAGGCAGCAAGGAGGTGGAAATCTTGGACGGAACAGAAGAAGAAGAAGAAGAAGAAGCAGCGGCAGCGGGAGCAGAAGAAGAAAAAAGGGATCGTGGCGTCGTCTTGCTCGGGGGATGAGCGCAGCCGAGAAAGAAAGAGAAAGATATACGGAGCCGCGAGGTGTCGCCTTACAACCGGCTCGGTTCGCTTACCTACGAAGCCTCTTTTGCATGCCATCTCCTCCACCATCTTGGCTCGCGTTGCTCTTTTGCGCTTCGTTCCTCGGAACGTCCTCCTTCTTCTTCCCTTTTGCTCGCGATGCACCGTTGCGCGTTCGGTCTTTGCATAATTATTACAGTTACCGCGAGTAGCAGCTGGTTCGCCGGAGAAGAGGCTGCCTTGTTTCTCGCTTCTGCCTTAAACCCCCTGCCCTTCTCGATGCCTCGCCGTCGTGTTCGTGGAGCCGTGAGTCGACGTGGAAGGATCTTTTTGACTCTCGTGCACGCGTTAATTAAATTTTCGGACACACGCGAACCTTTCGTCGCCATTCTTCTCGTGCAGTTCGTTGTCTTTGGTCGATCGAACGTTGGAAGGAAGCTGTTATAGCTCGCAAATAGAGAGAAGTCCACTGGGTTGTGGTTTGTTCTGATTCGCCTGACGGATAGAGGCATCCCTCATTCTGACGTCATTTCTATCGTCTTATTGGCCGAAAGAGCCGCACATTCGTTACGTCGTCATGGGAACGACGAAAGAAGTTTTCGGTTGTCATTGGCCGAGCTTATGGTGGGGACAGGCGGTGCAAGCGACACTCTCCCCTCACTCCGTGCCTCATACCGCGCGCCTTCTCTGTTTTTGCGAGCTCTACGATGGGGATGAACGAGTTTGAAAAATTATCTCCTACGTAATACTGCTCGAAGCTTGGATTCTCACGTAACGTAGAAACTGCTCGTCCGTTTAGCAATGAAAACTGTTGAATTACAGTTTCTTTTGTTAAAGATGTAAAAAATAGTGGAACTAACGAAACAAGTGGAGTGTTGGTACGAACCTGCAATTCGCTAGGACCGAAATACATCGCAAAACTGACGAGGGACGTTTACACGAAAGTTAGGATGCTCGGTAGATTACCGTGATATTCTCGTTGGTACACGCGACGCGAACAAATGACTTCCCTCTTGTGTTCCACGACCTCCCGGAGCTGTCGTGCGATGCGACGCGGGCAAACAAATGCCGTACATTTAAATAAGATCGCCGTCTCTTTTCGTTCTTAGCCGGGCACTAGAATACAGAATAGCTCGTACGGGGCTAGCGATACGCGAATCCATGATTTACGATCGGCCTTCGTGCTATTTCGTCAACGTTACCGACGAGCTATACCCTCGGACTACTGATTCGAACGGATCGGTGCTCGTTCGCGGCATTGAACGCGCAAAATTCTGCGCGGATTGCAAGGAATTCGTAGATGCCTCGCCTTTCAGGAAATATTTAATCGTGCCTGACAAACGTTAGCAGGAATTCCTCCTCGAGATAATCCAATCGTCCTGCAATTTTATTTTGAATTTCATTTGACCCTCTCAAACGATTCGTCAATTTATTAGATATTGCAATGCTAACTATTTCCAATAATTAGATTCTGCTCAAATGTATGCTTTTGCGAGAAAACTCCCACTTGAACGGAAACAAAAATTGCGGACAAACAACCGACGATATTTAACCCTTTGCACTCCGCTTTTACCGCAGCGGCAACATTGTAATAGAAGCTGATAATTTTTATTTTTTTTATATCGTAGAATATAATTTTAAAATGCATACGCTTCTTTTTTAATGACAAAGCAAGACTTTCAATTTTCCATAATGTGCACTCTCACCGTGTAAATAGTCCTGAAGTAGCTTATGGTAAAAGTTACTCGGAGTGCAAAAGGTCGAAGCGCTAAGACGTTGAGCGCTACCGGTATTTCGCTGGTTTCATCATTTTTGCTGAAGTGAAACATTTTCTATTAAAATCACACTTTTGCATAGCAGTATTTTGCCTTCTTAATGGCAATATTCAAATACCGAATGTATCAGCAAGTTCGTAAATATTACAATTTCAAAGTCACATGAAATTTCACTGCATTTAATAGTACCGGCGATAGAATTAATAGATTAATTAGGTTTCATAGAACCCCATGGGGTTCAACGTGTTAAAGAAACGTTAAAACGAAGCTACGAGCGAAAAGAGCAAAGAGCAACCTTTGAAACCTCGCTTCAAACCCTCTATGGCCTCCAAATAATTTGTCCTAAATTTTTATCTAATATACCGTAGCCTCGATAATTCGAAAGCCGCCTTGAACAACAAGTCCGAAGCAAAATGGCCCCGTCACTCGCAGCTGAAAAATTTTCGAAGAAAGAAGTCAAACCGTTAAAAATGTACAACAACGGACCAATCATCCGGCAGAAGCCCCTCTCGGTTCGACGTTAAAGTAATCTCTAGCCATCCGCTTCTGCTTTATTCCTCCCCGGGAAAGCTGCGGCGCGTTGTACGCGTGGGAGAGGGCAAAGTCGCCACCTTGCCCGCGGCACGGCAGCCGCGCTTATTCAAAAGTGGCTGCACGTAAAGCCGATATCTTATTCTCGAATGCTCCATTCGTTCTTCTTATGGTATATCCCGCCGTGGCTGCCGGCGACATTCTTGTCCGCGTCGCGTAACTCTCCTCTCTTCTTCGGCCGGTCTGCGCGCCGGGCTCCTTTCGCCCCGATCGCGATTGCACCGCGTAACGACGAGTTTACCTCGCGATAGCTTTCGAGCTGCACGGAATAACGAGATCCCCCTTCGGCCGTTCGGAAATTCGAAAATGGGCTGAGTTCGCTGATATCGTCGCGGAACTCGTTGCGTTTATTAACCGTTCCGGCGGAGGGAGAGGTGAATTCGAGATCGTTGAAAACGCGAGACTGATGAGAGCTTGCGTCTGATGGTTTATTCTTTACGAAAGATAATGGATCAGAGATTGAGAACGGGCAGGATGAGGAGATGGAAGCTGGGAGGTAAGATGGAGACTCGAAGGTTGGCAACTTTGTTGCAGCGTTTATCTTTCGTTTGCGCAATTGATGCGCGATTTGCTTCGTTTATCGGAATTCGCGTTTCTACGTTCAATTTAATTTGCTTGCGGAATAAACTCTTTGACCTTAGGACCAACGGGTAGTTGGTTTATCAAATCGATGTACCGAGTTAAAGTCTAACCAGCTCCCTGTGCTACATAGACCGGTAGCAGAGTTTAAAGAGGGCTTAACGTGCTTCAACTACAATAGCTTGCACCCTCGGCAATGGGAGAAACTCTAAATCCCTTAAACGTCTCTTTAAAAGCTGTGTAAAGCTTATAAAAGTCCGTCGATGATCGGTAGCGGGCATCCACCGGGGCGACATAGACTCCTCCGCTTATTTCCGAGGCTACACCCCAAGTTTATTCGCGTTACAAGGGTTTACCGTGTATTTACGATCGTTGAGGCTTCCGTCGTCACACCCTGAAAGGCACCTCTCCTCTCTCCCTCTCCGTTCTCCCTCGGTTTCTTTGGAGGGAGGAAGACAACAACAGTGGCACGTCGCAGGGTCTCTTCGTTAGTCTCCGCTGTACATAACTTATTAATTACAGTTGACTAATGCTCTCCAGCTGTGCCGGTGCCATGGCACGGCACCACCGTCTTACGGTTTTACCTCCCTTGCTTCGTTCTCCGCGCGAACCAGCCCTCCTCCGACTTTCCCTCCGAGCTTTCTCGGCACCCCCTACGAGAGGAAAGAGAGTGGCGAGGACTCCGAGGGGGTGGAGACGCCCTGGCATAGGGAGGGAGAGAGAAAGCAAGCGCAGAAAAAGGTCGGGGCGCGGAGAGAAAGACGGAACGAGAAAAAGGATCGCCTCGTAGTCCAGGGAGAGAGAGAGGAGCGACAAAGGGGAAGAAAGAAAAGAAATAGGAAGGTCGATGGGGCGAGGAAGGTGGGACGAAAGACGGAGATAGAGAAAGAGGGAAGAAGAGAGGGCGAGGAAGAGGGTAGAGCGCGAGGGACGCCAGGCAGTAACTCACGCCCCCGAGAGGATTACCTACCTTGGCAAGGCTGGAGAGGAGGGTATACCCCAGGTTGAGCTACGATCTTGCTGCGTAGCTACGCGTTTCTCATACCGAGTGTCTCCGGGACTCCCGTGCCTCGCAAACAGAGTTCCTTGCGGGCGTGAGCGAGCCTCTGCGTTTCGGAGGGCCACCGGAAGCTCGAAACTTACGACACGTGAACGGGAAGCTCGCCCGGCGAGCCGAAAGAACGGCTCGTCTCTGTTTCGAGACGGGAAAGAGAATTGGACGGAGAGGCCTTCTAATTGCGCCGTTCCTAACGATTTATGCGATCCATTCGCTCGAACGGAGGAAAGCTCGGAGACTGTCTTGATTATGGGAATATTTATTCCCTCGACGCGTAGCCTAACGCATGTGCTGGCTGGACACGATAATTGGAAACCTAGCATGCGTTAATTCTTTGCGGTGTAACGTCGAGTCATCGTTCGTCGCAGGAAATTTATCTACGACTTTCCTCCTCCTGCTGAAGACGTTCGCGTTAACCTTACTCGAAGAATCATCAAACATCCGACGATCTTCGAAGCAGATTGTAAACGTTACGACAAACTGTACAGCAACGGAACGAAACTCCGACGGATCTTCCCCAAAGGCACCGTTCCAGAATTCCATTCCGCCGACCACCCCCGTTAGAGAGCGGCGAAAGGAAACACGGGGGTTGATCGATAAACGGCGTCGTGGTACCCGTCGACGATGTATTCGCGAGTCAGTCGGCGCACCAAATTGCCCGTGTTTAAATTGACCCCACGGCCGGCGAATCAACGTAACGAGAAAGTCGAGCGGAAGGGGAGATTTCGATTGATGCGGCCATCAGTAACCATCTTGCAAACTAAACCTCTCAAACGCTCTAACGGGGGTTGCGCAAAGTTATAAGCCTACAGGAAATATCTCACGGGGAAATCCCGCGAGGTTCTTCCTCGTCTTCGTTCGAGCCAATTCACTTACTTTGATTTGATTGGGCCTGCGTATGATCTGGTTTTGGCGGGTGCACGATCTCCGCGAAGGGAAACGACGACGAGAGAGGGTGGAAAGGGAGCGCGAAGGGGGTGGCCCGGAAGGGGAGGTTCGGTCTCGCTCGTGTTTTGCGAGTAGCAGAGTTATACCGGCAAATCCCCAGCAGCAATCAACGTATTGGCTGTTCTTATTAGAGTTGGCAACAGCTAAGTCTCCCTCCGCCTCCATTTATGGTCGAGTACGTCGAAACTCTCGCTGGAGTTTCTTAGGTTCGACCCCAACGGGCTGGAACGTCATCCTCGACGAGGCGAAGAAGTATCCGATAATTCCGACGATTTCTGGATCGAATTTCAGTTTTAATCCTTCCACTGACTTTGGGGAAGTTTGCTGGTTTCACCTTTTAACGTTGACTTTGGCGTATTCGAAACTACCCTCTGGATATTGCGACGTCTTTCGCTGCTTTTCAACCTGCTTTCAGATAGAATTTTAATGTAGCGCGAAATTTTTGCGGGAAATTATATTCACCGGTTGTCTAGAGGGTTGAAGGACGGATTGCAGGTGGTACTTCTGTCGAGAGGTAAAAAATTATATTAACCCCTTGCCCTACGATTTCTTCTGCGACTGATTCCGCAATAATGGAATAATTAGATTGCTAAAATAAAAATTTCTTAGAGATTCCTGATATATTTTAGAGTTTAACGCAACATAAATAACATAGAAACAATTTTATCGCGTCATGTTCCACTGATATTTTCAATTTGATAATTTCTGGGTGGCTTCAAAATTTCCTGTTTCATCAACATCACAAGTGTCACCCGTTGTTAGGGCAAAGGGTTAATATTCTTAAATTTTAGCAATTGTGAATGTAGAATTTCTTTGCAAATTGAGGGAAAACAGTGGAAGGTAGCGTTAAATCTCGATGTAAGAATTTTTGACGCAACTTTTCTCCGTGCAAAGATGATTTTCCAAGGGTTCTCGCCACGGCGAAAAAAAACGGGCGAATCTGTCGGCCGTAAAAATTGAGGATCGAATAAATTGGTTGCTTTGCATCGAAAAACAGGCCGCTGGGTGGAAGTTTCATCGGAGGAGGAATTTCGAAGGAAATACGAGGAAGCGTATTTTTTAGGAAAAACGTGACTAACGGCGGAAATATTTCTACTCTAAACGCGCCTCTTCTCTTGCTTCTCTCTTCGTCGAACCGACCGTACCTCCCTTTTTCTTTCGTCCCTATTCCCCGACCATCGCCACCCACCGATCCTCCTTTTTCCTTCCCTGGATGAAACACGTTTCACGGTCTCAGCATAAAATTTATCCACCCCCTTGGTTAAACAGCCACGCACGCCTCTTCTTACTTTTCCGGGAGCGTGGCAGGCAGGCTCGGGAATTTTCCCCTAATTTCGTTTCGCTCAGGATATCCCATGGGTCGAACCTAACATGGGGTGAGTCGGCTGCGATGGCTGACCGGGCAAGGGGGAGAAGAATCTACGAATCGGCGGGGGAGAAAGCAAGAAGACAAGCCAAGATAAAAGATCGAGAGCGGAGAAACTTTCGAAGGATCTCTCGAGAACTGCAATTTCATTCTTCGCGAATTACGATTTGCATCTATACCTTCATCTCCCACAAATCATCGATAACCCGAGTAATTTCGTTCTTTCACCCTCCGAACTTCCGGTTCGGCTGCTCCTCTTCCATAATTCTACCGTGTCTCGGAGCGTAGATAAAGAATCGACGCTATCTGGAGCAACAGAAAGCATCGCACTCTTCAGAAAAATATAACGATACATTAGTAAACGTCGAACCTTCCAACAAACAGCATCGCCAATCCCCAAGAAAAATCTTCCAACTACCCTTCGATCGGCACTCGTCGGAATGCGAGGGTCGAGAAAGCATAAAGAAACGGGCGCACCGAGCAGAAATAAGGCTTTGTCACATTTTCTACTTTGCGGTGACGTATGGGGGTGGCTTAATTGGGTGAACCCCCGGTTTTATTTATAAGTCGTAGCGAGTCTATCGCTGCAGCCCCTTCGTTCTCGCGGAGAAGCGCGTTTGCTCGGTAAACGCGGCCATAGGACGGGGGTGTAACCCGGCGGCAAGGGTGAGGAGGTTGCCGGGTGGAAAGGAAAGGAGACACCTCGACGGGGTCGGTGTGACAAATAACCCTTATAAACGGTGCACCATAACTCCGAGGGCCCTTCGCGCGACGCGAACTCGGCATGACAAGCTGAAATGAAAATCATGGGGATGTTGTAGGAGGACCAAGGGACGCGAGGATGGGAACGGCGAGCGGCGGAGGATGCGGGGGTTGAAAGCGAGAGAAGAGGCGGCGGCCAGGGGTGGCCGTTCGGACGGCGGGCCACTTGATTACGTTGCGATAATAAACATGACGCCGATATGAACTCTGCTTCGCCCTGTCTGCGCGATATTGTATAATGGCCAAACTGGAAATTGTTCGAACCGTGCGGTGGAGCAGGGCGGACTCGAGCGCGCGTGTGACTTTGCGCGTTCTGCGTCGATAATAGATCGGCGCGGATACGATTGTAAATATGACGCGTTTATTGCCCCGCCGTCGTGCTCGTATTGGCCTGTGAAAGTGTACGAATTGTTGGCGATACCGGCGGATAGATCGCTCGCTGTATCGGTTGCCTTCGTAGCCGATTTCATTTAAAATTCTTTGAAAAACGGCGCCGCGGTAATGGAAGTAATCGGCCTCCGGCTACGGATCGCTGATTTCCGATCGATGCGAAAGATCGGAGATTAAAGTCCGTGTACGTTCTCCGCCACCTTAACGATCCTATCCGATTTCACGGCCTCTCGCAGCTTCGAAACACCAAACGCCTCTCCAATTTCTTCGCTACCGAACGCGTTAATCGTCCAGGACAATTGTCACCGCCGTTAATTTCTCGCCCCGTCGAACGTCCCCTCGTCTACGCCGGGATGCGTCGATTAATTATTCGCAACAATTAAACCCTTCGAGTGAAATTAATTTCTCGGCGTATCGCTTAATAACCACGGCCAGGAACCGAAGCTCGTTCCGTTGAAATTAATTGTTTCGAACGAGGCTCGCGCGAGCGAATCGCCGAGGGTAAAAACCCAGGGATCGCGGTGGCGAGCAAAAATCGCATTACGGATGTTTATACACTTCGGAACGGGGTTCGAGGACGATGGTGTGTGCGAGAAAACGCGGAGAAAGAGAGCTCGCGTCCTGCTGCTTACGCTCGAAGGGGGTGGAGAGCCGTTCGGATTCCGTGCCGGTGGCAGAGGTGAAACGGGAGGGTTTTTACGAGGCAGTAACGGCCGATAAGGTGAGCTTGCGCCCCCATCGGCGAGCTTATTCCGCTACTGTACCCAAGTGGCTGCTCGACACTACCTAGGCTACTGTCGTACACTCTCTTACTTTCTCTCGTTCCCGTTCGTTCGCTGCAAGTGCCGAGTCACTTACTCTCTATCTAAAATCGTTTGCGCCTCTTTCTTCTCCCTTCTTTTTTTTTCAACGGCCGCTACGTGGAAATACCGGCATTTGCTGGGATTTTTACATTCTTACGGGTAACAGATGCCTCGTGAAATCTATCCGTGGAAGGCGCGTGGTTTGCGGTTTGGTTTGAGGGAGTTCGGTGAGGGTAATTGCAAGTCCAGGGGAATTTTTATGGGCTGCGATCGTTTCCGGTATTATGTACGACTGGGCGAATGTTTTAGGGACAGGCACGAGGTTTCCGTTGACTCTGGGCAACTGGGGCAAAACGATGAGATGATAGAACATTTGCAATATTACCGGTATATTTTCGATCAGAGAAACAGCCCTATCGCATCTACTAGAACTTGCGCAAAAGTACCCTCCCGACGAGCGATTCGCGCAAACTTGACCTTCCAGATCCCCAAGAGTCTCCGCGAGTCCTCTCTCAAACCAGAGACGATATAATCAAGATCCTATGGGTAACGCGATCCCCGCATCATCGATCTACGAAATACCGATCGCCACAGGTATCCCCGGTTTCTCTGTGCTCTAGCGCTTCTTCGAAAGTGAACCCGATCGTTCCACCTTCTTCCTTCGTCTCGTCGTGTCCCTCTCGCGCCTTCTCTCGACAAGGGCAACGGAGTAAATCGAGAGGAGAAAAGACACGGTGATCGAGTCGGTTTGAAAAGCGTTCGGTTTTGTTGGTTGCAGGAGCGAACGGAATGCGCAGGCGCGGCCGACAGACCTACACGCGCTACCAGACGCTCGAACTCGAGAAGGAATTCCACACGAACCACTACCTCACCAGGCGGAGGCGGATCGAGATGGCACACTCGCTCTGCCTGACGGAACGGCAGATCAAGATCTGGTTCCAGAATCGGCGGATGAAGCTGAAGAAGGAGATACAGGCGATCAAGGAGCTGAACGAACAGGAGAAGCAGGCGCAGGCGCAGAAGGCAGCGGCAGCAGCGGCCGCGGCTGCGCATCAGCAGCAAGGGGGAGGTGGGGGACCGGAGGGGGCCAACTAGGGGTACGCCCTGCACCGGAGCCCCCCTGACCACCCTACCGCCAATCCACACCACCCTCTGCTAGCACCGCAATGTACACAGCTATATTAAAGGTGAGTGATTCTATGTACCTTTACTTTCTGCTCTTTTTTAGCTTTGGAATGTCTTTGTTGTATTTTTTTGGCTGTGACGGATATCAAAGTTTGGACGTTCGAGCAGTGTCTAAGTTTTAATTCTCCGCTGTCTGGGAGCTTTTTGACGAATTGTTAGTTAATTTGCAATAGTCTCTGTGATTTGAAACCCATGTAGAAATGAAGTTACAGCCAAAAAATACAAAGATAGAGAATGAATAAAACAAAGAAATTTCCCTTGCACCAGACCATGGTACGTGGCAGTACTGTACTACGTTATTTCCTGTTCTACCATAATTGAACCGAATTGGGAAAATTTATCGTTCCGATAGGCAAGACTAGGATAGATTTGAAAAGAAATATGCTGTTTTAGTTCCTGTTATGGATTTAGCACGCGCAGCCGGTACCAAAAGCCGTTAACCTTTCGTTGTCCATCTCCGTGTACAGTTCCGAGACCACGGTTCCGGTCCAATTGGTCAGATCAAACCCGTCGACGTTTACGCCAATGTTCCGTACAATTCGCGTTGTCTGTCCTAACCGAATTAAACCGGATCACCTGGCAGTTCACCCTGCGACACAGTCGAACCGGAAGTAGGGGTCGTGGTAACTTGGCGGGGCGTGGAGGGAGAAAGTTTAATCGAAGCGCGATTAAGCGAGGTAAATTGCAGAAGTTCGCGAGAGACTTAAAGGATAATGATTTCGGTCGTTTGCTACTTTCAAAAGAATAAATCACGAAGGTCGCGCGAGCCTATTAGGGTTGATGTATCGCGCGGAAATTTACGAGCATCCGCGGAAAACGTCGGGTAAAGAGCGTTACAAATGGGAGGCTGGCTTTTAGCCGTTCCTGCCTTAAAATTAAGTTTAGTCGGTATACTTAATGAGGATAAACCACCTGCGAGCGTGCCTTCATAATTCCCTAAGTTATTCCGTTTGCGTGCATTTAACTCGCGGTGAGCGTGTATCTCAGAGGGGGGGTTGCAGGGAGGCGCGGTTTCTGGCTGCTGCAACAGCCAGGGGGTGAAATGTTGCGCCATCGTGATTTTCATATTTTTCTATTTTATCGGGGGCAAAAGTTCTACGGCCGAGTAAACGTGACTTCTTGCCCACGGTAAGAATCTTCGACGTGGCTTAGGGTAATTCTCAAAGACCGCCGCTTCGAACCGTTCCGTCGGGGTTAAGAGATAAAGATTTAAGAAACGACGTTTCCAAACTTTCTCCTCGTTTCTCCGACCCTCGGTTTTTACAGCGCGAAAATAGAAGTCGTAGAGCGTTGCACGTGGAAAAATGGGGGTTTGAGGGGGTTGGGTAGAAAAAAAGAAGAGAAAACGGCTCGGAATAGTAGCGTTGTTTTGTCAGGGGCGAGTGGGGGGTGCACGCGACTACGGGCTCGAAAAGAAAGTAGAAAGTTTCGGGCAGGTAAGGAGAGAAAGAAAACAGGAAGACACCGAAAACGGTGCCAATTTCGCTGTGCTATCTTCTACCACGAAGATCCTCCGTATAATTTGTATTTTAGTCGAGGGGCTACCATTCATTGCTGGGAAACGAACGACCCTTCGAATTGCTTTGCCGGGGCAATATCGGCTGTAAAAAAAGGTCCTCGGTTTTTCTGCACTTTCACGAAAATCTCCGTTGCGCGCCGATGGCGGTGCCGCTTTTATGACTCTTTCCATGTTTGGATGACGGAGAAAAGAAAAAAAGAATCCCGGGAAATGTCCGTGGATGTTTTGTGCCGAGTTGGCAAAGTAGACAACCCGACGCGCGCCGACGTTGGCTCTCGTTTCATCGACGTCGTTACGTCGACGTATCGACGAGCATCCGTTGAACGTCTTTTGGTTAACATTTTGCAGTCATGTCGACGAAACGCTTGCGAATGTTCGTGAAAATTGGAGTTACTTTGTACTGTTTTCTTATTCAATATTTGATTAATATGGTAGTTATTGGAATTAACTGGAAAAATTATTTAGTTACTTGAAGAAAAGAAAATATGCGGTATTACGAGAATAATTCGAAATTTCTTAAAAAAATTCCTTGTCTGCGTTTTTATACGGGCGCTAAGTCCTTCGCAAATGAAATTTCTCAACACCGCCGATTAAATCCCGCCACTGTCTTCGATTATTGCCAAGCAATATTTCCACCGCGACGATATTCTGAACGAGTGGAAAAGTTCGCGGATAAACTTCCCCTGGTTCGTACGTTATATTTCAGGACAAAGGAATTCGCCAATTAACTCGACGTACCGGGTGCAGTAATTGTAGGCTATCCGAGCGTCGACTAAACGATACCGAGCCATTGATATTTAATCGACTCACTGGTTCCCTAACGCCAGGTTCGGCGAATGGGTCATTTTGACCCATTCCGAAATTCGTGAGGGAAATTACAGAAACCGTTTACATCTTTCTTCGCCACTTGCACTGACTTTTATTTATTCAACGAGACGAGTATATATCGGAATTTATTTTCATCAAAGCCTAATTTTGAAGTTTTCTGTGCGGTATACCTATTGATTCGTGTCAACAGAGTTAGGTATATAAGAAATGTCGGTAAACCTAGCAATTATCGCCAACGTCAATGCGCCATTTTTCTAAATGATTCGCTTCCCAATTTTCCCGAACGACAACGCAATTAATTTTCTTTCCCGACGGTCGGTGCAACCAAAAAACAACTGGTTTAATCATAGAAGCCTATCTGCGTTTCTCCTCTATCTGGAATCGACTTCCTGCGAATTTTGTTCTTTCCTTCTTTTTTTTTCTCCCCTCCCGGCATTTCAGCCGGCATAAATTTCCCGCGTTTTTACGACAGAAAGTGTATATCGTTAGGCGGTATGGAATATTGCCAAAAACTATAATCGCATTACGATAAAATTTATCAGGAATGAGGCAACGTAGGGAAGGGGTTGTAGATACGTCGCGTCAGAGCGTAAAATCGATTAGTCCGCCGTAAATAATCTCGTGACTTATAATATTACCATATTAATTACATATTATGATATTATTTATCGAACCGCGCGCCGTTTCTATTGCATTGTTGCGGGAGAGCGTTCATTAAATTGCACGTTGCGCTAGCAGTGCGAGCATTAATTTCTGCAAAGTGCGATATACACCCGGTTGAATAACGAACCGAATGGATTTTAGGGTGGATTTTCATTTTTTCGGCCACTTTGTTTTATCAGACGCGACGGCAAAGAGGGAGGGAAGGATCGAAAGTCTCGACCCTCTTCTTTTTCAGCTTCGTAGAGGAAGAGAGTATCCAATTAGAGGAGCTCCTATCGTCGGGTGGAGTCACGCCTTAAGAATTTGACGGACCACGAGCGTGCGGTTCCCATATGTCACCCTTTTTCTTTTTTACTTTGTCGCCTAAATAAAGAACGAAAGCGAGAGAGCTCCGGGCGCAGAGTCCGAGCCGATGGCGCACGGTCGCGCAGATATACGCCAAGATAAATTTTGACAGTGAACAAGAAAAGGCAATTTAGAAGGATTTCGGCGATCTACTTTTATAGCAAAGTTCGGCAGGGTTCGGTGATGAACGAGCGCGTCCCAACGGAGACCTAGGAGAGAACGCTAAGAGAGGAGTATTCTCGAACCTGGTATCGCGTTTTAAGTCCCGGTCGAAATTCTTTAACGCTTCGCGGAGGAAGAGTTATTCGAATGAGAAGAGAAACGACGTGGCTGCGCGCTGGAATGATTCATAAAATCATTTTGAGGCTTTCCATTAGAGGAACTAATTCTTTAGATTATTTTAATTGAAAGAGAGTACAATCCCGTTGGTTCGAACGCTGGAAAGATAGTTTCACGAATTATCCCGTAAGTCATTTAACGTTCGTGAATTATCGTCGCGAAGTATTCGAACTTTCCAGCTCGATCGTAACGAAGATATACCTCGGAAAAATAGAGAAGTCTCGCGCTAAAGTGAGGGACCAGAAACATGGCATTTGGGACGGAAGGGGAGATTGCTCACGCACCGTCTATCCCCGCCATGTCGGTCCTGGAAACTTGAGATCGTCGAATGTCAACCGAAAACAAAACACTCCTTTCGTCGTTCACATGAGGACGCAACGAATGTGCGGCTCTTTCGGCGAATAGCGCGTTAGAATCAAAAATGTCGTCGGCATGAAAGATGTCTCTATCCGTCAGGCGAATCAGAACAAAGTAGAGATCAGAGGGCTTCTCTACTTTTGCGAGGTATACCGGTATATACATCCAGCAACGTAATACTATAACGCGAGAGAGTCGTCGAACTCGCGCCGAATCCGATTACTTACAGCCGAGGAGCGATCGGTCCGTATGCATTTATCGTTGACATAAATCGTACACGGCCGAGTCAAACACAATTACTACGTTCACCGGCATCAATCAGAGGGCACGGAACGAGAGCGAGTAGGGTGCGAGAGAAGGTTCGGCACGAGCTGAGATTTGGTCCATGGTATCGCAATGCCATCTAGTGGCTTTAACGACATTTGGCTTAGTTATGGCCGACTCACTCCCCTAGGTTTCGAGGGCGTGGTTAAGGCGGGGACGACCGGTGACGACTATTTTGTCGCATTGGCTCGTTACTCTTTCTACTCTCGTTTCGTCGTTCGTATATGCGCTCAACGTTGTTTCCACGGTACAAAGTTGTCTTATCGATCTTTTCCGTGGGTTGCACGGCAAAGTATGAAAATGTACGGTGAGCACGCGATGCGGGATGGGTTTTTGGAAAGCCGCGATTCGGCCGTAACACGCTCGAAGTGCCCGTTTTTTCCGTTAATTGTTTAAGGTCGTTGTAGATGGCAGCACGTATCGAAAATGGTCTCGCTCGGTAAGGACGATGCTCTGCCTTACCGACGGCTCGATCGGTATATACCGCTTAATTTGGGGATTCCCCTACTTACCAAGCTTAACGCTACTCAACGGTAGTTCAATGATTGCCGGTAATGCACTTTATGGTTTGTTTTTATCGACCAAGTCGTACAGTAACTTACAGTGGTTCTGATTCTCAACGCAGAGGTATCCTCCGCGTCGGTGTGGAGTTGCCCATGTGAATCGATGCTCTCGGTTGTGTATGCCCCACGTACAACCGTATCCGCTGACTCGGCCCTCTTCGGCCATTCACAATTTTCCCAACGAACGCGTTCTCTCGCGCAGCTATTCGTCAATAATCCAATAAACTCCACAGCTACCGGTTTTCATGAAGATGAAATAAAGTACACGGACGGCGTTCGTGATTTTATTGCTCAGTAAAGCGCGATTTCGACGGATTGATGCGCGGATGTCTCTCCCTCGTGCCCCTTCCCTTTTCTCGTCACTCCTCGAGCTATTCCATTCGCTCGCTCGTCAAACGGTAGGTCGGGGATCTTTATTGGCTGTAAAGGAAGACATTTTACGATCCATAAAAGCGTTTATAGCGCTCGAGCAGAGAGAGTCTTACCTCGGTTCTTACACCCCGGTTATATCCATTACCCCTTCCGCGGCCTTTCCAAGGGCGGCCACTGGCACGCGCTCTCTCGACTGCCTTTGAGATTTACAGGTTACGCTCCCGGTAACACCTCGTAAACTTGGCTTAACGACTTTAACCGGGCCTAACTGCTTCCTTCCTGCAATCAGACCCTGACCTACCGCCCGCGCGGACGTCCTAGAAAAATTTCAAGGCGTCCATCGCATCCGATTGTTGCTTTTACGATTCCTCCGCCATTGTGTCAATTTCCCGCCAATTTTCTGCCGCCATTTTAACATATTAGTATCGACGTCCAATACTTAACCTAAATACGATATTTGTTTTATCCATACCGACACAATTCGTATCGTCAAATGTTCAATTACAATTATCCAATTATTATTAAACTTCGCGATTAAATGTTCCATGTTTTATCGTTGAGCAAACTTATATCGAGCGTTTCGGAGAAATGCCACAAAAAGTAATCTTCCTCCAAGCGCTTAATGGGAGGGAATATTCAGTGACGACTGGCGGTGCAATTAAACCAAGATTTATTTCGATTTCCGTGTACATGATACATATACAGCAGGTGCGTACGAACTCCAAGCGCGCGAAAGTTCTTCCTCCGCTTTAACGGGAGGAAATGGTGCACGGTGCTACGCTGTTTTATGATTTGTTTTGATTACATTTCATTACCATTTTACGCCTTTCGCTGGTAGATAACTGCCTGGCAATAATTCTTCTTTGTTGATTCTATCGCGACGTTTATGACCGTCATTATTAGCTGATACCACTTGAACTCTCGCGTAAAGTCTACGCCTGTGCGATCCGGCTCGTCTGGGACATCCGCTCGTTCACGTCTATGGTGGAAAGGGGAGTTGGGAGCCATGGGGTTTCATCGAGGTGGGGAGACTTACGAGTTCAAGGAAGTCCCGCTAGATAGCGCTCTCTTTGCGTGCCGTAATTCGTCTTCCCTTTTCGCTCTGCTTATTAAGTCCTCATTTTATCCGATGTCATCGAATCATCGTGACCTTGGACATGAAACGTCGACTCGTGGCATCGTTATTTGCTTTTTGTCAGGTTTTTCGTTTATCGGGCTTTGCGACAGATTTAGTTGGTCGTTTTATGTTGCTGCCATTTTGAAGAGTACCGTCGGTCCTTGAGAGTTTGAGAAGTTACTACTTGAGACGAATGAGTTCTGAAGTTTTTCAAGTTTGTCGATGCTACGAGAAGTTTCTCCAATTTCAAACGGTTGTATATATCACGTAGAAAAGAAGTAACAGAAATATTTAATTTATTTAGAGTTGTAGACTATGAGGTTGCCAGGCGATTAAGTTCTTCATGCGCGGAGAACATTAAGTTCGCAAGTACTTTGCAATTCGCGTGATTAAATTACCGAAAAAATAGCGAAATTCCTTTAACCTCGCCAGGAGTAATTTATTTATCAAAAAGATATTTACGACTACGCAGCATCGCCAGAGGATTCACCGAAAGTATATTTTCCCAATTCCACCGCGGGCAAAAGGGAAACGTACGCGAGGGTACGCGGTCGTTGCATTTTTATTCCGTGACGTTTACCGCTATTATTAGCGCTCTTAAGTGAGCATAAACAGAGGGTTTCCCGTGGAGGCTGATAACTTAATAACCGCCTCCTAATCTGGAAACTCGAAGGAAGCCACGAATTTCGTAAAACCAGGTTTTGTCGCACGGTATTAGCATTTAAAAGTGAACAGTACCCCGTCTGCCGGCGCCATTGGTTCACATTTACACAACAATGAGGGGCCGCGCTCTAAAAACTCCCAGAATCCCCGGGCTTCGGAGTCAACGTGGAAAGAGCAAACGAGAGGTCGGACGACGACGACGACGAGGATGAAGAAAAAGGGAGAACCGGAGAATCGTAACGCCATCTCGATCTTTCGTTCTCTCTCTTTCTTTCTCTTTCTGTCTCCCTCTCTCTGCGTCTCCTCTTCGTTCTTCCTTCGTCCCTTCGTCCCTCTCTCCCTGAGATTAGGGTGGAATGGGTCGTAGAACGGGACAGGAGGCAACGGCCCAAGCTGACTAGAAACTCGCAGCACAAAACCTAAGAGGCTTCTCCGGTTCCCTTTTTTTTTTTTACTCTCTTTTCGGCTGTTGGGCTAGCCAGAGAAGGACAGCGAACGCTCGCTGGGTCTCTCCGGCTGGATATTTCTAACACACACCCGATACACCCATCCCAAGTTGCAACGTGATGGCTGCTCTGCGGCGTTGCCAAATTATCTTACGTAACCGCTCAATTTTTTCATCGACACCGGCTAATTCGACGAATTGTTTCACCCGCAATGATAACGAGCGATCCTCGTTAACCATTTCATTCCAAACATATTCTAGGTATTTCTCGAAGAACCGACGTTCGCTCAGTTTCGCCACGAAGTCGACCTCTACAGATATATTAATGAATCTCTTAAAAAATGCTGACACTCACCTAGATAATTGTATTTCACCTTACTTTCAATGTTCAGGTACAAAATGATGAAGGGAATATAAAGAAAAATTCTCAATTAGAAATACAGTGACATACCTATTCACGTTGGAGTCAAATAATTTGTACTTGAAGACACGAAATTGAGAAAATTATTTTTAGTTTCAGAATTCTAGTACATCACAGATAAACCGACTTTTACAGTCGCCTATCACATTTTTAACTTTCTTACAATTTACTCAATTGCAAATGCTACTCCGTCCGCGAACTTTCACAGAGGCTAATCAACTCCAGCGACATATTATTCTAAAAATGCCCTCCGCACTTTTCCAAATCTCGTGTCTATTAATTATATCCAACGGCAACTATAAATCGTGTAACAGTATAGACATCATTCCGTCCAACGTGGTACACAATACTTGGTCCGAGGTCAGTCGACGCTAAAGGGGTTAATTTTCTCGATGAGCAATTGCCCGTACGTCGTCGCTCTCTCTTTCTCTCTCTCCGTATCAACGTACACGGTGGATTACGGTTATCGCGAACATTCCATTACAAGAATACCGTAATAGATTGACGGCGATTTTTCACGTCGCAAGGGAGCCGTGAACGTTTAATGGGTTTCTTTCACGCCTTCGTCGTATTTCAAAAAATGCAGTCGCGCGCGAACCGTGCCGCGGATTTCAGCATACGTGTCTCGTGTGCGCGATTACACGCATCGTTTAGCGCGGTAAGAATGAACGCCCAGCGTTGTCCATCAATTCCAGCCGGCTCATATCCTGTCCCGGGACGAATAATTGCATTCGATAACGTCGTAAAGTCGCCGTTGCAACGCAGTGGAGAATAAGAGGGATGGATGGAAACGGAGAGATAGAGAGAGAGACTCAATTAAAAGAAACAGGTATAAAAGGAATCTAATTGGAATCACTTAATTTCACTCGGTAGCGGTTTCCAGTTTCGGACAAGGGACTTATTTATATAGGACCACCCAGGAGTAAGATTGCGTTGAAATAAAGTGGTGCGAGTTAAATGTTCCTTGACCGCGTGTGCGTGATAAATATCCCGCGTGGAATTTATCATTGTTCTCTTTAGTTTATCGCGAAATGAGATTAATGTCTCTATTCGTAGCGCTTCGAGTGGCCGGTGTAAATTTCGTTATTAACGATTCACCGATTGTCTACTCCGCCCACTGTATTTCCGATATCGACGATGTCAATTATTGTTAACGATTGTTATTAGGTTCGATGGTATTTGCCACGGTGTTCGTCGACACGAATTTTTAACTTGTACGCAGAGTGTTTGGGGGATCCACTTATAAGGGAAGTTCGGGGACTGATATATATAAAAGCTCACACCTGCGCGCTCATAGCTCAAAAGCGCATTTTTGACAGAGTAGATTTAGAATTTAGTCGAAATTCGGATTGAGCTTTTAGTTTGAGCCATCACGTATGAGCTTGCAAGCTCAAATTTGACCTTGAGATTTTCAACGCTCTTAAGTGAAGTAAACCAATAATATCTCAGACAAAGTTTTGAGCTGCCTGACTTGGCGTTGACTCGTATCACTTGTCTGATTACGCTGCTCAAATCTGTTTAAACCGTATTAAAGAACTTATAATTATGATACGCTCGCTGGGCATTTGTAAGAGATCTGGAATTTTGGTGAATGGAAAAAGGGCAGCGCTTAAAAAACAGCGTTTTCGATTTAACAAACACTTTTTTCGTAATTTGTATTACACAACAGAAACATATGTGATATAATATTCATAAAATACAACTGTGTTTTTTAAAAAAGCAAAGAGGTTGATATCTCACCCAAAGTTGAAAACGGGCCCGGACGAGTTCCAGCTACCTTCTTAGATATGTCTATGAAATGCCTATGAATGTGTATGAAAAGTTTCATAAAAATCGGAGTGTATCAGTTCCCGAACTTCCCTTGTTAGTCGCGCTTGTGGATTGCTCGTTGAAAAGGGGTTGCTTAGGGGATGCAGGGAGAACGGTAACGAGATGGGGATGAAAGCGTTGGTTAATTGCGGATAGGGGGGTTGTCGCATCGGTGAGAGAGGTCGATTTATCTTGTCTTATAAATTTTGGAAAAGTCGAGGAAACCGTGCACTACTTGGACTTCTTAGGCGACGAGAATTTTACGTTTAACCGGCTTTTATTTCGAGGTTAAAAGACATTTACATCGACCCTCTTTAATAAGTTATCAGCGTGGAATTCCGCTTACGTTATGTTTCTCTTTGAATCGCGATGAAGCAGCAGGGGTGGCACTTCATAACGGTGAATTGCGCGAACGAAGGGGTGGAGGAGATAATAGCGATACACTTTGCGAATGGCTACGTTCATGGGATGAGAAAGACGCCATAATCTATTCGACGATGTACTGGCAACGAGAAAAAATGGCATCTACAACCCATTTTGATTTTATTTCACTTCAAATGTACGAAGTTTCATTAATCGCTGTACCGGAGGAACAAACGTTTCGATGTCACGAATGAACTTCATTTTATATAAGTTTAGAGGATACAGTGACCTGATTTTCGCAGTATTTTTGCCGGAAGAGAACTTACATCGTTGTTATCCCACGACACTCTCGATTTTTTAATCTTCTCACCACTTTACCACCATTTATCAAATCATCCCCAATGTAAAAGCCATTCGGTTACAACTAGAAACATAGCAAAGACCAGCGCGTCTCGAGCAATGCTCCGAAACTCGACCGGACGTCAATTTAGCAATCTTCCAAAACGTCTTAACGGAACTGACCTCGAAATTGTTTTAAAAAAACGACTTCTATCCAACGTCGGATCAAGGAAGTATTACTTACCGAACAAAAGCACGGAAAACACTGAATTTAAATTTGCCGCGCTTTGGAAGTAATGACTCACAAGTAAATCATACGTTGCCTCGCGAAAGAGGGACAAAAGTTTATGGGGTACGAACGGTGGCGAAATATGAGAACTAATTGCGCCACCCTCCGCGGGGAGTTGGATCGCAATGGGGTTGGAGGATGGCGGGTGGAATTTTGAGGTGGTTGGCTATGCCTGAGCTATATAAACTTAAGAAGAAGTGGAGACGGAAAACTAGGGGGAACGCGAGCAACATAGTTATATCCCGCGCATGTTGGCAGCAGTGCCGGTGTGTTTTTCATTTTCTTTATATCACCCTTGACGCTCGTAAAACCATTACCCGTGACCGAGCGAACGCAACTTCTATATAAACTCTATCGGTGTGTATACGTAAATACACGGCCACGTATACGGACGTATATACACGTATATCTGACGATCCACGCGGTCTTTGACGATACGGAAAGTTCTTTTGCCTCCTCGTCCCCCGTCGTCGCGGCAAGACGAACCCAATTTCCTCCGCGATGCGCCGACCCCTTCGGATTTCTGAGCCCGTGCCCACGGGAAGGATTCGATCTTCGCGAGAGAACGAGCTCTCCGTTAACGAGTCATTGCCGTTACGTTTCCGATGCGAGGATGGATGTCGGAGAACGGAACCATCGGCGGAGACGTTCGAGATCGACGAGAGTTCCTAATTTTACTCGGGACTTAACGCCAGGTTCGGCGGGTGGGTCATTTTGACCCATTGCGAACTTCGTGAGATAAGTTACAGAAATCGGTTACATGTTTTTTCTGCCACGTGTACTAACTTTCATCCATTCAACGACGCGAGTATATATCGAAATTCATTTTCTTTAAAACATTGTAATTTTGAAGTTCTTTATTTGGTAGTCCTGTATGACCCGTATCGGAAGAGATAGGTATATAAGAAATGTCTGTAAACCTGGAGTTAAATACACGTCGGAACGATTCGACAAAATTAGTTTCAACCACCCAAACACTAGATCACAGAAATAATTTCAACCGCAATGCTCAAAGCCTCCCCAAAGGGACACCGAGGATTCCGCGGACGATGATGCGGGAAACGCTGGCATAGACGACACGGTCGGTCTGCCGATCGGCTCGGCCAGCTCCGTGGTCCTCGGTATCTTATTAAATTCGAGTAACCGAAATACTCTGGACGGGCCATTACACAGGGGCGTCGGGAAGGCTTGATACTCCGATGTGTAGATAAGTCAGTTAGCGACTCGGTCTAGCGCGTTCCAGCGTCGATGCTTTTTTGCGTAGCGCCTCTTATTGCTCTCCTCTCTCCTTCACTCCTGCACACTCCTGCCGGGTGATTCATCATCGGCGTCGTCCTCTCTCCTTTCTCTGGCCCGGCTTGGCTGGTCTGGTCTGGCTGGCTCGTTGTCTGACTGGCTGGTTCTCTGGCTGGTTCGTTGGATGGCTGGCTGGCTGGCTGACTCTCCTGCTTTCTCTCTTTCTCTCTTTTCAGCCTCTCCTCTCCCCTTTCTCGTTTCCTCGCCACTGACTCTCTGGCCCCATGGACCCGCGTCATCCTCTCTCCTTTATTCCTCTCGATCGTTCTCTCCTTCTTCCTACTTCTTGAATCTAGGTACTCGTTTTACTCCTACACTGGAGCCATACCAACATGCGGCTCTGGCTCGGCAGGGCGCTCTTCCTCGCTGTTGGCTTATAGGTATTCCCGCATTTCTCCCGGCGTATCCTGAAGTCCGTGACCGAGGAGATATCTATACTCATCCACTTAAAGTTTTCAGGTAGATTTATATTCGTATCTGCGACTGACAAGGAAACTTCGGCAACTGATACGCTCCGATTTTTATGAAAATTTGCATAAACATTTATTAGACTTATCCAAGAAGATAGATGTAATTCCTTTAATTAGACATATCTTAGACATGTCTTCTTAGATATGTCTAATTAATATTTATGCAAAGTATTATCAAATTCGGAGCGTATCGGTTCCCGAACTTCCCTTGTGAGTCACACCAGCGGTAGGACACGATCGGCTGGATAACGATTCCCACAAACGACAATGTGTATTCCCCATCGTCGAAACTACGCCTGCAATTTGACGACAATGGCTCCAGAAGGCGAAAAAATCCCTACAAGCTCGTTTCTTGTCACTAGGCCTCACCCAGGTAATCGTTCGCCGTCGGTACTTGTATATCATATCGCCGGTATAACACGCTATTCCGACACTCTAGGGGCGCTCTTTCGCTTTTCGTTAAAGCCACATTCCCGCGGCATACACCTCAGCTTCCACCGATATATCCCCGAGTCTCATCGCAACCGGTAAGGATATCTGCACTCCCAGGTACACCCACTATAAGGGCGAGTACGCGTCGCTATAAAACATCCGTGGCGATATATTACCTGGCGATATCACTCTCTCTCTGGCACGAGGCGATACAGTAATATTTCGCCTCGAACGCTCGGAAACGTTGTCGGTGTCGGCGGTGTAAACACTGCGGGGGCACGACTGAGATCACCGTCTCTCTCTCTCTCGTGAAGCCCCTTTTATTTTCCTCCTTCGCCTTCTCCGAGTACGTGATGTTCGCTCGTCAGCGCTGCCTCAAATCGATTACGATGTTTTCTACGGCTCGTCTCTCTTTACGGTGCTTTTCACCGGCGACGATTCAATTACGGTGTATGCAAACCTATTCGCTGCTTGCTGCACGACGAACTTCACTTTTACCGTCGTAAAACTGTCCTTCGTGCTTCATCAAATTCCTTTCTGTCCTTGTTACCTTACATAATTTTAGTTGCACGATATTAACATTAATTGCAATGGAACAAGTCGAATGACACTTCGCAATTGCGACGAAATTGAAATTTATCAGAGTTTTCTAAAACCACGCCGCAGTCCTGCGATATAGCTGCCACCTATCAGTGTACTGTACGGTGCTGGAATGAAGTACCAGTGAAAAAAGAGGGGCAGCGGTAGGTGGGATTCCGTTAATGCACCGAATTTGAGAATGAAAGGGCACCTTTTCAGAGGGCAGACGGAAAAAGGGAAAAAGATAGAAAAGAGAGAGAGACGATAGAAGATAGAAGATAGAAGAGAGTGGGATCGGTGAAGTGGGTTGGGTACGGGGTTTAGAGTAGGGGCGGGAGGGCGTTCCACGGCACCCTGCATGGGGTAGCTTGCAACCTCACGCGACACTAGAGCCATCTATATCCCCAGAGATTTATGAGTTCCTGGTGCAGCGGCTGCTCGCAGCAACTACGGACCACGCAGTATCGGTCCGGTACGGTGTCGGTGCTGCCCCCTGTCGCGACGGGTGTGCTGTTGCCCCGCGGGGGTTACGCGCAATTCGCGCTCGTGCAACGTCGCTCTGATAAAAAACTCGCGACTCGATCTCAATCCGATGCTTCTGCGAACTTCCCTTCGTGTCTTTCTGCCTCTCCGTTCCTCTTTTTCTCTCTTTAACTTTTAGCCTCTCTCTTGCTTGTCCCTCCGTCGTTTTTTCGTTTTCTCTAATACCACGGAACATCAATCGTCCTTTGCGGCCACTTCTCAATTAATTGCCCTCGATGCATACGTCATTCTTAGACTCTATCCTCGTTTCAGTTGCAAGAAAGCATCCATGTGTGACCAAAGTGCAAAATAAATTTAAATTATTACCGCACGGTTGGAGACCTCGAGTATTAGAAAGAAGGCTAGCGCAACGGCAGAGGAGAACTCTTGTTCGGACGTTCCTTCGTTTAGCTCCGATGGGATTCACACTTTTCATCGTGCGCTTCAATTTGAATGTGTCGATCAGAGCCTCATTTATTTCGCTAGCCTTCTTTTTAATATTCCACAGTACTACGGAGAATTAAAAAGAAGGCTAGCGCAACGGCAGAGATGCGAAAGCAAACTCTAACTCGGACCTTCTTTCCTTTAGTTTTTAGAGGACTCGATTGCGCTTTTTATCCACGTTTCGATTTAAATGTGTAAATCAGAATCGCATTTGTTTCGCTAGCCTTCCTTTTGATACTCAAAAGTATCTCCTCAGGAATGCGATTTCACTCGCTGTAGGGAATTTTTAGAAAAAAAGGTGGAGACGATCGACACAGGGGATAAAAAGAAGAAAATTGTAAGTCGAGCCGTTGGAAGTATCCCCTCGACGCGACCGTCCATTCGCACTCTCCGCGATATCCTGCGGGGGTAGCCGATGAAAATAGCAAGGGAGAGGGTTTCACCCGTGCCGGGACGAGGGTATGAAACGACGACAACGATATGAGTACCGGTATCTACCTACCTATGCTTCTGCTCTCCAACCCAAACGCCCCACCCTCTTGATGCGGCCGGTTTACGAGCAACCTGTGGTAACGAGAGCGATAGATAATAACCGCTCCGTGCTCAACCCCATCCCTTCGCAGTTCCTCGCTTACCCTCCTTCGTCCCTTTGTCTCTTTCCCTCTGACTGCCTTCTACGATTTTCTCCTCGCTCCAGGACAATGCGATCTTTTTTTTCGATTAGTTTGCCGGAGTTGCTTGAAGTTTTCGGATCGTTGATGAGAGTCGAATGTGATTTGGATGGCGTTTAGAATTTAGGGGGAGTGAATTTAAAAGTAGACGCATTGACGATTGGAATTATTCTTTCGATCGTCAGTTCATTAAAATTGATTCGGTGATACTCTCTGTTGTCGGATGTCTATTTTTCTTCGACAACGGCGACTAGGTAGAGCGAAGAAAATTTTAATAAAAATAGCACAGAAATTTACGCAGACCGTAGATCGACGCAAGATTATTCGGAAGGTCGGAGAGGATCGACGAAGCGCGAAATCATTCGGTCTTTCGGAATTCCTGGAGGATATAAAGTTGTTTAGCTCCTCACCGGGCCGCGCGAGATTTGTGCTTTTGGTTTTTGCGAGCTTTAAGCAACATTAGACTCCCGACGTCGAGGCACGCAGAACAGAAATTTATTGCGGCTTAAAAACTCTAGCTTTCTTCGGAAATCCTGATAAATGTGCGAAGGAGGCAACGCTCGGTATACGTACATTAAACTCACTCCTCCGTGCTTCGTTGCAGAGCCAGGGAGAGGCAAAGTGACTCTAGGCCGAAAAGCAAACGGAAATGAAATACAGTCCGGCACAAACAACGGCACCAATGTGCTCCTCGTATCTCTTCCTCTCGATTCGATCTTCTTCTTAACCCTTTTAGTGCCGATCAAAAAAATTGATTAGATTAAAGCATCGGTTGGGTATTTTCAGTTAATTCTAACAAACTTACTATCCTTATATAAGTTAACTAAACAATAATACCGCGATCGCGAAGTCAGGATTATTGCTGACGACGATGTATCATCGTCCGGCATTAAAGGGGTTAATTTTTTCGAATAATTTCATCGGATCTACCTCTTTAGAGCTTTTATTTCAACATCTCGGAGTCCGAATTACTTTTCAGATATGTCGTCCTTTGATTGAAATCATTTTTGCGTCATTCCGAAGTCGAAGTTGGATAGAATTGAAGTCCAAATAGATAAATCGTATTCATTACTCGAAAAGCGCAGTTTTGAAGATCGATGTCCAATTCATGGGCGAAATGAGAGAGAGAGAAAAGCAGAGATAGAGTCGGCGGTCGTAATCGAAAGAAATAACCGTGGTATCCCCGTGGAAAATATATAACTCCGTGAACGGAGATATTCAAAGACGGCCGAAGAGACGGCAGGCCGTATAAGAGGGTAGATTGAACAGTTGGCGCGAGTTCTGCGGCTGTAAAATCTGCCGACCTTGCCAAGAGTTCGGAATCTCTTCTCGCCCCTCTTCCTTCGAACCTCCCTCCTTTGTTACATCCACCGGAAGAAAGCGCGGGACAAACATCTTCCTCCATTATGTCCCTAAAATACGTAATAGCGTTTCAACTTTCGTTCAAAGTCTATCCAACGAATCTACGAGATCGTGAAGAATAAACATTTCATGCTACGAGGGAACGAAAAATACCGTGCGTTGAAAGGGACCAACGAAACTGCCGATTTTTCGTAAGAAACGCGCAAGAAAACGGGGGAAGAATCGATGAGAAAATACGCGGAGGGTGGCGGAGAACAGTCAGCGCGTTTCTCAGGCTTCGCAGAGAAGGAAATATGAAAAGAGGACGAAACGAGGAAGACGAGGTGGAGGAAGGAAGGATTCCATGATCGGCAAAACTACCCTCCGCACGTTCCTCCTCGTTTCTCCTCCCGTTTCTCTCGTCTCCACCCCGAGGAGACCTTCCCGGACCAACCCCTTTCGCTCTTAACGCGAGCTATCGATATCCCAAGATACAGACACCACCATGCCGGAGGCACAACGTGCGTGTGGCCGGACAAGGCACCACGTGCATTCATCCCATTACAAAAGGAGCTGAACCAGCGCCGGACGACCCGGGCCGTCGTGTCCCCGACACGTTCAACATATGAACGTACCGAGGAGTAGAACCTTGAAACGGTCGAGGCTTGCACCACCGGACGCCTTTTACCCTCTCAAGAGGAATGGCGGTTTTTGGTAGTTTGAAAAAATCAAATGTGGCACCGTGCATCTACGGGGGTTCTTGGCGGAGTCGGTGAGAAATGCGGGGGTGAAAGGTGCACGGGCAAGAAGAAGGGGGTGATTTATTTATATCTGGGTGCGAAAGGTGCGGTGGAATGATTTTGTAAGAGTAATCGATTAATTTTGTGGGTTGGGCGTGGAATTATTTTGAGATCTTGGACGTCGAATTTTTTGGGCTTTTTGGTGGGTCAATTCTTAGCTGCTGTTGTAGGGTTGTGTTATTAGAATTGCAAAATGGCAGGAAATATTGGGGTGTACGGGTGAAAATGATGTTGAGTTGGGTTGATTTCGTGAAAGAATAGTTCACCAAACGGTGAAGTTCGTTTTTGAACGGAATGCAATTTGTTATCTTCGTGGCTTCAACGTTGTTCGCGCTGCACTCGTGATATATTATTTCACAGTCACGGACGTTTTGCGTTTGAAAATAGACCGATGGTTTTTCGAAAACCCGTCGAAATTCTACGCTAAAATCGCCGAGCTGGAAATTCCAGAAGTACGTGAAGAATGAATTACAACCGAGTCGAAGCAACATTATCAAAAAACCGTTCGTAAAGCAGTGCCCTCCGTTCTCCTATCCTTGACGGGAACAACTCCCAAGTAGTTTCATTTGCAATGTAGGACGAGATTTATCATTTCCACGACCACGCTTCCGAAATGGATCGCGTTGTATCCGCGATGTATTGCACGATTATTTCAAAATCCTAGAACGAACAATGGCGATAAAATGCTCACTGAAGATTCCCCCATCCTCTCTCAGAATTCCCTAAACAAAACAAATCGGCAATTCTTTCCACGATCTATAATTTCAAGCTTTCCCCATCAGACAGCATTTTCCGCGCATACACTCATCGTCTAACCAATCTCGTTCTGATTTCTGTTTCAGGTGAGTGGCAGGCTGCATCCACTGTCTCTGTAATGCCAAATAGATGGTCGATGTGCGTATCTGTCGATCGTCAATTTATCGGTTGCGGCGAATCGGATGCTGCACCCGGTGAGTGACGAACCCGCCTTCCCTTCTTCCTATCCAGAACCGACCACCCACTCATCCACCCTCCGTCGACTCCTGTATCTCACTTTGACCGATATTCTCCCAGACCAATCAGTATCTAAACGCACGACAGTGCAGCGTCCTCACAAGCCCAGTGCAGTCGTAGTCGTCCCCCTTTCTGCTCTCTGTAGTTTCATCCGCTTTTGGTGCAGTAGAACGTAGACAAGGGGGATCGGGAGGGGATGAGAGTCCGATCGTGGTTAGTTCACACGTGGATCTCTCTCGAAGCTTCACGATCGAGGGAGGATCTGGATAGAGTTCTATAGAAATATACGTAATACCGGTGAACGACTCGAGATGTCGTGAGAATTTGGCGCACGCGATCCGACGTGAAAAAAAAATCGGTACGCCGAATTCGTAGATGGAAGATACGTAACGAGAAGGCTAAAAGGAAAAATAAAAGTATATTCGTAAGTTTAGGAAGTAGCGTGTATTCGCGTTCGCGCGCTGGAGAAACGAGATTGATGGAAAGGAAGGATGAGGCCGCGAGGCATCTCCGAGTTTCCGGTGGCACGGTGGGTTTCCTTTGCGAATCGATGTACAAAATTTTAGTATATATAGATATATATATATATATATAGATAGATATATAGTAGAAGTTTCTTCCTACTTTCTGTCGCTTTCTCTCTCTTTCTCTGTCTCTTTGTATTTTTTTTTATTTTATTTCTCTCTTATTTTCCTCACGGTGTCCCACTTTCTCGAAAGTCCACGCTCGGCGACGCACCCTCCGGAGCGAGCAACGCACAAGGATCGCTGTTGATGTTATGTTTTTGTTATTTTTATTGTCTGCGAAACGACACGAGAGCACGTTCCTATCGTCGCCGGTCTCCAAAGCCGGGGACTTCCGGTTCCACGATGAAACGGCCGACCGTCTTCGTGGACGACGACGAACCAGCGCGAGGATTTTCTGGGCGCTCGCGGCACGATGAGAACGTGTCTCTTTCGATCGGTACGAAAAAAAAAAAAAATATATATGTTGATGTTCGATGATTTTGTTAATATTATAATATGTATAGAAAAACGTTAATTGCCCGCGCGTTCTCGTTTACCTGCTCAAAGACGCGTAACGAGCATGCGCGCGCACGCGGAAACCCCTCTCGAGTCTTATTGGATGGCTTTTCTACTTTTATTTCTTCCTGCTCGAAGCTCGCGCGGACTGAGTAACGGTCGATTCCTTCGGTCGTTGAAGCGAGAGAAAAGTAACGAAAGGTTTTAGATTGTATAAAGGAACAATAAAATGGTAAAGAAAAAAAACGAGAAAAAGAAAAAAAATCCAACGTGACGGAACAACAATTACATTGTACGTACCTACCTAGTACCTAGACGCCTACCCGGAACAAAGTGTGTGGCGCTATCCTAAGCAGTAAAAAAAACAACTATTCTAGTTAATGAATGTATACGAATAGCCGCTAAGTGAATGCAAGAGTTATGATAGATAGATAGACGCAGTATTTCTAAGAATGGAATGTAATATTAAGAATTATTTATTTTGTGGATCTCGTACGGGAAGAGAGAAAAAGGTATGAGTAGAGGACGACGAGGAAGACGAGAAGCGAACGAAATCGAAACGGTAACGATGAAACCTTTAGTCGCTCTGCTGTGCCGAATGTGTTATATAAAAAGAGAAACGGGAGAACGTGGAGAAGTTTTTTGGCGAAAGTAGAGGCCTATTTTTTAGGGGTAGGCGTTTACCGATGCGTAGCGTGTGGTAGCCGTATTTGTGTAAACTGGTTTCCAGTGGCAAACAGCAAACAGCATTAAAAGAAAAAAGAAAAAAAGAAAGAAACGAAGAAAGCATCCTCTTTTGTAACATAGTAGGGTATCGATTGTTTACCAATTTGGATCCTGATTGTAATGTAACCATCCCCCAGACGTAAAAAAGCGACCAGGGCCGCACCTGATGCCTCTATGCGGAAAACACGACGATTAAACGGACTTTTAGGGGCCGGTTGCCGTTCTGAACGCTATTGTAATATTACCCTTGATTATACGATTACTTACAAACAAAAAAACAATAAATACGATGTAAACTTAATTCTGGGTCTCTCGCTTTTTTTGCCCGCGGCCCTGGCCGTGAAAATCCATCTGCAAGGCCGCATCCCTATCCTCGCAATTCCTGCTCCGACGCGTTTTTTGCATCCTGCAACGCAAGCACCGTTCTTTGTCGATCGTTTCGACGATAGTGGCTGCATAGTTTTTTCGCCATGTTCAACAAATGGTTTCAAGGTATACTTTTTTTTTCATTGCTCCTTTAATTTGCTTTTGAGTTGAATTTACAGGTAGTTTAGGTGGGCTGCGAACCATCGAAGCTACGATATATTAAAATTAAACCTGAAAAAAGGAATAAATCCTTTCTTTGCACTTACACTCGCGTTTCTCCGTTGATTTGCTGAATTTCGTGACCGTAGCATATGTTAAAGCTTCCGCGTCGATCGTTGTATCGGGTGCAAAGTAAACGTATTCTAATTTTGCATCGATTTCGTAAATCGTACCGGACACTGGCTAAAACCGCGCGCAAATTCCCATCGGCAGTCGTTGTTCGTGATTTTTTCTAGCAATTCGCGAAAGTATCGAAGCGACGAATCGCGAAACTGCTCCACCGTACCGCGTTAATTACGCGCGACAGAAACCGACCCATCGTACCGAGGAACAATCGAGAGTCGAAAAACGATACCCGATAACTATCGCAAACGTAAAATTCCCCGCGTCAGCATTCTCCTCGCTCGATTCCGCGCGTGATTCGAAAACGCGTAACATTCACGTAACATCTTTACGATTACGCAACCCCATCTTCCCGAGTTACGCGAGAAAACCATTCGCAAAGAAACCCCCTCGTCTCGAGTCTGCTAAGAATGCCGCGAAAAAGTTGGAAAAATGCTACGATGACTCGTCGTCAATTGTTCTCCGTCGACGGAGAACGTGCCGTGTACGTTTTACGACGGTTAAAAGGTCTCGTTAGATGTTCCTCGTCGCTTTTGTCCCGCGTTCTATGTATCCGTCTTTAACCATCGGAGGGTTGCGTTGATCCCGGTTTCTTCGCAGCAACGCGACGCCATAAGTCTTAGCGCGATGCGATCCGGGATATTAATATGTTATTGCGGAAAGACGCCCTCATGAAAGTCGACAAGGACTGGAAAAATATGTCCCGCGCGTCTCCGCGTCGTCCGTCGGGGGTGGTACGGTCGGTCGGATGGCGGGGACGATGCCACCACCGGCTGGTGGCCTTACACTCTCGCAGGGAGACTCACACGGACGTTAGTTCGGATATTCTACGAGGACACGAACACACATCCACAGAGACGGCCTTGTTACTATCGTGCGCGATGTGGGGTGTGGTCGGGGCAGAATTCAGCAGACGCCATTTGTATTAATGAAGCTCCCGACAATGGTGCACGCTCGATGAATTATGTACCTACGGATTCGAACCGAACGAAACACACTTGGCCACCGATCTCTCTACTAGGCGTAACTTTGCTATTGGCCTCACGCGTGTACTTTCTTTTCTTCTCTCTTTCTCTCTCCCTCTCTCTCTCTCTCTCAGTCGTTCACCCACCCTCTTTCTATTTCTCCCCCTCTGTTGTTTTTTCTTCCTCTTAATCGTCTCTCGCGACGCCCGCACCTCCGATCCGAACGGAAAGATCTTCACGAGCTTCCGTCTCCTCCGCACCCTCTCAGCGACGTATCGCCCGATTGCCGAGAGAGATATTTGGGTCGTCGCGAAGACGAGCTTCTTCGACGTCTGGCGAATGCGGAAATAGAAGATTCGCGGAGCCAGGATCCACCGGAGGGGACGGAGATTTTCATCGAAGATAGAGAGCGTCGTCCGCGCGTAAAAGGTCGGCCATTTTACCGAAAGACGTAGCGAACATCCGTCTCGTCGAGGCGCGGATAAAACGAGCGCTTTACTTTGGATTACAGGGGCGCAATTTACAGCAGACGCGAACGAGCACCTGTTCGTTCTTGAGGAGATGGAAAGGCGGGGACGCGCGGAACTCGCGTAGGGTGGTTCTCTCGGTGTTAGGGGGTGTGGGAATAGCGTGCCTCGCAGACGTTGCGGTAATTGAATCCCGGTAAGTCCCTCTATATAGCCGTATCCACTTAAATGTAGAACTTCCCCCTTTGTCGACCTTCTTTCCTTCCCTCTGCCTTCGAGAGATCCCCGAAAAAGTACAACGGTTCTCCGTGATCTTTGCGCGTTTCTCCGGTCAACCCTCGAAGAATGGGAAGAGAGAAGCGGCTGGTCGGCCATCTTACGAGGGAAGTTCGGGAACTGATACACTCAAATTTTTTTGAAACTTTGCATAAATATTTATTGGACGTATCTAAGAAGACGGCTGGAATTCGGTCGTGCCCGTTTTCTACTTTGAGGGAGGTATCGATCCCTTTGTCAGAACCGCCCTTTCTGTATGCTGGCTTACAAGTCGTGGGCAATAAAAGGTATCAAAAAATGGTAGAATTAAAAGTTAGACAAACAAGCCAGGAAGTGCATCAAATACAGCCAGGACAGCCGGACAGCGCAGGATAGCACAGGGTGGAACGAATTCCAGCTATCTCCTTACATACATTTAATAAACATTTATGCAAAGTTTAATCAAAATCGAAGTGCATCAGTTCCCAAACTTCCTCCGATTTATCTTTTTCGGAGTACCATCGGTCGAAAGGATCCTACGATTTTTAGTAAACGATCTAATCTCTAGAGCGCACCAACTGTCGGTCAAGATCGGCCATTCGCTCTCCTACTCCCAGAGAAATATAAAAAAAAACCTCACCTACCAACAAATCAAAAAGACCTCCCCAAATCATCGAGCATCCCATTACGAGCGAAATTCCACCCTGAACTCGCCCCGTTTCATCGGCTCCTTGGCTTCGAACGCGTCAGACGAGCATCGTAGACGATGCTAGCGTGTTTCACCCTCATATAATTACTTCTCGCTCCTCCCGGCGTATCTCGGTGGTTCGAACAACCCTCCTTGCACCACCTTCTCTCTCCCTCGTTCGAGTTTCCTCCGCAGCATCCCCTTTCCGCAACGTCGGCGTGCGCTCTCGTAAGGGTGGTTTGTCGGTAGCCGCGTTGTACGCGGCTCTCGCGGATACCTTCTGTTATCCCGGCGCGGCTCGGTGTACCGAGGAGGCGAGAGGGCGGATAGGTTCGAGGGGGTTGAGGGGATCGCCGCGGAAGGGGGTGGTTATTAGGCAACGCAGCACCTCATCCCTCATCCGCGTAACCGCACCGCAGCGTGTATTATGTAACAACACGGAAACGAACTGTGGGGTGGTTGCTCGGTCAGGGTGTTGGAGGGTGAGAGGAAGCGTCACTGTTGTTGCTGCCGGCAGTGTTGTTGCCGCTGCTGGCAGTGCTGATATTACACGGCTCGGTAGGAAGGTGGAACCTTCGGAATAAGCGTTATTCGCTGTCGTAACTTCCGGTCCGGTTGCTTCCACTTTTCGAACGTTCCGAATTCGATGCGAAATTCGATCGTTATTGGTCGCTTTAAGAACGGTGATCTTGAAAAGCGTGGCGACTTCTCGCGATGCATCGAGGAAAGAGCGGATGAAAGTCATGATTCTCGTCGTTTCCGCGCTACCAGAGGCAGCCTGGCCGGCGTAATATTTTTACCGAGCGCGGCCTTCTAATTTCGTGCGAGCCTCTATAAAAATGTCGTGGCTGACGCACGGGATCGCTTCCAAGTAGCGTCTACCAAGATAACGCGATCTCCGGTACGTTCACGGCTCGGCCGCGCGATGTTTTCCCTGTAAATACTGAAAGAAAGAGACTGACATCACCTGGGTAGCGCTTTGATCTGGCCATCCGGCCAGTTAAGATGTCAGGGCTTCTTATTAAAATAATTTAAGCCCCGCGGCGATACCTCTTCCACGAACTGTATCTCGTGCCGGCGTGCTACGTACAGTCCGTCGAATAAAATTGAACGAAAAATTCCTCTCTTCCTTGGTCATCGATTAACCAGCGAGCGACTCTTCCTTCTTCTCGATCGACTCGGCGATCTTTAAATATTACGCGCACCACCGACAACTTTTCTCCATTACTTTTTTTTTGCGCAATCTTCGAGAATTCTGATCAACTTTGACGCGCAACCGTGGCGGAAATGTCGTCGAAGAACATCCTCGAACGGAGAACACCGGCATAAATACAGGATTCACGGGATCCAGATATCTACGGCGGTATCGGAGCAAGGCGTGTAAGGATTGAAAAATTAGCGACTATTAATCCGGGCGGAAACCGATGTAGTCAATAGCAGCTGTACCGCGTCGTTGTCTTGGACGGGGTTGTCCAACTAAGGAATAATACAAGCGCACTAGGCAGAGGAGACCGACCTACCCCTTACTATCCGCACACCCGTCGTCCGCAGATAAATCTTCCCGCCCTCTAATTGGCCTTCCCTCCATTTCCTCGTCCCATACCATGGCCCGACCTATTCCTTCTTCTCTCTCACCCCCTTTCCCTCCTCCGCCATCTCCTCCTTTCCCTTCGACCTCTCTTCCCGTCTTCGTTCTATCTCTCCCTTTCTCTCTTTCTTCTCGTCTCTCGTGGTCCCTCTCGCGCTCTCTTCTCTCTGCACGAGGTGGGCACGGCTCCAGGAAACGTTCTCACCCCACGATTCTTAGCCCCCTCGCTCACCCCGTCGCCACCTACTTCCACTCACCCTCTCCATCCCCTTTGCCTCCTCGAATTCGTATCCAAGCCGGCGAATTATTAGAATTATTAGACGTTATATTGGCCGCAAAGTGTCCGTTACATCGCCAGAACTCGATTATGAATTAAGTTATTGGGCAACGTCGCGAGATGCATCGCGCCGATTTCGGGGAGGTCGTTTTTCGCGATCGAGCCTCGAGCCGATGCTCGTCGGAAAACTATAATCGAGGAGGATAGCGGGTCTGATCGATGGCAAGCGTTATGCCAGGGAATGAGACGGGTTTTTTTACGAGCGAAAGATACTTTTGGGTCAACGAGATCGAAATGAGTAAATAGTAATGCGAGAGTGACATTATTCGAGGTCCATTTTCTTCTCGATCTTCACGCGCTGGAGTTCTTTTCCTTTGGATGAATTCCCGGTTTTTAATTGTATATCGATTTACGATTTAAAGTCGCACTTCAGAGAATTTAATATGGACTTTTAAGTTTATAAGAGTTTACTTACGTGGAGACGCAGATGACGATGGCCCAAAAGTGTGCAAGTCGTAGCTCCCGAGATGACGTTGACTTTCATTGTCATTTATTTATACTTTTATATAGTTCTCTCACAATTTATAGATACAGTTTGAAATAATATTTCTGGTGATGCTCCAACGTCCAATTGTATAAAACATAACCCGAATCTTACGATTTTTCTTGTAATTTATTTCTACGGTGGAGAAACGTCAATTGCTCTGCAAAAAATTCACAAAATTTCTGCGCAGTTCGACGAAACGTTCGATGTTACTTGCAACAGCCGTAGAAATGGTATGCACGAGAGAGCTCATAAAACGTCCCCCCAGAAACTACCGACGGCACTAGACCTTCGAGCGTAACAAAGCGAAAATAGAGCAAAAGTCCGCGATTTACCTGGCAGTAAAACTTGACCTCGAGCCGTCGTGTATTTCGTAGAGTATGGCACAGTTTTTATCTCGGCGAGATTCATTGGACGATGGATCTCGCAGAGTCCCGTAAAAACCTTGAATTCTCTAAACGGCCCTGTCGCTACCACAAAAGGAGGTCCGCGTAGATTAGAAACTGGCTGTTATGCAAAATTCGATCTCCCTTCTTCTTTGTCGCTCAACAGTCGTCCTCGTGAGTTCCTTTCCGTGGAATATTTTTAACCGTTCGGCTTTTAAAACAACAATCGATGCTATCAGCGTCGACGAAACAATTTGTACAGTTACTTCAGTCGCAGAATATTTCTCATATTTAAATCTCTCTCTAGTATTTTTGGAATTTAAATGCTACGGTCATCTTTCTTGGGATTTACAATTTTAGGTGGGTTCCGGAACACCGAGGATGTTACTTTAAATATTAATTTAAGAAAAATCGTTAATAATTAGAAGGTCGACTTAGGACTTTGGAAGAAACGTCTTACGATTGGTATTGCACAAATTACAAATATACACCACAGCCAAAAAAAACGCAGGAACAATTCAACCTTGGAAGTATCTTTGAAATTTCTCCACCTGTTTAACGCCAAACGATTTGTTCCAGAACTTTTTTCCAAAGTCACCTCCAGAATTACGAGAGCCTCTCCACAGGGGGTTGAAACGAGCCACGGCTTACCTGCCGGTGCAAGTTGACCTCGGCTTTTCGCATTAGACTGTCTCGACGTTTTTCCGGCAAATCGAAGCGTCTCCTGCGACCCGAGAAAAATCTTCGCCACCCCGAAAGAAACATGCACCGTCCTCCCGTCCCTCGGAACGGGGGTGTCCTCGAAACTGTAACAATTCCCGACCTAACGGGATCAGTCGGTCGTCGGAGGATGTTTGCGGAAACGTCGGCATGCGGGCCGTTACGCGTTAAGTCTTTTATCTCCGTGACCAAAAAACGGTACCCCCTCGTTGCTGGAAATAAAAGGGAAATAGAGGTCCGAGGTTGCTCTCATTTTTCGAGGTTGCACGGAACCGACGATCGGAGAAGGGCCTCGTAAATCTAGAGCAACCCGGGTGGTAAGTTTTCGTCGGCTTGTTTCTCGCTTCGCTCGTCTGCCTTTTTTCTTCGCCCACCCCTCCTCTCACTTTGCTCGAGGAGGATCGAGGGTGGGGACGTTCTCGAGGTTATGACGTACGTGCCACGTAGGAAAATTCTCAAACGACCCTTTTAATTTCGCGACCAGAGATCACGAACGGGACCATTCCCGTTGTTCTACGCGGTTGCGATCGTGGAAGGATTCACGGGGTGAGAAAGGGCAAACGGGATCGCTCGTCGTCGTTGCAAGCCAATCCGGACAAACTCGACACAGGGGAGCAGGTTGGAAAATAAGTGGAATTTCACTCGCCCCCGGGATAGGGAAAGAGAGAAGTCGCGGTGATTGCGAAACAAAAGGCACGATAATTGCAGTCGTCCCCGTGGGAGCCGGTGGAGAACGAACGGAATGGAAAGAGGGTGAAAGAGGGCTGAGAGGGACGAGGGGCGACGTATGACGAGCGCTCGTAATAAACTCGAAGAAGCGGCGCGTTAATTTGTAATCGCTTTTGTGGTTGGCCGATGCTCGCGCCTCTATTGAGTGGCTTCCAGCGGTGGAAAAGGGCTGGACGGGGTGTTTCTCCGTCTAACCGTTGTCGGAGGGCTCGCCGGGGGTAACCATGGTGGTTATGCAGATCGACGAAGGGTGGTATGGTATCTGACAGCGGTGTAATAACTCGCCCTCGGCGTGTCGGGCTTCTGAAATAACGCCGAAATAAAGGATAACCCCTTCGTGCCCCTCTGTCGGAGCGTTAAATAATTTGCACGGCTTCCGCGCCCCCCGTGACGAATTCCGAATCCTCTTTGAGCTCGGAGAGGGTGAAAGTACGTCGGTGGCCGGCATTTTGATTTTTTTTTTACGGACAACGAACCTTCCTTTCGATCTTGGATACGTCCAGTGACGGAGGAAGGGACGAAGGGGGCATGCTGCCAAAGACGGAAGGCAGAAGAAATTTTCCGTCGGCGACGCGAGCTTCCGCGTCTGGAGAAGCGGCCGAAGGGATGAACGAGCCACGAATAACGCGACGTCTTCGTGGCACCGAAGGAAGACGGAAGAGTCCGGGAGGAAGAGATATCGGGAGCAGCGGGAGCGAGAGGGGGAGAGAAAATAGAAAAAAGAGTGAACCGGCAACAACGTGTACGTGATGTATCGTAGCATCGAGCATTCGAGCATCGAGAGGAGTCGAGTTCGACGGTGGTAGAAAAGGAGACGGAGGGAAAGACGAGACGGCGGAGGGAGGAGGAAGAGGACGCCGGGAAAAGTCGAGTCGAAGAGAGAGGAAGGACGATGGCGAACCTCCGGAGGTGGCGGTGAGGCAAGAGAAAGGGGGTGGATCGGTCTAAGGGGGTGGCGAGCTACTCGGGTCGTACCGACGGAGGAAAATAAGGGGTAGCACGGCGCCGCCGCCCCATGCTTGGCTTGCAAACTGACTTCCGTCCTCCGCGCGACTATTCAGACGCCGCTGGCGTTTTTACCGAGGCGAAGCTCGACAAAAAAAAGGCCACGAGGAAAATATATAGAGCGTAGGAGGGAGCGACTCTAGCCGGAGGAGCTCTACGTCGGTCCTTGGTCCTCGGCGCGTATCCTGGCTAGAGCGCCCGACCGGCTACCTCCTCGTAGCTATCCGCCTGACTTTCCTCGGACCAGCTACGACTAGCTACGACTAGCTGCGACAAGCTACGGCTAGCTGCGTCTAGCTAAAGCTACAGCCAGCTACAGCCCAGCCACCACGGCCTCGTTCTATGGACGTCGCTACGACGGCCACCGAGTCTATAATATATCTCCCGCCTTATCTGCCGCTCGCTGTTTACTGCCCGATAGACTCCGCAGATAGGAGGACCCTGCATCACCGCCTCGCGAGAATGAGAGAGAGCAGAGAGGCCGAGAAAGCAAAAGAGAGAGAACGACTGGGACAGGGAGGAAGGGCGAGGGTGAAGGAGCAAGGCGAGTCACTTACTTTTATATATGTTGTTACTTACGTCAGTGAGCACGCGGTAGGGAATTCGTGAGACAAGTTGGAAAATGCTGATGGCCAGGCTGAGATACGAGCGACGGCAGTCGCCGTCGCGGCTAAGCGCGCCGGACCATCGGCCATCTTCGTGGAACTTGCCCTATACGCTGTCACGGGAAAATGATTTAGACTTACCCTACGCGATGTATTCCACATCGGTCTCCTTTATACCGTTTCTCGTGATCCGACTCTGGGATTGACCGTGGAGAAGACGACACTCCCATCCTCGGATTCTCTTCGGAAACCTTCCGTGACTCGCCGACGGTCAGCGATGGATCGGTCCTTGAGACGTGACGATGGGTATCGTTGTCCTTTTTCGGACCGATGGAATTTGATTCGAATGGAATTGCCTCTGATATTCTATTTATCTGTGCAAATTAATCGTCCAATTATCTCTTAGCTTCCTCCCTGAGTGATCAGGTTAGAGAGGAGCCATCGGAAAGTCCGAAAGAAATGATAAATTAAGCTGGGACATCATCCCCCGAGGTGGGGGATCTCTAAAATTTTTAGAGATTTTTAATTAAGAGATTTTTAATTAAAACTAAATTTTTAATTTAGAGAACTGCGACCTCTAAAATTTCATGTATCAGGAGGCCAGGTTTTCAGGATTTTCGGCGACTACTCGGCAAATAAAGAATGCGAGGCATCGAGGAAGGCGCGGAGCCGAGGCGCGTAGGTATCAAAGATACACAAGGAGAAAGGCGAGCGCCGATCCTCGTACCGGAACTTCCTTCCTTCCGCCGTCTGATCGACGAGCCAAGTTTTCTCGTCCCCCGGATTTGGGTCGGGATCCACCTCTTCTTCTTCTTCTGCTACTTCTTCCTTTCTTTCTCTCCTCTTCTTCCCCCTACGTCTCTTCTTCCCCCGCCACGATTTTCGAATCGAGTTCCGACGCGGGGACCGCGGTAATTTCGAGGCAAGTTTTTCTTCCACGAAACGTATCATTCGGAACCTCATGAAAGTTTGATGACGAAAGCAGAAGTTAAGAAGCAACGGCTACACCGGCATTCGTAGGTGTATCGGTGGAGCGTTTCCGCAGGACCGAAGAAGCTGGACTTTCGCGTAAGAAATCCTTTACGTTTCGCCAACTCGTATAACTTATTGGCCGCGCAAGAACCCACGGTTTTCGATGGTATAAACTCGAACTTTACCGTTTCCCTAATGCCATTTAAAAGTGTACTTACAAATGATTCATCGCGGTCATTTGCATTGCATTTAAGAGCGATTTGCTCGTCGGAATCAAAGAGCGCGCCCGGGACTTTCTTACTTTTAAAGTCAAATTTTATCTTTGACCGTTATACAGCCCGCCGCATGGAATTTACGAAGACCGAGATTCTTTGTGAATTTCAACGGTGGATCTTTTATATTTTTTCTCGAAATTGAGAGTCGCGTTTAATCTTCTCTTTCACTTTTCACGGAGATCTTGGAATTAGCAATCGGTGAGAATTTTTTCCGATTTTTTCCAACGTTGTCATAGCCGTTATTTTCTCTTTTTGCGCTTCACCAGCATAAAACTCGCCGCATCGAAGGACGACGTTTATCGGCGATTCTCTCGACACGAATTCCATCGTTCAATTTGTCCTCGCGGCAGACGGAGAACGACGATATTCCGAACGAGAACGAAATTCAAATTGAAACATCTTTTTCATGGAAGACCGAAATCGAGAGCCATCTTTTCCATCCCCCCGGACGAGGAGGAAGAGAGAATACGAGGGTAGGAAAGAGAGAAGAGAAGATACACCGAGAGAAACGAGGGGGAAACGTTCCTGTCGTTTCGTCCCCTCGTCTTTGGCGCAATAGCTGCTCGAAACAGCTGTTGTCCTATGGTGAATCGCACTTTGTTAGAACTACGAGGGAATAGGTCGAAGCGAGTTTTTCCTTCGTGGAAACGTTCCCACCCTGTTGCCATTTTTAACGATGGAATTTTCGAAGCCGCAACACCTCAGTACATCGCGAGCTTGCACTTGGTGCCTCGTTTGCCTTCGTTTCTCCTCGTTTGTCCATCATTTTTCAAAACCACTCGCCGTCGAAATTACCTCGAATCTCGTCGAAGAACCTTGACGATTCTCCCGATCGAGTCGAGAGACGACCGTTTCATTCGGCTTTCTTCAACCGGAGGTTTTTTGTTCGCGCAAGTGTCGTCAACATCGACGATGCGTTTCTTGCGAGACGTCTGTGAAGTGAACGAGAAAGATACGAAGTCTAAAAGAACGAAGACAAGGGAGAAAAAGCGAGGCAAGTTAGGCAACGATCACGAGTGGTTAACCGCTCGTTCGGTCGTACCGCCATATTTGCAGGATGGCGCCGTTTTTGACTCGTCTCATCGGTGATATCCGATCTGCGAAACTTCAAACGATCGAACCTGGTTTCAAGGCTGATGGAAGTTGTTCGACTCTTGTGAGTACTTTTTTCCAACGTCTTCACATGTTTTCATTGCACCGACGTTAAAGGACGTACATCTGTGACGTGCATCGAAGAGAGAATTGAGATTGTTAATACTTGATAAATTTTGTAAACGGCAGGGGAAACATGGCGTAAAGAAACTTTAGGAAATTTGTAGCGGAACATATTGGAGTATCCTGTCGATTCTCCCCGAAAACGAAAGAGGGACAGAATGCCGTCCTTGAATTTCATTGGAACGTGCAGGACGAAATCCGTCTTCGGGTGAATACGTTACACCCTACTCGTCCTGCGAGGTCGTTAATAACGGCGCGACCTTATGATGAAAAATGGATTGCGAATACCTGAAATATGATAATAAAGGTGAAATATCGGGAGGACCGCGGAAAGTGCTCGACCGGCTTGCGATCCCTCATCGCACAAAGCCTTCGATAAGGCCGCTATTGGAATCTCGATAGAGGGGGTGGAGAAGGACGAGAAGGGGTGGGTCGTGCCGAAGATCGGATTTGAACCGTCTCGAGGGAGAAAGGGCAAGCAGGGCTCCGCGAGGACACGAGGAGAAGGAAGAGAAGCCTCGTTCCACGGTGTGTTTGTGAATGTTCGAGCACGTTTGTGTGCGCCTACGACGGGCTTCTGCGCGAGTATTCCGCTTCTCCGGGGATAAAATGTAGATGGATGAGCCATAGATTTATACCGATCCCCGTAATATCGTATCTACCTAGCGCAGAAGGGTAGGGGAGAGCCTCGGAGGACGAAGGGCGAAGAGTAGCTCGAGGGTTTTGTCAACGCTACGCAATGATGCATCGCGATCGGCTGCTGATAACGTTTCGAAGATTTATTGGACGGCTATTTATATCATATCTATAACGAGAGTCGAGTAATTTAAAAAAAGAAAAGAATTCCCTTTGAACTCTGCGACCTTCGAATTTTCATTACTATTGGCAGAGTCGACCGGTGTAAAAGATACTCGGAGAAAAGAGGGTTGGTACAACTAGTGGTGCGTAATTAAAAAAAAATTCCCTTAAACTCCTACGTCATCCGAATTTCCATTAGATTCGCCAGGTTCGACCGATGTAAAGGTACTCGAGGAAAAAAAAGGGATTGCAAAGCCGCGCTCGGATAGATCAGAATTACCGGTTGTTATCATACGATTGGAAAGATCGTATCGGCCCGACGGGAGAAAGATCGAGCGACACGGTCGTGCATATATGTTTGCACAAACGGACAGTTCGGTCAGCGTCAAATTGCGAATCCAGCTACGCTCGGCAACCGGGACTCATTAATCCGCAGTATCGTCGAAATAACACGGAAGGGAAAAATACCGAAGTGTTTTACGGGTATTCGCGACACCGGGAAGCGCGATGGTACCGTGCTGCAACGCGCACGCACGTTCGTACGGACGTGTACGTATATATACGTGCAACCCCGGTGAACCCGCGCATGGAGTTATGCGCTGTCCTAGAATCATAAACGAGCGCGATCGCACTTTCGCTTCACGCATCGCGGAAAGAGTTGGGAAGTCATTGAAAAAGAGAGGTTTTGTCAGAATACGGGATATACCGGCGAGGATTGGGTCGAAATTGGGATGAGGCGGTGGAGAACGAAGGGATCGGAGGGACGTAGAGGAAGCCGGACGATGGAGGGGATGGAAGCAGATATATATCCACGGCAATGCGTTACGGGTTCAGCTAAATCCGCCATGATGAATGTGTTGGCGGGAATAAATCCGCAATGCACACCCCCACTGCCTTCATCCTCCGCTATGCCGGCTGTCCCCTCCCTCGCCTCGTCCTGCCACCCCTCGTTTCCCCTCGTACCACCGTCTTTCCCACCCCTTTCTACGGCTCGTTCTCATACACTTTCCGAACGCGTTCTCTCGTCTCCCTCTGCCTCTCCTTTTCTCTCGGATTTTCTCTCTTTTTCGACGGTTTTGCTTCTCTTCTTTGCATTTCTTCCGGAGTTTCTTTACATCGGATTGTATCTCTATATCGCCTCCAACGATTCGACCGTTGCTTATTTTGCACGACCGATTCGCGACAGGATTGGACGTCGTGCAGATTTTTACGAGGTTCTTGGGTCATTCGGATGATCTATCGAAGAGTAGAAAATAACGGTAAAAAAGAACTGTAGGATCTCGTAAAATAATTTGACGAGACAAAGATGCTTCGTAACGAAATATCTTCGTAGAGGATACGACGAGGATGGAGACTCTGACTTCCAATTAATCGGCTCAAATTCAAATTCCCTTCACCCCTAGCAGAGTTTCTCAAAATCATCATTTATCGTAGCCTTAGTAGTTTGATTCATCTAAAACTTTATGTCCTGGACGAAAGACCGTAGCAGTTAAGTCCAAACAGATGCAAAATAAAGAGAAATCTTGACTTTAGACGAGCCCTTTTGCATCAAATCATTCGGAATACTTTCACCCCGATTCTTCCACATTTCTCTTCGTTTCTTCCCATTTTCCATCGAACGGCAGAACGAAATGGGTAACGGTCCAACTCCTTGGCGTCCATGGCGATACCCATGTGACCCCCTGTGTTCGTTTGAACGCCTGCGCGCGTACGCACGTGACCACGCACACACCACCATAATGCTCCTGATCACGCTCCTCGAGCCTCGAACCTCGAACGCTCGTTTTATTTATGTACGTCTGCACCAGGCAGGTAGACGTTTATTAGGATTTATAGAACGGATCATTTCACGCTCGGCGAGCATTCTTTATCGCTCGCTTAAAATGAGACGCAACGATCGGAAATCGATGGAGGATTGCGAAGAGCCGGAGGCTGCTCTGACATCGACATTTGGTGGGTTCGTTTGTTTGGAAAATTACGAATTGATTTGTGCAGAGTTTTACGTAGAATTAATTGTAAAAAATTCTTGAGAATTCCTTACTATGGTTGTCAATTGTCATTCAAATTTTTCTGCAAGATTATAAGGATGAGTGAGATCGATAAGGACAGTTTGAAAAATGTCTGCGATAGTGACTTTGCGATTCAGTGATGTTTCTACGAGCTTGGCAGTTGCTTCGTCTTGAAAGTGAAATGAAAAATCTCGGTTTCAACGTGAAATGTTTATTATTTTTCGCAAAAAGGAAGACCGGAGAGGTAAATTATATTAAGGAATTATGGATCGCAGAATCGTTTGCGAAAGAGACGCGAGTCGTAAATCATCGGGCAAGCAAAACTCTATGAGCACGAGGAAGATATAATTGACACGGGAGGCATAAATTCCATTGACCATTATTAATGACATATTTCTCCATTCATTTTCATTCTTCGGATACAGCCACAACTGGTTACTGTTTATCATCTTAGCCATCCGTCCAATTTGAGAGTTATGTCTTCATCAGCGGCTTCCTTTGTATGTACACGTACATATCTATTCCCATAGAACCACCATTTTCCGCCCTTAATAACAATATCTAAAATAATTTCTTTACTAATTTTACAATAATCATCTCTATAACAGTTGCACTATCCGAATAACAATAAAATTAACAATCCAAAATCATTTGCTGCTACACAAATGGACAAAGATTCGACCCAACCCCCTCGGCATTCATGGCACAAACGCCCAGAGAAGCATTAAAATAGCCACGCACATCAACCCCGTCCATTTTGCTGTCCCATTGTCACCATATTGAATCTCCAACCATGATCCATCGGAGAAACTGTTACATCACTTATTTAACCTGTCGTTTCACCTACAACCCTACTAAAAAAAAGTATTACACCAATCCCCGCAGATAACAACCCTCGTACGAAAAGCCCCTTCTAAAAAGTGCCTCTTCCAAGGAATTGCGAAAAGAGCAAGCCCACCCGGCAAACAGCTCTTTAGAAAAAAGACGTTCAATAGAACGAAGAAAGTAGAATGGAGTCAGCGGACACGCTTACCCAAAGGTAGCCCATAGAAGGGTGTAGGAGGTGGCGGAGGAATCGGAGGCGCAAGCCCAGACACACACCGGTCGGGTTATTTATTGTAACGAGGACTTATGGCGACAGATTTAGGAATTAGGGTATCGCAGCAGGCCCGGCCCCTAGCAAGGGTTTCCATGGAGAACCCGTACGATACAAACACGTAGGTGTAGTATTCCACGGGCATACAAATACGACGTCCTAGGGCATCCTACCCGTGAGAGCACGTATGGACCCACGTGATACCGCAATAATCCACAAGGATTATCCTTCGTGTTCCAGCGAGTGCCGGTGCGAGTCGAGGGCCTATCTGGCCACTGAACTGCTCGAATATTCGTATCGCCGCGCGAATGCACCCTACGAAATCTGACTGCGGTAACATTTGCAACGTCCGACAGTTTGCCCAACGGGGTAGAAACGTTCTCCATCCTGCCAGTGAGAATCGTCGCGATCTTTTTACCATTACCGAGAATTCCTCCGGTCGCACGAACCCCTCGGACTTTTCGAGTAACTCAGTCGTGGCTAGATATCATGATCGTTCGTTCCAATTAACGCGCTATGCTTTTTACGAGGTGAGAATTTATGAAATCCTAAATTGAGACATCCTCCTCATCCTCTCCACCCGCGTCGAAACGATCGTAGTGCTTTTCTCTCCGGGATGGAATAATTAGCCTCACGGGTAGCAGAAGAAGTCATTACGGGTTAAACGGTTTCCCTCCTTTTTCGGCGAAAAGTCGGGCCTCTCCTTCTCGCGAACGAGATGGCCCTTTGACGCGCCCGTCCGGCCAGGAATTATTCATAAATTACACGGTAATACGTGGCCGGCGGCGGATACGGGCGGATAATCGATTTATAATTGCGAGAACGATGCACAGGGGGCCAACGTCGCCGATGCGAAATTACATCGTGACTCGGGCCCGGACATCGTCGTGAGTCATCCTCCGGAGGAAAACGTTGAAAGGAGCCAGTGTGCCAGCGGGGAGAATGAAACTGGCGCGCGAAGCAGAAACGCGCGGCTCTCTTAAGCGCGAGCTGCATGTGGAATGAGCCGAGAGGATAAATAACTGACGGCAATAAGCTCGCGTGAAATTATGAATCCTGTCGTCCCTCGTCCTCCGGCTCCTACGTTATATCTCGCGCCCGGAGCCAACCCTCTCTCTTTCTCTCCCCTTCTATTCCACTTCTTTCCATCTCCTTCTCGCTACCCTCGCCTCGATTATTATTCTTTTCCGGGGGAGGACGTCGACGATGTCGACGAGGTGGTCGAGAGCGGGAAACGCTTCGAGTTCGAAGCGGGGGAAGATCGACCCGATTGAACGTCATGTGCGCCGAATAGCGCCGAGATTGGCGCAATTAAGCGGATCTATTCGAGCGAATCGGAATCGTGGCTGCGAGACTATTAGCGGATAAATTTGCTTTCATGGCGACAACGCTCTCTCGTGCGTGCGAGCTTTAGTTTAGGCGGCATGGAAATGGAACGGTAGGTCTTATTGCTGCTTTCGAGGGATTCTCCGATGTATTCGCCACTTTATTGGTCTTTGATGAATTTGAAATCGTGCAGCTTTTACTCGTCGAATAGGGACGATACGATTGTTTCACAAGGGACGTCGAAATTTGAGGGGTTCTACGGCCAGAGAAATATTCCCCAGAGACAGCGCGACAAACGGTGTCGAGGGAGTTCAAGGTTCGTCCTTCATCGTCACCGACATCCCGTATTAAACTGTCCGTCGTATTCGATGGTATGTCACGATGAATACTCCGAAGAGTGCCATTCGTCCTTGACATCCTCAACCTTTTCCTTCCTACTCCTCCAGCCGTCCATTCGCTACGGTGAAGAGGCTCAAAGTGTCCCGCGCCGTGCGAACGATGATTACAGTCATTGCTCGGCGCATTACCGCAACGACTACGCTTATCATCTTTGTCCAAAGGATCGTGCGAACATCCGAGAATTTTAGCCTCAAACTCGACCTCTCCGATTCTCCGACGATCGGGAAAGGTTCGACGTGAAATTCGTGGTAACACGGAACGACGACGGACGAGGACACGATGCAGAAAGTCCATGGTGCACGAATCGTGGTAGGGGAGAGGGCGAGAGGATCTCGGATCGTGTGCGAGTTGGATTGTAAAGGACGAGACTGATTTATACGAGTCGCAGGATCAACAACCCGAGAACTGTTTAGCCGGTGCATCTCATATTTATTTATCGGTGGCTGGAATCGCCTCGAAGTCGCGCGATTCTGGCGCGTGCACCTTCTGTCGGGCGGGCGGGCGGAGTTTCGGTCGTTTCGTAAGGCCGTTCGGTTGCCGTTCGTTCTTTTTCCTTTTTCCATGGCGTTCCACGGTTCCACGGCTCCACGGTGCACCGCACTTGGAACGAGGAACGACGCTGGAACCGGCGGAACAGCGTGCTCGCGAGACGGCACGTCGGAGGAGGAAGCGGAGGAACCGGAGGAGCAGGAGCGAGGGCGGAAGTGACGCCGGCGCCTCGACGGAGCCGAGGCAGGGCGCCGGTGCGCTCCGATGCCTTCCTATCGCATCCTCATCCTCCTTCTCATCCTCCTCGTCCTCTCGTCCTTTTCCACCTCATCCTCCAACCCTGCCAGCACTGTGTCTTCGTTATGTCATCTTCCTGATTCGCTCTCCTTCCTCTTCCTCCCCTTCGACCCTCTTCGGTCATTAATGTTAACCTATAGATGCGATTTCCGCCGCGTCGCGGATTTCGGCGGATGACTTACGCGCTTTTGGAAAAAGTGCCGGTTGCAAGGAGATTTGTATAACCGAGGCAATCGCTTTGCTCTGCTTGCTCGTACTTCTCAACTTTTTGCGCCCGCAAAAATGTACAGAGTGTTTCAAAAAGTGTACAAATCCCATCTCATCGTGATAATCCAACAAAAAGGATGTGTCATCCCTCTGTAGATCGTACTTTAAAAAATAGCGTAGCAGTTGTAATTCAAGTGCCCCTGCACAATCTACGATAGAGCAGCAGTTCTTGGCGCCAGGAGGAAAACAAATCGTAACCCACAGAAGTACGTCCGATCGTGATTTCCTGATTGCGACGTACATACGTAGAGGAGAACGTGCGTACTTGCATGCGCGATCTGAGCGTGTGCTCGGACGGCGCTCACCTCGAAACTCTTCTTTAGTATGTATGCAGCGTCTTTCATCGATGGATTTGATGCACGTCGCGTAGGACACGAAATAACAGACGATTTAAAGTGTTCCGTTAGTGTGAGCGTGTAATTGTTACGAGTGTCTCGTGCGCGGACACCCGTTTAAAATTTATAGTTCGCTTTCAGCGAGCGCAAGCTCGTGTGCGTCGGCGTTTTCGCAGCGTTCGTGTGCGTGAGCGCGTGTAAAATGCGTAAATTATAAACGGCCCACTATTAATTAATTCCGCATAGATATATCGCGGTAGTTGCTCTTTTCCGGGCCGATCAAAATATTGCCTTAATTGATGAGGACACTCGCGACAGAAAAATATACTACTGTGCCGGTGGAAACGGCGAACAGAACGAATGCGACGTTTAACGCGAAATCGTGCTAACAAAAATATATTCCTCGGACGCTGTCGCGGGTAAATGTACCGGGGTGCATTTAATAAATACCCACGGCGATAGTGGACGCAACTATCGAGCGGATAACACGGACGATAGTTAGCGATTTTACATTTCTGGTGGCAAAGTTACCTCCTCGAGGCACGCTTCGCTGTCGGCGATCGAAGTAATATACAGAATGCCATTCTACTTGATCCAATCTACTTCATTATTTTTTTAAATATTCTTTAAATATTTAAGATTCCCTACAGACTGCAATATTCCTACCGACGATATTCACACAGATCTTATCGACCATAAATAAATACAATATAATTATAATTACAATCGAATACTAGAATACATAATCTCCGAGGCAATCAACCCCCGTTAAAATCTCCCGAATTTTTCCATCAACCCCAATATTCAAATGCACCAAAATCTCACACCAACCCGATCTAACATGAACCTCGACATCCGAACAACTTCCATCACCGTTCACCCGCGTATCTGCGCGCAGTGCATCACGGAAGACGCGTTTCTGCCTAGTGCGCGAATCCCCATACGTATGTGCATCACGAACGTTTCCGATGCATACACGCATTTGCGCCATGGATTGCTCCAAGACGTTCGGAGGGTCTGTACGTACGTACGTGCATACACCTAAACGATGCACGTGGGTGTGCACCCTCACAGATGCATCACGGTACTTCCCTCACCTTCCAGTTCGTGTCGTTTGTACGGTTTGACGCATGGAAGATTAACTACGAGCACGTAGCCTCATCTGTCTATCTCACAGCGTGTAATCGCATGTACGCGACTAAGTGCATCGCAAGAGTAATCAGCGCCGGGCGACGCGGCTTTGATTAATTGAATCCGCCCTAAGAGACGTGGGTATACCTGCTGGCATGCATCGACGCTCCTTCCTGAATGTGGACACGTTGAGAAAAGATCGGACAATTGTATTCGCTGTAGGCCGAGAACACGTTGATTTCGATGAAACGATCGTGGAAAGTTTCAGGGGGTGGATTTTCTAAGGTGGCGTTTCTAAGGATGATTGCGTTTCAACGATTGGATAAAATATGCCTGATAGAAATTTATTTTTTTTTATGTAGGACGTAGAGTAATATGTATGTCATTCGAAGCATCGATTTAGTTCGACGAGGGTATCGTTAAATTTTGATTAACATAACGTTGTAACGAAGAACGATAATAATGGAGCGGAATGCAGTTTATCAAGCTTTGTGTATGGGCAGAACGTGAATAATTGCTCGCCGCTTGAATTTAGTATGTCGCGCAGTTGATTTTCGTGTAACGGAGAAATATAAATGGGAGGATAGCTATTCGGCGAGATACATGCACCGAGCACCGGCGAGATTATTTTAAATCATTCTCACAGTTTATTCAAATAATCCCTCCCCGTGTCTTCGAGCCACTTCGACGAACTTCTACGAACTTCGAAACTTCGCGAAGTCACTTCTATATCCACCGTCGAAATTCTCTGTGCCATCCCCTCAACGACACGCCGTTTAATCTATAGATCCATTAACGACCCTCCCCCCGTTCTACGTTTCTCTCTAAAAATAACAAAAAAAAAGGAAAAGCCCCGAAAAGGGAGAAAAACGAGGAAGAACGTTAAAAAGTGTACATTCGAGTTAGCGGATCGGTGCATTAATCTCAGCCACGAATACGTAACAAATGGCGCGTATCGTTTGTGCTCCAATCACATTACACGGCCGTGCCGGTCGGCCGGTAATTAACAGGTAATTATTTATAATGGAACAATGGAATTTAAATTAATAGTTTAGTTTCATTAATAACACCGCGTAATTTCGCCGGTACATCCCCACCCAACGTGCTCGCGCGTGTCAGTGTTAAATAAAATATATGTACCGGTGAACCCAACGCCGCATTACGGTCCAGTAATGCGCGTGCTGCATCGCGAAACAGCACCTCCGACCACCTCTCCGTGCAACCCCCTCTGCAGCCGGGCTGACACACACGCGCCATACACAACGAATATAACCACTCTACGTCACGTCTGTTATAAACGCGTAAACACGTGCTGGTACCCATGGAACCAGGTTGTCCACTATCAAGTAAATAATGGCGCATTAAGCTTTTTCATTCGCATTCGGATATGCGCCGCTCGGCTGGCACGGCATCGCATAGCACCGGGCCACGTGTCGAGCGTTCCTCCTCCACACGTGGAGAACGCTCGTACGCGACGGACTGCGAATCGCACAACGCACGCCAGCAGGTTGTTGAGCCTTCCGGCAAAGGGGACAAAGCGACTTAATGGAGTCCTTATCGCTGGCCAATTAGCGAATGACAATAATCGCTGGGCTCTCTTTCCGTTGGATGTTCGCACGTTAGCGCCGATGCGGGGTGGAACGAATGGACGATTTAAGTGGAAAGAAATAGTAACTCGAGATACCATTCGTTTTAGAGAAAAATGTCATTTGCAGATGTTTCACAGTAATAGGCAGGCACAGGACCGGCAGGGCAGGAAGGATAGATAGGATAGACAGGATCAAACCGAATCAAAGAATTTTGCAATATTTTGGAAGTTTTCTTCTGTCGATCAAGCTGGATCTAATCTGTCCTGTCTGACCTGTCTATCCTGCAGTTCTGTCCTGTCTGTTCTACCTGTTCTGTACGTCTGTCCTGTCTGTCTCCTGTCTGTCCTGTCTGTTGTCCATTTCGTTCCACTGTGCGATGATCCTGCAAGGCGCGAGACAATGGGGGTTGCAGGTCGCGAGAGTAACGAGGATGATTTCGAGGAAGAGGAGTTTTTGCAAGGTCGATAGAGGGGTTGAGGTGTGCGTTACAAAGGATAAATTGTTCGACGAAGGAGAGCTTGGGGTTCGAGCTTGAGAGACGATAATCCTGAGACAGAGGGAGTAGGAGGAAAAGTTTCCGACCTCTTCCTCCTTTGCTCTCAATCGGCGAAGAACGCATTTGTCCGAAGGGTAGAACACCTATCGTCGCAGCCGGTAAACTTTCTCTTTCCGATATCGCGGTACAATTTTTCGAGGGCCACGTATCCCGGCCGAATTAACAGGAATTTACTACCGCGCGGACTCGACTTAAGTATCAGCAGGGATGGTTGAGCGTCCTCCTTGAAGAAAAAAAAAAGGAAGAAAGTGCGGTATTAAATCACCGGTACTCGGTTCGTTGCCCTCCCCCTTTGTCCTCGTCCGATCGTGGACCGAGGAGGCTGCGGCAAGGACCTACTTATCTCGAGAAAGAAAAGGGAGGCTCCTCTCTTTTTTATCTAGTTACGAAGAGGAAAGACGGTGGTAGCCTGCGAGCCGACGACTCGAAGGGAGAGTTTCTCCGATGGCGGTGTAAGGTGGAAGAGAACGGAAGAAAGGGGCAAGGGAATTTAGGGGAGGGGAACTGGAGGCAAGGGTGTTATCTGGGTGGCGGAGGACCGAGTACCAACATAAATATTAGGCTCCTCGTTAATGCCTCTGCTAGCTACTGGCGTTACGTTTCGCAGTAAGTAAATTATGCGATATGAAATTATTAGCGCCATTAAAGAAATTTATACTTTTTCGGTGGTGTACCAGCCAACCTCCCCCTGCACACTGCGCCGTCGTCTAACCGAGACACGAGATCGGTATGACGATTTTTCTATTTTATCTGCTTCCCGTTCGCCCGCTTGCTTTCTTGCGGAATACTCGCCGATATCAACCCTCCCGTCTTTCCATTCTCTCTCTCTCTCTTTCTCTCCTCATTTTCCATCCGCGCTTCCTCCTCCCTGCTCCGAACGGTCTCCGTCCCTCTGCAGTTTTCCTCTCGCTTACAACCCCCTGCCGCGTGTACCGCCTAATGTATTTGCAAGAGCCAATTCCCATCGTTATCCCCCGGTATGATCTACGGTTACGGCGTTTTGATTGTCAGATATCTCTGCCGTTTGCCTCACCTCGTGAAACGTTGCCGTCGCTCCAGCGATGCTTCGATCGTATACGCGGCCAGGATTCTCGCGGCTGCGACCCAATGATAACCCACAGGTGGAACCCCGACGAAATGATATTTCTTTCGCGATTATTCCGCCAAAGTTCCGAGTTCGTTTTTACGAGGTCCGTGGCTTCTTCGCGGTCGGAGGAGAGAGCGCGGAGACAAATGTACGGAGGAGTTAAATATCGTCCGGTAAATCTTCCCGCCCCTGTTGTTGCATCCGCGCCCCGATAATTCCACTTTGCGCGGCTCTCGTATTTATTAAATCCGCAACGAATTTGCATTCAAACTGCCATTATTTCTCGGCGTAGAAATTCATAGTTCAATGGCAGAAAGCTCGATATCTCTTTGTATGATAATAAGCAGGATATTTATAACACGACGGCTGATAACCACGCGTATTTCTGATCGCCACGACGAGGCGCGTTTCGACCGGGGAAGAAAGTCGGTCGATGTTTTTTTGCCGGTGCTGAATATAATTACTTACACCCTGAAAACATCGATAAAGACTTGGCAATTCGATACAGATTTAATTCCCGTATTCTCAATTCATCTTACAATTTTCTTTCCCTCATACAACACATCAATTACGAAGTTTTTAAAAGAAAATCAATTTAATATCTTCTGAAACTTTCCATCATTGTAATTGATAAATATCAATTAATTAATAACGTCACGACCTAGCCACAACCCCCTAAAACATATCGCCAGCAGCGCTACAGCGCTCCGTAACTTCACGACGCAAAGGGGTAGAAAAATGGCCGCCCGTCGTTCGCCACCTCCAGAATCGAGTCCTGGAAATCAAGCGAGACACTTGGAACGATCCCACGTGGCAAAATGAGACTCTCATCGAACCGATCAGGTTGCGCAACCCGGGCACGAATTTTGAGGCGGACTGTAGGCTACATTCTTGCGCCGCGGCAAATAAAACGAGCCGACGAAGACAACATTATTACGGAGCGCTGCCAGCCATTGCTCATGCCCTGCTTCCTTACGTATTTCCATCCTTATACGTATGTACGTGCGCGCAAAGCGAGAGAGAAAGACGGAGGAAGAGAAAAAGAGAGAGGAAGCGAGAGAGAGGAGTACATACGCCCACACATATTCGCGATATGTATCGCTCGCGCGTACTCGCACACGTGAAAACGCGTGTACGTGCACGCATAAGCGCGAGCACAAACGCATCGTGGATGGAGACGCGACGAGGATGAAGCTGGTACCGCTTGAATTCGTATTCCAGCTGGTTCTACGCCTCTGTCGTATCGACAATAATTGAGTCTACCCTCGAGTGAAGTAGGCCCATTAATTAGGGACTACTCTCTCGTGTTTCCGTCACATCGATCAAAAAACGAATCTTCGCTGCGTGCGCGCTGCTGCGAAGAAAACCATGGTGGATTCGGACGATGACGAGAGAGAAAGGAGACGAGAGAGGAAGAAAGATAGAGCGAAGAAGGTAGAGAGAGGTTGAAAGAGGAGAAAAGAGGTAGGATGAGAGAGAGAGGAGGGATTTGCTATGTTGAAATGGGGTGGAATCTGAGATATATTACGATTTCGACTCGAGAAGCTTGTCATCTTTGGAATTTTTTTACGATAACTCCCCAGCGCAGATAAGGGAAAGGGGGTTGGGGTTTCTTATCGGTGTTTTTGCAAATATTGGATATTCGCGGAGGTTCCTCGCGATTTTCTTCTTCCTTAGGGATATGGCCGAAATCTGGTGTCGCGAAATGTATACAGAAGCCAGAGAAGAGGCGAAAAAGAAGGAAACGAAGAGACCGAGAGGCTTATCCGGATCTCTGTCCACGACATTGTCTCTGCCGGCGGTACGGGAGGACGGTTTTTATTAGGCAATTAATACTAATTATGATAATTAATTGAAACGGCAGGGAGAAGAATTATTCGCGTAGCGCGTATTATTGCCTGCCGAAATTATACCCCGTTAAAGAGTATTAATCAGCCTCGTTAATAATGATTACGTATTATTTAGAGGAATGAGTTATTCGTTCGAGTTTCGTCGCGCCGTTCGCAAAACCAGTCGCCGGGGCGCATTTGCATATTCAAAATCCTACCTTTCACGAAAAGGTCGTACGACGACGACGACGAGTCGTGGGACACGCATGTCAGACATTTTGCGAGCTGTTATTATGCCGGAAAGATGGGCCGACTAATCGGATATGCAAATCGTTGACGGGCTGTAATTCTTTTAGCGTAAGAATAATAATTGATATTTGATAATTTTTTGATTGCAAATAAATTCCAAGTAGTGGACGAGGAAACAAGTTTCTTCGTATCTTTAAAAAGTCTTACAGCGACTGTCATAACAGTATTTCAAAAATGCCAAAAAGTGATTGAGCAAAACCGCACATATTCCGTTTAATAAGCTTCCTTTGGAATATAAAAAAAACCTCTTCCACTTTTGCGCTAAAATACGAAGAAACTTTTTCCCCAATCTGATATTACTGAAATTTAGCAGCAGTCGAAACAACGTCTATAAATAAGCAAAAATATTAATTCCCTGGAAGATTTAACAAGATTAGGACAAAGAGACAAAGGTTAACAGACAGATTTGGCCAGATACAGCTAAAATATCCATAGCCTTGCGTAAGAGCGAAACTCGCGAAATACGGAGGCGGCTTAATCTATGAGGAGACTCTAGCGTAAGTATATATCAGGCCACGGCCGTTGTCATTGGACTCTGCCGGGCCTAAAGTTAAGGGTACCCGTACTAAAATGTACGAGCAGGTTCAGCAGAAGAGAGAATAAGGGAATAAAGTGGCGGAGGGCGCTACAATGGAGTTGGCACGCTCTGCGGTCATAGAATCATGGCTGTCTATTCAATGAGCTCGAAAATAGCCTTCTCCAACAGATATCTCGGGGGGATTCCGTGGAGGAGTATATTTTACGAAGGTGCACGACCCGCTGTACTTCTAATGCCACGTATCTGTATTGTTAAGCGGCGATTCTTCAGCGGAATACTGGAGTGCTTTGACGGGCATCCATGTTGGACGTCGTACGAACTTCCGGGGAAGAGCTTCCACGAACTTTTGTAAAGTGAATGTCCGATATGGAGCTAAATATCTATAGAAAACACTGTAGAACTTGTGAAACGGCTTGACAACGCTCTGAAACGTACTATAAGGGAGTTACGGTGGACGTGGAGTTAAGGGCTGGCAATTGGTAAGCACGAATTTAAATTACCCATCGCGTCTAACAAGTTTTCCCTCCGTGATAAACATACCCTTTGGAGAATAGCTAAAACAGTATTTAAAAAAATACAAAAAAGTATTTTAAAAAATATGGTAGTCGTCACGATCTGAATATCAATGAAATATCCACGGTCCAAAATTTCAAACAAACGACCAAAAGTGTTATGGCTCTTTGTCACAAAAGGATTCGAGTATGGATGAAAATTATCGACGGAAGGTGATTGGAAAAAACGAGGTAAAAATGGCGCAATCGTGGGTAGGTGTAGACGGTGAATTGGTGGAAGGTAGGTAGAAGCTCAGAGGTAAAAGGGTCGCCCAGGAGGTCACTGCCGAAGGAGCAACGAGAGGGCAAGAAAGGGGATGGAGCAAGGAGGTAAGACAGAAGAAGAGAGAGAGACAGAGAAGGAGAAAGAGAACGGCGAGGAAGAGGGTTCGCCGAGGAGCCAACGGTGCGGGGAACGGGGCCGAGAGGTTGCCCTCCATGAATCACGACACGGAGGCTGATTTAGAGGCCCAGAAGTTACCGCTATAGGTACTAGCAGCCTTCTGTAACCTTCGCGTGAACCTACTGTTATAAGGTGTATCCTAACGATCCTCGCGATCGAAAATCTTGCAAATTGCAAATCCTGATTGAGTTTGCGTGATTCTTCCGATCGTTCGCCGACACCTTTGAATTTACAATGTTCAAGAGTAAGGAAGTTCGATCATTTTTTTTTAAAAATACCCTTCGTTATTAATTCTTTATTAATCTTTTAGCAATTTGTACTTTGAAAATCCAGCCTGCAATAGGGCGCTTTCTTTCGGTCCGAACCGTTCAACCCCATATCGATTTACAGGCTCACGTGTACCACGAGAGAATGAGCGAAAGGTGGACACGAAATATATCATCCCGCGAAACGTTATTAAAGTACGATGGTAACGGGTCGAGCGGTACCGCCTCGACAAAATCGTCCGAATTAAGACGGTGCGCGCTATCAGAGCCCGGGCCATGAAACAGACGAATAAATTAGAGGCAGTACCTGCCCATCGAGAGCACGGTACTGATAAATCTCCGCGCGCGTTCGCGCAGATGCGGACCGCATGTATTTTACATTCTCAATTCGGGATGACCAGATTTATTGGACTTCAGCACAGCCAACAACCGGCCTGTCCCCGCCACCCCTTTCGCCCACCCCTATTTCTGCGCGTATATGGAACCATTCGTCCCTTTTTTCGCGAATGTTTTCCACGCGTCACCGCGAATGGAGGATCGCGTAGATAAGAATTTTCCGCGGTAATATCGAGAATCGGGAGAGATAGAAGAGAAATGTGAACGGCGCCGGTATACTTTCAACCCTCTGCTTACACCGACGGTTACGGGTTTGAATACGCGGACGTTCTTGAATTTCATTTGCATGGGGCGAGTTACTGCGAATGTTCGATCGATTATTAAATAGTGGATGATGGAGAGAAATTTTTGGAGTGCAGGTGGAGAGGAAAAGAATGGCGCTTTATTATAAAACCGTGATTCCGCGATAAAACACTGACGAGTCCGCAACATGCCGATAGTAAATCGAACCTACAAATTGCGACCGGCTACGCTGAAATGTGGAGGGATCAAGCGGAGGGATAAAGAGGAGGGAGAGAGATAGAAGAATAGACAGAGAGAGAGAGAGGGTGAGTGAGATAGGTATAAATGATCAGAGAGATGGAACGAGAGAGGAGAGAGCACGAGAGGGTGGCAAGAGGGATCATATACGCGTGCATCGAGAGAGAGAGAAAGGGAGAGGAGGAACGTGGAGGCACGAGAGAGGAAGAGAGAAGGGTAGAGTAAGTGCTAGTGGCTCGTCGCTTCTCCATTTCAAGCCTAAGCGCGGCCATTCATCAGGATTTCGGCGCGCAGACGTGCTTTATTACTGCTCGGTCGAAATTGCTATCCTACGACTCCATTCCGGCCTGCAAGCTTGCATACGCCTCTCTCCCCCACCTCTTCCTCTCTCTCTCTCATCGTCCTCTACGTCCTCCTCTTCCTCTCTCTCTCTCTCTCGGCATAGTCAGGGCAATGCATTAGAACCTCGCGTAAGGGTTCAACCACGCGCTCCTGATCCGGCATACTCTTAACGGAGTTCGAAGGAAGTTAATCGTGGCTTCCCGACGTCCTCCCGTTGCCAATGAAAATGAATCGAAATAAGAAACATCGAGATATACGTCTCGAATATCGTTATTTATTCTTAGATGAATAGTTTTAAATAATTTATAGCGTCGTCGAGCCGTATGACCTTTTCGCGATCAGCTTCTCTCCTTGGTCCACGCTTCCACCAGGTTGAAAGAGGCACTTTCTATATTTAACTTCAAACTACACCGCAGAAAAGTTACACTAATATGTTGCAAATATCGTATTTTTAACGCAGAAGTGGAATTTGCAAAATTTAATCAACTACGAAGAGGAGGCCGTGTTGCAATAGCGAAAGTAATTAATTTAATCGTTCTGGAACGTTGAAATTTTCCACTCGATCATACATTTTCGGGGCTTTACCCTGCCGCGGGTTTTCTCCTTTCCGTTTGCCGACCCTGTTGGTTTTTCAGATCCGCGACGATATTCGCGAATAAGTGCGGGGAAACTCTTATCTTCCTAAGTGCATTACCAGAACCGCATACATTACTCCTTTACACACCATCCACCCCCTCCCCCTTGTCCCATGTATTGGGTACATAGAGCCATGAGAAGGTTTACGAGGAGGTTCTGAACCAGAATATTTTAAATGTATGCAAGAACACGTTCCGCCCTTCTCCTAAAGCAACCACTGCGAAGTAATCTCCCTTTCATCGTCATGAAGAACTGACTCATGTCGTTGGCCGGTATAAAAGCACACGCCTACCATCTAACGTCCTCCTGGCGTCAAACAAATTGCAATATTATGCTGAAAACTAATGGAACCGGCGAAAAGTGGGAGACTCGGGAGAAGAGAGAAAAAGAGGAACGTTAAACGCAATAAATCCGCACCGGTGAAATTCAGATATTAACTCGCCCAAAACATCCCATTATCTCGCCACGCCAGAAGGTCCTTTCTCTTCAAGCCACCCCCCGCGAAACTCGTGGAATTCTTTTAGAAGATGGTCTCCCGAAAATTCTCTCCGTTCGAGAGATAACCACATATCTTGAAAAGGAATGGTAGTATCGAAAATTCGAGGACGGTCGAGTGGACGTTTAGCTACTGGGAAATCGGGTGAAAAGACGTCCGAGCGGCGACGACGTTGCGTCTACGCGGTCACCGAAGCATCCCCCGTGATGTTCGCGGTTGAGACGTTAATGTGACAGGAAGCGCATTTCCCGAGCATCCGGGTGGATCGTGGATGATAATAATAATATTTCGAGAAACGTAGAATCGACGAGAGACAACGTTGCGGAGACAGGAGGACCGGCAATAACGACGATTCGCGAGAGTCGAAGAAAGACGAGGCAGTCCAACCCCCTTCTCGCGCGACGTCTCCCCTTCCACGCTGTCTTTTTCCTTTGTTTTTCTTGTTTCTTCCTGTTTCTTCGTCGTTCTCTCTCTCCCTTCTCTCTCTCTCTTTCTCGCTGCCTTTAGGAGGAACCAGCCGGGGTGAAGAATAAGACACCAGACACATATTTTACGTCGGGGTTCTTCACGGATGGGGCATACCGGGCGCGAGCGTAGCTCTGATGTCGCGTTCTGAATTATCGTCGTATAAAGTGCCGCACCAAAATGTAGATGCGTCCGTCTTCGATATTCCCTCGGTGCGACGGTGTATCGCACGTGAATGGAGAGCTCTGTGTTACGTTTTAATGAAATTTTCGACGGTCTTTGAGATACTTTCCATCGAGAAGTCTTTGGTCGTCGCGGCTAAGAGGTGTGCCACAATGTCAACAATTACGAGAGGCAGGAAGTATGATTTCATCGTCCAACAGACATCACAATGGACGGGTCGCACGATGAAATTAGTCAAACAACGAATTCTCCTCCACCCGAGCGACCTTGTCTCACGACCGTGTTTCGAAAGGCCAAAAAGCCGATCGTGCAGGTCGATAAAGCATCGAAAATATAACGAGCTCCAATTCTCGACGTAAGAACAACCTCCGAACGTCGGCAGAATAGCTCGGCGATTTCGAACGGTGGAAAGGAAAAAAAAATGTGGCGCTCGGTAATAACAGGCCTGCGATATCGAGCGATTCGCGCGTCTTATCGCGAGACCGATTCGATTCCTCCCCCTCCCCGTTCTCTCCCTTCCCCCTCTCGGCATCGCCAAGAGGTTTGCTTACTTCGCGCAAAGCACCACCCACGCTCTATCGGAAAGTTTTTGCAGTCTCGGTGGGTCGGACAGGTCGTCCATCCCGGCGAGGGAAGCGCGAGAGGAAGAGGAACGTCGGCTAGTACGAAAGAAGCGCGAGGAATGTTAATACGAATATTATGATTTATCGATGGAACATCGGACGGAAATACGTAGGGGTTGCCCGAGCACTCCCGAAGTCCGCGTCGGTGGCCTGCCGGGGGTTGGGAAAATGAAGAAAAAGAAGAATAAGAAGGTGGAAACCCAGGGGGTACGCGGGCACAACGGATAGATACGTAGAGGATCGTGCGCTCGTGAGCTCTCTCGCGCCCTCGCACGAATGTGGAACGATCCACACACGCGTAAGATAGGGCGAGGCGTTTTTCTTAGTCCGCCTGAGCCGCCGGAGATTTATTCCCAGGTCCCGCAAGACAAATGGTGAGATTGTGTCCAAAATTTTAACAGCGCATTTGGGTGAACACGTCCCTGCAACGCGATGATACTCCCCGGTCCAACCCCCGTGGATGTACAACCGGTACAAAGGATAAGAAAGCGGGGGGGGGGGGGGGTGGGATTCCTTCGAGAAAAAGGTAACCTCCGTTTCGCGATACGGCGAGAGAAAGAGAGAAAGAGTGGAGGGTGTTTCGTGCCTAGGAGCATGGGGAGGAAAAGAACTTTTCTAGTTATCCCTTCGTCCCGGGGAGAGAATGCGACCCCGAAACTCCTTGCGCGCTTCGTGACAGAATCGAGCCGTGAAACGAGATCCGCCGGCAAGTGGCGCTCGGGGACGGGGTATATCCCAATTATTGGCTTTCGATCAGCTTTCTCTGAAAGCCGCTTTACGTGCTTGGTTTTATATGATGATCTTCTAAGGTCTATACGAAATTTAGGACACGTACGGAGGACCTGGCAATTCGAATTCGTCTCGTCGTCCTTCCGAGGAGTTCTACGAGTTCGCGGGAGAATCGTTCCGGTTTATTAAAACCGTGGTGGAAGCACGTGTTTTACGTCGGTCGAGGATTAAAGTGGAGGAGTTTCGTGGTGGAACCGGTTGATCGTGGAATAGGATCGTTTTAAGGGTTGTCCTTCCCGAGGAAGTTATTAATTTGGAGAACGGTATGGACGGTGCGTTAATACGGTCTCGTATGAAAATTCGGTGACTCTCGAAAGGGTGGAAAATAAGGGAAATTGCTGGTCCCATATAAAGAGAGTTTGGGGAGAGCGTGCCTAGCGTGCTCGGGCTCCAATTTCGTCGGCGTATAAATAATACACCGAGGGACGTTCTTCGAGTTGTTCTGGACAGCGGCACCCTCTTTCTCGAGAATTAGATTTCCTATCTATCTCATGCACGCGGTCTTCTTCTTATACTCCCGGGGTTTTATTACTCTTGCGGCAAGAAACGGAATTGCCTCTTCCGCTCTCCGCCCCCGCCGATTATTGTGAATCGGTCCGCGAATCAATTACCATTGCCAATCGTCTTTACTTTCGTCGATTCGTCCGAGACGAAAGTTTTTCCCTCGTCTCTCTTCCTTCCACGTCTTCCAACCTGCAGCCCTTACAGAAGTAATAGTACGCCGTGCAAAAAAGTTGCGGAGACGCCGGACGATCTCTCCGGGCAAATAAATTACCCCCGGTGCTCGCCGTGCCGTTCTATTGCAGGGTAGCGCAAAAAGGAGGAATCCAAAAAGCCCGCGCTACTTTTGTCTCTTTCGTGCAGATTCTATTCTATAAATAAAGCTACCCACACCTTCCTTTAACTTAGTGGCGCTTCGTGACAATGGCAATAAGAAAAACGGCTGGCCGGATCGTGGGCATTGGTAAATGAAGACGAAGCACTCCGGTTTTACAGTTCCTCCCCATCGAACCACGGAAGATGCACCGTGCCTGAGTGCCACGTTGACAGAATAAAGGGGGTTGAGAGGGAGGGAGAGAGGGTGGGAGGGAGAAGAGAGAGCGAGGAAGCGCGAGGATAGGGTTGGCAGAGTGCTCCGCACCGAGGACGAAGGAGGGGATGACGTACACGTTTGGAGATAAACGTGCGCTGCGTTCAATGAAGTCGGCTATAAAGGTGGCTTCGAGGTTCGATTCTCGAAGCAGATAGTCCTCAGATTCGTCGGGGTTTCGGGCTCTCGTACACGTGGAAGGATAACCCGATTGATAACTTTATCACCTGTCTCATTAACGCAACGAATACGCGATCGTCGAACGCTCGAAAATCGGAGAAACAAGAGCGCAGCTATCGGGTGTACGCGCGAGGGGGAAGAAACCCTTGGAGACGGTTTATTGGTAGGGTGGTAAGACCTCACCCATCCGCTGCTCCTACCCCTTTCCGTCCAATCTCTTTTCTTTGCTCACGTAACCAATTCTATTCAGGCAATCCTATCTATCTCTTTTTCTAAGCCAGTTCACTGATACCGATTGCGATAGCGACGCTGTCACCCCATCCATAAAACTCTCCGTCGGGCCGGCACAATTTTAAGTTTTACGCCATTTACAAAATGAGTCGCCATTATTTTTGCCGGCTGGATTTATCGCTACATACATTTGGACCGAGCGACAATCCAATTTATGTGGGAGTCCCGTAATAGTCTGCCACCGCAACGCGAGAAACCTCCTCCACCCTCCTCCTCCTCCCGCTCCCTCGTCCTCCTTCACCCCCTCGGCCGTCCTTCTCCGCTTCGGCTTTTCCTCTTCCGCCGACCCCGCCTCGCCCCTCGGTATCTACCCTCTTCCCTCGCCTCGGGGCACTGATTAAATAAAAGAACAAATGGAGGTGATTCCTAATTAGTGCGCTACTTCTCCTTGCATTCTTGCCCTCCGTAACCAACGACCTTCGCCGGATTAGTTGCAGTCGTGCGTTTACTGCAGCAAGCGTGTTTAGTCGACCGTAAATTTCTCCTTCTTCCTCCTCGATGCATTAACGCATCGATGGATCTTGCTTTTAGGGGAAATCGAAAGTTCGAATGCCATGGCTTCTACAAAGTTTTTCCACGGAATGGAATTCCTCGTACGTTTCGTCCAAGATGAATTTCGCGAGATCGACGAACTGTTTTTCGATGTCGCACGCAGGGGGGGGGGGGGGGGGGGGTTGGTTTCGGTATTGTTCCGGTGCGTTCGTAAATCACGAGGAATTTTTTTTGTCACCTAAGCTACGCTGCTATTTATCACGAGAGATTAGAGCTTAATTGAGAATGATTAATAGAGGGTATGTTTTAGAATCTACCTGATGTTAATTAAGATCTATTCGGCGGGTAGAAACGAGTTCTTTCGTACCTGACCGAAGGGCTTTCGGGCGGCCATGGACGCGCCGCGAATCATGCGTTTGTTTCACCGAGGAGATTTCCTCCGCTGTAACTTGTCTTCCGTGCTTCGACGGAGGATGAAGACGTTAAGAGAGAAGATACTTTTGTGTTCTTTTCAGAAATTTCTTTTGTGACTACCTCCGCAATAATTCGCAATTAAATTGATAAAGTAAAAATTGATCGGTGATTGTTGATATGTCGTACGATTTAACGTAATATTAATATCAGAAATAATTTTATCATGGCGCGTCTTCCTGATACTTTCAATTTGATAGGTTTGCAAAACTTGAAAATTTCCTATCCAATATACCGCATCACTCGTCGCACTCGTTACCGTACGGCAAGGGGTTAAATAATATCCTTGTCTCATCGACAACTGCAAAGTATCTCCACCAAAGGACACGTTTAACCATCGACTCCGAAAAAACCTATCAACATTCACACAATCGTCCTTTCACCACACCCGCAGTAGTTTTAGGAGGCCTCAAATCCCACCGAAAGTCCCATCGAACGCTTCCACGTACCGATGATGTTTACCAACCCCCGACTTCGTCCAGTGTTTACAGAAGATGATCGAAAGCCGGATCGGAGGTAAAAAAAGGCGTCTAATACGCAGGAAAAGGGAGAGGAGGGAAGATCGAAGTGGCCGAGGGGTGTCGGGTGAAACGAGGAGTATCGGACGATAGCGCAGGAGGGTGGGAAGGGTGTCGAGGGTGGCGAGAAGGCGGCGGGGGCGCGGCTGCGTCTGAGCTGCTCGCGATCTATGGCTCTCCTTCCTAGCCCCCACCTTTTCGTTCCTTCTCCTCGTAGTCTCGTGCTAGCTCCGAGCAATTTTTTGTTCCCGGGCCGCTTGTATCAAATTACGATAAATATTGCGGTGCCGACGTGCACTGCGCGCTCGGCGAGGGGTGCTTTACCCCGGCGTTGCTCGAGCACGAGCTATACCCGGCTAGGACTTAACGTCAGGAGGAAAGAAAATCAGCGCGTTTGGAAGGCGTTCCTGAACAAAATGGACGACCGGCGCGGAAAACCGGCGGGGTTGTTGCCCGACTGTCTTTCACGGAGCGAGGGGGTTGCGCGATCTTCCGCGAGCGAAAGGGGTTTCGATCGTTCGCTCTGCCGCTCGATCGAGGGGGATATTACGGATTCGGACTTTTGACGATTCGAAACGCCATCGACGGGAGGGGTTGAGAGAGAACCACGGATTCGTGGGAATACACGAACGAGCATTGAAAGCGGATACCGCTGTACGATCGTACGAGAATAATCTATCAGGGATCCTTTCTCGTTGGGATTTAATAAACGTCGAGGGAGAAAGTACGAAAGCGAGCGAACGATGGAGAAGGTATCGGTATAGAGGAATAGCTCGGCGGAGAAGAATGGAGGCACTCTAGACGGTGGCGAAGAAAAAATCCTGCGTGCGAAAGATGATTCTTCGGAAAGGAGCGCGATGAGGGTAGATAGGTTGAAGGGAGTATTATGTATAACCAGCGAGAAAGTAAATATGTGTGAGGCCGATGGTATGTATAGGTATATATCCACCCTATCGAGTTGCGTGCGGAGGATAGAAAACACGAGAGGCGGGGAGGTCGAGGGGGTTGTGGGCGGCGGATTGAGGGATGGTGGTAGTGGATGAGGTTGCGAGAAAGGGAGAGGGAGAGAGCAAAAGAGTGAGAGAAAGGGTGAGAAAGAGAGAGAGACGAAAGGGTGGGTGGAGAGAAGAGGGAGAAGGAGAAAGGGAGAGGAAAGAGAGGCGGCTAGGGCCAGGTAGTGGGGGCTGACAGAGATGAATTCGTTTCATTTCACGCTGGGAAGCTCTCGCGTTCCCCGCGTCCGATGATTTACTGGGCTACAATGTGGTAACCCATGATTTATCGCTACCAACACGCCGCCTCGCCACTACGCCATACCTGGTACACAGGCCGTGGCTACGTATGCGTCGACTCCGCGTGTCCAGAGAACTTTGTACTCTTTCTCTGTTTTTCGCTCCCCGGGCCAACCCGACCGATCTCTTCTTTCCCTCTTGCCTTCTCCTCGCGCTATCTCGCGTACGCTCGCGAGCGTGTCTTCGCGCGAGTGGGAGGAGAGAAAGGGGGTTGAAGGCTCTCATGGCCAGAGGAGCCGTGGAATATATACCTAACATCCACCTACCTACGAACGTAGGTATCTCTCTCTCTCTCGTCCTCACCACGACACGACGACCACGAGGATGACGTCGGCGGCGGCGGCAGCGAAGGCGGCTGCGGCACCTCCAACCTTCTGATTCCACGCTACGCCACCTTTATTTATGCGCGAGAAACTCTCTTGAGCGTTCGTTCGCCGCCTGTACGAGCGATCTGTCATTTTCAATGCGTGCTTATCTGTGAATTAACTATCGAAGTCACTCCTGCCGCGTAGTGGGAGCGTTTGTCGATAAATTGCCAAGATCGAGAATTAATCGTTAACTACGCTTTTTCGAAATTCGATCAATCGGATGCGAATCGATCTACTTTTCGTTTCGATCGTTTCGTAGAGTTTATATGAGCGATTTAGCTTTTGGATTTTGCGTCGTTGGTTCCTGATACGATCTTGCGCGAGGATGGTTTTCTCGATTCGGAGGCCCACCGTATAGCGTTTGACCGTGATGAAAGAAAAAAAAGATCGATATCTAAGTTTACTATCGTGATTGAGCCTCACAAGAAAAATGGCGCGCCAACTGCAGGGTTAATCCTTTGAGGACGACGGACGCATATATGCGGTCTTAGAAAAAATCTGATTATAGCTTATCGGTGTATGTATACACGGTTAGAGTTGAAAAATTGAAATACAACCACTGAAATATGATTACGCAAATAGCAATTTATAAATTCTATACCTTAACACTCTGACTATCTGATAAAAAGGTGGTTCTTGATCGCCAAATAAATGATTAATTCTCAATATTTAAAAAAGTCTCCGTCCGCAAAGGGTTAGAGTCACCGCGAATTAATCCACCCCGTCGAAGCCGATCTCCGGTGAAGGAAAAACTCGAGATCGTTTCGTATTCTTTCTTCACTCTCCTCCGCCGTTTATTATTCAGAGTTCTCGCGAGGAAAGACTTAAAAGTAACGCGGCAGTGAGCGGAAGCAGAAAGAGATTAACAGCCCGCGAGGCAGAGCGCATATTAACGTCCGGCCGTGGCACCGGCCGTTTCCTCAGTCTACCAAAGACTCCTCTTTCACCGTCGAATCGCTCGGTCAACCGTAACGCGACCGTATCGCGACCATCGTGCTCGAAATGGACGCGGTCAACGAGGATAACTATAACTGCCCCGAAATGTGCGCGATAAAGTTGCCCGGAAAAGCTTCGACCGCCGTATTATTACGTACTTGCGGAAACCGCATCTAAAACTTTCCATGTCATGGTTTGATTTACATTTTAATAGAAAATACATACGATAGATTCATTTACACTGACCTCCATCGCGGGGTGAAAGAGTTTAAAATACGAGACTAATAAAGACGAGTACACTGTGGTAAAAGATGCAGCTATTGCAGTTCAGTATTCGGCATCGAGACAAAAAGAATCTACCTTCTGAAAAGTCCTTGACCGACGGACAGAGACAGAGAAAAGAGAAAAGTAGCGTCCCGGAACATCTAACCTGCTGAAAATTGTTCACGTCCATCCTAAGTCTTAGGCTCTACAAGAATATCCGCAAATTGGCGAATACTCGCTCCCCTGGAACGCGCACTGGACTGCGGATACTGCAGAGAATCCGCAGCTTCCGTGCACTTCTAAGTGTAGGTAATTGCAAACAGTCGTAAGTTCGTGGAAGGTGGAACGATACGCTGTAAGGTATCTCCAGCTCGTTGGAAACTCGAAACCGAGTCTTGGCTACCGCGAGACCAACATCCGCGCTCAAGTTCGCTGCACCCTCGCCGGCGAAAGTCTCTCCCGCGTCCCCGGATACGGAGGGTCCTTCCCCCAGATTCATTAGGGATCTTCCTGATCCTCGGACGTTGTTCGGAGACTCCGCAGCCACCTCACGGAGAAATTTATCTCGACCGCGTAAACTTTACTTCCCGTTGTAAACAAGAGGCAAATCCTCCGATGTTTAAAGCCACCCCTTTCGTCTTGGGGAGGAGAGCGACTTAAAACCTCATCTCTGCGTCCTTTGGAAGTTTTTTTGAGGGAAGGATTTGCATCCTGTTAAATCTTCGGGTGAGCGAGGTGGGCAGAAGTTTCAACGACTTTGGAGGAACGATATGAATTTATCAAAATGATGTGAAATTATTGTGAATGATAAATATTAGTGAAATTATACGTTCTATTCGGATGATTCGCAGGGTGATTCGATGGAAGAGGTAGAAATTGAAAAAAGGCACCTTCGACTATTTTTTAACAATAACACAATAGCGCAACACCGAGAATTAAGCAAACCATTGTCCAATTTCCGAAACGCCTGTAATATTTTGTTTGCGTAACAATAAATGCGTTCGACGCATTACGGATTATACCGGTTTCGTTTGCATTCGTATCGTTAAACTTTACCAGCGGGTTTAATAATATATCCCGGTCCTGTCGCCCGGGAAACGAAATGTTAATCCACTTTAAACAGCAAAGCAGACGGGTTTAATTTATCCTCTCACCTCCGACCGAATAAACCACCCGCAATATCTCAAAACTTATCACCGTCGCCATAAATTCCTTTTTCTTCTCTGCTTCTCGATTTTAGTTACAATAATACTTCCATCCAGCAAGCACACTTTCCGATTACTTCCAAAGCACTCACGTTGAAAAAAAATCTTTCAAACATGTTAATTCGATTTCCCTGCTTCAAAATCCCCGCCTTCAGCACCCCGCTCATTACAACCCCGTAATTCCACCCACGACCCGTCCAAAACGATCCACCGTCATAAAGATCGTCCTTTCACGCAGGTTTCATTCCACGGAAGTCGCGGGTGGACTTTTACCGCGGTTTAATTAATCGGCACGGTCAGTCTGGTACGCCTGGTATTCGCGAGGGGGATGCGATATCTCAAACGCGGAAGCGCGTTCTGTTCGCATTGCGTAACTGCGTGTACGTACTCGACGTATATCGCCGTGGCAAGTAAACGAGCGTGTTGGGCCTCCACGAGCTGCAAGTTCACGCTTTTATGATTTGTAGAAGCTTGCAACTTCTAAGCATCCATCACGTTTAGCGGTCGTGAAGCGAGAGTCGAGTTGTAAAACACGAAGCCGGCAAATGAGGATATACGTGGCGGAAGAAGTGTCCCAGCCTTGTCGCGGTGCTCGCGGAGAACTCGTGCTCCCGGAGGGTAGCCACGGGAAAGAGGGTGGGTCTACGGTGACGGGGGTGGATACGCGTGCCGGCGGAATCCAGATTTTATAGGGCCGTTAAGTTAGCCGGACGAGTTTTGAAAATCGTACGATCGCCTTGCCGCGGCGAGCCAGCCATTTAATGAGACGGAAAATAAATACGTTCTCGATGATACCGAGAAGTAGGCGCGGAGGATCTTTGTTTCGAGGATATTTCTCCCTCGTGGAAAAGTTCAACACTGAGAGTGGTCGTAATTTTATGTGCGCGATGTAAGAAATCTTTGGAGGGGTGGAAAGTTGTTGGTGAATATTTGTAATTGGAAATATAGGAGATGGGAGTTACGTTTCGGGGGTTTGGTGCAGCATTTGGTTCTCGGGGGTTGTGAAGTGCAATGAATTTCAATTTTTACGAATGCTACTGTGTTTGCAAAACGGAGAAAATTGTTTTTATATTATTGTCGGTATTTATATCATTTGTTAATAGTCCTTTAAATAAAATAATGTTTCGAAGAATGCCTCTGTTCCTCATAAATTAAAAAATAAAGGAGCTACCCCATTGTCGGCAATTAGGAACGACAACACCGAGCCTCCTAATTCTTCAAACAATAACCCCAACGAATTGCTCCTCCGAACTCGAAGGGTACCGGTGAATGAGCACTTGTTGTTGCTTCACCGGATTAGCTTGATTACGCGTACACGCGCAAAGGGGAATAATTGTTGTCGCGCTTTCTTTACGCCCTGTTTAACACAGCGGGGTTTCGAGGGGTCTCGTCCAAGACGTTCGCTGTTTACCGAATTACTCGAGAATTTACGTCTCCCGACGTGGAGTATCGTCGGCACGTTTACAACGAGGAAACTGCGACTCTCATCGAGAATTCTCGCGGTAGAAAACTTGGCCGATGCACTCGACAAACGGTGAAAGCCGATGACATTCTTCGAATAAAGGAACAGCGAAGTCTGTCGCTGCGGAAGCTAATAAATAGAAGCTATGGTGGGCATAAAGTCATAGGTTTGGAGTTTCAATTTCCGGCGCCGAGTTCAAATGACCTGTGAGCTCTAGAAAATTATTCTTAAATTATCATTTAATGTATTAGCCTAGATTATTCGGAATCCACTTAAACAATTAAGTCTCCCTAAATGAACACGTTGAATGCCATGAGGGTCACCGCTGACCGGCGCTATTGAATGCAATTAAATTTCATATGACTTTTAAATTGTAATATTTACGAATTTGTTAATTCAGTCAATATTTACGCGTTGGTCTCAAAAAGGTAAAGTCCTGCTGTCTACATATCTCTCCGTGTCTTCAAAGTTTCCGCTTTGCAAAGACGTGATTTTAATAGAAAAAGTTTCACTTCGGTAGAAATGAAGAAACTAGCGAAATACCGATGACATTCAACGTGTTAAAACCGCAATATACAAAAGATAACAGAAAGACCGATCATATTCCTCTCCATGGGAAGAAGTAATCCCACGAAATCAATACAAAATCAGTCAACCAGTAGAATGCTAGAAAATACACCGATATTAAACCGTAAATACACTTAGAAAAATTACATCTCCAAAAACTACCCTTCCCAAACGTTAATCTCCCAGCAATCCCGGAAGATCTAACGCCAGCATTCTCCTCCTCAACAAAGAGAAAACGTGTGGCGTGTCGTACACTTTTGGCACACTCGTCTCTCCTCGCAACAGAAATTTTGTATGTGAGAGAGAAAGGGGTCGGAGGGGGGATATCGGAGAGAAGATTGCCCGCTTTTCACTGTTGTGCCCCGCAGCTGTAAGTCTGAGGAGGTACCGGTGGAAGAAAGGGGTAGAGAACGGGGGGAGTCCTTGAATGACGGGATTCATGCCCCGGCCGTGGATTCAGAGACGGCTTGAATGGAGCTGGCGGAAGGGCTTCGGAAATTAAACGTCCTGTAGATGGTCTTTTTTCGCGGCCTGTAATCTACGACCTCTCCCACTCTCTCCTCTCCTCCTCTTTCTTCCTCCCTGCCAGCATCCCCCTTGCGAGTCCTTCTCTCTTTCTTGGAGAAGGAAGAGGCTGGGGACCTGCCACGGCGGGCAGGACAATTTCGCTACGATAAGGAAGTAGATCGAGCCGGGAGATACGCTGGATCCTCCTGTATATATGTGTACGTGTGTGCTGGTATATAGCTAACGTATACAATGTGTATACACCATGAAACCGTACGTGTACGTGTATACGGGGGCGTTTCGGAAGTACTATTGCGTCGGGACGTATCGTAAGAACCACCGTCACTCGGGCGAATGCGTATTTTTCGTGAAATTAGACAAGTTCTCGGTGTAAGGACGGTTCGACGATTTCGGTGAGACAGGAATTTTCGGGGAGAGATATTGTTCGAGGTTGAACACGATTCGGCTATTAATATGTGAAAAAAAAAGTCAGCAACTGGGTCAGTCGTTGGTGTACGTGCTTCGGCGTTTTTCGGATCTCCTGTTTTATTTTTGTGTCACCTAGGTCAAATTGGACGCGTTGTGTGTCACGCTTGTAAAATATTTCCATTTCGAATATTTTCGGCGGATAGTTCGCATCGCGAGGGTGGATGCGTAGAGAACGCGCGTGTGACTTTTCGCATGCGCGAATATTCTGCTGCGAGGGTGTTCGTGTTATCCTCGTACGTGCGGATGGGAATGCGCGGGTGTGGGCATGCGTGGTTACATTGACGCGTGCACGTGGTATGCGACGATTGCATCTTAAATTGGAAATAAGTGTCTTTTGCCGAATTACCTTTGCCTTTTTAATTACCGCGAAGTAGCAAAGCATCGTTCAAAAATGACTGTAAAAGATATTTTTAGCTTTGAGAAAAAAGACGATGAAAATGTGGGAGTATCTCAAATAATATCGCGGAAGGGACCTAAATCATTTGAGAAATTATAATTAATACTAGTTCTCATTATAGTACGACTGTAGTTTCTTAACACTAAACCTACCGGCTTTGTATCTGTTATATTGAAATATACGAAATAAGTACTTTGGAAAAAGAGATCTGAAGAGGTGAAAAAGATAATCAGTTAAGTAATTTTTGTTTTATACGATAGACCCAAAATATTTACTGAATGGCTGCCCAATCAGTTTGGGGAATTTTTAGAAAAAATTAGGAAGCGGTCATTTGACTGCCATAGTAGGTTTAGTGTTAACGGTAGCTCTACGAGCGCCAAGTCGGTTACATTTAAATATGTCAGTTAAGTAGTTTGAAAAAAGAAGGATCAAGTAACGAGGAAGACTATCCGTTAAGCAATTTGACGACTTTCATAGATCTAGCGTTAAGTTCTGAAATATTCCAGTGCAATTAATAAAATTATATGCGACACAGGCAGCTTAGAGACAATATCGTTTGAGAAAGAGCGCATCTTCGCGGTAGGTAATGCCTCGTTGTGTGACGCATATGCAACGTCGGACTTTCTCGCGGCTCACTGACATCGCTGACATCGGGTGCATCCTTCTCTTTACGGAAGTATATGCGGTATACGTTTAAAAAGAAAATACCACTCGAGGCGTTTCCACGATGCTTGGCCGAGGAGCTATTATTCCGCTTTACGTGTTTGCAGTCCTCCGCGCTTTTACATTACATTAATCAACTCTCCTGGGGAGGAAAGTTTTAGTTTCACTGTAACTCTACATTCCGACTTTAACTCTTCTGAAATTCTCTGTGTCTCGAGTTAATTGATATTATCTTCCAACCTACTCTTTTACGTTATATGATCTGTGCTTCTATAAATCTGTCCCTTCGACGTGCCTACGTCGAATGTTATTTAAAAATCTTATATCATTTTCAAATCGATACAATTTTTACCCTAGATAACTATTGTTTACAATAGGGAATACTTATGTAGAAATTAAAAAGATGGAGAATTTCTACGTCAAAAATTTCCCAAATCTATTCTGTACGACACCGCAACTAAACACACTCACCCCGGTCACCTTCAGAATTCCCCTAAAAACAACTTTGACGGACTGCGAACCTCCGCATTACACTAATTGTAAGATTACCTTTACAAACATCAATTATCCACTTGTACAAAGACATCTCACTTGTACATCCCAGGATTAACCCAACCACGCATACCTACTTCTCGCACCGAAAGTGACTCCGGAAGGTCAACCTTTCCCGTAAGCCGTCAAACACTCAGCGGTCTAATATCCCCAAACAATAAACACCCGTAAAGCGTGCGCAGTTATTCCGTTCAGCTTCAACGAGAGAAAGTGCCGTCATTGGCTTAACCAGCTACCCGTTGAGGTGAAACCGTCGGATCTTAATTTCCTGTCAAAATATTGACAACCGAGTGGCCATTATCATTATGAACGACTTGTAGCGGGTCAGTGCCGGTTGGCCGGCTCTGCTGGCTGTTTAGTTATTGTTTCCGCCACAGATTATAGGGATGGGGTCTTTATTGCCCTATGGCGATAATATAGGTATACCCGCTCTCACTGATACACTCCTACGAGCTTACGTATATATTCGCCGCGGTAGGCTTGTGCAAGCTCGCACCTGTTGGCGCCTGCGATTATGGCCGCAATAACATTCCGTCAAACTGCGAACACGTACCTAGACCTTCTAACCTAACCCAAACCCGTAGAAACGTTCCTGATACCACGTGGCATACACGCTGCTCGTATTTCTTATCGGTGCACGGATACCCTTGGATAGAGAACGTTGCGGTTTTGGGAAAAAAAAGTTCAACGGTGATGTACGATGTTGTGGAGTTAGAAAATACAGGTGCTCGCTTTTGTTGTTACGTGTGTTTGATTTTCAGATACGATCATTTTTGCTGGGAGATAGTTATAAATGAATTCTGAACTATCGAGGGTGGGGTGTATTTATACGTTGATAATGAGCAGGGCAATTTCTGTTTATAGACTACCGACTCATTTAGGAGCTGTGGTGATACGTTTGTTAAATGGTATTTTATTCAGGGTAGTCTATTTTGAAGGTCTTTTTATGGCGATGGTGGACGCATTAATTACTGATTTGAGAAACGTTTCTTAGGAATTCTGGAGATTGGAATACCGTCCCACTAATTGGGAGTGCGAGCTTGTATCTTCATATTTACCATAGTCCCACAGGTGCTCATTATTTACAAGTTTGCGATGATTTTCCGTGGGACATGGCTTGACAATTTTGAAAACAGGGACGAGACTGTTACGAAACGTAATAGCGTATAGTTTAAATAAGATTAATCGTCTTGCATTAGCGGGGAATGCAAGAAGCGCAAAAAACAGTATGGAGATTATAGTACGCGCGTGTAATTTGGTAGGAACTTAATAAAAGCCTCCGTAATATATCTTCCCGGTGGATTTTTTGCTCCCGTGGCCCCTTTAATATTTATTTCACGTATTTGCGTGTTTTTGCGGATTTTTTTCGTAGCTAATATTGTCCGGCAAAACAAATACGCGAAACGGAAAGGAGACCGAGGTCCAATTCATTGATTTTACGTCGCAACATTATTTATTGTCCAATATATCGGGCTTGTCGATACCATTCGTTGCGTCATGCGCCATAATAACGGTATCTTCTCTAAAACTGTTCATTGCCAAAGCACGCCGTAAAGTAGATTGTCTCTTTGCTCTCTCTTTCTTTCTTTCTCTCCTTCCCTTTTTCTTTCTCTCTCTTTCTGTGCTCTTCTCTGCGTCTCGGTTTCTCTCTTCTGGGTTTTAAATTCTTCATGAAGAGTGACGAATAAATATCGGATGATGTATGCCCGCCATGGTGCACATAGGTGTCCGTGAAACTCGCGAGCGCATGCACATGCACGAGTTGCACGGTGAACCGAGCAGTTGCAGCTCTAAATTCGGTGGCGAGTTTAGGTGAGCTCGTTTTAAATTCGCCAGAAGTGGAATTGGCCGCGTGGCGAAACACAATTTCGCTGTGAGTTCATTCTCTCTGCGAATTCGAATTAATGCGACGACATACGAATTGACTTTCTGAGTTATGACGCCTCGTTAAACGAACTTTCGGCAAATGTACTTTCGCTTTAATGAAAAGAATTCACGATGAAATTGTAAACACGGCAGGCTTCGTCGTGTTCTCCCTCGATTCTCCGAAGTGGTAGTTCAAAGAATCAAAGGTATCGCGTCGTTGAACCTGATTTTAGCAAGACCACACTAACCGATAATGTTTCTCCGTACTTAAAATTATATTTTCTATTGGATCAAAAATCCATGACTACATTACGAACTTGAAGCCCATAGAAAATTGTTTTCCTTCTGAAGAGAACGCAGAAACCCGAAATTTGATTAACAACTACCACGCAGTTAAAATGACTGGTTCCTAATTTTTTATAAAAATTCTTTAACTTTATAAAGGAGCCATAGAGTACATATCCCACATCTATCTTATAGAACGCAAATCACTTAATTAATAATCTTTTCCACTTCTTGATTCCTCTTTCGCCAAAGTGATTATTTAATATATTGGAATATAGTACATTTGATAGTTTATAGTTCTAGTGTTAATTCCTTCCTTATATCTTAATAAACCGTCAATACTCGACAGGTGTTTATCGCAAACTATATTCCTCACTGAAATATCTTCTTCAAACGTATTACCTAACCTCTCCGCTATTAATCCTCATCTCCATTTCCCCATGCGCAATAATAACGCCCGCCCGTAACCTCCAAAAAAGCAACATCGTTCGTGCAATCATATTTTCGAAAAAAAATAAACGGCGCAGCAAAAACGTCTCGCGGGACAAGGCAATAATTAAAATCACATACTTTTTGCGCATCGATAATTCCCCCTGCAGCCATCCCTCGGAGACTCCGGTAGCAGACGGTGCATCGTACGACGCGATGCGGTCACCACGTGGTTGCGAAGAGAAGGATAAAGACAGCGACAGAGCCGGAGAGAACGAGCGTGGAGCTGAACAGAGAGAGAGAGAGAGAGCCATTCGAGCATGTGTGCAGAGGAGCGGCCACAAATCACCATTACTCGATGTGTATCGCGACGCTATATAATTATACCTATAACGCCAAGCACCAGGTAATGGCTCAATCCTGCATGTGCATGCGATGATAACCAAGCCCGAAGGTGGGCCACTAGGTGGGGTCTTGACTGCCCGCGAGATTCAAACCGTTCGTGCTTGATTGGTCCGCGGCCGGTCACGTGGTTCGTTACGTCACCGTGGCCATCCTCGTGAGCGCTAGTGCGACGAGGAAGGAGCGACAGTATGGTGGGAGTAGGTGACCGCGAAGGAGCAACAAAGAGACGCGACGCGGCTATCGTCGGACAGTGAGAGTAGACCGAGAACGGAAAAGAAATCAACCGGATTACCGTAAATAAGGACGGAACGAGACGTATCAGTGGGATGGAAGATTCGATGGAAGAAGGAGGACGTACTGGAAAGGAGAGAAACGGAGGAAGAAGGACGACGAGAAAGAGAGAGGTAAGCAGGCCTATACCCTACGCCGTGCCCCCTCCCGCCATTAACAACGCCCTTGCATATAAATCCCCGGTTCGTTGTGTGCGTTCGGGAGTGTGTACGGTCGACGTTCTTCTCCGTCTTATTCGCGCGTCCCTCGTGCGGCGTGCTCTCTCTCGAAAACGTGGCGTCTCATTCCTGCCAACGGTTTCTCTCCTTCGCTCCGAAGGCCTGTATTCCCCGCCTTTGCACCGGTCGTGGGTTGCCTCGGTGAGGAACGAGGCGGGAGGAGAATCCGGGGGACGTGAAACCAAGAGAGAGAGGGGAGACCGGAGAATGCCGTGAGAGCGGGAAGGAGGGACAGCACGTGGCCGAGAGAAGGAGATTCGGAGGGAGCGAGAGAACGGAAGAGCGAGAGAGAGAGGAAGGAGAGTGGGACGAGGGCGCACGTAGAGCGAGGCAGAGGTACGAAGAGAGAGAGAACGAAGGCAGCGCCGCGTGGCGGTACGAGGTGGGGACTATCGGGCCGTAAACCATCCGCGGTGAACATTTAACTCACGTATTGCCATCCGACAAGTTTGCTTTGGCCCGCGAGAGAGCGTCACCCGAGCGTCCGAGCCGACGACGTCGAGGCGAACCTTCCGCGAAACACGCGAGGAGGTGGACCATAGAGGAAGAGAGAGAGAGGCACAGCCATCATCGTCATCGTCGTCATCGAAAGATCGCGGGGTGCTCGAGTTTGGAGAGCTACCGATACGTCGCCTCGTGCCCGCTCGGTCGATTCCTTTTTTTCCGCTAAACCGGAGAAAGGGAAAGAGGATCTCGGGGCCCGCGATCAACCTATCTCGGCCGGCGGGACCGTACGCGAACGTTACGCGGACCGTAAGCGTACTTACACCTTCCTCGGACCGGTCTCTGCCTCCTCTCTCTGTCCTTCTCTCTGTCGCTCGATTGTCTCCCACGAGTTTTAACGAGCCGGTAAATCTCTCGAGGCGCGACGCACTTTGGAGCGGCCAGTCGACACGAGACTTCCGGATGCAACAGACTCGATTCCGGGCCGAATGAGCGCTATCATGAGCCACGAGAGACGAGCGCGGACTACCCTTCCGCAAACGGCGCTCTCCTTTCGTTGAGTTTTCCAGCCGGCCGCCTTGGGTAAGTCATATCGTTCACACAATTCAACCATGGTTTATGCGAGCATCTGCGCGTCGATGCGAACGTTTGTTTTGCACGAATGGTCCTTTCTTTCGGACGTATCATTCGGCTGTCAGTGGGACGGTCCTTTTCCGTCGCCGACCGTCTCCCGCCAAAAACCTCGCTCGATGCACATGCTCCGACGATTCGTACTAACGCGGAAACGAGTAGACGATAACACTTTAGCGTCCTTTTCGAACTTATTGACGATCGTTGCATGCGATATTGTAGGTTAAGTGTGAAATGCGGCAACGACATCGCAGTTTGCGATCGTTGTTGTAATTTGTTGTATCGCGTCTCAGTGTGTTGGACGAGATACGTGTCACTTTGAAAATAAGCTACGTATATAAATCTATGCCCTTTCTACGCATTAAGTGACACACGATGACGTATGTCTTAGAATCAACGTCTTAGCAGCTAAAAGGTTAACCTCTCTTTCCATGTTTTTGGTTAGCCGCAATTGGACAGCCAATTGCCCTTGCTTCCAGTTGAATTAAACGGTGCTGATTTCGTTTGTTTCTTGTACTTCATTGAATTCTTTCGAAACAGTGCACTAGGGACGATAAATAATCGCTGTCATTATTGAGAAGTGTCATATCAAGGTGCCGCAAACTTCCGACGCGCCGCAATTTACCGACGCATGTTTACCTTTCGACAAAACCCACGCTAAGTCTGTCGTTTCGCTTTGAAAAGATATCGAGGACATTCCCACGATATTTTCTACCTTTGTCATAAATAATTGTATACATACAGCTTCCGATAACATCAAGTTACTTTCAAGCTTATTAATGCAACATAAGAATGTCTTCGATGTCAATCTCTCGTAGAAAAATCACGCAAATCGCCCACCCAAATTATTTTACTATGTTTTTACGCCAAGGACAACCTCCTGCCTATTTGATTATTGTCATAACCATCGTCGTAACTTTGAAACGACGTAAAAGGTCAAAGCACCGATATCCATCGTTTCTCGAAACCGCGACGTGATTAACCTGTAAACAACCCGCCGTTTGTCGCAAATCTTTTGTCAGTTTGCTCAGAAAATCCTAACTGGTACGCGTCACAACCCAAAAACAATAATAATGCAAGCACGTGCGCGAAATGCACGGCGAAAACGATTCCGAGAAACGCGAATCGCGCTTCTTTTTCTCGCATGCACATACCCCGTATAGATATCAATTACGGGGAATTAATCTCACGTTGGAGAATGCACATCAATTTTCCTCGTATATCTCGTTCTGTCAAACGAATGTTTTACGAGTCGCGTTAATGAAGAACTATAGCCACCACGGTGTGATACGCTCTCTGTAATGCATCGCTACGACGGTATAATGTAACACCTCGCCCGCGATAAATGTATCGCTGGTAGGTGTGTATTTGAGAAATTCACTAATGCCCCCAGGAAGCGTGCCAAATGGTAAATAATCATTGAGTCGCACTTAATAGTTCATTCGCGATAGCCAGTTCGAACGATCGTCTAGGTTTAATCGCCCTCTTACTTTCCACCCTGCTGGAAGATGCGATTTTAATACCTGAGAACGACCTCGAGGTCCTTGGAAAACTTCAAACAGGGGTGTTGATAATAATACTGTGATTCTGCAACGTATTGTCCCTTTATTCTTCGATTAATTTAGCAGTAAATGTGTAAGTTGGTATAGGATTATTTTAGGGTTAATTTGCCATTAGCTTAGTTATGGTTTGCAGTCCCATGTCGAGCTGCACTTGATTGAGATTAAATTTGATAACTATTTTGTATTTTTATATAAGCTACTCTTGATTGAGGTCAAATTTGATAATCATTTTGTTGAAGTCACATTTGATAATCATTTTGTATTTTGATATAAGTGTTCTTCAGCTTCAATGTTTGCAGCTACCATTGAGTTGTACTTAGTTTTCCACTGTCTTAATTTCAGGTGTAAAAACTGACAGTTATTTGTATTTTAATATAAGTATTCGTCAGCTTCTGTGCTTGGAGCTATCACTGAGTTGTACTTAGTTTTCCCCTGTCTTAATTTCAGATATAAAATCTGATAATTACTTTGTATTTTTTACGTAAATATTCTTCAAAACCTACACCAATCACTATCATAGATTTAAGCTTAATTTTTCATTGCCTTAATTCCAGCTATAAAGTTTGACAGTTATTTTCTATCTTCGCTTAAGTCTTCCTCAGGAGCTACACTCACCACTGTCATTCAGTTGTACTTAATTTTCCATCGACGCAATCTCAACTATAAAATTAGCTAATCACTTTCTGTCTTCACCCAAATATTTCACAGGGCCTCTACGCATCGTCACCTCCGCAAGATCGATAACTTATGCTAAGAACTTACCTGAAATTAACTTTATCATGCGCACAAATCAAAACAAACATGATCCCATGCCCAATGTGTTAAATATTCAGCGCTTGAAAATTCTAATTGCAATGCGACAAAATATCCAGAATAATTTGCAACCCATATCTAACGGAAACCTTCGCACGTTATATTTCTATAAGATACAATCCAGAAAACGAGCAAAACCCTTAGATTTCCCGCGTTTGTTTAGACTACAAAGGGAGTTTCGCCCGGCTCGGATATTTCTCTCTTAATGCATTACCTCGTCCGGGCGAATTGATCGTGCTTAACGGGGCACCTTCGATTTTCTTTTCAAGAGAGAGGAGAAGAGCGAAACCTGGCCGAAAATAAAGTGAGTTTGGTATCGTGAGACCCGGGGGTAAAATAGGTGGTGTGTACCGCACCGACGCCTGACGGGGCCCATAAATAAGGATCCGACGGTCGGTGCGGCTGCAGCCGGTGATAAGCGTTCCTTTGCCCCCTCCAACACCCTCTTTAGACTTTCTTGCTCGTCCTCCTCTTCTTCCCGCTCAAATGCTGAAACCCCTTCTCTGCCCGTCTTTGCAGCATCCCTCGAGCAATGACTGATATCTGTTTGCTCCCTTTCGGTTCCTTATTCCTCGAGTATTTCTCGATACACCGAGAGGGAATAAATGGCTCGAGATCTATGGTCCTCCCTTGGGTATTGGTAGTTCGGTTATCGCGTGGATTAGTCATTCTGGATCATCTTCGAGGTGGTACTGTAGGGAGCTGAAAAGACGGCAGATCGAGTAGATTGTTGCGGCAACTTTCGCGGATGGATATGTTAAAATGTTAGATGGAAGTTTGTTGTTACGTGTTTCAAGTTGTACTGCTGTGGATACTTCGCTTAGGACATATTGCTTTAGTTTGTAAACGATCGAGTCTGTAATATGTTAAGTAAGAATTTAGTTGAGCGCCAACAGAAGAATTTAGGAAAAGCTTCCAGAGACGGGCGTTTGAGCTCGGATTCGCTGATTGAAAGTCCGAGCTTTTAACTTCATCGCTATAGTTTTCAATAGAAATCTGTTATTCGTTGGGCGATCGCATCTGCTTATACATCATATATTAATATATTTTAAGTAATTTTTGATTGACGGAGTGAATCTCTTCCTCCGGTACCTCCTCACCTCCCTTAAAGTCCCAAGTGCCAGACTCTCAGCTCCCAGCAGTGCAATTCGAATCTCCTCGAAAAGTAGAAACAATATCCCGTTGAATTAACGTAGAATAGAAATTTAGGATGCTCGTAAGCCGCTCCTAGGCGGTGACATTATAATTCAGATAGTACTTAAAACTAGATTAAACTACAGTTTAGAATTAATTTGACGATAGCGTTGAAATATATAGAACCCGACGCGATAATTCCGAGGCTGTTTCAACGTTTCAGAGAGGTGGAACACGACAGCATAATTACGTTGTCTGACTGACCGCGAGCGACACTTTCCAATTCATCCCCTCGGTTCCTCGTCGTCGACGATTCTCGCCGGTGCAATTCTACCTTTCTCATAGAAAATGCATATCCGTTGTTGCCACTCTTGTAATTTCAGGCTAGAATGCTTTCGTTTCATTTTGAATTCTTTAATTAATCGAAGGTGTCTCGTTGCTCATGGTACTCCAGATGTCTGCCGATCCTTACAGGGTATTTTTTAACGTTGGAAAAATAGCGCAGGTAGATTTTATGGTCTGAAAGTAATAAGAGCGATTTTACGTTATGTCTGTGAACTTGTCTCTGTATCAAAATAAACAAGAGAGGGAAACCCAGCATGGCTACTACCTAACAGTCTCGAATCGCTCACGAGTAGATTTTTAAGTCCATCGTTTATGCAACTTTCACTGACGACATCGAAACTCCTCTTCGCCATGTGAAACTTATCGTATCTGCAGGATACTAGGATATCATTAGAATATTTAAAAGTCTCGAACAACCAGTCTTTAAGTCGATTATAAGTTCAACCCTCTACAGTAACACTTACCTTTCCATTCTATTAGTCACGCATAATTATTTAACGAAAGCAGCAATTACACCTGCGGCAGTTATGTCTTATAGCTAATTCAACACATAGTTATATGAGCCATTTTCTTTGAAAGAGGTGTAAATCCATTTTTGACCAAATGAATGCAAAAAAAACCTTCAAAATTTTCATCATTTAGTCAATATAAATTTACGTAGTTAATAAAATTCCGCAAAAAGATAATATTTAGTTGAAAAATTATACTACATAATTTCTCTACTTCACTTTTAACTAACACTTTAAAAACGATCACATTATAAACTTAAATGAATTTAATATTTAAGAAACATCAAATGAGCATATTACATATACCAATATTTTTCTAACCATTCAAATACAAACCCTTAACACGTTAAACATGGGTGTAGAACAGATTTTTTTTCACTGAGGACGGCGAACTATTTTGGTAAATTTTCATCTGCAAAAAATGTATAACAATTAATCGAGATTATCCGACCGCAAAGGAAAATAACGATAAAACGATAACTATTGAAGCACCTAGCCGACGTAACGAGCAACGTCACATCGAATTCTCATTAATACGGGTCCTTTTAACCTCATCCCAAATCCAGCGCGGCAATACTTGCCACATATTAGGAACCAGCCAGTATAGATCCGCATTCGGCGATAAATCCAGGCACGATACCATTTGCAGAGGCGTAAGACGGTAACCCGGTCGGTCCCCAGTATTGCGCCCCTGTATCGAGCACATAAGGGGGTTTAGAAACACACGAGGTGCCTGAACGTTTCCCAACAGTGTAACGAATAGGTATAGCCGAGCTCCTTCATCCCCTACGGGCAGCACGAAGCGGCCATTTCTCATATCAGTTTAGCCGACACTTTCGAGAACTTGCTCGGAGAGCCTGGGGCGTCGCGACGTCACCCGATGCCTCTTGCCCTCTCGTGTCCCCTTCCAGGACCCTCCCAGATCCCTTCGTCCCTCTTTCGAGTCCTCCGCGACACCTTACCGAGCCGCCACCAGTCTTCCTCCCTTTTCGAACAGCCTCCTCCTTCCCGCCCCCGCGTTTCTCGTGGTTCAACTTCCATTTACCTTCGGATCGTTCCCGCTTTCCTCGAACACAGAGGAGACGCACGTACACATTTTCTCGGGTTTCTTTGCCTCCCTCCTCTTTCGTCTTTTCTCATTCTCTCACCCTCCGCTGTCTTTGTTTCTCTCTCTCTCTTACTTTTCTCTCGACATAGAGATGTATACGCTCGTCCTTCTCTCTCGCAACCCTCGAAGCAGGCCGGGACGCCCCCGGCCGTGAGATAAGTGACGTTCAAAACTTAACAAACCAGGGGATGATAAAGGGCTTCGCGAGCTCTTAGATCAACTCTACGGCAGAGGGATGCCGCGCAGGAGGATATCTTATCTGAAATCCGTGAACCAATTCGTTCGCCGATGATGAACCACCGATTTCACCCTGTATTTCAGATATTGTTTGAATTAGTTTATAAATTCCATCGTTAAATATCACGCTTCTCTTCTGCTCCGTTAGTTATCTGAAATTAATATTGATTTTATATTCAGGAATTGTATATTGCTATCTAGTTATTAGGAATATCTTTGTTATATCTACTTTTGTAGGATAGTGTACATAAACGTCGTTTATCTGGTTATCAACAACAAAGTATTCTAAGATAAGTCGGAAAATGTATTCACGTTCTAGCCCAACGCGCTTTTATTTATTACTCGTCAAAGATGTTAAGTTCACTGCAATAAACAAATTGCACGGAACATTGTTTTCATCGCCTACTCATCGTCACTGTCACGTGCAAGCCGTTTATCAGGCTGGTAGCAGGTGACAGGTTGTTTTCAACAATTGCGAAAAGCAGAAACGCTGATCGGTGTTACGCCTCGGTGAATTACCCTCGCGTCCTCCCGTTCTCCAGGTTTACACGGCTGCACGCGTTGTTCAACGACTAAATAGCAATTGACAGGTGATTTTCTGCTGCCCTGTAATTCGTGTCGCCTCGAATACGCTAATAATGCAAACAAAAATTGGCAAGTCGTGCTCGCTCAAGGTATCCTCCGATTGTTTATCGAATTGACAAACGGCCCGGAAAATCGACCTGTACGTCGTAGACGAAGTAAAAAACGAAGGAAAATTATGACCCTCATATTTCTTCCGTTTGTCAAATTACGACGGAATTAATTTGCATTGTTTTTGTACGTTAACGTGAACGCGATAGCGCGATCAGATTTCACTTTGTTTCGAAGTGCACTCGAAACGCGAACGATATCAGCCGCCGGTGTCGCTCGTCTCTTTTCGTTTCACGTTCGTATCTTCTAAATTCCACCCCCTCCGGCATCCCCTCGGATTTAATACCGCGGTCACTATATATTCGGTGAACGTGAATTAAGTGTTTTCGCAGGTGTTATACGTTATTCAATAAAAAGTAACGGTTTCAAGACACATTTAAGCCTGATAAATGGGTACCTCGGTAGTATTTTTAAATGGCGGTCCGGCGCATTGCTCGCATAAATTCGTCCGATGCTTCGCTGGCCGAGGGCGGAAAATTCCCGTGTTTCCATTCAATTCGGTAATTCGAAGTTGCAGGAGACTCTCCGTCATTTTTTCGCACGTTGATTTACAGCTTAATTGGTCGGTTGACGTGTTCATTGCCGCTTTGGGAATGAACGCTGTATTCTTAAGTTAAATGATCTTGATATTTTGTGACTCCCTTAAAGTCATTAATTACGTATAGTTAATTTTTAAATTACTACATTTTCTAGATGTTTGTGACAAACAATTCCCTAGAAGTCACATGAACTGTAAACCTTTAACTACCGATAGGAATACTTTTATTATTTTTCAACGATGAAAAATCGTAGCATTTCCGACGATATATCCTGCAAAATTGTACGAAACATAGTATCGTAAGTTAGAGCTAATTTTCCAAAAAGAAGAACATTGAGGAAGCTTTGAAAGAACCGTGCAGATAATGTCGCCGAACTCGTGGCAATATTAACGCGAAATTTGGCGCCGACATCTCGCGTTAATCGTGAGAATATAGACACTTCCTCGTGCAGAAAGAGTTGGGGAACTGGATTACTGTCGGGAAGAATTTTGGCGCAATTTCTGCGAATAGATTTGGACGTTGCAACGCGATAGTCGCAACTCTTGGCATTATGGCTGCCGTCGGATCGCTCCACATGCCGCTTATGTCAGTTCGATCAACGACTCGCTTAGTTTTGTCTTTGGAGAGAAAATAATGGCTTGTTTCATGTAGGAAAAAATTGTATCGTAATTTTTGCGCAACCTGTGAGATTATTTGGGGTTCATTGAATTTATTAAATATTTATTCGATGGGGGAAAAATTGAATTTCACTGGGAACGCAATGGTGGAAGTGAAGAAGGATTTCTAACGTACTCTCTTTAATGGTTAATTTTGGATGAATATTGTGTCTCTCGATTTCATTTAGAGTTTATTGGAATTATTGAATTCATATTTAATAAATATCGAATGCTATTTCATGTGGAATTTGATGAAATAGTGAACTACAGAGAGATTTCCGACGCGCTCTCATTGCGAGTTGATATAATTTCAGGTAAAGGTTATGCCTGTCGAGTTCGCCAAATTGTTGCATAAAGTAACGAAATTAACGATCTAGGAGTTAAACTGTTAATGCATCACGCGGGAGTATTTTGATTTCATGAAAAAGCTATTAATTTTCAAATTATAACCCTCAGCGCGTACGAATAAATCCTCAGCTTTTTCGGCCCCCATTTTTTTTATAATTCGTGTTTCAATTTATGCAAAGAACCTCCTAACACCCTCGGTTTAATTTCATTCTTTATTATTCAACTTCCGAAACTCAAAAAAACTTCAGCTCATCACCTCTGCGATCGCTATATTACCTAAAAAGTTGCAAAACAAAAACGCCTTCGTTTCTCCTCCACCAAAAAGGACCACGTTATCATCTCGTCTGTATTTTCAGCGCTGCACAGCGACTCGTTAATTTCTCCACGTGCAATTGTCTAGTTAATAATTGAAATGCCCATTCCGCCGATCCAATTTCCACATTTTTATATCCCCTGCAAAATTCACGCGCATAAATCCTCCCATAGACGCGCCACGCAGGCAAAGAAAAAGAAATGAAAGGAAAAGCCATGAAAAGAAAGAAGAAAGAGAGGGAAAACAGAGAGATAGAAAGCCATCCTCGTCCGCCAAAATTTCACGAAACGAGCTACCAACCGGCGAGTATAATGTGATTTTTTCCGGCGGCAAAATTCTCGGCCAACATTCCGTTCTCCTTGGCGTACCTCGAAATTGCGTTCCTCGACATTCCTCGGGGATAAAGCTGAAACCGAGTCACTTAGGCGTGACCTTAACCATAGGGAAAAAAATATTTAAATAGCTTCGTTTGAAAGTACAATGGATTCCTTTGTGGGCGAAGGAGGACGAAGGGAGCACAAAGGTACGCGCCGTAAATGTCTCGGGGGTGGAAGCGCGAGGAGGGGTGCGAAAATGTTTTTGGAGCAAGGTCAGGCGCAATTGCGTCACCTGTAATGCTTGTTTCCTACCTGGGAACGTGGTAATGCTCAAAAACGACCTTAACTGCGTGCTCTCCGCTTCCTCGTAAATTAGGCCAGTCGTAAAAAAGCGTCAAAACGAGCCCCGAACCTCCGGGAGGATCGTTCGACCTTGATCCTAACTTCTTCGACCTTTTTGCGCTGCAAGGACGTTGGGCTGGAGCAGTGTTTCTGAATTGTTAGGATTTTTGTCTGTGGAGAAAAGATTGTCTAGGAAAGGTTGTTCGTTCTGTGAGGATTTTGAGGATAGAGTTGCAATTTAAGTTTAAGATTTGCAATTAGTCGATCGTTGTTCAACAAAGTTTCGACGGATAGGAAGATTTTTCTTCAATTATTATTTAATATATGTTGTCAGTGGTCCTACAGCTTCTTGAGTTTGTAGATTGAGCAAAATGATCATACGAGTTACAAAAACAAGGGTGGACAAAGCGATTAAAAATTCCGTTCTCAAAGTGCAGACGGTATTCGCAAAGAAACAGTTATGGAGAATTGTAAATCGGTTGATGTTTAGGTTCAGGGAATATCGCGATCGTTAATGGGCCACGAAGTTTACGTGTTTCGAATGAGGAAAGTCAGGAGGAGCATTATTCATTCGATTTGGGACAATTCATAAATAATATCGTGCCTTCGAAATGGATAGTTTTACGTTAAGACGGATTAGTATCCCCGGCGATGATTTATCGAGCCGATCTCAGCGGAACGGGAGGACAAAACGACGAATCGAAATCGCGAGAACGAAGAACGTATCGCGTTTGATTAACGAAATTCGATGCGAACGCGACACGAAGAAACAGTTCCCCCCTTCGTCTCGTTTATCAGTTGAATTATGACAACCGATCGTTTAGTCATTCGTTGGGTCATCGTTTATAAATTAAACGTCAAACGGGAGATTTTATGCGACGAGGGAATCTTCCTCCCTCGTAAAAGAACGAGAAGGGACAAAAGGAAAGGGAAGACCGATGGATTTGTCCGTCGCCGGAAATCACGAAAAAGGACTCGATTGCTGTCGAACGAAGTCGAAGAATCACCCTATTCCCACGTCATTATAACGATTTATAAGAAGCCGTCCATCTATTTAAGAATTATCATTTATAAATTCCACCTTAAACGCTCACTTCCCTCCGCAATTTGTTAATTCTCCTTCCAACATCGAAAGCAAGAACAACCCAATCGCGAAATCTCACCAGAAATCCAACGATCACGATCCAAACGCCCCCATACCACCGACAACCACCCCCGCTCAATCGCATGAATTATGACAACCGATCGTACAGTCATTCGTTGCTAATTATTTATAAATTCGACGTTAACCAAGAAGATGCCGCAGCCCTCTACCCCGTCCTTGCCCCGAGAAAGAAGAACGAGCGAATCTCAGGACGCCGATGCCGGAGAGACGAAGAAAACGGCGATTCCGTTGTTGGCCGTCGTTGATTTATAAGTTCAACTCCAGACGGACAATATTTTCGTTTTAATGTACCTTTTGTCCGAAACGTACGTGCCCGGACTGCCGGATGGGTGCGAGGTGGACATAGGTGGCTGATGATGTCACTACCTTTGCCGAGCAAAGCCGAGAGAGAGAGAATGATAGTGAATCGGAGGAAAGAGAAGCAAGGGGAGGAAGGAACGGAGTACGAGGCACCGGACATCGGCTACACGGTGCCTAGTTTAAGCTGGGTTGTCGCGATGGCACACAGAGATTACATCGTACACTGGCGGAATATACTCAAGGTGTCGCCGACGATTCTTAGCTACACGGGGATCCTTAATAGCGGGGACTCGAGCTATGACTTGCTTTACGGTCCTCGTTTCTCGATCAATCCCCCTAGCCCGCGCCCGGAAGTAGGTGCTTCATTTTTACGAGAAGACCTGTCGCTTTTTTCCTCTTCCACCACTCGGCGAGGTTGACGAGGTGGATTCTGTGATTTGGGTTAATTCGATGCAGTCTTAATGTCAGTAGGTGGTGGTTTTCAAGTCATTGGGAGATAGTGGATAGAAACAGGTCTCATCTAATAAACAGTTAACCTTATGTTTCTCGTCTGCAATCACCTTAAGCTGAGACATCAAGTCGTAGCATGTAATGGAATGAATTTCTCATTGGTATTCATCCGAGCATCGATACGTTGTATCATTCGCTTTACCCCGTCTTCGTTCACCGCTGCGTTCGAATCGCAGGAACTTCCTTCGACTTCTCGGAGTCCTTTCAAATTATCTATCAACGAAGGGAACACCTGGAACCCTTGTAGAATACAAAGGCCAATCAGTTATCCCTGTAAATACATTCCCGTCGAACTACAATCATTCTTGGCGGAGCAGCGTCGACTTACCGTTGAAATCATCTTCTATTCTCAACTCCAAAGTATACTAATTGTTCGTAGAAATAACCCAGCCACGTTAAAGGCAATCTCGAACGTCGATCGGTAATTACAAGTTGAGCTAGTGTTTTAAAAAGCGATATAAATTAGCACGATGTATAAGAAACAATTTGTTAGACATTAATAAGCGCCGGTTCGTTAGCAGACTCGAGAACGAGCCCGCACGTAGCTACTCTGATTATACGCGTTGTTTTCTGCTTAAAAGCGCTTGATATTGCTCGCTCTGAAAGCCGAGAACCTCGGAAACTCAGCGGCGCGCCTAATTATAATTGTTCCGTTTGCGAGCTCCCGAAAGAGAGGGAGAGGAAAAAAAGGGAAAATTAGAACGGCGTAACTCGACTTCTCCGCAAAAAATTATCATATCTTCCGACGCGCGAATCGCTCTACCGCGGTATATCCGGGCTCGTGGATATACGTTTCTGCACGAAATCGGTGAGTGGATTTTCTCTCGACGCGCGTGGAAAATAGGCGGGTTATCTGCCGAAAGATTAACACAAGAACCCTCAAACACCTGTGTAACGATCCTTTAAGTAATTAACCGAGCCCTTGGTACGTTTCCCGGCGAAAAGTACTGCACTAAAAGAATGCACGAATTCTGACGGATTAACAATTTCAAAGGATAGTTAGGACGTGCGAAGGACGGAAAGCGAGGAAATTTTTGAATGTACGAATTGAGCGCACTTTTTTGAATGTTTTGATTGAGCGGGACTTTTTGAAGGTACGAATTGCGCGCGCATTTTTGGACGTATGAATAATGCGCGCGCGAAACGGGTGGCCCGTCAGCGCCGGGCCGTTTCTCAAAATTAATCCGCAGTTGCCGTTTGATGGCGTTACGATTAAGATTTAATCGGCACGAGTTGTTAATTATTATCGCGGTTAGATATGCGATCTTGGGGAATGAGTAATGGATTATAGCGTATAGTGAAGTGGAAAGCTGGAGCGCAGTCGGCCGAGGGTTTGGAGAAGTTTGAAGTTGCTGCCTCTTCGTTGTTTTCTATCTCGCCGAGCTCCATCGAACTCCCGGAAAGTTAAAACGGCGGAAATCTCATTCTTCTCGTTGAATTACGTAGTTTCCCGCTGATCTGTATCGTTTGTAATAGATATTTGCGTATTTCACGATGTTTGTCATGAGAGGGATTCGAAATATTGATTAAAAGCGATAGCTTTGATTATAAAGGAGGAAACTATAATTCATTTCGAGTTGCACGATCAATTGCTCGCTATGGTGTTCGTGTAAAAACAATTTTCCACGGTTCGCGAATAAATTACGCGTGAAATCATAAAGTCACGGGGGGAATAAATTATATATAAGAAAGTAAAACGTCTTTGGAGCTTCTAGAGGTGCGCGAGTACCGGCAACGTTCCCTATACTCCTGGCAGGTGTTACTGTTTATGGGAATCCCCTGAAACGGCTTATCCGATGAGGGAAGCTCTGATAAGGAGGATAGCGGTTGGCATTCGCTTAACCCGGTTCTAATTATGGTATTCCCATTTCGTATGTTATGCTCCGCGCACACAGGGTGCGTCGTAAATGTTATTTCCACGTAGACAAGCGATCCGCGTTGCTCGGAGCTTCTTGCGCTCGCGTCTTCCGTGTGTCGAGTGTATTAATTTCCTCCTCGTCCCTTAGCTTTATTTTGATCCTAGAATCATTTTACATTGCGTCGAATATTATAAATATTTTTGCAAGTGAAAATTATAAATGTCTGTTCCTGAAATATTTAATAGCTGAGGGATTTTTAATTTAGTGCTATAGGGGAGCAGATTTTATTATATTTTTTGGTAGTATTTCCATATAGGTATTTTGGAGAAAAGAATGGAGAAACAAATGAAGCTGGAATTTCTCAAAAATTACCGACCATCGACGCGAGTTAACAGAATCATTCGTATGTGAAAATGGAGGATCGATTACGTTGCCGCTCGACACACGTGATAAACGCTCCTGCAAATAGGTGTACCCGATTGTTTCGCACCCATATACGATCCTTTGTCGGTTCTTCCACTATTGCCAAGAAACGTTCTTCGATCTTTAAATATTCGCAAACGATACAGTCACCTTTTCTCCTCCAGCAGCAGAGAAACAAATATCAAGTCTTGAAACTTCCCTTTAATCCTCTGCGAACGGAGATTTTTTGGAATATTCAGAGGTAATCATTTACTTGGCCATCAAAAACCACTTTTTTGACAGAAGGTTAGGGTGTTACCCCCTTGCCGTACGATTTCTTTTATGACTGCTTCCGGAATAATTCAGAATTAAATTGCTAAAGTATAAATAAATCACTGATCCTTGAAATATAATTTAACGTAATATTAACCCTTTGCTCTACAATTTCTTTGTGACAGAACGCGCAATAACTCAGAATTAATTGCTGGAATAATAATTTATCACTAATTTCCGATATACCGTGCAACTCAACGCACTATTAATAGCATAGATCTAATTTCAACGTATCCTGACCCACTGATATTTTCAATCGATCAATTTTTGAAAAAATTTCCTATTTCATCTACCGCGTCACGAGTGTCACACGTCATTGTAGGGCAAGGGGTTAATATTATAGAAATAATTTTATCGCCCAGTAAAAATCTTCTTTCGCGTAAACCCCTCCAACTTGACAAATCGAGAGGAGGGAAATTTCCTCGTTTCCCCTTTCGCGACTACAATACAGTCGTTATCGAAAGCAAGTAATTCTGGATCACTCTGTATGCACATATCCCTTACAATAATTACTCCGCTACCCGGTTACGTACAACCGCGAGTGACCATGATAAAACGAGAAACTGGTTCGAGGACCACGCATGCGATAGAGCCGTTAACGATAAATCGAAATGTGTGGACTCGATGGTAGAAGAGAGGCGGGCTCGGTACCTACGTACGTACACCCACATGCGCATGAATATACATGCGTGTACACAACACATTACCGATATTTCTCCTCTCGTAGTCGGAGGATCCTCTTCTTCTTCTTCGGTCGCGCGTCATTCGGATTTACGTATATCCTTGTTTCACTCTCTCGAGCCACCTTAATTAAGCGTTTAAGAGATCAAACTGGTTCTGATGGTCTTCCTTCTCGGCGTTGTTCTTTCGCCGCGCGCATATGCTTACGACACAGCTGTTGCTTCGCCGGAGTCGTCGGACTTTTGAGGAACGCCGATTGTCTTTGAAATTAATTAAGCGTCTACGCGATTCGAGTGAACGGGCCAACTTTCGTGAAACTCTTGAAGTTTCTGTTGTAGTTTTCGAGAATGATTTGAATGGCTGACGGAAGGACCTTCCTTTTGCTAGAATCTAAGATTATACGATTGAGATTGTTTCGGTGTGTAGAATAACATTTATACGATACTCTTTGAGCAATTGGAACAGATATCGCCTGTAGAAATCGATTGTTCAAATCTCACATAATTTTACTCCGTACAAGAATTAGGGAACTGCCCGCAACCTCGATGGTATTGTCAGCGCCCCGAATGATGGACCGTGCTGGTAATACGGCGAACAACGGTTGAATCATTGTACACGATAGTTCCCGATACCTCGAGACCCAACGATAATTTCTGCGGTTGCAAATATTCGCGATAATTCAGCCGAATTTTGAAACGGTCAGTCGCGAGGAGAAACATGGACGGAAGAGCGCTATTTATTCTCAGGGACAGCGACGGTGGCGAGAAGCATAGCGCGGAACGCGTCGAATCAAAACTACATAACGGCATCTGAACTGGATACACACTTCGTCTTATGAAGTGTTCCCGTTGTTAAGTACGATTTACCGTAAACGCTCGAGATTTTATCGGTCCACGTTCCGCGGTATTCGTTGCGCGCACACGCGCCTACGTATAAGAATGTTGCAGCGCAACCATTCATACCAGCTTCCCTCTTATCTCTCTCTCCAAAGGGCAATCGCATACACGTATCGTACGATTGTTTTATCTCCATCGAATCGATCATTCTTCCACCAAGTAGACCTATCCGATCTTACTTCATACCCACGGCAAGAACGAAAGAATCGAATCGAAGATTCCAGAAATGTCTCTCGGCCGCGATCTTGGTCGTTGGAAAAACAGTTATGAGATGGGTGATGGCTCCGAGGATAGCCTCCTGGACTATTAATCATTGCAAATGATTTTGTATTTGTTTTGTAAGTTATATCCTTCGCCATAGGCCAATAGTAGATTCTCGTAGCTTCTCCAAAACTTATTTCAAGAGTTCAGAGAGAGACTTCAAGAATTACAGTGGCGTAACTTCGGATAAATTCTCACGCCACGTTCTCCAAGTTCGTCAAGCGCAAAAGTCTCCCACAGTGCAGGTGCATTTCTTTTTACCCTGAGACCAGCGAGTGACCACCTTCCCAAATAATCCATCCGCTAGAACGTATAAAATAGTCGAAACCCCGGTGTTGCTCCTACCGAGGAAAAAAAAGGGACGTGGTGGGTTTGCTCGACGGTGCAGGTGAACGAAAGGTTTAGGTGGGGGATAGGCGGCTGGGTGTAGGTGTAAAGTGAGCGTGATCGCACGGTGGATGAGCGAGGGGTACCAAGGGGGAGTGGTCACCGGTTGAAGCCTCGTGCTGACCTATTCCTTTCTGTGCCGCCGCAGTGCATTATGGCCGCTCGACAAGGCTCTCGGCCTCGGCTCCCTCGATCACCATAGACGGTCTCCGGCGTTTCTCCGGTGCCGATGTCTCGTCATCGTCGTCGTCGTCGATGTCGTCGTTGCCGTTGCATCGTGTCGTTCGCGAGCCGTCCGAAATTGCACGTCGTGGAGAACGTTTCGACTGTTGGAATCGGTCGTAGAGCGAACTCGGTATACGCGATTCGCGAGTGGCCAGACGTTGGTGTTGCCTGATGGCGCTGCTGGCCGTGCATCTGTGTAGGAAGTACGTGTGAGCAGCAGTGTGTCAGCTCGTCGGGTCTGCAGAGGGGAACGGCGGAGAGTTTGCCGGAAAGCGGAGAGGGGACTTGTGTCGTTGCGGCACAATGGGACCACTACTGCAACGCCGTAAGTACCCCGAGCTTACGGACTGATCTCTCTCTCTCTCTCTCTCCTTTCCTCCTGATCTCGATGCCCGCTGTTTCTCTTCCTCTCTTTATCTCTCTCTTGCTCTCGGTATCTCCTCGGTACTTTCGTTCTTGCAACATTCAAAGCGTCGAGCTTTTGCGGGAGGCTTTGGCTACCGCCGCTGGCGCACACTTACGGGGTATTTCTGGGATTAAGAATCCTCGGGGGACAGGATAGGAAGGCTCGCCGGTATAGACCCACGGGGATCCAGGAAAATCTAAGCGCCGGGCATCGAGAACTTGCGCCTGTTAGTTTTCGTTCATGGCGGGGTATAATAAAGCTCGGTGTAGGGACTTCCTGGCAAATGGTGGACGCATTTGGTCGATACGACTGGACTGAGACTTACTGTCGGATGGTTTTGGAAGATGGATAGATAGGAATCATTCGCACCAAATTCACCGATTGGAATGCACCTTTAGAAATATCGGATCATTCCAATTCCCTCCTTCAACTTCGTTCAGATATGCAAGCGTTTCTTCCACTCTTTTGGATCACCCGATATCTACCCAGAAACGCTTGAAAATCCTCAAAATCACCGTCAAACCAAATCCGTCGCATCTGCAATACGCGGTAGAAACCATCGAATCGAAATCCAGCGATGCATCATTGTTCCTCCGAAGAAGTTAGGCTCCGCCGGTACCGGCCGCTCCGTGAGCTTAGGAGAGAATCTAAAGAGACAGACCAACCGGTTCGCGACTTTGGCGGCCGCCATCTTCCCCTCTACGTTTGTCTCTTTCGCCTCGCGTGAGAACCTGCTCCCTATATACCCACCTTTCTACTCTCCGGGCTACTCTGCTCGAGAGTTCCGCTTGTGAAATTCTTTTTTCCCCCTTGCGCTTTTTCCATCGACGCCCGGCAGAAAGAGGACGGCCTACTAGGGACCGAAAATAGTTCTTCCTCTTAGGCGCCCCCGTTGCGCTTTCTAAGAACGAAGCGGGAGGGAGAGGACAGGGTCAGAGGTCTTCCTTCTCGCGGCACAATGGTACACGGACGAATTTCCACCATTTTTTCTTTTGCGATTCTCGATGCGGATATTTTCGAAGTTTGGGCGGGAATTGATGGTGTTTTGGTACCACCGTTTTTGTTTAAATTGCCATTTTACTTTCATCGGCGCTGAAGGCCTGCTGGTTCTTGACCAAGCGAATATCGTAGCTTCTATAAGTTATTATTTGTGTTAATTAATTATTGCTGTTTATGCCTCTTTAACAATTTAGACCTCATTTCACTTTATTACGAGCCGTCGACGCCTATCGTTTTAGGCGAGTCGTGGCTAACAAAATATGACGAGGCGAGAAGCGGAGGAGATTTATGAAAACGCAGTCCGTTACGCGTAAAATGAACTGGCGAGCGATCGTCTCGAATTAGTAGACAAAACGTGGGTCAGAAATGAGAGTGAGTTATTATCATTAGCTGCTTAATTCAATTACGTATGCCGGGGGGTTTAAGATGCGGAAGATTTTTACGCTGCACGACCCGGTAATCCTATGCGTTCTCTCCGACGCCGTAATTCATCGTGGTTTATTCTTGTATTAGTATTTTATGTTTCTTTGCGCGCAATTTAATATTCATTTAACCTCTGCCTTTGTCACGGTCTTCTTGCTAATTTTACCTTGGCACGTAGTGAAACGTTTGCCATTTGAAATTCATACTTTCCTTCGCACCGAACAATTCCCGCCATTTTTCGCCGGCGATTAGCATCGATCGTAGTTCACGAATTAAAAATATATCCCGAGAATTTTTATTTCTAAAAAGCCCATTAAAACGCAAAGAATGAAAGGAGAACGTGGAATGCAACTTTCCGTCGGTACCGATCGAAGGAAGGTCGCATTAAAGAACGACACTTGCTGTATTTCAAATTTTTACCCTCGCTATGAGGAGTAAGAACAACCTTCGCAAACAGACACATGAAATCGAAACACGCACGTTCCCCTTGCTGCTCAAACGGTCACATCTATTTACCTACCTGCGCCAGCAACGTCCGACGGAGCGAACCGATTTCCCCCAGTTCTTCGTACCGCCTCAAAGCCAACATCTCAGCTCCCAACAGTACTTCAAACCGTCGGAATCTATCCTCGCGATCTCACAGTGATAATGTACCGATGCATCGTCCTATGGAGGCCACGCCACGAGCAATCGAGACGCGAATCACGAGGATCCCAGCGGCATAAATCAAGCGCGTATGACGAAAGTCTTCGCTTGTTCCAGCTAAAGGGATTTTCTAGGTCGCGCGACTGGAACGTCGTCGTCGTCGTCGTGTCGTTGCCGTTGTCGTCGTCGTTGCGTTAATCGCTGCTTCGGCCAGAGTTGTCCGTAGATTTCCATGGATTCCTCGGTCGCCGGTCGAGCGAGAAAGTTCGCATTTAATCGCGCGCCACGATTAAAATCCCATAAGACGTTGTCGTGCGTTCTCCGAGTCGAGATTACGGGAGGAACGCGGCGCGCGGAGGCTTAAGGCTTCTCGCCGTTTCATGATTCATGACGCGCTTAAATCGCGCACAGTTTTGCGCGCGTTACCTTCCACGTTGCTCGGACACTGCCAAGAGAAAAGCCGAAGAGCGAACAGAGAGTTTCTACGGGATCGAGATACTTTTACCGCTGGCCCAAGATCTCCTGGCAGGAGATCCCGGAATTATTTTATCTCGACGACACGGAGACCATCTCGGACTTGATACGCGATGATCGCTACTTTGTTGCGCGTCGAGATCCCGTGGCAACGTGAAACGTCGGGGATCGAGAGAATCGTCGGATTTCGCAAGGGATGCTTGCGAAATTCTGTGACGTTGCGTCACCTCTGTCCTCTCGGTTCCGCGTTCATCCTAAACTCTTTCCTTTTAACGTTCTCTTAGAAAAATTAAATAACCGGTCGTCCGTAACAGCGTTAAAACTGCAAAACTTTAAATTCAACTCTAAAGTGATGATCTTCCGCCTACTTACAATTCTGACAAAACAAACGATCACCCACACCTCCAGAGACCGCACTCGAATAAATATCGCCCGACGAAAGCAATCGGCAAATAAGTCGCACCCTGCCACTATTTTCCTTCCAGCAAACGATCCCTGCTCTAATCTCCGTCGATCGCCAACGATCTTTCTCTATCCATCGGTAGTCGTCCTCCAACTAACCCGATAATATCCATCTGTAGGGGCGTTCCGAAGATCGAGATACGCTCGAGGCTGGCTTATCCACCTGTCGAGGTGGTAGGTGGGAGTAAGGGACGATTATTACCAGCATCCCGCATATAAGGGCGTATCACCGACAAGGTTATTCGCGTACCGAGGCACGCGTATGCCGTGTAAACGCATAAGTGTCCCGCATACACAGAGCCAAGATCGCGATGGCTTGGTCCTCTTTCTCTCTCGTTCCCTTTCTCTCCTTCTCTCTCTCTCTCCCTCTCTCTCTCTTCCTCTTCTAGACCTCACGACGAAACGGTCCGCGGCGGGTTTCTGTTAGCGGTTAGGCTATGTTCACCTGCCTCGCCGATCGGCCGGGACTGTGAGCCAAGTCGGCCCGTAACCGGCTCGGCAGCATGTCACCCTCTTGCGCGGGTGACTCTATGCCTGGTTCCTTTTACTTTGCAGTCTTGTCACGCCTTCCCTTCCATGCCAGCCGGGAGAGAATACGGGGACGGTGTGAGCGCGAGCGAGCCGACCGACGAGACCTCAGGGAACGTTCTTCTGTATAGGTACCAACCTACCTACCTACCTATCTTACTCCTCGTGCTTTTTCGCATTTGCGAGAATCTCACGCAAGCGCGAGTAAGGCCACCGACTGATAAGGCAAGATCCCGGATACGAGAATTCCATCTCTAGAGTCATTTTTTTCGAACGGATCGAGCGCGAGTAACTGAGCGTAACGGTATTGCTCTCGGAGGTAGCAGGTTCACCGGTCGTTATAGTTATCGGGATAGGGATGGAGTATCAGGTTCGAGCGAGAGTCAATACGATGGCGGAGTATCGTTTCACGAAGTGGAGAATCTCGATCGTAAAAATTGAGAACTCGTTTCGCGTACTTGCTTAAGTTCGAGCGGATACATCGGAAACGATTACACGCGAGACTCGGACATGGAAGGATCGGGGGAATTCGATGAGCAACGAATCCCTTGGAGGTAATATTCCGAGTGTTCTTATATTTCTGCGGGATACGGAGTTGTTGTTACGGTCGTGAGCACGCATCGGAAAGATTCGTGGTGCGTGTGTTGCGGAATTGAAACCTCGTTCCACCTGGATAACGAGTCGGAGCTGTGGTACGCCTTGGGCCGAAACCCGCGTATGATGGACTCGTGTTATCCGTATATCGTTGTAACCATTATATTTGCACATCTGACGAAAGAAATTGACAATTTTCTAATTCCATTAAGTGGAGAATCGATCTTACAGACATCTATAAATAATTTTGCCCGTACCTTCTACATATAGCTACCAAAAAATTGACCCAAGTAGGGGAAACTTTACCTTCAGCTTTTATTAGGGTGACCCATTCAATTTCCCCCTGCGCTCCCTAAAAGCTCGCACGACTTGTTCCTTTATGCATTTGCAAGAATTTCTAATGAATAGAGTCAGTCCAATGTACATATGTCAGCGTTTTCAAAAAATTCATCCACAATTCAAATAACCATCGCTGGGATTTCATCGGTTGCAAATATTAAACCCTTTGCAGCCCTAGCTTTCCACTTCATTTTATTTTCTAACGAATTAATATCGATTTTTCAAATTTATAATGATTATGTAATATTACCTAAATATCAATTAATTTCAATTTGCAATTAATTTTATTTAGCTCGCTACAAATTTGACAATATAATTCGGACCGCAAAAGGTTAAAGTCATAGGCGCACCCAGTTCGAGGAAGTTACCTCCGAATCCTTCGATTTTCATCGTCCGACATCGATCTTCCAATTTTCCCTCGTTTAATCGACCGGCATATGTTTCCTCGGTCACGGTGAAACCTCGAGCTTTTTTATTCATCGTCTGGTAACGGGGGAATAGAGTATGCTATTTATGAGCCGTGTAAGCTCTATTCGCAGTGGCTGAAAGGCGTCTTCCGTGGCCGGCCGGATACGCGCGACTGTTCCTACGAAGCAGAATTCGCACTACGAAATGCCGTGATATATCAACGCTTTCCCGAGGATACCGCGTAGACGAATATTGGCCAGGCCGGTGATAAAATATCGCCGCTTGTCAACTTGTACTAACAAATGTGCCGGGTCGTTGTACTCCGCGAGAAAGAGACCGCCCCGAGCGTCATTCTAATTTCACTTAAGCCGTATATCGCTGGAAAATATTGGAACAGCGACTTCGACTTTCTCATAAGTCCAATGAAATTGTAATGTTCTTTCATCGAAGGAGAACAATGGAAGAAAAATTAAAAGAATCATTTTCAAGATGAAATCTTCCTGAAACTCCATCGAATTCGCACCTTCTTCCCCGATCCTGATTCTCTTCGCACGGTTTTCCGAACGACGTTGATTAATGTCTCTCGCGTATATTCTCAATTAATCCAGCTTAATTGGAACGATTCGATAATATCTCCCGCGGTACACGCTCGCGTCTCCTTTCCCCATTTATAGAACAACGTATTTAGAAATTACGCACCGTGGCACTTGCTCGACCGTTGAAACCGCGTACACGCGTACCGGTTCCATAACGAGGATTACTTCATCCTGCCTGTCCTTCGAGGAGCACCGACTCTCTTACGTTACATCCTCGCCTCGCGTGACTAAGCCGTGCCAACGTTACACGCCGATATTCCTTGGAAAAATGACGAATTTCGAGATACACTTGTGTCCCGCTTATCAGTCCGGTATCGAGGACGAATCGTTCGACATCGAGTACAAACTGTTAATTGAATCGACAATTCCTACCTCAGAATAGCCGATCCATTCGAGTGTTCAACGCCAGGGAGACTTTGAATTTCGTAGGTTCGGAAAGAACGGAGCATCCCAAGTATTTTGATGAATACCCTCCCCCGAGTATCCGTCTCTTTCCACCCAGAGTACCTTTCTCACGCAGGAACGTACGTACGTCGAGTGACCGTGATCGATAGTCTCCGATTTTATCGAATTCCTTCCTTCGTGGGCGATCATTAATAGTCACAGAGGTGAAGGTTCTCAGCGTACTATGAGGACGTAACTCATCGCCACGCCTCTGAAACGTAGCGCACCGCATGAGGCACCGCTTCCTCTCTCTGACGTACGATACGTAACGCGTTTGGTCGCATTATGACAGTGGATTTTTATCTAATCTCGCTGCGATCATCTCCGTTCCTTTGTTTCTCACAGTAGAACGATGTAGATTGAAAAAGTTCGCACGAAGCTCACGCCGATAGTTTTCCACCGAATGTAGGTGAAGTCAACCTACCAACCTGTACTGTATATAGGGAGGGACCAGAAACAAGGCACTTGGGACGGAAGGGGAGATTGCTCTCGCACCGCCTATCCCCGCCATGTCGGTCCTTGAAACCTGAGATCGACGAATGACAACCGAAAATAAAACACTCCTTTCGTCGTTCACATGACGACGCAACGAATGTGCGGCTCTCTCCTGCCAATAGCGCGTCAAAATCGAAAATGCGTGAGGGAGAGGGATGTCCCTATCCGCCGGGCGAATCAGAGCAAATTATCCCTCAAGTGCCATGTTTCTGGTCCCTCACTTTATCGATAGTTCCCGATAGACGTAGGATTTGAAAAGATCCTTCCTCCCTCGCTAATTTTTCCATCATCGTTCGAAAGATATTTGTCAACCTCGAACGAAAGCAAGAAGCTTAAATTTGCAAACTTATTCCGCACATAGGAATCTCCGAGCGATCGAACGTCCCCGATCCGATAAGATCGAGGCTCTCGACGAGAGATGCCTCTATATATTCGTGTCATATTCCTTCCACGATCACGATTCAGATCACGCAGACGGAATATCCTCCTTTCTCTCGTACATCTCTTCGTCCGTTCGTTTACTTCTCCGCGAGCCGTCACTTCTCTTTCCGATGTCCCTTCCTTCTCCCTCGGATTGCCGTTGAAGATCCGTCTTTCTCTTTCATCCGAAGGACGACCGCTCAGAAATAAACCCCTATCCATACTCTCAATCTGTCAAGCGACTCCCACCGCGACGGTCCACCGGTCCGCGCATCGCGAGTCGAGCGTTGTTATGTAAATATGGAAAAGGTTGTTGATTCATGCATGAGGAGGGCATGAATCCTCGTTGTCTTGTCCGACGAGCCGTGAAACTGATGCATTTGTATCGCTAGCCTCTCGAGATACTTCGCGTATTGTATCGCGGCGGTAACGCGTGCGTTACGGTAACCCTTTACTCGCTGGGATCGGGTGTACGCGGAATTTCCTGGGGTTGATTTTTGTGGAGGGTTGATGTCGGCGATTTGAGTGAATCCAAGCTTATAAGATTTTTTTTGTCTGGTAGGTGGATAATTGGTAGGCAATAGGTGATTGATTCATTTCTTGCAGTATATTAAGAGGTCAGAGTCAAGAAGGGAGGTTAAAGTAGATTTGGGTGATTTGAGTGAAATCAAGCTTATATGATAAGATTTGTTTTGTTTGGTAGGAGGATAATTGGGAGGCAATAGGTGGTTGATCAATTTCTTGCAGTATAATAACAGAGATTAGAGTTCTGAAGAGAGGCCAAAGTTGGGGTGGATTTAACCCCTTAGCCTGCAAATATGTGCGACATTCGTGATACGGTAAATGGAATAGGAAATTTTGAAGTTTCCTAAAAACTATTGAATTGAAAATAGGTCGCGAGACGATGAAATTATTCCTATGTTATTAATATTGCGTTCAATTATACGGAATATTAGGAACGAGAGAGAAATTTTAATTTCAGGAAGTAATTCTGAGTTATTTCGCGCGCAGTAATAATAGAAATCGTTGTGCAAGGTGTTAAAGGGGTTGGACTTTGAATCACTGTGACTGTAGAAGTCACTGTCGAAGTCACTTTAGAAGTTAAAACCCAAAAAAAGTAGAAATAATATAACGGGGTAGTAAATTGGCAACCAGATCGCAAGTTAGCAATGATGACCTACACCGATAATTTTTCCTTGGTGTTATAGACACGGATTCTGGCTGTGATCATTAGCCAATTAAGATCGTAAAATTTCGAGTTCTCGACGAAAGCAATTACAGTCGTGGAAGCGAAAAATAGCGAAAGGGTTGCACATGAATTCGGTGCACCTTGTTCAAGACACGACAAATTGCATCGTTGAAAATTATGCAAGCAGGAGACAGCGATTTTAGATTGGAAAATATCGTTAATGCATCTGCAATTACCGAGGCAACGATCTAAAAGGGATCGGTATGAAAGTATCTCTCCGGTCCCGTCATGCGCCATTAACGATTCGCATAGTACAGTATATAGATACCGGTTACCGATGTTCCTGGACATTTATTTGCACGCCTCTGTGGCTCGTCGCTACGGGAAATCGCCCGTGGATTTTGCACGCAAGCGATGCCTGATCGTAAAATAAAAGAAATCTGCGCGGATTGTCGCGCGTCGTTGTAAAAATCGATAACGTTGACAAATAACGTAAATTACACGATTATATGAAATTTTCCGATATAAATTGTACCCGAGATCGACGTGCAATAAAGTGATTTGTCGCGTGTCTGTAGAACGTTAAAATTCTACGTACTTACAACATATAGGATATTAATATTGCCCGTTTCTCGAGTTAACTAATCATACGAATTTATCGTGCATACCTATTAATGATACCTTTTCGTCTGCAAACGGGTGCAGATCCTCTTTCGATTCTTCCATATATCTGTCTTATCAGAGACTGAATGACAATTTTTATTCGTTGCTGAGAAAAATTGTTACAAATACAACCGAACTCCACTTCTTCGCTTTATTGATTGACCATTACATTATATATTTATACATTACACTTAATTATAACCAGGTACGAAGGCTGTTATATATGAGTTCCATGACTTGATTCTCCGTGCAACTAATTCTTCGGAAACGCAGTTCTAAATTCTCTAAAGTATTACCGATTCAATAGATCGCGTAGCAATCTATAATACTGGTTATTACGACAGTCATTCAACTTAATAAGTAATTTCATAATAAAAAACAAACCAAGCTATAACATATATTTTCCAAATATTTCATTCATCCCACTTTCATAATCATTCGTACCTACAGCTCGCTAATTGTCCCGCCACACGAACATCTATAGAAACAATAAGCTACAATTCAATTATAATATAATTACAATTATAAAAAATTACATAGACTCACCCAAGGCAAGAAACATGGAAAGCGCCAGGTTTCTGTAATTTTAGCAGATTCTAACGTTCAAAGGAAACATTGCCGTGGTAGGTTTATCGATGGATCCGCAAATACAGGCAAGCACGTACATCTACCTCCAGCTATTACGTCAGGTTATGTCACGCGTGTACATACGTACATACACCTTCTGAGCAAGAGGCGCTTGCTCTTACCGTCCTGCAAGGATATTCAGGACTCCGCAATAAAGCATTTACCCACGCGTTGTGTATGCACATCTATCCTCATCCTCCCCGCGATATCGTTCGCGTATGCCTTCGTGCATACAATTGCATATGGTCTATCTCGCGGTGCATTGCAAATATGTATGAACCGCCTCGCTCCTACCCTCTTCCTCGCGCCGTGAAAACAGCCGTTCTCGATGGTTCCGCGTCACTTTGGATCCCATGAAATTCTTGATTCAATAATCATTTGACCCTTTCAACGATTTCATGAGATAGGAATTTCTTTCATTGAATTATCGAGCCGGGAAATTCAAAGTTTGTGGTAAATCCAAAGAAGTGGAAACATTTGACACGTGCGAGTTGAGATTACAATGTGGTATTTTCTAATAATCTATTAACCCCTTGTCCTACAATAACGAGTGGCACTCGTGATGAGGTAAATGGAATAGGAAATTTTCAAGTTTTGCAAAACCTATCAATTTGGAAATATTAATGAGACGCGACGAGATAATATTATCTGTATAAAATATTAATATTGCGTTAAATCATATGATATATCAAGAATCACTGACCGATTTTTATTTCAGCAATTAAATTCGCAATTATAGCGGAGGCAGTCACAAAACAAACCGTAGGGCAAGGGGTTAACAGTAGAAGTAACGGCGTTTATCTATTATATTTAGACGGACTGAATAAGTACTTTGGAAGAAGAGAAACGAAGAGGTGAAAAGGATAATTAATTAAGCCATTTAGGTTTCATAAGATAGACGCGGAATATTTAGTGCATGCCTCTCAATTTGGAGAATTTTGAAGTAAATTTGGGAACCCCTCGGTCCCTCTACCTTGGTAGTTTTAGTGTTAAAACCCCTCTTAGAACCGCGGCAAATTTTAACTCGCAATATTCACCTCTCATAGAATAAAAAGCGACAGAATAGCAACGAATTCAAATACCATCGCATCGAGTCTTCCATGCACCGCGAAAAAGGTAATATTCGTTGAACTGATGAGCGCTATGAAATATCGCCACGGGAATGGGCAACCGGGAAAGGGGCTGGTCTGGAAGAGAGTAACGCGGACGTAAATCAACATTACTCTGCATTAGAGTAGAGTTTCCGCCGTAGGTACCTACTAGAGTTTACCACCAAGGTAAACTCCGGCTAAAGGTGGGTACGCCGCATTACGTGTACGTGCAAGAACGCACGTGCACTCGCACGCGCAAACTCAAACATACAAATGCAACGCGAACGGGGGATGGTTTCCTTCTACACAAGCGGCTAGAAGGTCCGTGGAGGAGAGTCCGACCCTCTAACTTCCGAGTTACTTACCTACTTGCCACTTAGATCCCCGAGCAGTGCCTACCAGACTCTCCTCGTAATTCATTGTCATGTTTGTAGCGCGAAATCGGGACAAAGATACCTTTGTTTCCGTACGTCCTATTTTCTTTCGCTGCGAATGTTAATTAGAAGCCTCCGGAACTTTTTTGGCTTGCGGATTCGTGTATCGCGAAGGATTTGATTTAGGAGGGTCAGAGGGTGTTGGGACTTTATGGCTCACCGATGACCGAGTTTAGGGAAACTCGTTGTAGGTTCGAAGAATGGGGTTGGAGGATTTTCCCTGGGTTTTTGACGCTTGGAGAGGTTTATGGGGTGTGGAATTTTGTAGAGTAATGGTTGGTCGAATCGAAGGGATCCATCTGTGCTCTTAGGTGTGTGTATGGCGGAAATAGATCGTTGATCTAGAACAATTAATATGAGGGAGGAAATATAAATATTTTTCAATCTGTCTGTGAAAAGAAACTAATTTTTATACTATTCTGAAGTTAGTCTCGCTTGAAGAGAGTCCTGCATTGAATATTCGGACATTTTTAATTTCACCATCCAGATTACGTAACGATATAGTGTCTGTAAAATTATAATTTTCCTCGTGACGTGAACTACAAGACAAACGATAATTCTTCGACATTCAACACGCTGTTACAGTTTACTTAAAAAAGTCTCTCGTGAGAAAGAAGTCACGGGTAAACTGTACGTTGAAGCCGGTGGGTGATGACGTCCCGGGAATGAAAACAGCAGGAAGTTTAGTGCCGCGAAGATGGAGGATACGTATGTCTTCTCTCGCCGGTCGTCTAATTTGCATCCGCGGCGATTAACATAATCTGTATTCCGAATATTTATTTGGAATTAGCCGTGGCTTGCTCGTAACTCATGCAGGAATTAGTTAAGCTCAAGGATTTTGGGCTTACCGATCCTTCCTCCCTCTTTTGGCCCTCCCTCCGTCTTTCGGTACGTCTGCCGCTATACGCCGCAGGATCCTTCTCGTCCTCTCGCCCTTTTGCAACCCCTCCGTTCGGATACGTCGAGAAAACAGGGTGGAAATGTTAGACACCACCGTACTCGTGTCTACAGCGTTTCCTGTCACGGGAAGTTTGAAAAATCTCTCAGCGAGAGGTGTAGAGTGTAATTAGGTCTGGAAGATTTCGCTTGGGTTCCTCCTTGGTTGGATTCGAATGAAAGTGTTATTAACGTGTGTGATTTACGATGATGATTTTTTTAAACTGTTACTTAAATATTGAGGAATGTTATTACCGATCTGTCGTCAGTGTGGTTTGGGAAATGTGCAAATTCGAGGCCTACTTTTTATTATGGAGTTACTACGTTATTAATATCTAGGTCAGGCATGTCCACCCCGCGGCCCAGTTGTACCTTTCTGCAGCCCTTATAGACTTTACGTAGATACCTGTTTTCATATATTAAAATATCTAACAAAAATTTAAATGAAAAGAATCAAATAAATAATCATCCATCTATCTCTTCGAGCAACTAATTTCAACACTGACTGCGGCTCACTTCGCATTCGTGGAATATTTATTGGCCCGGTAAAGATTTTCGGTTGGACATAGCTGATCTAACTGCCATCTATCGACCTATCGTCACGATATTCCTTATAACAAAAATTTGAACCGATCTCCAACAGCCAACCCTCTGTCTCTCAACCCCATCATCAACCTCCCCCAATCCTCATTCCACATTCCCCTCTTAAAATCCAGCTCGGAGGCTCCTAAGGATAAATCGATCAATTAAAAGAGCCCTCTTAAAACGTCTATCGTCTAAATTGGATATGAAATTTCCATACGTTAGCGAATGCAAAAGAAATTGCCCGCGCGGATTCAGGCTCTCGAAGAGACTCACGGGACTCGGGGCGCGTCTTCTCCTGGAGGGAGAAGTCGCGAAGCGCGGATGATGGATTCCCGTCAATTATGGAGGCAACATCGTATTGTTTTACCGTCCGACGACCCAACATTGATTGATCGGTCGAGTAGCCGTGTAGCTACTTGCCTTCTTGCCTTTTTGCCGCTCTCCGGGCCAACACATTCAGCGAATCCGTGCATAAGACTGCATCGCCGCACAGTGGGAGAAAACCAACGTTTCGTTGGCCAAAATTCCATAACTTTCGAAGAAATGAAGACAAACATATATTTTTGTTTTCCCTTTGGTGATAGTAAGATGTTCGTTAGTAATTGCACGCAAAAGGTTGTATTTAAACATGTTTAAACAATGCTCAAATGGAAAACGATGCCTAAAATCCCTCAAGTTTTGTGAATATTTTCCTATTTATCTTAAAAACCAGACATCCAAAAGGAAATCATAATTGAAATTTGCAACACGAGCTTTATTTTCGGCTAAAAAATTAAAATATCTTAGCAAGACACAAGTGGTTGTCAGTGCAGCCGTTTCACCCGCGCTAGTATTATATGCAGCTGCAGTACTTACAAATACTTTAAATACTTACAAATATTTGGTCGTATAAATAAACAATATTGTTCAATTGCATTTACAATATTAAGATTAACTATACGAGCAGCAAGAGGAATTATTTCCACTTGGCTGACCGTCGAGTAGAACGACGGCCGCGTGTTATCAAAACAAACTCGGCGGTCCTCGGCGATCGCACCTTCCAGGTATTCGTCTCGTTGGTCCTCTGACAATAACAAGTCGTTTCGACGTTCGCCTCGCTATCAGTTTGCCCTCGACCGCCGCGACGACAAGTAATCAGTGCTCCGTGATCGGGTTCGAGCATTTTCACCTATTAGTGCGTGTATAATACTTTCGAAGAGGAGATTCAGGATTACCAAACACCTCTCTTTTTCTGGGCTACTTGGTGATTCATCTCTCAGCCATCAAATCACTTTCATCGTTGTCATTATATGTGTACTCTCAGCCACCAAAGCAGAGAATCAACACGTTTCTGAGGTATATTTAATTCTTACTAACGATTTTGGCAGTTTTATTTTAAGTGCGATTACACATTTGGTTTCTAATAAAATACGACCGCAAAGAATTATTGAAGAAGTACTAGAAGAGAAGTAAAGTATTTCTTTTGGGACAAAAGCTTTAATATGTAATTCTAATAGTATTTTTTGTGCTGAATTCAGATATATGAGCCATTTGTCTCCGCTATGTAGCGCTTTTTGTGACAGGCACGTTTATATTTAATAAGTCGTATACTCTTGAACTTGAGAATGCAATTGTACAATATTGCTTATTTTTATGGTGAAATTTTACAAATATAGTATATATTAAAATGCATTTACATTAAAATGCAAAACAATTTTAAAGTTGAAAGTTTACTTTTATTTTGACAACTGAAATTGAGTGAACTGTTCGATTGAAAGTCTGATTCATTCACGCCACACTCACCTTAGCCATTCTTGAATCCGCGCTTCCATAGAATCAAGAGCAAAAGCAATGTCCTCGATAAGGAAAGAAAATTCGCAGCGGGTAGTTTTTGCGACGAGATTTAAATACCGGGGTATTTCTTCCGCGGCATTGAGACGTCGGGTATTTTTGCCGTCTCCGTAACCGGGTTCCAATAGCGAGGTTTCTTCTGTTAACGTATATCGTTGCTCTTGTTTGTGGAGTTTGATCTGGATGAAACTCGATTCTGCGTGAAGCACGAGAACAGAAAATCGCGAGAGGTTTAATCCCGATATTTATTGCCGGCTCGTGTGAAAGATGCGCTTCCCTTTAGCCGTGCGATACGTTAAAATTGATGGATGAATATTTACGATTATAACGAAAGTAACTGGTCCGAAAATAGTCGGAGTCTCTCGTGAAAGTTGAAACGCGCAAAAATTCTCGGTCTACCATAAAAGAAAGTTTATCCGGTGTCTGACTCTATTTCTGTGGAGTCAGCGATGGCACATTCATCAGCGGACTTGTTAAAGACAAACTCACGGTATTCCGACGGTCTGTAGTTGAAGTAACTGTCAAGGTGCCAAGCGTTAATAAATATACTACCACCCTTTGTAAGAACAGATAGTCGAAATTGCCGGCTCGCTTTCTGGCGACGACGAACGCCTCGACGGGTTCCATATATAACGGAACCGCGTGAACCCAGTGGTTTTCGCGTTCGTCTACTTTGGCAGGGCTTTTTGCTATTATTGCTTGCTCATTTTCACGATCAGTGCGCCGAAATTTCATGAGTTCATAGCCCAATAGATTTAACACGAAGCTAACGCACACACTCGTGTCACGAGGCCGGTCCTCATGGTTCGAATACCGCGCTTCATTCTTATTGTTCTCTCTTGGTGCCGTTTCCATGCCAAGTTTTGCTCACCCTACGCCAAGACGGCCATTCTTCTCTTCAGTTACCACTCGGAGGAATAAACGCAAATTAGGCGTGTCGAGCAATCCCCCTTCGGTAAAGGACATTCTCCCGTACCACGATTAGAAATAGATTGGAATGACGATTTATATTTCGGGGTAAAAATTCGCCCTCCTGGAATACCGTTCTTTAAAATCTCCCTGCTTTCGTCGCTGAATACCTTGCAGAATAAGTCGCCGATTACTTTTTTTTTTAACTTCTCGATATAGAATTCGATGCTCTCGTGAGACTTTACAATTCATCCGGCAGGATCAGGAATTTTCACCCTGAAACGGATTAGATTCTCGGAAGAACATTGACTTCCGATGAAAATGGCCCCGAACGGCTTAACCCAGCGAGACGTCGCGTAGACTGGTTGCAGGTGCATTTCCATAACTTTGCATACGTGTTTTAATAATTCATCCCTGTCTGGCGAGGTAGCTGCCGAGCGGAGGGTAGCGCGGACGTTTATTAATAAGCGCCGCTAGATTCATATCAGACGGGAATTAATTTAAGATTATACCTTGCATTATTGCCGCCTAATTATCAAGCAACTCACCGAGCAAAGAGGAGAAAGAAGCATTAAAAAAAAGCACCCTCCAGCCGTAATTCCAAATCGTCAAACTCTCAACGAACCCAATGTACCATCCTCTCATCAACGAACCGAAGAAATCTTCAGTCCCAATTCATTATCTCCGTTCCAATGACACCCTTTCGATCGTTCTCGAGTGCCTGAAAAGATTAATCGTCGTTCTGGCTCTATCCAGGCGACACCAATTGACGCCACGAGACCCAATGTCATCCTTTTACAATTCCCTCGCGTTATTCCCTCCTCGTATTCTCGTCCAAGCAGTAGATTAGGGCCGCGGCAAGTTATCATTCGTCGCGACATTACTGGCAAATGTCAAGACGTATACGGGGCCAATTGTAAAAGTCGGGAATAAAGCACTCGTCTACGACGAGGACAGTGTCTGAAAAAAGTGTACTCCGCGGAGAAAGAAGGACGGCGGAGCGGAGTTGGGCGGGGTATTAGATGCGGCAGTAATATCATGGCATTCGTATAATAATGCGCATGACGAACGAGTTTTCGGCTTATTCTTGGCAGCGACTTGGAGCTAGAGAACCTCGAGACCCGGCTATCGAACGGAAAGGGGTTTTGGAGTGCGCTCTTGACGGCCAAGACGGGGGGATGGTACTCTCGAATACACGGAGAACGATACTAAAAGGCAGAGGAGTGTATGGGTTTGTTGGCTCGCGAATCTGCGCGGACTCGCGAGAGGCAGCTAGGAAGAATACGCGAGGCGTTCCACGTTTCTAGAGAGTCCGTTGGTTGTTGGTGGGTATATATCCGTCCTGAGCCCGAATCAGACACCGCGGGCTCCGACGAGCAAAGCAAATATTTGGAGCCTCGCCACTAAAAACTCGAGACGAGCCAACAGACGAGTTGATTTGTTTCCCTACATCGCCGCTTTCTTCGCTTTCTTTTTCTACGTTTCCTCCTCCTCGCGAATCCCCGTCCATCCCTCGTCTTACTCCCTCTCTACACCCTCGTGCGTGTATCCTTCCTCTTCTTCTTCGTGTTCTCCACCTCTTCGCGGCCATCCATGGCTCCTCGGCTCCGTCCTTCCGCGCGATGCTTACCGAGAATGTTCGGGCATCTATCTCAAAATGACTACTATAATTCAAGTTAAATGTTAGCGCGCCCTCGTTTGCCGTTTATCGGCATACGTTCCTTTCCGTCGCGAAAAAGTCCTCGCTTCCTGTTGGCCTCCTCCCTGTTCACCCCCCGGTGTATTCGACCGTCGATGATCTGCGGTGAATTGTGGTGAATTGTAATGCTATTTAATGGCACGGGTTAAGTGAATTTCAAAGTTTTCGAGTACCTTGGATTTGAAGTAGAAGAGAGAACGATCGCTAGGTCTTGCGGCAACGTGGGTATTTGCAATTAGCAGCTTGTGTGCGGGGTTGACAGTGCCGGCAGTTTATAAGTTAATTAATCCAGTGTTCGTTCTATTCGTTTTGCCATTGTCCTACGCTCCTTACTTTTTGTCTTATCAGAATTAAATGTTGAAATATTTTTTCTCGTTCTGCGATTCTAATATATTATTAACACTAAACGTACTTTGTGTTTACCTGTTCTGACCGTAGCATCTCATTTGACCGGTTACACAATAACGATTATATTTTTCTGAAAGAAATGCAGAAAATAGTTAATTTTGTAGAGAACAACGCAAAAATCAGCCTATAATTGATAATAAAGAACATTGCATATTGGGGGGACCGGAAAGTAATGTCGTTTCTCCAGATATTTTGCTCAAAAACCAATTGACTTTTATTCATCCGGCATTAAAAAATTTCACATTAGATTGCAAAAGGTTGCTAATAACAAGGGTGATTACATCATTCATTAAAAATAAAAACTTGTTACAAATTGATTTGTTTGAATTTAACATAAAAGAACGACATTACTTTTCGGTCCCCCTAATATTTCAATTCCGTTGAACCGATCATTTATCCGTATACGGTTAGTGGAAAAAACAACCGAGTTTCGTTTAAATTCAAAACCATCTTTCCCTCATCCCCGTTTCTTCATTTCCCGCGTCCGAAACGTCGCCCATTACGTTCACCCTCGCCAACCCCAAGTGGATCTCAAAAGCGCGAACGTATTCTCGCCTCTGCTGAACCAGCGATTTTTTTTATTCCACCCACCGTGCGCGTATGCTTTATGGAATGCAAATCTTGCCTACACCCTCCTTCGAAGCATGGCGGGCTGCCCGAAGCTGTGCTCGTCTTTTCTTTCAAGCCGGCACGTAAATACCGAAAAGACAAATATTTACACGCTCGATATTGCCTCTTTGAAGCGTCCTTTTATTGTGAAGTGCACTCGTAAATCAAATACAACGCGATAGATCCTCATATAAGGCTATACTCCTAAAAGGTGAATTAAAATTTGCGACAGTGTTTGGCTGGAATTAAGGGAAACTTACGATATAACCATAAAATTCAAATTCTACTTGGCTAAATAATAGAAAATGCGGTTATGCTTTATAATAATAACACCTTATTTATATATAAAATAAATCAAAACTTATGGAGAAGAGTATATACACGTTTTCAAACATTAGTTTATGTAACTTATTAATGTAAAATTACATTAGGCTCTTAAAGTTTACAGTGTTACTCTAGGATTTTATTCGAGGGAAAAGATTATATAGAAAAACCTCGAATGCTAATTATGCTTTGATATAAGTGACAAAACAGGCAAAATTTAACGTCTTAAACAATACAGCCGAGGAAGATCCAAGGAATTGACCTCGATAATACGATGTCCCCTTTTGTGCGATAGTACGCTGAATTCTTCTCTCTTTCGACTTGTTAACTCGAAGAGCAAAAGCCAAAGGAGAAACGGCTACCGAAGTGAGAAGATCTCTCGTTATAATTGCAGGAAACGGAGCCGGCGTAAACTATCTGTAAGCTTAGACACACGGATATTCATATCGGCAATTTATGCGAAGTCGCTGATAAATGGCCGCTTCTAGTAGAGCAACGTTCGTTTCCCTAGTATGACGAATGAGACCGGCCACTCGAATCGAAAGCCGTAACAGTCATTTAAATTTAATTAAACTGGAATAAATTTACGGATGCCTTTAAATTTCTCCGCGTACTAGCTGCCGAGTGGCGGCTAAGAATAACGCGAAAAATGGGATACAATTTGCGAGTAGATCGATGGTCTCTGGCTGGACCTGTCCGACAGTTGTAGTACCGATAATTGCGTGGATTGAATATTAGCGATATAATTTACGCGAGAAATGGTTACGTAAGATCTTACATTCAATTTGTACAACAAGGTAGTATTCGTCCCACGCTACATAGAAAGATAGAAGTACAAAGCGTTACAAACTGATTTTTTTTTACAAACATCAGCTAATTCTACGACCTCGTATCTCAATCTCGGTACTATATGATACGATCAAAAATGTTTTGCAATTAACAGAAATAATTCCCGAGTAAATACACGCTCACACGTACAGTTATCATGCAAAATTTCTATTAAATATATCTGATAACATTACACGCAACGCTTCCTTCGCGATAGGTTTGATTAACGACTTTCACGATCTCAGGAAAACTGAACGAACTTCTTCTCGACTGCAAAAAGAAATAGCCCATTACATCCACTTACGATCAACTCTATCAGATCGGCAACTGGTCCGCCGTTAAACATCTACGATGATGCTTTTAATTCCCTCGGATATGAAAGAATCGTGACCCGCAGTGAAATTCATTAAAGAGACGAGAAGACCGAGAGTATCACGACGCATCCGTATCCCGCGTGAAATTAATTAGTTAATTAAGCACCGTGCGATGGTGTCCATCCAATTAAATCCGCTCTGGCCTCGTCCGTGAATGCGCAGACTCGACGTCCAACAGAGAAACGGTAGAACTTCAGGGGCGCCTCTTCCCTCTTGCGACTTGTTCGACCCTCACCAACGGCGTCCACTTTCATCTTTCCTCTCCATATCTAACAGAGGAGATTCCCTTATGTACAGCTTCCAAAGACTAGAGAAGTCCTCTTGCCTCTGGTTTGTTCTGATTCGCCTGGCGGATAGAGACATCCCTCGTTCTGACGTCATTTTCGATTCTAACGCGTGATTGGCCGATAAAGCCGCACAATTATTGCGTCGTGATGCGAACGACGAAAGAAGTGTTTTGTTTTCGCTTGTCATTCGTCGATCTCAGGTTTCCAGGACCGAAATGGTGGGGATAGGCGGTGCGAGCGACACTCTCCCCTCTACCTCACACCGCGAGACTTCTTTATTTTTGCGAGGTATATGTGCTATGCTCTCACGTGAGCCACGTGTCCACCTTACCTTTTGCTGTTTCCTTTCGATATCCCCTGACATCAGGTTGAACGATAGCTCAACCAATTTTGAATGCTTTTCGTGAAATTTTTGGGTCTTTGATTTTCCTGCTTGAACGGTGTTGATGGAAAATGGGAAGAATCTGTAAACAATCTGCCAGAAGTGACGAGGATTTAAGCTTGCTCTCATTAATTAGATGTCCGAGTCGTACTCATTGTCCTCTTGGAGCTTTTGGAGAATGCAAATTCAATTTTATCGCTTTTATTGAAGTTCTTTGGGAAGTATTTAAAAAGGTGCAGACACGGACTATTATTATTTGGAAAAATTTGTCAAGTTTGGAATTCCACGTTGATTTTCGTAACGAAGCCAAAACCCTGGTGAAAGTTCTCACAAAAGAGACATCGAAGCGATTATTCTCGGTCGTCTTTCGTAAGTAATATGGCCGTCGATGTATCATCGAGTGCGTTAATTGACCGTCTCCCGGAGCCTCGTGTCCCAATTGCACCAACGAAGCAGTTGATTAATGTTCGCTTATTATTTCTTTTGGTAGCTTTTTACAAGAGGGTGGCGTGGCGCACTCTCGTCACGCCTCCCGTATTGACGGAAGAGTTATTACGCGATACTAACTCGAGGCACTTGGAATATGTGCCGTGTGCGATGCACTTATGCACTTGTGCACTGTGCACGAGAGCACGCCAGGATTGCGTGGAATGATCGATCGATGATCCGTAATTACAGTGCTCGAAAAAAAAATAGGGGACAAGGAGCCATAGAAAATTACTCCGAGAGCGAGCGAGGGGGGTGAAACAGTGTTTCTAGATGTTTGAATCTGTTTGACTTCGATTTTACGAGTGTTCTTACCGTATACTTTGTGCCTTTTTTATTTGGATGGTTTCAATGGTCATCATCGCATAGACTGCATTTTGTTTGCAAAAGTAGTCTCGGAATCGTTGAATACCGTTAGTGACTTCTTTGACGAACGATTGTCTCGCTGTTATCTTCATAATTTAGAGAAGAAATTGCGCCACGATTTAATAGCGAGGAACTACACACGTTAAATCATCTATTAAAAAAGTGAGCCTTCGATCTTCCCTTCAAAAACCCTTGAAACTTCACACAGCCCGGCAAAACGGCACAAACAGACATCAGTTATTCCGCGACATCAGCGACGTACAATATCCCTCACCTTTACCAAACGAAAGTGCAGCGAATAATCGAATAGTAGCGCGGAAGATTTACCATGCACCGTGCAAAAGCGCGTGAAACGATGATCGCGAATGAAATGCGCGTAAAACACTGGGTAAATTTTAGGCGCGAAGAAACAAAGCGTTTGTTGCCGGACGAGAAGAGAATGAAGAGTGCGCTGCGGGGTTCGAGGGGCGGCGCGGAGGGTTGCGCGGAGGAGGAGGAGGAGGAGGGTGGATCGGTGGAGCGATTTGTCCCGTCTGTTAATTAGTGAAAAAACGGAGTATGAATCTCGAGCGATCGTATATTACCGCGAGCGTAATGGATGGGATTACAGCTGCTGTGTTAAATTAAACCGACCGGCGGCGGCGGTGGTGGCGGCGGCCGCGGGTACCGTACAGTACGTTATGTAGATATAGCTGCACACTAACCCACGGCACAGGGGGTACCCTTCCCTCTATCTATGTATTACCCATGTACAGCAAGTACAGTTATCTATAGTGTTACCTGCCCCTCCCTTTCTCGCTATCCGGACGAGCCTGGCAGAAGCGTTCTTCTCGTACCCGATGCAATTCTACGGTACCCCTCGTCCTGCTGCAATTATTTCCAGCGTCGTTCCTTTAAGGCACGAAAAGAAAACGTCCCTCGATACGTACAGGCAAGCCGGTCGTAATTGCGCGAACAACAGCGCGAATAGCAGGTCGAATAATCGCGTGAAATTGCGACACCGTGTAAACGTGTCGAGATCGTTCGGTGGACTCGGCTTTGACGGACGAATCGGCTTAAATACGAGATACGCGGACATTCGGTAGGTCTCGGTCAATAGGAATCTTTCAGCGAGTTAGTTATCATAATTCATCGCGCCGCGAGGAAATACAGCGAGGACCATGACTCGCGACAGCGACAGTATTTCTTTGTCACGGGATGCGGATTCGCGAATTACTTTATTGCAACAATAATGAACGCACTGTTGTACGGCCGTACGGCGTGGAACACTCTGTATGCATGTATGTATCAGCCATGCATAACGGATATCCACTCTCGCGGTGTCTCTTTCTCCCCGTTTCTCTCCCCTTCCCGTCTCTCTCTCTCTCTCTCTCTCTCCAGCTAGAATAATCCGTCCCGAAGTGGTCTTGCCTCTAGGAAACCTGATATATTTCGCGTAATTGCGTCCACCGGCGTATCAGTCGTTACTCACTTTGCGGCTTGAAGGATGTGGATGGAAAATGGCAATAAAACAGCCCAGGCCCCGAATGCTCCTGGCACTCTTCCGTGCAATTATTGCGCAATAACCCGTCGACGGTGAGGGTGAAGCGCACGTTCCGTGCCCTGCCACCCCACTGTTTTCACCCGTTCGTGATTTACATGCCGCTTACGAGATATTAGCCTGCCAATTAATTAACTTATCAACGACGTCCCTTCGCCCGCCAGCCGGCACGGTGAACTCCTCGAATTCGAGCCTATCGTTACGCAGCGACGGGAAAGATCACGACGTTCCTATCGCGAATTCGATCTCGAGTACGACGGTGAGAGATAAAGGATCGGCTTCTTATCTCAATAAGACAATTAGGTGCTCGCGGTAACTCGGACCGGAAGGACAAATCCCTCTTATCTTCGCTCTAGGGGAAGAGAAGACGGTGGAATTTTCTTCCTTCTTTTCTCGTACGTTCTTCCACGTCTGTGTGCGAACTTGTGCGTTTCTGTGTTTGCTCCGTCCCTGAACACGTATTTCGCCCGTATGCGCGGCCAGAAGCGGGTGGGTGTTGCACGCCGTTGCCCTCGCACACGCGCGCGTCAGAAGAGGGCTGTTCGAGAGAGGGAACCTGGGAAAAGAAGAGAGAGCCCACGGAGGCAAGGAGAGATAGATTACTCCGCCATTCTTGCAATTTCCCTGTCGTATCGAGGCTCGTAAATTCCCGGTGAAATATGCGAAGGGGCGCCTGGTGCGGGCAGCACGCTGCTGCTCCGCTACTCTCCGCTCTGCTCCGCTCGGCTCTGCTACACTCTCCTCTCCACTCACCCTCTCTCTCTCGTCCAACCCTCCGCCCTTTACTCCCATGATAGGGGTTGCAAGGGCCGCCTATACCGTGCCGGGGTTACGGGGAAAGGCTTCAACGTATCGCCGAACGGGGGTGCGAAATATCCGGAATTAGCGTTATCTTTCGGATCGCCTTGGTCGCCTCCCGGATTTTAGACTCGGCGATTTTATCGGACGTCGGTTGTTACACATCCGCCGGGAAAAACGATCGTTGTACATTTCAGGAGAGACTTGGATATTTATTGGACACGCGAATTCACGTCTTTCGGGCATGGAGAAATTTCGATCGTGTAATTGAGCTCGTATGATGTTTTGCGCTGTTCTGTTTGTAAAGCGCGGAGTGTGTCGCGCAGTTGTGTCACGTTTTTGCGATGAATATTGCAGAGGGCGGATTACAATATTGACCGACTTCGCTGTACGATAATTGCAAGTTATATTCTTGCAGTCGATTCATTCGTTTACTAATTATTGAACGCGTGAAGTTATTTATAGAATTTATTCAAGTCTTTGAAAAATGTTTCTAGACTTGCTTAGGTCTCCTGATAGGCAAATCTCTCGCATCAACTTTGCAACTTCCATCTTTCGTGCGTACAACTGTAACCGTTAGATTAACTAACACTTACCATCGGAAAATTGAAAATTCCATCCACGAGCCATGTCATTTTGCAACAAATTTATAGCAATATCAAATCTCTCTTACATCGCCCCTATTATTCTCCCTAAACTTCTCCAAACAAAAGGGAAAGTTTGCGGAATAAAAGCATAGATACTCGCCTAGATACTCGCGATATATTCTTCCGCCATAGCGTCGAAATCGCTTCTGTCGGACGGATAGCGGATGTTGATACTTGAGGCGCAAGTATTATTGCTTATCTCGAGAGCAGCCCTTTTTGCACGATAGCGGTCGGTTCGCCATGGGGCCAACACCGAAATCGGAGGGTCGACGAACCTCGGAGTGGCTTTCAGATACAAGGGGGAGGTGTTTGTCAAGACGATAGCAGAGGGGAAAGTCTGCGGTAGCAGATAAGGGCGAAAGAAGTAGCGAGAGAAGCTCGTAGGGTGTAGAAGCGGTAGAAGGACTTTTTCCTGGGCGATGGAAGGAGAGGAGGGATGGTAGAAGCTATATCACCGGAGCCGCCGCGGCTGCAATTCGACCCCTATATTTAATTTCGCTGGTTTGGGGATTGTAGAGGGAATAGGTGGTGGTAGAAGCGAGAGGACGAGGAAGAATCGTCGTTTAATCTAACCACGATCCTATCTTCGTGGAATTTATCATTCGATAAATTGCTCGGCTGTCCTGTATTATTGAGAATTTCCGAAACCGTTGTTCCGTCGATATCGCGAAGGTGGCTCCTTCGATGAGATCCCTCAGGACCATCGATGATACCGTGTATCGGGCGGTAACGTTTTCTTAATCGATCTGCGAATTCTTCTTAAAATTCCAATAAGTCTTTGTCTCATCAACTTTGCAGGATCTCTCGACTGTTTAAAGAAAGAAGTAAAAATTTAATTTTTAAAATTTTAAGAATAACATTTTTTTAAATTACCACGCTTTAACATTTAAAAATGGATATTCTACCTCGCATAATTCGAAATAGGAACGATAACGTTGTGAAATAAATCGAACAAGTCGAAAGTCTCGCAGGTTCGGGACACTTAAGATCTAATGGTCCTTTAAGCTCGTGCAGGAGGTCCTGGAAGGGGTCAACGGGGTAATTGGTGGTTTATGAATCGTAGTCCGGCCCCTTTTTGGCTGCTTCTACGACGGCCAGGACTATTTCCGTGTAATTCTCACACCCTGCTTTGCTCTTAACTTAATGTTGTTTCCCTCAGTCCATTAAAAGCTACGCCACTCGGCTCGTTTCACTTCCCACACTGCGGTTGCGGCCTTGCGGTCGCACTTGCCTCCTCTCTCTTTGCCCTCCTCGCTCTTTCGAGCGCACGAGAAGTCGTGTTCCATTACCCTCTTTGCCAACCTGTTCTTACCTGTTCCTCTTCTTACGATACCAACGAAAGTGTCCTGAACTTTTTGCCCTTCCTACCGTACAAACGCTTCTTCACTGGGAGCTGTAACTTAGGGAGAATAATAGTGTCGTATCACGGAAGTGCTTTCCCGTTACGCTACGGGAATTTAATTAACACGGTTTAATTAAAAAATACTTCATCCCGATCCTAGAAGGTATCTGAACGCTCGATGCAATGGGCGGATCGAAATTCGGGGTAGGGTAGAATAATACTTCTTTTTTAACCCCGTTTGAAGGGAGTGGCTATATTCTAAAATGACGTGGTGGCTGGTGGCTACGTGGCTGCTATTTCTCATATTTTTTAGATGGATGAAAATACGTCCAAGATTTTCCCTTGTTTTCTTAACCCTTTGCACTCCATTGTCAGATAAATTCTGTGAATTTTTATATTTTTGTATATTGTAACACATAATTTTAAAATATGTACGCTTCTATATTAATGACAAAGCAAGATTTTCAATTGCTCGCACCGTGTAAATAGTTCTGGAGTAGCTGGTAGCTCATAGTAAAAGTTACTCGGAGTGCAACGGGTTAATTAAGGGGAAAGTTAAATATTTGTAATTAATATTTCCTGAATTATTATTTAACGTATCGTAGCTTCGATAGTTTGGTGTCCACTCGTTACATTAAATCCCAATAGCCGTAGCAGGTGATCCTAAAAAAACCAAGTCCCCCACAGAATCAAAAATCCATCGGTATAGCAACGACCTATCATTCGACAATTCCAAGGTTTCCCGATTCCCACCTTCTCACGATCGTCGTGAAAATCCATCACGCTCGTATCGGCGAGCGTGCGTTTCAATCACTCGGAGCGCTTCGCGATTTTCCCAACCTGTCGGCGAGGTGCGTTCGGGCAATCTGAATTCTCCCAGAGATCCAGTTTAGAAGTGATGACAGTTATGGATCTCACCATCTCTCGCAACGCCGTACCGGCTGGTGATGCCGTTTGTCATCTCTCCTCTCCTATCCGCCTCTGCCACCCTCTCCCTACGAATGCGAATGTCCACGGTGGTAGAAACGGCAGCGTATCAACGGCACCACCGACAACCACCCCCGTCGAAAGCGCGTTAGCGATGTACACGTGGTCACCTAACCCTGAATACCGAGTTTACAGTTGCGTAATACACTGCCGAGGAATATTACCGCGCACCAGGTAGAGGATATCACCGTTAACCCCTTCTATCTCGATCTATCTTCTCCCCTTCCCTCCCTGAGCTACCGTGTCTCCGCTTGCTCGTCGTCTTCGTCGTTCTCATCTTCTTCGTGTTCTTCATCCTCCTCGTTCTCTCGTTCTGTTCCAACGACTAGCTCTCTCCATCGTTCTCGTTATCTTCGTCCTTCTCGTTCACCTCGTCCTCTTCCGACGACTGGCACACCATGGACTACCGGGTACCATGGCATGACAGCACCGGGTTAGGTGGAACGCGGTTAATATACTGCTTTCTCGTCGTTAGTCCCAACGACAACGTTACACACCCTGGCAAGCAGAGGTGGTTCGTGAGTACGGCCGTCGCTGATGTAATTGTACCCGGGCCAATCAACTGTTGAAGCAAAGCTCAGCGCGAATGCAGATTGATGCACGCTCTAATTGAGTCTCGAGGTACGCGAAGATGCTACCGAGATCGGCAAGGTTTGCGAATTCTTGGGGCGAGTGCGTGGATTGAGTTTTGTCGAAGCTGCAAATTTTCGGCGCGCGATTTTTCTCGTCTGAGTATTAAATTTTTTGGATGGAAGGTTTTCCTCCTTTTTTTTAAATGCTGTTTACACGTTAACTTTCGTGGAGGGTATTTGAACTTGGCTCAACTTTGGTGGTGTGTATCGGAGCGGGGATAAAGTTTCGAACACACTTGCCAATTTTGCGTAATTAGATCCGATCTTGGATCTACTCGTGCGATTTTCCTGCCGAGAGAATTATTCAAAATTCACGCCTACAGAAAAGAAGCTAATGGACTAATAAATTAATTTACACCACCGTTAGATTTATCTGAGGAGATCATTCGTATCGACCGTAATTTAAGAATCACGGTGCTTCGTTTACATCCGTTGCGACGTTCTAACCTCGAGTTTAAAGTGGGTCAAAAAATGTCGAAGAAATCGCGGACTTTTCACGGTTAATGCGCAACGTAATCGAGGTCCGTTAACGGACAACGTTTTCCTGAAACTGGTAGGATCGTGAGAACCGGCGAAAGAAACCGGAATCGACGATTTGCAAAGAGGCTGCGCAACATCTTCATCTCCCCAGGTTCGATCCGTCCTGATGATCGGTTGCCGATAACGACCCGTTATCGGTGTGCAAGTACCAATTCGAAGATTACACCATTTGAGGACGTAAAGTCTGTGCAGAATCGCAAAGAAGAAGAAGAAGAAGAAGAAGAAGAAGAGCGTACAACTGTGTAGCATTGCAAAGAAGGAGAAGGGAGGTAACCATCGTGCGCATGAATTTTGCATTTCTCAACACGCAAACAATCGGCCTTTATTATCGGCCGGGTCTATAGCTATTCATTGCAATTTCCACGATCCTATTGACTCGAAGAGTGCTAAAAAATCTGTGTTTACCCGAAGGCAAAACGGGGATCGCTTTGATGTTGATAAATTAATTCCCCGACGTGTGCCTCGCGGCCGAGATACAATGAAAACTCGTGGTTCCGTTGTCGGTAGGCTGTTTGCAGCGGTTTGCGAAATAACGAGTATTTAAATAAACCCGTAATAAAACGGACGAACGATGCTGCTCACGACGAAACCACGGCTGACAGTGAGTGACGAATGGTGCGTTTGCTGCGCCGACTATGATTGCTTAATTCGCATGCCGATGGTCAAAGCCGACTAGTCAGTTTCGCTCTTATCAAGATCTTACGCGGAGGAATAATAATTAGGGGACTAGCGTGCGGTCTTTAATTCGCCGTTGCGACTATGTCCTTCTTTTTTTCTCCTCCGCCTCCTTCCTCCTGCAATTTCGGCATTGAAGTCTGCGTCGATTTACGTATCCGTCGAGTGGAGAAGCTTCGACGTGACAGAATTCGCAAACAATTCGTTTACAATTTGGAGCAAATCGAGCGAGGAGAATCGTTCGACGAGGACTTTCACCGTGTTTACATCTTCGACTTTTCATCCAGCCTCCATTGTGGTACCAACTCCCAAATTAATGTCCCATGGCCGAATGGCACGTCGAAAGAGCGGAAATATCGTGAAGGGTGCATATGCTCGTGTCTCTTGACGTTAAAAAAAAAGAATAGGAAAGAGAAGAGGAAGAGTGCCATACGTCATAAGGGCACGAAAGAAACGGCATTGGCATATAAATGCTATTAATTTAACGAAAGGAATCCATCGGCCCGTGAAAAGATCCTACGAGTAGAATGGGTGGAGAGAAAAAAGGAAATTACGCCACGCTCTAGTCGCATACCTACGAGTCATGGGGTTGCACCCCGGGGGCTATTGTCGAAGGATTCCATGGATCTACGCACCCACCATGCAACCATACGACCGTAATCTATTCAGGGGAGGGTTGCGAGGCGTAGCACCAACCTGAAACTCCGCCCTGACACTTTGGAAAATTGTAAAAGACTGCCCTCCCAGGGAGGAGGGACAATAAATTTAGTTTCATTAAATATTCGCGAACCTCGGGATTCTAGGATTGTCTCGATAATTATGAGAACGTACGGTGCATCGTGAATAATTTCTTGCTTATTTTTATTATCAAAGGGTGGCCTGTCCTGCAATCGAATTCAGTTTGTGATATTAATAACAATTGTTGAATATGGAAATTCAGGAAAACATTTACTAACTCGACGAGGCTGCGATACACGTATAGTGAAAGATATATAATAATTTTGAAAGGAATTAAACATTCAATAATTAGTCCAAGAACCCGAGCTATTCTCGCAGGCATTATTCTCCTCGTTTGAAAATTTTTGAAAATATAATTCGTACCGCTTCGCGAACACCATCTACCCATTTCCAGAATATTACAATACGAAAGTATCTCGAAATGGGACGACATTCCAATCAAGAATAAGAGTAATATTTAAAAAGCATCGCGCTGCAGTGAAAACGTGCGTTTCATGTACAACAAGTACCACTAATGGGCTGCTTTCGAGAGAACGTTTTCGCTTTTACCGAGGGATCGGATAATTCTAGGTAACCGGTGGTAAAAAAGCTCCGTGATGCGACGAATAACGCGATGCAGGAATGTTGCGCATCAAGTTTTTTTTTCCCTCCCTGTTCGTCGCGGCTATAAGTAAGAATGAAACTGCGCGCATCGAACGCGCGCAACTATGCAAAGGAAAATGTGGGATAAGAATTTACGCTTACTTTTTGCCGGCATGGTATAAATACATAATGCGCGGTAATCGTTTACGCGTTATAGGGTGGGAAAGATTGTACGCTCCATTCTTCGAGCGTTCTCGCGGATAGAAATTCATAGCGCGTTAAGAGCGGGTTTTCATAATAGGACGCGATAGAAAAAAGTCGAGTTCGACGAGATTTCCAGACTTCGCTAACGCAATACCTTCGATTGCCGTGGTTCTTGTATTTTTGTTGAAAATATATGACTGCTTATTTTCACCTAAGGAGATATTATTGGACGTGGTATACATCGCAGAGATTCCTCGTATTTCCGACTTTTAAGAACACGAGTTTCGTTTCCGTATATAAATACTCACAGTCTCTTTATTATAGTATATATTCAACGCTAGCCATACAATTTATTATTATATTAATTTATTATATTTATTACATCCAATTTCATCCTAACAGTTTAGAGAGCAACCTGCAAACTATTCAATTTTGTTTAAATCGTAGAAACCTAGAAACAGGAGCCCCCAGAATCATTGGCATATCCCGGACCAAGATCGAAATACCGTCCTATAAATAGCAAAAGATTACGTCGTAAGCACACGACCGAAAGAGGGCCCAGAATCCGAAAACAGTGCCTGTTTATCTTCTCGTCGTCCGTGCATTAAGCGCGCGTATAGTCAGCTTCATAGAATCGGTCCCCGGGCAATTCCGTAAGCCCCACCCCTTCCGTCATTCCCTACCCTGGCCCTCTCCGGTCCCCCTTTTAGCCCCGAGAGAAAATCCCATCCTGCCAGTGTCTCGGGGTAGAGCGGGTCCACAGGACGTTGGGTCCACCATAGTAAATCAGGCAGTCGCGGGCGGTCCTTCTGATCCAGCCGAGCGAGCTGCCGGTGAAGACGCCGTAGACGTTGGCCCGTCCCACTCGGCCGCGCCGTCCACGAAAGTAGTGAAATAACTCCTCTAAGTAACTCTATCTACCCCGTGGAATCGCTTATGGCTCATAAACGCCTCGTAACTTAGCCCGCCGGTGGCACGCGCCTTTGAGAAATACTGCCGCGTGTAAGTACTACGTAGCGGCCGCTGCATTCACTCTGTCCGTGTGTTGTGGGTGCGCGTGGCTACGGTGTGTCGTGTGTGCGCACATGCGCGCGCATCGAGTGTCGCACGGAACGCGGCAGCTACGTTTTTCCGCGCACGCCAACGTGATACAGTGAGATCGGTGAACGGTGTTTTTCTCATCTATTCCACGATCGGATTGGAAAGGAGATCCTGATTGGAGAGATCCTGCGTAGCTTGGGATGCACGACAAGATGGAACACGTGGGAAAGAGGTAATTCGTTTTGGATTTGTCCATGCGTCGATGCGACGATCGTTGTCGATCGTGACATAACCTTTAAGAGAAGTTAGTAGCGTGAACGCAGACTTAGGGTTGCGCGTAGTCGACGAGTCGGTGGAAATTGTTGCTGAGGTTAAGTTGATTGGATTATGTTTGGAATGTCCAATTGTTGAATGTTTGAGCCGACAAAGAAGTTGGCTCGTCCAAATAAGCAGAGGTGCATGCCGTTGAGTACCTTGGTACCAATGAATCAGGCGCCAGTCGCAATTATATTCTTTTGCGGAATAATCCATGTGCCCGGGTTACTAGCGAGTATCTATATACCCTACGAATCAGGGATATCACTATTTGCTCATTCAGCTTCACGGTTATCCTCCAACATATATTGCAAAACTCCAATTGACAATCCTCTCCTATCGACCAGTCATCAATTGACTCCGTAGACTCTTTTTTTTCCCTCGATGCGACCAAACAACTCTTCCCAACTCCAATCAACGCCCGGCTTGTCAATGAACACGGAGAAACGTCAATAAATTTTAAATAGTCTCGTAGCCACCTCCACAGACGTCATGGTGCAGGGAAAGATAAGATAGAATATAATACTATGTATACACAACCTCCTGGCGACGGCGCACGCAGGTACTTAGTGTGTTTACGTAGGAGGCACGTGTATGCGTAAAGGTACATGCATTTGTGTCTCCTTGCACATATAGACACGGTACGTGTCCTGCGTTTACATCGTTGACGTATGTTCTCGGCAGCGATCGATCTCTCTCACACGAACTGCTAATTGTGCGGCGTCATAACTCTCCGCGTGTGCCTCCCTCCCCAGTATCCTCTGTCCTCTGTCTCTCTGTTTTCCTCTCCTCTCTCGTCGTCGCAACCACCACCATAGTCGCTACCACCCTCGTTGGCGTGTCCAGCACTTCCCCACTCTTCTGTACTTTATACGAACGCGGTAGAGACGCGTATTGTTTACGGGTGTGCGACGAAGGTGCGCAGAAAAAGCACGTAGGTGTGCAAAACGCGGGAGAGAAGTTGCATATACGGGGAAAATGTGTAGCTTCGGAGCAGCGTTTCCCAAACGTTGCTTCGAGGAAACTTGAGGCTTCGTTTGAGCATGTTGAGGATTTAGGGAAGAAGTAGCTATTTTTGGATGCTTTTCAGTTAGTGGGATCGAATTTATATTTTAATTATTGATAGGACAAGTAGCCTACCCTTGAAGGGCGCTTGAAATTTGAATTCTCAATTCAATTAATAATTTAGTACGTACCACTGCTTGCTGATTACTCTCATTCGCTGTATATGTAGCTAGATTTATTTATGCCGGATTTGAAAATGAAGAAGACTGTTCTGTAATCCCTATGAAAGACAAACACTAAAACCTTCCAATACTTACCCTATCATGACAAATCTAATTAAAATGAATTGGAATAACGTACACATTAAATCCAGTTAGCCGTTTGAAAAAGTTCTTAGCCCTTAGGCAGAATTTAAAGTGACGTTTCATTGCGCGTAATGTAGAAGAGTTCTGCAGCTAAATGAAATTGGGAAGCGCTGCAGTAAATAGCGCGTCTATAAAGAGAGGAGGGATGACGAAGGTACAGTGGATAGGGGTGGAGGCCGCGAGAGTACATTACGGTAACGTTGTTTACGGTGGCACGGCAGTCTTTCGGGCCATTGCCGATTAGCGGCCCTCCCATTTCGCTTTATCATTCGCGAGTGTCCCGCGCGAAATTCGTCGTGCCCCGAGAACGGATGGCCCGCGAGCGATTCCGGTTTAATCGCTCGTCGATTTTGGAAAGAAACTGTCGGTGACCGCGAGGAATGATGTTCCGCTCGTAAATCACGCCGTGCGAAAGAAAATTGCTGGAACGATCGTTGAAGAATTGCAGGAACTCGCGGTACAAACTGGTTCGATGGTGTCGTGCTATGGTTCTTTCCATGGTTACGGGTACGTCGTCGAATCGATGGTGTACTTGTGACATACCGGTAGACCGTGTTTTCCAAATTATTCTTAAAATGTTCGATGACAAATTTCTAAAACAACATTAAGGAAAATTCGATTAAAAATTACAATCACATCTCCGCAATTTAAACGCTAAAGAAGCGGCCGATTGCGTCACCGCGGAAGCATCGTAAGCGACGTTTAATCGCAATGAAAAACCGAGTATTATAAATCCTCCGCATCTTCCCTTAAACTTTCTCCATCGTATCTCGACTTTCGTAAATCACGAGAGCGCTATCTTTACCCGATTTCAGGGATTCCGAATTATGCCATTCGGGGCTCAATTTCCCGTAACAATTCGCGGCTCCACCCCGTATCCGCGAGCAGCAGGTTCGCGCGACGTGACTTCGGTCCTCCCGGAATTACATCCCTTTTTTTTTCCATCTTTCCACCGAAAAACTTTGCGTCGCCCGCGCAGCCGGCGCCTATGAGGACTCGCAGATAGGAAAAAGAGGGTTGCTCCGGGTGAGGTAGGGGGTGGGATCGTGTAACAGAGGAGGTGGAGTAGGAGAAGGAGGTACTGCGAATAATAAAAATCGCCCTCATAATTCAAGCGGAGTACCGTCGTGGTGTGGGGTGAAAAAGAAGAAGGAGAGAAACCCGGGGGTGGCCGGGGGTAGTAGAGGAGAGAAAAAGAGAGAAAAGTAGTGGAGTGTAGAGGGTTGGAGAGGACAGGAGAGGAGAGAAGGGGGTTTTCGAGGCTGCCTGAGCTTCTTATCTTAGCGCGGGGGTGACATTAGCGCTACCACGGTAATTCTCTCTTATATTGCTTAAAGACGCGCCAGCGCGGCCATCTACGTTCACTCAGGGCTCCGTAACGGCTGCATAAATCTTATGATTTACGCGTTTTACGTTACGAACGGTCGCACCATCCGTCATTTCGATGTATCTGTTAACGATTTACGCGGCTATTTGCGGCTCGACCCTGGCCAATTTGAAAACCGTTTCTTTTATACCCCTGGAATTCGGTCGAGGGACAAAGGGAATGACGTTGCGCCTTCGACGATGTCCAGAACGTTCGGTTTCTTCGGAGACGATTCTTCCTCGCAATATGCCATTACTTTCGTTCGAACGGATGCCAAATGTTCTCCCTTCGAAACGTTCGTATTTCACTGGTAATGATACGACGCGTATCCTACTTATCGCGCGTGCAAGTACCATTGTGTCCGCGAAGTGCGACGAATGGCAATAGCGCAATTATCGTTTTATCGATCTTACCTTCCCTATCCGGTATAATCGGTTGACAGAGCATCGATCGTATTTGCACGCAGGACGCGCGTCCGACATACGCATCGCGGATATCGGCGAGGGTACTTTGCCGATTTTTCATACGGACGGTCCCAGGGTGGCACCATTTTTCATCCTTGAAATCGATAGATAACACATTGGTGACGTTCTCGTATTTTGTTTTTTTTTTTTTTATTCTCTCTCTCTCTCGCTCTTTCTCTCTCGTGTTATCCGCGATCGGTCATCGATGTGTTTTACGATCGTATATTATTGAATAATGTATATACGAGCTTGAAAAGTTGATCTCCGATGGCCGGGGGATGAATTCAACGAAGTGTTACGGATTGTAAAAAGTCGGCGGGCGACGGCCGGGGCAAGATTTTCGTGATTCTTCATTTTGTTTCCAAGATCTGTCAGAGTGCGGAGCAAACAAACGCATAAATAATATCGCGGTGAAAATAAAAAATATAGTTTTGTTTTCATCTCCCGGAAGAGGAGCATGAATTTCTGGCCGTGCCGGTCGACGCGGCAATTTGTCTCGTGTCGTTTGTCGCTAATTAAAAGCGGGCATTAAATTTTATCGAAGATGCTTCGCCATTGAGTCGCGCGCTCGGTTGCACGAACCGGTTGCTATTTCTGAACGGGTGCGATTTATTAGATCGATTATTATTGGCACAAAATGCACGCTTCCTTCGATCAACGAACATTCGCGGCCTTTCGTTTCCTTGATGTTATAATTTGCAACAAATCTATGACTCGAGATGTACTCCATGTTTGAATTATTTCCTTCGCTTTCATCTTCCGTTATTTATCGACTTGCCTATTGCGATGACAACTTCTTATTTTCTATCGAATTCGAGTAATTTGTCAAAGCAAGTTACGAATTTTAACGTCGTTACGGCCTACAGCAACAAGAACGGTCATAAATTACCTAAAACTTCCCGATCGTCGAACATCCAACCTTAAGAACCATTAAATTAACCCTCTACCGTGCACCAAACCTCGCAATTTTTCAACCCTCGACCCAGTTCGATACGATAAACCCCTCTAATCTTTATCTGGCCAATTTGCACGTCAAATCTCATCGACCGCGATCGAAGTCCGCTCCCTCGATTTTAAACAAAGAGATTAAAGCAGCCGCGGTTAACTTGAAAGAGCTTGAAATGACGTAACGATCGAGCAAACCGAAGCGGTAAATTCTCCCGGTGTATTTGTCGCCGGCAGGGAAGAAGAGAGCGCGTGTGTCTCCCCGTGGAAAGAAGAGTATCGATGGGCAGCCAATGGGCACCCACGAAGTTGGTCCGTGCATCCACGTAGCCCGACGGACCGCATTCTTCCCCGTGACTTTGGGCATTGTTCCTGCTAAAGCATTCCCCTCAATTCCCCTTAACCCCCCTCCACGCCATCGTCGGACCCCGTTCGCGGGGTCCATATGCCCCCCACTTCACCCCGCCCGTGTTGCCATCCGGCTAACCGAGGGCCGCTTATAACAAGCGGACGGCAGGCTGAGTTTTTGCCCCGACGCCTCCCTTTTTTTCCCTCTGCCTCACCGAGCCCCCTCTACGGGCCCTACGGTCCCCCTCCTTCTATGGACCCCCTCTCCTCTCTTCTTTTTAGCTGCTAGCGCAGCCGAAAAACGCCAACGGTTGATTTATAGCTTCACGGATGACCGACTGTTGTCCTCGTTCGCTTATGACTCTGGTGCCTCTTCGAGCGACCTTGGAAGGGCCTCCTCGTAGCCATGAAAAAAAGACCGGCCCTTTTCGGGATTCGATTATCTCTCCCATCGCGATAAGTTTACCTGAAAATGTGCTACGTCGAAAATAATTATCCCGTGGGGCGGGGAGGAGATCCCGTCTCTCGTGTACCTTATTATACCCCGGGGTGTTTCGTTATTTCTCTGATTACCGGAGAACATAATTTATCCGGCCGGACATGCGTGCCACCTTTGAGGCCTCAATCGTTATCTGCGGGAGCTAGATAAAACCAGGAGAGACGACGTTACTCGCTTGGGACTCGTGTTGTTTCTTCTTTCGTCGAAAGTGTCCCTTCTTCGTTCGCTTCGAAGACTGGGCCCGTTCAATATGCTGGGTTTCGTGTTCCTTTTTTTTTTTTCGTTGCTCGGTGTACGGTTTTTTTCCGTAGGATTCTTTGTACGGACGGGAAATGCCAAGTGTCGTAGATTTATGGTTTTACAGTAGGCTGCGGTTCTTCCTTATGACTTTTGCGAGCTTGACCTTGGAAGTTGAGCCTCTTTGGGCCTCTGTTATCTTACGCGCCAGGGTGCGCTCGTCCTTGCACCGTCGTCAATTGACGGGCTTTTTTAGCTGGCAGACGTTTGCCTGCTTTTTGCAGCTTTACCTGCTGGCAATAAAACCGGAAATTCCTTTTTCACTCTCGACATCTTAGGCCCCATCGAGCGACCTTCGGCGCGGTGGTTGTATTTTTTTATGAGGGTAGTTAAGACGACTTGGAAGTCGAGGAATCTTTCGGTTGCTCCAAGGTCCCCTATACAATTTTTCCTTTCTTTGCCGTTCTTGCCAAAATCACAATAAACTTGTCAGTCTGTCTCCTCGGCACAGGAGTAAAAAGCAAACGTAAAAGCTAATGAAAGAAGTCTAATATACCTTCGCAAACGAGCCATGGATAAATTGTTCTCCCAACAATCGTCGAGGCCCAAGATTATCCTCGAACCAAGTTATTTATTACCAAACACCCGATAACAGCCCCAACATTGCCGCGATAGTCGATCGCTATTAACCATTAAGTATTCCGTTAATCGTCGTGCAAGGGCGAAGGTAAAAAGCAAAGTGTGATAAGTTGCCACTTATTAATCTCTAAATACACGGAAGAAGAAGTAGGCTCGTAAAGCTCGCCGTAGCGAAAGCGAGAGTCCCGCTTGAATTATTGTCTAATAAATTACCGATATGGTTACCGGCGCTACGAATACACGTAATTTTCTCATACCGCACGAGCAAACGGATTACTTCTTTCCGCTTATACACACGTATATGTATATAAGTCCGTATGTACTTAGGACTCATGGTATGCTCGACTTAAGTTGCCGGTTAGTTGCCGAGCGTGCACAGAACGCTCTTACAATTAGTCGTAAAAGTTCGTGCCTCGCCTAATAATGGATTTCCTCACGAAGAACAAATTGGTGGAACGATATATCTTTCTGGCGCCCCGAACGAACGTGTGTATTCTTACACGCGAACGAGTTGAGATATTTAATTTGCGTGCATACAGAGGACGGTGGGATGTGCCCGCGTCGCGATTTCCATGCAAATAAGAAAAAGCTCACCGTCCAGGCCGACCGGGTGAGCGTTGCATTTAATTACTCCCTCCTCCGTCTCCCCCTTTAAGTACATCGATACACGCGGATTCTACGGGAATTTTTATTTCGAGGCAAATTTGTACGACGGTAATCCGCGGTATCCCGTGTCGCGATTTCAATCGTGCCGATTCCATACGACCATGGAAATTACCGATCGCGATCGCCGATTCGGCCGTTCTTGTTTTTCCTCTTGCTCTCGCGTCTCCCAGGAATGGTCTCGGCAAGAAGGAAGAACGAGTTCTTGGACTTTGAGATTTCGAAATGGAGTGATTATTTCGCGACGGTATTTTATTCTTTTTCGCGGTACGTGATTGCTTAATTAACTTTGTACTTCTAATTGAGAGGGAATTCATATGGAGTAATTAACGACAGCTGTGATAATGGATAATTGAATTGTTATTATTATGAAATATTAGGTCAAAGTTTCATCAAGAATGAAAGAACCCCACAGGAGTGTTTACTGGTTACTTCTTTCTCAAGGCTTCCGTGACGGCCATTACGATTATAATTTCCTTAGACACATGCTAGACGTAGCAGAACTATGGCGTTGCATTTATCATATTTAATTTCGTCTCCTTTGAACGAAAGATTATTGTTCAATTATAAATCCGTGTCCGACGACACCCAAGCACTTCGTCTGCCGTCGGAACGCATCGTTCAGTTAGATGAAACTGCAGTGTTACCAAATCAGACTGAAATATTACTAACGCCCTACGCTGCGCGGACAGCTACTGCGCAGCGAGGTGTATCATCGGGAAGTTATTGGGACCGACATTCATAGGAGCGTTCTATAAACTTAACGATAAATTTAAACCGTGCGATCGTTCAGATTCTTGGCCGGGATTACGCGTTTAACGCGTTTAGAATTCTTACACCTAACTTATTACATTGTTCGTGTCACCTAACCAACAACATCGAGCGCAACAAACGTGACAAACAACCGCGTGAAATAAATCGTCGAATTAACGCGCGATATCAAAGCAGGGCCCAAAGCTTCCGCGTTTATAACCACCCATCCCGGTAACGGTAACTCGTGGAAATTGGAGTATAGATAATCCACGAAGCACGGCACGCGACACATCAAAGACGATCGGCGGAAAGGGACGGAAACGAAATTAATGAAATTTTCACGGATCACTTTTCATTCCTATCCCGACGTAAATAGACTCGCCGTTGCGTACAGCGAGTCGTCGGGCGTATAGAGCGCATCCGCCTCGAGGCAGTAAAATCAACGACAGTGAGAAAAGAGTAGTATCCGAGCGAAAGGAACGGACCGTAGAGACCGAGGAGACGAGAAAGAGAAAACGTACGGTAGAAAGGAGCGCGCGAAGAGCGTACACGCGCCCGCGGATTAAAGAGTTATTTGAGTCTCGGAGGCGGCCATAACTCTCCCGGGCTATTCCCGTCCCGCGCTCTCTCACTCGCCCACCGGAATATTTTAACATCGGGGGTGGGTGGCTGCCTGCCTGCTTGCCTGCTTGCTCGCCTGCCTGCCTGCCTGCCTGCCTGCCTGCCTGCCTGGTCTTCCTACGTGTGCGAGGATGGCTTTAGGTTGGGACACCAGGGCCACGGAGAAAGAGAAAGAGAAAGCAAGAGAAAGAGAGAGAGTGAGTGAGGAGCAGAGAAACTAACACATAGGGACTAGGAGTAACGGGGAAAGGAGGGTTGGTGGGTGAGACGACAGGGCCGCAACTCCACGCAGCTGACAGCTGTTTCCTCGGTGGGCCGACCGCGTCGGTGGGGAGGATTCAGCCTAGTCGCGCCCCTTCTATAATGGCTCCCTTTTCTTCCTTCCCCTACCTACGCCAGCATGGCTGGCACGAGTTTCTCTCTTTCTCTCTTTCCTAGTCGTCGCTATTACGTCACACTTACCACGCCGTCGTTCGTCCTTCTCTTTTACCGATGGAATGACGTCAGGACTATGTCCGTGACGTAGCCGCGACGTCATCGCCGATAGAGACGACGAGTGGTTCGTCGATCGCGAAACTCACCGCCAGAGGCGCCACCATTCTTGAACGAAACTGTTACGCCGATCTCGTCCGGTGTCTTGCGCCATTTAATTGGCAACTTTGAATTTATAGGGTTTTACTCGACACGGTGGTCAAGTAAGTGCTGATGAAGTTAGAGGAGTACTCGAGTGACAAGCGTAGAACTATAATATTCTTGCACCCCGCAAATATTTTTAGTGTTATTTCGATAGAATTTTCGAAATCGAGAAACTTCTTGCCATGAAATATGTAGCAGGTAGAGGTCGTTCAAATTCTAAAACTCAATGACCTTCAATCCACTCAATAGAAGCATCAGATATCGTTAAAAATGAAGTCCGTCGGGGCAACCGAACACACCTCTTTCCTATGTACCGCCCCCTAGCCTTCTTCTTGTAATCGAACTATACATCATTCGCTAGACATCACTGCCGAACGATAACCATCAAAACTCAACAAAACTATCCAACTATCAAAATATTTGTGAATGAACGTTCGCACGGAGGTGTGCGAAAACTGAAATGCAAAAGACTAGCTTGAAACGAGACAGAAAATCGCAACGAGACAGCGATAACGGCGTAAGTACTGGGACGCACGGTAGCAGTATCATCGGCGATAGGCAGGAATCGTAAAACGCTTGTTTTACGATGGCCTACTCGTGCGTGGTGGGAGTACCGCTGGTATACCAGCACCGGCAAGCGTCGAGTGGGGCTCTCACGGTTTACGAGCGCATAACAGACGCGTTTATGGCCGTGATCACATGGCCCCCGCATACCTATGGCTATATAACCGGGTCCCATAACCCACTGCGGAGTAAACAAATCGTAAAGCTCGGTTTCGGATTTACTGACCTGGCACAATATACGGAAAGCAATACGGAAACCCAGCCAGTCGGCAATGATAACCAAGTCCCCTCTGTTACTCTCGACGAGAGGAAGGGAGGGAGAAGGAGATATCGCGATTATAGCGTGCAATTGAGATATCGTTTTAGGTGCAGGTGGAAAGGGTTGCAACCTCGTAACCGTGACACGAGAACTTTCTTCGGTGCTTGGGTGTGTGTTTATGAATGTAAGATGGCCGAAATGGGATTACATGTAGTTACATGAGAGACAAAAGGAAGAGGAGATATAGAAGTGTTTAAAATTGATATTATTTATATACTTATTGTTGCTATAGTAAAATTACATTTATTTACATTATTTTTTTTTAATATAATAAATTAATTGTAACGTGCTAATTTGATAGAATATCCGAGGGTAATTGAAGTTTGACTTAATGCCTGCGTTAGGTCTGTAGTTAGGGTTACCATGTTAACTAAGATGGCGTGTTCATAAATTGACCCGAGGAAGGTTAACGTTCATCTACTGCGAACTTTGTAATTATGACATAACTGCAGAGAAATTGTGAATTTCGTGAGATCGATAACCGAACGCAATATTAGTCTTTCAGCAATTTTCCACGGTTACGCTATCTTTCGATCAATGGACCCTGATGCGCCCGCGCACGCAATACTTCGTCTCTTTGGTCCGTTGTTTCGTTTGTTCTTACGAATGCCGCCAGATGCCGGGAGTGCTTTATGACTCTCGAAATGGCCAACAGTTAACGCTTCGATCGTTTTATCTTCCATTTACTCTTCGCCTTTTACGTTCGCCATGACATAATGCCTTCCCCAATTTGCCTCATGGAAATTTCGTGAAATACGGCAGATTCCGGTGTGATCGTAAATAAAGCTCTCACTGTGTAACGTTTCCATTTTTATACATATATATACATATCTTTTTTTTCGTCACCGGACCGTTTTTATTTGCTTAGACAAACGCAATAACCGTTACGATGGAATAAAATGTAATGTATTTTTAGCCTGAAATTACACATAGTATTATCGCGCGGAATTAATACGAGTACGCCATAAATCAAGATAAACCGAAACGATGTACGGGAAAATTTATGTATTGGCTTTGCATATTAATTGCACGGATAAACTATACGTATTACATATAAAAATTACTATTTGCATTTCTTCTTAATCCCTTGACGAAAGTCTAGAAATTACGATTAAACTAAAAGTCCAAGTATAAACGTACAACGCTTGAGGTTACGGTATCCCGAAACACCGTCTCGCATTTCGACCTTAACGTCAAAAATGAACCACGCTCGCACCAACGTCCCACAAACGGGGTGCGGTGGTTATCGTTGCTCTAACGAATCGCTTGTAACAATTGTAGAAGGACATTATATGGTAGGAAAAAGAAATTTGAACTCCTTCGAGCGAAGAGACGAGCGAGTCTCTACGTAATCGTACGGAGCCACGGAGGTGATTTATTCGAGTTAATTCCAATTCCATTGGAGCCGCGAGGGCAGTCGGAGGGGGTGGGAGGGAGCTGTGGAACGAGTGGGGTAGAGGGTGGATATTCTTATGCAATTTGCCAGAAAGGTTCAAGAACCCGGGAGATCCCGCAATTTATCTTGCCTTATGTTACGCCGAGCCAAGGCAACGGAAGATAGATGGCGTCACTGCTTCCAACCCCTCCTCTTCGCCCTCTCTCCGTCTCTCTTTCTCTCTCTCTCTTCTTGCCTCTCGGGTCACCCAAACCCCGTACAGACCCCTGCGACCACCCCTTCCCCTAGCCAATGAGGGACGACCGCGGTGGCCATCTTGGATGGAGAGTTATTGAACGAAAAAGATGAGTAAGAAACTTGTTATGGGGGTGCGTTCTCTCTACGCCGTTGGGAGTTGGGCGAGAGAAGAGAGAGAGCGCGTGAGAGAGGGAGAGAGAGGGGAGACGAGAGAGTGAGAGAAAGACGAAGAGAGAGAGAGAAGGGGCGCGAGTGGGCAGACACGGGAACTGGAAGCTGAGGAAGGGTGGTTATACGAGGGGTTGTGTTGGCGCTATATTGATCAATTGCTTTGCCGTGCTTTGCACTACTTTCGTACTATAAAGTACAATACCCGTGGTGGCGCGATACCTACTGCGTGCTCGAGTGAGACTAATTATATAACGATCGTGTTCTTGGGAATTTCAGTAATTTCAGGCATTCGACCTTTCACGGGCAGCCATCACACGCGCTATAGATTAATTCCGTTCGCACCGAGACTTTCCTTTTCTTTCAACCATGATTTATCACCGTTCCCTTCGACCTACTGTCTCGACCTTGTTATCCTTATTAGAGATTTATCCCGAGAATGTCGTTATCTCGGGTTTCATTTTTATCCAATGTCAAGTAGATTATTACTCTGGGAACTCCATCGCATCGAAACGATCCTATATGGCGTAGGATCGCCGAAAAAGATTAGGTCGCGCTACTTAATCCTCTTCCGTGTGGTACGCATCGTCCCCTTCGCTCAGGAATTTTTATCGTGGCGCGTGATCATGGAAGTAATACGGACATCGGGCGGTGCATGCATGGAAGGAGCACGGACATACGGGTGGTCCGGCAATTGCATTTCACGAATGCTTAACGCGTTCTCGGTTTATGGACGCGTGCGTGCGAGGTGTCGCCTAACTAAATTTCGCCTTAAGAATTTTACGAGTCGCCAATCCAATCCGTCGTCACGGAGACACCTGCGTTACGCTCCACGCATGCACGACGACCGTCCGTGAGTAGTTTGACAATGCTGTAATTAGATCGATGAATTGTGACGGGCATTCGCAACTAATAATCGCAACATTTGTCCTATGGTATTCCGTGAACGTATTCGTATCACCATATGGGGGTTAGCTCGTTATATCGTGTTTATTCCACCTGTAGGATAATATATTTCCACAGGAAAAGATGAGGAAGATTGGCAAAGAGGTAGTGGATCGATGGGACGTATGGGTATTGTAAACGATATTCGCGCCATAGATGTTTAGAAGTACTGTACGGATCTTTAATGGCGAACGGCAGAAATTCCCCTCCAATCTATGGCCTCCTTCGTTCTATACTACTTCAAAACACTGTAGTCGAAAATCAGCCAGTCATATCCTAAAAAGCTCCAGCGTTATTCCAATCATCTTATAACACCTAACTGGACTTAATCTAGGCACTTCAGTGTACTGCACGGATCTTTAATGGCGCACCGCAAAGATTCCCCCTCCACTTTCCAGCCTTCTTCGCTGTGTACTGCTTAAAAACTCTACAGATCAACATGACTTCCTTATATCCAAAAAAACTTCAGCTCCATTCCAGTCATCTTGCGGCACAAATTAAAAAAAGCCTTGCCCAACAAACCTAACAATTCCAACAAAGTTCCAACCCAATTCCCGCCATTTCCTTTGAAAAACCGGTTACTTTTTACCGACCGTGTTCGCCACCTCTTTACAAGATAGCGCCACGATCGTTCTCGTTCACCACGCCATCTCCACGATATCCCATGAACTTTCTCACGTAGAACCACGTGCGTACACCCCACCAGGCGGCGTGAGGCGCTCGTCGGGTTCGCCAGAGCGGGGATTTCCCTCGATGGTGTGCGCGTCGAGCTCTCTAGTTCAAATGGTAGTGGGGAATGGACACCCATGCCATGCCTGCAACGGCGCAGAATCCCATCGATCATTCGTGCCGTTTCCCCGTGTTTCACGCCGCCGTGTGTTGCACCGTGCAGAGAGGAAGAGAGAGAGAGTGAGTGAGAAAGGGAGAAGTCGAGGAGCGCTACCCTCCCTCTTCAACCTCCGCTCTGCCCCTGACACGTCCACCCATCTCACCCCACCCCCGCGCGAATTCCCCCTACCTTCGCGACGTGCCGAGTCCGTGACGGTTCGGCGGGCAATGCCGACCAACCATCACGAGGCCTTACCTTCCCTATTATATTTATGTGGCGGCTCGCGGTCGGGAAGGTTTATGTGGTGTCTCCAGTCTGTCTCGTGCCACTCTTTTTTTCTTCAACCTCCTCCTCCTCATCCTCCTCCACCTCCTCCTTCTCTTCCTCCTCTTCCTTCGCCTCTACGTCCCACTTGGTCTCCTCCTTTCCGCGCATCCGAGATTTTAAAAGTGCACCGCGGACTTTTGTCGCCGGACATAACTGTCAATGGAACTGCTGGCGACCAGTGGATCAGCGGGTTCTCCAAATCCTCGGGGTTCGTCGAGTTACTTGGAAGGTTTCCTGCGGTTGTAAAGATTGCGAAGATTCCTTGGTCACACGTATCGAGCTTATGGTATCGGTGTAATCGAGTGCTTTGTGAATAGTGACCGGTTAACTTTATTTCGTTGGTCGTGGATTCGAAAGAGTGCGCTGAAATTGTACGTCATGTGCGCTCGAGTATCAAGCGCGCCGTTAAGTTCGCCGCGTCGAAGAGCATAACCACGTGTAGAGTGCATCCAATAAGTGCGACCGAGTGTTGAACATTGGCCAATGAGAACGTAAGGATGCTGGAATACCGCGCTTCGGATACCGACGACGTTCGCTACTTCGAAACGTGACCTTACCTTGCGCGCATTTTCACCAATTCTGCTGTATTCGGCCGGTAACTGAATTTAGCAATAGCATGAGAATTCTCGAATTTACCCGCTTTACCGTCATTCTATATTGCATTGCTCAAAAATTCCACACGAATTTAATTCTTTACTATATATGTCCAACTGCACTTGCAATCTTTCTTCGTTTTTCTGTCGCTATTACTAAAACCAAGAAAATTCAAATAATAACACTCCCTGATCCATCACTCTCGCAACGACCGCTCAAAGCCTCGTATTTTCAAACATCACGTCCCGAATCGCTTTACGTCGACGAAACTTTGTCTACGTGACACGAATACCGTATCCTCACGGATTCAAAACTAAAAAAATTACAATCCTCTGACAGAATGCTCAAAAAAACTTGAAACTATCAGAATCAAGGCTAGGTTCCAACAGTAACCAAACAACAGTTGTAAAATTAATCAAAGTACCTACATCCTCGTATCAATTTCACCGAACCTGACCATCGATCGGATCGGTAGTCACGGAAAGAAGATATAAAAAAAAAACAAAAAGGTCGAACCGCAAACGTTTAATTTCCCTGTGGGTATCCGATGCCATCTTCATCTTTTAATATTTATCTCAAACACGCACGTACAGGTGCTCCTGCGGAGGAGCGCTCGCGTAAGCTGCGCGCACTTACATGCGTGCACGCGTAACGTATAGGAGGATCATAAATCAGTCAGTTACCTATATATGTGCATATAATACGTACGCAATGTAACGGTATGTAATTTATTGTTTCAGGTAAGTGACGTTGCACCGCCCCGGGCCACGCGGAGCACATGCGTGTGCATCTTCCATTCGAGGCATAATGTAAGCAAGCCACTCTCTCTCTATAGCTATTACAAACGATGTCAGACCGATGCCTCGTTGCCTCCTCGAAGGGGAAACAATAAAAGCTAGGAGAATCGTTCTGGCCTCACGTGTCACTGAGTCGCTTCCTGCCGATTAGTTTTCTTCGTCCTTTTTTTTTTTACTTTTCGCTGAAATTTCAACGCCTCGCTCGAAATTTATTGCTCGCCGGGCGAACAATGAATGCTGATTTTATCGGGATCTGATACGCGATGTTTACCTCGCTGTTGTATTATTGTTAGCCCGGTATTTTCGTCGGTTACGTAAGGAGAAACAATTTTTTTCCCGGTCTCTCTCTCTCTTTTTCCCCCTTTTTTTTTGGTTGTTTGTAAACCGTATACGGGAGCCGGTAGTTGAATTACATGGGAGTCTTAATGCACGCTGGAAGAGGAGGATGCGATTTGTCATTCACGGCTAATGAATACGCGTTTGTAAATTGTTCGGCGGCATTTAAATCCTGCGCGATTACCGGATCGAAATTTGGCGCGCGCGAGGCAGCTATCTGATTCTATGGCGGTGGAAACAAAAGGGTGTCGTACGGGATTACGAAATGGTTAGGTGGAATAGAACTTAAGTTCTGTTTCGGACTATTGAAAGTTGTTGTTAACGGTAGTGGATTTTTTCACTGGCAATAGCAGCGCAGTTTTTCTTTAACTTATCGCAGGATCTTGTAGATCTTGCAGAAATTGTGGCACAAGGTAGTCTAGTTTTAGTAACGAATATGTTTTAATGCAGAATATTTACTCTCTTTTTCTGGTATAATTATTGATCTCAGCTGAGATGTTGAAGAGTAATTAACGTCTCGCATCGTGAACATTGTATGAAAACCACAGCGAAATAATCAATATCGTGTAATTAGTGCGCTTTTTTAATGGCAATATGTTCATGTTGCATCAGGTTGCAAAAATTGTCCTTGATGCTCGATTTCTGATTTAATCCTCGCGAATCTTTCGACGGACCTTGTCTCTCATCATCCTACGTTAATTCATTAGAAGAAAACTTGTTAATTTCCTATTACACCGTATGACTTGAAAATTCCAAATGTTCCAGCGATTACGAAAGTGGTCTAAGTCAAAAATTAGAGAAATCAAACTTATATTTCGCATTGCACCGATATACAGTACAATATTGTAAAACTACTTTACAGAAACCAGAAAAATTGAAGGATCCAACATAATTTATACTCGTCTCATTACACAAATCTGAAGTTGTTTCTCAAAGAAACAAACAAAGTACAAGTATTTTGAATCGACGAATCAATAACTTAGACCACTGTCATAATTACCAGAAAATACATCCATCTTTTGATCCTCCGATACAGTCCTCTTAACGCTACGATCTTTTATAACTTCATTCTCATTCATCGTCGACTTTCTCCGCAACAAAAATACTTGGCAGCGATGCTTATCTTAATCCCCGATCGTCAAAATTTACCAATAAGCCGTCCAATTAATTTCTAAACGCGACAAAAATTCAAGTTATATAGAACTACCGTCCCGTGGTACATTATCACGATAAAACGCCGCCAAAGGATTCCACGATTTCTAATTTTCCACCGACGAAAGTATCGCCCAGGTCGTGAACATCGCCCGGATCGTCGATGCTTGGCAGCTGTCGATACGGAATCCGGTTTTCTACCGATTTCGATTACACACCTCGTTCGATACTCTTACGGCGATAAGTGGACTATAAACGCGAGCCACCTGTAATAAAATATATTACCGTAATGGTGCGTGCTTCCAGAATGCGATAAAACGGGCCTCGGTGGTACAGGTGTAAACGGGCCTAAACGAGCTGCGGTTATTAGCGGGCACTGCGGGCGGGTTGGAAAAAATATAAGAAAATAATCCTCGAAAGATGGATGAAAAGGGAGAAGGAGAGTCGTTGGTGGAGGAACAAGGGAGATGAAACGAAGGGAGAAGGAGTACCGTGGCCCTCTGTGAGGGAGTGCTGAGAAATCCTCGTCAACGACGGAACGGAGATAGGCCACACACCGGCGGCTTGTAAAACACGCGGCGAGATTAAATGCTTCATTAATGTGATTAAAGTAAAAAGCTGCTTGAGTAATGAACCACGGTGAATCATCCGGCAGTTCTCCCGTCTGCCAGTATGATGCATCAGCGGTGCACCTTTGTACTCGGGGCTCCTGTGCTTTCTTAGAATGCTCGAAAGGCGACGACGTATTGAACCTGCTTGATTACATGAGGACTTAAGTACCTTTATATCAAAAAATTAGTGTGCTTGCGTATACACCTCCTCGACTTGCGACCATGAGAAGCAAAGAAATAAAAAACCAAGTGGAGAATATTGGACGGTGTGCAAATTTAAAATTGTTTTCGTTTGTTAATTTCATTTTTTACTTAATATTTCCATGTTACGTAATTTCAGGTTGTATTTTTGTCTACACAACGTACAGTAGATGTTACGTATTTTTCTTATTATGCATAATAATTACACGTACGTACATTGAATTTTTGTAATCCGTTTGAATGAAAACAGGGTCGAAAAATATAAATCTGACTTACGATTTGCCAGCCGGAGCTTAACTCGAACGCAAATCGGGGAAACATTTGAAAAACCTTCGAGTCCTTCTCTATTTTTTATTCCCACATAATTATACTCATATCGCTCCAGTAATTTGCAGCGTACACAATCAAAAATACGCCATTGTATCCCGCGATTAATACCTTATGTCGCTAAGTAACTACAAAATCACCTCCGACGTTTCTTCGATCTCACCCACCCACATGAAGAATTCGGAAGAAAAAAGCAGCAGAAACCTCGAGAGCCCCACGCTCGTTATTCACCCGTTCAAGATTCCCGTATTAACCGTGGCATCGAATTCCCCGTGATCGTTTTCGTAACAGATTTCGTAAATACTCGGACTGTAATCCAGCCCGGTCAAATCGATTTCACGTGCCGGAGAGGCTCGAGGTTCCCGGGCCGCTTAGAATCGAGAAAGAGGAGGGAAGAAAGGGCAGACGAAGGAGAGAGACGGAGATAGAGAGAAAGGGAAAGAAAGAGGCGCGGTGGATGCAGATACCGGAATTTTTTTAAGCCCTCGAAGAAGCGGCTATGGCCGGTCTTCCCTGGCGGATAAAAGTCGCGGTGTTCACAATTGGTAATGCCGATAGAGCTGCCATCGTCTTGCCATACAAACGTCCTCCCGTGTACCGCGCGTTCGCCGGGCCCTTTCTTCGCGAAACACAACGGCCGTTGTGCGTTTCTTCGGCATGGCGCATCAACGGTGTCTACAGATTGACTATGGCGATACACTTCGTTCCCGATTGCGCGTTTATCTCGTAAAAGCGATTCAACTCCTAGAGAGCTGCCTTCTTCAATGTGATCATTGTTCCGCGAGATTTATCCTTTCGAGAGATGCATAAATTTCGAGCGCTCCGTGGCGGGGGCAATTTCAGGGGAAAGCGCATTCTTAACGGCGGGGAAAATTGTCGAGGAATTGTAATTAAGGGGCGGGAGATTATTTCAGTCGAGGTTTTTTAGCGGGATTATTTGCTAAGAGTGTCACTGTTGGGTGAAACTGGGAGTATGGTTTTCTTGATAGGGTCTGATAGGGAGATTATTTGAGTTGAGTGTTTTTAGCGGAATTATTTGCTAAGTGTGACACTGTTGGATGAAACGGGGAATATAGTTTTCTTCATAGGGTCTGATAGGATGCTGATAAGGGTGGTGCCAGGTTTCTGCGCGAATCGTCGGGGCTTTGATTAGAAACAACTTTTCACCTTTGTTCCGTTTCAGTGGCTGGAATAATTTAAAAACGAGCGACATGGTATTTCAGGTAATTTCGATTGATCATTGTTTGCAATTAAAATTTTCCATCTCATCTCGTTGCAATATTCTTCGGCAGAAACGCAGAAGCTTTTACCGTCGAAAGATCTCCAATTTATTGTCATTCGACTGTCCCTTCTACCTTGCGCTACATCCGTGGCATTATTTCTGCACGTTGCAATATTCCGAGGATTGAAATATTCGCAAAACGTCCCGGGATATTGTTGCTCGTTTCTGGAGTATTTGGATATTCGCGGAATATTCGCGTGTTCGCCTATGAATCAAGCTTTCCCCTGTTTCGACTTTCGATGGCGCGTGGATGTTCGGACATTCATAAATGCCATCACGCAATTCACGTCTTTTGATGTTTTATTCATTAACATCTTGTATTCTTCGATACATCCGTTGCACTGTATCATCGGGGATTATTAATTACGACACTGCGGTATCGCGGAGCCGTGCAATTAAAACGTACGAATATCAATTATGCCTAACTCTCGCACAACACGATATTTCCATTACACGCTTTACTATAAAACACGCTCCGAAATATGCGGGAACTCGAATTTTAAACGCGAAATTAAAAACTCGTAGATAGGCAAAACGAACCGGACATCCTAATTCGAGAAAGGAAGGTAAAAGGAAGGCCTTTCAGCCCACTTCTGAAAACAACCGCGGCAATTAATTCCGCGACGATTAAAAAATTCTAATTCTTCAGATCCCACCGCTGATTTTAATACCACCTGTCAGATATTTATTTATAATTGATTATTATTGGTACCGCCATATTTACATACTTATCGATACCGATCAAATTTCCTATACTTCGTTAAAAACCTACGTCCGACGAGAACTTTCGAAACCCCACAAACATCCCATCGACATTGCCTCGCTTCGTCAACTCTCAAACCTTACCCCTCCACAAACTATTACCCTCCCAGAAATTTCCAAATTTACCCAAACTGACCACGTCCTCTCAACAAACCCGAAACACAGCCCAAAATCTCGCTAATCCGTCCAAGTTCACCACAGAAAACCTCCCTCTACAATTATCCACCCCGTTCCATCCAGCAACGATACAGTCCCCGCTATCTCTCAGCAATAAGTGCAATCTCATTGACAGTTAGCGCTTCATAAGCCGTCAATTTGGCACGTTACGTGCGTCAGTCAAGCGTGGAGACAGTCGATCGTACACGGTTTGGCCGTAGTTACACGCCGGGAACGTCAGGTCGTTACAGGCAGAGATACGGGGATCTTTGACGTGGCGGTCGCGAGGTCCGACATACAAGGTGCTGTGGCCTGACGCAAAGTGCAAGGAGATGCGATCGACGATTATGCACTTACGGCGTTACCGTATATAAACGGGGCCCGTATAAGCGTCGGGCTGAGAGTATGCGCGTACCACGCGGTATACGTACTACACATAACGCGCGGACCGAGCCACGAGAGCAATGTATCTTCCGCGTGACATTGGGGCCCGCACTAATCGCGCGACAATCTTCGCCGTGCCGCGACGGGGCAGAGAAGGACGGTGGGAGGATGGATAAGGAGGAGGGTATTACCTCCGAGAGAGGAACTCGGAGATATGCGGGCGTAGGGGGCGAACGGGAGGGAAAGGTGCGATGGGTAGATGGAAATTGATTTCTGGTGGAGAGTTGCTTATCGGTGGACGAGGAAGTGTTTATCGGTGGGAGAGAACGCGTAGAATGCGGAAAAACGATGGGCCTTTGGTGAGGGAAGGGTTGAGATGGAAAGCTGATGGGCAAGGATGAAGAGACTGGTCGAAGATAGCGGAAGAGCGGGATCGATCGGTGAGGATGGAACGGGAAAGATTACAATGACGATGAGAGTATCGGTGAAGGTGGACGAATAATTGTCGATCGATTTGAGGAAGAATTGGACGAACCGTGCCGAGTGAAGTTGGAAGGGGAAGACGCGGATGAGGATAAGGAACGACAGGAAAGCAAAGGAATAATTCCGTACTGCGAGCAGGATAGACAGAGTGGAGGCAGAAAACTGGTTATCGTTGGAAATAAGAGAGAAAAACGAGCACGGGAACACGAATACAACAGCCGTCGAGAAAGTGGGAGGAACAAGAGAATAGCGTGCGTATCTTGCCGCGCGAGTAGTACTTAACGGCAAGAATAGAATTAGAGGAACACAGAACGGGGGAAAGGTGGAGGATAGGAACGAGGGTGGAGAGAAAAAAAGGGTAACAGGACGAGGAAGATAACCGTACGTGTGAATCGAGAAGGGCAATGGAGCGAGGGGTTGAAGAGGGACGAGTCGAAGAGGCGAAGGAGACGGTGTAAGAGGAAGGAAGGTGGTGTTGCCGACGCGAGACCAAACTGTCCGCGGTCTCCGGGGTTTCGCGATATCTCCAGGCTCGCGAACAAACGACAATCGTATAATTAGGTGTCTCGGCGAACGCTACACAATATCTTAAGAGGAGACACATTGGCGGCACCTTCCCCCCGTTTCGTTTCACGATGGCGCGCGTGTGCGTTCCGTCGAAGCACACTTATCCTCGAGATTTCGGCTGGAAGATCTAAAGGACGACGAGACAGTCGGTTATCTATCGACTGGAAATTGCCCTGTCGACGAGCAATCGATGCTGGAATGCGGATGAAACGTTTGAGGCCGCACGGCGAACGGGATCACCCGGACGCTAGAGTTGGTTTTTAGTTTCGAGGAAGAAGAGCAGAGCTTCCCTATTGGCGAAGTAACCGATTGGTTCATCTTTTTGTCAATTAAAGGACTACTGGTCGAAGGGACCAGTTGGAATTGAATATCTTACGAGACGCTCGAAAGTCGACGACGAGGAGAATTAAGGGACGGAGGATAAACATCTCGTGCGCGGGAAAAATTGAATATTCAGCTCGCGTGTAAAGGGTACAGTTATTGCGCGAGTACAGCCTGAAAACATTTTACTCTCTTTTAGATTACGCTCGGTGTAATTTTACCGTAATACCACCGGATACCGATCGCTCTTTGTAATTTCGTGGCGACCGGATCCTGGAAAACTCGCGACGCTTTTTCGCCACTATAATCGACGAGGAATATGATGTTTGTTGCGAATGCTACACCTTTGTTTAAAGTTAACATAGGGAAAATGTAAAAAATCGACGTGACTTTGCGTTTTAACGGTAACTAGACAGCCATATCGGTACTGCGGAAGAAGAATTGCGGAAACCGGCAGCTGCGGTGGCGCGCTCTGTCGAACAAAATGCTCCGATACGCATCTATCGAACGCGCCTATGCCGCTATGCGGAGTGCACGCAGCAAGGAAACCCGTAATTTATTCCTCGCCGACCGCCCACCTTACAACTCCAATATAATCATTGTAATTATTGTCTCCCCTTCAAATCGAGTTTTTGATAATCATCGCTCGTATTTGTTACGCGGCTTACATTAAGCCGTAGTCGCATTCGCGAGGGGCGAGTTCCTCGAAACGCCTCGAATTCGCCCTGTCCGCCATTTTCACCGCTTAGAACTTCCTGTGGTCGTACCCTCGTCAGCTGTTTCTCCATTTTGCTAATACCGTGGCTGATTTCCAATTATAATCTGCTAATTGCAAATCGATCAAATGATCATGAAATTTTACGTATCTCCAATCTTCATTAACGGCTAAAGTACCGAGTACTTTTTTAAAAACTTTCCTCAAGGCGTTAGAATATTTATGACTTCTCATCTCAGCTTCCACCCATCAAACTGCCACAGCATCGACCAACAAAATTCGCACATGCTGCTATAAACCCCGAGGATTAATCGTCAACATTTTCGCCGTTAATGTGGTCCCAAGAACTTTCGTTTTTGCGATCGTTCCACTTTTCGTTCTTCGTCGCGATGCATCGCCGTTCCTCCAGCTCGATACCTCTCGGTTCGTTTGTTGGACGATGTAGGCGCGACATTATAAATTGCGACGATCCGTTCACCGTGTTAATTTGTCCGCTTTTCAATTAGCGGCCGAGTAAGTTCGGCGGGAGCGGCGAATAAATTGAACGCCGGCGACGGCACTCGCGAGACCGTTCGTGACTTTCTAAATTCGCCACGTGTGTGCGTTTGCGATGTGTGGCCCCTTTCCATCAGGACGTCCGGCTGCCTCGCCACCGTGCTTTTATGGTGTTTTCACCTACACCACCTCCACATGGAGAACGAAGGATTTACAATGGAAAATTTACATTTATTTTTGGAATTTTGCAAAAGATGTTACGATATTTTGAATGGAGTTGGTTGCGCAACAACGAAAAACCCTAAGGTGCGTTTTATTTAGCATTCTCGCTTGTGGAATTCAGGCGATTGCAGTCCTTCGTGAAGGTTGCATTAGCAAATTGATCGCGATGCAATCAATGGTATTCTTCTCCAATCTTCTTCCGGTTGTCCGTGGTTAAGGACCTGGAATGATTTACTAAGCGATCGAGGAGTAGTTTTACATTTTTGTGTCTCTGATTTGATTCGAAGCGGAAAGATTCGGGAGGGTATGTGAGACATTTTGTTCGTTTTCTAAACATGTATTTTTAACTGCTATGGTCATCTTTTCTACGCCCTAGAATTGCAGGCAGCTTCCAAACCATCGAGGCTCCGATATATTTAGCAATAATTTAGAAACAATTTCCCAGAGGTATAGAAATTTGCACTCAACCTTACCAATTGCGAATTCGAGCTCCGATCGAATCAGCCCTCGATTCGCCTCATCGATCCAACGTCAACCTAGAGTCACGTACCTTCAAAAACTAATTAGAATTTTAAAAGCTACAAAATCACGAAATTTCCCTTAAAATACGTCAATTTCAGCCTACCAGAAATTTATAAAGAATGATTGATCCTTTACTATTCTTCGACCCCAAGTAATTATATCTTCACAAAGGGGTTGAAAATCGCCATTCAACGGCACGGATGAGCGACGCTTCGCGATATGGATTTGATGAATTCGCGGTATTGACATACGTGACAGTAATTCCAGGTAAAAGTTCCATCGTTCGCCGTAATATTCCGTCATTCAAAACGCGGAGCCGCCACGAAGGCAAAGGTAACTTGGTGCCGGCCACCTGCAGGTAACCTGGGAGCGTCAGGACGCCGCCGTCGCGGCGAGTTACGGCCACAAATCACGCAATTCGTAATTGCTACTACCAACTACGCGATTTCATGCGGGGGGTCCCTCCCGGTATCTTGCACGTGTGGATGGAAATCCATAAACATCGATTGCTTTTCTACCTTCGCGGAGGAAACGTCGAACTTGGGAGGCTTCCTGGGCCTTGCCGTGGAATATTTGCGTATCGTGTTACGACACGATGAAACCCATGGAAATATTCTTCGAATTCGACCAGGCCTTCGCAAGAAGTCGAGTTGCGTCGGTGTTCATTCGCGTGGTCGTTGAACACGATAGTTCTCGGGAAATTTCTAAGGTGAATCGGAAAATTGTAGATGAAGAGGGACATAGAAGTGTTGGATTGATGTCTGGATTAGCTAGGGTTTTGTCGAAATTTTGTCGAAATTTTCGGACAAAGGGTTTAGGAAGTTTTTTAACCCCAGATCTACGGAAATACTGAAATACTTCTTGCTACTTGTTTTATTAACATTCCTCAAATTTATAGAGAAGCTGAACAGTACATATTATGTATTATATTTTATAATACAGTGATTATTTAACTGATCATCTTCGCAGCTGAATCTCATTTTCAAAGTACTTATTTAATATATTTAAATATAATACCTTCAACGTAGATCTAGGGTTAAATAGTCTATGAGGATATTTCTCACGTATTACACTCTACTATTATGCAATAAATCTTCGATCCACTGTACAGCGAAGCTTTGTAAATGGGGGATAATTATCAAAGAAACATATACATTTGTATCAATTACCTCAAAGAACATGCTGTCAACGCCAACGTAAAGGGAAGAACCTGCAGAAAGCAGTCGTCACCGGTTCTCGTTCTATCGATACCCGATTCACCTATTGCCTTCGACATTGCATATTTCATGCTGCAGTCAAGCAGCCTGTCGCATATCCAATGCACAGCATCGTACAGTTACATATGACCCCGGATGGCGTGGGGTGCGAGAGTGCAACATTGTACCAGCACACTGTAATTTCCTTGACCATACGTTCACGTTCCGTGTATTACTTCGCTCTCCTTCTGCGTGGCTAATAATCCACAGTCTTAACTCGCTTTTCTCCAACGTACGACATGCACGAGAAAATTTTTAGCGACAGAGGCCTTGCAATTCGCATTACGCGTAACAAATTATTGCGCAACCAAGTATTTAACGCGAGTGCAGGCCGATAGTATATTTTATCGTGGTCTCCTTTGATTTTAAGTATTCCAAAGGATGGACTATTATTATTATATAACTCCTAATTATCCAATTAGTCTGGTGCCCGAACTTCCAAGTTTAACCACCACCGGCACATTTATCTTATAAAAGCGATACTTATATCACAGCCTCATTTCGAAGTCCAACTAATAATGTAGATTCTAGCTGTGATCTCTGAGATTTCACATGCTAATTGCCGGATCTTCGTTCGAATCTGCATTCGGAACAATCTTTCATAATTATTATTTAATTCATCATTCTCTCCGTGATTGTATTTCCATACAAATGTGTGAGTCTCAGCCGAAGCAACTGTATCGCTAGACCTCTAAGAAATCCTGCAAAGAAGAAAAAGAAAATGCAACGAGAAGATATTTAAATGCAATCTTGCCCTCGAATCGACACACGTTCCTGGTCCACGTCATCGAGTAGTATATCACGTACCTCGTCGGAGCGTGTTACAATGGTAACACGCTCGTTCCCGGGGCGATACATTACGTTACATCAGGGTTTCGAGTATTGCTCGACGCGCGCCAGGTAGCGCTTTTCGTTTCTTCGTCAACGAGCACAGAGACCGGGCTAAAAGCTTTCCCCTCCGGTAAAGTAATTACGGATATATGGTGCAGGATGGATGCGAGATCGAGAAACGCTTGGAATCGTGGCGGGTACTCGCCGACAAACAATAATAGCCACCGACGAAAAGGTTCGGACCTTTCGGCTGAGAATGATTCCAAAGGAGAGAAATGATAGGGAAGGGAATTGTGGAGATTCGTAGGACCGTTCCTGCAATTGAGGGCAATTTTTCTTGGAACTTTCGACCCCCTTTTTGGAAATGTTCCCTTCGCTTGCTGGAAGAGTAGGCCGACAGTGAGAATATATTGGCTTGAATTTGCTTTTGCTCGTTTTTATCAGCTGATTTTTGAGAATTTTTATTATAGAAGTTTCATGATAGAGCTTCGATATTTGAGTCGATATTTCAATACCTCAATAGGTATACCAAGTAAAGAACTTCAAAATTGGAATGTTTTAAAGAAAATGAATTTCGATATGTACTCACATCGTTGAGCGGATAAAAGTCAGGAGAAATGGCAGAAAAACGTGTAAACGATTTCTGTAATTTTCTTCAAGAAGTTCGGAACGGGTCAAAATGACCTGCCCGGTGAATCTAGTGTTAAGTTTAGCGGTATTCGATAATTTTCTACCAACTTATTTATCGCATATTTCCTCGAGAATTCCATCATTTAGGGGCTCCATTGTCCTGTCAACGATTCTTCCGGCGCACAGCGATGACACAACGATAGGGTTTTGTTGGCAGCTGCAATTTACGCGCAAACAGCATTCGTGCGCCAATTAAAGTCTTCGGTGAACTCGCCCGACGCGTTGACAACTTCCCTTTCTTCGGATACCTGTCGCTCCAACAGGAAGATTGCGTTCTCCATTAAGCCGTGTTTCCTTCCTTAAATTTACTAAACGCATCATAGGGGTACCGGTATGTGCGTACAATAAGCATACATTTGGCCAACATTAGCACTTGTTTGCACCTCAAAGATGCCGCAAACAGAGGGCGCGCGTTTTTGCCAACAAATCTTTATTTTATCTTACCTTGCCATCCGCTAATTTATATTAGCTTATCTAAGGTATCTTAGTCGACTTAAAATTGTCATGGATTTTTCCACCGTAGTGCACACTGATGACTCTAATTTATTGGAGGAATTTAAAATTAAAGAATCCCATAGACTTTCAGACACTCCGATCAAACAGATCACCAACCAAACTAGACCTAACTTCACAAAAATAAAAAATTCTGTCCACAATGTATCCAAACTTTGCCCCCTAGATTTCCAAATTCGACAATTCCACCCCATCAATTTCTTCCTGATCCGTTCTCAAAACACTCCACAAGATTTCCTAAACTATGTGCCACGACCTTGGTACTTCTACCCCACCCCAAACCGGCATCTCCTGCCTCGAAGCTAAACGCATCGTTTCAAGTCCAAGCACCCAACATCAAAATAACCGTACAATTAAAAAACATAAAAACAGTGACCACCAACCATATAAATCGAGTCCATATAAATCGACCACTCGGCGCACACCGCCGGTACGTTTCCGCAGCGTGTCCGTCAGGTATATACCCCATATGGGCGCGTCGGTGTGCGTTTCCCGCGCGCGCCCTCGCGTTCCTTCCTCCTTCACCGGCGCTGCCTGCCTGCCATCGTATCAACATCGCACTTCATAATCCTGGCAGTGTTTCTGCGCCTCTCGATCCGTTACCTTACCTCGATCAGCTTCGTTCCTCCTCGAGCCAGGAATCGAAGTATCGGTAGACGCTCGGAAACTCCGCGTTCTTCACTTGCGCACCTCGTTCGTCTTTTAACCTTTGCTACTTTTGCCACACACTTTTCCTTTGGCTTATTTGTGTGTTTTTTTTCTTTCTTTCTTTTTATCATTAATGCCTGTCGGAATCTTATGGGTTAGAGAAGTCTTTCGGGAATGTGCTTTTCTTTTAAATAGTTGTACAGGTGAATTCACGCGAGTCGAAAATGGTGGCGGTGCTTGGTGGTGATTCTCGTCGAGGATCCTTAATGGACTTTTTAGCGGAGTTGGCCTTTTGTTTTTTACGCCCGGGTGTGTGAGGTGAGGAGACACCTTTTGCTGGGTTTTTATGGGGTCTTTGGAGTGATTTGGGATAATGGTGAAGATTGACTTGATTATTGGCGCGTGGTTCCTGGTTTTGTGCGTCGGTGGAGAATTGCGGAGAAGATGTACTTTGTGGGAAGTCTACGAATATAATTGGTGAGTCATAATTATTTGTGATTTGATGGACTTTTTATCGCGAGACAAGTTGGAAATGTTTTCATTTGGTGTAACATTTGTTATGCGATTTTGTGCTGGAGAATACTAGAATTCATATTTTCTGCAGAATTATTAGGATATAATTGTAGAATTTTTTCCGAAGGTGAAATAATAATTGTTTACGCATCTGAGAACATTTCTGTGATTTGGAAGACGTTAATCGATTCCACAAGGAATCCGACGATATAATTCTATGGATCGGTGTTAGTTACCAAGTTAGAATACCTACTCTGCAGAATAAAAAGTGCTCGAACATCAAAGGTTTAACCGCGAAAATGACTGCACTGCAAGGCTGCATATCGAGCGAGAACACTATAATCGTATGAAAATACTTATTTTCAAATTTCTTGTACCGTCAAAATATTGAAAACTTGTCGCCCGTTCACGCGGCACCGTAATTTCCATCGTTAAAAGCATCCATCTTCTATTCTCTAGCATTTGCATAATTAACGGCACTGTAACAAATTACCCTGTTAAATCGCACGAATTAATTAAATTCTTATCGACATCTAACATCTACATCTCGGCTGACGTTGTTCACAAATACCGGCACCGGATATATTTCCAGAAGGAATACTTTTCTCTGTATATACCGTGTGTCGCGTTTTTGCGGACCTCTGCTCGATAAAGGTTATCTGCTTGTGGTTCGAGTTGTGCTCGTATATTATTCATCAGATTAGTGAAATTAATTTAGAAAAGTTTTTACCACAGGTTAGTCGTCGTAACCAGAAAATAGCAGTAAACATATGTCTTGCAAACTTTATGCTTGAAATGAAACCAATGGCAAATAAAGTAAAACCGAATATTGTTCAGTGTAGCTACACTTACGATTGGAAAGGATTAACCTTCGTACGCTCCTCGGATGAAATTGCACCCAATCTGTATTTCCAGGTACTATATAATCTTCGATTTCTTTTCAAATACCTTGTAATTTGATTTAGTTTCAGTGAACTATAATACAATAGATTACAAATAACGTTAACCAAAGCGTAAAGGGAAAGCGGCTGAAATACCACCTGAGAATATTCCATGTAACTATTTTTGAAAAGCGTACGAGGGTTAAGGGGCAATAAATTGTTTAGAACAAAATATCCAACGTTTCCTGTATACCAACAATTTGCAATACGTCCGCACGTGAGAACGTCAGATCGTGGAACCACTTTTCGTATTATTTCTGACACAGGAAATAGTAATACCAAATATTAATTCTACGAAATGCTTTATGCGCAAGAATACCTTCATTCTCTTCTTTCACCGTACAGTTTCGAGTTCTCGCGACCCTGTCAAAGCGTTCCAAGTCTCGAGAAAAACTCGAGTTACAATTAGTTCTTTCGTTACGGACTGACCCCGGCAAATGGAATAAAAGGAGAAAGGACAGGGGCGCCCTGGAAGAGACCCCGGCTCGGAGGTCTTCACTTTTGAAGCTCGCCGAACCTCGGGAATACTTATCTCTCGAAATAGATCGCGAGAATTCGGAGGATGAAGAAACCGGCCGAAGATACGCGAGCAGAGGAATGCCCGAGTAGTTAAATTCATTCTCAAAGGTTGCCCTCCTCGTCACTCTGCCAGGGTGCACGCATTTCTTTCGTGCCATTGTGAAGCGACTCTTCGCTGGGTTCACCATTCCTGCTCCTACGGTTTTAATATCCCGAATTTTCGTTGTTTTAAGTCCCAATGGGGTTTACATTTTATCCTGATTCGCTGTAGAACAATACTAGTTCCATTCTTAGCAAATTTTGTAATTAGACATCATTGGAACGCCACCGAATGCCACTGAATGCCACTGGTGTTTCGCTAGTTTCTTTATTTCTACCGAGGTGAAACGTTTTCTACCAAAATCACGTCTTTACAAGGCACAAAATTTAAAGACACAAAGAGAAATATGGACAGCAGGACCTTACCTTTTAAAGACCAACGCGTAAATATTGACTGCATTAACAAATTCGTAAATATTACAATTTAAAAGTCATACGAAATTTCATAGAATTCAGTAGCTTCCGGTTTCATAGAATTCGGTAGACCGGTGCCCCCATGCCATTCAACGTGTTAAAACATATTGCTTAACAGTCAGAAACGAATTCACAGTTCCACACCCATCGTCAATAGTAGAACATGAAAATTAGAGTCTTTTTATCACCAGCTAGCTATCATGAAACCTAGTTCCGTTCAACATCCGCTTCCATTTTCCCAACGTCTACCATTGTCAAAGAATCTCGCAAAGAATTTCCCTCGAAGCTTCATATTCAAAACGTTGAATGCCGTCCAAGAGATGTATCGCCTAAGCGGCTAAAATTACCGATGCAGAGGGGAAAAAGGAGCAAGAGAGAGCTAGCGCGAGGTAGAAGGGTTTGGTAAAAGGGCGGGTGGGAGACTAGGTGCAATTTGCCCTGTAGGCCCCGTGGGTGGCTGCTCGATTCTCGGTTCTGCCGTGCAGGATTGGTCGGACGTCCGACAGTTGACGGATGACGAGGCGGCCTTTCAGTTGCCCCTTCTTCATCGTCCACGGCCAGGCCGCGGCTTCGGTCCCAGGTTCGTCCATTATTCGCCGCGAGGCAAAGTCTGAACCGGGCATAACGGGATTATTAACTGAAATAGGCGTATAAGTCATGTGTCTTCGTTTCCTCTTCTTCCTTCTTCTTTCTTCATTTTTTTTCCCCTCCGCTCGACGTCCAACTCTTTTTCGTTTGCACGTCGCGGCGCGAGAGTCTTGAAACTGGAGAAATTCTTCGCTCGTAGCCGCGAGAATTCTCGACGATGCCTTCGAGATAAGACACCCGGCACATAGATGCAAATCCAAGTATACCATTCTTCGGACGTTGAGAATAATTTCTTGTTTTCATGCTGCCTCGCGCGATGTATACTTGCCAGCGTACACTCGGCTCCTTTATCTGATCTGTTTTACTCCGACCGGGATTATTGTTGCGAGAAAGATCTCTCGAAATTGCGGAATATTTTCGTCGGAAGGATCGCCGATGTTGCGACACCGATCCAAGTTGAGTCGCCAGGGGAAGGCGTGAGTCCTAACTTGGCTTTTGAAATCGTTACGCTGCCCGAGGACGGCTGTACAGCGTTTCATGATCGTCCAGGTATCAAATATGGAGGCGAGGAAAGATAAAATTGTACATGACCTAAACTAGTGAACCGAAATAAAGAAGTATCGTCGACCCATGTAAAGTTTGAGGCTACCACTCCCAAGTACTTGTCCCACCTTCAAATCCCTTCACCTTCAGGACAGTGTACCTAAATTATTATCAACTCGGTACTAAGACAAATCTAAAACTACATGTTCCATCCAAACCAACAAAATTCTAAACCCAACAAAATCGCCGCAAAACATTCTAACGGCTCGCCACCAAGTGCATCCCTCTTTTCAATAACACCTAGGGATTTCCTCATAGAGACGGAACGTAACGCGATAGCAACGGATAGTAGAATCTGCGATTTTTCGATGGCGCTGCATCGATAAGGCGGCTCCTCGGGCCGCGAAGATCGCGGATCTAGGAGCGATGCGCGCGCGAAACCTTCAAGAGTCGCAGGATCTCCGTTCGCGGTTCGTGCTCGATGTTCAAAGCCGCTGCGCAAGAGGTGTACACCGGTGTCACGTTTATCTGCGCAGCGATCGACTGCGCCGCGATTGCGCGAACCGCGCTGCGTGGCGCTCAAACCGACCCGTGTATACCTATGTACCGGAGGTATCAACCGCGTGTGCAACCGACAAACCGGTTGAACTTCTCGGGTAGGTACTTTTCTGCCGATCTTGTTCGCGCTAAACTTTTCACATTTTTACGAGACTTTTGCGAGCAGGTTGAACGACCGTTTTCGAAAAGTTGCGGAGGGGGGGGGGGGGGGGCTGATACTTCTTTTGGTTATTGCTACGGTTGTTTAGCACGTTAACTGACGGAAGAAAGAATTTTTTTTTTAAATAGACTACCCCTAGTTTTTGCTGAATAGGAACGTAAGTGGAATGATGTGCAACTTGAGAACTATCAACTTTGTTGAACGATTCGATATTTTATTATACATATAAGTAGGTTTTCTAGATTCTAATGCGCGCTGTGCGATATAAGTTATAAGTTGAATTTTAGAAACTTTGAGTTAGACCACTTGCATAATCACCGGCATGGTTCTTTGTAGTATGGGGAAAACTCTCATTTTAGTCGTTAATCTGTGGTTTTTGAGTAGCAAGTATTATCTAGGGACTAATGGAATTACCGGGTCTCTGCCTTTCGGTTGATTAAGGCGATTAAGTCGATATTCCGGTATGCAAGGGGGAATAACTAGGAAGTTTTGTAAGTCGACGACAGATTTCTGAATTATGGTTTGATAGCATTTTAACGCACACGATGTAAAGCGTTTTTGCAGGACATCGTCGATATTTAACGACGGGATTCCACGGCTTAAAATAGCAATCACGAGGATATCTTTCCCTCTCCTGAAACGAAGTTTCCTCTTTCTCGTCATCTCGTGTTTTGTTGCGTGTCAAGAATTGCAAATCACCGAAGGAAATGGAATATCTCCTGCTTAATAAGCTCGTCGAAAATTTCGGTAATAATCGTCCGATGTCTCATTTGATTCGTACTATCGTCGATCGAGGAACGATCGAAGCAATTAACGTTGCATTCTGGAAATTCCGCCATGTAAATGAGGAATTAATTCAGTCACTCGTAACCGGCGTATTTTTCCCCTTCCTCTGTTTTTTCCTCCTCTCCTTCTCTCTCTTTTTTTTACGAGCGATGATCTAACGTGCTTCAACTACTAATTAAGACGACTCTCGAGACTTTTATCGTGTTCTTCGTTAACTCCGGCATTCTCATTGTGTGCATGTAGGTACGTAGTTTTCGGCGGAAGAGTCGGTGGCGCGTGAGAAAACGGACACAAGTCGACGATATCCCGGTTCCGTGGTCCGATTAAATCTCGCTTTCCTACGTCCACGGTCGGCGGTGCTTGTAAAAAAAAAAGGAAAGAAAAAAGTAAAACGGCTATGTGGGCTAATTGGTCCTCCCCGATCTCCGTATTATATCTCCCTCCAATCGCGCGCCCCCTTTTTTCTCCTTTCCTTTTCCCATTCGATTCTACGCAACTACGGGTAATACTTTTTCGTCGTCACATCACAATTTCCTCCCGCCTCGACGCTTATAAGTTACAGCCTCCGTGAAGAGTATTACTACCTGTCGAACCCGACTCGTATACTTTGCTTCGGACTATCATTTATCATCTCATTTTATAGTCAACCGATCGTGAACACAACGGCGAGCGTTTAGCCGATAGCGTTTACGTTGCCTCGACTCGACGGATTTTTGTTTTAGACGGAGCGATTTTTTTTTCGTGGAGTTCAGGAGGGGAAGTGGTAGGGTTTCTTTTTGTAATTCATTTTATTTTATTTTCAAAGGTTTCGATTAATTTTCTTTTGTATCACGTTCACTTTTTTCCCCGGGGTGAATATTATCTGCTGCTTCTTATTTTTTATTTATGCGGGAAGTTTCTAGTCTCGTTCTGATAGCATTAAGTATGCGGCGTTGTGGCTGATACTTATTCTAACATTTATCTGACTGACAGTCGCATGTGGCGTTATCTGTGACGGTTACGTCCAATGACAATACGTATGCGTACGTGGAGTATTTATTTATTGGTTGTTCATTTCTTTCCCTTGCTCGTGCGGCGCTTCTTTAACTCGTGGAAGATACTTTGAAGATTGATGGTTATGATCTCCGTTTAAAAATTGTGGCCGAGTTTTGACGTTTTGGAAAGGACAGTGTTTCGAAGTAGAAACTATGATATGTATGTCACGGTTCGACTCAGAAGTCACCTAAATGTAATGTATGTGAAAATGTAAATCCAATCGCAAAACTTCCACTTGCTGTCCTCCCCCTTCCATCGTCGTTTAAGTTCCGCCGTCAACATCCACCTAAAACTGCTCGCTATTCTCCAATTCTGAATTAATATTATGAAACACTCAGATTTTCCAGAATTCCTTCAATTAACAATTCAAGAAGTATAACAATATCTTAATCCCAGACTGCCTGCCAATTACAGTTCAACTCTTTCCACCCCTTTTAGTCTCGCCATCAATATCCACCTTAAATCGCGCGCACCTCCCTCGATTCCCGACTAATATCATCGGTATCAAATCTACTCCGATTCCTTCTCATATCATTTAATCAAAAATTGCAGAAATATGACAGTATCTTAATCCCAGACTGCCTGCCAATTACAGCTCAACTCTTTCCACCCCTTTTAGTCGCGCCATCAATATCCACCTTAAATCGCGCGTACCTCCCTTGATTCCCGACTAATATCATCGGTATCAAATCTACTCCGATTCCTTCTCATATCATTTAATTAAAAATTGCAGAAATATGACAGTATCTTAATCCCAGACTGCCTGCCAATTACAGCTCAACTCTTTCCACCCCTTTTAGTCTCGCCATCAATATCCACCTTAAATCGCGCGCGCCTCCCCCGATTCCCGACTAATGTCATCAGTACCAGAAATACCCAGATTACATTGTCATTCCGGCGACTTATTCGCCACACGGCGGTCGATCGTCTAATCGATATTCAATCGATGCCCGTCATTTCGCACAGCGTTGGAAGGAAAGGCCGTCGGAGTCTCATCGACACGATGCCACGCAGACGTGCCTTCACGTGCACTCTATCCTGCTCTATCCTCACTCTACTCCGGCCTCTAATAATATACGTTAGCACCTTGCTGCCTCACCTCGCGAGGACCACCCAAATAATCGCGCCAGGCGAACGAATTCGTCAGCTTACATCGGCACTGCGACTGATTTGTATTACGTGGAACGACGCTTCTCGACGAGGCGAACAGTAGGTCGATTACGGTGATTGATAAGCACCGCCACGCGCCAACCAACCGACAAACACGATTGATTTTACATTTTGCTCGGTGCACGATGAATTACGGGAATTGTTTAAAGCGAGGACGCGTTTTTGAAGGTTTCGTTTGCGGAGGTTTTGAGTTTCATGAGTATTCGGTAGCTTTTATTTTGTCAAGGTTCAGAATTCTTCGGACTGCTCTATTTTCGGTATTCGGGGTTATAGAACATTTGGCGGACAATCTTTCTTTCTCGATTAGCGAGACGTTAATGTAGGAGCTGTGTGTTGTGCGGAGTTGACAATGAAACGTTTAACCTTGGCCTTGTGTACTATTGATCAAAGCGTTTCTTTTAATTCCTTGTGAATTCAGGAGAATGTTTATCGAATCAATAGGTTCTTAATATTCTTTCTGACATTATGAAGTATTTAAGTCAGTGGTTGGAGAAACATAGGAGCTTCTTCATCCCGGATTAACCGTCAACTGCAGCGAAGTCTTTTTCACCGAAGAATAACTGTGTTCTGTGAAAACCACTAAATGTAATATTTAAAAAAGGATAAATTGCTTTGACCACGACAAAGTTATAGTCATCCTGGCATATGAAAGCGGGCGTATGATCGATATTCCACATCGCAGACCATCAAGCTAGCGAATGCGATCGCAGAAAGGTGCGAAGACCGCCCGCAGTGTTCTACGGCATATAATGCACACGAGCAAACGAGGAATGATGCGCGTTTCGCATTTTACCGAGCTTTCTACCCATGGAAATTCCCGGTGCAAAAGTACACTCGTACTTCTACGTTTCTCCATACATCAAACGACCTCTTCAATTTTTGCATCGTATGTAATATATTTTAAGGACTGGGCGACAAAGCGCGCCTTTTTTTGAAAGTTGAAAAAACTGGGTCGCACTGCGCGGGCAAATGGACGTCATATTCGCTAATGGATTATTAGTAGAAGAAACAGTCGAAGAATTCCCCGTGTTATCTCGAGAATTCCGAGTTATCCGCAAAATTCTTAACGCGTGCGCGCACGTGGCAGGCTATCCTTCGAGTAATTCGTCAGGCGCAGCCTTAATTAGCATTTCATGCTACGTGCACTACCTGTATGTCGGTAATTCGATATAAATAATGGATGCCGCCGGCGACGCCGGTCATGAGTTGTTATTTGCATACATGAATATCGAGAAACCGGCGTCAAACGCGAGTGACAATTATCGGGATAAAATGAGTAAATCAGCCTCGTGGTAATTGCCAGCTCTGTGGAATTACATATTAAGAGAGTTGTTACGGGGCTACGGTGGATATGAAGTTAAATGATTGGACACCCAATTAGGAGGACAGAGTTCAAACTCCGTCACCTCTGAGAGATTTTTCCCAAATTATCACGTAGCACATCAAACTCTCGATGGTTCTACATCCACTTAAAATTGTGTTTCCGCGGAAAAATTACCATATCAATGAAAACCATCAGAAAAGGCAGCAAAAACCAACCGAACCAAGTACTATTAAAATTAATCCCATTATATATTCAATCTCCGATCACAATCTCTAAAATTATCCACTTCACTGCCTCTCGATCACGTTCTCCAACTATCTTCCTCCCACATCAGACATTCATTGACTCCTTCAATCTGAAAATCCTAATTGCAGCCCACAATTTGTTTGCTTTCTCCTCGGAACACCTACAAATAGCTTTCCTCTTCACCCCCAAAAGATTCTACTGTCCACAGCAGCTTTTCAAAACAACCACGTTCAAACTTTCCCGCCTAACCTAACGGACTTTTCGTCGACTTTCCCGCCAAAACTCCGGCCACCTGGTGTATTTTCGGGGAACCAAGTGACCGGGTGTGTTCGAAGAAGAGGCGAGAGATGGCGTACAGTGTCATTCGACGTTGAGGTCGGCAAAATGCAGCCGTTTCCGTGCTGCCACCTTCCGAACTCCGTGCCAAATGAAGGCGGCACTGACCTGCGCGTGTCCTGCACCATCATAACACGACTCGACTCTGTTCTCCACTCTGCTCGACTCGGCTCGGCTCGAACGCCATGCTGCTGGAAGATTTATGGGCCATATCATGGCGCGGCATCTAAACGATTATTTGCTGTTAAACGTAAACGGCTTATAAAAACGAGCCTGCATAATAGAGTAAATATAGGCTCGATGATCGGACCACGGGAAATTTATAGATCCACTTAAGACGATCTCGTATCGACGCACTGACCGGTAACCCTTAACCTTAGGCGTAAAATTCGCTTCTATAGAAGAATAGGAGAAGAAGGCTTTGGTGTTCGGCTTTGTTTTAATGTAATTTTTTATTGCCGGACGGAGGATTTATTTTTTTAATTTGTAGCGCGAGGATTCTTTATTAGTTTGTAGTATTATATAATAAAAATAAAATGGAGGATGTGGTATGGGAAATAGTGTGTTAGTTGAACAGGGATTTGAATATATATTGTATATTCGGTTATAGTTGACGTAGATTTTTCTTATAATTTATTATCATTTTATTTGAATATATTTCCATCGTGCAGTTATTGGAAATTGAAAATTATTATTAAAATTAGAAAAGTAATCTGGACCGCAAAGGGTTAATCGTTCATATACTTTCATCACCTTGCTCGCACATTAAGAACGTGCTTGGAAACACAATCGGACACCTCCTAGGAAGAACAATAATTTATTAAGCGGATACGTCATCGCCCTGTTGCGATACTTCTACGTTTCCCTCATTGGGAGTCAGAGGAGTGAATTGCAGCATTTGAATAACAAACGATATGCAAATTCACTTAAACCCTACAGTCGTTTGGCCTACGACCGATCTATCTCTCTTTCTCTCTCTCTCTCTCTTCGTTCATATACCAACAACATTTTGTTGCAGCCGGTGCGTCGACTCTTACGTGTCCGAAATTGAAAAATAATCCTCATTCCCTCTCGCACGCGCGAGCCTAATATCTTTCTCCCGCATCGAATTTTCATTAATCCTCCTCCAATCTTAAGATCTCAACTACACCTAGCTACCCGCAAAAATAATTAATCTCAACGACGTACCCGCGTCGTTTACTTTCAAGCAAACATCCTTAGAAAGAGTGAAACCAAAAAAACAGAAAGAGAGAGAGATTCGCAACAACGATCGTACAATCTCAAAGGTCGCTGCTCGATTTTATTCCTGTAATAACAATGCGGCATAAATTATCATATAAATAGGCAACCCGTTACATCGTATTTCCTCGTAGTACAAACTATACCTCAGTTGGTCTACTCATCCGGCATTCTACTCAGAAATACGATCGGCAGGGAAACCTCTTAATGTTCTATTCTTACATCCACTTCCCAGCATCGCCCGGGTTGTCTTGATAGCCTCTCGCTCGCTCAGAAGATTTTAATTAAGCCCGCCCTTCCAATGTTTCGTCTGATTGGACGAGCTAATCCCGCTCGTAGAAAATTTAGGGTTTCCCTTCAACGAAAGACAACCCCGGGGGCTCCGGACCCCGTTAACATTTTTTCGCGGCCTAGTAAGAAAATTATAATGATTTACAAAGCCGATAAATAAGAACCACCGGGCGAGGAAAGATACGTAACATTTGTCTTCTAAGCGCCGTCCTAGTCCCCGAGAGCTCTCTCTAAGAAGAGCGTTTCTTATTTTTAACGTTTTCAACGTGCCCGAGAAGGATTTATGGGTGGTAGATTTTCTCCTTGAATTTAATTGGCAGCTTCGATCTGACGGAGCTTCGTTAACCGGATTTTAAGACGGAATGTATCGGACTTGATGAGGATTGATCGATATGGAGCGATTTCATGGTGAGGATTATCTTTTTTCGGGTGATTATCGCACTGATGTTGCGAGATTCCATGGTTCTAGGGTGAATTAAATACAGCCTAAATTTTGTATCGTGTTTAAAGATTGTAGACGGTGGCATATTGAAATATATTAAAAATAGAGTTGTAAATAATAGATTCAACTTAATTTTTAAACATTTAATTACGAAGAAAGTATGCAACTTTCAAGAATAATTGCACCACCTTCGTCGCAAGGGTGCACAGAAGATTAAATCCATTCTAATTGTCACCCTCGAGCAAAAACAATCGTCCAATTACCGTAAAATTACCGTAAAATGACCGAATCAATTACCGTTAATTGTCGACACCCCGAAAAATGTATTACCCCAAAAAATGATGGAATATTTTTCATATTTATCATTCCTACTATCACGATTCTTTCAAATATTTGCTAATTTACCATTTTACATCTACCATCCGAGTAATAAATAATTCAATACACCTCCAGCGTGATGTATCAATGCCAATAACATTAATACACCGATACATCACGATTTATATTAATATATCGGCCTTTGAATATATTTTAAACGCGTTCGCCCCGCGTGGGAAGGAATGATTTAAACGGTAGACGCGCGACAACTTCATCGGGACGGTAATATATATATACACCGAAATATATACCTATATATTTCTTCTCAAAGCATCCCCCAAAAGAAGAAGTTCTTTCGTGATGAGTTTCTCGGACGCCTTGTCGGCATTTTTGTCTATCATCATGGCAGAGCATTTGGACTCGGACGGAAAGTAGGAGGGAAAAAGTTGCGGAGTAGGGGGTGAGAGGGAGGAAACGGGGGTAAAAGGAAAGTAGCACGTCAGGGGATGACGTCTAAATCTCCCTTTTCGTTTCACGCTGACTGCCCGCCCTTTCGCTGGCTACGCTTACAGCCAGAACTCCCTTTCCAGCCCTCTGCCTTTCAGGGGGTGGGTTCTTCGGGTACACTCTCCGGCAAAATTTTCTTTTCACCTTTTCCTATCGGTTATCGTCGATCGTTGTTCCGCCGCTGTGTTCTATGGTGATATTGTAATTTATGACGATGTTCTCGTTGTTCTTTGGGGGTTGCTTTTGAGATGTGTCGCGTGGAGAGTGGCGATTTGGGAAAATTGAAAGGATTGTACTGGAACTTATTTTTTATTGGCGTTTTTTTAAACGTTGTATCGATGGATGGTTCGTTGAGATGCCATGAGGCTTGTTTTTTCTTGAGTGATTACATTTTGAACTTGTTAAATAATTTGTAGAGTTTTGTACGCGGTTTGTAATGCGAAAATTGAGAATATTTCGGGGTGTTTTCTACGGTATAAGAATTTCTGTGAAAGTAATTGAGTTTATTGGAAAATTTGCCATTTTTATGGAGTGTATTTTAGCACTCAAAAATTGCATCAGTAGCCAATATGGTGTTCGCAAAATTTCTTTGACAATGGGAATCGCATTCGTATGTCATGCTGACGAAATAGAATTGCACGACCTTACGCAGAGAGGATTTCCGAGGTTATTATTAACGGTAATTAATTTTTCCAGCATTTGTACTGAAAAAGTAACCTCGGTTGCTTATGTAACGTATTATCCTGACTGTAACGAGTAACCTGGTTCTCTTAATCCGACAAGATATTCCAACGCTTATATACTTTCGCGATAATGGAGCAAAAAAACATGTTAAACTTTTATCTCCAGCGACTTCTTCTGCTTTTTCCGTCAAACTTTCTCTCAAATGTTGTATACAATTTGAATCACAAGCTCTATATAGTTTATGGTGAATAATAAGTGACAAGCACGAACTTCTAATTAGCGTGCCTAAGTATTAACCTCCATCACCTATGGTAGCCTTTTTTTAATTATTAATTAACATATAACGAAGCATGGAAGAATCATCTTACAAGTTAAGAATTAACGGACGGGTCGAATCTGCTCTGGCTTTCTCGATTTAAAGCGTTCTATCTTTATTAACTCAACAACATTTCTTGTAATATTTTACAAAGTTATTTATTAACATGTCTAGTATTTTTTATGAGTGCGATATTTTGTAAAACATTCACCCTTGTGAAGTGGAAACTGACAGAATTGATATATATATCTTGTTTCGCTCCTTTTTTTCTTCGAGCTGCAGCTTTGCAAGGCACTGCTTTCAAATTCACTTTCTGAATACTCTGCAGACAGTAACCTCCGCACAATTTTTTTCCTGTGAGCAACAATTTCACTCTCATCACAGAAAACATCACTTTCTTCATCATAGTTCTCTAATTCGCTATTACTTCCTATATCGGATAAGTTATCCGCATTTTCCTTATCTTCCGCAGAAAACTCTTTTCTTCCTTCATTTGAAACTTCATCGAAACTCTATCGGTTCTCCTTTGAAATACACTTCTCAAGTATTTCCCACTCAAACATCGTCTCGCAAGCGGTGCAAAGTTTGAGAATTTCATTGCATCCCCGAGCTGTTACCGTTTCACGCAACCCGAGAAGGATAGTAGCAGCGGGTCTTTTATATTTTTATGGCAGTGAAAGTTGACTTGGAGGGTCGCGACCGTGAAGGCATTTTGCGTCCCTAAGTTTCGCCGGTGGACGAGGAAAAACGAGGACAATGGAAAAGGCGAGTTTCACTTTTGCCCCACCAAACGATGCAGGAAAAACCGACTGCCGTGAAAGAACGAGGCCTCGAGGAGAAAACCAAAGGGTCTGAAGGTAACGGTGCATCCTCGGTGGGTTCAGTTCGCCCGTGTATCTTCCATCGCGATCTTTCGACGGCGAGGAAAATGCACCTCGTGCTGAAACTTTGGATTTTTTTCTTGGAGCAAGTCGAAGGTCGCATCCACATAGAAATTAGAAAGAAGACGATAAACTGACATTCGGAATACAAACTGAAAGAACGAGGCCTCGAGGAGATAACGAAAGGATCTAAAGGCAACGGTGCATCCTCGGTGACTGCAGTTCGCCGATGTGTCTTCCATCGCGATCTTTCGACCGCGAGAAAAATGCACCTCGGGCGCAAATTTTGGATTTTTTTCTTGGAACAAGTTGAAGGTCGCATCCACATAGAAATTAGAAAGAAGGCGCAGATGAGCCGAAAGAAAAAACAAGGCTTCGAGGAGAAACCGAAAGAGTCTGAAGGTAACGGTGACTTCAGTCCGCCGCTGTGTGTTCCATCGCGATCTTTCGACGGCGAGGAAAGTTGACTTCTTGTGGAAATTTCGGATTTTTTTTGGAACAAACAGAAGGTCGCATCGACATAGGAATTAGAAAGAAGACGAAGAATTGAAGAGTCTGGATTTCTGTGGACGAAGTGAAGGAAGTCTTGCATCTCCAGAGATAAAATTGAAGGTCATCGTGAAGACGGATGCGACGGATCGCCAGAAAACATAAAACTTCAACCTTGTAGAGACATTTTTCGTGTTCATGGTAAATGAAGATCATCGTGCGAGTTCTTAATGGCCGTAACATGCCGAAAGTAGAGTTACTTTCGCGTTTCAGTTGCAGTTATCGTGAGATCAGGAGTGAGGGAAAGGAAGTGTGTACTCGTCGCGCGCGAGGGCTCGCGAGATCGTAATAGATACCCCGGAACAGCGTTAATTCGCGAAGAACGTCGAAGAAGGAATTTTCCTTTTTGTTCGCGAAGACGAGAGAAGTGAGATACTTGATAAACCACCGGATAATTGGATGAACTCCTAAATTTGCAATTCCTTCTACTTCAAATCTGACGATCTCTACGGTGATTATACGAAGTAATATGAAGTATAAACTCTAAAACATTAAATTCTTTTTATCGCGAATAAAACTACAAGTTTCATTTTATAATGGGAGCAGAGTCACGATCATAATCTTCGAACTTTTATCCACAAATTCTCGGTCAGATTCACCATTGCGTCTCAGTGTCAACAGCGGGCACGTGAAAAATTACACCCCCGACTTTCAGCGAAACGTTCATAAATCCCCGAGTACTTACGGTAATCCGTGCAGAAAGTATCTTGTGAGTTTTATCGTAACTAGTAAACAGATCGATCTGCATCTGGACTTCGCCAAGATCGGTTCGTCTTCCATCGAAGCGACGCCGTCGTTCGCCATCTCTGGTTCCAAGACCGGCGTTGCTTCCTCCGCATCTCCATCCTCGTATTTCCTATTTTCTTTGTTACGTCTTTAACTGACCCTATGATCAATTTTCGTAAAATCACCACGTATACCTAGGTATTACTTGAGTATAAATCCACCTACGCTCTGATACTAATTAACAGTTAATAAAAGATTTGAACTCCGGCCCAATTGTACACTCTGCAAAGCACAAAACAAAGCATGATTTAAACGCTACTTAAACTCTTCGACGCGCATCAAAGGAAGCCACTATTTGGAAGCACGACTCTCGAAGAAGCAGCTGTTGCGACGGCTGTTCCTCCGTTCCCTCCAAAGAGGTGCTCGAAACTCGCTCCTCTTTCGATGGAACATCGACCAAAGCTTCTCGATAGAATCTCACCTAATTCGAGTAACACGCGTCGTTAAAAAATTCATAACCCTACCACGAACTAAGCCAACTCATCCTCCGTCACGTTCTCCACCGAATTTGCACGTAATCTTCCGGAAAACCCTGCAACTTAAAATCTCTCCCCCAGGAAGAGCGTATTTATCTAAGCAGATTCGGTGTTTAGTAAACAGCAGCGGGTTCATAAAAACGAAAGGAAAATGGAGAAAAAGAGAGAGGAAGGGCGTCCTGCAATATCTTCCCTCTGTAAATGGACAAAGAAAGAGGGCATGGGGGTTGGCGCGGAATCGCGCGAGAGGGTCGGGGAAAAAGCGTTGCTGACGGCAGGCTCGTCCGATACGCGAACACGGGAGAAAAAGAGAGGCGGAGGGACAGAGAGGACGGACGACTACAGCGTGGACTGGAAATGAAAGAGCCCAACCCCGAAAGGGCGATAATTCATTCGTGAACCGAACGAGGCAGCTGAATCCGGCGTTGCACACGTGCACGATTTCGTAGAATAGCCGGCGCATTACCTGAAAACTCGCGGATCTCGCCGAATTTCGCGAATTTCTCGCGGACCTTTCCTTTCGGCTTTGGAAGACGATAGAGGTACAATGACGGGGATGGAGTTAGAGGGTTGGACTGGCGATTGGTTCAAATCTCCGTCGCTTCTTTGAGATTTTTCCTGTATTGTTAATTATTAGGTTGTAACATATGAAATGTCCGATTTTTAAGATTGATTTTAAATGAACACAACTCGTCTAGTACCCACTTATCCAACTTCTTTTTCTTACCAATCAAAAGTGGCGTGAAATTGTCATGGCACTTACATTGCAATCTTGAGCAAGTTCTCTAACTATTACTCGAGAATTTTTTTAACTGCCAGCTTGAAATGATCAAAAATACTGATAAACCGAAATCGGACATTTGTTACAACCTAACAATGCAACATAGTGTTGATGATTCGGAATCCACTTGACTTTGTAGGTCCCAGACAAAATGACCTTCAGCGTCGGTCAACCCCTTGCCCTTCGATTTCTTCTGCGGAGAGAATAAAATTCCTGAAATAAAAATCAATCAATGTTTCCCAGTTTATCGTATTATTCAACATAATGTTAACAGCATAGGAATAATAAAATCTTGCCGTATCCCTCTGCTATTTTCAATTTCATAGTTTTTGAAAGCTTCAAATTTTCCTATTCCATTTGCCGCGTCACGAGTGCCACTCGTTATTTTAGAGCAAGTGATTGAACACAAAAAATGTCATCCACGGAATAAATTTGAATGTCGAGGCAAGAAATAAGGTCGTGGAAATGAAGGATTACAGTGATTCAACGAATCTTTCGTGGCACGAAGTTACATAGCGGAGAAGCGAGCTCCCCGTTGTTTTTCGTTCCTTGAAGACCCGAGGGTCAGAAGAGCAAGAAGAGGAGGAGTCAGAAGGACGAAGAGACGCGAGTCGCAATCAATCGGGTGTTTTCCTACCGAACAATGGGTCGCGAGAGGAGCAGGGCTGGGAGGAAGAGCGACGAGGGTAAATTGAAATTCCGTGACACGGAAGGAACTCTGATTGGCCGAAGGGAAAGAAGGTAGCGAGACGAGAGAAGTAACCCATGGAAAATAATCGCACGGATTCCCTTCGTCCTTCGAAAGAAACCGTTCGCAATTACCGAGCGAAGGGAAGCGGCATTAACGACCCTAACGTTAGAATTAGGGTCGATTTACGTTATATCACGGCGTTCAGTCGGATTGTTGCTCTAACATTCTACTTTCTACGACGTAAAGCACATTCCACCTCTTAACCTCGGCTTACTTTAAAACGAACATATATTTTTTGCCATAACTAATTTCGTATCTCTCGATAACAGCTTCATTTCCCTCGGTCTAATAAAAATGGAAAAACAATTCCGACCAGAAATCATCGAGGGAATATTCCCATTCTCCAAGTATCTTCGCCAACGTCATAAACACAGAAATAAAAACCGACCTCCATTTCTATCCGGTGAGCTGCGAAAAAGCGAGCGGCGAAAATTAGCTATTATTTATCGCTAGGCATCAAAACAATTTCACGAGGGAAAAGTTTAATTGAGGACGCTCCGAAGGACCGAGGAAGAGTAATGGCGCGAGTCGGAGGACCTTAGTAGACGGCGTCAATTGAATGTTTTCGTTTTGAATCGTGCGAGGCCGATCGAAGGAGGAAGGAAGGTTCTCTCGAGGAGGGTAAATTGGAATTCCGCGAGACGCGAGGAGTGGCTGACGGTTAGCTCGGCAGCCCGAAAGAGGGTGGCTCAGCCGAGGAGAGTCGTAGGAGGGTAGGTCAGCGGGGGTGAAAGAGAGGGCCGTCCAGGAAACTGGGGAAAACGATGGAGGAGAGAGAGAGGCCGGGAGGAGAGTACCGGCAGCCGAGGAATATTTACTGCCATCTTCTCTCCACCACTTACCCACAGATTCCCTGCCCGAACTTGTAAACACCTCTTAACTATATGGAGATACTATCTGGCTTTCCCCTCACCGACGTGTATCCTAAGCAGTTACGCGGCTGTTATAACCAAAGGATTATTAATTAGATGGCCCCGCGATTACGACGAAAACACGTCCCTCCTCTGCATGTGGCGGACAACGCGAAAATCCATTCCCTTGGGAATATCCCCTTTTCTTTCCTTTCTCCTTCTTCCCTTTTTTCTTTCCTTCTCTTTGCTTTTCCTTTCGCCGTCTGCCGCAGAGAGCTCGTCCTGCCGGTCTGCCGCGAGAGCTTTAATTGATTCGCGCTCTGCCGCGACTATCGGATTATTAATTGCCCCGTTAATCGGGCACGATGGTAATTAAGCTGTCGACGATTTAGTTTTATGATCCTCGCGACTCTGTGTACTCGGTGCGCGCCTCTTTTGTTCGGGTCACGCGCGTGGGAGTTGCACGATTTGATGGGGGAGGGATGGAGGTCTGTCGCGGTGATGAGAAATTTTTCGTTAAAATATTTGCATTCGATGGGTCGTCGTTTGTCAGACGCTTATGGTTCGTAGATAAGATACCGAGGAAGAGGAGTACGAAAGAAGAGAGGGAAAGGAGTCATTTTGAGGGGGGAAACTTACCCTTTAGTCTAGGGTGATTGGAACTGCGAATTGAAATTGAAGTACCCGGGTGTTTTTAAATGTCCGCTTTAATTAGAAGCCAATGGTAAAGTAAAATTCAAATTAATTCCACGCGAATATCCGGCATGATAGAAAGCTACAGCTCGGTAGAGAATAAATTCGACATTAGCGAGAAGACACGAGCGAAATGGTGGCGAACGATCGATGCCCGAGCGGAATGAAATAATTCACATCGCGTAATACTTAGCGCAAACGTCGCGCTCGACGCGTGGACGAAAATAAAATTTACGATAACGCGGGAATTATCGTGAAAGTAAAAATTCTCTGTTTGCAGTCGCGAATAATCGTCCAAACGGCAACAACAATGCAACGTGAACGAAGCCGAACTGCCATCGGCGTATTTCGGTCCGTATAATGGTAATTATTTGAATTAAATTAAATTAACAACGCGCCTCCGATGAACCTATTTTCCGCCGGTCGATTTGCATATCGTATACCTTCGCGTTATGTCTGTTACAACACACATGCCCACGCATGGAGATCGATCGGCACACATTTTCACCGGTTACCGTGACAGTTCAACGTTCACCTGAACAAACCGCTCGGTTATTTATCAATGCCCGTGTCAATATTTGCACGCCGGCAAAGAAATTTCGCATTAAGACGACCTTGCTGGTGGAGCAACGCGAGGCGTATTTCGATTATTCGATGGAGAAAACAAAAAGAAGGTGTGACAATGATCGGACCGTTTCGAGGAACGATCTCAAATTGTCCTTGACGAAAGGGGTAATAGAATTTTTTTTTTCATTTAAAGTAACACGATTACAAACGATCCGTTGGAGGCGAAGGAAAGGAAACCCGTTGGCGGCGTGAACAGCGAAAATCCGCGAGTTTTATTTTATTCGCGGCGAGAAACGGAGTGGTAACATCGATCGAAAGTACGTGTACTGAAAGTGGAAAAAATGGATGAGCCGGCGAACGGCGATTCGGTCGCACGGATTGCGGAGGACGCCGAAGGCTCAGGAGGATATTTTATTTTATTATCCGTACCCGGCGAAAAACTACCGGCGGGAACAAATTGCGCGCGATCAATGGCTATCGGGGAGTATCTCTCGATTTTCGACGATTCGCGAATTGCAGCGGAACGACGGGTAATCGGGTGACGTTCGCGGCACACGAGGAATCTCGATGGCACGAAAATCCGAAAATTGGATCGAAATTATTTCCACGTGCACGGTGGATTAACTCGGTTCTTTTTTCTCAGATTTATCACGATTATCACTCGTTCCACGACTAAGTAATTATCCCTCCATCGAGCTCTCGGGAACACGGAATTTATCGGCATCGAATTAATAAAATCGAGAGAGACGCATCGATCTTCACGTTCGTCTTCTCCAGTGGCCCCTCCTAACCCAAAAGCATTTTTCGCCCGGCGAAAGAACGGGGGGTGAAAAAAGGAAAGTGGCGAAGAAAAGGCAGAGTCGGTCGAGGAGGGGCAAAAAAAAAACGTGCGGAGAGAGGAGAGTATCCCTGGAGAGGCCGAGAGCGTAGACCGAAAGCTGAGAAATCGAAGCTACGAAACAACGAGAGAGCTGATGCGCCCTCGCAGCCTGTAGAGACGCCGGAGACGTGGAGATGTAGAACGAGAGAGACAAATAGAAGGAGACGGTGAAACCCACTAAATCAATACTCTGCCATCGCTCCAACTCTGGCTCATCCCCTCGCACCCCCTTAACCACCCTCGTCGTTTCTCCTCCCTCCTCTCTCTTCTCCTCTTTGCTCTCTTCTCGCCACCACTCCGCTCCGCTCCTCTCTATCCTCCTTCGGCGTCGTTCCTCCGTTCTGTTCGTAGCATGCCACCCTTCGTTCCACCCCCGTCACGCTCTCGAGGCGAAACTTCTCTGGCTTTGCTTCCACGGGCTACTCCCGCAGAGAGTTCGCCTCTACCATGGCTCGATTCGACCCCCTCGACCTCCCTCCCCCGTCTTCTTCCCTTTATACGCCTCTACAGACCCAACAACGGCACGGCAGACGTCGACGATGCACCCAGGAAATGCCATTTCTAGTCGTAGAACCGTCTTTTATGATCCCCTTGTCTCTTACCAAGCGCGGGCCTCTGCTTCTTGCTCTTCCGCCTTTCCAACACGTACCGGAAACCGACGGACCGTGTCCGTACAGCAGCCGGGACTTTGCGGTAGGTTTGACATTGGTATTCTATTTTTTTTGCCAAGGAACTTGCGAGGAATCGGGATTGACGATGTTTTTGAAGAGTAGAGGTGGGGTGTATAGAAATCTGTGCGTTGAGAGATAAAAGTTCAGTGGCAAGAGAGAGTTCGGAAAGACGGTGAAAAGAAGCTTGGATATCGAGAGCTCTGTTTCTCTTTATTTTGCCATTTTCTCGTTCATACATGACCATCATAACTCTCGTTTCATCTTTCTAGAAGGTAACTCAAATTGCTATTAGCCTCAAATTGCTCGTATTGAAAGAACCTGTAAGACAGCCATCTACGTTCGTTTGTTTTTGAATTGCTAAGCCTTGGTGTTCGCGGCACAAGGACAGTCTAGACGCAGCAGCGGTAGCGAATTGTCCGAAATATTAAATATCCATCTTCATTCTTTAACCCCTTGCCCTACGACTTATTTTGTAACTGCATCTGCAATAATTCAACTTTAAACAGCTAAAGTAAAAATTGACCAGTAATTCTTGATATATCGTATAATTCAACGTAATATTAGTATTACAGAAATAATTTTATCTCGTTGCGTCTTATTAACATTTCCAATTTCATAGCGTTTGCAAAACTTAAAAATTTTCTATCCTATTTATCGCATCAGGAGTGTCACTCGTTATTGTAGGGCAGGGGGTTAATACAACTCCCGGTGTATCATTTTATTGCCAGCCTGATTTCACCTCACAATATCAGAAGATTCTCCCGTCGCAACGTATCGACTATAAAACATTCCCGTATCTCCTCGATCAATGATCGATCTACCAACCGATCTATGAGCCGTCGCAGAAAAAGAGAAGCCAGTAGAATCGAAGTCTCGCCCGAAGGTCCCTCACGGGCCAGACGGCGCACGCGGCTATCACGCGCTTCATCAACGAACTGGGTCACGTAGAGTAGTTCTAGTGGCACACGCTCACGCAACAGCCTCGGCCATTCGCAGACGCACCGACTACCGAACCTATCTACGATCGTGAGATAGAACCGGCCGGCGAGTAGCCTTCGAGCTGTAGAAGCAGAAGGAGGAAGAGGTTACGTTTGCCAGAGGGGCCCGCTCTGAAATGCGCGCGCAAACTCCAGAGCCGTGCCTACAGGCCCCGTTGACCCCTCGATAATCGGGGACCGTGGAACGAACGGTCGGCTGACTTTTTGCCCCTCGAGGCCATTTCTTGTCTCTTGATAATACTCTTCTCTCGACGACGCGAGCCTTTTGGTTTGCATGCGAGGAAATGGAAGAAATAATCGCGTCGATCTTAATGGTTTTAACACCGACGGAACCAAGATCAGGAGATGGCTGCACGCATTGCGTCGAGACTCACCGGGTTGATAAGTTTGGACAGCGAATGGCGTATTAACGCTTCGACCATTGTTCCTCGTTGCGATTTGAAGAGTTGACGGTCATCCGGCTTGGCGAGGCTTGATTTAGTGAGTTTGGATAATGAGTAATTATTCCATTGATACTTTGAACGTCCTCGAATTCCTTGGAGTTGCCAACGTCCTCGTGAAAGTCTCGATTAGTAAATAAAAAGAGTCGGGCTATGCGTCTTCTCGAAGGGAGCATCAAGTCCCGGTGAGTCCAATTACACGGGCAGCGGCTTCTGCTTTGTTTCACGGCCGCTGCCCATTCTCCGATACCTCTTGCCCCTCTCCTCCTTCCTCCTTCCTCGCCGACTTCGTCCTTCCACGATGCGGTCATAGAGGAACTTCCGCCGAGAGGCGGAGGAGCACAGGCGCTTTGTGATTTCGCAATGCCACCACCGACCTAAACTCCGCCGCTCCTAGTTAACTCGGCGTACCGTTAATTTCTTGCGATCCGCGGAACGATTACGGCACTGCGCTCGAAAATTTAGCACTTTTGGCGAACCCTTAAATCTTCCGCGGTCTCCCTGGCTCCGTGGAAATAGCTCGTGTCGTTGGTTAGAGGCGACTGACGCGTTTCTTCGGGTACATACCGCGTCAAAAATGGCGCTTAGCGGGGATGCCCCTTCCACTTGGACTTCGGGACATTCGCGTACACTGCGCGAAGAAACCGGTAAATCTACCATATTCTTGTTGCTACGATTTCTTTAGAATTCTTCTACCTAAAAAGATAAGAGCACAAAGGGTGAGAAAATTAGAATAAATACTAGAAAGCAGCAAGTTATGTCTTGCAAAAATTAAACGATTCTCAGCTACCAGTTTTCATTTCTTAGAGATGTTTATGTATTTACCACACCCGTATATTCAGTACTATGCTGAAACGACAATCTCGATTATCTCATCCACTAATTGATCTCCGATGGAAATCAGCCTCTCAATTTGTCGTCGACGTTATCGGCGTCGATCGATTAAAATTGGAAAATCGTCGAGCGAGGAACGGGACTACCCGTAGGAATTATTGCTCCTTGGTCGTTATCGCGTCGATTAAACAACGACTCCGCAACGTGCGAGCGAATCGTAACGGTTAATCGTTCCACTTAGGCGCGCTTTATCGCGCGTTGCAATTAATCGCTTTATTCCACGCCGATGTGAAAATTTATGACTCCTCCCGGCGGCCGCGGCTGCCTCGGACCGGTGTTGTTTGTATTTTCCAATTATAACCGGGAAAGAAAGAAATAAAGGAGGGACGGAAGAAAGAAAGAAAGAAAGGCCACCGCGCACAGCGGAGCCTCGAGATGACGCGAAACAGATAGCCGAACCGCGCGGCCACGCGTTTTACAATCAATTAACGAAACGATGCAGGCCGAGATAAGGCTGTTCCTTCTAGTTTTCCAAACAGGCAATTAGAACCGTAATGAATGACGTAAGGTGGCTTAATGGCGGCCGGGATTTCGCCGACCGTGGGCGAGCTGGATGATTAATATTTATAATGTAACGCACTCTTTAATGGCCACACCATAACTAACTGTTATACTTGGCTTTCGCGTGTGCGCCACAAGTTCTCCCCCCCCTCTTCTCGCCTCGTTTGGAAAATCTACGATACATCGAGCGCGGTAGCAAGTAATTAATCTCATCGTTGCATACTCAATCGCTCGGCACTAATTAATCGAATTCTTCTGCTTTCAGGTAAGATCCCTTTGATGATTCCTCCTTCGCGCCAGTGCCATTGAGAGTCGCGCCGGTGAGTGCTAATTTTGTTGACCGTTAGACTCCCTGTCGCGCGAATTTCCGCGCCGAATAATTCCGCGAGACGGATACGAGCGGCTGAGGAGAAAATGGAACACGGTGGATTATTTCGTTTTGGAAAAATGAGTTTTCGCAGCTGTTAGAATCGTCGAGGAATTCTACGTATATTCTTAGCTTTTGAATGTGAGACCTTTTAACGGGGTAATAACCATTATTTTCATCTGATCTTTATTCCGCTGGATATTCCTAATCGTTAGATTTAATTAGCATAATACATAGTTGTATCTCAATCGGCGTGTAATTGAAATATGTGTTACAACACGCGGCAAGCATTTAATAGGTTTGAACGAGCATTAACTTTTAAATGCTGCAATTTTCTGTAAAGAAGTTACGATCTACGATCGGCCGTAAATCACGGATCGAAGCGGTAACTTTAATAAGACAAAATTGCTCGGGAGATAAGTGTAATTAATTTGGATACAAATTCGTCGATATCTCCGATGGAAAAGTGTCCTGCTTTCAATGGTACACGCAGATAACACGAGCATTCGCCGTTCCGCTGTACTGCACAGTATAACAACGGTATACCATTGCTTGTTACACCGCGCGACCACCCAGGTATTAACCTCTAAGTAGACATTTTTCATAATGTTAGGTCCTGAACAACAATTTTATATTCGGAGGATATATGTTTGCCACTGCAACATACGATACTTTATCAGGCAATGTTGCTAAACGTAATTGGATACTTAGTTTCGCGTTAAGCTACACGATTGCTACAAGGTGATATAATCCGATGCTTCCAAGCTGCCTTTAATATTAGAACTACCATGGCAGTCAAAATGACTGGTCTCCAATTTTTTCCAAAAATTCTCTAAGTTTATGGCAAGTCCATAGATTAGATATTCTACTTCTACTTCATTAAACACAAACTACGGAATCGATCATCTTTTCCACCTTCTGCTCCGTCCTATTTCAAATTCTTATTTTGTATATTAAAACATAGTAGATTTAACACCGGTAGTTCTAGTGTTAAACACAGAGAATCATAATTTTCATTATATTTCAAGATCCATATTAATTTTATATTTTCCTGTACAAGTGATGCGCTACAATGCACAAAACTTGTCATGATCTTTTTACCCATTCGCTGCCAAGCCTAAATTATATGAAGTTCTTCCCACTGCCATGCTTAATTTAAATTTGTCAAAGATCATTCTCTAAATAATAATTGAAGAATAATTTTTGTAATAAATTTTATTTGTAGTATTTTTTTCAAGCTTTTTACATTTGAATATTTATGTTTGTGGCCACAAAAGATTTGCTAATTCAAAAGCCTGTATGTTATAACATATTGGAAGAAGGACGAGTATACTCGTCCTTGGTAGCAAATGGGTTAAGAACACTTCCTCCACATTCTCACCTCCAAACGCTCACTTTCACTGTACGGGTTTCATCCCCTTCGATGAAATCGCAGAGGGCAGAAATGCTTCTGTCTCCCGAAAGGAGCCGTAGTCCCCCGATCTTGGAATTATCAAGGTTTCCAGGCGGGCGCTGATCGGCTCGTGATCGTTTCCCGCGTGGCACGTAGAGATTCAGCGCAGGTGAATCGTCGAAGCGTATTCGCGATCGAGCCACGTGCACGCTCGGGTTCGTCGGAGCCTATTTATATCATTTCCTGCCTACTGGGGCGTTAGAGAGATAGATGTATCTCGGCCTCTCCTCTATTCGCGCCGCGAGAGCGCGTACAAAAGTATCCGCTTGGCTCTATCCGCCTCTCGTGGGCTCGGCTCTCGATGTTCCCGCGCGGCTGATAGGTTTACGGTGCTCGCTGAAAGATTGACGGCCGAATCCGTCGACGGTTCTGGGCTCCTGGACGGAGCTGGGATTTTCTGCAATTTTCCGCGCGCTCCTGTGCCTCGTAGGCCGCGCACGTTCCTCCGAGGTTCGAGCGATCGGCATTCAATTCGTTTCTCGTACGTTTTACGCGAGCCGGGCTTCCTATCGATGACAGAGGAGGAGAGGGATGCAACGTGAGCGTTGGAGATCGAGAGGTCGGTGGATTTTGCGGAATACGGTGCCGAACGACTTTGAGGAATGCCAGGGATTTCCGAGCGGAGGATTAGCTGGTGTTTTTGTATCTTGTTGGCTGCAAGGGCTATGGGAATTTTGCAGGGACTTCGGGGTTTTAGGTGGGTCGCGAACCATCGAGGTGACAATGTTGTTGGCAGGTAGAAAACATGTTTTCGAAGTGGCGGGAAGATTTGAACTTGGGCTCGGGGATTGCGGGTCCAAGGCTTTAGCTTCTAACGCGTCCTAGCCCTTGGATTAAGTGTTTGCGCGTTTTAATCCCTTGCCCAACTATTTCTTTTGGGACTAAATGCGTAATAACTCGGATTTAATTGGTGAGATAAAAATTTATTACGGATTTCTGATCTTCTATATAATTGGACGCACTGTTAATGGTATAGAAATAATTAATCGTTTGTGGACTCACAGATATTTTACAGTTTAAATGTTTTTGGAAAACTTTAAAATTTCTTATTCCATTTACCGCATTACCAGTGCCACACGTTATTGTAGGGCAAAGGGTTAGCGCTTGGTGGGCTATCGATGATGAGACGTCTTTCTCCCTTTCACCGTGTTCACAACAATAACAAATCGTAACCAGGCGCGTGGAGGTCGATTACATCCAAAGGGTAGGTCCACAATTTACGACAATAATTATTTAAAATTTCAAGCAATCCTTCATCCTTGCCAACAGGCAGAGATGTAATACATCTTTTAAAAAATTCGAAACACGCAGCGAAGCTCAATTTCCATAATGCCGCTCCACGATCGAACGACTTTCGTCGTGCCGTTCCAGCTGCGAACCTCGCGATCGTTCCTCCAACCGGGACGAATCGAGAGATTAAAAAGAAAAAACCGTCCATCGCAGGAAACGACAGGCGAGCACGCACATCCTACCGTCCGTCGATTTAATTCGGACCCCCATTCGGCTCCTCCGTCGCGAGGAAGGAAAATTTCGTCCTTCCCATCGCAGCGATGCGGGCAATCAAATATCGTCGGACACGAAATACGCCGCCTCCCCTTTGTTGACGCAGGGAGAATCGCCGTGACGGCTCTCGTCGCGGCGACCCTCGATTCTTCGGGGACGGGGGTTGAATAAGGTCGAGGAAGATGGCAGAGAGAAAGATCAGGGCGAAAGAGAGAGACGTGGTGGCGTAGAATACGCAACCACCGTCGTGGTGGATTCACGGGGGTTCGGCGATAGGAGAGGAAAGAGGATGGAAAGGGGGAGGATAGAGGGAGGATTGAGGCAGAAGAGAGAAAGAGACAGAGAGGAGAGGGTGCAGAGGGCGGTGAGGCAAGCCGGCAAGGGGATAGACCGTCGACTCGGATCTCGGGGGGTGCGGGGGTGAGGGCGAGAGAGAGGGAGGCTCAACGCATGTGCACAGGACGGCTTGCGTCGCGGCGCTCCGGTCCCGCCGCGGCGGTCGGAGGCTGCGAAACCGAGCGGCCGGAATTCGCGCATCAGAGTGGTCGCATCTCCCGCTTAAGTACTACACGCAGACCGCGGCAAGGTCCGCGGCTTTCCATGAAAATCGCCAGGAACACGCGGCCCTCCCGACGCTGGCTGACGCGAACGTACCGGCTGACGGGAATAAGGATCGTCGACGGGATGCCGCGGGCGGGATTCGATCGGTGACGAACGATACCGCCGACGAGAACTTTCATGCTCCTCGCAAAGGAGTACACGTGCCGCGTAGCAAAGTCCTTCGCGAGAGGTGTCTCGAGGAGGAGAATCTGAGTGGCGCGCCGATCCTCCTCGTTCCTCCGTCGAAGGTGACCTCGGTTCGAGAGAAGAGGGTCTCTCTGCCGCGAACATCGGTTCGACGACCTCGAAGAGTCGACCCGGGTGGACGGAGAACCGTCGGTGGCCTTGAGAGCGGAAGACTCGAATCGAACGAAGCATCGTTCCTCGAGATCTGGGAGAAGGACCTGGAAGGACCTCGAACGTCCGCGAAGTTTTTACCGTGAACGCTGAAGGGCCTTACACGGTGGTGAACGCAAGACAATCGAATGTACCGTCGATGTTGATGAGGCGCTAAGGCAATCGCTCGCTTATTTTTTATCGTTGTTCATTGGCAAGCCGACCGTAGCGAACCGTGTCGCAAAGACCGCTTGAAAGGAGCAATCCCGTGATAATAATTGCAAGGTGCAATCGGCTGGCGATCACCGATCGTCGCCAGCAGGGACCAGGCCGGGTGAGAGGTGTCGTCGCGCAAAAGTGCCGATCAGGCGACAGTGATAGAAGGGTGATGGTGAATGGACTCGCATGCTCGCGTCACCTCGAAGAGCAGGGCAAGCCGAGGCTACGGACACATGTTTCGTCGTCGACGGTTAGGTCTGGTGTATCAGCCACGGAGTGTCCCGTCGCAGCCGACTCCTCGGTGACTGTACGGTTCGCGCGGAGAGAGGTCAGGGTGGAGGAGGAGCTGCCGGTGGTGGCGGCGGTGGCGGTGGCTCTGGCCGACAGGAAGTACCAGCCACGACGGGGCCCAGCGCCGGGGCAGAGGCAAGGCCCCCGGTGCAGGGAAGACCCAGAAGCCGGGCAGAGGAGGAGCGACAGCCGAGCGTAGCAGCAACGGCCCTGAAACTACAGGGGAACTTAACTGCCCCCTTCCATAGGGGGGAAGCCAGGAGGAGACCGCGCCGACGGAGGCGACGGAAAAAGAAGCGACGGAGGTGAGCCCGCCTGACGGATATTGCGATTTTCGTTTACCCTACTTTCCGCCGTCTAGCGATTTTGCCGTAGGATGGAAGGAAAGTCGTTGGGAGAATGTGAGACGGTAGGTTTTTTTGAACGTCGACGATGGGCACGGTTAGGAGAGGGCGATTGATCGTCTATCGTTTCTCCCTCGACGATATGAGTAATCGTAGGAGTTATCTGGAGATCGGGATAAATTATGTATCTGTGACGCGAGACGTCCGTTTTATCGGTCGGACGTGGAGTGGCGATCGTCATCAGGAGCTTGAAATATCCGCGAGACGAATTTCACGGTCGCGATGATCCTTGGAGTGATCGATGCGCGGGAAGATAAACGTGAAAAAAGGGGCACGCCAACGGCTGAAACGTTGTTTTCTCGAGAAATACGCACGGCCATGTGAATAATCGTTGCCGGAAACGCTGAATTTAATTCTCACCACCGACAACGAGTGTCGGACGTTTTGTTGAATTCACTCTGCCGCTATGATTCATCGGCGACTAATTCGCTCGACGAGTCGCTGCCTCGTATAATTTATCGACGTTAATGTAATGCGATAATTCGCGCGCGAACGTATCGACGTCGCGATTCGCGAGAAGTATCTCCTTCGATTTGCACTCTGTAGCTTTACGATATTTGCACGCTCGTACTTTCAAATTTCCACCTGCGAAAGTCTAATTTCGCGATCAGTCAACATAGTTAATCTTTCCATTAACACGGGGGAAAAGTAACGATATCTCTTCTCTGCTACGATACTCTTAGACCACGTTTTCACCTAGCACCACTTAACTTTGGATAACGTTGATCCAGCACAAATTTTCCTAAATTTTCTTTATCACAGTTTCATGAAAACGAAACGGTGAAGGGTTGACTTAATCATGCTTTTAAGAACAAGTGTCACAGCTATAAATATTTCTCTCCTCGACCACATTGAAAACTCTTCCCAATATATTCCGTTTGAAAAGTACTTTGGACTGTCCAGCAAAGGATGACAATTTCCGCTGAATCGTCGCGAATCGCCGTTCCGCTTTAAAAACGCGCGAAACGGCGCGGATTACGCGGCAGCACGTAAATTAAAGGGAAACGGAAAGTAGTCGCGCTTTTACCGTACAACAGGTCAGCCGTTGAATAATTTACCGTTGGAACAGGTTTTAATACGAATGCTTCCCCTTAAAGGCCGATCCATGGTGTTTCTAATGTCATCGTTGAATCGTCGTCGAACGAAATATCACGTGTTGTATTCTCGAGGCGAAAATTGGAGCTTGCGGTGCAAACGATGACATTAGAACGTCATCGAACAATTGCTAATTGTCGTCCGAAACACGCCCGACGTGTTCTTGTCCGTATGTCGATAATGAATGACTGATATACGGACACTGTTCGTAGAGACAATTGAAACGCTTCTATGAAGGAGAAGAATTAGCAGAATGGAGCCCGAAAACACGAGGATTTATGTAACGTGCAAATTTTCCGAACACGGCGATAAGGTGAATGCGGAGGACGTATGGAAAACAGACTCTCCGTTGGTTTCGTAGATATTCAGAAAGGAACGATTCGTCAAGTACGATTTTCTGTAATTCGATTTCAACGTTAATCGATTCTTTGGAGTCTGTAAACTATTCTGTAATTTATTCTTTTTTATTACATCCAGAAAGAATACACTTTTGGGTTCACGAACTCGACGGACAAACCGCGAACACATCGTGCGTCGACGTCCCTGTCGCTCGACGTTAACGCGACGATTTAGCGGCGTCCTAAAATTTGCAACGGCCATGTGTTGCCGTAAAAAACGGTCCATCGGAGGACAGAATTTTTTTTTCTTCTCTCAGAATCGTCTTCGTACTATTTTTCATTTTGCATATCAACTATCACAATTTACGATTTATCAAAATCTCAGATTCATCTGGCGAACATCTAGTCTCTACAATTGGCCTCAAACGTTCTCCAGGCCGTCACGTATGACACTTTATTCTCTAAAATCAATTTTCTCAATCATGGCCGTGCCAAAATTTGTATTTTGCACTCCGCCAAAATCTGAGCTATCACCGAAAAATATTCATCTTGCAAAATTGACCGCAAATGTTCTCCAAATCTTCACGTACAAATTTCAGTCTGAAAAATCAATCTCCTTCACTTTCACGGTCTGCCGATCTTTCGGTTCTCGCCGGAGAACATTGAGCCGACAAAATCGTCCTTAAAAGTTCGCCAAATCCCAAAGTTCATTCGAGTTTACGCGTAAACGCAGCCACGAAACGCTCACCTACCCGGGGCCGGGCAGTGTTATGATAAAACGCGCGACGTACGAGAGATAACGTGACGTTTAAATTAACGCCGAACCCCAACACGCGACACGCTTCGAATGTCACATTACGATACCCGTAACGGTTGATCAATGCTCCCGCCAAAATTCGTTACCGACTTCCCGCTTATTCATCAAAATTCCCCGGCGTATCGATGAAACGTTGGACCGCCGACGAAGTTATCTGAATTTTCCGATATTTTTCCGCGGCCTCCTTCCTCCCGTTGCTCGCGCCGCCGCTGAAATCGGAAGTGGCATTAAAAATATAATCCCGGAATATATAGTCGAGGGAGCCGCATAGACCGTCACGAACGATTGCGTGCTCCTGAACGGTGTTTTAACCGTTCGTCGTAGGTGGTTTAATTATTTTCATCATCGCGATGCACTTTTCCCGCTGTTCTTTCCTTATCCGCTGTTTTGGACCATCGCTCGCGGGATCGCAGTGTTTATGTACACGTTTCGTTTGATAACAGAAGTAGAAATTTAGTTTGATAACAGATTCACTTCTTTATTCGGCATCATTGAAATGATCTCACATTTAACACTAAAACTATCGACGTTATATATATTGCATTTGGGTATACCGAATTCATCGGAAAAAGAGAAATCAAGAGGTGAAAAGGATGATCGATTAAGTAGTTTAGGTTTTGGAAGGTGAAGTGGGATATTTACTGCGCGATTCCTCTATCAGTTTAGGGAATTTTCAGGAAAAATTGGCAACCGGTTATCTTCACCGGCTTGGCAGGTTCAGTGTTAAAATTGTAATCTTCACTAATTTACAAACTCGATGAAATAATTCTATAATTATTCAAACTTCGATTCATCATGCTTCCTCGATTCTGCAACTTTCTCTCCACATCTTCAACCTCACACATCTTCCAACTTTCCTCCATACCCACCGACATAACCAGCCAATCAACAATTCCCCCGTTCCCCCCATAGAAACCCCATTAAAAGTCTCGATACGGTAACCCAAGTAAAATAAGCTTCGCGTTCGACAATTTGTAGGCACTTTCCCCTCGTCCCTAGCTCGCCGACAGATCAACGACTCTAAACGAACGCGTTTCCGCGGAAAGGGCCTTATCGGTCCCCGAGCGTGGAATACGTCGAGTGCCGCGTGTCTGTTACGTGCATTCGGTAATTCGCTAACCGCTCTTAATTGTAATTGTTCCGCGGCGAATTCCACGTTGGCGGGCCGTTCGGCTTCCCGGCAAAACGCGAATTCCAACGTTAACTGCAATTCGTTGTCGTTTCTTGCCCGCCACCGGTTTACAACGGCTGGCCTCTCTGCCCGAAGTTGTTGCGTAGCCGGTGGTTTGCTTCTACCGTTGTTTCTTCTTTGTCGTTGGCGTTCAACGGTGCGTGACAATCTACTTTTTCTCTCGTCGCGTCAACAAATTTCATCGACGTGCCGATCGGATGCCAACGTGCCGCACAAGGGGACCCGGGGGCCTTATACCCTCGGTCTGGGACATCGCGAAATCGTTCCCGGGAAACATTCCTCACGAGAATACGTACCACGCGACTCTACCATCGCCGGATGCCTTAACGGCCAGCTGTTTTGATTAAATAGCGATAATTACGGCTCGAAGAAATTCGCTCTCGTTTTCTTAAATGGCGCGCGAACGAAAATTGCCCGCCGACGTGCAGATTCGGTCGACGGAAAAACTGACGTGAGGTCGGACGAGAGGATTTATTGGGCTTTCTTGGGAATGGATTTTCTTGGATCGTTTTTTTAACGTGCTTGGATGTCGGGTAGGTGGATTTCTTTTCGCGGAGATGTAATACTTGTTTTATCCTTCGCAATTGTAGGGGTGGATTAGCTGTTTTTTGGGGTGAGGTGATTTCTGGAATCTGATGATACTGTTTATGCGTAGGTTGCGATGAAAATTGTTATTTAACGAGGGGGATATTTTGGAAACTAGTATCAGGTGATGGGTAGGAGAAGCAAGGGGTTAGATTCGAGGGTGAGTTCGATGCAGTCGTAGAAAATACATTGGGAACTGGCAAGAAACTGATACGTTTGTCGGTTCGCGTTACTCGCCATTCATCATCCACGATATACTTTAAGCTACCAATGCAGCAAAAATGACCGGTTGCCAACTTGCTCTAAAAATTCCTCAAATTGAAAGCAAATATTCCACTTTTCTCTTATAAAATCTAATTTACAGTCATCTTTCTCACCTCTTGATTTCTCTTTTTCCAAAGTACTTATTCGGTACATTTAAATATAAGAGAATAACGTCGGTAGTTCTAGCATTAAATCCCTGATGCAAACGGAAGCCGGCAGTTTGTCGAGTCTTCAAAATCTCTTAGAAATCTCAGTACTTACTTTCCATCTCGTTCAACGGGCGCTGCCTACGTTCGACTGGCTGCCGTGCTTTCTACCGAAATCGTTTTGAAAATGCGCCATTCTGTGCTTCCCTCGTCTTCTCTCTCTTCACGTATACACACGATTCATATCCGATACATCCATCCATCTCTCTCTGCCGAAAAAGACAGACCTTGGGCGCGGCTTGTGCAGAATTCTTAGCACGACAGCCGACGATGCTGGTTGGCCGAGGTTCCCCTCGCTCGCATTACGTCCCTTCCGTTCGTGACGGAGTCAGAGAGAAGACACATTCAGACACGGAGACAGAGCGAACGAGAGAGCGAAATGAGAGCGAGAGAGAAGCAACAAGGGGGAAAGGGGATGGCTGTGAAGGCAGGAAATGAAGGGAACTCGCGGAGGGCGAGAAGAGGGGTGATAGGAAAATTTGATGGAGGGTGGCTGCGAGGAGAGGGAACGTCGAAAGAGCGACAGAGCAAGGGGGAAACAGGAGAGGGTGGGAGGGAGGGCTATCAATGACGCGTTAGACCACGTCACGTCGTGCAACGCATCTGCTGCCGTGTGCCGTCATATATATTATCTCGACGATACGTCAATTCGACCACTGATCATTATACTGATTACCTTGGCACGCAAACTGCCCCGCATGTGCGCCAGTTCTCATGACTCGGTTATTAATAAGCGCGACCGGCTCGCCTTGCTGCCGGGGTGAGAACGAGCGGTGTAGTTTGGCGTTGAAAAAATACTGGTATAAAAAATAAAATTGTAGTAAGAGAATTACACTTAACGTTCTTTGGAAAGATGGGGTTTTAATAGAAAAAGTGCCGGAGGCTACGAGGGGTATGATGTTTATGGTTGGAACTCTCTATTATACCTCGCAAAAATAGAGAAGTCTCGCGGTACGAGGAAGAGTGTCGCTCGCACCGCCTATCCCTACCAGGTCGGTTTTGGAAGCCTGAGATTAACGAATGACAATCGAAAACAAAACACTCCTTTCGTCGTTCACATTCTCCTTTCGGCCAATATTGCGTTGGAATCGAAAATGACGGAGAACGAGGTATGTCTCTATTCGTCAGGCGAATCGGAACAAATCACAGGTCAGAGGACTTCTCTACTTCTGCGAGGTATAGCAGTCCCCGGGTCAAATATTCATCGGCAATGAGAAAGTTTTTCCACATTGTTACTCGATACCTCGATAATTCAGAACCTACTTAAACGGTAAGTAAGTCCAAGACGAAATAATTGTAGCAGTTAAATTCAAAGAAATAAACACAAAGATATTTTCCCGTCCAAAAGAAAAAGCCGGTACACGCGAGTCACCCCGACAAATCACGGTTAACGACACATACCTCTCGCGCCTCGAGGCGCACAGACGCGAGGAAACTGCGGAGGAAGAATCGACAGGGAAAGAATAAGAAAAACGGGGTGTAAAGGAAGAAGGGTGATGGCAAGGGAGAACGAAATAGGCAGGAGGTGCTGAAGAGAAGAAGCCCGGGCCGTAGGTATACCTACGCAAGGCCCCGAGCGGCCGGTGCCATAAATTTTGATATTATACGCGAGGCCTCGTCGGCTCGACGAAAAAGAAGAGAAAAGGGGCGAGAGAGGGAGGCAGCCGGGGTCGGAGGAATAGCCCGCCAGTGACGCAACCAACAATGCTCTCACGAGGTTTTAACTTTCTTTTTTCGCTCCCTCGTTGCCCACAATGGCCCGTGCACGCTCTTGCGCAAACTTTCCCCGATTTCCCCCAGAACGGACCTACGGGCTACAAAGGACCGAGTTAGCACGGGGTGTCTCGACCTTTCTCTCTTTCTTCGCCTCTCTTTTCCTGTTTTCTCTTCTGCGTTACTTCGTTTCCGCTTTGCGTCGTTCAAGGTCGACGTGCGAGCGTGACTTTCGTCGGGAAAACGCGCAATTTTCGTCCGACGAATGCGTGCTGGGAGCAACGTCGAATTTGTAGATCGTATTGTACAGTCGAGTCCTTTAATGGCGCGCTGTGGGGAGGTCGAAGGGGCCTGTGGCCTCGGAGGCCTTGGTAATTGCCAGCAGTTTTGTTCTACTCTTTCTACTCTTACGAAATTACCGTTGATTTATTGAAATTTGAAGATAATCGAGCGTAGATTGAGAGGGCCTTTGATTCAGGAAACCCGGCGCGTAATTCCTTAGAATTATCGAGTTGACGGGGAATTTGAGAGCAAGTAGCGCGAAGTATCACCTTGACGGATTCACCGTGTACCGTTGGATACCATGGAACTTTTGTTCTATCCTCGTTGAAAGACTCGAGGCGAATGTATTTTCGTTGAGATCTCAGAAATAACGATCCAACGAGATCGTCGGGAATGGCTAAGAAAATTCGAAGTTCGACGGGCTGATTTATCTCGATGTATTTCGGCGAGGCTTCGATGAACGTGTGTAGGGAAATAATAGAAAATTAAACGGAACCATTCTTCAAAGCGGCGCTCGTAAATCGAGAAGCTATTTGTCCCCGGTGCGAGAGTTTAGGCCACTAGCTAGCTAGCTGGCTATCTAAACTTCAGCTAGGACCGGGGTTTCGTAGCTTTCTGCGGTTCAGAAGTACATTTTTATTTTCGGAATGAGCGAAGCATGCAACGCGCCTTCCTTTCTCTCTCTTTCTCTCTCAAGATCCCTTGTTATTTCTCGTATTTTCCATTGCGATAAATCACCGGCGCCGACGGAAGGGCTAAGGAAGTAAGACCGACAGAAGGGGGGTAACGTTGTTGTCAGACGGAAAACCAAAACCCCTGCTGGTCGGAGGAAGTCAACATATTCGATAATTTATTGGGCCGCAACAACGGGGAGAAATTATAGACCCCCGGTATTTTTGTGCCCGATTTTGACTGTCAGGGTTTAACCATTTCTTTTTTTTCAATGCAATTTTAATCGCGCGCATGTATTCCCACCCCTGTGGATTTCGCTCTCCCCACGATTCTCGCTCGAAACGACACCCGTGAAACGAACTTTCGTTTCAAATTAATTTCAGCCGGAGAGTAACGTTTTAACGCGTCCATCTCTACCTTGCTCTTCGGGAGAAATTAACTCGATGTAATAGTTCGAAATTAAAAATACACTCGGTAATTTTGCAGTTACAGCGCACTCGTCTAATTCCCTAACACGGGGCTATCCGTTATTCTTGATACGATAACTGTATAACTATGCGGAACTATGTCACTCGACAGGGTGGAAGTTAGGACTTCACCCTCGTCCTTGAAACGCGCCCACCCTACGTCGCATTCCAACTGTGCGAATTCCTACTATCATATAAAAATTCAGCGAATGTGCCGATTCAACCTCGACGCTCGTCTCTCGTCATGTGCTCAAATTCGAAGTTCAATTACAAAGTAAAAACAACAGACTCGTCGAAGCCTCCAAAAGATACCAATCAACGTTAATTAACGGTTAGGGTGATCACTTATCCGCTTTCTCTCGCAGGGCGGAAAAGCGCTGCTAATTTCCACTCGGTCGTCGATAGAGCCATTACGCAATGGCCGAAACGGTACAGCCCGTATTGTTTTCTGAGCGGGAGCTTCTTAAATTCGAGTTATTTTCGTTGAGCGTGCCAAGATGGATGGCGCGTGGGCTCTCTGGCAACATCGTTGCTGCCTCGAGACGGCAACTGCGAAGGAGCGCCGTCGACGACGACGATGAAGAAGAGGAGGAGGATGACGAGAAGGAGGAAGAAGTGGATGACGATGAGGAAGAAGAAGAAGCGGAGGAGGATGAGGAGGAGGAGAGTTTCGTCCTCCGCTCTAGAGAACTTCTCCTCGAGGAACGTCGAGCGTAGTTGGCGAACGGGACTTTGCCGCCACCGCCACCGCCCCCGTACGCGTCGTCTCTTCTTCATCGCCCTCCCTCTCTCGCCCTCTTTCGTCCTCCCGCTCGGCGAAAACGCCGCGGAGAGAGAGAGAGAGAAATATAGAGAAAGCGTCGTGTGACGCCTTCGGGGCGCCGCGTCTCGTTATGCTCCTGATTTATGGTGCGCTAATTGCACACCGTGAACAATAATTGCTCTCTCCGCGTCGAGCGATTGTCAGACCCTGCCGCGCGCTTTTTAATCCCTCATCGACAGAATTTCGCGCGCGTCACGACGTTGAGATTGCGATAGTAGGAAAGGAAAAAGGGTCGCTAGATTTTATAACGTCAGCGCTTCGGAGAGACGTTGTAAAATGTTCAAACTGTCGGGTGTTCAACGTGTACACCCTCTTTGAACAACTATTAAACGAATCGCAGAAACTTGAATAATCTACGGACCAAAGTTCAACGATCTCCGATGTTCTCCGTCGACATCGTCACCTCCCGCGTAGCTACTTAACGATAAAGATCGTCGGAAAAATTCCTCTGAAGATCGACGGCACGGAAATCGTAGAAAAGGTTTGAATTTATGTCGGCCCGATAAGGAAGGAGAGTTGCCACGTGGTTAGGAAGGCGCAGGTATCCACCTGGTCGGTTCGCATGGATCCTCCGCCATTCCTTCCCTCTCGTACGTCCTTTCTCGCACGGTGTTGCTTACACGCGTACATGGGGACGTTTTATGTCGTTGCTTCTGTGTGCGACGGAGAGGGCCCCGGTTCCTCTCTTCCCGGCTGCTTGGTTATGCTAATGACGTCCACCTATATTGTATATATTCACACATATTCAGTGTGAACATCGTAGCCGATGGTGAACGCGACAGAGGAGCCACAATGCCCTACCGATTTATTATTGTAAAAGTCAAAAAGCGTGACGTAACGGCACGTTAGACTCGCCAACGTCTCAATACGAGGCCACGATCCCATCGCGGTCTTCATTTTGAACCGAGACACGTAAATCATTGGTAATGATGGCTCTTTTTGGGGAGTAATTTAGTGGAGAACAAGTAGGGAAGTGTTTGTCTCTATTGACGAACGATGTACAATTTTGTTAGGTTTTATTTTTGAGGGTGGGTGGAGTGGATGTGTAAAATAATTAGGATGTAACGTTGGAAATTGAAAGGAATTATGAAGGCTATGTGACATGGATTAACAATTAATGAAAAATATCATGTAGGTGATCCAGTTTTAAATTGAGACTCGTTATTTAATTGAGAGTTTCAAACTCCATATCCATCGTACCCTCCGTAGAGTGTACTTCATTTGTCGATGGTTGTTGAACTGGAGAACAATCTTTTTACGATTGTAGGATAAACCGTGCAGATTGTGTCACCAGCAGTAAGAATAAAATGGTCGGCAGGATCGTCTTTATAATTTGTGTAATAACATTGAGCTTCTCGCCGCTTTCCACCGCGTCCGGCAGTCTGTCATTAGTCCGGTCAATTTGTTGCGATAACGGTCGTTAAGAAATACTTAGATGATTGCGGGCCGTAAGAGAATCAGCGTAATAAGTGGTCCTCGGGGAGTAGTAAAGGAAACTACCGAGCCCCTTTCTTCGATATTTACGACCGCCATTGCCAGACAGCCGAGGGTGGAGATTTTCGCGGTCGTACGAATACTTTGCTACCCGACGTCCGCGCGGGTTTTCTTTTCTTCGCTCTTCGCCGGCGATGCCAACGTTTTCCCTTGCAAATTCCGTGGATTTTGCACCCTCGAATCGTTCTACCCTTTCTCAGCTTTCCTGACTTCGCCTACCATTTTTCATTATATTTTAATTCCTTCCCGTAAACGTTAGAATTTTGAGAACTTAAAAAAATATGCTTCTACGTCTAACTAGCCTCTAAGAATTTTTAAGCTTATTCTCTCAAGCCCGGCCCATAAAAATGTGAGCTCGTTATTCTCGGCAGATGGTCGACACCTCGAATGATTTCCTACCCTTTCAATTTTCAACGCAACCCTGCTTTATATTTTCTACCTTTATCGATTTCCACAAAAATAAGAAAAACCCAAATTGCGGATCCACCGAACAATTAATTCAGTACTCGCCAATGCCTCTTCGATTCACGCTAAAACACTTCGGATCTATGATACCAGTATACTACAGTGTAGCAATTACACCAAAAGAAGAATCCACCCTTCACAACCCTCGCAGGCAATTCAGCAAAAATTCGCCCGGCAAAACGCAATCGCTTAATTGTCACCAGGTGGCAAGCATCGGCGGATAATTCGAAAAGCGCGGGTCCTCGCATCCCCTGTAATTTGGCAGACGGCTCCGATGGCCAGAACCCATACTTGACCGATTCTCCCGGAATATCAAAGCGCAATCGGTGGGCAATCGAGGCAATCAGGAGGAACGGTCGGCCGATGTGCGTCCGGTTGCGTTGTTTGCCGGTTGTTGTTGGTCGGCAGGCAGGATATCGTGCAGCGGTTCCTCTCGTAGGACGTTGTATAAGGGGGCGGCTATAGGGCAGCATATAATTATCAGGACCGTAATGGCGGCCATAAATCATAGGCGCTTCTCTTCCCCGAGACGTAGCCGCGGCTCTGCCCACGGCTGGAGAACGAATACGGATGAGAAATCGGCCGTGGTCGATTGGATAAAGACGTCAGTTCGCTGACTGGGACTCCATTTTTCTCGGAAAAGGTTCTTTCCCTCTCCCGGGCCTTTGGGAAATTTCGGAATTCTCCGATGGTCGCCGTATCCTCTTCTCGTTTCTCGAGAATACACAACTGCCTTTCAAAGACGAGCCAATGTATTTTTATAGACTCCGCTGTACCGTAACGGTTAACTCGAATTAATTCAAAGCCGGCCAGACCGGGAGTACGCGTTTGAAAAATCTCCTTCCTTCCCGAAGGACAAAGGGATCGTTTTCGCCGGTAATCAAGACCCTTCGTATCCTGCCTCCCTAAAGGTCAGCCTCCGGTAGTTCCCGCCAATGGCGGACCGTTCGATCGCCTCGAGGGACAAGTTTCTTGGTCCTCGCACACCATCTCGTTTACGCTTACATCCCCGATTCTCATTCTCCCGTATACGTGCACGGTTCTCTCGTCGACGACGCGTATCCATAACTCGCCCCTGTACAGGCAACCGACCAACCCCCAAACTGCTAGCTGACATTCTCCCGCCGTGACGGGGTGGGCCTTGGTCACGCTTGGACGGCGAAGGGCGAAACGAGGAAAGCAGGAAAAGCGGAAGAGGAAACGGTATCGCGGATCTCCGAGTGCTCCTCTCGTATTTCGCCGCTATAAGTCACCGGAACGAGAACCGCGGGGGTGGAAGAATCGGGCGGAGGTTGAATCTATTCGTCGGATTTCCACCTACGCGATGAATTCAACCGGCAAACTCTCGAAGCGCGTATCGGAGTTTCGTCGGGAGAACGGTGAAAGGTTGACATCCTTGAGTTAACGGGAGAGCAGCTGCAACGTGTTTTCTTCTCTCTCGGCTGGAAATATTTCCAGTAGACGCAGAGGGAGACGCGACGCCATGTGCGGAGTGTCCTGTAGGAGGCGCGACGGAAGATAGGGCGGCTGGTCGGCCGGCTGACATTCTCTGATGCCCGATGGGGGTGGGTTTTTCGGTCGCGCTTCGACGATGGAGCTCTCGCCGACGAGGGTAGTCGTGCGGACGAAGTCGAACGCGGGAAATGGAAGGGCGTAAAAGGCTGGTCGAGACTGCAGAGTTGTTTTAACCAGAAACTAAGCATGAATTACGATCCATCCACGTCCCGGTAGAAGGGGCCGAGTTTCCGGTGACCACGATTCTTGTAATACCGACTCGCGCGTTCCCCTTTTGCGTTGTCCATTCTCCTCGTTTAGTTTTCCCTCGTTTCTTTCTTCCTTTTTCCATCTTTACTTTATAAAACCACGTTAGAAACCTATCCGACTAATAAAATTCCATAAAACGAAATCACAAACGAAATCACCCGAAAGATTCGTTATCCGTGGCAAAATCTTTCGAAACATTTTCCCCATTTTATACAGACGTTGGAAGCTCCCTCGAATCGGCGTTTCCCGTATCGTTCGGTTTTCTTCGATGTCGCCTTCGGCGAGGGTAGTTTTGGGGCGGCGGATGAGACGACCGGAGAAGGAGGAAGGTCGGAGGGGTGCCAGAGAGAAAGAGAGAGCGAAAGAGAGAAAGATCGGTAGGGGGAGAAAGTCGGTGGAGGGAAAGCAAACGAGTCGGTGTGCGAGGAGGGGGTTCTCGTCACGGTAGGAGGGGTTGGTTTCAAGGGGGGATTCAGGGTGGGGTGCGCTGACAGCTCGACGCTTTCGTCCGTTCCACGCTCGACAGGAGGATACGGTTCTCTGCACACATTCACTCCGTCGACGCACACACTCGCGCGGCAACCGCGCACACTTGCACGCTCGTACGCTGGTACGCTCGCGCGGAATTGGTCGGAGCTCGCACGCGGTCTCTATATACGCGCGTGTATATACGCGTAGATGGGTATATACTCGTAAGCGTATATATACCGCGCGTCCCTCTTTTTTTCCCGGCGGGCCTCTCTCTCGCTCGCTCTTCCTGCGCGCCGCTCCGTTTCTCCGTCTCCCACACGCGCGTGCACGCGCGCACGCACCGCACGCACACCATCGCGATCCCCGCGTCTCCGTTGGCCGTTACGCGCGCGTTACCCGTCACATTGTGTAGTTTCGTTTCTGTCTGTACTTCTGCCGAGTCGGAGGCTCCGACACCCGCGGAGTCGCGCTGGCTGCATCGGACACCGAGCGGTCGACGATCGTGTCCTCGTCTTCGCCGTCGTCGTCTTCGTCGTGATCGTCAACGGGATTCGGGCGAGCGGAGCGATAGAGAGGAAGAGGGAAGGATCGGTTCGGCCAAGCAAGGAGAGCGAGAAAATTGCTCCGTCCTGCTGGGAATTAGTGGCGCGATGCCGGTGACGGTGACGGTTCTCCGGAGTGCTCGTCCGTCAGATCGTGATCGAAATCGGCGGACACGTGATCGCGCGACGCGACGAACATGAGCCGAGGCTCCACGTGCCCCTCGACGAACTACGTTTCGCGCTCCCGGTTTACTTCGACGCGGTGAGATGCGTGGCGCGAGTTAGTTGCTTCGCTTTCTCCCGGCGACGATGGATGTTTGGTGAAAGAAAAGTGCAGTGCGATCGGTGTTGTTACGTAGGAGGTGATCGATCGAGGAGCGGTCCACGGTGGATTTAACATTGAGGTGGAGAACGTGGTGCTCGCAAAAGGTACGACAGTCTGGGTTTCCTTTAGATCCACGAGTCTTTCATCGACGATCGATCGAGGCGTTTGAGACCTAGCTAAGTTCCCTCGCCGCGATCCGCCGTCCAAGGACTTCGTCTCTCGGGGATATCGAACGTCGCCGGTGCTCGCGCGCCGATCTTATCGAACGAAGAACAGCCGTATCGGTCGCTCGCACGGCTGCCCGCCAATGTTTATCGAATCGAACGAGAACGGATGTCGTTTCTCCGACTACCTTGCGCGACTGCTCTTCTTCGCTTCTTCGACGCGTTAGCGATCGACGCTCGCTCGTGCGCTCCGATTGCGACATTCCGGAGCGAAGAATATCGGAGGAGCGCTCGTTTCGAAGGTACCGGTGATACGCGTCGATCGATCGAAGAAGAGAGTCGCGGGTATTTCAGTCTTTGCAACATAATTCGAGAGCCGGCTCGTAGATAGGCTTGAAATTGGAAACTGCGGAGGTACATTAGGGAGGGTACGATCTTTGCGGACTCCTCGAGATCTTTTGTCACCTAGATTTTTTCTCGGAGCTTGCAAATTTGAACGATAATTCCCCGTCATTTAGCTGGGTCAATCTACAGAATAATTGTTCCGATCGATGTATTTTCCATTCTCTATCTTCCATCAAAATAATCCCCTCGGTGTCCTTCCTCTGTATCAACATCTCCCCCAACACCTTCAAACCCCACCAAAAAAGATCTCCAAATCCCCCATCGCGCCGATCTCTCATTCATCGATCCCCGAGTATCTCTCGGTCATCTCGCACACCTCGTCCGTTCTATTTCCCCGCGAATTCTACCGCTCGCTTCTGCGACCCGTTGCCGCGCTCATCGATGCGTTATATTCCGAGGTGCGCACGCGACTAATTACCTTGGTCTGACTCTTGCACGAGATCCAAGAATTCCGCGTGCTTTCACGAGCGCGAAAACTCTGTTCCGCTCTCGCCGGAAGGGGATATACCCTATCACCATACCCTTATCCGCTCGTCGTGCCAGCGAAAAAGCGACAGTCGCGCGAAAGCGTGGCAAATCGACGACGTTTTACGTCTGCATATCGATACCTACCTGTGTGTACGTAATTGACACTGTTTGCACAGTCTGCCTCCAGCCCGTCGGTTTTCGCGGTTGACAACGTGCGCGATAACGCCGCGACTCGGCTGGCCCGATACACGTAATTGCTGGTCCGCCAGCGAGTCGTGGCTGTGCCTGGTAATGTTAATTAGCCGATAGCCAGCGCGAAGAAATCGTGTTTGATGCGCGACTCGCGCGTCTGTGAGCGTAAGTTGGTGTTGGACGGTGTTACGACCGCCACCGGTATTCTACCTGGGAAAATATCCTGCAAGGAGTGTACGCGAGGATCATGAGAGAAGCGCAGAAGAGGTAGGTGCGCCAGAGTTTCGTGTCTGTGGGAAGGTGACCGTGGAGATTTTGTTGGTTGAAGTTTTCGAGTTTGATGGAGAGTGTCATTGAGGATTTAAATTTGAGAGCGGTTGGATGGAATTGTTGCTTTGACGGTGAAGTTGAGGATTGGTAGAAATGACTAGGAGAGAGAGGTGTGATTTTGTTCGCTGGGAGATTAATTGTTCTAGTTTGGATAGAAGTTTTCATGGTCGACGGAGAATATTTCCTGGATTGAGATTTAATAGCTGTTGGATAGAATTTTTCTTTGACATGGAGACCGGAGAATTGGCAAAAATGATGATCAAGCAAAGAGGCAGTGACGAATAGAACGAAGGTACAATTTAATTCATGTTTCGAAGAATTCGAAGACGAAGCGAACGTCGCAACACCCGTAATATTCTGCGCAAATACATCCAGAACACCTTCAACTTCATTTCCACCGAACTTCGTATCGATACACAAGAATCGACAATATTTCCTAAAACTCCAGGTGTTCCTTATCAGATAATCTCCCAACTACCGAAGACGAAGCGCTCTACCTATTTGTCTTCTATATCAACATACATCCGAGCACGGTAATACAATATTACCTTAATTATACGCCATCCCGTTAAACCGCTTTACCAAACCCACCAAGTAAAATCCCCCAATCCTCGTCTAACCATCGCGTCTCCACTTTCCTCCTCATCCTTCCAATATTACCATTACGAAAAAAAAAAAAAAAAACACTTCCAACCATCGCGGAAATACATCGAGGCGCAAACTTCCAGCAAACTTACGAAAGATCCTTTTTCTCGGATGTCGTCGAGTTCGGCGACTCGGATGTCGGTCGGCAGCGTGGAATCGTTCCCGGATGGCGCGGTTATCTTTCTCCAGTCGCTGGAATGCGGAGACAAATGTCCCGCTAAGTGCGACACCCCCGCATTATCTCGGATTAAAATCTGAAATGCAGGTCAGAGGCGCGGTGTCCGCCGGCCGTGTGCTCCGGCTATCCCGGTAGCACGTGGAGAAGCGCCGAAACGAGCCGACCTCGGGGAATCCGAGAAACGAGTCCTTTAACTCGGTAGCGAGAGGACAGCCGGTCGCTTTATTACCCGAGACCAGATAAGAGAGTCGTCTCGCATAATAATCGGACCGGATCTCGACTCCCTGCGCGATGTTTTTCTTCGAGAGACCAAGGCGAGTGTCGTCCTTCTTTCCTCGTCTCGAGGCGAGTCCTAAAGGAGCGCTGTAATCTTGCTAACTTTGCTTCCTCGATGGCGGAGCACTGGCGAATTTTCTTTTCGAAGGTAGAAATGGATTTTTTTGGAGGAGGTGGGGATTTTTCTTGAAAATTATTCGAGCGAAGGCAGTTCTGGGTTTCCGCTTTGGAAGGATAGATTTGAGAGACGAGATTTTCGGGTGATTTAGGGTTGTAGGGTTCAGTTAACACCTTTTAGTGGGAGAAGGGAGATGAATCTTAATTTGTAGAAAGGAAAACTCTAGGTAGAATGGTATAAACGTTTCAATCTGGCTGCTCGTTAGGCTAAATCTAGCAAGGCAGGCGAAACAATAGTTCCCAATTTTATCAAATAATTCTACAAGATTCTAAAGACACTGTAGAATTATTTAATTCCTCTGATTTGCTTCTTCCATGTTATAAAATTCAATCGATCAATTGTCTTTCTGCGTCCATTCCGGGGTACTTAACGAGCAGCTCTAAACATACAAAATTAATCATTGGCAATTCATCCGTCAAAGGAGCCACCAATCACCGCAAAAGCAGGTTCGCAAAGTCGACGGCGGACAAAAACACCGTACGAATTCAAAAGCGCGGCTAAACGGAGCATTGTCCTAAGCGCCATAATCGCGACTCGAGGAGCAGAGAAGCCGTTTCGATATGGTATCGCGACCGCCATAAATATTTAATGAACCCCCGAACCCTTCCGTTTGACGAGGGTCACCGGTTTAACGGATTAATCCCTGCTCGGATAATCGCCTCGTCTCGATGTTAAGAAACGCGTTTACACGTGATTACATTGTAACATATGCACCTATCGAGGATCGATGGATATCGTAAAAATGAATCTGAAATTATCGGGAAAAAATGGAGCGTAAAATCGTAATGAGATCGGGCATGGAATCGACATAATTTCCACGAGATCTGTCTTATCTAACGGTTACGTTTGCATGGAGATATTCGTTGAGAAGCGAAGAATGCGGGTCTACGGCATTGTCACAGACACGTAACAGTATTCGCACTCGCGCGTAAATATTCCTTTCCATCGTGGAACATTTGCAGCGTGCAAATGTTAATCGCAATCGAGCGAGTCGACTGTTTTTTTTCTTTTTGCTAATTCTATGCCACGTGTCGCACCTACGCTGTTGCCGGTGAATATTACTTGTATCGCGAGATGAAGATTGCAATCGGTATGGGAGAATTAGTTATGCAATTTTATCCCTCCCCGTGGACTGTTTCCGATGACGGAAAGTTTGATGCGCGTTTGAGAAGAGAAAACAAGCTAATAAGGATATAATACTGGTTTTTATCGTGCCTTAATACTCGAATCATTTTATTTTATAAAGTGTTGACAATTTTAAGAAATTCTCGATTCTCAGGGAAATTCTGTCAAAGTGGTTGTCATACTCTTTTCAATATCAGCTGATATTAAATATTAATTTTTCTCCACACTGTCAGTAATTTAGTTATTCCCGAAAATTCTCTACAATGTTAGTTGCATCCAAGAAACATTTGATATCAGTCAGTCTCACATAAATAACCGAAATGCAACTTCCTCTCAACAATTCCTGTGCCTTTTAATCAATCTTCCCGGCGACGTAAACGGGTCAATCGTAAAATTCTCACGTAAAAGATCGTATCTTCGCTCTCGCAACCTCGTATCTTCATGGCCGATGAATTTTGGAATTTCGTCTCGCATTTGCGACGCGACCGCTGCAAAACCCGAAATTCGAGGGTGATTCGGGACACCGGAGGCCATCGCGACGCGGGTGAAGACGCTCCGCTGCGCTTCTGATTTAGGGGAATCGTGGCCATGGGGTCGATGTTGGGGGGTAGCTTAGAGAAGACCGTTGTGGGAATGAGAAACTGCGAGAAAGCTGTACGGGCGGAGGACTAAAAGGTCGAGAGAGGAACGAAAGGTTATCGGTGTGAGAATCGTCGAGACCTCGGTGTCGAATTAACAGGAAATTTCGAGCGACTCGATTCACAAGCGGGGAGACTTTTGATACAAAAAAGGAAGATTCTAAAGTGCCGACTATGTTTATAAATTTATCAGTTTTTTTTAAAGGGTTCTCAGTATTTTTTTGGAACTTTAATTCTCTGGAATTCTTTTCGTTTTTCTTCAAACCGTGGAAAAGAAGTGCTCTGATAAAGCACTATTGCGACTTTACATTTTTTTAAATTACTCGTTGTATAGTTTAACAAGAGAAAGATGATTCTTGAAGTTTAATCTCTAAGTTCATCCCGGTACCTGTTACCTAACCGGAAATCACGTCTTGCGCTTTAGTTTGCAATTTTTCTATTCGATAACTCGCGAGTTTCACGTGAAAATAGTCGGAAATCGTCTAGGAAAAACGTGCTCCCGACATTTCCCAAGGAGTACCGGCTCTCCGAGTTTTCCTACGATTGCATCGTGTTTATGCCGAGACGTAGTTTCCTTTGCTGGACTATTTTCACCGCATCGTCGTCGTCGTTGTCGTCTCGCATGACCCAACACGCCGGTTTTCCTTGGAATATTTCGTCCCAGTGCGACTTCAGCCAAACAAGTTTTTCTGGGAGCCGTCATATTACGCGCAATGTCCATTTCCTAAGCCGGAACTTGGGAATTATAAGCGATAAAATGCAACGAGTTATGTCACACAAACGAAGCGGCGTCTTTGAATTTTCTACTGTTCCTGCAATTTTTACATGTATCAGTAAAACGTGGAAGAAGTTTTTCCGATGCCAATTATTGCATTTCCCCTCGATATTAATATTTCTGAGTCCTCCACTCTTCATTATATCCTACATTATCGCTCTAGATTCCTTGTTAATAAATTTCAACTCTAGTTGGTATCCTTATTTCCTTCAGAATCCATAATTTTAATCCTGGACCATTGAAGTTATGCCTGGCAAACGATCTGAAGTCTCGCTGTATGAGGCACGGGGTAAGAGGAAATCCCCACCATATCGTTCCAGAAAACCTGAGATCGACTAATGGCAACCGAAAACGCAATACTTATTTCGTTGTTCCCATGTTAGCATCGAAAATGACGTCAGAACGGGGGATGTCTCTATTCGTCAGGCGAATCAGAGCGAATCACAGGCCAGAGGACTTCTTTCCTTTGCGAGGTTTAAACGTACACATCACATTTCTTTTCAATCCTAATATCAAAGACATCGAACTCTACCATTTGTAATTCCCATTCTTCACCCTCAACGCAACCTCCTTCTTCCACATTCCGCTCCATTAACACGATCATATCACCAAGATTCCACAGTTTCATCCAATTCCCGCTCCAGCGCCCGCATCATCCCCCATATCTACTCGAGAAACTTCCCAGCGGTGAAGTCATGCGGCTGCCCAAAGTTGCACCCGCTATTCGACGATCAGAGGCTGCATCCCGCAACCACCGCAACTACCTCGATTCCGTATTGTCTCGTAATAAAAGAAAAAAAAAGGGGACGATCGATTCATCGATCCAAAGAGACGAAAAAAAAAAGAACGATCCACCGGAGAGCAACGTAACCGCACCAAAGGAAAGGAATCACCGTAACAACGGGGATTACACGCACGCGAGCAAACCGAATCGCGGAGAAAGTGATAGACGTTCCGAGGTTCGAATGATGTTTCTAATGATGCGAGCGGCGTTTTCAAGCGCGATAAATCATGGTAGCAGCTCGTAAACCGTAAGGGAGCCGGGTATATGTATCAATGCGGACACGCGAGTGGGGTAAAAGCGGCGAAGGGGCGAAGGGAGAAGAGGGAGGAGGAGAGAGGAGGTGGAAAGAGGCTCGATATATATCGTGCTAACGTTTATGCCGCGGTATGAATGGAACGCTTTTGCGGAGGATACCTCATAGGCGCTGGTTAACAGAAATATTTATTGCCTTTCGAACGGCTATCGCTACCGGCGCACGCGCGGGACTATCTTGCTCTCGTGGAATATTGTTAAGTCTCTCGCCGGTGATTTTACCGCTTTTTAACGCCCCGAGGAGTGATACGTGTTTGCTTTTGTAAGCTTCTTGTCGCGCTTGCCGATCGAGAGGTATAAACCGGGTGATTAGATGGTTTTTAACGAGGTGCTTTGACTTGCCGCAATGTTTCACTTGGTGGAAGATACTTCCCGATCATTTTGGTGATTCTTGTCGATGGATTATTTGCTTTTGTTTTTTACATCATCATAGCTCGAGGAATTGCTGATAACACGATTGAAAAGATTGATCCATTTGGAGAGATATATTTAAGACAAACTCCTGCAAGATTAATTCTTCAATTTTACTCCGCGAAGTTCGAAAATATTGTCAAATAATAACAACGATCGATAGCAGAGTCCTAGTAAACCGCCGGAAATATTTTCTCGTCATTTCTCATACCCCGATGAAAACAAGAGGGTATCCTCCCTGAAACATCCGCCAGCGCGTGGCGCGAAATTCAAACGCTCCCCGGCTTTGTTCTCCTTCGTCCTTGATTCCGCCCCTCCCTCTTCTTCCCGTTATCTCCGTCGGTCTTCCAATTTAATTAAGCACGCTCTCGGAGCTCGTAGGAGGAGGAACTTTCGATATTAGGCCCTGGGCGTATCTATCGGCTCGAGCGAGCAAGCTCAAACTCCGATCCCTTTCTCCCTCTCGTGCACTTACGCGCTGGAGGCGCTCGTCCTGCCGCCCTTGGAAATCTCTATGGGTGATCTCGCTTCCAAAGCTCAACCAAGAGAGAGAGAGAGAGAGAAAGGGAGAAAGAAAGAGAAGCGAGAGAGAGACAGAGAGAGGGAATATATACGTGTCTGCGCGTGCATGGGGTGAGTTTGCCAGCCTTTGTTCACGGCGTCGGATCTGCCGGGCTTTTCGTGGCCCCTCTACCCAGCCATCCGGTAACCCTCCGTCCGACGGTGAGCGTCGCGACGCCTCCTCTTCCCTCTCCAGCCTCCTGCCCGCTCCTCCTGGAGCTGCCTGCTCCGCCGCGGCCTTTGTGCTCTTGTCAACTTGTCAAACTACCCCTACCGGCGGCTCTGCCGAGGCAGCATCCAATACCAACCCCCGAACCAACCGCTTCGTGCTTTCCACCCTCCTCTCCGATATCTACTCCACCCAATTTCCTCCTTTTCTCCCTTCTGTCCGTCGCACTTCCACCGTCGACCTTTTTGCAACCCTCTGCCTCGTTCCTACGAGCGCTTTCCTGTCCGTCATGAGACTTACACGGATGGAGCGCGTTTTTAGGGTGGAAAAGGAGGGTGGTTCTTGGCGGTCCGTGGTTTGTCTTGGTTTTTCTTCGATCAGGTATTGCGAGGTTTTATATAGCTTCGGTATAACGTTCTGATACTGTTGAATGCTCGGATTTTAAGTGTTTTATTTTGTGCGAATGATAGTAATGTTAGTCTGCGATTGTGAAAGTGACGTAAGGCACAGATTTGGGAAATTTAACTTGAAACAGTGATCCGTTTAATGATGTTTATAGTTATCTCGTTACACAGAAGTCAATGCACTATCGAAAACCAAAGAGTAAATATGTGAAGACGAAGAATAAATTACTTAAAAGACTGTCATAATTACGGACACAGATAATCTGAACAGTGTAAAGGTTTGACATGTTGTTTACATATGTTCAAACAAGTTAAGAATTGTACCCATCAAGACACTGAGAATTTTCTGCTCTATTTTCGTACCATGGTAGAATAATTATCGCTCGGTAATTATAGAGCAATGAAAACTAATAAGCAAGTAATAATATATTTGCAGAAATCTGCGAACCGCCGTTCCACGAGCGCGCCACGTACATCCGAGCAGTCGACAACAAGTTTCTTGTAAAATGCATAACCCGCATGCATTTGAGCGCGATGCAAGATAATCGACTTCCCATTTACTAATTATGCCTGTTAATTGTATAATATTTGTAAGCGGTTGTATCTACAACGCGAGCTTGAGTTACGTAAATGCTAAACGTTCCTCCGTTCCGGACATTTTCGCGATTATCATCGTGCGATTATCTCATCCAGGAATGACTCGCTAATTTGGCAGCTTTAAATAAATTTTCATTTTTCCGTTCTTTAACCTGTCACGTCGCGTAATACGAACAAACAGTTATAGATACTTTCTTAGATCGTTTCATACTTTTCGCGCAACGGAAATATTTCGACGTGTTATTTATACTCTCGGCGTTTCGTCGCCTCGTTAAAAACCCGTACCAATAGTATGCAGTATCGCAGAGTGATTTATCGCGTCGCACAACGTGAATCGGCAATCGTACATTTTTTTTTAAAATAGTTTCCCTCTTTTTGCAGATCACAATGCTACTGTATAATTATTTACATTCTTGTCATTCCTTCGTCTTGCTGCTTGACTCCATATTGACAGGATAAATATCGCCCTGATATATACCGCCTCATGGTAAAAACTGTCAGAGACATTTTTTAAAATTTTGCATCCCTTCGTCGGCTCGCTAAAATTATAAGCCTACATTCATATCACACGAAATCTTCCCGTGGCAAAAATCAAAGGTCAGAAGATCTAACAAGTACTCTTCATCCTTCCATCGCTCAGCAAAAATTAAAATTGATACCTTCGGCCTGGTTTTAGTTGTTTTGTATTTACACATTTTTTATTTCAACTCCTATGGTCATTTTTTAGGAAGCTTCCGAACCATGTAGGATACGACAGATATCACAAGGGAAAAATTGCAAATTTCCTAAAGATAATTTAAACACGAGCTTCACTTCCTCATCCACCATAGCTCTTTCAGCCTCGTTCCATCTCTGAGATCAGCTCGATACGACACAAAATCTCTTTCCAACCTCGTCACCCACCCCGAACTAGTCTCGCCATGAAAAAGCAACCCTCCCCGCGTTCGCAGTCGCGACGCGAATTAACTCGACGTAATTATTTCAAAGTCTCGCCAACCGGAGGCCGAGGGCGGGGGTGGCGAAGCTGGCTGGAATTTTTGAATCACCTCGTACAAGCTGTCCGTGCTGAGAGCGAAGGAGACATACGGTGAGCGAAACTTCAAGCCGAGCTGAACTCGTGCAACGTTCTGGCCGAGTGAGCGTGGAGGTTGATTTATAGGGTGGCGTCAAAACTTTGTACTCTCCGACGTGTCTCGGCGGTCTTATAGGTGCCCTCCTCTTCCTCCTTCTTCTCCATCCCGTTCTCCACCTCCTCTGTATCCTCTTCGCGACGAAATAAAGGCTCACCTTCGTAATTTTAGGTCCGCTTGTCGCGCGTTCCGCCGCGAAGACACGCGTCTCTCGCGTTCTTTGCTCTTTCATTATTTACGACCACCGGCAAAGCACTTTGACGATCGAACATTGGCGAGAAGTTCCAACGCGTTCTTTTTCTTCTGGCTAACGAGAAGGTCGTTCTTCTTATTTTATTGACAGGTATTCGAATATGGATATCAAAATATTGAATTAATTATTGGCAGCTTTAGAATTCCGGAATAGATAAGAAAGTAATTATTGCAATAATCATGGAAAAGTACTTTGAGAATCGAACATTGGCGAGAAGTTCCGACGTGTTCTTTGCTTCTGGCTAACGAAAAGGTTCTTATTTTATTGACAGTAATTCGAATAGTGTTATCAAAATATTTAATTAATTATTGGCAGTTTTAGAATTCCGAAATAGATAAGAAAGTAATTATTGCAATAATTACGGAAAAGCACTTTGAGGATCGAACAGTTGCGAATAGTTCCGACGTGTTCTTTTTTCCTGGCTAACGAAAAGGTTCTTATTTTATTGACAGTAATTCGCATAGGGTTATCAAAATATTGAATTAATTATTGGCAGTTTTAGAATTCCGAAATAGATAAGAAAGTAATTATTGCAATAATTAGGGAACAGCACTTTGAGGATCGAACATTTGCGAGTCGTTCCGACGCGTTCTTTTTTTCTGGCTAACGAAACGGTTCTTCTTATTTTATTGACAGGTATTCGAACAGGGATATGAAAATTGTGAATTAATTATTGACAGTTTTAGAATTCACGAGAGCTTCTTTTTCTAATGGTCTAGGACTTAAGCTTAGGTTCCAAGTAACTGAAGCACCGCAAAGGAAAGTAGGGCAGTTTTATCCAAAATACTCGTTTAGTTGCAATTGCGCGCGCCAACGTCAACATCGGAGCCAAAAATTTCAAATTTCACCCCGTCATTGTTTTGAAAATCACGAAGGGACAGCGGAAAAATTCCTGGCATTATCCAACTTCCTCTCGCCGTTGCCAGATAGCATTTCGGCTGTTTAACACGAAAAGCACCCCGGTTAACAGGGTTTATCGTCGCTTCCTAATGAATAAACTTTAAGTCCGCGCGTAACAAAGGATTCCCCGGGTGTTGCAGAAGCTCGCGTATATCTCTCGTCTCATTGGTCAACCACGCGTCCATAAATTATGAATTATCCCGGCGCCCATTCTCGGCCAGGTTGTCCCTCCGGAAAGTAACTGGCTTGCATCATGAATTCTAATTACCTGCTTTAAATCGCGAGAAAATAGTATTACGCCATCGTTACCGTGAATCAAAACAATTAGCTTCCGAGTCCTTTGTTTCACTCTGGGCTCGATTCGTTGAGAGAAATGGTGTCCCGGGTGATAGATGGAATTTTTTAATTTTTCCTGCAATTTTTAACCTTTTTCAAAGCTGAGATTTTTGTTTGAATGTAAGACAATAAGATTTATTTGTCAACGCTCGGACTTCCAATTAATTCAAATACCTCTGCGAAATTTTTCCTATATAAGATATCGTATTACGCAGAGTTCATAACAGTTAGAGGCGAAGAGGTGAGTTCTGAAAACTATTAATCACATTAAATGGTCGTGTTTCAATTATACTGTTAATTGAAGCATTTTTCGGCGCGAAAGAGTTCGTTTGGAATAAGTTCCGCCAGTTTACGTTGGACTAGGAGATACCAAGCTGCTTTGGAGATATCCGACTATTAACGGTAACGTGGTATCTAGATTTTGCGAAATCTCGATGCCGGCTTTTGACCCGTTTATTCCCGAGTGAAACTCGACATTCTCATAAAACGAGCGGACGTATTTTATTCTTGCTACGCGATAGTTTCACGACCCGAGATCGTATCGCTTGCAACCTCTCTACGTGGACACGGGCTCGCAATTATTTAGAGCACTGTCGGTCGTTTCAAAATTCCTTCCAGCAAAATCACTCCTCGTTGAAATTTCTTACCATATCGGACACTACCTTCTCTGTATCAAAACTGCACTCCAAACGGAAACTAATGAGCTCTTCTGAAATCGAATGCGACTCTACAATCTTTAAATATCCGTATTAATTTATTAATGGGTTTTGTAATTAAAGCAGGAAAATTCCGCCACCATATATGTCTCAGATCTACTGATTTCTGCCACCTTTCCTAAATGGCAATCATCGAAATTCTCAAACACGAATTACAACTCCAGCTTCGCAAACTCCCACTGTTTCCTGCTTTCGCAAAATTCCCCGAGATTAGGCGATCCTCGAACTTCTACGGTCGAACCCAAAAAGAGAAAGCTCGACCGCTCTAAATTTCGACTCGCCCAAGGTCAGTGAAAAAACGTTTTCACGAAAAAATGTGAAAGTTTCGTAGCCACTGTTCTCGGGATCTTGCAGCGTTTCCGTTTAGGTGTGTCGGTGTTAGGCGAAAGTAGATAAAGAGCCGCATGGCCCATCCGGTGCTCCAGGGGTAGCACGAACTTGAAGTTTCTCGAGATTCCCAGGCACCCCGTTGCGAAGGAGACACGCAAAATTCGGCCAACTCTCATTTGGGTCAGCGGATCCTTGGATCCTTCTTCCAGCGTTTCGCCTGTTTTCTCTTTTCTCTGTTTACGGATTTTCACTTTCCGTTGCGAGATATTTCCACCGACTTGGATGGATAACGGGATGACGTTGAAAAGAGATCGTGCGATCGTGGTGACAGGGGTTGCCGAGGATTCGTTTATTTATGTGGTAACACTTGAAAAAGAGGAATGAAGAGGTGGACGAGATTATCAACATAGTTATTTATATTTTATAAGAAGTATCTACTGTATGGTGTCCCTATAAATTTAGAAATTTTTTATAAAAATAGGCAGAAGTCATTTTGATTACCGTGGTAGTTCGTGTTAACGATTAAATATATTTTATTTCCTTTGCGGAAAATATTGGGGTATCTTTTACCTCTTTTTATGTCGGCCCTGTGCTGTAGACAGACTTTGAGTAATTAAAGATTGATCGAACTACAAGATAGATATTTTCTGTGCGCGATATCGTCCCTGATATCGTAAAGGCCAAGGAACAGGTCCACAATGATACATTAGGAACTACCAAGGTATTTAATTATTAAAATGTTCGTTAATAATCTTCGCGAACGACGAAAAAAGCTGCCCCGACAAACGGCTACGGTGCTCGCGGTCGAAGTAAGTTGAAAACTGATAAACGAGGGAAAAAAATCGTGTCGGGGGTGCAAAAAAGGCCGCGAGTGTAATACATATCGTCGGATAGCAGAACGTCGGTGGGTTTATCTGCGACGTTCATGGCCGACCGTTTCGACCCTCTTCATCCCCTAGGCCGCGAACCACCCCTTCTGCCGAGAGATGCCCCGTTTCCCCGAGGTCCACGCGAGGTGCGCGTATCTCTGTTTATTAAATATGCCCGCGGTCTCGGGGCAACGGCAACGAGCTCTTTCGACCGCTAAAATAATCAACGCCGCCATAATTCTGCGCCTTTTTCGCTCGCCGACGTTAAAAGGGACGCGGTAGGATTTTTTTTCGGGACACTCGAGGACGAACTTTCACAATTTTCACCGCGTGTCATTTAAAACGTGCTTACTCCAATTTCCCGAGTTTCCGGAATAACTGGAATAAACGAGAGAACATAAATTAACCCTTTGGAGGTTCGTATCTCCTTCCAGCATCCAGCTACCCTCGACCTTCCTGCTCGTCTTATCTAATTTTCTATCAATTTATTTTCCACTTTACAATTTCCCAATAATTTTCTACCCCCCTGCAAATGTCGTTATTGCGATTTTCCGAGTTTCCGAAATTGCTAAAATACATGAGAAAACATAAATTAACCCTTTGGAGGTTCATCTCTCCTTCCAGCGTCCAGCCACCCTCGACCTTCTCCCTCGTCTTACCGATTCTTCTATCAATTTATTTTCCACTTTACAATTTCCCAATAATTTTCTACCCCCTGTAAATGTCGTTATTGCAATTTTCCGAGTTTCCGAAATTGCTAAAATACATGAGAAAACATAAGTTAACCCTTTGGAGGTTCATCTCTTCTTCCAGCGTCCAGCCAGCCTCGTCTTATCTAATTTTCTATCAATTTATGTTTCACTTTACAATTTATTATTTTTAATAACTAACTTTTTTTTCATTAACTTATTAACTAAATCATCCTCTGCCACACACTCCCATAAAATATTGCATAATTCCCCATCAGTTTCCCTTAGGCAACAAAATGAAAAATGAACGAGCAATCAAAGATTCAAATGAACCCGGTAACTTCCACCTCCACGTTGATCCGACCGGCGAAATCCTCGCAGGATCATCCGCAAGAGCATCGAGTTGTCCTTATTCGAGAGGAAAGTCCCTCGGCGAGATCCACGGACGAGTTTCTCGGGCTGATTTCGTAATCGACCAGCCGGAGGTCGGTCGACACGCACACTCGGGGACGACGTGGTCGTATAGGACGCAGGATCAGGACAACGCGTGTCCGGTCTCTGGACAACGCGGTGTCGGGGTATCCTCGGACTCAGCTGACGGCACCGTCGGTAGGGGAAATGGAATTACGGATGCGCCGTGCGTGCCGGTTCGCGGAGAGCGGCATAAGCTATTGGGCGGCCGGCTTTTGAGCGGCCTTGCAAACTGGTTTCCTGCAGCCCGACTCGATTATGCTAATCGCATATGCATGTTAGCATTTGGTTGATCCGCTGGCAAACGTGCGTGTCCTGATTCCCTATCTTTCTCTCTCTTCTTCGCGCCGTTACCCGGTGTCCTTTCTCGTTTGACTCTTGGTTTTACGACTCTTCGACTTTCTACGGTTGAGCTTCTCCAACTCTTCCTGGTTGTTAGGTCTTTAGGATTTTTAACGATTTCAGGTAGCTGGATGTTTCTTTTTTTCTTTAGACTCTTGTTTTTCAACTTTTTCACCCACTGTAAATTTACAACTTTGCAGGCCCTTCTAACTTTGTGATGGGAGATAGCGGAAGAGCTGGGCGAACTGTTATCGTTTCTTTCTTGAAAGTCACATTTTGCAGGCGCTTACAAATCGATTGGAATTATTTATCAACACTGACCGTACCGGAACTACCTGTGTAGCTGTTCTGTCCGTAGCCTATTATTTCACCGGTTATGAAATAACGGTTATACTACTGCAAAAAAGATACAAGAGATTGTCAGGTGAATATAGGAAAGAATTCTGAAAACAGCGTTTAGTTAATAATACAAAAATTTGCATATTTTCATTCTATTTAGCTGATCATTTGACTGAGTATGGTGCGATTAGTGTTAAAAGGCGGGTACTTTGTCTCCGCCCTTCCTTTCGTACCTTTGAGTGCACCTTGGACCTACAATATTCCCCATTGGCGAGAAAAAGGGAGAAAAAAGTAACTTCAGGCCCGGAGATCCTTTCGATCGGTGACTCGAAACCTTGATCACGAGGACCCTTCGGTGTCGTCCTTCCAGCAGCTGGACATCGTACGCTTAACGGTATCCTCGTAGGATTCTTAGTCGGCGATGCAGCTACTTGGGTGTCCTGCTCCCTCCGTTATTTCGGGACGCATTTCTACCTTTTTTCTCCCTTTGCGGACCAAAATGCCGCGATTATCGTGAGCCACGAATGCGTGAAAGCTCGTGGGATATCGAGATCAAGATGAACGATGTTGAGGCTACGAAACTTGTGATTAGGTACTTTATCGAGGTTCAGATCGTTGCGCTGGTTCGCCTGAGTTGTCTGAGGTCAAAGTTGAATCTACAAAAAATTGAAAAAACTCTCGAAGAGCACATTAAATATGAAATATTCGATGTAGAAGAGATTCAGCCAGTCGGAGGCAGACGGAAACTTGCTCTCCTTCCGTCAACATTCGCACGAAGGAGACCACAAAGTGGGCAACCATTTTTCATAATTATGTAATATTTTTCGTCGTTAATCAGTACAGTACGATTACCATCGTCTTACGGACTAAAATTACAACAATCTTGATACATCGGTACGATAATACGATGGAATTAATGTTAATGCATTCTCGGTATCTGTAGTTGCGACGGCGCGCTTTGACGTTGGTACGCGCGCAATCGAAGTGTTTCTTGTCATACTCCAATTACCGCACTTTGCGCACGATATTCTTGCATATTTCGCTGGAGTCAGTCGTAAATTACACGAGAGTGTCACTTTGAGACGTCAAAGAGGAAACGCACTGTGGGAAACGCGGAATAATTTGTATTTATCTGCTGTATCTATCTTTGTTTATCCTTACAAAAAATTAATCTTAAACGGAGGTCAAAGTTACTTGACCCATCAACTACGTTAAATGTTTCACTACTTTATCATTTCTAAGAAGTAGTTCCACTATATTACAATTATAACGATATTAGTTTAAGCTAAGATTATTAACAAATACAATTTTTCCAATTTTTCGCATGCACCACCTCCATGATCAGCTGCACATATATAAAAAATTCCCAAATTCATCTGGTATATTTTATAATTTAAACAAATACCAGCGTCTATTTTAATTCCAAAAAATGAACAATTAAATTCCACTATCAGTTTGCGCATCTCAGTGCTACGAACAATGAAAAATCTAATAGAAACGTGACGAGAGGAACACTCAAAAACATGCCGGCACTCCGCGCGATAAATATTCCAACAGAGAAGACCGCCATTACTCTTTCGCTTCAATCCACGATAATGTAAGTGCATCCGAAAGCGTTGTCGGTTTACGAGCTTCTTGAAGTTTACGAGTTTTTAACGACTGGCACGAGCTACGAGTCCCATAACTGTCAAATCCAAGTGCCATTTATGGGCCGACGATCTTCGGTGGACCAGCTGTCCGCGATATCGCGTCGTTTATTTAATCCGCTCGTTTCATCTACGTTCGACGACGACGACGATGACGCGTGTAGTATACACGGTGGCCATCGACGATCGTTGCTCTTTTTTTTCCCGTCGGTTTTCGCGTATCCTGCAATTGATGTGAAACTTTTATTACCTATCCGTGACGTTTTTATCGTTCCATTAGTGACCATTATCTTTTGAAATTGATTCGACGCGGTAACTTTCAATTCTTCCGTGATGGGCTATTAGTTCGGCGATTGATTCCGTTTTTTTTAAAGGAAGGATTAGAATTTTCCCACTCTACAAAAGAAATTGTTTTGAAGGATGGAGGATTGATTTTATGGTGTTTTATGGTATTTTCGTGATGGTAGTATCAGTAGTATTCGTATCAGATGAATAATTGTTTATTGGATGAATATATTTTAGACCAGGGGATAATTTTTTAGGGTTAGAAATCGGTTAGGTCTGGGGAATTAAAATATTTTGATAGTAGAGTTAATAAAATATATTCGAATTACCCTTTTTGTTTTTATGCACCATATAAAGGGTGATTACTCTTGAATTTTATTTATATTTGTAATTATTTCTGCTTGAATTTCTCTATAATCTGCAGTTATCCTAACCTAAATTTGTCTATGATCAGAGAACACAGTTAGGATGCAAGGGGTTAAAATCAGACAAGAGGGTCAATGAGGATCGGCGTTGTTAATCGTTCATCGAGACGGAGGGTCTTTGTACTTCGATCTGCCGCGATAAACGGCAATTTAGCTTGGAAGACAAAGAAATTCCTCGGCAGGAGCCATTTTGTTAACTAGAGGCCATCATAGCTGCCTGACGTCACTTCCATATCCAACTATGGCGTCACGTGACGCTCCACCCTGTTTTCAATCACCTTGGCCCCGAACCCACCCAGCTGTCAGACACGCTCCACCCCGTTTTTTCCAGTTCTTTCCGGGCTATCGCCATCGCCATCTGCCGGCAATAATATGAACTCCTTAGACCTTTAAATGGTCAGTTAGTTTATGCCTCTTCCGGTCGGTGTCACCACCAAACGAAGCCTAACGAACGTACATGGGGGTTAACGGTTTAAAAAGACCGCTCGATTGCTTGCCCAGACGTTGGTACGACTGGCTGCGGACTAACTTCTTCATCTCGTCTCTCTTCGTCTAATTCAGACACCAAATTCGATGGTATTAGGTCCAGTTGCAAACGATATTACTTCACATAGTAACGAACTTTCTTGAAGGCCCGGAAGCCATCTTGTTTTTAAGTCCTAGGCCAAGCAATCACAGTTAAGACCGAAATGGAGAAAGAAGGAGCTAAGTTTCTATGAAATTATCTGCTATTTCAGGATCTAACAACTATTCTGTATACTCGATCCATCACCGCGAAAGATTAAACCTTCAATTCCAGTAACATCGATCAAAAACTTCTCCAACAATCCGTAATCCAACCTAATCCAAAAATCACTTTTCACTTCGCACAAATCCCAAACCCCTCTCAGACACCTAACGAGACACCTTTAAACCCACCCGTAAAAAGTCCAATAAGACGCAAAAAGGTCCTCGGAGCAAAAAGAATTGCCAGCGGAAAGAGGGGCGCATTCCTAGATCGAGGGTGGTACTCGAGGAAGAATAAGTAAATGCGAATCGGTAGAGCGGGAATTGAGTTAAAATCCTGCAAGAGGTAGAATTTATACGCGCCGGAAGGACGAGGGGTTGCCGGGGGGTGGTGTGGGAGTACGGAGCGCATGGAATCGCTATCGGCGGCCATTCATCAATCCGGGGAATCAATACGCTGGAATTAATGAAAGCGCCGCGCGAACAGCGAGCTAGCGGCCGGAATGTTAATCGCGATCGTCCCGCTCTCGTCCGAGCCGTTCTCGTGTACATCGAACTCCCAAGGGCCCCACCTCCACGTCCAACCCCAAACCCTTTTGACCTCCCCTTCCGACGATTCCACATCCGCCCCCGCTTCCAGGCTTTTCTCTTTCGCATCCCTCCCTCCCCGTTCTCCGCTTCCTGTCCCAATACAAAGCACGCATTGCAGTCCGATTCATGCTGTGCATTCTATTTCTGTCTCAAGAATCGTCTCTCTCCCTTTGCCCTCTCCCTATTTCCGGTAAGCAGCGCAGGAGGAACCGTTTTTACGCGGTTCGTTTCCGCGAGACTGTCCCACGTCTGTGTTCGTTCCTTGTTCCGAGATTCATTATGGAGGAACCGGTCCGCTCTGATGTTGCGGACAACGTGACTCAGAGAAGGAACTTTGAACCTTGGGCAGAAATGTGACGTACAGTCGGTATGGAAGATCGCGACTATCAATCGGCAGATCGGTGAAACTGTTCGGGAGTTTGGCGAGATCCGGCCGATAAGGGACCGACGAAGTTTCGATGGCGGGACATAGGGGGTTGTAGGGTATGGAAGTTTGAATTTCTTGAGGTTTTATTTTCTGCACATCTATGATTGGCTTGCGGAGTTTTGCATATCTGTGACAATATCTTGAAAGTGCTGAAATACATAGAGTATATGGTATAAAACGACAAATTAGCGTTCAACAGGATGACTATCCGAAAGATGAGACTATTAGAGAAACTTAATCGTAAGTAGATCCGATGTACTTACGATTATACCGTTTATAATTTGTACCAAGAGGAAACTTCTGAAATTGTATATTTATTTCATAGTATTAAGACCGATTTGAGCAGACCGTATTGAAATACGTTGCATAAGTTCAAAGAACTCGGCCATATTGCGTCCTTTAACGGCCCGCAGGAAACCCTTGCTAACGAGTACAGCAAAAAATTAGTACGCGAGGAGGAAGGGAATCTCGGCGAAGCGTTCAGTAGCCATGCTGCTTAATGGATGGGAATTTTTCCAAATTTAACGATCGTTTAGCCCGCCCACACAGAAGGCCGTAACAAGTTCGGCGTCTGGGTGATGGCCGTCACCGTGACGAGCACGTGTGCACCTCGCCTTCTGTCACTCAGAGTCAAACTTCGCTCGGTTCGTTCAGTACGTCTGTCAGATCGGCAAGGCTTTCGCTTCTGCCGACAGTGAGTGACGTTTTTCTTCCTATCTTTATTTAAAAACAACGTATTCGCGTAAGTTTCGCATCGACTACCCTAATATTTGAATTTCGCGGTTGTTGTATCCGAAAGGAACTTAAAGAAGGGAATTGGTTTTTTCCCGCTCGCGGGAATTTTGAAAGTGAAATTTAGAGGAAAAGGGAAACTACGTGAAAGTTTGTAATGATATTCCTCGACGAGATTTATTTGCGTTATTTTAAGGTCAGATATGGTTGTTCTTTTCATTGTTGAATCGCAGGATCTCGTTTCAATGAAATAACGGATTCGTCCTTGTTCCAGGTGCGGCGTAACTTCGTTAGCAGGGTGGACAGAGGAACGGAACGTGTCTGGAGCGGCTTGGCGCTTTGAACGAAGGTACCACACCGAAGAAGAACTCTGATTACCATCTACCCCCTCCCCCCCTCCCTCCCTCGCGTACGAGTTATTATCCCCGACCTCCCGCAGCTCGATAATTCGAGTGGTTCTGTAGTGCTCCAGTTTAAGATTTTTCTTTCCTCCTTCGTGAGCCCAGTGTGATAAAGTCCAATGATACGTAAGTGATTCGCGGTGATGGTGGTGTGATAGGAGTTAAGTGTGCGCGTGTCGTCGTAGAGTGCGTGAGAAACAGAGAGAAGAATAGTCGAGCGTGAGAAAACGGATGCGGAGCAATCGTCGTAACGTAGAAGGAAAAGGGTGATACGTCGAGAATCCATGTAAAAAGTACGGCTGCCAGGGTTGTCCGTACGAAGAGTACAAATATTCAATTTCAATTTAACCCGGACGAGGAAGAGAGCAGGAAATTCGATCGTGGTGACGAAAGCGCGATAGACATAGACAGAAAGAAGGAACACGAGAGAGATATATAGAGACAGAGAGAGAGAGAGAAAAGTGAAAGACAAAAAGAGCGAGAGACAGTTGAGAGCAAGTAAAAAAGGCACAGAGGTGGCATTAGCAGGTGGGACAGGTGGGACAGTAGCATGAGTTCGTACTTCGCGAATTCGTACATCCCGGACCTGCGTAATGGCGGGGTTGAACACCCGCATCAGCATCAGCAGCACTACGGTGCCGCCGTCCAGGTGCCCCAGCAAACGCAGTCGGTTCAACAGCAGTCCCAGCAAGCCGCGGATCCTTGCGACCCAAGTCTCCTGCGTCAAGCAGTGCCCGGCCATCATTATGGAGCGACGGGTAATCAACAGGACATGCCCTACCCGAGGTTCCCGCCGTACAATCGAATGGACATGCGAAACGCGGCCTACTATCAGCACCAGCAGGAACACGGGAGCATGGATGGCATGGCGGGTTACAGGTCGACCTCCCCAAACACCGGCATGGGACACATGGGACATACGCCGACTCCAAACGGACATCCGTCCACTCCCATTGTCTACGCCAGTTGCAAGCTTCAGGCGGCCGCGGTTGATCATCAGGGTAGCGTGCTCGATGGACCGGACAGTCCGCCTCTCGTCGAGCCTCAGATGCACCACCAAATGCACACTCAACACCCTCACATGCAACCGCAACAGTCGCAGCATCAGCAACAGCAATCGCAGCATCAGCATCTTCAGGCGCAACAGCAACACATGATGTACCAGCAGCAACAGCAGACGCAAGCAGCGACGCAGCAGACTCCAGCGGGAATGCATCCTCAGCAGCAGCAGCAACCTCAGCAACATCAGGGGGTGGTCACGTCGCCGCTTAGTCAGCAGCAACAGGGCGCTCCTCAGGGTGCGGCTAGTGCCAACCTACCGAGTCCGCTCTATCCGTGGATGAGAAGTCAATTTGGTAAGTTTGCTCCGTTATCTTTCCACGGTATTTTTCCGATCAAAGTATCCCTGTTGTTGCGACGAATTTAAGTCGGTTTTGTTGATTGGGTGTTCGATTGAGTATCGTTTCAATTTTTTTTCTTTAACACGTTCAATGCCACCAATTTCGCTGGTTTCATCATTTCCACCGAACCGAAACTGTTTCTATTAAAATCACATCTTTATAGAATAGAAATGTTAAAAGTAAGAATAGATATGTAGACGGTAATACTTCCCTTTTATAACAGCAATATTTTAATATTGAATAGCTTATCCGTGAATATCGGAATTTATAAATCATAAGAAATTTCATCGGTTTCAACGGTGCCGGTCACCGGTGACCTCCATGGCATCCAACGTGTTAAACTTCGTTCTCCTATTTCCGGACGAAACCGGAAGACGCTGCAGGCGCGAACTTCCATCGATGCTCTTCCATGATATTTCGTTTGCTCGAAAGACAGGAAAACAAGGGTCGTTGCGTTCGCCGCGAAAGCAGGTTGCATGGAAGAAGCGTAAAACGGAATACGTGACGACGTGGCCTTTCGAAAATAGACTCTCTCGAGGCCTCTCTTCCTGCGTGACCAAAAGGTTTTTGTAGAAAGCGACGTTTCCCGGAGACGTCGTTCCCAGGTATATAACGCGGACAGCTTTCAGATTTATGCAACGCTAGACAAAACTAGACCACATTCGTAGAGTTGGCTGCGCCAACCGAGATTGGCATAATGTCTCCAGTTTCTAGGTATACCGACGTTTCCGAGTTATTTATTGCCCTGACCTCTTAGCCCGGTAGTTTCACCACACTGGCATAGCGGACCCCCCATAAAAGTTATCTTACCGCTTGTCTTCGGTCTTGCCTCGCAACTCTCGACTCATCCACTTTTATTCCCATGATAATTCCTCCTCTCCACGTGTCTTCGAGGTGTTCACATGAACTTGTTCCCTTATTCTTACGTCCTCGTATTCGAGGTAATCGGCATGAATTCGTTGCGTTAAACAATGCGCCAATGCATCGTCGATTTATTATTTTAAAAGGAGTTCAAAGTTAAGTATATTAAATTCGTGAGAGTTCGAGACATCGTTTTAATCCTTCGTGGACAACTTAAATAGTTCACATTCATGACTAAATTTTGACTCTTCTTGAATTTTGAAAAAATCTGAAAAAATTCTAGAATACTTATTACAGTATCTACTTCAATGAACAATCATTTTTTCGGTCAATTGTTTAAGAGAGAATTCACCGCGAGCACAATGTCTCACGGTTCACATCGACCTACGAATAATTTTCGTAAAAATTAATTGTGAAATTTCACCAAGGACGTCTCCTTTAATTTAATACGTTAATTCAACGATACTCGCTTTAATTGAGGAACTTTAACGTAACGTTTAAGGGGATTCCGTCCAACCACCTGCTCTTTGAAATACGAGGCAGCACAAAAGGGAAGGTTTACTCAAATTTCCTCGACCGCTCGGTGACTTTAAAGAATCGCAGGGTTAATGCCGGCGTAACGAGTCGGAAATTTATGACGGCAATAACCAAGTGATAATAGCTGCTCTCCCCCATAACTTCGAAGTGTATCTGTCCCGAGTTAGGTAAGAGAGCGCAGGTTTCGGCCGCCCCGCTGATTTTGCTCTTATTTCCACGCTCCCCCATGGGCCACCGTTCACCGAAGACGAAGAACGCCTCAAGGTCGGACTTCCGCAAATCTAAAACCTTTCACGATGTCCCATTTGCCCTAACTTTATTCCTACGATCCTCTTCAGTTGCTCGGTGCATTTCGCGAAGACTGCACGTGCTTATGAACTTTTGGGTGACGTTATCGTTGTTCTGAACTGTGCTAACGAGTGAAGTTCGGGAACTGATACACTCCGATTTTTACGAAACTTTGCATAAATATTTATTAGACCTACCTAAAAAGATAGATGGAATTCGTACGTGACCGTTTTCAACTTTAAGGGAGGTATCAAGGCGGGCCCCTCTTTAAGGGAGGCCCCGCCCGTTCTGCTTGTCATGTCCATCGTGCCCAAAAAGTGTTTTTCAAAATCAATTTCCGAGAAAATTAACGTGGGCCCATGATTATGACATAACTCCGATCGTATTTGAGCAAAGTCACATTTTCGTAACGCTGGTCGATAAATCTCGGGCATCTCGAAGGTTATTTGAAGGTCAAATTTGTGCTTGAAATTTTCTAAGATAATAAATGGAGTAAATCAATAATATCTCAGACGACTTTTGAGCTGTCTGACTTGCCATTGACTCGCCTTACTTGTCTCAAATCGGTGGAACTTGGAATTTTTCTTTCTTCGATGAAACGTGATGAACCCGATTTAAACCGTATTAAAGAATTTGCAAGTGTGATACGCTCGTCAGGCATTTATAGGGAATATGTAATTTTGGTGAATCGAACAAGGGTAGCGCTTAAAAAAGTTTAACAGCGTTTTCGATTTAAGAAATTCGTTATTCATCATTTGTATTACACAACAGAAACATATGCGATATAATATTCACAAAATACAATTATGAGTTTCTAAGACTAAAAATTATTTATGGTTTAGCTTGGAGATAGGGACGTCTGTCTAGCATTCTAAATAATCCAGCGAATTCGTTTAAAAAAGTACGTTACACCGATAAATTTGAATCGACTGACAAATTCATGCGTACCATCTCTCGGTTGGCTTTGGAAGCTGCTAACAGGTAACGCCTCTTCGATTGGCCGATAAACGGTCCGGTTTACAATGACGATGCCGTTCATACTTTGCCGCGGCCAAAGGAAGAAAGGGAAACCCAGTGCCTGAATCTGCTCACAGATGTCGTCACACACACGTCTCAACTCTCGTCCTTCGAGTATCAATCCTTCTTCCTGCAACTCACTTCCGGTTACATAAAAATGGCCGTCCCATAGGCGTCCACTTGACTCTTTTCTCCAACCGCATAGCAATACCCTCCGGCAATCTTTCCACACTTAATATCCAAATATTTCGCAAACCTTCATTCAAACGTTCTACGAGAATCCTCCCAAAGCAAAATCATCATCTTCGGATTCAAAGAACGAGAGAAAAACCCCAATACAACCTTTCTCCGATCGATGATATCACTTTCCCAAACGTCTCGCAGCTACCACATCGGAAATAGGTCAAGCAATCATCCCCCGTAATGGCGTAATCGGCGCTAAACGTCTTTCCGATCGTTTCGCGATATTCAATTACACCTATTTCCACGTATCGTTGATTATTCGCCAGTTTCCTTCTTGCCTGCCCTGGCAATCTATTTGAATAGATCCGCCTAGCTGCCAGCCGATCCCATTATCCATATAGGTCTACCAATCATGATAAACTTCATATCAATTTATCTGGCTATCCATTCCGAGTCGGCCGCTCTTTCTGCTTCTTTATACATTGCAAAAGCACACCAGCTGAGCTAAGCGCACTATAAGCAGCAAGGGCCCCATGAATAATGCATGACTCAATTTTATAGATGCAGGTGCTCTCCTCGGGCATTTGCCCGGCAAAACCGCCGAGATTCCCTGCCACCTTTCGCGGGACATTTGCGTTACGTAGGTTAGGGAAATTCCGGCATAGTTGCATTGCCCCGCTAAAGAATGGCATGCGAATGCGCATCGCTCCTATTTCTCTCCTCCTCTCTCTCCCTACCTTTTTCTCTTTCCCCATCACTTCGTCTTTTTTCCCTTCGCCTTTCTCTACGGTTACTGCCAAAGATCACGAAACAGTTGCCGCAGTCGGTTCGTACGTGTTCAGGTACTTTGCATACGTGCTTCTCCATTCCAGAGGCTTTCCTTCAGCCCCTTTGACTCGCCATTAGCGGGACTTTCCAACCGTGTCTTTCGTCAAATGTCATCGATTCAGTTGCCGGCTGCTTTCTTCCCATACTTTGCTATCGGATCCGAAGATTTCCATGTTCAATTCATTTATTTCCATTCGTTATCAACACGTTGAACGCAGTGGGGGTTACCGGTGATCGGAGCTATTGGATTCAATGAAATTTCGTTCGACTTTTAAATTGTAATTTAATTTAAGAATTTTCTGATACATTTAGTGTTGAAATATGGGCATTAAATTATGGAATTTTATTCATGTAATGAAATTTATTATCGGATCCGAAGATTTCAATGTTCAATTCATTTATTTCCATCCGTTATCAATAAGTTGAACACAGTGGGGGTTACCGGTGATCGGAGTTATTGGATTCAATGAAATTTCGTACGACTTTTAAATTGTAATTTAATTTAGGAATTTTTTGATACATTGAATGTTGAAGTATCGGCATTAAATTATGGAATCTAATTCATGTAATGAAAATACATGAATTTAAAACCTAGACAATTTTGCCCTTGAAATTGTAAGTCGGAAACTCTAATTTCTTGGCATGTACTGAGAACCTTGCAATTCGATCGACCATCCTTTCCATGCTTAATCGTCTCACGCAACGTGTGCAAGAATTTACAAGCACGTCTAGTCGGTCCTTATAACCGTAGAAAAAGAAATCCATCGACACCGGCCGATGCTTTAATGCGCAGGATAATTACGAATCTTCTTGCGCGAGGAGATTTACGATATCGGCTTCTCTCCCGTTCCTCCTCCCGTTCGCATACAAATAACCGCATCGCGATACAGTTGCATAGGTGTAAAGCTTCCGTCATTACATGCACTTCGTGTCCATACGTGCATCGCGTTTCTTGTGCAATCCTAGCACTGACACGATAGACGTGCGTGGCAAATAAAGTACCGCGGCTTACAGCGCAAGGAACGAGTGCATCCTTTTTATCTTCTATCTTTTGAGCTTAAGTGTTGCCGTTATTTTTTGTAAAATTTAATATTTCAGACGTCCGAGCCGTCGAAGTTGCAAGATGTTTTATGATAATTTAGAGAATTAGACGCTGATTTTAATTTGGTGCCATTAAAGTTTGATCATTTAAGTCTATGTTCATCATCGGTTCGTGCAGAAATTTAAAAAAGGTACAGACAGTTCTCTCCGGAGAATTTTGTTTCTCTCGTATTAATGATCGCTGTCGTTGATTTACGTCGCGTTGAATATTGAGGTTATTATTTACACTGTTAATTAAGGTTGTTGGAGTATCCGAGATTGCGTCTGTTATTTATTAATTAGAAGAGCGAAGAGGATGTTGCGTGTGACATTAAGTTTGAAGTGTCGCGGAAGATTTGAAGGGAAAGACAAGGTGTACGAGCATACCTGGATGTCGGCCAATTTTTAATAAATAACGTTGCAATTTTCATGCGTTATTTATAAGATGCTGCAACTTCTGTGGCGAATTGTTTGGCAGTATTTCAATAATTGTCGTATAACTTTCGCGCCCTTTTTTCTCCCTCCATTTTAACCTCTTAGCCTACAATAATGTCTGACACTCGTGACGCGGTAAATGGAATAGGAAATTGTCCAAAGATTATTAAATTGAAAATTATCTCTGTACTATTGATATTGCGTTCAGTTGTACGAAATACCAGAAATCACAGAGAATTTTTGCTTTCAGGAATTTGAGTTATTGCGCACGCAGACAAAATAATAATCGTAGATCAAGGGGTTAAACTCGTTATTGAATCGGCAACTATCGCAAACCTCTCCATCTATTAACGTTCTTATCTCACTCCATAGACGTCAACCGTTAAAAAACATGTCGCCAAACAGTACTTCTGAACCTCTCCCAACACTTTTCCCATTCTTTAACATCGTCATATTCCTCGTTCGAATTCCCATATCGAAAGACAACGTACAGTACTCACGTCGATGCTATCTCTCTCTCGCCCAAGGGATTAACCAGTTTTTCGCAAAAATAGACCAGATTCAGCATCGGCAATCCAGTCTTTGACTTTATCAGGATAGGGAATCGGAGGCCGAAAATATTCTCATAGCATTAAATTACGATCCCGGGAATCGTGTAACCCTCATAAATCAATGGAGAATTAATTACACGCCATTAATCACATCAGTCGTATAATACATAGAGCGTTAAGTATCGGTTCCCCCGTATAAAATTCCTAGATGCCATGTGGCAGGCGTGTGTATGGTTTTCGAGTCTCTCATAGTGGCTGGCTCTCGAGAATCGGGATTCTCATCTCGAGCTGCATTTCGTTAAGAGTCCCGGCATCACGAGGAAGAAAAGAAGAACGTCGGACTTAACGATGGCGGCTTCGTGAGATATTCAAAAAGAGGATGGAGTCCGGAGGGCCAGAAAAGGTGGAGCGTGAAGGGAAATGAGAGGAATGGTGGGAGAGAGACTGAGAGAGAGAGATAGAGAGAGAAAGTTGAATGAGAGAGACGGAGAAAGAGTCAGTAGGTGGAGGCCAAAGGGACGGGTGACGATGATGGATGAATCCAAGGAAATCCTATGTCCGTTTGCTTTTTGGCCCGCCGCCATGAACGACCGAGACAACTATGGACGGTATGGGCGGTTGGATATGGGATCTTGGACCTTCTCGTGGAAATTAAAAGGCGAAATTAGAACCGTTGATTGGTAAACCAGCACTGCAGTCGTGCTTTGATCCCTGGTCGTACCGCGATTCGATGAAGAGAATCCTTCTTCGCACTGTAGAATCGTAAGACAGTGAACTTCAATTATCTTAGAAAGTTATTACGTTAATTAAACGAACCTCCGCACACATAAATTCCACGTTGAGACTCCCGGGTAAGAAAGCGATCGGTAATATCGGTCGGCACGTAATCTTGAAATCGGTACCGTCACCTGTTGAAAGTAGCGAAAGATAACCCCACGGGGAAGGGTGATTTGTCGTTGCAGCAGGGTTGCGTTTCTGTTGCCACGGGATAACATCATCGATCCGATGGAAAAATTAGCCTACCCGACGTGAACATCTTCCACGGCCTGTCCTATATTTTAGCCCCGAAGAGAAGCAGGTGTAAATGAAAAGAGATTATCACGGTTAAAGTAGGACATCGGGCAGGTCCGAGTGATACACACGTACGAGGGAACGTTGAAACGTAACCTGGGCCCGGTCGGGCCCATTCTCGCTGCTCATTATCTCAACCTTCTGGCTCCGGGCTTTCAGACTCCGTCTCCTTGTCCGGCTGTCTACTCTCGTCTGGTGGAGAGACAAAAAAAAATGAAGGTGAAAGAGAAGAGGGAAGAAAGACCTCCCTATCAGATGTATATTCGCCTCTTCTCCGGGGTTCCCGGGGTCCTCTTTCTCCTCCCCGGTGAACACGCTCTCTCCGGGTGACTCGACGTTTCTTCTTACCTCTTCGGGTGTCCGGAGAGGCGGCGAGTTCTGTTGAATTCCTTTTTCCACGGTGGACACCTTCGTCCAGGTGGATGGAATCGCGTTTAGGACAATTTTCGCTTCGAGGCGCGTGCTGTAATACTTTAGGCGGGGTAATTGCGAACATCTGCACGGCTTCTTTGAATCAATTAGCGGATCGAGGGGAAGGGATGTCCGCAGGATGTTTGGGCGACGAGTTCCGATTCAGAGACTGCGCGACCTGCAATTTTGATGTTTATTGGCGGGTGTCGCTGGAAAGTGGAGATGCTAGGCTCGGTTTTAGCTGCCGGGCATGTGTGTGCAGTTGGGTGGACGATTACTAAGAATTGTCGTTGGATGATTTAGGCGATGGCGTTGAATTAATTACAGGGGAAGAAGGGTTTTATCGGGGTCTGTTTTAATGTCGTGGCTACGGGTTTTCAATTTTGCGAAGGCTTTATGGATATGCGAGACCTGCAATTTACTGCAAGTTGCTTCGCAGCAAGTGCACCTGTCGAAGTAAAGGGTTTCTGAGTCTTTGTCTTCAAGTTTGTACTTGTTCTTCGATGGATAAAAGTAATCGTCGACTGCGGAAGTACGAGGAATCCGTAGCGGGACGGTTGGAACAACGGCTTTGAGCAGATTACAGAGGAAAAGGGGTTCGATCGAGGTCAGTTTTCAAATACGGGTCGTCCCAATTCGATCGGAGCATCGATCGAGACGAAATTCATGCTAGGCCCGTAATTTGTTCCGTCATTATCGCGTATCGTTTATAAAGGAACTATTGAGTTTCTAAATGGACGTCCTAGGTCTTTATCTCGTTCCATGTAAGCCCGGAATGTGCGTGTTGGGCAAAAAGCGAGAGGGTCCCGCGGCAAAGAAAGTTCAACGAAAGCAGCGTGACGTAAAACAGTTCTGAACGGAAATACAAAAAGCGTGAGGGATTGCCGGAGCTTAAAATATAACGTGGTACCAGCGGATGTAAGGATGTTCGATCGTGTGTCGAAGTACTTTTTCTTTTTATATATTTTCGGCTTTAAACGGGTAGTGATTTCATCTAGAATTTGGAATTTTAGATGATCTCAGTTCCAGCGAGGTCATACGACGTGTTAAATAATCATTCTAAACAAATCTCTCAGAGATAATGGTGATCCGATCTTAAGTTCACTAAATGAAAGTCCAAGCTTTTAATTCCATGGCTGCCACAGAATCGTCTTGAGATCTCGAAGATACTTTGAAATTCAGTCGATCGTCTTTCCCTTTGTTTTACTCCGCATTTCTCTGAAAAAATCCAAACCAACCGTCCGGCATTGTTCCCGCGGAATGAATGTGGGAGGAAGAAAATGGAAGACTATTTTTCCACTGTCGAACGGATTCCTCGCAATTAATCCTAAGCCCTCTGTCAACGAGTCCGGACCGGTCATATAATCCGAGGCTCGAGAAGCGGAAAGAGAAGGAGGAAGACAGAGAGGGGAGAACGATAAAATTAATGGGATATCTGGGCTATCTAATCGAAGAGCGTTTCAAGGCCTGGCCTTAAGGTGCCCACGTAAAGCTTAGCTTAATTGGGCAGCGAGTGGTGGCCGCGCCTTATTAGCGGGTTACAACATCCGGCTAGCTGTTCGTCTGAAAAGTCCTGCATGCTGTATCCTGCGGCGGGTCTGAAAGACCAGTCTCCCTGCTGGAAAGATAGAGCAGGAGAGAACGAGCAACCGAGAGAGAAAGAAGGAGAGAGTAGAAAGAAAGGAGGAGAGGGATATGGAGAGATAGGTTGAAGAGAGCAAGAGAGAGAAGCAAAGAGAAGAGAAGCGGAGCAACTAGCCTATAATAAGCCGCCACGGTTGTGTACGTTCTGTTCTGTTCCGTTCCGTTCCGTTCCTTCATGCTGCGCCAGTGAAGGCAGACCCATAAATCTCTCGGGCATACTCCAGGGGACATTTGATCCTTGCGTAACCCAACGCCGTTAATTTATTGCCCCGCGTTTAAAGTCACCTCCGTCCGCGAGAGCAGCGGACGGAGGCAACGCCGCCATCGGAACGTCGGGTTCAGCATAAACCGAGGAGAAGGACGAGGAGAAGCTGCAAGAGGACGAGGACAAGGATGAGTACGAGGATGAGAAGGAAGATGAGAAGATGAGGACGAGGATGAGGACAAGGATGAGGATGGGAAGGAGGAGGATACCGGGCAAGGTTTTCTTGTTATCGACCTCTTTAACACACGAGGCCTCGCGACTCGTCGATTCATCCAACACGGCGATGCAGTTGCGGGGAAAGATTGTTAACCTTTAACTTCGATCGAGAAACGATATTCTCCTCGTTCTACCTACGATATCGTATCCCGCTGAGAACAGCTGGTGCTGCGGTATTCGTTTGTTCTGCCAAGTGAATTCAATTTGTTCTAGTATGGAGATGTCTCGGTAATAGCCTCGGTAATTCACGGTTTCTGATTCGTGCACTTCGAGGACGTTGTCCCTTCTCGTATTCGTGGCAGTGGTGGTTGCTTGAGATTCGTTGTATTTAAATATTGTAAGTTTCTTTATTTCGAACGATAATAATCCTACCTACGAGGAATTTTTTATCGGAACGAAGAAAGTCTCTTGTACTTTCCTACAGATTTCACGAGCGAGATAATCCGCAGCTGTAGCAACGCTCACCGTTGATTAATTTCCTCGCACGGAGATAACACGTTCGTCTCAGGTATTCGCGTGTATGTTCATAAATTAATGCAAATCCCCGAACGGCAATTGTTGCGAGTCTTCGTTACGACAGATCACTGTCGGCCATTCCTTTTAAATCCGAGAACCGTTTATGATTGTTTGCCGTGTATCAACGGAGATCCAGCGTGAACGGAAAGGGTAATCGCGAGTCGTGGCAACAAATTATCCACGGCGAATTCAATCCCCGTAACTCTGTCACGGATCTACGTTACATTTGCTCTACCGAAATGGACAATTAAAAATTACGTAAAGCGGATGTCCAACTACTCCGCCGCACGGTGGAACGAAATGGATGATCTAGGTGGGGAAAAATCATGTCAGCGAATGGAGTTTTAATAATTTTATCTTAATCTAGAATGTTTGCCGAGGCGCATAACAGGAATAAAAATTGAATTTGCAACCACCTAAGTGCAAAAATCAGTGACTAAAAATACTTAATTATAATACCGCGGAACCGTACAAATATTTCACTGCAAATAAAATGGTATTGGAGTAATTAATATTCTTGAGACATCTCTTATTTTTCGTATAGTCTATCACCATTACTTAATGTTGAAGTATCCGTAATTTTCTCGGAAGATTATTTTTTTGAAGATTAGTTTTTCGGGTTACATCGACAACTTTAAAATGGAAAAACTAAAAAGCACCCCAAAGTATCATCCGGAAACTTTGGAGATATTTAGTTTAAACAAGACAGATAGGTCAGGCAAAATAGGCAGGACAGGCCGGAGGCAGACAGGACGAGCAGGAAACAAACAGGACCGGCAGGATAGAGGCAGGACAGCGTATGGCAGCGTAGGGCAGCGTAGGACAGCGCAGGTCAGCTCAAGACATCTCAGGAGAGAGCAGGAAAGCCCAGGAGAGCTTAGGTCAGCCAGGACAGGCACAGGACAGGCACAGACAGGATAGCCAGGACACGCACAGGAGACGGACAGGACAGCCAGGCCAGGCACAAGACAGCCAAGGCAGCATTTATTAAATAAATAATTTGTAGTTTTAGAAACACACAATTGTAATTTTATAAACATTATATTACATATGTTTCTATTGTATAATATAAATGGTGAATAAAGTATTTGTTAAATCGAAAACACTGTTATACTTTTTTAAGCGCTACCCTTATTCCTTTCACCGAAATTCCATATTCCCTACAAATGCCTAGCGAGCGTATCATAATTATAAGTTCATTAATACGGTTTACGCAGATTTGATCAGCGCATTCAGGCAAGTGATACGAGTCAACGGCAAGCCAGACAGCGCAAAACTCCGTCTGAGATATTATTGGTTTACTCCACTTAAGAATTTTGAAAATTTGAAGGTCAAATTTGAGCTTGCAAGCTCACGCGTGGTGGCTCAAACTAAAAGCTCAATCCGAACATGGAGTAAATTCCAAATTTTCTCCATCAAGATGAGCTTTTGAGCTATGAGCCCGCAGGTGTCGAGCTTTTGAGCCATTTTCCCGAGGAGTTTGAAAAATTTCATGCAAGTCCGAGTGAGCTTTTAGTTTGAGCAACCACGCTTGAGCTTGCAAGCACAAATTTGACATTGAAAATTTCCAAAATACCCAAGTGGAGCAATCAATAATATCTCAGACGAAGTTTTGGGCTGTCTGACTTGCCGTTGACTCGTATCACTTGTCAGAGTGCGCTGATCAAATCTGCGTAAACCGTATTAATGAACTTATAATTATGATACGCTCGCTAGGCATTTGTAGGGAATACGGAATTTTGGTGAAGGGAATAAGGGTAGCGCTTGAAAAAGTATAACAGTGTTTTCGATTTAACAAATACTTTATTCATAATTTGTAGTACACAACAGAAAGAATATAATATTCATAAAATACAATTATTTGTGTCTAAAACTACACATTATTTATTTAATAAATGCTGTCCTGGCTGTCCTGTGCCTCTCCTGGCTGTCCTTTGCCTGTCCTGGTTGTCCTCTGCCTATCTTAGCTGCCCTGTGCCAGTCCTGGCGGTCCTGTGCTATCCTGTGCTGTACTGCGCTGTCCTGTGATATCCTGCTTTGATCCTGGCTCTATCCTTCCTCTATCCCGCTTATCCTGCTTGCGCTGCTGGTCCTGGGCCTGTCCCGTCTGTCCATTGTCTGTCCACCCCTATGACGTTTTTCTCTAAAATGAATGGCTGTCAAGTTATTATTTTTTCCATCTAGATTGTCGATTCGTTGCACTGTGCACTGGGACGATAGTTCGTCTCTCTTTCTACGTGTGAGAGATTCATGGCGACCTATCAGCCTGCTTCCTCTCCACGGTGTGTCCACTATTCAACCACTACCGCTCCTCTTGGTAATCCTACGTCCAGCCATCGTACTTAGGTACACACGTAACACCGTGTACCACCTGGCGAGCACAGAACGCCTCTTTAATTATGCTTCTACGAACAGCCAGCACGAAGCAACGATGCTATCCGATGCCTAATTCGGTAGACGTTCGAGGCGATAAAGTCGATCGTCTTTGGGAACGGAGCCCGTGTATAGCGCGATTTTTAAATGGCGCGCGGTAGGAATATCCCCATTACTTGGCGTTCTTTCCATTTTGGTTCCTTTTAGATCGTTGAAGTTGGTACGCCACTGTAAATTGGACGTTGTATTTGCCCTTGACCGTTACCGGATGAAAATGGGATGGCTGTTGAAGAATATTCGTATTAAGATTCAAATTGGGGCACTGGTTAAGATATATGTCACGAAATATGAAGATATCTCTGCAGTTAGAGAAGAATAGACGGGAAAAAATCTTAATGAAATACAGAGAACACGATCGTACGACGTTAATAAATGTTCACACACCTAGAGACTATCGACGCAACGACGTTGACGTTCGCCGAGGAGAAGCCCGAACTTTCCATCACCGAAAAGCCCCGTGTAATTAGCGCAGAAACTGCACGAGTTACACGGGAAGTTTAATGCGACGTTGACGAAATGTGTGCCATTAATCATCAATTAGTTATCAATGAGATGGAACGGTCAATGTAACGAACCGCTGTCGAATTATTTTATAGTTCATATATTTCCCCGGCGCCTTGATGAATGCAGGCCATAAGATTTAGGTAGTCTCTCTTTATGATATGATCTTTATTAACTGCGTGACAAATGAACTTTAATGCGATGCAGTTCCGTGTGCCAGAGAACCAGTTGTCGGCCACTTTGATGGCCAACGAGAGCCATGTTTATTAAGAATCCCCCTTTGATTCGGCGTGCACCGTTGTGTATTTACGTTCACCGAGCCAAAATGATACGTCGTCTTTCATTGCCGGACATTTTTCACCTCTAACCTAGACTCGCACGGAATCGGTAAATCCTTCGTCCGCGTTTAGACATAATAAGCCTGTTATCGACCACGGGGCATAAACTAATCGGTGAATTCTTTGCCTCGACGCCTACAGACGTTTTCGCCTCTCGGTGAAGCACTTTGATGATCTGGGTCAAAATCTAGATTATCGCTAAGAGCCACCTTCGTTAACTGCGTGACGAATGAACATTAATAGAGCGTCCCTGCTCGCGGCTGCATCCACCGAGGAGTAGTCGTCGGTGTCTTTGATGAATCTCGAGATCTATGTTTATCTCGAGTGTCCTTTGATTCGAGGGAAACCTCAACTTTGTCTCTGATGTAGAAATACGCTTCGGATCTTTATTCGCACAGTTTCATTCAGAAATCCGTCCGACACGTATTTATATACGACTGTCAATCTGTACCGATGAACAAAATAGCAACGCAAGTTTCTTTAAAAAGAGAAAGCTTATTTCAAAGCAATCGGAGTACAAAGGGAAGACTCAAGTTGAAAATATAATTGTTTAAACACGTCCCAAAGCAGGATAGCCATCCGAATCGTTAAGAGTTCTAAATAAGAGGAACGCTAGAGATTGGTATGTTGTTAATTTGAGAGGCTAGCCCGAGGGAGGGAATAAGAGGGCATGTTCCCAGAGTCCTCTCGTCTCTTTCTTTCCGCATGTATATATTCTTCCTTCCCTTCTCCACGGATCTCCGTCTCCGTCTGTTGGTCCGGCGATGCAGAGCCCTCCAAGAATTCTCCGTCTCTCTCTCGAGGAGAGTCGCCATCCGTCTTCATCGGCCGACAGCACGACGGGCGGCGTTTGCCTCGAATGCTCACCAAGGAGTTTTCTTCTTCTTCTTCTTCTGCTTCTTCTCCTCCGCCTCTTCTTCCTTCATCCCCCCTGGTCCTCCTGTTCCTCCTCCCATCCTTGCTCATCCCTTTGGCTATTCTTTTTTCTCCTCCCTCTCATACCACTCGGAAATATTCTCCTTTTGCCCTCGCGCGCTCGTGTGGCGGACCAACCTAACCCTTTGAGATTATACCTCGCGAGGTTCCGAGGCGTCTTCGCTCCAAGTGGCGGTGGTAGCCTTTTCTCTTTCTTTCTTCGTTTCTCCTTCACTCCCAACGAAGTATCCTCCGTCCCTCTTCTCCCCGTCGCACTTTCTCTCTCCTTCTCCTCAAGCAAACTCCTCTCTCTTTCCCTCTCGGTTCACCTCCTCCCTCGGCTCTCCGTTTCCCTTGCTCTCTTGGCAAGTACAATTAATATTCTTGTTCGGGATTCGTGTACCGCCACACCGACCGCAGATCATGTCACGGATATCTCTATGGTATCTATCATACGCGGAACTGCACCTACGATCCCAGACCTTTTTTTCCTCCGGCTGGGATTTTTGTTTCGACGAAGTTTATAAAAACCCTGCGCTGGCAGTTAGCCCCGAAGCAGGTTGCGGCATTCATTAAATATCTCGGATAACAGGCTGAAGCCGAAGTTACTTAAAGAGCCGTATATAACTACCTGCGGTTAATGAAGCATTCGCGCCTGCGCTCTTTTTCTCGCGAGATCAGGAATTTTCGACCAACCAACGCCGTAGAATCGTACTGTACGGCGATGATCACCCTTGAACTTTCAACCGAGAAGGTGAAGTTTCATCGTTCCGCATGCGGCCCACGGTTGTCTTTGCGGCACGTCAAGATGTGTCAGGAAGCAAGCATTAATTTTTACTTGTGCCTGTACTTCTTTATTTTCGAAATAACCCTGTATTTCTATAAAATTTGTAGTTTTTAATTCTTTGCGCCCTACATAAACTTAGACCTTATTTATTTGGCCCGTGTTAATCTTTGTGTTTGACCTGCTGAGCCTGTGGTTTATTTCACTATTATTACTCTTTGCGCAATTATCGGGTCCTTTAACCCTTTGAGTACCACTTTTGCAAGAAATTAGAAACAAGTTTTATGTAAGATGCTCTTATTAGAGACTTAATTGCGACCGACACGCATTTTTTGGAAGTTCTCATGAAATGGGCGCAAAGTGGGCCACTTGACTGGTTAACAATACTACAAAGTGTTAGTCAGTGTTACCTTATTTCATGTGGCCCGAAAGTACTTTTCCACCCTGAGTGTGGTACAGAGTAGTTAGAAGATCGAACACCCATACACCAAGATCACATGTTCCACGTTGCCCTTGAAAATAACGAATATGACCGAAAGCAAAAAATAACCCTCCCTCTATGAAATTGGTTACCCCCAAGCCAAAAAGTCGTCCCCGTAACAGTCCATAACGTCTCTAAACAGAATCCTCACCATTTGTTCCAGAGAGGAAACGAGGTAGGCAAACGTACACCCGGTACCAAACTCTGGAGCTGGAAAAGGAGTTCCACTTCAACAGATATCTGACGAGGCGGCGGCGCATCGAAATCGCGCATGCCCTCTGCCTGACGGAGCGGCAGATCAAAATTTGGTTCCAAAACAGACGGATGAAGTGGAAGAAGGAGAACAAGACGAAAGGCGAGCCGGGCTCGGGCGACGGCGACACCGAAATCTCGCCGCAAACGTCGCCACAGGGTTGAGAGAGCCCCGAGGAGTGGAACTTCCAAAGAGGTCTCATCTCTCTCAGGGTCGTTAATACCTTGTTTCCAGCACTACCTCCTGTAAACCCCACCCCACCCCCGATCCCGCCCTCGGGAAACCTCGATGACCTCCAAATGACCCCCTCCGTCCTACCCGTACCCTTAACTCCCCCTCCACCATCACCCTATCCAAATTCCCTCAACAGCAATGACGCTTATTTTGTCGTGTTAATCAAGTTGCTCGTACCAAAAAAAATGGAGAAGATAGAGATAACGATAAAGACGAATAAGAGGTGAAGAGACGGAGAATGTCGAGTCGATGCGGAATGGAAAAGTAGAGACGTGAACGGAACGAATGACACGGAGAGAGAAGAAGAACGGAACGATGAGGAAAGACGAAAGGTAGTCCGAGATAAGACGAGAGATTTGTGCGTACGCGCACGCGCGCGCGCGATCATGTGTGCATTGTGCGCGCGCATGTGCCGTGGGACTGGCCCGAAGGAAGCGTGATACACACGATGGAGCACAAGCTGGAGGAAGATTTATCGGGAATGCTCGATCCTGCGAATAACGGCGGAATATTGGGAGACGGAAGAACGAGGAAGAATGAAGGAAAGAAAGGAAGGAAGGGGCAGAAAACGGAACAAAACTGGATCACCATGCTAATCAGAACCGCGTTAACCTCTGTTACATTTAATCGAAATGTAATTGTACTAAAGCCTATAATAGAGATACGGGGAAAGAAAAGTATACATACGTACTTTATTAAATGTGAAAGTCGTGAGAATACGTGCGAATGAACGGGAGTTATTGTAATTCGAATGTATGATATTTTGCGTGTATAGTGATATATACACATGCGTACACGTATATATAAACGTATAAATATTATGTATATGTATATATGTGTAATATTTATTTTATATATATAACGTGCGTGTGACGGTGAGAATGATAGAGTACGTGATTGCGTGTCGTGGGATTTGAGATGAAAAAAAAAGAAGAGGAAGACGAAGAATACCGCGTGAAAACTTAGGAAAGCGTTTTATTATTTATTCTCTTACGTCGTAACACGCGTAGAGCCGTTAGATAGCGGTTAGTAGAATAGCGGAAAAGGACTTTCGCGTCCGTCGTGTCTCTATTTAGCAGTAGATGAACGGTTTAGTGTTCTTTAGGAGATCGTTTAGATAGTTTTTTTTTTCTCTATTACCGCGGTGGCTCGGCGAGAGAAGAGGGTATCCGGAGAAAATCGCGAACGTGCCAAGTGTGATGATCTTCGAGCGTGAAAGCTCGCGTGTGCCGCGAGGAAATTTACGGTGGGGGAAAAGTCGAAGAGTTTTAAACGACGATCGAGGCAGAGGAGTATGCTACACGGGATAACGAAAGGATACGGAAGCAGCAACGAATAAAATTGATGAATGATTACTCGTGGAAACCAGTGAGAAGGAAGAAATCAGTGTTTGTGTGCGCGCTTAAATTCGTTCTATACGTAATTCCAGTGATTTGGTGACCGATCGGATCGTTAATGCCAGTAGTTTTTGGCTCGTCGAATGGGAATTTCTCTTTTTTTTTTACGCAAAAGATAAACGATCGGAGGAGAAAAGAAAGATGGAACGTACGTAAATACTAAAGGGTAGCGTCGATGGGAAAAGAGGCGGTTAAGAGAGCAGCGGCCTCCGGCGGAGCGGAGTCGAATCAACTTGACATTTCTTCATCAGTGTCGTCGCAAGGTCAGTTTCATAAAAGTTGTTAGTGTTGTTCCTCTTGATTTTCTTTTTCCTTTGGTTTTTTTTTCGTAGTTGTATAGACAAATTTTACCACTTTTTTCACGTGTATGTAATGCCTGCACGGATGAGAAAGTTTTTGGTATTCGATCATTTTGATCCCTTTTGGATGGATTGATTCAAAGGATAACTGATTCTACTTTCATTGCGTGCTGCTTGAAGAACATGTCAAATGACCGATTCTTTAAATCGTTAATTTATTCTCCCTTAACGCGCGTTACTGCAAAATTACGGGTATTTAATGCTGTGTACGCCTATGCGAATACCGATACATATTGTCGGTAAACGAAATTACTGTAGCCTGCTCGAAAAAAGGTGTTTCTAAATGATTAAAATTCTTATTGCAATTGTTATTGCAAAGTTCACAGTTACGGAAAAATCCGGAAGTCTCCCTTTTTCGCGTTGCAAAATTCCAAATATTCATAGGACATGCTGAATTATGAATTTTTAAAGATTAAAGATAATCTTGCACTTTCTTTTAAATTAAGTAAATTCGTGAATTTAAACGCGAAGGTTCAACATAGAGTAGTCAAATCAAATCTCGATGTCCTCCAAATATTTGAAAATAAATCCGAAAACTCTTCGATATTCTCTTCCACGCGTTTATCGTTCCGCAAATACCTTTTCTCGACTTACGTCGCCGCACAAAGATCTCAAAAAGTAACTTCATCCGATCCCACAAGCGCACGGATGCCGTCAACGTGCTCGTGCACGCTGCATTCTTTGTTCTCTCGTATGTACATATTGAAAATGAAAAAGAACGCAACCCCGGTGAAATAGAGTAAGATCTCCGAGACCATCGAAGCTCGAAGAATCTTCCCACGCGAGTGGTCACTGAAAATTCACTCCTGCTCCGCGCTACGTGAGGCCAAGTTACCAAGTGATGTAATACGTTAGTGTATTTTTGGAATAGGATGCTTTCGACGTGAAACCGCTTGGCACCTTAACGTTCACTCTAAAGCAATCTTGGCCATAAAAAATTCCGTTTCGTTCGTCCATACGGATATCGTTTTCATTTGCACCCACGCCGAGAAAGACTTCCTCCAACGTCCGCCATTCTGGTACCCATATTCTGTCGCTAAAATCATCGAAGGAAGTTGGTCAAACCTTTCCTTACATATTTTTTTATTCCTACCACTCATCCTTTTCCTTTTCTTCAGCGATTTTTCGTGTAATTATTAATACGTCTGCATGTTAGCTGCAATTTTCTTCGACGTTTCCGGTCGCCCATTCGTCTCACGACGCTCGGTACCACGTTGCTGGAGAACGTTGATCGTGTCAAGCGGTACCAAACGTCGTATTATCGGCTCGAACACCGAAAGTCGATCGACTGACGATCGATCAAGCCGAAACGCGAGATCTACCATAAGTAAGATGAATCCTGGCGTCGGTGTAGGTACACCATGGCGAGTCGGAGCGTGTAATTCCGCCGCGGCGAATTCTGTGCTGTGTTGTAAACTTAGATCGACATAATTTAGTTTATACATTGTATACACGCAATTAACGATATACGTAATAAACGATATTAATAATAAATACGTAATAGATAAATATATAAAAATTATATATATATATATAAACGATGAAGAAAGATATTTAAATGAAAAAAAAAAGAAACAGGCGATCTCGCGAATCTCTTCTTGCAATCGTTCGGGATCGAGGAACGTCCTGCGGGATCCTCCTGCAAACTTTCTTCCCCGTTCGTGTATAAAAAAGATAAAGAAAATGATGAAAATGAAAAAAAAGACGAGAATAACGGAGATTAGAGGAGTTATAGGGAACTGATATACGTAATACATGGTCCAGCTCGCGCACGCGCATCGATCGAGCACCGGCCGGCCTTTCTTTCTCGAGAGATTTATTTATGTAAAAACATTTTTGTCCTTGAGGAGCAACGAACCGCGCGTAAAAACGGAAGATCTTCGACGATCGCTCGCCGCCACGCATGCGCGCAATGCGCACCGAACGATCATGAATCCCATTTGACAAGTCCCAAAATTGGTCGATTGAAAATCATCTAAATTATTGTACTATCACCTTTCAAGTCTGAGACTTCATCAAAATAGAAAAACACTTTGATAGCTATCGATAATACATACCAACCCCGAAGGGCCGAGTAAACCTCAACAGTCACAGACTGCAATCAAAATTGTCCTTCTAAAAAAAAACTTCTTTTTTCGTTCGATTCCCAATTCCAAAACAAAGGGAAAGAGAGACACCGGTGATGTATCAGCGACATACCGCGACTTCACTTCGCTGCAATAAAAGCACATTAATTTATGCAAACTTTCATCGGTATCGCGTCGCGTACGGTATATTTTATTTTCACACTCTGCACCCGTAACAGTGGCCCTATCTGTCAGCGCAAAATTAACATCCATTCGAATAGTTAATGTCTCCCTTTTTTTTTTAAATTTCTTCCCCCGTGGAAAACGATCGTAGATCGAACAGTAACGTATGAAGGTGCTCCCGAACATACATCAACTCGATTAGCAAATTTTCTATCGCCCAGTCGAGTCGTTCCGGAGGCACGGTATCTCGGAGTATCGATTACGATTTATAACGCGCATGCGCTCGCGCGAACTCAAACGTCCGCGCATGCGCGATAAATCGATTAACCTCACACGATTCCCGGGGTGCTTTTTTGCACGTTACGCGGTAGGTAAGTGAGACATGTGTTAATTCTAGGTACATTAATCAGCGATACGATCTATGTGGGTCAGGTAATAGTCGGCATTGAAAGCGGTTGGGTGCGGCTTTGCAAGACAAAGGAGGTATTTATTGCCCTCGCGTCATGATATCAGCTGGGTGTTACGACATTGTGGCGAACGCTGAAGGGGAAATTTTACGCATAGATGCGCGCTTGACAAAACGTTTCAGCTAACTTCTCGCGCTAACTGCCTCTTCGCCGATGCAATTCCGGTGTACACGTTTCGGTGATTGATGTACAGTTGCACTTTGTCATTTATTTTCGATATTATGGCTTTCGATACTTTCGGTACAGATCTAAAAGAACTTCGAGATAAGGTCATGTGGGGTGAGTGCAGAGTGGTTTTCGTGAAGTTGAACTTTGACCCTTCGCGGTCGTCTTTCAATTATACTCGGGCAATTAATTTGTTGAATAAATAATTGCTGGAATTAATTTTTGCAAAATGCTCGTAGAGGCATTTATGATCGTTGGGCACCGAATATAAAAATTCAATTATCCCATTTGAACTTTCGACGTTGCTTATTTTAATTTTCGTCAGATCTGATCACAATCAACATTATCACCGGTATTTCTCTTGTTACCATATAATAATCGTGCAATAATCTTCGTCGAAGATTTTACGTAGTCAATTGTCGAATGTTCGAAGTGAAATTCACCTTTGGCATTGGAAAACGAGACACGAAGGTACGTCAATGAAATCCTCGCCGCGAGCGATCGCCGTGAATAATCGGTTTAAGCTTAAAAGAGAAAATTTTGTATCCATCGGATAGCGAACTACTACTTACATAGTATATAAATAAATAAATGAATGAATGGCTATATATATAAATATATATATATATATGCGACGAAAAAGAAAATTCCTAGGGTTAAACTGGAATGTGTAAAATGCAAATTATATATTTTATCTTTAACTCGTATATAGTCGCGTAAAATTACAGATATATACGTAATATAAAGAGAAACAACAAGTACCGTGATTGTATTGTAAAGTAGAGTTTAAAGCGATAGAGAAAGGGAGAGTGAGAATGCGAGGAACAAGCGAAAGAGGAAACCGTGTAAAAGGGAAGAGAGAGAAAACCATTGGAGAACGGAGAGCACAAAAGGGGATGAAATACATCCTCGGCAAAGAGAATGAAAAATAGAACACGGAGTGCGTACGTACGAAGTGAGTCATTAAGTTAGCGCTTTATCGATAAGGTTTACGTCTAAATCAGCTAAGTCTTAAGATGATAATTGACTAGAATTTAAGGAAACACGGGCATGTCGGTTGCAGCGAGCGGGGGCGCTGGTACGTCGAGTAATCTGATTGACCCGAGGGCAGAAACGAAAATCACAACACGCTCGCCGTTCTATGTAGTATATACACCATGGGCAAAGCGCAATGAACGTAATAATGTCTAAGAGAGACGCGACAGAGGGAATCATCTACGAGGAAAAAGAAAAAAAAAAGAAGGAGAAAAAAAAGTCATTCCTGGTGTCTGTGTCTTCTTGTACATAATCGATGTATTCTATCTCTTTCGGATGGTCCACAGGCATCAAGGATAGGATTCCAAACTGAAAACGACGATTTATAAAAATTGCTTGGCAAGCTGCTTTCAGCCCCGTTTATTATATAGCATCGAGTAATATTTATTCTCCGTTTCCTTTGTTTCTCAATGATTGTCCAATAAATATTTTTTACAACGTATGTGTAACAGCAAGTAATTGAATGCACCAAGATCAACCTTCCAGCTTTGGATAACTCAACGATCGTATTCGTGGCTTTTCATATTCATCGCAAGTAATTCTAAATGACTCGGAGTATTATCCTTTCACGGATATTTCATTCCTGACTAATTGAATTCATCTAAAAGTACTAATCGAGCGATTGGCAACTAACGGAAGCCACGTCCTCGCACGCCCATGCGCCGAAGAGTTCCTGACTTCCTGTCACTCTCCAGACAGGCGTCGCTAGTTTCGTATACCTTTGTAGGTACTGTGTATATCTATATAAAACTACGATAACCGAAGAAATGGGAAAACGGTAGAGTTCATCAACGCCTCTCAACTGCAGTCTGCGTGTGTCGCCGCTATAAAAAAAAAGTATACCATTAGCTTTTCGAGCGCTACGACCTTCAAACGTTTCGTCGCCCCGAAGAATCTCAACCGATCGTCTCGTTTTCTATTTCAAAATGCGAAAGTTCGGCGAAACGTCCACTTCATATCGGCGGAGAAATTAGAGCGAGAGAATTTGATACGACCGTAGAAAATATTACGCGCGCCGTTACACTTCCGGTATCCCTGTCTTTCTACGTAATTATTCGTTCGTCTACGATTTTCTAACGACGGTGGATTCCTTTCGGTAAGCGGGGGTGGGAAAAATTAACAGAATTGTACCGACGTTTCGTACTCCCGGGCTTTTGTACAATTGAGAAGTTCAAAATGATATTGAAGAAGAAGAAAAGACGAGGATAACCTATCCTCCTTTCGCGTTGAATCATCCGACACTACGTTACCATACGACGCATTTGTAAATATCAATTAATCGTACCGTTTTAAGTGTACCTTGCTTTTTCTCTACGATCAAAGTAACACATCGACGCCGAGTGTCGGAGAAGCGTTTTCCAATTTGAACAAAAAATCAAGTTTCCTAGTACGCGCGGTCTCATTGGTACCGCTCTGTGAAGACTGATAGACCCGGTAACACGAGATAAACAAACAAACATCAAACAGTATACACAACAATAGTAATTAAAATTATCTGTATTAAAAACGTACCGTGAAATGGTGAACGATTTGTATACAATTCCGCATGCTGCACGTCCGAGGCATTGATCTTAAACGATGAAAATTTCTTTGCGCCGATCGGCGCCATTTTGGTACCACGCGTTCGCCTTTGGCTTAAGTTCTTGTCTTTTTTAAACACTAAAAGAATATACTGCGTAAATTTCCTTTAACAAATTATTTCAAATAATCACGGAAGAAAGATAAAAATGAAAGATATACTGGCAACATATTTTTATCATTGTTAAATAACAGATTTTAACTCCAAAGGAATTACTTCTATGTTTACATTTGGTAGCCAATGACGAATACGTTAAAGAGTCGTTTAACGGAAGTACAAGTGGAACAGAAATTAAGAGAACTTTAACAGCAGCGCGGAAATCTAAGCTTCATTCCGGAGCAATTAAATGCACACCCTGTAAATAGGAACTTCGAGGTTAAAAAGGAGCGCATCGGCGAAGATTTTATTTATCGGCAGGGCAATGTGAAAGGCGACGTCTGACGTCGCGGCATCGAATCGCGAGCCGCGACCTCCCTGTATACGATACCGCGTAGGTAAAGTAGGTACCTGTTTAATAGAATAAACAAATTACAAAGTAACGGTAGCAAGAGGTTTAATTAATAACTATTTATCGATACGGTACACTTTAACGATGTACGAAAGAGCGTCGAAGGTTTAGAAACGACTCGACCGTCGATGACGATCGGATGGTTTTTAACCGGGACGAATAAAATGGAGTAAAATGGATGACAATATTAATAGCCGCCACGTTGTCGTCCCTTATCGAGTACTTATGATCGCTCCAGTGTGTGCGTTATGTTCATTTTCACCGGTACATCTTCATACACGGCTGGCAAGTTTCAATTTCCACGAGCGCGTTGAGGTTAGGTTACTTTTGAGCCTTTCTCTCATAAATCCAAGGTCGTATTAACAGAATAACCTTAAGCTCACAGAAATTATCATTCTTCGTTTCAAGCTTCTCAACTTTCTCTCCTAATCGTTTCGCATCTTAACTCCGATATGACTACATTTAAGTCCCAAGTGGTACCAACCAGTGGCCATATTGAATACTCAGTACAAAGCACAATTTCCTAAAAAGTCCTTTTATCCGGCCGACACCGAGTATTAAGATAACTTGAAACTTGCCCCGGAAAAGACGTACAGGCCCTTTTGCAAGAAACCAGCGTAATCGCATTTCTCAAGATTTTGGTTCGGAGCGCCATGCGTGTACCGTCCGGAGCCAGAATTCCATTCATTCCAGAGGAGACGAAATCTGCTCGTATTTTAATCTCTCTCCCATCGTGCACACACTCGAGTCATCACGGTCATCACGTGGACACATTGCCCCGTCCGAAGGTTGGATTATGTATTTAGGAGTACGTGTTTGTATACGTATATTATAATTACACTAAACACTCGGATACACACGTACACACACATGAAATCACACACGCATGCATGTGAATACACGCACACACACGATGCAGGTAACTTTCGAGATACAAAGATATACCGGGTACAACACGCGAATTCGTTTCGAAACGGTTACGAAGATGAAACAAGAAAAAAAATAAGAGGTTAGGATAGAGAGAGGTGCACCTACAGATTGATAAAAAAAAAGATGATTGTAGGTAGCGCTACTTTACCGAGATATAAGCGGATGATGAAGAAAGAGAGAGAGAGAAAGAGAGAGATATAAATAAATGAATCTATATATATACATAAATTATATATATATATATATTTAAATATAAATATGAATATAAATATAATAGTATTACGAGTATGATAAACGTATATTAATTATTTTGTAGTGTCTCGCATTATGTAAACTAAATGTACACATAAAGTATGTCAGCGACTATGATGACGGTGAGGATGATGAGGATGATAATGATGATTGATGATGATGGTGATGACGATGACGATGATGATAACGATAACGATAATAACGACGATTGCAATGACAAAAACGATATGCACGCGAATGAGCTATGTATTATGAATAAGACCGCGATGACAGAGGGCGGAAGATGATAATAGTATTATACGCTATCATGTCGACAAGTCTAAACCGTATTGTATTATATTATATAAGAGTCTGTCCATATTAATAATAATAATAATAATTATTAATTAATAATTAATAATAACTACTATTAATATTAATAATAATAATTATATTATAATAGCTGTGTTTGAAAACGAGAAATAAATTGTGGTTGAATATGACATCGGGTTAGTGTGCCCGGGCTTGAAACTCATGTATACACGCACCTACATTTTCGCCCCGGTAGATTAGGTTTATCGATCCTCGTGGACATCGGTGTACCATCGTGTTCGACACGACGTCTTGGCTGAATCGCTTGCCCATTAACTTATAACGCGTTTCGAGCGTGTACCCTCCCCGCTATTCCCCTCGATTACGATTTTTTCATTTTTCACCGGTCGGTAACGCAGCATCGACGTGCCTAAGTGTCCGTATAGGGTGTCCTGGAATTAACCATCAGAGTGTGATGATACGTTGACCGAGAGAAAGTAGAATTGCTTCACTTAACGGTAGCAAGAATGATAATGAATTGCTGCATTCGAAGGAAGAATATTAGAAGGTTTTAGAAATTTGATCTACTTTAGAACCTCAGTGTATAAGAATGGGTCTGTGGTTTAATAATTTTTCATGGCTGGAGTGTAAGCAATCTTCTGTTCGGTCATACTTTGTGTCTTTTTCAGAGTTTGGCTAATTCAGACATATCCGAGATCTAACTGAGACTTAGCTGAGACCTAACTGAGACCTAACAGACCTAACCGAGTACTTACCGACACCTAACCCTAACTCTGACTCAAAATTGTCAAAGTTTCGAAACTCAGTCGTACTCTGACCACTATTAAATTCATCTGAAGCATATTCTCGATCCTCCGGTTCAAGGACACCCTATATAAAGTAACCTTCAAAATTCCCCCCATCCTCTCGCCCCGATCTCCACGTACTTTATCCGTGATCCCGGTGCGCCGATCGCCCATTCAGGTTTTCGTTCGTTAAATAATCCGTGTACGTTACGCCACTGGGACCCTTTCGAAAGGGGTTGCCGGTGAACCCGAAGGTTGCATTTATACGAATTGTGGCGGAAGGAACCATTGTATAATCCAAGATGGCCTCCACCTCGGAGAGGATTATTATTGGCTAATACGAGGCAAGAGGCTCCGCCTTGGCTCACGGCTCGTGACGGGATGATTTATTGGGATTTCTGTCTGTTCGCCCCTGCGCTGCAACGAACATACCGTAGCCTAGGCTTCTAGCCTCCTAGGCGGTAGGTATGCCTGGAACTACGATATTGGATTTCGACGTTTCGCCAAACTGCAGCTGCGACGATCTTCGCCACGATGGATATCTTCATTCCCTGGCCTCGGCTTTGTACCGATCCCTGGGAATGGGGAGGATGCGCGGATTTTTACTTTTGGATGTTTACCGAGCCTCGGCTCCGATGGATTGGCCAGAACGGAGGGAATAATTGTCACGGTGGAAGTTTGAAGTTCTGATTAATTTCTCTCCGTGAACTGTGGCAGATTTTTCTTTAACACTAGGACTACCGAGGCAGTCAAAATGACCGGTTCCTCATTTTTTAAAAAAATTCTCTTTTATACAGGAGCGACAGAGTTGATACTCTGTGTCCACCTTATAAAGCAAAAATTACTTAATTAATCATCTTTTCCACCAATCGATTCCTCGTTTTCTAAAGTACTTATTTAATATATTTCAAAATTATAGATTTGACGCCGGTAGTTCTAGTGTTAATTGTTTAACGTAATGCCTTTGTAATTTGAAAGATAGAGGTTCTAGGTAAAATAAGTAACTTGTCGAAATAAAAAATATATAATTTGGGAAGATGAAGACTTAGACGTCAATGATGACCTTGAATGTATTCATTTGTTCTCCAGTTTTTATCAGAGTCGATGGATGGATGTAATTTGCAGTAATTTTTGTAGCAGAAGTTTATGTTAGGATGATCTTTGATTTCCTAGATTTTTGAGAATCAATTAAAGATAAATTTAATTAAACCCGGACTCAAACGCTATTGTTCGATCTACATTCTTAGTCAAAGTCAGTGCATTTTAATTAGCGCGAATCGTTGCTAGAGAGGTTTACAAGAAGCCTTGAAATTTCTGATGCCTCAACGTTGACCTAGAAAGCGAAGGCTAACCATAGCCAGAATATCTCGTTACGTTGCTGCGGATTTTCGTTCGGTCTCTGGATACTTGTATGCACTTAAGTCGTTGCGTTTCAAGTTTGTAATAATCAGTGCACTTGAGTCCTTGCTAATCATGTGCAAATTGCTAAGTATATGCATCCGCTGGTGATCGAGTTATCCATTTTGGCACGAAGAATTCTGATCTTTCACGGTCAAGGACCTTGAATTTCATCTTGCCATCTGAAATCTAGAAGACACGTTGCAGTTTTTATCTCAATGGCTGATCAACCTGTTTTCCTAGGTGAGTATAATGTCGAAGCTGAAAGGACATCGTTAAAATTATTAAAATCAAACTTAAAGACATCCAAACGAGAAATATAATTCCTCACAATTCACATCCACCAGTACAATCCACACAAAAACCACGTTCACAACAGAGAACGAATTAATTTCGTCGATAAAACCCCAAAAGCGTCACAAACACGAGACACGACTCTAACGAGACTTCTCACCTCGAAGAATCTTCTTTAAAGTCCTCCCTCGCGAATCCCCCATCCCTGCAACAAAGAAACCCTCTATCAGCTGTAAAGCGAGCACTTGCAAACACTCGGCACTTCCAACAAATCATTTCGATCGGCAAAAACGTTACTCGGCCAGCGTCGAGAAGATCGCAGCGTAACCTCGCATTTCCATCGGAAGTGTAATACCATTAACACAACGACCCATGGCGTCCTTGCGGTGTCAAGTGCGCCTTCTACGGCCACTTTTCCCCCGATCTTCCGCAGCGTGGAGAGGACTCGTCGTTGAGAGTGAGTATCGCTTGTATTCTCCATTCGAAGCAATGTGCGCTGACCTTTGCCAATTCCGTTGTTGCAGGTGCATCCAGGTTGCAAATGTGCTGCACGGGGAGGAAAAGTCTCGACGGCCAGAACGAATAAGGTGGAACTGAGAGAGAAGAAGAAGAAGAAGGGGAACGAAAAAGAAAAGGAAAGGAGGAAGAGGTTGAGATAGAAAGATAGAATGAGAGAGAGAGAGAGAAGAAGACGAAGAACAGAAGAAGAAAGAGCGAGAACGAGGTAGGAGAGGAAGAAGAGGTCGGGGAGAAGAGTACCCCGGAGAAGAGAGACCCAGGAAGATAGAGGGGCTGGTGGGAGGATGGCGGTCAGAATTTATGGCCGCTTTATCACTTTACCGGCCTTGCCGCGTCTCCTTTAGCCGTGAGGAGGGCAGGATCTCGCGATGAACTTTGGCACTCGACTCCGTTGCACTCGACGAACCGGTGAGCCCGCTAACTTTCTTGTTTACTCGCGTTTCGCCAGAGATTACCAGTACACCTGTTTTCTCCTTCTCTCTTTTTGCCCACCGTTCTCCACCCTGCCGGACGCCCCACCCTCTACGTGTTAAACCGTTCAACGCGTTTCCGATGCGAAAATGGGTTACCGTGGTCGATTCGGGGCAAGAGCCTCGTCTATCCTCGATTCGCGAGCAAAGAGTGGATCCTTTGTCGGTTGCGTCCGATAGGAAATGTGTCGCTCTTTGCATTGGCCCTTTGAAATTTATTTCACGTATTTTTTAAAGGAACGCGCCTACTTTCTGAACAGAGATATCACAGGGAGTAATTATTAGGGAGACCGGAAAGTAGTGTCGTTTTTTTACATTAAATTCAAAGAAACAAATTTATAACAAGTTTTTATTTTTAATTAATGATGTAATCACCCAAGTTATCAACAAACTTTTGTCATCTAGCGTGCAAATCTTCGATGATGGATCGATAAAACTCAATTGTTCTTTAGAAGAAACGACATTACTTTCCGGTCTCCCAGATATAGTGAGGGACCAGAAACAAGGCACTCGAGGGGTAATTTGCTCTGATTCGCCCGACGGATAGGGACATCCCTCTCCCTCGCGCATTTTCGATTCTGACGTGCTATTGGCTGAGAGATCCGCACATTCGTTGCGTCATGTAAACGACGAAAGGAGTGTTTTATTTTCGGTTGTCATTCGTCGATCTCAGGTTTCCAGGACCGACATGGTGCGAGAGCAATCTCCCCTTCCGTCCCAAGTGCCTTGTTTCTGGTCCCTCGCTATACTTTCAAGTGTCACAAGTATCATTCTGAACTCCTATCAAAAGAAGATGGAATCTTAACAAATTAAAAATCTTCCTCGATCGAGCCAAATGAAGGACGTCACCAAATTTCACCCCCAAACAAAAGAAACCCCGATGTAACCAGATCGTTTCGAATCCCCCGAAACCCTCTCTTCCAACCTTACCACCGCATCTTCGTCCTGCTCGCAGGATACGAGTTAACCGAGAAGGAGCAATCGATTAAACGGCGTCCGCGCAAGTATCGCTGTATTATCCGTAACAGAAGGGGCGAGGTTACGTGTTTGGCTCGTAACGTTTGCCATGGAATCGGTGGTATTCGTCATAGGTGTCTCGAAAGTGGGAAGAATCTATGCGGGATCTCGTAGAAATTTACGCGACACTACCTGCCGTCGTGACGGGCACGACTACATAACGCATAAAGTAACCCCCATTAACAGACCATAAATTCAATCCCTGCGGCACCGTTGTTATGTATGAGCGTCGTTAGTGTTAATAGAGTGTTAATTGCTTCTATACCGCTCTCGATTCTGTTCAGGACGTAGGTGACGGAGTCGGCGATGGTGGTGGATGGTTGGGTAGAGGGAGTTTAAAGAGAGGGAGAGAGAGGTCGAATGGTCGCCATAGAGGATTCCTGCTTGCGTGCTGACCGGCTACTACTAGCGCCGTGCTTCTGCTGTTTTGCATAGGGAATACATCAATTTTCGGCGCTTCCCTCTCGACGATCTCGCTCTGACCTCTCTCCGTTTCTCTCTTCCTCTCTTTCGCGCTCTCTCTCCCACTCGTGGTCGTTCTGCACTTTGCAGGGTCGTTCGGACTTCCAGCTTTGTTTAAAGCTCTCTCTTTCGTCGGGGGTTTCTTTAGATTCTTAACTCTTTATCGTTGCTTGTCTGCTTTTCCTTCCTCCGTGTCTAATGTTATTTGTTTATTTTACCAGTCTCTTTCTCTTATTCCGTAAACTCCTCTTGAGTTTTTCCGTGTAATACTTTCTCACCCTCTCTTTCTCTATCGTCATATCTTTAAACTTTCTTCTTTCCGACCAGCTATCTCTCTTTCCGCGTATTTCTCTGTCCTCGATTTTTCTTTACAATTCTCTCTACCTTATTTTTATTCTGCCATATCTCTCTTCCGCGTTCCCCTTCGCCCCTTCTTCCATGACGGCCAATCATCCCCGCCTGTACTTCCGCCACGACCTCCGGCCTCGACCCCTCTGCATGTTGTTACGTATAATGTAATTCGTATCGAAGATAATTGATATCGTGGACGTGTACTTGCCCCGACAGGGGACAACGCGCAACCCCCGTGTTCGCCATGGCGTTAGCCACCCCGACGATCCTGTCCGGTGATGACGATCGGTCTCGATGGGGTGCACGCCATAAGCGATACAATTATCGCGGATTCGAGACTCGAGAAGCACCGAATTACCATCTGCTTCGACAATATTTTGCCCCGGGGCTTCTGCAATTGCAGAAAATTCTTATCGAGCGAGGGATAAGTTGTTAAAATATTAGAGAAAAGGGGGTTCAAGAAAATTCGTGAAGTTTTAGTTTAATCGTGGAAGAAGTCTAAAGTAAAAATAATTTTTGAGTTGTTTTGTAATCTCTGCTAGTATTTTACGAATAAATTGGGGGTTTTGCACCCTGTATGTACATTTGCCAAAGTTTCCCGCCAGACATTTTCCATGAACCAAGATTCCGTCTTATAAAATCACTTTTGCATCGTTGGCCTCGATGAAAATGGATGCAAAACTTTAAAAACTGCAAAAGGAAGCCTTCTTTCTTTATTAACCAAGTACTTTCTCTCGCAATCAGTGGGTCCAAGGTCAAGTCCGCCGTCGCCTCCGGTAAATTTTTCCAAAATTATTCTCCGATATGCCGTATCCTTGATGCTTCAAAACACATATAAAACGGTAGAAGCTACACCAAATGATCGTAGCACTTCGAGTGAAGAAGTTCGAAACAACAATGAAATTCTTTTGCAAGCGCAAAATTTTCCAAATCGAAGTTTTTAGCGAGGAGAACGTTGCACTTCGGGGTGGATCATTCGGTATCGTTGTAGAGGAGGTAGGATACATAACGTAGAACGGGACATAAATCAATAATATCGCAGACCCCTCTGCACCCCCTGCACCTCCTGCACCCCCGGGACACCCTCTCCGTCCCCGAACACGGCGTCTCTCCTCTGCAAACCACCGGGCGACGCCGGCGTCTCTCTCGCAATCAATGTTCACGTCTAAAGCGTCACAAACGATATATGACCTCCGGCATTCGGCGATTAATACGTCCCGTCGTGTGTGCCACCTACACAACGACCAAAGTATTCCATGACTTAATTAACAAATCAGTGCGCATCACCTCCAACGAGCAATAACAATGGTAGAAATATTCGAGAGAATGGAATTGGCAAGTTTTGGAGAGGTTTCTTCATTTCTTTCGGTGCCTTTGAATGTTTAAAATTATTGTCGCGTTGTTGAATTAGTAGTTGATGGGGGTTTGGAGGTTCTAAGAATTGGAAAGGTAGAGATGTAGGGGGTTGATGTAATGGTGGAAAGGTAAAGTTAAGCGAAGATCAGATACATGATTATTTAATTGTTCTATGGGTGTTTACTGAAGTTAGAGGTTTTGGAATTTATAGATTTGTAGATTTGCCCTTTGAACGGGGGATGGTCGGGGTACTTACTTTATTCGATTCTAAATATTTCTTCTATTCACTTTCTTTTACATTAACACGGTTTCTTAAACAAATCTTCAGCTGCGCAAAAAAAATATAGAACAAACAATTCGTCAAATTAAATAAAGTCAAAAACACCTGTAAACCTATCGCCAAAAAACAGTGTTCTCTGCCAATTTGAAACTAATCTCGCTCCAAAAAAATTCTGCTGCCCAGCGCGACGATTTTTCCACCCCGTCATCGTTCCCCAAACGTTCTCAGTTCCACAGGGGGTGGAACTTTTATCGAGCAAGCAGGGGCATTTATTAGCGCATTAAAGTTCTCCGAACGTTGCCATCCGTGGAAACTTCTCCCCCGTTTAGGGGTGAGTTTCGCGAGTTTCGTGCACGTCGTCGATATGGAGAAAGGCTAAATGCAAAACCTTGTAAGGGTAGATGCTCTCGAGTTCCGACAGGCGAACGCGAAACATCCTTGCAATTAGCCGGATATTCCGATGACACTGGCAACGGTAACCCCCAAGGGGTAGGACGGCCGTTCTCTCTCGTCTGTCCTGCAAATTCCTGGCAGAAATTCCCCCCTCGTTTCGCCCTCCGCGACCCTTTTTTCCTCCCTTCTCTTCCGTCGCGCCCGAGAACGGCCGACGGACGATGGTAGACGAGGTCCAAAAAAATACTAAATAATAAAAACTTATCGGATTTATGTTCTCGAGAATTGGACGCGGGTAGATTGGAGGACGTGGCAGGTAGAGGAGTGGTCGGTGGAGGGAGGGGGATGGAAATTCGTCGGGCGAAATTGAAAAGTGGCCGAGAGATATGCTCCCGGACGAATATCGGTAGGCAGATGGATGGGGGTGCGCGGGGGTCGGCCGAGGGATTGAAACGGGCAAACCGACGTGAAAAACTACCCGACGAAGGCCGATCGACTGAAAAGCGCTCGTACGAAAAACGAATGCTCCGCTCTTTTTTTTTCTCCCTTTGCGCGCCGCTCGTTTTTTTGCTATCTCTTTTCTTCTCGCCCTCGTGCTTTTTCAATGAAGTTATTGAAATGTAACGGAGGATAGGCTGTCTTTTGGGCTTCGACGAGATTCGAACTCGGTCGACGAGGGGGTGAGATTATTTCTTTGGGAGGAATTCAGACTGGTGTCTTTGAGAGCTGAGAATTCTTTGGCTGGAATATGGGTGCCCTTGACAGGGGTAGAGAATGGTTCTTGAGGTGATCCTCATACTTGCGTTTTGGGGATGATGAGATAGCTAGTTTGATGGATTTTTTTTTTTATAGTTTCAATTGTATCTCAATAAACCCCACTTATCAGCTTCGAATGACGCAAAATGTATAATCTAATCCAGATTAACAAGTATGAATTGATTAAACAGCTTCAACAATTTGTTCTTCATTGTTCTAGGACGTTGGGACCAAGCTGAAGCAGTACATTGACCTTATCGACGTTGAAAGAAGACCATGCTAGACATTGGGGTCCAACGAAACTAATGGATATTCTGTCTACGATTAGACGTTCCCCGGAAGATGAAAATTACCCTAGGGTCTTTTCACGAGATCTACTGCATGCAGAAGAAAGTCTGAAGACTCCATACCTCCGTAGCTCAAACTTACAAAGCTTCACCAAGGAGCATCCGTGTTACGTGCACCATGATCCACATCGAAGATCAATCAAGACCCTTCAAGCGTCGTTACATGATCCTGCTTTTTAAATTACCTAACTGAGACCTGACTCAGGTCTAACTCAGACTTAACTCCAACCTAACTCCCACCTAACTTCCCTAAATTTTCCTCAGAACCCTCAACTCACCCTATCCCAAGATTCCTCAGCCTAACTCAATCCCACTCACCAATATCTCCAATCCAATTCTACAAGTTCTACCAATCCAACAACAACATCAAGACTCCAAACGATCCTTCCTAACAGCCCCCCTAACTTTCTCAAATTTCTTCACAACTCCTCTTGACTCCAATTTCCTTGCACCCTCCGCAGCACCGTTAAACGAGCCGACCAAGAGCTTCTTCTTCGGAGCGGACCAAGCAGAGTAGCAGTTGGTCGAACGTAGACTTTCAAAAGTGGCGCCTTTGGCGGAGGTAGCTGGCAGCCATTAGGTTGGAGAGCGTGACACTCGAGGGAGAGGATGATGGTTCCATCGAGTAGGTAGTGCCTAGACGGGGCTCCACCCAGCACTTAGTTGACGTCGTGAGTGCGGCCCAGGGCACGGCCGTATCCAGGGTACAGTCACGCCCCTGCCGTGCTAGCACCGTACTCCGATTCGCTGGCCCATATCTCATCTGGTCCATCGCATTAGCCTAATCTGCCAGCCGCCGCGAGGAGCAGAGGGGGGCAAGGAGAACCGGAGAGTGACCGAGAGAGAGAAGGAGAGAGAAGGTCGAGAGAGAAGAAGAGAGACGTTGGTTAAGAGAGAGAGAGAGGAGAGAGAGGCTGGTTAAGAGAGAAAGAGGCAGAGGGAATGAGAGTGAACGAGAGGGAGAAACAAAAAAAAAATCCGGCCATCGATGTTGCGCCCCCGCCGAGCGAAATCGCCGAGCGAGGTGCTGCCACCTTCGCGGTCGAATCGCGAACGCGTCTATGCTCGGCTCATCGATTTTTTTCGGCGAACGTTTAATATTCGCGATTTTACGACACCTATTCGTGCCCCTTTGCGATCTTCGGGGTGGTTTTGAAGTTGAGGAGGACCGTGGATGGTGAAAAAGGTGACCGGTTTCGGTGGAGGTTGATCGGTTGGAGGAGGACTCTCGAGGAGGAGCGGGGGACAGGTAATTGGGGTGGTTGATTTGAGACTTAAGATTGGGACTTAAAGAATCGTTGGATAATATTTTTTGTGATTTGTATAGTTAGATGGTAACAAGCTTGTGATGGGGAAAACGACTGTTAGCACGTTGAATGTCATGGGGGTCATCGGTAAACGACGCTATTGAATTCAATTAAATTCCTTACCCTTTTATGTCCACGAATTTGCTAATATATCCAGCATTTATAAGCAGGACTTAAAGTATTACCGAACACACAACTGTGTTTAACTTCAACATTTTCACTCCGTAAAGATCTGATTCTAATGGAAAAATCTTCAATTGGGTAGAAATGACGGAGTCACCAAAATATCTGTGGCATTCAACGTGTCAACGATCAGTAAAACGATAAGTAAATTCGCGATTGTCGTCGATCTGTTTGAGTCCCCGCACCGTATCTTCGATCGGGCCCCTTTTCGACAGATAACTCCAACCTGGACCCACCAAGATGGCCGATCCTTCGAGCCAGGATGACCAGGACTTACAAGGGATCTTCGACAAAGGTAATCCTAGCTCGTAGAACGTGCTCTCAAATCGTTAAATGCTCGCGCAATCGGCGCGAGAGGATATTCGCTGGTTGTAACAGCTAGGAGAAATTGTTACACGTTAATGGGAAAAAGGTGATTTTCGACGAAACTAGAATTGTCGAGGTAAAACTAGTTTCGACAATAGGCGAAAGTGGATTTACCTCGGTGAAACTGGTTTCGACGGTAACGGCGATCGGCCGAGCAATTCTAGTTTCGTTTGAAATTCTGTTCCGCCGGAACGCACGTGTTTTTAATGCTGTCGGTCGGTGAATGCTCGGTTTGAACAGCGAATAGTTCGGAATTGGAACTAAGATTGATTTGAAACGTTAAGAATGTGGTACGTTAGCGTTTTATAATATATATTACGGTGATAGTTTCCCAAATCATGGCTTCCATGGAATCGTAGACAGAGTAACAAAAGAAATCGGTACCATCTAGTCTAGGAAACAAACATCTACAAATTAACCCTCATACGATCCTCAGAAATAGTTACACGAAACATTCTCAGCTGATATTTAACTCATTTTCTCTTTGCGCTTAAATTAGTGTTATTTGTAACCCATTATTTTATATTTCAGAGAAGCTAAAACAAATTATAACAAACTTAAAATTAAATCAAACATTCCATAGTATCTGGAATCGGATAGGAGCGCATGGGGGTTAATAACTTCATTTCTGTTTCTTCAGTTCGAGAAGAAATTAGGAGAATGTTTAGAAGTCTTATATTCTGAAAGCACAGCCAAGAATTTCAGAAAAACGCTAAGTTTACGTTACAATTCTCTACAAGTAAAATTAGAAATTGTTTCCTAATATTACTATCGTTATTGCGAAACATCAGCGTGAATACAAAGTTGCGAAGAACGTTAAAATAAAATTATAATTCTCGAGAACTTGAAGTCTATGTTTCGCTTCATCGTCCGCATTGTACTCGAGGACGTGGTGATTCTTTGTTAACTGTCAGATTTTTGGAAAGATCGTCTTTCGGTCGGATTATCGAGGTGTTTAAAATTTTTTGCGAAATCGGCGCGTCTCGAATGATCCACTGTTTATAGAGTACCTTAGAAAGACCAGAACCATCCGGTCGAGCAGCCTCAGTTTTGCTTGTTTCGTCGCACGAGGATGCAGCATTCCGGGACGCGGCAGCAAAGTTTCTCCTTGCAGTGAAAATGTTCCAAGAAATTTGGGAAATCGGTGAGTAATTAACGATAGCATGTGATTTTGCATGTTTCTTCGATACAAATTCGCGCGCTGTAGGTTCAACGAAGAAAATTCTTGCGAACGAAACGTCGGACATAGTTTTGCAGAGAAAATTTGGAAAATTAGCTTCCCTGACAATTATTTTACGATTCTCTTTCTTCTATAAAATTACTCTAAAGAAAATAATATTCTTAACGAAACGTTTTAACGTGTGGAATGGTGAATTGATGTGTTCAAAGATTTCTCTATTATTTTGTAAGAAATAATTGAACTTGCAATTTGATAAAACATTTTTAATATTGAAGAGAGCTTCTTACTGATTTCTATCGGTATTAATTTTTGGACATATTAATATGTGAAGGACAACAAATTGAGATCATCAGTAGTCCATAATTTGGCCGACGACTTCGAAATTCAAGCCTAAGATTCACCGCGAAGATATTTCAAAGTTGCATATTTGCATTGACTCTCTCTTATTTAATAATGAAGCAAAGCCGAGTCCAGAAATAGATACGGTATTCTTCCGCAGGCTTCGTAGAGTCATATTTCCGCAAATATTTTCCCATCGGGCGAGGAGATACAATTATACAGTTAACTGTAAATTATTCACGTCGTATGTCTGCGGATTAAGGATCAATTTCAACTTTTAACATTTTTAACGCATAGAATAGAATTACAGTTGCCGCGAATGTATAGAATTCTCATAAGACATTTAGAAGAATAAAACTTCTTACCTTTTTTTAGTTATAATCTTGCTGATAATAGAATTTCAGTAAGAATATTTTGTGCCGGGTGCTCCAAATTTTGCATTTTATCTTTGGAAACTCTCAACTAATTACACAGAAATAATTCATCATCATTAACTACTTCCGTTTCATCTATTACATTTAAATATATCGAATAAGAACTTTGGAAAAAGATGATCAGTTAATAATGCAAGTTTTGTAAGATATATTTGCGGAATATTTGCTTCCTGTCTCGTCTATCAATTTCAGAAATGTTTAGGAAAAATTTAAGAAACGCACATTTTGACAGCCTTGGTATCTTCAGCGTTAATGAAACAAAACAGTGCAAATTAGACCTACGTCAAAGACCAGTGCTATTAATGAAAAGAATCAGTAAGCTAGAATTCAATTAAAAAATTCCACAAGAATCAGCCCCAATGTAAAAATCAAAAATCACCAAATACTCCTCCCTCCACTCAAAAGGTTGCACCGTTCGTCAAAAATCGTGCGCCAACACCATTTTTTCTCCAGCAAAATTCCGACGTCTCGTTCGTACAGCAAAATTCCCATTTTCTCGAATTATCCGACGATAAATTCCCATTTCCGTCTTCGAAGTATGCGGCTGTAAAAGTGTATGCAGCGCAGAAAGTGCGCTCACAAAGACATTTCGTCGGGTTTGTCCGAGCCAAGGGGAAAGAGGGAAAAAAAAGCCAGATGTTGGCAATGTCGTCGCTCGTAGGTCGAATATTGCGACAATTTCCGAGGGCCCCCATAAATTGCTCCAGTTTCGACGGAAAGCCGTGCCGCGACACGTGTGTACCTTGCACCGAGAACAATGCAGATTTTCTTTTCTTTACTGCGGAAACAGGACCAACCTTTTCGGTTATTGCGACGGTCTTCGGCGAAAAGTCGAAGGTTAAGATGCCATTTGGTTTCGTTAATTCGTTCAGCGGCGTGAAAGAAATTTAGGGGATGAATGTGGGATTAAAAGAGCGCAGGGTCTTTAATAGCTTGATGATTTGAAGACTGCATTGGGATAATTATAAAAATTGTAGGGTTGGAAAGGAAAGTTTAATTTTGTAGCGATGGAAATTGATGTTTCACCAGTCGCAAACAAGCTCAATTACACCTTAGAAACTCTAAATCCACCTTCACAATTTTTATCACAGATTAAATTTACATAATTATCTTCCAAACTACCCTAAAAATAACGCACGCACAGTAAAACAATCAGCGCAACATTAAAATTAAATCATTCAAAGACATCTCCAGCGCGCCTTTGCAAAAATCACTTCTCTCCACCTTCAACAACGAAGGAATTTCGCAAACTTCCGTCAAATTCGCACACAGCATCGTAGAATAAGCAAAAGACGGCATATTTCTTCCATAATCGGCGGAAAATCACACGGCATTCACCGCGAACGATCAGCGGCCTCGTCTACGAACGGTTTATTTGCCTTTCCGTCCTTCTGTTTATCGTACATCTGCGGATTCCACGGTCCATCCAATGGCACGAGTTACGCCAAGAGACATTGAGTCATCTTCATGACAAATGACGGACATTTACGAATTTCTTACGAATATTTTCGACCGCCCTTCGCCCCCCTCGTTCGCGCTGCCTTCCGCCGAAGACGCGTCCGGCATACATTTGTTTTATTTCGAGGAGAATCGACGAACAATGGCGGAATTTCTCTTTCTGTCGACGGAAAGAAAGACTGAGAGAACGATGTGACTCTATTACCTGTCTCGTGAATCGAATGGCTTAAAAGGAGAAGCTAATGAAGAAGTTGAAACGAGTGACACTCGCTGGTCACGGATTTTTCGAGCTCTTTGGTTGCGTTAGGTCAGCGATGCTTAGGTATTTTCGAGGGATATGGTGATTTTTAAGGTGAAACATATGAATTTGGGATTAATTTGCACGTATGGGGTCGGGGAAGTATTGTGGTATTTTTTTATTATTTTTAAAAGGTGTAGGTTCAAAGTCTATCGATATATTGGTGTAATTAAGCGTTTTGTACGAGAAAGAAATTTGTTTTATGTGAAATAGATAATATGGAGGTGGATTTGGTGGAAAGATAGTTTTGTTTGATATAAATTACTAGTTTTGTTATTTTCGCTATGTAAATCTAAGGGACCATTGTGCATCTTACAATCAACCCTTAAGTATTCTTACGGAGATCCTCTTAATCCGCGCAGGTAATTAGTAGATACTTTCTTCCGCAAGATACATTGTCCGTGCTTTCGAAATTATTTCTTACATTTCTGCAACCATCCACGAGATTCCTGTGGTTTCCGGGTGTTTACATCCTTGCTTCCGCCCAAGAAAGTCCATCTCGTCGGAATATCCTCCTCGTCCAACGACAAATCTATATTCATTTCTGAAAATTCATCTATCGAAATAAAACATTTCTATGATTAATAAATAAAGTTCAAGATGGAAGAGTAACGTGAGAATTTCTCGAAGAACCTCGAAGTACCGGCGAACTCGCGAAAGTTGAACGACCCGATTTAATTGACGCGCGTATGTATAATTTTGGCGGGATTGTTGTTCGGTGGCTGAAAATGTTCCGTCATTAGACGAAATTACGCGAATCTTTCTTTCTACGGTACCTTCGGTAATCGCGGTTTCGCTAATTGTTGCTACGACACGATGGGGGTAATTGCTGCGATTCGCGGGGCGAAAATTGGTTCTCCGTTTGTGTTAACACATTGAAGACGGTATGTGATGAAAAGCATATAGCCTGAAGTCCCGCATATTTTGTTGAAATTGTAGAATAACACTGAATAATAATATATAACACTGAATTGAATATAACTGTTCGTTATTATTCGACTATATAATGCACGCACCTTCATCAAATGTTTGTTTCTAAAACAATTCTTCGTTGTAATGTTTTATTTACCTATAATTGCAGTTTTTTGTACGATGTTGTTGCTTGAAATTTCAAATAACGTAAATTCACGTCATCCGTCTTCAATGTGTTAATATCATCGCCATTGTTCACCTAGATGCCCAACAGAGGCCACCTTATTATCTGTGCGTCTCTTCCTTTGTTCTTTATTTCTTCATATTTAATTTGTCGTGTCTTTAGTTCTTTATCTTCGAAGCTTTCCATTTTTGAGTTTTTTCTCATCTTCAAGAACCTCTCTGCCCTCTATCTATCATCGTCTTCTTATTGTCTCTCTGTCTCTATCTTCAAATTGCCCTGTTTTTAGTTCACTTTGAATTTAGATGTCTGCGGTTTTGAATTTCTCCGTTACTTGATCTCCCTATTTTTTAATCACGTTAATTTTCACTCTCTAGGATATTTCCTCCCTCCATCTTCAACTGTTTCTTTCTCTCTTCCTTTAATTTTCTCGTTCTTTGTCCACCTCGAATCTCTATCTTCAAATCTCCCGCCCCTCTTCCTCTCTCTTAACATCCTCAGAAGTGGCACCTGTTCGAACAATGACTTCGTTGTCGCCGCATAACGGAGAACAAGATTAATGATACCTTAATGACTACGTAAATGGGCTTCGGAACGACGACGATCCCGACCAAGTATAACTCAATCCTACTTGAAAAATACCCCCGCTTGCATCGAGAGACGCGTGAAACATAATTGCCTAGCTATCGATGAGTATTTAGACTCGTCGATCATTAATCGAAATCAACAAAAGAGAACAAAAAATACATCTCCCTCGATTACCTTTATCTTTCCATCGTTTGACTCTCAATATTTACTCGCTCTTCTTCAGAATTCATCTCCATCCGAGAAAACGTGCCAATCTGCAAGAATAATTTTCCTCTTGAAGTCCTCCTAATAAAAACAACAGAATTCCTAATAGCCGCGAATGATTAACGCAATAGTATTATTCACTCAATTTTTCATCCCATCTTAATAAACTTTAATCGATTCAACGTAACTGTAAATTAGTGTTCTCCAATTAAAATGATGTTGGAAGTAAGAGAAAAAAATTAATATCACCGACGATAACCGTTCATTTTTACGTAAGAACCGTGCCATTAAATGGATCGTTCGTTTCGTCGAGCATTAAACCAAATTAAACGAAAGATCGTCGGAAGTCGAAGATTTTAGTGCGATCGCCGGAACGAAGGAACGATGCTCCACGGTCCTTAATTAATAACCGTGCGTATATACCTATCGATTATTACGATAGCCGCGTAATTGTGCTCGAAAATTTTAGAAAGCTCGTTAGCCAGACCCTCCAATTAATACGCGTATTGCGCTAATTAGGAGGAACGCCGTCATAGTTAATTTTTATTGGCGAACGAAAATACTTGGCGAAAATTCACCGTCCGGATTTATGAGCTGTATTAAAAACGATAGTACGCGGCTGGATACACGTTCCGCCTAATGGAATACAAATCCAGAGACACGATGCCTCGTCTTCCCGTTTCATTAATCATCCTTCGGCGTGATAGATGACGACGATGACGGTACTTGTCCAATCTGGTTCGTTTCTTCCGTCCTCTTTGATTCCTCCTCGCATCGTCGCCGTGGGTGTCTGAAATTTATAGAATTTTGCGAAAGGAGGAATTCGCCTTTCCGCTTGAATCGTTGCGCATCTTGTGTTCTGCTTTGCGCTTAATTTTAAACGACATTTTGACGATTAGGTAGATAGAAAAGTAGCAGGATTCTTCCTGAAGGTTCTTGTATGGTCGGGAGATGAGAAGATTGCAAGGAGAAATTTATTATCATCTGCCAACAGTTCAATCTGTAATTTAGCAAGTAAATGCGATATTTTGGACGTTGAATTAATATTTCTGTATTTTTTGAATTATCTGCGACGGGTTTTCTTATGATTTGCAGCCAATTATCGACTGCCATTTTCTGAGACTCCTACACTACATTCGGATGAATTTTTGGAGAAATTATATTTCTCAAAAGTGCCATACAATTTCCTTAAAATACATTTCTGACGAAAGTAAATTCTTCAAAGGATAATTTAACTTGCAAGCAGCAATTATAATGCTTCCAAAAAATTCGAATTATCGTTACTTCGTAACTTTATCACCTCGGTTAATTTAGATTGCAACATCCTCCGCAAAAAAGTCACTCGTGAAACGAAAGTATCGTTGCATCATCGCGGCGAGTGAAAAATCTCACCTTTCGAGCATTCGCCTTCACTTACCGGAGGCTAGTTATTCCCGACTTTAATTCCATCCGGATTATAGCACCGACTCGTTTGTTGGTCGTTGCGTGGGCAGAAACAGTGGCAGCTGGATTCTGTTGTTTGTCGTTTCGTTCAGCGCGAAGCGAAACAGCCATCGTGAATTGTCTTAACACACGTGGTCCTTGTTAAACGTTCTCTCCACGGACGCGGCGGCCCTTTATGTTTCTTACGGTAATTGAAGTTAAAATTCCGCCAGTCTATTTCCAAGATTCGTCCATCTTCGAGGGTTTCAAACCTGAAACAGTGTGTACAAAAATAATTTCAAATTTGTATCGTCGCAAGGAATACATTTTCAATTGTTGCGTCTACTTCGTATCACTTTATCGGGCTGCTCTCCGAAATTAATTTTTCGCTCAAATTTTAAAACGGTTATTCTATCGAGAGAGATTTTTTTTTCGTTAAAAGAACAACATTTTTAACTTTTAATGGTCGTATGTCACCTCTGACGTGACAAGAAAACTTTGTCGTAGCGGTCGTATGGCACTTGTGAGGTGACAAGATGAATAAAATCTAAACTTGCTATCTGTGAAATGTGTGGGCAATTGTCTTATTAATTGAACATTCCCAACGGAATGATTAACTTGTTAAATAATATAACAGTGCCTTTTTTAATCAAATTCTAATGTTTTGGCCTCGAAAAATGAACAAAGAAAATTTTATGAAGTTAGATGGCGATACTGGCAGTGAATTCTTTGAAGTCAATTCTGAAAGTGTTTTTAATTCTAGTAATAAGATTAGCAGCGATTTCTTATTATATTTTATGAAAAGAAAAGTTGTTATACCTCACATAATATTCAAGTGAAGAACAAAATCATATAGAAGGAGAAAATGTTGATAATTCAGATGACAGTGATGATGATAAATTATTTGAAACTCATACATTTGTAAAACTCCTTCAAAAAATAATTTCTAACCAAAACGTTGTTCTTACGACACTTAGAATTTATTGCACATTTACTGAAAACAACTACAATCTAGTGAGAATCATATATACAAAGCTAACATCCGATAAGGGTTAATAGAATGTAATGAAACGATTCGATTCTACTTTGCTCTGTTATTCATTTAAAATAATATTTCCGGCGTCTGTCAAAGAGGATGGGGAAAAGATTTGTACACAGACAAGAGGAAGAAATCAGTGGCTCGAGAGTGGACGTAGTTGCACCGCCGTTGGATTACAAGTTCGTCCCACAGAAGTCGGGGGAAGAAATTCGTTAGGGGAGGCCTGGAAGGGTCGGGAACGTTCGGAATGGTGTCTGCGTCAATATGGAATGATAACACGGGGTCTCGTGCCAGGAGAATATTTATAACTGACATTTCTACGGCCCTTGTACCGCATTTGATATTTCTAATAATTACTGCTCCTCTTCGAGGATCAACGTCTCCCCCGCACTCACAGAATGAATTCCTCTCGTCTCATTTCTCGTACAACCACGCTTAGAACTTCTCGTATCAAAGATATATCCACGAAAGTGGGGAATTTTTTCAAAAAATCCTATATCTCTCGAAAAATCCAACTAGCAAATACCCTGTGCGTTTTAACGCCCTCACGTTTGTTAAAATTCCACGTAACAATCCTCCGCATCCGTATGTTCCTGCGTGACACTAACGACGTCACGATTATTAATTTCCATTATCGCGATCGCCGATGGAAGGCAGGTTGAATGGCACAAAAAGAGCTTAATACGCCATACGGAAGAGCCGTCTGCCATCCCCGGAATCGAGGTGTACTCTAACGAGAATTAATATCGCGCCGGAGTTAAAAACATTTCTGCATTACGTCTAATGCGATCCGCGCGAACGTATTAGCCGGTTAATTGAAAGCTCGCGATAATACGTAACGACAAAAAATTCGTAACGATTATCCGCCACGTTGGACGGCACCAATGGCCACCATATTTCGGTCATTTTCGGCTGCTCTTTCACGAAGGGGCGGTTAATCGTACACGCGGAAACGAATTTGTTGATATTAAAACGGACGTGTTACTCCTCTTCTCCGTCTATTTTCCCTCGATAGTTCGAAGATAAAAGGTTGTATCGATTAGCGTAAAATCTAATTTTGAGCGACGCTGGAGAGGGTGGAAAAAAAGAGAAATAAGAGGGAGGAGAGCGAGAGAGGCGAGGGGTCTGGGCCGCGCAACGAATATTAATAACGTGGCAAAGTTAAAAATGTTTACCGTGCGCCACGTTTGATATGAGGGCCACGAACGTGGCAGCAGGGTCCCTCGTGATTGATCGCACGTCTCTGCGTCTCTCCCTCTGACACGGGGTGTTCCTATGGATATTGCTTTGGTGCACGGTCCCGCGCGCCGCCATCTCCCCCGTGTCTGTCGAGGCAGACACCATACCGATCTGTTCTATCCCCCTTCGAATCAAATCTAGCATCCCTCGTTCCCTCTGCTCTCTGTCTCACCTCCTTCGGGGCTCCGTCCTTGTCCGTGTCCGTTTCTCTCTTTAATTCCACGTTTGGAGTGTCTTTCTTTCTCCGCTCGCAAGCTTCTCTCCTTCGTCGAAGGTGTACTCCTGTGTCCTGCCGGTTCTTCGGCTCGATTTCGTTACGTTTATGGTACCGTGATTATCGGTGTCCTTGGAGCACGCGTCTTTCTGGGTGGTTCTAGGGGTAGTTCCTTTTTTTTTGTTTTCGTTTCGTGATTATACCGGTTCCTCTCGTCGAATGGAGAAATGAAAATGATCGTTGGGGAATGTAGCTGCGGATTCGTTGCTGAGAATCTCTGGCGGGAATCTCGACGGACGTTTTCATTTCGTTATGCTAATGCCCCTCGAGTTATCGTTTTGCGTAAATTAATTCGAGAGTTGAACCGATGGATTCGCGAGTTTTGCAATTTCTGTCGTTGCTGCCTTCGACGTTGGTTCGAGTCGTGCAAATTATTTTATTTGTTTAACTCTTTGAGGCACGGGAATTCAGAAAATAAAATGACCCATGTTGTAGAATTTTTTTTGAATTGAATAAAGTTGGCTTATATTTATTAACAAAGTTATATAATAATATAAATTTTAGAGGTGGGACAAAAATGTCCTCCTGTGCCTCAAAGAGTTAAATACCAAAAATAGGAGGAGCCCGATACAATTAGAATTGTAGAAATAATACTCGATGGAAAGCAGGCATTTTGTTTCAAATCAATTTTATCCAGAAGCTTATTACCGTGGCATATTTCTTATTAATTTCCAATTCAGAGATAAATTGCCCTTACGTAACGTAAATATCGAAAACATTTCCACAATTCTTTTCGAACAACGCGAGCTTGAAGGCCCAATCGAAATAACACTCCATTACTTCAAACGTTCGTACAATTACTCACGATAAACTGCGAATGATCGATCCTCCATTACTCCGACGATGCATAAATATCACAAAATTGTATCTCTTCCTCGTTACAATCATCTCATTACAACGTCCGCGTTTTTGTCCCATTACCCTCGAAGGTTAAAAAATTAATTGCGTCCACCCGGATCCTTAATCGACGAATGACAAAGCGCGACCATAATTTACCCGGCCGTTGATAGCTCTGTCACAACAATTATAATTTCGATCGTTTAGCATAATTACGTGTAATCGCGAAAAAGTATCCCAACGACGAACGAGTCCACGGTGATGTGCTGCTATCCGCGCGCCATATAATCAGCACTTTTTCAAATTCGCCAAGCCGCTGTTATTAGTTACGCTCATTCGGCCGGCGATCCTTCATCGTGGCACAGTTTTTGCACGGATAACGTTAATGCATGCCGCGCATGAAACCTGTTACAACGTGACAAACGGCGAAATCCTTTAATTCGATGATTGGCTGTAATAATTGTCGCGATAATTGTTTCTCTCGAATTAACACCTCCCCTGTGTTCACGACGGTCGGTGGTCGTCCATGGTGAACGATATTTTCCGTCAACAAGATATAATTACTCGAAGGTGAGCCAATATTTCTGCGTCCCAGCAGGAAATTATAACGAAGAGCAATGGTGGAAATGGAGTTAATGACGATGATTCTTCATTAGTGATTTGAGTTCTTTCCATCGGTTCTAAGAGGCTTTCTTCCGTGACAACTATTTCACGATCTTCCTGATTCGAAGCGCACCTAAGCTAACTTAAATCCACCTATGCTAAATTATTCAAAAAGTTTCTTCATTAGTGATTTGGGTTCAAATTGCCATTGATTCTAAGTCTTTCTTCCGTGACATCTATTTCACGATTTTCCTGATTCGAAGCACACCTTAGCTAACTTAAATCCACCTATGCTAAATTTTCAAAAAGTCTCTTCAATAGTGATTTGAGTTCAAATTTCCATCGGTTCTAGGTGGCTTTCTTCCGTGACATCTATTTCACGATCTTCCTGATTCGAAGCACACCTAAGCTAACTTAAATCCACCTATGCTAAATCGTCCAAAAAACTAGAAAGGATTCACTCAACCAATGAACAATTACCTATCACGAGAAGCTCATAGCTCTTCGATTCCGTCCTTCCTCCGAAAGCATCGAATCCTCGACGATTATGACGTCCCCGGCAAGATTAAAACACAAAGGCGCGGGTATTCCGCTGAAATTTTCGAGTTTACACGAAGGAAATCCACTGTACGGCTAGGGACTCCTTACAACGCCGAACAAGATTATTCTACACGGTCTGTCGCTATTGCACCGTTAATCATCGCCGCGCCACGAGAGAAATCTCATTAACGCATGTATATTTCTTGCTCAACGTACTGGCACAGGCGGTTCCTTGACCTTTGTGTAACCTCCATACGCATTTAGTAGCAACTGGTTGCAGTAGCAAGAATTAGCAATTAATCTTTTAGTTGGTGCCGCGACGAGCACGGAGAGAGGAGAGGAGGGCGAGATGAGGGGCAGAGGGGAGAAAGAACCGACGGGGATGAGGTGGATGCAACGAAGAGATACGAACGGAAGGCGTCCAACGGGGGAACGTTGGAGAACGAGAAAGAGAGAGGGAGTCGAGAGAAGAGAGTAGTTACAGACCAGGCATTATGCAAACGACGCAACAATTAGACCGTGGTCTACCACCGGTTATTTAGTATTTAATATAATTTACCCCGCGAGTCGGCCATGTAATGCCCATCTTCGCACATTCCACCGAGAGGCTCTCGAGGAACCAACAGGTCCTCGTTGATGCGTCAATTCGATGCCTCGCAGTGTCTAATATCCGTGTAGCCATTTCACCACTATTTATCAACCCCATGGACTTCTTAAGGTGGCTCGATGTCCCAAGAATTATAGGAACGCGCCGTCCTCACTGTCGAATTAGACGCCATCAAGATCTTCGTTAACCCCTTGGCCTGCAATAACGAGTGACACTCGTGACGCGGTAGATGGAATAGGAAATTTTGAAGCTCGCCAAAAATAATGAAAATATCAGTGGAACACAACATAATAAAATTATTTCTATGTTATTAACACTAGAACTACCAAACCACTCAAAATGACTGGTACACAATTTTTTCCAAAAATTCTCAAAGTTTATAGGAGAGTCGTACGAGAAATGTTCTACGTCCAATTCAAAAAACATAAATGACCGAATTGATCATCTTTTCTGCCGCTTGATTCCTCTTTTCTCAATGTACTTATTTAATGTATTGAAATATAACAGATTTAACGCCGGTAGTTCTAGTGTTAATATTGCGTTAAGTTGTAAGATTTATCACTGATAAATTTTCATTTTAGCAATTTAATTTTGAATTATTGCACGCACAGTCGCAAAAGAAATCGTAGTGTCAGAGATTAAAGCCGGAGGCGCTTCTCTGATCGGCAGTGACGATGCTCGAGTATTTCCCACCTAAATGTCCATCGAGTAACATCGTTAGAGTGCATTTGGAGCAACGTATCGTCAGCTATCAGTTCGTCGTGTTTGCTCGTAACTTCGAGACAAAATAAGCGAACCAGGCCGATCTAAAATGCTCCCAGACTTTCTTCAAAGTATTCCTCCCCGCCCTTCGCAAAGTCACTACACAAAGAGCAGTCGTCCAGGACGAATTTCTATCGCGGTCGGTTTTCGCATCAGCCCTTCGACAACCTTCGGGTTCCTTGACAAAGGAAGACCAGCGATGGCGGTGGGCACCGAGTGGTAGGCAGGTCCCTTGGGAATCTACCTTTCTCTCTCTTTTTCTCCCACCTCCTTCCTCTCTCCGTGATACACCTTTCTCCCGCTCGAGAATGAAGGAGGACGGAGAGGGAGCGGGAGGAGTAGGAGGGAGGAGGAGGGTTCAGAAGCGAAGAGGAGGAAATAGGAGGAAACGGAGGAGGAGAAGGGTATCGCATCTTGCTCCGCAGGACTCTCGCTCTCGCCACCGGCGCCCCCGCTATTTATTTTCCAGGATTTCAGAGTCCGAAGCCATTAATCTCCGCTCCGCAGCGTCAGTGGAGCGCGTCAGGGCGACGTCGGGGTGCGTGGCGTCGGCGACGTCGCTCTGCTCTTAGCCGCAGCCTCGTGTACACCCGCCGTGGAGGAAGGGACGACGGAGAAAAGGGAGAAAAGGGAGAAAGGGAGAACGAGAGATGAGGTGTCGGTAGGAGAGGCCGAGTCGGCTACACTCCGTAGAAGAAAAGAGGGGGCAAAAGGGAACGAGAGGGAGTATAGTGGGGATTCCTGGGCGCGGGTTACAGCGTGGATATTCGGCTTGGTAGGGGGTGCCGATGGCGGCGAGAGGGGAGTTATGCAAAAAATATCTATTCGACGAGGATCTTGAGACGAGTCTGCTTTCAACGTGGAACCATCGTGTTCGCAGTTGGACAGTTTTCTATGACTTCATTGCAACCGGCGAATGCCCTTGCGCCGACCTCTAGGACCTTCTTCCTGTTGGGTCGTCAATGTTGGAATTCGGGGTGGTGGAACGGAAGTTTGAGAATGAATGCAACTGTTGGTAGGCGAATGAAATTTGTAGATTGGGATTTCAAGCTCTTCCTGCAGGGATCGCCAGAGATTTCTATAAGGTTAACCCTTTGCACTACGAGTTATTTTTACTGTGAGCTACTCCAGAACTATTTACCCGGTGCGAGTACACATCTGCAGAAAATTGAAAATCTTGCTTTGACATTAAAAAAGAAGCGTATATATTTTCGAATTATGTTTTACAATATCAAAGAATATAAAAATACACCGGATTTATCTGACAACGGAGTTATCAGCTCCTATTGCGATGTCGCCGCTGCGGCGACAACGGAGTGCAAGGAGTTAATAGTTTCTTATAAACATTTCTCAGATTTTTAAAGAGTGGAATTTGTTGCAGTGCATATTTCACGTGTATCTTATAATACAGAAATTACTTAGCCGATCGTCTTCTGTGTCGCTTGATGTCTCTTTTTTCAAAGTATCAATTAATATATTTAAGTGTGAGAGATTTAACCCACGTAGAGCTATTGTCAAAATCATTATTAGAAATCGATATTCGATTGTTAATACAAAGAGGGCATTTTTCTGACGGTCATTGCTCGAAACAATTGATAAAAATGACGCCATAAATCCAAAGTACGGCGATCAGCGACGTTGCAGTTCGCCAAAGACGTCACGCGCGAGTTAATCAAATTTCCCCAATTAACTCTAATATCAGCCCGCGTCTGGTTTCGAGGAACGCATACGCACGCCATTTCGTCGAACTTAATTACATATCTCAGTCGAGTTCTTCTCGAGAGCTCGAAGTTCGGCGATGCAACTTTCAGCGAGAAGTAGCGCAAAATTTCACAACTCTCCGCCGATAATCACTGCTCCCTTCGTGAAAGCGAACACTCCTCTCTTTTTCCGCTCCATATCCAAACTCTCTATCTCCGCCATGTTTCCTTCCACCTTCGCAAAACGTGACAAACGTTCCGCTCTTCCGTTCAAAAAATCATCTCTTCCGTTCGTCGATTAACGCGACATCTCTATATTTCCCCACTAAATTTGTCATTAAAATAACAAATTCAGAGTAGTATCATCGAATACAGCTCCCATCATTGTTAGAATTCATACTCCGCAATATTATAATTCTGCTAGAAGAAAATTTCACTCTGCAACAAATGAAAAGACAAGCGAAATACGTTCGCCATTCAACCTGTTAAAAAATGTCCACCCGGGAGAAAAGCACCATCGACTTCTCCCCTCGCCTCTTCCTCCTTCCCGAGGACACTTTTCCAATTGCGAGCATAAATAGCGTGGCTCGGTGGAAAAAGGAGTTTCCACGCGGAGAGAGGGCCATCATTGTATTTCCGTTCATTAAACGTTCTATAGTTAGTTTGCATAACTCAGCGGCGCGGCCCCGAAGCGCGTCGGCTTTGTGCGCCGTGGATGGCCTCATGAATACCATCGTTGATTGAGAATCGCGAACGTAGCCGGCTCCTCTCTCTCCCTCTCTCTCTCTCCTCTCGTTAATTAACATTGTGCTCTCCGGGCGTGGAGGAAGACGTCAAAGCTCCGTCGGTGCGCGCTTCGTCCTCGGCAACCCCTTTTGTCCCGAGGCACCCGGCAACCCTTCTGTTCTTTCACCCCCTTTTATTGTTTACCCCGCCCGCTTATTATGCCGGTGAGTTGTACTCGTCTCTTGATATTCTAATCAGCGAGTACTCATCCGCCTTTCTCCTTCTTGCTCCGTATCTCCCTCTCTCTTCCGTTCTCCGTCTTGGTTCCCTCCACGATTCCCTCCTCTTCAAGCTTTCCTCGTCTTTCACCGTGCTTCTTCGTCTCTCCTTCAAACTTCTTCTTTTCTCTCTCTCTTTTAAACCGTTTCTGTCTCTCTTCGAGTAGCTCCGCTCCTCTCCGATGCTCGTACGCTTCTTCTCTCGCTTCTTCTTTCCTCGACGTCCTGTCGGGCTTCCTGGAATGCCAAGCGACGACGATAACTCTTGGATTCCTCGAGGATGAAAGAAACGCGACGTAGCGCGCCGTCGGGGAACGCCTCGGAGAAATACCGTTTCGCTGCCACCAGGGCCGATTCTCGTCGAGTCCGAGGGTTGGAAAGGAAATTCCGACTCTCGAAGATCGGCTTCTTGGGCGCGGTCAGTTCCTCGGATTTTTTCCTTCTACGTTTCATCCCCTTGTTCTTTGAATTCGTGCCGTTTTACTGGTATCAAAGAATCTCCTGTATCTGTCCGAAGTGTACAAAGGGTGACTACGATCAGACTACGTTGACTACGTTCATTTTAATATTTAATCACAAATTGGCGTCGTCGTTCATGCAGCGATCAAAGATTTTATCGAGTATATAAAAAATTCCATGTCGAAGGGGTTACAAGTAATTATTTCCTTAAACAGCCCCTATCGGCCGCCCCCAACTATCTTCTACAAATTGCAACATCCTAATATCTCTCCCCGCGCATCAGCACGCTTTTTAAATTCCAACATTTCCACCCCCCGCGCACCGCTCCCAAGAATAACGACCGGAATTTTTCAGGCGTCGTCAAAACGGCGCTCAGGGGGTTGACGAGGGCGGTAGTTGCGTATATTAGGAAACGAGTTTAAGACGGGGTGGTTCGGCGAGGCCGAAGGTTCGGTGCCGCAGCTCGGAGTCTCGATATTATTACTATGTAAATCACCCCCTTCCACGTGGTGCGCTGACGCCCACGGTGACAGCCCCCGGAGTGCCCCTCGGTTAGATGGATGAGCTCCGGCTTCTTATTAGATATTCCTATGCGCCACCCCCGCCGATCTGCAAACCTGTTCCTTCATTTTACGTCGATATACGTTGCACCCTTATCAAGGAACTCACCTTTCACCGTAGGCGCCGCGTAACACGATGCAAAATCCTCTGCGAATTTCACGCCCCCTGCTTTTCTCATAGTCCGAGGTCGGGTTTATATTTTAGCAGGGTTGTAAGAGTTATTTACGTGAGAAAAAGGAAGTTACAATATACTTGTTATTTGATCTACTATGAATGGCGTTTAATGGCAAGAGTATGTAGAATTTTGAATAGTTGAGGGATTTGTTTGCGGTGTTTTAGTTGAGAATGCATTAGTATTTCTTTCTTAGACGGAAGGAGAATTCGTGGTAAAGTTGCTGGTACCGAAATAATCGCTTTTAGAAAGCACGTCGACGAGGGTGGAAATGGAATTTCGGATATCACCTATTCAGCTGGCTGTTACGCGTCAGAAACGGAGATCCGAGTGCCGGCGGGGCGTACAGTTCTAGCAAAATTAATGTAAAACTTCCGTGACCGAGGGAATGGAAAAGAGCTCGAAGGAGGGTTCGAAGAGAAACTTATATTTAGAACATTAATGCCGCTTTAATGCGTTCCAGTAACGAAAGTAATTACTTCCGAGAGGGGAAGTTCACCTCGTTCCTTCCTCTCTCCTTCTCTCTTCCCGTCTTCCACCCCGTTTCTACATTACCCTTAACTAACATTCTAATTTCGATCGAAGAACCGTTCCGCATCGACGTCGTAGACGAATAGTTTCCTGCAAACTCACCCCTCCACTCTACCTCGTTCATCCGACTTTTTCTTTCTCTCTCTCTCTCTCTCTCTTCTACTTTTTCCCTCCCATTCTCCTCGCCACGAAAAGCGGGGGTGGCGTTATCCGTTTCCGGCCGAACGACTCGTCTACCGGGATGGAACAGGGCGCATAGGGAAAGAAAGGAGCTCCGGCGCGATGAAAGGAAATACAAGAACGAAAAAAGCCGGACGATAAGACGTAGTAATTTAGTCGAATCCAAAGAAGGAAGGTATCGGTGCGAGGAAAAGCGATTCGGCCTTCGAAAGGCCGTGAGGGGGGTGGTGGCGAGATACTCTTCGATAGGCGGTCGGCTGACGCTACACCCCCGTTCACCCTGCCATCCAGCAGCCAACGTGACTACCGACATTAGTCCACTGACACCATTGACACTTTTATTAATGACATCGATGCCTGAAGCACCACCTCCCCTCCCCTCCTTCCCGCCCCTATCGGCGAGACTTCAACCCCTACGGAGGTTTCTCTCTCCTTCTCCGCTCTTCTCTCTCATCGGACGGATTTTCCGGCGCGGTGGTTGCGGCCGCGGTGTAACCTCGGGATTCCTACGTTTCTTTCCATCTCGCAGACCTTTTTTCCCGGGCATTATTGTATTCCCTGGCAGGAGGAACGGGAACTGGTCCTCTCGTCCCGTGCCTGTCTCTCGTACGCGGCCCTCTATTCTCTTCTGCCCACTTTTTTTTTACTTCTTCATCCCTCCGTCTCTCTCTTTCTCTCTGTTTCTTTCTTTATCTCGTTCTATCACTCTTTCTCTCTCTCTCCTTCGCCTTTCTTCCCTCTTTTTCCGTCTACGCTCTTCTTGTCGTTCTGACCCCCGTAGCCACCCTTCTTCTCTGCCTGTTCATCCATTCCTCTGTCCTGGGACCTCGCGAGGGAGCGGCTCTCAAGTTACATTGAAAAATCTGGCGGACGGCTGAAAAATTGGCGATACCTATATCATCCATTGTACTTTATCCCGTCCCTCTGCCTCTCGTTCTCGCGAATGGAGAGTTCCCCTACGAAAAACTCGCCGGTTTAATGAATATCCTTGTGTCCGTACCAGGGCCGTCCTTGTTCCGCGCTGACGACGGTGCCCTCTCGATCGTGTTTTTATATCGACGTTCGTTTAAATATTGCACCCTGCTCGCACGTCAAGACGCCGTTTTTAACCCTTTGTGCAGGGACTGTCGACTGGAGTGTTTTTTTTCTTTCTCGCGTTTGCCGCGTCGAATCGTTTCGCATTGTCGTTTCAACGGTGCTCGTTTTACCCGTACGTTCCGTTAATTCAACAAAGATAATCCTTCACCATGTTACGAGAACGTCCTTTAGATTTGGTAGCGTGAGATTTTGTTTAATCTTTTGCGGTCGGAGATGTTTTTGAATATTGAGAGATAATCATTTATTTGACGATCCAGAAACACCTTTTTATCGGAGAGTTAGACTGTTGATGTATATAATTTATGAATTACTATTTCTGTAATCATATTTCAAAAGTTGTGTTTCAATTTTTAAACTGTGTATACATGCAGCGGTAAATTGCAATTAAAAATTTTCTCAGACCAGATATACAGGGTGTCCAAAAAAAATTAAATATTTAGATGGTATATAGTATACACTGTACCGATTAAAAAAGCTTTAGTTAACGTAGGTCGAAAGGTCAACCGTTTCTGGTTCAACTTCATCGACGTTGTTCACAATAATTTCCAGTAAACCTTCCGATCCAACGTCGTCATAAAATATCAAATACCACTCTAACGTCTTCGTAACTAAGCATTGTATAAATTCGCAGCCAGAAAACCAATCCCCAGGATCTCTTCAAAATGTATAACCCTTAACATCGCCGATCCAACGATCTCGTTCCGCCGATTCCGTCATCTCGTGTTTTTCCAAGTTCGACCGTCGTTTTAAAATAAATTAGAATTACATGGACTCCACGACGTCGAGCGAGGACGTGATTGGCATAATTTATGAAACCTGAGGGTTCCGATCGAGGAAAGAAGCACAAGGGGTGGAAGATTCCAGGACGATCGTCCCGCCAGGGATGGCACCTCGCACTTGCAATCGATATAAGGAGCAATATATATACAGAGAGACCAACGTTTCCGAATTGTCACGTCTGTTGTAATGACGATTCGATCGCGATCGGTTTCCTTCTTCCTCGATTTACCTTTCCTTTTTGATCGTGTCTCTCCGATTCTTCATCACGAATGGCACCTTGAACCCGCAATCGATACAAGAAGCAACATATAAACAGAGAGACCGAATTCTCACGACTTTGTAATGGCGATTCGATCGCTATCGATTTCTTTCTTCCTCGGTTTATCATTTCAGTTTGATCGTGCTCCTCCGATTCTTCGTCGCGAATGACACCTTGAACTGGCGATTGCTGTAAACAGCAATATGTATAACAAAAAGTTTACTTCAAATTGCAACTTTTCTTGATACGATGATTCGATCGCAATCGGTTTCGTTCTTCCTCGATTTATCCTTCCAGGTTGATCGTGTTCCTCCGATTCTCCATTACAAATGGCACCTCGAACTCGCAATCGATACAAGGAGCAATATATATACAGAGAGACGGAATTGTCACGTCTCCGTAATGACGATTCGATCGGGATCGGTTTCGTCCTTTCCCGGTTTATCCCCGGCTTCGAATGTGCACCGCATTCCGGCCAACGTTTCGTTGTCGTCGTCAAACGGGAGTTTTGTTCTCGACGGCTTATCCGCGGATTTGTGAGCACCGTTAGTATCGTGAACTGCCTACTTATAAGATTTATTTCCCAGTCTGTACCGGTCATCCCCCTAGTGGCCACCCTCTCTGCCATTTCTTCCTTAATCATTCGATATCGGCACGGTGCTATCGACGGGGCAAATATTTTTGCCCCTCGAACGTGTCGTTCCCGACTGTCGGGGGGGGGGGGGGGGGGGGACCTTTGTGTACGAAGGGAGATTGGAATTGCGTTTGCGGTGAAAATTGTTTACACTGATTTAAGATGCCTCTGATACGTTCCATTTTCGCGGAGGTCCTCCACGCTCCATTTGCCTGGCGTTTGAGGAATCTCTCGAACGTCCGGGTTTAATTTTGGAGCAATACCGAAAGTAGAATCTTTGAAAAGTTACTGCAGAATTACTCCAAAAAATTGAAAGTCTCCCTTTACAATTTTAAAACAACGGTCTCTAATAACGATTGACACTCGTAATGGGGGAAATGGGATAGGAAACTTTCACATTTTGCAAAACTGATCAAATTGAAAATATTAATGGGATGCGACGCGATAATATTATTTCTATAATATTAATATAACGTTAAATTTCACGATATATCAAGAATCACTGATCAATTTTTATTTTAGCAATTAAATTCTGAATTATAGCGGAGGCAATCACAAAACAAATAGTAGGGCAAGGGGTTAAGTAAATTCTAGTAATTCGACAAACATTCTGAATCGACTCGTGGTGACATTAACACTAGAACTACCGGCGTTAAATCTATCATATTTAAAAATATTAAATAAGTATTTTGAAAAAAGGGGAACTAAGAGGTGGAAAATATGATCGATTCGGTAATTTATGGTTAATAAGATGGACGTAGAATATCTATTCTATGACTCTCCTATAAACTTGGAGATTTTTTGGAAAAAATTGTGTACCAGTCATTTTGACTGGTTTGGTAGTTCTAGTGTTAAACAATTCCATTTACCGAATGCAATACCCAGTCACCGCCGGCGATAATTCCTCGAGCTGCATTCTCGAATGGCGAGCGAAGAGCAAGAAACGGAGGAAGAAAGCGAAGCAAGGCTCTGATCGAAGCCTCTCGAAAGAGCTTTCCCCCGTGGTATCCCACGGCAGAGAGTAAGAAAGATAAGGAGCATAGAATCGGTCTAGGCTGGGTCAGGCTCTCCTATCTCGGCGGGCTAGAAGCGTGTGCTGATGGATGACAAATGGCTCCTCCACGACGCGTCACTCTAGGCGCTGCTAGGGGCTCCTCCTATACGTGATCAACCATAGCTCTGGCTGACACGTAGGGGTAGTAGGAGGGGCTGAGAGAGACGACGAGAGGCGAAAGGTGAAAGATGAAGGGAGAAGGTTGAGAGAGTAGACGAAGAGAGAGCAAGAGGGTCCGAGAGAGACGGACGAAGGGAGACAGAGAAGGCCGGGGTAGAAACCGAGGCGCAACGGGGGTTGCGGCAGGATAGAGCGTAGCTCCAAGAGGGGTGGAAGAAGCGGAGAACGCGGGGCCGAGGGCGGCCAGGAGGGGCTTGAACGGGTCGGCGGAGATAAAGTGGGACGTCTGATCCTCCGTCGAGGCGAGCAAAAAGATCCTCGCGCTTCGCGTCCCAGGAGACGGAAGCCGGGAACGAGAAAAACTCCCCCAAGCCACGTCGACCATCCCTCTACTCGTCTCTCTCCCTCTTTCGCTCCGTTCTCTCTTTCTTCCTCGTTTCAGCTTGCTCCACTTTGCCTCGTCCCTCTCCCCCGCACGCGGGCTTCCTTCTTCTTTCGACTCGCACCACCATCTCCGGCATAGCCGACGCTTTCATCCACCTTTTCCACGGCGAGCCATCCCACGAGCACGGAGAAAGAAACTTCGAAGGGAAAGAATCTGCGCTATACCTCATCCCTTAGCAGCGCCGGGTCATTAATTAGTACGGAGAATCGGCTGGGAATCGCACGGACGTACACGAATGTTATCGTGGGGCTGCTTGTTTCACGGATTCATAATTGATAACGGCGCGCCCGAGATACTCGAGGATCGGGGAATCGATTTTGCTCATGAAAGCTGATTACCATCGAAGCCATTGTTTTCTGTCTGCTCCGGAGCCATTGGAGGATATTGATAATTCCTTTGAATAGTTCATTCTAATCTAGCATCGAGTAGCAGCGCAAGGAACTCACCCTTGGTCTTCAAAGTTAAATCTTGCGTTTAACCCTAGGTTTCCGGAAGGCGTCAAATCGACAGGGTCTTACTTTTTTTATAAAAATTTTTCAAATCTACGGAGAAGCAGTACAGTAGATATTTCACGTGTATTTTATAATAGAAAAGTTACTTAAAGAATTATCATCTTTGCCGCTCGATCCCTCTATTTTCAAAGTCCTTGTTCGACATATTACAGTGTAAGAGATTTCACACCAGTAAATCTACTGTTAACCCTTTGCACTCCTATGTCGATCTACACTCGATACAGCTTTCTATTTTGTACCTACAATTCTTCCTAGTATTAACTAAAAATGAATAATCAACGGTAGACAATTTTCCCAGACTACATTTGCTTATCTGACGAAAAATTAATAAAATAATTCGGAGCGCAAAGGGTAAAAATACTTTTCCCAATCGAATTACAATATATCCAAACTCCAAAGAAAAAAAGGAAATAGCTCACAAATTGCCGCTCTTTCATCCACATTCCTCCACCCTTCCCATCACCCCCGTTCCAAGTCCACACCATATTCCTCCGTCCTCCGACAAATCTCTCTCCCTCCTCGTTAGAAGGCCGTGCAACGGCTTCGAACGCTTCCGCAAAAATTCGCGGGCAATTTTTGGCCCCGAGTAAAAACGATCCCCCGGATCGTTACGTCAGACTGCACGGATAAAGCAAACACGAGGAAGGCCGCGAAAGATGGATGACCGCGTAGCTCGGACCTCCATCATGAGCGACACGTCAGGCGGTTCGTATGAATTCTTCTTGATTGCTGGGCCGGCTGTAAGCATAACGAGCCACCCGCTACGTCCATCAACTACACACCGGTCAATTCATTTCGGGCACCAACACTCAAACCCCATGGACACCGTACACCATCGTAGCTCGTGAGCCTGCGACACGATATCGTTCTCGGTGCATTCTGCATCAACGAGCTGCGCTCGCAGCGTGTACTTACGTGCCAGATATTCCCGCTGGGTTGACGCCTATAACCTGCCCGGCTGCCTACCTGCCTACCTGCCGAGGTATGCGATATTCATTTTGCTTCATTTCTTGATTTAAATCTTCGTCCAGTTCGCCCGCTACACGGAGACGGACTCACCGGCCGACTGATGAGCTTTTTTTCTCAACGAAATGTCAAAGCCGAACGTTGGGAGACCGGATGATGGACACGGTGAAATATGCGCCCGAGCGGTATATTGGGATTGCAAAGGGGGATGGTTTTTGGGGGTGGAGGGAGGAATTGTAATTTTGGGGCGAAAGGGATCCTTTGGGGGATGAGAGTTTGCTGGGTGGGTTCGAGGTTTGGGTTGAATTTGAGATGAGAAAACGTGTCGGTTTGAATAGTCTTAGGGATTGTTTGATGTTTCGATGACGAGTGGAATTTTTTTGATAGTCTCTGGTACTTTCGGAGAGATTAAATTTGTAATTTACGATCGATTGAAGTTTTCAAAATACATCGTTATTTTAATCGAAAGTCCATCGTGGCTATTTGCAAGTTGACAATTTCTCTCGTATCTTGAACATTCTCTGAGAACAGATTTCTCGATCCTTCGGAGAAAAGGAGCAAAATCCTTCATCTCCGAGGAACTGGTTGTCGCAGAAGTAACGAGTCCTCAATTGACACACGTTCGCATGTTAAATTAAGACGTCCGTCGAGTGCATCGGAATAGGATTCCCCTTTCGCGAATGAAGCTGTTACGAAACTAGTCATTAAAGACCTGCTTGTCCTTTTTAGCGCCAAGTACGATGCGTGTAATTTGCGGATAAGCCGAGTCGCGCAGTGCGCCCTTAGGTTTTCTCGTATCAATTACCGTATATAGGTGGATAGGCCCGGAGAAACGCAATAAAGACATTTAACATTGAAGTTTATTATTACAGGAGGCCAGGGTATAAAAGGTTCGGCCGAGGCAGCAAGCTCCATAGGGAGCGTTTAATATTTTACCCGTCTCATTTTCGCTGCTCGTAAACTATTCATTTATCCGCGCCTATAATCTTGATCGAAACTACGGATTATTATCCTCCTTGTACCATCGTCCCTGCCTCTTTCCGCCTACTCCTCTTCCTCCCTTTCTCTTCCGTTATATTCCTTCCTCTTCTTCTTCTCTCTCCGTCGCGCACTTTCTTTCCTTCTGCTTCTCTTTTTCTCCTTTTCCCTCTTCGCCGCCCCTCACGACCTCCTTTGCCGCGATCCTATGGAGAGTTTACGCACGTCGTACGCATTTAATTTTTCTTCAGGGCCGATCCGATCGAAAGCAGCGAGCTCGTAATCCATTTTCGAGAATGCGCAATCACCGAAATTTCGTTTTTGCTAATACCAGCCGACGTAGGATTGCGGATGATTGGAGATAGTTTGAGGGTAGTTTGTAATTAAGATTGATCTATGGTAGAGAGATTTTGTTGAGGATTGAAGGAAATTGAATTATACGATGTTCCGGGGGATACTGATCGTTGGAAAGTGCATCGGCTTGGAGAAATCTGCACCAATTTGTTACATATCGAATAAAATATTGATAGGTGGATGAATATTATTTTTACATATCTCTTTCAGCAGTCATACTTCCTTTAGAGATAAGTCTATCATGATTTCCGCCACTCTTTCATCCATTTAAAAATAGTAAAATTCCACATTACTGCATAGAAACCCTAAAGTCTTGCAATTTCGCTAGAATTCAATATTAAACGAGCACGATTTAAAAAATCCAACGCCAAAACAAAATTCCCGTAACGTCGCTAAAAGTGAAGGAAAAAAGAAATTTTGAAGATATCCACTATCAAGAATCAAGAAGGACAGCACACCGATCAAAAACCGCAAGCTATCACCATTAAACGTTATCCCTGCCGGAAGGTAGGCGGAAATAATTACGCAACATCGACGGCGCACTTGGTACTACTTTTACACGACTTCCATTCCCATTGATGAATGCCGTTTCAACGTGCGGCATAGGCGTAGACGCGTTTACGAGGCACGTTTCGAGCCCGTTGCAGCCGCAATCTGCATAATATGTATTAAAGTTTATTATCCTGAAGCCGTTCGAGGTGAATCGATACTCCGCGGTCTTTACTTACCGTGGCTGGTTTTTGTCTAAATTATACACGTCGCCTAATGTCTTAACTGAAAACGGCACCGAATCATTATCATAATTTTGGCATATCTCGTCGTTCACCTTTTTTCGCCGCTTTTACAACGATGCAATCATCTTTCTGGGTGGCGTCGCAAGTTATTGCCGTTTTTATCGGCGATTGAGATATCGGCGTGCTGTTTATTTCCTTCCTTTATTTTTTACTTTCACCGTCGTCTCTTCACTTCGAGGCATCGGCGAGCAACTCTTTCTTTCCTTCTTTTTTTTTTTTGTTCGAGGCGAGCAGAGAAGCGCAAAAATGGCCGGGCGACGTTGTAAATGCAAGAGATGGACGTTTGACTTGATTCGAGAGAGGTTTGCCATTTTAACGAGGAACGTGGATAAACGTCGGCGAATGAAATCTTGACGAAACATGACGATCCTCGAGTGACGAGAGCCCGTGTGGCCATTGAAACGCCGAGGATATTAATATTACTGATTTCATTTTGTCCCCGTAATTTACCATCGTTATTTATCGGTCTGCGCGCGCGTATTCGTGATTATTCATACGCCGTGAAAATCAATTATCATTACAATTTCTTCCTACCTGCAAAGATTTATACACTTCCGGCACGTGTAAAGTTAATGCGGAATAAAATTAATGATTGTGTCAACAAACGAATAAACATGGAAACGCGGGTTTCTTCTACCAAAAATTCACGTAATATTAATTAATAACACACGAATAATTTGTTAAAAAAGGGGGATCCTCCTTATTCTCTCCAACGATCGAATAATCACTAGCAGCTTAATCCACAGAAATTCGACCGATACATCCCCTTTTGTTCCGAAATTCTATTGTACCCGGTAAGGGTGTATCCTACTCTTACACCCCCTTCAGAAGCAATTTATTCTTCCTGCTCGGAACAGAGGTCAGTCTCGCGGCTCTGGCCGAAATATGCAAATTCCACCCCGTCAGAATGTCCCCTTACTCGGTCAAACATGATTAAACGCGGAATACCGTTGTTTCAACCCCCTCCGCAGGATCCCTCCGGATACCTCGAGAGAATCCCACGGACCGTTCGTTGAATCCCTTGGATTCATCCCCTAGTTTAATCACCAACCCTCTCCCCCTACTCTCTCTGAAAACTCGCTGGCCTCTTGGTGGCATTCAATAACACCGGTTCCACCCCTTTGCGGCGGGGGGTGGTGGTAGATACTCTCGCTTTTATCAAATCTCCTTGTTACGGCGGCCTCTTCGAATTTATCCCTTTACATTTTGATTCTATCCGACAGTCCACCGAGTAACCCCTAATTGCCATTCATTTACGTCGATTGATAAACTCTTCCCTTTAATTGGGATTATTACGCGGCGTGTTCGCCAGTCGGTGTAAATGCCGCGAACGACGATGGGGTTCGTGTTGCTGCGAGGATTAAATTTTCCCTGCACGGGGTGGCGTTTTGGAGATTGAAGGTCGTGAATCGAAAGTATTCTTATTTGGGGGATGATGAAATTCTGGAAGAAACTTTTTTTTAGGGAAAATACCGAGGGTGGGTTGTGTTGCTTTTACTTTTGTACTTTGAATTCTGCCTGCTATCGTTATTTTGGCTTGGACTTACAGTTTTAGATGGATTCTAAAGCCACCGAGAGTAAGATTTGTTAAATAACAATTAGGCAAATATTTTCCGGAGGTGATGGTATTTTTAATTGTTCCAGTAATTTGACGTTCGAACCTTTAGCTTCAAATCCACCCGGCCTATCAATTGTATCACACTTTTTACGTAGACTGTATTTTGCAACTCTGCGTCGTACATGAAAATATAGATATTTTAACGGTTATAAAAATATAACTAAATTTAAAGCGTTTCGTTTTTAGCGTAAATATCCGCCAGCAGAACAATAGCCTCGTTGAAATGTAAATTACAGTAGCGCCCGATTCGCGTGGAGTAATAACGTTACGAATTTTTTAATTGTCCCGTATAATTTCCATGGTGGATCGTAAATATTAAATTCATTTACGCCGTACCGGTCGTCGCAGTGTTTACCCTTTCAATTGTTATACCGTAGATATTTCAGAAGTCGGTGCAGGTTAAAATAAACGTTTCCTGCAACGAAAACCCTCCACTTTTAAAATCAATCTCAACTCGCCTTTGATCTACAAAGATAAAACTTGTAATACAATAAAATCCAGGTACATTTAGCCGTAAAAATCTCCAATATCGATGTATCCAAATCGATGCAAACGAACGGAAAAATTCCATTCACCCTCTGGACCCACCAACGTCCGTTCGCCACGGAAGAAGCAGATTGTTTCGTCGTAAAAGGGGGTTGGAACGGGGTCGCGTTTAAACCGCACTCGCTAAATGGATCGTCTTTCTCTCTATATGTACCTCTTTAACTGTTACGTTATGGCGACTCTCCGGCTGCACCGTTTGTACATCCCCTTATAGCATCGCGTTTACGTTTACGAGCACCACCGCTGACGTTTACGAGCCACCGGCTGACGTACGAGCCACTTGCTGCTCTCTTGCTTTCATTGCTCCCGCTCTCCCGCTCTCTCGCGCGATACCGTTTTCCTACCACCGACTCCGAATATACGTATTTTAACGTTATTTCTGTTTGTCCTCCGCCCTCGGAATCGCCCGAGCCAACCGACCTCTCCTTCTCTCTCTTCCACAGGATTTATGGAACTTACGCGCCACTTTTTGCACCCCCGTGCGCGGTTTCTGCATATTTTTTGCCGTTTCGTCCTTTTGCCTTTGATCTAGGCTGAGAATTTTAATTTGAGCGAAGATATGTTAGGGAGAACGTTTCTATGCTTCGAGGTGATGATTGTACGGGGATTTTAGCTTTAACACTAGAAATACCGGCGTTAAATCAATCATATTTGAATATATTAATTAAGTACATCAGAAAAAGAGGAATCAAGACGCGAAAAAAATAATCGACTCCGTAATTTATGTTTTATGAGGTGGACGTAGAATATTTGCTCTGTGGCTCTCCTATGAACTTGGAGAATTTCTGAAAAAATTGGGAACCAGTCATTTTGACTGGCTTGCTAGTTCTAGTGTTAATACGAGGGGGATGTTCAAACTTTTTTGGGAGCTGGCTAAAAACAGGGGAAATATCGCTGATGGATTGATATAGTTTTTTAAATGTAATTTAATATCAAGATATTCAATGCGGATAGAAAGAAATATTGTTTAAAAAATTCTTTGATACCGAAGTGACTGCGTTTTTAAAAGTTCCTAGTGTACGTTCACTGTTCCCATGATTCCAATCATTCCCATCATTCTTCCATGGGGTGGAGTTGAATTGTAGAAACATATCTGCGAAACGTTTTCGTTGAATCAGAAAGAGTGGAATGTTGAGTTTAATATATTAAAAATACTGGACATACAATGACGATCTACTTTTCAAACTAAGAAGGAACGATCGACAACTGTTCCCGGCAAAATTATCGCACCATGTAAAGCCAAAAGGGTGCGGAAAAAGTTCTCGATAAATTCCGAGTTAAATTTCCGAAAATCCATCGCGAAAAATGATCCGGCAGAATTCTCGGGAAATCTGGAAGGCATCGTACGAATACCGTTGCAATTGGTTTTGCATTTCGTCCACGTAACCGTCGTCCATTGCGGCGTGGCCGTACTCTGAGCGATTTATGGTTTCACGAACCGCATTGTATCTGTACGTGCCGTTCCCCGTGACGCGACGTGACGTGACGTGACGCAATTCTGACGATTCGTAGCACCGAGACCTAACTTTTCTCCTAACCTATCCTAACCGAGTTCGTCCTCCGTGTTCGCCACGTGTTTCGCTCCCTCCGTCGCTCTCTTCCTCCTTTCTTTTTAAAGGCCCCCGGGAAAATTTATCGCCGGCAGCTATCTCCCGGCAAAAGGAAGAAAGTTGTTCAAAATTGTGTACACACCACCACTACCCCCGTGTGTGTCGGTGCCGGGGGCGAGGAGGGGTGATAAGTACCTAGGATCAAGGACTCGGGCTTGGCTAGCGGCCATATTTCTGAGACGTGGCTCATCCCCTACGTGGGATTTCGTATCGCGAATTGATATTCGGAACTCTCGCCGGGAATCTTATTGCGTTATTCCGTTGCAGAGAATGGTGTGCCGGTTTTTCTGCTTTTTCTTTCTGTTCCTGCGCTTTTATGATTCGCGATTTACTGTTTGAGGTAGGTTTCGGGGATGGAATGGAGTATAGGTAGCGTGGAGAGCTGAGATGATGTCAGGAGGACGTGATTGAATGTAGATCATTGCGGTAACCTTGTCGAAGAAACCGATACGAGTGTACATTTTCAGCTTTCAGAAGAATATGTATATTGTAATTACGAGTAACTATTTTAGATCGATGTCGAACCAGCGAGGAAGCGTACAAGCCATAGTCTTTGCAGCAAACGTAGTCACAGAGGGTACTAAAATTTTCAAAATCCCAACCTCCGAGACTACGATAATTACCAATCAACGTCGGTGTTCTGTATCGTAGCGAATTTGAAGGATAACCAATCGTCCATCACAAACCTGACAGACTGCACGGCTAGGATGCAAATTCGGCAAAAAGTGTTGCAGTCTTTGCAGACGTATATTGCAAGAATAATAAAAGGCCCGTTTCTTTGGCAAGCTAATTACCATTGCCATTAGCTTTCCGGCGTTGCTGAATTAATAATGACGTCAGAATGCCAAGCACTCCTGTTTGGTTTTAATAAGGAGACGACAGGTCGTGTCCTACGTTGCTAGCAATACGGAGGGGTTGGTTTCTTGACTGATGAACTATTCTCGACGTTAATTATCCCCCCCGGTTGTTAGCCGTCCTACGCGTCACGTAGTCCTCGTCGCCGTCGTCTTCGTCGTGTCCGACCGAGACGTTTATTTCTCGAGAGCTCTTCTTCTGTCTCGTTAACTCGCGAAACGTGGAAAAGCCTCCACCCATTGCGTCGCGGAGGCGCGTCTTTCGTGTCTGGTCGCCTTTCGGTGCTCTGGGTCACGCTTCATCCAGACGCGTTCTCGTCGGTGCCATTTTATAAATGGCAACGCTTCTGCCTGCATATATTAAGACGTCCTTCTTCTTTGCATCGCAATGATTCAAGAGATTGTCTAAGGAAACATCAGCTACATCACCGATCCTGCGCGGAGGCGACGTTCAAACAGATCCATCTGTAATTGAGTCGCTCAGAAGCCAATGCGGTCCAATTTTTTAATATTTTTTGATTTTTGTAAATTTTAATAGAATAAACTTCGTTCTTCATTGAGCCAATGCGATTAAGTGCATTTTTATTGATATTTTCAGATTTTTGTAAATTTTAATAGAATAAACTTCGTTCTTTATTCAGCCAATGCGATTAAGTCCATTTTTATTGACATTTTCAGATTTTTGTAAATTTTAATAGAATAAACTTCATTCTTCATTCAGCCAATGCGGTTAAGTCAATTGTTTTAATATTTCCGATTTTTGTAAATTTTAATAGAATAAACTTCATTCTATTAAAACTTACAAAAATCAGAAAATATAAAATGGACTTCACAGCACTGGCTTCTTAGCGACTCAATTACCACTTTCGATAATTTTGGCAACCCTATCATTTTTTAACAGAGAGTGTATTTTGATGAGCAAATATATCGTGGAAGTACATGTAAATAAAGTAGCCTTGTCGACTGCAGAAAAGTAAATTAACAAACACCCCGTTATCCTTCGAGATCGAGGTTAACACTAGAACTACCGGCGTTAAATCTGTTATATTTAAATATATGAAATAAGTACTTTGAAAAAGGGGGAATTCAGAGGTGGAAAAGATGATCGATTCGGTAATTTATGTTTTGTGAGATGGACGTAGAATATCTATTCTATGAATCTCCCATAATCTTGGGGAATTTTTCGAAAAAATTGTGTACCAGTCATTTTGACTAGTTTGGTAGTTCTAGCGTTAAAAGATGATAAAACGAGTATTTTTTCGATCTTAAGAAGAACATTTTCCCCGAAATTCTCGCGACAGACACGGTGACGTTATTTTTCGTCGTTGCAGCGTGGAAATATACGCAGGCACACGTATACCATCCGGAGGCACCCTTCGCAAAAGCTCTCTCGGCAACCCCTCGCAGCGAGGCCACGCAAACGTTCGGCCGACCGGCGGACCAAACAATGAGCCGGCGTTGCGGTCGGTTTTATTTTTTGAAAAATGGAGGAACCTGGGCCGACGGCGCGCCAGGCGGACTTCCGGAGGTCTCCCCGGCAGCCAGCGTTTGCCCTTGCTCCCGCCATTATGCTGCTATGCTCCTATGTTGCTATTCTGTTATGCTGTTATGCTGCCACCCCAAATTCCCTTCCTTGCTTTCGTTTCCTCTTGTTTATTCTCCCTCCTTCGTGTTTCTCTCGCCACCCCCTCTTCCCCGAGGCTTTTAATCGTTCTTCCTTCCCTCTCTATCCTCGCTCTTTCTCCCTCTATCTTCGTCTTAGCCTCACGTTTCTCTCTTCCCCAACGAAGGAAAGAATTTCCGATGGCAAACTTCTCGTTAAGTTCGATCTTTCCACTCTGTTTTCCGCTTCCTTCCCGTTCTCTCTTTTTCATCTCCGGTCGACTCTCGACCGAGCAACCCTAGCACTCTCATGATTCATTGCCACCACGATGGATTATCCATCTCTTCCCTCCGTCGGACTCCTCACTCCACGCTTCTACCCTCCTACACCCGGAGGAGAGAGGCCGGACTAGATCGGACATCGAGCCGAGACCTCGAGCATCCTGCATCCAGCATCCAGCTACAAACCGGCCTCGAAAATCCTTGAATTTTGCCTGTCGATTTTCGACAGGATTACGGCGAAATATTCGTCATCCGGCATCGTAAATTCTGACCTCCCCGGGGATCGGACGGTCGGTGGTATTAAATTCCCTGCTGAAACGCTGGATCTTTCGATTCCCGTCTTTACTTGTCGGATTACTTGCCGAGTTTTCGTTCCCGCGGTGCAATTAAGCACGAGCGTTCGTTATTTTTATGTTTACAGGTTGTCCGTCTTTCTTTTTTCTCTCTGTCTCTCTCCTTTTATTTAGCTATTTGATTCTTTATGCTTCTGTCATTCTCTATTGCGATCTCTCTCGATACGACAGGCTCGCTCGCGAGTGATTCATTATCATCGCGATGGATGATCCAGCTCATCCTCTGCTGCACCGTCCCGTGGCTGCAAGATAGATCGCAGTGAACAGCCATAAGTCGAAGCTCGCCATTATCGGTGCACCGGTCTTGAATTTTAGTAATTCGATATTTAGTCGTTTTAGGCTTGCGATTTAAAGATACTCGTTACAGATGCACCGGGCTTGCTAGCCTCTGCGATTGAATGCTGCCGTGATATCTATTTTAATTCTTAGATTACTCTAACATTATTTTTGCAATGTTTGAAATAAAGGTGTTAAAGTGGAGCGAAAGGTTTTACAGATTTTCTTCATTTTTTTAACAATGCAGAGTTAATTCTGATTAAGACTGCAATGTGGAGTATCATCGGGATAATTATAAATTTCGTTTCTTAGCAAGTAAATATTTGCAAGGCATACCGTGCACAAAATCGGTAATTGTCGTCGATGTAACGGAATCAGAATGCGATAGCTCAATCCACGGAGGTAATAACAATAATTTTCGAAATGAGAAAGCGAAATATCGATGTACGTTCGGAAAGATTGCGAAATTTTAATACCATCGATGCAAACGAAATTCTTTACTCGCGAGAAACTCAACGGACGAGTTTCCATGTTCTCTTACATAGTTATAATAATTTTGAACTGTGTATATTTAAATAAAGAAACCAAAACATGCTCGAATTGTAAAACGAATGGAAACGATCGAAGGTAAATCTGTATGCTCGTTCGCGAGGAAAAATGTCTCGCTGCAAAATGGCCCGAGTCGTTCTCCCGTATAGTTACGATAATTATTATATATTGCACCTTTGAGTAAGAAAATAAACGGCGACTGATACACGGCAGACGCAAAAGTCCATACTTTCACCGTCTTTCAACGGGATATAAAATTGATCATATACGTAGGAAGAAAAAATGTTCAACAACCCAACCACGGACGATGCAAATTTCTTACGACAAACTGGTCGCACAGGACAGCCCCTTTCCTCCTTCGTGCCTCGTTCGAAGACTCACCGATGTTTCAAAATTGCAGCATGCAACGTACTTTGTAAAATCCCAGCGTTCATCGTACTCTGCAAAGTGTATCTTCCTCGCCTCGTCTTTCCAGCGATATTAACACTAACCGTGCCTATACTTTATGTATATCTATTCTAACCGTGGCCCATCATTGGACCGGTTACAAAATAATGATTACATTTTCATTTGACCGCGTACGGCACGGTCAGCGTTAAACGACCTTGGAAGAACCTCTGCACATTTCCTTTTCCATTTTTCTACCCACTGAAAACTACCCCACCTCTTCCTATTATCCTTACTCTCCTTAGAACCTCAACCAAAGAATTTCATTAAAATTATTTTTCCCCATTTGAAACCCAGCAACGTCAACAGTTCATCTTTAATTTCTCGAGTTTCTTTGCTTGCAAAGACTTCGTGTGCGATCGTCCAGGATGTTTCGGATGCAAATTGCACGATATTAACCACATTGTACCGTCCGCGAGGAGGAACCGGCTGGTTTCGCAAAAAACTCCGCAAATTCGCGTCTACAATGTCTCGCAATTTTCTCCCGTTTCTCCCCGATGATCTCTGGTCTCTCGGCTGCCGGTGTGCTCTTTTCGATCGCAGAAATTGCCGGGCGAGTCGAGCCTTTTTTAACAGCGAACGATCGTTCCGCGTATACGGGCTACCTATACCGAAATCTACGCGCCGATCTGCCAAGCCCGATCGCAGGATAACGGGCCGCTCCCTTGGATTTCGATGATTAATTCCCCGCCAGCATCATCGGCGTGCTCCGTGCTGCGGCAGTTAGTACTTACTTACTGGACGAGGTCGATGCGAGGGGGTTAAAGGGTTTTTGATTCTCGTGCGGGCCCTGGGAGGGATGGGAGGTCCTGGAGAACGACTTGCGAGGAGATCGGGAGAGGAAGGGAGAATGAGAGAGTGCGCGAAGTTGAAGAAAGAAAGGCAAAGAAGAGCAAAGAGAGAGAGTTAGACTTTGGAGAAAAGGTAAAGGGAGGCGAAGACGTGGAGAACCATGGATGAAAGAATTAACCCCTTCAGTACGATTTCTTTTGTGACCGAATGCGCAATAACTCAGAATTAATTGCTAAAATAACAATCTACCTGTGGTTTCTGATACAGCGTAGAAGTTGACGCAATATTAATAGCGTAGAAATAATTTTATCGTATCGTGACCCACTGATAGTTTTAATTTAATAGTTTTTGAATTTTTTTTTAAATTTCCTATTCCATTTATTGCGTCACGAGTGCCACTCGTTATTGTACGGCAAGGGGTTAATAGTTTTTGGGAAGCTTCAAAATTTCCTGTTACATTTACCGCGTCACGAGTGTCACTCGTTATTTTGTGACAAGGTGTTAAGAATGAGCAAATTTGAAGGGAGAGAGCGACGCAAAGAACAGAGAAGATCGAAGACAAGAAGAATCGCATGTGGAACGAACAGGACGCAAAGTATAGAATAAGCGAACAGTGGAGGGAAAGAAGAGTATCACGGCGATTTCACGAAACGATCTCACCGAGCCGATCCTTCTGGACATTAATCGTCGATACGTTTATGGAAAGCTATCCGCAAACATCTTCATCCTGCAACCGAGCACTGGTAAATCCTGTTTCGTTTCTATACGTCCCGATGCTTTACACACCTAGCGCACGCTAAACGCATGAATTACGCGCTCTTGGGCGTTGCGTTTTATTACAAATATACGGAATATCGATACTGTCGATACATCCGACCGTCATTGCCTCCCTTGCAAATCGATCGGTTCGATTAAAGACGATTATCAGCGGACAACCGTGCGAACTACTTTCACCGCGTGTGGAACGAATATTCGCGGAAATATGTGTAACTTCTGACATAACAATACTCGGGGAAATTGATAAATGAATGGTATACAGTATTTTTGAAGGAAATAACGAGAGATCTTGGACGATCCACGATTATCTGCGATCATCGGACATCGCGAGGGAACGGCGATTCAAAAGACGTTAAGATCCCGTCTTTTTGTTCGACGACGAAGAGCTAGCCATTAATCAACGTACGCCATACATTGTCGCGTTGGACGACCCACGTCTGACACGGCGGATGATTATCTGAAATAAAATATCGTGCGACAAATCGCTTCCTTCGGCGAGAGTCGCTTAACTGCTCGTATAAAATTACAGCCGCACCGTACGCTGCCGGTCCGCGGCGGGCAGAAGTGGCTTGAAAAGTGAAGCGTAAAATACGACCGTTAAATAATATAATGCAATCCGCATTATGCGTCGACACGAAACAAACGACGGAAATAAAAACGTTTACGCCGCTGGCGAGCTACTCCCGTGCTCGCACGGGTAACGGAAGATATTCCTAGTTGATTTCCGGTTTCGACGACCGAATTAATCCATGCTCCGAATCTTCGATTAATATTCCCCGAAGACGAGATATTTTTTATTTGCAGAAATCACGAAGTTTAACCCCTTAGCTTACAATAACGTGTGACACACGTGAGGCGATAAATGGAACACGAAATTTTGAAGTTTCCAATAACTATTAAATTGAAAATATCAGTCGAGCACGAGACGGTAAAATTATTTCTATAATATTAATATTGCAGTCAGTTGTGCCAAATGTTAAAGATCAGAGAAATTTTTACTTCTGGAATTAATTCTGGGGTATTACGTACGATGTCAAAATAGAAATCGTAAGGCAAGGGGTTAAGTTTCCGTAAACGTTGATACAAAAGTATTGTAAATATTCCTCCTACAAGTATACTTTTTGTAATACAATTTTTACAAATATATTTATTTTTGAAATTTCTAGGAGTATTAATCAGCCCTTTCAATTTCCTCGCAATTTTAAAATCATTTTTCCCAAGTCCCAAGAAACCAAATGCAAACAATTCAGCAATTTTCCCAACCGAAACCTCTCCCACGCATCAACCACCCCCGAAATTCATTCCGGAAAACATTTCATCCTACTTTTCGACGACGCGTAGCCCGACGTTTCGTTCGGGAACGTGAATTATTTTCCCGTTTCCCTGGAAAACTAACGCCGTCGCGTTCTCGATCGCGGGCAAAACCATTTTTCCACCCTGCGAGCCATTTTCCCCGACGACGTAGCGACGCAACGCGTTCGGCAGTATTGCTCTACAAATACACTGTATTATATACCTCTTCATCCCCGTGTGCATGCCACCATAGATGCACATTTGCATCAACACACATGCACCTACATTTACACATGCATGTATGTGCATATATATATATTTATTTATTTTTTTATTTCGTTAAAGTACGAAGCCGTCAGACGCACGGACGCCATTCGTCCTGGGCGCGCATGTGAAAATACGACGGGAATATTTCACTTTTCGTAGCGCTCGAGCGTCCCGACGCCGACGACAGCGTCGCGGTGCCACGTCACGAGGCATTCATTTCGAAATACGTACACCGGCTACGTCCAGGGACCGGGGAGAGTAGCCTTAATAAATGTAGAAGCATTTATAAAGCCGGCAAGATGCGAATGTTCCTGCCCTCTCTTTCCCTATTTCTCTCTCTCTCTCCTTTCGTCTTTCTCTTTCTCCTGATCTTCCTGTTTCTTCCTCCTTGCCCTTGCTCTTCCTTTGCTGCGAGCCGACGGCGAAGACCGATAGGAGAAAACTCCAAGAGGGCTGAAATTTCGTCGAAAAGTGTCGATAACGCGTGACGACGACGTTTGTGAGATTGGTTTTTGGTGGGGAATTTTTGGAAAAGGGATTATTATTTGCTTTTGGTAATTCGAGAAGAGAAATGGCTGACGAAGAGTTTGGAGCACGATGGTGCTGCGAGATTGGAGAACGGCGCCATTAATGGTTCGAGTGGTTTGCGGGGGTAGTTTTGGTGGGTTGGCTCGATGGAATGTTTCGTTGCGGTGTTTGATGTAATGGTCCCAATTTCTGTATCTTTGAGGCTGCCTTGATTTTTTAGAATAATTAGAGTATTAACACTTTCAGCGCTGATAATTGTACAGTCGATTTTGCATCTTGATGTGAATCTATTCAGTCACGGGAGAATGTTTTCAGTTGATTGCGCTTACTATTAAATTTTGAAAAGACCATCGAGATGAAACCTATTCTTGTTTTCAAAGACCAGTCACGAATTATCGATGCGATTTTGAATGCCACAATTTTAGTGCAACTCATTTTTTCATTCCGGAGAACGAACAGAGGTGTTGCACGCCCTTGCAAATAATCTCAGCATGTCTCGCAATCGACGTTCCTTCGTCTCCTTGCATCTCGTGGGCGGCATATGAAAAAAGGTTAACCATCGATGCAGGTGCGTGCCCATCTGGAATGCATCGAGACAATTCGAACGAACGCTTCTTTGTTCTTTGCATCTTCATTCAGTTCGTTCTCGAATGGACACCATATCGGGGTTTATTTAATTCTTGATGCTACAGCTTACTTCAAAGCTTTCATTTGAATATGATATTCCTCGACTTCAGATACGTCTATAAATAATTGCAAAATGATCAACCCATTTTGATCAATTAGCGCTGAGCAATTAACACTCAGCTACCGAGGCAGTGAAAATGACTGACTCCCAATATTTTTGAAAAGTTCATCAAATTGACGGAAAACCCATGCAGTAAATGTTTCACAACTTATAAAACTTAAATTACTTAATTGATCGTCTTTTGCACCTCTCGATTTCTCTCCTTCCAAAGTACTTATTCGGCATATTTAAATGTAACAGATATAACGCTGGTAGTTTTAGTGTTAAAACGAATTTTCTGATACATTTCTGAACTTTGACCGGTGTGGTATCGCTCCATGGCTGACCCACTGTTTCAGCTGGGTTCCAAGCTACTCGCTTAAAATTTGAAATTTACGAAAATAGTCATTTTTAGCCAGGGCAGACATGATTTCACTGTTCACACGGCTATATATCCTTTCGTAGAAAGGGCATATGCATCCACGTCAGTCAAAGGCCGCACATTGCCGTTAAACTCCGTCGTTTGCGATGCATTTTCGTCGACGTTTCCAGTCTTTGGGACGACTGAATTTTCATTCCGGTTATCGTCCCGCAATAACGGCAGACTGACGCGAGGCAATCCGTCTCTGCGGCCGGACGAATTCGGAGTGACTCGAACAAATGCCGATGCATTTCTAACTGTAGCGAGAGGCGAGCTCCTCTCGCTGGCTGGCCGTGCTTCTGATGGAACTTCCGGCAAACTTCAACCCTTGGAAGATGGATCGATGAGGAATGGCTACATCGTGCTCGTTATGAACCGAACTACGCTTGTAACGCCGAGGATCGCGAAAACGCAAGATCGGTGGAGGTTTCGCCGTGGGGGCAAACGATTCGGTTCTCCGCTGCGTGGAGGTGGAGACGATGGATGTTTTCTGCTATTAATTTTAATGACGATCGCTGGAGATACTAAAATTGGAACGTGTAGACTTTGGAAAATTTGCAAGGGTTTTGCTGAAAATTCGGAGTCGGCGGTGTTATGGGGAGTTTCAGGGATTCAAGGTTGTTTAAGGTGAAAAGAAAAATCGGTTATTTTAATAACGAGTGCTGGAGATATTAAAATTGGAAGGTGTAGACTTTCGAGAACTTGAAATATTGGAACGTGTAGACATTGGAGAATTTGGAAGGGTTTTGCTGATAATTCGGAGTCCCAGGTTTCAGAGATTCAAGGCTGTTCAAAGTGTGAAGAACAAGCGGTTATTTTAATAATAATTACTGGAGATATGAAAATTCGAAGGTGTAGACTTTTGAGAACTTAAAATATTGGAACGTGTAGACTTTGGAGAATTTAAAATAGTTTTGCTGATAATTCGGAGTCGGATGATTACTGGGAAATTTGAGAGATTCAAGGTTGTTTAAGGCGTGAAAAATTGGGCTGAAAATGCTGCCAATAATATGAGCATCTTGAAAGAAGTACAAATTAATGTAATTGTGTTGTCAATGAAAAACGTCGTTTCAAATAGTTTTCAGAGAAGTTCAGTTTTTCAAGCGTTTGATTTGCAGCCAGTGAAAATTACTTCCTGTCCGTTGAAACGTTCGTAGGACGTGAGTGTATTTGATCGGAATAATGAAAAATCCCTCTCGTAAAGTACAAAATAAATAACAAGAAAAATTCGTATCCTGCTCTTTGTCGATGCTGTTAAACTGCAAGTCGAATATTCAACGCGGAAGAAAAGCGAGCGACGAACAAAGATAAACTCGTCAGAATTACAAACTTCCACGTTCTACGATTGCAATGAATTATGCATACACGTACGATAAAACTGGACACATCTATTTTGCAGTGCGCAAAAAACTGCACGGAATGTACTATTCTCTCGATCTCCCGTCGACGCCCGATCCATTCTAAAAATCTCCAAAACGCGAATCAACGCGAAATCATCTCCTCCATCGATTCTCTCGCATTCAGGCTCGCTTTATCGCTAAATAATCGGCAAAAAAAAATACAGGAAATCCATTCGCTGGTGCGATGTTGCCGCGATGATTAATACTCTGCCAGTTAAATCGACCACGATGAAAAAGAACGTCTTCATAAGCAGAAGTGCATGAAAAATGACTGCAATTCTCTCGTGCAAAAGTTCGTCGCTATTCCCACGTACAGCTGATTCCCGGCAAACAACATCAATCGCGAATATTCATAATCTCATCTACCATAGGAAATGAACAATTAGACTGAAACAGGAAAATCTAGTAAGTCATTCTTTTCCCCTGCGTTCCCGTAAAATCAACCCATCCATAAATCACCAAATTCTCTTTAGAGGATGCCGAGGAAATCCACCATTTTGGTGCACGCACGCAAAATTCAATAATTACTTCCCTCCAACGATACATCCAGGAGAACCATCCATCCATCCTCATCAACGTCGTCTTATCTCTCATTTTCCTTCGCCATTAAACGCCGCTCCGAGACGCGGAATAATCGGCTCGGACTATCGGCGAAAAATCCCAGAAAACCCGTCGGTTCGTGCGACACAGCCACGGCGATTAATTTTCTGCCAGTTAAATCGGAGCCGACTCGCCGTATGGCGGGTCGGAAATGCGTCAAAAATACGTCCACACGCGATACACCTCCCATACACCTCCCATACACATCGGAGACGCGCGTCTACTCGTTTATTAAGTCCACTTGTATACGCGGAGGAGCGGACATATTAATAGAACCGTACTTCGACGCAGTCGGTTGTTGCTGACTGTTGTCAAGCGATATTCTAACGAGCCGTGACTGTTGAAATCCAACGATTTTTCAACTACGATCCGCCGAATAGAACGTTGGAATCCTGTAACGAGGGACCACGGTGTTTCGGCTTGGGTCTTTGGACAACGGTCGCCATGTTCCGACGGCCGTCGGTGCGCGTCGGTGCGCCATGTTGCTTCCCGCTGTTTCGCATGATTCTCTCACAAAGAAACGCGATTTTTCTGCATTTAGAGAATGAAATTTGCGGAGATTTTTTGTCGATATTAATTGTTAGGATTTTCTGTAACATATTTTAAATAATTTATTTAGATTTTGCCCGAGGAAATTAAGATTTTGCGGAGTTTAAGTTGCAGGTGGGAGAAGTGTTGCTTGGGATAACGTTTTTTGGAGGTGGAAGATTTTGGGAATGAGAATAATTGTTTTTTTTGAGAAATAAGATTCTTTCGGAGGGTAGAAGTGAAATTTTTGGAGTGGGGTGAATGTTTTTGTGATGGGAGGAGTTTTCTTTTGTTCCGAAGGTGTGTATTCTCGATGAAGGAATGAATTTTGTTTTAAGCGCAAATTATCAGAATCTCGAAGCTGGATCGAGTGTTTGTTGCAAGAAGAAGATTGGAATTCTACTTCTTTTCAGTAAGAAACGAAGAATTTTGTGATAGCATGTTTTCATCGCAGAGAGAATTTTAATTCTTGCTTTTCAGAGATGAAACTTTCGAAAGCAAGATATATTTTTAATGTAAGGAAGATTACTCTTCCGTTCTTTGAAGCAGAAGCAACAAAAATTTAAGTACGCGATGGGTGTTTTTAAGTTCCAACGAATTATACTTTTACAAACATATTTCAATTTTAAAACTGTTCCACATTCTTCCGCAAAAGTTTTTCAGATAGAATGAGACCATTCGAGCGAAAGAAATTCCAAATTTCCAACAGAAACCAAATAGGAAAATTTCCAAAATGAGATCTGTATTTTCAGCGGATGAAAATACATTCCTTTCCGCGCCAAAGAATGCAAAAACATTCGTGATAATTTTTCAAATTCGAACGTTTGCTCGTCGAAACCCCGTGAGTTCAATAGCCAGCAGTGCTTTATACATTGCGACGGTGAATTTTGGAAAATTTTGGCGGTACATCTTCCCCTTTGACGCATTGAAATAAGCGGATTCAGTTTTTATCCACGCTGCAAATATCGTAACTTTTTTCGGAGCGATTTTTATTTTCCCATCGAAAGGCGAAACGTTTTTTTTTGTCGGCTATAGGTTTTCCTTTCGCGTTTCGCAGATCCGAACTTTGTGGAATTTATAGAACTACACGACGATAATCTGCAAAAATATCGTTTCGCCTATTTGTCGAACAAAAGCAAATTCATCGTATCCTAGATTTTTCGTAGAATTTAAATTCTGTTTGTAGTTTCCCCTTCTCGTGTTTCTCCCTTTTTTTATTTTTCTGCCGACTTAAAACTGGATTCGCGAGGATAAATATTAGTTCCATAACAAAACCGAGGGCCGACGAGTTTCCCGAATTCGGTTTTCAAATCCAATGGATCCCAAATAACTTAAAATATCTGTCTCGATCTTTACAAGGAAACGGTTTCAGTCGATCGGCCGCCTTTTAACGTTTCTTTCTTATCTTCGTTTATAAATTCCGCGCATCGTCGCGAATACGTGTCTTCACCTTGAATTCCTGAATTCTGCATACTGCGAATTTATAAAATCTTCCACCTACGTCCAATTATATTTCTTTCGTTTCAGTTTATTTTCTCGTTATCCGATTTCACGATAATTACCAAAACGTACAGTTTACTCGGCAAAAGATACCGTCGAGAGCCGGAGAAAGTCATTTATCAGACAGATTAATATGCATCTAAGATTTCATCGTTGTTTTCAACGGTGTTTACCACGCGAATGAAAACAGCACGTGTTTTTACTGAAAAATCGAATTTTCAATTACACTTGCACTTGAAACAGTGATATAAGCATCTATCATGTGCACCTTGTGTTTATCCCATCGTTAGATTAGTTAACTGCAATTAATTTATTGATTTTATAAGCCTCTTCTCATTGAAACACCCTCAATTACCCGAATTCCGGGTATCATCAAGGTCTTTTAACAAGAAATGCAATAAAATAAGGAAGAACTATCTGCAAGCAGGAAATAAAACCTTAATTACTTCTCCTGAACGAAACGCAACGATAATTCTAACAGATTCTCCATCTTGCTGCATTTACATTCATTATTTTACTGCAAATTTTCATTCCATTAAAAAAAGTAGATTAACCTTTAGATGCATACTTCAAATTAATTCAAACTAAAGTTCTTCATAAAAGATTATAGGTTGCCGTTGAAAGAAAAACAATTGCTGCCGTTGAAGATCATTTGATATTACGTAAATATAATTTGAAATCGAACAGGAAGCAGTTAATTCGATCGAAATGATTGTGCCGATGGAAAAAATTGCAATAACGCGTTATTAACGCGGGCGCAGCGTCGCGGAAGGTGTTTTAAGTTCGTAACTTCCTGAGACACTCAAGTTCCGACGGCCGACGGTACCGTCGTGCGACGTTGGGGCTTTTAACGTTATTTTAGGACTGTTTAAAAGTCTGTAAAACTGAAATATTCAACAGCCGAGAATAATTTCCCGCCTCTTTGCCGGAATTCTTGAGTGCTTCCGGGAGCGTAATGCAATTTTCAGGCTTATTAATTTATTTATTTCAATAAGAGCACCTCAAACTTTGCGTTGCATGGATCTGGCTGTATAGTTGTTCCATTGATGAGAAAAATTTGATTCACGATAATGAATTCTTTACTGAACCATCCTCTAATTTCTGCACTCGATGGTACCGCACTGTTATTTCTAATTTTTAGAAAAATTTGTGAATTGCTTGAGGATTTGTATTGTTGAGGGAATATAATTTTACTTGCTCTGATGTATAATAATAAATATTGATGGCAGTGTGCAAAATTCTGACGATTTTTCGCGAGAGAGTAATGAAAAGCTGGATTACAAGTATTCCAAATTATTTACAGCTACATGTAATCTTCAAAATCTCAATTTCCCTTCGATATCTCAACACAGAATATCACAATAATTATATCATCCCTCAAATATAATTGATTCTTTAATATTACCTTACACCGACGAATCAAAATCCCTAAAAAGAATCCCACTAACAAACAAAACAACTTGATAATTTCTCCTCAAATCCTCTTTCATCCCCGCTAATCAATACCGATCACAATTCACACAATCCTTCTCAAAAAATAGCGACAAGATGTAGCAAAAAAAATCTTGAAATGTATGTCTGCCCCCAAAAATTCCATCGGTCGAATTTCGCGCGCCATCGAGCTTCATTAAACAAAGAAAAAAAATGAGGAATCACCGTTCCGCGATCACGGAGCAAAACTTTGATTACTTCTTCGTAGGGCCAACTCATCCGGTAAAACGAAGGGCTGCAAAAATATTAATCGAGACACCGGCAACTACTCTGCCCTCGAACGAGAGGGAAGGTGGAAGGAAGGAAGGAAGAAACGAACGAAAGAAAGAAAGAAAACGATATTTACGAAAGCAGTATGTACCACGTGTGCGTCATAAATCATTTGACTGACTCCTCTAATTATAAGTATGACTATCGCCGCTATCGCATCGTCGCGCATATAATGCCCGAAGGCATCGTGTGGAAGAACGGTGAACTTCTTCGCGGATAATCGTTTTTTTTTTTCATCTCCCCGCGAAACGAACACGTGGGACGGGGGTTGGAAAAAAAATACGTGCAAAAAGGGCCGACAGATGAATTCCACGTTGTAAAGAATCGGTTCCCATTTACCGGGAACGTCAAAACATTCCGTTTTAATTGACTTTTTGGCCGACAGCCGCTCGCCGATTCTCGGGAATGCGATTTCAATGTTGCTCCCCTTTGCCGCGCAGAGTTTCAACGTGCTGGAGCTTCGAGCGATTCCTTGCGGGGGTTTTGAGAGTTTTAATTGCTTCGAGGGTTTCGTGGATGGTGTTTTTTGAGGGTGTCAGCGATAGAAAAGGGATGGAATATGTAAGGTTTTTTTAAAAACCTAGAATATCTCAGGCTGAGACATTAACAGACTTGGAGGGTGGGTACTTGAAGATTTCTCTTTGAGAAGCTGCATCAAATCAGAAACTTATATTTTACAAGTTTCAAATTTTCTGTACCGCAAGCTTTCCTTTTTACAATCATAATCACTCAACATTTGTAGTAATTACCATCGCACTAAAGACTTTCCCCGCAAACATACCATCACAATACAACCCCCAATTATCCCCAGCTCAGGGAAGGACCCCTGTGATTTTAATAATTTCGAAAAATGCTCTCTTTCAACTTGAAAATCCTTCTCTCAAACTCACCCCCATAACGAGCCAGCGGAAAAGCAGGCTCGGCACGAACGACGATTTAATAAGCCGGTTAATTCGAGAACGCTTCGCCGTCGGCGAGAAAAATGATTTCACCGGGGGAAAGGCAATCGGCGTGCATACGTGGCGTTATCATTTGCAAATTTAAAAATATTTTCGATAACCGATATCGGACGTAGCGCATCGCGAGGGCGACGTCCGTGCCGGCGGAAGATATATCGCGCATCCCCAAAATATTACTTCCCGTACATCATGCGCTCGCATAGCCGTCCCATAGATATCGCGGCCCATTATCGGTCGGCGCATCGATACCTAACGCCGGAATTCTAATCGCCTTCTACTTCCAATGAAAATTAACTACCCAACATCCTTTCGTGGCCCGCGATAATAAATTTACGTGAAATGAAACGAAAGATGGCGAGCCGCTTTGCGTTTTTCTTCGTCATATCGCAAGGGGTTCGTGATCGCGAAGTGATTCTGCTCTGTGTTTAGTAATTTTGCGAAAAATAGAATATTCTTGATGGGGGTTTTGTCGGAGGATTTTTTGGGAATTTTTACGATAGATTTCCTATGGGGGTGAAATTTGTATTGGTGTTTTACGCTAAGGGGGAGAGAGTTGTTTGGTTATCGAGGGGTTGTTGCGGTTAGAGGAGAACTTATGGTGCTATTAATTTTGTTGGTTCATTAATATAATATTGGTTTTATTAATGAAGCTAGAAATTTGTCTTTCTGTTCGTGAAATATTGGCGCGCAAAGTATACACTGCGAGCAATAGGTAGTTATAAATGTGGCTGGATTTAGAGAATTACCCGGGAGTTTTATGACAGACCGGTCAGTTCTCCGTGTAGCTGATTATTCTCAAAATGTACTTTATAATTCAACCATTTTTTTACTTTTAATCCACGATACAAAATCGTTACAATTCCAAGTAACTTAAACTCTTGATCGACATTCTGAGAAACTAACATCGCCTGAAATTCATACATATACGTGTTCCCAAAATACTCACAAATTTTTCCAAAGCCATACTATTCAGCCAAGTAACATCCCTTGGATTTTCCTCAAAGTAAAAAGCCCTTTCAATCACCCTCACCAAATGCACCAAAGAGAGCACCATTCACAACACTTACGATTTCCACAAACTTACGATTCTCCCTCCAAACTTCGAATCGAGCCACCAAAAGCACCGAATCCATTCCGTCGGAAACTCCAACGTAAACCAACTCGAAGAAATTCTCGATTAAAGTTCCCGATCGGCAACGATCACTCGCAAAGCAGCGTCCGAACGCCGACAAATTTTGCCTCGAACTGAATCCAGGTAACTCATTTCCTCGTGGAGCCGAAGAAATGAAACCCCTTGAGCTCGTTTGACCTTGAATCTCGCAATTTGCTTATTCAAAACGAATATTGCGGGGTGCGCGGTGGGTAAGCCTTTTGGGCTGGCCGGCAGTAAATCAAACCGTGAACCGATCCTTTTGCCTCTCGGAGAAACTGGCCAGAAACGAGAGCGTTCTCCACGCGCAGACAGGTGAAACTAACGATTTGGAAAAACAATAGAGCCAACGATCTAATGCCGCGACACGGACGACGAACATCGGCGACTTCCTCTTTGCTTCTTTTTTAAACGCGCTAGAGACGACGGTTTACGCTGAGATCGGATCGTTTGAAATACGAAGTGAAAAAGGGACGGAGATAAGGGGTTCTACGATGGCGGTGCTGTCGGTGTGTCGTAATGGTACGATAAGCTCCGAGAATATCAGCCCGGATACCTTCTGTAACGTTGATTTCTTAAATCGAAGACAGATAACCCCGGCAGCCTTTCATTTCTCCGACTCGATTTCCGATTTTCTTTTGACCTTCTTGGATGACATTTCACTGAGTGAATGTTGGTCCAGTGCGATGATTTTCAGAACGTGATGAAATTTCGGGGAGTTTATGCGCCTTTGTTAATTTCAAGAGGAACCGAGGCTTGGTGATCAAGCTTAATTTAATTATGGATTGATAGGCAGGGGTGTGTAATCAATTATTTTATAAAAGATTTAATTTCTCAATATTCTCGACCCTAGGATAATTTATATCTATATTCGACAGTCAAGGAAGGAGAAAGATGAAAATTCAAGTATAGAACACACACAGATCTGAATTCATCCAACTAAATTCAAGCAACTCCTCAATTCTCCCTCCTAATTACAACCGGATCTCAATTACCAATTATACCATTATTTAACAAATCCTCCAATACCTGAAATCTCTACTTCCGTCGTGCACGATCCTCCCACACCTCCGTTTCAAACCCTATCGCCTTAGCATCGCTCCAACCCCGATCACTCCAAAACCTTGCCTTCCCCGATCGCATCTCGGTTCCAGCTGGTCCTCGAGGAAACGTTGCACAGTGCACGTTCGACCTTGTATCTCGCAATATGCAAATACAGAATGCGCAAAGGCTTGGCCGTTCTAGGTGCAGTAAATCAAAGCGTGAAAAATCCGTCCGCTTTTCGCATCGGTCGAAAGCGGAAACGGACAACCTGACGTGTCTTCGTCCAGGGATTTAAACCAGGCCTCAGGTATATCTTTTCGCTCTCGTTTGCATAACTCTCCGTAACCCCTTGTAACCAAAACCCTCGAAGGCTTGCCATAGAGACGCCGAATTGCCCTTTCGTCCCGATCGTTGCTTCCGACGGTGTTTCCTCGCAGCGAAAGACAAGAAGAAGAAAGGTAAACGCGAGCCGCTTTGCAGCAACATTGGCACCCCGTCGACCCTTTCCGAGCCGTAAAACCCGATCGCACCGATTCGCTCTGCTTCAGTTACGATGAATGCCCGAAGGTCCTCGGAAGTCTTTGCGGATTCGTCCGGCGAGCGAGGAGAGAGGGGTAGGAAAGTAGAACGGTCGACGGGGTGGCTTCTAAGGGAGGTTTGCGGATGTGGCGAGTATCGGGACTCACGTGAAATGCACCGCGACGAACGAGCCGGTTGACTCCGTTTTCTGGGGAAAGAATTCTTGGAGGGAAATTTTGAAGATTCTTGAGAATCGAGGGGTGCAGATTCGAGGGTGATCGTTGCGTGAAATAAAGAATCTGTTCGAGTAGAAATTACAGTCGGTCCTTGACTTACGCGATTTTGATTAAATAACTCGAGTAATTTGATAGTGCGAAGATGAGCGAATATTTAAATATGATCCGGGATGGATTAGCTGGTTTCGAAGGTCAAGACCCTAGTTTTGAACGATCTGCCAAAGTTATGAAAGCAGTGAATAATGATATTGCAGGCTACAGTTGAATTTATGAAGAAAAGAAAAGGGCTAAAAGACAATTAACACTGGACCGATACTTGAAGTAGTTCGTCTATAAATTTATGTACGTCCAATATGTCCAATAAATATGTACAATAAATAATATTTTCTTGAGTGTATATGTATAGATCTATTTTGCTTTCACCTATCCTTTAACGCGTTGAATGCCACGGGGGTCACCGGTGACCGGCACTACTCAATTCAATGAAATTTCTTACGACTTTAAAACGATAGAATTCACGCATTCGCTACTATATTCAATATTTAACTGCTGCTATTAAAAAAGTAAAGTACTGCCTAATATACAACTACTGTTACCTTTAACAATTTTGCTCTATAAAGATGCGGTTTCTAGGAAAAGTCTCTCTTCAGTAGAAACAGTGAAACTAGCGAAATACGGGTGGCATTCAACGCGTTAAAACTAATGCATTTTTTGCCAAAAATGCTAAATTTTGCGCTTTCCTTGACTTACGCGAAAACCAGCGAAAACAATTATTCGCATAATTCGAGGACCTACTTTACTTTTTAAACTTCTCGCGAAAAGAGCAAGTTTCCGATTGTTGCCGTCGAACTGGCCGCTTGACAACGGAGAGAGAGAGAAACGAAAAGATGGAAAAATTGAAACGAAGCTGGCGGAAAAATTGCGTGCTCGATACACGGCAGGTGGAAAAATTGCGTGTTCCGTGTAGACAGATTATTTTCTCGGTGTTAAAGCGGCGCGTCCGTTCCTCCGCGGTTAATTCACGAAGACACGCGAATGCGCGCTAGACGGTGTAATTTTCGCGAAACAAAAGGCGCTAGTTACTGAATATGTACATTTTTATAAAGGATACAGCGTCGGGAGCCATCGACTGGGAGAATTTCGCGGGTTCTATGCCGCTTTCCTGGCGCCGTCTGGTCACGCCGGGGAGGAAAACGAAATTAATGATTTGCGCGTTGATTTATTCGACGTTAATATTCGAGATCTTTTATCGCCGTTACGTGCATCGCGGACGGGAATATTTATTTCGGGCCCCGATGCGGCAAGGAAGCATCTTCGTGGAAGAACTATTAGTTGTTTGTGTCTAAAACACCATCGAGTTGCGGGAAACATTCTTGCGACGTTCGCCAGTGCAAGGTGCATCTTTAATATTCTTTCAAATCACTTCTCTTCATTCTATCAACAATTATAATTTCGTTCTTAAATCACAATTCCTTTGCAACTGAATTTTCAAAAATCAAATCCATAACTTAACAATCTATCCTTAACACCTCTCGATGCATTATAATCTACTTAATGTTCAAACGCTTTCAAAATTTCGAGCTATAAATGATGAACACTAAACCTACCGCCGTTAAATCTATTAAATTTCGATATGCCTTAAATAAGTATCTTGAAAAAAGGGGAATCAAGAGGTGGAAAAGACCATCGATTCGATAATTCATGCAATTCACGTGTAATATCTACTCGAACGCTCTTCCAGAAACTTGGAGAATTATTGAAAAAAAATTACAACCAGGTTTCGACCAACTTGGTAGTTCTATCGTTAAACGAAACATTAATAATAGCAAAGAAATAACATACGCCACGTTTTAACTCACACCTAAATTTGATACAGAGACGCATAGCGATAATGAAACCCTACTTCCACCCACTCCACATCCTCTAACAATTTCCACGATTCTTCACGGACAATTTGGACCCAAAGGTGCTAACTGCTCCAGCCACGGCTTCTCCATCATTGCGCAACGATTAACGATAGGAACGCAAACACCGAAACGTGGGTGTTATTAATAACGCTAAACACATCCGGGGGAAAAAATGCACGCGAGTTAGAGCAATGATGAATGAAGCCGAGGCGATTTCCGAGGCGGACAGGTGGGACGTTTCGCAGCGGAAGCGGCCTCGCCGAAGCTCTAATAATGATTAATGAATAAGTAGCCAAATCGGCCGTTACAAAGGGCTCATTGATTCGAGGTGTGATCGATGATGCCCCCGCAGTCTTTGTGTCTCGATGGAAACCGCGACTGCTGGTAGAACGGGCTCACTCGTTGTAAAACACACCATGGTCACGCTCGTTCCGCCGTTGACGTTCGATTCAGCGCGCGAAACGTAAACGCCGGAATTATTATTAATTTATGGAAAAACGGAGGACGACGTTGCGCGCCGACGCGTTTCAACGGGACGCGAATGTCTCGCTGTCGTGGTAATTTATAATTATGTTAATTCACGATGAATCTGACGAGGTATCTCGTTTACGGGGAGAATTTCGAGGGGGTGGAGTCTGTAGAAGTTTGCGGGGATGGAATTTTTTTGGGAGTTGGAAAGTTTTGAAGTGGCTGGTTTGAGGGAAAATTTTGTTAATTTTTGAGGCAATTGGTATATTATGAATTTCATACCTTTGCAATTACTGACACGTTGAGTACCGTGGAGGTGAGCGGTAATCGGCACTGACTTCAATGAATCTTGTAATCTTTAAGATATAATATGCATGAATTCCCTTATATATTAAATATTTAAATAATACTGCTAATAAAATAAGGCACTGCTAAATATATGTCTATTTTTACCCTCAACATTTTTGCTCTATAAAGATGGAATTTTAACAAAAAAAGTTTCTCTTCGGTGAGAACGCTAAAACTGGCGAAATGCTGATGGCATTCAACTTCTTAAAAGTTGCAAATTCTAGTAGCAACTCAAGCCACATTTAAACAAAAGAAGTAAAGAAAGACGAAGAGTAAAAATACAATGGAAAAGTAATCGAATGTAACTTAAAATAAAATAATATATTTTATACCTGCCAATTTCAATCCCCTCCAGTACGTTGAATTTGAAAGATGCACGAAAATTAGCCTTATCGATAATTTTCATAATCGATAGCACATAGGTAAGAAGCAATCTCAATCGTTTCGTCGGAAGGCAGAGCATTTTGCGGCTCGATAATACGTTGGCGAAATAAATGTCGGGAGACACGCGATTTTCAACAATCGAGAAGCAGGCCGAGGGTGGTTGACTCTTATTACGATTGCGATCTACGCTCGTGTTGGACATTAAAACGCATCGCTCTACACGGACATCGTTGGATTTAATCCCCGTTATTTTCACACCGATAAGAAACATCCGGCATTTTGACTCGCCTCGGATCCAGCGCGAACGAAAGTTCCACCTTCGCTGTAATTTCTTTGCGATCGGAATCGCGTTAACGTTTCGATACCGAGGATGGCTGCAGTTCGTTTTATGGATCCGATTATTTTAAATATAAGTTTCGATTATACCGAGTACAGTGAATGTAAATAGAAAGTTTATCGACCATGGTGAATATAAATAGCGAATGGATCGAATACAACGATTGTAAATATATACAGTGAATTTTTAAAGTATAATAAATGTTAATAGTGAAGAAATCCGATACACAGAATGTAACTTGCGTGAAATAAATTTTGATGACATTCCTAAAAATGTAATATTCTTTCAGTTATTGGAAATTTCTATTTTGCAGGATAAAAGTGTTTGAATTGATTTGTATTTCGGTGGAAGGAAAACACGGTCAACATAGCGAACACCATCGTTTCCCCCTTCGTCGTGTCATAGAATTTACAAGTTGGGAACAAATGTACACCATAAATAAATCGTAGCCTGTATAGCGACGCACCATAGTTCGCTATTAACACTTTATGGTTATTTAAACAGCGCAAATAAATAACAGGGGGTTAAAATAATCGTCGTTTCCCCGCGAAATTCGCAACATGACTTTGCAAATTCTAAGATAATTGGATGAAGGTGAATTGTCAATTTTTATTTGAATATGTTTTAAATATATAGGGTCCTGTATTTAAACAATTTATGAGAAGAATGTTAATGTGCGATAAAGAGAATGACAAGGAGAGCTTTGTTTCCCCATCGAAGACCATTCGAGTTAGATGTGTCCAAGTTTGGTCCCATGGGAACGATGCTGTACCCTCTTCATTGCTCCACTAAAGTGAAACGGAGACACAACGGAGAAAATTGTAGAAGATTATAGCGACAATAAGTTATTTTTTCAATCTTTCCTCCGTTGGTTCAAATTGAATTGATAAAAGTTCCTAAACTCGAAAAATCCCTTTTTGCAAATCACCAACCTTCAATGTTTACTAAAACGTATTTTAATCAAAAGCTCAAATTTGCATTGATTCTTTAAATCAACATAAATTTCACATAAAATCGACTAAAACACAAAACCATATCGAGATCAATTCGCAAAACCTCCTCGACTTCGAACTTTCAATCGTCCCAAGAAACTCCTCACAAAATTCTCCACCAGCTTCCTCGAATCTTACACAACCTTCCACTCCCAATCGTCCAAATGACACTTAAAAAAAGAGCCCCCAAAGAACGCCCAAGGCTCCTAAACCTTTCTCAACGCACGCTAATCACCCGGGTTCAATGAAATTCCATAAAAAGTCCTAAGAACTGCCGGAGAAGCAAATTGTCAGTTCTCCCCTTCGCATATCCGTCCATCGATTTGACGTTACGTAATTCATTATCCTTGAGGGCCCTCGTGGAAAAGTGTGTCAAGGATGACGGCAAGAAACGGCCGAAAATGGGAAAAAATCGTCGATTCGAAGGATCGCCGTGTTCTCCGCTTTCGTGCCATCGTATGGCGAAGCTTACCGGCGAAGATCAGGGGGTTTTCGCGGTAGAGTGATTGGTGGCACCCGTTAGTTTAATCATCGCGCATTAGCCGAACTACCCCTTAGCCCGGGGGCCTCGCCCACTTTCACCCTCGGATTCCTCGCTGTTCATTCGAGCTCGCTCCACTCTGCCGGCATCCTTCCATTCTCATTCGTTTTATTCACTGTTCGCGATACGTTGCGACAGTTTCCTGAAAAGATGTCCTCTCGGTTTTCTTTTTGCATGGAAGGATCGTCAGGGTGGAAGGTTTCGATCTTCGATCGAGAGAGTCGACGGAGTTTGGTATTTTCGATGGAAGAGGATTCTGAGAGACCTTGATATCGCTGTGGTGTTTGAAGGACTTAGTAATTCGTTAGGGTTGAGAGATTGATGAGAAATTATATGGAGTGTGATAAATTACTAGGTTTACATTGTTACAATTTGACATTGGGTGAGTGAAATTAATTTGGTAGAGTTTTTTATGTCGGAGGGTGAATGTAATTGAAGGTAGAAATTTGTAATATTTGTAAACAGATAGTATTTAAGTGACACTAGATCAACTCGATGCAAATTGAATATCAGAGGTACTGTCCGACAGCTGAAAGATGGCCAGGGAGCGGCGGAACCTCTCGTTTTTAAACGCCTATTTGCGGCATTTCGATTTTGGAATTTTCAAATTCAGTCTTCTAAAATTAACACACCGCATGGTCGTTTATTTTAGGAGACTGAATTTGAAAATTCCAAAAACTAAATGGCGGGAATAGACGGTTGAAAACGAGAGGGTCCGCCGTTCCCTAGCCATCTTTTAGTTGTCGGACTGTAGATGTGTCGATTTTACCTTACGAGAGATTTGCAAAATATAAATTACTAGGAATTACAGATATATAAATACTATGTCTGCCTGCTAAAAAAATATGAGATTGATCGACTAACAAGCGAAATATTAATTAAATTCTTTCTCGCGACTACTCAGAGCGAGTCCGCAATTAAAAGATCTAGCAGGGAACAATCAACGCCACGTTCTTCCCCCGATTTCTTTGGTGTTTTGACAACCTGGAGGAAAATGGTCGACAATGCGAAATGGATTTCGCCGATAGATAAATTTCAAGCGGGATGCTCGGTTACATTTGCGAATTTATGGTTACGCTCGTCGGTGTAAAGCAAATCAGAAGAAATCGAAGCAACGAGGACAGGGGAGGCGGAGGGAGGAGGGTAAGAAGCAAGAACAATGATGAATGTGACGACTCTGGAATGCGGTGGAAAGTTTCGCGGCAAACGATTCCGCGGCTGCGATTTTTCTTTTTAACCGGCTGTAATTATCTTACAGGGCGCAAGTTTTCTGCGATGGCGCGATTCGCGTTTGCGAGGACGACTCACTGAAACTTTGTGTCTTTGTGCGAAACAATTTTCAATTTCTGATAACAACTGATAAGTTTACGAATTACAATAGTTGCAGTTCGATCGACAATGTAATACTTTGAAAATCGTCTGTACAACTTGCCACAATTTATTTTACACCATTTATTACACTTAATGAATTAGTAACCGTCTGTAAAAATTTCTAGAAAATTATTTAATGTATGAGGAATATTTAGAAATATATCGGGCCATTTTATTTAATTAGTTAACTGAACAATGGTTTCGAATTTCGGGGTTTAAGCCGCGTTGAGAGTTGCAAAAATGTATTAGAGTCTTATTTAGAGCTGCGAAAGTATATTATTGAACATATATCCGCGTTTTATTTTAAAAAACCTCGAGAACAGGATCGAGGAGGACCGAAGAAAAGAGCATTCTCGATCCTTCTGCCTGTGGTCCTCGCGAGCATGAGAGAAAAATGTTTCTCGAGGATTTTCGAGCAGCATCAAAGTGCCCCATGAGCATCTCGGCCTCCCCTTGGAGCACGGTGGTTTCATAAAAATCGCAGGACTCCTAAAAATGGAAAGGTGCCCGGGCAAAACCTTCCCGGAGAAATTCCAGGCGAACTGCGTTATTTCTTGCAATGATTAATCCATCCTGTCCTCGAAATCGCGACCCACGATATCTTTCTCATGTGTAATCCTACGTCCGATTCGTCGGCCATTTATAAATCGCGGTGGTATTCGCTCGAATTATTATGTTCTTTTCTAGATTACTCGCGGCATGCGATCTTTATTAAGCTCTTTCCAGTTACCTCGTTAGAATCATTTTTTGGGGATGATCTTTGCGAAGTTTCCGCGCTCGTCTCATGATTCGAAAACGATCGATACTGAGCTCCTCGTTAAGTTTCGCTTTGTTATACCCACTTTAAATATCTGACATTTTAATTCAAATCGGTAAAAATTAAATGTACCGTTCCTATCGAATAAGTAATTTAAAATTTATTCACAAAACAATCCGTCTGATTCAACACTATCGAACGTAGCCTACATCTCAACAAGAGACTTTTCCACAAACCTCAAAAATCACGACAACTACCCCTCGACTAAATCAATTACACTAAATAAAACTGAAATAATTATAATTAACAATTCGCTCAATCATCGTCAATCACTTCACCCTCTCCCCCAAACCATGAACCCGACGATCGTCCTCCGTACTTCTGCAATAAAAGAATTCAAATATTTACAAGACCCAACGATAACCGCGGTAACTGCGCCGCGCGGTGAAAAATGGCGAGAAAAATCTATCGAGAGCACGCGAAAGAATAAACGCGTCCTCCCTCTCGGCGGGGTGGTCCCTCCCTCGTTTCTGTCGAAGCGGCACGAAGTGGCACATCCAACGAAGTGGCAGCAACTCCGGGAGGAAAATAAGGGTCGTCGAAGGGGCGAAGGGCGCGGGGTAAGAGCAAGCCGGAGCCCGGCACCCCGGCTTTCTCGTTCGTTCGCTCGCGTTCGCGTCCCAGCGCGCAACAAAAGCGTGATAAATCGAGTACATTAATTCGCATTTTACCTTTGTTTGCGTTATGGAATACAATATTAAATGGAATGGGCGCACAATAGATAATGCCGGGCGCCATCATTTACGCGAGAGAGCGCCGTGCCGCCGTGTGGACGAGAGACGTTGCTTAGGTTGCTCCGGGGAATTGTTGCCGAGCATACTCCGTGGAATTCTCTCTCGCGGGATCCCGCCTGGAGAGCGGGTTTTTATCGTCGCTTCGCGATCGGCTGCTATCGACCCCCTCTGGCTCAACTTTTCTCCTTCGTATACACTTCTTTCGGCCTTTTTTCTCATCTTATTTTAATAACTCTCCGTTGCCCCTTTTTCTTAGCGTGCCGTTCTCCAATCCTCACCAACACCGTTCTCCAAAACGGCACGATATTAAGACCATCATCGCTTATAGCGTGTAATCGTCAATGTTCCGTGCAGATCTCTCTCTCGAAATCTAAACGGTTGACGGTTACGTGCTGTGCGCTATGGTGGTCTTGTACCGTTTTGGAGAACGGTGCTTCGAAGGATTGGAGAACGGCGGTAGACTTTGAAAGTTTGAACTGATAATCAGACAGATTTCTGTCGCTTCTGGCAGATTTCCTCTTAAGTATTGTTATAAATATGGAATAAAAATATGGAAAAAGAGGGGACAGAATCTAACAGAATTCTTCCTACTCGTCGATATCGAGCGCGAAGCACAGTTTCCATTTTCTCAAAGCAGTTAGCGATCTTTAATCCAAGGCGGACAGCGTTTCCGCTCGATGTCTGTCCCCGGAACTTAAACCCCGTGGAACTTGCTAGCTGCAAATGGTGTTGGCAGGCCTGGGTGACGCATGGATTCGATTTCTGGGAGCTCGTGATTCCGCTCGGTTAGCCCCGCGTCACTCCCAAGCGAACCCCATTACCCGCCCTCGCTTCGACCTCCGCTACCGTTTCATTCCGCTCTCGCTCTCATGGAATCTCGTCTCTCTGCCGTGGCTTAGCTACCATTTCTATGTACAGAGCACACGTATGCCTGGCACACGTTCGCATTCGCCAAACCGAAACGGTCGAAAGGATCGAGCTAACGGGGTTTCTGCGTCCGACCGCGCGACGATGGCCGTTTATGGGGGTGGGATTCGCTGGCGATCGAGTTTCTTGATTTGGTTTTTATTCTTTCTAATTCTAATAGAAGAGGGTGATAGAGCAGACATTTTTCTAGAGAAAACAATAGTTGAAAGTTGCGACACGAGTTTTGGTTTCGCCTGAGAAATTAAAATAGCTTCGCAAGACACAAGGTCCAGGCAGTGATTCTCAACGCAACCGTTTTACTCGCGGCAATATTATGACATGGAGCTTGCTGTACAAGGACATTTATTGTTTATGAGTTATTTCACGACAATAATGCTACATTAAACAGAATGGTATATTTGTAAAAATAAATAAGACATATTGTTCAATTGCATTCTCAAGTTCAAGATTATACGACTTATTAAATATAAAACTGCTTGTCACAAAAAAACCCACATGATGGAGACAAACAGATTACATATCTGAATTCAGCACAAAAAATAATATTACAATTATATATTAAAGCTTTTGTGCCAGAATAACTACGTTATTTCTCTTCAGCACTTTTAATTAACCCTATGCAGTCGTGTTTCATTAAAAACAAAATGTGTAATCACACTTACAACAAAACTACTAAAATATTAAAAAGAATTATATAAACCTCAGAAACGTGTCGATTTTTTGCTTTGGTGGCCGAGAATAGACACACGATGACAACGGTGAAATTGTATTGGTGGTTGAGTAGACCTTTGACTAAGGGTTGATACCACTGCAAGGATGAATTACCAAGTAGCCCACAAAAAGAGAGGTGTCTGATGATTCTGAGTCTCACCTCCGAAAGCATTGTACACGCACTAACAAGTGAAAATTCTTAAATCCGATCACGGAGCACTGATTACTCGTCGCCACGGCGGACGAGGGCAAACTGATAGCGAGGCGAACGTCGAAACGACTTGTTATTGTTAGAGGACGAACACCTTGCTGAGCGCGATCGCCGAGGACCGCGAGTATGTTTTGATAACACGGGGCCGTCGTCGTGCTCGTCGGGTCAGTGAAGTGGAAATAATTGCTCTCGCTGCTCGTATAGTGAATTTTAATACTGTAGATGCAAATGTACAATATTTAGTTATATGACCAATTGTTAAAAATATATTACTTTGTTTAATGCAGCGTTATTGTCAGAAAGTTACTCATAAACAATAAATGTATAACTACTGGCAGTACCTTGGGTCTTGAGATTTTTTAATTTCTTAGACGAAAACAAAACTTGTTTTGCAAATTTCAGTTATGGTTTCCTCAAGAAAAATGTCTCCTTTATCGTGTTCTGCTATTAAAATTCCTCTTGGGAGTCTGGTTTTTAAGATAAATAGGAAAATATCCAGAAAAGTTGAGGCACCTTGTGCATCATTTTCCCTTTGAGCATTGTTTAAACATGTTTATAACATTGAAGTAGTATGCATCGTTATATTCGGGAGGGTTTGTAGAATCATTTCGTGCAAAAAATACATAACTTTTACAGTTAAAATGCAAGAATTCTGAGAGTTGAAAATTTGAATTTTTTTAAATACTGATTTTCTCAAAAATGGATTCTAATGGAGACAAACGTACTTTATATTCGTGTCAGCGCCACAAAATCTACAAGAATCGGCATAAATATTCTCTCGCCGCAAAATCGTGTTGACCAGTGTAATTGTTCGGCAGTGACAATTTTCACGATGGAATTTCACCATGGCGAAGGTAGCTGGCAGCGATCGAGCTTACGAACGAATGAACTCAACTTTCGAGGGCTATCGATTATCGGCCGACTCTCCCTACTATTCTCTGTCGTTCAGGTTCCTCCGGTTCTCCCGCCCACCGAGCCCTGCCACCCTACCGACATTCATTAGCCCCGGCAATGGTGAAGTAATTTAATTTGTTGCAGGATTTGTGGAATGTTAATGAAAACAGGACAGGCATCCTTGTATCAATTTCTGATTAAAGTTTGTACGCCGTTCCGACCGGATGCGGGACACTGATCCATTCTCTGAGCTTTGTAATCGTTTGCTCGTCATACTTCTACATAGTATTGCTAAAATTCTGAGTAATTAACTTACTAAATACCTATGGTCACTTACCACTACATTGTCCAAGAAATTCTAAATATCCTTTCCTATAATTCCTATTCAAATATAACACTTCCTCTCCTAGTTTCAAAATTCCGATTCCACTCGATTCTCCGTGTCACCAATTTAAATCATAATTTCAATCTTCCAAGACGAGTCCAAAAATATATTACCCCATATACTGGAGTAACAAAAAAAATGTACTTCTACACCTAAAAGACTTAACCGACTAAAGATACAGGAATTAACAGAAACCCTACCATTCGCGCTCAAATAACCGATGCAATAAAATAAAAATACATATTTTTTTATACCATTAAGACTGTTTTACACTGAATTTCTTTCACAAAGGTATTACCATTATTTCATAATCGGTCGCAGGATTTGCCATGGTAAGAATAACTATCCAAAAAGTGTCGGTACGGCTAGTGTTAATAGCCAGAGGGTAAATAGATCTCGTGAAAATTCCACTTTTCCATTTCCCCGGCAATCTTATCGCCATATACGTCGTCGCATTTGCAAGGACACACGGTAGCGATACGTCCATCGAGGAGAAGGGTAGCGATATCGGTTTGCGCATCGATGTCCGACCGTACGAGCGTGAGCGTAGATCGGGGGATGGCGTGGCTCGATGCTGGATGTTTGGAGAGGGTGGAACAGGAATGAGGGTACCCGCTCACCCCGGTAATGGAATACCTTCGCCGGAGGAACGCAATCACGCTGATGTTTCGGAACCCCAAGGCTGCCACGAGGGATTTCCACGCTCATGAGCAGATCAGGCTTGCGTGCTACTGTTCTCCTCTGTTTCTCTCTTATTCCGATTCTCACCCTCTCCAGCGAGCCTCGTTTCTACAATTCCCGCTGCCCGTTTCCCTTTTTCCTTTTTCTACGGTGAAAATGTCAATCAACGGTCACGGATGAAATTCTTCCTCTAAACGGTACGCGCGGGTTTTGCTGGTTTTTTGCTTGTCGAGTTGTAAATTTTGCCATTTCAAGACACGATAATGGTATCGAACTCGATTGCGAAGGTATTCAAGAGAGACTGGAAAGAGAAATAATCGTTGCCGTTGATGATTTATGGATATAAGTACTTTAGTAAAAATGGTCCGTGGTTTGGAACGAGGTTTGATACCGTCCACAATGCGCTCTGATTGACGCGGTGGAGTAATATTTCACGTTGGTATTTAGGTATTTGGAAGTGTCCGTGACTTTTTACGATGATTTCTCACCGTCCAATTTTTCTATTACGTCCTAACATCGAAACTGAGTGGTATAGAGAGTAAGGAGTTAAAGGAACGGACTCCGGATCAGTGCAACTCAGTTTAAATCCTCCATCTTTCAGAAATATATTCTACATCATTATTGAATTCATCAACAATCTGAAATCCACATAAAACACCACGTCCTTGGTAAAATTACCATGGTACTTACGGCAAAAAAATAATAAAAACTTGAAAAAAAACTACCTAGCAAAATAATCATAGCACTCAAACTCAAAAAAATCCTAAAAATAACAATGAAACCCCTATTGATACTTTTTTTGCCATCCTTCCACAACACCTCGAACGAACTCTCGCCCGCGAAACACAATTTTTCAAAAGCCAACCCCCAGGAAGAGACGGAGCATTCTCGACAGAGGCAAGGATATCTCGGCGCGTTACGTCGCGAACAAGATCCTCTCTCAAGGACGCATATAGCGTCCCGGAAACTGCTCGGAATCGTTATTCCAGGCTCGGTGCGAGTCGTCGAAACCCCCTAGAGCGACATAACCCAAGTGTCCCCCGGAGGCAGCCGCCGTCAGGCTGACTCTCGACCGGGAAAATCTTCTGGGCTAAGTCCTCCGGCAAAGTTATGAATTCTTTCGAAAATCTTGCCGGTGATCCTTCGAAGTTGAGCGCTCGACGGGGATCAAAGAACTTGGCGGCTCGGATGTTGGGGGTGGAAAGGGGTGGATCAAGCTGCCTTAGAACGAAGCCCCCGGTGAAGAGGACGGCGCGGATGACGTCGAAAACAAAGAGGAAAAGAAGTGGCAGGGGTGAAAGAGGGTTTTTCGGCGGGAAGAGGGAGCAAGGAGGGAAAGAAGATCGGTGTGGGTTGGGGCTGAAAGAATCGTGGAGTTTGAGAGGACGCTGAGGACGGTGGAAGAGGGAGTACCGAGCGGGCAACGCGGAATACAAAGCAGCGAGTGAACGACGGTGGGAAAGAGAGAATGAGAGAGAGAGAGAGAAAGATAAAGAGACGAAAAAAAAAGAAAGAGAAAGGGATAGACGGTGGAGAGAAAGAGACGAGAAGCAGATGGAGGGGGTAAGAAGCAGAGAACGCCTTCCAAAAGAAGAGAGACCCCCTGCCGTCTATTCAAACCGCGCATGAGTTATTGCCATGGATAATCTGTAAATATATTTATTTTGATTTTGTACACAACACGGTTTTATTTCGTCGTCCCTCGCGCGTTCTCCTCGCTTCTTTTTTTCGGATCTTCTCAACCACCGCCCCTCGCCCCACCGCCCCACCGTCTACACCCTTTAAACCGCCGATCGGCCGGACTCTCGCTCCTCTAGTTTAGGATTATAAACGAGCATAGCACATGTTTTCAGAGGTAAACCAGAAAAATGACTGTCCACCACGCGCTTCTGTCGGTTTATCGTCCACGGGATTCCGGTTACCGCTGGATAAATACGTTCGTGAAAGAATGCCGGACGATTTTTAACGCGGGACGTGGCACAGGGCCGAAGGGACATTACGCGCACCCTCGTTAGAACAATCGTGACGCCTCTTGGAATTGGACGGCCCTGCTTACATATATACAAAGAGAACACTTTAATTGACTTCAAATAAATTCAGAAAAATTGCAGAAAAAAAGTAGTCTCGATGATCCACCGGGTTTTTCCCTGGTTTCTTCAACTCTCGACGCCGCAATCGTCCGGAAATCGAAACACGAAGATGACGAGTCACCAAGAAGAAAAAAATACTAGCTACATTCCTATTATTTCTTATTAACGTACAATTTTTAATGAATTCTCTTATTACGAAGTCCCAAAATATATACACCCACCCAAATTACATGTCAGACATCTCGAGGAAGGAACCGTCGAAATCCATCCCCCAAGAAAACCATCCACCTCGGTCGATCCGCATCATCGGTATCGTTTCGCGACAGTTAGAAGAAACGAGGCGCTTCCACGGATTCCCATAATCCCGGGGAAGCCGTTCGCTCCACTAACTCCTAATATCAATGATCGAAAAGGGGAGGGGGTTGTTCCGGAAGATTCCCATCCCACGGTGGATTCCTCGATCATTGATATCACTCGAAGAAACGCCGGGGTTTATCGTTCGCCACGGGTTCTTGCACCGCCATCGTCGGTCCGTCCATCGGCGCAAGGGTCATACGAATACAAGCGGAGAAGTTTCCATGGGGTGGTCGAAGGAAACGCGTAGAAGGTCGAATCGGGGGGGATTCCAGGGGGAGGAAGAGGGAGATGGAGCGAAGCGGGTACCACGAGGGAGTATAGGAAAGGGAGAGAGACGAATAAAGAGCGAGAGGCTCTCTGGCACGAGGAGTGGAAAGAGCCGAAGGAGAGAAGAGAGGAACGAAGGCCGCCATATCAGTCTTGCTTGCGCCGACAGTTCGTCATTTGTCACTGTCACGGCCATTAATAACTCCACCATCCTGTCACTGTGGATAATACGAGTAGGTCTCCGCGCTCGGGCCGTTGTAGCTGTTGCCTCCGGTAGGGGTGGCGTTCCGTTCAATTCAGTTCAGTTTAAGGGGGTTGCTGGGACGGATTGGAAGAGGGCATGCCGTTAAGGGGATGTCATTCGGGGCCGACATGGCGTGCACCGGCCGAGGCGTCCATCTTGACTGATCAGACTCTGTTCGCCTTTTTTTTTGCGCCTGATGACTTTTATCCGTCGTGGGAAGACTCCTTGGAGGGTGGTACCACGGGAATTCGACTGTTTTCGACGTTGCGATGGAATTTCTCTTGATTTTATCATCGAGAGTAACGTGTAGGGGGGTAATTCAATGGTCGAAATGAATGCAAGGTGTAAAATGGTAACGCGAAATGCATTAGAGACTCGACGATTACCATTCTACCAATTTACCTGTCCAAAATCCCTTCCGGCACGAAAGGACACGCCAAAAGCAGCGTGCATCGTCCCGTGCATAAAAAAAAAAGAGAGTGCCCATAAAAATCGCGAATTCCCGTCATCTCGCATCCTCGTTCAAGTATCCACGGTACAATTAAAATGGGAGGGGAACGCTGGGAGGGCACGGTGGGCTGGCTTTTTCGCGAGGGCGCGTTGCGAGAGCAGCGGAAAAAAAAAATTTGCGAAAGCCCTTTCATCACACTTGCCCGCCAAACTGTCTCGCTGGGAGTTTTTATTGTGTCCGAATTGCGAAAGGTACGGAGAGTTATTGTGAAAGCACCAAAACATGTGGACGTTAACACCCGCGAGAGCTAGTTTCGCCGAGGGAGAGCGCTCGGAGGCCGCGGAGGACGAAGAGGACGGAGGGTGGGTCGGAGAGATAGGGAGGAAACGCGAGAAAACGAGAGAAAGAGGAGAGCAAGCCAGCTAAAGGGGGATGGCAGCTTGTTGGTATTACATAAGCGTGCGCGCACGGCCATTTCAAAAATGAAAAAAAAAAAAACCGGGGGAGGGGAAAAAAGAGGCTGCGTCCTGGGTCCTCGGTGGTGGCACTGCCGACACGGCTTTTTAATTAGAGTCGGCAGCGCACCGGCACCTGACATCTACCACCGCCGACCCCTTCATCAAAGTATCATTCTCGTTTCGTCGAATTTCGAGCAAGAATTGCGCGTCGCATCGTCGAAATAAATAAAATGAGAGGTGAAAAAGTTCAAGGGACGAAGAGAGGGGGGCCAAAGGGGGCTGCACGCTTCGTACCGTTAACAACTTTCGAGGCGAACATTAATCGTCCACTGGCTCTTTTAATGACGTGGACGATCGTTCGATTCAATCGCGCCCCATTTTCTCGATGAAAGGCTCGATAAGCGGCCCCGTTTTCGCTTAATGAGCACCGTTTTCTGGCTTTTTCGACGCCATGCCGCAATTTCATCCGCCGGAACGTTAAGAGGCTTGTGTGCGCGACGGGAATTTCGGCCTCGTTAAGGCTCCTGCTTTTCTATTTTTACGGGGTCAACGGAGAGGATCGTACGCGTAATGACACCGGGACGGAAATTCCGGGGGTGAGTGACCCTTTCAGGGATTACTGCCGATGAATAATTAACTTAATGCCTTCGTGATGGATCTATCAAACATTTATGGTGACGGTTGATCGGATAATCTTGGGACGTCGAGTTTAAGAATGTGTTTCCGCGGAAGCCAGTTATTATATTGGGTCAAATATTTATCGTGCGAACTTTCTCTTTACACATTCCCTGTGTATGTCTATTTCTGCCAAAGTCAAACACATTAAAAAACTACAAAATTGTAGAAAAAGAAAGACACCTCGTAGAAACTGTACCGAACTTTTAAATTACCTGTTTCTACGTTTATTTTAATAACAATCGATCGATCTCCATTTCGAAACGAGCCTCGAAACTGTTCCTACTAATGCCACGTGCGTCAAGGTGACACAAAAACTAGAAACCCACTTCGTAATATGGAACACCTCGAACACACCCTCGTCGAATTCCTGCGTGAAAAAAAAATGCCGAATTTTCAGCAAAGCCGAAACCGCACAAAGACCCGAGACGCAACGATCGAACAAAACGTGGCACAACAATGCGAGAAACGCGCGATCTCGGTAACCCGAATGAATCTGCTCCGATTTTTCCGTCACAAAGGCCCCCGACACTGACGATTGTGCGAAATTTGAGCAAGGATCAAGGACGCTCGAGAATCCGGAGAAGGATTTCAACTTCACGCTGTGACCAACCGATTCTTCCACACGTAGACGACCTTCATTTCCTGCCGGCACGAATAGGCAAAAGGACGGCCATAAATCCCGCCAAGGTCACTGACTCCAAGATCCTTTCACAGTTTCCTCTTCCTCTTACTCGCCTCTTCTCCTCCGGAATCGTTGTGCATATCTGGTTTAGAGTAACCCAGCCAAGGAGAAGAGTACCCTTCCCGTTTCCTTTTCCCTTTTATTCCGGCCCAACGACGACGTCGGAGACGTCGCGTCGAGCTGAAGAATTCTGCCGACAGAATTAGCCCCGTTTCAGGCTTCGCAAAGGATGAGGACAATGGATTCTTGCGAGGAGGGATCCTGTCATCGTGAGGAATCAGTTCGATAATTATTCGAAATTCTTGAGAGTCCGGAAAACTTTGGGGATCGATGGGGTGAATGGGGGTGTGGAATACTTCAAGGTCTGGTGGTGTTATAAGCTCGTAAGGGAAGGCGTCGCGGTGGTTAGATTTTTAACCCCTTGGCGTATAATAACGTCTGACACTCGTGACGTGATAAATAGGCAATTCTGATGTTTTCCAAAAATTATTAAATTTAAAATAGCAGTGGGTTACGATAAAATTCAATTATTTCCACGCTGTTTAACACTAGAACTACCGGCGTTAAATCTGTTATATTTAAATATTTTAAATAAGTGCTTTGGAAAAAGGGGAATTCGGAGGTGCAAAAGATGTTCGATTCGGTAATTTATAATTTATGAGATGGACATAGAATATCTATTCTATGACTCTCCTGTAATCTTGGAGAATTTTTGGAAAAAATTGTGTACCAGTCATTTTGACTTGATAGTTCTAGTGTTAATATTGCGTTAAGTTATACGCCATATAAAAAATCAAGGATGGATTGTTATTTCAGCAATTAATTCAGAGTTATTGCGCATTCAGTCACGAAATAAATGGTAATTAAAATTGTAATATATGTTTGGGGTAGAGTTATAGAAAATATAATGTGTGATGGTGCAAAGAATGACCCGATACTCCTAAAAGGCAGATCGAATCTCGAAGTTTCGCTTTGTTTGTGTTCGTGCAAAAATTGAAGCGAGAAGTGGAGTAAGTCGAGAGGCGACAGGAAGCGGAATCGAAATGGCACTCGAATCGCAGAAGCGTGGGAAGGACAACAGGAAGCATGGCCGAAGAAATCATGAAACGAGGCAGCTCCTGAGAAGCAAGGAGAAAGGGGAGAGGGAGGACGGGGGCACATTCCGTAAGACGAACGAGGGGAAAGTAAAAAAATATCGAGCGCGATTTGTCAAAGGCGTTTCTTGGACCGCTGACTCTGGACGAATTTTCGTCGTATTTCGTCGACGTCGAGAAACGTTGTGCTCGGAGTCTCGGTCGAGTGAAATGCACGATAATCGAAAGTTATTTTACGTGTCGTTCAAAATCGCGTGTATAACGTCCCTAGTAAATAACACCATTATTAATCGCACAGGAATTTTCACATTGAGAAATTCAATTCTGCCATTCGAATAATACAGGCTCGTTCACCAGGGTTGATGCTGACGAATGCCACTGTAATTTCTGTTCTATCTATTTTCTAAATTATCTTCAGCTTTCTAAAAAACACTTGTAAAATCGTTTCGTCGAAATACTTCAACATTCAATCTCCAATCTTAACCCTTTGCCCTACAACGAGTGGCACTCGTGCTGCGGTTGATCGAACAGGAAATTTTGAAGCTTCTCAAAAATTATCAAATTGAAAATATCAGTAGAGCACGACACGATAATGTTAATTCTATGTTATTAACACTAGATTTACGGTTATGAAATCTGTTACATTGCAATATATTAAATGAGGACTTTGGCAAAGATTGTAATTCGTTAAGTCATTATTGTATTATAAAATACACGTGAAAAATCAACTGTACAGCTTCTCCGTTGAAATGTTTATAAAACAAGTAGGAACCCGTCAATTTGACGGCTTCCGTAAATCTAGTGTTAATGCTGCGTTTAATTCTAAAATATATCAGGAATCACTAACATACTTATATTTTAGCAATTTAATTTTCAATTATTACGGAGGCGCTTGCAGAAGAAATCGCAGGGCAAGGGGTTAATCCCCAAAAGATCACATCTCCCCATCAACCACTCCCCGGACTCTCCACCTAAACCTGATTTACGCGAAGTTTCGCGGATTTTCTTGAAATTTCCACCGATCCAAGAGAAACGACGATGGCGGTAGTCGTCGGCCGACGTAGGATAGGTTCATCGGGCCGTGTACAACGGGGAACCCCCCGTCGATTCGACGTTCCGTTCGTCCGCGACGCGGAAGCGAAGGGAAATAAATTACACAGCAGCGTCCAACGGCTAGGTCCGCCTGTTTTACCCTCCCGAGGTCTCCAAGAACCTCTTTCCCTTCGGATGTTTCCTCCTCCGGGTTGATTCGGGCCCCCTCCTGACCTCGTCCGTGACATCCACCCACCCGTGGATCCCGGATCGTTTTTTTATCCCTCTCTGTTTGCCAGAGGTGCCTGCGCTTCTTCCGCGCCGAAAAAGTCCACGGGAGGAAGGATACGGCTGCTGTTATTAATGCTTTTTAATTTCCAGCCGATCCTACCTGTTTAGAAGGACGAGCACTGACAAATTGTTCAATTAGAATAGATCCTTGGGAAGTATCGGCGGGCAGATGTCAGGATGCTACTTGGCTTGGATGAGGAAGATGGCGATGTCTGCGAGGGGTTGGGAGACATTGAATTTTCTAGACAATCGTGAGCTTCATGCGAGATTAATTGCTCCAAAAATTAATATTCCCATTGATTCTCCAAGTACTTTCCATGAAGACACAAAAATTCGGTGATCGTTAACGTCGGAACGATGACTCGACCAATTCGTATCCCCTAGCGCCATCGGTAATTTAAACTCCTGTTCGATATCGAGCAAAGTTCAATATTTACCTCTTCCCTCCTCCGCACGCAAGTAGGTGGACTCTCGTAGCAATTTCGAAGGTAAGCACACAGAGACCGCGGAAATTTCACCGTCGAAAACAAATTCCACGCTGCGAAACGTCCCGACGATTTAAACGTGAGACCGGTAATCGAGATAACGATTCACGGCGAAAGCGGCGCGCGATGATCGAAGAAGAAAGTTTGAAGTTTCGGTTCTCTCGCCGGTTCTACCGATGCTCCGTGTTTCTTGTTGCTCGAGTTACTCGTATTGTGTCAACTCGGTTCGCTTATTACGAGACTCCTGCCCCGTCTCACGGTCGGGTTACAACGTTATCATTAAGATCTCATTATTCAAATTCGACTTTTGCATACTTAATCGGGCGGACTGGCTGCTCTCGGCTGGCTAGCCGCTCGTAACCCGTGCATGTAACAGCGCAACACGAAGTGCTACAGAGATAAAGCATAATATCGCGATTCCTGGCAACGTAATGATGATGACCGGCTTGCTCCCTGCTGGATATAGCCAGGTAAAGGGAGTTCGCTGCTCGGATACATAATACGCGTAATGCGAAAAGAGCCCATTTTGTTCTTAGCCCCTCTCAGAACCAAGTAAAACAACTTTGGCCCGCAAATTCGTGTTATCGACGTTTAAGGGGGAGCGTGCTGAAAAACACGCCTGCCTGTACCAAAGAATGAACGTGGAGGATGCAACGTCGGCAGGCGGAATTGAGTTATTCCGCAATTTCATCGATCGACGGATAAATTTGCGGAATAGCCGTGCAGAATGAACGGCAGTGTATCGACGCTACTTTGTGAAATACGGAGAAAAGGTTGGCATTGAATTTGAAATTGTTATCGGAGCGATAAAAGCTAGGATTTTTGTCGATCTTCCGCTGTATTCGAATAATTCAGGGTATTCGGAGATTTTTAACAGTAAACATACCAAAGCCCGTCAAAATGACCGGTTCGCAATTTTTTCTAAAAATTACCTAAATTGATAGGGGAGTCATGAAGTAAATATTCCACTTCTATCTTATAAAACCTAAATTACTTAATTAATGGTTTTTCACCTCTTGAATTCTCCTTTTCCAAGGTACTTAATCGGTATATCTAAATTTTCGTAGATATAACGTCGGTAAGCGGGAAACTTCTAAACTCATTTCTTGCATATTATTATCAAAGCGCGGGAAGCCGACAAAGCAAAGTGAATGAAGAAATTATTTTTTAAAAGAAACCTGAAACTTCTGTTTAAAAATAATCCATGGCTCAAAAGTTATAGCTACTTTGAGCAGAAGTAATTTTGCACGCGAATTGTAAAAAGTCGTCCGCTATATGGTGAAAAGGCGAGAAAACGCCCGCTTAAGATGTGTTAATATATTATCCGAGTATTTGAATTTTTTGGGGGATTTCGGAGTGGGGTGGAAGACGTGGCGGAAGTTGAGTTTCTTCGAAAATCACTGAATAAATGACACTGCATGCAACAAGATCTCGTGATTTTCAAGGCAACGTTTTCGAGTACCGTGCAACGACGCGCAATTACTTTCCTCGGCTGTGTTGCAGAGCCATAGCGGACAGTAATTAATAGTCCTTCCTGTTCCGCGAAAGACGTTCCGCTTTTCGGCATTTCGCCGGGCCAAATCTCGCTGCCTCCTTCCTCCTCTCCGAGCGTCGCACATTGCGAGAGCGATAAAAAGAGGAGAGATTAAATGTTGAAGAGAAGAAAGACGCTTTGCGGAAAGATCAACGTTCTCACGTGATCCGTCCGGATGAGACTAATCTCCGTGGATGCGCCGCCATCGTTCTTCCTTCTTGGTTTCACGAAGAAGACCCCTCGCCGTTCGCCGGAAGTGCCGCCATCCTCTACCATCGAAACTCCGTGAAAAAAAAAAGAATCTCCCGGCTTAATTGTATCGTGCCGAAAGTTCCGAAATAATTGCCGCTACTTTCGCCGATGCGATCGCAAAAAGCAGCTCCTTCGAGTGTATACTTTCGCGAGGATTTGCATGCAGCGCCAACTAACCGATTGCGCAGCCTCGCGAGATCAATTTTTCCACTCTCCTCGACCCTTTTTCTTTTTTTCTACCTCCTCTTAATTCGCAACCGATGCCGATTCATCGATACATCGAAATAACAGGCTCACACGGAATTTTCGACCTCGTCTCTCCGAATCGACTCGAGCGTAAATCAACTTCCGCTCAATTACACCCTCGGCCTCGCGGCTTCGAACTTTGCCTCGCAGTTTGGATTAAATTTTAATTCAATTCCGACGTCCGTGTGAACATAGCCTCTCTCCTTCTCTCTTCATTGTTCCTCTCTCCTTCTTCCACTCTCATCCTCTTCCACCGCGTGTCTGCGCTTGGATGGAAAAAAAAGGAAGAGGCGAGAAGAAAACGCGACGAAAGACACCGGATGATTTAGTTGGGTCCCGTGATGAGCGTCCGTAGAACGGCCGAGCCAGCGTGCTCGCGCATCCATCAACTTGATGTCTTTGTTCTTCGACTATTCTTGACGCGAGAGAGATGGACGAAGGTACTTTTTGAGGGGTACGGAGGATCGGTAGGGTGGAAGGTTGGAAAAACAGAGTACCCTCTCTCTGTCCGCCACATCCCACTTCGCGATCCATCAAACGTCAGCGATCGGCTTTTTTCCTCAAAACTCTCCTCCCGCGTCTCGCTTTCCGGCTGCTGGGAGTTTCTTCTTCTCCTCGTGATGTGTATAAATTATACCGGACCTTGAGAGACGATTGAACAACGTGGAAGGGAAGAAGCTTCGATGCGAGGATGTCCCGAAGTTGCTGATCGATTTTGTTTCGCGGAGGAAGAGGAAATCTTTCGTTTATCCTCTATTTGCAATTTTGGTGATTGCATTTTCACTTCAGGTTCTTATATGATGTTTTAAACTGACGCCAGCTAGTCGAAGAATAGGATACTCCTTTTGTATTTCAGTTTTAATCGCTGTGGCAATGTCGTCTTAGACCTACTGTTTCAGTACGACTTATACTCACTACGACTTATTTTGTAACAGCATCTACAATAATTCAGCTTTAAATTGCAAAAATAAAATTGATCAGAAATTCTTGATATATCGTATAATTATAGAAATAATTTTATCGCGTTGCGTCTCATTCATATTTTCAATTTCATAGGTTCTGAAAAACTTGAAAATTTTCTATCCCATTTACCGCATCACGAGAGTCACTCGTGATTATAGGGAAAGAGATTAAATAATAATTTAAGAAAAATCTCCCAGAGATGACGGTTACCGGAATTAATGCTCTCCAATTCGAAGTTCGAGCCTCGAAGATCCGTAAACATTGAGGAAAAAACGTCAAGTAAGAAAGAACAGATATCCGTGAGCGTATCGAAGGCGGTAAATAATGAAAGAAGAACTAAACATCTGTAAGACGACTCTTTTTTTGATATACGTGAAAAAATTGTACCTTGCAACCAGTTCTATCGGTTCAAACGTCTACTTCGAACTTAAGCGCTGCCTATCAACGACACCACGAAGGCCTCGGTGGTTTTAAGAGGACAAGCCAGCTGTCACAATTTTTCTTCGACTTTCGTCTTCCTGCCGAAAGCAGGCTGCGTTTAAGACGTCTTCTCGAATTCGTTGAGACTCCGCGAGGCTGTTCGAAGACAAACACGATGTCGAAAGACGTCGGCGTCCTTTCGACGCCTCTCTTCCTTCTGTGAAGTAACATTTTCTTAACCACCTTCGATGTGGAAGATTGCTACGAAGGAGGAAACATGCTTCCAACTATGCAATCGAGCTAACATGACTTTATAAATATTATGTCGTTTTTGTTTTACAAATTTATTTACAAAACAATATATAATATTCAGTCCTTCCAATTGCACAAAGCAGACGTCGACTGGTAGACTGATCAGGATTTAATAATTCGTAACGAATCACACAAGAATATCCTACAAGACGCATAAAAAAAAAGACATTTCTTTTCACTTTACCTGATATTTTCTTTTCCTCCTTTTCATTCCTTTACGCCAAGGAAAATTTTGGTCAAATTCTTATATTGTCAATTTCTTTTTCCATCGATAAAGGGAAAAGAACTTCGCTCCTGGCAACTTAAAATTCGGCAAAGTCACCGCTGCACAAAATGGCCGCAAAAATGCAGAGACAAACGTCCAACTGCGACTCTAAGGGCGATTTGTCGATGCAAGGGAAACGTGTCTCGTGTCGGCGACATCCTCGTGTTCCTGAGAATGCGACTTCATCGGGGGTGGAAGGATCTTATCGGGATTCGCGAAGTGCAGGATGCGCAGAATAACAAATAACAACGAGATAATTCTGTGCGATAAGTCGGCCGCTTCGACGATAGAGACACCTCGGTAATGTAAGGAATTTTTGCGGCTTTTCTGAGAAATGAGAGAAGGCTCGCCGTGGCTGATATAGACTGGACGTAACCTTTCGCTCCTCAAGGTCTCCATGGGTCGCGAATGTTTTAGGGTCGTGTCAGGGTGTACGACGTTGGATGATAGAACAGTGCTGCGATTAATGTTCATTCGTCGACCGAAACGAATTAATGTAGGGGTAAAATTCCTGATAAAATCATCGACCGTTGCATTCCCTGCAGGAAATGTTAAAACACACAACTATCGACACGAATAAAATTTGAAAAAACTTCTCTACGAATTCAGTCGTTTTAAAAATTATTTCAAACCCACCCCTTAGTACCACTGTCTCGAAAATTAATTTAAAAACTCAAATTCCTTCGTATTCTCTCACAATCAACTTGAATTATCATTCCGCAAGACTGTATAATCAGAACCCCGCAAGTTTACATAAAGAATTATCACTTCCCCCAATTTCTCCCGATCCCCAAACCAGATAATACCTCTCTCTGACCATTCGATCGGCACTCTGATCAATCGGTACTTTCCAATTACCCTCCTCGTTCCGCCCAACGAAGAATTATCCTCACGAACGTCCCAAAAGCAGTTCCAAGCCCTCGAACGTCCCCGGGACTCTCTTCATCGCATGTAATCCAATCCCGATGTTTGTTTCCCTCCGAGACACGTATGACGAAAGAGTTTATCCGAGCGTAAACGTGAAAAATGACGAGGATATTATATATATATACGTATGTGAGGGAGTGCCTACCGCCATCGTCTCGCGAAACATAGTCTGGTAAGATTAATCCGCGACCTGTATCGGTGGAATGTCTTCGGGTTTGTATTTGTCACTCGCACGAATCCTTTGAGACCGTTCTACGTGGAAAAAGGTCGGGCAAATGGGAAAAGGAAAGGACGTAAGAATCGATCTTCGCTCTCGGCTTCGACGCAATCGAGCACGGCTAACGTTTTCGGCTCGAGTTTGTATTGCGATTTGTATTAAACCACGCTGAGGAGATTGTATTTTGTAATATGTATTGTGGCGATCGTTATCGTTACGGCTGTTGCGGTGGAATTGAGATTAAAGTGGGAAATTTCCATCTTAGAGGCCTGGTTTGATGCGATGGAACTTTTGGTCAAGTTTTCTCCGAGGTCATATTGAGTTGCGATGGAAGTTTCTGCTGTTTGAAGAATTATATTGATATAAATAGTAATAATACTTTGTATGTGCAAAATTTTCCATAGGAAATAAAATATTTATGTTGTTCTGTTAAAAAAACAGCTTGCCAATCACTGCTCTAGCTCGTCAAATTAATTCATATTTTAATTTCTAATAAATCTACGTATATTGAAAAGAAATCGTTGGATTTACTGATCAGGGAAAATCTCATCTCTATAATTTATGGTGTTTATTGTTCGGCGTTCCATACAAGAGTGACTAACGAAGGTGAACAGTTACGCAAAAACTCGTATTTATAAATACACAATCGTGACGCTTAATCTTTGGAACAGCCGTTACGATTGGTACCGATTTCAATAGAAAATTCCAACCCGACTGATAATTATAATTGAATGTTTGTGTTACCGCCAAACAGAAAATTCAATTTCAAGCAAATTCAAGAAAATTCAAGCTCAGAACTCTTCCAGCATCCCTAGCACCAAAACCAAAGTGTTCTCACTCGCTTCGATGAAGACGTCAATCGACATACCACGATTCTTTTCGGAGTAAAATTCACGAACAGCGTAGAAATCATCTAAAGAACTAACGATCCATCGATCCGTAGAGAAATAAGCAAAAATGTAACATCGGCCGATGCAATCTATCGTCATATCTTCCAGTTTGTATCTGGCACACGTGGCGAGGGTGCTCAGGAGCTCTCCACATGCGCGAGAAGTTTGCATAAACGACTCTGCCAGTTTCAGAGCACGGGACACGAAGCAGACTGCAAATAGAATATATAATACGAAGAATATCTATGACCCGACTAGTCTAATAGATTCGCCGTGAAATTATTTTCGAAGTTTGCTGCCTGAAACGGTTAGAAAATCGCCACTTTGATCCTCTGCTTTCGTGTCCCGCTGCAATTTAACGTTTGATCGAGAGCAATTTAAGGGATCAAATCGTTTGCAAATGATCGACTGTGAGTTCACGGTAAGGCAACCGGAAGTGGACGTTAAGGTTTCACCGAGGTACTAATGAAAATTACAATGTTCACGGTATACCCCATGATTAAGGACGATTAAGAATGTATTAAGTTCAATTACGAGGATTGAATGAAGGAATATTTGATTGTAAGTGTATTTGAACTGGAATTAAATTTTGATTCGGTTAAACCTGTGTTTCATTCAGCCATTTTTATTCTATGGGAAGTTATTTGAAAGTGAATCGAACTCGTTGGACGTGATAGAGGAAGTTAGACTCTACGACTTTTATCACAGTTTTGAATAACATCCATTAAATATACTATTGAATAACAAAATACATAAAAAACTTTCCAAGCTTCGTTGACCACTCTTGCACTTTGTGCAGCTCTAAAAAAATTTCAAAACCAATAATCAACCTCAAACCCCCAGATCATCTTCCTACCGCATTATCTCAACTTTCACCCCTCCTTCCATTTCCATTCATCCACACCAATCAATTCAACCACCAAATTTTCTCAATCACCCTCTAAAGTCAACCTCACAATTAAATTCTCACATGCTACAGCATCCACGCTAAAATTCTCAAACCCCATCCAACATCCCCCCGCCATCCTCTACCCCAATACTTTTCCAAGGCAATACATACCCCATTAACCAAGCTGAAAATCTCCCACCCCAAAGAACCAGCAAAAACTCTCGGTCAACGTCAAACGCGATCGCTACTTTCCTCGAAAAGAACAACCCCCGAATTCGTCCGCCGAGAGGGCGAACGTGAAAGCGGAAGCTAGGGGTTGTCGGTGGCGAGGCAGGACAGAGCGTCATGGCAGTGGAATACGTAATACGGGGAATACCCGTGGCTCTGGTTCACGCTGCCGGAGGGCTTTCACGAAGGGGGTGGGTGGCAGGGAGAAACGGTACAGGGGCTCGGGGGGCTTTCACGAGGGCTCACGGGGGCTAGGGGGTGTCGGGGATGGCGGGTATGCCGCCGGCAGCGAGGCCACGGGGGAAAGGCTGGAGAGGGTAACGAGCCGCGGCAATTAATATCGCCGGGTTTCCACAATGCGCTTGCAAATGAAAGGCCTTTGTGACGTATGATTGCGTTACCGAGTGAATAGTTGAGTAATGGCGGTTGGTGCTGCCGCCATCCGAATCGCGCTAACGGTGCAAAAGCTCAGTCTCGGCTACCACCCGATAGTACCTGCCAGACGATTCCCTTTGCCCTCCTCCGCCTCTTCTCTCTGTTAACCCCCTCGGTGCACCCCCCTTTGCGCCGACAGTTTTCGTATTGAGGCGCCACGTAGATGGATCATTTCTGCGCTCTCGAATGCACCGATCGGTTGAGCCGGGGGTTGATCTTGCTGGACGATACAGATACAGGATGGATATGGATTTGGTGGTTTCGATCGTAGAATTTTTGTGGGTGGTTGGGTGCAATGGGGATCGGAGGATCGAAGGTGATATAGGGGGTAGTTAGTTGGGGACTGAATTTTAATTTGTAGGGCTGAGAGTAATTTTGATTTGAGATACGATGTGTGGATTGTATATCAATGGAAATAATTTAAAATATGTAACAGGGAATAAAAAAGCGAAAGTTGTATAGCTGTGGAAACTCGACACGAAGGAAAGAGTCGGATCTCGAGGGTGACGTGTAATTTCCGGCCAATACCCGTTTACCAATCACACGTTTCGGCAAACGTGTCAGGGGGTTGACAGGAATCCGCTGCAACGCAAGCTTATAATTTATCGGATCAAAAAAGATAGGTGCGAAACGTATGGGTTTTGCATCAGACGCAACAAATAAATATACGGATTTGTTGGTGAGTCCTTGACTAACAGATTTCCCAGCGGCGAAATTGCACGAATGTTTGGTCTTTCGAAAACTGCGATATTTACGAATACGGGACACTATATCGCCATCGGTATATCTTGAGATACCGTGGCGTTCGTTTAAATAATATAGAGCTATATATTTGAACTTTAACCCTGTAACGTCGTGTTGTTGTTCCTTGATAAAGACAGCCGCTGATTTCAATTCGTTCCTTCCCCATAGGCAACACCGTTCCTCGAGGGTTGCCACCCCATCGTCGAGACCTTGGCAAATATCGCGTGTGATGCTTTATTACCGACCGTCTATTAACGCCATTAAATTTATGCTTAGTGATACCAATCCATTTACCCCTCGTCGTACAAAATATCGTCGAAAGATCATCAGGATCTTCATCCATTTTTACGTACTTTTATTTATAAAATATGAAGTGAAGCAGAGAAAGCTTCTTACTTATCTTCCATTAACTTAATGGCGTCTATCTATTTTCTATAACAGGTATATTATTTAGAAAGCTTCTTCCCAGCTCCATTGCTAACTCTATTAACATAATTACGTCTAGCAATTTCCTATCATAAATATATCATCGATACAGTCCAGCAATCATCCTCGTTAAAAACACATCAAAACGTCCATTCCCAGACGATCTTCCGTTTGCAGGATTTTCTTTAAACTTTCGTTAACCCCTTAGCCTACAACTATATAGTTGAATAAAATAAAATAAAATTAAAATAGTTGAAATAAAGTTATTAAAAAATTTATTTTAAGAATATTTTAGATTTTTTAATCGTGCTAAATCGAATGAAATCGTGTAAAACGGATTCAATTTTTTCTAGACCGTGTTAAATCAAAACCGTGTAAAAACAGAATTGGGTGTATTGAAAATATCAGTCGGTCACGAGACAATGGAGTTACTTTTGCACTGTTAATATTGAGTTGAGCTACACGAAAGATCAGAAACCAGAGAGAAATTTTGATTTCGGGAATTAATTCTGAGTTATTGCGGACTCAGTGAAAATAGTAATCGTAGGGCAAGGGGTTAAAACACTAACGAAAGAATGAGAAACAGGACCATCACGCGAGATGGAAATTTTTACCGATAAACTCCATCGCCCAAGAACGTCACCCCAGCGAAGAATCAGAAAGGGGGTGGTCGGCAAGGGGGGCCGTTACTTTTAGAAGATCGAGTATGAATAAATAATCTGGACCCGTAGCTGCTGTTCCACGGTAGCGACCGACAGTGGTTAGAGGTATGGCGAACGTAATGCGGTGAGCGTGCACGTGCTAGAAGGAGAAACGAGCGGAGCTTCGGAGGGAAAAAGAGAACAACGGACGGGGAGAAAGAGAGGGATCGAGAGAACGGCACGAGAGAGACACAGTGAGAGAAAAAGACAGAGACAGAGAGAGAGAGAGAGAGGGTAGGAGGAGGCCCACGGACTATGAGTAATATTGCGGGGCTTTTCCACCCCTGGGAGCGCGAACCTGAACGTGGAGGGTGGCTCACGGGGGTGGAAGCCCGGAGAGAGGGTCGGTCGAGAGAAAGAGAGGAAGAGAGAGAGAGAAAGGCAGCCGCGAGAGGGTGCAGAGCGGAGGGAGGAGCGCCGATCCATCAGCGTCCCTCCACCCTCGCCTTTCCGCCACTCTCATTTTTCTCCACGGTCCGCGCTCCATCATTCCGCGTCACATCCGCCCTCTTTCCACCCTCTTTCTTCCCTCCCATCCCCCGTTCGCTCCTTCTTCCGCGGCCTCTCGCCGTACGGAGAGTCGTTTCACGATCCTAAAGTCACCCCCTCTATTTCCACCCCCGTGCACCTCCCCGCCGCGGGCCACGCTACTGATTGCACTTTCCAAATTCATTACCGTGGCCCTTGTCGGAGGTTTGCCCGAGTTCGACTACTCGTCGCGTCGACTGTATGGGGTACTTAGACACCGGAGCACTAGTATTTAGGAGACCAAACTCCAAGGGTTGCTCCGATTTCGTCTTACTCTCGTTATGGCCGTTTGATGAGCTGCCGTAGGATTTCTGAGGCTACCACTGTAAGTTTGATGCGCGATGGATGTCATCGTGATTGGAGAACGGGGTGTTCTTCGTTGATATTCGAAAGGGAGAGAACACATCTATTTATTTGTTCAATTAAACGCTTGGAAATTAGATCTCTGTTCTTTGGATGACGAAATGTCGAAACGAAGATTTTAGGGAGCAAGCTGAAATTGACTTTGCGCTATAAGTCATTTTCATAAGAGATGTAATTAGAAACTAGTACACTCCGAATATAAAAATCATGCCAAAGTCATGATTTTAATAAAACTTCATAAAAATCCTTGGCATCGATGAATAATCACCTTGACATTCGCATTACATCATCGTAAAGCGACGATCCTTCTGAACCATCCTTAGAATCCGAATTGAATTGAGGAAACGATCGATCCAACGAAAAACTAACGAAAGAATATTAGGGGTGCGGAGTCCGCTACGAGGAAGGCAGCCGTGTCCGCGATCCCAAACACGGTATATTTATTTTCATTCAAGTTTAATTAGCTATGCATTGCTTGTAATGGCAGCCAATTAAATTAATAAGCGAAGGCATCTGTTAGTATATCCAAAATAATGGTCCCCATCTGTCTTACCGTGCTACCGTCTTGGATCGCCGCGGTGAGGCTTACACGTACGCACACAGTGCAGCGTATAAAGCGATTTCGTGAAATAAAGTCTCGCCGGTTTAGCTCCTTTTCCTCTCCTCCTCCTCCTCCTCCTCATGTTCAGCTCGAGAATCCTCCTCCTTGGATGTTCTTGTTTTCATTGGGGGAACTCGCGGCGATTATAAGCGCGAGCGTATTCGAGATTGAGAGTCGCGATCGAGAATCGAGCGGGCTCGGAGTGTACGGTGGTACCGATTTACCTGCTAAATGGACGATCATCTTTCGCACGTCGAAAGGAATACGTTACGGAATGCATGCTGATGCGCGGTAATTCACTCTCGTACGTGTTAATATCGGCAGCTTTGGGACACCGAAGGGAGGAGGGATATCGTAGGTTAATGCGGATGTATAAATCCCGCTCTCGGGGATCGAAAAATATTTTGCAACGTATTTGTCATCGCGCCGCGGAATACAGTGATGGAAGTGGCATACGCGCACTTCGTAAGCCGAAATAAAATATTTGATATCGAGCGATAAATCTCGCGTATCTGTCGTTGAAGCGCTTTATCCTCTGCCTCTCCGAATGTCTCTCTTTCGATCACACTTTTTCCCAGGTACTTCCATGTATTTCGATCTTCCTCGCAGCCGAGTTTCTTTCATCTCGGAGTCTCCTTTCCCTCCGTCGTTTCGCCGGATTCTCGTTGAAACGCGGTAGCGACGGACAAGAAAACGGTAAAACAAGATGGGCGTTTCGCCTCCGCGGTAATCATCATCAGCGCCATCATCATTATCGCTCTTACTCTCCTACCGTTTTATTCGATCCTATCGCGATTCAAGCGCGCTGAAATACTGTATCACGAGCGTTAAACTCATTTCGACGTTTCTCTCCGAAAAAAAACTACCCTGAATCCTTCAAATCCAAACGAACCTTCGATTCTCTCCAATCTTCCGCAAAGACTCGGAAGTTTTCGACTCGGAATCTCACATTTCCCTGCCCCTGTCGCTGCTAAGAAACATTTAATCCCAAAATTTCAAACTTACCCGCCACGATCTCTCCTCAAACCATGCCGAACCAACGACCGCGCAGTGAAACCGCCCCGCCAAGTCGTCCTTCAGAAATTCTATTAAATCTATCGGTCTTAAAAACCGCCAAACAAGAATCGGGCAACTCGGCGGAACCGGTGGTGCCTCTGGACACTGTAATCAAATACGCATTACCAGGATATATCCTCCCCGCGTCGCGTGTCCACGACCTCAGTCTCCAACCCCATTCTCCTCTCCTCTTCGCTCCTCTCCTCTCTTCGTGCCTCTCTCGTCCACGTAGCCAGGTAGACGAGTGGTATTCCTCGTCAGCAGCATAGTTTCCATATAGATGCCCGTACACGCGCAAACCATTCTGTACGTGCAAACGTACACGCGTACACACATCTGCCTACGATATGACGTGTTTCAGTGGGCTGGCGCCACGTACCGATAGGTAATAACGTGTCTACGGTACATTTATCTTGGCACGCAAGGCGACCATCATGCTCATGAACCTGAATCAGGAACGGAGATCTCGGGGGAAAAAGTACTGTTCGCTCTTTGGATTTGCCGCGATGGAAAACGCGGGAGGGGCGAGGGAAAGCGAGAGCATTTAACCCCTTGCACTTGGAGCGACGATTGGATGTAGTTTGCGGAGAATTTTTCTCATCTTTGAGTCGATTTGTTTAAGATTCGTGACGTGGAGTTTTGTCATTGAGATTTTATTGCGGAGGATGTATGGAGGGAGACCGATTTGAGTCGTATGTGCGTTGCTTAGGGGTGGAAAGATTGGAGATTTTTTTTAATACTTTGAGCTTTGATGGAAGTGATCGTGTAATTGTAGTAGGCTTCGATGTGTTGAATTTGTGCGTTTTTAGCTGCCATCTTTTCAGCTCCGAAAGGTACGGTCCGACAACTGAAAGATGGCTAATTGCCTATTCCCGCCATTTCGTTTTTGGAATTTCCAAATCCAGTCTCCTAAAGTTAACAGTCCGCATAGTCGTTTACATTAGGAGGCTGGGTTTAGGGTTTCCAGAAATGAAAGGGTGGGAATAATCGGTTGAAAACGAGATGCTCCGCTACCTAGCCATCTTTCAGTTATCGGACTATACATCGTGGCGCCGAGTACGAATCCTTTCGTGTATCTCAACAGTTACGGACGATTCGGTGGTTCTCTTGAAATTAAATACAGAAATCTCACTCGAAGCTCTATAAAAAACTCCTTAAGCATACCCGCATCCTTTCAAAAACCTGCAAAATCGTATCGATCCACCCCCTCCTCGACACCCCCGACGAAATCACGACGAAACGGCCGTGTAAAGGGGGTAGATGTAAACGCGCACGTGATCGCGTGAAAAGTCATTCCATAATTACGTTAGACGGGAAAAAATTCGGTCGTTCACGTGATCGCGTGATTAATTATCACCCCGAGGCATCGTCGTAACGACGCACTCGCGAATAATCGTCGTCACCTATCTCGACCTACGATCGACTCCCCGGAAACTTCTCGAGCCTCTTCCAGGACGAAGGAAAGTCACATAAATCCGCGAATCGTCGATGAGCATCCAGGAAAGGGTGGTTTAAGCGACAAATAACAGGTTGGCCATCGTGCCATGAAATACGATTACTCCGATTCGGCGTACGAGTCGCATTGGTCAGCCGCGGCGGAGTTTTCAGCGTGTCGGTTTGTCAGGGCGTGCCAGGCTCCGTCGTCCAGCGTCCATGGATGGATCGGTAACACGCTCAGAATTTTCAACCGTGTCGCGCATCCGTCCTCGGAGAGGTAGGACAGAGGGAGAGAGCCGTAACGGGCGAGGAGGAGAGGGCAAGAGAGACGGAGGACAAGAGAGGAGAGACGATACGAGGCAGACATCGCGCGCGCACAGCACACCGAGTGTACACCCAGCACGAACTTGTTCGGGTTGGGATAGAATAGGATAGGTGGGGCCGTTATTAATCTGGTGTCGAGTTGAGCACAAAGTTATATAGGAGCTCAGGAAATGAAACACGAGAAACCTCCCTCCCTCCTCCCTCGTCGTCTCACCAAGCCCCGCGGTGGCTGCCTCTCTCCTCCGCGGCGTCTCCTCTGCGTCCACCTACTTCGCCACCCTTCTCCCCATCCTCCTCCACCTCCTCTTTCTCCTCCACCTCCTTCCCGGACCGCTACCCGACTCTCCATCCCCCTTTCTGTCCCTGCACTCTCTACATCCAACTTTGAATGTATTACCGGACCACCACCACCACCACCACCGTCACCACCACTATCGCCATCACCTCTACCGTCTCCGGCAACCCCCTACCCCTTCTAGTCTCTGGTCAGATGGAGATATAACGATCACCGGCACATGAACCATGGGCCCACGGAGACATGCATATTTATGTCGCCTGCCCATAGTCTCAGCCTGCCGCTGACACTACGCCTGTCCTTTCCACAAACTGCTCCTTTTTTTACCCCGGATGAATAGATAAGCGAAGCTACCGCTTCCACTGCTTTCCTTGGTCGGAAACTGTTCTGAAATCTTCACTGTTCTGTATTTCAATTTTCTCTTGGAGGGTGTCGGTTGGTGAGGTGGTTCTTTGAACGAGGATTAAACGCTTTTAGGGATTGGCGCTCGCGATACAGTCGGGGTGCTGATTTCAGTTTGGAGTTTGGATACGGAAGTACCGATAGCTGCAGCAGTTCCTGCGGCACAGGAAGACTTGAGCTGCTCTGTTCGGGGGTGATTTTTTGGTAGAATCTGGATCAAACTGCGAGGAATTGATAGGGGTTGAAAATATGGTGGGTATGGAGGCAGAGGCATCGACTATCATCTAGTGGGTCTGGGTTCGCATTTTCTTCACTGGTGGGAAAATTTTTTAAATTAACATCTAACATATCGCTTTTTCGGTGATTTGAAAACCGAGTTAAATTCGGGGTCCTAACCAAAATCCTCCTACTAGTCGAAGCCGAAGAAAAGAAAAGAAGCATAATTCCCAAAGTACCTTCGGTGATTTGAAAGCCCACTAAAATTTCCGGACCGAGTCAAAATCAAAACCCTATAAATCGAAACCGAAAAGAGGCAAAAGTAAAGAATCACAATTCTCAAATTCATCCTAATAGCAATCACTAAAGTTCCAATACAGGAGCGCGATCTAAAAACAAGACGTTCGCATTAAGCCCAGTAAATCTCTGAAAGCCTCGACCCTCCACGACCCTCCTCAACCCTCTTCCTCCGTCCGATCGAGACGGCAGTTCGCAGTACGGTTAATTAACACGCCGGGAGGTTCATGAACGAGGAAAATTTCATTCCCCGATCCCAGACGGAAGGCATGAATTATGAAAGTCCGTCGTTGTCGCCGGTCTCTCGTCGATTTCTTCGACGTTCGGCCGCCGCACCATAGAAACGTAGCAACGAAATTAATCGCTTTTACACCGGCGCTCCGAGGGGTTGGACTCCTCGAAAGGAGCTGTCGGCGGCCGGGGGCAAAGGCGGGAGGGGTAGCCGCGATTAAAATCGCATCAGACCATCTCTGATGCACGAAATGCCCGCGTTACCGGTCTCCCCGTCCTCCGTTTCTTCGTCTCTCGAGTACCTGAAGCGCAAATCGGTGAGTACGTGGCCGTGTAGGTGTTCCTGGCCGACAACGACGACGTCGACGACCACCGAAAGCGCCATGCTTTCGTTCCTGCTTCCGGCGGGTTTGCTTTCTCGTCCACTCCGCATCGACCGTCACAAAAACGCGAAGCTTCGTTCGCCGCTGATGGACTTATAATTGCCCCTCTATTGCCGAAGAGGAGCGAGAGGGAGAGGGAAAAGGGTGGAACGGAAAAAGAGGGATGGCGGCTGCGGTGGCTCGCGTGAGTTGCCCTTTTGTCTTTCGAATTTCTACGCTTTTCGGTACACGTGGAGAACAGCTCGGTGGAGGGGTAGGTCGATGGAAGAAGCTTGGGGTGGTGCGGTCGATCGTGGTGGTGATCGATGGAATTGTTAAATTAAACAGGCCACATTCTACGTGCTACACATCGTACCAAAATGTTTCGACCGGATCGTTCACCTTTCGACAGCTCTTCAGTCGGAAGTAAAAGTCGCGAAGCTAATTGCAAGCGAGCAAATGACGTTTCGATTGTTCAGGATGTGTCGGATACACGCTTCTCCGATTTGCAACGGTAACATTGCAAGTCTTAACGAGGATGTGCAGTTACGGGAACGTTCTCCGCCGTGGTACCAATCCTGGTACCAGGGGGTGGCCGTCAGACGGACGAAATCCGCGGAATTAGAAGAACGCAGAGGCATAAATTCAAATCGGAAAGATACAAATACGCGACAGAAGTTTCGGAGGGACGTGACTGCAACGTACGAGTACTCGATTACTTTGGTAGCAGGGGCTGGGGTTGCGGGATAGGGCGGAAGGGGTAAGAAGCGCGTGTTCGGAGACCCCGAAGAGGGAGTAAGAGGAAGGAACAGAGGGAAGACAAATGCTGGGGCCATCAGTGCGCCAAGCCATTTCTGCCTCATTGTGGACTCCATTTGCGACTCTTAGATTGCCGGTGAAATATCTCGCCGCGGTGATGGAAAAATCGCTAACGTAGGGAACTGGCAAAATAAAAGTAGCGGCATTTCTCACCCGGAGGGGGTAACTACTCGAGCGCCGCTCCGCTACTCGGCTCCGTAAAGAGACCGACCGGGCAAAAACCGAAAAGCGATGGAACAGACCGACTTGGATTCTACGGCACACCGAATACAACCGAGTGCCCGGCAACACCCGAAAGAAACTTCTGGGACGTTGATGGAGTCCCGAGTGTTTGCTCTACCCCCCCGGACAAATGTCCCACCTATCGTCTCTGTCCTTCTTGTCGGAATGCATCTTGGACCCCTTGGAAAATCGTTTAACTTTTTATTTCTTTCTAGCCCTTTTCCTTTCCCTCCTTCTTTTTCATGCCAGATCCTCCGTGCAAGGTACCTCGATACACATTTCTTACTTAACGATGAAGAAGCGGCATTCTATCCTATAGATCTCGCTAGATATTTATCCCTCTATCCTCCTCCGTGTCTTCTCCGGGACACTTGAAATACCGTGGGAGATCGGAAGAGGAACGGACCTGCTGTTTCTCGAGTTACGCGAGTAGGCGAGGAAGGATTTCAAATTAGGTGAGATCTTTTGCTTGCATGAGCCTCTTTTGGTGAGGTGAGAATATTCGCGGTCGCAGGTGCATTAATTTTTAGGAGATGCACCTCTCTTCGTGGTATGGAACAATTGTAGCAATGGTACAATTTGAGAGTGATTATGGTTTCTAAAAATAGCTACGTACTCTTGAAGGGACTGAAAGTTACAGGAATATCGCTATCTTTGCTGCGCTCCATAAATTTATTCTAGATTTTCTTTGCTCGGCTGTATACTTCGTATGGTGCACCGTGAATAATAAAGGTTTATGATAATAGTAATCCTGTTTTTAACATTCCTATCGCAACACCCACGCATATTTCCTCGATAGGGAAACAAAGTAAGTATAGAGCCTATGGGAAAAATTCTATATCGAAGACAAAGCTAATACGGGGGGAACGGTAAGCCTCAACCCTCGGCGATATTGCAGGTAATACTTATTTTATCGTGCTTGTTGCAGCTTAAGGCAATTTTGACGATGAAAAAATGAGATTAGAAAAGTCGAGGTACAGTTAAAGTTACAATACAGCACCCGTGGCAATGATAAAAATAAAAGAAGGCATTCTAGTTGCTGAAAACGATAGTCATCATACTGTAATCTAATCAATTATTCAAACAACGTTTTAATTGCTCAAAACTGCACCCACCATATTCTAATCTGCAATCGTCGACGTACAAAATAACTGTCAACTTTAATAACCCAAACATCGTTTAATTGCTCAAAACTGAGCCCGAACTATTTTAACCCCTTGCCCTACGGTTTGTTTTGTAACTGCCTCCGTAATAATTCAGAATTTAATTGCTAAAACAAAAATTGATTAGCGATTCTTGATATATCGTATAATTGAATTTAAAATCAATATTACAGGAATAATATTATCGCGTCGCGTCTCATTAATATTTTCAATTTGATAGGTATTGCAAAACTTGAAAATTTCCTATGAAGGGGTTTCCTGCGAAGGGGTTAATCTGACATCACCGCAGTGCAAAATAACTATCAACTTCAATCACCCAAACATCGTTTTAATTGCTCAAAACTGTCCCCACCATATTCTAATCTACCATCACCGCGGAGCAAAATAATTATCAACTTCGATTGCCCAAGTTGCTCAGCGTCCCGCCATCAGAAAACCCGAAATACCTAACAAAAGCGCAGCTTAAACCACAAGAAACGAAACGTCTCCCAACCTGGCCCGGGAGCTCGTCGATTTTTCACGGCGATAGGAGCGCGGAAAATAAAGAAGTCAAAGGGAAACGGCGATAATGGAGAACAAGGGCGAGGGAGAGAAAGAGGGTGGTAGCATCCTAGTAGAGAGCGATATAAAGAGAGTTTTTTCCACGCGGGGTGATAGATGGCTCGTATGTCCGAACTCTCGGTGTAACGGAAAGAAGCGGGAAAGAAATCAGGAGCGAACGAAGGATCCCTATGGGGGACGCGGTGGCGTCATTAGGCCGGCCTCTTCGAGCGAGCTAATGCACACCGTTCCTCGGATTTCGCCGGAGGCCTTTGGAAAAACCGAGCGAGGTCAGCACCATGTGAGCCGAGCATGAAGAACGATCGGCACGTAAATGGCGTCTGCGAAAGTTGCCACGCTTTGTGATTCTCACGGTTTCTTCTTTCTTCGGAGAGAAATTCAACGGGTCGAAGAAACCAGTCGTTCGTTGATACGAGGACCAGGTGGAACGGCAAAGAAGAACGGGATTAAGAGCGATTGTTGGATCTTGCGTTACGTAATCTGCTGGGGTGAAGATTGCGGCTCGATTGCGAGATTTGGGAGAATAATTGGATAGGAAGTCGAAGGTGAAACTTAGCGTTTACCGTTGTTCCGTTAAATCTTCGCATTATGATTTTGTTTTCTCGAAATATTTCTAAGAAGTATGGAAGGGGGAAAATTTGAGCCTGGACGTTGGATAGGGGTAGAAATAAATAACTGCATTGAGATCTTCCGGCTCACCCCCATCGATCACCAAATTGAACATACCAGACACCACATCCCTTCTATCTCTCGTCGAAACACATCTTCCAGAGCTTAAATCCTGCAAGCCCGCCACCTTACCTCCAAAAAGGTTAATCCACTCCTTACGATCTACCAATAACTTCCACTCAAAATCTTCTCCAGAGGCCACCATAGAAATCCTTGGAGCAGAAAGTTGCGCGAGCCTATAATAAGCCGAAAGCGGAAGAAAGAAGGAGCAAAAGGAATATGAGGCTGAGCGAGAGAGAAAGAGAAAACGGAGAAAAGGAGAAAAAGATAGAAATGTAGAGAGGTAGAGAGAGAACGAAAGAGCGGATCTGGGAGGGTAGCGCGGAGGGTTAAGCGCCGAAGGGATACCAGGAGGAAAGTGTAATCCCAGACGATCAGCGTGCGGCAGATTCGGCCTTAATGAGCTCGAGCAATGATAAATGACGCCGTGGGCCGTGCCTCTCTCTTACCGCGTTTATCCTCCACTCGGAATAAGGTGTATCCTTGTACGAGGTACTGCCTGCCGAGTACCTGGCCTCCGCCGAGAGACGTGTACGACCAGGATGGCATCCATCCTGCCGGCGACGGGGCATCCTTCCATCTCGCGTCTCCTTTCCTCGCCGTGAAAGGACCTTCATCTCCGCCTACGATTCCTCAAACTCGGCCCAGGGATTGACCGGGCCCGAAGGGGAATTCAAAATGGCAACCGCGGTAGGCCTCGTTGGACCTCCCTCGAGTAAGTGACAGCCATCCATCGTTCCTCTGTGTCTCTTTCTCCTTATCTTTCTCAGGTCTCTTGGCCTCTGTTCCGCGGGTGGACGTTTCAATTCGGTGTCCTGAGAGAGCCTCGTTCGTCCTGTCGATGAGCGAGACTTTAATCGCGTTCGAGCGAAAAGGTTGCAGCGGAAGACCACCTTCCGGTGCTCCTTGATGGCAGAATTCAAAGTGGACTTTGTAGAATTTTCTGTCTGTAGTTATTTTTAGCATGGCAAAATTCGAGATAACATATCGGCGGAAATATAATTAGAAAGATCCATATTTCAAATTTTGCCCGATCCAAGTGACAGCCAACCATCGTTCCTCTCTGACTATTTCTCTTTATATTTCTCAGATTTTGTGGTCTCAATTGCGCGAGTGGAGGTTTCAATTGGGTGTCCTGAGAGAGCCTCGTTCGTCCTGTCGATGAGCGAGACTTTAATCGCGTTCGAGCGAAAAGGTTGCAGCGGAAGACCACCTTCCGGTGGTCCTTGATGGCAGAATTCAAACTTGACTTTGTAGAATTCTCTGTCTGTAGATTATCGTTAACACGACAAAATCCGAGGTGAAATATCGACGGAAATATAATGAGAGGGATCGATATTCCAAATTCCGCCCGATCCTCTCGAAAGTCGCTTTTCTTCTTCCGAAGGCCGAGGCAATTATATCCGTTAATAGGCTCTCGTCCAAATTGACACGTAGTCATTCATCCTCGAGACGTTTCAATTGCGCAGTGATTTTCGACCTGCTCGAAGATCGACGACAGAAATTGATTGCCGGCTCCTTCGAAATTCTGCCGACCCAAGGTCGCCGATTTTCGAACGCGCCAACGAGTTCGTCCTCGTGAAACAATCGCTCGAGACTACCTGGAGGTGTTTATCGACGAGGCGCTTTATTAATGAGGGTAAGAAATCCTCGTGGAACGTAGAATCCTTGAAATGGGCGTTCTTTTGACACCTGCCCGTAAAGGAGGGAGAGGGAAGGAAGAAGAACGAGAGGGAGAGGATAATATCGTACCCTTTTAGAAACCCTTCTTCGGGTTTATTGTGCAATAACGGGCAATTATTCGGAGTATGTTTCATCCTGTCTGGGCGATCGTATTTTCCTCGGTTTACGTAAATCTTCCGGTTTGACGAGTCAGGTTCGCAAAGTGGCGTTTCAACCCTTTAGGTAGTAAGGGTGACTTTGGTCGGTCGAAAGATGATGGACGGGTACATTGTACGCAAAATTGCAGAATTCTGACTATAACTTACAACCGAAGTGTCTTAGGTTGTAAACATCGAAAGGGCACTGTAGAGATATCCATCATCCTACTGCGGAAGAAACCTGCAAAGAAAATAGTTTTCAGTTAGAAAGCACCGACATTTGATAAATGCAGAACCGAGATCGATAATCGAGATGTCAGAGAAACGAGGAAAAATATTAGAAAAATCAAAGACGAAAGTAGCAACAAAGTTGAAAGAGGAAATAAGAAAATGAAGCCGAAGAGGAGAAAAGGGGAAATGGCATAAGTGAAATTTCAAATTCTAAGTAAGGAACCACTTAAAAACAACGGCAATCATTTAACTTCAAACTTTCATAATTAGCAATCCCTAATAGCGCAACGGAGCCGGATAAAAAGACGACATTTTCGCATTCTAAGATTCCTCCGCAAAAGGTGCATCTCGCGCGGCATGCGAGAGCCTTAATATATACCGTGATCGTTAGCCGGTAATCGTCGTCGAATCGGCGATCGCGGTATCTCGCGAGGCGAGTCATTTTCTCGTGCGCCATTAATCGCTCGTCGCTCGTGGCATTTTTATATTAGCTCTCCGATCAAGCCGTGCAGACGGTTATCGACGCCATACTGACAGGTGATCTCTTCTCGATGGACGAGGGTGATCCTTCGTTAATGAGCTCGTTATCCCAAGTACCTACGAAACACCGTCTCTCCCTGTCTGTCAACGGACATCCCCGTCTGTTTGCTACTTCCTCGGTGAAATTAGCCACTGAACCAATTGCAATACCCATTATTATTGGTGCTGCAATACTTATATTTGCATCTGAACGAATTTTCCCATGGAAAACTGGTTTCGAGTGATCATTTGTTTTCGTTTCAACTGCCACAATTATTCCGCCTAGAGCATACTCCACTTTAGATTGTTGCTTAACCCCTTACCCTACAATGACGAGTGGTACTCGTGGCATGGTAAATGGAGTAGAAAATTTTTAAATTTTCCCAAACCCGTTAAATTGAAAATATCAGCGAGTCAGCAGACGTTGAAATTAGTTCTGTGCTGTTAATATTGCGTTAAGTTATACGCCACATTGGAAATCAGTGATAAATTATTATTCCAACAATTAATTCTGAGTTATTGCACGTTCGGTCACAAAAGAAATCGCAGGGCAAAGGGTTAACCAACGAAGCTATGATATAGGTAAATATCACGTAGGAAAAATTTCCCATGGGAGGAGAATTTGATTTCCAGATTGATTTCTCGTTGCTCGTAATTGGCGAGAGGGTATCGAACAAGTTCATTGTTACACTGGTCTAACGAAGTACTAAGTGCTGTTACTAAAAACTGTGGAACAATAAAAATTTCAATTTCCAGCAATTAAATCATTCTCCAGATTCTATCTCACCATGCATCACAAGCAGGCAACAACACCTCAAAGCGAAAGATGCAATCTCCAAAAAGCAAGCTCCATTATTCGCAAGCCGAGTGTCCGAAGGAGCGCTGGAGAGTACGGCCGAACGGTGCACAATAATCAGGAAACGCAAGCGGATCCTGGGAGTGTGGGCACGCGATATCTCAACGCGGGGTGAGATCCTCGGAGTAGAAAAGGCAATCGTAGTCCCTCTCTTGCGCATTGCGAGCCGCGAGATCCCGCAAAGGGCGAAGGATCTTTTCGTTCCCGTGAATGGGCCGCATTAATCAAGCGCCGCGGGCGACTGACGTCTTAATCCTCGCTGGCCTACGCACCGTCCGTGCCTCTACGCCCACGCCTCTATGTACCTTGGTATTAAACGTCAGGTACCTAGATACCTACGTCGAAACGCCGACGTAGAGGACTTTTAAAGGGATACAATGTCGGGACGGGCTTCTCGAAGGGTTAGAGGGTGCTGAAAGTGAAGGGGGTGGTGCTGCTCTGCATTTGAAAATGATAGGATTATAAAAAAATATATATAAAATTTCTGAGACTATAGAGACAGCGTTTCTAAGTGTCTGGATTCAAGTCAGCCTTTGCAAATGAGGTAGTATCGGGTGCAATTTCTCACAATTATCAGAAAAGTACTACTTTTGACCGGAAGAGGAGGGAGAATCGCCGATGGAGAGGAATTTTAAAAGCATACAACATCTGGACAGGCTTCTCGAAGGGTTAGAGGGTGCTGAAATAGAAGGGGGTGGTGCTGTTCTGTATTTGAAAATGATAGACTTATAAAAAAATATATATAAAATTTCTGAGACTATAGAGACAGGATTTCTAAGTGTGTGAATTCACGTGAGCCTTTGCTAATGCGGTGGTATCAGGTGCAATTTCTCACAATTATCAGAAGGTACTGATTTTGACCGGAAAAGTAGGGAGAAACACCGAGTGCCTAATGATTTCTCGGTTGCGCAGAAAATGGACCGAGCGACCAACTATTTTAATTAGTCCGAAGGTATTCGAAAGTTTGCGTGTCCCAACTTTTTGCCTCATCGGTGGAACCGGTAGCTAACGATCGATATTAGCGATTCGACGGAACGTATGGCGAGTTTGAGGAGGCGAGATAAAAGGAAAAAAAACGGAATCTAAGGAAGAGAGGAAGGACCAGCGACAAAAAAAAGAGCGAAGCTACGCGAGCTAATCTCGCGAGAGCCGGCATCGTTTCGTGGGTGTCGTGCTTTCACTTCGGTGGTTCGGCTTGACTGCAGAAGGCGATTGGTTCCCGCGGAGCTCCTCCCAGAATCCATTAAGACCCGAAACGAAGAAACAGCATTAATTTTAAAGCCAATCCCGCAGGAGAAATCGGCTATCGGACGCCATTCGTGCGAGTTACTCCGCGGCGAAGAGGAGCGGAGAAAATCCGCCGGAAAAAAACAGCCGGGCTTAATTGCTCGATCCTCTCCCTTCCAAAGATCGGGAGAACACGCAACCTCACTCCGAGATATTAGGCATACCGATCTTCTGCGGTCCTTCGAACGATCTCGCCGATCGTGGAGCTACAGAGACCTGCGAGCCTGACTTACTCAGCGAAAATTCAATCGGGGAGACACAATTAAATGTTAATTTGCGAGAGAACGGTTCATTTCTGATCCATGGTTCCTCTCAGACATTTTACCTACGTAACAAGACGAATGCTACGAAATGCTACCCTTTCGCGAACTCTGCGGCGGGTTTTTCTCACAAATCTCCATCGATCCCAGGGTTAGAACAGCCCCTGAAAGCCATGATATACAATTTTGAAACGCCCTGTACAGCGAGGGTTACGCTTCGACTGCAATATTCACGAATTTTGCAGCGTTTTTTTTCACAAATTTCTACCGATCCCAGGGTGTAGAACAACTCCTGAAAGCCATGATAAATAATTTTAAAACACCCTGTACAGCGAAGATTACTCTTCGACTGGAATATTCACAAGTTCTTCGCGTTCTACGCTAATTGCCCGATCATTGCCTCATTTCTACTACGAAGCTTAACATTCCGCGAAAATGTACTCATACGAGGAATGATCCACGTGAAATGAAGCTACTTTTTAGCAGCGTTTAATGTGAACTCGATTGAAATCTACGAAATCGTATCCGTATCGTTACGGGGGATTTGTAAAACGTCGAAGGACGCAACTAAAAAGTTTTTGCTGTCGGAAACTCGGAAAAGCTAACGGAAAACGTAAGAGTCTGAATAGTCGGGAATGAAATGGATGCGTCAGCCAGCAAAGACATCTAAATTCCATCGGCTGTCGTTAACCCCATGGCGAAGAGCCGGTCGCCGTCAAATCGCGCGATAAGAACGGTCGCGGAATATCGAGAGACAAACGCGAAGAGGGTAGGGTGAGTGGTAGCGAAGAGGGGGAGTAGAATCGAGTACAAAAGAGATGAGGAAGGATAAGGAAGAGAGACGTGGAATAAGAAGAGAGTAAGGTTTAGGTAGCTACTCTCGCTCAGGTTGAAACGAAGGGAGCCGCCCTGTGTTTGTGCTCTCGCCGGGGAGCACAAAGAGAAATGGCGAGGTATTTATCAGTGCTCACCCCCTCTCTCTCTTTTGTCCCCTTTCCGACGTCCTTCCTTTCTCTCTCTCTCTTCCACCCTCTTTTACCGTCTCTCTCTTCAACCCTCGCTCCCTGAGTCCCCTCTGTCTTTGTCTGCCTCTCTCCTGCCATTGCCTTGCTTCCATTCCACATCCAAATCCATTCGCTTGGCTGCCAAACCCTCCCTCTTTCTCTCTCTCTCTCTCGCCTCTCTTCTGTTCGTCTCTCCTCTCCTCTCTTCGTCCCTCCTCTAAGCTCTCTGATGCCCTTTCGCGCACCACATATATGGGCACTCCATCTTCTCCTCCGCGGGACTTTGACAGCTGTCTAATTCACGTTGCGCACTCGTTCACCTGTGTACGTGGATTTTCTCATACATTGTTCAATAGACAAACGTTAAAGCGCGCTCAACGGACGAACGTGGGGGTGGTGACGAGAAAATGAAAAAGAGGCGCGAGCGCGAGCACGGTTCGCGCTGGAATAGAAGTAAATGGAGCGCTTCTCTGGTCTTCAATATCTTTTTTTTTTTCTACTCTTCTCTTTTACCTTTGCTTTGGAAAATAATGGCCGCTCGTTCGACCGACCGATTCTCCCTTTCTGCGAGCATCGAATACGACGGGAGATGGATTATCGAGGATTCGATGGATCGTTTTCTTTTTTTTTTTATCGAATTAATAGAGCGAAGAATTCGGCCGCTTTGCGTCTACTTTACTCTACTTCCTTCGAATTCTTTCTGGAATATTCAATTTTTTTTTGATCGTTGCTTTATTATCTGAAATTTCACGTAATCCAGGTCTCCATCCGCCGGGTTCACGTTCTATGACCAGTTTCCCTAGAAACCTCCTAACAGTTCTACCTTTCAACCCCATAATCACCATAGTCTCCTTTCCATAACCCTTGCTACAACAAAAACGTATTCTAAACATACGAATCTATTACCTAATTCATCTCACATTCTAAAATCTATGGCCAGTTTGCGCAGAAACTTCCTAGCAGCTCTATGTATTAACCCCTTAGCCTGCAATAACGTGAGACACTCGTGGCGCGTTAAATGGAATAGAAAATTTTCAAGTTTCGTAAAACCTGTAAAACTGAAGATATTGAGACACGACACGATAAAATTATTTCTATAATATTCATATTACATTAAATTATACGAAATGTCAAGAATCACTGATCAATTTTTATTTTAACTATTTAATTCTGAATCATTACGGGAGCAGTCACAAAAGAAGTCGTAGGGCAAGGAGTTAACCCCCGACCCACCATAGTCTTCTTTCCTTTCCAGTCCTAAACGGAAGAATCTATTATCTAATTCATCCCGCATTCTAAAATCAGCATTTTCCACCCCTCTTCTCACCCTCCTCAAACTTCCCCGTCGATCGCATCGTCCTCGACGGCGAAGAAACAAATTACAACGGCACCGATCGAAACCATCGAAGCGATCCATCCCCTCGGCCCTGTCGCGTCAACCGATCTCCATACTCGCCACGAGAATTACGGAGTATTTCAAATTACCCGAGAGAGAAACGATCCGCACGGTCAATAATGACTGTCATGGTTCACCGTCAAGTACAACGCCACTGGCAGCGGAAGAAATACCTCGACATCGGCCCGCCACCCGGCAAGCCAGAACAAACGCACGAAACAAACAACCTAGGGTGAATCCAACCGACCGTCACCCTATCAAAATGAACGGCTGACAAATAAGCCGTGAAATCTATATTTGCCTTGGACAGGATGAAACGTCGCTCGACATCGACCGATCTCACCGAAGGACTCTCTTTTCTCTCCCTTCGTTCTCTCTCCATTTTTTTCTCTTTCTTTCAAGGCAACGCCGCTATACGGCCATTTACAATTTTCCTCCGAAGGGGCGGAAGGGTAAGAAAAGGGGAGAGAAAGAGCCGCGCCTCCGAGGCGCTTTTTTTTCTCCCTCTCGAATGGGGTGGTTCGCCGAATCGAGTTCGCAGTTTCTTATTCTTTTCAGATGGAAAGTCCCGATGTTTTCCGTCGGCTCTTGCAACCAATGGTACCGCAAGATGGCCTTTTCAATTTGAAAGACTCCCGAGCACCGATTCGAGGACGATAAACGAGCCTTCTTATCGGACTCCTTTATTTTTCCGTGTTAGGAATACGTTCCGAGAATTGTGGTGGGTATGGAGTCAAAGACTCGGACTGTTGATCGGTGGACGAGGGTCGAAATTCTCCATAGGCGCTGTGGAATTTTTCCTAAATTTTTATTCAATATACCGTAGTCTGGGTCGTTCAGAAAATGAGCATACAATAAAATCGTTATTTCGTCACGATAATTTTCTCCGTTAAACATCCAACGAAAAAGTAAATTTCTACCGTACAACACTCAACGCGATACCGTTCATCGTTCTCCATTGTTCTCCAATCGAACGACACAAGGCGACAAATCACCCGAAAATCTTGCCTACCTTGTCATGCTTAAATGATTAAAGAAAGCAGAAACGAGGATATAAAACGTGCGGAAACATGGCGAATTAAAAAAGGGCCCAAATGAAGCGAGAAGATTTGGAGAGCGGCAAGGGTTAGGCGCGGGGTGCAGCGCTTATTTGCAGAAACATTAGCGGCGCTAGCGTTGCGAGTCAAAACATTACGTAAAGTTTTTAGTAGAGGAGGAGGATGAGGAGGAGGAGGAGAAGACTAATAATCTCGAAATAATGTAAGCATAATAAATGGCCGAGCATTAGCGAGGCGCTCGGCAGCCGGCTCATATTTTCGGTGGCGCTGGCTTTGACGTAGCATTACTCCAAAGTGCGTTACATATTACTACCATATATATATGTGTGTACACTTACAGACGCGTAAACAGACACACACGTACACATCGGCAAATATATCCGCACGCAGAAGAGCGTGCGCGCACGTACGGTGAATTTTTGCAAAGGTATTCGTACCGTACGAGTAATATATTCTTCCTGCGGGTTGTCCTAACAGAACATTCCGCGACGTTTCCTGTTTTCTTCGCGGACAACCGTCGAGGAATACGGGGCGCGAGATAGGCTACTTGTTAATTAAATGACAAATATTGCCCGTGGGAGGGTATTATTTAAAGGCGAACGCGGACCTGTGGAAAAGGGGATCGCGATCGGGGATTCTCGAACGAATGGAGAGGGGTTTTGTCGACGAAGAGGGAATAATTCCTGGATAAATTGTTATTGTTGAGTTTGCAAAATGCTTGTATTTTTTGACGATAATTCTATTGGAACTTTGATCGTTGGGTTTTGTACTTCAGGTTTCAGTGGTGTGAATTTCACGTGGGACTTAGAATTTCAGGTGACCGTGGAATTAGTATTATTATTTCGTTTCATTTGGGAAGTTAATAATTCAGCGAACGTTAGGCGTAGAAATTGGTACGCCTTACGAAACGGAGAATTTCCGGTGAAAGTCACAATAATTTGGTAAACGACCGTGAAATCTTGGCTGGTTTGTTTTTTCGCGATTTTAATAGCCGCGATTGATTATCTTCAGACGTCGTCTTTTTTCTAAGTTTGGAAGTATTGTGGTTAAGTTAGTCGCAAGGAAATGTCCGCGGAGAAAGTCGTTGCGAAAGTAATTAATTACTTACTGGAAGAATCGCGTGATTGTTCGGTCGGTTTGCTTGAGTTTTAAGCTCGAGTATTACATAATCGTTTACGAAGTATTGTTTTTCGAGTAATTTTCGAGCGAATCTCGTAAGTACAAGCTCGCGGAATCTTGACAAAACAACGGCAAACCGATACCCGCGGAATTCCCTCAAATACGACAAGCCCGCAGAAAATCTGAAAATACAAGGAGAAAGCGATATCCGAAGGCTGGACGGTGCGAAAACGAGCAACACGGAAGAGCCAACCGAAGGCGGAGAACACTTTTCTGTTGGCGAACTTGCGAATGCTTGCGCGGAAGATGAAGAAGAGGAGGTGGAGCCCTGAGCCGCGGCTGCAACGCCGAAGGAGGCAGAAGAAGAAGCAGCGGATAAATTAGAAGCAAAAATAGAAGCAACAATTAAAGTGGAAGAAGCGAAAGGAAATTCATAAGAAGAAATGGAGGAAAGCAAAATCAGAAGTTTTAGCAGAAGAAGAAGGAGAAGAAGTGGCAGCAAAGGCACAATTATTTAAGTATAAGAAGCGATAGGTAAATCAGAAGAAAAACGGGAGAAGAAGCAAAATCAGAAGTACTAGTAGTGGAAGAAGAAGTAGAGGCAAAAGTAGAAGAGAAGTCAAAGGAGGATAATGACAAGGATGAAAAGCAGAAGAAGGAGAAGAAGCAGGAGAAGCAGAAGAAGAGAGAGAAGTTAGAGGATAAGCACCAGGAGAAGAAGAAGGAAAAGCAAAAGAAGAAGAAGCAAGAGGAGCCAAAGGAGGATAAAGATAAGGATGAGAACCAGAAGAAGAAGAAAAGGCAACGGTGCGCACAGTCAACGGGTACGGAGACTATCCGAGGTGCCGGTTGACAGCAACAAATGCCTCGGTGCGGGCAAGACGGGGAGCTCGCGCCCGGGACGCCGGTTGCAGGACCAGCTTGAGATATTACCAGGCAGATGCGGTCGCGCGCTGATCAAAGAAACGCTCCTCACTGAGAGAGATTAAATGGATGCTGGTGCGCGCCGGCAAACCACCACACTGCGGCTACAAATAATAAGTCGACCGAGATGGAGAGAGAGAGGACGGAGCCGAGGAGGGACGCGGAGGATCCACTGCCGGCTAGGCTCGAACTCGGATTTGATACATTCCCATCTTGCGGAGGATTGCTCCTGTTGCGAGCGCTCTGTTGTTGCTCGCCGCCGAGCCAAGTCATAACATCGTTACGCGAGTCCTCCGAACGAAAACTTTGTCTCGATTCTCCTTGGAGAATCGACGAAACGTTTTCGTCCGGATGGATGTCTTTTGAAGTCGATGACTTGGCTCTCTTTCGGGATGTTCGATCGATGCGGGGTGTATCGTCAGATTGGCAAGATTAGTGTACTTGGTAAACTTTTTGGGAATTATTGTTCTCGAGATCAAAGATCGTCGAAGTTACTAAGAATAATTGGTATTTATTAAGAATAACTGAGAATTTGAAAGAATAATTAGTAACGCTGAGAAAGAAATAGTTCCGGCTATAAGATTCAGTGGAACTTAAGTGGCGCGCGGTCCAAAGTCACTTTGACTTCCATCGAAGAGATTTCACCCGGCGCCGTTGTTCCTGGCGGGAAAGATGTCGCTTAAAAAATAGCGGTCGTTTCATAACCAATTAAAAAACTGTAACTCTCGTTCGAGGCACGATATTAATATCAGACATCCGTGCCCCCCGGCGATAAATCCTACGGAGAGAGATCGACGGCATAATCGTCGAAAAAACACCGCACCGAGGGACAATTAAATCAAATGGAATCGCGAAGCCGAGTATAATTTTTAAATCAGCCACGATCACATCGCTCCTAATTGGATCGCCTTTTAGCACAGGAGATACGTACGTGGGTAGGCGAATAAGAGACTGCCCGTTTCTTCGTATCGGAAGACGGAATTAATACGGGAGAACGTGGGCCTAGAAGGGCCAGGGCTCTCCCTCTCTCCGAGAGATACCTGTCTCCGGCTCCCGGTGGTGGTGGGCGTTCGTCTTGAAATTCAATTAATTCGACGGCGATGAGTATCTAGTAGAATAATGAGAGTGCATCTCGACAAGCATTATCAGCGTCGGATCGGCCCGGCATCCCCCTTATTTAGAAGATAACGACGGCAGCTTTCGCTGAAGTTACTCTCCTTGAATGGTCTTGTCATTCGTCGCTCCCTATCTCTCTCGTTCTCCCGCTCTCTCCTCTCTCTCCACCCTCACGGAGGTTCGCGAAGGGTCTTTGGATGCCGAGTCGACTAGCCAATGAGAGTCCCTCCTCGTTCTCTTCTCCCTTTCTCCATTTCTCTCTTTCCCGTTCGTCTCTTTCCCTGTTCCTCTCGGAGAGGAGGCTCTCCTACGCGGCTCTCTCTTCCACGGTCTTCCCCTAGTACTCTTGTATACCTTCCTACCTTCTCGCTCGGCTTCGCGCGATGAGATATGACTGCCACATTATCACCTGATTATGTTATCACTTTGCATCGCCCGTTCCTTTGCGGTGCTGCTGGCTGAAACTACCGTTTATCACGAGCGTGAAGATCTGCCGGCGGTGAACGCGCGCCCCGGAACGCTCTCGGAGACCTCGCCCGAGATACGTTGCCGACTTTTGTCGGGAGAACTTTCCGATTTTACGTGATCGGCGTGTCGAGGTTCGATAAATAGGGTCCGAGGCTTAACGACTTGAAATTTCAATTTGGACTTCGCGATATTGCGGTTGTATTTGCGGAATCTAGCGTAGAAGTTGAGGACGATGAAACTTCATGTTGCACTGGTTGACAATTCTTTTTCTAGTTATATTTTCACAATTGTAAATGTCAAAAATGGCATAGAAATAAGAAATCTCTGCAAGAATTTTTTAACCCTTTGCACTCGACGCCTTTTCTTCCCTTAAAAAGTCCTGGAAGGACTTGTATCGCATTATATAGTATAACGTTGGAACCAAGTAATATATTATAATAATCTTGGATTTATATGAATTGGTAGGCATCGAGGAACATATGTTTTGCAAAAAAGTCTAAATTTTGTTTCTTACAATTTTCTACAGAATAATACATCTCAAAGAAATTCCCAATATGCATTGGAGGGTGGTTTGTACAAGTTTCGTAATAATAAGTGATTTGACGTCCTTCACCTAGCGTTTTTCTATCAAAACAAACAGTGCAGTCTCGTTTCCTTTATCCTACATTTGGGAATAAGTACCTTTTTACTTAGTTTATTGTCCGACGAAGATGACATTTTCGAACGAGTGCACTTTGCACGTTGTGTTCCGACGTAAAACCGGCTGATATTTATTTTATTTATCCTAGTAATTGTACCAAATTTTCATTTGATTTCTTATGCAATTTCAATAGAGAACTTTAGGGAATCATGCATTTCTCAAAAAGTTGCGCTGGAATAAGTTGATTCCCCGTAATCACTAATAAACTTTGATGTCCCATGAGAGGAAACAGCCGAGCGCAAAGGGTTAAATTGTCAATTAATGTATCATAGCCTGGTTTAAATAGCAAAGTGCAAAAAAATTATGAAACGCAGCAAAGAGAAAAGATGAACCACCGATCGACTTCAACTCGAAGCAAACCTGCCACCTTCTCCGTCGAATAACATGGAAACTTAAAACCATCGAAATCACCGTCGAACTAGCAATCTTCCCCGCGAATCCTCAGCGGCACAGCTGCCGCGGTGCTTTAATCGAGAAATTCGCGGATTAAATACGATTGGACGATTTCTCCGACAGCTCCGAAAACCTCGAGGTTCAACGTCGAATGTAGATTCGGCAAAACGAGAGATTACCCCCTGGCAGAGAGAGGACATAGCCGGTAACTGGATCCGGTATAAACGCAGCCAGCAGACAGAGAGTCGAAGCGGCCGCGTTACCGCTGCGGGACCATCAGCTCGCCCACAGCTCATCGCCGAGCGATCACATCTCATCGCCTCGTACCATCGCAGACTATTACAAACAGAACTCCCTTTGCACCCTCTCTATCGTATACGGGGTGGCTACGAGATTTTCGAGGGATTATTCTGGAGAACGTATTTCGAGGGTGGGAGTGGCGAACGAGAATTTTGAAAAAGGGCGGCAGGGTTGTTTGTAGTGAAAGAGTATTTTTCAGAGGGTAGGAATTTCAGGGGGATGAATTTGACGAAGGATTGCGAAAGGCTTGGTTTGTAAGGAAGATACTGCCAGATCTTAAAAAATACTATCAAAAGTCATTAAGTCTATGATTAGATCGAGAGGTAACAATGATGATCAATTAAGCAATCTTTGTTTTATAAGATACAGGTGGAATATTTATAGTATGACTCCCCTATCAGTTGGAGGAATTTTTAAAAGATATGTGAAACCAGTATTTGATCGGCTCGGTAGTTTTAGTGTTAATATAAATATTACGAAGTAACGTGATTCTGCAATTATCTCTTAAGAGTATTGGTATCCAAGTTTAAATTACCGATCGATATATTAAGAACAATCGTTCCTCGTTAACATCGACTAACGATACTCCACCAGCTCCAACTCCATCATCAACGATACCCTTTTCCAAGACCTTTGTTATTCCACGCTCCACATCTTTTTCAACCCTTAAAACGAACCTCCTTTATCAAACATTCCGCCGACCCCTATCCTTTCCCTCAGTTTCCAGAAAACCTCCGACACCCCGTATACGTTCTCTTTCTTCTCTCGTCACCCTCTCTTCCTCCCTTTCCAGCTCCACCCCCCGTTTCAACCCCATCGTGATTCCAGCTACGGTCGTACGTATCACTGGCGCTCTATCAGCATATCCGACCGCTTAGCACCTACTTCCCAGGAGTGCGATACCGCTCTCGTAACTCATTTGAATTACACATTTCCCCGTGGCTACGCGAAATAATACGTGCGAGAATCCACGGCGGCCGCGAGGACGCAAATTGCATCGGCCGACACGTACGAGCACGGATGCGCGAAGACACATGCAACGTGAAAACGTGTTTCCAAAGTCCCACCTGTAATCACCGATGGCGAATTCGCTGGGATTTTAAGCGGGCCCGAGCGCCAACGAGAGAATGGCACGCCTGGGTCCGATCGGATTGCGGGAGGAATATTTCTTGGTGGTTTTAATCGGGAATTGGCCCTGCGACAATTCGGGGCTGGGTATTTTTGGGATTTTGTTTGGAAGGTATTTGCGATCTCGGTAAGACTCGGTTCTTTGAGGTTGTTGATTTCGAAGATTAACGCTAGAACCGCCAGTTTTATATGTATTAAATTTAAATATATGTACTTTGAAAGAGGAAGAATCGAGAGGTGAAAAAAACGGTCAGTTAACTGTTTGAGTGCCAGAGGTCTTTTCGAAAACTAGGTCGAAAATTGCCAAGCAGCGAAATCGCGCTTCTTTCGTTTTGCATCGAGGAATGCAGCAAAGTAAGATTTCGACGTTTTTCTGCTTATGAGTGGTAAATATTGTTGTTTCGTTTCTTAGTTGAAGATACTGCCTATATTATACCTATACTGTTGTAATCAGAATATATTAATGAACTATTTTTATTGTTCGTGCAAAAAGTCCCATTAATTCTATACGTCGATCAGCTTGGCACTCAAACGGTTAAGCAATTATTGTTTTATATGATAAACAAGGAATATTTAACGTATGACTGCCCTAGGAATTTCGAGAATTTTTAGAAGAAATTAAGAACAGATAGTTTCCACCGGCTTGGTAGTTTTAGCGTTAAGATGAAATTTAGGTAGATTCTAATTTTCTTTACTCCCTTTTTTAAATTCAGACTGCAATGGTTATGTTGCCTAGGGTCTATAGTGTCAGAATCGTTTCAGGAATGTTCAGAATCGGTAAGGTGATATATGAAATGACAATTGAAGAATGATCACCCAGAGCCGACAAGGATTTGAACACGAGCCCGCAGAGTATGAAAGAGTTTCACACAATCTGTAAAAATGAATGGACGTAAACATAGCTGCTCCAACTTGAAAGTTCGTTAAGTCGAAAACGATACCACTCATCGAATATCGCGCGCGCAAAAAGGCTCGCAACTCGGCAAGTTGCTAAAGTCTCCCGCGCTCCCACGAGTATCGGTAACGTTCGACGAAGAAACAGCCACGGACGTGGATGTGTGAAAAGTGGCTTTTCTCAAGGATTCTCTCCTATCTACGGCTCCCTGGCGCCTAGCTCTGCTAATCGTAGCCCATTAAAACACCCTTCTTCCTCGCCCCGAATTCCGAGTTTGCCGTGCTCTCGCGGCACCGCAAATTTTCTCACCCTAATCTCGCTAGTAATGCGCGAACTTTCGAAAGCACCGAGAACCGCGTCGAACTTTCTTCTGGTAGTATCGAGAGAGGGCCGAAGAAGTCCGAGATTTTCCAACTTCTCTTTCGATGCTTTCGATAATTAGCTCCATTTCCTGCCCCCTCGTAACAGAGGTTCTTAGATCTCGGGCTCTTAATTACGTTTCGTCTCGTATGACCGACGCGAGAACTCGAGAAGGGGGTAGATACTTTTTTTTAAAGAAATTTAGTAAAAGAAGTAGACACTCTGATGAAATAATCCATTGTAATGATCCTTGTTTTCATTCAACGTGTTAAAAGTATTTCTTTTGTTTTTTTAGAAAATTCTCAACGGAAATTCCATCGACGCGTTCTCCAATCGCCGACGCTCCAAGGCGAACTGGTACCGCTGGAGAACGCGGACTCCATCGTGGCCATTATCGACGTAACAATCGACGAAACGTTGGATTAATAAACGCTGCAAAAAGAGTGAATTTATTACAACGTCCTAGTTGCTAGAGCACCTGCCACTATTTTTCATCCCCATGAGCACGGCCTGATTATTTATGAACGCGTGGAAACGCACGCGGCACAATCGATTTGCACGTGAAACGGTGGGAAGGGAGATAGAGAGAGCCAAATTAGCCGAGACACCGCTGGCAGATACGGATATTAAAGTATAATAACCTCTCGTCTCATTAATGGGTTATAATAATTAGGGAAATTCTTCCACCTGGTAAATTGATCGTCCGTTGCTCCTTTCCTGGCCTCGCAGGAAGCGGAATCTCGCTTTCTTAACGAGAGGAATTTCCACCGTTCTGTCTGTCGGCCGTTCGTTCTTTCCTTCCCTCGAGCATCAACGGTTCTCCTTCGACGCGATGCTTTTGCAGATTTACGATTGAATCGCCATATTCTTTACGATTATGCACGGTTATCGTGTTTTGCACGCGGATAGAGAGAGAGAGAAAGTGGGCGAGGAAGAGAAGTACAGAGAAAGGGAAAGAGAGAGGGAGAGAGGAAAAGAAAAGGCACAATACTGCCGGAATTAATTAGAAGGAATCACGCGATCCCCGATATTCTGTTGCGTATAACCAGATACGCATATCTGAGAGCCGATGAAATATATTTGCCACTCGGTATGCTAATATTCTAATCGCCACGATTATTTGCGCCGAGCGTATGCGCCACTCTCAGCGTATCGGTAAAGTGTTAGTGTTTAGGCCGATTTTCTACACGGAGATGCATAAGTCGACGAGCAATTAATACGATCGTATTCGAGGGGAAAGTTTTACGGTGGTGCGATCTCCCGCGTGGGATTGGATCAGAGTGGACGATCGATCTTTATTGGTTATCGTGAAGTTTTTACCAAGGATGTATCAAATTGATAATTGCCACTTATTGCGGGGAATACGTTTGATTTTAAAGGTGTTGAATGCTGATTGATTACCTTATTTCTTATTTTTGCAAATTATTCATTTCTAATTTTACAACAACGAAGTAAGAAACTTATTTCTAAATCGATGGTGCTAATATTGACGTAAGTTCCAATCAGTCGTCTGAATTCTACGTTTCGAAACATAAGAAAATCCTAAAGAATCATCAAAGCATCTTCGAACTCCGCGCCATTTTGCTAGAACTACCTCAAGAACCTTTTAATCATTTCCGCGACGTTCTCCCCACTGAAAAAAGATTTGCCAACCTCAAATTAAATTAAAAAAAAACTTTCCTCAGAGTATCGCAGCTCCGTAAGCACGAAAGCAGCGATAAACTCAAAGAAGCCAAAGTTTTTCCTCGCGTGATGCTACCGATCCATCATCATGGCCGACGATGACGCGCACGAAGACAGAGGGCTGATGATCAGTGAGTTCAAATCCTCCTGCGTTTCCTCTACGATATTTATATATTTTTTCAACGTAATATCTGTGCCATAGTCTCGATACTTTGTAAACCACTTGAAACAGTACCCCCTGAGCGAAAGAACCATAAAAATTGACGCCAAAAATGTGCAAAACAAAGAAAAAAACGCTGACAGAACCGCGGGAAGTTTGAAAGAACAAACGCAAAGCTGATCCCGCGGTTACTCTTCGCGTCGGATAATCCCATCGTGGGAGCCCGTGTTTTCCACGGTGTTTACAGATAGTTATCAAAAGCCATATATTCCTTCTATGGTTATCATTAACCACCCACCGATACATGGGAACGAAGTTCGTCCTTTACCGTCCACGGGACACGGAGAACATCGTTGACAGGAGTTTCGCGCTTCGCCCGACAGATGGCCATCGTTTGAGCATCATTTTCAACCCCTAAGCCAAGCATCCCCGTAAGCCGGATTTCTTCTCTCTTCATGGTCTATCCTGCGGCCACATTCTCGACTATACCGTGGATGAATTACCGACGTCGAAACGGGAGGATCGGCTTTATGGCCGCTCGTATAAATAAGTGCCCGCGAGTTTACGCTCCCGAGGTACTCGAGAACGTTTGTTTGGCTTGTTCGGTCTGCTGGAAGTTTCTCTCTTTGATGAACGATTGCGGAATTGCGGTTTATGATAGCGTCGATGGTGGGGGATGTACAAATTTTAGTGCAATTTTTTGGATACCTTTCTTCTTCGTTGTGTAACTTGATGGGGGTGAGAAATGAGCTTAACGGTAAAACTACAGGCGTTAAATCTATTATATTTAAATATATTAAATAAGTAGTTTGAAAAGAGGAGAATTAAGAGGGGGAAAAGATGATCGATCCGGTAATTTGTGGTTTATGAGATGGCCGTAGAATATCTGTTCTATGACTCTGTTATAAACTTGGAGAATTTTTGGAAAAAATTGTGTACCCATCGTTTCGACCGGTCTGATAGTTCCAGTGTTAAAATTGTGGAGGAACCGTTAACACGTTGAACGCCACGGAATATTTCGCTGGTTTCATCATTTTTATTGGAGTGAAACTTTTTCTATTAAAATCAAATCTTTTCAAAGCAGAAACCTTAAAGACACAAATAGATGTACAGTCGGCAGGACTATACCTTTTTAATGCGACCATTTAAATATTGAATGTATTAGAAAATTCGTAAATATTACAATTTAAAAGTCGTACCAAATTTCATTGAATTCAATAGCGCCGGTGACCTCCATGCGTTCATCGTGTTAAGAAGTTGTAGGGGTGAAATGATTGAAGAGTAACTCGTTATTTTTCTATTTGATGGATGCCGAAGATTAACCATAATATTTTAAAATACACGGAGTTTGAATGGGTATTGCGAAAGAAATAATTATCCCGGTAAAATCTCACTTGTACAAGTTGGAGAAATTTTCCCAATGAATCCTAAACCCGTAATTTCAACCATCTCGTCAGCCCGGTGTTAATTACCGTTCTCCGAAAGGAGCGGAGTACCAGGTAGCGTGCTCCGGTAGGAATTGAAATCCGCACGTACCGTTATCTATGAAAAATAACTTTGTTACATAGCGCAGATACCGTGAGTCAGATCGAGGGTAAAGAAAGACGGAGGTGAAAGAAGGGAGAGGGCTCCTAAGGAACGTCGGCAAGTTTCTTTGAAGATCTCTCTCCCTCTCGCGTTTCCTTTCTCGTTCTCGCGAGGCAAAGAGTTTGCTCCTCCCTCAAGACGGTAGACCGCATGATTGCCGTAATTTCGACTCATTACAATTACGCTAATATCCAGCCATCAATTAGCCGAGGCTAAAGAGGCTCGCATTAAATAGCTAATGCCTCCGTCGTCGCGGACCGCTCGTTCGCCGGTTGGTTGGTTCGCCACGGCTTGGATCAAGATGCGGAATGAACGATGATAGAAATGATGATGACTCCACCGTCAACTAGGTTTCCACGGTCAGCCTTAATAGTTAAATTACATGTTGCGATTCCGTATCGCCGGCTTATTCTCTCGACGTGCACGTCGTTTGGATTATCGACAGTGCGTGGTTTTCGCGCTTTCTTAATTGCGCTCGATAAATCACCGTCGTCTCTGGAAGATTCATTCTGAAGGGTGTACCTTTGGAAGTGCTCGTTGCGGTTTAGTATTTTTGCTTCGACGTCTGTCATTATTTCACCTTGGACCTGCTGTTTTAGGTGGGGTCCGAACCACCGGGGTTATGGTTCACGTATCAAGTAGAAAAAATGTTTAATTTTCCCAGAGGTATCGGGGATTTGAACTCGTGCCCACTAATTATAAATTCGACCTTTTTTGTTTTCACCAGCCATAGACCCAAAACTGCTCGTACAATTTTAGTTAGGGTGGAAATGTCAAAAAATACTTAACACTTGGCCAATTGAATGGGGAGATCTCCCCGTTTTAACCCTTTGAAGACTAATGACGCATATATTGTGGTCGGAGAATAATTTTAATTGTAATTTATCGTCGCATGTATCCACGATTAAAGTTTAACAATTGAAACACAGCCGGTGAAATATGATTACACAAACAGTAATTTATAATTTATACACAGTCTAACTTTCTGATAAAGCGGTGGTTTTGTATCGTCAAATAAATGATTATCTCTCAACATTCAGAAATTTCTCCATCTGCAAAGGGTTAAAGAAAGTCGGTTGATGGCCGAATGGGGATATCTCACACCTTTACTAATTCGCATTACTGCTGAAAAATGCGCGCTGTATAGCGTATAATTTGATTTTTTCTCGGCTGTTGGCTAAGTGTTAATACAGAGAAAGTATCAAGAATAGTAAGAAGACTGGGATGACTTTCGATCGAAGGTTATATAACTTTTAAGTGTCCGGAATTATTTCATTCAATTTCATAGTCCATCGAAAGAGGTATCGCATTAATTGAGAATAGTAATTGTAACATCTTTGGAGCGTTATGCGAGTTTGCATTGTAGGAACTCGCGTTATAGCGAGTCTACTGTAACCGGTTTGTGGCTAGGAGGGTAAGATAATTTGCAAAGTGTTAGTTAACTTGTAGACCAGGGACTTTGTGAATTAAAATGATACTGCCGAGGGAAAAGTATTATTTTGCAAGAACAGCCAGGGAAATATCGATTTCCATGGGTGAACCCGTCGGATTAATAGCCAATAGGAAAATGTAAATAGAGGAATTCCATGCTGCACGGGGCCATTAATTCTCAGTACGTATGAATGACAGCCGGGTATCAGGAGATATTCTTTTTACCGCCGCGGAGAGATAAACTGAAAGAGGGTTCAACGTTTCGCGGCACGCGCTATATAATTCTAGTCGCGGGGGAGAGAGAAAGGGGAAAAAGATGAGACTTCTTGGTGAAATACAGAGAAAGAGAGAGCAAAAGAGAGGAAAAGTGCGAGAGAGAGAAACAGTATGCTGTTCGCAGAGTAGCATGCGTGCCGATAAACTTGATCTTCTCTGATTTATGCCTTTCCCTCTTTTAGGTCCCCGCTCGTTCGCGATCATGGTCGTTGTGCAACTTTATCTCGTTACGGTTGCGAAATTAAGGGAACGAACAAGATCGCGGTTTCCGCGAAACTATAAACCTCTCGTCGAACACGTTGCAATGTTTTCAGCGGTAAAACACCAAAGGGCATTGTAACTGATATCAGAGCTTACGGTGAAAGTATTATTATTTTTAATTGACCGTAACTTTAGCTGGGATTTTTCAAGTCTACCGTCAAAAGTGCCTTCCTAAGAGGCTAATCGAAAGATCCTCTCGCACAGAAGAGGGCCTCGTTGACATTAATTCCTTGTAGCAGGTACTAAATGTTATTTCTTTGCGTCCCCGTCATCGGCTCATATTTCGATGATTTATTGCCACTTGTGTGAGATGCAATACCCTCTCGCGAGGCCATAAGTGCGCGTTTAAACGATAAATCTTGGCAGTCACGGTAGGAGAACCTTTTCAGTCCGCGACATTGCAAGGGTAGACCGGCTTCTTCTGCTTATCGATATCTCGCCCGGATAACCACCTACCGGAAGAGTAGCTTTAAACCAAGGAAACGGAGGGGCAGCATCTATTTTCATCCGGTCTGCCTTCACCGAATATTCCGGATCCCTTTTCGCTTCTACGACCGGCGAGGGTTTCGATCCCTGCTCCATCGATTAGCTCGACGATTTTCTTCTGTTCATCGACGACGACGAATGGAAATTTTCGTAGAATAATTTCTGGATAAAATATTTCTTTATTAATATTTTCGAGCGGATGCTAATTCCGTCTCTGTAATGGAATTACTGGTAGTTTTTCAGAGTCAATTTTACAGCATTCTTGCAATTATTGTACTTTAGTTTATCTTTGTGAAATTTCCAGGATATTTGTAATAAAGGTAGTTTCGTCCGTGAGATGACCTCAAAATGATTAAAGTATCGCACGTAGTTTAACTGACACTGGCAGCCTTTTTACTTTCATCGAACTTTCCAGCGATGGATATTTTTACGACGAACAGTTCGATCCCGTTAATAGCCGGTGGCTTATTCAGTCTTTCAATTACAGTTTTCTCCCATTTCCGTGGACGAGGAGGATCGATAATAATGCGATAAATCTCGCCGGCTTTTCACGGTCGGTTATAGCAGTCAACTTATTCTTTCGGTGTTCGTAAACAACGTGACAAATACCTCGCAAACTCATTAATCAACTCGTCGTAAATTTGCTCGGCACTTTGAGTGCTTTAATTGGTGCCAAAACACGAATTTCGTCTCTCCCGCATGGATTGATCTTGCGTTGATGCTTTGTTACACAAAAAACAAGGTCCCGAGTGCAAATTCACGGAAAACAGGATAAAATTTCGACGTACCTTCCGCCGAATATTTTTGGCAAATTTTTCTGCATTTGTAATCCCCTTTCAAGCATTACATTCAGTGAGGGATGAAGTTAAAGTCTATCCATTGATCGATGATAATTATATTTTTATCAGAACATCGGAACGAAGAATTTCTTTATACCATAATTTGACAATCGCCGAAAATTGCAGTTCTATGCTACTAAGGACAATTTTTCATTTAATTCACTCGACGAATTGCACAAAGAACAATAAAGAACCGAATAGCCACATATTATGCTGCTAATATTAATTTGATTATTAAATAAAAATTATATGAAGCAAAATGTAATTATTTTTTATTTAACCATACTCAGCTATCTCCAATTTCCTCGATATCTAAATAAATGCTGCACCCAAGAACAGCGGGAAAACCATGGAAAATAACCATCACCCCTGGAAAAATCAAATTCCACGTTGAATTTTTCTCAAGGCCTCCCCGTCAAATAACTTCGCGACTCGGATTCGCGAACGTCTCGCGTAGGAGTAGATACGGCCACGGCGAGGTTCGCGTCAGCTCGAAGTCAGGTTTGACGCCAGTCGGGGCGATTTATCAGAATAATGCACACGCCATTACCCCCGTGGTCCCTACCTTAAAACCAAGATCTTGATTTCCCGCCATCGGAGTCCTGTAAGGCTCCCACTTTCTTCGGCTACTCCTTTTATAAGTTTCAATCTACAGCCGTAACATTATTGCGACGCGCGTCTGCCGGCGTCGATGCAAAAAATGTCGACCTAATCGAAAGGACTTTTAGTCTGGGAATTTTTGATCGATCTTATTGTCTAGAATTTGCGAGGTTGAGAATTTTAGAAATTTCGTGAAGCGAGAGAATATATAAGGGGTTGCGAATTTTTGGGAAAACTGTTTGGTACTTGATAAGGGTGAGGGTTGTGGATCGGACATTCAAAAACGTTGTTGTGACGATTACAGATTTAATTTAGTCGTCGTTTGATTGGTAAAGTTTGAGGGTGTCGTTAATATTTGAGAAGATCGGGTTCCGCGGTGAAAGTTAATGAACGCAACGCCAACACGGGTACTGCATGATTAATTAAGGACATGTGCTTAACTGATTTAATTTTGTACGTGCAATAGGGCCGAACGATTGTAACGCAGAGATTAGCAGCGCTTTCTGAACACGGAATACAATATTATTAGCAATATTAAGACACATTGGTTTCTTTAAATCAGCATTAAAAAGAATCGGAACTTTTGGTAGACGATTTAAAAATAATTTGATCCTTAAACCCTTGCCTTACAATTTTTTCGTTTGACTGCGTGTGCAATTACTCAGAATTAATTCCTTAAATCAAAATTTCTCTCTGACTTCTGATATTTGCTACTATCGAACGCAATATTAATATTCTACAAGTAATTTAATCGTTTTTCGACTGACTGATATTTTCAATTTAATAGTGTTAAGAAAACTTCAAAATTTCCTATTTCATTTACACCGTCACGATTATCACACGTTATAGTAAGGCAAAGGGTTAGGCGGTTAAACATCCACTTACATTCGCTTCTAACAACTCGTAAATTCGGAAAAATCTTAAAACCGAACATGATCGGCATCAAGACCAACCTCACAACCAAACACCATCGTTCGATAAGTGGCGGTCGTCGAACCAGCATCGTTTCTCCACGAAATCCGCGATAATTCCACTTCCCACGGACACTGATTGAAACAACCGTCTCGAGTTAATATCCAGATAACAGATAAAGACCTTACGGGCAAGCTGGCTCGCGGACGATCCTCCGACGAGATAGATCAGGATCCAAAGGATGCGCGTGCATCGAAATCCGAGAGAAGGCAGGTATTTCGAAACGAACGACCGCACTCGCCATGGACACGGCTACCGTGCATTTATCCGGATGTTCCTTCGACCGGATCATATTAATCCGTCGCTAATGAACGCTCCTTGATCGCCCGATGAAAACGCGCCTTCGTATCGTCGTCCTCCTTCGTTGGAGATACACAACGAAGGACAACCCTCATTATAAAGGAGAACGGTGTGTGCTCGATCCTCGGCGCAATATTTAACGCGTCTCGAAGCGTTCCATCACCTTCGATATCTCGACACCTCGACGGAGGATTAGCGCCTACCTTCGAGATACATTTTGAAAAAGTCCAGAGGGACGTCGGGAGAGGAGGAAGACGCTCATCGATTACGGGGAAACCTTCGTTAGTGGTCATTTTGTGGTTGGGAGTTTTAAACTATTTGGGGGGATGTTATGGGGTGACTTGGGGGATCGTGTGGGTGGCATGGTGAGTCTGGGTATTCTGGCAAGATAGAAGTATTAATATTAATTTTTGTGGTTCCTATATTGTAGATTGGGCGTGAAGGGGAAATTGATTTTGTGAAATTTTCTACCGTTGGTTAGTTATTTTTAATTGGTGATGGCAATGAAAATTCTCTGCTGTAAGTAGAAATTAAAGTAGAAACAATAGAAGTATCGAGGAGTGTTTATCCCAAGGTGGAAAATTATTGGCATGTTTTGTCTATTGAAAATTAATTATAATGGAAATCTATGTGTGAACATAGAATTGCAAATAATCAATGATTATCGCAAATCTTGCTCTTTGCCGCCAATATCCTCGCCAGTGATTCCAACCTCTCGCAAACCCCCAGAATTTTGACTCAACGTATCAGTAAACGACAGACACAGAGAGAGCACTTATCATCAGCAATTATCAGCAATAAATGTACTTCTTCGAGAGGCCACCTCGACATCCCAATTCCTCGTTTCTTCCAACGTTCTCCACTTCCAGCTACACGTTAATTAAAGCGTACCCCGAATTCAACGCGCCCGGCGATTACGATTTTTACGTGCGCGAAGATAAAAATCTGAATCGAAACTCTCACGAACACGTATCGATCTCCACGGGTTCTCCGGCGAGCCGATAATTAGTCAATCAGTCAGCGGCCAGTGGTTTTATTCAAATGCAGCGGAGATTCGACTCTTAACAAGCAAAGCCTCCCCCTTCTTCCTTTCCGCTGGCCAATTCTCTCTTCGTTCGGGTACTTTTACGTGTACCGTGCCATTAATCGTACGATTAAGTCCCACGATAAGGCCCAGGATCGACTCGAATCTTAGCACTTGCGTACCATCCTTTGGTGTTTCAGCTCCATAGATGAGGGCCGTTTTATGGGTTCGAAGACGCTGCGCTCTTCGGAGGACCTACCACGGCGTAACTGGGATATGGCGCTCGATATTTTATATGGGGTTACTTACGGAGAATTTCTATGATCGGAGTAATTGGCTGACAAAAAGGTGTGTATGTTCTCCAACTTTCATTCTTAAAAATTATTATTCTTAAGATATTATTCTTATTTAACAGAGGTGAAAAATTAGAATTTTGCCAAAACCAACATTGGAGACTTATTGGTGTTAATTAAGAGTAGAACTACCGATGATTAATACACTATACTTGGAGATAATTAATAAATTACTGAAAGGAAAGGAACAACGGAGGAGAAATCGTTGAACGATACTATGATTTACATTTAGGAAAATAGGCAACGAAAAATGAAGGAGTTGGAACGTTAGGAACTCCAGGAATTTTCCAAAGAAATTAACAATCGGCCATTTTAACTTAGTAGATCTACTGTTAAGGTCTTATAATAACACATTGCACGCCGGCTAAATACCAGCCGCCAAATTTGTTATATTTGATCATGTTACCATTTGAGCCAATATCAAATTTAAATGCATCAAGTAATGTACAATTGAAACGAAATAATACTGCCTTCTTTGTCCGCTTTACCGTTTTCCTCAAGGCAGAATAATATGATAGACATTAATCTACCAAATGCACAATCATATATTTGAAATCCCGCATTGTCGCGGGACCGGCGTGCAATGTGTTAATATTAACTGTGCCATGCGCGGTGAAATTCATCATTCCAACGAAAAGGTCCAATCGAAAATTCGGTGCTTTTGACTTCGCCGTTCGTTTGGAAATAGTTCCCAGGAACGGAAGCAACAAATAATCGGACGAGGTGTGGAGGGAAACCGCGCGTAACGCGGTTCCCGGTCGCTCGAGAGGGAACGAAAGAAAGGAGGAAAGCCGAAGAAGAGGACAAAGAGGACCGCAGTGCCGAATCCAGAGAGTTAGAAGAAGAGGAACGGAATACTCTGGACGCGCCCCATATAATCTCGGCGATGCTTCTCGAGACTTCTTCTCTCCGGCTTGAAGATCATCCCTGATCCGCGTCGGGGAGTCATCCTCGAGAGCAACGGCAACGAGTCTCTCGTCTCATTGTACCTCGCTTCGGCGTTCAGGATGATCCATTGTCGCGGAATTTGATTTAAATGCAAATTGAGCAAGGTTTTGAGAGTATATCGCTCTCGGTGATTTCGATAGGAAAGTTATTTTACGGGGAGTGCGAGGAGTTCGTGGAGATATGGAAAATTGTCTGCTTTCAAATTATCAGTCTTATTTCAAATTCTTTGATATGCAAGAAACCGCTGGCAATTTTTTATTTCTGTGAATTTATGTTTAACTGTGGCATACACTGTTGGAAAATAAATTGTACGGTTAGGAATTAATAAAATTGATTAACGACTTGTCGGTGGAGAAAATAATTAAAGTGGGGGTACGATAGTCGATGGAAATACTAAGTCATAAAATAAAAATTGTTGCGAATATCTACAGGAGTTACCGGATATAAAAGTGCCTGTTTCTTGTGGAACTTCAAGATTTTGTTTTTGTAAAACTTTATAGGGTTGCGAGAGATGAATCACGCTTTTAAAATTACCACAAATGGAGATTGCCAATTTGGACGCTATTCCAGCTCGTCAATTTTGTTTATTACAAGGGCAAACAAAATTATGAAAAGTAGTGCACTCAGTTTGGAAAGAGACGATGGAAGAATCGCGTTAAAAACTCGAAATCTGGCGCCTATGGATGGTTTATACGCGCACGCCCGAATTTGCCGTCCAAAGCAAACCGTATGTCGGACATCGGCACGATTTATCGCGTTGACACGTGTCTCTTACTGAGACGCATTTCGCTTTCGTGGTTGCCCTCTCTTTTAACCGCGATTAAAATACATTTTCGAGGATAGAACGACCGAATTTCCGAGAGCCGTGTTCTCTTCTTACGTGCCGGTCAACTCTTAACTCCCCTTATTTATGTATTATAGCCCAATTACATCGAAATCAAAAGAGACGAAAGCAAAACTATCCTGCAATAGGCTCGACAAATAGTGACAAAAATACGCATACTCTCAGTCAAATCACTACCATAAATTAAACGACTCTTAATTTCCAGAATTACCCTAAACAAGCAACCCTCTCCATCCATCCTGTAAACCAAACGGATCGATCAATTGCATATCGACTACCACCATTTTCACGAACCTACCAACAAAACAAGAATAAAGAATCAAAGAAGAATAATAATAAAAAAGAGAAGGAACGAAAGCAACCCCGAGATGGCGATATCCGTCGAAGACAACGATCCGAGAAAAGGGGGGCGAAAAGCGAGCGCTACGGCCGGCTGGCAGAAATGATTTATACTTCTTTCCGATCGTTGGCATTAAAAATGGTAAATGCTCTTAATGACGGCATTAATAATTGTATTCAACGAACCGGCGGTATTGACCCGAAGACACCCATACGAGGAGGCACGCCCGCAGAATACCCTTGTAACGATCTGGTCCGCATTCATCTGGGCGGAGAGATCGTTTGTGAATGAGCGAACATTCAATGGGCACACTTTTGATCCCAGCATTATTAATTATACCGCAAGTAGCTGCTAACGTCTGGATTTCTTTCTTCCAGGCCGGTTGACTATCCTGCGGGACCCGCCGCCTTGTGTCTTTGACCCCGTTGGAATTATTTCACGTTGCCACTTTCTTGGGACGATCGTTTCGCTACAACGTTGCGAAACTTGACTGTGGGATTGAAGAAAAATTTGGGGCGGATTTTTTGGGATGTATTTCATGGGGATATTGTATAAGTGTTTGTGGGTAGGGGGAAATGAAAGGAAACGATGGCTGGCTGAGGAGGGTTCGGTGAATTTTGTTGAGCGAGACTGTTGAGTCGATTTTTTAATTATAGTAAAGTTTACGAAATAGGGAAAATTGGTAATATATTTTTGGAATGAACTGAGAATTGTTTTAATTATTGATAATTATTTGGAATTGATATTGTCCCTTTTGGGGTCGCTGGCATGAGCGATGTTAAAAGTTGTTGCAAAATGGCTGAAAATAAATTTGCAATTGTTTCTGTAAAGATTCTTGGGATTCTTTAAGAGAAACGCAAATTAGAATTAATTCTAAGAATGATAAATTAATTAGTCGCGCATCATTTCTCGTTTCCGGTGTCATTTTTTAACGTTGATCGTTTCCCTGTGGAAGAAGCGAGTTTGCAACGGTGAAAACGAGCTTACGATTGTCCGCCGAGAACATTTGAGATTATCTAGCGAGGAAATGCGTGAATAAATATTTATTGTACGGCCGACAGTTTCAATTGTTGTTTACCTTGCGATAAATTCTCAAAGTTAAGACAGTGTTGAGATGGAACGCGTCGCGCTAGACTTACGACGTTAATCTACCGTTGAGACTGCGCGTGCTATTTTCGAACGCACCCTACTTTCTCGAGAAGAGGCACAAAGATGCGCCGCTATTCGTGTCTGACGATTTTTCAAAAGTGCAAATCACATTTTTACACATTTTTTGCAACCGTTGGTCAGAATTTTGACCAAGCTCTCGGAAAGTTAACGTCACCGACGAAGACTGAATGTGTGCAACCCTAACATCGGCACTAGTCAAAACGATAATTATCTATACACTCAACTGTTAATTTTGCCTGTTTGTTTAGCACTTTGTGACTTCAACCGCTATGGTTGTTTCGCCTGGATCCACTATTTTCTGTGGATCCCGAGCCACCGAGGCTACAATAGAAATTTCACGTAGAAAAATTTTCGCGGAGGTGACGAGGAAATATTTGAATTGATTTTATATTTTTTTTTATCCACCGTAGTATTCAGATTGGAAGTTCTTTCTTTCTTTTGAATTTTTTTGGCTTTGATTGCCATGCTGATTTCGTCTGGGACCTACAGTTTTAGGTGGGTTCCGAACCACCGAGGCTACGATAGAAATTCCACATAGAAAATTTTTCCAAAGGTGGCGGAAATGGATAGAGCGATAATTTGAACACGTGCTCACTAATTATGAGTCCGAGCCTTTGCCCCAAAATTTTGCTTTCTGATCCACCATTATACACACTTTTGTCATCCAAAAATGCATCATGCACATTCCACACGAGCAAAGATCCTATCCCATGCGAGGTGCCCTCGCAAATCTATCTGCCACTCTCAATCAGCGCTCTTAAAATTATCAATTTCCCCTCGAAACCTTCCCAGAGATCAAAGGTGAGCCTTACACGACGATGAAACGCGATAAAGCAATTGCGAGTTCCGGAACGATGCGATCGATCCGTCGATTTGCATGCAACCCGAGAATCGCGCCGGCGGATGTAGGCGTCGACGTTTGTCGAGGTTTTCGCCTCTCTTCCCGAGGAAGAATCGCCAGAGGGCATCGGAAATCGCTCGAACAGCGACCCTTATCGCCTTATTACGGAATGCACCCTTCGAGATCGTCCCGAAAGGGCGACCGTCCATCCCTCGAACGTTGGATTGACTTTTATCGGCGTTTGCTATCGAATACTCAACAGCTACCTCCCGTTGCCGCTTGAAAACCGACGTACTTAGCATACACCGTCATTACTCGACGGTAAGTAATAAAGTTGTAGCGGCAATTAGCCAATAACGTGGCGGCAGAAGCATAAGAAACGCTCACCGGTAGTTTGCTCGCCGGTCGTCCACCGTATCGCCGTGATATCTCGTCTCGCTCGTCGCCTGTAAAATCGGTAATCCAACGATGATCGTTATTATATCAGGAGGAAACGACGGGGCTCGCGGCGCAGCTGCTGTCAGGGCGGTTTTGCATTTTATAAACATTTTAAGAGGCTTACCGAGACACCGGTGTTTCGTAAGTGGACGGCCGTATTAACCTTTCGCGGTTTAAGGGCAATTGAAACGATGCGGGGAAAAGTATTCGCGTCCTGTGCCGAAGGGGATGGTTTGAATTGCGTGGAATCTTATTGGGCAGGTTTAAAAGGGGAGGGGTTTCGAATATTTTGTATAAATGAAATGGAATCACCTTGCTGGTCATTCTTTCGAGGTAGATTTTTTAAGGTCACCTTGGGAGAGATATGAGTCGTTACATTTGAAAGCGGTACAATTACTTTCTCCTTGTGTCAAAATATTTGAGAGTTCCTGCAGAAGCTTTTATTCTATAATATGTAACAGTTGAACGGTTTAGAACAAAATTATGGGGATATTTCATTCTATTCATTTTTCCATTTGAAAGACGAAAAGAAGACACCTATGTTCAGCTAAAACTAAGTTAAGCACACTTGCTTCAATGGACTTTTGTCACTTTCAAAAATAACAGCTCCAATATAGCTTTCACAGTTCAAATTGCAGATAGGTGAACTTAAAGCTGCGAAAAATGATTATTACTTCAAAAATCTTTACAAAGAATTATCCAAAGCCTCTCTTAACCCTTCCACGATATCTACAACCAACATCCCTAAACTGTTCCTTCTCCCAATAGAAATCGTTTTCTCCGATCCCATCGAAATTCTCAATCCAAATCGAGGATAAAACTCGGTCTCGCAGTTTGACAGAGCGATTTTTATTCAGAACTCGCGTGGAAAGGCGACGTTAACTCGCATGGAAGAAAGAGGAACAGGGTGGTCGAGCTGGGGGTTGACCGAAAAGACAAACAACTGGAGAAGCGAGGGTCCAGGAGCGGTAATTAATGAGTAGTTTGGCGGTCGGCTGGACAGCTGTCCCCTTTTTTCCAACTCCGACGGATGGAATCGTAGAACGTCGACGGTGGAGCGCCGTCGTTGTTGTCGTCGACGACGTCGTCGCGGCCACCGAAAACTGGAGAACGAGAAAACGCGGAAACCACCTCGGGAGATCCAGCTTGGAGACGCGCCGGAAGGAACAAGATGGATCGCCTGACACTACCGGACAAGATCAATTGAATTTCTATTTGGACGTAACCGAGACCCGTTTGGTTGCGCCGCCCTCCGAGACCCTCCGAGACCCTCCGACCCTCGCGACCGACGGCTCCTTCGACGATTCAAACTCTAATTCTTCTTCCGTCGATCCTCCGAAGCGATAATTGCGTTTGCGGATTGCTCATCGAATTTTCGCAGCATTGTCTGCTGGATGATGGAGACTTTTATCACAGATTTTCTTCATTTTGTTAGCCATGGAGGAGAAAATAATCGGAAGGATAATTTGAAAAGTATTAGGGGAACCGGAAAGTAATGTCGTTTCTTCCGATATTCTGCTCCAAAATCAACTGATTGTTATCGACATGGCATTGAAAATTTGCACACCAGATGACATAAGGTTGCTGATAACGAGGGTGATTAAACTATTCGTTAGAAATAAAAACTTCTTACAAATTTATTTGTTTGAATTTAATGTAAAAAAACGACGTTACTGTCTGGTCCCCTTAATATTTTGGTATATAAAGTACTTCAAGGTAGATAAATATGTTTCTTCGAATTCGTCGACTGATAAGTAACAAGAAGCGGTGTAAATGTTTCTTGCGGCTAATGGGTTAAACGTAAGGCCAATTAAATCTACTGTAATGTCCATTAAATTCAAAGTTTGTTTCGTTTGCCAAAAGAACTCTTTGAGAAACCTTCAAAAGGAATTAATATCGTGTTGAATTTTTTGCAAGATTGTCCAGAAATTCCGGAAAAGTACCTGCCACGGAATCGCCGCGATTTGCAAGCGACTAAACAGCAGGATCCTCGCAAAACGATTAAACCCAGGTGAGGAGTCGCTGGGCTGGCATAATCGCGGTTAGCTGTCGGAGGAAGGTCGAGCATTAATAAACGCGTCGGAGAATTTTGACGGTGACCGTCTTAACTTTTTTTTTGCGCGTACGATGCAAATGAAAGGGTACGGCTTATTCCTTTCCTGTGCGAGATAGCCAAGTGATAATAAATGGCTTTCGAAGTAGCTGCCTAATTACCTTCACCATGGCCTGTGCAGGTAAGCAGTGATGCGGCCCCTGATATCGTGCAATTTTTTTTGTGCTCCACGACCGAGCTACCGGTTTTACAGCGTCCGTTGAGTTTAACTGCCTATTAATTAATACTCGACTATTAATCGTGAAAAATAGAAACCGGAGGACGCGCGCTGGAAATTATGATAATGGAAAAACTCGACCGGTTCGCTTGTTCGCGTTTCCATATCTCATTCGTTTCCGTGTTTCGCCGTTTGCTCGCAGTTTGCTTGCCTGCACTTTTTCACCACTGACGATGCTAATTCCTTCTGCGTCTTAACGCAAAAGTTAAGTTGTACAGGCTGACTTTCGTGTAAATTTGAAATGCAGTGCTTGCAAAGAAGAACATAAATGAGACAATGGATACAATTAACATCGGTGTACCGTAGGCTAGCAGTCGTGATTTAATTAACAAACGAACGGAACAATTTATTAAGAAATTAATTCTCCGATGACGTGCATATCGCGAGATTCCAACCAAGTTCCAAAGTATGTGATTTCTTCGTTTCCCCCTACATTAATTAAAGGCTAAGCTAATGAAATAACACAGCTCGATAAGGCATAGCATGGTTACCCACTTACGTCACTCGGAGTCTTTCCGCATCCATCATTTTCTTCGCCGCGTATCGCGCGGAACGGGCCTCGGTGATTTTTGCAGTCAATAACCGATTAGAGTTATCGGACCGTTTGCAACTTGTTCCGCGAAACAATGAACGGTGAAAGTTTCTCGAATCTCGATGCTCCGTGTTGTACGTTAATTCGAGTCAAATATTTATTCAGAACGTAACGGCAAATAATTCAACAACGACGTCAAAAAATTCCTGTGACCTTTGCTCCTTTCACGTAATTATTATCTTCGACTAATGTAATTCTTTTGTGCAAAAGTTAGAATTTTTTACAAGTCCTGTTCCACGGAAACGATACACTCTGATAATATAGATATGACAGACAATTAAATAATAAAATAAGCTTCGCTACTGAAATCACAAATGACTTACACGCCTATCGTAATCGCCGAATCGAATATCAAACTTCTAAATCACTGCCAAAAAATCTAACATCAAAACAATCTCCATCCTCAAACCGTTGATAATGAAAATTAACTAATCTTAAGTCAGAAATTTCAAAAATTGAACTCAGCAAACAACTGGGAAGATACAATTCAAAATGGAACCCTCCAACGAAGTTAACAGTTGTCTCGTCATATACGACTAGCCCAGTGGTCGGCAAACTCATTAGTCAAAAGAGTCAAAAATCAGCAGCAGGACGTTTAAAATTGTTTTGAGCCAAATTTTTTTCAAGAACCTGTCAAGAACCATGTTTTTCGAAGTCGGTTTAAACTGGCTACTAAATATGAAATACAACCAGATATAATAATATCTATTAGATATAATAATAATAAATAAATCTTATTTATCGACAACATTTTTTGTGGCCGACTGGCCGAGCCGCACTTACGTCGCTAAAGAGCCGCATGCGTCTCGCGAGCCGCGATTTGCCGACCACTGAGCTAGCCCAAAACAACTGTTGAAATATCTCAACCCGAAAAGTACATAAATTACACCACTGTAATTATTATCACAATCAACATTCCAAAAAACACGAGTCCCTTTCATTGACCACTCGCAAAATACTTTCAAATCCAGCCAGCAATGCCACGAAACATCGGCGCACCGTCTCGTTCGAGCGAGCATCCACGAAGTCTGAAACGTTTAATTAATTCAAACGAACCTTCGGCCACGGAAAGTTCGAGTCGTGTAGGACGAGCGTTCAATGTATCATTAGGTAGTTATTGCGATCATCGACTGGAATGGCGTAGGCTGAAATCGTGGGCACACGTACGAATTCACGGACGATACGCCGAGTTTCGCCGGTGTTCGGGCGCATCCGTGCACGTTTCGGGGTGTTCGTATGCGCGTGTTTGAGCGTGTATGTAACCCTGATACACGTAGGTAAGCCATCCTGGCTTCATTCACGTCAGATGTGAGGCGACCGCGTCATTTATCTGCCAACCATTCGGGCTAACGATGCATTGCCGGTTTGTTGGCCGAAGTCGTGGCATTCCCCGTGTACTGCGGACGATGCCTCCGCGATTCTCGGCGACGCAACCCCCTGTGGATAGTAGTTTTAGGTGGCGAGGGATTTTTTTACGGGTTTTAATAACGTGTCGATTGCCGGGGGTTCCTTTTTGCGAGGAAGTTTGTGAATTGAGAGGACAGGCAGGGAAATTTCGGGGTGGTTTTAGGTTTGATCGTTCGAGGGTTGATTAAAGTAATGTTCTTAGGTGAGGAAATTTTCGGGTGGTATTAGGTGCTTTTTTTAGGGTGATTCCAATATTGCACTGATTCGAAGAGTGTTGAGGAGATTTTTAAAGTCTCAGTGCATAAATTGTACAGGGATTATTAACTGTTTAAAATAAGTAATAAAATCCATCTAAAATGTGAGATGCGAGAAAGAGAGAAAGAAAGAAAGAATGGTCCTTATAAGAGTGCGTAGAATGAATGCTGGGTGCTAGCGTTTGTTTGTTTCGTAACGGCGAAGAGCTGCGGAGAAAAGCGATCAGTAAAGTAAGGTCGAAGACGACAGGCGAAAGGAGAAAATTACTTTTAATTACGTATTATATATTACTTAAATATACTTTTTGTATATCTTGGATTTCAATAAAACTCAATGTTTAAATTAAGATCCTACAAGGAGTTCTGTTGGGATGGCGGAGGATTGTGTCTAGCTGACGAGGGCTGGTTTTTGCGCGAAGAAAAGAAGGGAAGAAAAATAAATTTTCGGTACCGTAGGTGAACCAAAATAGTACCTAGCAGCTTCACGACGACGTGTTAAACGCGGCAAGATATTAATTAAGCGTTCGCCAAAGAAATTAGAATTAAGATCCTACAAAAATCTATATAAAATATAAAATAAGGTATCACATCTAATATATCAGCCGTATGACCTCAACGTCATCGTCATTCGGCAAAAGAGCGTCCAACAAACGCGAAGAATGCTCAATCAAAGCGATACAATTGAATGGACGAATCGTTTCAACACACCCAAGAAGATCTCGTCCTCCGGGCCGGCGATTAGTAATTTTACGCTGACTTTTTGCCAGGTCTCCGTTAAAATTTCGTAGACCCGCCGGACATTTAAGGTGCGTGCGAAATTTGGGAGTGGCATCGGGGCAACCGGTCGCGAGCTGGGAACGTAAGAGGGTGGAATCGCGCCCGGTCTTCCCCGACGTCGGAGGAGCCCACTCGTTTCCGGTACACGCGAAACTCTCATTAACTTTGACCACACGGTGTATACACTTTAAAATTGGCCGGCGTGCCTTCGAGCAGAAACGCGTTGTCTGTCGGTTTGACGCGAAAACGCGATTTTAAAGTGCGAAATGTCCCTCGCCGTTCTCACGGAAAGGAATTCGTGCACCGCGCCGATGATTCGATGTAATCGTCCCATGCAATTTGTATTCTATGGCACGTGCGTGCACCGGTGGCCAATGATAAAGTGAGATATTGAAATTATTATGGCAGTTTCCTCGTTTTACGAGGCGTAATTTGATTGACATCAATTCCATTCGCTCGTATCGCGGACATTCATTTTGTTCGCGCTCCTCGAGTCGCGAGTTTAATTTCATGTAAGTGGCATTAATGCGCATTAATTATAGATAAGAACGGTCATCGAGATAATGCCGCGCGAGAATCGGTGAATTAACGAGCCGGGGAGCTGCTCCGAACGCGGGACGTTTATCGGATAAGCCGGGTGAAAATAGAAATATGGAATTGATTTTTTCCTTCACTGATTATCAACGAAAGTACTTTGAGATAGTGGGCATAAAAATTATCATTTCTAACTTTCATTCCTCCAAAGAAATTATATTCGTAAAAATATCAAAGCAGAATTGACAATCCTGCCGGTGAATCATATCCACCCCTATCGCCATCGCAACCACCCAAATTAAAAGTATCTAACCACACGCTTCCCCCTTCTCTAAGACTCCCAATTAAAACCAAACCTCGACCACCAGAAAAATCAATCTCCCCGAAAATCCGACGCACCATTCCCGAGAAAACCATAGCCGACGTCGTTTCCTCGAGGACCGCTTTTAATTTACCGTATCAAACCGTCGGATCTCGAGGTCGTCGAGGAGGAAACATCGGCGGTTCCACGGCGAATGAGCAGCCCAGCGGAGCGTCCTGACGTCGGTGGACCATCATCGTATCAATGCGGCTCAGATTGACAGTCCCGGCTATGATAAATGATATTTCCACCGGTGAACGTTCTCCCATCGTCCCTCTCCTCCGTCTGCGGAGCCCTCGTCCCTCCCGTGGCATCGCCAATCCAACGTGGAGCCACCCCTGCTGAGCTGGAATCGGGAAGAGGGTGGCTCGGACGATGCCGATCGCTTTGCCGAGACTCGCAGGACGGACGTGGAGAAGAGACTGCGAGGAGAGGTGAAGGATTTCCTCACGGTGAGAAGTAAACACGTTAGAGGAACCAATGGGAGATCGATAGTGGCCCGTGCCGTTTAAGCGCGGTGCCCTCTTTGTAGAAACTCTACGATGCTTCTTTATTTTCGAGAAGTTCGTCGAATAGAATTTTTTTCGGGCTTGTGTTTCATAATTTGATTCAATTTCACCGATTTACGATGGGGTGGCATGGTAGGATTCGTCGGGGATAATACTAGAACTACCTATGATGTCTGCTATATTTTCATATAGTGAATAAGTAGTTTGGAAAAAGAGAAATGAAGAGGTCAACAGGATGATCAATTATGTAATTTAGGTTTTATGAGATAGAAATGGAATATTTACCGAATGGTTCTTCTATCAGTTTGAGGAATTTTTCGAAAAAATTGTAAACCGGTCATTTTGATACCTTGGTAGTTTTACTGTCAAGTTTTATGGTTATTTTGCCTTGGATTTATAATACAATAGTGCTATCTTCGCAACGAGTGAAAGGGTTGGAAGGGAATACTGCAAAGAAATTCGTGAATTAAATTAGCTTCGAATCTTTGCGAAAGTTGAGTCAACATTTGGAGGATATTTGTCACACGCTAAGTGGGTCCGTTCTCCGCGAATAAATGCGATGGCGAAATTCGAAATATTCGCAGACGTCCACCGGACTCTGCTATTCTCCCGTGCTTTCTATTCCGCTTTCGGATCTCGTCTGATGGACGTAGCAACTGCGCGCGTAATTTAGTAACACGATCCTAGGGTTACCAATGGAATTTTAACAAAGATTAACATCTGTATCGCGGATTTGCGCGACACTCTAAGAGAACACCGCTATCGGAGACATATCGTGCTCATCGATAATTCAAATAATAATAATATGATTTTGTTACAAATGATAGACCTGATGACCAAGAAATTAACAAAATCTCTGAACTAGAAATGATCAGTAAAAAATCTCTCTCTCGTACAAATAAACTTTGGCTTACGACGGGCAAAAATATGCAAATTCGAAGTCAAAATCAACTGCTAAGAGGTCAAATCGTGCTCCGTCGACTCTTGCTAATATTTCCTAAATTATCATTTAATACATTATGGTCTAAATAACTCAGAATCCACATAAATTAGTAGATCCTAGACGAAACGACTATCAAATTCAAAGTCGAAAAAGGTACCTACTACAAAATCAAATAAATAAACTCCATAGCTATTCCAACGACTATAGGGATTCTATACTCTTCAAAATGTCTTTCAATTTCCTTCAAAATTCCTCGAAACATCACCTAAAAAATGTCAAAGTAAAAAGAAGGAGGAAAATGGCGAAAAACGGAGCAACACCAGTCGATAATAGCATTCCATTCCGAAACGCCGGCAAACTGGTCGAGGACGGTGGCGCGTGGATTTACCTTATTTAAATTCCAGATTCCCACGGGAGGAATTTAAGCTGGTTACTAGTCTCAAGTGTGCCAGCTTTCAACGTGTACTTCAAGGAGTCCGAACAGGCCGATTTTAGTACAATGCAAATCCCTCGGGAGTCTAAACAACAGGCGTGAGGTACTGGAAGCACCTCGGGACGACGAAGGAATTAGTCTTCGACTAATAACCGTCAATATTTACCCTTTCGATTCTAGAATGTCCAACGGGTCTCGGAGTTTTCCGGAAAGGCATACGGCGGGCATTGTGAGGAATATTTGTACCTGCACAAGGGACGGGAGGGACCATTAAATGGCACTCTTTATAGAGGGCAATTCGGGCGATCATTGTGAGAGGTAGATTTTTGGAAATTAATTACCGAAACACGTGCGAAGGTTGAGATGGGGAATTTCGGTGACCTGAAGGACAATAAAGCGATGACTTCGAAGTGTAAATATAATAATTTGTCGTCGAGAGTAAAGTTGCACGTGCAAACTAATTTACATTGATGTTTGACTGTTGTGTCTCAAATATTACGTAGTTTCAGAAATTAATGGGTGACTGTATTTTATTGAGTGGGTAGAATAATTTGAATTTAATTGTAGATTTAATATTGGTTTAATGGCTAAGAGATATTTCAGGAGTTGTTATAGATAAATGGTAATGTTACTACTTGGATTTAGAATTGTAAAATAGGTAGAATGATAGGAAAATTAATGGAAAGAATAGGAAAATGTTCCAGACTGTCGGGATGTCTTTTTTAGCACTACATTTCGGTACCTCTGACAGAAGATCGTCCTTTGACCGATTGCTCAGCAACTTTTCCGCTCCGCCCAGAAACGCCTGCCTGTTTCGCCCTTTCGGTGCCATTAGAATGCCGCGAGTATGGTCATGGACTTCCATTTTGAATTTTCCGACAATTTTGCAACGTTACGTCCCGAATATGCGAAAATAATTATATAAATTGTAGTAGCTCGGTTCAGCGACAATTCCGATTCGCTTCTAATTACCTTTTTCGCAAGGCTATGGACTACGGCTGAACGTTTCAAATTTCTCGTTATGGTCAACTACAGTCGGATAATTATAACAATTCGTTATAAGTTCATCTCAGCTTGGATAAATCCTATTTCACCCGAGCTCAAATTTTCAATTTGCTCGAACCGCAAAGAAAATGTCACCCGCTCTTTTGCTTCTATCGAAATAAAAATCTTTCCACGGCTCATTCCATCATTAATATTATTTCTGCAATTTCTATTTCAATTTAAATACCTCCATATAATAATACAAACATCCACCTAAACATACCATTGTATTCCAGCACCCTCAATCACCGCCACATAATTCTACCAGCACCTTCCATCCGAAAAGAGTTAAATCCCCAAATAAATCATTCATTTGGCGCTCGAATTTTATTTAAACGACCAAATCCGTCCAAACAGCCAAGGATTCAAAGTATAAGCGATAAAGTCAAACATTCGATTGGAAAATTCACCGGTAAACGATCCTGGCTCGCTAATAGACAGATCCGCAAAGTTGGCCGTTCTGCGCGCATCGCAAACAAAATATAAATCAGCCGAACAATAATATAATAGAGGCCGTCTGGCCCGATACTCCGATATTCCCAATTTTCCCAAATGGTTGCAAACGCCGCCCCTTGCCAGGGCTGAAAACTCCCCGGTGGAAGTGAGAAAGAGTCACCCTTCGGGAAGAAAGGTAAAAGGGGCCAAACGGGGCCCACATATGTTACCCACCCGAAGAGATGCCGCGCCATTTCACGCAACGGAGAGCCCCAATTTAATTTGTCGCACGAGCAAAAATTCCGTCTGAGTTCGACTTATTCCATCTGACTTCCACCCCTCTGCCGAAGTCGCGAATAAGTAGCTTCGAATTATAATTTCGAACGTATCGATGCTTACTACTACTGCGGGTGTTATATTTATTAAATATTCTGGATAAGTACTTTGGAGAAAGATAAATCAAGAAGTGGAAGAGCTGAAGAATTAAGTAATTTAGGTGTTATGAGATAGAAGTGGAATATTTGCTGCATGCCTCCCCTATCAATTTTTATTTAGGAGGTAAGAGGAGAAAATTTCCTTCTGTTTTATAATCTTGGTGATACGAGTAAATAAAGAAACTTAGAGAAAGTATTCCACAATTTCTTGTAAAATTGTAAGTATAATTTTCAGCGTTCCGTGATTCTGAAAGGAATAAGAACCACTGTTCTACATGATACAAACAAAGAAAACTAGGACAGTGATTTAAATTATTGAAACCGTATCCTACAAAAGGGTAAATTAATTCCTAACAGTTTAACTCGAATACTTAACTAAGGTACCGTCAGGCTAAATATTTACGCTACCCTCTTCGACTATATCCTCCAGACAGTAGCTAAGTGTGTCAACAAGGGCTGCAAAAAACCGCAAAAAATTCTAACAAACTCCGTTACGCTCCGAACCGTTGAAAATTGTTAAGAAAATTGCAAGGAGCCTCGGGAAAACAGGAGTTCCTCGGAATCGTCCGAAGCAACCCCCGGGTGAAAGTTTTACAGCCCCAAGGTGAGAATTTCCGTAACTCTGACCGCGCATCGTCACGTTTCGCCACGTTTTGCCTACCTGCCGTCGGAAAAAGGCACTGCTGACAACAGCTGGCAATAATTCCAGTTTACAGTCTTACAACGGGGGGAGGGTAAGATGTAAAAACGAGGAACGGCGGCACGGCTATGGCCGAGGAACAGCACCTTGGCAATCCACGGGGGTTAAACGGGGGGTGGGGATAGCGCGTGGGGAGGCGCGTGTCTCGAAGCCGGCTCGGCTGTTAAGGGACGCTGCTATTTACGAAGCAGGACTCATAAAATATAAAGAGCGAGCACTTCTGCCGCGATACGTCATCCCAGGTGTCGTTCAGGTAGTTCGCTTAATGCTATGTCTCGTCGTAAGCAAGAACCTGCTCCTTTTCGTTCCTCCTCCTGCAATCTTTTTCCACCGAGGATTCTGAGGGTAAAGTCGAAGGAGTCGCGCGATAAATATGTCGGAATTTTTTAGCCGTTCAATTAAGATCTTCGATCGGTGCGATTGAATGGTTGAGAACAGCACGTCTTTGCACGCGGAAAATACGTACGAATAGATTTCTTTGAATAAAGATTACACTGTTAACGCAAGAACTGTTACATCTATTATATTTGAATATACTGAATAAGTACTTTGGAAAAAGAGAAATGCAGAGGTCAAAAAGACCACCAATTGGATAATTCTGGTTTTATAAGTTAAAAATCGAATATTTACTGTATGGCTCGCCTATCAGTTTGGAGAATTTTTCGAAAAAATTGGGAACCGGTGATTTTGATAACTTGGTAGTTTTAGTGTTAATTGCCCTGTTTATTTCAAAAGTGACACAAGCCACTGTACCATAACGAACGCTGGATTTTTTCAACGACTATACGAAATTATTTATAATAAAAAAGTATAAGCATCCTGAAATAAGAAATATAACTAAATCTGCTCGACAGTGGTGATCGATATTTATAACACGTTAAAAGCAAACCCTTATCCCTTTCTAAATAAACGGCACAATTTTGCTACATGAATTTTTGGCATTTTCCAAGGAATAGGACTAATTGTAAGATCAGCAATTTTTGAAAGATACTTCGTAGACTGATTAATCAGAGGCAATTCTTGAACAGGCGAATGGAATCTGGGGTAGGAATACCTTAGATACTTCACACAGGTGTAAACAGTTAAGCCAGTAGCTCGACACAATTCGCAGTATTCTACTTCGCCGTTTCTTTCTCCATCGTTTTCCGGAACGAAACGAAACGAGAGGCTGTAGGGCCAGCGGAGAAAATGAAGTCAGTAGGTAAAATCATTTACGCCTGCGAAGAGAGTTCTCCAGCTTGGAACCCTCGCTTCCTTCCCACAAGTATCGCCCTTTGCGGATTATTATTTATTATCATCGTTCTGCGCTCGCACATATTCATTCTTACGCGATACACACGCTACAAACGCGAGTATATACGTACACAAACGGGACCAATTCCATGGCATTGTTTGGTATCGTTTGGCCGTCGATGTGTGAGAGGTCGAATCTCTCTATGGGGTGGTTCGTGTGCGTGTGCAGACGCGTGTCCATCCCGATCAGCCGTTCAGAGTCCCCGTAGGTTTGGTCACCGCGTCGAACGTATCATCAATCACGCTTCTCTTCCTTTCTTTTTTCCTCTTCTCTCTCTCCTGCGAGGTTACTTTACTATTTATAGTTTTGTCCGCAAGACCGTCCATTATCTTCGGTTAACGGTAATTGTTTCGTGGAGTCACTCTTTTAAGCGTAAACTCGATCATTAGCGGCACGCTGTCTTCTCGTACGGCACGTCTCGTTCGAGAGTAACGGAAGTTCCGTTTTGGCGGTTCCGGTTTCGGAGCGCCGCTATGGAAGGGTGCTGGGCACGATGGAGATTTGAAGGGTAAGAGGGTTCTGTTGAATTGTGGTTTTATAGATTTTGGGAGGTCGGGGAGTTGGAGAATATGGGATCTCGATTTTTATGGGGCATCTCTGGTACGTATTAAGTCTACAACCGCGAAAGAAATTTGAGGAAAATACCCCGAAACGGGTGAAAGGAATTATTTAAAGATATAAATTCAGCGCTGTATTAATATCGTCTCCATTGGCTCCATTGAATGCAAAGAAATACAAAAATAATTGCTACGAGAAATAATAATTTCTCAGTCGAAAATTCAATTAATCAAGCTTAGAAAATATTTTTATCTGATAATTCTAAACGATATCCTCCGGCCTCTTTGGCGAAAACGGTGTTAAAGTATTTAAAAAATAGAAAAAATTCTCGGAAACAGCTTCAGGAATTGCGTAAACGCCCAAAAGAAGAAATCTTTGGATAAGCATTTTCACGGGTGAATCGAATCGCGAGTATTCTGTCGGCGATGTTAAATGGTAGCGCTTCGAAAACCCGAGCCTACTTTCATAATTCTTTAGGTTTTCCGCGGCCCCTTCCTTCCTTTCCTCGGAAATGCGTCGAAACGAAAGTGGGATTAATGAAAATACAGAAGGTGAACGGGGGCAGAAGAGACGTGCTAAATGCACGTGTATAGAACAGGAAAAGAGGCGAGTGGGTTCAGCAGGGTTGATTAATCGTCGCCGGTCAGGGTTCTAGAAAGAGACGTCACTCGCAAGACTGCCTCCGTCTAGCTCTGCTACACACTTTGTTTACTTGCTCGAAATATCTATTTCAGGCTTCTTTCTCTTTCGTCTTCGTGTCGGAATAAATTATGATCGTCGCGTAAATTATGATCGATAGAATCTCACCGTCGGTGATTCTTCCTTTCTACCCCCGTCTTACGGGATTTCAATGGAACGTGATTCAAGTTTCGTGATAATCTTAATTCTACCTGTTACAATATATTTTCTCGATTCATTCGATTTCCTAATCTTCCTAAACTCCTGAAACTTCAAGAGACGGAACATCCACTCGACAACATCCCCGAATGACATCCTTCATTTCCAGGCGGAAAAACAACCCCTCAATTAGACTTTTATAATTGCTTTTATAATGACTATACTGCGGATGTTTATGCAAACTTAACGCCTTGCCCTGATGAGGAAAATGGAATAGGAAATTTTCAAGTTTTGCAAAACCTATCAAAGTGAATATATTAATGAGATGCAACGCGATAATATTATTCCTGTAATATTAATATTACTTTAAATTATATGATATTTCAAGAATCACTAATCAATTTTTATTTTAGCAATTAAATTCTGAATTATTGCGGAGGCAGCTGCAAAACAAACCGTAGGGAAAGGGGTTAATAAGAAAGAATCCAAGTAGAGGAGTCTTCCACTCGCTAAATGTTACAACATCTTGTATATCTATCTATTTATCCATATAAATAAAAAACGTAAATATACGTTTGCTCAAAATCTTAAATCTCCGAAAGTTCTTCACCGATTGCTTTGAAATTTTGACACAACCTTGCATTCGAATACCCGCGTGTTTTTATATACCTAATTATATACATGTCACACCTGTGAAAGGTAAAAACATGCTTTTTACCAGACTGATCCACAGTAACGCGTGACTAGGTATGCCCAGTATTATATAAATTTTCATATCACATGCGTTCCAAGTATTTCGGCCGTACTAAATTTCTCATAAATACATAAAAATCCGCAGTCCAATAATCACCTAGAACTAAAAATTGCATCCGTTAATTCAATCGATCGGATCAATCAATGGAAGCAAGATCGCAAATCGCGAAACTAGGAAGGACCTCTTCCAATCCGGTACCCCATCGCCGATAGGTCGTGCAGGACATATCTACGGGGGTAGGGAGGGGTTGCACACATGGCAACTTGGCATTGTGCGAGGTCGGGTGCAAGGGGATCCAATATGGGTTTTGTGTCAATAGCGTTAATAGTGGGAGGGGATTGCGGGACACGGGCCAGGATGGAAAATGCGAATGTACGAACGGGGGTGGCCTTAAGAGTGAATCAAAGGGCAGCTGATAGAAGCAAAGCTCCCCTGCGGTAGCTCGGCTACGACGGGAGGCGCTACGTCGAGCCGTACCCAAGGGTAGTTCGCCCCTTCCACCGTCGTCCCACTCACAACCACCACCACCACCTCCGCCCGAAGCCCTGTCCGCGTGGTACGGTAATAAACCGGTGAAAGTTTGCCGGGGTGCCCCTTTTTGGCACGCGTGGAACCCCCCAGGGTAGTGGCACGAACGGACACCCCAGGCTGGGCGTCGAAATCGTCACGGGGACAGAAATCGTTTCATTTCATTGTAAGTCGCCTCGCTGCCTACCTCGGGGCTTCGTGCTGCTTGTTCGAGGAACTTTTACCGAGTGAAATCTAAGCTGATTTAACATGGACGAGAAATTGTGAGTGGATTGCCGGAGTATCGTTGGTTTCTGTGCGTTCAGTGAGGAGATCGGTGAAGACGAAGGAAAAGTTTTGAATTCCGAGGCTACTGTAGTCGTGCGTTTGGAGTTTAAAGTTCATATATATCGTTTTCACGTCGGAGGAATCGTCGCTCTTTAATTTCATCAGGATGACGAGTTCAGCCTACTTTGCAAACAGCGAGGCGGATTACTGGCCGTATCCGTCGATTGGTGACCGTTCTTCCAACCAAGTTCCGTATCCTGATAACGCTTATCAGGCTGCTCATCAGCAGATTCATCCAACTTCATCCGATTATGCGTCCAGATCGGCTCAAGGACAATCGCCACCCTCGACTTTGCTGGAGACTCTTTTGCGACATGGAAAGGAGGCCATAGGGGATGGTTACGCAAATTCTGGCGGAAAACCCGTCAGTCCTCCCGGTCAGAGTGTATCTCATGTTTCTTGCCATACACCCCCATACACTCCGACCTCATCCTCGGACAGGATATCGCCACCGATCGGCGGATATTTGCCGGAAGAAAGAATTCAACGACCGGATGTCTGCGGTGGATATGCGCAAAGTTATCAGGGCTACACGCAGGCGCACTCGAGCACCGGCTGCGTGACGTCTATGATGACACCGACATCACCGACGGATTATGGGAACGTGCAACAGGGATATGGTTCTTATGCGAATAATAATAACAATGGGAAGCAGAGTCCGCACGAGGCGAACGAATATGTGGACGATCAGCCGCAGAGGCAGGTCGATTATCCGTGGATGAAGTCAAATTATGCTAATGGTTGGTAGAGTCTGTTATTATTTGCGACTTTCTATTGGATTTTAGGTGCAATTGCGTATTGGAAAATTTAGCACGCGTTTGTAATGATTGCTTGATTGTTTACAGTGATTTTATTAAGTGCGATAAATTAGAGATGGAGGGGGTATTTACTTTTAATGCTCGGTGTATTTGCTGAATTAGAATTTAAATTGTGCCTGCTATTCTCAAAGGAATAAATATTACTGAAATATTTTTAATTGTACGATGGAAAGCTGAATGTTTTTCTGGAAAATTACTGCGGAGCGTAGAACTTAAAATTTTTATTTCTTCCGTAGACACGAAATGGTTTTCACATTATTCTTCTTAATTGTTGAAACTTTGAGTAAAATTTCTCAAATGTACGATTCTTCCTGACTAAACTTTAACAAATTTTCCAGCGGACGCAAACGGCAGCGGACAAAAGCGCACCCGGCAAACGTACACCCGCTTTCAAACCCTCGAACTCGAGAAAGAGTTCCATTTCAATCGTTACCTCACCAGAAGAAGACGCATCGAAATAGCCCAGGCTCTTTGTCTAACCGAGCGACAGATCAAAATCTGGTTTCAGAATCGCCGAATGAAAGCGAAGAAAGACGGGAAGCTAAGCTACAATCCCCTGGAACTAAATTCCGACGATGTCTCAACGAACCAAGCCAGTCCTCCGATGGATAACCTTGCACTTCCTAATTCAACGGCTCCAACGACCACCATGATGCATCCGGGACAGAGTCTCGTTACTTCTCAACCATCTCCGACTCTCCAGGATCAACATCGCCTTCACGAAGCCTATCTAAGCTATCGTCATCATCAGCAACAACTGCCTGGCATTTACGACGGTCAGAATTATTTCGCAAAACAAAGCTACGGAAATCATACGGTAAAAGTTGAGCATCGTGTAGAGTCTTGAAGCTACTCGAAGGACATCCTCGCGTTTGAACTCAAAACATTGTAAATAACTGTCGATTCTCATTCTAGTAAGTTATAGAAGACTGTCTAATTTAATTATTTATAGGTATACCTATTAACGCATAATAATTAATAACTGACAATTGAGACGTAATTTTGCCGTAGCGTTTGGAATGTTAGATCGATGAGAAATCGAAGACTAGATTTTCAAATTTAGAGAATCGAAATGCCGATGATGTGTTAAAAATTAACGAACGAATAAACTAGTCAATCTTGGAGGAGAATGAGTGTAGGATTAAAATAAGGGTGGGTTTCGAGGGTGTGGAAGGAATTCGCGATACATTCCAGAGGATATCGAAGCTAATCGATAAGTAATCTCTCGAGGAGGGAAATAACGAAGAGGCCAGGACAAAGTTCGACCTTTACGGTGGTTCGTGAAGAGGGAATGTGCCGTGCTCGGCAAGATCTTGGGGCAGCTGACCCTGCAACCACCATGATTTATGGCCGAATGAGCTAAACAGCCGAGCATCCTGTAGTTCAGGTATCCGAAAGCTTGCGGCCCGTTCACGGCACATTTTCCTCGCAACTTCTACGGCAAGTAGTTCTCGGTTTTCGAGAGCAAGGACTTCACGAATTACTGCAAACGTCATTCTGAAAATATTTTGACGCGGATAGTGAGATTCATATTTCGTTGATTGATGACGAGCACTCGCCTTCGCGATTTCAACGTTTCACGGTTTCGTTCTGGAGATGTTTTGGTGAATTCTGCTTTTCTTCTTGGGCAGACGGCATTAGATTTGAAAGATTTTATATTGAAATGTATTAAATAAGTATTTTGGAAAAATAGGACTCTAAAGGTGGAAGAGTAATTAATAATTTGTATTTTATAAGATGGAAGTAGAATATCTACTCTATGGCACCACTATAAACTTGGAGAATATTTTTATAAAACGAAGAAAAGGTCATTTTGACTGCGTTTGTATTTTAGTGTTAAATTATATATTTCTCTCTATAAAAATAATGCCAAATATGAAAGACTCACTAAAGTTTACCAAATATCATACGATATGCCGAAAACTCGAACATCAAAAAATTCAATTTCACTAAATTCTACAAAAACTAATTTCATATTTAAAACTCTAAATACAATCAGAATAAAATAGACATCTAGAACAAAGGAATTTTCAAATCCGAGCAGAATTCACCAGGAAGTAAAGCTTTTAAAGACGGAACTCACGAGAGTCTTCCTCAGAAGCCTCATTCGGGCAAAATTAATTTCCAGATTCGGTAGATAATTAAAATTCGACGAAGCCTTCACGCATTGCGTGAAGGAGAGTTACGACGTGGGGAGTCTAAAAGTTAAGGGATGAAATAGAGTGGGGATTTGGGCAGCTGCGCCGTTCACACTATACAAGATGGCCGAAAGCGTGCCTCGGCGTGCACCAGCGTCCTTCTTCCATCGTTTTTTTCTATTTCTCTGGTATAATTTGCAAATAGAATTCCTTACTTCTCTAATTTAAGTTTGTGCCGTCGTGAACAACAAATTTGTGCTCGAACAGAAGTCATTTTGGGGCATCGTGTGCGCGTTCATCGAATCGCATCGATCACTGGAAACGAAATCGCTTTTGCGCGCGAAGAAATGTTTATTTTGTGGATTGTTCATTTTATTAATATTCCTCGAACTTTCTCTAAGACACTTTAATTGTGGTGATACGTGAAAATATGTGGGTGCTGCTGAATCTTTGCTAAAGAATGACAAAGTTGTTTCTCCACGTTGATATCGTCGATTTGGACGTTTTTAATTGATTGTAGAAAATCTGTACGTTAGTGTATATTGATAAGCGCATTTAATAATTTTATTATCGCGGGGGTGAAATTTTTTTAGAGTCGCGTATGGAGAAACACTGAATGTTCCTATTAGATCATAAGGTATTGTAAATATTTATAAGACTCTGAGAAAGTGATAAAAGGTTGCCAAATAAATGTTAGTTGAGCTACGATGAATCAGGAGAATTTTCTTGTAGCTCTAATTAGGATAATTGATATTTAGAGGATCAATGAGCGACAGATAGTCGCGATCATTAGGCTGAAATATATTTTTCCGATGGTACAATTTATAAGCTGCGTTTAGGTGAGACCCTAGTCGATTTAAGATAAATCTTGCAAAGTAATTTTATAATACTATATCTCACAACTGCGAATAAATTATTTGAAAAGTGTTATAGCTTGTTGTTCGGTAATGCGCAAAATTTCATTCTCTTTTGAACCCTTCGCCTACATTTTGAAATATCGTTTGCGAAAAAACTATCTATATTTCTACGATAAAAGAAATTATAAATTCCTCTAGAATATTCTAATTATAAAAAAATCACCTCGTTCTATATATTGGTAAACAAATACAACGCCACGTAGTTCCTTAACCCTTTGAATTAAAATTATTTTTCCAATCATGCATCAGGCATAAATAATTTCGTAACATATTCAACAGTTGATTATTCATTTTATTTTAATAACAGGAATAATTATAGGCACCGGGAAATATATTTATCTGAAGGTACGAGATCATTATTGAATTCCAATAAGCAAAACATTAATTACATGAGAAACCTGCGTCCAGTGTAGCTAGACATAGAAATGTAAAAGGTTCAAAGTACAAGTTCCATCAACAATTCGTCATCTACTATCCATATTCACTAATAGAAAAAAAAGCTAAATTCTATCTTCGAAAACTCATATTCCATAAAAATCGTCAACTTCCAAAGTCACCTCCCAGCAAATCCTCTCAATCCACGAAATAAACCATCCACTTTGCCTACAATTAACTAGAAAACTTAAGTCCAAGGACGAAGGAAATTCCAAATTAAAGAGCCATACAGAAACAAGCCGAAAAATCCTAACAAACCTCATGTTTCTCCGTTATCACGAAGATTCCTCGCATCTCAGACAGTCTGTAGCTCCCTTAAATATAGATTCCGCGCTCTTTCTTATGCAAACAGAAGGATCTATGGTGGAGGAGATGTGCCATTTGCGAAATGGTCGCAGACTCTCCGTCCGAAGGGTGGGGAGAGGAAAAAGGGGGTGGAATGGGGTGCTGAGAAAAGGTTTGTATGGCAGTGTGTAGGTAAACCTACATTGCAGAGCGCAACCCTGGGACGAACGCCGGCAGCGAGAGTGAACCCTCAGTTTGTAGGGGTTGGACGAAGAGGGCGAGGGTCGATATTGTGCTTGACAGATAGTTTCCCATAGCTCCGGCAATCCATCATGGCCGGCACGCGGATACGTATTGGTTTTTCTGCAACGCGTCTTAGCTGTGAACCTCGAATTGAATACGTATATATATATATTTTTTTCCTCTCTCTTAATCCAACCTACGTGGAATTTATGAGGTTCGCGGTATTTCTGTTCGAGGGGATGGTCCAGAGGTTGATTTAATTTTGGGGATTTGAATTAAAGAGCTTAATTGACGTTGCCTCGTTTTACTATCTTGGTATGGGGGATTATTACTTGGTTGTAAACTTTGAATTTAATAGATATGGAAATACTCTTTTTATTATTTCTTAATTTAGTATACGTAACATCTATGAAGTTCGTGGTGTTTCTGTTGCTAATGACACTAGAAGGTCAGGTAATTTTGGCAGTTTGAATTAAAGAATTTAATTAATAGTAGTTCATTTTACTCTTTCGGTATAGGAGATTGTTACTTGGTTGTAAACTTTGAATTTAATAGATATGTAAATATTCTTTTGACACTCTCTTCATTTAATATATGTGAAGTTTATACGGAGTATCCCCATGCTGGTTTCAGGTTGGGGGGATGCTACATAGGGAGATTTAATATTGGGAGTTTAGGTTAAAGAGTTAGATTAATATTGGTTTATTTCATTTCTTGCTGATAGGATTAATTTGGTAAATTCTTACGTGGGTGCAAGAATCACCTCTAGCTAATTATTCCTTAATTACTAGTTAATACAGCATAGTCTCGGTGGTTCGAACATGCATTTAAAACTAATGTAGATACGTAGATCCTGGGCGAAACGATTGCAGTAGCTAAAGCTGAAATAGAGAATAACTACAATTCGGGTGGTATCGAAAGGTCGAGGAAAATGAAACGTACGGTAGATCGAGCAAGGAGAAATGGACGCAAGGAGACTTCAAGGTGCCTACAATAGCCTCGGAGTCGTCTTAACACTCTGCTGTAGCGTAACGCATAAATAGAATTCTCTTTGAATGTAATCCTTGGAAGCAAAGGGGATTGAGAGTACATTTAACCCTCTCGCGACCGATACTGCGTCACTTTTTACTCGTTTGTAGAGGGTTAGCAGAGCTCAGTGTACTATATTTACACACTGATATTTAATTGCTGAAATTGTATAATTAACTAGAAAACATGTGCAAAAATAACAAATTCTCCTCACGTCGCGTACTCTCAATTTACAGTATTCGACGGATAGAAATCCTTCATAAATTAAAATAAAATTGTTATATTATATCGTAATACAACACTAACAAAGTCTCTCATCATCTCGGTGATGAGAGACTTTATTAGTGTTATATTACGATATAATACAGGGGAATAACAGTGCCCTAACTGTATTACCATAAACCGCAAGGGTGAATCTCTGGATTACACTCCAGACTGGGAATATGCCACATAATTACGAGTTAAAACTTAACAGATAATATTCAGCCGCTGGAATATCTTAAGAAACTGAAAGAAAATTATTTTATAATTGTAAGACTAATTAAATCTTTTTTCCTTAATGCCACACAACATTGCAGCACACCACAAGGGTGAGTGTCCGAATTATACTCCAGTCTGAGAATATGCCACATAATTACAAGGCAAGACAACACATAATATTCAATCTAGCTAATAAAAAATTATATGTCATAATTGTAAGGTTAATTAAATCTCCTTCCTCCAAGAATATGGAAAAATAGCGATAGCATATACCTCGCAACGTTACGATAGGCAAGGGCGAGTCTGCATTACACGTCACACCGGAAAAACGACGCATTAATGCAAGGCAACGGGTTAATTATCGAAATGCTCCGAATTCGGGCTACTCGGATGGGAAAGAAAATAAACAAAAGAGCCGCGCGTATCATCCCCGTGGGCGCGCGTGCAGCAACACGGAACGCGGCCCTCCGGCGCAAAGGTAACATATGAGAATCGTGACAGGCACAACCGCGACAAGATCTAAGTTAAAGCTCTTACTCCTAAACTTATTCATACGCCGCGACGCGTCATCAGTCTCGGCGGAACGTCCCGCGGGCGGAACGATACAAATAATCCGGGACGATTTGTTGCGGCCCCGATCGAAACCAAATATCAGCGACGATAATTACTCCGATGCACTCGTCCCGATCCGTCCACGTCGGAGAGAGGGCGGTCGAGTACTAGGGGGCATGCAAGAAGGAATAGAGAAAAAGAGGGAGGGGAGGGTAGAGAGAAAGAGAGGGAGATTTTTATGGGGGCCTGAGAGAGATACAGATAGCCAGATAGATAGATAAAGAGCGAGAGGCGGGCTAAGAGAGTTTGAGAGAGACAGACAGAGAGAGAAAGTGGAAGCAACGATAGAATCACCGAGAGGAAAAGAGAAACTTGCACGTAGCGTCAGAAATAGAGACCCAAAGAGTGAGACGTAGAACGTAGAAGGACAGAGTGCAAAACAGAGACCCAAACAGAGACGGAACGCGCGCGTCGAGCAACGAACCAAAGAGAAAGAGGAAACAACAAATAGAGTCAACCAGAGGACGCTATACAGAGGTTCCGTAACGGAAGGAGAGCGAGAGAGACGACGCAAAGTACAAGCCGAAAAGGAGCGAGAACGAGAGAGCGATAAGGGGGAAAGGCGGTGCATAAAGCATCCACCGAGTTGCAGAGAGAAGGGCATAACAGATACACGTGTCCTGGCGGCTCCGCTTTGCGACACGTGATTCATGGGGGTCTCGATACGTTTTTTACACCTGCGACGGCTTTATTAGAAATTCTAATAGGCCGAGGGAGGAGGAGGAAAGAGGAGGGACCGCGGCAAAGAGTGACACGCGGCCGCGAGGCAATGCTCCTCCGATCGGACCGAAATAGTCCGACCGTGTGTCCGACTTCTTCCACCGGATCCCTTCGATGCCTTTGGCTTTCATTACGTCAGTTCGAAATATACGGACGTCCTGACGTGATGACTTCGTTATCTCGCCTCGTCCTTCGAACGACGCGAGTGTAAACACGAGCGCGATTGACCGTCGAGTCTTTCGACCTCGCCCCAAACACGACACGGCACGGTACTGCGTCGCGTGATGTGACGTCACGCGAGACCAAAATTTTGGAAGTACGTTTCGACTTAAAATAATTGTTTTCTTACTTGGAAAGACTGAAGTGACGTTTTGAGTAGCATGTAGACTAAGCTGACATTTTGAGACGCACGAAGTGTGAAGACTTAGGAGATATACGATCCTCGGCGAGGAACACGAGTTTCTTAAAGTCTGCATAGTCGACCGAAGTTAATTCGGAGATACTCTGCGAAGCTGTGTTCTTGCTTTCAGGAAAGAAATGATCTCAGGAATCGCAGTCAAATTTCAGTTGATCGCAGGAAGATCGTAAATCGCGCACTACGTGTACGTACGAGTGTACAGACCGTACACGAGTTTCCGTCAATGTGACCTACCGTCGCGTCTATCATCGACGAAACCTCCGAGGTCCCGTCAATTGTCGATTTCGCAATCAAGATACGCAAAATTCCCGAAAGAAGGATCTATCTCCTTCACTTACATCCATCAGAATCAGCGTGCAGCGGAAAGAATCGAGAATCCGCAGCGAAGTCTGCGTTGCAGCCTCCGATGACGAATCTACGAACGTCCCAATGATGATCGCGTTTCGACGGTGTTTTGCAGGAAGGATGAACCGTGTCCGATTCACGATCGCTCGTCAAGTGCGCGAGCGCGAAGGAGGAATGACGAAGAGAGAAAGAGAGAAAGAGAGAGAGGCCTAGAACGGTAGAGAGCCGTAGGACAAATACCGTGTTCCGTAGTGGCGAATACCGAAGAGGAGCCACTGGCAGCGGTGGGGGACGGCGCACGTACACGCGTACACAGTAACGCGGCAGAACTTAAAGTGGAAGAGATAGCCAGCTTGGCGGCGCGTGGTGGGGATACGGGTCACGTGGTGGGGGGAATGGTGGGGGGAGAAGAGGCGGCCGAGGGCGGGCGCGCACGACAATTCACGAGGAACGGCCACGCTCGCCACATCTGGCGAGCGAGTACTATACTAGGGATGATCTTCCCGCCGGATGGGGCTTTTCGCCCTTCGAAAGGGCTCGAGAAAATGACGATTTTCGCGGGAACATCGTTCGAATACTATCAAAGTATTCTCGAGAGATTTAAGTACTCGTGAATTTCCATGAATTTCAGGATTTTAACGAGAAATGGAGGAACCCTCGGATGAAGGTCATATCGGTCAATTGGGAAAGTCGAAGGAAGGTGGAAAATAGGCGCGAAAATCGCGAGAAAGAAGGTCGAAATGCGGACTGTCTTATCCACAAGGAGAGAAGCGAGAAGAGCTCCGCCTCCTCGGCCGTCCCCTTCGCTCCGGAACCCCACCGTCCCGTCGCCACCCCGCGGTGCCCTCCTCCTCTCCCCCGCGAGCCGAGGCCGCAGTTTGACCAACTGGCTACTACGTCACACATGCTTCTGCTTGGAGCCGCCAACTCGCCGAAGGTTCTCCTCTCGAGCGGCTCTCTCGGTCGGTTCAGTGAGTTACGAGTTGCGTCCGGGTTCGCCGTACGTGCGATAACGGGGGCGTCGATCGAATCGCGATTGGGAGAGGATTTTCTAGCCTCGCGAGCGTCTCTCCTCTCCCCGTGTCTCTTTCTTTTTTTTCCGCTCCGGTGTTCCTCACCTACCCCCTCCCCGCCAACACCCCCTGCGGCTGTCTTTCTCGCTCACCCCGTCTCCTCGTTTCGCTCGTTCGGCTATGGGCAACAGGTTTGAATTTATGGGACAATAAAGAGTGCGGTGCGTAGTGCGCGTATTTCCTTCTCTCTTTCTCTCCGATCTCTCCGCTCACGGGCCTCTCGAGAACGAGCGCTACCGGCCTCGGCTCTTTCTCTCCCACGGAGGTGATTCCGTTCTATTCCGTTCCTCTCACCGTCGAGGGAGATTCAGAGAAAGACGAGGAGAGAGAGAAAGAGAGAGAGAGAGCGCGTGCGAGAACGAGTGGCGGAGACTATCAAACTCTCATAAAACTGTCAGCCGCGCGACCGGCGGGCTGACTTATGCGCGGCCCTTCTTCGTCCGCGGCAGCCGAGCCATCCGCTTTCGGGCCTAGCCTCGTCTCGCGGCTCCTTCTTGTCGCGCGATTCGATAGTCGACTCCTTTGCGACACCGCCGGCTCCGGAAGTGCAAGTAAATCGACATTCAGTGACTCGGCTCCCCGTCGTCGATTCCACCACGCTCGATCGCGGATCGAGCGCATCGAAGAGATCGAGGAAGATCTACCGAGGTGCGCGACGACGACAAGGTCGATCGCGCGGCGATAATCGGAAGAGGAACGCCGAGCGGAGGAGACGGAGAACCGGCGTAATTAGCGATCGGAAATCCCCGCTTCGTCCGGAAGGATAATACTCCGGCGAACGACCGCCTCTCTCCTCGGTCTCCCTCTCTCTTCGATCTTCTTTCTTCGCCACGAGGGTGTACGGTAGGGGGCGCGTGCGCGCGTTGCCCCCTCGCGGACGGCAAGCGGAAGACTGCTTCTTGGTGACGTCGCGGCTAGAAGGCCGCGGAGGAGAGACCGAGGGAGAGAAAAAGAGAGAGGGAGAGACACGGTGAGAGATCCTCCCCCCACCAGCAACGGCTCTCGGGGCTCCCGAATATCTCTCCATTAGCCCCCCTGACGGTGCCATCCCCTCTCCCTGGCCCCTCGGATTTCCTCTCTTTCTCGCGCACCCCTCTCGACGGCTCTTGTCACGTTGGGTAGCACGAGCAGCCAGGCAGACGAGCGAGCAGACGAGCGAGCGGCCGGCCAGGCAACCGAGGCAGACTGCCAGGCAAACCAGGCAAACCAGCCAGACACCGTCGGCAACACCACCGCGCGAATAGCGCAGCAGCAGCAGCAGCAGCATCGGCAAAGGCTACAGCAGCCACGCAGAGGCAGCGGAGTGCCGACGGAGACGCGAGGAAACGGGGTTGAAGAATCCTACGCCGGCGGAGAGACCAATCAAGGTTTGACGAACGACGGGGATTGGTCGAGGCGCTCCTCTGACACGCAGAGAGCGCGGGCACGTGACAAGCTACCGCACACACCGGGGCCTCCGTTGGATCGTGGCGAGGCCTTCAGTACGATACCAACCACCCTCCGCGCACGCAACAGGAACGGCCAACCGAGCCGCGGCATACGCTTCACCCCCTAATGCGGTGATATCGGTACTCCGGGGATACTCCTCGCGCCGCGACTTCTCCTTCTTCGGTCAACGCGATCCCCGATTAGTTCACTCTCGGTGCCGTGCCGTCGTGGAACCACTTCGGGTACACTGTACCTTCGACGACCGTCGCCGATATCGTCGAGCTTTTTTCGCGCGCCGTGACAATCGTCCGCGGTGGTTAATCGTCGTGGAAGAGTGCGCGACAAGTTCGCCTCATCAATGGGGCTACCAGATAAGCCGACTGTTACGCGCTACCGTACGTTGCATCCACGAGTTCTCCGTAGGTAATTGCGACTCGTGAAGTCGTAAAGAAGCGGAAGACAGTTTTATAGCCCAGGCCCACGTGGCCCCAGTAAACCTCGAGTCTCTCTCTCGCCTCGGCTCGACTCGACTTGGACTCTGGCGCGCCTCTGCCAGCCTGCCGGCACACGGGCGGCCTCTCTGCCTCTTTTTCTTCCACATTGGGCCCCCCTCGTTGCTCGTCCGATCGTTCGGGGGATCGTCCGAGGAGGCCCATCCGTGAAGACCGTGATATCGAAGGTGCGAAGGAGCAACGGTGATCGGGAATTAACGTGAACATTGGCCGAATCTTCGATTCCATCGAAGGAAAACGCGTGTGACGTGACCCTGTCCGGTCTTCGTTCCATCGTCGTCCCGAGTTACCGGACGGGATGACCTCGCGGCCCTGTACTTAACTGCGAGTACCCGCGAACATCCGGGTACCGCTTGCTCGTCCGTCCAACGAGTTCGCGAGCTCAGCGCGATCGGTGTTTTCGTGAATGTCGAGCCGCGAACGCGCGGAAAGATCGTTCGAGTGACGTCGACGCGGGGCGGAAGGTACGGGAAGGATGAGTTCCTATCAGTTCGTCAATTCGCTCGCGTCATGCTACGCGGGTCAACAGCCGCAACAGCAGCCGAGACCAGCGGCAAATTCGCCAGGCGAACCGATGCAAGCAGCTTCACCGGCGGGAGGAGATTACTACAATCCGAACGCGGCGGCGACGAGCTATCCGGCGCCTTGTTACTCGCCCCAGCAACACTATCCTCAGCATCCTTACGCGACACCGGCATCGGGGATGCAGCATACGGCGCCTACGGGCATGATAGACTACACTCAGCTGCAGCCGCAGCCGCGGCTCAGCGCAACGGCGACGTCGCAGCAACACGCTCTGCACGCGGCTCAGTCCCAGCATCATCCTCAACAGCATCATCCGCAGCCGCAGCTACATCAGGACCCGACGACGCCGTTGCTCCAGGCCGCATCGGCCCCATCGGCACCCTCCACCTCGAGCTGCAAGTATGCCGACTCGACGTCCTCGACCAGTGTCGCGTCTCCTCAGGATCTCACTACCTCGACCTCGAGAAACAGTCCGACGCCCTTGGTCTCGGCACCGGGCACGAGCAAGGCCGGATCCGGCTTGACCTCTCCGCCCGGAAGTTCCTCGAGGTCGTCCGTGGCGGCATCCGCGGCATCGCCTCCCGGTGGTAGCTCGAGGGGCGTAGCCGAGGGTAGCTCTACGTTGACCACCGCCTCCTCGGCATCATCGCCGGCATCTTCGACGTCCAGCACCTCCAGCACGGGCAACAATTCATCTAACAAGACAAGCACCAGTGGCAGCAATCCACCGCAGATTTACCCGTGGATGAAGAGGGTTCATATCGGTCAGAGTAAGTGTCCTTTGAATTTGTATTTCGTAGATGGAATAAGTATTGCGAGCGTGAGATCGTGAATCGTGGTTGCTCGGGATTTGCTCCGGTGGCGTTTTATGGCTGTAATTAGACGATAGTCGGGAAGACGGAGTTTGAGGGTCTTCAATTCTGCGACGAGTGGTCGACGATAATAGGCAATTTATTCAGGGTGCGAGAGTTGCGTTATTGCGTACGACGTTAGAATTTCAGAGCTCAATATCGTTTGTTCGTTAGAACTGTTATCGTACTTGCACGAAGAAATACCAGGAGAAAATTCTCTTTTCCAAGCAAGTTGTTGGTCGATCTCAACATTTCTGCGCGCAGGAGGCAAAATGTCTGTTGAAGGAAGAGTGAAAGGGTTACGCAACGTTTCTTCAATTCCCGTCGTCGGACGCACGTGCAAGATTCATTTTCATTTGCTTTGATCCTTCTCGATTCTACCCGACGAGGACAAATTAACGTTTCTTACGATCTTTGCTCCCTGCTCGTTGAAAATCAGCCCAAGTAGCAGCTCTTTTCAAGGACACTCTTCAAGTTTTCTCGATTCGCCCGGTTACTTCGAAAGATTCTCAGAAGTAACGGCAAATCCGTGGCTCCGTTCGGCAAAAATCCGTAAACCGGAAGTCGCACGTGTCGCGAGAAGGCGACGTAACGTACGAGATCTACGGTGTCACGGAGGGGAAAAGAAAGAAGGCATCGCCGAAAGTCAGGAGAAGTAATATTCGAAACGAGACGTTCCTTTAACGTCGTAAATCGTTGCGGGCATAGGCGATCGGTGATATTTCATAATGGTTGGTAACCAACGAAAGAAATATTGCCGGGCCGATGGAAGAGTCGAGTAAAACTCCCCGGTGATTTGTAGATTAGCGTATGGAAAATTTGTGCCAGTGTGTCATAAGTGGAATGCGGTATCGTGGCTTTTAATATTCGCGATTATTATTTCCGCCGCGCGAGGCCGCCGGTAAGAGATGCTAAATCATAGTTAAAATATTCCCGCGCCGATTATAAATTTCGATAGTCTTCAACGATAGCGATCTCCTCATCGTATATCACGTTCCACGGTTTTTAACCGGAAAGCCGCGACGGAATTAGCGGATTCTTCTTCACTTTTACGACAACTTTCGTAAGAATACTCACGTTGAAATACTTCTGCAAGGTCGACGTTAAGTTTCTCGCAAATGCTTTCGAGAATTGCCTCGTTTTCTTTTATATTTTTGGCCGAGACAAAGAGCAGATTGGAGAGAATAGAAAGGAGAGAGCTTTGCTATCGCATTAACGGAAGTACGGTCGATCATGGGCGATTATGATTCATAAATATTTCATTCCATCGCGAAATGGCTGACATGCAAGCTCGGCTAACGTCGTGCAGGAAAAATAATCGATGGGACACGTATGCGATACCTAAATGTAGCATGAAATTACGTAAACATAAGTCCGGAAGCTTCGCGGAAACATTTCTGCCTTGCGAAATAGCGTGATCGTCCGGTAGAATCCATTAGATTAATTTCGATAATGTAGAGAAGTTAAGAGGAATCACCCGGCGAAGCTCGCAAACTGATTGTTTATTTTTAACGCAAACTTCGATCGGAATGAGTCTTTGACGTTGGTACACTGTCGAGTGCACTTTGACCTTTGCTCTTGCACGAAATCTAACAAAACTCTCTTGAATCTGTTGCAACAATGTGGCAGGAAGTTCAATGTCAGTTTTTGGCGTGGCTGATACCGAAGTGAGTTAACTCTGGGCAGTAAATCTATTCGGTATCAAAGCGATATCCCTATCGACGAAAGTACCGTAGACAAAGTTAATATTTCTAATTCAGAATCCTCAACCATTAATACCTCCACTGCAACAATTATTTCACCTATCTAATTATCCAAAATGGCTAAAACAAAGAATAACAAGCACCACTCCACTCCCACCATTCATCCACACTCTCACACTCCTCGACGTCTCATCAACCACCGCCCCTCTGACCACAAACCCACCCGAAATTCAAACAAGTGCCATCAATCCCAAACCATAACCCGCGATCGTATCAAAATGATTAAAGAGTCCTTTCTTTTCAAACCTCAAACTTTCAATTCCACCCAAAAGAAATCCCCCCATCCACCTCGATTACATAACCACCGATGTCCACCTATCGAAGTCACATCCCCGAAATTCCCCAAAAGTTTCGCAGTTCGGCCGAAACGGGCCATAAAAATACGGAAACGAGATGTGGACAAATAGTTGAAGTCTCGTTGGAGAATAGGAAGGCAACGGAGAAGAGCGGGCAAGGGTTAGAGAGCATTCCGGGGTAGGAAGAAAAGAGGGGAAAGGTTTCGAGTAGGACAAGAGTAACACAGCGAGGACCAAGACTGGATCCACCTGCCCCCGTGGTTCAAAGAAGATAAGACAGCGAGCGCTGGTCGCGCTCACATTAGTCGCCCCGCGTGATTTACTGCGCGGCCAGTATGATTCAGTCAGCGGGGAATTTGACGAAGAATTAATGGTATTATGATATCGTGTGTAACTCTATGTATGTGCGCCCGGGCCATAAATCAGGCTGCATTGTAAGGCGCGGGGGGGCCTTTCCTTCGCTCTCTCCTCTCTCGCTCTTGGTACACTCTCTCCTTCTTTCTTTCTTTCGCTCTCTCCGTCGTTTCCTGCGTCTCCTCGTCTTCCTTCATCTCGGACCAGCTCTCCAGAGAAGGCCTTAGCCCGTTCGACCGGGCCTCCCAAACGGGATACCAAAACCAAAGAGGTCTTTCTTGCGGGCTTCGACTTGATATTCCTCTGTGTTGCTCTCGCGCCTCTTGAGGAAGCTTTTTCCTCGTTGTTTCGACGGTTCGGTGAGAGACTCTTGGATTTCGTGGGTGGTAGGATGATTTTGATGCGAGGTGAGACTCTAGGGTGGTTTTAGAGGTCATTCGGGGTGGATTGAGATCGTTTGATTGGGATGGTTAGGTGGTGGGGAAATATAAAGGAGAGAGTTTTGAATTTCGCGGGGGGGTTGAATGATTTTGATGCGAGGTGAGAAGCTAGGGAGGTTTTAGAGGTAATTGGGGTTAATTGGGATGGTTAGGTGGTGTACAAATGTAAAGAAGTTGGGGGGAGACTCTTGAAGATTGTTTAGTGCCGATGATGCTTAGGTGATTCGGGTTAGAGTGTGATAAAAGGAATGAAGATTTGCTTTTTTAAGTAGCGATGCCAGAATTTAGACAGTGCCGTCTTTGAAAAATTCATCTGTGACGAGTATGGATGATATAAAATTCACCATCGTAAAGTCTCGTCAAAAGACGAACTTCGTCGAAGCCACCGTTTCTGAGTTTTCCGTTCATAACGACCGAGCCGTTTCGCAGAATTCGCAACGAGATCAGGTACAGAGTGACCGTAAATCTCGAGGACTTTCAGGATGGTAGCTCGTCAAAGGGGTAATTGTACTTGCGATAATTATCCTAGACATTCTCGAGGCTCAGTGTCTTCTCTAAATGACCCTGAGAGCGAAGGTCTTCGTTGTCGTGCCGCCGTTCTCAGTGGCTCTCTGTTCGCAAAATGCGCCCTCGATTGCCACGACATTTTCGCCAGAATCCTCCTCAAGGTTTCCGACCTGTTCCCTCTCCCTTTACTTTCTGCAATAACGTACATTAATACTAGAACCACCAAGGCAGTCAAAACGTCTACCAACTTTTTCAAAAAAGTCTCCAAATTTCTTGGGCAGCCATACAGCAGATACACGACATCTATCTTATAAAACATAAATTACCGAATTCGTCATCTTTTTTGTCTCTTGATCTCCCTTTACCCAAAGTACTTATTCAGCATATCTAAATATAATAAATTTAACAAATACTCCACATCCATCTTACAAAACACAAATTACTGAATTCATAAACTTTTTCACCTCTTGATCTCCCTTCGTCCAAAGTACCTATCCAGCATATTTAAATATAATACATTTAACGCCAGTAGTTATAGTGCTAATGATCTCTATAAACACAAAAAGAACGTCCGCATCTTCATCGTACAATTTCCACAAAAAGAAGAAAGAACCAATCAACCCTATGTCCCATTACCTTCATTTTCCCTACCGAATTTCTCATACTTCCGGCGCAGCATCGCCATCTTGTCTCTTCATCGAGATCGCCGAAATTATCGCCAGCAATTCGATGCACTTTAATCGAAAATAATAATTGCGAGGTCGCTTATAATTACGGCCGTGTAATTGCCATCGTCGCGGACCAATTATGCGGTACCATAAGAGCGTACACACGCAAGAAGATACCTCTGTCGTGTGGACCAGCACCATAACCACCCTGGGGGCCCAGAATTTCAATTTAACCCATCGAACGGGAATTACACGTTTTCCTCCTCCCTCGGGTAAACAAGCACTCCGAGTGAATGGCGGCTTTCTTTCTTTTCTTTTTTTTTTCATCCGTCGCGCCGTGGCCTTACTGGCGCGTTTCTTAGCAGGAAGTGGATGCCCGCGAGAAGAGAACGTCGTCGACCGAAAAGGAAGCGGCACGGTAAGAAAATAGACAACTCGAATCTCCACCGTCGAAGGGGAAATAATTGATTCGTCAAGGATCGCGTTCAACAACACGATGGACGTAAGATTTAAGAGTACGCGCAGCCGTCGCGACGCTTTGAAAACGGGACGTCAATAGGTAAACCTTTCCAGTTGAAGATTTGAAGAAATAAACCGCTGCTGATCGCTCGCTCGGGCGTTTATGGGGAGAGACGAGGAGTATGGTAGTAGACGAGATCGTTAGATCGGTTGTGAGAATTTCAGGAACGTTCTTCCGACTCTTTTTTAGCTCGTGGTTGCGGAGTTGATGAAGAGTATCGAGAATTTTGGGGGGATTTGTTTTGTTGGCGCGACAATTTTATCTTTTGGTGGAAGAGACGGGAATTTTGTCAGTTTTAATTGTACGTAATTAGTCGATCTCTGTCGCGCTGTTTTCCGGCTAACGATGTCATTTGTCGTTTGGAGTTTGACGAAGTTGCAGAGGAATTTGCGACTGTTATTCGAGCAGGGTGAAGAAAGGGTGAACCTATCGATGTAGAGATTTCGTGGTATTTGCGAAACCTGTTAGGTCAAAGTATCGCTAATTTTTGTGCGCGAATTTTACTCGAGTTCCAATAACGTCCGATAATTGAGAATGTAAATATTGACGCAGATTCTCACACTCTCGAAAATCGCGTGTTGCTCGTCGAAATCGGCGAGAATTTCGGCGATTTTAATTGCCCGTAATAATTTAATTTCTGTCACGCAATCGCTAATTTAACGGTGCCATTTATCAAGAGAGAAAGATAAAACCACTTCGGCAACGTTTCGCAAACACGATATATCGAGGAATTTTTTTATTGTTACGCAATTTGATAAAATACGCGAAGTTAAGCCGCAAACTTTCTCGTTGCCTTAGATTCGACGGAAATTCCTTCTGTAAAGTACTCCTGACAGTTGCACAATAACTATTCGAAATTGCAACGTTTCTCATACAATTTCCGCCTTGATAAAAAGAAATGTCAGGGCAGACTATAGTAGCTACAGAATTAAAATCTAATTAGTAGAAAGCCCATGAAAAACCATAGCTCCTATACGAAACGGCCAGTAATTAACACTAGAACTACCAAACCAGTCAAAATGACTGGTACACAATTTTTTCCAAAAATGCTCCAAGTTCATATGAAAGTCATAGAATAAATATTTTACGTTCATCTCAAAAAACATTAATCACCAAATCGCTCACCTTTTCCGCCTCCTGGATTCCTCTTTTTTCAAAGTTCTTATTTAATATATCGAAATATCATAGATTTAACGCCGGTAGTTCTAGTGTTAATAAAAAAAACGCAAATCAAGAGAAGACCCTTCACAAAATCTCTACCATACGATCAACAAAAAATTATAAAATCCCCCTCAATATTCCTCGCCGAACTTGATAAAGTTAGTAGAACATAATCAGCAAATTTCCTCCCATCCCAGAATCAACGCTCTCATCAAACCTCCACCGCCATATTCTCGCACGCCGATGTATTAAGACATCGAAGATCTTCCCGCAAGAATAAAAAAGATAAAGACGCTTAAATCCACCGATTCGCGTATCGGAGAAACAAATCAGCCAGGATAATGCTTAACGATCGGTCTCTCGAGCCGACAATCGGCTTACATCTTCGCGTTTCCTTGGCTTACGCGCGCATAAGTAGCATCGTTACCAGCCGCGAAGAGAAACGGTCTATTTATAACGCTAACCTGCCTGTAAACGCTATGATAATCAGTCTCGCACGAAGTTATCGTCCGTCGAATAATCGCGTAATTATTTCCTCGCTGGATCGCCGTTTAACGGAGAAATAAGTCGAAGGGAGGAAGGACCGTTCGACGGGGGCTGATAGTGGTTGGCTAAGCGGAAGGTGGCTCTGCAGCCGTGGAAGGCATAATTACAGGCCGATCGGTCTCCCATAAATAAGGGCTCGTGCAATGGGATCTCGAGGGCGCCTGCTAAGATCGGTCTCTGCACCGACACCGATCGGTGGCAAGAAGTTGGTCCTCCTTTTTCCCCGTACAGCTGTGATCTTATTTTTCGTCTTCGTTGCCTGTTCTTTTCGATTTTGAGCATGTGTTTGTCTGCTTTTGCAATATTGATGATGCGGCTTTCCGTGATTATCTCGTTTTGCGACTTCGATGGTGCGCGATTTGTCTCTTAACACTAGATTTACGGAAGCCGTCAAATTGACGGGTCCCAATTTGTTTTATGAACATTTCTCAAATTTACAGAGAAGTTGTACAGTAGATATTTCACGTGTATTTTGTAATACCATAATTACTTAAAGAATTATCATCTTTGAAGCCTGACCCCTCTTTTTCCAACTTCTTTGTTTAATATATTGCAGTGTAATAGATTTCATGCCCGTAAATCTAGTGTTAATAAACATTTCTCAAATTCACAGAGAAGCAGTACAGTCGATATTTCAGCTGTATTTTATAATACCAAAATTACTTAATGAATTATCATCTTTGCCGGTTGATCCCTGTTTTGCAAAGACCTTACTTAATATATTGCAGTGCAGTAGATTTCACGCCCATAAATCTAGTGTTAATATCAATTTTGAAGATATTTCTTCGCGGATCTTTTTCTTTTTGAGGTCTCAGTGATGTGATTGTTAATGTCTATACCTTTTTGCGATTTTCGTGCAAACTGACTTACAGAGTTCTCCACTTTTTGCGAATTTGACGCTGTGTCCTTCAAGTCCCTTGCAACTCTGCCGCCCTGTCCTTCTTGGTCCCTCTGCTCCCCGTCTTAAAATTGCTCCTCCTCTTCATCTCGGTCGTTCCTCGCCCTCTTCTCGCTCGTGGTTCGTATTTGGTGAGTTTTCTTCTCCTCCCAGTGAATAGAGCTCTTTGAAATTTTGTAACAACGGCATGCTTCTTCTCCGCTCGCGTTCGAGGGGCACATCGGCGAGACTTTTAAATCTGATCTGCTCCCTTTGCTCGTTGGTCTCTTCATTGCACCGTATTGGATGATTCTTCGTCGAAAAGAACTTGTAAAACTTGATTTTAATAAAAAATAAGAATATTTTTGCAGCTAAAGCACTTCTCGCAAACCGTCGGCTTTCATTTTGTTTCATATTACTTTGTAAAAGGTAAATATAGGAGCTCCGATAATTCGAAGGCAAATTACGCGACCGGAATTAAACTACCGTAATAAGCGAGGCTGAATTTTAAATAAATAAAGCAGTCACTATAATCCATGGATGATTGCGACGATCCAATCAGCGCGCATTTCTTAAATAACAGCGTTCGATGAAATTGCAACGTTCGAAAGCGGCAGGGCGTAATGGCGGGTCTGTCGAGTGTTAGACATTTTCAACGAATTTACTTTATCAGTGTATACATTAACGAGTTTCAAATTAGTCTCGAACGGAATATTTTAATATTCGCGAAGCATAATTGCCGTCGATGTCGCCTGGATTTTTGCATAATTTTTGTCCACTTCATAATCGCATTCTGGGATTCTGGAAAGTACGAAAACAAATCTTAATTTTCAACGTCCACTTCCTCGTCGTATTTCGAGAGTGACTTTCAAGAATGTTTTTACCGAACTCTTACTAATTCTTCAGTTCTCAACTTTCTCTCTTTTCACTTTAATCTTCACTCTTTATTTCGTAGTCTGATATAGGAACAAAATCATGGACGCTGATTTTTAAATTATGAGTGAACAATATTATTAAATGTGTTATTTTGTACGTGTAACTTGGTTCAAAATCGGACGGCACTGCAACGTAATTCAATGTCGACGACAAAGACGCAACGGAGACGTAAGAAACTCGGAAACCGAAATAGACACTTCCGTCGGACTTTAATTTCAAACTGGCGGCTCGTGTTTCCCCAGGAAGGCTGTCCGTGCATTTCCTAAGGTCTCTCGAAACCACGATCACACTTTCTACAATTCAAACGAAAGAATACACCTAGAAGTCGAATCCCTCCACTTACAACCCTTTGGCAAAGATCTACAAATTTTTCTCTGTTCTAAAATTATTCTCAATTCCTTCAAACCCAAAACTCACCCCCTCGATATCTCCAAATTCAAAGATCACACAACTCACCCTACAAATCTTCAAAATTAATAGAGATACCCGCGCGGAATAACATCGAACGACGCACAAACGTGCAAAAAAGCATGTAAAACATTACCGAGCTCGAAAGAATCTTCCATGGAACTATTACAAGTAATAATAACGACGGGAGGCGCATTTTAGCGCGAGTACTTTTACGCGTTTACGATTACCATAGCTAATAGCCGAGACTAACCCCATAGAGGACGTCTCGCTCGAAAACTGGTTTTCCTGCTCGCATCGCGGCTTTCATTTTAGCAAGGAAAAAATCCACCCTTTCCTGTCCTTCCCTATTCCTTCCTCTCTTTCTCTGTCTCCGGCAACTATGCATTAATCAATCAGCGCAGTCCGGCAATACCTTGTCAAATATCTTGCTAGTTCCACGTTAAGTCTACTCGCGGTGCTTCGTTGGAGATAAGAGGGCCGGTGCTCTTATCATCGCTGGAATCGATCGTTCCTTTTCCCTCCCGTATGATCAACGATCGCATCGCGGTGCACACACGTCATCCGGTTATCGTGCCGATGATCGTTTCGCGCTTGCGATTCCACGAGTACTTAATTCTATCGGTTGATTTGCTTTCCTTTCGACCTCTCGCGTGCAAGTCGATGGTAATTCGATCGATTGTTCGAAGAATGGTGCTCGTTTTTGATCGCCGATCCGAATGACTTTACAGGGTGGCATCGGTCGACGAGGTTTCCATCGACGATCGGTTGGGTGGGTGCTAATTTTACGGTTATTCCGTTGCCGATGAAATTATTGAGCTTTGATTCAAGGCTGATCTCAATTCTTTATCCTATGATTTTTTTATGAGCCAGAAATAAAGAATTAAACAGCAAAAATATAGATGAATCGGTGACTCCCAGTGTGTGGTATTCTTCAACGTAATATTAACACATTGAAGACGGTATGTGATGAAAAGAATATAGTCTGAATCCCCGCATATTTTGTTGAAATTATAAAATAACACTGAATAATAATATATAACACTGAATTTAATATAACGGTTCTCTATTATTCGACTATATAATGCACATAGGTACCTTCATCACATGTTTGTTTCTAACGACAATTCTTCGTTGCAAAGTTTTATTTACTTATAATTGCAGTTTTTATACGATGTTGCTTGAAATTTCAAATAACGTGAATTAACGTCACCCGTCTCCAACGGTTGAAAAATAAAAAACGTGAATTCACGTCATCCGTCTTCAATGTGTTAAGTAGCGTGGAAGTAATTTTACTCGTGCTCTACTAATATTTTCAATTTGACATTTTTTGGGAAAACTTCAAAATTCCATTCCATTTACTGCGCCACGAGTGTCTTTCGGTATTATAAGACAAGGGGTTAAGATCAGATCAGAACATTTTTTGAGCTTCTTCTTTGGACAAACTAGTAACTCCTTTCCTCCGAATCAATTCCCTCGATAGTCATCCTCTCCCTGAACATTTTTTCTTTCAATCAAGCGGCAAAGTACTCTCGAAAATTCACTCCTCAATTTCAGCAAGAATCCAAACACCCCGAAAAAAATGGCCACATCAATCGTATAGGTTCGATCGCAATCGGTCATCCTGGAAAATGGTACGGTTGAAGGTCGTCGAATCCGTCGAGGCTCCCCGTTTCACGGAGGACCGGTACAAATCACTTATTAGGACATAAATTTTCATTGCAAGCAGCTAGTGCAAACGGGATGAGCCGATGGGGTAATGGATGTCTGCCGGGAGCGAAGTGGGCCGCCTGTTGCTGCGTGGCCCGCTCGCCACGGGGATCCTTGATCCTTATGCTCCTGCAGTCGCTCTTTCGGCCCGGCGAACCCCTCCCGGAGGAGGATTCCCACTCCTGAAAATTTACGAGCTCCCGCTGAATGGCTCGAGAACCTCGCCGGAATAGTACGCACGTTCTGCGGTTTTCCTTGCGACAAAAATACCGGAAAACCCCCGGATACAATGATCGCGGACACTCTGATGTCTTTGTCGTTGGTTACGTCCTTGTCCTTTTTTTTTTGATGCTCGATGAGATGTCTTTGTACGGGGTTGAAGACTCTTTCGAGTATTTTTTTCGTGCTGCTTTATGGTTTTGGTGATTTTGAGGAGAAAATTGTTATTGTTGGTGTTGAAGTGCAACGATGTAACGTTCGACGACTATATGAGGAAGCGATAGCGGCGGCATTAAGGTTTGTTTATAAGAAAGCAGAGCCGCTCCTCGTGCTGTAGAGCTCCGTCCTCAGTTCCAAAGTCACAGCCGCAGAGAGCATTATTTTTTAAATTATATTTAAACCAGATTAAAATTATTATATCTTTGAATAAATAAAACCATTTTATAGAAAAATTCCATCAGTTGGGAGACGAGGGCGAGCTGGATTTGTCGTTTGGTAATTATTGTCGAATTGAATTATCTGGATTTGATGTCAACGCTTTCAGTAGGGCCTGGATTGTGTAGGAGGCTTTGATAAAGTAGCTGTAGAGATGAAAATATGTGGATCATTTAGTTGATTTTCTTGTGGATTATTTTAAAAGTTCCGATTTTACAAATCGATGCTGTGATATTGCGCAGCTTTATGCCCTCGTGTCAGGATGTGTATTAAGTAAGAAAGGAATGTTAAACTCGCGTCAAATCGCTTGCTTATCCGAACGGGACAAACGGTTCCCGAAAGGACGGACTTTCGCTCCCCTAAAAATTTATGGCCCACCGTTGAATGGAGGTCCATGCGTCTTGGGGTTTGATACGACACGAGTACCGGAACACCAGAACACAATGATTATTGCGGATACACGCGACGAATATTGACTCGAATATTTTGAACGTTTTAACGTGTCCTCGAGGCGTAACATCGTCTCTGATTGTACCTCGGTGTTATTTATACGAATTTTGCACCCTTCGTCCGTTAAAGCACCCCCTTTGAGAAGATCCTTTGAATTTTTAGTACCAAGTTTCCAATCGACCACGATACGGGGTGCATTGTATCAATTACTTTGATTGAAGCTCAAATAAATATCTCCTAGGACCTATAATTCTAGAAGAATTCTGAAACAATGAGATTATCCTATGCTGACAAGTGATAATTTCAGAAAAATCTGCTAGAATCGATGGAGATTTAAATTTAGCTGCCCTAACTTCAATTCCGAGTCTTTAACTCTTTAAAAACCAAATTAAATTTCATACCATGCGTCTTCTATCTTTCTAATTGTAAGCTCAGAAATTAAGGCAAAATCGTCGCAACCATAAAACGTTAAATAACGGACAACCCTTAAACCACTTCACCCTGCGAAAATCGCCATAAAAAATACAAAACAGTGTAACACCGCGCGTCTTGTAATCTCTCTAATTGGAAGCTCAGAAATTACGGCAAAATCGTCGCAACGATTCGATTAGACAACAAACTCCAAAGTTCACGTAGACCATCTCGCTGTAACATCCGCGCACAGAGGCACGTCCCGTGGCCGTTGTAAATAAATCACGCGAGATGAACGGTTCTGCGGACTTACATCACCATTTTAAAATGTACGAGCCAACGTGTGGTGTTCTCTGATGTAATCGAACGGTCCGAGCCGATTTGCACGAGCCGCGCCGGAACTGGCTGGCCTAGGAAATTTACGAGGACGATCTCGGTCTCCGATTCTCGTCTTTGTTCTTTCCCTTTTGTCCATCGTATCGTCGGACCCCGTTCACCGTCGATTGATTAATCATCGAATTGCCGATCGGCCACCGTGTTGCGCGAAATTAATCGACGCTTTGATCGATTAACCGGCATGCTAAATATCGAGTCAGCTCCGAGGAGTATTTACATAAGCGATCGGTCACGCGCGACAACCGATGAATTCGTCGCCGACGTAAAGATGTTCATTTGCGTGTCAATTACACGTCATACTTCTCGTAAACGTCGCTTCGCTGTGGATATTACAGCGGCTCGTACATCACCCGCGGTAATTTCGTGCGTAATGTTGATAGTGTCGTTTAATGACGGTTCTTTGCAATTTTTGGCAATGATGTTAATTGCAGGGTGGTTGCTTCGGTTTGGGGGTTGTACGGTGGCTTATTTTGGCTTCTCGATTGGGCCTTGATTATGTTTGAGTTGGGTCCATGTTAGATCTAAACTAGCCGGTTTGGAAGGCAAATTGTTGATGAATAAATAAGAGCAACAGACTGTTGTACAGTTAAATGGCTAATTTTAATCATATATAAACTCGTAGGATCTGCAAAGGTTGATAATTGGCGCGCGAAAAGCTGAAGGATGAATCTTGAAAGGTGATTATCGTTAAGAGTCATTTTCACATAGTTTCACACACTTCGAATTGAAATTAGTGTGCTGTTTAAATAGTTATTTAGATATTTGAGAAATATGTATGTTGGACAATTTGATTGTGTATGAAGCAAATAGAAAATGGAGATGATTAATTAGTCTCGATAATTTTTCTTATCAATTCTCATAATTCGACAGCAATCGCCCCGACTACGTAGATATACGATTCGAAAGGGACACTTGGAACCGAAGTACGGGTATCAACCCTTAATTAGCCACGTGCGAAAAGTTGGTAATCGCATGGTGACTGCTGTTTTAAATTCTACTTTTACATCTTAATCATGTACCTCTGCTCGAACCGAATAATTTCCTTCTGTTCAACGTACACGCGATCCCTTTAATTGGTCAGCAGGCTTAACTAATTGCGAGAGGGTAAAAAATATTCAACAAGATAGCCCACTTATTTCCGATGTCAAAATAACGATTACATTTGCAATGCGGTAGAAATTTATTAATGAGAATTATTCATCGGACACCTTATTTGTCAGGCAATTAATTTACTTAAATTCGCAGGTATCTCGAGTAATTGCAAAATAGCAAGAAATATTTAAACATGCAATCAGGACATTTTAACGTGATTATTCTTCTTCGGAAGTATACTTGTACGATATGGGGGTGGATAAATGGAAGTCGTAGCTCTATGGCCACCATAATCTCTGAAGATTTCAGAACAGAAAAATTCTCCAACTACGATTGATACAGAGTTAAAGGCACTTCTAATCCATTTCTCCCAAATTATTAATTAATATACCATGGCCATCGTTTCGAGTCCTCCTAAAACTCCTAGATGAAATGACGAAATCGGTTAAAACCGGAATACAGAAAATCAACCACAACGATCCTGGATCAGAATAAGAACAATTTCCTCAAGCATTCAACCATGGAGTCCGTTTCACCCGGATCAGTTTCAAAAGCGTTCTAAGAGCGATATGAAAAGCTCGTGCACCAGTTAAAAGGTGTATCTTGTACTCCTCATTTAGCCGGAGTGATTTAACGCGTAGCCTGTCGGACAGAATTGATACCTCGTCTTATCTCTCGCGCTTGCAGCAACTTAGAAACGCGACTCGAAACGTATACAAATAATTCCTGAAAAATGGCCTTCCACCATCCCGATCGATGCTGTACAACGCGACTGCAAACCATGTCTAAACTAACACGTCAACGTGGAAACTCAATTAACCCTCGTAAGAAATATTACCCGGGAACGTCGCACGACCGATCGACGTCCCACAGGACGATATTTCGATATTGATTTACGGTCGTAAAAATCCATGAAACGTCCATCGAAGATTCAATTCCAATCGATGTTCGTCGGCAGACCTACCATCAAAGTTGCGGACGCGTTACAATGCAATCGTTTCATTATTTTTCTTTTGTTTCTCGCTACATCTACTACAATCATTTTCTCTAGAATTTACAGATTTATTGACTTACCTAATTATTAATAATTTAACGTTAACCCCTTGTCCTACGATTTATTTGGTAACTGTCTCTGCAATAATTCAGAATTAAATTGATAAAGTAAAAATGTAACGTAATATTAATATTATAGAAAGAATTTTATCGTGTCGCGTCGCACGGATATTTTCAATTTTTGATAGGTTTCGTCAGACATGATAATTTCCTCTCCAATTTACTGGATCACGATTGTAACTCGTTGTTGTAGGGCAAGGGGTTAAAACTACCGGCGTTACATCTATTATATTTAAACACACCGAGTGAGTACTTTGGAAAAACATAAATCAAGAGGTGAAAGCGATGATTAATTAAGTAATTTAGGTTTTATAAGATAGAAGTGGAATATTTGAGACGCTCAGAAGCCAATGCGATTCAGTCATTTTTTTTTCATACTTTCTGACTGCTGTAAATTTTAATAGAATAAACTTCATTCTATTAAAATTTACAAAAATCAGAAAATATGACAAAAATTGACTTAACCGCATTGGCTTCTGAGCGACTCATTTATTGCACCGCTTTCCTATCGATTTGGGGTAGTTTTCGAAAATATTGAGAGCTGATGATTTGTTACCGCCTTGGAAGTTTCAGCGTTAAGAAAAATCTTCCAAGGTGAGAGTTGAACCCGAGTCGACTAATTAACTGTCCTATCCTTTAACTCCGTGCTCACCATGACCTCAAACGTTCCGTTAACGTTGCCGGTAGTTAAAGCAAATGAGTTTATTCGATGCAATTCGTTAGCACCTACGTTCTATGATACGGCGCATTAACCGTGGGTGTAACAGTTTAGCAGTTTCAGCCCGTTGCCACGTGAATTTTCCATTTAAGCTTCTCGCGCGAGAGAACGTCGCTTGGACGTGAAAATCCCATTCCACCTTGGTGGAAACCCATGGCATAATTTACCGATTATGCATCAGGGCGTGCGCTCCTTGCGTGCGCGAGAAGATTTCTTTGTTCGGGCTACTTCCACGCCTCGGTTACTTAATTATTCGAATGTTTCAATCGAGTCGACGATATGCAAAGAGCTCTCGCCATGGCGAATGCACGCGCGGAACCACGCTCAGCTTACGACGTCCCTTTGCACGATTTTACGCGCCGACCATTTTCGTCTCTCTGCTCGTGACAATCGACAACTGAGAGAACAGATATGCAGGAAATTTTGCAAAGTAATTTATCGTTGTGGTGTTGAGTTGTTATATTATGCAGATTTGCCAGTGTACAGTAATGTTGTTCTTTCTTTTTTATCTTCTGGTGCGGTAATTTCGCCTAGAACGTATTATTTTAGGGGTTTTTCCAACCCCTATGGTTATGGTGTAGGTATCAAATTGGAAAAATTTTCTAAACGGTGAAGTTGAACTCTAGTCCACTGATTGTGAATCGGAGCATTTATATCCGCATCCATCATAGACATAATGATTAAATAATTATAAACAGTAGTTACGATAATGACGATCCCTCATGCTATAAAAGAGTAGATAAAACGCAGGAGAATTTTTCTCCATACGAAACGAAATCCTCTTTTCGTCAGGTTTTTCTGAATGAAACGTCAGTGCGTTCGCCACGAGGGCAATAATATCCGCGGATCTATGGTCGTTTGCAGAAGAAACTGTGCCAAATGATGTCAGTCGTCTAGCATTTGCCAATTATCGAAACACCGGCATCAATTAAGCAGCATGGGTGTCTTTGTTTGTAGATCAAAGCGAATGGAGAGGAATTAAGTAGGAAACAGCTTTATTCCTCGAGCGATGCCATCGTGTAAAATATGTCCTGCTAAGTGCGTTTAGTAGAGGCGTTCCCGGCTTGCACTCAATGACCCAACACCATAAATAAATGCTTGCGCGAAGTTTACATACTGCCGCGAATTCTTCCGAGAGAACGCACTATTGGAATGATACTTTAAAATGTCACTTTATCGCGATGATTCCTCAAAAAGCATTTTCCAAATTTTGCGAAAATAGGACGTGTAGCACTCAACCCTTTGCCCATACGACTTCTTTTGTGACTTAATACTCAATAACTGAATTAATTGCTGAAATAACAATCTATCTAAGGTTTCTGATATAGCGTTTAACTTAACGCAATGTTCGTAGCATAGAAATAATTTGACCGTTTCGTGATACAGTGATATTTTTGATTTAATGGCTTTTGGGAAACTGCAAAATTTATATTCCATTTATTGAGTATCGAAAACAAAAAATGCGCGGTGCTGTGGGTCTTCTGCCGTATTTAGAGCTATAATGGAGATGGGTTAAATAACTAAAGTAACACTCGTGAATTTGTTAACACTCTGACGATATTGATATAATATTTCTGCAATTTACGCAAATTTCGCAATGCTAAACCCATCAGAACCTACAGCTTTAAGTAACTTCCGAATCTTCCCATCAATCCTTCAATATGGTCGCCGCGTCTTTATGAAGAAGTCTTCCAAAGCCTTAATAACGACACGTAAAATTCAACCACGATGAAAAAGCCTACTCAGAAACTGCCTCACAACCCCCGGAAAATTATTTAAAAATGTTATCCAATCAGGGATCAATTACAACTCCATCGAGCCCCCAACAAAAAGGACTCTCTTCGATATGAAAATACGCGGCACCGGAAATTCAAAAATTCACGGAGTAAAAGACGAGCCGAGTGAAAAGGTAGAGATTGGAATTAAGTATGGAACAGCTTCATTTGATGGGTGACACTCGGTGCGAAGAGTATTATGGTGGTATAGAGGCGGTCCCACGTACACCCCAGCGATCCGGGACCATAAATAAATGCTCGCGCGAGGCTTACCACCACGATCTCCACGGCGAGAGTCGAGCACCACCCGAGCAGGGTAAGCAGGAGGAACGCCATGGCCGATCAAAACCGACAGCCTCCTAAGAGGAACAAGCTAACCTAAAACATAGGTACTACATGATTCATAGAGGACGAGGCCGCATCGGCCGGCGAAGCACGAACGAGAGAAAGCAACGTAGGATGAAGAGGGAAGACGGAGAAAGAAACGCGTTTCCAATGATATTTATCTGCACCGCGTATGGCTGGCATGCAAAATAAGAAGCAGATGGCACTTGCAATCGAGAGACTCCTAACGGTTCCTGACAACTTCTGCGTACCAACGAAATATATCGCCGGGAGATTACGCAGGCTCGTTAAAACTTTTACTGTTATAAATACAAGAGGAAGTATATACAAGGATGAAATTAAAATTATATCAAGCTTTTCGGTAACGGGCTCAACGAGATAACTCGTCCGGATGTAACTCACAAAAGGAGTAACGATAATCCCCGATGGAAGATCGGAACGATGTTGAAGTCGCTGTTTTAAAGAGGCGATGTAAAAAAAAACAAACAACAAACCGCGGCATTAAACGGGATTAAGGCTAACGAAAAGACCGACGTTCGGTGCTCGTACTATGAAAATTATATACGCTGAACATTCTTGCGCTCGCCCCCGGTGGAAATAAATCGATCCACGCACACGACGCGTACTCGTTTGTGTGTTTTTGTTCGACCTTAGGCAGCTCGCATCACCGCGCCGCGGAGTACTCAGACACGTAGAGAGTCGCAGCTGACTGTATTGTTCCCACTGAAGGTAAGTCATTAATTTTACCGCACCGGGAACGCTACGTGGCTTCGAGAGAGTATTGGTCGTTGTAGCTCCGCGGGCACACACGCGCGGACATTTATAGAATGCCTGTATATAGCCACCTCCTTCGGGGAGAACGACGTGGTCACTCGAGCGATTATTGTCAATTAATAGTTCGGGAACGCTTGTCCGAAATTCTCGTGCGTTAACGAGCGCACGGGTTTCTTGGGAGGTTGAGGAGGGATGGTAACGTGGAGATAAGGAAGGGGGTAGGTTTTTTGGGATTGAGGAAGGTTGAATGTTTTTTGGTCTTCTGATTTTTGAGATACGAGGGTTTTGGACCATAGGGATACATGTTTGGATGAAACTGAGTAGAGAATGACGAAGAAGTTATACCTCGCAAAAATAGAGAAGTCCACTGGCCTGTTGTTTGTTCTGATTCGCCTGACGGATAGAGACGTCCCTCGTTCTGACGTCATTTTCCATTCTAACGCGTTATTGGCCGAAATAGCCGCACATTTGTTGCGTCGTCATGGGAACGACGAAAGAAGTGCTTTGGTTACGGTTGTCATTCGTCGATCTCAGGTTTCCAGGACCGACACGGTGGGGGTAGGAGGGCGAGCAAGGCTCTCCCCTTACCGCGAGACTTCTCTATTTTTGCGAGCTATAGGTAATGGGATTTCCACGTTCCAAGTGTCACGGAGAATTTGAATGTAGATGCATCGAACATCTAAAACATCAACGTCCGCAAGCAAGTACAAGTGAATGGGAGAAAAGTCTGGAAATTCAACAATTGCCAAACATGATTCGTGATTATCGAAAAAGCATCAAGTAGAAGGATACACGAGGATCGTCGAGAGGAAGATAATGCATTCGGAGGTTGTCCGTAGGTTGGAGTCGCGTGTGTCGAGCGATCGGACCGTTGCCTGATGGATGGAGACGCGTAGCCTCTATCCCCCATTCTTCCTCAATCCGACGACCCGTTCCATCGTCGTCTTTCCCCGTATACGACGTTCCACGTCCCCCATACCCCTTGGTCCCTCTCTTTTCATCCGTTCGTATAAAGTAACCCCTCGGCCACGACAGTTTCTTACGTATACACGAACTGTAAGGCTGCACGTGAATTCAATCGGAGGAGAGAAGGAGCGGAAGAGGTGAGACAAAGAGAAAAATAATACGTTATTCTCGATTCCATCGAGACGCGAGGATGAAGCCCGATGGGAAACGAGGAAGGGTCTCTAATTTTGGACGTACTATGATTTACCACGCTCTCACCGAAGGATTCCGGCAGATTAAAGAGAACAAAAATCATCGCGGACGTCGGTTTCATAAGAGGAATCTCCCTGACGTTCGACAGAGCCACTTGGAAGTAGGAGGTTTAATTTTAGACGATTTCCATGATTATGCGTATACATTCGAGTATACTTGTCTCGGGGAAGCTCCAACAAGTCGTGGGTTTAGGATCGATCGTGGAATTCTTTAAAGCCCCGACGAACATCTTGAATTTATGGCATTCTTTGATTATAAGCTCGATGTGCAAATGGCAACGTGTCCAATTTGTTGCCGCGGAGCGAACAGACAGTTTTGCTAGACTTTAAAATGTTTAAAAGACAGTCTCAAATGACTCTATGAAAATTGTTACACGCCTCGACGTAAACGAGAGACCAACGTCGTTTCTGCATCCAGTGTGCGCAAACGTTCAAGGTCATCGTGTCTTCTAAGCACGTACGTCAATATTCTATGCTCGTGCATGAAAGAAACGAAAGAAGAAGGACTGCTCCGCGACTTTCGTTGGCTGTCAGCGAGTACAAAGTGCAGAATGGAAAGAGGAAAGGGCGACGGGGAGGGGAACGGTGACGACGACGAGGCGTTAATTGAATTTGGGTTCGTGTGGATTATTGTGAAGCGTTTAAAGGCGGCCAGAAACAAACCTATTTGCGTCGGTGAGCTTTCTCGTGGAAGATAACAAATGATCCACGAGACGCCCGGCTTGCAAACTTCGGCATAAAAGCTTTCGACGAGAGAGAGAGAAAGAGAGGGGGCGAAAGAAAGAGAGACAGAGAGAAAGAACCCACCGTTCCATGCCTCTTCGTCTCTCTCTTTCTCCGAATCTCTTTGCTTCCTTCTTCGAACCCCCTAACGTACTTTCGTTCGTTTTCGTCGCCTTCGAATCGCCGAGCAAGCGCCCCCGCGTTTCCATCCCTTTCCCTTCCAATTCCCTTCTTTCCCTCCATTTCGAACCTTCCCCTCAAAACAGCTCGGTCGCGCTCGCTATTCAAATTGAAAAGCAATAGTTTTTGAATCAATTTATAACTGTCGCCGTGAACTCACCGCGGATGACCCAATTCGACGAATTCCCACCGCCTCCAAAAAGCGATACGCCCGACGATAGAGCTACGCCCGCCGTTAAGTCCCCGAATCGGAATTTCCTAACTCTGTACACGCGCAATCGGTTGAATTCCATTCTGGATCGTTCACAGTAGTCTCATCGAGACGAGAAAACTGAGAGCACCGCGTAATTAATAGGCCCCGCTTGAAAATGATTACTTTGCGCTTCGGGACGATTTATAACCAACAACTTTTCGCGGTGGCCGGAGCGTGTCAGCTGTTTATCAGTCGAAATAGATCCCTCGGCTTTACGACGAGGCCTCTAGGCGACAGATCGGAGAGGTTGGACGTGCGGTAACAGGTGGATCGTACCTACCCTACAGCCCCGATCATCCTAGCATCTTCCTCTCCTCTTACCTACTTGTCGTCGTCGTCGTCTTCGTTGTCGTCGTTGGTGCCGTCTTCCTCGTCGTGGAATGTCGACAGGTCGTTGATTTTGTTGCCCGGCACCGATCTTTGGCCGGCGATTGGCCGCCAGCTGCGAAAGTACGGAAAGGTCACAAATCAGCCGGGATGGAGGCTGAATGACGCAAAACACGCTTAGATAAATTTAAATTGCGCATGGATTGCCGCGTTTACCGCTACCGGCGTGTACTTATACACGGCGAACTACTCTGCACGATTTTGGCGAAAGTTCGTGGGCGCCACTGGCGAGTGACACTGGCCGTTAGCCAGACGGCGGACGCGTTACGTTCGTCTCGCTACGATTCTATCGTCGGATATGCTTCTCTGGCCGCGGAGAGTCCGAGGAAGAGAGGCGTTCCGTTGCGTAAAAAACTGACGGAGGTCGTTTTATTATTGCGAGGAAAAATAATTGATACTTTTGAGCGTTTTGTCGCGAAGTTTGCTTATCTTTGGCCACCGCGTTTGACGTTGATACTCGGCGATGGTAGGAAGAGTAATTTCGGTATCTTTGGAAACATCGCAATTTCTGTTTACGCTTATTTTTGTAGGATTGGCAATTTTTATATGTTGAGATTTTCGGATCTTTTCTTCCATAGAAGTCAGAATTCGTGCCAACGTGGGAATCAGAATGCAATAATTCACCGGAAGATTTTAACTGGCGAACGTTATAATCACCTCCACCCCTGTCGTATTCCATCGAGACCGTCTTTAAAGCAAACGCGACTGACAATTAACGAGAAACGAGGCTTTCGAAACTAAAAATAAGTCTCTCTCTAACTTTGACCGAACGATTTCCTTGTTCTATCGCGGTGGAAGTTAAAAGATAGAGAGTTGTATCAAAGGGAACACGAGCTACAAGGCCATCATTAGTAACGAAGGAACGGACCTGACGAGATAGAGGCGAAAGAAATAGAGAAGTAGAAGCTACGCGAAACTGTTAGCCGGAGCGTCCGAGTCGAGGAACAATGACAACTTTTAAGAGGCATTATCTCGTTGACCGGACCGTAGGATCTTGAGGCTTCGGACCACCTAGGCTTCAAAGATGCAATCGTAATTGCATAATAGGCACGATAAACTGGTCGGGTTATTTATGGGCCTCTTCTCTTCTTTTGTCGGCCGTGTCAATGAAGACCGAGATTTCTACCTTGCTCGATGTTTCGGCACAGTCGGCCAACGACATCATATCGTTTCGGGCGATATGCGGAATTTTAGATTAGTCGTTTAGCGATTGCGAATACTCCGATGGAGATAAAGATACTGTCGGATCTCCAAGAGAAAATGGCTTCCACTTTTTATCATCTTTCACTTTCTTTATGGGCGTTTTCTGTAGCGTTACTTTGAATTAAAAAAACAATTTAGAAATTCTCAGCCATTGCATTTAAAAAATTAGAAAATTGTTGGTACAATAAAAGTCTATGAATCTGTAGCGCCAGTTACAAGAACAGTTGATCTTTCAATCCAAGTTGGTACGAAGGGATGAAAGCACCCCTCGAAACCTCTGCAATTTTCCCTGGCGAGTCATTATTCACATTTTACAATTATCATCGGTGTATTTTCCCTCTTATCGCTCTCTCCGTCGCTGTAATCTCCAAGATCTAGCACGAGCGCTATCTCACTAAAAATATGACTGTCCCGAATGATGCAACGTGAAGTCGTGGCAGCTCGGATGACACTTTTAATGTTCCTCTCGCGTATGCGCTTTTTGATGCCTCCTTTTTTAACCTGACTTACGTTCGATTGAAAAAAGTGTACAGTGACAGGGTCCCCCGAAGGGGAAAGAAGAGAAAGAGAAAAAGAGAGCTGGTTCTTTAAACGCAAGGCTGATCGAGGCGGAGCGATGTCACATTCTTTTCGTTCGTTCCGCGCAGGCCGAGTGCCTTTAATGAAATGCAAAGTATTCCTTCCATCGGGCTTTCTTACGTTTATAAAGTCAAAGGTCCACGCTCGGAGGATTTTTCTCGCAGTTGAGGAACCTCGGCATTCGTTGCAGGTCATTTTCGTATTGCGTGGAGTCAAGGTCACCTTGAGTTTCTTCAGCTTGGCGAACGCGAGGAGAGAATTGCATGTTCTCTTTGAGGGGGATACTCAATCATTTATGGCTTTTTGCCGGGCGATTGTACGGTGTGAAGTTCGGATAATTGATTGGGTTAAATGAATATTTTCAAATATTTGATTATTCTTTCCTGTGGAGAAGAAATATATTTTTTGCGGCGATCTCATTCGGTAGACTTGGAATTTGCATTCGTAGAGTTACTGTCGGAGTGGAGGTGCAGCAATCAATCATTTAAGACGCGATGAAAATTCATTGCAGGTATTGTTAGTATTAATGTGCTGCTTCCTAAACGTTCCATTTGCAGTTTAATGTTTAGAATATGCACTTTCGAAATACCTTAACAGTTATTTGAATAGTACAGTCATTTATATTTGATACGTCTAAAAATATGCGGATATGTTCAATTTGCCAAAGATCCCACCCTTAGCATACCACGTGCCAATGATCAACCATTGCGAGGCTCACGGCTATACAAATAATTAAAATTCAACTATTCTTACAACCTCACACTGTTAAACAATATATTTCCAAACGTTAGAAGAGCCTTCGCTATACTTTTCATCGATCCTCAACTTCCTCCAAATTCTGTCTCAACTTCCTCCCCTTGATTTACTAAATCGACGTTTACAATGAGACCACTTAATTTTCTAAACTAACAATTAGAAAGAGGACCCTTAATTTTCCAAACTAACGTTTACAAAAGCACCACTTAATTTTTCAATCCAACATTTACAAAGAGCTTCCTAAATTCTCTAAACTAACGTTTAGAAAGCGATCACCATTTTCCAAACTAACATGTAGAAAGTGAACACATGATTTTCTAAACTCACGCGAACTTCCGAGCTTCAAAGTAAATAAGGAGGGTCCCAAAAAGTACGGTTAATTTCGCGTTATCATTAAACCCGCGAATTTCAAGATCCTCCATTACAGGCTTCGGAATTCCCCGATCGATCGGGCAGATGGAAAGGCCCCGATAAGCCTCATACTCGTGCTTGTATCAGATAACCACTTAGATATGTGCCAGGGGTTAGCGGTGGTAAGATTCTATATATATTTCCGTAGAACTCGCTCCCGACCGACATACTGGAACTACACGCACGGCCACAATCTCCTCTGCACTCTCGGAATGTGACACGGCGCGTTTTTCTAGCGTGGGATCTGATTTTGTTTTGGCTCGTAAATCGACTACCTCTGCTCGCCTCTCCTAACTCATACGCGTGAAATGCTTTTTGCTTCTGAGACTCGAAACTTTGATCCTTTAACCTCGTTCGAGGTAGGCGCCGATATGATCTGGCCTTTCTCGTTCTTTCGAACATCCGGCAAGTTGTCTTACATTTTTGTTTCCCGGGGAATTGTTTTGGGAGGAAGAAGATGCATGGGTTTCGATGGAACAGTGTCGCTGGAAATAATGGGACACAATTTTCTTTAAGGGGCTTGTTGAAACTTGAAGCGTCTGAAGGTTATGAAGAATTGGAAAATCATCTGCTAACAATCCCCCCTCAAATTCCCCCTTTCATCCTCCGTCGTGAATCAACCCGTTTAGTGACGACCGGAACGATTTATTTAATTAATTACAAATCTATTTCAATGTTCGTTGAAAATCGTAGGGCTGACATTTATTCAACATTGTTAGGAAAAATGAACAAGTTGGTTATTGATCGTCGACAGTAGTTAGACATAAAAAGTATCATCATTTGATCATAGTTTAACCCTTTCGATACCACTGGTGACTGTAGTCACCCGTCGAAATTTCAAACGAGGAATTAATTACTAGTTCATATTTTGTAATTAGATATTTTTAAATACCATAAGTTTTTAGTTTCCATATATTATATGCATTACAATTTCAATAAAGAAGTAATTATTTATATTACGCCACTAGCCAGGAAAAGTTATTCGTCCGCGCCGGGACTGCTTCGTACCGTGTTAGCAGACTCGCGGAAAAGTACTCCGTAGCGAAAGGATTAATGCAGAATAACGTAATATAAAGCATAAATTGTGTCTCAATAATTTGCAATAAAATTACTAAATATCATATGAGCAAACTAAATAATAATCCCATGACGATCCGCATTAGGATTGTTCGGCATTCGGCACTAAAAGGGTTAATATACCATATCCTGTGGTCCTGCACCAAAGAACGAAATGACCAGTTGAGACCAAAGAATACCGAAGCGAAGAAAAAGTAAGATGGAAAAAAAAAATAAAATACAGAGAGGCAGCACGGTCAGCATGGCGCATAGCTGTCGTTCTCCGGTGTTTCGTCCGAGGATCGTGGAATGAAAGACTGCGCTAAGCGCAGGGCCGTGTAGTGTCAGCCATCTCGGTGTCACCTCTGCGCCGTGTCTAGCGTTTTCGTTGCTCGCTCTTAATAGAACTCGCGCGAGCCTGTATTCGCACCGTGTTGCCTCTACTAAAACGTGTCACTGACTGCCTGCCAGTCCGCTCTGACTTCAGACTGACTGACAGACCCGGCTGGTTAAGCCTGACTAACGCGTCAACGGGATAACCTCGACTCGACCCCATGGCGCACGTTCGCCATGCCATGGATATCGCGATCGGTTTTCACTGGGTGTTCGATTCCACGATGAATGAAAATATTTCGTTGGCGAAGATGAGACTTTGAGGTTGCGCTGGGTGAAGATGGTGGGAGGGAGGATCTCGAGGGTGGAGAACGTGGAATGGCGGTGAGTTGGAGAACGGTCGGAGGATATTTGGATGGAGGATGGGATTTTGGGATTGAGATATCGTTCTGGATTTTGGTGGAAAGCTTGTGTTCGTAGAAATTGGCTTATTGGGCACAAATTGAGAAAGAATTTGAATGTATGTGGGTCTGTGGAGCTGGTACAGTTTGGTACCGTATCGGATGGGTCGAAGAAATTGTTTGGTTTGATGTAAAATGCAATTTTGCAAAAAATGCAGTGAACCTGTAATTTTGAACATTTTAGTTGTTAACCCTTTGAGGACCACGGAGGCATATATGCGGTCTGAGAAAAAATCGGATTATAGTTTCACGGTGCATGTATGCATGGTTAGAGTTGAAAAATTCAAATATAACCGCGGAAATATGATTACGCACATAGTATTTTATAATTTGTATAGATTAATAGCCTGAATTTCTGATAAAAATATGGTTTTTGATCGCCAAATAAATGATTATTTCGCAATGCTCAGAAAAGTCTCCGCCCACAAAGGGTTAACAAACACGGCACTGCATCCAATCGGTAAATGATCTCGTAGCAGCCCTGCATCTACAATCTTTTTATCTTACCTCAAGAATAGCGAATGTTGGCCGTTGTATTTTTAAAAGATCGAAATAGTACGACACTTCTCCCTGATCGTAACGAATATCACGGCAGACGCGATACCAAACTGTCAGTCTGACTTGTCCGACTGACAAACCAGAGTCCGATCGTGAATGAGTAACAACAATAACCAGGTTAACCTTCCGCGACCCCGAAAACACCTTTCTAATCGATCACCTGGCCGATTAACCCGCCGCTTTTATTTCGTCATCGTCAGCTCTAACGAGGCGCTAATGATTTTAAGGCAATTTCGTAATCAGCCATGCTACTTGTTACGTGAAAATGATACAGAACGTTGGCAATAATTAATGATTGCTCGGATATGAAGATAGGAAGGATCTCGAGCGGGAAAAACTACCTGGGAAATTTTCAAGTTTTCACGCAGCGAATGGAATCACGAGAAACTCGTGGAAATGTTGGAATTTATTCTTAGAGTGCTTGTTATTTATTTATTTATTATGGAGTTAATATACTGTGGCAGAGTAATATGCAAAGAAAGATAAAAATTGTGGTGCGAAAATGAAGGAGTTCTTAATGAATCTCACGTTTGCAATCTAATTAGTAATGAACTTCGAGGAGTAGGAAGAAATAGCGATAATCACAAATCACGGTAAAACGGCATTTCATTTGCCATTTATTTCAAAGTTTCGCTGATTTATTAATTATGTGACGCTTAATGCTATTAGAGCGAAACATTGACAACGTATAATTACGCGATAACGTTATCCGTTTCATCGTTTCAGCGGATAAAACGAGGTAATTCCATTAGAAGTGTTTTCTCTGTGAAAAGCTTCACTTTTACAGCTACCATTTATATCAATTTTTCCATAAACATTTTTATATCGATGCAATATTTTTATTCCTGTCTCCGATATATTTTGCAATTAATATTCAGATATTTCATCGCATCTTCCGCAGCTTCGGAGCCTTTAATTAATTACAAATTCTCTTCAATCTCAAATTTACATTCAACAACCACAACCTACATTGAATTCCCACTAATTCTTGTACCAATCAATCGCCAAATACTCTTCGAATCAATTCGAATTAACCAATGCAAAGTTAAAGAAAAAAGCTGCCTCACCCGAACCTTCAATAATCGACTTTCATTCGCGTCGATCGAATCGAAGAAACCGGGCTACGGAGATCAGCATTTAAGATATGCCGTGGATTGCATGCGAAAAATAATCCTTTGCCTACTTTCACTCGATGCATCGACGTTGACAAGACGATACCCATGGAGATAATTAATCATCTTTCGAGTCGTAAAGAAAATACACCTTTACGCTCAGCGAATCGCCTCGCCTCTCTTCCCTCCCCACGTTCGATTTCTACGCAAAAATCGCGAGAACCGCCTCTATCTCCCGAACTCGGCCAATAATGAATCATTATCCACGATGTCATTTCGTTCATACCTTGCCGAACTTGAATGCGAATTTCGCGAACGCATTCAGGAACGCTCAAAGGACGCCTCAATTGCAGGAGACTGAACGCAGCGAGAGCGGAGAGCTTTGTTGCGAATCTTTAGCCGTGGCATTCTTTCAGCTTTACCCCGATGCGACGTCGACGAAACGCGAATAGTCATTAATCATCGGATGGGAAGATTCAGAAAAACCATCGACGACGTTCTCCTGCTCTACCGATGACTGTCCTCGGGATGTCGAGATTATACTTAATAGTTCGACGCGTGTTTACCACTCGCAACTAGGTGCGATTCTTTTTGCATCAACGCCGGCTCTTGTGTTCGTTACCGTACTTTCTTATTTTGAGGGGTTTTTTTCTACTTTAACTGTGACTTTGTGATGGAGTTAGACCAAAGTTGGGATTTTAGTCGATCCTTGAAATGTTAAGAGAGACTTTGTGTTTCTTGGTGAGCAATCACGGTGTAGTACCTTCGTTTAGACTTAGTAGCTTTTTTTTAAAGTCTCGATAAATAATTTCTTATCACAGCAATCCGGTTTATCCTTAGTAATCCCCTTCATCCCAAAGATACCAATTGACATAGAGGAACGCTCGCAAACGTTAGTAATTCCAAATAAATCACCAAGTTCTTCCTCTTCTTCAACCCCCAAACATCCAATCCCATCGTCCACTCCTTCATCAGGCGATGCTCCATCCTCAAAATGCCTCCTCTCTCAAGATTCATCCTGGACCCTCGGCGCGATAAAATCCGCAAAATCAAACACAGCCCCGTCGAAAACGATACTCGATCCTCACTCGTTGAAACTTCAACCGTCTACCGCATACACGGCAACGTAGGTTGTATCGACGTCAACGGGACAGAGATAGCAATTAATCACCAGAAAGGATCCATAGAGTTTACCATGAGGACGATCGGTACCCCCTGGATCCCCTCGTGGCCATGGCGGCCGTAGGTCGGCGCGCGTGCCAGTTTAGTTCGCGCGTTCGAGTGTCGTATAATAATGAGGGGAGCGAAAAAGGTATTCCGTTTGTCTGTCTACAAAACGGGTAGGTGTGTCGGATAAACGATATGCAGACCGAACGAGCCGCGTCCGGACGGACAGGCCGAGCACTATTTATTAAAAAGTCAGGACCGTGCGCGAGGCCTGGGACGTGCTACATCGGGAGGAAAGCGATAACGCTCGGACGAAGGGACCAGTCATTAAGCTTCGTTGGAACTTGGCCGCACGGTCTGCCCGTTCGTCCGCCTCGGTGAAAGCTCTCTCTTCGGACTCGTGAAAGCTCTCGGTCTTTCTCATTCTCTCGTTTCGCCATCTCTCACGCTCTCCGCGTCGACTCGCTCTGTTGCGCGAGAACGTTCGTCCGAAATGTCCGCGCGGACGTGGGAATGCGCGCCTCTGCCTCGCTGAATCTTTCTTCGTCGCTTGTCACGGGGGTGGCTTACTTTCACTGGATTTAACGTTTCACTTTTGAACTGCAATTTTTTTTGCAAACGTTTCGCCGATCTGGCGGGATTTCACGTTAATGTTTCGCCGAGGGGTGGAAGAATTGTTGGATGGAGATGGTGGATGAAATTTTCGAGAAGATTTGGAAGAGCTTGGAATTGAAAGATATCCGAGGTAGCGAGAGAGTCGAAAGAGTGATGATTCGAAAGAGCGAGACGGAAAATTAATTGACATTCGTGATTACCTTGACAGTCGAACGAGAAACTATTACGGTGCGTACGGTACAGTTAGGGGATGTAATTGATTGTAATATTTTTTCCTGCCCTTAAAAAGAATGCTGAGAAGGTTACCGTACGTTTCGGATCGATGAGCCGAGCAGGTGCGAGATGAGAGAGGGTCGTAGTTCCTCAACGTTGTTCCAGTATGACCGTAGGTGCGTCTCAATGCGGATATTAAAGAGTCGGCTCATTTGCAGCAATAATGAATATGCTATTAATAGCACAACGAGAACAGGGAGAGCCGGGAAGAGATCGTGCACAGACGGCAATACGCTCGTACGAATAGAAACGTGTCGGCGAAAAGATACACCTCGAAATTCTCACCCTTTCGATCTTCTCAATTTTACTACGATTTTCTGTACTCTTCGAATTTTGTAATCTTTAATAAAATTGCCAAGTGACTACTTTAAACTCCAAAGAAAACTTCATTGCGGTCTTTTGTTATTTTCAGACGCTATATTACGCAATTATTTATAAATAAGGACAAAGGTTTACCATCAAAACTGCCAAGGCTGTCGAAATGATCGATTGATAATTTTTTCTAAAAATTTCCCATGTTGATAGGGATGCCATGCAGTGAATATTTAATCTAATTAAACAAAAATTATTTAACTGAACATCTCTGTCACCACTTGGCAGAATATTCAAATATAACGTATAAAGCCGGTAGTTCCAGCGCTAAGATGCAATTAAGAATATAAACTATTTCCCCTTTCTATTTCGAGCCTTCAGAACTTCGACTCTGCTAATACTTTCCACAAATTCCCGAATACTTTTTAGTTCATTGCGCTCTTTGATACATTACACGATGATTTGTAAGAGAGTGCAAAGAGTGGATAGAACGAAAATGGCATCGGGAAAGTTTTCGCGCAAAATGGCACGGGTTTCGAGGAATCGAGGCCTCGTAGATGCTCATTCCCGACGTTGTTCAGCCGTTAACAGATAGTCACGGCTTTTGATGCGCGGATGAGGCCGGTGTAATAAGCGGAATATCGTAATAACAGTGTTGCAAAATTATTTATGGCACGAGCGCGCCGAGCAAATAGGTAAAACAGCTGCCAAGTGTCCAGTTCGCAGGCCAGTAGCAACGGCCGAAGCATTAACCACGACTCGTTGAAATAATTAACGAACTCGCGAAGCGTTGCACGCCGACCGCCAGCTATTATGCACCCTTAGATCCCTTTTTCCTCCCTCCCCTTTTCACCTTCCTCGGTCGCCGATTAAAAATTCTATCTTGATCTCGACTTGTACGAACAAATTGAATGAATATTAACAGCAATTTGTCTCGGAATTTTTCTACACTTTATGCACCTTGTCCTTCTAATAACTTTTTCCCCTTTTTCCTCCGATATTTTTTGTATTTATCTCGAACATTCGTGTCTCCTGTATTATCGAATATCATGAAAACAATATCTCTCTACTTCACAAACATCTAAAACCATAAACATACTCACATCCCACACCAAAAAAAGAGTATCCAATCGCCCACACCTGCACCGACAATCCACCCTCGTAAGTCCTCCACACCGCTTCAACATCCAACCCCAAACAATCATCCCCAAAATCAGCCAATTGTGTTCACCCCTCGTTAAACGACTCCGCTAACAATTAAAAATTTCAAATTCGCAGGCACGGTGAACGCGAACGGCGAGACGAAGCGACAGAGGACATCGTACACGAGGTATCAAACCCTCGAGCTCGAGAAGGAGTTCCACTTCAACCGCTACCTGACGAGGCGGCGTCGCATCGAGATAGCACATGCCCTCTGCCTGACGGAACGTCAAATAAAGATTTGGTTCCAGAATCGACGGATGAAGTGGAAAAAGGAGCACAAGATGGCAAGCATGAACATTGTGCCGTACCACATGTCGCCGTACGGCCACCCTTACCAGTTCGCGCCCCACCCAGGCCAGTTCGCACACTTGGCCACATAGGACGAGTTCTCGCCCGCCGAGCTCGGAGCACACGCTGTCCGGTTCCCCGGGATGTACGGCGAGCAGAACTTCTAAAAGGCTTTTTTGCACTTTCGGTGTCCGGACCGTGAAGCGCGGGGACTATTCTCGGCGTGAAGCGCGGGGACTATTCCCGGCGTGAAGCGGAAACGGAGAACCGGGGACACTTCACTTCCAGTAGGACACGCGGCGAGATCCATCGGAGATTCGTCGCGGGGTACCGACGATGCGGCGAGTCGTCGCGGACATTTCATGGGGTTGATTTTAAGGGAGTTGCCGAGAGGGGGTGTCGGGGGTTGAGTTTAAAGGGAATATTGACAGAGGGGTGTCGGGGTTGATTTTAACACGTTGAATGCCACCGGAATGTTGCTGGTTTCGTTGTTTTAAATAAAGTGAAAGTTTTTCTGGTAACCCTTTGAAGATGACGGACGCATATATGCGGTTTGAGAAAAAGTCGGTGCATCTTTACGCGGTTGGATTTGGAAAATGAAATATGATTACGCAAGTAGTAATTTACAACTTCTATACGTTAATGTCCTGATTTTCTGATAAAATGTTGGTTTTTGATGGTCAAGTAAATGATTATTTTTGAATATTCAAAAAAGTCTGCGTTTGCAAAGGGTCAATGCATTGTGTGCGGGTCACGTAAAAGTACGCTTTTCGGGAACTTTGCATAGGCCGTTTAAAAAATAGAGGTTAGTGGTATTAATCAGTTGGGTTTGAAAAGTTAAGTGTATTTTCAAATTTGCAGAGTAAACAGTTTGCAATTTATACTAATTTTTTGTAAAGTTTCCCGTTTCAGTCTCGACGAGGCGTCACGAAATCCCCGCAAACAATATGTTAAACTCACATTTTCACGAAGCAGGAACCTTAAAAGTAGAAATAGATTTACAAGCAGCAGGAATTTACCTTCTTAATGGCAATATTTAAATATCGAATATATTAGAAAATTCATAAATATTGCAGTTTAAAAGTTATATGAAATTTTATTTAATTGTGACCTCCATGACGTTCAACGTGTTAAGGGGGTTGTAAGGGGTGGGTGAGTGTGGATTTGGTTTAACTTTTCGCAGTTGGATGGTTTTCCATCGTCCGAGTGAAATTAACCCTTGCTGCTCGCTGCAAGTATCCAAGAGAGGCTTTTTCTGAACGAGGAGCAGCAACGGATGTGTATATTTTTTATTGTATCGATGTAAAGCTTGACAAGGGACTGCAAAGGGTTAAAAGCGTTAGATAGGGCTTGATTAGACAATTTCGTGTAATTGGGGTTCGGATAGGAAATGATTTTTAGATTGATTTTGATAAGTGTTTGGGGAAAGCACTTTGGCGAAACTGACACTTTGCTAAGGGATGATCGGAACAATATTATTCCCTTGTTAGGAGGAATATTAAAGATTAATATATAAAATACAAAGCAGACTAAAACACCTGCAATATTTCAAATTCGTTACCATCAAGTTACAATTCGATCCACAAAGTGTCAATCGCTTAAAGCGATTCCAACAGTTCCTTCGAGTTTCCTGCGCAGGAAGACACCCCTCTATCGTTACCAAGGAACTCTAAATATGAAAAGTTAGAAAATACTCTATTATAAAAGATGCAGCGACGATCCGCAATTACATCTCGTCGTCGGCCCGTGCAGACGGATCACTCCGTCACAATGGGACTATTCGAAGTTGAAGGGAAGCCAAAATTTTCTGCGACGCACGCCGTGCTCCCGATTAGATGGACCGGACGCGCTCCGAGGGGCCCTCGCGCGTGAAATTATAAAATACCTTACGTGAAAATGCGCGAACCGAGAGGCCGCCTCAGCGGGTGAGATAAAACCGAATCAGTAGTTCATAGGCGTTAGAAATTCGGCGGTCTAAAGTTAACTGATTGGTCAAAGGATCGTTCGATCAATTAATTATCTTCTCTGGCTGCGCACTGTTTCGCATCTCTGATCTTGAACGCCAACCCTATTATTCCTCCTTTCGACAGAGAGAAAGAAAACATGGAAAGAGAAAGGGGAAAAAAAACGATGAAAACGACAAGAGGTATGCTCTCATGTACTTACGTTCACTCGTTTCTTCGTCCCCCGTGCTTCTTCGCCCTCGACTTCTCTTCCTTCGTTCCGTTCGATCTATTCTCAAATATTGTACGTATTTATCGAAAGCAGAAGACGAAGAAGAGCCGAAGAACACGGGGGAGGAAGAATATTAACGAACGACCCGAATGCAATCTCTCCCTTGAAGGCATAGTTTCTATGTGCACGTTGAAGTCTCTATTTCATAGTACGTAAGGTGCCTATTAATACTCGACCGTTGTTCTCTGCCGTTGTTTCCTTCTCGCCGAACGATACGAATCTCTTGGAGGGAAGCGACGAGGAAAGAAAAAAAAGAATATGGCGAAGAAGTAAAAAAAAAAGAAGAAAACCACAGTCCAATCGATGCCGCACGAAAGTTCGTATAGTATTCTAATCTATAATCAAATTTATAGTCGCGCGAATCGTCGAGCTGACCGTGCATAGTATTCTATAGCGAATTAAGGAAGGAAGAAACAATGTGGGAAAAAATGTGAAACGGAAGAACAACGTCATTTTATTCGCGATGCAACCGCAAGAGGCGCGCGCGCAACGGTAAACGGTCGTTTGCAAAACGTTGTAACGTTATTTAAGGTGAAATCGTTCGGAAAATGTGTGTGCGTGAATGTGCGTGTATGTCTCGTCGAATACCGAATCCTCTCGTACGTTAAAATACTCGTATGACGTGTTCGCTGTAAAATTGCGAATGACTTTTCGTCGAAGCAGTCGTATTACGGATCGCGCCGGTTCAAAGAGGCAAAAGCGTGAAACTTCGACGATCTGTGTTTGCCCCGAGAGATCCGATACTCCTTCGTTTTATATATATATACACGTACATATATGTATAGATAAATATATAGATTATATTATATTTCCTCGCGCGAACGGCCCGAGTTCTCGCGCGTAGCGTACGACCGACTGGATTTGCAAGAAAATGTTAATAAGGAAACGGTGACCGGCCGAGGGCTCGGCCGAAACTCTCTTGTAAATAGTTTGCACCGTAATTGTAATCCATGTCTCCCTGGAACGGCCAATTGGCTGCGTTCCCGTCGACGATCCGTGTACGTATATATAGAATTTGTGCTGACATGGTCGCGCATTACGTTCTACCGAAGATACGTTGTTTAAAAACGAACTTTTAGTTGGAAATTGAAATGGACGTCGATCCGTCGAGCGTTGTTGAAAATTGTATAGTGCGGCTTTTAAATGGAGTGCTATGAGAAATCCCCTATCGTTTGGCTTTGGCCAATTAAATTTGCCTTAGGATCGTCAACCTTGTTTCTGGTTAATTCGTATGTGCATGGTACCAAATGGAGCCAGTTAAATTTAAAAACTATAAATCAGAAACTACTTCGTTCGTTGGTACCCTCTTTTCCATAAAATTACATTTCTTACACCTAAACGTGGATTATGCAATAGGCAACGTGAATGCAATTAAATTAAATACCTTGCGGTCACCAAATGTAGGAACAATTTGCAGAAAATAATTTGAAAAAGACACATAAGCATTCTGGATACCTATAGCCATCATTAACGAGCCGCACAGTACCTACTGTAATTCCTACGACTTCTATCCTCTTCGGTTAGCAACACTGCCATGATTTTCACAAAACTGATAGCAAAATTCCACAGAAAATGCCATGAACACAACAACAACAAAAAAATAACGACCGCGAAACACAATTCTCTTCGGCTCGAACGGAATACCTGACCAGAATTATTCGCGCGTAACGTGAAAACGAGGCGTCGTAGGAGCGTTCCGTGCGAATATAGAGAAAGAGTGAAAAAGAGAGAGAGAGAGAGAGAGAGAGAGAGAAATACGTAATAATATTTGCGAAGCAGCGTGTGCAATACGAGTGGGCAAAGCAGCGCGTGCGCGCCTGCTCACGCTCTTTAATCTCCCTGAAAATCGTTCCGCCAAGGAAAATCCCTCGTTGATACGAAGAAATCAACGAGGAACTACCATTGGCAGGTGTGTGTGCGTGTGCATGTGTGCATGTGTGTATGTGTGTATGTATAAATTAAATTAGATAATAGCAATCGGCGTGCGAGAGGAGCGAGAGAGAGAGAGAGAGAGAGCGCGCGCGCGCGGGCCCGCGTAATTGGTTATCTTGTGATACGAAAACTAAAAATACTAGCAGCCGCTCTGTCGCTTAGTAAGATGTCGTAATTGCGCAATACGCGAAGCAAATTCGGAAGAATACAGGGATCTAAGTATACTAAACGACGATTTAGGAAAGGAGGAGGGGCTAAATGGATTATGAGAAGTAAAAACTGAAAATTCGAGAGTCGATGAGATCGTTCTATGTAGGCTAATACTATCGAAATGTACATAGCTATTGAATATACGGCAACACGATAATTGAATGACGTTATTATTATTATTATTTCTATTAATTATTATCCGTACGAGGCGTTAACGAACGGATCGTCAATCACTTTATTTATCTAGCTTCTAAACGAAGAACAATCGGCATCCATCCGTGCCGCGGAAGTTTAAATCGAATCTATTCGTGGAAAGTATACTCAAAGTTTCTCGATAGACGGCGGACTCAAGCGTACCTTCGTTATCGCCTGGTACCCTATAGGGATATTTAAATAAAAGAATAGTGAGGATTATCATTATTAATTATTATTATTATTATTCTGATTATTGAAATTATTGATATTATTCACTATTATTATATTGAGAGTGAGTCTGTTGCTGACGACTTGGTCCAGTGTTAATATTGTATTTTATTTGTTTCGTTATTATTATTATTATTATTTTTTTTTGTTGTTTCACGCCGCGTGTCGTACAACACGTCTCGTACCTATGAATGGAGAGGGCGCGCAAGAAACGAATATCGCGAATTATTCGCGATCCCCGTGCGCCTCCGATGCGAAATGCACGTCGGCCCCGAAGAATGTGCGTCTACTTTTTCGTTCTCGCGGTTACACAAAGAAGACTTCTTTAAAACTTCGATTATTCGACTCGACTCGATCCGACTCGACTGGTCGTTCGTTCGTTTGTTCGTTCGTTCGTTCGTAAAACGCATCGCCGGGATGAGAAGGAATAGGAAATACTGGTGAAACCTCGACGGAAGGGTTGACGATTGATAGACGGATAGTGGGTGGTAGGAAGAGAAAAGAAATGAAACGAGGAAGAGGAAGAAGTTGAAGTAAAGATGGGGCGAATCTCTATTTACTACTCGTCGGTTGCGAAGGATGCGTTTCTCCAATTTAAATTAAGCTCAAGTATTACGTTCGACGTAGCGTACCACTCAAATGTTACTTCATTCCATGTAATATACATTAATAGTAAACTAAACTAAACTACCTACTTATTACAATCTACGTAACCTAGAGCACCGTACGTGTAAGGTCGTATAATAATTATATAATTTAAATTGTAATTATTAAATGGTATGACGTACAGAAAACAAAAGGAGAGGAGACTAATAATCCCAATCATTTTCTCTAGCGGAAACCTTGAGCGTTTGCGGCTTCACTTCCGGTCGTACTTGCGCGCAACGCTTCGGGGCATTCGAGGAGCGACTGTGATAATTGTCGGATAAAACACTTATCTCACATTTCTTTAAACTTGTTTCTTATTCTTTCAGGCCACTAAAAAATCAGACATCTATTTAAGGAAAAATAAGTGCAAGAAAATGCCACAGAAATTTGAAATTTCAAATCAACCGCCTGTTTCCTTTCCTTTCTGAATTACCCGCGCAGATCTAAATCGTTTTTCAGCACTTTATTCCGAGTATATCGTAGGACGAAATAAAAGATCTATTAATTCTCAACATTCGCCGCGTTCCGAAGAATCCTCGAAAGAAACAATCACCCTAATTGATTATCTCGCATAGTTCCAAGCTCGCAAACAATGCGCGCACGCGAAGGGGGGGGACAGCGATACAACCGAAATTATCGTTTTATTTATTAATAAACGACTGTTCACGCAGAGATACGTTTAATTTCCAATCGGCTCCACGTGTCGAGACGGACGGCGGTTAATTATAATTGAACGTCCGACAATCACGGCTATCGTCGTTCCATGAAAAGTCGATTTTCGTACGAATCGCCCGACGATAAACCGTGAATTTATGAATTGCCGGGTTAATCGTTCAACGGCAACGGCAACAAAGGATGCATCGCGTAAAAATGTTGTTAATTATGGCCGTTACATGGATAATTGTTATGCTTTCGATTGCCGATACCGGGGTCTTCGGGACGACGGTGTTGGTTTATCAATTGTTCGACGCTGACGCGATAACACGCGAGTCGAAAGATCGAGCGATGGCCACGAGGGGTTATCGGGAATCGGCCGAGGAGAGGATTTTTCTTGGCTACCGATTCGTTCGGCTGTGCTTCGTTTAATTACCTATTTTGCCGGCTACTTTATATGCCGGCGTCGTTAAGGCCAACGTCGAATATCGGGACGGGGAGGGATTTACCACGGGAATGGGCGAATTAGCGGCGATTATCGGTAACAGTCACGATCGTATCGGGTTTTATGGGATCGTGAAATAAGAGTTTCTTCTTCGTATATTGAAAGATAACGAGGCGGCAAATTACGGTAATATAATTGCTCTTAATAAGCCGACGATCGTTCTCTCGTAATCGATGTACACCGACTAACTTAATCTCGATCCACCATTGAAAAACATGTTTTCATCTCGGAATAATCGTTTTCTCTCGTTGCTTTATTAAATTGCGCGTTTGCTCGCGTTTTATTTTGCGCCTCGCGAATAAAATCACGACGGTTTTTTGTCGGTTTTGTGTGTCGACGAGGGCGGTAGCGCGATTGGACGATCATAGTCGTCGGAGCAGTCATCGATCGACGGATATCGAGTTGTGCGTTGAATTGGTTATTGATCAGTCCCTGGACGGATAGAGAAATACGAGACAGATTGTCGGTCGGATCGGATGGAATACTCTGCTTTTGAATGCTACCAACTGTCTCTAATGACGAAGGGAGATCGGTAGTTTCGACAAAGCCGATCGTCTCAAGAAAGACTCTGTTACTTTACGTTATTCAGAAATTGCAGCATCAATTAGTGTTATTGCATATGCAACAAAGTACCGGTACACAATCAAGGACAATCGTCAAGGGCGGAATAAGTCTACAGCGATACATGGACAAACCCTCGAACATCTGATGAAGATAGCACCAGCTAAACCTGTCAAACATTCGATTCTTTTTCTACAAACTTTCAACACTAACAATAATCAACGCAAGAAATAGCCAAGTCAACATTAAATATAAAGTAACCCACCGACAAAATCAAATCCCCCGAAATCCAATAAAGATGTCAAGCCTCCAACTCAAACACGTCTACAATTTCCTATATTTTCTACCGTTCATCATCAACAGCAGAGACAATGCTACATGTGCGACAATCCCAAGATCAATATTAGCCAATGAAGCCGATCGAAAGAACCCAAGTAGTCGGTCCAAAGAATTCGAAATCCATCGCGGCCGATTCGCCGCTGCTCGGTTCATTCGGGTTTCACGGTGACGTCGATAAGATCGCGTGACAACAGCGGGGGGTCGTGGGTGATAAAGCAGCCTCACGCCCTCGAAAACTACCGAAACAGACAGGAGTCATGTAACGAGGAGGCAAGAGAAGACAAGACTTAAAGCAAGTCACGATTCGTGCGCAAGACTCCCTCCGTGGCGGTCAGGTAGAGGAGAGTATGCTACCGACGATGACGGGGCAGATTGGATCTTCGGCTTCTCCAAGTCCCCGGCTCTCCCTCTCCCTCTCTCTTTCTCTCTCTCTCTCTTACGTTAGAGGCGTGCCACGGGACAACCGTGACTTTTGTTGTCCCGATCGTAACGATAGACCGTTACAAAATGAAGAGTAAACCAACTCGCCGGCGCCGACCCATTATCAATTCTTTCCGTTTCGTTCCGAGTCGCGCCGGCGGCCTTCCGCCTTCGAGTCGTCGACTTTTACTTCTTGCGGCTTCGACGCCTCTTGCGATTCCGTTCTTGCGGATTTCGATTGCAATGCGGAAGTCGGCGGAAATTTGGCGTTCACTGTTTCGCAGCTCTCAGATGGAGCGGAATATGCTTTTTTCAACGACGCACTCGCGGCAGCTGGCGGCGCGAAGGGTAGAAGAAAGAAATTTTGTGGATTTTCTGTAGCAATTGGCAATTTCTTCGCACACTGGCTGCAATTTGAGATTATAGGGTGGAAAATCTCTCTGCCAGCTTGTGAAAGAAGATACTTATCCGACTTAGAAATTTGCAGGTGCTGACATTGTAGCATCCCCGAAAATGCAAGTCTCCTGTACTATTAAAATCATTATTTTCGAGTTACACCTAAATTAACGCTAAACCTACCGTCGTCATGTCTATTCCATCTAAACACACAGAATAAGTGTTTAGAAAATGCTGGTCAATTAACTAACTCATCTTTTATAATATACAAGTGGAATATCGACTTCATTAATCCCCTGTCAATTTGGGGAATTTTTCGAGAAAATTCCAAACCGACCATTTTAACTGCCTCGGTGGTATGACCGTTAATTCAAAAAATTCAAGCTCTTTTGCAACACAGCGGAAGGAATTGACATTCTATTTGAAAATCTTGCAAAGCGTTCATCCGCAGCTATGGAAATCCTTGCGGAATATATTTAAGCAGTTTCGAAGGATTTTCCCGGTGTTTCATTCGCTCATCCGAAGAAAGGAAAACTCCTCCACAAGGAGAATTCGCGCGAACACCATAGGCACCGTATAAATACCTCTCGTCTGAGCCGGCAGTCACTCAGTCAGTCATTGATACCACCATGGGGTGATTAATGAAGAGTCAAGGTTCGGGATCGCAGCGGCGAGCCGGAGGGAGAGGACGATGCTCGAGGGAGGGCTGAGTGACATCGAGAGGAGAATATCGATACGGTGGGTTACGACGGAATAAATAGGTGCAAATTGTACGTAAAGTAAAGTCGCGATCAAAGGGAAACATTGTCGATGTAACCGGTCAGTCTACACTTTGTCGCATGCAAATACGTTGAGCTCGTATCACGTAATTTTTCTTCACTCTCTGACATTTATATCATTCCGATCGATAGCGACGAAGAGTTTTCCGTTTTGAGAAAATATCTCCTCCTTCGTGGATATTCCGCGGTTTCTCTATTTTATAGAAATTCCAAAAGGAATCGTTGCTGAGATGTTACGATCTTGAAGAGGACATAGATCGTTTTTATAGTAACTCATAATTTTGAGGCTTCGAATATCTGACTTTTAAGTTCGGTGAACTTTGACCATGTGAATTGCAGGATGAATATTGAGATTTTGTCGAAAAACTCGACTTATCTTGTTTTATCGAGTTGGGAATTTGAAATGCAAAAGCGTCAAATCCTGCATCGATTCACCCGACATTTATTTAAGAAGGAGACACTCTCGATACAATTACCGTCAGAATCCGTGAGAATAGTTATTTTGAAATCGTCCGCAGCAAACAACGCGTCGATGCTCGTTCGAGAACTAATGTCTTTTCTATTGCTTCATTCGTAAAGTACTGTAGGCATTCGTAAATGGCGCCCAGGGAGATCGCCCCAACCGCTGCCTTTACACGTTCCTCGACGGCGCTCCATCTCAGACCGTTGCCTCAGTGAATGCAAATCTTTTCTCAGCTCGGAGCTGTCACCGCCGGCATGCATAATTTTGATAGATGATCGAATCGATAGCGCCTCTCGTACAATGTATCGGGAAATTCTACGATCTACGAGCCATCGGGCGCGAAAGCCCACCTAGTTCGAAACGAAGCAGTGAAAGAGCGAGAGAGAGAGAGAGAGTATCATACAGGCGCCATTTACGATTTGCATAAAGTATGGAAAAGTCGCGTCTCGTTTTGAAAAGACGTAGGAAATTTTTCCAATCACACGGAAAGCCGAGCAAAAGGTGGATAAAGCGTCTTCTCCCGCTGTCTCTTCGAGTCGAGTGAGTGACAGGCGACGTAGGACCCAAGAAGAGACTTGGAAGAGAGAGCGGGCCCGTCCATCCACGTTTGTTCGTTCCGTTTGTTCGTCCGTGGCTAGCAGTCGTCGTCGTCGTCTTCGTCGTCGTCCTCTCGAGTCGCCCTGTCCACAAACGGAGCGGAGCAAGACTTCAGCACTTTTATGTACGGAGTCTGAATAACAAATCTGTCCAATTCACATGTCGACATCAAAGAAGATAATATAAACACTACATCGATACATCGTCTACAAAACCTTAATGTTTTATTAATGCGGCCTCCATCCTCGTCCCATACCACCATCGCCGCCACCACCGCCACCATCACCAGCGGCAGCGGCAGCATCGTCGCTATCACCGGAGCCCATGCCATTCCATCCCCGGCTACGAAGACCTCGTCTCTTCGTATTCGAGGGCAAGAAGAGGAGCCACCGAATGCTGCCGCTGCCGATGTTCCACGAGGAGTGCAAGGGTATCGCGCTATGGGGAATACCCTGCACGGGAGAACGGCCGAGAGCCTTCGATCCTTCTTTTCAACCTTTTTTTCCCCCCCTGGACTCCGCGGATACAAAACTACACACGCACGCGGCTTCGACGAAACGTTTTGATCGGCTGTCCGGGCATAATGCCGAGATTCTTGTCTTGACACCAGGATATCGTGCGCCGTGATCGCCAATGCGGGAACAAAAATCGGATATCGAACTTGCGCGACTTCTATGCCCCTTTCGCGCACTTTTTCACTCGCCGGGATTGCAGCCTGGGTTTGGATAGCGATGAGGGATTGATAGATCGGTTTGGACAGTTTTCTTGCGAGTGTCTATTGGTTATCGAGATGACTGGTGAGTGGGGATTTGTTTAAGTTGCGTTGGAATAAGAGCAACGGCGAATCCTAGCGCGCAAAGAGGGGAAACTGCAAAAACGCGTTAAGCTTACTTAAACGTGGTGGTCACTCTTTCTTAAGATACAATACTGTAAAGATCTGCTAATTATGCATTACACTGTGAAAGTTAAACTAAAGATAAACTGGCTACGTTTATTTAACTCTTTGAGGCACGGGAATTCATAAAATAAAATGACTCGTGTTGCACAGACAATTTTTTTTGGTTGAATAAAGTTGGTTTATATTTATTAACAAAGTTATAAATTTTATAAATATAAATATTATAAATTTATAAATTTTATACATTTTTATAAATATTATAAATTTTAGAGGTGGGACGCTTTTAATCCCGCCGTGCCTCAAAGAGTTAAGTAACCTTTTCCTACAAGTCGTATCTCTGTATGGAATCGATGATCGGTTGATTAGTAATTTTCTGGAAATTTCTTCCGTAGGTTTAGCGATCATGGATTTATTTTGAGAAGGTTTTTTAGGGCGTTTTTCGGATCGAGGTTGTTGCGCGTAGATAGCAAGCGGCTGGAAATTAGATCAGGCGGGTTGATTCGGTCGATAGAAATCGATTTCGAGCCTGTCGATGGCACGGGATGCTCGTGCACGATCGCAGTGCTTGCAATTGCGCCCGATGCCCCTAACGTGACTTCAATTTGTATGCAAATCTCTGCGAACCTGAAACGATTTGACCGAGTTACCCAATTTGGCAACGGGCCGCGATGGTAATCGGGACATGCTGATACATCGTGAATTTCAGCTGTATTTATTTGGCAATTTTAATATCGTTACGAGCGAGATATCGCGGCAATTTCGCAAACGCCGTCTCCCATCGTTCCGAACTCCTTCGCAAACTACTCCAAACACAGAGAACCATGATAGGTATAAAGTCGCGGTCTCCACCTCCAAAACGGTGAGGTCAATTTCACATTTCCAAACTGTAGAACACCTACTTCAATCGCAAACAAACCAGACTGACATCCGATCAATTCCCTGAACGACACCATGCACAAATTAACATCCATCGATCAGGCTATCGCGCGCGAACCTCTTCAAACACGAACAAGACGTCAAAGAGATCTAAAGATACTCGTTCTTCGCGCCATTACCTTAGCCAATCATTCCCACACGCAACAACTCGCATAAATTAACAACGATCCAACAAATTTCCCCACACTTCCTCGAAACATCGGTAAGCCGACACCAAACCAAGCGCAACCCATCGCAGCTCCCTCCGAGGGACTTGGTTTTTATCTCCCAACAACCGAGCGAGCGTTACGCACGAAATGCATAAGCGCAGCCCCGTGTAATTGTATGCAGGAATGCAGGCAAGGTAGCGAAGACAGGGTGTACGCTCTCCGTAGGGAGGTTTGAAATCGAGAAACGAAGATAGGAGCCTGAGAAAAGGGAGACCGATGGAATCGAGTGGGGGGGGGGAAGAGGAGAGATAGAGAGCCAAGGAGGAAGAGAGGGACGAGAGAGAGAAGAAACGATGGAAGGGAAGAAAACGAAGAGGAGCTCCGATCCGCTGCTGATGCGAGCGAAGCACCGAGGAGTGCTCCGAGAGAGAGCTGAGTGACAGCCTCGCCACGTACACGTGGGAGGCGAGCCCGCAACAAAGGAAAGACGATAGCCTTATGCAAATACCACCGATATCGCGAGCACTCCCGCGAGACACGCGGGATACTCGCTGATGAGTTGCAGAGCGTATGCAAGAACCCAACGGACCACGTTCTCCGTAAGGATTCGGTTTCTTGGATCGCGGAAAAATCACACGGAAAACGACAATGCCCTGGCGATTTGTCTTCGAGGGCCGGGGGAATGACGTCGAGAATGGGGGTACCTGCTTCGTTCTGGATCTTTCGTATTGAGAATTTGGTTTAACCCTTTTGCCGCGACTATCGTCGCTTTTTATCAAATATCATTCACGTAACGCAGGCGATTGTGGTCGCTCTCCAAAAATACGGTTTACGTAGGACAGAAGACTATAGTCGTTCTGCATAAAATACCATTCACATGCGACAGGCGACTATAATTGTTCTCCATAAAATACAATTGACATGCGACTATAGTCACTCTCCGTAAAATACCAATCAGATACGATGAGCGACTACAGTCGCTCTACAAAAAATAATTTGGACTTAAAGTTTAAGTGTTTCATTCACTGTAGCTTGTTCCTACCGAATGAGATAGCTCGGTGTATCTCGTTCAACGGGAGTGTCACGGCGAGAATGAAGCTCGTAGCGAAAGAGTTAAGCTCTGTTAACCATTTCGCAGCTAGCTACGAAGAAATCGACATGTACGAGACGACGTAGGTCGTCAAAAAATTGTTGGTTGTTCAAAAAATTTTCCATCGATGTTTCTAGATACTGATATTATTCAAAAAAGTGGATATCCTACAGCGAATATAACTAAGCTAATCTTTCCAGAATGTCACCCAAGAAAAACAGGTTCCCGGTGAAGAAAATCCAAAGGCAAGCAACCATTTCCAGCGCTCGGGTGGATCGTTTATGTTTAAGCTTTGACGCGGATTTGGTAGATAAGCGTATAATTGGGAATGCGAAGAAAGTAGTAGGTAGGGACATTGAGAGCTGCCAGGGGATGATTAATTCTCGTTGGAAAGCGCCAGACCCTTTGGAACTCGCTTGTAACTCGCCCCTTCCACCCGTCTTTTCCCATTCCACGCACCGAGGCCGTCCTCCCCTTCGTTCCTCGTACAACCGCCCCATTCCCTCGGAGAAACCCTCTTCGCCCTCCTGCCATGGCTCTTACCACCGGCAGACTTTCTCGTTTCGTTTGTTCTCCGCCCGTGTCATTCGTTATTACATCGTAGAAACTCGCGGATATTTGGAATTCCAAGTGACGTCTAAAGGCCGCCGGTGCTTTAACCGGGTAACTTGACTTCTTACCGCCGTGGAGGATCCCTCTGTCTACCCCTCGGTGCATGGCATTTCCTTTTATTGTTATAGTCTTTACAGCACGACGGGGATGGTCGATCTGCGGTTGGACGAATTGGGGAATTTTGCAATTGTTATTGCAGCATTTAATTTTGGAAGATCTACAAATTCGCTTCATTTAGGAGCCTTCTCGAAGTGTTCGAGAGCTTTTTGTAAACTTTGTTACATTGGTGATAAATATTCTTTTATCTGTCACGTTTAATTGAAAAAGAGGGCTGGTTTTGTAAAATATTCGCATTGAACCTACTACTATCCGATTCACAAGTTTGAGAAATGTTTAGAAACGGCAAAAACACCGGCAGCATTACAAATATCACCTCTACATCTTCTCTGAACATTCTCCAAACGGTTAAATCGGTAATTGCCGACGTCTCGACAAATCTCCACGCAATCCGGCGTCGATAATCCGTACAAACGCGTTAATTAACATACGTAGCAGCAAGGGCGACGGTGCACCCCCATAAATAACCCCTTTAGGAGGATACGACGATGAAAGAAGAGAAGAGGTAAGGAGTAAACACTTCTACACACGGATAAACCGTGGAGGAGGAGGTGTAGGAGGTAGGTGGAGAAAATTTACGAGATAGCGGCCCCACCTCGCTCCCTTCGTCCTTCTACCTTCCTCGTTCTGTCCTCAACAGGTGGTCGTTTTGCTCGACTTCTGTATAGTAATTTATAATTTAATTGATTTATGCTCTCCGAGCGCGGTTATACTCTCTGGCCGCTCTGTTTTCGAGAAAAGTACCGTTCCTTTACATCGCCGCGGATAACGGTCCACTTGCGAATCCAATTTGCACGGGCACACTTTGTCGGCGATGTTCATCCTCCGACCTATCGAGATTCGTAATCGATGGATTTTCTCACGTTCTCTCTCGCGTCGATTACTTTACCGTTTTTTCCCCCCGTTACCGCTTTCAATAAGCTGCGCTTATTATCGGCAAATAATAATTATAATGATAAAGTAGGAATAAGAAGCTTTTCTTATATTTTAATTTCAAAATGTAATCGGGAATTTGGCCTTTGGATTTAGTGGACCGCGGGTTTTTAAGAATTTATGAGGAATTTAACGTAGTATTATTGTGCATTCTACGTTAAATCAGTTTTTGTCGAGTATTAATTAAAAAAGAAATTGTTTTTTTCATCATTCTTTGTATCAGTATTTGCATGGATATTTAAAGATGTCATTTTATGTAAAATAGTAAAGTAAAAATAGTGTTAATGTCGAAATAATAGTAGCAGAGGGAAACTTGGAGGTTTTTGGTATTGGCGCTATTTGACTTTTAAGCTAGAGAGAATTTTGAGCGTATTAATGGGAAGAAATCGTGCCCCTTTCCGGTCGTCGAAGATGGACCTTGAGAACTTTAAAAGGAAGGAGCTGTTACGGGACTAATGCAATGGAAGCCCTTTCCCTTTGTACGCTTATTGGTTCGACTACATTTGCATGACCTTGTCGCAAATTTCGGGCAAAAGGGTTTCGCCCATAAATCAGACGCGCCGATTGAGAAGCTTCTTAGAAACTCTGGCGCACTGCCTGCCGAACTGATGTCGAAACAAAAGGTGTTTGAACTTCAACTGCTTCATTATGCCGGATCTTATTTTACGTGTTTAGTTGTACCCTTTGGCGAGGTTAATTTCAAAATTATCAAAATTTTCAACCGACAGAGAACTTCATGTTAATCTCATCTACAATTATTATATATTAGAACGAATAGTATTTCGCTCCAATCTACAGTTGAGGTTCTTTCTACTTTCTAATTTTTCCCTCCAAAGAAAATTTCCAAATCCTTCAAATTTCCAATCATCTACCTCCGAAATTTCAATGATCAAATAGCATTAGATTAATTCGTAGCATCGCAATATAATCTGCTTAAGCGACAAGAAATAGAAATTAATATCTCCACAACGTCAACGTTCAATGAAAATTCAAGAAGAACCTATAACGAATATTATGAAACATAGAATTTTTAAACTTCGCAAAAATTTGTCAAAAGCAAAGACAGTTCCGACAGAAACGTCACCTCTGGCATTTCAGCAATCGTGACGAAAAAGAAGACCGAGCGAGTCACGTAGACGGATTTAAATTTCCATCGGGAAATGGTAACTTTATCGATGTAACATCGGTAAATTAAAGGTGGCCGAGATTCACGTCGGGTCATTAGGAGATAGAAGGTAGAAACGTCGGTCGAATCATGAGCGGCTTATCGTAGTCCCGAATCGCAAAGGAAACAAGACTTTCTTCAATTCAACTTACTTGATGAACTCACGAGGCCAAGGCAAGAAAGGTTCACGTGCAGCGACGATGCGCTCGACACCTGGAAACTTTTGCGATCCTCCTTTTTTCCTCCACGAGAATGTCTACTTCCAGTCTCGTCGATTCGCTCTATTCCCTCGCATTTCGTTCTTAATGGCACGGGATTCGAAAGCGGGGCGTTTAAGAAACCGCCAAGATTCGAGGTATCGCAAGAGTTTCGTGTCGTTTGTGTTAATTCTCCGTAAAGACTTTGCTGTTATCGGATGTGGAAACGGTGGATTTGCGACTATTATCGGGCGAAAAGTTGGAAAATTTGTCGATAATAAATATTACGGAATATTAAACTTATTCTGTAATAATATACTGTAATCTTTGACTCTAGGTAGACCGTTCGTGGAATCCGTTATTTCATAAAATAACTAGGTAGCTATTGTCAGTTATTTCATGAAATGTCTAGTTCCTTTATGAACTAACTAAATTGTACTCTTTAACGTTAACATATACACCAGGAATTACGAAGAATATTCTCAATACTTTGACAAAAGAAGGCAGAAGGCACCACCTCAAATTTTTCTTAAAATTCTTCCTCTAATTTTTCCAACGTTATTGCAGCAAATTCAAAGAAGCAGGCCGACTACCCCAGCGAAAAAAAATTGCCGAAACAGTTTGCTCGGAAAGCTCTCAAGGTAAAATTTCACAAGGTCCAAGCATCCTGAACTACGAGCCGCCACAAAAGGTGATGACCTCCACCCTTTCGACCATCGGTCCAGCACCGTAAGGGGTTGCGAAGGAACGTCGGCGAAGCTTCGACTTCTTTCTATTTCCGCGGGGATGTTTACCCTCCCTTTCCCACTGACGACGGACTGCGTTAACCCTGCGAGCAAAACTATTACAATTCTTGGTGTGGCTGAAGCGCGTTCCCATTCCCTTACACCTCCCCATCCGCCTTCTTCTCCCCCGTCAGTCAGCACCACCTTCCCTTCTTCTTCTTGCAGCCCTCCGCAACCCGCGTCTCTTTCACTCACCCTTTCTCTCTCTCTCTCTCTCTCTCTCTTCGTCCTGGCATCGCGCCCGTCAAGGGAGATTTATAGCAACTCGAATTCCTCGACTACTAGTCGGCCGTGGCTGAAGGAACGAAGAGGAGACGAAGAGAAGCAAAGAGTGAAAGGGGCGCGCGCTCCGCGGTTCCGGAGAACCCGGAGGGCCCTGGCCCTCTCTGTCGGTGGGTGGATAGGGTGGAAGGGTGGCTGGAGGTGGTCGGAGGCAGCCAGGGGGGTGGCGTTGGGTGACGTTGGGTTGTTGGCCCGCTGGATGGGCTACGAGAAACGTGGAGGAAGAGGACGAGGAGAAGGAGGAGGCACTCGTCACTCCGACGTGACGGCCGCAGAACTCGCTTCGTACTCCATCGCCTGCTCGCCTAAACCCGTCGACGTCGTTGCCACTGCTAGTACATTCGAGCTCGTGTTAGTGGCACCGATGGTGCTACCTCGTGTTCGACGCTCTCGTCGATGTAGCTTTACCGTGGAGTAACGTGGAACGACTCGGTAAAGGCCTCCCCGTTGCGCGAATTACCGTCTGACGTCTTGCGACGATCGTGACTCTTTAGGCTTTTTCTATTTCAACCGGCACGATTAGGCGAGGAGCAACGGCTTTTGGGTTAAACGTTTGCCGGCAATGTTGTTGATATTTCAGTTCAGATAAGGGGAATGCTTCGACGTAATTTGTCCGGATAGGGCATGTTTTAACTCTTTGAGGCATGGAAATTCAGAAAATAAAATGACTCATGCTGCGCAGACATTTTTTTTAATTGAACAAAGTTGCTTTACGTTTATTAACAAAGTTATAAAATAATATAAATTTTCGAGGTGGGTCAAGAAAAAACCATGCATATTCACGCATCGAAAGGGTGGGACACTTTTAATCTCGCCGTGCCTCAAAGAGTTAACGGTACAAGTGCCAAGCTAGCCGAAATGACTGGTTCCTAATTATTTCCAAAAATTACTTAAACCTTTGCACTCCGAGTAATTTTTATTTTGAGCTACCAGCTATTGCAGGACTACTTACGCGGTGCGAGTGAACATCTGCGTAAAATTGTAAATCTTACTTTGTCATTAAAAAACAAGCGCGTATATTTTAAAATTGTTTTACAATATAAAAAAATATAAAAATACACCGGATTTACCTGACGACGGAGTTATCACATTCTACTACAATGTTGCGACAACGGAGTGCAAAGGGTTAATTGATAAATTTTTCCACATTTGGATTCCTCTTTTTCCAAAATAGTTATTCAATATATAAAAATAATAGATTCCACATCGGTAGTTCTAGCGTTAACGGCGTAGGCAGATGGACATTTAGGAACTTGCAGAGTGCACTCAAATTTAGATTTTTTACTAAAGAAACATTCTATACCATAAAGATAAGAATACTTGCACAACGTAGACAATCTAGGACGTAAGCAGACTAGAATACAGTCCGTAGAATTCAACTTCCGGAAATAAAGCCCTGTCAAAACTGATACAATCCTGCCCGCGAAACTTCTACTTTGTTATAATTCCCATCTCTGCAAGAAAATACAGAAACAGCACTGTCCCGAGCAATCCATCAATCTTAACAATTTCATTATACGATGCAACATCCACCGTTACCATTCGCACCTAGAAAATCGTTGCAGACCGATCCAACGAACGGCGAACATCGTGGGTAGAATAAGAGGGTGGATCGTATGGGGTGTTTTAAAAACGGAAACGCAAACCGAATAGTTTTCTCTCTGTTTCTCCTCTCGTGGCGCGAATCGTACGGCAAAAGAAAAAAAGAGGGGGGATGGTAGATATCAATCACGCGAGCTAGCGACGGGCTGAGATTTGGCAGCAGCTTCGAAACCGAAGAGAAGCGCGAGGGCGGAGAACGTCCGACCCACAACTCCGCAAACAACTGCGTCCATTCTATCATCATTTTTCTAAGAAACCCTCCTCTATATTGATTCACGAGTTATCGGAGAGTGTCAACGGAGTAGCTCCCATTGTCATGGTGGCTGCTCCGTTTCTCGCGGACCGACGTAACCTGTCACCTTGCTCTCACGATTCTCTCTGGTCGAGGGGACGTTGGAATGTTGGCGAGGAAATGCGAAATCTAAATAGCTTATTGAAAAGTACAATTGTTGCTTTGTAATTTTCAGGTTGAAGTTTTATGGTTAGTTCCACTTGGATTTACAGATTTCAATTGTTTTGAAATTACACAGGTTGCGATGTGTAAGTAATAATTTTGAATCTTGTTGTTTCTCATTTCCGAGTTGGAGCTTTATGGTTTGTCTTTCCACTTTTGAATAGGTTTAATATTTCAAAGTTTGTCATATATTAACACTAACCGTACCATGCGCGGTAAAATGACCGGTGCAACGGACTGAAAATTTCTAATTTTTTATATTATTAAATAAAGGCTATTTTCTGCATTATTTCTAACATTAAATTGGCAATATCCTGCATATCTTTCGACAATTATTATCCTTATTCCATGCCCACTCAAATTATTGATCCCTGTAAGAACAGATACACACAAAGTACCGGTAAGGTTACCGTTAAGAAACAAATTAGACAAAATTTCATAGAAAGAATTTGAATTTTTTTCGGATCAACTACTTGCCTAAAAACTTCAATTGCATGCTCACTACAGTCCTCTAAACATTCAGTATTAACACTAGAACTACCGGCGTGAAACTGTTCTATTTAAATATATTAAATAAGTACTTTGAAAAAAGGGGAATTTAGAGGTGGAAAAGATGATCGATTCGGTAATTTATGTTTTATGAGATGGACGTAGAATATCTATTCTATGACTCTCCTACAATTTTGGAAAGATTGTGTACCAGTCATTTCGACTGGTTTGGTAGTCTAGCGTTAATGTAGCAATTTTTTTTTAATGTTCCTGATAGGAAGAAATTTTCAAAGAAGGAGAAAAAGGACGAAAGCTTTTTCTGAAGATAGGAGTCGAGCTGGAATGTAGTGTCACGTTCAATGAGGAGGTAACCGCGTCTCCTCATCTGACCAGTGTCAGTTACATGTTCTAGAATAGTCGGCCCAAGGGAGCACGAAGGTAAGACACTTCAGACAGCAGAGCCGTGGGTGTCAAGGAGACTGAAAACGTGATGTGACGTGAGCGCGTGGCGTTTAGGTCTGCGAGCGTTATTACGAGATTGCGTAATCCCTAGGTGTGCAATGTGAAAGGAACTTTTAGATGGAACGGTTGTAACGTGGTCGAGATGTAGAAACGGTGGACGGTGGAGTTTCAGGCGGAGGATTTTAAAATGCGATGGGAAAATTACTTTGTACTTTACGTTGTGAATGTGGATGTAGAGTTTGGTGTGAATATTGAACGAATTTCAGGAGATAGGAGCTTCTTAGAGTTAGAATTGTCGCTGGAGGTTATTGGTAGCCATATTGAAATTCGGTTGTAATATATTCGCGGATAATTTTGGGAAAAATTTCTTGGTTGATTGGGTTAATCAACTTTTAGATCTCGGAAGACAGTTAAAATTGTGTCTTTTCGAAGAAACAAGTATGGCAGTGTAGAAGGAGATGTATAAGTTCAGAGAAAGAATGAGGTTTTGAAAAAATTGGACGTAACCCAGACCTAGCCCTCAGAAAAATTGTAGAAAACCTTAAGTTACATGATATAACTACTTGTACTTTCATATTACTAAAAAAACAATTAAGCTATTTTTTAATTTCTAACCTAAACAGTAAAAATATAAGTCCCAACATCCAGTCGAACCTACTGGAAAAATTCTGCCATCTGTGTTAAGTCAACGAACATTCTAGGAAAATTGTGTGTTATAGCCGATAGTAGATGCACTTCTAGGTGCATTCTAGGGCCTCAACCGATAAAAACTTCGTAGAATTTCTCTGGCTTGTAAAGAGATGGCACGTCGGTCGCCTACAGCCATCATGAATCAAATTATGTCAAGAGGAAGTGGGGGTCGATAGTGACGAGAGGTGGGCCTTTCTGGTTAAGCCTACTGCTCGAAGGGTGGAGTCCGCCACGCGTGACCTGCGACCACCTGCGGTCATTGCAGTGGCGTAGCAACGTTACCGGAATGTTTTATAACACTCGTTTAATGCGAAATGTAATTGGATTTTTTGCTAATCCATTTGTAATTCGCTTGATGCAGCTTGCATGTTGTGGAATGACATTTATTTAGAGCAATGAGTTAGAAGGAACATTAATTTAGAGTGAAGTTAGCAATGCCTGCGCGAAGATAAATTTCTACTTTATGTGGGACTTTTAACGTACAGAACTTTCTGCAATTCTTTCAGAAAACGTGAATTTAAAATTGTTTTCGAGGGCTAACGTTTTCTTTGATAAGTTAGAGCTATGAGTAAATAAAATATGTTAAGAAATAGGAACTGTTATTCTTCCGGGGATCAAAAATTAGACTTTAAATACAAGAGGCGATTGTATTTTGCTCTAGCCATCTACATGCAGGCTACCAAAGCTCTTACAAAATGGCGAATGCGGACGTCAGTTAAGAAGTCGTTGAATACAAGATTCAAAAACGTTATCGTCTGCTGGTAACGAATGAAACTCGAAGGCATAAAGTATATAGAGAGGTATTTTGTTTAAATCTTCAGTATGTGTTTCTATACTGCGTAATTAGTAAATGTATTAAGAAGCAAATATCTTAAATTTGCTACATTTAGTATCTAGGGATGCAGAGTATAATGCAGAATTACAATGGCGACGGTAAGAAGTTAAATTCCCCTGGTAACATGATCCTGAAATGGTAAGAGGCCTTATGGGCCCCCTTCAAACTGTTCTTCAGATAATACATTTCTCCTCTACTTTATTTTTCTTTCGTTAATACCATTGACTTAATAAATATCCAGCTATTTTTAAGCTATCTATACTTCAAATTTATCCCTACAAAATTCTACAATCTTTTGTCCACGGCTCTGCTGTGCCTACATCAGTGAAAACTGACCTGCTGTCGATACAATAACTTCTGTTAGTTAAAATTAATCCAGCACAATGTTAAATTAGAATCTGTCTTACTTATTAACACCTGACAATACTAACTGCAAGTGAACACATGCCCAAACATTTACTATTGGTAAATCTTTCGTCCCTCTACTAGAAAAGGTCAGTAACCCTAACGTAAAACTATCAACATCAAAAAAAGCAATTGAGGTTCGTCTTAAAATAATAAATCCCTATTTTCTCACTTGATCGATCATCAAAATAAGCAGAAACTCCTCAAAGTTCGCGTAAAGAGGACATTTCCATCGGTAAATCTAAACCTCCGCACAATTTTCACTTGTGACACGACACCAAAAGCCAAATGGTTTATCTCGAAACAGTATCTGGCACCGATAATCAATGACTGGAATACAAGTCGTGACTTTGCAATCCTCGAAGCCTTTACACCGACTATTCGTCCAAGCTCAAGGCCACGGTCAATATCACGATCAAGATACTGCGACGAGGAATGCGGAATATAAATAGGCCTAGAATGCCGCAATATGTGCGGCACGGTTGATCACCGTCCCGACGGACGGATTCGAAATAAAATTTCCGTGGCAGAACGGATTTTAGTTTGCCGACTCCCATGTGCGGCACATTTGGTACACGCAACACTTATAAATAGCTTGAGCGTGTCGAGCATGGTCGCAGGAATTGCTCGTGTTTTTCGCTAACAATAAGTGTGATGATCGATAAACATTTCTGTGCACGCTATTCGTTTACGTCGATCGGTTTCAGCAAGTATTTTGCTTTTGATGTTTAAGCGATTTGTAAGGCTTTAACACTAACCGTTCTGACACTTTCTGTTTATTTATTTCTACCGTAGCAAATCTTTTTGATGAAATAACGATACCTTTTTGAAAGAGATGCAAAGAGTGTCAACTTAAAAAAAGAAACAACGTAAGAAGCTGCCTGTACTTAATAATACGAGAAATTACATTTTTCATTTCATTGCATGATACGGTTAGTGTTAAACCGCGGTCAAGTTTATTATTTTGGAATAAAATTTGGATTAAACGAATTTTTAAGACGGTATTGTATTTGATCGAAGGTAATTTGTATTCTAGTGTTTTATGGTGTAAAATTCTGAGATGAGGATTTAACAGTTATTCTATAGAAATTTTCTATGTTCTCCTTTCCTATGCTAATGTTGTTCAATATTAATATCCTTCTTATCTCTACTGAAAGTGTCAGAAAGGCTAACATAACACAAGTAACGTTTAAAAAGATAAACAATTTCACTGCGATCTTTTATATATTTATGACAAATTTAACGCTGCCAAAATACAGAAAAAGACTATCTAAAAATCTAAGGTACGGCACTTTTTGTAACATTCAGCGAGTGAAAGAGTCCTCTGCTTGAATTCTTCTCTATTAGCAGTGTTTATCAATCTTTAAATTTGCATACACGTCCACAGTGTATCCATCAAACATAAATTTTCAGCTCGCTAGGTCAACATGCGTCCCTTGACACCGCCAGAGTCTCAAACCTATCCACAAATTTGACCTTCCTATCCTAACATCCCCATTCATTGAATGCCAAAAAGAAATTCTTCAATATCCTCACACCAGTCGACGAATCAACAGTGAAATTTTGCAAAACAGTAGAAAAATCTCCAAAAACAAACAAACCCCTCGCCGCGCCTCCAAAACCACTTCCACCACATCCTCCACTGCGCCGAAATTATCGCAACTAAAACCGTTGCATCCGATCATTCATCGCGTCGAGGTACGATCGCGTTCTCCCATTATTTTGGCAGGGACAGTGGCAGAGAGCAGTGGATATAACTGTCAACGAAGACAATTTATGTTAATGACCGTCGGCGGAGGAGTCCGCGGAGGGAAGCGAGGTCCGTCCTGGGAGCAGTCTGCAGGTCGCCGTGAAGCCGATCGGACACGCCGGGGTTCTTCCGTCGTCGGGTCTTTCCGTTCGGGTTTCCTGCCATTCCTCCCTTTCCCTCGCATATCGTTGCCCGAAATTCGTGCGCCACCCCACCGATGGCACTCGTTCAACCCCTCTATGGCGACGCCCAGCGTCGATTCAGCCGTACTTTCCTCTTGCACGACCACGCAAACTCACGGAGGTTCTCGTCGTTTCGTGGCGCTTCTGCGTCGCTTCAGGGATAGAGGAATCGTTGGACGGGGTGTTTTTTTTGCTTTCGACGGGGTGTTTTTTTCTTGGCTATGTACGAATCGATTTGAACGACAGGTCGAATTGAATTTGAGCCTGTTGGAGGTTGAACTGTGATGGTTGGTGGTGGAGGTATTTTTGTAATTTGTAAAGGGGTGAGTTCCGACGGTGGATTTTGTTCGTTTTGGAGGATTTTCTGTGCGGAGAGTGAGGGTTGTTGCGCTGTATCTTTTGATTTTGAATCGGGATGAAGAAATTGCAGTGGAGAATATGGAGGTTTTAATGGGGCTTAGAGAGAGATGGCACGTGGAAGCAGAGGGTGTTCAGAGGGGAGAAGCGTCGTTTCGTCTTCAACCCCTAGAGCGCAAACTCCGTGGAAATCCGTCGTTACGGTTTCATCTCGTAGCGGGCAAAAAATGGCGGAAGTTTTGGACCGATTCCGAGGAGGTCGAGGTTTTTACGGGGACCGTGGAAGCTTCAGGACGAGCGGATATTTCTGTGAGTATGCGTATTTGCAAGATTGACTTTTAATTGGAGGATTTGGCAATCGATGCAATGAATATCCGCGAATTGAATGATAAGAGTATTTCTGGCCTTTTGGGAAATATTGGAAACGGCGAGTTTGGATTGTGCGCTTCGACGCGACGAGTTTCTTTTGGGAGATTTTTCATCCGGAATTTAAAATTTTCTCTATTTTATTCGTCCATGTTTCAACATTCATGAAATCAAGTTTATTGGATGCAGAACGAAGGGATTTTGCATTTTCCAAATAACATGGGAACATTTTGCAGAATTTCTACGAAAATTGATAAGAACTTAACTCGTTAATTGTTTACTCGTAGTAGATATTCTTTTGTCTAGCAATCAATATAAATTTTTAAATTATCCGCGATATTTATTTATACCTAGCATATTTAGTAATTGTCTTTCAGTTATCCAGTAGCTTAATTATCCATAAATCAATATGTTACATATAAGAAACACGACATCATAAAATGTCTACTAATTATAAGTGACATTGCAATTTAAAATTCCCGGTTAGGTCGATGTTTTCAGGTTGTGCCACAATAGATGAGTGGACAACCAAAAATTGACCTATACTATGTTTCTAATGCTAATTTGTTTAAAAACATTCTTCAGAACTCAAAGTTCTCAAAGCAAAGAATACAATTCACAGTGTGTTACACACAGGCGACAAACTTATTATATAGATTAATGCGAAGCACGCAAATTCATAGAATATTTTCTAATTTCATAGAAAATTCTCACATAAAACGTATATTAATCTAATCTAAGGAATGCCATAAAGCCAGCGCATTAATTGCAGCAGGGCTCTCTTCAAATAAAAACTAATCTCGCAGCTTAAAATAAAACGCACGCAAATACGTAAAATACTTTCTACATTGGTTGAAAATTCTCACGTAAAGTGTGCATGCACTCAACTCGAGAAATCTCGTAAAACCAGCAGCTCCGACCGTATCAATGGGTGTATTCAAATCATTGCTTACGTAAAACGAGCGCTAAAGGACCTACAAAAGTCCATATCCATCGCTGAATTTATAAATTCGGTACAATGCAATACCCGAAACCGTTTTGCAACGAAAATCGTAAAACAATGATTTCAACGTTCTCTCGTATATCGCCACTCGATCTATCTAACCTCCAAACAGCGCGTCCCAGAATCCCATTAATCCCTTCTAACCAGACCTTCAAAGTTCTAATCTCTCCCCAAAAAACCCAAACCTACTTTGCTAACCCTCAAAAAATCATTCTCATTCGATCATCAATACAATCAACAATAAATTCTCCCGAAAAATCATTCAGGCAAATGTTAAATTCGTGCTTGAACGCCGAGACGCGGCACATCGTCGTTTCCTAACCAAACCTCCAAAATTCTAATTTCTCCACTCAAAACCTGAACCTGCCTCATTAACTCCTTCAACATAATAAACAAATTGCTTTATTTCGATGAAGAAGTTAATAAGCAATAATCTCTTCCGTAAAATAATTCGAACAGAGGTTGGAAATGCGTACCTGAACGCCGAGACACGAAGTATCGTTGTTTCCTACATTGGCAATGTGATTCTCTCCACGTCTGCGTGTCTCTGCGTGAATGGCGAGTAATTCGGACGAACGAAGAGCCTGGTTGCATCCGACGAGGAGGAGGAAGGAAAAAAGGAGAATCAACGAGATAAGATCGGCTACGGTTTCGTCGGTCGTTACGTGTTTCTGGGCCGAGGGAAGACGAAGGAACGGTGGCGCCACTCGTGGCGAGTTTCGCGAATCTCTCTCTTCTCTTCCTCGGATACCCTCTCGCAATCTGGCGGGACGCCGATCGATTTGCACCGAGTACTCCTCACCCGCGCGGCACACTTCAGTTTCGGCCGGTTCGTTTCGTAAGTGGCGAAAAGTTGATCCTCGGATGTGCTTTCGTATTCGGCGTGCTTCTCTCTTGTCATTTTTCTCGGGAAATTTTCAAACTTGGAATGAAACTTCGATGGAGTTTCAAATCTCGCTGCTGGACGGTGAAATGATTTGGGAGGATATTGTTAAATTTGAAAATTTGGGGATTTGGATGACGATGAGAAAATGTTGGTACGTAGATTTTACTACTTTTGATAATTTACCGTTCCTTTTGTTACGTGCGTTTTGAATTGGAAGAGATTTGCTACCGAATTTGTAAATATTGGGATGATGGAAGTTTGCTTTGATATGGGGTATGTGGAAAGTGTAGTTTTCAATGTTTTTCTTGTGTGCTTTTAACGGTAAGAATTATATTTTAGTATTATTAGGAAGATAAATGATAGGAGTCGATTTTGTTATCGCGGAGATGAAAGTTAGGATAAATATGGCGTGTTCTTATAGTGGTTTATAGTCGTTTTGATCGGTTTACTTAGAAGCTGATGATAAAGTTTCCAGTTTTTTCATCGACAGATTTAAAGACGATTTACTCCGTTCATTTTACTTTCCACCGACTCATACTCAAAATTAATATTTTCCTCAGAATAAACTTTGGAGTAAGTATTATAATTTTCATACAGAATTTTAACGGTGCTATTCTCAGCGCTTTTTGTGGAATGAAAAATATAGAGTTCAATATTGAGTAGACTAAAAGGAATTCTGAAAGTAAGTTCGTTTTTAAGTACGTGGGGCGTGAAGTAATTGGAGAGAATTGTCTCGTTTCCGTATTATGGGGTTAATTCTAGAAATTTGTCTCCATAGTTTATTCTCAATTACGAAATTATCGTTATTAGAGAAAATTAAAATTCACGGACCGCGATCGTCACGGAAAATGATATTATCGGTCCGTCGACAGTGATTATCAATTTAAACCCTTTCCAACATAATTCCAGGTTGAATCTTACAACTGGAAATCTCATATTGCACCCTTTCATAGACATTCCAATTTACACGAAATTTCCTTTCCAATTATTTTATCCAATGCTCTTTTCTCTGTCGTAAAGAATCACTTTAAGTTTCAAATTTCTATCGTTGTTATTGTACATAAATATAATAGTTACCGCAATTTTTTAAATCGTTGATAAAGCACTGGCAATGCTTGCACAATGGCCGAATAGATCAAAGCAATTTTAATCCATTACCATTATTCCCCAATTGCTCGGGGAGTACGTGCCTCCTGCTGCAAACGGCTCCCATCACCTATTCTCTTAACATAACAAATTAAATCAGCCTTCCCCTCCAAAATTCATCCCAGTCCCATCCAATCAAATCCCAAATTTCAATTTTAAAATTTGCAGCTTCCAAAAATTCATTTTCCGCGTTTCATTTCCCAATAAAACTTCAAATCTAGACAACCATGTATCTCGATATCCTATTAATCTCCGTAAAAGTATCTTTTCCTGAAAGCTTCAGCAATCGAGACTAACTTAACACGTTGAATGCCACCCGTATTTTTCTACTTTCATAATTTCTCCCAAAGGAAAACTTTTTCCATTAAAATCACACATATGCGGGGCAAAGACATTCAAAGTAAAAATAGTTTTACGTTCACCAGCACTTCACTTTTCAATGTCAATATTTAAATATTGAATGCACCAGCAATTTCATGAATATTATCATTTAAAATTCACGAGAAACTTGATCAAATTCAATAGCACCGGTCACCGCTGATCCCCATGGCATTTAATATGTTAATCTTTAAAAAAGTATCCTAATCATCTAACATCACCCTGAATCCCCATCCAGAATAACCTTTCTTCGATTCTGCGCGTTGTTCTCCGAATCCTCAGGGTTTCTCTCGGTACCAGTGCATCATACTTCTCGTTCATTCAGCTCTCGGTCTTTGAAGTCGTCCAGGAAGGCGACAATATCCATTTTAACGTGTGCGCCTAAGAGGGCAAACCGGCTATGACTCCAATCAAGGACTCACTCGGCCCACATTCCAAGTCTAACCTTCCAATCCCTAAACTCGCCAGCACGCCCCAGCCGAATGGGCCCAACATGGGACCGATTAATCCTCGATTTTCAACGGCCTGAACTTTCGGAGGAGGTTTTTTCTCTCGGTCCCTTCGTAGAGAAAGAGCTTCTTGTTCCTGGTCCTCTTTCGCATGGAGTCGGTAAACTCGGAGGGCCAAAGGGACCACTTGGAATCTTAGACGAAGGAGTCATTGTAAACGGTGTTTTTGAGGGGGAAAAGTTACGGAGAATAGTTTGATTTTGACAATAAAGCTTCCGAGGCGGTCTAAATGACCGGTTTCTATTTTTTTCTAAAAAGTATCTATATTGATAGGAGAGATATGAAGTAAATATTTCACTTGTATCTTATTGAACCCAAATTAGTTAATTAATCATCTTTTTCACCTGTTTGTTTCTCGTTTTTTAAAGTAAGTACTTTGAAAGTACTTTGAATTCGGTATATCGAAATTTTTGTAGATTAAACACTAACAGTTCTAATGTTAAGAGGATCGCATCGCGATCTTGGAATACCGAAGGAAGCGGGACTTTTGAAAAATTTGATTTTGAATGTTTTGAAATGGTGGAAGATATTTGATTGAGTTTCTTCTTGTATTTTGAAGTGTTGTTGCAACTGGAACTTGTTTATTGCAGCATTAATTTGGTAATGAGCAATGCCAGAAGTGGAAGATGTAGGTTTTTCTTAATTATTTTAAACTCTTGTGTTATTTTTAGCTAAGTGTACGCACAGGAAATTATCACTTGAAGTTATAAATCGACATGAAGCTGAATGATCGACGGCACGAAGTATCGAGCGATCGATTTCTTTCTAAAACCGCGTGCAATTATTGCTCGCCATTCATCTCTCGCTTAACGATTAATTAATCTCGTTACCCGTTCCATAGAAAACGTAATAAAATAACAGAGAAATATAACAGCAACGCGATAGCAACGATATTAGCACATGCAGCGCACTCATAAAATATTTAATTAAAGTCAACACAGAAACGGATAGAATTGCAAAATAATGAAATGACAATAAATTTTCTTCCTAAAATTTAAACTCTAATATATTTCATTAATATCTTTACACCGTATGTAATTATATTTTCCTGTGCAATTATGAATTTACTAATACCTCGTTGAACAACATAAATTTTCTTCCTATTTGAACTCGGATGTATTTTATTAACATCCTTAAAACTTATTTAATTACATTTCTCTTTACTTTTATTGATTCGCAACTACCTTATTAAATTGTTATTGGACTTAATTAAATCTCACAGAATCTTCGACCAATCGGCACTTTTCGTTCGTGCAGCAATTTTTCTTTTTATCGTGACCTGCAGTTTTTCTTTAAGGTCAACGTTCTTTTTTTCGTTAACATCAGAGAATAATGGCACGTTAAACAGAAGCAGCTTCTCGCTTTACTTCTCGTTAAAGTCGCGCCGTTTTTCTTCCGATAAAATGGCAATGAACGTAGGCGTATTCGAGGAAAGTAAGGCGGCCTTTATATTCATTGAGTACTTGCGAGCTTATCGTTGCCTTAAGAGGCCGATATTAAAATTTGAAATAAAATTCCACGAGACTGAAATCGGACAAAGGAACCGGCCTAATGAAACTTCAAGAATCAAGGAATATTCGAGAATTTTTACAGGAAACATTCAGTATCTTTCAATCGAATTAACACTGATCTCTTTTATCTTTTGTTCTACATTCTCGCTTTAACTGCTGCGACTATTTTACGAGAAACCTTACATTTCATGCGAGTTTCAAAGTACCAATTGTAATATATGTAATATATAATATAACATATAATTTCACCTAATAAAACTAATGATATTGATTCAATCAATGGAAAGGTACCAAAAATTCCGTTATGAAAAATTAGAAATTTCCGTACAATTGAAAAATCCCTTTAATTTTATTTAGCCGAAGGTTTAATATAGATGATTGAAATATTCGAATTTTTGGTTAAATACAATTTAATTACAGATCATAGAATGACAGTATTAACGAAAGTGGGAAGATTTTGGAGAGGAAAGAATTGTGTGATTTTGGAAATACGCCATGGGTCGGCCATCGAAACGAAGGTCGATCGGTCGCCATTATTCTGGCCCTATTACCTACGAAGGTCCGAGATACCTGCCCTCGAAGTTGCCGAAAGAAAAAACTCGAACAATAGTAGCCTAGGCATCCCCGGTATATTGCCGCAATAAAGTTATTCTCCTGCCGTTCGTAAATCACATGCAAAATTCCAGGAAGACCATCGTCATTCGGTTTTCGACTGTAAAATTTAACGGGACGTTTATTTAGGAAATTTTCATCGTCAAAATGGACCTTCCACTCTTCTCAGTTAAATTTACAATCGTTCGCAACAATGTAAAAACTATGAAATTAAATTCGCATTGATTGTTAAAGGAAAAATTACCATGATAATTCAAAGGAAATTAATAAATTCTTAGATTGCATTGGATATCGCGATGAATGATAATTCAGTGAAAAATTGAAATTTCAATTAATACAAATATTTATTGAAAGTTAACGACGCTGATGATATCGAAAAGGGTAGAAAGCTTTTGATTAATTATTGTATGCATTGTCAAGGATCATTCCACGAATTTAATTTGCGTAACAACTTTTCTGTTGGAAAAATTCGAAAAAATGTTCTCACGGGGGATCATAAATTTTCCGTATGCACAGATATAAATGGCGAACGGCGATTTGGTCCACGGTGGGAATGGACTCGTTCATATGGCAGACCTGACAAAAGACCAACGAGACCTCGTTACGTCTCCCATGGACGAATTGTCGAGCGTGTGACGTCACTTGTCGCGGAAACGCACTAATTTATTGCAATGGCACTTTAATTCGTCGCTATCGTTTACCGTGGAATTGCGCGAAAACTACAAAAACCCGCGGCGATCGTTTGTTCGTAACTCGACGGCGCGTTGTGGCCAATATTTTATTCTCCAACATTTTCGTACTTTGAGAATCGTGGGAATTTCGGAGTATTTTTAAATCCACTAAAAATCTGTGACTTACAAAGATTTACAAAACACCATTCTCCACGTGAATACAATATTTTGGTCTCAAATTCCTGGCAAATCAGCCGATTATTCTAAAAAACGCTAGGGTCCGTGGTAGCTACAGTGTTAACACTAGAACTACCAAACCAGTCAAAATGACTGGTACACAATTTTTTCCAAAAATTCTCCGAACATATAGGAGATTCATAGAATAGATATTCTCCGCCCATCTCATAAAACATAAATTACAAAACCGATCATCGTTTCCACCCCTTAATTTTCCTTGTTTCAAAGCACTTATTTAATGTATTTAAAAATAATATATTTAATGCCGGTGGTTCTAGTGTTAAAGGTCAAACTTCCATTCCATCGAACTCTCACTAACGCACCCGAAACTGTAGCTCCTACTCAAAATAACTCTACCAATTAAATTGAAAAACCACAAAAAAAACTAAACTTAATCTGGTCACCGGATCAAGTTCAAATCCCCTCACCCCTGGCAGTTTCCACCAAATTAGTTCTCTCAACACACCATACTTCCAGTGTCACCTAAAACTGTAGCCTCTACCCAAAATAACCATATCCTAAACCAAACCCGTATCTTCTCCGTAATACCAATTAATAACAGTCCCGATTAAAAACAAAAAGCAGAAAAAAAAGTGTATCACCAGAACATGACTCCCATGAAAAATTCCACGAACCGCGACGCGCCGGCAGGGCTGATTGTCGCTCGGCAAAAGCCGCGGGAGTTCCCCACGGATGCTGAGCCCTCGCTCATGGATTTCATTTCAGGATCGCATAAAATGGGTGCCGTAGAGGGGTACGGTGAGGAGGTTGCGGAGGATCCACGAGGGGAGAAGAATCGAGCGGACAGAAGGCCCAGAACCCGCGAGAGGGGAAAAGAGGGATGCCGGCTGGCGAGCAGATGGTTGGCCCGTTTATTGGTTTATACGTCGGCACAGCCATGACGTGCCGTCGTCGGACTATCGGGCCAGCCGGTCCTTTTCTTTGTGTCATACACTGCGAATCGACCAACACCGAGAACTTTTATCAGCTCTTTTACTACTCCGGCAGCGATGCAATGCCGATTTTCTTGCGATTTTCGCAAGGGCGAGACAAGGTCATTGGAAGATGGAGCAGTGCGTGGTTGGAAAAGGTTGGATGATTTTTTGATAATTGCTTCTTTTTGGTTTACATTCATTCAGGGGGAAGTAATTGAGTTATTTGGGTGTTTTGAATTTTCAGAGGGGGTGAGAGAAGACCTTATGGCTGTGGGGGTGGTGCTGGGATTTTGGAGATTGCGGTAGGTATTGTTTTCTGGATAATGGAGAATTGTGGAGGGAGAGTTCAATAGGTTTTTTGTTTTAGGTATTATGTGGGAATTGAAGAATTTTGCTTTGCAGTGGATAGTGAAATTCGTGAGGGGTGCATTCTTACAGAGTTGCAGCAAAATGTGCACCGAATTCCGTTTATAAGGTACGATAAATAATACATTAATCCAGATTTTCTTCCTTTTATTTCCGGAGAATGTAGAATTAACTTAATTTTCAACTTAGTATACCCAACGAAATTTCACAGTCGCGACAATAATTCATCCTCTCTAAATTCATAACAAGTACAATTTTACCATGGGGGATAAATTACTAAAAAAATTCGAAATTCAAGACCCGTTTACCCCAACGAAATTTCGCAATTGCAACAATGCTTCGTCCACTTCAAATCCATAAAAATATAATTTCTTTTACGAAATTAAAATTTCAAAATCCATTTACCCCAACGAAATTTCATAATCGCAACAATATTTCATCCACTCCAACGCCATCGCGCGGATGCCATATCCCGAACGCCGAAGGGGTTGGAAAGTTTCAATAGACCCTGAGCAACAGTTCTAACGGCGAAAATTATGTGAACACAGGGGGATGACGATAATAGGGTCGTCGGCGTCGGCGTGCGGAGGCACTCGGCTATTCGGTAAAATGGCGACCCGAGGGTGGATGGAATCGGGTCGATAAAAGGAAGAAACCCTGCCAGACTTAAACGTCCACCATAGCTTCCAGCCACCTATCGGATTTCGTGGACTTACCCCTGGGAACGTGCACGCCCTCTATTCTCTTTCCACCCCCTTGGACTCCCGTAAGTATGAGCGATATTTGGGGAGGTTGATGGAAAATGCCAAATTGTATTAGCGGGAAAAATACTTTACCGAATTAGATTGACTGTTTTGAAAAACTTCTTCGGAATTTTGAAAGATCTGAGAATTGATTAATGAAGCTTTTGTAATTTTTGTAATATCAGACCTTTGTGAATTTTGTATGCAAACTAAGAATGATAACTGCAACTCCCTTTGCACCTTGTGCAATTATCTTTGCATAGATGCTTCGGACTTTATGCAAAGTAAGAAAAGAAACGATTTCTATGTAAACTATGCAACGTAAAGAAATTGAAAGCACTTGCGTTTACTAAAGCGAAATTGCAATGATGTTTTCTGCACATGAAGATTAATAATTTAGTATCCTCAATGAATAATAAGTGAATTAATCCTCCAACGAACAACCGATGCCGATAACACACTTTTTAAACATCTGAGATGGGATTTACACTTTTATTTCATTCAGAAAAAATGAGAGACCGTGAATACATTTTTAGGAAGGTTAAAGTTCCCGTTTTAAAATTGTACTTTTAGAGTTACATTTTAATTCACTTTACTTTGCTCTCACAAGGAAAGTTTAGGAGCTGATACACTCCGATTGTGATGAAACTTTGCATAAATATTTAAGAAGATAGCTGTAATTCGTTCGTGTCCCTTTTCAACTTTAAGGACGATATCAAGGGAGGCTCCTGTTTAAGGGAGGTCCTCTCTGTCTCCTACCTGCCTGAAAGTGTTTTTTCAAAAACAATTACCGAGAAAATTAATTTCTACATCATTCTGATCGTATTTGATCTCGAAGGTCACTTGAAGGTAAAATTTGAGCTTGCAAGTTCATTGGCATTGCTCAAACTAAAAGCTTACCTCCCTCGATGACTCCCTAAAAGGTGAAAACGGGCACGAATGAATTAAAACTATTTTCTTAATAGATACGTCTAATAAATATTTAAGCAAAGTTTTATAAAAATCGAAGTGTATCAGTTCCCGAAATTCCCTTGTCAGTCGTCTCGTCCGCCCCCATGGATGTCTCCCAAGGGTGCAGTTGAGCGTCCACCTACCTGACCATAAATAAGTATATACAAGGATTCGTTTCGAATGTCATCGTTAAACCTGCGAAGGGATTAAGGTTTCCGACAAATTTGGGACAGCTTGTTAAGAACTAATCTCCAACCCTCGTTGACTTCTCACTCGAGTAAGGTGTATATTGAACCCAAGAGACATTGACGATCCGATCGATGGTATCGAGATATCTTCAGAAAATAAGTTCTCTCTCTTTCTTTGTATTTCATTAACGACGAAATCGAAGAACTGACATCAATCTTATGGTACTATAATTTTCTACGGTCTGTAATTTTAATTTGATTTTTAATAAGGCGAAGTTTCATTTACAAAAATTAATATATAAAGTAGTATATTATGAATATTATTTCTTAGCAAGGGTTTTTATATTGCTGAAATATTTCGCGGAACATTATGCTTTGAAATGCATTGTATGGTTGCAAGAAAAGTAGTTATATTTTAGTTAATTTGAATTTTGCAATTTCTATTAAAGATTGGCGATTGAGGGAATGTTAAAAGTCAAGTCGAAAGTGTTTTGACGCCAAAGCAAACTTCGGAACGCCTTAATTCCGTTTAATCCTGATTATAGCACGAGGAAACATTTAAGAGGATTAAATGTAGGCAGATTTCCGGATATCCGGTAGCCTCTCCCTGTCACTTTTAGTTTTCTCAACGCAAGCGAGCTGGCAAAATGTTGTGACACCTCGAGAAGATTTAATCCTTTAAGTAGGCGAACGTTCTTAATCCGATAATTGTGATTTTTCTATTGTGTACATCCTCTTGCAATTATCCGATTATTCAATTATCGAATTATCGAGGCTAGCATTCTGTGAAATCAACATTTCTCAATGCAACACGGGAAAATCATCCCACATCTTTTCCTCTTCGTGCAATGCCCTTTCTTTAACCTTCACGTTTGAGAATTCTTGATTAATTTTAGAAAAATGTATTTCTATTAAAATTATACAATTTGGAGTCAATTTTGAATTTACGTTGCAACGACAAATATGTCGCGTTGCAGGTAGAAAATTCAAATTCCAAATGGTAGCTTCTATCCGATCGAACGTCACGACTTGCAGTACGTCCTCCGATTCCCACATGACGCAGCATCGTGTCGACGATCAACGATGCTTGTTTATTTAACTTTCCTTCCAAACTTTCAATCGGCTCATTCCAGAATCCACACGTTGAACGTTAAAATCTCACGGTTCACAATGAAAAATACGAATCAGTAGCCAATTTAAAATTCTCTGCTCAAAACGACCACTCAGGCGAATGTAAACACTGCAATAATCAATTGTCTAAAAATCTAACAATCTAATTCATCAGATAAATTGACACATTTTGAAGCACCTACAAATATTTAGGCAAATTTTTAACAATTCTTGTTGGTCAGGAGCTAGCAAATCGATCTTCCCATCAATCATTGATGCGAAATATTGACTTCATACCTACGATGGCTTCAAACCCACCTCAAACTACACCTCAGCCTAAATAATCACAGAAAATGAAATCGAAAAATATCAAAGAAACAAAAAAAGAAATAGAAAAATAAGTCATCAAAGCTTATTAGTAAGTTAGACTTATTAATGAGTCATCATCTTCCACAACCACCATAACACACCACCCTTCCCCCAGTAATCGCAGTTCCACGTTTCTTTCCTAAAACGTTAACGTAAAAAGTCGCGCATCAACCCGACAAATTAAAGACGAATTAACGACAAATTCACGGCAAAATTTCAGGTAAACACGAATAAGACGCGAGTTGACCAAGTAACCTGGAAAGGCTCGAGGGTACATCGACACGCGATGAGGAATAAAAGGAGTTGTACCGCTAAGAATAAGAGGAGAAGGAGGACGAAGGAGAACACGACCTTGCTACATTCAGCTGTGTCATCCGTGAGCCGTTAACGCTCAGGTGCTTTCGATCCCAGGGACGAGCATCAATCACTATCGGTAGTGCAGGTGTAATATGATTATTGTCGCCTAAGAGATAACCCGCTATGATACACAGACGAGAGAAGTGTGCCAAGTGACATAACAGGATTTATCTTTAACGTAGTATCAGTGCGGCGAGAGAGACGAAATCTTCTTGTTAACGACGACCGTGAGAACTGGCTGATCAGTGCGGTAGGTCATCGATTATCGTTTCACTGGGTTCACGATGAAATTCATTTCGTCAATGGGATTGAGAATTTCATTTTTCATGTTAGTAGCGAGCACTATCGGAAGAGATATAGAAGGGTGGAAATTGTCTTTGTATGTGAGGTAGTAATATTAGTTTTGAATTGAATTTCTCAGCTGATGTAATGATAGGAGCTCGCGAAAGTGGCCGAACTGTAGAATTTACTGAAATTTTGTTGAGTAGTAGAATTTACCGCGAAGATAGCTAAATAGTAAAATTTACCGTGATAACAGCGCCAAAAGAACATTGCTGAACGGTAGAATTTGCTAAAAAATTCGGTAAACGGTAGAATTTTTCGCAAAAATCGAAACACAGTAAAATTTGCTGCAAAATTCACAAAATGGTAAAATTCACCGTGAAAATTCCACCGAAAGAAAATTGCTAAACTGTGGAATTTTCTGCAGAATTTGCCAAACAATAGAATCTCCTAGAAAAATCGCAGCACAGAAAAATTTACCGTAAAATTCCCTAAAAGAAGAAAGCCATTGCTATAATCGAATTGCGCGCTAACAAAGACGACAGAGTTGACCGAATGAAAAAATGTTTTTCAGGCGATTCCGGGTACTGTGCAGAAAATTTCGCAGAACGTCGGACATGCAGAAATAGATGCTTCCCTGCTAGTTGGAAGAATGACTCGACAGAACGGGTCTATTTTCGAATGACTCTGCACATCGAGGACTCTCGATCTGGGCTAGTGAGACCGTCAATTTCGAACTGTTTGTCCGATCCTTTCGGACCCTTTGATTTTAATCCCCTCGATTTTGCGGATTTTGCGCGCACACTTCCCACGAAATTCACGTTAAGTATAATTAATGTTTCCCCCGTTTCGTCCTCTTCTTTATCTCTATTCTTCGCCCCCTTACGACTCGTTTTACGAGCAACGGTTTCGTTTCGCGAATATCGCAGACTTTTTTGCCAAATCTGAGCGTCGAGGCATCGCAATCTGCGAGAGACCTTGGTTTCACCGATGTCACCGGGTCTGACAACAAAGAGGAATTTTTTTCGTGAAAATTTCAAGTGCACTTGGCGCGAACTCGTTGAGACTCTTTTTGTTGGTGTAATCGACAATCTTGGAATTTCACCTTAGACCTCTATTATTCGCGATATCTTTCAACCGTGTCGACTTAGATGATAACATCTCGCTAAGAAGAAATTTGGTTTACGAGAGTGTCTTCGGTATAGAAGTCGATAGGGATTTTTATCGATCAAATTGCTTTTGGGAATCTTGATTATTGAAACATGCAAAATTAAATATTCAAGGGATTTTACTCTAGCATTTAAGATATATTAATTAAGTAACTAAATAGAACTTATTGAAAAGCTTCCTGAAGGGCAAACCTCGCTAATCGAAAAATATATTTTCAGGCCGAGAAACCGACAGGAAGAATGCGGAACACGTCGATCAGATACTGGGCCAACGAAGAAGTTGAAAAAAAATGTAACCGGCACGTATATTCTTAAAAATAATGAACGTAAAAGAGTTACGTTACTTTAGACGTGCCGTAACAAGAGAAGGCCCAGTTAATGCTCTACATCTACCCTGTAGATCCGAATTTGTTTGATAAGAGGCGACAAATTCGGTTCTAGAGAGGTTTGTGTGGTGCATACAGAGCTACAGTGGTCTCGAAACGATGTTACAACGTTAATTAATCTACTCGTTTTAAACGACAGCCTGTATTATCTACGTGCTGTTAAGAAAGATTCCACCTCATCCGTTGAGAATTAACGGACTCGAGGAACATGTTAATTAACTTAATTAAATATCAAACCTCAATTGAATCCAACGTTAACAAAATGTAAGATCACTAATTGCAGACGTTTACAACGACAGGAAATCAAAATTCCATTTAAAATAAGAATGAATAATCGCGAATTGTTTCTCTACGAACTTTCATCCGTAGTTAATACCTAAATCGTTAACTATTGTACAATTAAAAATGTAATCGTATGAATAATTCTAATCAGCGATCATGCGGCCGAAAATTTACAGAATCTTCCAGCATCCATTTTTCCGCTATTCTTGCAGACTTTAATCGAACACCGACGAAATAATCTCTGTAACCCCTAATTATCGTCCGAACTCTCATCGTCAAGCTGATTGCATCTTAATACCCTCGAAACTCGTAATTCCCCGTAATCTCTGACCCTTAGAAAAAAAAACAAGGAAAAATCAGAACGCAACCTTCCGTGAAATCTCTGTCAAGGTGTGCCAAGAAATTCGGTACAAAAAGGAAGCATGTTAAAGGTGACGAAGAATCACCGTCCATCGTTAATTCCACGGACTTATGGTTGTATTCATGCACGCAGCCTGTGTCGATGATGAACTATGTTACGACCAGCGATCCATTGCGCACGGATGCATGTGCACGTTGCATTAGCTTGCACATTCCTAACCCGCGGTCCTCTACAGGCGGTCTCAAAGTTAAGCGCGGACGTTTGCATGTCTGCGGTCTCCACGATTTACACCACGACCGATTAAAACCGTCGAAATTCGCACACACTGACTGGCCGATTTTCGTTCGTTAAATTATGCAAATCCGTGAATCAAAGAAGCGTGTTTCCTCCGTCGCCGGCGCGGGATAAGCGGATGATTCTTTGCGTCTTTCCTATCCACCTCTTCTCTCCTGCTATCGTCTCTCTTCTCTCTTGCTATTCGACCTTTGTCACTCTCCTCTCTCACGCCATTCTATCTCTTTCATTCTCTTCTCTCTTGCTATTCTCTCTCTTTCATTCTCTTCTCTCTTGCTATCTCGTTCACTCTCCTCGCTCTTGCTATTCCAAGTCCCTCACTCTTCTCTCCACTTTATCTCTTTCGCTCTCTTCTCCACTTTATTTTTCTCGCTCTCTCTCGCGCGCCTCCTTTTTTCGTCATTTTTAATCCGCAAGGACGGGACTCTTTGTCGAGACGCTTATTTCATCTTTTTCACCGCGATCCTACGTTCCCCTTTGTCCGCCGCGGCACAAATCGCCATGGCCTCCCCATCTTTCGCGCAGGTACGCCGCCGCGGTTTCTTGAATCCTTCTGTAACCGGCCGCGGAGCCTCCATTAATCTTTGATCGTGCTCATATTAAAATGACATGCCAGCCGTTATGCAACGACTGGTAAGTGCTAATGAAGTGCATACACAGCCGTAATTACCAGTCGAGTGGCCTGCCCACTTTTCACGCGTAGCATAATCTAACGGATGAAGAGGGGAAAAAAAGAATGCCGATTTCATAACGATCCGTATTGGACGATACGCGCGAGCTAGCGTGTCTGTGAATCCTTTGCTGATAAACAATCACGGCGAGGTTGACTGTGGTTTTTTTGGAAAATTGTTGAAGCGACTTTTGAAGGGGTTTTTTTTTGGAAGATGGTGGAATGGGAGACGTTGATTTTAGAGGGTAGTTTTGTGACTTTAGCGGTGTCCTAAGTTTCTATGGGACCTTATGAGGTATTGTAAGGTATATCTGTGCATTCATTATTAAAAATCGTCTTTTCGACTTTGCGGAATAGAGAAATGTAAATGTTAAGTCACAGGCTTTCTTTATGCACGATAAAAAATTCGTACAAAGGTAATTACCCTATTCAACCTCAAATAGCACGTATCTACAGATAGTAACAATATTTTTTGACGCTAAATTCAGTCAGTTTTTAACCGTCAATTTGAAAATCAATGAATTCTTTTTATATTGAGAGTACAAGAGAGATTTGGTCAAGATAAGCAGATTTACTTTGGACATCACCATTTCTTCCTTACAATTTTTCGATCCAAACTGCAAGATAACCATAATCGAAGGAAATTACCCCTATTACGATAATGAGAGGCCCAGCCAGAGAGCGATATATCGCACGAATAACAAAGACGACACTAATTACCACGTTCGGAGTTTCCTAGTTTATCGAGACCGCTCTATCTCCTCGGGAAATCGGATGAAAGCCGATTTGTTCCTCGAAGACAAGTGAACTCACTTAATCGCGCGTTAACATCTCAATGGAATGCGCATTAGCGGAATAACAAAAAATCGGGCGAATTAGCAGCGTGAAAAATGCGCGATTCAGGGCAGATTGCGGCGACACGGTGGTCAGTTATCGGTAAAAAGAAAGATCGACGTAGGCGAGATTGGTAATTGTACGTTAAAATGTGCACTCACGCGGGACGCCTTAAACATGCGGTTATTTCGTGGCGTTATTTTGTTCGTGTAGCTGAGCGGCAATGTTACGATTGAGCAATTCCTTCCGGATGCCTCGTCTCGAGCCAACGAAACGGCAACGGTGAACTTTGATCTTTTGGATTGCCGTGAATCGATGAAACGACCGCTAATCGGATAAAAGTAAAACACAATTTCGAGAGAGGAGCCGAGGGATTCTCTCGGTTCGATGAGGAAATAATAACTCGCGTGGGAACGTCGACCATTGAGCATGTGGTGATATAATGAACGATGTTTAGGTGGACGTGCTTCGGGGCTCAAACTTTTTTGTCAGAATCAATGGTTGGGTTACTTTTCGAAATACCTTTCGCTCCATGGTTTTTTTGTAGGTTCGTAGCTGGGAAAATTGTAAAGAACACAGTAAAAATGATACGGACACTTTCTGCGTAGAATAGAATAGACCTAGATTTCTCACTGAATTTATCTTACGAATTTCAACAATTTTCACCTCATTCACATAATTCCAAATATCCGAAACCCTCATAGTTGCAAATCAGAGAAACAAATACCGCGAAATATCAACGTCCTGCCAGAAATCAAGGTCTAAACCGGTTGCAAAAATTGATCCCAGCAGTTTTGCAATCACCGCGAATCTCCAAACAGCAACATTGCTGCGGTCAGATCCATGAAGAAGCAGGAGCCCGACGATCGTTGTCATCCAAACCGGACGTCAATTTATGCTTCACCTTGGGACACAGGACGGGGGCATAAATTTCCTCATTAAGATCTCCACGCGGTCGTTGGCATTGCGCAAAAAGGAGCATCTCCATCGAGCAGCCTCGTAAAGGTCCGTCGACGTCGTCGGCCGGATGTCGGAGATCGCCGGCTGCCGAGTCGTATTCCGGTTCGATCGGCATCGCCGGATGGTGACAAACGGCACGGCGACCGTCCTGTCCGTGGATACGCTCGGACGCGTTTGCTTGCGTTTCCACGGATCTCCGTGGCGAAGCCTCCGAGAGTCTAAATCCACATCCGAGTGCGCGAGAAAACATAGCAAGATTAATGATACGGCTGACACGAGGGAGAGGGTGCTGCCTGGCTGCCCGCCTGCCTGCCAAGACTGCGGAGTCTGCCAAGCCTCCTGTGCCTTCCATGCCTGCGATGCCTGCAATGCCTGCAACGTATGCCGACGGAGAACCCAAGAGGGACGAGGAAACGCCAATTGCGGGATGGCTTTGCTACTTTTCTCGGGGTTACGTGGAGAGTTGAGTATTCTGACGTTGGGTAGTACAGTACCTTGATGCTGGAGAGTTGAGCATTCCGACGTTGGAGGGTTGAGTTTTCTGACGTTGGAGAGTTGAGTATTCTGACGTTGGAGAGCTGAGTATTCTGACGTTGGATAGTTCAGTATCTTGATGTTGGGGGGTTAAGTAGTCTACCGTTGGAGAGTTGGGTATTCTGACGTTGGAGAGTTGAGTATTTTGACGTCGGAGAGTTGAGTATTTCTGACGTTGGAGAGTCGAGTATTCTAATGTTGGAGAGTTGAATATTCTGACGTGGGACAGCTGAGTATTCTGACGATGGAGCGTTGAGTATTTCGACGTTGGAGAGTTGAGTATTTTGACGTTGGAGAATTAAGTATTCTGACGTTGGATAGTTCAGTATCTTGATGTTGGAGAGTTGAGTATTCTGACGTTGGAGAGTCGATTATTCTGCCGTTGAGCAGTTGAGTATTATAACGTTGGAGATTTGAGTATTCTGACGTTGGAGAGTTGAGTATTCTGACGTTTGAGAGTTGAGTATTCTGACGTTGGAGAGTCGAGTATTCTAAAGTCGGGCAATTGAGCATTCTGACGATGGAGAGTCAAGTATTCTGACGGTGAATAGTTGAGTGTTCTGACATTGGAAATTTGAGTATTCCGACATTGAACAGTTGAGTATTTTAACGTTGCATAGTCGTCGTCGTTTGCGGATATTCTATCAGAGGAAAATTTATCATGACCAAGGCAGCTTTGATACAGGTGGATGAAGGCTGCAGGCGAAGCAAAGACGCAGAGGAATGCGTCAAGTTGCGACGAGTAAAGTTAAGAATTATTTTGCGTGTTGACAAGGCTTCGAATTTTGATTGATGGAGAACATAGAAGAGTATTTAGATAGATCAGTGGACTTGGAAAGTTTAAGAAAACGTTCAAGTTTGATGGAAACAATGGAAAGTATCTTAAACTCTCTTAAAGAGGAATTTAATCCTAGCTGAGATATGAGCAATCAAGCTTAATTGAAATATGCATAAAATACGCCAGAATAAATATGCAATGTACAAGCGTTTTAAGAAATAACAATCATCTGTACATTCTTTTAACGAACTAATTAACCAAGCTGGCACTGACACTTAAGGGTGCTTCCCAAGAATCGTATTTTTCACTTTCACCAATCCTCCTTAACGCCCTGACATTTATCGCACGCTTACCAAGAAACACGTTTCGCGAGAGCATCGCTGCTACTTTGCGCGTCGGTTTTCCGAGTTGCAGACGTTGCCAATCATTTTCCAACGCCGTCGAGGACTCCATGACGCCTTTCACGGTGCTTATTATTAATCCGGAATGCAGAATGAACGGTCCATGTATTCCGCTAAGGTTTCTCGCGATTCGTAAAAAGCCTCGGTTCTTTTCTCAATTTTATTCAGGGCTTTAATCTGTCCGTGTTCCGCGGAAGCAATATTTATCAAGTTCTACTAATTATTCCTGATGCGATAAAGACACGTATTACAAAAAATTGTAATTTTATAGACAAATACGTTAATGGATTCTAATCAATTTAGTATAGCTTTTTCCAACATTTGTATTCCGGTTACGGAATCCACTTAGCTTCAGGATCGGCGCGAATAATAAAACAACAACTTCATAGTTTTTCCTGAATTCAACACTTTGCATTAATAATTATCGCGAACGTACGAAGAAGTTGTAGCCGCGTGATTATCCGTTGAATGGCATACGATATTTTTCCTCGTTGCAACTACGCCCGATGTTGCAAAGTTAGTTGAAAGTCGTTTCGCATTACAAGTGAAAATTTCATTAATTCGTGACAGCCGCTGCGAGAAGTGAAATTATTTCTTTTATTTTCCCTGACATGGCAGCACACTCGAATTCATTCGACTCCGTCGATCTCAAAGTGCAGAAGTTCCCTTCGTTCGCGTTAATCCATTAATTTCTTTATTATTCCACGTCGGGGAGGTTAAGCTTGCATAATAATTAAGGATGCAAATAATATTTCTCCCTTAATTAACGGACCAATTGTTCGCGGAATTGGCGTCTTCCTTCGGGTTGAAAAAAGGAAGAAACGAACACCGGAGAAACGATATCGGGTTGCTGAGTTTTTGCGATATGCTAATTATGATTTATATCTATTCCCTTTCTTATTGTAATGCATGGATATCTGATTAGTTTTCGTAAATTACGTCCTTCCACATTTTCTCGGTAGAAATGATTGATGATTTCTAGCCGATTAACATTCCCGCTTGACACCAGCCACTCATTAGCCGACGAGATTACGGAGCGTATTAAAAATACGACGGTTCGGTCGTTTTATTAGTAGCAAATCGTCTGCGTTTACTGCGTTCGAGTTTACGGCCTGCATCGTGATTAAATAATCCACGAAACGGTGTTTCGTTATTACATGATTGTTGTTCCAATACACAGAGGTAATTATTGACACGATATTTGCGATCTGGCGTCTAAAAACGCAAGAGTCCGTTACAAAATGCACTTCGGTGAATCTTAATTGCAGAAGAACCGTAAACTCAAATTACCTGGAGCGTCGAAAGACTAGATAATTCCTCAGAAACTACCAAAAAAGTCGACAGTTGCTCCGCTGCAATGACTCAAAAAGGTATCCTTCTCTCATCCAAACGAAGAAGATCAATCTCAAATGTTAACAAATTCACATTCACAAAATACAAACATTACAGAGAACCCAACAAATTGAACAGTTCCTTCGCCCTAACTACAGCGCTCAAGGGGTTGTAAATTCCATCCCTCTAATCCGCAACCGAAGACGACCGCTCACTGTCATTCGAATAAAGCGATATCCATTGCTCCTAATAAAATCGTTACGACCCAAAGAGGATGCATCGTTCAAAGGAGCGGCTAGAAAATCGGCGGAAGATGCAACTCGCACTTAGGCATCGTCACGTCGAGTGGTTAACGTGGCGCAAGGGTGCGACGGGGGTTAACTAAACGAAGTCTTTGCGTAAACAGTGCAACCCCCGTCGGATTCGCCAGGGTGACTGATGGCACCTCCTCGATCACGGGAACCCCTGACGGTGCTTAAAACGTCGCCACACGACACCATGACTGCCGGAGAACGAAATAGAGAGAGAACCTATGCAAAGGCACGTCCGATACAAATCATGCTAATTCCGGATCGACTGTCACGTCGATCTGCCCTCCTCATTGTCTGATATCAGACTTATTCCGTCGCTCGTAGCTGACTTCGAATTTGCAGTTGCCAAGGGATTCTGGGTTGTCTTATCACTGATATTTTCTCACTCGAGGGAGGAGAACTGGGTGGAATCGCGGGATGAAGATAAAAACTTGACGTTGAAGCTCGAAGAATCGAGGAATCTTCAATTCGCAATTTTCTCTTGAGATAGCTACTGTCGGAGACGAGGTATCCATGATGCAATGTCGTCAGTTTCGAGGTCGGTCTTTGCGAAATTAGCCTTGTGTTTCAAATAGAATTAATAATTTCTATCGTTTTAACCAATTAACTGCAGAATTTACTTGTAACACTAGAACTACCAACCGGTCAAAATGACCGATACACCATTTTTTTCCAAGAATTCTCCAAGTTTATAGAAAACTCATAGAATAAATATTCTACGTCCATGTCAAAGAACATAAATCACCGAATCGATCATTTTTTCCGCCTCTCGATTCCTCTTTTTTCAAAGTACTTATTTAATATGATAGACTATAATAGATTTAACGTCGGTAGTTCTAGCGTTAAGAATGCCTCACGGGACGCGGAATTAAAGTCAACCAATGGCGTGTATACACGTCGAATGCAGAGCTAATGCTCCAATTTAAAATTTACGAAAAAAGGAAAATAAAATGTGGCAGGATGATATTCTCATTGGATAAAAAAATTACAATTAAATGTTTAAAAAGATTCCGCAAAAGTGCTTTGTATTGACGTGTATACACGTCCAAAGCAGTTAACTGGTTAAAAAGCTCATTTGTCATACTTCGACAGTAAATTCTGAGATTTTCCAAAACGTTGCTAATTGAATATAGGGAAAAAATAGAAATGTTGCGTATTTTTAAGATATTTTTTAATTACAATCAGAAATGGAAAATAAACTAACCCTCGGGCGTAACACCGGTAACATGTCATCGCATCCTCGTCGATCCAGGACGACATAGGACGATAAATATCATCCACCGGTGGAAGGAAACGTTAAGCCTAAATCGTTAGAACGTCGCGATGAAAATGCAGCCAGGAAGCGTATCGCGATCTTCGCGAGTTACATGTTTATGCGGTCGTTAGAAATCTATATATCCCGACTTCCTGGATGTTTGTCCGCCTCGTGCGGATCGTTCGCAGCGATCGTAAAATAGTCAATGACACTGTTCCGCGAGAGGTTCGAGTATACGGAGAACGATGAAGATGAAACGAGAGAAACAGAGAGAGATAGAGACGGATAGGCGGGGAGAGAGAGAAGGAGATGATAAAAACAAGTATACGAGCAGTTATGACTAATGAGCCGATCAGGTATGCGAGAGGAGGAGATTTATCGGGAAAATTATCAGGCGGGATCTGCGCATTCACCGGCAAGCCGAATGAAATATTTTCTATTAGGATTTTCATTATTACCCTACCTCATCCAGGAGATAAATGAATATGGTGGAATAAAATTAGATACCTTGGTACACTTACGTTATTACGAATCCACCCGGTGCAATTAGTATTGCGTCAGCAATTAGGGGAATGGAAGAGCGGGAACGGCGGAAATGGGACCGCGAATACCGGAAACGGAGGATCATCAGACGCGGGCTCGAGCGTTGCTTCAAATTAAACTGAAAGCCACGCACGGTTTCCGGATTGATGTGGTTTTTTAAGGTATTGTAATATGAGAAATTTCAATGTTGTTTACGACGTTGTATTTTTTTAGTATTCTATTTCTGAACGTAGAAATATTGCTTCTATGAATGTATCTCGTAAAAGGAACTTTCGAAGCTAGCTGCAATCGCCTTCGCGCATTTTCTCAGAAGTCTAATTACCACGAGCATTCATAAATTCAGTAATAACACACGCAGACTCGTAACAGTAATGATGAACAATCTAAGAAAGATCCTATTTCCCTCTCTGGAAACTTTACGAAGCTCCTTCCTCCTGTATCCTCAACCTCTAAAAATACCCACAGAAAATCATCAAACTCCAAGACTCCACCGCGTTCGCATTACCGGAAGCTCGATTACAATCGGTATTAACAGCCCCGCTAATAACATCCCAACCCGCTCAAAACTAATCAACAATCATCCCAAAGATCTCCAGAATTTTCCCTCGACCGAATACCTCGCGAAACTCCATCCCTCTCGTCCATGAGTATCCCTCGAAAATCAGCGAACTTGGAGAGACAGCTGCACTAGGCATCGCTGGAATTTATTAGCAGGCCGATTAATATTAATATTAATAAGCTTATTAATATTAACGAGCTCTCCGAAGCAAGAGAAGAGCCCCGGTTCGTTGAGTGTCCGGCAAATCGCCGTTCCTCCGGTTCGGAACGATGGAACGGCAGCAGAGCGGACGAAGAAGACGAGAGAATTATCGAGAAATTGCATCCCAAGTAGGAACAAGACACATCCACGGAGCAGAGGCGAACGAAATAGATAGGTTCCTCTAAGAGGGCGAGCGAGTCATCATTAATATTATAGCGCAGCGCGCCGCTCATCGCGTCAGATCTATGCCGACCTCTTTCTGTCCACGTCCGATAGAGAGGAGATCCATGCGGAGTCCGAAGGCCAGACACATCAAAAGGCACCTTCTTCCTCTCACGGATTCTACGGCCAATCTGAACACGAGCGAGCCGACGTCCTCCTCTCGACGTCCCGCAACGTCCAGCAACGTCCCGCAACGTCCCTCGGACTCATTATTATCTCCTTGATCCGAACTTTAAATTGATGACTATCTGTCCGTATCGGAGGTATACCTGGTATCGCTGCATCCGGCGTAAAGGATACCTCTGGTGTACGACGGTTTGCGCATAATAATTGCGAATTAACGGCCGTAATTGCAGAAAAACGTTGGACGTCCGTGAACGGTGTCAATGATGGCGCGTTGCGGTTTCTTCGTGTTGTTTATTTTTTTTTATTATTATTCTCCGGGTTCTACCTTGCCTCTTTTTTTTTCTCTCGTTTCTGTCGGCCACGAAAAATGGTGGTGACTCGAGGAAGGTGAATTTCGGCGCGTCAACGAGAAACGGACCCGAGGGGAATTGTCAGGTGCGGTTTGAGAACGGTGGACGTTGAAATAATGGAAGCAAGATGGCGGTGAGCGTGAAATCGGGGATGTTTATTTGGTAATTTTGAAGGAGGTCGTATATATGGAGATCGAGTTAACGCGCTCATCGAGGGAGGGGTTTTTGATTAGTGTCTTACCCTATTCGTTCTGTGGGGGTTTTAATTTGATATTTTGGTAATTAATATTGACGATGCTCGAGATGTCGATCCTAGGCAAATTTTAGGTTTGACTTTTAAAGTTTCAACTCATTTCTCTAGTCGTTTCCGTCGATAATATTGAAACAAGCCGAAACCAACGAAATTGCGCTGGGCTTAATGAACCGCAGGGTGTCCCTCGGAGCGCCCGGTCCCTCGTTTCTTTTTTTTTTTCAATTTGTAAAATCCGTCGAGCCGTCTCTAGAAAACTAGTCGGAAATATAATTAATTACGGGCCGGCTGCACGGCCGATGGAAAAAATCGACCGACCAAGATGGTTCCGGCGTCTTACGTGACCATTCCTGACCAGCTGAATCTAAGGGGATGCCCTGCCCACTGGCTTAGAAGTATACCGCTCCTAAGTCACGTGGGAAGGTAATTAGTGATCTTTCGAAGGGGGACCAAAGATTTTCGGCAAAATGGCCGCGAACTTGCCGAGGAATGTCGGACGTTTCGACGTTTTTAAGTTTGGACGAAATGCGACCACCTTGTTTCTCAGTTGCGGCATTTTTTGTGCAAAATATTAAGTATATAAAATTGATTACGTGTAGAGGATGCAATGTCCTTGGAATTTAACCTTCCGACGGTGCAAATCTCTGTATTAATTTTGCGCCACGGGCCATTTTTCTAAGTGACCGAAACGGGTTTAATTCCACCCCTTTGTTCAGTGAATGCTAAAAGTTTCTACTCTTTCACTCCGCTACCAAATGTAGAACCATCGCGAAAGTTTTATCTTCAGTTAAAAAAACTCACCCATGGGTGAAAATATTCACATTATCTAATTTTATTTCTTGCCTATTCTCTTTTCAATTTACCTTTCACAAACAATCCACCAAAGCGCCTCCGAACAATACCTCGCGTCTTTGAAGGAGCGCAAACAAAGGTCAAAAATCGCCCGAGTCACGGGGTATCTGTAAATAAGAATTTCACAAATTTCCGAACACTTAGAGCCTGGTCTCCAGGGAGGATGTAATGGAGAAGAAAAAATGGAGGTCCGAGTCGATTCCTTTGGAGAATAGCATAGAGCCGGTAGTTTAGCAAGGAACGGGGGAGGAAGACAGGGAAGTTGGGAGGATGCGAGGCAGCCAGCAAAGCGTATCCTGCAGGGAAAAATGACCGTGGCCCTGACCACCTGCTGCCACTTTGATACCGCCGCTAGAATCTCATTTAGCCGTGTAATTCCGACGTTCATTGACGATGGATCGACCCGTCGCTGAAGCATTGTAAGTGTACTAAAACATTTCGTACCTTCTAATATATCATCGATCAAGAGGAACGAGTGGAAAGATCGTACGAGTAGGCCTTTACTGAAATTTTATTAACGGAGAACGAGCGGACGCACGGAGGATCAAGAGTGATGGGTCAAATCTAGACGGTGAACTTTGACTCGAAGATGGAGATAAGGGAAGTCGCGTAAAAGTTAGTATCGCCGATGGTAACGCACTGTTTCTTGCCGAGGTTGGATCTTGGTTCGTTATTTATAAAATAATTACTCTACACCTAACCCAAATTAATTGCGAACGACCTCGTGACACTTAACACGTTGACTGTCGTGGGGGTCACCGGTGACCGGCGCTATTGAATTCAATGAAATTTCGTATGACTTTTAAATTGCAATATTTACGAATTTTCTAACATATTCAATGTTTAAATGTTGGCGTTAAAGAGATGAAGTTCTGCTGAATAGATATCCATCTGTGCCCTTGAAGTTTCTGCTTTAAAAAGATGTGATTTTAATAGAAAAGTTTCACTTCGGTGGAAATGATGAAATTACTGAAATACCGCTGGCGTTCAACGTGTTAAATATGAAATCTTTCCTGGTAAATTCTCTCGCTCTATATCTTGTTCCCTGAGAAACGTGTTGCCAGCGAATCGACTAATTAGTGAAGCGCGTTATTTACACCGAGTAGCATCGGGAACGAGCGATTTCCCTGCAAGACAATGATTAGGCTCTCCTGCCTGCTGACAATGAATAGCCGCTGATTGTTTGCGCCGCGTCACGGTTTTAGAGTCGCGTTTAATTCAATTTGTGAGTGACTTACGATGTCTGCCATTAGTCATCGTGAGGCGCACGCCGTGTAGAGTCGGCTTCTTCTTGTATGTACTCCTCGAAGGACCGAACCTGCTGCTGCCGACGACGAGGAACGAGAAGAAGAAGAAGTCACGGAGAACGCCTTCGGGATTTACTTGGATCTCGACCGTGTTCTGGACGATTATCGACGGAGAATGAGGCTCATCAGGTGAATCGGCTCGAAATGGTACCGATGCCCTGGGATTAATATCTCGTCACGTCATTGTCGCGAGACATCGCCGAAAGAAGCCACCTGACGTAGAAGCCGCTAGGAGGATTTGCGACGAGGTCTTTCTCTAGAGAAAGTGTTAACGAGAGATTTTCTGTAATGGATTACCTCGATAGTTTCTCATCGTTATTGACAACCGAAGTGCCAACACTCTTCACTTTTACCTAAATTCATTAACATTCAACGAATCTCCCCAATCATTCAATATTCGTATTACCTCCCATCACCCTCCAATTTATTCCACCGTTAACACCTCCCAACCCTCGTTCACACCTTCCCGTATCTTCAGACCGCTAATTATCAATGACAATAGCAATCGACCAAAGTATCCGGCGATCGAAATCTCTCACGATGCACCTTTGCCCGTTGACCATCGAGGAGGGGCCCAATTGATTCTCGTGACAATGGCGCGCATCGGGCAAGAATACTTCTCATCAGGTGAGCCAGGCCGCAAATGGTAGCGGGCTAATAAGTGCTTATTATTCGCTCGCGGGCGAACGCGTGCACGTGGCCTGCCAGTCGATACGTAAATACGGAAGAACGGCTGTCGAACGAAGACGGGGATAGCGGTGTCGACGAAGGAACGACGAGGAGAGAGAGAAGTTACTGTTAGACGTTGAACGCCCTCGTCCAGCCGACGATGACCGTGCAGATTCGTCGAGGAGTCTAGACTCCGGCAGAGCCGTCGTGTATGAGGATACAGGACACACTCGGAGCAACGCACTGCTCCCTCGTTGACTGACTGCCCCGTCTTATACGTGCACCGCTGACTTGCTCGATCCAATTTTACCGCCAGGTGCTGCAACACGCGCCAGCCAACGGGAGATGCAGCTTGGATGACCGTCGGGATCACCAGAAATGGTAATTCAATTGGCTCAATTGGCTGGGAAGTTCGAGGTCGCGTTTCATGGCAAGATCTGCCGTTGATAATGAGGGATGATTTCGAATTTTGAAGATGATGGGTTGTAGATGTTGAGGACGTTGCTAGTTTATGGGGTGCCATTTTGTGGTTTGATAAAATAGGGTACAATTTTCCAGGTTAACCCTTTGCACTCTGGCGCCTTCTCGGACGATAGCTGTCAGGAGCTTTACCGCGAAAAAGTCCTATACCTCGCAAAAATAGAGATGTCCTGTGGCCTGTGGTTTGTTCTCATTCGCCAGACGGACAGGGACATCCCTCGTTCTGACGTAATTTTCGATTCTAGCGCGCTATTGGCTGGAAGAGCCGCGCATTCGTTGCGTCGCCATGTGAACGACGAAAGGAGTGTTTTGTTTTCGGTTGTCATTCGTCGATCTCAGGTTTCCAGGACCGACATGGTGGGGAGAGGCGGTGCGAGCGACACTCTTCCCTTACCCCGTACCTCATCCCGCGAGACTTCTCTATTTTTGCGAGGTATAGGAGGACTCGTCTTCCATTATATAGTATAACGTTGGAACCAAGAAATATATTACAATAATCTTTGATTTATATGAATTGGTAGGCGCTGATCCACCGCGCCAGCGTCCTCTGCCCGATGACAATTATTTGCCACGTCCTTTTTACCTAAGATCATTATAGCAGTGCTCTCGCCCGATACCACAATACCTTTCGGTTTTTCAAGAAACAGGACGAAAGGTCGGAGGAAGCTTCTTTGGTGGAGAATCTATCCGCGACTGGGTAGAATCACGAGAGCGACACGAGAAGAGAGCGTCGGAGTTGGCTTCTCCGGTCTGCACCGGGGCGCGAGGAATTTCCGAAGCGATTCCTTTATTTTGATCCCCGAGACAGCGCACAGAGGGCAGAAATACATAACTCCGGAACGTCATCCAGTGGCAGGGCCACCCGGTATTATCTCGAGCATCCGCGCGGAGCCACGCGGAGGAAGCGAAGGGAGAAGCAGCGGAGCGGCGAGCGCGTTCCTCGCGCGACTCGCTTCTGGAGAACAAGAGGAAGAGGAGGAAGAGAAGATGGTAGGATGGGTGGTGGGACGAGGAGAAGGATGAAATAAAGAAAGGAGGGAAGAAACGAGAGGTTGCCGGTGCGCGGAAGAAAAGCGAGGGAGGAGATGGCGGTGGAAGAGAGGTCGGAGAGCGAGAGAAAGAGGGGGAGATCTAGGAGGGTATTAGCTGGTCTGAAGGGTGGATGCGAAGAAAGAGAGTTCCCTCTTTCTTATATATTTTTTCTTATATTCTTCGGCGTTCCTTGGGAAAAGTTTGTTGTTTGAAGCAGCGCTCTGCCTCTCGCGATCATTAATCATGCCGAGTTTTGGTTTGACTAGCAGCACCGCCGGCATGCTTCTCTCTCTTCTCTTCCTCTTCCACCCTCTTCGTCTCTCTCGCACTCATTCTCTCTCTCTCTCTTTCACCCTCGTGCGTCCCTGTTACGCTGGGTTCCTTCGGCAACGCCAACCGAGAAGCTTTCTGGGGGAAAGAAAGAGGGTAGCTAGCCGAGGAGAGGTGGGGTTGCTTCTACCCCTCGCTCCAATCTCCCAATCTCTCGCTACCCTGCACGGACCCACCGTGTCCCCCACGTACGAAGACGTCGGCTATTCGGAAATATCATAGAGGGGTGCCACTGTAGAAAAGGAAACCCTCCTCCTCCTCCTCCTCCTAGTCCACGTCCTCGTCCTCGTTCTCCTCGTCGTCTTCCTCCTGCTTCCCCTTTCGCCGGTCCTCGCTTTCTCGACGGCACGACCCTCCGGCGACTGGGGTTGCCGATTTCTTTCTTCGTATTCTGCGCTGCTACAGAGAACCTTTCTCGATCGTAATAATAGATTCGAGAACTTTCTCTCGGGCCATCCCTCGATAGGATTCCACGGATTAGCCGGGAGATCAAAATTTTAACCTATTTCCAGCTTCGTCCTCCCCTCGGACGTGCGTAGCGTCGTTGGATAAACTGATCCAGGTATAAATGAAATTTGAAGCAACATATCCAAGCGTAGCATTGCAAGTATCCTCAAAATCCACCTCGCGTCCCGCGAAAGAGGATGCAAAAGAAGGTTCGCTTTACCGTGGAGCCTTGGCCGATCTATTTAAAACAACGTTCACGCAACGCTATCGCTTGCTCTCTCTGCCGAAGGAGGTGAAGCCATACCTGTGGATCGGTGCCTCGAAAGTTAGGGGTCCCGGTGCAGTTGATTAACGATGCGAGCGTCCAGGTCGAGGTGGGTGGCGCATGCCTTTGTGACAGCCACGGCCGCTCCTCCGCTCCTCGACATCGCCACCGTTGCTATCACGGATTATTATAACTCGTACGTTTCATCTGGTACCTCGATCGACCGCTCTCGGTAGACATCGACTCGGCAGTCACTGGCTATCGTCACGTCCGTTTGTCCACGCGTTCGGATAAAATCAAGCCTTTCCGCCTATACATTTATGGCCGGCTGCAACGCCGGAGGGTGCTTCGACGGAAATTTCACCGTCGATTTGGATACGCGGGGGATCTTGCGGTTGGAAGATGCTGAGACTGGTCCAGTTCCATGGATGATGGATAATTGAGGTGTTTGTTGCACCGAAGCGAAGCACAGATGGGCAGATATTCTTTTAACTTTGTTGCTTTAAGTTGTAAGTGGGGTAGTTTTGCGTGTAGGAGATTTAGGTAGGGGTACAACCACCGAGGGTGTATTATAGTAAATAATTTAGGTTATTATAGGTTATTATAGTTATATTATAGTTATATAATAGGTTATTATAGTTATTATAAGTTATTATACTTAATAATTTTAAAAATCTTCTGGACGTGAGATATTTGAGAGTTTAAGTTTGCTTCTTAGAGCAGCCATTTTGGAGCCGAAATGGTCTGCCTCCCTATGCCTGCCCTGCCTGTCCTGTGTCTGTTCTGGCTATCTGGCCGGCTATTTTTTATTCTTCTTGTTTTTTGGACCAGTGAAAATGCATTTATGCACGTGTATAAAAAGGGTGGATCGGACAAGGGGGTTGATATCTCCCTCAAAGTTAAAACGGACAGGACCGCGACTCTTGTAGAGTCTGGAGATTAATTTTTTTGCAACTTTCGTTGCTACACTGATTTCACCTGGAACCTGTCGGTTTCATTGTCTGCATGATGACATGTGAATAATAATTTAGGAAAAATCTCCGAGAGGTGATGGCGGATCTGAACCGCCAAAGTAGGTCTCGCATCATCGGACAGTCATTACATTATTTGTGAGTTTCTCGGCTTTGTCTCTTGCTGCAATTAGGGTGTCACTGTCACACTTTGTATAGCCTCCTAGATCGAATTCTATTCACACCATGAATGGAACATTATCGACCTTACCGCCAACATCCAAACATGATTTCTTGCTCGCAGCGAGTGGCAAATCGCCTTCGCATCGGAGAAACTTCCATCAAAAATAATACCAGTCTTAGAACAAGAATTTCTTCTCCAAGCTCACCATAGAAAATGACTTTATCTCAACTCGTAGCAGATGGCAGGAAAATCGTGCTATTCTTAGCCAACATTAAGCGAATTCAGTTTAGTCGAATCGTGCTTGTCGTGCGATAAAATTAACGAGGAATACTCCGAGAACACGCGTATTCTTTCGACGTGGATGAAATTCACGGACGCGGAAACGATGTCGAAGGAATCGATGCAGGAAGTTATTAGGATGCAACAACGGCCAGTTATTAATCACAATGATAAATTCTGAGGACACGTTCAAATGTTTTGCAATCCGTGGTGGTGAGCACGTTGCAGTTATACGCGTGATGAATTGTGGCTTTTGCCATGCACGTTTACCCCGTACGTTCCACTGATAGAGGTGCACGCGATAACCGGCTATCGTTTAGTTCATGATAGTTAACACCGGCCGGAAAGAAAAGGAAACTGAACCAATCTGCGAAAGCCACGGGAAGCAAATGTGCTTGTGACGGCAGCCATTGAAATTTGTACGGGTGATTCGCTATCGCTGGGAGCAGAATACTTTTTAACCCCTATGAAGAAACTGGTGTAGATTAACCCCTTGGCATATAATAACGAGTGACACTCGCGATGCGGCAGATGGAATTTTCAAGCTTCCCAAAAATGATGAATTTGAAAATATCAGGGGAACACAACACAATAAAAGTATTTCTATGTTATTAATATTGCGTTAAATTGTAAGATATATCAGGAATCACTGATTCTCCATTTTAGCAATTTAATTCTGAATTATTGCACGAACAGTCGCAAAAGAAATCGTAGGGCAAGGGGTTAAACTCATTTGGTGTAGCGTGTTAAAAAATATCTTACCCCTTGGACACACTATTTCCTATGGATTTTGTTGAGGAAAAATTCTGGAATCTTCACTCGGCACAGAAATTTTTATACCCGGGGGGTTGAACAATTTGGAAAAGACACGAGAGGAAGTTTCCGTCAAGGGTTTGAATTGTGATTCTAAATTACTGGAAATAGATCAATGATTTTCTACCGTCTCACAAGGATAATTCTGTCGTGTGCCTGTCCTGATGTTCTCCACAAAAATTTACATGCAGCTGTACAGATCTCAATAAATAGAATAACTCTTATTTCAACCATTTTTTCCTATCTTTTGTCGTTCACGGCTTATAAGCATATTTATAGAAAGGGTGGTTCGGACACAGGGGTTGATATGTGCCTCAAAGTTGAAAACGGGCACGAACAAGTTACAGTTACCTTCTTAGACATGTCTAATTAAAGAAATTGCAGCTATCTTCTCGAATAAGTCCAATAAATCTTTATGCAAAGTTTCATAAAAATCGGAGCGTATCGGTTCCCGAACTTCCCCCGTCAGTCTTCTCGACGTTTTCGCAGTTTCGCGAAATCAGCGACACGTCGGGTCCCCGGGGACCGATAGGAAGAAGCAAAAGGGAGGATCCATTTTGCGAAATGAGTCCGGTTCGGCGGAGGAGAGGAGAGTCAGCGAGCCGTAGAGAAAGAAAGAAGGGTGGAAAGAAGAGAGAGAGAAAGTGGAAGGCGGGTAAAAAGGATAAGGGTCGATCTGACGAGGGTAACCTACCCTATATTGGCAGGCGTGGCTGCGGGTTGCAGGGTGCAAGAGGGCTTCGAGGGATCGCTGATTGGTTCTCCTCCAACGGAATCGACTGGGTGAGAAAGAGACCACGAGGGAGAGCGAATGAGAGAAAAAAACCGAGTCTCCTGAACATGGGTTCCGTGAAGCCGAGTTGTCGAAGGGGTCGAAAGGAAATATCTCCTACCCCTCGAGATGGGGGGCTACGAGGAGACCCTTGTTCGCGCTGCGAACCCTTAATAAAATGCGCATTTATACGAGCCTCTTTCTTTCTCCGTCTCTCTTTATTTTTCTCTTTATTTCTCCCTCTAACTATCTCTCTTCCTCTAGCCTTACTTGTCTCTGTGATCCTCTCCTTTTCTCCCTTTTGATTCGTTTCTCTATCCAGCACTCTTTCCGACTCTTTTTCTCTCTCTGCTTCACTTTCTTTCTCTTCATTCCTCTCTCTGTCTCTGTCTATCTTTCTTATCTTCCTTCTCTCTGCACGCAACGATATTGCCTCGAATGAAATTTGCAACGAGGCTTACCGACTTGTTTGGAACAGCCGGCTCCTTATTAAATACAGTCTACGATTTGCCACCCCCGGTGCTGGATTTTCTATTGATTTAAATGGATTCCCTCGACCGTCCTTATTGACGTTGTATTTCGGTACGCGAGATGAGAAAAGTAATACCTTCGATTTTGGACAGAGCGTAATGAAACGTCGGGGAGAGCCGGGAGATTGAATGGAGAAGTATTAAGTGGATTGAAACTCTGCGACCTTCCGACATGAAAATCATTCGGCGATGAAGATTGAATTTTGTTTTGCGCCTTTAATGGATTACGATGTTTCGTGCGGCTTTCAGGAAATACCTGCTCCCCACTTGCAAAATGCCAGGTTGTAAATTGAATTGTACAGACACAACTTGGTAATATTATACAGAGCAAGTAAAAAATAGCAAATACCTTTGTAATAATATTACCATGTCATCAATTGAACTTCAATTCTACAAATCTTTCGTAACTCTTCACAAAATGAATTTAAAACCCCCAATATTCATATTTCTATTTCCTAAGCCTAACTTTTTCACCTCGGTCAAATTACACAATTTTTTTTGCGGTTCGAATTATTTTGTCAATTTTGTAGTGAGCTAAATGAAATTAATTTCACAATATCTTCGACCGTTGATTATTCATTTTTTTAACGATGGCAATAACTATAGGTACTGACGGATATTTAGATAAAACCACAAAGTCATAGTGAAATTGGAAAGTCGATATTAAATCGTTAAAAAATTGACCGAAATAAATATCTATGTCGAGTATAGCTCGACAGAGGAGTGCAAATGGTTATTCCTACTGTATAACAATTACATTTCCACGATCTTCAAAACAAGCATCAGCCAAAAACCAAAAACAACCCCACCCTGCAAATTCTCCACCCCCGTGCGCCGATCCATCGTCATTCGCAGATTCCCGGAAAACTGCAGAATCGACCAGCACATCCCCCAAACATTTTCATAACTGTCGGACCAAACCGTCGACCGAGGACTCAGGGGAAAATGGTTTTCTTTGATAACGTCGTTCAGAGTGTCGCGAAGAGTACCGCGAAGAGGACTCGAGGATGAGGGACACGAAAGTTTTGCGGGTGACGGAGGGTGACTGGCGCGATTGCAGGCCTCTGGATGGGTGATTGATTCACTTTGAATGATTAAAGAACGCGCCAAGGAGGAACGAGGGCTGAGGGAGGGCCGAGGAGAGGCCAGGGAATAATAGCATTCGATAGACTCATCAAACTTTCTCGAGAAAACTTTAAAGAGTCTCTACCGGCCCCGGGAAAAGTGGATGGATCATCGTCGCTATTCTCCGTCGGGGAAAACGCTGGTGACGATGCCTCCGTTTTTTTTGTCTCTCTGGTAAGGGAGGAAATTTTATGCAAACTTTGACCGAAGTTTCTTTAAATGGCGTAGTTGTTAACTGTGGTAATCGAGTTGGGAAAAAGGAGTTGCCGATATAATTGTCTTTCTATCATTCAGGAGAAAATTAAGAAATTTTAAGTTTGGGGTTGCTGAGGCAAGGATAGACTACGAATGACGTTATAGAGATGATTATAATTCCTTTGAAGATCGAATTTTCATGGTGATAGATCAGTGTTTGAAAAGTAGGCAGCACGATGTATTTATTACACGGAGTTCTCCGTTCTCTTTTGCACTCTCGGCAAATGTACCATAATTTCCTGCGTCAATTACGCCGATCATTTGCAACATAAATAACCTTTCTTACGTTCACTTTAATATCTCCTTGTCCTCGAATTTTCCTTTGCCCGTGGCGTGAAAAATTTCAGAGGAGAAATCTCCATCGCGAACTACCCTCTATGGTTGCCCTACCCTCCAACCAATCCGCCATCACGCTGTAGAAATAATACCCCCGACGGCTATGGCGTAGATGAGAACGAAACCTCCTATTTTTGAAAAATAGCTACAGCAACGATCAATTTCCGTAGACCTTCCAATTTTTTATATATTCTGAATCACTTGATATAACTATTATTCTAATTGTAAGTAATTGTATGATTAACACGTTGAACGCCGCCGGTATTTCGCTACTTTCGTCATTTTTACTAAATTGAAAGTTTTTCTATTAAAATCGCATCTTTACAAAACAGAAACTTTACCTTTTCAATGCCAATATTTAAATATTGAATGTATGTGAAAATTCTTAAATATTACAATTTAAAAGTCATATGAATTTTCATTGATTTCAACAGCGCCGGTCACCAGTGACCCCCATGCCATTCAAAGTGTTAAAAATTCTCAAAGTTGTCATCCTCTACAAAATAACCAAATCCTGTTGAAGTTAAGTAGAGAATTTGCAAAGGGACAAAGAAAGTTTGTGCGAGCGAAAGTCAAAGGGTTAACGGAAGTCCCGCATCGCGCGGCCAGTAGCCGGGAGAAAGGGTTGAGAAGATAGGCAAATGGACTTTCTTCTCCGGGATTTGAATAATTTATAGCTCGTAAATAATGGCGATTGTAATCAGCCGGAACGAGACCTCATTGTGGCATCATCGGTAGGCTGCGATACTCTGTGGAAAGTGACGGTAGCCAGGAGGATCCATAGGAAAGCGGCATGGGGCACCGTAGCCCGGCTCGCAGAGCCCTCGGTAGCCAAAGGGTTGCAGGCGCGCTTGATTTATTGCCATGCGAATCGAATTTTTTCGTAGTGCGGAAAGTATTTGCACGAGCCCGGCGACGGTGGGTGGTAATTTCGCAGGGGAAAGGAACGGGGATAAATGGGTCAAAGAAATTCCGCCATCTTGCGGGCTGCTTTCCGGGGAACTCCGGAAGTTTCCTTATTTTCGTTGCTGTCGGCGGGAGCGGAGTTTCGATGGTGATTCGAAGATTGACGATTCGTTTTACGTTCAGATAAAAATGGCAATTTCGAGCTCGCCCATTGCGCTGGGCTTTTTGAGTCTCGTTAAATCGTTGCTGATGATGCGAGGGGTTGAAATTCAACTCTGATGTATTTACGTGAATTTTTCAACATACGAAAGTTTGTATGTTTTACTTGTACGAAGTGTTTTCAATATGGTATCGAATATTCGATATGTCAGTCGACAAGATCTTAACTTTAGTAATTCACGTGGATATAGTAAGCCATTGCACGGTCGCACAGATAATTAATATTAATCTAAAGTAATTTGTTTCCCGAGAGACTGACTACTGTTTGGAAACTGAAACAAAGTACCCTAGCACAATATCGTCAATAATAAGTTTGAAATATTCCAAATTGAAACAACTTGAAAACTATGACTTAAGACAAAATTCAAAGTTATCTACAATTAAATAGCAACCCAAAAACGACAAATTTAATCATCCCTTCTTAAGACCTTACCGCGCTGAGCCGTCGATCGAATAGCAAATTGCAACGCTCTCAGAACGATCATCGTCGCTGGTCCGCATATCAGAGATTTTGTTGCCTCAACTGCAGTCGTGCAGAGGTGAGATAAAGATCGATGCACCCACCGCGAGGACGAAAGAGGGAATGAAAGATAGCGGTACTGCTTACGGAGGGTTATTGTGCGTCCATCGGTTACGGCTCATCAGCTGCCGTAACTTCTATCTTCGCCTTCGAAGGATCAGAAGGTCCCAAGGCGCCAACTTCGTCCTGTTCCGCCTTCGTCATCTTTCCCACCTTCCCTGTCGTCTCCATTATTCCCGCTTGCTTCTCTTATTGCTGTAAATCTTCAAATTACCAATAAATGCCGCAAATTGCACGGCTCGTGCTCACCTAACCGACCAACGCAAATAAGACTTGCGGTCCCTCGTGGCTCATAAAAGTCAAAGAAGCTTGTTGAAACGCCCAGAAGCATCTTCCTTTCGGTGATTTTCGACGGTGAAGGGTCTCGCGAGGAATGTTGTTGGGTATTGTATGAATTCTTGAGAGATTGCTTGCCAATTAGAGGGTTTCTTTGTTAAAAGTACAGTGGACTCCCGTATAACACTCTGAAAAAATTGCGACTAGTTCTCACACAACGCTATAAACCGCCTCGTATAACGCGCAAGATAAATTCGAAATTTTCATATAGTTTCCGATTTTTTGTTTAGAAAACCTAATGTATGCACTTTCCTGTTGTGTATTATTACCTATCGTTAAAAAATAATAATCCAGAGCTACAGGTTTTCTTCTCAACCTTTCAGATATTTTATTTATTTCATGAGTATAGTCACCCGTCAAAATTTCACGCGAAGAATTAATTATTAGATCATATTTTGTAGTTGGACATTTCTAAAATGCCATGAGTTTTTATTTTTCATGTATTATATGCATTGTAACTTCAATAAAGAATTAATTATATATATTGCGCCATTAGTCATTAAAAGTTATTCGTCCGCGCCGAAATTGTTCTGTACCGTGTTAGCATACTCGCGGAAAGGAAATCCGTAGCGAAAGGGTTAATCAGGTTTAGAGCGGCACTCTGCATTTACAGTTTGTCCCATGAAACGCGATTTCCCATAACACGGAACGTATCCCCACGTTGTACGGGAGTCTACTGTATGTCTTTGTTAGAGTTTTGGACTTTACGATTGCAGGAAGATAGATCGAAGCAAGGAATCGATGATAAGTGACTTCTATTAAGTTTGCTATCATCGACATCGAAAGATTCGCGGGTGGCAACGGACGTTTAAAGCATTTACGAGGGAAGTATCGATAGGCAATCATTACGCAACTCTTTACAACCCTGTCGGATAGGATACGTGTGATTTACCTGACCGAGTGAGAGAAAGAGAACGAGAAAGAGTGAAAGAGAGCAGCAGCACGCTTTAATTCGGAACCATTAGCGTGAGGCGAATCGATTGCGATTTTTCTATCGGTCCATACGCGCTGGACTTTTTGAAAAATGAGACGCTCTCCTGCTCTCAAAAGTGGTCCTAAAACGCTTGAAAAAATGCCGACAATGTAAATCCATTAATCTTGGCAGCTCGCGCTGCTGCGAGCTCTTTTCTTCCTTTCTTTCTCTCCTTTTGCTCCTCTCTCTTTTTTCCCCTCTTTCTCTCTCACTCTTTCATTCGGCCTTTTCTCTCGTTCCGCGTGCTTCCAGGACATCCCTTTGCACTTACCTCCTGGAACAACAACGCTTTTCTCGAAAATTGTTCCTCGGTTTGCAGAGCGAGCTTGCGAGCGTTTCACGTTGCAGCGAACTTTTCGAACGGACCTTCCGTCTAATCTTTCGCATGTATTTTAAGGCGAACGGCGTGAAAACTTAGCAATTTGTAAAGAAATTCAGAAGATACTAATACAAAATAATCTCCTGTTAAATAAAATTTCCCGTCGGAATAAAGTCAACGACGCAGTACGTGCAAGTCAAAGAGTGAAACACCTGCGATAAAACGAGATCGCGTCATAAGCCCAGGCCAACGCAGCACCCGAATTCATTTTTTATCGCTTTCCACCGTTAACACAATTAAATCCAACATCGTCTTAATTAGCCCTGTCTCGGAACGCTTATATTTACATTATTCAACATTATTCCTCCGCAACTTTAAAACGAGTCGGGCTCTCGAGCAAGGAGTATCATTTGTCACGCGTTTATTACAATCATTCGAAAAAAAAACCTCCTTCGGGCGACAGTCCATAAACGTTGCAACTCGTCGCGATGACGTACGAACGTATCCTTTTCCAGGATTCCGAGAGAAAACCGATCGAACCCGGTTCGTCCGTTCGAATAGAAACTATAAAATAAAACGCACACGAGCATCATTCCCATTCGAAGCCGGTAATATCTTATTACAATCACCGTGCACTCTACGCGGCATTAACCTCCTTACCTCCTTCCATCATCGTCGCGAACGTGCATCGAGGTTTTATGCATCATTTTCCAGAAATAATAATCCCCGACGATTTTCTCTTTCTCCCGCTACGCGCGTTCGCGCTGCTAGTTTCCCTCGTTTTTCAGAATGCCGAATTTTTCGTTCCACTTGCAACGAGTCGCAACTCGAAACCAGCTTAATTACCGTAGAACCGGAAGAAAGGAGCGTGCTAAATGGTCCAAGCACGACGTAGTCGTTGGAAAACAATTAGCCGTACGAAAAGCGTTTCTGGGTCGTGTCTAGTACATCTGGGGGCCCGACGTGCCCCTTTTGCGAACAATGCCGAGACGTTTTCGGTGTATGCAAACTGTCCTCCTCGGGAGGACTAGGGCTAAGGGCGTCGAATGGTAATTGTCGAGGTCACGGATGGTGGACGACCTTAACCCAGTTACCTCGTTCTTTCATTCTGCTTCGGGCGGTAATCAGCACGAAGCTCGCCGGGTTGCGAGCCTCTTCGAAGATGGATCATTTTCCTTTTGGAGAAGGCTAGGCGCTGTGCGGGTTGCTGGAATGGATGGACGGAGGTTTAGGTTCATGGGAATTCGTAATTACTTTGGAAGCTGGCATAGTTGCGTTTGCAGTTGTCGATGCATCGGTAGAGGTTTCGATAAGGGTGAGATTTTCTGTTAGGAAGCAACGGCAAGCACCACCGAATGGAGAGAGCGAGCTCAAATATGATCGTATTTTGTTTTCAGGCGCGGTCCCACTGTCATTCTTTTATTTTCCTTCATGTATAGTGAGGAACCAGAAACAAGGCACTTGAGGCGTAATTTGCTCTGATTCGCCCGACGGATAGGGATATCCCTCTCCCTCACGCATTTTCAATTTTGACGCGCCATTGGCAAGAGAGACCCGCACATTCGTTGAGTCGTAATGTGAACAACGGAATGAGTGTTTTATTTACGGCTGTCATTCGTCGATCTCAGGTTTCCAGAACCGACATGGCGGGGATAGGCGGTGCTAGAGGAATCTCCCCTTCCGTCCCAAGTGCCTTGTTTCTGGTCCCTCACTATATCGTCTATCCATCTAATAAAGAGTTATTATACGATATTTCATATTTCTCCTTTATTTCTTCAAGCACTAACACGCTGACAAGAAGATTTAACCAACATTATCGTGGATCTTTCCTTCTTTCCTTTTAAGTTCTTTGTAGGAGTCCTCCGGCTCAATTCCACTTTCTATTTTTATTTAGAGTTAAAGCAGTTCGTATATCGGTACTCGTTGACACGCGATATTTCTATGGATGAAACATGGCACTCGCAAAATTTAAATTAGACACGAGTAACAACGCGAATTGTACGATTATCCGCGAAAGTCTCATTTCCCTTTAAGCCACACTTGCCTTGACTCTAATGGCCGTAATTCGAAGCGCAGGATCGCAGGGTTCAGAATAAAGCCGTGCATCATAAACCGCTTCATTCCATGAACGTTCATCCTCGTCATCTAACGAGTTCATTTACCGTACGCGTCTTCCATCTTCAGGGGCGAAAGTGCTACTCGCACTTACTTAATTCGTACTTGCCACGCCGATTTCAACGAACTCTCCAAGAAACTGAAGACCATAAAGAACCTAACTCTGCATCAAGCCAACAGCTTTATCCATCGGAAGCTCATCCTCCTCGAGCAAATCGAAAGATACGATTTCCTTCTTACCGAATGTTAACCCTTTGCACTATAATCGTTTTCCTAATTTGTTCTCGGCCAACTCTGATTTAATTTTTGTGGCTTTGATATCGTATGCTAGGTATGTAGTAATAGCTTGCGGTTATTTGAAGTTTTGTGTTATATTAAAAAACGATTGTTGAGAAAAAGTCACGCCAGAGGTGACTTCATAGGGCAAAGGGTTAAGCAATAATTTAATCCGTTACCGTAAAATAACGAGTGACACTCGTGACACGGTAAATGGAATAAGAAAATTTGCAATTTTCGCAAAACTATAAAATTGAAGATACCAATGGGTCCGGAAAGGGAAAATTATTTTTATACTATTAATATTGCTTTGGATGTTACGATATATCAGAAATTAGTGGGAAATTTTTATTTCTGGAATTCAATCTGAGTTAACCCTTTGCCGACGGAGACATATTTAAATATTGAGAGATAACTATTTACTTTGCGATCCAAAAGCACCTTTTTATCAGCAAGATATGCTGTTAATGCATATACATTATAAGTTACTATTCGTTTAATCATATTTCAACGGTTGTATTACAATTTTTCATCTCTGACTGTGGATACAAGTAGTGATAAACTGTAATTAAATTTTTTCTCAGGCCTCATATATGCGTCGCTCAAAGGGTTAATGGTCACGAAAGAGATCGTAGGGCAAGGGGTTAAAGAGAATCTCTCAGATCTGACGATGATACAGTTTCCACGATGTTGAAAAGTGCGAACGGCGGATAAAACGTTCATCTCGGCTTCTCTCAAATTTTCTCCCGAGAAATAATACAATTTCACCGGCTCCCTCGAAAGCGCTCAGCGACGTCCTCCATGGAAGCTCCGTAAGAAGGAATGCGCCGGGGAAACTCGCGCTGTCGTGTCTTCGCAGAAGCTTCTGGGCTTGTTTGAGGAAGGCCGTCAGGATTGTCAAGAAGGATCGCCGCTAACGACTCTCCCGCGAAACTAACTGCAAAGGTGACGAATCACTTTTCGCGAGTTCTCCTCGCGCAGCCATTCTTCCTGGTCACAGCGTCGTTGCTCCGATGTTTGACTCCTTTGGTCTAAACTTTTTCTCTTCATCTTCTTTTCCCTCCTCCTCCTCTTCTTCTTCTCCATCGTCATCTTGATCCTGTCCCACTCTTTCGTCAGGTATGCACATCCGGCGTATCTCGAGAGTCGCATACGTATTTGTAAATTGCTTTCAAGCAACGGCGTCAGGTGGTAATTGCTCGCGGGGTCGCGAGGTCGAAGGTCACGTTAACGTCGTTACCGCCTTCGCGGACCGATAATTACCGCACTTCTGGTGGCTCCCTCGTCTTTTTAAGCCTCCCCACGTCCACGGATCCTTCGCGTAAGTGGAACTACCGGCTAAAGAGACGGCAGTCTTTCTCTTCTTCTCGAAGAGGCGAAGCACGACCGAGACTTTCACTCGGTGCAAGTCACAACTTCAAACGTCCGACTCACGCGTGGCATCTGTGCCGATTGCTCGACGACGGATGATCCTCGTGTAGTCCTTCAAGTAGACGAGCACTCGTTCCTGTCGTCGCATATGAACTGCCTTTTTTTATACAGGGTACGCCATGACTTTTTTAGTGCTCTCGGTGAAAACACGTGTATCGGTTGTCGTCGGTCGCCGTTTCTCGAGGAGATGGACGATTTAGAGGACGTGGTTGGGCTTTCGTTGGTTACGTGGTTCTTGGAGGGTGTCTGTTGATTTTACTTGTTTATGTATCTGTTGTTTATAAGGCACAGAGGTACGTGATTGATCGTATGCACTCTGTTAACTCTTTGAGACACGGCGGGATAAAAAGGGAGATTTTTTGTCCCACCTCGAAAATTTGTATAAATTATATAAATTATATAAGAAAATAATATTTTCTGGGTGGTTTGACGCGTTGGAGAGAGAATGTTCGCCGGTGGAGACCAAATTTGTGGAGGAACAATCTTGAATTTTGCACTACGACGATTTTTTCATCAGAAACTCAACGAACGTCATCGAACAGACACCGCATTCGCCAGAGTGTGACTTTTTGTGTTCATCAAATTGAAATTACCACTGCGTGGAAGATTTTTTGATTCTATTCAAGCTACAAAACAAAATTCGCAGCAGGAACTGAAGGCCGTACTGGAAACTGCCCGTAAGAAGTATTTCAACGACTGAATTATTCATTCGCATCAAACACGATTTACTTTCACGGCGACAATATAAATTTCGACGATTAGAAAAATATTTTCTGTTTCATCGATGAATTCCCAATACGCAGAGAATATTTACCCGCCAAGAATCGTCACGGTAATCGTCGCTCAGACTTATTCGTCAAGAAGTTCACTCGTGATCGAACATGATTATTTTTTCTGTAAAAAATACAACTTCGGGATGATGAAAATCCAAATTCAAAATTCCATCCGTAGAAGCAATCGCCATTTACAATGCAATTTTCTTCGCAATTTTCGACACAATTTTCATGGCAATCCAGAACCGATACATTTTTGCTCTCAGACCGGAATATCAGGGCGACGGAGGGACAGAGGGTCGATCAAAGTGTGACAGCGATCTCTCGGAAGGTCGTTCTCGATACCTAAGGCGTCGAAGGTATACCGGGGATGTCCCCAAGAGGACGTGGTTCCCCTTTTCACGTCGGCAAACGCGAGATCGTGACTCAGCAGCGAAATAGAATCTCCGGAGACCCGTGCTTTTCGCCTCGGACAGATCCTCTGCCAACACCTCGCACCGTTTCTTCGCCGTTTGTACTCCTGAATGTCTTCTGTATGTTGCAAGTAAATAGTTGGATTCTCGTAAACAGTTTTTCGGCTAAACGACGCGCTGATATTCCGAGACGATGAATCGATCCCTGAAGAACGACCGCGACGAATTCGCGCCGAAGCTCGCTGCACAGACGAATCGTAAATATTTTGAAAATAGGAAGAATTTGAAACGAATTGCCGATCGATCGGTCCCTGAAGATTGTCCTGAGTTTTTTTTTTGAAAATATTGAAGGATTATGTGCACCGAGGGAATAGAAGGTGCGAGCTGAATTGGGAAAGTTTGAGAGATCTCGGTCGGATGGGTTTATCATGAAACTTTTGGAGTTTCATATTATTTCGTGATCAGTCGTAATTGAATGAGAATGATAAAATTCTAGGAATAAATGTGTATTAATTCGGAATATTATAAAATCACAGCGGTAGATGTTAAATGCACAGAATATCTCCTAAGCCAGGAAAGTTAGACATCTGTAATTAAGTTAATTTCACCTAGGACCAAATTAGCTTTCGATGGATTCCAAGTCATTGTAATTGATTTTTGAATTCCTCCAACAGTACAAGATCCTACGAATATTCTGTCATGCAATCATCAAATGGAAAAGTTTCTCGCATCCTTTCAAAGCCGTCGCTTCGATACTCACTTAATTCCCGCCGATTAAATGCTCCTTAAAACCTTCCATTTTTCGAAGTCTCGTAAACTCTAGGGCAATTTACCGCGATCTCGTGGAACGATTAATCAGCTGAACGAAATAAAAAAGGAAAAAATGGCAAAAGCCGGGGTGAAGCGGAGGGAGGGGAAAGATAATGCCGGAAATGCAGATTCGCGAAACTTCGACATCGGAGACGTTAGAGCCCCTTTCATGAGCGATCAACAAGTAGAATATAGCTGAAACGCCGGTAATAAAGCGATGAAAGTGATAAATCGCGACGGTTCCACCCCCGAGCGGAGCCAAGAGGTGCCGGGCCGAGCCGGGCGCCGTATTGCGTTATTAAAACTTTACTAATGGCCAATAATAAGCACCGCCTCGGCTGAGATTGATATTAAATCGTAAACTACTTCGTTCTCATTTATCATTATCACGAGAGACGACTCTCCGTGGGTTCTATTACGCTTCTCGAGGCCCAGGTAGGATCGAACTTGGTCGAAGAATCCTAACGAAAGGGGTGTCGTTGGAAACGGCCGGAATTTTTGAGCTTTAGTGCGAAAAATCGGAATAATTCTAATACAGAGACAATTTTGACAGTGGCGACAAATAAAGTGTGCAATTATTGGTAGTTCTCTGTCTGTTTAGTGCTAAAAATTAGAGCAACTCCTAACGCTGAGAAATTTTTGATAGTGGCGGAAAATAAAACGTGCAATTATTGATAGTTCTCTGTCTGTTTAGTGCTAAAAATTGGAGTAATTCCTAATACTGAGAAATTTTTGATAGTGGCGGCAAATAAAACATATAATTATTGCAAGTTCTCTGTCTGCCTGCTAAAAATTAAAGTAGTTTCTAATACTCAGACATTTTTAATAGCGGCACTTAAAATCTCTAATTATAGAAAGTTTTCTGTCCTTCCTCAGAACTCTACGATTATTTAACGAGAATTATCGAAACGAAATTTGGTGCTTTTGCCGAATACCGATCAAAATACTGTTTCTTAAGCTTTAAATGAAACTAGAAGAGTTTAAGTTACATCCCACGATTCCTACAGCCGCGGGATAATTATCCTCTCAGCAGCCAACCCCGTAAACTCACCCCCAGCGAGCCGGCGCCCAATACAAAAATACCGGCGACAATTTCATCCGCGATTATTCCGGAATAAGCAAACGTCAACAACAGTCCGTTCGATTCCAACGTTCTTCATGGTCTTATGGAAACTCCACCCCCTAAGGACACGAGAGCACACGGCAAAGAACACGTGGCGTAGCGCGGTAGGCTCTCATGGGTGATCTCGCGATAATCGTCATCCGGGAGATCACATCGGTTCTTTAGAAGGGGATGGAGAACGACAAGAAGAGAGCAGAGAGAGAGAGAGAGAGAGAGAGAGGAGGAGGGAAAAGATAGAGATAGACGAGAGAGAAAGAAGAAGAGGGAGAGAGAATCGTTGACGAACTACTACCACGATCTCCCTCCAGGCTGTAAGGGTGGCTGTGGGTGTAAAAGGAGGGTGTCATGCCGGCGAGCCGGGAAAAGTGATTGATCGTGTTTCGCCGGAAGAGAAGAGCGCGGGAGAGTCTCGGAGCAGAAATAGGGGAAAAGAGTGAGAGAAAGCTGCGGCAAGGGGTACGAGGGAGAGGAGAAAGAAGTGGTAGCAAAAGATGGCGGAGGATGAGGAAACGAAGAAAGACAGAAGTTTCGTGAAACGTCGCCGAACGATAGAGACGGAGAGGTCGAGCCGCAAAACGAGGAGACAACGCGTTCGTCTTCTTACCCTCTCTTTTTATCTTTTTCTATATATAACCGTCCTTCTTGCAACCTCCTGCTACCACATTCTCCGTCGTTCTCTATCATTCGCGGCACCCAGCGCGTGTCCGCATCGCCTGCGTCATTCGCAAGGGCCTTTTCAACCCCCTCGGTGCTCCGCCAGATTCCACTCGACGGCGACGCTCTCTCCTCCGCCGGCGAGCGGCATGAAGTGGCCGTAAGAAAAATAGAAATAAGCTGCGGCGTATCTTACGAAACGAAAAACTGAGTCGAGAAAGCTCCGAACAAAAAGCAGGTGACGCGCTCTCAGCCTCGCTGAATTGCCCGCTCCTTCCTGTCTTTCTGCTACTCGACGTTCTTTGGATTACCGCCTCGTTTTCTCTCTCTTTCTCGTTTCATGTGTGCGCCAATAGACGTATGTATACATACCTTGTACATAGGTGTATAGAACGGGAACGTATATGGCTTTGTTCTCACCCTTACGACCAACCGACGATATTGCTTCCCTTCTCGAGGAGCTTGCTATATTTTTTACGCGGCCTTCTTCTCGGTCTATCGCGTTTTTGACGTTTCATCGGGAGACTAACTTGGCCGTTGCTTCCACGGCTTCTTTCTTACCTGCTGTCTTTCTCTGTATTTACTTTTTTTTTAATGAAACTTTAACCTCAGTTTTATTCATCATCTCTGCCATTTTGAATCGTACGGCAAACTGTTCGCCATATCAACCCTCCGTGGTTCCACGTCAATTTCCCCTCTATATAACTTTTACTTCCAAAAATGTATAAACGATTGCAAAAGTAAATTCCACGAAAATGATCAAAATCACAAATCACAAAATGATGAAAATCACATCAAAAATTGCATGTCCTCTGCTTCTAAATTTATATCGGTATCCTTAATTTCAACAGACTTCCATTTCATCCCCTAAAATACACTTCCCAGTTTCCCCGAACCGTCGCGCGAAACAGCGAGGAATGATTTCTCCGTTTGCGAATTTGAAACGGCGAAAAAAAGCTTCTTCCTCGTTGTTAGGAAGATTAAAGAGGAAAGGCGTATCGTTCTCTCGCAGTCGTTTGTCCGTATATCCCGTACGGGCAATGGGACTGAGAAACTCGCCATACCGCATTGTCGTGGCACGGCAAAACAGAGTGAGTATGCTCTTTGTATAATGACTCGGCGCTTTATATCCTTATACCCTGCGCAGCTGATCACAAGTAGACGTACTTGACCGAGTGCAGCGAGACACTTGTAGAGCACTAATATAAACAGACTGTACGGAGTACGTTGGATCCATTACTTTCAATTTGGCCGACATCAAAATCTCTTACGTAACGCGCCATTCTCGCAGCAGATATAGCGACGTGCTGCTCCGTGCAGAATTGAACGCGTGGGTCCGGCCTCGAGGACATTTTGGTACCGGAAAATAATGGGATATGTTGAAGAATTTGAGAATGGAGAAATTATGGATAGTTTTGTTGGACGATTTTGACTTTGGATTGCGCGATATTTGTTTTTAGAGATGGAGATAGGGATGAAAAGGATTATTCTACGTTGAGACAGAATGAACGGAAGAGTTGGGCGCCTTGATTGAAAGTAGTATAGGCGAAGTATACAGTTGCATGGTACGGTATCATTATACTTGATTAACAGTTTTGATTGATTGGTCAAAGAGTCATGGTTTTAGTTACGTTCTTATAGAAAACGCTTCGATGAACGTTCTCCAGCCTGTCGTACATCTTCGACTTCTCACCGTACCTACGATCATCCAATGCTCCATTTTAAATATTGATAATCGGAACAGATACTTCAATGATCGTCCTTAAACCTTGACAAACGTCAATCTGACCCCGTTAGCTACCTCTTAACCCCTCTCTCTTCGATTAATCCAAACCAGACTGAAAACCATCGACACCTACGTCATCCCCAAAATCACACCCCCAAAAATTTCCCTCCAGCCACCCCGAAACAACCGCTATCCCACATCCATCCAGGGTAATTTCTCAAAGAAACCCACCCCATCGAGCAATCGTGCAATTAGCAAGCGCGATTAACAAACCCACGTCCCGTTTGTTGGAATCTCGATGTAGCGTTAAACGTTGGCAAGCAAACGTGCAATACGGAGCATTGACTGGTCTGGTAAGATGGATTTCAGAAGGATGGAGGCGGGTTAAGGAGAGATCCGTAGGAGTGACTATAAACGCTTCTCTAGGTATACCCTCGAGTATGCCCCCATAAGGGCACAGGATCCACGGTTTCCGTGGCAGGGGTTGGTCTCGTGGTGGAAGGTAGTGGGGCTGACTCTGCTCGAATGGAGAGAGAAGGACGTAGGGAGGAAGAGAGAGGAAACGAGGAGAGGGGAGAGTCCCCCCCCGGCTCTCCGCAACGAAGCCAGCCAGCCGGCCTCGGCTCGAAGCTGGAGGGAGTTGGAAACAGTCCAGAGTTGCCAGACGAGTTTCTGCCGAGGCAGGACGAGCTCACTTTCATGGCTCTCTTCTGACAGCTTCCCGCCGTCGACGCGATTTAACGTTCACCGTGTTCGTGCACTCCGGTTGCAGTGATAAGCGAAAGAAACCGAGCCCCTTTGGTGATCGGATTGAGATTTTAACGAAGAGTCTCTATAGCGCTATAGCACGGCGCAAAGTTGTTGGACCGTCGGTGGTGAACGCGTTGCGAGAGTTAGAAACGATCGAGTGAAAAGTGCCGAAGGGAGGAAAGGGAGGATCGAAGGGAGAGGAGAAAGATCGGAGGGTATTTCGGTGAAAATTAAATGGTACACCGTGTATCGTGTAGGAGAAAGAAGTTGGTGCACCTGCCGCAATAGTTCTCGCGGCGCCACTCACGTGTTGCATGCGTGCCGTGCTATCCATCATGGTCGCGGACTGGGAGCAGCTCTGATTGGTCGGTCCCGTGGTCACGTGGTATGGTAATTGGGCTCCGGTGGGCGGGAAGGAACGAACGAGGCCGCGGAGGTTCACGGTGGATCGCAAAAGCGGCGGAAGGAGAGGAGAGGACAAGCAGCTGTCCACCGGGAGTCTCTGCTACTCTCTCGTGGTATCGCTCTTTTCGCTCGTTTTCTCTCCCCCTGTCTTTCTCTCCGTTTCGTTGTCCTCTCTGTCCTCCTCCTCTCTCTCTCTCTCTCCTTCGTTCTCCTTTGCTTCTCTCTCTCTCTCTCTCTCCTTCTCTCCTTTCCACTCTCCTTTCCTTCGTTTCTCTCTCTCCCTGTCTCTCCCCTTCTGTCCGTCCCAAGGAGAAAAAGTCACCCCGCTGCTTTCGCCGGAGAGACGGGGGGGAGAGAGAGAGGAAACGAGAGAGAGAGACCGAGAGACATGTCGAGCACGGTTCAGAGTGCAGTGTGGTGTGTGCGCTTGCTGGAATGAATATCAACGCGCGATGAAGTGCCGCGACTTTACGAACTGAGACGGAAGGAAGAGGAAGAGGAAGAGAGAAGAGGAGGAGGAGGAGGAGGAGGGTCGCAGGAGGACGCCTATCGATCACCAGAGGACCGGGCCCCCGAAATCGCCGATAGTGGTGCGTCCGAAAGAGCCGAAGATGAGTTCCTTCCTGATGAATCCATCCGCCGCCGGTGGATATCATCATCATCATCACCAGCATCAGCAACCGACGGGTAGTCATCATTTGGCCGCGACCTCAGTCATGGTCGATCCAAAGTTTCCGCCTAGCGAGGAGTACAGTCAGAGCAATTACATCCCCTCGACGGGGGCGGACTTCTTTTCCGGTAGCGGCGGCGCCCATCATCTCAATCATCCTCAGTCGCATCAGCTGCAATATGGATATCATCAGCATCATCATCAGGCCGCTTCGACCCCTTACGGGGCATCGTCGGCGGTACAACTCAACGGAGGGTACGCCGGCTACGGAGGTTATTACGGTCCGCATCATCCTCATCATCAAGTCCACGCGGTTCACCATGCCAGCCTGCATCCTCATCATCACGCGGTAGGTGCCCTCGCGATGCCGCCGGAAGCTCAGCAACCGCCTCTCACGTGTCCATCCTCGATGCAGAATCAGCAGCCGCAGCAACAGCAACAGCCGCCGCAGCAGCAACAGCAACCACCTGTGTCCGCGTCGACGGTCCTCGGTTCGACGCCTCTGTCCCCGGGCATTATGCAGAATCACGTGCAACCGCCGGATAGTCTTCAACATCATCAGCAACCCAGTCAGCAACAACCGCACGACGGAAACGCCTGTAGTCCGGCGAGTTCCGGGCAGTTGCATCGCGACAACTCGCCGGATCTTCAGCAACAACCACCGACTAGTCAGCAGTCCCAGCATATACAGAGCGCGCAGCAACAACAGCAGCAAAATCAACAGCAGCAACAGCAGCATCACGTGGATGATGGGTCGGATCAGGACGATATGGAGGACGATCAGATGATGGACGGATCACCGGGGATGATGGAGGACGACGACGACGACGAGGAGAACGGGGACCGTGTAATTTATCCGTGGATGAAGAAAATTCACGTGGCCGGTGTCGGTGAGTCGAGATTCTTCGTCCCCCCGATTATACCAGAGTTTGCGGTTACGAGATTGCCGATGATTGGCAGAAATTGCTCCAATTTTTGTCTCAATCGGGCCGCTGGTTACACGACGCCTTCGGGTAGTTTTTGCGCGTTCGTCGTTGAACGAAGGAATACCGGGAGAATCGCTATCCGTCGGCTGTTAACTTGGCGAACTTTGCCTCCATCCTATAAGTACTACCTGTCTCTATTCCTGGCGTTTCGATTAACCGTACAATGACACATCCATTTTTCTCTTCACGTTGATCCTCCGAAACTTCTTTGATCGTCTCAATAAACCTGATTACTACGTTGACGCGTCGACTATTTCAACAAAATCCAAATCCAAGGTTGCAAGGAGACCCGTGCGAAAGTCGTTCCACAATGAAACGCGGTATATCGTTTCATTATTTCGTACTTATCCCATCAATTTTATTTACTTCTCTTCCTTTAATCCGCCGGGTCCGTTATTCCTCCGATGAGAAAAAAATTATTCAAAGCGTTGATAAAAAAATTAATCCATTTAAAATCACAAACATTCTCTTATCCTTCGCGCGGCACTTATCCTCTTCTTCGTGAACGCCCAGAATGGATTATGGATCGCTCTACGAATAAGTAGATAAATAGACATTGAAGAAAGGAAACGAAACACGCCCGAGGACGTATCGCTCCGTTTGATCCTAATCGCGTTCACCAGATTCCGTAAGGTGCGCCACAAAGGATGCATGGTTCACCATTGTTGGTCCGATTGCAAAGTTTACCTGTAGCTTTGATACATTGTGGCGGCAAGGTGACACGCACTGCAACAGCCGGAAGACTTATGAGATGCAATTTATCGTTGCACCTTTCCATCACCTGCACTATGATTTTCGAGGCTACACGCTTTACGGATAGCTCGGTTACGGTTAAACGCGTTAGAATCTTTCCCCCGTTCTGTGGCGGGATCGTTTGAAAAGTAGCTCGGAATTTATTTCCGCAATTAACGGTTGGATATTATCGATGGCGTCGATGTATCAATCTTCAGTGATACAATGTAAATTGATTTGTTATTTGTGTTGAATTATATCGAAGAAGTTTGCGTGATCGATCGACCTAGAACTAAGGGAGAAGGGATGGTGCATTGGCTCTGAGACTGCACTTTAACCTCCAGGGGTTGTAGTTCATTTTCTAGCAATTTTGCATCAACTTTGCAATTTTATATTAATCTTCGATCTTTGCAATTTTTCATTTTCCATAAATGCATAAAAGTTCTTGCGCCGTTTGTTGTTATTGCAGCTCGAGTATTTCTTTGATAAATGGAAAAAAAGTCAGAGGAAAAACGGCGCAAGTATCAACCCCACAATCGTGCGATTAACGCTGAAGCAATTAATTGAAGTAATTGCTGTAACGAGCACGGGAATCCTACGGTTTTTCTAATTAACTCTGCCCCGGTTAGATCGAGATACGTGCGCGCGTGAAAATTCGCAGATTCCTCCGACAATTGCAACGAAACTTTAGATAATTATAATAAATAGAAACTCGAGAAATCCGGGTGCAGGACGCGCTGTGAATTCCCAGGTCGAACGGGCATTTCGCGCGAGGATTACGAGTCGACGGAGAAAATTTTTGCAACGTAACATCCCCCCGAATTGGGGTGCCTTTGTAGCCTCGAATTTCCATTCCGTTTGACCGTGGAAACTGCTGCTCATTCCAGCTTGCAACTATTTCTTTTGAGCCCGTTCTGCTGGATACGATCGCTCGAAAGGCGAATATCATAATTCATATCTTCAGGTAACGAAAAATACTGACAATAGCAGAAAGGAGCAGCTTCGTGCTGGGCTTCGGTTTTGCGAAAAAGTTCAGGGAAAAGACGCGCTCTTTATATTTGACGTTAGGCGAGGTAAACTACCATGGGGATTCTATACGCTTTAGATTTTGATCGTTTGCGAAATTGTAAAAGGTTAAAACTACGTTGGAATTGTTCCTTCTCGACTATCTTATCGGCAGACTTTTCACGCGGTTCTATATACATATCACAGAATTTCATTACTGTCTTGCATTTTCTACTTTGCAAGAGAAACACTATGCGAACACTGCAAAACTCTTTCAACCGCAGTTGCAGTATATTTCAAAACTACCAAGAACCTGCGCAGCTGATACATTAATCCAATAAAACCTCTCTCAACGGCCACTCAACAACCCTAAATGCCCTCCTCTCCCGAAGATGCACCGATTTCCGCGAAACACCTCCTCTTATCAAGTCCCGAAACCCAACGAACGGATCGCGGTTGGTCCTCGGTTCTCAGTTTGACGTCTCGTACCTCTGCAGTCCGGTATGCATGTCCGTCGGGATGCCTGTGACTGCGATCTCTCCCTTCTGGACGTCGAAAACCGAGGAACGGACACTGCCGTTAGAAAGGGGGCATCCCCGGGACCGTCGCCGGACCACGGTCAGCCCTGGAATGGAATGTGTCTGCAGAGATTCTAAACTGAACTCACTCCCATGTTTCCTCCATCGTGTCCGCCGGGGACCACCAAGGAACTTTGGTTCTCTCTCGACACGAGGCACTGATTGACATCGGCCAATATCGCCGAAATGTCGTTGCCTGATTTGCTTCTTCTTCGATTTTTTGTTCTTTGGGGAGGAAGAGGAGCTTCATGGGTTCTGCGGTGACGATTGAGAGTGTAGAGAGGGTGGAAACGTGGGAGGAAATAAGTGTTACTGCTGGGGTGGTTCACTGAAAATTGTAGAGGATAGTCAGGTTGATTTTAAGTCTAAAAATGACGTCGTCTTTGAGGGTATAAAATTTGTATTGTTAATTTCTCGATGATTGGAATGGGACCAACAAAGTCCAAGAAGGTGATTCGATTTTGTCCTTCGGGGAAGAAGATGAGCTTGGTGGATGCTGCGCTGACGAAGGAGAGTGTAGAGAGGGTGGAAACGTGGGAGGAAATTCGTGTTACTGATAGGGTGGTCCATTGAAAGTTATAGAAAATAGTCAGCTTGATTTTAAGTCTAAAAATGACGTCGTCTTTGAGGGTATAAAATTTGTATTGTTAATTTTTCGATGATTGAGATAGGACCAAGCAAAGTCCAAGAAGATGATTCGATTTTGTCCTTCGGGGAAGAAGATGAGCTTGGTGGATGCTGCGCTGACGAATGAGAGTGTAGAGAGGGTGGAAACATTGGAGGAAATTGGTGTTATCGATAGGGTGGTTTATTGGGATTTGTAAAGGATAGTTAACTTGCTTTCAGTCTTAAAAAAGTCCTTGAGAGCACAGAGCTTAGATCCTTAATTTCTTGATAATTCGGATGGGTCCAAGTAGGGTCCAAAAATATATTAACCGGGGTTCTTATTCAAGCGTAATAATCATCCTCGAATGGTCGACTCTCTCTCGGTGCAAAGGTCACATGCAAACGAGACAAAATCCACTTTTATCTGTCCGAAGCATCCAGCGAGGAGATCGCGAGGGAAACTAATAATTTCGGTTTAACCGCGTTTAGCTCGGTGTCATCGATACAACGTTATTTTTACACCGACGAGCGACTCGCGACGGCACAGACGGCCGATACGATGAGGCACATTTTTTACACCACGACAGCTGTCATTATTTCACAAGTTTCACTGTTTTAAATTCCATCGAAATGACCGAGGGTGATCGCCGCAACTGCAGGATATGCGTCCGCCGATCGTCCAAGATAAATATGACATACGCACCAACACCGTTTCGCGGGGCTCTCTATTAAGAAATGCGTTACAACGGCCAACCGGCTCTACATTTCGCAATCGGTAGATCACTTCCAAGGCCGATCGGTTTAGCCGCCAAGTAGCTGATACTTGTCGAACTTGAACGAGCATTATCGACGGCTGTTTCTTTCAGTGATCGAAGCAGCAACTTTGAAAGGGTAGCGATGAAATTGCGATAAACGTGAGAGAAAAATCGGAACGTTGATTTTTACTTTGTATTCCTTCGGCTTTTGCTGACGTGGTCACTTTGTCTGTGATCTCCTTCAGATTAGGTTTAAATGGGTACTGAGTTGGAGGCTGTAAGTTATCGAGTAATAATTTGTGTCTTTGCAAAAGTGATATGTTCGGTTTTGAAAAAGAATTCATTTAAGTAGATTTTTTTTCATATAAATTACAATGTAGGTAGGGTAAAATATCCATCTATATTCGTCAGAAGAATTTTGAGCCAGTTTATTCTTCTTCGTCCCTTTCACCGTCGATATTGGAGCTCTAATAATTAGATGATAATTAGATCTCAATTGCATCGACCTGAAAACGATGGAGAACCGTAGAATTTTGTGACGCATGACGCAATATGACGGATAACGCGTGTGGCAATGCGAAATATCATTACGGATGTCGCCGGTAACGAAAGCGTTGAAAGTTACGAGACGCGACAATTAGGATACGCGTATCGAGTTGATTTGTGATTTCCGCTTTTTGCAATTCCTCGCTCCTCGTCGTTTCTGCTGCGTCTCTGTCTCTGTTTAGTCGTTCGGTTAGTTTTATTTCAGGAAACGAAGGAATACGTCGCCGTTAACGAGTGCAAAGTGTGAACCTAACGGAGAACAAGAAAACACGCCAGTCGTCGTAACTTTTCGCTTATATTTATATCACACTTTTATCACGCAAAGTTCTTTCGTTAATTTACATTTTGCAAAGAATTTTCATCGGATGCTGCGACGAGTATGGAATTAAAATCTCAGAATTTCAATTAGTAGATTCGAAATCAAATCCCATGCGTTCTTTCGCTGGCAGTCGAAAGACAGTAACATTTTCCTAATCCTTTTAACCTAGTTTCCAAACGTGGGAGGATGATTTGTAAAAAAAAACGCTTCACTTGAAAAGAAACGTCGCAATGAGTGACGTAAAGTTCGAAAGAAGACCGGTCGTATTCAAGAAGATTATCCACGCGTTTGTTTGTGACACCGCGCTGCTAACGGAAACGTTAGCTCGTAACCGGGCTTGGACTTTTTGCGTGGTGTACGCGCGATAACTAAGTCAACGTTGTAAAAAAAAACATAAGCAGTGCAGACGTGAATGAAAAAGACGTAGTTAACGGAAAATTGTGCGACTACTTCTACACTGGTTTTCAACTGAATTATGCAGCGCCTTTGAGTATCGCTGGGACTCGTCAATGAAAGCGATTCTCCTCAAAGAATTAGTTTATTGAGTTTCATCCTCCAGAGGCAAATTTTCACTTTAAATAATTTTCTACGTCCGTTGAATCAATGTATCATAAAACTCTGCAGAGTATCAATTTCCCGCAATGCCGTATAATAAATTGCAACATGGAAACTTGAAGTAGATGCGAGTAGTTTGTCATTTCAGAATTAAAAAAAATAATATTTGTACACAAATAACAAATCCCCCTACTTCTTACATTCGCGTCAATGAAAGCGATTCTGCTCAAAGTATCAGTTTATTGAGTTTCATCCTTCACAGGCAAATTTTCACTTTAAATAATTTCCTACATCCGTTGAAAGAATGTATGATATATAAATCTGCAGAATATCAATTTCTCGCAATGCCGTATAATAAATTGCAACATGGAAACTTGAAGTAGACTCGAGTAGTTTATCATTTCAGAATTGAAAAAATGATATTCGCACAGAATTAACAAATCCCCCCTTCTTTTCACATTCGCGTCAATGAAAGCGATTCTGCTCAAAGTATCAGTTTATTGAGTTTCATCTTTCAGAGGCAAATTTTCACATTAACTAATTTCCTACATCCGGTGAAAGAATGTATGATATAAAAATCTGCAGAATATAAATTTCCCGCAATGCCGTATAATAAATCACAACATGGAAACTTGAAGTAGACTCGAGTAGTTTGTCACTTCAGAATTGAAAAAATGATTTTGCACCGAATTAACAAATCCCCCCTTTTCACATTCGACTTCCACATCCCATCTGTCCTCGAACGTCGCGATACCGCGACTTCTGTGAACTCGAGTTACGACTCAATCGATCGGCAGGCACGGCCGATTAATCGCGAAACGTTTCGAAAGTTCAGTGCCGTCTTGTCGTACGATCTTAATAGTACCAACTACAATCGAGAGACAACGAAGTCCGATGACGCAATAACCCAGGGTGCCGTGGGTCTCGTTGTCATAAACGAGATCGCCGGCGGAAGCTTGCCTCTCCGTCGATCGATCTCTCTTAGTCCCGCGTCGAAAGTTCTATCCAACGGTAAAACTCCGATCGAAGAGGCTCAATCTGTAACACGTATCGATCTCTCTGTGTTTGGTTTCTTGCAGCGAACGGATCGTACCAGCCGGGGATGGAGCCTAAGCGACAGAGGACCGCGTACACGAGGCATCAGATACTCGAGCTGGAGAAGGAATTCCATTACAATAGGTACCTGACGAGACGACGAAGGATCGAGATCGCTCATACGTTGGTCCTTTCCGAGCGACAGATCAAGATCTGGTTCCAGAATCGTCGGATGAAGTGGAAGAAGGACAACAAGCTACCAAACACGAAGAACGTTCGCCGGAAGAACGCCAACGGACAACCGGCACCATCGTCCACCGCGAAACCGTCCAAGAGCTCGTCCTCGAGGACGAAGTTAACGAACACGGGGAACAACAATAGCCAGAGGAAGAACAACAATTCGCCATCGAGCGGTATCGAGAGCAGCAGCCTCGAATCGACCGTCGGCCTCGACATGGCGGACGTCCACGTGGTGAACGCTGCGGCCGGGCTTCCGCATACGGGCAACGTCGTGCACCCGAGCTTCCAAGGTCACCCTCATCCGTTGGCTCATCTTCAGGCGCAGCTGAGTCATCATCACGTGAGTGGCATGATGGAAGCACCGTCCGGTGGACCATTGGGACACATAGGATCCGGAAACATCAGCCCGCTAGCGCCGGCGACCAGCCCGCCGGGCTTGTCTCAAGTATCGGCGCCGATTCCGCCGCCGGCGATAAAATCCGATTACGGACTCACGGCGCTGTAACATACGTATGCCGAATACGATTGTAGAGAGTTTCGTTCGTTCGACGGTGATTTCCCGATCGACGAAGCTAGGACGAGACTTTAAGGTGGTTGGCGATTGGAGGATGAAGCGCAGGAAATTGAGTGATATGGAAGATCGATCGGTGGTTCGATCGGAAGAGACGAGGAAGAAACATCGACCCTGGTTTCGTCGATGGTGATGAGCTGAGTCGTGAAATAATGAACACTTGTGCCGGTGATCTCTGGACAGTTGAAACAGGGGTGGACTTGAGGATAGGTGCTCGGTTCGAGGATTCTGAGTGAAGCAACGCGAGAAATCGATTGATAGGGGGAAGATAAATTAGAAAGAAGTTCGACGAGCCTTGGAAGGAATCGGAGGACTGGCTGAATCTGCCAATGACGATTAGTTACCGTCGGTGAATCTTCGGTTGCGAGGTTAGGGTTGCTCCTCGATCGGAAACTTCTGAGCGATGGAACGCAAGAAATCGGTTGGTAATGTGAAAAAAGAATTCATCATGAAAGTTCGAAAATTAACGAAGAACTCGCCAGTGGACATTTGTGCCGGTGATTCCCTGGTTGTAAAAACGAGGACCTGATTCTAGAATAACTCCTCGATTCCAACGGTTCAAGTGGAAGAACAAATTATTATATTTAGCAAAATAGAATAACGAACTTCAAGAAAATTGAAAAATCGAAAGACCCAACGTATCGAACGATCTATTTCTGCGAGCCACAGCGAGTCATCCTGTTAAACCCTGGAGAACGAAAGGGGCGGCTCTTTGGAGAACGGAAACGTCGGAAGTACCAATCGCCATGTCTCCAAACCACTGAAATCTCCACGGTCATCGGTGATCATCGTGTCGATCATCGTGTGATGAAATCTAGCAAATTCTTCTCCAGCTAAAACATTCGCACCCTTTTTCCATATCGTCTTTGACTGCAAGTAGCTCGACGATCTCTGCCTGTGGAACGCGCAGAATTAAAGTTATGCTTTCGTGCGATCTCCTTGCTCAAATACGGCTGAGTCAGCATCACCTGGATGATAAGTCGAACGATCACGATCGCAGAGAGAACAGTTAGAACAAATGAGTCTTGACAGTATCGGTTGCCCGTTTCTTCGTTGCGCCGGTTATCTTCGGCCGAAACGTCTTGCTACCAATCTCGATGGGACGACGCGCATCTACCATATTTGATTCTACCGCTAGAATCTCGAGTATTTCGAATTCCTTCGAGACTGAGCCAACGATTTTTCGTGACTTTCATTGAACCGACTGCCGAGGAGAGAATACGATGATGTATTTTAGTGGGAGGATACGAGTACCAGGATTTCTAAGACGACGAAAGAAACGCTGATGACGGAGGGTTGTGCGAGGGATGCTTCGAGAATGACATTTTGAAATTGGACTGTTGGTGCTTGGAGAACGCTGGAAAGCTAAGTGCGGACGTTAGTGAACTGTTTGAGGTTTCGAAAAAGAACAGTGATTATGACTTCAAAAATTGAGGACGTTTTAAACGGTGTTTCAGTGAAAAGTCTGTCGTGCTCGTTAATAGTGGGCTCGTGTACCATCCCCACGAATTCGGTACGTTGAAAATCCAACATTTCTCCGATTTAATAGTCAATGTTATTCTCGAGGATCTTAAGTTCTGAGAAACTTTCTGGAGGGTCTAATTACTTTTGATGGAACCGCTATTGTTCACGGAGATGTTAACAACGAGGAATTTTTCGGTGGTAATTAGCGTCGTGCGTTACTCGAGTATAAAACGAGATGTTAATCTCTCTAGAATTGCAATTAATTTAAAAATTGACGGTCAAAATCTCTAAAACGAATCGTGCGTTGAAATTTCATTTTAAGGGCTGCTAGTTCAAAAATATTTGTCACAAGAATTTTCCCTGTTATTTGATATTTCGTATTACATACAAATTAATTGCTACTTTGGTTTCTCTGAGGCTGCAATTAATTAACAAATTAGCGTTTTGTTGAGACGATCTGTTTGCTGCAATTTCATCCTAAGCGATTAACGATCAAAAGTAACTCGATTCTCCAAAAGTAAGACGATTCTATCAACGACGATGCCGTTTCGCGACGGCGATCTTTCGTTTTCGACAAGCTGCGACTTCGTTCGGCGAAATTAGAAATCGGTAAACTTTCACGCACGCGATTCACCCTGTTTTCTCAGTTAAGTAGAGAAAGAACTTGCTTAAGCGTCCGAGAGAAAATGCAGATGTTTCGCGATAAAGTGATGTAAATATTAATATACCGCGTGTGTATATAGTCGTGTAAAGAAAAGTCTTATTGCTATGTAATTAAGATACGTCGATCATGTTTCGTATGTTATTATTAAAAAGTGTGCGGTTTTAACGTCTTAAGTGTACCACGGATCCTTTATTTAACGAGGGAGAATCGCTCGACGGAAAATTTCGACGCGCTTAGAAGAAAAAAAAAGAAACTTCTTTCGAAGGAACATTGCAAATATCGCAGCCTGCGCTTGCGTCTCTTGAAGGACACTCGTTATTGCGAATACGAAGAAAAGAAAAAAAGAGTTACAAAATACAGGAAGGATCGTCACATCATAATTATCGATTGTTCCGTGCTAATTTTCGAGCGCACATTGAACCACGGTGATAAGAGAAAATGCGATTTTTCGCGATTATTAAGAATCATCTGAAATTTTGGCAAATATTCCGACAGAAAATTCGAGATCTCTACAGAAAGAAACTTATCGAATATCCTACTTTTATCGCTTTAACTCTTACAAGAGTATGAACATCCTGAAAATTGTTGTCCGAGATTCATTCTGCAGAAATGTTACAACGCAAATAATCAAATATTCCCGCGGATTGAAGTGCGCAGAAATGGCAATTTTGAAGCTACCGGGCAAATGTAAATAATTACTTGAAATGGTGTATAACGTCTATTTTTATCGAGAAAGTATAAGAAAAGAATGACCAATAACTTCGATTATAGATTACGAATTCGACACGTCGAGATGTATTTACCGGGGATACGTTGTACCCGTCATTAAGAGAGTTAGTTAATCAAAACGATTAAATGCACAGAGTCGCTGTGACGATATACCAAAACGATGTTATCAGATAATCTAGTAAACGTAGGTGTACGTACCTAAGGAGCATTAAAGAGAGAACGAGAGAGAGAGAGACATTTATGCAAACACATACATGCACACACATACACACATACACACACGACATGTTTAATTCTAAAGAGAGCGGTGTTTTTAGTGTAATTAGCGAGGTTAAGTTAATAATCGCACGAGTTAACAAAGAAACGTTCTCATAAGTGTGACACTATTATTCCTCGATATATTATATTAAACAGTGTATATAGCCTGTAAAGATAAGAACCGTAATTGGGCACACTACGATGCTTATGTTTATATTGATTATAGAGATCGATCAAATACAATCGTGAAGTAAATAAATCAATAAATAAATGTTTCGTAATTTACAATAACACCGTGTTACCGAGTCGCAATCCTAGAAACATCCCTCATCGTCTCAGTGCTTCCGATTTCTGTCGAAGATTTTATTAAAATGTTTCCAATTTTGTTTTCTTTCTCACTTTTTATTAATTGCAGAATAGACGAAAGACCGACTTAAATTCATCTTGCGTTCTCTTTTTTTCCAACTGGCTTTTCGTGAATGCTATATATCATTTTATCGTGGAAGCAGGTGATAATGAACGAGTCGAAGCAAACTCGTTACAATAGCGTTGACGGTATCTCATCCCTTATTACGTATGCAGAATTGTGTGCATAAATTTAGCGGGTATATATTTATACATTATATGCGTACCACAGAGTCGACTTAATAAATCATCTCGCGCTGATAAAGAATATTTATCATGGCGGAATTTATGAGAAAAAGAATGAAATAGGAGTAGCTTATCAGAACGGTGGGGGAAAAAAAGTGGAATTTCTAGTTTTAGTCAGACAGCCTAACGAAACCGTCGGCGCTGGAATGCATTTGCGTTTTGACGTTTTTCAATGTCTTCGAGGGACGATTTAATTTCCTGACGTATTCGACTTGAGAAAATAATGTCCGGGGAATATCCATCTTGCTGGTATCGATTTATTATGGGGAACCCTTCCCGACGAAGGGTGCGTCCACCCGACGTGTTTCCGCCATTTTAATAAATAGCAAGGTGCTATTTATTTCCTTAATAACTATCGCTGATGGAATACAACATTCAGGGTGCATTCTTCAAGGGTGACGACATCGTTGTTGTCTCATAGCAACCCGTTGTCACGGTATAAATATTTATTTTGTAATGCAAAACATTCGAACAGAAAATAGCTCAATACTTTGGACTTGTAAAAGAGTTAATTGCAAAAAGAAGTTGCAGGTGTCGACTATCTGTCCCGTATCTCGGTGCAGGTATTAACAGAAACAGGTTATCAATAGTTAAAATACTTCTGCTCCACCATAATTCTATGAGCATCACATTTCCGCCCGTACATTCCTCACTTTACACCCCACCTAGCTAAACTTACACTTTTCCCATAAAGCATTTCCTCTGAGACTTACAAAATGGCAGAAACATTCGAACCGAAGGGACTTCCTACCTAGCATCTACTATGCAGAACTGAAAACAAGTCCTGCGAGACGACAAGGTGGAAGGGGGTCATCATTTTGCTCCGCCTTCTCCCTCTACAGCCATTAAGATTGCAGCAAGGGTTTTCATATCGTCAGATCATACTTAGTTTGTCTAAAGCAATAATCAAATACTTATACTTGTTAACGTACAGTAAATGTAATCAATCACCCAATCGCGAAAACAATTTCGCATCTTTTGACTACTTCCTCTCAAGCATCGGTGGAACATCGACCACCGATTGGCCACAAATGTCTGTCCCCAGTCATTTTTTCATCCCTCCACTATACATTATTACTGCAAACATACATCAGAAGCAACCCAGTCTAACATTCACTAAAACAACTGTGCCTCTTTTGACTATTTCCTCTCAAGCATCAGCGGGACATCGACCACCAATAGGCCGCATATTCCTGTCGCCAGACATTTTTTCATCCCCCTACTATACATTATGACTACAAAAATACATCAGAGGCAACCCGATCTAACAATCACTAAAACAAGTGTGCCTCAAAGTTTGACTACGTCCTCTGAAGCAACAGTGGAACATCGACCACCATAGGTCAAGCATTCCTGCCCCCGGACATCCTCTCATCTCTTGACTATACATTATTACGGTAAAACGCCACTTTACAAGCATCACAGAGACGCAACATTGGAAAGATCCGAGGCGGCGTATCAGGATAATCCCCGTGTCGGGTGGGGATATCGGTTCGCGCGGGGGCAGATTCGCGTGTGTACGCGCCCATGCGTGCGTGCGGCGTTGCCGCGTGTTGGTGCGCATGCGCGAGCACGTGCGTGATTGCCGCAGCCTGGCCTGGGGATATGCCGCAGCAGCACGAAAAGAAGGGTGGCACCCGGAAAGCGAATGAGGGGCCGGCTGCACGACCCTGCCTCCGCCCATGCAACCAGCAGCTCAGCCGACAGTCGAGATACCACCGAATATACCATGGAATATCACCCAACCTTACGACACGACGACCTTACGCTTTACGACCTTTCCAACCGTGAATACTCCTTGAAATCGTGCGAATCGTCGAATCGTGCGACGATGGAAATGGACGACTGGAGAGGATAAAATTTTGGTTGGTCGATTGTTGGTTGCAGGGTGGACAGTTTTGGTTTGGTTTTGGAACTCTGGGATTGATGGTTGCTATGCTTAGTTAGGAAAAACACCAATGAATAGTTGCTGGAAGATTTGGTTGATGTTTTGATTGATCTTGGAGGGGTTGTTGTTCTATTAACGCTAAAACTACCGGGGTTAATTCTGTAATATTTAAATACATTAAGTAAGTATTTTAGAAGAGGAGGAATCAGAAGGCGGAAGAGATTATTAATTGAGTAATTTATCTTTTATAAGATGGACGTAGAATATATAATATACTCTATGGCTGTCCTATACAGTTGGAGAATTTTTGTAAAAGATGAGGAAGCAGTCATTTTGAATGTCTAGGCAGTTCTAGGGTTAATATAGAAGTTACTTGCAAAAAGAAGTTGTATTGAAGCCCTTAGATTTTAATTAATCCATGTAGAAATTGAAATATCTATCCAAGGAACTTATCGGTAAGGTCAAAGAGTTACAAGTCTACACAGAAAAATTAGTTTGATTGCACCAAAACGATTGTATACGTCGTATCAAAATGGAATTATCACACAATATCCACGGTGGTCCGATATCGGTGTAAAAAGCAGGACAGGCCAAAGGGCGACAAAGTGAACAGGGAGATTCTCGTCGGACAAGGAGGAAGGAACTCCACAAGAGCGGCTAATTGCAAGATCTATGTACCGTCTGCTCGGTTATCCACGAACGGCACAGCTAAGCTACGATGTCTTCCGGGGCTAAATACCCTTACAAGCCACTCTCGGATGTAACTTACGTTACCTGCTGAATCTCAGCAAGAGAGCTCGTCCGCTCTTCCAAAGCAACTTGATAGAAAGGAACACCTTTACGTTATAATTGTCAGAGATTTTCCAACAATTCTTACCAATCATTGTCAACAAAATGCACTTTAATACGGCGACCTTTAGAAATCAAAATGAGCCACCAACAAAAAAAAGGACTGTGAAATCTAATTATTTTTGAATTTTCAAACGTGGATAGGGGATGGTTGCTTAACCTTCATCAGTCCCTGTGGTCTTTTTTGCCCAGATTGAGATTTAATTCGACTCAAATCGACACAAATTGCACACAGTGAATACATATTATTCTCAATAAAATTATTATAAAGACAAAGTGAAAAGATTCTTGTATTTATAATAAATAATAGACTAAGATCAGACAAAAACTTAGGGCTTTCAGTGTGATTTTTTTCAGGAGGTGAAGGTGAAGTCCCACCCCTAAGAAAAAGGTCTATAAATTACAAGCTTTATCAAAATAAGGACCAAATATTGCTTTTTTTGAAACTTCTACGACTACTGCAGCTGTCTGCTATAAGAAAGTTCAAAGGGCACGTACTCTGTCCACCGAAATTAACAAATTTTAAAATAGTGACATCGTTTTGTCGTACCACCTGTGTCCTAACTCGTAAATATCTACATCATCAAATTCTGCCAAGTAAGTTTCAACCAGCAATTTCCATTACGATAATGGAAACGAGCAGGTAGATATTTATTCTACCGAGGCAAATTTTCGTAGGGCCGATCGGTCGATCGAATCACCCTCACGAGTGACCCTGTTTTCAGGCCCGCTTCGTTACACCTACACGTCGCGTTCCACATTCGTTGCACCAAGACAAATGATCCATACATCGCTGGTCATTTCGTTCATATCCGCCTCGCAATCGCACGATCTACAAGCTGTACGTAGCGGAACGTGTAGTGGGTGGTCACAGGGATCGCTCGTTTGCCAAACTCCGAGACAAACAACTGCGAATTTCGCGTTTATCCTTCGCCCGACTCTCCCTCCGCGTCTTTTTTTCTCTCGAGGATTCTGCGAATTTCTGACCACACACTTAGAAAAGTCCGAGAAGGGAGGGAGAGGTTTCAAGCTGATAAATTAACGTTGGAAAAGCGTCGGCGCTACATGGCTTAGGATCGCCGTTGCAGATTTAAAAGAGGAAAGCATTGATTTGGAAAGACATGGAGGTTGAACGCTTCGCGATAAATTACAAGTGGATTCTATGGACAGCTTTCGAATGGAAGTGAATATTCAACGGAAGAATGAGTTGAAATTAATACCAATTGACCAGAGGCCGAAGGAAGCAATTGCACGAGACTAAGAATAACGTTCCAACTGTTCCTCGCTCTCGCGCGAACACTTATTAACCCTTTTCTGTTCCATGTTCGTCGCAGCTTTCTTGGTATCGAACAGGAAAATCTAAGAATACTCCAGGCGACCCTCGACATTCGCACAATTCCGTGTTTCGCACATTATTAAAAATTCAATTTTTTAAAGATTTTTATCGATATTGCAAAAATTATTTACTTTTATCCACGGAGTATCAAAAAATTATTATAAATATCTCTAAAATAACGCTAGAATAATACCATCGAACAAACCTTCCTCGCGCCAAATCCAGAAAGAACTCACACGACAAAGGGTAGTTTCTCAATCCTCTCCTATCTCCGTCATCCCCGGGCTCGATCGAAGAAGACGGGGGTGGTATGAGGAATTTGAAAATACCGAAAATGACGGGGACGTGGATTCGAGCGATCCCCATTATGTGTAATTGGAGAGGATTAACGAGTCACGACTCCATTTATCAGGCCCCGTAATTACAAAGCATCTCTTTTCCCCCCGTTTCCTCCCCTCTGTCCCTCTCTCTCTCTTCCCATCGGTCTCATCTCTCTCTTCTCTCTCACCCTCTGGCGCGTTCGTCGCGTCACTTTACGCTCGCTCCGTCGACTGACTGACATCCCCCAGGAGGCAGTTTCGCATCTCAAATACACATTGGCCTGTAACTAAAGATAACAGGAGCCCCGCGTGTCGTTGAAGGGGAGTGTCGCGAAATTAGATTTAAATCCGCAGACACCGCGGACATCTCGTCAGCGTGTTTCATTTCGATGATATTAATCGACGAACGGGGGATCCGGTAATTTACTAACAACCGGCTACCTAAGTGAATCTGTTCGCGAACGATACTCGATGATTTCTTTCCATGCGATGGCCGTTTGATCGGGTGTAATGAGAAAGATTTACGTGGTTGGCGGTACGATGATGGCTGTAATTGACGGGGGAAATCATCAGCCATCTTGTTCAGGCTGCAAGAGGGTAGCAATGCTCTTGATGGGATTGGAGAAATGTTTTACTTTCTTGAAGATAAGAGTAGGTTCATAAAATTTACTTTCAGTCTGAGCTCTGAGATGTCTAATATTTAGAAAAATTTATGGAGACTTCTTATTGACCCTGCGTCCGAGTTACGATTACTTCTCGAACATCAGAAATGAGAAAATTTTGCAGTGAAACTAAAACTCTACTTTTTTCTGACCTCCAAGGGTAGCAGTTGGGAGAAATCGGAAGTGCAAAAAGCGTAAGACGAGGACATCCGAAAGATCGTGAGGTCCAGAAATTATTTAAAGTTTAAAGTCAGTGTCGATTAATTGGTCGCAGGTAGACGTTAGGAATCGATAAAGGGAGATGTATAAGTCGAGGTATCGGGATTGGCACCGGCGATACCTAATTCGTGCACGATGGTAGCAAGAGCAGTAGCGGTACTTCTCTCTTTGTACATCCTGCTACTTGGAGGTAGATGTGTCACCAGGACCGGCTGGCGATAAAAATACAAGCTTCCCTCTCGCTTCGATGGTTTTAATTAATTCTAAGGATCGACGCGACCGCCCGTGTTAACTTTCGAGATCCCCTCGCTGCATCATCAGCGCGTGTCGCTGTTCGCTACTGTGCGGTAGCGGTTAAATCGACTCCAATCCATCCAACGAATCCCTCAATGCTCGTCCTTTTGCATCTTTTCGAGATTCAAATCCTTCGCGATCAAATTCCTCAGCCAATTGGCCCAATAATTCTTCATCTCTTCTACCTTCTCTGCAATTTCGCAGCAGATAGGAACTATACCTCGTAAAAATAAAGAAGTCCACTGGCCTGTGCTTTGTTCTGATTCGTCTAACGGATAGAGTCGTCCCTCGTTCTGACGTCATTTTCGATTCTAACGCGTAATTGGCCGAAAGAGTCGCGCATTCGTTGCGTCGTCATGGGAACGACGAAAGGAGTGTTTTGTTTTCTGTTGTCATTCGTCGACCTCAGGTTTCCAGGACCGACATGGTGGGGATAAGCGGTGCAATTGCCACTCTCCCCTTAATCTGTACCTCGTACCGCGAGACTTCTCTATTTTCGCGTAGTATACCAACTTTAAACCAACTAGGTGCAAAAGTTTAACGTCACTACCAACCAACGACTCTAATTTATCCAGGCACACACGTGCATTCATGGTTTTAAGTCAGAAATTCAAAGAACGATCCCAATTTACGAAAGCCAACCGAACCACCGAAAGTCGCAACGGCAGGAACAGCAGCCACGAAGAACTGCACTATTACGAAGAGTCGTCGACGGTACCTGTCGCTAGTCGCTGCCCCTGTGCGTTCAGGACGCCGAAGAGGGACGGAGGGGAGGTAGAGGAAGAAGCAGAAAGAGCAGGAGCAAACGAGAGAGGAAAATTGAGAGAGAAAGAGAGGGAGCGGCAGCCTGGGCGGCGCAAAGGCTTCGGCTCGCAAGCCGCACGTTCATTAATCTTGATCGGATCAGTCGAGATAGCGGCGAGCTGTTTCGGAAACCCTCTCCCACCACCCCTTCTCATCAAGTCCCCTAGTACCATCGGCCGAACCTCACCTCCTCCTTCTTCGGCTCCTCCGGAGCAGCGCGGAGCGTCTCGGCAGCTCCTTTTTCTTCTGATTCTCCAACTCTTTCCTGTGGGAGGCTCCTCTATATGGGTTTCGGTTCACCCGAACCTCCGGGCGCAAGAAAACCCCTAGGACGGATCGGCACCGCAGTGGCGACGACGGCCAGCCGTTTTAATTCCGGCTGGATCGCCTGCCAATCCCCCTTACCCTCTGCTTCACCTCGTGTTTCTGTCTTTCTTCGTTTCTTTCCTTCTTCCATCGGCCCTCCTCGCCTGCCTTCTCCCTCTCTAGGTCTCCCTCTGACTTCCTAGACTCTTTATAATTCATTAAACTTCTTTTTCTTCTGTCGTCGAGCCCTCGCTTTGTTCCGCGTCGATATTTCGGATCGGGGTGTCGGAGGGTGAGGGATATTCTGGGATTTTTGGGTGGAATGGGATATTAGTGTGTGCACTTTTTCTAGATTTTGAGGATTTTGAGACGTAGGATTGACTGAGACTCTTTGTTCTTCGTTTGTGCGAAATGGGAACACTTGGCAATGTTCATAATTTCCATTGCGGAGAATTATATTTTAGTAGAATATGGAGTGCCGTGGATGTTCTCTTGGGTCCTCCAGATCTTCTAGATTTTACAGAATTAAATCTACTTGCATCACAGGGTTCTTGAACGTCGATTCATATTTGTTACAAAAGATGCAAAAACTATGCAGTAACGTATGTTGTTACGAACGATTCTTCAGAATTTTTTCGAATTCGATTCCAAACATCGTCTCCCACTGATACACAGGGGGAGCTCAATTGGACGATGAGGAATTAAAAATAATTTCCATCCCAGTTCGGTCTTCGCGTCGAACAAAAAATGTCCGAGACGCGATACAATGGCGACGTCATCAGCGAACAGCTCCTTTAATTTCACCAGGATCGCCTGTCAATCCTCCTTCATACCTGCTCCTTATAATTCATTAAAATTCTTTTTGCTTGCCTGGAAACGTGACGGATCTTGTTTTCAATTTAGTAGAGCCCCGACTGCGACTACCATAATGCCCCGCATGAGTTACTCGCGGAATAGCAATGAGCCTTCTCGACAGTCAGCTATGAGAGCCGCGATCAGGATTCTCCGTGGAGGAACTTATCTCGCAGATACGCTCGGAAACTTTTATTACACCGCACACTGCGAGGCCTTTTGGTATTCTATTAATTTTCAGAAGCGATCGTTCGAGGATAAATCGTTTTACTGCGCTTTCCATCTTTCCGGGGCGACCATTCGTTGAGGTTGTTGAAGAAATAAGGGTGGGATGTTGAAATTATTTAATTTGATTGCAATAAGATAGGGTGGTGTCTTTCGTATTTGCAGATGAGTTGAATTTATTTTACAGACGATCGGGGGATACTTTGATAGGTGGAAATTGTGGGGGTTTGTGCAAATTTAAATTTTTGTAAGCACAGATTTCTTATCTTCATTGAAATTAGTCAAAATCCTTTGTAAAAATTATTGAAGTATGTTAACCCCTTGCCCCACAACAACGAGTGACACTCGTGATGCGGTAAATGGGATAGGAAATATTCAAATCTTGAAACCTTTCAAACTGGAAATATTAATGAGACGCGATGCGATAAAATTATTTCTATAATATTAATATTACGTTTAATTATACGATATGCCAAGAATCAGTGATCAATTTTTATTTAATCGATTTAATTCTGAATTATTCTTATATCTCGAGCTCGTGGAATAAATCATTTTACTGCGGATTTCATCGTTGCGGGCGAATATTCGTTGCGGTTGTCGAAGAAATAAACGTGGAATGTTGAAATTATTTAATTTGATTGCAATAGGATAGGGGTGGTGTCTCTCGTATTTGCAGATGAGTAGAATTTATTTTACAGATGATCGAGTGATACTTTGATAGTTGGTAAAATGTGGGGGGTTGTGGAAATTAAAATTTTTGTGACCTCAGCTAAGGGAGTGTAGATTCCTTTTCTTATATTCATTATAGTTATTCAAAACCCTTTCTATGAAACACCAAAGAATCTCTGGAAGATGTTGAACACGTGGAGCCGTACGTTTCGCAATTGAAGAGATTAGGGCTCAGAAGAATCGACGTTCTTTCGCGTCCTGAGTCGTTTGTTCGGCGCCTCGTAGAACGATTGAGACATTTTTAAACGGTCTCTAGACTGCGCGCCATCGCAAAACGTGTCCAGGACATTGACGCTCTACAAAAGTTCAAAAGGGCTGTCACAAAGGAACAAGAGGAGGAAAAAAAGGAGGGCAGCTGTGAAGAGAAGCTTGAAATGGCGATTCTATGCGCGTCACCAGCCGCTGGCTCATGATCCTCGCTACTTTGTAATTTCATCTTGTAACATCAACGTCTCTCCTTTATTGCTGTACGAGTCTTATCGCGGAAACGGCCCGGGTTTTTCAAATGTAAAAGCAATTACACGGTCGTGGCTACTGGTATTGTATTTTAATTAGCCCTATATTTTGTTATTTCTCACTGAGAAAATAGAATTATCTGCAGATTTAACTTTAATGGCAATGAGTGGTTCCGACTATAATCTATAAAATTCGACCACAGAAAATTCTATAAAAATTTAGTAGACCTTCTACATTTCATTGCTCCTTTCATTCTTCATGGAAAAGATGTGCTTCAAGGACAGGATTAACATCGATTTCTCTCCACTCTAGAAACAGTAGAAGGGTCGGCAGAATCATAGGATTAATTACGTGAAGGGTGTTAATACCCAATTCGGTCAGTGTTGAAGGGGATGCTCGTAGCAGAGCGAGGGTGTACGGTGCTGGTCACTCATCGGTTTTCCCGTAAACCGCTGATAAGACGTGTCAACGAACTCGGACAATTGTTTCCGTATGAACTCCACTTCAACCTTTCGTCATCCCCTTAAACGATACTCTAAATTGTCCTCCAAATCCTCTTTAAAAAATCTGCTATCATTACGTTAACTCAGCTCATCTTATCATTAACTACTTCAATTTAATTCTTAATTTACCTTGCAAACTTTACCGAAAATTTGTCGAAACCAAAAGTTTCTACAGCTTTGCCATTTCATTAACTAAATCATAGCAGTATCGCGGACCCGTTAAATGGCTCGTATTATCACTAATTATTCGTTGATTCTCTCGGAGGAAAATTAATGGCAGCATTTTCACGGAAAGCTCTCGAGTCCACGCACGCATTTCGTTTCTCACGCGTCTCTGACCATTCGAGGATCGACCCTTCGATACAATTAAAAGAAAATGCAAGGGTCCGCCCTTTGGTACTGCCTACAACAACATCCTGTGCCCTTCACAGGCAGGGATTGGACGAGAGAAAAGGCCCTTTGACATTGGCGCACTGGCAGGACCGAGAAATTCCGAGAGCATTATTAACACCCCGCTGTTTTCCAAGTTCCCTTTTCGCCCGAGGTTTTCTATGGCTGCACAAAGAACGATAGGAAATCGTCGAATACTTTTCCGCATTTTTGCGATAGAACAACGCCGGTGAAAGGGGCAGAAAATTCTTTCCATATGGTAAGATTACAAAATATTGGGTTCTATATAATTTTTTTAATTTTAGCGCAAAAGTGAAACAAGTTCTTTGCACAAAAATCAAATAAGTTTTACAGTTACGAGATTGTAGCTTCACCTTAAAAATGCCAAAGGGTGGTCGAATATAAGGGCACCTGTTTCGTTGAAAAGATTTCATTAAAAATATGAAGGAAGTTTTGACACTTTTACTGTAAAATACGAAGAAACTTTTTCCCCAAGTTCATCGCACGTCTCATCGAATATTTTCCAAATTAATTCGCGAGGACTTTGAGATACAATAATAATTATCGTTTTGGAATAAATTCCCCAATCATTATTTTCACTCGGCAAACGAGAAGAATGGAAAGAATATCACGATATGTTATTTTATTGAAAGAACACGTTCCAGAATTTTTAACAATGTCAGAGTTCAATTTCTGCAAGAGACTGTTTCGCGACTGAAGTTCAAAAGAGGTCGGAAAACAACGTGATCGCGTGTTTCCAAGAGGAGAGCTCGTTACGTTAATTAAAACCGAGATCGAATTGTCAATTTCATCCTGTTACGTAAATAATGAGCCAGCTCCGTAAACAAGGTTTGATAGATGCTTAAAACAAACCCTTAATTGAATTCACACTTAGTCATTCCGCCTCGCTCGGAAACTGACGAGTCATCCGGCACTGATTTTTTTTCCGCTTCTCGTACCCTCTTGTTTCGACCAATTTACCTCGGTATCACTACTCCGACGAAACGAGACTCGTTTCGTTTCGTGCCGGTGAAAAAAAAAGGAAACACCAAGAACTTCACCGAAGGATATCCTCGTTAAAACTTTGATCTTACCACAAAATGACAACGCAACTTGAACAGAGTGTCTTCGGCGAAAATCGATACCCTTTGTCACTTGATGTTTATTTTTGAAAACTTTATACGGTGGACCATTTTGAACAGTTTTCTATTTGACGGTGAAAGAGAAATTGTATGTTAAACAGGCAAAGAATCGGGCTGACAATTATCCAACGCGTGCTTTAATTCTCCAACACCTCTGGGGACTTTTTCTTAACCCCTTTTAAATTTTGAGCTTCTCAAAAATTGTCATATTGAAAATATCAGTGGAACACGACACGATAATATTATCCCTATGTTGTTAATATTGCTTTAAATTCTAAGATATATCAGGAATCACTGCCATATTTTTATTTTAGCAATTTATTTCTCCACGATGGATGTTTTTATCTGTAGACAAGAATATAGGCTTCCTAGAGATAATTAGTGTTTACAGTAAAAACGAGAACACTAGCTTCGCTTTTAATAAACGTCCACTGAAGAAACGAGTTAAACTTTCATTATTAATTGCATCAACTTTTATCACGCGGCAAGAATCACACAAAATTTCAAAACTCATTGAAAACACCCGCGAAACAGTGAATAATACGACCAAATGATCAAATCACAACTGCAAAGAAGCCTGGAGAATATCGTAAAACCTTTCTACAATGGCAAATTATGAATATTGGAAATTTTCCCGCGCCACTGTACGTCACAGATATTTTTACATATTTGCGTGCATCATCGGCGACGCGTGGAAGATTTTCTTTATTTTTTTTTCCTCGGTTGATCCTCGCACGCCTCTTTGCAGAGTCGACAGCTGTTGTATTGCGATTTCGCGTATGTTGTATTCGAGAAAATCTTATCGCGAACGTTATTCCTTGCCCTCGTAGCCGAGCCGTTACATTATTCATGTTTAATATCATCGAGTATTTCATCCCCCGCAGTAAAAGCGCCCAGCCAGCCATTACTAGAGGCGATGCTAATATTACCAGCTTGGATGGACGAAAGGCCGCCATAGGAACTTTGTGCGGAAAATAGAATGCGAGTCTGTCGGATTTTTGTTATGCGAATTTTTAGGGAAAGGATTTTCCTCGAAACTTTCATCGAGGGAATAATTCTGAGGCAGAATTTTGAAGGAGGGGAATTTTAGGAGAATCTTGAAGAGGAACTGCGTCGATTGAAAAGCGAATGATGAGGGATATTTGTGAAGGTGATTGTGAAAGTGGTCTTAAAAAATTGGAAAACATGAAATCGTCTGTAATCTTGTGCTGTGCGAGTATAAATAATAATATTATGTGGTCATATACGTATATAATAATATATGTGGTCTTAAAAAATTGGAGAACTTGAAATCGTCTGCAATCTTGTGCTGCGCTCATATAAATAATAATATTATGGAGCTACATTCTGTAAGTGATACAAAATTGAAATGTTTAATGAAGTATAGCACCAAAAATCCTGAAACAGGAGTCTGAATGGAGAATAAATGGCGTGGACGAAGATACAGAGAGAAATTTATTTTTAAGGTATCTAATTATTGTGGTAAGAGCAAAGTTATTAAAAAATTCATATGACAGAGGACTCTTAAGAATGAAAGGTAATATTTGACGCAATCTCGGATAGTATTTGGGACTAAAAGAACTTTCTTTAATATTTTACACAATAGTCGACGTGACGTGTAATATTTTTTTTCGAAAGCAAGTTTACCCAGCTTCCAAAAACTGTGACGAAATTGGCACGCAACGGTTTCAGCGTCGATAGCTGTGTATAGTTTACATGAAATGACCATTAGCGGAAGCGTAATTAATTTAAAAAAACCAGTTCGACTGTCAGAAAGTTGGCCCGAGCGTCGAGGTTGCGTTCAACTTCAAAAAAATAAATCACCTACGATTATCGCGGGTGATCGATGCGTAGAAAACCGTGCATGAATTTATTCATTTTGAAACACGACTTTCCACTGAATATCGCGATCGCGAATTCACGATACCACGTTGCATCGCGATATAATTTCCGTTCGCGCTAATCGATTAAACTTCGTGGTATCGAATCGTCTTTTTTTCTCTTTTACTTTCATTGCAGGGGGAAAAATGTAATCGCGGTTCGCTGTGTGCTCTTCGTGCCGATATCTGCACGATAAAACATTTAAATACAAAATATCTATTACATTTAAATATACTGAATAAGTACTTTGGGAAGAAATAATCAATTAAGTAATTTAGGTTTTATAAAATATATGAGGAAAATTTACTGCATAGCTCCGCTATCAATTTGCGGAATGTTTAGACAAAAATTCAGAACCGGCGTTTCAACCGCCCTGAGAGTTTATGTGTTAAATTTCGGTTGCAATTCCAAGTTTCTAATAATTATAAAGAATTAAAAATACTCTCAACAATTTGCAACACGCTTCAACAATCTACATCTTTTTCAGACATCCCATTGAATCACGTTGAACTATAAAAAAACTCATAGCTACCAACCAAGATACACTCCTCTATCGACAATTCTAAATTCCCCATAACCACCTAAACCTCTTCAAACTGCAAACAAATCATCCCACAATCTCAGAATCATCCTAAAAAATTCTAAAAAATCCCACTACACCATCCACCTCGTGGTTCAACCTCTTTCGCAATTCCGACTCGAACCTCTCAACATCCACTATCCCCTCATCCTCCTCTCGATTGCCCAAAAAAAAAGTATAATCCAGCGACGACTGCTCGGCGAATAATCCAGATTGCGATCCTGGAGGAAAAGAGCCGGGAGCTTTTAATCCAGGGTGTGTCAAAGAAAACGCGGAAATAGAGTCGAGGGGTTGGGGCCGGCCGGTAACGCGGGACGTTGTCAGCGTCGCGGCGTCGCCGGGGACGCGTCGCCAACCCCATATCCCATCAGGCTCGCCCTCATTCCGTCCTCGAACGTAGCGTCCTCGCCCTGTCGCCGCTGTGCTTCCTCTATCCTCTCGCCATTTCTGCTCTCCTTCTTCGCAAAAGGGGTCGATCGTCGCTTCGGCATCATCCACGACCACCGAACGACCCGACAATACGCCGGAAATTTCAGCAGAAACTCTCGCACCTCCCCTTCGAACGTTCCGGCGATCCTGGCTGGGCAATGGTGTTTCTTGATTTCCGTGGGGAATATGGTTTTCTTTTTTATGTTTGTATTTTTTTGTCTTCCCTTTTACTCTTGGTTTTACCGTTGTTTGGAGATGGACGGCAGGAATCATAGAAACCTGACGATTTCGTAGATTGAAAAGGGAACAGCTATTGTTAGGGGTGATCTAGGGCCATCAATTTCGCGTATTAAGATAGCAGAGGAGTTTGGAAAGAGCGGAATCACGAAGATATCGACAAGTGATATAGATAATAGGAAGCGAGTCGATAGAGTCCAAGTCATCGTGCTTGGAACGAAAACATCGGCTCACTTCTTCCTTGGCGACTTCTTCATTTCAGCTGAATCGTCTCTCTCGCCGTCGCCAAAATACAGGCTGCTTCTAAAATGGTGGCATATTATTAGCAAAACCGTGCCATTCCTTGCGCTGGCAAATTCCACATTTGTACATTCAATATTTCGTACAATCATTCCACATCGCAGTTTCGTTTTCCAAAGTCTACGTCCAAAAATCTGTAACCCTCTTCTCCCATCGGTTCCACTTCAACCCTTTCTTGCAACAACCGATCGTCCTCTCTTCCTTTAACCCTTTTGCTTACAATATCGTGTGACAGACTTGGGCAAAAAGTGACCAACACGTTTCCGACACCTCGTACGTCGATCAGGGCAACTTAATAATTTATTTCATCGCATTCATAATTTACCCAAGATAATAAATCTCTCTTGTTAACCGATGAATTGTTCATACCCTGATTTTTGCCAACATATTCACAACTGTGAACGGTTCAACGTGTGGCCGATCTTGTTATTGATTACGTCAGGATCCATCGGAAATTAAATCGGAAGGCAAGGGGTGGAACTCGGAAAAATCCACCAGCCCTAGCTGAATGCATCGAGCACGAGCTAACCGTCCAAGCTGAAACGATCCACCGTCGGCAGAAGGAAGGCGATCGAAGAAAGAAGAAAGTCTGGTAGACGTTGAGATTGCAGGCAGAGTATCGGGGCCAGTTGCAACGGCAGCGGCAGCAGCAGGGGTTGCTTCGACGGAGAACTCTCCCTTTGAGAGAAAGAGCCGAGGAGAGATGGAGGGACAGGAGGATAGAAAGGCAACCCGAAGAAAGGCAGAGGCAGAAACGATGAAGAGAGACAGAACTCGAAGGTGATCCGAGGGAGAAGTTTGGAAAAAGATGCAGAGGGTGAGAGATGAAGAGAAGGAGTGAGAGGTAGAAAATGAATTGGAGTAAGAGCGAAAGAGATACTAAGAAGTAGAAAGAGAGGGTCAGAAAACGAGCGAGAGAAATATATAAAGAGTGAGAAATACAGAGACGAGGAGAAAGAGCGAAAGAAAGCACAAGAAGGGAGAACGAGTTAGAAAACAAGTAAGAGAAGAATATATAGAGTGAGAGATAGAGGGACGAAGAGAAAGAGCGAAAGAAAGAACAAGGAGTTAGAAAAAGAGCGAGAGAAAAATGTATAGAGCGAGAAGCAACGAGAGAGGCAGATACTGCGAGCAAGAGAGAGAAGAGGAGAGCCTGAGTGGAAGAGAGAGAGCAAAGAAAGAGAAGGAAGAAGGGTGAAAAGGGAAGAGAGAGGAGAGTGGTACGCGGTGCATGGCTCTCCGTTGCGATCATTAATCACATTCTCGTGTCACGGCTAGCACCGCGCCGGCAGGGGTACGGCATAGTAAGGGTATACGCCAGTGGTATGAGACTACTAAAGGGAGGACCGGGATGCTCCCGCTCTTCTGATCACGTTGAAGACCGAGGGCAGCCAACCTCCGAGGTTCCCCGACACCCAAGACAGCCCGATTACCGTTATCGTCGTTAGCAAGAACTTCCCCGGAATGTTGCTGTTGATGTTGCACCGATCGCCTTCGACGTCCTCGAGATATAAGTCTTTGGAAGCTACTAGAACTACGAGGACCTCGATGACAGGGGGTGTGGGAAAAATTCGAGGGAGATGTTAACCCTTTGCACTCGTGTGTCGAGCTGTAGGTGATACAGCTTCTCATTTCGGTAAATTTTCTAATGATTTAATATCGACTTTCCAATTTCATTGCAATGTCACCTAAATATCCGTCAGTGCAAATTGTTAACACGGTGAATGCCATGGGGGTCACCGGTGACCGGCGCTATTGAATTCAATGAAATTTCATATGGCTTTTAAATTGTGATATTTACGAGTTTGAGCGCTGAATAGATGGCACGCGGGAAGAAAGCTTTTAATGTCAAGCTTTTAATATCTATAATTATAAAAATTAAAATAGGGGTATATAGTGTCAATGAAAAATTTAGTAGGTGCACTTGCAATAAAGAGGAACTAATACTTTTAACTCATTTATAATTAGCCGTTTTAGCTTTTCAAATAAATGAAATTATACCAGCACCTATTCATTGATCACGTCTTTCAATTTTCTGAATTTCAAAGTGAAATAGCTGATTAATTTTGAGTAAAAGATATTTCAAATTTTCGATTATCATCGAAATGATATTTTAATAAAACGAAGAATTTTTTATATATCTTTTCTATATATCTCTTTTTGTCTTTGAAGCTTCTGCTTTGTAAAGATTTGATTTTAATAGAAAAGTTTCGCTTCGGTAGAAATGAAGAAACTAGCGAAATAACGGTGGCATTCAAAGTGTTAATGTCATCATAAAAAAATGAATTACAAACGGTAGAAATTATTGTGAAATTAATTTCATTTAGCTCACTACAATATTGACAAAATATTTCGGACCAAAAAGGGTTTTAACGTTCTACGATTCGAGAGCGGCTTAAAGTTAACTTTTTCTAACTGTTCGTGCATGTTATCAAGATTTTGAGAAGATAGAACGAGATAAGAGACATTTAGAAACGTAGGTGGGGGTGAAAACGCATGGTTGTTGCGGATGGGAATTAAATTGCGACGCCTTTTGTAGAGTAGGTTGGTGTTACATTGTTTGGAATTGTCGTTTACAGGTAGCTGAGAAGATAAGGCGCGATGTCGGATACGTGGAGATTATAAGTGAACGTAATTTATCGTTGGTGTAACTGCATTTACTCAATTTTCGTTATCTTCCGTGGGAACGTTTACAACTTCGACGAGTCGGCATAATTTTCCTAATATTCCAGACGTCTCTTTACGTAATCGTTATCTGTTCGTCGATTTGTGTTATTTCTTTTTTCACTTGTAAACGCTACTTGAATGGAACCTACCGACGAGAAAAAAAGCGTGGAAGAAATCCAAAATGTGTTATTAAATTTATAAATACGCTCTGAACATATATCTCCCGTATTTATACTAAAATAAAAACGATAATAATAATGACGCAAGAAGAACGATACAAAAACAATGACGGCGTAAAATCACCCACAAAGACGGATCCTAACAGCTTCAAAATTCTTCCAACATCCGTCTCCGGTTTCAACACAAGGAGAAAACGTGGCAAACCGAAAACGACGTACGAATGTCCTCGAAGAACCCGAAGACTTTTGTCGACTATGAAACGGCAGCGTGAAAAGGAGGATCCACGTCCATTCGTCGATCCTCCTTTGACCTGACCGCATCAAAACAATGTCGGTCTGGTCATTGTTTCGCGTTTAACCCTTTAGGCTGTCCCCGAGGTGGACGATCATAAATAAGTCACTGGTTCGACGTCGTGCTCCCGGCACGAGAGGATTTATACGCACGTGCAGGTACTTTGCAAATTGCCGTGACGGCAGTAGAAAGTTAATGGAAGGAGTTGTCAGTCTCTATTAACGAGAGAGAGAGATGCCCGGCAACATTTTCCACGGTATTTTCCCATGCGAGGGTTTTCAGATTTTTCAACGAGGCGAGAGAACGTTGATGGCTACGAGTTTGTACAGTTAAATCGCCTGTTTTGGGATTTTAGGGTCATTCTGGAATCGTGATTGATTTTCATCTGAAAGGTTGACGTTATTGGGGAGAAGCTACATCGTTAAACTCGGCTAGCAAGTTGTACTAATTTGTAGAAGTAGACAATTTGAATTGTCGTTGTCATTCGGACCTAACTTAGACTTAACCATCAGCTTGAAAACGGAATTGCGATTACCAGATGATCCTTACGACTTTCGCAATGGTATCGTTGTGTGATTCAGTATGTCAAAGGGCAAGGGACTTTCTCATTAAACTATGCTAACGAGTGTAAGTAATTTGCAAAGTAGAAAATTTGAAATAACTCTGTCATTTGGACCTAACTCAGACCTAACCGGATCATCAGAAATTCTCTTGGCCAATACTTAACAATTATTGGACCCGTCAACATTGCTCCTTCAACGTTACATTACTGCATTTACTAAGGTTCTAAAGCATCTTTAACATTATCAGTACAAAGTCAATCGTATTCCATCATCTCCAAACAGATGGATCGACAACAACAACTCGGGGAAACTTACAACTCCAATTATTCCAGTCGCGTTAATAAACGGTGGCCGAAAGGCAGCGAAAGTTTGCTCGAAACAACGGCGAAAAGCGGTGTGCGTGATTCCAGGCCAACTCCTAATTACTTAGAGATAAATATCACTCGGCCCTCGCAAATGGCGTGCTCCTGCAGCGCCGTCTGAGAGCTCGTCAGTCAAACCCGTCAGCTATGCTCGGATGTTATCGTACGCCATAATAACCTTTGTATTGCGTTCAACGAGAACTACGATGCTCTCGAAATATCGGAACGAAAAGAAATACGATCCGATCCGCCGATGGTTCCGGCTATGGTTTTCGTAGGCAATTAAAAAACACATTCGTTGACTTTGCGCCGAGCAACAAATATTACACGTTTGTAATTTATCGTTTTGATCGACAGTTTTGTTTTTTAATTTGTTGAGTAAACGTGGGATTTCGACCATTGAGGAAATAACGATGGTTTTACGATTGCTTGGAAATAAGGGTGGAAATTTTGATACGTTTGTAAGGTGGGATTTTTGGGGGAAAGAAAATAGTTGTAGCGTTGCCGTGTTGGAGAGTAGGTGACGATAGTTTCTGTTTTGGCTGGGTGACATATCTTGCAAATTTCGGGACGATTTTTGGGTCGACTGAGAACGATATGTGGGAATTATTTATAGTTTCCTCTCTGACGACGTGTTCGTTTCAACGCGGTGCCGTGTCACGTGTGAATGACACTCGTAGTTTCCGAGGTACAATGCTATTTGTAAGATGGTATTAGCCACACAAATTGCATAGCCTACTTACAAATCTATTTCGATGTTCCAAGTATAATTAAATAAAGAAACAAATTTAATTTACCTTTTACCAATTCAACCCTCTTAAAACTCTCTCAGCATCCATGATACTACTATCGCTAAATCTTAAAATTTCCACATTTCTGAAATACTTTAAACTACAAATTATTAAAGCCTTAAAAAATTACCAACCTTAATAAAATATCCTCTTCGGAACTTGCATCCGCTCGTTTTTCAAGTTTAACGTCGCATTCTCCAAGCTTGTTCCAGGATTTCTGCTCGTCCTACAAACGCAAGAGAGAAGTGATCGTGCAGGCAGCAATCATGCATATCGAGGTGCCGGAAAGAGAGGCCGGGGTCTCCCTTCCGGATAACCGGGCATTAGATCGTGACGGTCGCACATGTGCGTCAGGTATCTAGGCACACCTTCAACTCTTCCTTAGCAGCACGTAAGATATTGTTCTCCCAATGAAATTAATAGTGGGTGTAAGCTCCGGCACGTAACATTAATCCTCGCGGCATTAGTGACACGCTGAAGAGCCGAGTCGAGAGACTGAGGAGGGAGTGAAACGGAAGAGAGAGGGTGAAAGAGAAGGGAGAGGGTGAAAGAGAAGAGATAGGGTGAGAGAGAAGAGAGAGTGAAAGAGAAGAGATAGGGTGAGAGAGATACGAGAGAGGTCGAGAGGGATGAAGGGATGCTGGGAGATGCTGAGAGATGGAGAGAGAGAGGAGAGATGAAAGGGCACGAGACTGAGAGAGAAAGTGATGATAAGAGAGACTGAGAAAGTAGAAGAGAAAAGATGATACAGAAATGTTATGACACTAAGAGGGATGGAGAGAGAATGAGAGAAACTGAGGGAGAAAGAGTGAAGAGGAGACAGAGTGATGATAAGAGAGACTGAGAAAGGGGAAGAGAGAAGATGATGCTGAAATGTTAAGAGATCGAGAGGGATGCAGAGAGAATGAGACAAAGTGAGAGCGAAAGAGTGAAGAGGAGACAGGGAGATGATAAGAGCGACTGAGAAAGAGAGAAGATGATACTGAAACATTAAGAGATCGAGAGGAATGGAGAGGGAATGAGAGAAACTGAGAGAGAAAGAGTGAAAACCAGGCAGAACGGTAGAATACTGAGCGGGCCAGAGTGAAAGATAGTCTGAGAAAGAATGAGAGCTGGAGAGAGGAAGCTGAGAGATAGAAGCGAAACCAGAGAGACAGACTGCAGAGAGGCATGGAAAATATAGAAATTGAGAGAGAGAGAGCCGAATAATAACCAAGAGAAACCGCGAGATTCAAAGACAACCACGAAACAAGACCCAACCAGGACGAAGACCAAAGGACAAACGGAGAAGGACGAACATCCGAATGAAGGATTCGCACGAGAGAGAGAGCAAGGAGAGAGAGCTGCCGAGAGTTCCTGCTGGAAGACTCGAGCCATCCAGAGGTTTCGGGATAGCAGGATATTACCTTCAAGATGGTAGACCAAGCGGAAGAAGGAAGGGAAGGTGGGATAAGGGGGAAGAGATGCTTGAAGAGACTCTTCAAGATGTCCACGGAGGGAAGATTTGTGCCTCGTTTTCTCTCCTTCTCTCTCCCATCGTTCGCGAAACTCTCTCGCCCCAGCACAAGGATCTCAAATAAATGGCTATCATGGATTACTCCGAATGCTGACGCGTCATAATGGTGGATTTGCCTTAACCCAGTGGCGCGTCATTGGAGAACGATATTTCTTCATCCGTCGGTCATTATCGCGCGTTTATTGCCCGGTGACGTTCCCCGGTGCATCGTTTTCTGCAACCTTAAAAATCTACATATCGTGGATACTCTTTAAGTCGAAAGGCACTGGATGAGACTCGTTGCGATCGCTTTGGATATCCTGCAATTTTTTTTTAAATTAAGTTACCATAGTATTCTTGGTCGAAGGATTCCCTGGCATTTTGCAGGGTGGTATCAAAGTTCCGACGATGCTGAAGAATGGTTGCAAACTTTCATCACGTCATGGCATCCAATTGTACTCCACCTCGGAAATTGATAAGCTGCGTTGTTTCCAGTCGAAAACCAAGCTTCTGGCCGCCAAAACATCGGACAGCTCGGCCACCTAAAAAAAGTCCATATTGGTTAGAATAAAGAATTTCCGAAATAGAAATACATACATCCCTTCACGTTGTACAAATTAATACAACTAACCGATTAATCCAATCACAGCTTATACATATTTAAACATCCCACAACCTGTTAATTGAGACATCAAACGAGTAAAATTATTCGCACACTCTCTTATTAAATCCCACACATTAAACGAACCAAACACCATATATCAATCCACCACCGTACCTCCCTCCACCCAGTCAAAATAGAAAAGAAACCTTTAAAACAATCATACCAAGAAAAAAAATCAGAATTCTCCACTTTATCCCTCGACCAGAACAGGCTTCGCCTCTTACCTTCCCTGTAATCGCATTCGTCAAGGAAAACGCTTAATAGGCGTATTCTATGAGGGCAGATACGTATCCCGCTTGTAATCGTTGCTTTTTTTCCATTGCCAGCTACAAAAGTAAAACGCGCAAGCCGGTAGTACCAGGAGAACCAGCCAGGGACCATGACAGCTGATGGGGACAGAGCTCGAGGGACGATCAATAATATAATACCTCGTCGCCCCGGGTACCACCATGCTATCGTCCTATCAAACACCCTGCCTTTCGTGCATTCGGATCGGCTAATCTACGATACCTTTTTCCTTTTTCCTTCCTCGACGTTGTGTTTTTTCTTTCGGGGTTCGCTATAGCAGTGGCTGCCACGGGGCGAAGCTGAGAGGATGGCTTTTTTTTGAGGAATTACGCCGAGAGTGTTGTAAAAAGAATGTTTGCTGTATGATAAGATCGTAGGGTAGAAATATTGATATTTTGTGGGGGAGGTTTAGGGTTAATTGTGGAGGTGATTAAGAAAGTTGGGTCTTCAATTGGGAAATTGATTTTAGGGGAGTGGATTTCGAGGAAGTTGTAAGGTTTGGGGGAGGGGATTGAGGATTTGTTGAATTGTTTTTTTTTGTTTGTAATTCTTGGAACTGGGAGAAGGAGGATTTTATGGGTTTATCGTTTAAGTGGTTGGAACTGATTGGGAGTAGATTATTTTCTGAAGGGAATGAGTGCTCGGTGAGTGGACATTTTAAAATTGTGGTGCCATCTGATAGTCAGTGGCAGTAGTAAAAATTGTTGGGATATTATATTTATTTGTTGTTGAAATTTTATCGGATAATCGTAATGGTAGGTTTATTTTCGTTTTATTTTAGTCGGGTATACTGAAATAAAATCTTTAGCACGTTAAAAATGCCAGATTTACAAGCTTTATTGTCGTTGATAACATCAGTTCCTGCTTGCAGATTGTTGAGTGGCAGGTTTCTCTCGTGTCGACAGAGATGCGTTTGCTAGATAGTTGGAGGAATCGCCTGCAGGGTGGCAGCCATTTTAAATCGGTTCCAGTTGAGCTGCAACTCGAGAAAAAAAACCTCTAAATAAAAATATGTGGAGCAACTAGACTTCTAAATAATTAAGAATAAACAACTGCATGATTAAAGTAACCCACCTTGCCAAATTTTGGCCCAATCTTTAAATATTTTAATTGTACATCCTCGAATAAAGGTTTGAGTACTACAAGATCATGGACGACACTTCGATGCAACGGCTTCTTTTCCTAAAAAAAGTAGCGTCGTTTTAACGAATGTTCCAAAAATACGGTCATATCTGTGACGGTCAATATTTTAAACGAATAATTATTTTACACTGCTCAAAGTTTAAGAACCATACTCTGTGTTCTTTCAGCATTATTGAGAAATTCTCACAGGAAGATGAATGGCATCTTTTCTTTCGCAAGAGCTACTTTTCACGTGGGCCAAAGTTTTTTCATTATTGTAAAGTTTCTTCTCTATATAGAAGCCAACTCTTATTAAAATAGTTTGTTTTAACGACCGTAATATCACTTTTACTTGGGAAATGAAGAAATTGTAAAATTTGGGTTGTGAAATGCTTGTATTTTATAACATTCTCGTCGTACACACTTCGTATGTCGTAGATTCTTATATATTAACAATTAATAACGCACTAACTAATCTACTGACAATCTAAAACTGACAATTCTATAATATTATCATTAAACCTACAATTTTGATTCAACCCTAATGCAACACAAATACTATTCATCCCCAAAGTTCTCCCTTATCGTATAATAAAAACTGAAACAAAGATGTGTAATATTTCTCACAATGGAATAAAGTTAGCATACTAAACATTTGTCAGCATAATAAATATTTATCGGAGAATTACTAGAAACTTCGAAATTCTATGGAATCAGATTTAAAGAGAATTATTTCTTGAATGCAATTGAAGAAGTTTTATTGTCGCAGAAAAAAAGTCAAGTATCGTAGGCAATTCTTTGTAATTCTCTGTATTTATAAATTATCGTGCAGCTTCCATGGTGTCCATAAAATAGCCGTTGCTTCGTAGAAAGGAACCGGTGTCGCCACGAATTGCAATTTAGAGTCGCGTGGCATGTCATCCGTAAGATACCTGTAGAGACGAGCTTCTGATATTTACATTTCTACAAAAGCCCGGATCTACAGGGTAGATCACGAGTGTGCCTATGTTATGCAAACACTCTCCGTCGTTTTTCAGCTGATGATCTGCAAAAAGATTAGTTTAACTCTTTCTTCACTCCTCAGGCCACTTTGCAATCCTAAAATGTCTCCGTTACAAAGGTAACATAAATTCAAACTAATTACGTAAATAATCTCACCCGCGTTACTAACTTACTTGAGGAAAAAAAATAATAAAGAGTTTTTAACGTGAAATTCCCATTATAGATTTCGACAAAAATATAATAAATTTACATATTTTCTTCTATTTTTTATTATCAATTATTCTCTGATTCAATGCGATTCGTAAATTGGAGTTTAGATAGCGGAGGACTTTTCCACGCAATTATTAATCAATTATCTGCGATCGTAATAATATTACCAATGCTGTAAATCACGACAAATTGTTCCCAATTGTATGTAGAACTTTTCCATTAAAATCGACGCACGAACCGACGAAATCCCCGGAGAGAATGAATCACCTCGCAAAGATATTAACAGTAATAATTCAACATCGATCGGAAAGCAATCGTCCGGTTCTAAATAACGGGCATGACTATTTAAGGCGAGTAAGGATTAGAACTGTAGTTCCGGAAGGTTGCAGCGTGTACGTGACGCCGGAAAACCACCACTAAAACCGGACGTGACCCCGCATGCACATCCGGAATACGGCCGAAGGAAGTCATGAATTATAATGCTGCGCGCCTGATATGATTACGATTTCTGCGATTTCAACGCTCGACTTCGTTCCGCCGTGGGCAATGGAAATGGTTTTGCGTTTATCGAGAAACCATGGACGTTTTCCTGAAAGAGAAGACGTCGTTTCCGCTCGACGGGGATGATAATTAAACAGGCGATTATTAACGTCATGCAGAGGACCAACACTTTATATCCTCTTTGAACGATAGAAAAATAATGGAAGCTACTTGTAAATGATTTTGGGGAATTTTCAATAAAAGTTTATCGGCAAGGAATTGGAGGAATAAATGAAGTTAGGGTTCTGTGCTGAAAATGAAAATAGAAAAATTAATAGAATTTCTAGGGTATATCTGAGAAAGAAACGATGAAATATTGAGAATTGACTTTCTCTCCGATGATTGAACGGATAAGAGAGTTAATTAGGCTGCGGATGAAATAAAGAAAGCTGGTTAGACTGTTTACAAACAGTTGCATGCACGTTAATCGATTAGATCCGTGTACACGGCATTGTTAGTCGATTCTTCGCACGCAACAGGCGGAGCAAAGTGCATTCGTTGCAGTTTCTGAATACACGCGACTCGTACGAACCTGAGGAAAGAACGCGAGACTTTGCGGAATACCGTCGAGCTATTCGCGAGCGAAATCGAGGTCGAAGAATCGACACGTCGGGAATGCGATTAGAAAAGAGAGAAACCGTGTGGCGGGGGACATTTTTGCGAAGGTGAATACGTACATGCACACGTGCACAGTGTTCGTAAGGAAGTCTGAAATTTCGCGAGAAGGAAGCCTGAGAATCGAAAAGAGCACAGAGACCCTCATGCAAATTTTATTCGAGCTGTGAAGTTCCCATGGGAGTGGTAACCCGAGCAATCTCTTGCGCGTCTGTACTTTTTTAACTCCAGCATGCAGAATGTTTGGTCAATTTTGCACAACAATTTTTTTTTCAAGCATAGCAATCAACATTTATACGTGCGAATTCTCAAAGAATATAGATGCAATAATTTATTAAATAATTTCAATATAACCGTGCATCCTACTGTAAAAGAACGAATTACACGAAATCCACAAAAAAACATCATGCCTGACACCCTCCAAGTCTCACACCCACAAATACATTAACACCAGAACTACCAAAGCCGTCAAAATGACTAGTTTTCAATTTTTTCTAAGAATTTTCTAAAATAGGCGAACGAAATACTAAATATTCCAAGCTTATCGTACCAAATACAAATTACTAAGTTCATAATCTCTTTCACCTCTCGATACCTCCGTTTCCAATTTACTTATTGAATATACTTAAACGTAACAGAACGAACGTCAGTAGTTCCAGTGTTAAACAACTACACACAAATCCATTTCCCAATGAACCACAGCCCCATTTACATGCTTATACGTGTGCATACGTGTACATCAGCCATACAGACACCTCTGTCGACGAAGAACACCAAAACTCCTCGATCTCCACTGGAATACAACGTTGTCCGACGTAGCTCGACGATGTTCCAACAACCCCTGAAACCAGCACCCGCCGTCTGTCCTCCTCACCGTCAACCGTTCACGTTCCTCCGGACATCCTGTCAGTCTTTTTCACCGATAAAAAAAGGACTCCCTCGTCGAAAGCACATCGATGGCCAAGTGGACGGAACCGGTCGCCGAAAAGATGCAAAAGAACGGGCCAACGCCCCTCGAACGAAACGCACCACCCGACTGTCCTCTCCTTTTCGTGCAGAGAGAAGGCAGCATTCGGCGACAAGCGAATCCTCGAGTCGCGGGGCGTCTCTCCCACGGCTGCCCGGGTGAAGCCAGGGGCTTCCCCCGGATTCTGCGATGATTGGACCGCGCGCACCCTCCACTCTTGCTATGGGGGATGCCACCGCACAGGGCCGTATACAGGGGATCCTGACGACTATGGTAACCCTAGCGATACCGGGTATGCTCCTCCTGACCCCCTCAATGAGTATTGATAATACATTATTCCAGGGCATGTCGACGCAAGCGTGATAATACCGCCCCTTTCGCGGACAGCGGCCGAGGGGTGGTTTGTGCTTTTGGTGGATGGAAATTGGATGATTTTTAATTGTTTCTGAGGGAGACGTTTATTTTTTACGTACGTAGGGGGTGGTGGGTAATGCTTTTGGGGGTGGGTTTTGGTGATTGGGTTTGAGACGAAGAGATGTTTCAGTTTGGGCTGATGGGGTTGAGGAATTGGGATGGTTTGTTTGGAAAATGATATGTATGATGGAAGAATTAATTTCTCGTTGGATCGTTATACTGGAAACGGAGGAACGACAGTGGCAGTAGGGTAGGTGTAAAGAGACTCGGGGAGAATCGACGAAGGAATTCGGAGAGGGTTGGTGAAAGTGCCTCGAATTTGCGTCCCGCGAATCGTCACTTGTGCAGCAAATCGATAGAGCCTTTTATCGTGACGAGATACTTTCCGTCTCGTCGCTCTCGTAAAAGAGATTTCCTCTGTCCCATCTACAATTACCGATGTTAACCCTTCGCAATTACATCCTGAAAATTTCTAATCCACTTACATCCAATTCCTCTCATCAATTCTATACAACCCCTTTCCACCATTCTTTCCAAAATCTTAGAAAACCCTTCAAACAAGCAAGAACTACCTCATAAAACCGAACCATCAACATCACCACCTGCAAAACGATCAGTTACAGGTACAATATTCCCCAAGGAAATTGCAAAAAAAATAGAAAACATCCACGGGCGAAAGTCACCCCCAGGTACATCCCTGGCATCGTTTATACTCGGCCAGAGTCGTGCAGTCTCGGCCCGGAATCCCTGTCAACCGTCCGGTGGTGGAAAGAGAGAGGGTAAAACCCAGGGGCCACCCTTCGTCTCATCATCTTTTCCCGCTCATAGCCGGGCATATCTGCTCGGAGCCAGGCCTGCCGGTCTCCTCTCCTCTGGCTCACGAGGAATCGCCTGGAAACGCTTCGTTTTCCCACCCCTCCGCGGCCGTGCTCACCGCAACCCTCTTCTTCGGTCCCGGCTCACACCCCCGCGGAGCCACCGAAGTCTCCCAATGACGTAGCTTCCGTTCCTTCTCGGTTCTGGAGCGACGTATTGATCGTCTCCGTGCTCCTGAAGCCACGGAGGCTGACACACGCCGTGGAGGGAAACGGAGAATGGAGAGAAAACGCGTCTACGGAGAAGAGATAAAAGGGGGTGGAGATACTGGCCGCACGAGAGACCACGGTGATGGTGGTGCGACCTTTGTTGAAAATGGGAGAGAAAAATAGAGAAGGCAGGAAATGAAAACGGTCACGTAGGCGCACGGGGATGCGTGCGGGGGATGAAGATGGCGAGGCGGTGGCACGCGCGAGTATTCGGGGATGGTTTTGGATCGGGGGATTCGGGAGGATTGGATTTTTGCAGATGTAGGATTTTGCGATTGAGATTCTGAGATGGAGAGAAGAGATTTTTGGTGAGTCGAGTGAGACTTTTTGAGGGTTTTGAGAGCGATGGAAAGAAAGTGGTGGGACTGGAGGGTTGTGAAGGGTAGGTTTTAGGAGACGTGGAATTGTATGGCTTCTCTATCAATTAGGGGCATTTTTTAAAAACATTGAAAACCGGGACTTTTCAATTTTGGTGCCGACGAGTGGCACTCGTGATACAGTAGATTGGATATGAAATTTGCAAGTTCTGCAAAACCTATCGAATTGAAAATATCAGTGAGACGCGGCACGATGAAAATATTTGTATAATATTAACATTTCGTTAAATTATACGATATATCAAGAACCACCGATCAATTTTTACTTTACCAATTTAATTCTGAATTAATTCTAAATGACGGAGGCAGTCACAAAAGAAATTATACCGTAAGGGGTTAACTACATCAGTATATCCGCCGTAAAATCGCAAGAAAATAATATCCGACACATCCTCGCTCAAACTCCCCGCAACAACTCCACGATAATTTCAACGCCCCAATCAATCTAAATATACGTCAGTGTTACATCGCACAATTTCACATTCCAATCCCACCCTCCGCCTTTACAAACGCCAAACAACCCCTCTCTTTCTCTCTTCTCAACGAAATCCGAAATCCAGCCCGAGAGAGACAATTCTCTCAGCAATTCCCAGCGACGAAGTCCTTCGCGCGAACGAAAGCAAAACGCGCGGAAAAGGCAACGGCGAGTGATAAGAGGTGGAACGACTTAACTGGATAAATCGTTAACGCGCCACTCAACCAAGTTAGGTAACATCATCCTCGCGTCATACGCCACTCAACCGACATTCTGCCTGTCGTTCTCTACTCACGCGCAATATGTCTTCCTCCGAGGGAGTTTACCCACATCCATGTCTACACCGATGGAAGGTCTCGACGTGCGTCGTTTCGACGCGTCGATGAAGGCCTCTTCGTGTTCGATCTACCCCGAGAAAGTTCGGGGACGCATTTTTCACCGCTGCTTCTCGCTCCTGCGTGAAGTCGACGGTGATGGTGTTTTTCTACCGGTTGAGAGAAATACTTCATTCATTTTCGAGTACTTTTGGACTGATTGATAATTAGTGGGGTGTTTCTTGGTGATGATGATACCATTGGTTTGAAAGTGGAGAGGGTAGAAATTATTTTTTTGGGAGTGGGCTATTGAGAGTAAAATAAAAAATAAGTTTTTCAAGAATAATTTCCTGGGGAACATGTTTATAACCAAAGAGAGTATTTTACCTTTTGATATATTTTTTTTCAAGGTATTTATTTAACGCTAGATCTACGGAAGCCGTAAAATTGACCAGTCCTGCCCTTTTTTGGAAACATTTCACAAATTTGTAGAGAAATAGCACAGTAGATATTTCACTTGTGTTTTATAATAGAAATTTTATTTTGTTTTAGAAATTACTTGACCGACCATCTTCTTTGCCGACTGGTCGCTCTTTTTTCAAAGTATTTATTAGGTTGGTAGGAAATTAATGTCGGTTTTCAAACTTTATCCTTAAATGCACATGTTGAGAATGGGAATAACATTTCTTTTAATCAAAATAAGTTCCATTACAATTTACACATTTTTCCCAACGAGGAAAAAGTTTTCTAATAAAATTGTATTCTAAAATAATATAAGAAGACAAACAAGTTAAAATGAACGGCTATCTCAAAATTAAGCGCCAAAGTTTGAAAACTCGAAACCCGAAATTGATTTTTTACTAACCTATTTAATACATTTTAGGATAACAGATTCAACGCACGTAGATCTAGTGTTAATACGTTCATGTAGCCTATAATGGGCTTAACACCGATAGATGTAGCGGCGATATAAAATTCCTCGAATCGCGGCCATAATTTTAAAACAATTTCAATTCCAGACTTAGCGAGAAGTTTCGGCATCGGTCACTGTGAATATCCGAGACCAAAAACCTCGTTAAACTGGACGGCATCCAAATTCGTTCGACGACAGAGCCAAACGTGCTTTGCAAAATTCTTCGGGGTTTTACGAGCGATGCACCGAAGGCTTTGGGAATAACGGATACACAGGGACCGGCGACAAGTGTTACTCTTCGCGAAAATACATTCCGCCATCGCGAAACGCGCGTCTGCGTTCCCAGACGTCCTTTTACCGGCATGCCGTATCGTAGTTAACGCACTGGCTACGTATTTATTGATTAATTCACATGGGGTCATTGCCGTAGAGCGTAATTTGGCCGATGCCGTGGACGGAACGAAAATTTAATCCCATAAAAATCGGCTCAACCGACCGGAAGCCGTTCAACGCAAGGAAGTTCGCCATTTCGCGAAAACTCACGGCGACGTTAAGACGATCGAAATGAATCTTTCGAGTTAGAAATTAATAGCTTGGTTCGTAGGTGTAATTCATTTCCGTTTCTTACTAGAATTACTAAGTTTTTAAAAATTTCAAGGACATTTTTCGCGTATGCTGTGAGGACTCGTCGAATGTTAGCAAAATGGCGGAGCGTTTTTATGCAGTTAGAAAGATATTCGTCTTTTTAAAAGTGGTGCTAAAGAAATTCTACACAATTCATATTTAACACCTTGAATACCATGTAATCACCGATAACCAGGGCTACAGAGTTCACTAAGATTTCTTACGCCCTTAAATTGCAATATCAACGAATTTGCTGATACATTCAATATTTAATTGTTCCCGCTAAACCACTAAAGTATTGCCAATCACGTAACTACCTTCTCGTTCAGCGTTTCTGTTCCATAAAGCTGTGATTTTAATAGAAAAAGCATCACTATCAAACGAGCAAAATACAAATGGCATTGAACGTCTTAACGCTTTGATTATTTGCAAAGTGAAACGTTGTACTGATTTTCTGTTAAAAAATCCTGAATTCTAAGAGCGACGATAACGCAACAAATTCACTTAAAAAACAGCGACCTCCATCGTGATTACAAGCCGGCTAAAAATTCACCCTCCAAATGAAAATGAACGATAATAAAAGTGTACAAAAGACAATGAGAATGCGTACCTTCCTCGGTGTTTCGTCGATCCGCGAAGATATCTCATTCGCGCGTCACTCGCGCGACTGGAAAGCGTTGGTGCCTTCGACTGGCATCCCGCCTATCCTATCGTGGAATGTTTCAGAAGGAAGGAACGTCCGGGCGTCGTGTCTTGAATAATAATCGTATCGTCAGTCGATTTCCTTTTCCATACTTTGCTCCGGCAGCAGTACTCCGCATTCGTACCTACAACGGGAGTCTTCGAATCTGAAATCGAACGCGCCATAAAAGAATCGTGTCCGACGATCGATCTTCCTGCGAAACAATTCACTTGGGATTACGTCATCGGAGACTAGGCTGCTAATGAATTTTTTAGGTGCAACATGGAGGAGACTTTGGATTTTTTTTTTAAAGAGGAGAATTGAAAAATTGTGAACCTTCTTAGAATGATTTTAGGAGTAATGGTATCGTGGGATGGGATGATCCTTTTTGCGAACGGTGTTGGCAGCTGTGGTGTTTAACACGTTCGCGGACGTGAATGCTATAACAGCCATTTTCATCGTAATGTAGAATGACAGAATGTTATAGCATTCATGCAATGCCAAATGATAGAGCCAATTATAACTCATTTAATTTTATATAACCTTAATTTTTTGTAATTATTATGCAGTTTATAGTGATGACCAAGTGATTCACTGAGTATTTTCATGCTATTTTATTTTTTCTCTGTCTGGTTGGAAGTGTAAGTTAGAAGTGTAATACTTGACTGACTATTTTTGCAGCTCACTGAAATTTTTACTGTCCGCGAACGTGTTAATACGAAAACTACCAAGGCAGTCTAAATGACTGGTAGCGATTTCATGGAAAAATTCTCCAAATTGATAGAGGAGCCATGCGGTAACTTAGAAAACAAATTACTTAATTGATCATCTATTACACCGCCTGATTAATCTTTTTTCAAATTACTTATACAGTATATTGAAATATAATAGGTATAACGCCGGTATTTCTAGTAGTAAAAAAAGGAAAAAATTGTGTATTGTAAATATCCTTCAGCAATTACACTTACAATTAGTACTGTGGCCGAATAAAGATGAATTATCAGATCTAAAAAATTAAAAAAATTTAATGACACTTGAAGAAAATTAGGAGAAATATTGCAATCACTTTGAAATTTTATTCTTATAAGTTCTCAATGCTTTCAACAGCAAGACTGAGTCAGTTCGTGGAAATAAGCATACTTTTATCGTTCTCTGAAAGTATATCTAAATATTTTAATAGTTGATAACTAACATTTCCAAAAATCCACGAAGCAGACTCAGTTTTCTTTACGAATAGGAAGCCGAAGATTAGTCGAGAGAAATGGCAGTTTACAAAGAGGCCAACAAGGTGGTCCAGGGGCCAACGAATTGTGCTCGACCAGCATTGTTGAGGAATAAATATAAAGTCGGTGCAATAAAAGCTTAAACGACTGAGCTAATGTTATTGAGATGAGCCCGGAAGCCAGATGGGCGGGTTTGGAATCTCCGACAAGGAATTGCAACGACGCCCACATCGGCGAAATTTAAGTCCGTTTCGGCCTTCCCTTTGAAAAATGCACCCTTGCAAATTGAATTGCACTCATGCCGCGCGACGACTTGGATTATACTAACTGTTCTTCGCTAAAATGCAACTGCTGTGTCAAGGAGGACGTTGTCTTCTTAAGAATCGTGCTAAAATTTTACATGTTTCAGGAAAAATAAATCTCAAGTAGGAAAGGTTTCGCGAATTTTTTTAAATAGGAAGATTTCAAAGTTTATTCTACGTATTTTAAGTTTGCAATATCGTTCTCATTGCCTGTTGTTTTTTTCCTAAATATATTTTCTTTTATTTAAGCGTAAAATCAGTCAGCCCGATGGCTACTTTTGCAAATGGAACTTCAGCGATGTCCAAAATTCTCAGAGTGGATTCTCTGAATTTTTTACAGCTTTCAAGCGTATCAGAAACACGGAACGGTGTATTAAGTAATTTATTTATATGGCGCATTGTCGTAAAAAAAAAACGAAGGAAGAGCGAAAGAAGGGAGAATATTCGTCCGGTTCTGAGGATGCTTTTTCGTTACTTCCGCATGGCCGCATGGTAATTTATTCGTCGGAGAGCTTTCAGCGTACTTTATTCGTTAAAAGCAAAGCACTTGGGACAACCAGGTAAGCTGGAAAGTTTTATGGTTACTCAAACATAGTGCAACTTTCGGCTTATGTTTGCCTACGCTGTATTCCGCACGAAGACGAGAATTATAAATTTCGTAGGATATCTTTTGCAATATGCACAGTATGCACGTTGTATAGAAGTATTCGCACGGTACAGTGTCCTCGATAAATATCGCACTTTCTGCAAGATGATTCCAAGTTTCCCCGAGAATTTTCTATTCAAAAATCATCTGTTATCCTCCTTACTTGCATCTGTCAAAGCTCTGTCGATTTTAACGTACCAATATTTCAAGAAGTAAAGGGTGAAAGAAAAGATATAATTTTTTTTAATTATTATTCTATGACTTCTATAATGTTTAACACTTTAAACTTCGCCAGGAGCCGCAATATTTTCAAAGAAATAAATTAAAAAAGCTTTATATAAATTATAAAGCGAAAAGGACGATAAATTAAGTAATTTGAGTTTTACAAGAAGTGAAATGTTTACTTTACAGCTCTTCTATCAATTTGGGGAATTTTTTGAACAAAATCGAAACCGGTCAGATTCATGGACTTCATAGTTGCAATGTTAAACCCATTTCCAACCTATCTCACATTAATGAATTTTTTGGCGACGCAGAAAATATAGGTCGATGTAAATGCCTTACCATTTTTAATACCCGAAAGTTAAGCGGTTAATCAGAGTTTCCGCTTTACGTTCGAGGTATTCTCGGGTTGCATTAACGCAACCATAAATCATGGCGAGCAGAAGAATGGAAGGAAGTTGGAATCTGAGTGACGTCTAGTCAGAGAGCTCCTTGTCGTCGGTGGAGCTGTCCGAGCATTCGTGCGGAGGCTTCGCGTGGCTTGGAAATAGGGTGGAAGAGGGTGGAAGAGGATGGAAGAGGGTAGAAGAACGAACCGGAGCTGACTGGTCCTCTCCTTCGCCCTCCAACCACCTCCTCTTCCTTTCTCTTTCACGTAGGACGTTGACGCGACTCCCACGGGGCATTTTTGCGGATGATAGGTCCACCCTATCTTAAACTCGACGTAACGGGGGATTCCTCTTTCTTTTCTTATTTTTCTTCTTACATTTTCCCGACCCTCCCGGTTCTCTTTCTTTTCCGGATCCAGTTTCCGAACGAATGATCCATTTCTACTTTGCTTGGACGTTTGTTGGCTTTGTTATTAATCGTGGCGTGCTTCGGGCGATGAATTAGGGAGGATTCTCTATATTTTGGATTCAGTTGTACGACCCTTGTTATTTAATGTACGAAGAAAAGAATATTAAAATATATCGTGGTTTCGAGGTAGAAGATGTTAGTGTTGAATTTCACTATGCACTCTCCGGATAGCTGATGGTAGTTTTCGAAGAACAAACTTTGCTTTCTTGAAGTTCCGCGACGTTAATATTTATTTGCAACGCTACGGCAATGTAGTAATTTTTAGTATTTTTTGTTTTCTGAGAAAGTTGCTTCATGCTGCTTACTACAAACAATAATCTTTTATATCTTCAACGCAAGAAGTTACGGGAAACCACCCCACTTTTTTTATAGTTCCTCGAACATCAAATTTCTCTTGCTGCAGCAGAATGCAACGTGCAGCCAAGGAAATTTAATATTTTTAATTGGCTTAATTAACAAAAAGATCCTCACCTATCTGCAATTCCCTGCGTCAAATTCAATTTCTCCTTACGTACATAATTCAACAAGCTCCGCAATTAGAACGGTGGAAAAAATGACAAAACGAAGCACCACTTCAGAAAATACTCCCCAAAATAATTATTCTGCCGCACATAACGTGAAAACATCCTCAAATTTACAATCACCCAGAAAATCCTCACCTATCACCAATTTCCTTCATCAAATTCAATTTCTCCAGCTGTACCTATCACCAATTTCCTTCATCACATTCAATTTCTCCAGCTGTACCTATCAGCAATTTCCTTCATCAAATTCAATTTCTCCAGCTGTACAACGTGTCCCATTGAGGCCTGGAATCGCAACGCTGTACAAAAGCCGGCAGAACGAAGCTTGCAAGCCTTATCTCAAAACGATCCGGCGTTTTATTTAATAGATAAAGAAAGACGTTTCCGCGAGCAGCAATATCGGGCTTCGATACCGGCTCGCAAGGGTGGAAATGCCGGGGGTTGAAGAGAGGAAGAAGGCGATCATTTGTCAAGATGAAGTGGACGCGAACGCGAACATGTTATCGCGGCCTTACAGGGGTAATCTATTGCGTGTCTCTCTCCTCGGGAAAAGATTTCGAAGAAGAAATCCTTGCAATAAGGAATCGCGTGGAATTCGTCGGTGGGAAAATACAGAAGGAGAAAAAACATGGAATTTGTACGGACAAATTTCTCGCTACGGCTTGCAAACGATTTATGACTGACGCAGTATTACAGCTTGTTTATCTCGAGTTCGAAACTAATTTAATAAAGCCTATATTCACGCGGAAAGTTCGGGTTGCGCGGAGGGGGTGGTTTCTGAGCTCGCGCGATTTTAATTAAAAAAGTAGACGTTCGGGATGAAATGGAAAATACGAACGACGGCGGAAACATCTCTCGTGGTATTATCAGTTCAGGTATTACGTTCCACCCTGAGGGCGATAATTAAAATTCACGAAATCATTGAAAATAAGTACACCCCTTGGACGCCGCTATAGACACTAGCGATATCCTCGTACGACAGTTCCACGTTGTAAGTTCCTTACGAACAATTAAAAATACAAGCCTTTACGAATCTTTTTAACGTCCTGGAAATACTCTACTACCATCGTAAACAATTTTTGGCACAGTTTTGAAAAATAGTTCAAAGAATTTTCAACTCCAGAAAATTCCCAGCATCCTTCTCCTATTCGTTGTGCCACATTCAGAACTTCCTGCCTGACAGATGTAAATTTATAATAATATTTATGTAAATATAAATATATTTGTAAAATGTGACCAAAAATAAGTGTGCACCGTTGCATTTAAGGTACTGTAGTATACAAAATATAGGAAAGTTGTCGAAAAACAGTTTTTAGAAGTAAAGTACGAGTATGACAGGGGGTGGGGGTTAGTTTTATAAGTAGCTGAAGCAGAAAGTGTACATACATAGACATAGGCGGAGACGAGGGGTTGGCAGGCAGTCCAAAGCTCCGAAGGGGGTTGGATCGTTGTGGCAGTTGGTGGAAAAGGGGAAGGGGGGTGTTGCGATTCCATCTGCCAGCCTGTCATTCTGATACTACGTACAATGTCGGCTGTTGGCGGAGACGATCAATACATTGCAATCTATATAAAATGGCTGCAGTATCTGGAGCGTCGTGAATAAAGCGCGCTTTTCCTCCGACGTGGAAACGAAAAGCGATGCGCCCCGGCTCGACGGAATCCCGCACCCTCTTTCTCGCCCTCTTTCTCTTTATTTCTCTCTTACACTCTATCTCCTCTGCTCACTCTCTCTCATTCTCTCTCTCCTCCAAGGAATAACGATCGTTCGTTGCTCGCGAGCAACGAGTTTTTCGTTCGACGACGACGAGGACTTTACGTCATCGTCAAATGGAGCGTGGGAATGTTTTATGAGGAAATTCTTAAATTATTACCTCGTGAAACTATAAATCGAATCAAGGTAGGTGGTGCAGCGGTGAATTCCGTGAAGAAGAGAACGGTAAGTTCGAAGGGGTAGGGCGAACGAGATTGTGAGAAGTGGTGAGATACGGAAGTGGAAGGTACAGTTGCGGAATTAAATGGTACCAGGTGTACAGAGTGGTTCTGAGCAATGCTGTGACTTACATCCTGGCTGAATTCTACAGAAAGTAATATTTACAAATAATAAAGTTCAGTTTTCATAATTTTGAAATTTCTACATATTTTTTGCAAAAGATGTAGAGCACGACTAAACGACAAGGGCATTGTAAAGCATAATTTAACACCGTTTGAATTTAGTAGAATTTAATATTCACACAATATCAAATACTACATTTTTTAATATTATAATTAGCGTAGCTAAAGTGTAAATTCATTTAAACATACACTTTAGTAATGAATAATAATGGAGGAGATGAAAATCGAACCGTACAGTCACAGCAGATAAAGATTCACCTAATCTATACTCATAGACCCCATAAAAAGTAACTGTACACCCTTCCTTAATGAAACAACTCCAAATCAACCTTCGAAGCAATTTCAGGGATGCCTTCGAATACAAAAAATTCCCGTTCTCCCAGATGAGATGGCTCGTAAGAGAGGAGCAGCTGTTACAAGAGGAGATTGGGAAGATTTAAATTGTAACGTCTCAAGCGAAGGGACGTAAGAAAAAGAAAGTCGACGCCGTTGGTTGTCACCGTGGCTCCACCTTGGAAACTCCATGCGATTTAACACAGTTCCAGAGGTCACCGATAGGTGGTGTCAGACATGCCTCGTGTTCCTCCGCTTTTGCATTTTTGGTGGATCGAATCTTCTAATTGCTCCTCCTAATAATTTAGTGGCTTTCGACTATCAGGAGAGATCGATATACTCATTCTCGATATACTCACATACTCATTCTCCTTTCTTAAAGTTATTGGCACCATTAAAAGACACTCCAAGGTCTACAGTCTGACAAAATGTCAACCACTCTGAATCTGACATTCTACGACCTTGGGTTTTTACCGTTTACGGTCCAAGAATCTTGATTTTTGTAGAAATTTTTGCACTGATGTTTGCGTTTGTGATTAACGAGTGATATGTTTAATTGGAAAAAGGATAGCTTATAATAATTAACGTCACATGTCTATTTGAATTTACGTATCGCGTGAGAGACAAGTTTTTTGAAACTTTGCACCACTGAGATTGAACACTTGTTAGGATTTTAAACTTAAAAATCCTGTCGAAAATTGGCGAGTGTCTCGACTGCACGAGGGACAGGCTGAAGCACAACTAACCAGGGTTTCGTGCAATAAAGGGGATCATTTTGAATCTGTGTCCTGAAATTTATGGTCCCCCACCAGCCATGGGCTGGCTGTAGGGCAGCTAGAACGGCAAAGGACGGCTATTAATTTTACGTTTGTCGTGGCAAACGACTCCCGTTCACGAAGGATTCTGACTTTGGAAAGACTCTGAACAAGGACATCATACATTTCGATCCTCAACAGTAACAATTATCATCAATCAATGCTTCTACCGTTAAAATACAATATCAATAACATTAACTTTCATGAAAATCAACATTCTCTCTTAAACTACAATAACAAGCCCTGAAAAATTACCTCAAACTCGCTGCCTACGAAGCCTCTCTTTCTTCTCAAACTTCTCTCTTTGTCCAACACAGATTTCCCGCACAACAATTCACCAATTAATCTCAAAACCATACAAACAATCCCCGTAACTACATTATCGATATCTCACGACGAAATTAAGCTACTTGAACAGTTATAACTACAATTGAAAAGTTGCTAAAAAACCGCGAAGTTTGAAAATTCGAATCCCTCTTCCTCGCAAACCTGCCGCAGACGAGGAATTCCAGCAGTGTCGCTCGAATTCACGAATTCCTTTCTTCCCGGTCGAATGAGAGGATGCAAAAGGATCCTCCGGAGGACGAGTGTTCCAGGTGATGTTGGCCGGTCGCCGATCAGCGGGGTTATGCTGCAGGAAAACGCCGAGGGGTAGTATCATGGGGAAATGATTTATGACTTCAGGGACCAGGTAGGGCGGCATTCAACACCAGCCTCGTTCTCTTCTTCCGTCGATTTTCTCTCTCTCTATCTCTATCTATCTACCTCTTCGTCTCTCTCTCCTCTTTCTCTCTCTCTATCTTTCCTCCTTTTCATCTTCCTCTCTTCCTCTTCCGCTCCCTCTTCTGCAACCGGTGACTTGCGATGTCAATGCGTTTTCAGTTGGCCTATTTGCGCGATAGGCGTAAGATCAATTTCGCGTTTCCTGTCGGCCAGAGGAGACGCTGCAACCGGAGCTGCCTCTCTTCCGTTTTTATCGCTGCAGAGTGCTCTCTCCGAGAAGAATTTCAGAGGACGGATTTTAAGGCGATGGGGATGAAAGTGTCGGAGGTGGAACGTGCTTGGTCGACGTTTGGGGTATGTAGGACTCTGTTTTATTTTTATTTAATTGAGAAAGTAGGATGAGATAATAATTCTTTGCAGTTCTACGAAGAAGAACGTAGACTTGCTTTTTTCGATAAAATTTGCAATTATGCACCGAAAAATCATAGAATCCACTGCTACTGAACGATTAATCGTCAGAATAATTTCTGATTTAATACCCTTCGGCAAACATTCTCTATTTCTCACATTCTTCGATTAGAAATATGATCGTATCGCCTAGGACTCAGAATTCTAATACTATACTACCAAGCCGGTCAAAGTGACCGGTTGCCATTTTTTTCTAAAAATCCCCTCAATTGATGTGGGAGACACGTAGCAAATATTCCACTCTTATCTTCTAAAACCCAAATTACTTAATTGATCATTTTTTTCACCTCCTCATTTCTAATTTTTCTAAAGTACTTGTTCAGTACACCTAAATATAATAGATACAATGTCGGTACTTTTAGTGTTAAATATTCTTCGGCTAACCTTCTCCCCCTCGTATCGCCTAGGACCCAGAATTCTAATACTAAATTTTCCAATCCGGTTAAAATGACCGGTTGCCAATTTTATCTAAAATTCCCTAAACTGATAGGAGTATCACGCAGCAAATATTCAACTTTTATCGCCTAAAACCAAAATTTACTCAATTGATCATCTATTTCACCTCTTCATTTCTCATTCCCAAGGTACTTAATCGATACAACTAAACACAATAGATACAACGCCGGTACTTTTAGTGTTAAATATTCTTCGGCAAACATTCTCTCCCTCGTATCGCCTAGGAGCCTGAATTTTAACACTAAATTTTCCAATCCGGTCAAAATGACCAGTTGCCAATTTTATCTAAAATTTCCTAAACTGATAGGAGAGCCACGCAACAAATATTCCACTTCCATCTCCTAAAACCTAAATTTACTAAATAGATCATCTATATCACCTCTTCATTTCTCTTTTTCCAAAGTACTTGTTTGGTACACCTAAATACAATAGATACAACGTCAGTCGTTACAGTGTTAAATATTCTTCGGCAAAGATTCTCTCCCATGCCGTGCTCCGTGCACAATATGTACAAATCTCTCGATACAAATCACCCGAAGCTCTTCTCACGGCATGCAACGTGACCAGCGATCGGCCAAGTGAATCTATTCCCATATTTACAGACCGCGCAGTCCCTCTTACAAATATCAAATTCCCTCGCGAAATTCATCATCCGGTTAATGGCATTCGCGAAGCATCGCGAATCAATCCTCGCCGTCGAAATAACTCGCGGAATAATCCTCGGAGTCTAGCCTCTTCGTTCGAGGAGTCATGGCTCTTCTCTACCCGCCGGGAGAGTAGAGATTAGCCGGGAAGAATCTCGGATGCAGCCACGTTTACGAGGCATAATGCAAGGGTAGCCGCGTGAATTTATGTAACTTAATTTGTAAAACGCGACGTCCGACTATCCGTCGGTCCGAGAAGAAAGGAACGGGGAGGAGACGCGAGAGAAGATCGCGATGGGTTATAGAATAGAGGGAGAAAGACGTGGAGGAGGACGAGGAGAAAGTTAAAGAGAGAATGAGAGAGAAGGGTGCAATAATGGTCAACCCGATGGGCAACTTTTTCACTTTGCATGCAATAAACGCGCCGCGAGAACGAGATGCCTCTTCTACGGTGGAGAGGTTTAATAAAATCTTGTTGGTCTAATAACGCGCCACGGAGGGAAGAACCGAGGGAGGAAATTGAAGAATAAAGGCCGAACGAGTGGGACGTCGATGTCTGGAGAATTTGTATTGGTTTTTTTGACACTCAACACCGTGATAATCCTTTTCTTGCGTTTCGATGGGGCGTAGGTGAGCGTGATCACCTGACAGAATTTTTTTATTACGAACGAAAGTAAGGGGGTGAAGTTTCGCGGAGGTTTTAACAAATTGTATTTAGCAGCTTGCTGATTATTACCGATTGAAAGAGTTCAATCAAACTTCTGCCATGTTACTTTATCAAATAGACAGTATTTCTCTATCGGCCCATGGTAAATCCTCGAATCGAGGACAGTTCTCCAATCTCCAAATCGAAGTACAACTTCAAAGTAAAATCCCAACCTACCGCAAACATTGTCCCGGATTAGTCTCAAATTAATGACTGCAAAGGGAAGTGGGAATTTCGAAGTTGGGGTCGATTTCGCCGGCCGATGGAGCAGAATTCATGGACCACCGATGGCGAGTTTGCTTCCAACGTTTCCTCTCCGAAGTCTCTGCTTTCTCGATTTCAAGGCGAAACGGCTCGCATATCGACCCGAAAGCTCACCGAAATCCTCGAGGAAACGAAAAAAAGCCTGGCGGGAAATGAGGGAAAAGACAGACGCGATGTCGAGGCAACAGCAGCAGCAGCAGCAGGAGTAGCAACAACGGCAGCAGCAGCAGCAGCTACCCCGAACGATCATCAATCATCAAGAGCGAGACAATCGAATAGCGCAGCCAACCGGCGAACAGCTGTCGCTTCGGTGAGCTCTAACCGTACACGTTACACGTTGCTACTGTGTTTTCAGAAAATTCGGATGAAATTCTAAAAAAGCGCAGTCTTTTCTTGCATACGTGGATTAAATTTAGCGTGAACGCCGGTCACCTTGACGTTTGAGTCGGTCGTCGCGTAATTTCAGACGAAGTTGTCGAAGAGTCGGAAAACTTCTAAATCATGATACAACATTGATCAGCTGATGCGTTTAAAATTATTTGAAACAATTGTCGAGTGGCGAAGACAGAAAGATTCTTAAATTTAACGCTGGATCGACCGACAATATACAGGGAGCTCAAAAAAAACATTCAATATTTATATGGTACATAGGATACACTGTCAGTTATGATAATAACAAATAAAAATGTTTATATCTCAGCAACGGATAACCTTTAGACCTATGCTTACTAAAGCTTTTTTTTTAAAAATTGCCAAATAAATACGTTAGAAGAAAAGAAACGAAGAAGGTCAAAATCATGATTGATTTAGCACCTTGCAGTTTCCAAGACAGACGAAGAAAATTGAAAGAGAAGCATCGTTAGAAATTTTAGAAATTTTTAGAAAAAATTCGGAACAAGTCATTCTTATCAACTTGGTAGATCTAAGGGATATCAGAGAGTCGGTCTTCGATAATAACACAGTTGAATTATTGATCCGCAGCAGCAAGGCTGCTAAGTTTGGAAAATTAAATTGTATCCAAATGAAACTTTGAATCGCGCCCGAGAAGAAGCATTTATCTCGGGATATTTCATAGCGATTTCAATTCTAATTAAAAGAGAAGTTTGATACATCACCATGCACGAATATCACGACGGAAGACACATCGCAGAATGTATAGGGAGCACGGTATGCATTTCAAGGAGGTCGATCCTCTTCGCATCACATCGTATCATATCGCAACGCCACCATCAGAATCCGGGCAGCATCCCCATGCGTTGCTATATTGCCTGCCACCTTTCATAAATAACTCTCATATTACGAAAGAATACAATTTCAATATTACATCCGATGGATGTACGCCAATATTACTTGGACGTGTGATAGATAGACGAGCGTTATTGTCTTTAGAAAAACATAACCATTTATTTTAGAAATCCGCTATAAAGCTTCAATAGGGGTGGAATTATGCGCTCCTGATGGGTCGATATTCTTTGTAAATTTATTCTCAGAGATTGCTCGACGTGGAGCTCACGATTAATGGTGTTTGGTTGCTCTAATTTGGAATTTTTCTCGATAAATTCTTCCTATGGTTTGCAAAGCTTCATGTCTGTAATTTTGATTATAATTTTGATAATCATTCAGGAATCGTTGCAGAGGTGTCTGAAGATTCTCAATTTGCAGTCTTGGATCAATGCAGATACCGAGCTATTGGAGTCTTAATAATTTCTTCGATACTTCATTAAGATCTGGAAGAGAATTACTGTATAATATAATTTTTAATCGAAATGTGAAGAATCGAAGAAAAAAATCTTATGCAAGAAAATCATCGGCGATTCGTTTAATAAAAAGAAACGCGCCCGAAACATATTGGCCACACGCGGCGAAGCGCAAGAGGAAATTTTATTTCGCGCGACAAATTCCCACGAGAATTCAGGGCGGTTAGAAAAAAAGGGGAGGAGGGTGAAACTGGAATGAAACGTAAGAAGAATCCGCGAGAAAGGCACGGCGAAAATATGAATGCGGGAACCAGAATTATATTAATAACGCCATGCTTTTCTCCCTCCAACGCCCGTCCCGACAGCCCAGCAGTTTAATTAAATTTTCGTGCATTTTATAACATTTGTCGCGCTTCTTCTCTGTCAGCTTTTCCAGCGGTGAAGCCGTACGGGCAGAAATTTAATATGGCTTCTTCTGTTCGCGATATACGCTCTTGATAAAACGCGAAACAAAAAACACCCCCGTCGTGTCTTATTAACGGATTTTTGTACCCTCGAGTCGCGCGGGAGAAAGACAAATTCCGGAGAATTCTCTTTTGCGGATCTCACGTTGGCAAAGTAGAAATCTGAACCGGATCACTTGCCAACGGAAATAACTTTCATCCGATGCAGTTCGATTGCCGTTAGATGGCAGGCCACAAGCGTATCTTCGGGTGTTGTCCTTACTCCATTTTTCTTTTAACAATTCTTCGTTTACGTAGGAAACTGAGATAGGCAATTACAGTGTAATTAAAGATTGACATTTTTATCGATCATTTGGAACTTATATTATTACTTTGATAGAATAATTCCTTTGCATTTGCAATAACTACTGTAAAATTGCTTACTTATCGAAATATGATCCTAATGTACCCCCAGGGAACAATTAAGTCTCGGTTAGGTTTCGGTTAGGTCTCGGTTAGGTGAACAAAGTCACCATATCGCTTCTAAGGAGCAGAACTCAAATGCTTCTGATCGTTCGGAGTATAAAACACTAAAAGTAGCACTAAAGAATCTTCAGCACTGGAATTTAAGCCTCACAAAACGTATCTACGACCTTCATTAACCTCCACAGTATTCACCGAGCATATCACAACGAGCCATCCAAAGTCCCAGCAACCCTTGCATCAAGTCGAGCCATACAAAAATACCGAAGCATCCTATCAAGCGGGGGTAAGTTCCTCTTTAAAATCGCCGTCAAAGGAGACAAGCACATCGGGAGAAAGAGAGAAAGGGCGAGACGTAGCGTTTTTACGCTAATGCAGTTTACAACGAAGGCAAAAGCCGTCGTTGGAAAGATTGATATCTCCGTAACACGATTATCAGCGAAGGCGTAGACGTAGCCAGTCAAAAGTAGCAAGCAGAGACGGGAGGGTTGTCACCCTTGTCTCTCCCCGAGCAGCGTGAGAAGCCAGCCATCTTGAATGATGTATGGCGCCGGTTACGAGGTCGACTGAGCGGCCATCACTCAACGCTGAGCTCCACGGCTTTTGGGGACAACGCGTCGTCGGGACACTCTCGTTCTGTCCGTTCCTCTCTGGCCCTCTGTCTGTCAACGTTTCCCGCGCTAACTGTTACGCTTTGCGAAACTAACTTCACCGTTATCTCGACCCCCCTCGTTCCGATACTGTGCTCCCGATTTTATTTCTATCGGACGAAACCGCTTCGGGGTTTTGGGAATGGGATACCGTTTTAATTTGACTTCTTTTGGAGGGGACCATGGTGAATGTGATGGGTATGGAGTTAAAGGCAGGGACTCTTGGTTAACCCCTTGCCCTACGATTTTTTTTCGACTACCTCCGCAATAACTGAAAATTAAATTGCTAAAATAAAAATATGTTAGGGATGCTTGGTATATTTTGGAATTTAACGGAATATTAATAACATAGAAATAATATTGTCGTGTTGTGTTCCACTGATATTTGCAATTACACAATTTTTAAGATACTTCAAAATATTTTGTTCCATTAATCGCATCATGAGTGTCACTCGTTGCCGTAGGGCAAAGGGTTAACGGGGATGAGTTTATATTCGTTGTCGGTGCTGAGACATTTTTTTATAAATTGTTATTTAATACATTGTAGCCTCGGTGGATCGGAGGGCAGCTAGAACAGTAAGTTATAGCTGATATGATGTTAACGGTTAAAGAGAAAAAATATAGAAAATAATTTGGCTATGATTTGGATGGTGGTGGGAGTTTTCTCGATTGAGATGTTTGTAACTAATTGGGGATAGGAATAGAAGTACTCAGAATTTAATTAGAGCTTGGAAGATATTTTGTAATTAGGGGGGCTAGAGAAAGAAGAGGTATATTGCGTAAGGAACTGCAATTTAGTGGAGAAGCATCCGTTGTCTTCGTAATGCCTCGTCCACTGGATGCTGTTATTGCACAGACCGCCTATAAATACTACCGGTACAGGTCATAATAGCTGATTTGGGGTCTCATTGTCAACCGAGGGCACCGCACTCAGCGGTTACTTTTTGCACTATACCGCAATTACACAATGAGACAGTAATCTGTCTACCTTAAATAGCTATTATGCAAAAGATCTATTTACTTTCTTCCTTCATTTCTTCCACCTTAACTGCACTGCTCATTTCGCCTAGAACTCAACGTGTTAAATAATAATTTAAAAAAAAATCTGCCATTGCTCCATTCCTATAACACCATTCTCATCATAGCTATAGTGAGGAACCAGAAACAAGGCACTTGAGGGGTAATTTGCTCTGATTCGCCTGACGGATAGGGACATCCCTCTCCCTCACGCATTTTCGATATTGACGCGCTATCGACAAGAGAGACCGGCGCATTCGTTGCGTCATCATATAAACGATAAAAGAAGTATTTTATTTTTGGTTGTCATTCGTCGATCTCAAGTTTCCAGGTCCGACATGGCGGGAATAGGCGGTGCGAAAGCAATCTCCCCTTCCGTTCCAAGTGCCTTGTTTCTGGTCCCTCACTATAGCTCTATTTCCTTTTATTCGATATTACGCTTTTAATCGCCCACCTACTAATCGATTAGGCTCGGCAATTGCCCACATCCTCCACCGCCAAACATGCGTAGCTGCTTCTCAACAAAACCCTATCACTCCTGCTCCAATTTGACCGCTATGTTTAAAATTCGCTCTTCATCGTCAACAATAATCGAGCGTACACGTTCGTGGACAATTGCCTTGAACAAAATTCAGCCGCGCCCTCTTCTATCGGCTCGCGACAGGTATACGCGATGGCAGAACAAGAGAGAAGCGGGGCGTTGGACTTTCTACGCACTATCGACGCGGATAATCGCTTTTCTGCGTTCGCTGCTTCGATGCAAAGCGATTTGGGTTGACTCGGAATACGGTACCTTCCGATAAACAATGGACAGCTCGTGCAACCGAGGCGATCGTGCAACGTTAACCAGTGTGCTTTCAAAAGAAAGTGTAGTTAACCGCATCGAGGAGCATAAAGGGTCTCGCGCGTAACGAGCATGCCGTAAACGTTGATTGCAAGTCCACTCGTCCGACCGGATGAATTTTCGGGAAGAAACAGCTGATTTCGGTAAAGAAGCTTTTGCGGGGATCTGCCGCTAAGAATTTTAGAAGGGGGGCGATGATTCCAATAGGGACAGCCTTGCTGTTGACTTTTTTAAGCCTGTGGTAGGTATCGTTGATTTTGTCGGTTGTAAGAGTAGTTTAGATAACGAAGCGCGATAGCGTGGAAGAAATTTTCCTCAATTTCATTAAATAAATCATTGATAAGGAAATTTTGTAGGGCCAGAAAAAAATTGTGGCGGGACGATATAATTCATTGGATATTTTAATTTCTATAAAAAAATTTGTATATGAAGAAAAGCACCTACTTTAATGAATTTCTTTGGAATTCTCAAGAATTGGACTGAAATGGGCAATTTTTGTACTGTTAATTTAAAATGTAGAATAGACTATGATTCTCTGCTGGTTCAAAGCAGTGGTAAAGTCAGGATTCTTTTGTGAACTTATCTGAACACATTCAGCGAGAATTAGCTTTATTAAGTTCCACCGACAATCACACCGATCGCACGCACTCGTTCCTCTCTTCGGTAATAACACGATTCAATAATAATACTGCTGATAAACGATAGATAAATCTTAATTACAGGCGCACCAGCCGGGTATCTTAATTTATCATCGCATTAAGATAATCGAGACCGTTTTCGTCAGGAATAAGACTAATTAGGAATTAAAAAATGTACGGCAAGAAGAATATTTTAGCTAACAGAGGTACTTCTATGTCGGAATACCTGAAAGGGGATAAAATGACGCGTCGAACAGAAAAAGATTCACCTCGCTACGATCGCTATAAGCTGAGGAACAGGAAATGAAAATGCAAAAATCGCTCCCCGGTTGACCAAGCTCCCTATCCTCATTACGCCAAAACAAAATTTTTGCAACTTTGACGGCTCATATCTCACCAGATTTTGAGCCGATTTTGCCGCGCCTTTTTTCACCGGGTTCCCCAAAATTCTAACTTTCGAATCATCGGTGAAAATAAATTTTAGCTAATCTAGTTTTTCCGCAATGGCAGAACAAACCGTGAACTACGATCGATAAATTGCAAGCGCGGTACAAAGTCCTAAAAATAAATCTTTCCTTTGTATCAAGAGTTTGAAAAAAAAAGAATCTGAATAAAATATTCCAAGTGCGTTCAACCTAAACTCATCGACCGAACCGACGAAGAAATAAAAAAAAATAGTAAACTGCGAGCGCAGTTTGGGGTGTTGGGAGGAGGTATAAATTGATGGCCATTCCTGAGTGAATACGTGCCGTGGGCACGTACCGGGACATATTCGTGTGCGTAACGAAAAACGGTCACCGTTTCCATATGACGGGCCGTCAATGACAGTGGCCCGTAATCAATAACCGCATCAAGCTTCCACACATTGCTCCACACGCTCCTATCCGCCACCGGATCCCATTCTGTCTTCCCTTCTTTCGTTTCATCCCCCTATCAACGTATTTAATATGCAATACCCCATTTACCCCATTGAATACCCGGCTGAATCCACTCGAAGGGTTCTCCGCGACCCACATTTCTAGCCGTCCTTCTCGTCCTCCACCTCCTACACCTCCTCCGGAGTGTTACGCTCGACCAAGATTCCTAATCCGGTGAAACTTGCTGATAGAAATTAGAGATTCTAGGGCCGAGGGAACACGGCGACTCGATACGGTCGGTTCTTGCTTCACGGAGAGGCTGGAGAACGGTGAAAGAGGGGTGCAGTGGCGCAGGATCTCAGAGAGGGCGGAGGAAGGGTGGAATCTCGCGAGGAAACAGTTACTAAACTGAATTATACGAGCCATTGCAATTAATTAGCCTTAATAAAAATTATACGAAGAATCGCAATTACAAAGGACCGCTTGCTGGAGAGGGGGAGGGGTAAACTGCAGGGGGTGGCGGTGGAAGAAAGAAGGTAGACGCGAGAGAAGAAGAGGAGGAGGAGGTCATGGGAAACGTTGGGAGGCAGTTTGCGGGTAACCCAGAGAGCGGCCACCACGCCGGAGGCTGGAGGGTAGCTGGAGGGTGGTTGGAGGGTGGTCCGAGGAAGAGGGAGAAGCGGAAGGAGGAGCGGGAAAACGAAGGGAGGATGAGTCCAGTCGCCGTTGGCGCGGAAGAAAAGAGAGTCACGAGATGCCGGAGCGGCTTGCGGCCTCCAGATGCCGGGGTGAGAGACGAGGGGTGAGAACCGAGGGGTTGGTGGGTGGTGGTTGAAGCGGAGCCGGTGGACAAAGCGAGGTTGGAGGAAGCTCGCTGGCGGAGGGCGCGATCGGGAAGAGAGGGCGAGAGAAGGAGAGAAAATCGTTGGTTCCGAGAGGGTCGGACGAAGACGACGATGGAAGCGGGGTGAAAGAGGGAGAAGGAAGATCCGTGAGGTCGAGAGGAAGGAAGAGAGAAGAGGGCAAGGGGTTGGCGGTTTGCTCCGGAAGGGAAGAGGGGAGGTTGGCCGGTCCGTGGAAATCCGAGGATCGAAGGGAGGAGGATCGAGAGGGGCGACGGCACGCGGATCCTCCCGGAGCACCGCGCAATCCCGGGGGCCGCTTTAAATGAGTCAGCGTTTTTATGCCCCGCGATGTTGTCAAAGTGCAAACAGCACCCGATAATATATCATCCGTTGCGCGAGCGATCCCCCGCCGATCTTCTACCTCTTTTACGAGCCTGCGAAACGAGGCGAGCGCCGACAATCGGTGCGCCGAGCCTCCGAACTTTCCTTTGTCGTTTGACCGCGCGCCTCCGAAGACGTTCTTGCCGCGTGATTCGTGATATATTCGCGAATGATTCGCAATTGCGAAGAGAAACGGTGGAGCAAGGGGATGTACGTTGCTTGAGCGAATCGGAAGGGAAATAGAGGTGAATTTTGATCGTTTTTCCAAATTAACTTTCACATACGTGCTACGATTCATGATAGGCATAATGATTTTTTTTTTGTACTTGGAAAATCGGTTTGGAGAGAAGAGAGTGAAATTTAAAATGGTAAAATGATTTTTAGTAAATTTTGTACGATTCAGTACTCGAAATTAAGGGAAGGTTTCCATACTCGGCGTCGAGGGACGTTAAATCGCAAAAATCGACGGTTCGTTTTATTACGGGGTTGAAGATTTTACGTTAGTGCAACCGTCTGGCTTTTCGGAGTTAAGCAAAGAGCCAATTAGCTAATTCTTTTGTAAATTCGGCGCCACGAATTGGAGGCACTGACCGCAGGACAATAATGAATACTTCTTCATTATCGTTCGGTTTATGGTTCGCATAATTCGAGGCGAAACAGATAAGTAGTTCTGACACGCGCAGGGATGAAAACTAATTTGGAAAATAATTCGAATATCGATTCACAAAATTAGTAGAAATAATTTCACAAAATCTTTCGGTAAATCGGGAAATCTAATATAAAAATTCAACTTCTAGTAAAAACAAATTCCATATCTTCCAATATTTGTAGAAAAATTCTAGTATTATTAAATTACTATTTAATAATATCTGTAAATTCTCCATTAATAAGTACACGTTTCTAAACAACATTTACAAATGCCCATTGATTTGACATACATTTTTAAGCAGGCTAAAAAATTACACTTCCAAAACGAACGGTGTCCTTGCATCATTAACGTAGCGAGGAGTTCCTTTTACTACGTATGCCTGCCTTTCCGAAGTTAAGTGAAAAGCTACCTTTTTTTTTACAGCACGACCTCGTCGTATAATTTCGGTTGACCGCAGGACAATGGTAAAAATTCTGCAACGCTAAGTATTACCGTGGAGGCAATAAATAGCGTCTGGGCGACGAGACACGAGGGTTGGCTGCGCGATTTTCGGCGAAAGAGGCCGGGTTTACTTAGATTTCTGCGGTTCGAGGAGCCGTCGCCTGGCCGACGGAGTGTTAAATTTTCGCAATTACCCCGGAAGGACCACCCCTGTCCGCAACTTTCCCCGGGGATGTCCGCGATGAATTATGAAAATTTTCACGCGGCTTACTCCAATTTTTACAGCAACCGTTAACGATCGCTTCGGTGTCTCTGATCACGATAAATAAATATTTCTAATACTGACAATTCCAATAATTCCTCGTACATATCAAAAATCTAAAACTTTGAATTTTCAATACTTACGATATCAATTAAAAGTTTAAACCGTATTTAAAAAATGTACTCTATCAAAAGGGTGTTTTGTTATAAAGACAGAACGTCGACAAATTTATTTAATTCGTCAAATTATCGCTAAAACTTGTAACTAGAAATATTATTGAAGAAAGCTTTGGAAGAGCTTCATCGAAAAAGCAAGTTAAACTTCTTCCAAGCAAGAAGAAGAGTGGAGAGAAAAAAAGGAACGTCGCGATCGGATAGGACGGAGGACAAAGAAAGGAGGAAGAGGAAGGAGAGATAGCCGAGAGGATGAAAAAGGGGGAGGACGGTGACGGGACGAGGGTGACTATGACGCGAGACGTCAACCGAGCTGACGGGGTTGCTTTCCCCCGCGAGGAGAGAGCTAGGGTGCCGGCATTCAACCCCCGAAAGTCAAAATAACTTCCTAAACTTTAACCTCCAGAGTATAAAAGTGGGAAGCCTTTTCTATCTGCTCGCGAGGATCTTCGCATCCGGCTTGAAGTTGACGGCTCCTCGGAAGATCTCGCCGGTGGCTCGGCCGATAAAAACACGTCATATCCGCGGGGGTGGTTCTCGAGGAACGCCGAATTCTCGATCCTTCGAGATCGCAGGTTCTCTCGGAGGACGAGATCGTCCTGTTTCTGTTCGTGGTAGGCTCGTACGAAGGCTTCTGTTCAACCCTTTACGGTAAGGGATGAAATTTACGTTTCACATTTCCCAGGGCTGGCAAGTTTTTCGTCGACGGATAAAATGGTTTTTAACTCTTTGCCAGTTTTAAAGGCCAGTTTTACGATAGAATACGAGCAGCTAGTTCAACGTAGTCGGAGATAAATGTAGAAACGATGGGACCAATCGTAGCCAAAGACGAAGGGCTGCCACTCTAATGAAACCGTACTCTAAATTTCAAGGTAGAAAGTTCCCTCTCATATTTTCTGCAAAAACTGCAATACTTCAATATCCAAAATTCCCACTCCATCGCGAAAAATACTTTGGAAAACTACTCCCAATAAAAATGTCCTCCCCAACAAACAAATTAAGCATCACCTCACCTACATCTTAACCCTCTATAGCCCGAATTTTCTGTAGCATCTGAAGATCAGTTGTACAATGGTACATTAGAAAATCATAGAAATACTATTATAATTAGTAGACTTAACTTGATTTTGAAACATTAAATTGTAAAGAATTTGTTAATCTTTAAGAACTAAATTGGAATACTTGGCAAAGTTAAAAAACTGACTTTGAAGAATAAAAGTTTAGATTTGTCTCATGTTACTTCAAAGTTACACGGGCCCATAGAGGGTTAATACGCGCAGACTCCACGGAATCACCCTCTGCAATCAAAAAAGTGCTAACATTTTTATCGCAACACGAACCAAGCGAAGCATCGGCCATAAAACACTCGAGAAGCTCGGAGGCCATAGAAAAAAAGCAAGAAGAAGAAGAAGAAGGAGAAACCGCGAATCAGGCACCCTGTACGTGTCGTCAAAAGAATTCTCACCGAGGGAGGACACAATGTGCCCCTGCTGAGGGCGTCGCGACGAGCCCTCTCTCGAGGCGGCCCTCTCCGGCGCTAGTCGTCCTGTAACATATGCTTTTATCTAAATTAAACAGTGTCGGCGCGATTTTCATTTCCTGGCCTGAAGCCGCTGATGTTATCCGCAGGATAGCGCGTCGCGAGAGCGTTGCTAAGGGTCGGGAAAGGTTTACCCACCCTCGTTCGTCTCCCTCTCGTCGTCGTCGTCCTCCTTCTCCTCCTCCGTCTCCTGCACCACCTTCCTGTCCTCCTTTACCCTGCCTTCATCCTCCCGGGTTCCTGTCTGCTTCCACGTCTCTACCTTGCTATTCGCTTTCCCTATCTTCCTGCATTCTATCCCGGAGACTTTCCATCCCTTCCTTGGCCCTTTCCTACCCCGACACTTCCGCCCTCCTTCCTCTTTCGGGCTCCTTCTGTCGCGGTCATTGCATTGACGCTGATGATACGCGTGTTTTTATGCAATTTTGTCATTGCGATAAAGACGATCCGAAAAGGGGTTGCAACCCCTTAACGCGCAACGCCGTGAGATAGACGGACGGCGGTATTTGCAGAATTGTGCAGGTCTGCGAAATTAGGGGCACTGCGGTGATGGATCTGTTAAAATTTTAAGAAAGTTGAAACGATTGTTTATTTGGCATGCATGAGTTGAGGTAAATGTAAGTTCGAATTATGTGGAAGAAGATAGATTGTGTTTCTTCTACTCGAATCAATTATGAAATTATGCGTTAACACTTTGAGGCACGGGAATTCAGATAATAAAATGACCCGTGTTGTAGAGACTTTTTCTTTTAATTGAGTAAAGTTGGTTTATATTCATTAACAAAAATTATATTTATTAACGAATTTGCGAATAGAGGAAAATGTGGTCCTTCAGTTAGCAAAAATAACAATTTATAAACCTTTTTTCTGTTTTTTTAATTGAGTAAAGTTGGTTTATATTTATTAACAAAGTTATATAATGATATAAAATTTGGAGATGGGACAAAAAATGTCCCAACATGCATCTTCACGCATCAAAAAGCTGGGACACTTTTAACCCCGCGTGCCTCAAAGAGTTCAGGGGTGAAAGTAAAACTACCAGATTCATATTTATTATATTGAATTCACCGTTTTGGTAGCTTCAGTATTAAAATTCATGCAGAGAATTGTTTCGTCGTAATTTCACTGCCATTTTAGGTGGGTTTGAGATTAGAGACTGTAACGTACGAAATAAGAAATTGGAAACATTTTCGAGGGGTTGGAAACGTTCTCCAGCGGAGTCTCGAGTTTGTGAGCCACCTAAAACTGCAGTTTGTAAGTGAAATGACCGATTAAAAAGTTAAAAAAATAAAGGAATCCCGGAGAAATGTAAGGTACGATGTAAAAAGGTTATTTACCTTCTTCAGCCTCGCGTTCGCCAATGGCGTCGAGTATGGCAACCATATCGGGGATCTCCGGGCTTCGGAGAGATTGGCGAGTGGCTCCGCTTTTGTATAATATAATCTAGAAGTTTGACGGGCCTCTGACGGTGGATTGCCTTCGGAGTCGAGACGAGAGTGCCGAAGAGGGCAAACGAGGGAGGAAAACGGAGAAACGAGGGGGCCGAGAGGGAGGAAGAGGGAGAGAGAAAGAAAGGGAGACCACAACGAGGGGAAAGGAATTATCCCAAGTATGGAAAAGTAATTACGATAAAATTACCGAGCTGCTCCACCGTTCGAATATGCTTTTCAATAACGCCAAACAATTGGAAATTCGGTGCAATTATTTCGCGATACCGAAATTCGTTTCAAATTTGATAACACGGAAAATCCGTCGTTTTTTCTTAGGTATGCCTAACCCCTTGCCCTACAACAAAGGGTGACACTCGTGATGCAATAAATGCGATAGGAAATTTAGAAGTTTTGCAAAACCTATGAAATTGAAGGTATTCATGAGTTGCAACGCGATAAAATTATTTCTATATTATTAATATTACATTAGATTATACGATATATCAGGAATTACCGATCAATTTTTATTTTAGCTATTTAAAGCTGAATTATTGCGGATGTAGTTACAAAATAATTCGTAGGGCAAGGGGTTAACGATCTTCCCCTATATCATACCGATGTCATTATTTTAAGATTTGTTAAATTCTTTCGACAGAGTAAATGTATTTTGGATTTTCCTTCAATAAACAGCTGCAATAGCCATAGAATTTGCGAATAAAGGAAAATGTGGTTCTTCATTTAACAAAACTAACAATTTATAAACCTTTTTTCTTGGAGGTACTATTTCTCCTATCACAGGAAAACAGAGGAGTCTCGTTCCTTCCAATCAGATTCGCATGCCTTTAGAATCTCCTTCCGTGGGACATCTTTTCATCACCGCGCTATATGACAATTCTAAAATCCATCTGAATTTTCTATACCCCATAAAAATGACCACACCCATCGAAACCGTAGTATAGCGCGAACCCCGTAAAATCACGAAATAAAAAATAAAAGAAAAATTGCAAAGTGTTCAAGCAACGTAGAAGTACGAGAGGCAAGAACAAGAGCTCGAATGCGAATTTCCAAGAGGCCACCGACGAAATCGGCTTTTGCGCAATGCCAGTTAATCCACGGCGACGAGTTTTCCATTGGGTTGCATCTACGTACTCGTTAGATCGGCGTCGCGAAAAGTCAAGAGGCTTTCACGAGGACGTAAACCTCGTTCCACGTAAGACCCACTAAGACGTAAACGCCTTATCAACCGCCAGTCTAATCCTTCGTAGGATCGCGCTTGTCTGCTTGCAAGTCGTCGCAGACCTCCAGGTAATTTATGGCGTTTTAACTTCCCTCCTTGCAGATTAGTATGGAAAATCCCTCGTGTCGATTCGACGGACGATTACGCCACGACGACTTACGACAAAGTGTGGCCTAATATTTCCTTGGAAGTAAGGATCCTTTGATTTCATGGAGGAATCGTACTTTTGCTGATTCCGTTGCAGCGATTGATTTTCCTTCGGGGATGTTTTAAACGCATTGTTTTGCGGTGATGCAACATTGCTATTATCGCGGGATAGAAATTGGTTTGAGGAAGATTAGAATTTTTAGAAGGCTGTTAAGCTGAGAAATTATTTTGATTGCGAGATCATAGAAGCTCTTTTGGATCATTTTTTTTAAGAATGCAATATCGCGGGAATGTTTCACCCCTTGCCGTACAATCACGTGTGACACTCGTGATATGATAAATGGAATAGAAAATTTTCAAGTTCTCCAAAAACTATTAAATCGGAAATACCTGTGAGTCCAGAATTAATCAAATTAATTCTACACTATTAATATTGCGTTTAATCACATAGAATATCAAAAATCCATAATAAATTTTTGTTTCAGCAATTGAAACTGAGTTATTGTGCACTTAGTCGCGAAAGAAATCGTAGGTCAAGGGGTTAAAATTAAAGCTACGAAGCCGGTCAAAACAACCGGTTCAAAATTTTTTCTAAAAATTCCCTCAATTGATACGGAAGCCATGCAGTAAATATTTCTCTTCCATCCGATAGAACGTAAATTACTTAATTGATCGTCTTGTTCGCCTGTCGGTTTCCATATTACCAAAATACTTATTCAATATATTTAAATATAATAAATTTGTAGCCGGTAGTTTTAGAGTTAATAAAGATTTTCCAGCGACGATTAATTGCTTTCTGGCTCAGAAGAAATAATAATGCAAGAGAATGGAATTGTTGAAAGTTTCTGCCGAAAGTATGGCATTTTTCGCGAGATATTCTACAGTCTGCGAAACGTAAGGTGTTAGGATAGTGTAAAAAATCGCGACAAGAATCGCGGCGTTCTTTCGGCGAAACAGGAACGGCGAGGAAGGCGTGATCTGGAAGGGAAAAGAAACTTGATTGTAAGAAGAGAATTAGCGAAAGAAGCAACGGGAGAATGCTCCGTTTTTTCACCCTTCCTTCCTTCCTTTTGCCCCTTCACGGTCACGGAATTCTTTTTCCTTCGAACGATCTTCCCTCGCGAAACGGTTCAACGGCGAGGAAAAACTCGTTTTGCTAGGAAAAAAAAAAGAAGAAACGGAATAAAACGTTATTGCTATCTTCAAGGGCAATTTCTAACGAAACAAATTAGTACTTATTAGTAATTAATTTGTACAAATTATTCTTCAGCTCTCCTATTCTTCGTTCGACTCTAAATCTGTACTACTTCAAAAAAGATTCTACTACAAGAAATTAATGGAAACTAAAGGCAAGAAGATAAATCCTAATAGAAAAGACGAAGAAGAAATTTCTGCAGCGAAAAAAAATGTAAAAGAGGGTACGACATGAAAATTATATTCTTAATAATATAAATCTATATCATTAAGGGTACAATTTTACCAAAAATGAAGAACGCGAAAACGAAGAAAAAGTTACTGTCGCGCAGGTAACGAAAAAACAAACGTAACGAAGAAAGTAATTCGACTGGAAGAAGAAGCAGGCGAAAATGAGGAGAAAGAGGACGATGGAGAAGAAAAGGAGACCAGAAACGAAATAATAGAAGAAAGGTAGGGCAGAAAAGGAAGAAGGCAAAAAGAAGAATGGAAGAATAGAAGAAGAATAGAGGAAGAAAAGAAGAAGAAAAGAAGAAGGCGTGGTAGGTATAGCCGAGGGTGGTTGGTCGGCCGGAGGCCTGGAAAGCCGGTGGTGCGTTGCAGACAGCTCTCGGCGCGGACGGAGAATGGCCGATTCCGTCAGAAGGGAAGAAGAGAAGGAAAGAAAAAAGCTGGAGGAAAGGGTGGAGAGGCCTGGGGGAAGAGAGCGGAGAAAAACAGAATATAGGATCTTGCCGAGTCGAAGGAGAGAGAAAAAGAAGAGAGAAAAGAGGGAGAAACTCGGAGATAGTCGGACAGAATGACGCTGATCAATTTCTCGCTCCGGCATCTCGGAGGCTGGACCGTGAACCGATTCGCCGTTTCTTTCGCGCGCCTTCTTTCCCTCGGCTCTGGCTAAAAATGCAACGGAAAATTGCAACTTCTGCGAATGTTCGACGAAGTTTCTGCACGACATTACTTAACACTTTCAGCTCTGACACAATTGTATCGATTGTACATTGTCAAAGTCAATTGTATCGGAGCTTAAAGTGTTAATGGACAGTGTAGGATTAAAAATCTTAATTTTTTGAATCGTATGCTAACAATGGTATTGCGGAAGATGTCATTTATATGGACATTAAAACTGTTCATTCATTTGTTCCTGTCCTATATTCAGGTATTAACTACTATGGTCATTTCGCTTAAGACCCCCATAGAATTAGGTGGGTTTCAAGCCCCCGGTTCATTCATTTACACGCTTGTGTTTCCATTGATACCTACTTTGCTTTTGTTTTACCTTGCCCCTCGTGCATTCTCTTTCAGAAAGAATTTTGAAAACAATACGTTTAGCACATCGTGAATAGTATACATTTTTTTGCACAGATATATCGAATAAAAAAATATATTATAAAATTGGATAACACTATAATAACATAAAATTACCAATTCCTGAATAATTCTGAAAACTCCTTAATTTTCCCTGTAAAAATTCAATGTCAATTTCCAAAATATTAAAATCTCTAATTAAGCAGGTTGCAAAATATAACTTAAATAGTCCTTCAAAAGAATTAATTCTCCTAATTTGCAATTTTACACGACACCAAATCATCGTATGGAGCAGCAACAACAGGAAATTCCCGCTGGAATACGTTTCTTCCGGAAATTTTTCCACCCGAATCATTTTTCAGCGAACGCCGGAAAGACGTAAGTCGAAAAAGAATCGATGCAGAAATCGTTGCGGCTTAATTTATGCAAAAGTGGCGCCACGAGGCTAAGGACTTCATTGAGGAAAAGGTCCCTCGAGTCGGTAGAAAGCCGATGGAAATCAATGATCCGTTCAGTTTAGCATATTATTGAAGTCACCTAGACGGGACGTCCAGACGGGACACGATGATCCCGTCTCGGTGCACGAAAATACAAATCCCCCAATAGGAGAATCACCTGCTCCTAACTTTGTTATTTCGAGGATACTCGCAGCCCGGGAAAATCTCAAATCGCCTTATCTCTCGTTGCATCCATCTTCTTTGGCCCGGGATTATTCAAATCTGTCTGCGCGTAATGCTCCGAGATTTCCTTTAAACCTGAGCGCGAGACGAGCGAGTTTTTAACAAACTCGACGATTTTACGAACATGTAATAGGCGTTTTCTAAGGTCAAAGATCATGGAACGTTGAATTTAATAAATCGTATACACTAAATTACCACCGTTTTACTCGAAACAGAATTGTAACACAAATTGCAAAAATATTAAAGCAGCAATTCGAAAAAATTCTAGACCCAGAAGACATTCAAATTGTTAACAATTAAATGCAATTTAGATTTAACAATCATTCTCCTCTACCGTTACAACAATCTCCCCTCCGCAAGTCCATCGCTCGAAAATCCCCAAAAACCATAGCCGATTCCGAGACAATCAACGATCCCATCGGCTCCCTCAAATTTGCAACTATCGATCGTCCACCCATGGAAACCGATCCGCCGATTTCCCTCCCATGAGATATCTCATCGATCTATCCGCATGGAAACGTCGAAAAGTCCCCGAAATAACGTTGCACCGTTTCTCAAGCGTACAACTTTCGCCGGGATCGACGACACGGGTCAGATCGGCACGGCAAGGTCGCACGAGCCGATTTCCTTATTTCGTGCGTGTCCGGGCCGCGGGAAACGTTATAGGCGTCGTCTTCATTACGGGAAAGCCAACGGTGGGCTTATAGTCTTCGACCGTATCGGCCGTGGATCGAGTCAGGTGGGGCCGATCCTCGAATCGGCGCCGATTCGTCCAGTCCACCGATTCGGAAGAACAAAAGGGGTTTTACGGTCCTTGGAGGGCCGATCCGCAGCGATTGGTCGAGGCCCGACCTCCGTAAGGGACTACAAATTGACGAGGTATCGTCCTGCGACATGTCAGTGTTCCAAGGTACCTCTCAGGTGTCGTTGCTCGGTAGCATTTTGGACGAACGTCGATACAACGAAGGTATCGTGAACATTGAGGAAAGAGACAAGATGACTTTAATGGAATTCACTCGTGGCGCGGAGACGTCGCATAGTTTTGCGAGGAGATCGTACGAAGAGGCTGTTTATCCTTTGTCACCGGTCAGCGTGGAATCGGCAACGTCTACGTCAAGTTGGAACGGTTACGCTGTTTATCAGAAGAATACGATGCAGTGCAATCAGACGGTCGGATATTCGTGGAACAACGAACCGGAAGCGGAGTGGTCCAAGGAGCAACGAGCTGGAGAACAGCCGTTCAAGCGGGAGGAGACGAACTCGCAGGAACAACAGAGGACGATGGAGATGCAGAAGGAGGAGATGGTGGCTGCTACTGCTGGCACTTCCGGTCAAGGTACTTTTCATCAATTTACGATTTTTTATTAGGGGGATGATTTTGGGATTTCAAGATTTTGGAGAACGGTGAGAAAAGGGGATTTGCAGCTTTGGTGTTGAAGTTTCTGCGTCGGTATTTGATGGAGTGTGAAATTTGGGAGGAATTCTAAATTCTTAAATAATCGGAGTTTTTTTGGGAGAGATAAATTAATTGGTATTGAGAATTTGATAGTTTGAAGATCTTAATGGGTTTCTTTTTCTGTAGAAGTCTTTGTGAACTTTGCCTGGTACCGAAATATTCTGCGGACTGATACAATGGGAGATTGTGTTGCAACTTTTTCATCGGTTCGCTATTAATTTCCTTCGAAAATGAACTTTTGAATCGCGGAATGTTAATTTTCAAAGAGGAACGGAGAGAGTTCGAGATATTACGCGGCGATATTAAAAGAGAACGTCTCTCCTCGACCCAAAAACTAGGCAAATATCGTAGACACCAAATGGAGTTTGATTAACGAGCCGCCATTTGGGACACTTTTTACGCGACGCTTTACAAAATGTCCGACTGCAGGTTAACGTAAAAAGCACGAGAAACCAACGTCGTCTTCGATAAACGGCGTGGTATTTATCAATTGACAAAGTATACATTCCTTACTTTCCTAAATGCATTTTTTCCCCGCGCAATTTTCTATATTTTCAAACGATCCACCTTAATCTCGCCATTGACATGGAAAACTTGCCATACGATTTGTAAATTGTTAAATTTGTACAAATCAAGTAAAATCTTCGCAGCATTTGTCAAAAAATCATCCAAAAATGTTACACAGTAATTCATGCCGGATATTTTCAAAGTAGCTGCAAGTCTTTTAAATATCCACTTCATCTATTTTCCTGCGGCTCGATAAATTTTCAAAAATCACAATTATAACTGCACGTCAGTTCCTCAGGGTAGAACAGCTCAAACGCTTCGATATCGATGCTGACGAGTAAGAATTTTCGACGATAAGACACGTCGAAACGTTTCATTCGCCCCGGGGCGATGAATACGTCCTAGCATACCTGAAGAGTCACGCAGCACGAGCCACCGGTGTCACAATATATCGTCGCCTTATCTTATTTTAAACGTTGTAAAAAATACAGAAAGCGGCACGTTCTGCTAATAGATTTCTGTTTACATCATCGGCCCTGATAAAGCATTTTCCGACAAATTTTTCTCGCGTATCTTTGCAAGCGCGTTTCGTATGTTGCCTGCAATTCGGAATTTCAATACAACTTCAGCAACTCGTCTAAACGCAAGTTCTTTCTTGAATTAACAAAAAATAATAATTGTCAAGTTAATCTCAGCGTGTAATATTAAAAAAAAAATTCATAACCTCTTTGTTAATTACAGCGAAAAAGTTGCAAAGCAAAAAAACAAATTTCTCGGAATCAATAGAAATTTAAAGTCAGCCGTCTTTTAATTTCGTCTGATTATATTAAAATCCCACATTCCAAACATTTCCATCGACTCGATACCGCAAACATTTGCAAACTCGGCAGGCCTCATAAATCGTAAAGTTTCAAAGAATCCAAAACCGCCACCCACGTGCGCCTGACACGTCAATGAATGCCTGAAAGGCGTTCACGACAGCATCGTCGTAAATCCATCGTGAATCGAGTGGTAAATATTCTCGCGTTAGACCCATCACACAGTCCTTAGCGGTTTCCTTTGTTCCCGGTCGGTCGGAATCGTATTTGCCTGTAAATTCGAGCGGCAGAGAGCATTTTAATCCAATAACACGGCTTTTGAGCCGCGCAGCGGGAAGACGGGCCACCCTGCGGGCCCTTCGGAAGACCTTACCCGCTGACCGACCCTTGACATCTTCGTCCGATCATTCCATTTTGGTCCGGGAATCCCAATTAACTCGTATCATTAAGATTACGCAATCCATTGTCCTAATATCGAGCGACACGCGCCGCGATGCATTTGGCGATTCATCGTTGTTTCTTGGGGAAGATCGTTGCTCTTTTACGAAAGGGAGTCGTAGATTCATAATTAAAAAAATATATCAGTCGTTGGGTATTATTGGAATTTTTCGTGACACTCTGTTTTGGAATTTATACTTGATTCGATGATTTTTGAGCTGATTTTTTTAATGGATTCTATGGAATTACGCGAGAAGATTGAGCGCGGGTCAATGACCTTGGTGTCTTGATGATGTGATCCACTTTTCTCCACTGTTTCTGTGGAAGTTTCTTAATGGAAAATTTTTCTTATACTTCGTACTAAGTTTTTCTAGTATTAATTCGAGTGATAATTGCTTTTTAGTATGACATTTCAACGTTGATAAATTTGAAACGTTCAATTTATTTCTTCTACGGAATTCTTCCAAATTATAAAATAATTTATCTTGGAAATTTTGGAATTTGTATGCTAAACAACGCGTTATTTTAATTTCAGGAGCACAAAAGAAGCAAAGCAGCGGAAAACGATCCCGCACCGCCTACTCGAGCGCTCAACTGGTAGAACTCGAAAAGGAGTTCCACTGCGGCCGCTACTTGTGCCGTCCTCGTCGCATCGAAATGGCGGCATCTCTTTGCCTAACCGAGAGACAGATCAAAATCTGGTTTCAAAATCGTCGCATGAAGTACAAGAAGGAGCAGAACTCCAAAACCGGCCTCTCCTCGAAGACCACCAGCTCCAAATCGTCCTCCGTTCGAACGACTACGCCCTGCAAACTGGAGAACGCTTCCGGCGAGAGTTCACCGAACGATTGGACCACTTGCAAGAATTCCAATCAACAACGTGCCGCTGAAGGATCCCCAATTTCGAATCATCAGTACGTCTATCCGAATGCAACCCCTCAAGATGGAATTCAAGTGTCTCCGTTGATTCGCAACGAGGGAACTTACGATTGCGCCCGTTACGAGGATGCTGTGCAGAATTATCGAAACCAATCGATTCCGGCGGTTCGACCGTCTTATCAGCCGACTTACGAGGCTCATCAGGAGAAAACGTACTTCCCTCATCATCAGCAACGATCCTATCCCTATCAGGATCAACTGGACCACACGATTAGCCAGTACAATGGTCAACAGCAAGCTTGCAATTATTATCAGCCATCTTGGAACGAACAGGCGCAATACAATTTGCAATATAACTCTGATTTCTACGGATACAATTCCTCCTATCAAGAAACCAGCGGGTTTTGCGGCGTTCGAGACAACAATTGCCAGCAATTCGCACGAGGGCAGACCGAGGGTGGTCAAGAGGGTGGAAATTTATCTCTTTTCACGGATTTGAACTTCTGGCTGACCGAGGGACCTGCCGATGCTCAATCGACGCCGGTTAATAAGAACTTTGATGAGAATCCTCGCCAGGAACCGGAATATCATGAGGTTCCCACGGATCTGATGAGTCTTTGAGAGGAAGAGTGCGAGGTTTTACTTCCTTTTTTTTATTGTTGATATCGTAACGGGTGATACGTTATGGATTTTAAAGTACTGTTGATTCGGAATGTGAGCTTTATCGTTGGACAATATTTCCGTTGGATGCGAGACGGACGTTGAAGTTTTGTTAGATATAATATTTTTGCAGATCAAAGTTTATGATAGTATTAGATTGTAATGTTAACGAAGATGCTAAGTCTAGTGCCTTGAATGTAGGGAAAAGAATAAATTTAGATTGTATCCAGATTTCTCGACATTTTCTACGCTCCTCCGACGTGGATGTTTTATAGTTTTACTCTTGGAGATTCAATCTTCGAAAGGAATTCGGAGTTGTGTACAGAATTAACAACCGTTGAGCTTGATTTGAAAGGAAGACATCAAAAATACTTCTAGAGTGTAAGAGGAGAAATATCGAGAGGATAATTAACCCCCCGCGTCGACCGCCACACGCGTGGCACTCGTGAGAACCTTTTCAAGTAGCGCCATCGAGATGGATCTCCGACGTCTCTCTCTTCTTTCAAAAAAAAGAAGAAAAACAAGACTACCTTTCATCTTACAACATACTCGAAAAAATCATAAAAATAACAAAAATTACAAGTTACATCGTCAGGATTTGGCAGATCGTAAGGTGATCTCTTAAAATTGGAAAAAGAGGGAAACGCGAGGGGTTGAAATTAGAGCACCGCACGAAGAGTGCACGGTAAATTCGCGATCGATTCTGCGAAACAGGGTTGGCAGTATTAGCGAAATTTTCAACGGAAAAAGGAATCGATGTTTAACGAGCTACGCGGTAAAGTGGTCGGTTAAATATATGTATATCTGATTGTTCTGTCGTTACTTTAGTCATACTCATTAAGAAACGCCGGCTAATAATTGCGTTGCAAGGGCCAATGAGCACTTACGTCACGAATAACGACGAATAACGGCACAAACAGTCATGCTCGACTCGCATCGCCAACTTCCACGGCAATGCCGATTTACAGTTACGCCGCGTGCATTGCGATTTTATCCTCCAATATCCATAAGTGTCTTTAAGTGACGACGAGAACGTTCCGCGATACGAATTTGGAAATCCGTAACGGCCATTTGCTAAGCCAATGGTGTTCAACGTCATCTCGGATCGTGCACTTGGGACGTGGAACATTGTAAATAATTTTTTAACAATTATTTCAACGTATATGGTACTGTATATACGGTGACGAATCTAATAAATATATATACGAGCTATAATGAGACTTTTGTTGTTTTTTTTATTTGGGGTTTATCAGGGATGGTTATTTCGTTCGGGACGTATAGTTTTAAGTATGTTCGAGATTACGGAGGGGATGATATAATAGGTAATGACCAATGACAAATCTTTTAGGGGATGACGATAGTTTGAAGCGAAACTCACTAATTGAGAGTCCGAGCTTTCAACTGCGTGGTACACTTCCACAGGTATAATTCAATTTTGGCAAATTAATACTTAACTACCTATTAACCCCTTGCTCTGCGATTTCTTTTGTAACTGCCTACGCTTTAATTCAGAATTAAATAGCTAAACTAAAAATTGATCGGTGATTCTTGATATACCGCAAAAAACGTAATATTAATATTATAGACATAATTTTATCCTATTGATTCTCACTGATATTTTTAATTTCATAGGTTCTACTGAACTTAAAAATTTTCCATCCAATTTATCGCATCACGAGTGTTACTCTTTATCGTAGGGCAAAGAGTTAACTCTCAAATCTTATAAACAAATCATAAGGCAAAGGGTTAACCCCTTGCCCTACGATTTCTTTTGTGCCTGCCTCCGCAATAATTGAAAATTAAATTGCTAAAATACAAATATATCAGTGAGTCTTGTTACATCATAGAATTTAAAGCAATATTAATAACGTAGAAATAATATTATCGTGCCGTGCTCCACTGATATTTTCAATTTGATCATTTTTGAGAAGCTTCAAAATTTCCTGTGCCATCAACCGCATCACGAGCGTCACTCGTTGTTCTAGGGCAAAGGGTTAAGACTAAACCCACCCTTCTCTGTTCATCCATTCGCAAAATCCAACGGACAAGTTGTATTCCGCAAAATTCTTCCTCCGCATTGCACGAATCGCCTCGACTCCTCATTTTCCTTCATCGCGCCCAACATCACCGAGGACGAATTTTTTAAACATATTTGTATTTTAAATCACAAAAGACGCAGAGGGAAGGAACGCGGGGATGATAGGAGATCGAAGCACGGAATAACGCGGGGGTGGTGGGTCTCTCGGTATAAGGGTGGTCGCAAACAGAATGGAGGGGCGCGTTCTCTCTTTCCCTTCGTCTCTCCCTCTCTCTTTCTCCTTGTGGAAGGATGCAAGGATGTAGGGTTGGGTTTCAACCATGATTTCCATTCGCCAGCCATCCATCTTGTTTGAGACTGGAAACTGACAGATAGACGCGGATCCGAGTGCCGGTGACGTGGCAAGTCTTGCACGACTATATGCGCGCGAACGGGCGAGCGTGTTTGCGCGCTTTTACGTATATACACGTGAAATGAACACGAGGAACGTTAGTAGCTACCTTCGCCTCGGCCAGCGTGTCTGCGCACGTGAAAAATTCATTTTCTACGACATTAGCGCAAGAAGAAATCATCTCGCACTTTTGCGCCATTTTCGCGAGAAGGATTCGACTGACCGCGCCGGATCGCGGCGTGCAATTTTCCTTTTCTACGTGCACGGACGTGATCGTGGAGAATCGCGTATTTCTATGGTTTCACGTGCCGTGTGGAGAGAATTTTTGCAGGTATGAAAATCGTTGGTGGTTCGCCTTGGTTGGTCTGATCGGACTTGGACAGCTGTGAAGCTTGGGGTTGGGGAAAAAGTTTCTTCGTGTTTTAACGCAAAGATTAAACAAATTTGTTGGCAGTTTCACGGCGAAGATTATGGCTTTAGCTCAAAAATAGCAATGGCAATGTATTAGAAAGGTTTAGAAAACTTTGGTTGAAATAAGGAAAAACTTTTTCTGTGGCTGCACCAAGAATGAGAGAATTTCGAGTCGTTGCGATGGAACAACGACCGAGAAATGGGCGGAAAATCCTTTCTATATCGTGAGATTGCAAAATATTGGGTTGGGGAAAAGGTTAACGCAAAAATCAAATAAATTCTTTGCACAAGAATCACAGAAGTTTTACAGTGGCGATTATGGCTTTTCTTCAAAAATGGCAAAAGGGGCTCGAACGAAATGGCACCAATATAGTTTGCAAAATTTCATTAAAAATTGTTCTTTTTCCTTATGTCAAAGATCTTCCTATTAGATTTTCACTGAGCTCTCTGCCCTGAATCTATTCATTGCATTTTATTGTAAAATAGAATTTAGAGCCACCTCACGAAGAACCTTCCTCCCACACCGAAATTCCAATATCAAACCTACCATAACGATCTACAGAGAAACAACGTGAATTTGTAAAACAGTAAAATCGCCTATAATGATGTACACAGAAACAACGGGAACCTCTAAAACAGCAAAATCGCCTATAATGACCTACATAGAAACAACGTGAATTTGTAAAGCAGCAAAACCGCATATAATGATCTACATAGAAACAACGTGAATTTGTAAAGCAGCAAAACCGCCTATAATGATCTACACAGAAACAACGTGAAATTGTAAAACTTCAAAACCGCGTATAACGATCTGCACAGAAACAACGTGATCCTGTAAAACAGCAGAATCGCCGCCGCGAAAGCTCAGTTCTCGAGTTACCCTTAAACAAATCGTCTTTTCAGATCTCAGCTCGGAGCATCGCCGATCGAAAATCCCGAGGCAGGAGCCCCATGATACTTCCTGGCGACTTTTGCGAATCGTGCACGATGGAATCGGGCAAACGACGCCGAGGTATGTGTACACGCATACTTACAAGATCGAGCAGGCAGCTTTCACCGGAGAAGGGGCCAGCCTGTCTCTACCAATAAATACAATGGACTCCGGAATTCACGCGGATCTACAGCGGGATCTATGAGCATTTGAATCTGAATCAGACATTTCTCGCCATTCGCATTTTTACCGGGAATGGAGTATACCCCGTAAGATTCCACTTTTATCCCGGATGAATAATGGATGGATAATATTAAGAACCGGCCGTAAGGTTGCTCCGTATAAATGCTTGTATAGAATACAACGTTTTACCGTACTTCGGATTTCCTTTTCATCCTGGTAACTTCTGCGAGAAAGATCGAACGATTCTTTAATGATCCATCGAGAGAGAGAATCACGGAAAATTTCATATTGTTTTTTGCGCAAACACATTCATTGAAATTTTAAAAACTAATTTCTCCTACTTCTCGTTCACCATATGACCGGAAACACTTGCACCCCGAACCACCCTTCTTTCTCGCACTAAAAATAGAAAAACTCTGAAAATTTTCCTCGCCAATTTAAAAACAACTTCTCCTGATCCAAAGACACGTAGCAAATGACACCATGAGAAGTAACTAAACGTAAAAAAATTCATGAAGCACGCGCAGTGAGGGCCCCCAGAGCGGGGCCTCGCCCAGGGAGTTTTCTCCGGCTAAAATGTAGAAAAATTGAAATGGGCGAGGCGAAAGAATGAATAAAGATCAGAGCGCGCGCAAAAGAGAGGGTGGTGGTGGCACAGGGGGTTGAAGGGCAAGGAGGGTCGCACAGTCGGCACGTAAACCGGCAAACTCGGTTGCCCCGTTTGCCCCTTTCGCCCCCGATGACGGGCAGGAGGGGCAAGGCTTAGGAGCCTCCTGCACGCGAGTGATATTAGGTAGAAACGCATGAACTTTGATATATTCGACGGATGGGGGTGGGCACGAGGGGTGGAGGAGGAGAGACACGGGGGTTGAAACGGTGTACGAGGAAGAAAGAGGCCGCAGAGAGGCGCCATTCCGCGGCAAGTATCCAAACTATACGTGACCTGCAACTTTTCCAGTAGCGTCTTTTCTCGCGAAATCGATTCGCGCCACTGGCGACTCGGAATTTCTGCGATGATTCGGGATTCCCATGCTACGGTGTCCGCCGCAGGAAGATTCGCATGAGAATGATCACCGTGGCTTGGCGGGAAGATGATTGCCGGTGATCTATCGATTTTCTGCAAAATTATAATCTTCCGTGTTGATTTAGGGCGCACTGATATTAACACTAGATTCACGGAAGCCGTCAAATTGACGGATTCCTACTTTTTTAAAAACGGTTTCCAAATTCATAGAGACGTGGTACAGTCAATATTTCACTTGTATCTTATAATATACAAATTACTTAACCGATCTTCGTCTTTACCCGTTGATCCCTCTTTTTTCAAAGCACTTCTTTAACATATTTAAGTGTGACCGATTTAACGCCCGTAAATCTAGTGTTAATAATAATATTGGAACGATGTAAGATGCGAATTATCGAAGGTAACCGACTCTTTTCAGGAGACCCATTGATGACCACGCAAGGAGGTAAGGAAAAATTTGGCCGGAATATGAATAAATTTATCGAAAAGCTCGAAGACAGCGAAGGAGTGTGCCTTGGGGTTGGTCTCGATGGAAGGCCAAATGGCGAGATGGCGGGAGGGGGCCAAAAAGAGTTTGAAACTGCTCGGGCACCCCTATATTATAAATATCACCCATGAAAGATGGCGCAGACAGCAGCAGGGAGGCAATGGGGCTGGGGGACGGCTGGGTAAAGGAGTGGAACAGAACCGGAATTAGCATAATCAGAATAATTTCCACCAGCTGACAGCGCCCTCATTCTTTTTCCTGCGACGCGATTCTTCCGCTGCTTTATTTTCCGTTGTTTTCCGCCTTCCGCTGCTTTCCTCTTTCGATCTTTCTCTCTTTCTTTCTTACCGGCTCGCCTTTTTCTTCGCCCTTTTCCCTCGTGGTATTTCTATTTCTCTCCTCGTTGCTCGAATTCTCGCGCCGTTTCCGCGGCCACTCTTCGATGCATCCCTCTTCGACCGGAAGAACTAACGGCCGCATTTTCCTCGGCTTCCTTCTTCCGAGAAGTTTCCCCCGTGCGGCACGTCGATCCTTCTACCACTTGCGTAACCGTATTTAAAATCGCGTAAAACTCCTATTCCTTCGCTCGGACCGGTGCTTACGGCGATTCTTTCGTAAATTGGGATCGGGATTCGCAATGACAAGAATTTATTAATTTTTGGTTCTATGGCTTGGATTAACCCCTTGCCCTACGATTTGTTTTGTGACTGCCTCCGTTTTAATTCAGAATTTAATTGCTAAAATAAAAACTGATCAGTGATTCTTGATATATCGTATAATTTAATGTAATATTAATATTATCGCGTCGCGTCCCAGAAATATTTTCAATTTGATGAGTATTTGATGATATCAATTGATGGGTCACTCGTTATTATACGACAAGGGGTTAATCGCGCTGCAAAATCACCAAAAATTGCTGCTGGGAACATTATTTTTTAGTCGTCGATATCTCTGAGAGAGGTGTTACCATGAAAACAGAGGTTACTGCAGCAAATAATTAAAGATCTATGTTTTCTATGGTATTTAAAGTCTGTGTTTTGCAACATCAAAGAGGAAACGTAACGCGAATCCGTAAAGCACGGGGGAAGTAGATTTGAAATTGAAAGCGGACGTCTCGGAGGAGAATTCCGGCAGAATGTGCGAGTTCGTAATCTTCTTCAAGGTCGTAAGTTTTCCTTTTTAATTAAAGGTACTTTCTATTCATGCCGCAGACCGGCACCGCCCACCGTTAAAGTTATTTCGTACTTCACCAAAAAACATTGTTCCCGCTCGCCACACGATTCAAACATTTTCGAGTAGAAATCGCCCGCTGGATTTCAATTGTTTCCATCGAGAGAAAATAATAAATTCAATGGTCGTTTCTAAAGAATTGAAAGCTGCGAATGCGCAAATAATTTCTCGGTATTCCTGGTAAAAAAGGGGTTGTCGTTTCATCGTAGTGGCACATCGATTTTACGGTGTACACAAAGTGTAAATTTGCGGATAATAGGTGGTCGATTCAGGCCGAAGAGACGATCGTCAAACAATCGTGATCCGTGAACTCGGTAAACCCGAATACATAAATACACCCCTAATGCTTAAACAGAGAAATGTTTGCTTTCGGAATAACGCACATAAGCGGATCGCGTTACCGTTTCTCCATCGTCATTGACTGCCTCGAAAAAACCACCCCTGAGTGGCACTGAATATAAATATATTTAAGGTCAAAGAAATTAAACAATCGCCGCTAGATTCTACAACAACGCTGCCGCACGTGCAAATAAAGGGTTAAAAGAATCTCCATAACGTCCATTTAAAATTCCAAATTGAAAACCAAACCGCAGACCGATAATCCATGATCTATGAATCTCCTTCACAAAAGGCATCGTATCGTTCGAAACTCAATGCCATAAAACGATAAAAAGACGCAGGAACAACGAGAAAAAAAATGTTAAAAAATAGTTGAAAAAATGTTGGCAGTGTAGAAAAGGCCAGTTAAAAATTTCAAAGCATCGAGGAGAAGCCTCGACACGAAACCAAAGCGCGGATTGAAAATCCTAGGACTATTAATCTCCCCTTGGCGTTGTATCTTTCGTCCTTGCGCGTCCCAGAGCTCGTAGATCCACCATCAATCGGGCAGAAGCGTCGTTTAGGCCCCCCCGGTTATTAATCCCGGGGACTTCCGTCGTCGTCGCGTACTCCACTAAATTCGAGAAATCAAAAGGAGTTATAATTCACGTTGCCGCGTGCACAATAAGGCGCTAGGAGCGTAGACCTTGGAGTATGTAGGTTACGAAGGAAATGGTGAGCAGAGAAGAGACAAGCGGACAATGGCTCTCCTCTCGTCGCGCGGAGACTTCTCGAGGATTCTTCGTAGGTGGGCAGGAGCGTACGTCACCTTTAATTAATCACGCGTAGACTCTATTATTTCCCGTTTAGCTGGCTTCGCTTAACAGCCTCTGTCTCTCTCCGTCACCTTCCGTCGGTCTCTCTCTGCCAGTCGGTCGATCTGTTTCTCTCTATTTCTCGGTCTCCGTCGGTCGATCCGTTTCTCTCTGATTTCTCGATCTCTGTCTTTCTGTCGGTCCAACTGTTTCTCTCTATTTCTCGGTCTCTGTCTCTCTGTCGGTCCAAATGTTTCTCTCCACGTCTCGGTCTCTTTCACCCGCGAGGTTGCTCCTTTCCGCGGAGGGCCGCGAAGACGCGCGCTCACGGAAGGATGAATCGTGGAGAGGAGCGGACTCCGAGTGCCCGTTTACAAAGGAGAAGCGCGAAAGCAAAGCTGCGGCCACCTTTACAGACAGGGCCTCGTATAAACATGTCAGTCGGAGCTCGTCTCGAAAAACGGGCCCAACGTTCATCCATCACTCCGCGATGCCGTCTCGCTTTGCTCTTTGGGCTTCCTACGATAACTCCGGGTCTCTCCTTTACCCTTTCTTAGTGTCTCTCTCTCTAGTTCTCCTTCTATCGTCCTCTTGCTCTTAATCTTTTTCATCTCGTATCTCCCTTCTCCTCTCTGTGTCCTCTTTCCCGGTTCTTCGTCGTTCGATGTCTCTCCGTGCCCTTGTGCCCCCTTTTCTTTCAATGACCTTTCCTTCGATCAAATACTCTAGCCTCGTCGATATTTCTTAAAACAAAGCTATCGAAAAAGTTGCGAGGAACGATCAAATTGCGTGGATTCCTCTGCGCCGATTACCATTAGCTCTACCGAGCGAAAAAAATAATTTCCTTCCATCGGTTTAAAGTGGGCAAAAATTCTAAAACAAGAATGATATCAGAAGCTGAATATTGTTACTCGCTTAACCGGAATCCACGGAATTTATTCCTCGCACGGCCAAGTTTCAAAAAACTTCTAGAAACGTCGAGAAAGCGCTCGACTCTCGCGGTGGTGCCACAATGTCTGACACTCCGCGCGATGTAACAGTAGTTTCACGAGGAAACGGTACTTCAAAACGATTGAAATTTCCATGAAGCGAGCGCGATTTGGGGAAAGAGCATCGAGCATGAACAAACGGCGTGAAATGGGTGCAGCTTAAAACATCGTCGGATTTGAGGAGGATATTCGATACTGGGTCGATCATTGGAAAGCGAACGTCGACAATTCCGGCGAGTTTACCTTCGTTTGCTCTCACTTAACCCTTTGCACCCCCACTGAGCTCGCCAGATGCGTCTGACAATGAGTGTTCTACTCCTGCGGTCAATCTGGTTAGCCATGCTGCCGCTGGTATAAATCAATTTTAACGCTTTGCACCTTAATACTTCACTGTGCCCACGTATTTGCGGTCTCTGCAACGTGTTGTGCTTAAATTACTGTCTTATTTGAATTCTGTCTCGTTGGTAGATCGTTCTTGCGAGGCCACATGTTCCACGTTGAAGTTCTGGCTTTCCGTGATTTTTCAATTCGACGGGATGGAGTAGCGTTTCTTTGCTGTGGCTTCAATTCCCGGAGAATCGTGTTATTTTAAATAAAAATTTCACAAGTGCGATAACTGAAGTCTTATTTTACAAGAAGAGATTTTGTGGTAATGTGCCGGTGATTATAAAAGTGGTGCAAGTCAGAAATTTGGAAAATTGAAATTGTAGCTTATTTTGTATCGCATTAATGTAGGCACGTTACAATATGGCGGGACTACTTAGTAATAATTGAGAAATAATTAATAATTGAACGTTTCGACGGAGTTAATAGCTATCTCGTTACACAGAGCTGGATGCGCAGTACAAAAGAAAATTTGAAGTCAAACGTTGATGACCAAATAAGGTAGAACTAAGGTAGAACTCGCAATTCTGCTACAATTCTGAACGTAATTCAGAAAATCGCGATTCCTCGATTACCCTTATTCATCCAGCAACCCTAAACAGAAGCATCGATATCCAGCAGCCGCGAAAGGGTGCAAACTCTCTACATTCGTCAGACGGCACAGCATCTGAAGTGCGATTGGCGACATTCGGTAGAATCGAAGGAAATATATGAAGCAGGCAGACTCCACCCTTCCACCGGCGAATCGTAACTCAAACGCGAAACGATTCTCTTCGGCAACCCCCTCGAACTTCGACGTGGTGTCGCCTCCAAGGTGAAAAAGTGGGAGGAGGCCCGAAGAACCGGAGGAAGGGAAAAAAGTGAGCCCGGAGAGAAAGAAAAAGGGTAAGAAAACACGCGGATAGGGTGAAAGTTTGCGCCATAGGGAGAAAACTACCGTGAACGGTGGAAAATAGAGTAAAAACGCGTTCGAAGAAAACAGCGGCAAAGAATCGAGCGGAAGAAGAGAAAAATTAAAGATTCAAAGTGGAAGAACGTCACCGACGGATTTTAAACATTTAGCCATAAACATTGAAATCTAGCCTAAAAACAGAATAAAACAGAAAATGAGTAGAAGGAAAGGAGAAACGATGACGAAGGATAGAAAGCAACCGAAGAGAATCGACTAGGCGAAGAGTCAAAGCAAGAGATCCCGGTATGCCAAGGAAGTCTCGAAGAGAAATAGACGAAGAGAGGGAAGCCGTAGGAATAAAGGGGGATGGCGTGACGTATGGTGTGTCGTCAGAGAGCGTCACTTAGAGTGTCGGATGAGAAAACGGGTCCCGAAGGCGAGAAGGAGAGCGGCGTCGTGGGCTCTAAGAACGGCGGGAGCTGTCTACGCCGGTGACGGCGCATTGTCGGCAGGGAAATCAGACGAAAAGACGCGATAACTAACCGCATAATAAATGAACTGTTCGCGGGAGCGTGCAACGTTCGCTGGCTCGCCACCTACGCTCTCTGCTGATGCGGCCAAACCCATCCCTTTGCGTCTTCTTTCGGATTATCAGACGGGAATTCTATGGAGGCTCGCGAAAGGAAATCAACGCGAGGGGAAGACGAAATATCGCGGATGGCCGCGTTATAACCTGATTTTTCTCCATCGCTGAGGGATAGAGAGGGAGAGACAGAGAGAGAGAGGGGGCTGAGGTTGGAGATTCGGACGGATTTGACTTGCGAGATCTATTTTTCTTTTCTTTCTTTGCTCGGTTGAATCGAATTCTAACGCGGCTTTCACCAATTAGCGGCACGATGGTAGACATGGATGAAAAGGAGAGGAGATAGATTTGGTGATAATTACGCTGGTCTACAAAATTGAACCAAAGAATATTTATGCTGAGTGGTGTAGATTTTGTGGCGTTGAACAAGAATATGGAGACCGTTTGTGTCCATCAGACTCGTCCGAATTTCCCCAACTTTTCCCCAACAAAGAGTCGCAATTTTCAATCATAGTTTCCCCGAGAAAAATGTCTGCTCTATTGTCTCCTGCTATTAGAATTCCTCCTGGCCGTCTAGTTTTTAAGATAGATAGGAAAATATAATACGTAAACAAGCGCCAATATAAACTCTAACGATGACAGATAGTTACATGTCAAGTTAATTAATAATTGCCCTATCAATAGATATTTAATTGAACTTATTTCACTGTTTCAAAATACGCTAATTCTGCAAGGCAACGGTTAATGAAGACGCCGGAAAAAATTCGCGACAACGGCGTGAAAAAAAAACGTTTCTCTATCAGAAGCTCGACCGAACGCTTCATCGTGGGTGGATGCAGCGTTGATTGATACCTGCCACTTCCTGGTTGTCCTCGCTCTCTCGTCATCATCATCAACAGGGGGTAAAAGAGGGTAGCGAAAGAATAAGAGGGGGAGAGGGAGAGATTCAAACTCCACGAGGTGACAACGAGGTGGCAACGTCGGCTGTGCTAATTTACTGATAAGAAACATTCAACGAGTGTCTCTCCTACCACGGTCTCGTTCCAGGCTCGATACTTATTGGTTCGTATCTCGAGAGGCGAGGTCCGATAGCGAAAGAAACGGGGAATTACCCTCCTGCTTCGAAGGCTGTAAACCGAACGACGTAATCTCACGGGGAAAAATATCCATGGCTTGTATTGTCTTCTTCAATCCGGAGAAAAATTCCTGCTGGTGTTGCTTGCGAATTGATAGAACAGATCGTTAGAAAAAATGTTAACTGACGTAGTTATTTCGCTCAAGGTCTTCAAGCAGGAGGTCTTCGATTCACCGGAGCTATGATATATCAAATAAACATTTAAAAAAAAATTCCAGAAGTAACAGAGATTTAATTTCGCACCTCCTAATTCTATCTACGAGTCTTTAATTTCATGCACACGGTAACTCCTCCAAAGTAATAGTTTCCCCTATAATTAATAAATGTACAATATTATTTCAGAAACGAAGCTCAACGTGAATGATATTGTTTTATTTTAGAAAAAATAATTCAGGATTCCCAAGGACGAAGAATTTGTCGAAGGACAATGCTTCGACGAGGCTGATAATCGCGGAGCGTGCGCTCCAGTTTTCCTATCGAGGCCGCAGTAAATTTAATGCGATACGCCGCGATAGGGCTGGAAGTGGTGAAAGGAGAGAAAGCGAGCATGGGGTGGCGGACTTAATGCTCGACTAACATTGTCAATTGATCCATCGACCGAACGGTAAATGAGGGAGAATCGGAGGAAGAAAGAGGGTAGAACGGAGGAAGAGGGAGGAATCGAGAGGAGCCACGACGAAATCTGGTAATGGCAGGGCTAGAAAGCGAAGCAGAGACTGGAGAACGAGACGAAGGTGCGATCTTGTAAATAGAGGATTATCGAGGCGAAGATCGCAGATTATTTTCAACAGGAGACACGGGCAAATAACTATCAAAAATAATTATCATATATAATATAATTGCTAATTACGATGATAGTCGTATCATTCCAGAAAATTCAGTGCGCACCTCAAAATCAAAATCAAAGTGGCCCAAGATAAAATATAAATGACTTGCCCCGATCAACATAAAAATGATAAGTTGCTACAAGCAATAAAAAATAATCAGGAAACAATTTCTCAACTTCACTCATTGTAACAAAAACTTTTCCACTCTCTCATTCTGTATTCTACATGTTTAACCCTAGACCCAAACTTTCACCGTGCACCCCAATTAAAAGAAAATATCTCCAACGAAAAGCCAAAACCACCGAAAGTCAGTGGGCAAGGAGAAGTCGAAATAAGATTTTACGAGAAACGGCAGGAGGAAAAAAGTCGAGCTGGGATGAGTATAAAGGGGACGGAAGTGCGGGGTGGTAAGTGAAGCAAGGGTGTAGCAGAAGCCGACGCAACGGTGCCTCGATGGGGGGTAAGGACGATAAGACGCCGTGAGTAATGAGCAATGCCGCGAGTGATATCAGCGAGCGAGAATGAGACACTTTTCGCCGTTTTAAGGGTAGGAAAGGAGCGACGGGGTTGAAGAGAGCGAGAGAAAGAGTCCGAGGGAGAGAGAAAGAGAGGGACCCTTACAAATCAAGTTTTATACCGAGAGAAAAAAAAAGTTCATTATTGGTTCGCCGTAAAAAGCCGCGGTAGAAGATCCGACGGGGGTAAGGGAGACATTTTTTCCTTTCAAGGAAGGGTGCAGAGAGAGAGAGGGAGGAATTTCCGCCGGGAAGACCAAATATGAAGGAAGAGAGGGTACGGGGCGGTTCTTAAGCATTCCCGTCAATTTTTCTCATCACCGCCGATAACGGATACCACGACTGCTGCGCCGGGGGTGAATCAAATGGGGCATACTTTCGAGTGGTTTCTTGATACTTTTACTATTCTGAAGATTGCAGAGTTTTCTGAAATGAATATATTCTGCATCCCGAACAATTGTGTAATCTGACCTACAAAAAGGACGGAGGAATTTCAGGATCATCACAATTCTCTTTAGTTTGCCTTTCCGCTAAGAACTTAATTTAAATAGCAGCATTATCCAAAACGTCAGTTTCCTTCTTCGGATGAAAGAACTTACGAGGATTATAATAGAAGGAGAATTGGGAAAAGAACCCGCTTAAAAATGTTCTTGCCGTCCATCGGGGCAAACTACCCTCCTCACCGACGCGTGCACCAACAGCACCGTCGGCCCCTGTAAATCTAGGCGGTGTCGTTTCCACATCCTGTTTCACTGTTTTCCACCAAATAATTTCAGCTTCATTCTTCATTTAGCTTGGCACAAACTGCCGCAAACAACCGGCCCTCCCCGCCCGGCACGGCGGTCGCAGCCGCATTTATATTAAAATACTAAGAAAAACTTCCACCCGTTGCCACCCCCCTTCACCTCGATCCACCGAAAGCCCATCCACCGGCCCACCCCCTCGGCTGCTGCCTCGAATCGTTAATTTTCTGCTTCCATTCGCTTCTCGTAAATCCCCCGTGCCCCGCCATGGAAAATAATACGAGGAGGAAATGTTGACCATTATTTTCGGAGCTGGTAGCGCTTTCATTAAAATTATGATTTCGATTCCGTGAGTCCGCGCCTGGAAGAGATAGCTGGGGAGGGAGATGAGGATTGCAAAGATTTTTGCCTTCTTTGGTCGACGTTGGAGGTTTTTGTTGTTTGTCATGATTTCAAGATGGGTGGAGATAGGATGTATGGATTTATTTTTGTTTCATTCTCTTTTGGATTTTATTGCTGGTCATTTTTCCTGGGTTGTAATGTTTTAAGTGGTTTCGAGCTGCTGCGATTATGATATATCAAATTAGAATTTGAGAAAAATTGTCTCAAATGTGACGGGGAGTTTGATATCCATATATGCTATTGTTCTATATCGATATTTAAGTTGGATAGTATTATTCGTTGCGGGTCTTCAAAAATTGTGGATTTCTAATTGAAGAATCTTCGTTTTACGAAGAAATTGCGAGGATATTTCGAGGATATCGTGAAACTCTTTTTTACGTTCTGCTCGAACGATGCGGCGCAGCGATAATAGTTATTTGCAAAAGTTCCATGTCCCCCTTTTCTTCCCTTTTCTATTTCTTGCTTTTTCTTCGGCCCACTCGCAAAAAGTGCTGGTCAGTCTCTGGTCACCATGCACGATGAGAGAGGACTTTTCGTGAGATCCGAGCGGGTGCATCATTAAGGTACCACACATGTGAAACTTTTCCTAACGGGTGGACACGGAAGAACGTCCATACTTTTTGTAATTACCGGACGAAATTACCTAAAAGATCCTCGATTCCCTCGGTTTCCAATGTTCGCATCTACCTGTGTCGAACAGCGATTTAAAGTAATAAAATGAAAAAAAGTTGGTTAAATAATTTCAAAGTTTCTTCGTTCAAATCCTGTATGAATATTTACTTCAAACCCACTGCACCAAGTGAATCCGTAAAAACGTTATTCCTCCTGCAAAATCAGGCCTCGAAAGTCATCGGTGCATCTTCGAAAATTCATCAACATTGAGTCGGAAGGACTGTACAACATCTACTTCAGCGACACCCCGTATAATCGTCTCGTCGAGGGCAGAACTCGAAGCAAGGTAGCGCCGGTGGGATCACGCTACATTACGTTCCATTATCTCACATTCACTTTTTCAAAAAGGACACTAGCAGAGCGGTGGGTCGAGAGGAGAGGGCCGTACATAAACCCCTGACGCTCACAGGTCCCGCTACGGAATTAAAACTCTTCTCCGTTACAGCCACGTCCCCGGGAGCGAGGGCACGAAAGCCTCAACGAACCGAGAGAGAGCCGTGCTGTTCTTCTTTCTCTTTCTGCTATTCCTCGTCATCCTCCTTTCTTTTATTTAGCTCCGTTTCTCCCTTTCCTCCTCTTCCACCTATCCAGGCTCCCACTTTGATTCCTCCCGTTCCTCTTCTTCGTTCTTTTCGGCCTCTTCGTCTCCATCGTTCTCTGTCTTCCGTACCTCCTTTTTCTTTTCCTCCATTTCTCCCTCGTCCTTCTCTTTCTTCCTCCTCTTCCTGCTTTTTCACCACTTCCCTCTCAATTTTCTGTTCCTCCTCTTCCTCCTTCCACTTTCGATCTTTGTGTCCCTCCACTTTCTGTTTTTCCTCTTCTTCTACATCCTTCTCTTCCCCCTGTTCCTCTTCTACATTCTTTTTCACCCCTTCCTTCTCAATCTTCAGTTCCTCCTCTTCCTCCTTCCTCTTTCAATCTTTCGGTTCCTCCACTTTCTGTTTTTCCTCTTCTTCTTCACCCTTCTCATTCTTCAGCTCCTCCTCTTCATCCTCCTGCTCCCTTCCTCGTTTTTCTTCCTTTCCTCTTCCTCCTCGTCGTTCTCCTGCACCTCCTCATCCACCTCCTCCTCCACCAACGCCATCACCTCCGCCAAACCGGACCTTTCCAGCGATCCAACCATGGTCCACCACCTACGCGTCCACTGGACTCAATGCTACCTACCGCGCCGTGCTTATCCGTCGAATAAATACCGGCAGAGGTGACAAAGGAAGGGCCGTCTTCAAAAAGACAACAAAATATGATTAATGACAGAAGCGGACGGCACTGCCGGCGCTGCTTCTTTCGTTTCTCCTTCCGCGCCTTTTTATCCAGGAAGATTCGAGCCTCCATGGAGAAAGAAATCGACGATGCCAGCGTCCAACTTCCGGGTTGCGAGAATCAAGACGCTTCGATGGTTGGAGTTCGATGAGACGAATTTTTCGTGGATCTTGAGAAATTGCTGACGCTGGTAGAAACTTGGTGCATTTCTTTCTTACTTGCCGCGCGGTTTTGACTTTATGATTACACTTTAATTATTATTAAAATAGTAACCACTCTTGACTACTGTCAACGTCGTAGTAACTGAATATTATTAAATTCTACAAAATATGAAGCATTTTAATTACATATACTATTTAAATTGAAAAACTCTGTTTAAATTCTTCGACACTTGGTACAGAAAATGTAGGTAGAGACATTTTTCCCCTAACCTCGATAATTAGTAAATCTGACAAAAACATATTCCACCCCCCATTATCGCTTCTCCGGCACGAGCAAACGTTTCCATAGAACGACGTTTAAGCCCCAACGCCACCGTGGATCGTCTTAACACGCGAAATTCGCCCCTGGCGTTTAAACCAGCGGTTTATTAATTTCGATCGTCCCAAGTTTTCGCGAACAAGCGTACCGAGGGAAGAACGAGGCCGGCTACGCGGCCCGAATCACGTATGGAGACATTAATTTCTTACTTGAAAACTTGAGACATGAATTAATAGTACGTCGGTCCTCCCTCCTAGGCATGCCGGCGACAGGATTCCCTGTTATTACACCGAACATTCTACAAAATAATTTTTTCCCCCTCCCGGATAAGATTAATGAGTCTACCGGCAAGAACTTCAATAGTGACTCGTTTCGCAAATTAATCTTGGATATTTCTTTAAAACGTATTAATAACGTTTTGTACTTGGAAAGGCAGTTTTTCGCCGGGTTCAACATCCGGCTATAAATTATGTTTATTATGCGGGATCGCGCCCACTTTGACCGCGGTAATTAAACGAATTTTCCCGGAAATAGTACAGTAACGTAAGGGAATATCAGATCCGTGATTCTATTTCTTTTTAATCTACTTAAAATTTCTGACATTTTCTCATCTTGAATATTCTCCGTTGTACAGATTGGAAACTATCAACTTCTGCGCCGCTTTCACTTCTTCTCGTGTGTTGTGCAGCATATCTTCATATGCTGAATTAATCGCCAGCACTTCTACCGTAAAACACCTTATCAAACTTATCACCAAACAACTCCCTCCACCCCAAATATTCAATACTCAATTCCACAAACCACCGTCCTCTTTTAAAGGTCTCACTCTCTCCATAAAACAAGACAAAGATTCTAGTAACTCATGAAGCCTCTCTCAAACATCGTCAAACCTATCACCAAGCAATTCCCTCCACCCAAAATATACAATACTCAATTCCACAATACATCATCTTCCCTCAAAGGTGCCCTCTCTCCATAAAACAAGACAAAGATTCTAGTAACTCATGAAGCCTCTCTCAAACATCGTCAAACCTATCACCAAGCAATTCCCTCCACCCCAAATATTCAATACTCAACTCCATAAACCATCGTCCAATCTTAAAGGTCTCACTCTCTCCATAAACAAGGCAAAGATTCTAGCAATCGATGAAACCTCTCTCAAACATCGTCAAACATCGAAAGCCATGGAAACGGCTCGCATTACAAAAACGAGCGAGGTTCGAAGCGTCGAAGGGTACATTGAAGTGCAACTAATTCGTGCTATTACCGCTGGCAGTAGTACGGTTAACGTAATTACAAGGTATGTACAAGGTTGGAGAGAACTCGTAGGAAGAGCCGCGAGGGAAGAATGATGATGCTAGGTGCCTGTTGCTCTTGCCTCGCCGTGATCTCTCCTCGACGCGTGGTCGTTGGCCGGCTCGAGGAAGCCGAGATCCACCGTAGAGGAGTTCCATGAGGAACCGGTGATGGGAGGAGCCATGGAGAAGACTTCGAACGGTGGATCTTAGCCCGTGCGCTTGACTAATCGAACGTCAAACGCTAATAAGCAACCACCGATTGCCGGGGCAATTTCATTCGCCGAGGCGAAAGCGGCTCTTCCACGGTTGCCCTTTGGATGGCCTGAGAGTTTCAGCCTCTTTTTTCCTACTTTCGTCCTGTCTTTCCTGTTGATGCGATGGAAAAACGGAGAGCGGTTCGATGTCCCGATTAACTGTCTCGTTTGGAGGATTGCGTTTGCGAATTTCTTTCTGTTTTTGATTGGCCATCGAGACGTTTGGAATATTGGGCGTCTCGCGAAGATACGGAGATTAGACTCCTCGGTTGCTGACTTTTTTACGTGAGGTTTAAAGAGGCTTGAGAACTGATTTACCGATTCGCTGCTCCACTGATTCTTCGCAGAACTCGTACGTTTTTATTTGAGCTTGCAAATAGTGTAATAATTTAAGCATGCAATTTTTTTTCCTTCCTTTCCTGATATGCATCAATCTTGGAAATGTGCAAAGAATGTTCAGATTTTAATGTCCTAAAAACTGCAAGCTCCTATCGAGTCGATGATAATTGCAGACCTCGTGGAATGCATGCAACAATCTTCCAATCTTAATTGCCCACCCAATTAATAAGAATGCACAAAATGGCTTCTACATGAAGTCGTTTTGCGAAGGACTGTAAACAGCGAGCGCGAACGAGGGGGTGTAAAAGACAAAGTGTCGAGGGTTCCAACGGTAGCGCGCGTTCTCGCGGGAGAGAAATCGCACGTTTTTTTTTTCTCCTCTCCCGTAAAAGCGACGACTTTCAGAGCGAGATAATAAAGCGAGCGTATCGGCGTACACACGTTCAGCGCCGCGTTAACAGATAAGAGCGTAGTTTCGTTCCATTAAGTGGCTTTAAGAGGAAATTAGCTTTGTTAACGCACATCGCAGAGTGGAACGGTCACTGTTCATACATGAAGGATACAATTAAAGTACTAATTACCGCGCGGACACGCCGCGGTGCATTTTATACGAGCGTTCTGCTCGCCTATTTTCCGCCGCGTTCTTTCTTTCTGCTTCGCTTCGCGAAACCGCGAATCGGACTCGGCGAACGAGGCTCCATGGTGTTTCAGTTGGCTTACGTAGATTCTGAATGTTGTAAAAATATTATTTCTTTGATCTAATTCTCGTTTATCATTATCAAAATTTCCTGACTTCTGAGACATACTTTTAAAAATTTGATTCGAAGACTAATGCAAATTTTAAGTCCGTCTCCCGACAGAAAAGTTGACAGAGTTTCACAATTTTCTGCGTGCAAAATTGAGGAAGTTTCTAAATAAGAAAATCACGAGAATTGCAAAATTCTCACATTATTTGCATAGAGAAATTATATCTCGCAATACTGAACGTCTCGTATTTGTACTATTTCATGTTTATTAGATATCGTGGAAGAAATTCAAGAAAATTTCGCCATCTTCTTCGCGAAGAACCCGACGGAGAACAATAATCCAACCACCGATCTAAGTCCAACGAAAAAAGACCGACTCTCCACCGTAAAATCGACTCAATTCCGAAAGTCTTACTTTCCCTCGACGCGGAAGCCATCGTCGAAAAAGTCACGCGATCGCCGAGAACCGTAATGAGTAAGACGAACGAGTACCGTCCTGTCTCCGTAAAACTTCAGCTTCCTTTCATATTGGATCACCGGAGAGCTCTTTGGACCGTGACTCGTTCTTACCTGGAATATCGCTCGTTTCCTGTCTCCCTGCGAGTTGCTCGCAATTACGCGCCTCCTCTAGAAAACTCACCGGCAGAAAATCCCCGTGAGAGAGGAAAACCGCTTTACGTAACATCGCCGCCGGACCAGGCCGGCATTACCGTTCATTTTTTGCCGATCCACGGACCCATGATTATTGATAATTATGTAATAGACACGGAAACGGACGGCGAATGGAAAGAAGTCGAAGAAGCGAAGGAAGAGCCAAATGAAGAGGGAAGAGGAGGAGGAAAAACGGAGAGCCTCGGCATTGCAAGAAGCAAGAGAACAAACACTGCTCCCCGATAAAAAGTGGATGCACCATGTTTGCAAGTAGAGCCCATGATTATCGATAATTACGCAATAGACGCGGAAACGGACGGCGAATGGAAAGAAGTCGATGAAGAAGAAGCAAAGGGAGAAGGAAAACCGGAGAGACCGAGAGAACCGATCCTCGGCTTTACAAATGGCAAGGGAACAAACACTGCTCGCTGAAGAGACGTGGATCCATCGACCGTGTTTGCAAGTAGGCCCCGTGATTATTGATAATTACGTAATAGACACGGAAACGGACGGTGAATGGAAAGAAGTCGAAGAAGCGAAGGAAGAGCCAAATGAAGAGGAAAAGGAGGAGGAAAAACGGAGAGCCTCGGCATTGCAAGAAGCAAGAGAACAAATACTGCTCCCCGGTAAAAAGACGATGCACCATGTTTGCAAGTAGAACCCATGATTATCGATAATTACGCAATAGACGCGGAAATGGACGGCGAACGGAAAGAAGTCGATGAAGAAGAAGCGGAGGATGAAGGAAAACCGAAGAGACCGAGAGAGCCGATCCTCCGCATTACAAATGGCAAGAGAACAAACACCGCTCGCTGAAGAGACGTGGATCCATCGACCGTGTTTGCAAGTAGGCCCCCTGATTATTGATAATTACGTAATAGACACGGAAACGGAGGTCGAATGAGAAGCAAGGGAAAAAGAAGAAGCACAGAAGGAGGAAGGGGAGGGCGAGGAAAAACAGAGAGGCGGAGAGAAACGATCCTCGGCATTACAAAAGGCAAGAGAACAAACACCGTTCGCCGATGAGAGGTGGACGCGCCGGTCGCATTTGCAAGTAGATTATCGTTCCGAGAAGAGAACCGAGACTTCCTTCTGACTCCGAAAACAACTGGGCAACGTCTTTGTGGCTGACGTTTGACAAATAAGAAACGGGGTCCAGCCGTATCATTACCCATCCTTCGCGGTGGATTCGTCCCTGGCCGGACCCGGAGCATCCTCAAAAACTCTTTCGGCGATCTAATAACGTCGAGGACGCGCCGGCTCATTAGTCAAGTCCGAGGATCCTCACCCTACGGCTCTCTCACCCTATTACAGCCGGCTGCATGTAACCGGTGCCACGCTACAACTACGATATAGATTCGACCCTGTCTTACAGAACGCGATCCTTCGCTCGTCCTTTATTTCGAGGGAGAAGGAGAGAGGAGCTTCGGGTTCCCGACGTACGCTGATAAGTTTGTATTGATTTTGATGGAACAAGAGGGTGGGAATGTCGGGGGAGATCGAGGGGGTGGTTTTCATCTGTTTTACCGACGTTTTCATACGTCCGAGGGACCAAGTGATAATGGTGCACGGTCTTTGCGCTTGGAGGATCGAAGTGTTTGAATTTTAATTTAACCCTTTGCACTCGGCGCCTTGGTGGGGGTGTAAGATGGTGTAAGATTAACCTTCGTAATCACTAATCAATTCTGATGTCCTTCAGAAGGGACATCCGAGTGCAAAGGGTTAAGTATTACGTTTGAAGAATAAGAAGTCCCATGGAGACCTTAGTACTTCAAAGGAAACTCGTCAAAGGTCATCACTGAGAACAATCTCCCTAGAAATATCTCTTTCGAAGACTCTTTAACACGTTCGTCGCCCAGCGCGATTCGGGTGAGTTTCTTGCGGGACACAAATCCGACTGTCGCACAGTGGAACGAATCGACAATCTAGGTAAAAAAAAATAATAACTCGAGAAGCATTGATTTTAGAGAAAAATGTTATATACAAAAGTTTCGTAGTATCGTGGAGAGAACATCGGTGCAATATTAATTTTTTATTTCTTATATTTCTTTAATGTTCTTCAAAGGTCAACTACATTTTTTGTAGGAAAATCTATATCTTTCCTTTCAGATTTTCATTCTAGAGAAGAGATAAAGAAACTTTGGTACAAGTCATTTTCTTGTTGGACCTGATTGACTGTCTCCGTAACTTTCGGTAGGTATAACGAAGAAGGGTACAGGTAGTTGCACGAAATCTTTGCAGAAATTACTTGTATATAGTCTACGGAATATACCTGCGAAGTTTCAACCCGGTACCTTTCGATACTTTTTAGTTACTCCATTTTTAAGTGAACCGTGCACCGCAGAGAATATAATTCCCTTCCACCCAGATTACCCAGCTCGTTCCTCTTTGCTTGTAAACTAACAATAAGAGAGCAATTAAGTAATAAAAGTGATTTTTAATATTTTTATGTTGTATATCCTATATTTATATTTCACTGTATATTCCATTAAATTCCTTTTAAAAATCCTATATAACTTGAACAAGAAGAGCGCCACCCATATTCAGGTGACGGGGCCTCCACGGAAGCATACCCGTCACCCAGAAATGGGTGACGCAGCGACGAACGTGTTAATTTCAATCGTCATCTCCGACCGACAATTATCAAAGCGTTCGTTCGTTGTCTCCAGGACCTATTCGTCGATCCTTCGACATCGCAGTTCCTTAAAAGCCAAGCTACCGTCTCGTTGATCCGTCTCTCCCGCTATGGAGCAGGCTCGTTATCCTACCACCGCGATAACTCAACCCGACGATCAGTTACTAATCCTCCCATATTGAATGAACCTGTTCAAAGGACGGATCGAGGCGGCGGACAGCGAAACACGTGAAATCAATCCACGTCGCGATCTACCGGCTCGCCGTGGTGTCACCAAGGATGTTAACTATCTAATAAGAGGCAATCAACGCGTGTCAGAGTGGCAGGCATCGAGCAGGAGGGCCAAACCGGGATGATCCTCCTGTTCTCTTTCGGTCGCGGCAGCCTCGAAGCACCGAGAGGCCACCCGTTGGTGATGGATGGCCTTCGGCTTCAACGGCTTCGCCTATACGTGCCACGTACCGTTTCCCCAATTAAACAATTGCATTCACATCCATCCATCCGTCTGTCCGTTCGTTTCGTGAGATCGCGTATCGTCTCTCCCTTCTATCTTTTTTTCTTTCGCTCCCTGTCCCTTCCTCTCCGCTTCTCTCGCTCCGTTTTCTAGCTGTCTCTTCGTTTCTCGCGCGCATTGTTTTCTTTCTCGCTTTTCGTCCTTCCTTCTCTTCCCCGTGTCTCTACTCTTTTCGTTTCTCTTGCCCGTATCTTCCTCCATCTCTCTCTCTCGTTCTCGCTGTCGTATCTATCCGATCCTCGGCTCTTTTTTCTCCCTCTCGCTGTTCTCCTCTCACCTGTACCAACGACTACAACGCGAACAAACACGCCGGCTCGCTCGTCTCCGGTTGTTTCTCTTTTTCCAAGCTGTCCAACCCCGTCAACGGAGGATACCTCGCCTCCGAGCGATTTACAATTAAATTGCACGCTACAATCCGCGAGTTACAATACGCTGAATACGTGACACGTCTGATCGGAACTGATTGCCGGCAACGGACCTCTGGATAATTCTTTTTTTTTCATCCTTCTCCGCTTTTTTTTGGTTTCTTCCACAGGCTCCGGGTAATTTCGACCGCGATTGCCGCAATCTCATGCAAATAGTTCTTACTCGGAATGACGGTGGTGGAATTTTTGCGTGATCGATTCCCAGCACGAGACGTGAGACTTTTGCGGCTATTGGGAAAAGTCGGTCAGAGATTGAAAGGAGTTTTAACGATTCGTCGATGGGATTTTTTGGATTCTATGTAACTCCGATGCGTCGAAGAGCATCGCAAACGCTTTACATAGATAGAGAAATAGATTCGAGAAAATAACATTATTTTCTCGAATAATTCTCCCCTGGAATTTTCATATGAAATGTATCAGCAATTTCGCGAACAGTGTCGTTTAAATGTTACAGGACGTATCAGCGAATTTATCAGCGTCAATGGCATTCAACGTTTTCAGATATCTCGCAGCGCTACAATTTCTCTCCGGCGTTCAAGCACAAAGCAGAAGCTCGGCCGCGGAACAAAACGCGGGCGAGAAAAATGGGAAAAGCCGGACAGGAAAGAAGCGTAGGACGTAGACGAAATGCATCAACGTTGTAATCCGTAATCGTAATTCCGGCATCGTGGTAACCGGTTCTGTAAACCGATGACTACCGGCGGTCCGTCACGTCGGCCCGTCCATCTCCTGAAATCACGGCTCTCCGCAGAATTTTATGTAAAATCCGATGCGCCTGTTAGTTTATGCGGGTAGCATACATTGGCTGTGCTCCCACGGACGTGCCCTACGTACCAAACCCCACCCTTTTCCTCCCTTTTTCTCCCGTCTCTTCCCTCTTCCCTTTTCCCGAGCTGCCTTCTCCTCCTCCACCTCTTCCTTCGCCTACGACACCTTCGGCAACCCCTATGTCGATTCGAGGCGTCCTCGATATTTCGCTCGCGATTGCCAAAGCACGACGATCCTGAGATTTAACGGCCAGGGCAAAAAAAAATAATGCATCGATGGTGAAGAATTTTCGACGAAATTGTTCGGAGAAAGTTGAGGTCGATGTTGAAGAGGGTGGCTGTCTTTGGAGTTGGCTGGAGATAGTTTTGATCAGAAGATAGGGGTTGAATTACCCCTATTGAGGGGTTATTTGAATGATGTACAGCTGAGGCAAAATGATACGTGAGAAAATGCAGCTTTGTTGTGATCTATGCTTTGGATTTAACACGTTGAACGCCATCGGTATTTCGCTAGCTTCATCATTTCGACTGAAGTGAAACTTTTCCTATTAACCCCTTGACCTACGGTTTGTTTTGTAACTGCTTCCGCAATAATTAAGAATTTAATTGGTAAAATAAGATTTGATTAGTGATTCTTGATATACCGTATAATTTAACGCAATATTAATATTACAGGAATAATATTATCGCGTCGCGTCTCATTAATATTTTCAATTTGATAGGTTTTGCAAAACTTGAAAATTGCCTATTCCATTTTCCTCATCTAGGAGCAAGGGGTTAAAATCACATCTTTATAAAGCATAAACTTTAAGAACACAGATGGATATATATTCAGCAAAATTTTATCTTTTTAACGCCAATATTTCAGTATTGAATTTATTACAAAATTCGTAAATATGGTAATTTAAAAGTCATATGAAATTTGATTGAATTCAATAGCGCCGGTCACCGGTGACCCCCAGGCAGTCAACGTGTTAAGAAATATAGTTGCATTGCCGGGAATCTAGAATTTTAGGTGTATTCTGATACAGCGAGGCTCAGATATATTAAGTAATTATTAAGAAGATCTATTGGGGGTAACGGAGATTTTAATTACAGTCTGGCAATTGGATTTTCCTGATCGGAAGAAACGTGAGTTTAGAGGTCCAATTGGAAGAATGTTAGGCGGGTGAAAGCACACGGTGACAACGGAAACATTGTAAATAACACGAAAAGTTGCATAATTGAAGGATGGATACTTCGGAAGGTTTTCCAAGGTTAAACGAATGTTGGAAAAACGAGGCGAAGCACGCGGAAAGAAGAAGGCACTGTAGTATCGAAAAAACGAGCCTCAATGCCGACGTTTGACATCACCGCCGGCCACTGACAGGATTTTCTCTTTCTCTCTTTTGCGGAGCGCCGTTGAAAAATGATGCGCTGTCAGTGGCTCGGCTAAAAGCAGAAAATACTTTTTCACTCGCTGGAAAACACGCCTTTCTGCCCGACGAGGGCGACCTTGAACCGGTAAGATTCGTTCCTCTCGTCTTCCTCTCGCTACGTCTTCAGGTACCTTCAAACGTCCCCCGCTGCTTCGCGATTATCGCGAAAACTGTTCCATCTCGAATTTCAAATCTGCCACGGTATCCTATCGTTACGGAGAAGACGGAAAATGAGACAAATTTCCTTGAATTATTAAGAATTCTAAGAACTTATTACCATACATCACAGAAGAAATAAATAGTGAAATAACTCGTAACTACTTTAACACTAAAATTAGCAAGAGGGTGAAAATGACCGATTCCCAATTAATTTTAAAAATTCCTCAAATTTATACTGGAGACTCTTCTATTTTAAAAAAACTAAACTCAATAGCTCATCTTTTTAACTCGAGTTCTCTCTTTCCAATGTACTTACTCATATCTATATATTCTATAACAAATGCAACACCGACAGTTTTCGCGTTAATCTTCCCAATTTAACCCCAAACTTTAATTATCCTCTTCTCCAAATATCTCGAGCAACACGATCTCCAGATTTCTGCACACCAATTAACTATCCCAAATTCTTCCACAGACAAATAAACCCGAAAGTCCACCCCATACCTCCCTTAAAAAACACTATCCACCCCACGTTCCAGTTTCTCATCCCTACCCCAAATCCGTCTCTCGTCAAACCTCCAAAAATCGCACGTCGTCCGATCTCCACGATCTTAGCACCACGAGTGGACTTGCCAAACGTTCCCCGTAGGTCGAGGAAGGTTGTCGGGTCGTGGCACGGCAGAGCAAAGGGTGCAAACCGTGGCAGAGACGACGTGGATATCCAAAAGGGCGAAAGGACCGTCCGGCGCGCGGTATTTCTTGCCTCCTCCGGGTTATACTCTCCCCGGTCAAACAGTGTGTCGCCTTTGGTATTTATCGGGCAAGTTCTCACCTCAGGCTCATTTGTCTTTTCGCCGCGGGGAGCGGTTGCCCAGGGTGGGGGAGACCTTTTGCACCGGGAGTTCGCAACCAGCCAGGACAGGAGAGAACGTTTCGCGCGTCTCCGTGTCGGAAAGCTACCCGAAAACTCTCCACCGTCGTCCTTCTCTCGGCGACTGACCTCGAGATCCTCGGAATGGAACGGCGAGAGGTATCCGCTTTGCAAACTACGCCGGCTATTCTCTACTCGACGAGGGGTCTGCGCTTTTGGCTTGAACTTTCCAGGCGAAACGGAGAGTTTAGCTGCTGAAATATCCACGGTGATGGTGGATGGAAGGATTAAAAGTTAAGGGGTTGCAAAAGAAATTCGTTTCATCGTGTAGAAGCGAAGAGATTGAGCAATTGTTGGGGAATTTCTAGACTGCCTGTCTTTGAGTTGGAAAGAGATTCGGGAGAATATGGCTCGGTTTAGATAGCAGTTTGAATTCTGGAAGATTTCCTATTCGATAGCTCACGTACTTTGCTCTCTGATTTGATCCCATTGACTGCCAACCACGAGATATCTGGTAGCTGCGCTATAAGTTTGAATTAATAAGTTAACAATAATGGCCGCGCGTGTATAGAAAGTTTTGAACAAAAATGTTCTTCGTATCATTATAAATATCGAGATTATATTTAGGATTAATGAACCCAATGTTCTAAAAACTTTCTGTTATTTTTTCAAATTTTAACAAGCAAAAGGTAATATTTGCTTAGTTTTCCTGGCAGTGAATGGGTGATACTCTATCTAGCTTTGTATTTTGGTCTCAGAACTTGAGAGTAGTGCTGCGAAAGGCTGTGGAATGGAGTTGAAGACTCGGATTTACAATCAGCAGGGTCAAGTTCAAAATCCTCGTCACCTTTGAAAGTCAAAACCCGCCCAAGTCCCACCGTCCAAGACGATCCCTCAAAATTCTTCTCGTCTCACCCTCTCGCAAAATTCCGTCATCTGCACTCCCATGGCCTCTCAATTCTCGCGTCACTCTCGCTGAAATAATGTGAAATAATCCTAAAAAAAAGACTAATCCCCGCTACCGAGCCCGACTCACCTTGTTCATTATCGAGCCGGCCGAGTGTCGGCTCTACATGCAAACCGTGTCATTTTTCCATGGTTTCGGTAATACACGCTGTACGCTCGCCGTAACCTCCGCCTCGCGAAGGCCCTCGCGCGCGAGCAAAAGAGAAAGAGAGAGATGGAAGGACGAAGCGAAAGAGGAAAAAAAAAAGAGAAAAGATTACGTAGTACGGGCCGACGTTATTAATGACACGCGCTCCGGCCGCATAATATTCATTACCACAAATAGTTGATTATGTACGTTGGCTCATATTTTACGAGTGGCCGACAAAGGACGTTGCTACGCGGCGAGGCCATGACGAATTAATCTACTGATTAAAGCAATCCCCCTGACACCACTGGGTGCTACTACACATTTAATACGTCACCGGGAATCAAATCTCATCCGCCCTTACGGCATGCCTACTTTTTGTAAGCATCTGCATCGCTCACTTTCAGAACCGCGAATTCCACCTTGGAGATTGCCGCGGCACTCGCGACGATTAGCTCGACTTTCCTCGATGGCCGAGGAGCGCGTGGAAAATTCATGCTTGTCGGATATATTCACAAAGAGGAAAGAAGATCGACAGGGCGGGTATTAGGGTAATTTTAATTTTTTTTTGCAGGGAAATATTGGAAGTTAAAGGTGTAGGGCGGTGGTTGGTAAATCGCGGCTCGCGAGTCGCATGCGACTTGAGTGCGGCTCGGCCAGTCGACCAGAAAATGTTTTGTCAATAAATAACATTATTATTGTATAATTGTGTTGTAAAATTTGGCTGTATTTAATGTTTAGTAGCTGGTTTAAAGCGACTCCGAAAAACATGGTTCTTGGCAGGTTCTTGAAAAGAAATTTGACTCTCAAAAAAATGTTAATCGTCCTGCTGCTGATTTTTGAGTCTTTTGACTAATGAGTTTGCCGATCACTGGTGAAGGGTATGGCGTAGATACGAGAATGTACATAGGAGAAGATAAGTTTTGGGAAGAAATATATGGTTTCGCGGGACGACGAGAAGGTTTCCACGTTAATTATGCAGTCGCGAGTGTCGGGAATTAGCGACAGCATCGATTTTTCATGCAGATACGGAAGAGAATGAAAGATTGCCGGTGGGAAGGTAAATTGATAGGATTCTTAGAACTTCGAGTCCCTATCTGCTTTTTGAATCCGAGACAAGGCATTGTTAATCTTCGGTGTTGCGAAACAGCGTATTTTTTTTCAATAGACATGCGTTTCTACATACAATATGCAGTTAGCTGTATGCAAATTGTTCGCCGACCTGCACGATGCCTCCGGGCACAGACGTTTTTCGACGTTAACGCCGAGATGTATTTGTTTTATTAAGACACACGGCAGGATAAGTTATTACAATTCGGGCAACAGATTCCGTCAATGTTTATAGGCAGCGAGATTTCATCCATCACCATTTTTCAGCATATCTGCGATCATCCATCACCAACGCTCCGGAATCCTGGGGTGGGCCTGACGCGGCTGCCCTTTCGAGCCAACAACTTGTTCCTGTTGACACTATCGAAAGCGCAACCACTTACCGATCATTCTCCGCGATTCCTCTCGTGGATTATGATCACAGTGTCCTCTCTTTAGATGCGTTTGGATGAATCCAATTAACTATTCATTTTACATCTAACTTCCTGCGTTTGCAGCTGCTTAACTGAGCGTTAAATTGTTAAAGTAAAAAATTCTCAGTGGTCTGGTAAATATAAAACTCCTAAAAATCATCAAGTCGGAAGCTCAGACATTCGCGAACCACGAGAAACTTGCTTGAATGCGTTTCGATGAATACAATTAACTATTCATTTTATATCTAACTGCCTGCGGCTGCAGCTACTTGACCCTCTATGGGCCCGTGTAACTTTGAAGTAACGCAAGACAAATCTAATATTTTATTCTTCAAAATCAATTTTGAACATTGTCAAATATTACAATTTAGTTCTTAAAGATCATGAAATTCTTTACAATTCAATGTTTCAAAGTCAAGTTAAATATATCATTTGTAACTATTTTTATTATTTTCTAGTGTGCTATCGTGTAACTGATCTTCAGATCCCACAGAAAATTCGGACTATATAGGGCTAACTGAGCGTTAAATTCTTAAAGTAAAAATTTGTCCGTGGTCTGACAAAGTTTGAGCCTCAAACAATCATCAAGTCGAGACTAGGTGCATTTGCGATCCACGAGAAACTTGTTTAAATGAGTTTCGATGAATCCAACGAAGAATTAATTTTATATCTAACTACCTGCGGTTGCAGCTGCTTATCTGAGCGTTAAATTGTCAAAGTAAAAATTTACCAGTGGTCTGGCGAATGTAAAACTCCAAAAAATCGTGAAACCAGAAGCACGGACGTTCGCGATCCACGAGGAACGATATCCACGTCGACGATAGATCTCGAAGGGCGTACTGTCGGTCCGGTCGAAAGTTCCTTCTGGCGGTTCGCCATAGCTGTCCTTACGGCTACGCGTTGGAGAACGGCGTACACGCGAACGCGTACTTAGCATCACGAATTGATATCGGAGCCGGCTGGGTCACGTGACCTAAAACATCAAAGGCTTTCTCTGCCCTTTTTCTCCCTCTTTCTCCATTTCTCTCTTCTTTTCTCTCCTTCTCCAACTCTTTCTCCATTTCTCACTCGTTTTCCCACCTCCTCTCTCTCTTTCTGCCTTACTCTCACATTCCTCTTTCTCTCTCTCTCCGTGCACGAGGTACAAAGATATATCAAAGTACCGGAGCAAAGCCGATTGGCCGGCAGGCCGATCGACGTGCCGTATCACCTGGCACGCCTACGAGTCACGCGAGTCGTCTTTTGTTTCAACCTCGAGCTATTTACAATTCACAGGGCCAAAGAGATCCTTTGAGGTCGTCGCGTTAACTCGGAAGAAAGAATTGCCGGCGTGTGGTTTCTTCAGCATCGATAAATCAGGATCTCGCGACGCGCTGGACTTTGTATCTTGCGACCTTAAGCGCGATTCGTTTGACCGGGGATCTACGGGTTTCGAAATACCGAGACCTTGGGGACTTTTATTGCTGTTATCACGAATATCGTCAGACACGATTCTATTTCTGTGCGACACCGAGTATAACACGGTTACTTCATTTTCAGATTCGGCCTGCCACGTAGCCGAGGGCCGGTAATTTTAAGCGACCGTCAAATCACAGAGTATATCCGTGTCTCGTGGAAAAAATTTCCCAGAGGCGGAGAGATTTAAGACCAAGCCGGTTTAAAGACTCCATTTCGGTATTCGTTGTAACCTTGAAGTCTCAATTATAAAAGAAAATATATAAAACCATACATTTTTTCATGGTACACTATTCCTTAAACATTGTAACCTCCATTCCGAATTATTAAAACAAAAAGAAATTTTCTATGACCAAAACAACAAAGAGCGCAGCCATTAATCCTATCCTAATAGAACGAAAGACCCTTCTCCATCGAAGGGTGAATTTTCCCTCGTCACGTATCTCAGTATTTCCCAAAAATTGCACGTAATTCCAATGTAGAATAATCAAAAAAGAAATTGTCAATGATCATAAAATCTAGAATATTGTCAAACGCACCCAAAAGGCCTATCCTAACAAAACTACCCGCCTTCGCCATCGAAGGGTGAGTTTTCCTTCAACACGCGTCTCGTCGTCCCCTAAAAATCGCTCGGCCGAAAACACGGCCAACGAAACCAGCTATTATCCGGTATCGTTGTATCGTGATCGAGTGCGCCGTCGACGAAAATTACTCGAATAATAAGCAGCTCATTTCCGTGGCTGGCAACGATGGCCCAATAGCCGCCTCGTAGACGCAGGTACGGCCTCCAAACCTTCGAAACAACCCCATGACGATACGATGGTAATTACATAGCGACCAGGACCCACCCTCGCGTACGTATGTATTACCCTGACGATGCCGAAAAAGAGATATTAGGAACGTGACACGCTGCTGATTCCAGATAACGAAAGAGAAAGAGAGGTTCCTCTAACGAGCGGACATCTTTGACCGGTTCACTTTGTTCTTTGAGCCGCGTTTCCTGCCGGGCATTTTTTTAGAACAATTTTTTCCCCGTTGCTTTTCGAAACATCTGACTGTATTTTAGCTTCGAGCTTTCCGCTGCCGTTTCACTTTCCGAGGGAAACTTGAATTTTCAGCTTTTATCGAGACTGAGTAATTTCTATTGTTGCGGATTTATCGGAATTTACGTTCGGGAGTTTAAATTTATTTTTGTCTTATTTGAAAAGAAGGAAGTATAAAAAAATAAAAGAGGTGTCGGAAAGACAGTCTTGGGAGTTCAATATTTATTATTTGCACCCTGTAGTATTTCGGATGACTGGGTCTTGGAGAAACTTAAGGCGAACGGCTCGATGCCGTTTTTGGAAATTCTTAATGTATTTTCGAGCCTTCCGGCGAAAAGCCGACGAACGCGGGAATTAATCGACGACTCGGAGAGCCCTTCGAAATTACAAGCTGCGAGCTTCTTAATAAAAGGTGTACCGACGATTCGCGAAATAAATGAGTTCGACAGCGGGGCCCGAAATTTCACCGCGCGGATCGCTTCATCTCTTAATTGCCGGCCTGCATCTGCTTGTAGTTTTACTTTATCGAGATCCATTTCTTCACGTAACGTCCACCGACGAACGATCTTCATCAGGGCAGATGTCTTTATTCCGTTTTTAAGAACGTCTCAATTTGCGCGGACTTTGCATGCTCGAAAATTCAGTCTTTCGATTCGCTTTTACGTCTTCGTCCTCGAGAAATCGCGGATCTTCGACATCGACTGTTCTCTAAGGCGCGTAATCGTCCAATTTGCAAAATTGCTGGTAATATCGTTGAAATTACGCGTTTCTCGAAAGTCCGGCTTTTTTTATCGAGTAATTTGTCGAGCAGATTTTTCGTGCGTCGTAATTAAATGCTTGTTAGTCTACCGATTTATGAAGAATGGGAGTTACGGTGAAGAAGAATATAATTTCGACGTAGAAATTGATCTCTGGAAAAGTCGCTTCGCATTTTGACTACAAATGTTATTGTAATTTCACCTAGAACTTAAGTGGGTTTCAAACCGTTTCTCGCAGAGTTTCTTCTTTGAAAAGTAGCGCCAATATATCTCCCGCAATAATACAATATTTCCATCAATTTTAACCCTTTCTGGTCCGAATTATTTTGTCAATTTTGTCGCGAGCTATATGAAATTAATTTCACATTTTCTATCAACGGTTACGCATTTTTTTAAATGATAGCACTAACTATAATTACTGACGGATATTCAGGAGATACTACAAAACCATTATGAAACTGGAAAGTCGATATTAAATCGTTAGAAAATAAAATAAAGAGAAAAGCTATGTCGAGTACAGCTCAAATAACTGCGAAGAATTAAACTCCACAAATTACCAAACCCCCAAACGATTCTCCAAAAATTAAACTGCCCCGAAATCCCTCTCCAAAAAACTCCGAAAAATCATCCACCAAATCTCTCAGAGTATCGATTCTCCCGAAGAAAAATGCAACCACAGAAACGTCGCGAGCAAAGAATTCCCGATGGCGGGTTTCTTTCCCGTCGACAAAGGGTGAATCCGCGGAAGAGAGGCGGGAGCGTTTCGTTCGTCCCGAAAAGTGGAACTTATCTCTCCGTGGGCTAATAGAATAGCGAAACTCGTAGAGCCCGTTCCCGTGCAGCCTCCGGGAGACGTCGGAAAACTCTAGAAGGAGAGCCGCGGGTGGTTTTCTCCGCGGTGACGTCCCCGTCCCCGTTTTGCGGCATTCGAATTGCAAATACCAGAATGTTTGCATGTTGTTGTCACCGCATCGGTGGCCGGAGGGGACGAAGGTAGAGGAGCGGATCGTAGAAAAGGCGGAGGAGCATGGAAGGAAGACGAAGGAAGCCGTGCAAAGTGGAAAAAGAAGGAGAGAAGGACGAAAGGGATGGCGGTACGGCGTTGGAGGTGGAGTCGGAGGAGGAAGAACTCCTCAAGAGGAAATGGAGAGGAACCGACTGGAGTCTCAGATAAAGACGAATAAAAATAGGCGAGTGAACGGAGAGATAGAGGGTGCAGGATGGAGACGGCGTTTCCTGCCCGGGGAACATTAGCGCCCTCGATACTCACCCTCCACCCCCGTGGCTGTGCGCCCGCACCCGACCACCCATCCTTACGAAAGGGACCGCATTCCCCTGCTTCAACGTTCGCCTCTCTTTCTCTCCTCTTTCTCTCTCTCTCTCTCTTGTCCCCTGTGACAGACGCGGACCAAGAATCGACCTACCTTCCGCACCACTTTGCGTCTGTTTCCCTTTTTCCACGGTTTTTTGAATTTCATCCCCCTCTGTACGTTGGTACTTTAATTTAGAAATTGGATGGTTCGTGGGTGTTGAGGGTGATCGAATAGTTCGTGAACGCCTTATTCGGCGGAGGTTTCGAGAATTCGGAAGATGTGGAAGTTACATTATTTTTGAGGAAGGTGAAGGCTCCATGGATTGGAACATTGTCGATGTTACGAGCGATGAAGGTCGATTTGTATCGAGGAGAATGGATCATCGATTGGGAGAATAGCGCGATTATCCCGACGAATGCGGGAATACAAGCGGAGAATTTCGAGCAAGGAGGACCCGGATTCCCCGCGAGATTTAGTCCGGCGATTTGTCTCCGGCGGTGCTCGTGCCAAAGTTATAAAGTTTCCTGCTATCTTCGCACGAAGATACGATATACGTCTTCTCGCGGGGGCGAAGTGTTTATCGTACGATCCATATTGAAAGCCGTGGATGCATGGGGAAGGGGTGAGTTTCGCGGGGAGCGACGTTTGAAATCTGTTTCTTTAGGTTACTTCTTCAAACTGCAATGTAACTTCTCTTATTGGCGCTTAAACTGCTACGAAGAAATTCTGTAAAGCTGCTGAAGAGAAATGACAAAAAATTCCAGCGTAGCTGACTCCAACCTAATCCAAACTTAACTTGCAATCAGTGTATTTAACCCCTTGCCCTACGATTTCTTTTGTGCCTGTTTTCGCAATAATTCAGAATTAAATGGTTAAAATGAAGATTTATCAGTGATTGCTCGTATATCTTACAATTTCACGCGATACTGATAACATAGAAATAATTTTATCGTATTGTGTTCCACTGATATTTTTAATTTGATAGTTTTCGGTGAGCTTCAAAAGTTCCTATTCTATCTAACGCATCACGAGTGTCACTCGTTATTGTAGAGCAAGGGGTTAAGAAATTCTGTAAAGCTGCTAAAGAGAACTGAGAAAAAATTCCAGCGTACCTAACTCCAACCTAATCCAAACTTAAGTTGCAATCAGGGTGTTTAAGAAATTCTGTAAAGCTGCTAAAGAGAAATGACAAAAAATTCCAGCGTAGCTAACTCCAACTTAATAGAAACCTAAGTTGCAATCAGTGTATTCAAGAAATTGTGAAAAATTGCTAGAGAGAAGTGATAAAAAATTGCACATTACATAACTCAGACCTGATTCATACCTAACTCGCAATCAGAGCGCGTAAATCTTTCTCAATCACTGGCGAACGCGGAACTTCTTGCAAAGAGGACTAGAATTGGTATAGACCTATTCCCAAAGGACTAAAAACGAGCTGCATTATCCTGCATGCATTACTGACACACATAGCATTCACTAAATTCCAATTACGGTTTAGTTGTGAAATTAAAACAATACCGCGTACGTAAAAAGTGGTCGTCCTTTACGCTCGTGTCCTAAGAATTACAAAAATTCCACGAGCGTAAGGCTCCAAGGAGAAAAAACTAACCCCTGACCGCAAAGCACCTGCCAGCGCCATAAAGGACAATGATATTTTTATAATTGAAATGAATTGCAGGTTGACCGCCGCAGAGCGCATATGCTTAAACGAGCCGCAATAAAAGCGGGAAACGTTACAAGTCCTCCTTGCTTCTACGACGAATAAAAGCAAAAGGGCCGACCTTCTGCCGACTGGTCATGCCGGAATAAGTAGTACGGGCGCAAACGTGTTATTTAAAACCCTCGTCCTTCCCCCTCGACCCCTCTTCCGTTCTCTCCTCTCGATCCACGTAAACGAAGCTGAGATTCGTCAGAGAAACGAGTCTCCTTTGGGAGGATCAACTTTGTAAAATTTTGCTGGCGAGTAATCTTTCCATTTAAAAATTTTATGAGTATTAGAACGAGGGAAAAAGATGGAGGATTGAGGTTTTGAGTAGATGATTGTACAGAGAATTGAACATCCAGGAGATCTCTGGTCTCGCCGCACAGTGAAACGAAATGGGTAATCTATTTGGAAAAAAATCAAATAACGGTATGGATTTTTAATAACTTTATCATAATCTAGAATGTTAGCTGAGACCAGTGAAAGAAATAATAATTGATATTGTAATCATCAAAGTGCAAAGAACAGCGCTCATAAACAACGAATTTCAGCGGCGCGCCGGCCGCACCGCGCAACCCCTTCGAGTCTTCGCCCATTTTCTCCTCTTTCTCTGCCCGCCAGACTTCAAAATTCGCAAAATCAACCCGCCAGCCAAGTCTATCAACATTAACGTGCTCGAATCTCGCCGGTGAGCCGCAATCAGTCGTCGAATCGACAACGAAATCTATACACGAGGGAAAGGGAGTATCGTGAGGAAAGCACGCGAAAGAGTGGATCCAGGTTCCCCCTGTCCATGGTGCCTCGCGCACCCGATCATCAAACTCGCATTTTCAGTGTAATGGGTGTGTTTAGCCCATGAAAGCCCCATGCTCGGGCCACGGGGGAACGCGGGAAAGGTAGAGGAAGGACGAAGAGAGGGAAAGGTGGAGGAACGATCGGCTATCTCGAGGATCACGAGATCACGGGCCATGATCCAGACTCCTTGAAGTCTCTCGATCGTGATCGGGCCCCTCTGCCACCAATAATCATCGTACGGCCGCAATTACCGGGCCTCGGGCGTCCAATAGGGCCTGTTCTTCTATGCCAGCCAGTTGCCTCTGCTTTTAGCTCGTTCCTTCTCACTCTGCATCCAACGTTTTCACTCTTCTGCCGTCTCTTTCCCTCTTTCCCTCTCGCCACTCTATTATTAGGCTGTATTACCGTAATGCGCCGTCCAGCATGTCCGCCTTGGACGGGACCAACGAAATGGCTTCTATAATAGGGACAGCCGGATCCGGCATTTACCTTCCAGCATCCTCTTTGTGCGATGATCGTGGGACGAACGAGAGAGACTTATGAATCTGTTGCTCCGCGAGATACCGTCGTGTTCGTCTCTCTTTCCGTGTACCGTCGAAGTGGAGCTGCATCATTGGCCTTTGTCTCTGTCAATTGCCGATGGATATGGTTTTTTAAAGCTGTAGCTGAGACTGAATCCGTAGGTGAAGTTGAGTTTGGGTAGAGTAACGCTCGAATTTGATAATCGTCGGAATTATAGGAGTGGTACCACTTTTTGCGAGCTGATTAATTCTGGAGAGAATACAATAATATTAACACTAGAACTACCGGTGTTAAATCTATTATATTTCAATATATTAAATAAGTACTTTGAGAAAAGAGGAATCAAGAGGCAGGAAAGATGGTCAATTCGGTCATTTATGTTTTGTTACTTGGGCGTAGTATATTTCTCCTATGCCTCTCTTATAAACTTTGAGAATTTTTTTATAAAATTGTGTACCAGTCATTTTGACTGGTTTGGTAGTTCTAGTGTTAATTTTGGAGATACGTATTGGGAAAGAATTGGTCTGCGATTGTTCGCAAGACGGTAGATGAATTGAAATTTCCTAAAGGCGACAAGATCTCCATCATCGTTTATCCTTCATCCAAAGAATAATCATCAAAGAGCAGTCGAAAGAAATCCAGTCACCGTTACAATCCACCTTTCGTTCCAGCGCGTTCTCAACCCCGCGCGAAATAAACCGGCGAAACAATCGAAAACCGGCGGCCCGTGTTTCTTCCGCCTAATCGGTCGCTTATGATTATAAATTTACATCCGCGGACGAAAGACTCGCGAAGGGACTCGCGGCGAGGGTATTATTCAAAATTAGCCGAGCACCGAAAGTCGGAAATCCCAATTTCGCGAGCGAGGCCGAGCTACTCCCGGCCGCTCTTTCTCTCGCCGTTGAGTTTTCGCGAGGATCAGCCTGGATGAGCGACCGGCGCACAAAAGAGCGGTTAATTATGATTCTTTTATGATTCGATTTAACCGATCCCCTTCCCGTCTGCTGGCCCGGCAGAAGCCACTACCGCGGAATATCTCACAATGTACGCCGGGGAATTAACGGACTATTAGCAAACGAACAATAGAGCCTTTTTCTTCCCTCGGCGGACCGTCTTTTCGGCGATAATGGAACCGATGTCACGCGGAATCGCTTTTTCAGACTTTAAAACTCCTCGTTCTGCGCTCGCGATAAACAGATTCCAAATGGGCTTGTTGCCCGGTGAATATTTGCCTCTGATGAATCGAGGTGCGAATTTGTGCGGACCAAAATTTGACGAGGATTTTTATTTGTGGAGAATTTCTAGGGATTACTAATTGCGGATGAATTTAGACATTTTTTAATAACAGAACTACTGGCGTTAAATATATTATATTTAAATGTATCAAATATGTACTTTAGGAAAAGAGAAATGAAAAGGCACTCCTTGGAGAATTTTTATAACAAATTTTGAACCAGGTGTTCCGACTGTCTTGGTTCTTCTAGCGTTAATAATGAGACTGTGGTAAGTTGACACGTTAAATACCACCAATATTTCGTTAATTTCGTCATTTTTACACAAGTGAAACTTTTTTTATTAAAATTACATCTTTAATATTTAAATATTGAATGCATTAGAAAATTCGTAAATATTACAATTTAAAAGTGATACTGTGACCCCCATGGCATTCAACGTGTTAAAGAATAATTTAGAATAAATCGTACAAAGGCTAACAATTCCTAGGTTTGAGTGCAAACAATTTTCAGTTCTTCTTCAGAAATATTGACAGATTATTTTCTAAATTTTGCGAATTTTACCAAAGAAAATCCAGTCTACGGATTCGTTCCGTCCGCCAAGAAACAATCAGGACAGAAGAGGAAGAGATAAAAAGCGCCGATCGAATGGAATCCACGGCGCGTATCGTTTAAAACCGCGGCCTCTGTATTTTAAAACAAGCAAAAGAAGCGATCGAGAGGCAGCGGAGCTCGGTTCCCATTTAAATCTGTTGAATGGCTCCAAGGAGTAAAGCAACCTTCTCTTTCAGCGCGGGGATTCGGCAACAAAGGCGGAGGTTTTACTTTTAAATTTAGTACACGGCCTGACTTCCCTCCCCGTCGACCTCCTTCCCTCCTTCCACCCCCGCGATTCACCCTCGCAGCCAGCCGAGCTAAGTAAAATAGGGATTTAGTCCCACCTCGAGCTTATTGCAAACTCGCTCTCCATCGCGGATAAATCAGCATTCGGTAAATCGCCTTCAATGATCCGAGCCTGAATTAGCGAAAGAATCGCGCGTGTTACTCGACCAGAGATTAACGATCGACTCCGAGACGCGAAACAGGGAGATTAGAAGATACAGAAAAGACACAAATTCGTGAGAAAATTATTTCTTTCGTCCTACCATTTAAAAAATATAAAATTGATAATTCAGATAAATCCTCGCGGAGGTGACCAGCGACTTGAATTCAAACCTACCACCTGCGAATGCAAAACTGTTTTGCTGGAAGTGAAGTCAAGTTCACCAAACAAAACAAAGAAATTCGGTCTTATCGCGATAAGACTATTATCTAATTGTCACAGTGTTTCGTGGCAACCAACCTAAATCGGAACCAGCGAGAAAATTCCAGATGCACGATTTTCGAGGGAGAAAAATGGAGCAACAAGATATTGCAAATACAAAACAAAGATACGAAAAATCTTTGCTATGATTCTACTTGCCAAGAAGTTTCGTGAAAACCAAACTAATCGGAACAGCCGACGAAATTCCAGATGCACGATTTTCCAGGGAGAAAAATGGAGCAACAGGATATCGCTCGTCGGTGAAAATGGCCTGTGACCTCGGTAGCTCGATCGTCGGTGGCACAAATTACCTCTTTAACGAAAGGTTACCAATTCCTCTCGTAGGATCGAGTCGAGGGAGGAAAAGATGGAGTGGCCCCAAGAGAGAGAGGAAACCTTCGGGATCGAGGAAGCCCTGGATGCTCGCGCGTATCTAGTCGAGCGTCGCAGGACACCCCCAAACGTCGTCGTTTCCACCCCGAGACGTCCAGCGTCGACTCGGTCCAAGTGACAAATAGACGTACGCGCCGACCGCACGATTTACTCCTCGCAGAAGGGATAAAAGCTTCCTGACGAAATCCTGCTGTGACAGCGGATCTTGCCGTTTCGATCGCCGTTCTCTCGTTGCTTAAACCCGCGGCTAATCGTCCGCCGGTGTCCGACTAGTCGTTGAGAACGGAGATCATTTTTAACCGGGATTCCGTCTCGCTTTTGAACGTGCCACTTGCGCAACGAGAAGAACCAACGAGAGGAGAATTCGAAGGTGGAATTGCGAAAGAATACGTGGGATTCTTAATTGAGATCGAGGAGAGTACGACCTTTCCGACGATTGTTGCGGCGGACTCCTGAGGACGTTGGTGATTTGGATGAAATATTGGGCGATCGAGGAGAGAAGCTATGGTTTAGAGGCGTAAGTGTGTCTTTGTAAGGGTGAATTTTGAGTTTTGTTACTTTTTGTTGTGACTTTAGGAAGAGGGAGGTGTAGCACTTTGACTGCTAGAAGTGGAGAACGATGTTTAGAATGAGAACTCGATAAGAGGATTTAAATTGTACGGAGAATTGTAAAAATATTTTTGTAAATTATGTTTGCGCTGTTATGGCTCTTATTGTAGCCTTAAATTCCATTTTAATCAATCTTCCAGGTTGTTCAGAGCTGCTCTAAGAGCTACGAACAGCAAGGAAGACCGCCTCCTTCGCTTTAAGGGTAGATTCCACCCTCTTAAACGACTACCGGCCATCAACGAGGTATCATTATTCCTAACCTGGGTCACTCTGCAGCCCCGCAGATTACAGTCGAATCGATAAAATAATTCTTCAACTCCGCCATATTTTGCGGGCGAGAATGTTTCTTATTTTGAAATTAAAAACGACCCTTTCGACTTCGAGTTTGACACTTTCCTCCCTCCTCGGGCAGTTTGGGGTGGAGAACCGGGAGACTTCTTCCGGCACTCCCCGGGCTCTTCCTCTCTTCCCGCTTTCCCAAACCCACTCTCATTATTCCAAGGAAATTAAATATGTCGTCTGATTCTTAAAGTTAATTGAACTTCGGCCTCTTGATTGCTCGCCCGGTTTCTAATTCATTAAGATAATGTATCGGCGAGAGGATGGAGGCGCGACGGAGAAGTTGGAAGGCTGTCGATGGAAACGAGGCTTGAGATCGCCGTGTTGAGCTTTCGTGCGCGAATTTCTGCCTCTGTAGAATTTCTTTCTAAATAAAAAATATACCTCAGGTAAATTCTCGATTAATATTATCATTTTAAGTGTCAATAATCTAAAAGCAAACCTCTCAAACCCCATCCTCCTTCCAACATCCCCAAACAACCCCATGAAAGCCCACGCAACAAACGCAGAATTCCATCGATTCCTGGTCGCAATTCCCCGCAATTTCTCCATGATCAACGAAATTAGTCGCAACGTCACGGTATAGGAAAATAATAACGATGTCTACCGACGATCTTACTCGAACGAGCGGCCCGGATAAATGGACCTGTGATCTCGACTGACAACGAAACGGGGATGAAACGCATCGTCGACGCACATACATAAAAGGAGGGTGGAAGGAGAGGGATGATCGGTGCTGGCCCAGATGCCGAGTCACGAACGTGCAAGTCACCAACCTCCATGAAGGGACGATGAGACGGGCGAAGTTGAAACGCCGTTGGGGTGAACGCCGGATAACTTGATACACCTCTAAGCGCGCCAACGAGCACCATGATTGCGTCTATCCGTCGATCGATCGGAAAACCATTCGATGCCGATGCTTCCAAGTCCCATGGGGATGAGCGAACCTCTGTTTCGCTGCTGTCCAACTTTTCAACCCCAAGGACGTTCGCGGCTGATTTCCGGGGTGGAAGTTGGAGACGTTCGATGGCCTTGGAAGACGGCGTGTGTCCGGTAGGTATTACTTTTTGGGGGCGAGGGTTTTTGGGGGTGAGGGTTTTTGGGGGTGAGGGTTTTTGGGGGTGAGGGTTTTTGAGGCTCGATGAGTGGATGGTGTTTGAGAGAGCTTTTGAACGAGAATTGTGGGTGACGAGTGTCGAGGCTGGTTTTAAAGGGGGTTGGAAAAATTGAAATTTGTATTTGTAATGCAGAAAGTCGAGAGATATGTTAAATCTGGAATAAAATAAAGCTGATTTTAGGTGGAAGAATAAGAAAGTACTCTTGTCGAGAGTGTGGAAGTATTTGTGCATGTAAAGTGCAACGATGTAACTTTCGACGACTGTATGAGGAAGCGATGTCAGCAGTTTTAAGATTGTTTATAGGAAAGCAGAGCCGCTTCTCGTGCTGTAGAACTTTGTCATTAGTTCCAAAGTCTCAGCCGCAGAGAGCAGATCATACGGTATTTTATATTCTTATTCTTCATTTATATATAAAACAGCTTAAAATTATTATATCTTTAAATAAAAAGAACCGTTTTATGGAGAAATTCCATCAGTGCATATAACAGGGGGTAGCTAGGTTACTTGACACAGTTTAGTGTAATGGAGATAAGTAAAATGTTAGGGAGCTCGTGAGGGATACTTGAAAAACTATTAAAAATTCAATGAGCAGCGTGATTTACTCTTTGCACAATGAATTCCGATAACGAAGGAGCTTCGAAGAGGCTGGAGATACAGGGGTGGATATTCGAGTCGCAAAGACGGCCGCGCGATTCGAGAAACGATTTGTCGAGGCGGCAGGAAATTCTCCAGGCTGGATACACAAATTTCTGCAATTATTCGTCGACTTACGACGTCATTATATTGCAATCTGCGAACACCAGCGCGGATAGACCGGGGAGTGATTTCGCCTAATATCACGCCTCGACCACACTTTGCGATACTCCGGAGAACCCGAGGATATTCCAAATGCATATGCATACGTCAACCCCTTGCAACTGATGAACACACGGCACCGGCGGTCTTCTAAACTTCTAAAACAAATCGGTCGTCCAATTGTCGCTCTTGCTCGATTCACGATTTTCTTAACACTAGAACTACCAGCGTTAAATCTATTACATTTCAATATATTAAATAAATAGTTTGAAAAAGTGGAATCAAGAGCTGGAAAAGATGATCGAGTCGGTAGTTTCTATTTTATGAGATGGGCGTAGAATATCTGTTCAACGACTCTCCTATAAACTTAGAGAATTTTTGGAAAAAATTGTATACCAGTCATTTTGACTGGTTTGGTAGTTCTAATGTTAAAATCACCTCACATAACACTTTGCTCCTCAACTTTGTCATTTTTATCAGCATATCTAGTAGTACAATTTTTAAAAAAATATTGAGCTCTATGATAATACCCCCGGCAATTTTAAAATAATATTTTCTTTATATTAATCCCTAAATATTACCCTAAAATCTAGGGTGTTTAAAATTTATTAATGTCATTCGACGGAGTACATGCACCCTGATCTTTTTTTTCAGTAAACTAAAAACTATGTTTATTAAGTAGCTGCAATACTCATCGAAGTTGCAAATAAAGCAAAATTTTGCCCGTCCTATAATAACACACAATCTGTAGACCTTTTTTCAAAAAGTACGACATCAGCAACCCACCCCTATTTCTCCTGTTATCTAATACTCGCTAACAACCCTCCACCCAGGCTGCACCTCACGAATCACCCCAAAGGCTAAAGCTCCTAAACAAGACCGACCAGCAATACCGCTAATTACCTTCTCACTTCATCGACTACCTCGTCTTCTCGCCGTAATTCCGCGTCTATTGCAGAGAGCTTCCTCCGCGTAATCGCTGCCAATTTATTCGATCCTATAAAGAAGGGTTTCCGCGAGATGCCCGAATTCCCGGAATGCGACGCGGTATTCGCATTACGCGACACCGCGACCGGGCTTTCGGTCTTTCGAGCGGCGAACGCGCGGACGTTACGGTTAAGGTGGCCTGCCGAGGACAAAAGGGCTCGAGGGATTCGTAACAGTGACCACCGGAGTACGTGAAAGGGTAAAAGCCGAAGGGACCAACGAAATTCTCCTAATCGCGCGACGCTACGTGGACATTTTTGCGCGGGGAGTTTCTTTCGAATTCTTTCCCGCTAATGAGACAACGTGCGAGATTAAATGGATGGATCGTGAAGTTTTCTGTTTAATGTTACAATTAGACCGCGGATTTTTACGCATTTATGGAAAATTGAATACCGCTAAATTACGCAGAAAGTGTACAATGTAAAAGAAACATCGGAAATATCCGAGATAATGTAACATCCACCGAGTGAAGAATCCTCTGCTTGGATTTTTCAGTGTTAGCTGCGTTTATGAAACTTGAAATTTGCATAAACATCCGCAGTGTAATTACAACCACTGTAATTTCACTAATAATAATAAATATTGGCAGCCTAAAAACAATTCTCCTTTAACATTAGAACTACCGGCAATGCATCTATTGTATTGCAATATTTTAAATAAATACTTTAAGAACGGAGGAATTAAGAGGTGGAACAGATAATTCATTCGGCAATTTATACTTTATGAGATAGACATTGAATATTTACACTATGACTCTTCTATAAGCTTGGAGACCTTTTGGAAAAAATTGGGAACCAGTCATTTGACCGGTTTGGTAGTTCTAGTGTTAACATCATCGAATTTCAGAGAAAATTCTACTATCCTCAAGAGCAGAACCGTACCATCAAAAAGTCTGTAAAAAATTAGTATCCACTAACTGAAAGATTAAATTTTTAAAAATAGAAACGCAGCCATGTCCTCAATTATCTCAGAGTCGCAAGAGTTCTCGTATAGGGTTAAGTTAACGAATAACCATGGATGGCGAACGTTACCCCCATGCACCGGGACCACCAGGGTGGCGTAAACAGCCCAGCTCTCTCCTCTCCATGCCCATCAGTTCGTAGATTCTCGACAACTTCCCATCTTCGCGCTAAACGAATATTCACGTAGACCAGGACGAGACTGTGGCACCGTGAGAAGTGGAATACCAAAAAGATGGCGCGGAAGGTTTCGGGATGTGCGGTGTGTCGAGGGTTTACGAGAAATGCGGCCACCGCAACACACGCGGTGGCCGAGAGCAAACCAAACCAAAGATTAATGCACTACACTTACTGGGGCAATTTGCGCCAAGTGTCGGCCGTAGACCTGACTATACCTCGTCTCTTTCCCTCCGTCTCTCACCCTCTCACTCTCTTTCTCTCAAACAGGGGTAGATTTGTTCCACGGAACACTCGTAGGGAGATCCCTCTCTTTTGTAACACTCAACCACCCCCCAAAAAAGCGCCACGAAAGACTGCCCGGAGACCACTGGCCAAAAAAGGAAGATAAGGATAAAGCTGGAAAAAGCACCTGTCCGATTAGCAAATGGATAGGAATTTTCGAAAAAAATCCTACCTGTTTGCCAGGAGAAGATTCCTATTGCGAGAATTAGAATGATAGGTCGAAAGTGGGTCAACTTTGGTGAAGATTCCATCCGAATCGTGTTTACTTGGACTTAAAATATTGCTCGTTAGTTTTGTCCGTTGAGAATGAAAAATAAATGATAATAAACAAATAATTTAAATAAGAAATATTGTAAAAATTGAAATGAATCTCGTAGATCGCAGCCCAACTTCTGCACCCTCCCCCGTCCTCCCAACACCGTCCCACCCTCTGAGAACCTCTTCTTTGGAAACCTCCCGCGCCTTTCTTCAGGATTTCTCGAGCACAACGGAGGAAAGGCGAGCGACCGGAGGATCATTGAGATTTGCAAGCAAACGAGTGATTCCACGACCAGAAACGTCTAGTTGCGGCGCGTATCGAGCGAGGGCAGGATATAAGCAAATTAAACATGCATAATTAAAACGAAATAGCGACGTTCCTTCCGTGCGGTTCGCCCTAGCTAGATCGACGAGTAACAGGGAGGAAATCAGAGCGAGGTTGAACAAACGAGAGAGCACGAGAGAGCGTGAAAGAGAGACGGACACGGAGAAAGATAGAGACCGAAAGAGATCTCTGATGGGAGAGGGAGAGAGAGAGGCGCAGAGAGACAGAGAAAGAGGGGCACAGAGAGAAAGAGAGAAAGAGGAGGACCTAAGGCAAGGAAGGTCCTCCTAGCAACATCTGGCTGCTATGAAGTATAAAGAGGCATGCGATATCATCCGCAGTGAATGCTTAATTAAAACCTCAGACTCCGGGAGCTCGCTCCCCCTAGTCGCTCGCTAATCGCAAGAACTGCCACGGCACCCCCCTGCACCCGCGTCTTCCCTGTCCCTCGACGTACAAACCTTCGTCTTTCCGTTAGACACCTCTGCGCAACCCTCCGGTTTCTATTTTATTTTTCCGAGATTCCCGTTGACGCGTCGGAATTAAGGATATTAAAAGTCATATCGCAGTTCAGGTACCGCTCGTTTATCTTCCACCCTCTGCTCGTCCTCTTCCGCCGCGCGACGAAGACGCGTCGTGGCGTTGGAAATTTGTATTAAGTTCGCGAGGACCGATTTCTCCGCTGGAATCTGTATCGACGTTTCTGAAACTATTGCAGATGTGTTGTGCAAACCTGTAGAGTGGAAATAGTTGTCGTGAAAGTAACGTCGGAGGAGTGGAGTTCTTCATCGTGGACGGGGCAACTTCTGATCGTTTTTAATTCTTTCTCGCTGTATTTAGTCAGGGGGTGGGAATATAGAATTTAAGGGGTGAAAGATTCGGTAGTAGGGAAAATAAGCAAGACAGTGAAAGTTGAAATAATACGGAGTTAATACTTGGCACTCCTTAATTTTTTGTTACCTGCCAACAACTCCTTAATTATTTTGCTAAATGCATGGAAAAAAGGGGCCTCGGTAAAAAGTTGTATTGCAACAGAAATTGCAATTATTGTATTATCATTATTATTACTATTATTTTAGAAATTGCGTTGTACAAAGTCGAGTAAGATATGTAATGTCGAGCCACACTCGACTTAGGGGTGGTAAGGGTTAAAGCTACTGAATTTTTCTACCGTCAGTGGGCAAGATAATCTACTTTAAGTACTTTAACTTTCAATAATCTACTAACAAATTTCGTCATGGTTCCAAAACTGTATTCGTAAAATTTTGATAAATCTCGTACCTTTAACACTAGAACTACCGGCGTAAAATTTGTTATAATTAAATATATTAAATAAGTACTTTGAAAAAAGGAGAATTCTGAGGTGGAAAAGATGATCGAATCGGTAATTTATGTTTTATAAGGTGCACGTAGAATATCTATTTTATGACTCTCCTTTAGCCTTGGAGAATTTTTGGAAAAAATTGTGTACCAGTCATTCTGACTGGTTTGGTAGTTCTAGTGTTAAATATCTCAGACATCTAAAACTCTTCCTGCCACAGCAAACACAGCGACGAACCAAATTATACCTATTTCTTCTCTACAATCTATAAAACCTATTTTTTCCTCAATACCAAAAGACAAGTCTCGTCCGTCGCTGCTTCCCATAAATCTCAAAATTTCTCCCAAAATTCCGTCATCCTAGAAAAAACACTAAAAGCCAAAAAACGCATCGTCGCGTCTGAGTTTCCACTTAAAAATGAGAAACGTAAAACGGGGGACAAAGATCCCGGAGAGGATCGCGACGGGAAAAGTAATTCGAACGTTTCCTGCGAGTCTCTGGCCGAAAAGGGGTGAGAGGGGCTCGAGGAGGGACAGAGGGCGGATTTTATTTGGAGTCTTTAACGAGTTCGCTTTTACCTCGGACCGTCGAGGAAGAAAAAGTTGGAAGAGGGTCGACGGGGAGTCGAGTTTCAGGCACCGAGGGCGAAACCATCCCTTCGGGAAAGCAACGACTACCGAGACTCGTTTCTCGGTGATCCGGTGATTGACAGATCGAACCCCACTCGCAGACCGTGCCATGCTAAAATGGCGACGAAAGATGGTTTATTTTTAATGGCGGATGTCGTCGGCGTGCTCTAGCCTTTCTTCTTTCGCTAATGAGAAAATTCCGCTTACGCTGCAGGACCATGATCTCGGTCAAGCGCTGCGGAGTTGGACCTCTCGTGCTTTTCTCTATCCGTAGAAATATTGTGAACGATACGGAATAATTGTTAAACAATAATTTTTACGAATAGAAATCGACGAACGCGGTTAATTGTTGCGGCGAGTGACGAGAAATTTTGCGTTCTCAATTAGTTCGAAATTTTGAAGGAAAACGAATGTCAATTGTTACAGGTCTGTTTCTATCTCTCTGTAAATATAATTGTTTCTCTGTTAACCTCTTGACGCCTTTGGCCACATGTGTGGACATTTAGGTTTTTATAATTATAATTACTATCATTAATAAAAAGAATACTAATTTGATAATAAATTATTCACTACAGAATCTCTCAACAGGGAAAATAAAAATCTTATGGTTCGACTGCACTGACTGTTATTTCCGGTGTACAGTTAAGAATATTAAAATAGTTTCTATAAAAAAAGTCGTCCCTGAAGAGGCTAATCACATTCTTAGCCGCTACCTACCACCCCCTGTCTGTCCTTCAACCTCCTAATTATCGTTTCACTATCAGCACCCACCTTCCCGCACTTCTCCACTCAAACAAAACAATAATCATCCCCGTATCAAACGCCTTATCCAAAACCACCCCTGTCTTTACCCTCAAACGTATTCCAAAGCACCCGGAAAAGTCAGATTCAATGGAGAAACTTGTAAGAATAAAATTCGTCAAAGCGAACAACGCTCGTGAGAAAGGTAACGACGAAGTCCCGATACGCAAAGTGGATCTCGAGCGCATTGAAAAAGAGTAGTTTCCGGGGATGGAGGAGTCTCACGGTGGCAGTCGATAGCCTATATATTAGGCATCTTCGCGGCGGGGGTAGCAATGTCAATATATATGCAAACGCCGACATAACGATCTATCGGTACGTAAATACATAAAGGAGGGGGTAAGAGGAGAGGCTGAATGGCTAGAGCGAAAGTGGTGGCAAAAAAGAAGGAAGGGGGAGAAAAGTGCGCGCGAGAGAGAGACAACCGAGAGCAGGGGGTGGAAAGCAAGGGAGGGCACGGAAAGGGGGAAACCGGAGGCTTAATATAAAACTTCATTTCGCAATCGGTGGCAGCCGGGAGAGGAAAAGGAGAGAACTGACGGACAGAAATTCCAGTATCGTGGAAAAAAGAGGAGACCACCGTGGAGTCTCATTCTTCTAGCTTTACTTTTAAGCTCAACCGCGATAAGAATAACTCGCTGCGTCGATCGCGCGGAAACAAGGAAACGATACTTTTCTACGCGATGATGAAAAAAATCGAGAAAATGGAAAAATACCATCGACCAATATCGCGAACCTTGGATCCTCGACGGGAGAGAGGTCGAAGGAGACGGTGGATCGGTTTTGTCCCTATGGAAAACGCGTCGATCCTCCGGGTTCAACCCCCCTGATATTCTTTCTTGGAACTTTTCGTTCGTATATTTCGAGCTTCCTTCTTATATTCTTCGACGGTGCGGCAGAAGGAAGGGGTCGAGAACGAAACGTCGAGCGGCGCGGAGGAGCGAGGCGGTGCGCTTGCGATGAAACTTTTAATAAATGGCGGAGTCGATATGAAGTATAGGACTTTGACATATCGTGTGTCTGTAATGTATAGTTAAATCTGGCGGCAGATGTGGCGGCTGTTCTCTTCCCTCTTTCGCTTTCGCGCTCTCTCCTCTCCTCTCCTCGCCGCTCCTCCTCGCTCCACGATTCCGTGCCATCCGCGCCCTCATTCGCGTTGCGAATCTACCGTCGCCCTTCCTGCGACCCCAAAAATATCCCTCCAACCTGCTCGATCGAAAGTATCGATTTCCAAGCGAAAGATCGAGAAGAAGTATCAATTCGGCGGGAATTTCGAATTAATTTTGCTCTCTCGAAGCAAATGATACGTAAAATGTTCCACAGAGTGAATTTGATAAACAGCAGCAACGCCAAAGTGTGTAAGATATTCCTCAAAATTCAAATTACTACTCCAATTTCCAAAGTTCGAATGGCAACGACGAAACGTGCGATCAAAGAGAATCTTTCGGGTCAAAGGGGAAGCATTCGCCGTACCTTCGCCCCAGTGGTGAAATGTTAAAAAAATCATCAGCAACGACACGCACAGTGGCAATTTTCCCGTCGATCGAAGACGAGCGAAGGAGAAACCGTTTCTCTTTCCCGCGGTTCATCTACATTTCGAGGGTACGCGTCACAATGAGGGTACTGGGACGAATGTTTTTTTCCAAAGCGCCGCTCAACTTTTCAATCACACCGTCTGTCTAAATGAGAGCTCCTCCACAAAGCGGATCAGGGTAATCTGTCATCGAAACTGCCCCACGGCAAGTCGTCGTAACACCAGCCGGCGCCCCCAGCAGCCGAGGCCGTTGCAACACCTCACCCCGCCTCGATTTCGTGCCAATCGACCGTTTTACCTCTCGACTTCCATCCACCGTGGATATCGGAACGTCTGCACGGTCAACCTCGATCCGCCCATGGGACAATTTCCGCGCGAATTTGAAATTTTCCCTATTAACTTCCACAACTCGAGTAAATCGAAACGTTCGTCCTTTCTTCGATCCTTTGAGAGGAGGGATGAAGAGCGAACGGTACAACTGAATGGAACTCTTGATTATAGAAAAACTCACTTTGGTCCGAGCGACTATCTTCTCCCAATGGACGCACCATCGAAGGGGTTGAATGGGGATGCACTCGCGATACGCGTTACTTTGCAACGCGTCAACTATATCCAACGGTATAAATATTCCATAAGACGTTCGATCGACGGAGGAATCGAATAGATTTTTGCCTCTTCTCCTCCTCCTCCTTGTCCTACGACGGCGTGTCTTTTTCGGTCTTCCTGTCTTCCCGTCTTCTTCTCCCTCTCCCAGCGTCCTCTCTCGCTCTCTCCCTCTCTCTTTCTCTCTCGATTCCCGGAAGGTGGAGGTCCGCGTGGCCGAGCACGTGAGAAAGTCCCCTCCACGTTGGTGCGAATGGAGCGGCGCGCTCGCGCGTACCGCCCACAGTCGCGCCGCGATCCGAGGCCGCCCAAGTCGGCCTCGTGCTCGACCAGCAACCAGGAGAGTCGGCCGGCTGCACTCCCGAAGCGAGGAACATCTCTCCCTCCTGTTCTCTTCCTCCTTCTCCGTCTCGCTCTTTCCCGTGCGGCGCCGTGCCCTCCTGGTTCCGTCGTGTCCTCCGAAGCCCTCCGAGGCCGCCGGCGTCGTCGAGGAGAGGCCGCCAACCCGCCTACGTCCACGGAGGGCCGTGCCTCCACCGACGCGATACCGCCACCTCATTGGTCGACCGGATCCGCCGAAGTGAGATCACGTGACGCAGTCCCCGACGGTGGAGAAAGCGAGTCGCCGGCTATATACTCGGAGAGACCGGGCCCCCCTACTTTTGCGCGAGAAAAGAGACAGCAGTAACAACAGAGACACGCCACGGAGAACACTGGTGAGAAGCGAAAAAGACCCTCGTGAAATTTCAGCCCGCGCCGCGTTCGACTCTCGCCGTCTCGCCTTATCCGTCGTCTCTTCTTCCTTTCTTTTTCACCCTTCCTCTCCGTCGAGAGCTGCTCTACCCCCTGGTGCACTTTCGTCCGTCGTTCCTCCACCATCGCGCTCTCTGCCGTCTCACCCCCTCGCTCGTTCCATCCGGTCTCCGGCTCCACTCTCTCTCTCTCTTTCACCCTCGTTCTTTTGCATCTTCCCCTCTCGATTCGTCTCTCCTCCACCTCCACCTCCGCCCTCTTATCCAGAGACCTCCCGCCTCCTCTTTCTCCTCCTTCTCCTCCGTCACTCGGCAAGTATACACCGCGCGCTCGCTGTGTCTGCCCTGGCTGCCTGCGCTGCTAGCTCGCCTGGCTTCCGGCCGATCGGAACGGTTCACGGTACCCGCGGTTCCCGCGATCACGGCTGTCCGACACTTTCCACCGATACCGCGATTACCCACGTCGATTCGACCACCGGTCTCCTGTCGTGTGACAAGTGATAATCAGTGCTGCAAGTATAAAACCCTGGAAAACAGGCACCGATTTCCCCGACGTCGTCGCGACGGTCGCCGATTTTCTTGAGGATCGGGAACGAGTGTTTCTTGTGATACTGTCATCAGGGTTTTGCGAGATCGTCGTGTTTGACGGAGTGAACGTTCGGGGATGTACAGACGGGTAGAAAGATGAGGGAAGGTGATGAGTGATTTCAGTGGGCTGAATCGCCGGCCGTGAGAGTGCCGGGAGAGGATTTCGGGTGGTTGGTCGGAGACCTGCTGGAGAGATTCGCTTTGAGAGGAATCCGAGAATGTGAGTCGCACTTGAAGAGAAAAGTTGATTGAGAAAGAGCTACAGGAACGATATTGAATCAAAATTTGCTGTGAAACGGGATGCTCGAGAATTCGGAGTAGGTTCTACAACGGAACTCGAGACAGACTTTGAAATGGGGCCTGTTTGAGTAGAGTCCGATGATCCGCGAGTGAAACAAGCAACCGGAAATAATTCCATACGCCTTAGAATCTTTAGAATAATTCCACTAGAATCTACCTCTTCGATCCCCATTTCCAATCCGAGAAAGAGATCCTACCCCGCTAAATGACCAGCTCCACTTCCGTCCCATGCAACCCGAACGATCCTCCCGTCTTCAGGACCCTCGCCCTCCTCATTTGACTAAGCACCTCCCGACAGACTCCGACCGTCGAAAAGTGCAATTCCACGTGGAAAAGCCCGGATACATCTAAACCATCGTCCGCATCGTTCGATGCGTGGCAAGCAACAGTCGCTGGTGCACCCGGAGGAGGATTCCGAATCGACGTTGGCGCAGCTTGGAAGCTCGAGCAACTTGCATCAACTCGGCGGTGCTCGACTCGAGGCGTTGGTCCACGCAGGAAAGGAGCTCGCGAGCCTGAAGACGAGGCCGACGACACCCGTCCTGGCGAACGACGGAGGGGGTGGCTTCTGGCTGGCCACGGTGGCCGCGGGGGCAGGTGCCCCGGCCGGGCTGCCCCCGCACGGGACCCATCATCCAGCCATGGATCCGACATGCGGATCGGCGGAGACCGGCTTCATCAACAGCCAGCCATCGATGGCGGAATTCATGACAGCTCTGCCTCAACTCGCTGGCGACGGTAGCCTTCAGCATTCACCGGGTACCGCAGGTTCCATCAGTCCGGGATCGCATCATCCGGGCTACCACGCCATGATGGATCCTCACGGAGTCTCCGATCCGTCCGTCAACGTCCCCGAGTATCCTTGGATGAAGGAAAAGAAAACTACGAGGAAGAGTAATCAGCAAGGTAGGAATTCTTTTTGATGATTTCTGGGAGTGAATTGTAGAAGGCGTTGGGTCGAATGTTTCGAGAAGGTTGGAAGAAGGTTCGGAGATGCGAGATAGGTGCTGTTAGGTCGAAGGTGTAGGAGAGAATTCGTTTCGTCAGCGACAGAAGGCAGGATACGCTACAAGCGGTGATACGGTTACCGGTACAGTTATTCCGCAAGGTGTTCAAGAAGTAGACTGATCGTGGAGCTAGTTGAGATGGTAGATGCGAGGCCATTGAAATGCTACTTTTTAGCGCTTGCTTCGGGGAAAGAATGATTCTTAACTTCTGAAATATCCGTATAGCCGGTGCAGCACCAGGAATCACGTTTGCAGGGCCGCCATTATGGTCTACCGAGCGTGGTCACCCTCCGTGTAATGCTGCGCGAGTTAACAGTAACATGCAAGATTCATTGTATCGCAGGATCAATGTTACCACTGACTCTCAAGCTAAAAAAAAGACTTTCCACTCGCACTGCAAACCATGAATTTTTAAATCCTTCAAAGCCTCATTTTGATCCATCTCTTGGTAGAAAATATTCTTCTTACATAATTTTCAAAACCAACGCCTCTTATCGCGTCTTCCTCTTCCAACGTTCTCCTCATCCCGAGACCATTCAACATCCCTTTTAACACGGAGACCAAAACCTTCGCACGAGGCAACAGAATCGGTTGCAATGTCGAGCACCCAACCAAGTCAATTAACGGTGGCTGCATCGGGATTCGGTTTGGCTGTTTACAGCATTAGCTGGAGCAGTGGGAGTCTATTGGCTCGACAGCGGGGCATTGTGACTCGCCCCAGGGTGCCTAGTATCCGCCGGTTAATGGGACTTCGGTGCCACTCCTTTCCGTCGACGAAGAAGGTCCCTCCGCATCTGGAGTTCATCACGTGCGAAAACCACGCGTTTCCCCAAGCATTGGTAAACATTCGACGGCAAATTATGATGTATCGTCGCCTAACAGAGACGACTCTTTGGTCCACGCCGACGGAGAACATTCGAGGATCGATCGTCAACCTCGAGGACGATGGCCAGCACATGCGGGCTTCTCGAGAACCCTTTCAAAAGAGAATGAATTATTGTCTTCGGGGGATGAAACGTCACGGGGTACCCTTGCTCTCTTTCGGTCACGGCTGTTTCGTGGCGAATTCGAGAGCCATCGCGTGACCGTAAAATCGCTCCGTTTCGGTCAGATTCGACGTTTCGTTCGGTAGCGATTGAATTTCGTGGGCGGATCTTTCAGAATTGTATCTATTTCCTCTTCGATTGTGAAGCTGCGAGAAGCTTTCCCCTGCTGTTCATGTATTTAGATCGGGTCGTTTTATGATATTCTTCGACCTTCCTGCATAATCCTCCGCATTGACACTATAGCATACATGTAAGCTATCAATTACTCTTTATTGAATGCTTTTGACGAACTGTAACCTTAATAACTTATCATAATCGAAAACATAACTTAACATAAAACATAAAATAGTCTCGCAGCAATCGAAACAAAAGCTAGGCGGTTCGGGAACACGCGGTGCGATCGGACGGCAAATCTTGTAAAACTACTACTTATAGATTATCATACCCATGTAGTAAGAATATTCAGTTATCCAATGTTCATTCAATATTCAATAATCCAATCTCTCCCGTCGAAGCCTCTTCCAGAAGAACCTCGAAGCCCAAAGTTCCCAGAAACTTCCGGCAATCCTACCTTCACCGACATAAATCACCGCGATAACAGAAACGCGCGTCTCCGCCATGGAATATCGCTAATTGATGCACAAACGAACCTACCGATCGATCATCCGCACCGTCCGACAGTTCCGTCCCATCGTCGTGATTCCGCGAGAAAAAGAATTCGCCGCGCCCCCGAAATTCCACGGCCTCGCTATCTGTCCCTCGGTGAGTCACGTTTAAAAGCGATCAAACGAGCGCAACGGGACAGCAGGAACAGGGCCAAGTGTAAGGTGGAACACGATGCGATCGTTTCCCAGCAACTTGTTGGCCATTGTCGGGCCATCGAGGAGCGATAAATCTACGGAGAGGTCCGTGGCACGCGTCTCCGAGACAGAAGGTCGCATGTGAGCGCGTTTCCAGGCGGCCGAGTCGCTTACGGGATTCCTGCAAGGGTTTCCCGAGACTTTATGGGCCACCAGAGCCGTCGTTCGACTCTCCTCTTGGCTTTACGCCTCTCGCGATTTATCTAACCGCGCCCCGTCTCCCGTTCTCTTATCTCCGGACCGGTTAAATCGTGGGATACAGGCCGATTTAACGTCCAACACCGATCGCGCGAGAACTCGGACACCGGCGGAAGATTAAGCGGCTGGCACCGAAGGTTAACCAGCCGTTGGCCAGGCGGTAACACGCGGAATCATCTGTAAATTGAGACCCGCACCAACGGGAGAGAGAGCGTCGGGACGGCCATAACTCACGGCGACCGACGCACCGACAACCACGACACAGATACGACGCGACGCCACGGTTATGACCGGGATCGTCCTTTCGACCCTCGATTCTCGTTCTTTGGCGGGAAGATTGGACTGTTGCTCGGTGCTGTTGCAAGGGGGAGGAATTTTTGGTAGTTTTCTTTGGCTTGGATAATTGTGCATTTGTCGGTGGAAGAGTTTGAGGTAAAGGATAATTGTGATGTTCCTTGTAAAGTGGGAAAGTAATAAATGAAAAGAGGGAGAGGATGGGAGGGGAAGGAGAACAGGGTAAAGATCAACCGAAGGTGCAAAATTAGTAGCAGAAGGTAGAAATGTGCAGAACGAAGAGTCTAAATTGAAAGGTGGAAGTAAACATTTCCACAACCATTGCGATAAATTCTACATATACTTTCGCGACTTATCTTACCCCCTAGCTTTATACCGTCAATTCCGCGACAGTATAGAAAACTCTTTTAATTTCCCTCGCCAAAAGTCTTCCGGCTAAAACCAAAGTTCCGATTCCACCCCCAAAGCGTTGGCAAACTTTCCCGAACGTTCGTCGCCTCCACGACGAGCGATACGACGACACAACGAATCCATCCGTCGTTCGTTCGAGGAGTCTCCCGAAAATTCCAATTAGCGGGGGAGTTCTCCCGAGATATTACAAGCGAACGTGGCACCCGGGGAGTTGGAAGACGCGCCACGTCTTCCAGGAGCAAAACCCTCGACTCACCCCTCCGCAAAACGTTACCCCGCGTCATCCCCGTGCGTGCGTCACCGTTCGTGCTCGTATTAAATTCCAATCTGTAACGTCGACGTGTCGCGGCGCAGGATGTGCGTTCGTGCTACTCTTCAACGGAAAACCGAAGAGCCCTGGAAGCCGAAGGGAGAGAGAGACTGTCTCTCGCCCCGTGGAAAGGGAAGGTCGAAGAAACGAGGGCTGATTAGTCGAGTTATTTGGCAGGAAGAGAGGCGCGAGGGCTCTCTCCACGGTTCGACGGTAATTCTTGCTGGATCGCGCAAAAAAAAGGCGAGCAAGCAGCACGAGTGTTTTTCTCGATGGCTCGGTTCTCCGGTCTCATCAGTCACGTCGCGGCGGTGGCCGGGTAGCAAAGCGGAGGCGTCGAAGGCCCACGAAGAGGAGCCAAGACTCCACCAAGACTCCTCCAAGACGCCGATGTGTCAATTAATCCCTGCATCCCTCGGGATAGGACTAGCCTAGAGGCTGGATTATCATTATCCTCCTTGCTATCTCCTTCCTGAGCGTCCCCGTTTCCCTCGCGTCTCGTCTTCCTTGGGATTCCACCCTTGAAAGTGGAGGAGAGGGTGGTTCCTCGCCTATCTTCCTCCGTGACGAGGACACTTCCTTGTTACAGCGCGTCTCCGCGGAGATTCTCGCCTCTCTCCACTTGCCAATTAATATCGCGATGATGGCAATGGCATTTACAATTGTGCACCCTCGCCATAGAAGATTGATGATCGCGCGAAATATCGTTCGGCGCGGTTCGATGATACGTCGGTCGAGGCGAGGCGGGGGTAGGTTTTACGAATCGCGATAAGAGGATAGATTCGGGACGGAGTCGATGACGGTGGTTGTGGTTATCGTTTAATAAGCGAGACTTTTTTTGGGGATGATCTTTTGTTGTTTGAGACGATGGAACGGTGGGTGATGAACGTTTGGCAAGTTTGTCGCGAATTTTTGGATGGTTTGAGACGATGGGAGAGGGGCTAGGGTTTCTTCTTAACCCTAGATCTACGACCGCTAAATCTGGTATATTTAAATATATTAAATAAGTACTTTGAAAGAAGGTGGTTCAAGCGGTAAAAAATACGACCGGTTAAGTAATTTGTGTATTATAAGATACACGTGAAATATTTACTGTACTGCTTCTCTATCAGGTTGAAAAAAATTGGTAAAAAAGTAGGTACCCGTCAATTTGACGGCGGCCGTAGATCTAGTGTTAATATAGGAGAGATAATCTTAAAAATACTGAAGCAATAGTAATGAAAATTGATGGAAGGAAGGTCTAGGGATCGTTCGACAATGGAATGAATGAATTTCATGCGAAAATATTAAAATTCCTCTCAGTTTGGAACACAATAATGTTCTTTGTCTGAAGATAGTAGAATTACTGAAAGAAAATGGACAAAACTGAGGGCAACGCGACACTCCGACGAAGAAACCCAATCGAAATTGGGTATTCCCGTCGATTTCGCGATATACGGACGATCGAGAAGACAGTAGGGACTTTACCCTCCGGAGGTCTGCGCGGTCCGCAGGGAAAGGAGCATCTAATTTAAAGATTCATTGGCAAGTAAATCCGCGGCGAATTAGAGATAACTCTCCTAGGAAATCCCAGCCACCGAGAGATCCTCGGAAACCGCTACGTTTGCTCGGCAAAGAGGAGGAAAAAGAAGAAAGGAAAGAACGAAGGGTGGCTCCACTTAAGACTCTCCGATATCTCCGAGAACGTATTTAACGGAGGATAAGGATACACGCTCGAAGAAAGGGCTATTCAGATTCTTCGTTCTACGGGTTGCAAGCTGCATCTTCTCTCGAAAACGCGTTCTCCAAACAACTTCTCACGGATCCTCCGTGATTCCATTAAATTCCGATGGGATAAAAAAATCTGGAATACGTCGGGGAAGAGGAAGAAACGATAGGAGGACTCGGTATCCGCGAAATTTCGACAATTTGGGTGGCTGAATCGCCGAAAAACGTAGAACTCGGTCGGCCATAAACCGAAGGATAGTTCAATTCGCCGTCGTAAAGCTCCGTGAGCCCCTCTTATCAGCTCTTCCGTAATACTGTACAGAATCGAATCGAGGAGATCTTTCCTTTTGCGATTCTTTCCGAAGAGAAAGAGAAATCGCACGACTGCGAAGGTAAAGATAAGTTTATTTGTCGAAGAAGAATGCCGATTATTTGAAACAAATAAGAACCAATTAATCCATCAACAGATAGGGAGTCTTTGATTTTTCAGTGCAAAATTGAGCGCTGGTTGTATCCGCGGTGTTGGTTCGCTTTAAGAATTAAATTGACTGAGTGCAAAGAGAGAAAGAAACATTGAAGAAATTTATATTCATTTATATAATTTATATTTAAATTTCTAATTTGCTAGCAGTTGGAGAGTTAAGAGAAATGAAGAAAATTCAAAAAGATCTAACACTTGAGAGAATGAAAGGAAATTTCAGCATCGAAGAATCTGAATATTAATTTGATATTTTGCTGACTATCATTTTCAGTTCCAAGATTCAGACAGAAAAGTTGTAAAGCCACTCCTTCTCGTCGAGGATTAGCATCGCTTTTGCGTTATATAAGTTTATCCTTTTCATTTATTCCAATCGAACAAGAATTCCAGTTGACTTATGACCTCAGTCGCAAGAACGATTGACGATCTTCGTGCAAAACGAATAGCGTCGTAAGATGGATAATAAAGTTATCCTTGAAACCGACGAGGAAGTTATTATGAAACACGACAATTCCAGCTTTCAGTGACTCTGCAATCAATACGGTTATCACTGTAAACGAATTGTTTCCACGTTTCAAGACGCTTTATGCAATCGAGAATTGCAAGTTTAACGGCGAAAGGACGGATATATTTGCCGGTACAATTAAAAAATTGTTACACCTCTCCACCAAGATCGCAGCAGCGTTAAATAAAATCTGAAAAAAATTAAATAAAACTTCGGTTCATCCAGAGGCATTGAAACAATAGAAGAAAATAGCAAAACAAATTCGGATAATCAAAGATATTATTAAAAAGAGGCTAACTCAATAAAAAAATAAACTCGGCACAACTGCACATCATTAAACAAACTGGCAAAGTTAAACAAAATGCATGTGGTCGCCAATCGTCATTAATCGCTCCTGCAATCGAAGTGATAAATCAACCAGAATTTTCCTTCGACCAGAATAAAAAAAAACACCGACAAAAGTATATCCTGAGCATCTTAAAAATTCATTAACACAAACATCTATTCCATCCGAAGAAATTAAAGAAAGATTCCTAAATGAATGAAATTAACTACGAGCGGTTAAATCAGCCCTAGCGAAAAAAAGGACACAAGGCGGAAAAGAGAAGAGGTAGAATTTCGCGCGAGCATCTGGAAGAACGGAATTCGACATTTCGTATTCCGGATTATCCCTCGAAACGTAGTAAGAGGCAGTTTACAGCTGCAGAAGTTTCCTGTTGTCGGATAGCGGGTGGCTGCTGGCGAAGGCAGTTCGCCGCGCTCAAATAATAAACACGGTATAACAAATTGATAATCCGGAACCCCATAATCGTACGCATATTTCGGTCCGGAATCTGTGGCCCGACACTAAAAGAACTTTCCACGCTCGTTGTTGCGCCAAATGGGCCGCTATAAAAGTGTTCCTGGGGTTCGTGCTACCCCTCTTTCTTTCTGATTCTCTCCTCCCGACTCTCGCGCGCCTCTTTCTCTTTCCTCCCACGAATTTCTTCTCGCTTCAGCGAAAGTTTGCTGTTCTAGCAGCAAGTTTTCGAGATATTCTTCTATGTCTGATTTTTCTGTAATTTGAGCTCTCGGAGAGACAAAATGGGATGGAAATAAAATAATTGAAAGGCTTTTTTAATTACTTCGTATCGCACATATTTTACTCTAGATCGGACTAATTGATTTTGTTTAGCTTTCATTTGCTTGCCTCTCTCTTATTCTGTCAGTTTTTTAATCTAATCAGAATTTAATCTAATCTATAACAAGTAATTTAACATATTATTTTATAAATTCCCTAATATTAATATTTGACTCCATCGCATACCAACGATTTTAACACTAAAACCACCGGCTTTATATGTATTTTTATTTAAACATTCTAAGTAAGTAATTTGGAAAAGGAGAAATCAAGAGACGACAGAGATAATCTGTTAAGTAATTAACGTTGACTCTTTTTTGCGTCCCTTGCCGTACGATTTCTTTTGTGACTATCTCCACAATAATTTCAAATTAAATTGGTAAAATAAAAATTGATCGGTGATTCATGATATATTGTATAATCTAAAGTAATATTAATGATATAGAAATAATTTTATCGTGTTCCGTCTCACTGATATTTTCAGTTTCATCGGTTTTACAGCAGTTGAAAATTTTCTATCCAATTTACTGCATCACGAGGGTTAAAAAAACAAGAATATTCCCTCCAATTTCAAGATGAAGCTTAATTTTCCGATCGATTTTTTTTTTCTAAATTTCTAACCATCTAAAGGAGTAGAATAACGTCTGAAAATCGGGGCAAACATTTTTGAAAGACCCTGTACCTCGTATCTCCGTCGTTTGAGAAGTGCTCGATGGGAAAGAATAACTCCGAGGGTTCTTACGTCGGTTGCTCTAGTCACTCGTAAAGGGGGAATAGGTGTAAAGAGAGATTTTGCAGCGGGGAGGATGAGAACATATGAAAGGGGGTTAACCGCGAATTCTCGTAAAAATGAAGATATACCGCTTGCATTCTATTTAAGGAAACGGCCTTATCTTCGTGTACTTTACGAGTGAAACGATATGCTTAAACTTATGGCGTAAGGTCGATTGAAATTATGGGGTTCCATGAAATTGCGAGTTGACAGAATTTCATTTCTGCATTTGCAGATTGGATTGATGAAAGACTTCTATTAATTCCGGAAAATTACTGTGGGGTGGGAGTCATTTGTCAGTTGTTGGATCGAAGATTCGTGTTTCTCTTGTCATTCGAAATTGTTCGAATTTTGAAATTTAGAATTTAGCGGAATTTTACTGTCCTCTTGAAGCTGTAAATAATGGAATGATGTTTCTGAGCAACAAAACCTGCGGATTTGAAACTGTAATAAAAAAGATAGGTACTCGTTTTTAGATACTTTATGAGTGAAACGATCCTTTTCGATAATACGAGGTTCTACAAACGAAAATTATTCGAACCTAAAAGTTTCCAATTACTTAGAATTTATTCCGCTCCTCTCTTCAATTAATTCAAGAACTTTTGTGATCGATTTTAAGAACATCATCAACAGGACACTTGTCTTTCATTTAAGAATACTCCTTCCGATATTTCACGATCGAAACGATATTCTTCGCCGGTATAAAATCCCACCGATTAAAATCCTTCAAATCTATAAAATTCTCATACCCCATAACTTCATGTCGCTCCACGGCAGTTCCATTAATCCGAGGGGCATTCAGGATCGAAATTCTTATCTGATTTGAAAGTCTCGTTTCTTTCTATCGCGTTAATTCGCAAACGAGAAGATACGAGCGCGTACTTTCACTGAATTTCACCGGTCCCGATTTCTAGAATCAACATAAATCAAGGCTTCATGGTTCAGCGTGTCGCACGATGTTCCTGTCCTGTTGAAAACCTCGTCGTGCTATGCGACACTGTTTGTCCATAGATTACCATGAATTAGACGCTGTCGATCGAAAAGTATACGGAGATTCTTGATTGCCTGCAGCTGTCCAACTAAACCAGAATCAATCTTCCACCCTCATTTCCTTCCCCATTAAAATAAAATCAATTTCTGTTGTCGTTTCATCGAGTGCAGCTCGCTCTAGTTACTGAAAATCTATCTCGAGCGTTTTGTAATTTCAAATTGTCAAGCGCAATGATGTGGTAAAGGGCCGTGCTGTTAATTAGTTTAAGTCCGTGTCATATTTGGAAGATTTTTGGCAAATTATTTTTTAACGTTCCTATTATAACCTCGGTGGTTTGCAATTCAACGTGAAACTGTAGAAGCTGACGAATATAAAAAGAGAATCACTTCAACGCTTTGATAAGCAATATTGAGAAAATCTGAATAACAAATAAATATTCAAGAATTGTTTGAGATAGGAGTAATTCGGTAATTGACGGATTTAAATTTAAAATATAGAAGAATCATTCTTTAGTACGATAATTTGGCGTTGAATAATTTTAATATTTTAATTATCACGTGTAAGTAGAACGTGATTTTTGCACCCGAAGGCCAAGGTTGATGTGTTTTGCATTCAAGTTTGAAATATAACAGAGAATTTAAAGTATTATTTTATAAATTTTCTAATATTAATATTTGACAGCATCACATGCCAACGATTTCAACACCAAAACTTCCGGCTTTGTATATATTATATTTAAATATTCTAAATAAGTACTTTGGAAAAGGAGAAATCAGGAGACAAAAAAGATGATCAGTTAAGTGATTTTTCTTTCATAAGATAGACGTGAAATATTTACTCCATGGTTCTCCTATCAATTTGGGGAATTTTTCGAAAAAATTGGGAACCAGTCGTTTTGACGATCTCAGCAGTTTTAATATTAAGCCGATAAATAAGGGGCTGTATACAAAAAATACTGCATCAATAAATAAATCCACCATCTGCAAATGAATAAAGTTAAAATTACGCGGTTGAAGTATCACGAAAACTCTCCAGAAGATGAAGAATCAGCCTATCTAATTCGCGAATTCGCAATAAGGGGGAAAAATTCCCAACGACGCGGACAAACACGCGAGCATAATTTCGGAAAGTTCCTAAGACATCCCCTTTCGTTCCGAGATCTAACAAATTGGCGAACAGGGACTGTTTATAAACCGTTTAAACCGTTGGCAGGTTTCACGAGGCGATACCGAAAATGGGAGCGAAAAACTGCGAGAAACGGGCGCGCCGCGCGATGGGAAGAGCAGAGGGAACGAGAAACGTGATGGATGGACATGCTCCGGTCACGAAACTCACTCCACGCGACAATAGAAACAAACTATTATTTATTATTCGCAAGCGCTATCGCTGTCGGCCGTATCGGGCTACGGTATTTCCAAACGCACTCGTAGAGACACGGAAATTCTTGATTTCTGAAAGACGCGAACCGTCAGCGCGGGATTTATGATCCTCCGAATTCATCCTCCGCAATTCGCTTCTGACGATAAACGATAAAAACGTTGGTCGTCGATTATTTCGAACATTCTTCGAGAACGCTAAAGTCACCGAAAGATTCTGGCAAAAAATCGTGGCAATGACGCCGAAAGAAAATGTGCAAAGATGAAAGATGCATTTTCAAAATTTTAAAGTACCTATCGCTTGGTGTATCAAAGACGAACAAAACTGAGGAATTTTCATCCGCTTTTCCATCGATAGGCCCTGCCCAAAGTGGAAAGCAACGAGAAACACCGAGACAGAGAGACGATCCGAGAAGCAGAAGGGGTAGGAAAAAAAGGAAAATAATTTTACACTTTCATAAAACGAACCGCCATCGCGCAAATGGCCACCAACACGGAGAACTCGGCCGGAATGGCAATCTCTGCGGAGGATCTGGTTTTTCTGGGCGCGTTTCCGTAGCTCCGGAGACGGAGCACCGGCGCAAACATCAGCGATATCAGCCAGCCCCGTTCTTTTTGTCGTTACGCCAAGATTCTTTCCCTCCTCCTCTCACTCTTCCTCTTTCCCCTGTCCTCTCTCTCTTTCTCTCACTCTCTCCGTCTCTCTTCCTTTCTCTCCCTCTTTCTCCCTCACCGCCACACCCTCTCGCCGGTTCTCGTTTTATATTAAAAATGAACTGTCGCTTCCACCGACGACACCGACGGGTATTTGACTGTACTACCGCTTTTATTTGATAAATCGCGGGACGACCTTCTCTTTCGGTCATCTGAATTTCTAATGCATTATTTTCCCCGGCCACCATCCAGCCCGGCTACGTCGAATCGCTCGCAAGGGTGAAGCACGAGAGAGATTCGCGACAGACAGGGATACCGGATGGCTCAACGGACCAACGGGGGATGACACGGGGAAGAGGAGCATCGTCTACCCCTCGTGAAGCAGACCGAAATCCAGACGAGAACCACCCTACGTACGATTTTCATATCGTGCTGCCGATCCACCGGCTGATGGGGGAAATTGCTCTTTAATTAACGCCCTAGGACGTCATTTCGTTGGAGACGTTGGAAAAGCGATGATCAATTGGTGCTGGAATTTTGTGGCGATGTTGGAAATTCGAGAGATTTTTCTTACAGACGGAGGGAGGATGCTGAAGAGAATATCCACTTGGAAATTTAGATGTGTCTTTGGCTCAGCGTCGAATACCTCGGATGAAGGAAGATTCGCATTCCTCATCGACTCTCCGACGCGTTCGGATACATTCCATTCTATTTCTAATTTTGCAAAAGCTCTCCAAGTACGAGCAAAGAATCTAAACTATCCGCACGAGAATTTACGAGTGCCTCGTTCGTCTGTCGCTTCAACGAACTTCAATCCTACGCTCCCGACTTCCCGCGAGAAAGTAGAGCAATTTTGAGCGACGCCTTGGCACGCTTCGCTTTGCGACCCACATTGGAAGCCCGCCAAGCCCGCAACATTGTCGACGATAATACCGTGGGGTCAGGGAATTCGTAAAAGTACCAATACCATGCCCGTGTTTCACCAAACCCCCTTGAAAAACCCGCCTTAACCCTTTCGCTACTACGGACGACTATAATCGCTCTCCATGAAGTACCATTCACAAACGACGGGCGACAATAGTCGCCCTATCTCCTTCACCCTCTGTACTCGGAGTTTCAGTGTTTTCCTCGCCGTTATTTCTTTCTACCGAACGAGACAGCTCGGCAATCCTAATAAACGTCATTTTGGAATGCACTTTCGATGCAACGGCTCGTTCACCGGAAGTGTCACGGCGGAAGAAATGTTCTCGCAGCGAAAGGGTTAAAAGGAAAAACTTTCACCGGCTAAGGTGAGCCTCTACGGATCTCACGAGTAATCCTAGCCGCTGAAGAGCCGGTGATCTTTTTGGACGAGGACCAAATTGGATAATCGCTATAGTTGGAACATAATACCTTCATTTGGGGCTCGAAAGCGAGTCGGAGTAATTGAGAAAGCCCGACTTGTCCCTCTCCCGCGGGATCAACCAAAACCTGTTGCCCGTGACGGGCCTCACAGCGCGATAAAAACTTTCCGACTCCGCAGCACCGGCAGAAGCCCGGCTTTTCTTCTGCGCCAACAGTTTAGCGCTTCATAATGCAAAGTCGCCAGTCATTCGGTGATCAAAGTCCTCCTCATCCTCCTCTTCCTCCCCGGCCTGCTCCTCCTCGCCTCTCTTCGCGGACCTCCTCGTAACCCTCTTTTGTACGATACTTGTACGTGTAGGAATATTTCCTCTCTTTCTCGCTCTCCCATGGAGCGGGCCAAGCTTTCAAAAGGCCATTCCGATGGCTCCTTTGATTCGCCAGCGAAGGTAACGCAGGGACATTGACACGGGGATACGCGAAACGCACGAGGCGATGGGTCCCCGTGGAGGAACGCGCGACAACTTCCTTTTTGCGGCGTTTAATCGGCGACAAAGGAGAGGATTTGGCTGGTAACGATACGCGGCCAGTGTTTCTCCTACGATTTGTCGGCCTTTTTGCCCGAATAACCGTGGAAATTGTATAGGAACTGTGTCGTTTCGTCGACGGCGACTTAACGTTGAATGGTACGCGCTATTTTTGCGTATGGAGGATTCGGATCGAGGAATCAGAGAATTTATTATCGTAGGGGAGGATATCTGAAAATATCGTAGCCACTTGCGGTCTGGAATTTTTCTAAATTGTCAGCTGAGTAAAATTACTTGTAATGACAATTTTTAATTATCAAGTATGTTATTTCAAGATGCGAAATCTGTCAGAGAGTACCTATCGATGACGCAAGATCGCAGAGACCTGACAATTAGAAATTTACTGAATAAGGAGCACAAAAGGAGGCCCCACGATTAACTAAACCCTGTAAGAATCGTCTGCTAAGTTGTCAACCTCGAGAGAGCATTAATCTCTTTAAAAGTTCGCGGGTTCCATGCAGATAAACGTCCGGCCGAGTCGAGAGGGTGGAAAAAAAGATCGGCTGCTACCGGCCGAGCGATTCTGGCTTTAAAATCAACTTAGCAACGATCGGGCGAACGCTTACAAGCAGCCTGGACTAAGCGCTTTACTTTTAAGGGACATTAGCTCGAACGAGCAACGGGAGAGAGCCCTTCTTGGCCGTCTTTTCTTTCGCGGTGACTAGGGTGGAAAGTAGCTGCCGTTCCTGCGCCACGGAAGAGGAAAGACGAAGAGGTCGAAGAACGTGACGAAGAGGAGGAAGTGCTGAAAAAGCGGGGGATGTCGTGGCAGAGACGAAAACGGAGAGGGACGGAGGAAATGAGGAAAAAGGGGTGTACTTAAAAATGGGAGGGAACGAGAGAGAAAGACAGACAAAAAGTAGAAAGCGAAAGAGAGGCAGAAAGATGGAGAGATAGAAAAATAGAAAGTGGGAGATCAATAGAAAGAGGGGGCAAGAAGAGGAACGGAAATAAAGACAGAGGAAAGAGGAGGAAAATTGAGGCAGAGAGAGATTCAGAAAGCGAGAGAGGCAGTCGGAGAAAGACAGATAGAAAGAGAGACGGAAAGGAAGATAGATGAAAAAGTAGAAAGAGGAAGAGACCAAAAACAGAAAGTGAGAGACCAATAGAAAGGGAGGGAGAAAGAGAAATAGAAAGAAAGACAGAAAATAGGAGAAAAATTGTGGCCGAAAAATATGCAGAGAGCGAGAGAGGCACGGAAAAACAGAGAGAGAGAGACGGAAAGAGAATCAGAAAGAGAGAGAAAGGAGAAAGAGGGTGAGAAAGAGAGAAGAGAGACCCAGGGGTAATTAGCCAGCGTTCGCGGCAGCGCCGCGTTGAAAGATTTCCAACTCCCCGGCTCGTTCTGTCGCGACAGCCAAATCCAGCCCGAGCCATTCTGTTTATAAAATGTCAGAGCGCCAATAAAAAGTCATGCGACATCAAACATCAGCCGGAGCAAGCCAACGAACCCAAGGGGAAGCGAGAAGGAGACCTCGCTAATTTCATTATCGAATCCTGCAATTACCTCTTCCCCCCCTCGTCCACCGAATCACCCTCGAATCCACGGCCTGAGTGGTTCACCGGGAAGCGTAACAACCCCCCGCGACCTTCCTCGACGGCTTTGCAAAAAGGTTACTCTCTTCAGGAAGGACGCGCTTTTCGGGGAGACATTTTCCTTTGAAGCAACGATCAAACTTTTCGCGGACGTTGAAAGATTGCCGGGAAAGACGGTCGACGCGATTTCATCACCTGACTTTAGATTTTGCAAATATTGGGAAGAGAATTTCGAAGAGGGAAGGAGAAATGAAATTAGCTTCGTTTTGTCTCTGCGGATTTCGTTTCGGTGAACGATGACGATAACCAGGGTGTAATTTTTGTCTTTGTAATTTTATTCTCTGCTATTTGATCGTTCGAGTTTAAATTTTGCGAAGTATCGCGAAATGAATGTTAAAGAAGGAGGGAGAAATGAAATTGGTTTCATTTTTTCTCCGTGGACTCCGTTTCGGTGGACGATGACGATAACGAGGGCGTAATTTTCGTCTTTCCAATTGTACTCTCTACGATTTCTGTCGATTGTACGATTTCCGGCGGATGAAAGGAATTATGATGAATTTCATGAAGAACGTAAACGGTATGTCGGCTTAAGGTTTGATTCGCTGGAGAATTTTCTCCTCTTATCGAGAGATCGGTGGAAAGCGCTGAGCAGTCGACTTTGCGCGCAAACTCCTCGCTTGAGCGCGCGTAAAGAATGAAAGAAACAAAAACTAGCACGATATGCCGTGGAGAAAATTTGTTTGTTGGTGAGAGAGTGCACTTAGAGTCTCATTTAACCATTCAAACAAACGCCTTGCCATTTGCGCTGTTCCATTGCAAAGCAGCGACAACTTCAAAAACCATCAGCAAATTTCCAAAAGCCTTCCCTCATCCTTTCTCGCATCCCTCGGTTAACCCCTTGCCTTATTTTGTAACTACAGCTGCAATAATTCAGCTTCAAATTACCAAAATAAAAATTGATCAGTAATTCTTAACATATCGTATAATTTACCATAATATTATTATTATAGAAATACTTTCATCGCGCTGCTTCTCATTAATATCTTCAATTTCAAAAGTTCTCCAAAACTTGAAAATTTCTTGTCCCATTTACCGCATCACGAGTGTCACTCTTTATCGTAGAGCAAGCAATTATTACCAAACTGCCCTAATTCAGGAAAAAATTCAAATTCAATCACCTCAATCGACGAAAAAAGAGCCCGATATTTACCTCTCCTCCACCTTTTTTCAATCGCCAGCAATTTGAATGGCGCAAGATTGGAAAAACCCTGAGAAAATGAGCTCGAGGGAAGAAAGAACAAACGCAGAACCGTAGGTGTTAGCGGTCGCAGAGTCTGCCGGATCGATTGTCAGGCTGGTAGTCGAAGCATGACTCGTGGATTCGTAGGTAGAGGTGCCTCCCGCGCGAAACTCCGTACGCGCTGGATGTGGCTGACCAGCCGGCCAACCGACGGACGGCTGACTGCCTTTCTGATTGATGATCGCTACTGGACTCTCTGCCGCCATGCATACCCTACACCAAAGCGTATCGTCCGTCGACCAACGTCCTTCATCCCACGAGTCCAGTCGAGTCCACTCCCAACCCTCTCCGACCTCCGCGAGTTCAAGCTTGGACGAAGGTTTCGTTCCCGGAATCGCGCCTCCAACCCCCATCCCTCTTTCGCCCTCTTCGCCTTCCTCTTCGTTGGTTCAACTACGATTCCATTCTTTGAGGTGGCCAACTATTAGGGGGGCTGGAAAGTAATGTCGTTTCTCCAGGTATTTTGCTCAAAAACCAATTGATTGCAAATTTGCACACTAAATGACAAAAGGTTGTTGATAACTAGGGTGATTACATCATTCAGTAAAAATACAAAGTTGTTACAAATGCATTTAGGTGAATTTAATGTCAAAGGAACGACATTACTTTCCGGTCCCTCTATTATTTGTGATGTTTATTATAGTTTTAACGGTAGATTGTTGATGAGCCGTTACTCTGGGATTTCTCTTTCGATTGCGCATTCAGTGGGTGAGTATGAAATTGTTGAAATAACAAGTGAACAATGGTTTGTGCTGTGCTGTGTAGGGTGGATAGAGGCTGATTGGATGACTTTGTGTTAGCTGATAGAAAAAATTGGTATCCGAGATTTGGAAATATAAATTTTTATTAGTAATTTGAAACTAGTACTAACTGCAGTTAAACGTTAGAAGTAGTAACATAAAGATGATTTTACGTTGTAGAGTTAATTAATTTGTTAAGTTAACAGTTTTTAGAAGATGTCGAGGAATTTGTAATTTTATCAGAGTACACCAGAATTGTTACTTTTTGTTTGAGGTCAAGGGGTTAACATGTAGTATTGGAGAAAGCGTTGTCTTGAGAAAGTAGAGGGGTAGGTTCATAGGGGGTTGTTCCTATGATTTTAAGAGTGGTTGAAAGCAACGGTTAACAAGCAGTCCATTATCGATTAATCGGAATGCTGCGATATCATCGGATGGATGTTAAAATAATGAATTGGAATAAGCAAGAGAAGACGAGACGCGATATCAAAGTGATGAAACGTGACTGGACAGAAATTGACCTTTCACCCTGCTGTTTTTTTCGGCTTATATAAATTACCGAATACCTGTATCGATCCGGTGTCATGCCATTAGTAAACGATTCGGTCCCTAATTTTTTAGCGGCTGATTTTCTTGACAGTCCTCTGCGAGTTTCGTAATCTCCTCGTTTAAACCCATTTAAGAAAATCGTTGCTACGTATAATCACATGGGTGACCCCGGAGGTGAAATAACACCTACTTTTTTTAAATATGGTATTTTTTTAGATTTATCTGCTATCGCCATTTTAGAGTGATAACTGACGCTCCAACTATTTCACCCCTACGCGCCATAAGACTAATTTCTATACTAGTAAGTTATAATTCTCCGTTAACATTAGAACTAACGACGTTACATCCATTATATTTCAATGTATTCAATAAGTACTTCGAAAAAGGAGGAATCAAGAGGAGAAAAATGTGATCGATTCGGTAATTTGTGTTTTATGAGATAGACGTAGAATGTCTGCTCCACCGGCCTTCTAAAAATTTGGAGAATTTTTCGAAAAAATTAGGAATCAGTCATTTTAACATAATAGTTGAAAAGTTAACTCTCACCATTGCTAACAGGTTAATTCCAAGACTTCTCTACTGCCATATATCTTCAAATTAATCCACAAACTAGAAACCCATCCGCAAATCAAACGCGAAGAAAGATCGAATTAAAACGGCCGAAATCGAGGAGATAGAGGGTGCTATTTAACTCCTAATCGAACAGAATACGCGTACGGATGACCTGGCACGACCCAGCCGAAGAAGAAGCAGTTACAAGCAAAGGGATCCACTTCCTCCCCGGAGTCACCACCACCATCATCCCCATCGGCGTCTCCACTCGACTCACCCCCTCGGTCCCTTCGCGTCGCCCACTTCCTTTCATTCCGGGCAATATTTCTTTTCGCGGGTCCCCTCTCGCAGTGTCCTTTATCTAACAAGGAGCAAATCATTTCCCTATTATTTGCTCGCTATCGCACTCTCGCTCCTCCAGACTTCCTCTTTCGCCGTTCGTTTTGACTCCTTCGAGTATTCCACCCCCTTGGCCACCTCGCTCACCAACCCCCTCTGTTCCAACGAACGCTCCCTTTCTCTCACGGTTATATTTTTTGGAGGTCGTCCAAAGTCTATCCATTGTGCCGATTTCGTGTTCATTCTCGAGAATCGCGAGTTACCGTTCCACGCTTCTTCCGCTCCTGCGAGCCTTTTTGTACGAATTGTTTCTCGGGTTAAGCGACTTCTGACTCGCGATGGTGGCTCATGAGTAATCGGAGGGAAATGGTGTTTCGGAATATGATAGAAGTTTCGAGTGTTGTTGCTGTGATGAAGATAAGGAGATTTGGGCGTATTTGAAAGTATCATGGGGGGAAATTTTTTTAATCGGGGCTATGGTGAGGGTTGTTTCTGGGATTAAGCTAGTTCTGACTCGCGATGGTGGCTCATGGTTAATTGAAGGGATGTTTTAGGAATATGATAGAAGTTCGAGTGTTGTTGCTGTGATGAAGATAAGGCGATTTGAAAGTATCATAGGAGGAAATTGTTTTAATAGGGTGTATGGTGAGGATTGTTTCTGGGATTAAGCGAGCTGTGAGTCGCGATGGTGATTCAAGGGTAATTGGAATTTGTTGGAAAGAAAAGGTGTTTCTGTTTCTGGGAATATGGTAGAGGGTTGAATACTGCTGCTATGGTGAAAATAAATAAGATTAAGTAAATTTGAAAGTATCATGGGGGAAAAGTGTTTTGGGGGTGATATGGTGGCTATTGGAGGCGAGGATAGACGTAGAAACTTGGAATCCCAATCGGTGGGTTTGTGTTCGAAGAAAAAGGAAATAAGTTAAGTTGAATTGTAGGGTACCACGTTTGGTCCTCGAATAATAGAATCTTAAAGAAAAAAAATCCCCATACATCATCCAGCGAATCCCGCATCCCGTAGGATGACTCGGAAATAGTTTATCCAAGATCAAGGAAGCGCTGTTTGCCTTTTTCAGGACTCCCCCAAGTATTCGTAGCCTCTCTAGTTATCGTCGTTGTTTCTTCTCGCCTTATTGTTTCTCCTGGAGACCGTCCAAATTCTATGCTTTGTGCTTCCTTCGTGCGTACTTATCTCCCGAGAACGAATTATTATGTTCTTGTTTTTCTTCCCAGCCGTTAAGGAACCCATGGTTTCGTTCGTTTCGTTTTACACGGACTTCTTCCCCAACGGTATCGTCGAACTTCAAAAATGTCACAGTTACCGCAAAAACGGTTTCTCTCGAAAGAACAACGGGGAAAGAAGTGTAGAGAAAAAGAAGAAAAAGAATTCTCAAACATCCTACCGTTTCATTGAAGAAAGTAATCTAAAAATTAACCACCCAGAGAGCGTCCACTTCTTAGCAATTTATTATTCGACGTCCTCCACCTTCGTAGCTCGCCATGGGATTAAGGGGAGTAATTTAATCGTAATTAAGTGTCTACACGTTCGCTTCTAAGTACATAAAGTTTACACGAGCGCGCAGATCTCACCGTGGCGGTGGAGTCGGACTAAAGGGGTGGCCAGTGGTCGGTTTAAACAATTATCACGAGGGTTACAGCTTGCACGAGTTGACAGGGGTGATAAGTTATAGCGCGTGGGGTTGCTGAGGAAATGCTGCCTGGTCAAGAACTCTCTCTCTTCGACTCGGACCGCCGTGGCTCGCCGCTATAATCCTTGTGTCATTTTTAACTATCGAAGAACTTGGAAAAATTCCACTCCGAACTTTTCACATTTCAAAAAAACACTTTTCTTTCCATCAATGGCAAACTTTCGGCAGAAACTACTGAAATGCTACCAAACGACCGGAAATTCTGAAAAGTGCACCTCCTAATTAAGTTCATTGCCACGGTACAACCCTTCAAACCCACCTAAAACTTTAAGTCCCAGCCAAGATAATCGTAACAATTAAAACAAAAATAAATAAGGCATCTCAATAATCCCAGAATTCTTCCTCCATCGTTAGCAACTTCTCACCGACCATTCCTACAAAATTTCCTAAGCAAAAACGCATTTACGTTACACTTTTATTCATACTCGATCCAACCCCGTCCAGAACCCCTCGTCTAACTGTTTACCCCCTCGATGTCGTCGAGGAGTATTACATAAGAATCGCGCGGAAAGGAGAGCTCGTAAATCTGCTCGCTCTAGAGGAGACCTCGGCATCGAGAGCAAGCGAGAACGACTGCTGGCTGTGAGGGTGAAAGAAAAAGGGACGGAGAGAGAGAGAGAAAGAGAGAAACATGGGGCGAGACACAGGGCGAGTGTCCTTTATAGCATTGTTAACAACTAATGTATGCGTCCCGGTCCCTCGAAACCCTCCCACATTTAACATTCTTTAACATTATTATACACATGGCGCCCGTCTGAGTACTCTGCGCACGTTAGCCGAGAAACGCGCCTCTCTTCTTGCGGCGAAGCGGAGCCTGCCGCCCAACCACCACCAAAAACGACCCTTCGCGCCCTCCGGGGAAGATTTTTGTCAGTTTTATTTAACTGCAAACCTCGGAACCCTTTTCCCATCTCCCTTTCTCTCCGGATCCACCGCAGACTCTTTCTCTGCCCCTTTTCTTTTTCTTTCCTTTCTTTTTCTCTCTGCTTCCTCCGCCTTCGGTCCGCTTCTGTCCTTCTCTCACGAGAGTCCTTCGCATACGAGGCGCCTTCTTCCATCGCTGCTCGAGAATCCGAGCACGTTTTAAGACTTACGATCGGAGCCGTAATTTCGACCAACAACTGCCGCTTACTACTTTCTGATACGACTTAAGAGCGAACCGAGGGGAGGAGCCGGTGTAATATATTTTTTTTAAATAATCTTGCGAGACTCGCGTATCACACTTGTGCCGAGAGGTGGTTGGAAGCTTTGGGGAATGGTGCTTGAGAATTTTTGTTGAATTTCACGTTGAATTCGGTGTTTGACCTTCAAATTGTCGTTATATGGCAACATTCTGGCTACAGGATTATTCGATAAACGATCCGTGCTTCTGAGCGAATCTCTTCACCAGCATGTTTGGGACAGTCGAGTAATTGTTGATTGAGCAATTACTCAAGTGGCTTCAAAATTACAGAAATTACGATGCAGTAACACTAAAACTACCCAGCAATTTTTTTCTAAAAATTTCCAAATTGGAAGGGGAGCCGTACAATAAATATTTCACGTCTATCTCATAAAACTAATATCGTTTTCCAAGTTATTTAGTGTATTGTTACGCATGGAACACCCGGTAGAACTAATGTAACCGAGTTACGGGATGCATCAATTGTTATAACTATTAGAAAGGAGATTCCACGGTCAAAATATTCAGTATAATAGATACAAAAACGGTAGTTCCAGTGTCAAATAATAATTTAGAAAAATTCTGCCAGAACTGATAGGAAATTAGACCCAAGCAATCTTGAATCCGCAGCCTCTAACTCCATATCCACCATAGGTTTTCTAAACTAAACCTTACTAATTTATCGCAGCTACGGTATCTGCAGACTGTCACTCAAACCCAGAGAAACCGATTATATTCCTCTGTAAAATCAACGACAATCCCGTGTACTTTTCTTTGCATCCCGCGTTCTCCCGGCGAACCGGAATAATCGGAAGGACTTCCGTCGATTTATTGCACCGAGCACCGTAATTCAGCGTAACGCGATTAATGAACCATACCTCGGACCTTGTTTTGCTCGATGCATAAACCGCATTTAGACGGGGTTTCGGCGAATCGGAAATTCGAAGAAGGAATCGACGGAAGGGGAGAAAAATCTGTGGAAGAACCTGGAAGAATGTAATGTCGGAGGAAAGGATGATGAAGAAGTCAAGATGGCTGCGCCCTGGGAATGCAAATAAAGTACAGGACTCGGACGAAGAAACGACGAGGAAGGAAAAATAGTGGCAAACGACGAATTGTTGACTGTAATGGAATACAGCGGACATAAAAAGATACAGAATGAATAATCGAGAAGGATAAAAAGAGATCTTTGTACCATAGAACCTAGAAATTAAGCTTACAGATAATTTACCTTCCAGAGGAAGATTACGACTCTGTTATATTTTTCTTAGAAAATTCAAACGACTTTGGACTATACTCTTACTTAGACGTCCATTTAAACTTAGAACTAATCGATTACCAGGCAAAGATAGCTTACACGGAGCGACACGTCGATTGACTAACCGGAAAAAATTACGACACGGCAATCCACATTTCCTGGCAATCTTAAGAAAAAATAGCGTGCACCATACGCCTCCATGTTTCTATTAAAATCACCACAGCCGTTCTACGAACAACCTTTCCGCGAGAATGAAGAAATTCTATGGTTAACTTTCATCGTTAATATCCTCCGGTGTTCAAAGTTTCGTGGGACTGTCGTAAACCATTGCAAAACCGTCGTCTCTATCGGTCTGGAAATATCGAGACGAGTTTCGACAGTTAGCACGCGACCTTGTCTTTGGAGGTTTAACCTCCGGCTGGTTAACTCCGTAAGAGGCCGTAAAATGAAATTAATGATTAGGACGTACTCGTGTAAGCGGTAGCAAAATAAAGCGATTTGCGCCGACGTCTACCTATTCGCCTTCCTCCTTTTCTCTTGGTTTCTCTCTCTCTCTCTCTCTCCCTCTCCTTTTTTCTCCTTCTATCGTGAGTCTGGCCAGCTGACAGACGCCTAATTACACCGATATCGATCCCTCGCGATAGTAAGTCCTCTACGGCGTTTCACTTTCTCGACGGCGATTCGTGAGAATTTTCTGGGAAGAAGGTTTTCCGCGAGCGTAATTTCGTCGAATACTTATCGCTGAGAGAAAGAGATAGGTAGATGGACAGATAAGTAAAGAGGAAGAGAGAGAAAGAGAGGATGGAACAAGCCGGAAATATGTTTCTACGATGATTGCGCGGTGGAAGACAGCGTGAGAGATGATTCGAAAATTAGCAGCAATTTGGAGAAGCTTTTACGTGTGATCTATACACTGTTCAAAAATAGATGCTTCAGGATTGATAAAATTCAAATTTAAGTTTAAATTTAAGAGTTTAAAAAAAATTATTGAAGGCTACCGTATAACAATTTTTAGTCCCTGTAATCAGTCTGCTCTATTGCACCCTCGTTATTTCCACCCCCTTATGCAATTAATCATGCAAGCGTGGTCGAATTTTGAACACTCTAAGAATCCAGAAAAATGATTACTCATAAAAGTATCAAAAGAAAATCCTCAAAGGTATCGAAACGTTCTGGAGAACTGTAAGAACGGAAGGAAAACGGAACGTTGGCGAGAGGGAGAAGGGAGACGAAGGGTCGCGGATCTTATTTTCCGTCGCGACAGTTTACACCCAGTGGTGTGGGTTAAACCGTGGAGGATTTAAAATTTGTATAGATTAAAATAAACTTTTTATCCGGCCACGAGTTTTCGATCCCAAAGGTGGAGGGAGGACGAACTCGCTTCCAGACAAGAAGAAACTTGGGGGGTTAGCCGAGAGAACGAACCGAGAATGTAACGAGAAGAAACTGTGCGGCTTGTTTACATGGATTCTATGAACAAGAAAATTGTCCAAAGACAATTGAAAGAATGATTGTGCCTTTGGACAGTTCTTTTTTATGAAAAGCGACGTGTTTTGAGCATGGGGCTATTCTTATTTTTATAGCGTACCGTAAGGCACGAAAAATATGAATAATTCGATTTTTAAGAAGACAGATTTTTAAAATCTATAGTCTCCTAATATTTTTTAATTTAAATTGTATGTAATTCACATCGTAGAATTTTACAATTATGATTTTTTCTTATCACATCTACTATAAATAACTTTATTTTCATACATTGGGCCTATAGCTCCATTAGTCTGTGTTTAAAGGAAGAAAACTGAAAAGAGACTGATACTTCATTAACAATTCAGTTCCTACCGACACCACTTTTTCAGAAATACCCGTTTACAGCGAGACACTCGCGAAACACTTAAATTCCACGGTGCACCTCGTTACAAGCCATTTGCAACTTCATCCTTCACATCCCAACCCGAAAATCGACAACAGAAAACTCTATCAATTTCTCCGGTGGCAGGTGGCATTACCTATGTAAGTATTCGCGCAACGAGTTATTCTTAAACAATGCGCCACCTCATGAATATTAATCACTACCGACGCGCCTTACTTAAATGCAGTTGCAATTTTGCCGATCTTATCGGCGAATGAAAAATAGCAGCGTGACGATAACGTTTCAATAAATTATGAAAAAACACCGCTACCTGTAATATTTTCAGTTTCCAGGATAATCTACCGCCTCCTCCATTTTTCTTTTTTTCCTTCCTCTTCGTCCTCTTCCTCGACAAGCCAATCTTAATAAGTATCACCGCACAGCCGTTCCCAACGAAATTGTTGGGCCCTTTGTATTTTGATTATCGTCGGATTATTTTAATCACATTAGCGTTCGAGGATCGAGGTACACCGGGGCTGCCTGTTACGAAAAGGAGCTCTCACAAAATCAATCTCGCGTCTAATGGGAAGATGGCGCTCTTCATCCCCCCGGAGACCACTCCCGTTTTGCGTACCGGCCACCCTTCGTCTCGAGTATCGTTTCTCCACCCTTCGCGGGCTTCTTTCTCGATACACCGATACATCCGAGCTCCTGAGAGAAGGGAAATGCTAAATCAACCGAAATACGCTCGTGGTGAACGTTGACGAAGAGGTGTGCATACTTGTAACGTTTCTGCGCGACGTTGAGAAGAGGATACCGTGAACTTTTTCTATCTGAGGAGAATTTCAAAATGAATTCTATGGAGGGGGGTATTTAATACGATAAGTAAATATACGTGCAGAATTAAATACATTGAGATTTTTCGTAGTGAAAGATTGAGGTTGAGGTGAAAAATGTGGGTGAATGTGCATCGTGCGGAGTTGGAGGTTTAGGTCATGCGGAACTAGAAGTTTGGATCTTGGAGAACTCGAAGCTTAGATCGTAGGCAACTGGAAGCTTAGATCCTAGGAAATTGAGATCCTAGGCAATTGAAAGCTTAGGTCTTAGGCAACCGGAAGCTTAGATCCTAGGAAACTTGAAGCATACACTCTAGAAAAATCCCACAAAGCACAGTATAAAAAAGAAATTTCTTCAAGCAGAAAAAGTAGCTGTCCAAAAAAGTCTGGCTTCTCTCCTAGCCTCAAAACTCCATAAAAATCCAAGCCGTCTCTCCTAATTCCCGCGACTGATCGTACCCGGCATAAAAGACGGTTTAATTGCCATCCGTCGAGACACGCGAGTAACGTTCGAGGCCGGAATTTCGAGGAAGGATTTATCGTAAAACATTCGCGTCGCTAGCCTGAAGGATAATAATCGTACTATAATAATCCGAGCGTTTATAATACACGAACCTGCGACGCCGCGAGGTGAGCCGCATTGACGTACGACTAATTACTTTCATTCGTCAGGATTTTTAATGTCACTCGATAACGAGATAGGAGCACCGAGGATACTTAACGGCAGCACCAGCGGCACCGACGAGATACCAGCGAGGAACCGCGCCGCTGGACTGCCAGGAATCTTCCTCTGCCTCCTCGTAATTCCGACGATTTATACCAGCCGTCCTCCTGGCAGTATCTAATTACACGTACGTGGCATTATAATCGCGCTTGTTAACGCACACCGTACAACGCCGCGATACCGCGGGACAACGAGATTAATTCTATGATTCTAAAGATTTTCTTTGCGTTTGCTCTTCCAGTCTTTTGTATTTTTTCGCCTGGGACCTACAGTTTTAGGTGGGTTCCGAACCACCGAGACTATAATATACATATCACGTAGGAAATATATTTCAAATTCCCAGAGGTGACGGGAGAGGATTTCAAGACGGACCCACTGATCGTGAGTCCGAAACTTTACCTCCTTGCCCACCATAGTCCCAAGATTGGGATTTCTTTCTTTCATCTGCATTTTTTTGGCTTTAATTGCTATTCTGATTTCGTCTTGGACCTACAGTTTTAGGTGGGTTCCGAACCACCGAGACTATAATATACATGTCACATAGAAAATATATTTAAAATTACCCAGAGGTGACGGGGGAGGATTTGTACTTGGACCCACTGATTTTGAGTCGTTGCCTCGTTGCCCTCCATAGTCTCAGGGATTTTCTTTGCGTTTGTGTCTGGGTTTGGGGATGAATTGATGGTGTGGGAATTATGATGGAGAAACATAGTTTTTGGTTTTGTCGAGGATGTGATATAGCTCGCAGTTTTTTTTGTGGAGGCTATAAGGACTTTCGAGCTTATTTACAGAGTTTAAGTCCGGAGTTATGATAGTCTGGTCCTCGGACTTTTATGTATGCGACAAATTAGACGAATTACTCGGGAATTAATAAGAAATTGAAACATAAGATAAGGTATCTTCAAATTATCCATAGAAGAGGAAGAAAAGCAGGGAGCTAAGATAGAAACGAACCTGTACATCTTACCATTGACGGAGAAGTAAATGCCAGACTAAAGCGACTTAACCTTTCGCGCAGAAGAATGTTTGAAGCAATTGGCAATCAAAGCGCGGAAGATTAATGTAAATTCCACAACGATTAAAACACTAACTTCACTCGATAAATCTTCCTCTCGAAAATGTTCAAACTACCAAAAATCTCTTACATTCTGCAACATAGACTTCCAGATTCACAAAAACTACCATCATTTTCAATAATCTATCCAAGAACTCTGAAACAATCGACATTCTCAATCTTAAATTATCCAAACAATTCCCTTTGCACGATCGATCAAAAAAAATTTCACCCACAGTAACGTCATATTCTAAACGACTCCAAATCTTCCTGTCAATCCTGAGGAGCAAAGATCGTCGTAAATTTCCCCAACCTGCAATTATACATCGCACTTTCGCAGAAACAGGAGCCGCGGTACGTAATTTCGCGAAGGGCGTCGGAGGAATCGCAAACCGCAGGCCGTAACACCGGTCGTCCCGGCGTTGTTACGCGGTTTCGTCGGTTGTTCGCGTGATTCTCTGAATCTTCGTGCATAAGGTAAGCCAGCCTGGCACGCAGAGATTTGTTATCGTGACGCTGTATATAGAATCGAAAAATGGATTCGCGTTGTAACCCGTAATTTCCATTCTCCCGGCTATGAATCAAAATCGCAATATTTAGATCCGCTCTAGCCAGCCGCCCACATTTTTCCCGATTACAACGTCCCGCGGCCGGATCTAAGATTTTTCAGCGATAAATCTTTCACCTGTAATTAACCTTCCTTCTCTCGCTCTCTCTCCGTCTCCCTTTCCCTTCTCGCGACTCCGTTCTTTCGCGGATTTAAATAAAATTGCAATTTAACGCCGACGTTGCCAGAGCGAGTTTCATTTGCCGGTGAAATCCAACGGGGAATTTTCTCGCTCGACTCTGACGTCGAGATTCCTGCAATTGACGTGCAATTTTCTCCGAGTTTCTCCGATTTTTACTGTCCGATCTTTCGTGTTTAACGGTGCTCGAAGCGGTCGACTTTTTGGGAACGTCGAGACTCGCTTGACTCGAGGGATAATTGCGGAGATCGTTCGGGAATTTAAACATTCCTCTTTCAACAAGACGCATTACCGTACTTATCCGACCTAACGATATAAATACCCGCTAATCGCAGGTTCTCGATAATAACTTTCTTCCATGCATCTTTAAAAAACATTTTCCAAACCTATTTCAATCCACGTCTGCAGAAAACGAAGATATTCCACGACACTCGTCGATTACTCCCCAACAATAATGTAGAAATTAAACAGGAAAAATCAAGAATGTATTTTAATTAACAACGAACGGAATATTAATATGACACAGGCAAAACAACACAAATATGTTGGAATAAGAGCAACACGCATCCTAGCGCGCAAAGGTTTGAGAAACTACAAAAACGCGTTAGGGTTACTTAAACGTGCTAGTCATTCTCTCTTAAGACACAATACTGCAAAGATCTGCTAATTATACATTACACTGTGAAAGTTAAACTAAAGATAAACTGGCTACTCTTATTTAAATAACCTTTTCCTACATAATATAATAAATAACGACACGAAAACAACTCAACTACTAATCTCTCTCGCACAGTTCTCTCTCGGATCTCACAGAAGTCTCTCTCAAATCTCAATTCGGATATATTTATAACATTCACACGGCATACTCGCTCAACACTCGCACTCTCGTCATCAGCTGTTTGCCATAGTGATTGCCCACCGATAGCTCCGGGGTCATCGGCCTTTAACGACAAACGAAGATCCTGTTCCCGGAAGCTCCTCGCTGGTTTTGCACATTCACAACAAACAACTGATGGACTACATTCAGAAAATCCATTCATACCACGATAATTACCACCAAATCCACCGACATCAACAAATACCAATTAACCAAGAAAAATGCAAACATCCTTCCTCAGCCTCAGGATTACATTAAAATATCCAATCCCATGATCGCAGATCCACCTCTGCATCCGTTCGAGCTCCCGAGGCCTCTCTTCCCCATTCAAACGATCCTGAACAGAGAAAACATCGGGACGTTGTTAGTAATTTATATACCCCTCGGAGCTCCGAAAGAACTTCTACATCGTAGGGGAAGCCGAGATGGAGAGAATCCGAGCGAAGCAAGCGCATAAACGAAGGAGGAGGACGGTACTCGAAGGCACAGGAAGGTAGCTCGAAGGTAGAGAGCCTCGGTGTTCTCGAGGATGAACGAAGAAACGCACGGTCGAAGGTGGTCGCTCCACCCCGATGATTGCAGGTTGCACCGGCACGCCTTCGAGGGTACCTGGCCAAGCTGGTGTGCGCGCGGGCGCACACACGTCCTTCAGTGGCTCTCCTCTTTCTTTCTCTTCCATTCTCTTCCTTTCCATGTCTCTTCCTCTCGCCTTCTTTCCTCCATTCTCCTCTCTCCACCACCTTCGTTCTTTCCTCCTCGCAAGAGAGAGCACTGCATCCAATTTTCTTGCGCGAAGGGCCTCTCCTCGGCCACCATAATCACAGATCGGCGAGGTGCAGCGGTGCACCGTTGCACACGGTGCCAACATGGCCGCCGACGCAGCTGCAGAGCGCTTCCAGTTAACGTCTCTCTGCCTTTCCCTCGACCTTGCGAACCCTCTTATGCCACGCTAGAATCCACCGACTTCTTTTTTTTTTCCTCCTTCTACGCTCCTCTCCACGGAATCACCTTCGTTCTGGATTTTTCGTCACTCTCGTCTCTTTTTCGTTTCTATCTCGTTCTACCACGTTCAACCCCCTTCCTTCTTCACCCTCCTGCCCTATCATCCCGTGGCTTCTACCTTTTCTACTCGCTACTTACATCCTTCCCTCGTATTCGCCGTCGTTATAGCCAAACGACTGCATAAGAAGAAGTTATGTTAATGCCGGGACTCTCTCCGTGAACGGGGGACGAAGACGAGATGCGTGCACGCGGCAAGTGCACAATTTTCAGCCAACAGACGTGGGAGGTACAGCCGGGTAATAACACGGTGCAAGCATCGCCGTTTTTTGCATAAAATCGATGCTAGATTACGGGTACGAGACCTTACACACGACCTGCAACGGAGAACCGTGCCCTGGAGAACCGTGGAGATCGTGGAGATTCAAAGTGAGGCCCTGTCTCGAGCGTAAATCATTGCCTCGTAAGAAATATCATCCGTGGGTTTTGCTTCCACGCCATTGATTCCATGGGGAGAAGGCAACGCTTATTTTTACCGATTCACGATGAGCATTCGACCGCGTGCGGTGGAATTCTCGCGATTTTAATCCTTTGCGGTTCAACGTTGGATGGTAATCGACGTTTTTGTGGGAATTGCGGACTTGTGAAATTAATTTCGACTTTGGTATTTGATAATCGTATACCTGGAACCTTGGGAGGGCGTTTTTATGGGTTTTCGCGTGCTGAAGGTCATCGAGGGACATTTTGTTAGCTAATGGCGGTATATGATGCTTGGAATTATAGATGAAAATTTTTTTGGTGGTTTTAAATTATAGCGGGGTTTGTAACAGAGACAGCGACTAACCGGAGCTCTAGTATCGAAGTTATTTGAATATTTTGGCTATCACTGCTTCTACAGCTTCTACCCTGATAATAACGTAACGTTAAATTGAAAAAAATACCCTACAAAATTAGTCTCCCTTCTGGAAAAAAGCTCGCGTGCCGAAGAGACTATCGAATCGCAATATCGAACAGGCAATCGACTTTCATCGATGGCTCATGGGCCATAAAGGCGGGTAGTCGAGCGAAACAATTTCGATTGGCGCGAAAACTGGAACAGAAGGGTGAGAAATATTCTGCGGTCGCTCTTCTTGTTTTGCCAGCCATTAATTGATTGTATCGTACAAGTACGTTGAATACGAGCCTTTACAATCACCCAAAGCACCGAAAAGCAGTCGGCCATTCCTGCTTCCCCTTTGTTTCTCTTCCTCACTGCTTCTCTTCATCGTTCTACTCTTCCTCCTCTTTCCCTCTCAAACTTTGCCTCTCCTTTCGTTTCACTCCAACTCCATCCCTCTTTCGTTTCTCTCTCAACTTCTTCCCTCTTTCTTCGTCCTCTTCGCCGTGCACTTAGTTTCGTCCGCTTCCCTTCAATTTTCAGCCTACGCCTTGGCATAAATCCGTAATGAGGCGAGGTTTACGGCGATTCTTCGAGTCCCTCGACCTCTTCCTTTCTCCTGCTGCTTCTTCCGGCGATTTATCCGCCACAAATTACCCGATCGTCCGCGAGCCACGTACCACGTTATTGCACGATGAATAATTTTTCGATCGTTATCACAAAGGGAACGTACTTTCGTCCTTGGAATTAATAATTCGCGGTACATTACGAAAGGGATACTACCTCGCGTGTTGACTGTAACTTTATCTATTCTGGCACTTTTTGGAAAACGTTAGCGAGAAATTTTCCCCAGGATGCAAATCCAAGTTAACCTTTCGCCCTATTATTCCATCAGCGACCGCGTCTGAAATAATTCAGCGTTAAAATGCAGAAAATTAAAATTTACCAGTAGTTATTGTAATTTAAAACACTGGTCCCACCAATTCCCTCGACCCGACAGTATTTAAAAAATCTATAGATTTTTTATCACATCTTCCATGACACTCGTCATTCAAAGGAAACAATTTCAAATAAATTCCTACTCATAAAACAAAATTGCACTTATCATCCCCATTTAATCTCTCTCAAACCTCCTCCGAATTCTCACCCCCGAATGTCCTACCACCATCGACCTCTCCCGTCTCCGCCGTAAAACCCCCGCAGAGAATTCTAACACCATAGACAATACCCCGAGACTTCCCCAGCCGATTAAGAGGCCCGAAAAGTGGCTGAAACGATCGAGAAATCATCGATTACCCCAAAGAGTCCCGACCTAACTTTTCTCTACCTGTTCCACCGGCCATCCGCAACACGAAAGACGGAACCGGCAGCCTCCTCGTTTCTCTCCAACTTCTCGTCACTCATTTTTCATACGTTTACATCGAAGAAGCGGCTCTCGATGCCCCTGAACGACGGCGAGGAGAAAAGAAAGGGGGTCGAAGGGTGAAACGTCAGGGTTGAAGGCCGACGGAACGAGAAGGAAGTCCTTCTCTCCCGTTCGGCCGGTTTCTTTCCGTCCTTTGTTCTTACCCGCGAGTTTTCTTCCTTCGGTCGAAAGAAGACTACGCCCGACGGGGGGAGGAAACAAAAGACAAATTACAGAGACGGCCATCATGTGACCCTTCCCACCTGTCTATGGGGAACTGGTCCGAAACGAGGAGAGACGGAAACCGAGGGCCAACGATCGAAAACTATACTAAACGATACTCTCGCGTATCGTTTAGTAGGATAATCCTAGCTCCGTTGCGAATTTTTTCCGCGTCGAGGCTTGCTTTCTGCGATAATCGAGATCGCGTGATGGCGGAACAGGTGGATCGTTGAGACGCGAAGGAGCGTAGGGAGAGCATGATGGAATTTTGGGAGCTACGTTTTTAGGGGTGAGAAGAATTCTTGCCGGGTTGAGGAGGAATCTGGCTGGAGTCTGAGAGTAGATTCACGACTGGAGTAGAATATTTGGTAGTAAATTTTGTAGGCGTTATTCTGACATCGCCATCCTCGAGGTGAGACTTGTCTGCGCAATCCTACGATACGTGTTTCATTCATGATTTTCATTTGAGAACTGTCTCTTGACGTTTACAACTTGCACCGTCTGACTCTATCACTGTGCAAAATTAAAAATAATGTTTTCTACAAAAGTTCCATAGTTTTAAGGAAGCCAGAGTGTCACGATAACATACTATCTTTATTAAGAACAACAATAATATCCTAATGCTTCGTGAAAGAGTAAAACACCTGCATCCTTCGCTCCCAATCTCCAGAAACAGTCCCTCTCATCAGCGATCATTGATTCAGCGCCAAAGGATTCGCTTCAAGCGCCAAATCATCTACGTAAGAAGAAAAAGAGCAGCTCGATTCGTTGCACCGTCGTCTCGCAACGATTCTCGTTTCCCGCGGATAGATACTTCGACGTCACATAGAAACGCGCCCTGCATCCACGAAGGAGAACGTGCGAAGCGACGGCCGACGGCATCGCCACGGACACCGACTTTTAGCGCCTCGATGACTGACGAACCGACGGGATCTAACAAGACGACTGTTATTTTAATAATACACCGTGGCCTCCACTCTTTTTTTTCCCTCCTCCTTCGTCTTTTTTCTCTCTTCTCTTTTTTACCCCCTCAGCCCAAGCTATTTTCATCGTGCAGACCGCGAAAGTCGTCGAAGCGTCGCGACACCTTGGACAATTAACACTCGAGGCAACGAACCACATAAACGCCGATAAATCGTACTCGCAAACGAATGAGATTTACCGACTCTGACTGCTCTTTCGACGATTACATCCCACGGTGTATCGGTTTGGACGACTTCCAGAATTTACGCAAACGAGAATGGTAACTTTGGGTTTCAGTGTCCGTGGTTAATTATGAGACTTGAGCTGTGAGAGTTCTTGGGTCAATTGGAAATGACGTTCTTGAATTTTCAAAGTTTCAGTGAGGATCTTTGCGAAAATGCAGAAGAATGGCGAGTGGAGGGATTACGCTTGTGTCTGTTTGTTTAGAAGGATACTGTGAAGCAGGATTGCGATGATTTTCTCATTGTAAGGAGTATATGTTGCGTTTTGGTTCACAAGATAGAGAGATTTCTTTTATTGTTTATGTAAAAGGTGGTATTGATTTGATTCACCGTTCAGATTGGAACATTTCACTAGGGAATAGACACTCGAATGTTTAACCGTTGAATGTCACCGGTATTTTGCTAGTTTCTTTGTTTCTATTGAAGTGAAACTTTTTCTATTAAAATCACACATTTACAAAGCAGAATATTTACAGACACAAAGAGATGTATAGATAGCAGGAATTTACCTTTTTGAGACCATCGTGTAAATATTCACTGCATTAACAAATTCGTTAAAGGTAACAATAGTTATATATTGGGCAGTACTTTACTTTTTTAATAGCGGAAGTTAAATATTGAATATAGTAGCGAATTCGTCAATTCTATTTGGCATTCAACGTGTTAAAGAATTTTGCAGACCCAGTGTTGAGACGGCGATAATTTTTAAGTAATTTTTGCTTGCTCTTTAATGAAATATTAAAGCACTTATTCTTCTTGCAACCTACAATTTGCTAGAATTTTTTTTTTCAAAAGCTACGCTCTCATTTTACAATAATCCATCGACGTTACACGACCTCGGTCGAACTAAAAAAAAGTGCTATAATAAAGGTCTAGAGATCGAGAAAAGCCCAACCAATTCCAATAAACCCAGCCACACCTCGCCTTCAATCACCGCGTCAAAACGTTCCGAATCCATCGAAAACTATGTCGAAACTCGTGACAGTGCCACGACATCCGAACGATTTATCTCAACCTGCCACTTTTAACCACCACCCAACCCGCTCGATCTTAACTTCCAAGAATCGACGACCGACAATTCCCCGTCTTCGAAATTCGCATTTCTCTCGAGCGGAATCTAACTCTCCTCGAATTGCCGACGTTTCGTTGCGTCCTCGTGGCCGGAGATAGGATTCGAGTTCGCGCGATTCCTCGCAAAAACGAGGATGTTCCCGCGTTACCCGCGAGACAGAAGAGCCAAAAGGAGTTTCGGGAGCGTGTCACGGTATTCGGAAATACGAATTCTATTTTCGGTTTCACTCGTTTCCCTCGCACTTCCACGAATTTACTCGTCTCGTCTCGCTCGCACGAGATCCCGTCACTCCGCGCTCTCCATTCTGACTTCTCGACTCGACTGTTCGTCATCTTCTGCCTCTGCCATGATCGTAGTCGTCGCTCGAGAAGAATGGAAACCTCACGGATCAGAGGCGAGCGATATTTTTGTACACCGGTGAAAGAACCGCCGGTTACGAAGCAATTCCTGTCACTGATTCCGATTGGCAGGGAATAGTTACATGGCATTGCGGCCTTCTGATCGAACGAGGTTGATGTCTTATCCGATAAGGGGACGGAAGTGACTGTCTTTTTTTTTTATTGATTTGAAAAAGATTCTTCCGTGGAAATGAACATTATTTGGAGTGGTTTTGAATTGTTGGAATGTTGAAATCATCGAGGAATTTCTGTCAGGGTTTTAAATTGGCAGGGAGTAGTTGCACGATGTTGCAGACTGCTGACAAAACAACGTGGGTTTCTCAGCGGAAGGGAGACGGAAGTGAGTGATTATCTTTTTATTAATTGGAAAAGATTCTTCGGAGGAGACGAGGATTTTTGGGGTTACTCTGAGTTTTTGAGATGCTAAAGTTGTCGATCAGTTTGTATCAGAGTTTAGAATTGGCAAAAAATAGTAACATAATATTGCCTGCTGGTTAAGAGACACTGATGTCTTACGCGATGGAGAACGGAAGTGATCGTCGATTTTCGTATATTAAACTAAAAAACATTCTTCTTGAACGTCAGCCTCACTTTCTAAACGCCCCGCACAAATGTAAAAAAGGTAGATCCAGAGTTACAAATTCCGTGCAACGATAAGTACTGAAATACCAAAATACCCGCATTACGGGAACAAGCAGAGCTAACACGGGGGTAGTTTATAGATTTTCCAGCGCTTAAGCTTTCCTCGCTGCGAAACGAGACTCCGGGAAATGAGCCCTCGCGAAGGGACGACAGAGTACACCGGTAGCAGAGATACGACCAATAGGCGTGGAATATCGTCTGATTGACAGGTCCGTCCAGCCAATCGCGAGACCGAAATGCTGATGAGGCCCACGTCAATCACGCGATACCTCCATCACCCCTTCGGCCCTCCAGCTACCCTTATCCTCTGGAAAGCCCACGTGCGGGATTTGCCGGGGTTACCGGCACGCCACCCTCTCCCTTTTCCCCTTTCACCCTCTATCTACCGCTCTGTCTCTTTCCCTCTGTCTTGTCCTTTCTATTTACCTCTCTCTTCCTCTTTTCCTTTTCACTCTTTCCCTCTTCCTTTCTCTCTATCTTTTACCTCTCTCTTTTTCCATCTCTCTCTCACCTTTCTCCATATTTGTTCTTCCCCATTTCCCCTCTCTGCCCTCCTATCCTCTACAACATTCGCAAAGATGATCCAGTCTGATAATTGGCATTGTACTCTTTTCTTTCCTCCCGCTTTTTGCCGACTTCCTGTCGAAGAAACGCTCGGAATAAACGACCATCTTACGTGAAATATTTATTGGATTCCCGCGAACGATAATGTCGCTGGGTTCGCTCGAAACTCGTTTCAGAATTCTCTCCCATGTAAATTGAGATAGCGATCATACGAGGGCTAATGGAACGAGAGGAAGAGAGAACTATACCAGGGGGAGAGCAGAGGGTGGTATAATCGATTCCAGGAGGATCCACCGTGTAATAAAGAATTCGAGGGTGCCGATGTCAGTGAACTTCCATGACACGTACTTTCACGATTCGAGTAGCGTGTCTCGCGATTATTACTTGTCTAATTGCAACGACGCCGAAGACAAATGATTCTAGGCTTTCCCGGACATCGTCGCCGTTACGTTTACCCGCGTGGTTTCCGGGTGCGAAACGCCTCGAAACGTCGAAATGTTTTGCCATAATTGCGCCTGACTTCGTCGACCTGAGTAGAGTCGATATTAATGTTACTTATAAGATACAGTTTAAGGTGAGACACTGAGATACAGAGATGCAGAAACAATGGGACATGGTGCTCGGTATTAAATTCTACCGATTGAATATCAGCAAGTTGGAATATTTTGGGTTGCAGCGATGTATCGATAGGGTATCGATAGGCTAGCTAGGACGTTCCGATTCTACGTTGACACTGGGGTGAAATGTACCTGGATGTATCGCGTCATTGATACGGTTAGAATTTGTTTACAACTCTCCAAAGTACGTTGTTACCGTGAAGATAAAACACAGTGACTTGCAGTGTTAGGATGAGACACTGTCAGCGACTACTTTAACACTTTGAACGCCACGATATTTTGCTAGTTTCATCGTTTCTCCTGAAGTGAAAGTTTTTATTAAAATCACATCTTTACAATGCAGAAATTTTAAAGACACAAATAGATATATAGTCTGCAGGACTTTAACTTTTGAACGTCAATATTTAAATTCCTAATGTATTAGGAAATCCAGAAATATTACAATTTAAAAGTCATATGAAATTTCGTTGAATTCAATAGCGCCGGTCACCGGTGACCCCCATGGCATTCAACGTGTTAATCGCAAACAGGATAAATACGATACAGAGAGGAATGACAGCGGCTGATCTATTCCAGGTACACCGCAATCTGCAAAGATGATAAGAAACTAACACTTCCCCAGTCGATTGAAATTTGTAGGATAATTTTCGAAATATGAAAGTCAGGTGTACGACCCTGATATCAGACGCGAATGTAAATTCGGGCGAGAGTATCGATCGTTAGATTCCAACGAGCAATCTCGAGGCGATAGCATCGACTATGTCGATGTCACTCACGCGATGCTTTCATCTTATTCCCCGCGTTTCTCTCCGTCCGCTTTTACTCTATGAAAACTCTCCACGTGCGGACTTAGCCGATCTCGAAGCCTAGCTGCACCCCCGTATCTCTCTCCCATCCCTCTCGTATCGGTTTCCTCTTCGCCCTCTCCGTCAAACCTTCGCCCTTCGCCTTCCTCTACTTCTCCCTTGCTCCTCTCTTACCATCTTTCTCTTTTTTATCCTCCTCGCCTGCCTCTTTTTTCGTCTTTCGTCAAATCGCGTTCGTTCGCTCGCTCGCGTTAAGCTCACCCTCTCCTCGTTCCTCCGCTTTAACCCCTGACGACTCATCCTACCGTCGAACCACCCCTTCGGCCACCCTTGGATCTACTCGCACGCCATGGGGTAGTTTAGCATCTCGGCCCTCCAAAACGAAGCCCTGTCTCTCTTTTTCCTCTCTTTTCTATCTCTGCCTCTCTCTCTCTCTCTCTCCCGTTTCGCAACCCTCCAACAGCACCGCGTCACGCCGTACAGCACTTTTTTTTCTGCTTCCGATACGACGACGACGTTGAAGGACGAACGACAAGAGCACCTCGGCGAAAATATCGGATTAACGTTGAAAGAAAACCGCAAGGAATCCAACTTTCTCCAATCTCCATCGTCAGATCGGAAACATAATTTCCACTCGGGTCTTGCACCGTGTACAATTAAGTTTTTAAAAATTCCCGCCAACTCGAGCACGGCACTCGGACCATGATCGACTTTGATTGAAATATTGCACGCTCGGACGAGCGGTAAATCTTGTAATTACTATAAGCGACTATTAATGATTGTTTACGTCGCTCCGATGAAAATGACCCTCTTACGTCCTCTCTTATCGTTCTTACTTTCTACTCCGAAGTCCGGATCCCCGGAGCATACCCTTCAACGTCCTTCCTCCGGCTCCGCAGCGCCCTTCTTCCGTCGGTTGCTGCACTTGCCTCGTTATCTCCGAACAAGTTTCTTACCAGATAATAATTAGGAGATGTTTCGCATCGACACGGAATACCGGCGGCTGGGAACTTGGCCAAAAGTTTCCAAGGAGCCTAGTAACTCGCCGGAACAACATCGAAAGGACCCCCCGTCGACGCAGGGGGGCCATTCGCTCGTGTATTGTTAAGGGTGTCGAGGCGTCCCTTCGCCTCCCTCTTCGCTCAGTCGCTTAAATGATCATCAATTAAGAAGCCGTTTACGGCGATCGAGCAAAAACTGTGCTTTGACTTTAATTCGCGAAGGATCGAGGAAAGCGAGACACGGTTGGAACGAGGGGGATAGATACTTTTGATCGTTGGATTGAACGGGGATTGGAATTAAAAGTATGAAATATTTGTAGTTGGGTTGACGTTGAAAGAGTATTTCAAAGACTAAGATGCACGAGGAGAGGGAAGTGATGGTATTTACAACGGGAAGGTAATTGGTAACATAATCGCATTTGTCTTTCGCAGAGAATGGTCTCCCGAGAAGACTTCGAACCGCCTACACGAACACGCAGCTCCTGGAGTTGGAGAAGGAGTTCCATTTCAACAAATACCTTTGTCGACCGCGGAGAATAGAGATCGCTGCGTCTCTGGATCTCACGGAAAGGCAGGTGAGAATAACGATGATATCGCGTATCCCCGGTCTCTGGCAGGTAATTACTATTTTTCAATCCTCCTCCTCGCCGCGCACTTAAATTCTATCTACCGAACGAAAAGAGAGGAAACGAAACGTGCGAAACGCACGCGAATAGAGCGCGACAGAGGTCGGTAGGTTGCGTGCAAGGGTGACTAAAAAAATCAAACGCTCGCGCCCTTAGGTAAAAGTCTGGTTCCAAAATCGAAGGATGAAACACAAGAGGCAGACTCTCAGCAAGGAGGACGGCGACGAGAAGGATGGATCGACGTCCGACGGCCTCGAGAAGTCGAAGGGAGAGAAGATGCTGGCCATCGACAGCGACGAGAAGAAGAGCTGTCACAACTGTGATATTTCTGGAGTGAGCGACGTCGGCAGCACCCTCTCCGGCGACGTTACAGAGCTAGGCTCTTCCGGTCGCAGAAGTACCAGCAGCACAAACAACAACACTCCCACCGCCACTAATAATAACAGCAATCCGCCCGGATTCAACACAAACAGCAACGGAGCCAGCAGCGTCGGGAGTACCAACAGCGTTTCCAGCTCCTTCGAGAAGATGATCGCCGACGACGACTCGAGATCGCAAGACGGTAGCGAGGTTACATCCCCGAGTGTTCCTGGCAAAAAACTATCGAGCGAGATACGAGTGAAAGTGGAGAGTGGTCATAAAAGCCCGAATCCATCGAAACAACAGATATCGGTCAGCAAGAAATCTCCGTCCGCCAGCACCAAGGACATGTGCTCCGTCAACAGTAACGGCGTTCTCCTCGCCATGCCGGATTCTACGGTCGGTACCCCGGTTCTCCAGAATTCCACGAGAAGCCTCACCCCATCCTCGACCCCAGGAACCCCCGTATCGGTTCAACTTCAGCAGGGCAGCCCCCTGGGAATTCAGGCGAGTCACGCGGCCTACATGCAGAGACCGAGAAGCTCGCCATCCTCGACCACCTCCGTCCCGGGGCCTATGCTTCACGGATCCGCCAACCCTGGAACCATGTCTCCCCACGCGGCCAGGAGCATGTCGGGAAATCAGCAAACGCACTTCCAGCAACAAACCGTCTATCAATCCACCTCGGCGATCGACTACAGAAACGGAGTTCCGGCCGGCGGCGGAAGGCAGACCGTTCCGACAGCCGCCCAGCAATCGCAGTCTCAAAACACCTATTGCTCCAGAGAGGCGTATCAGCAATCGAGAATTTCCTATCCGGGAGAGGTTCATCCTCTGTACGCGAGACAAAACCAAGCGATCGGATCCACTCGAGTTTCTCATCACGTCAGATCCACCGGATCTACCTCGCGAACAATGTACAACGCCGGTATGCAATTCCACCAGCAACAGAACCAGTACGGAAATACCGGCGAGTACAACGGCTACCCTCAAACGGGCCCACCCTATCACGCGTCCTATCACCGGGGCATGCAGACCGGCAACGCGTACACCGGTCAGGCAGCTTACTCCGGTCAACACGAGCAAACTACCGAGAGCTACATGACTCCCGGAAACTACGGTTATCCAGCAAGCGGGAGTTACCACGCTACCGGAGAAAACCTCACTTCCCACGGACACACGGCAGTTTCCGGTCAAACGGGGCAGCACTATTACAACGACATCCAGCATCAACCGCAGCAGCAGCAACAACACCAGCAACAACATCCGGACGGTTACGTCGCGCATCAACCCTCCATGCATCCTACTTCCGGTGACTATAGAACGACCACCAAGTGTCATCCGAGCGCGTACTACGAGCAGACGAATCAATTGCACGTTCATCAAGGCGGAGAAGCTTCCAGCATTCCCAACAGCTACGTCTCCTCGCCGGATCCATTCCCGGCACCAGGAATGACAACCACGGCCACTGCCATCGCAGCTGCTACCGCGGCCGTTATCACTCCACCTGGCAGCGCAGGACAGGCCGAGGGAAACGGCGACTCTTATGGAAATTATGGTAATTTCTACGGGGAGCCCGTACACGCGACCGCACCCCCACCGCAATCGGCTGCGGACAATAGCAACAGCTCGTCGGATTTCAACTTCCTTACCAATCTCGCCAACGACTTCGCACCGGAGTATTATCAGCTCAGCTGAGTTCACGAGACGGAGAATACGTGTCAGCTGGATTGGAACGACGAGCAGTGTCTGCTGAACGCGCTTTATTGACGTTGGTCCGAGGGAGTTCGCAAGGTCGGAGGGCGTGACGTGTAAAACTGTGTATATGTGATGTGTATATAGAGACGATTCGCGAGGTGGGAATGATTGCAAGAGATTTTGCGGGGTGATAAGGTGAGGGGGAGAAAGGTACGATTGGTCCTGATGGAGTTTGTCGTTGGGATTGGCTCTTGGTTGTTCAGTTTTCCGAGGTTATAGAAATGTCTGGTCGTCGATTCGCACAGAAACAGAGGTTGCGGAGGTGCATTCGGAAATGACGTTTTTTAGAGAATTATTTCTGATGTTGCTGAGCTTTGAGAATAGAGGATTGAGATATTTAAAAGATAGAGAATTATTGCAGGGCGAGTTTTTCGTCCCTCGATAGAAATACCTTTTTCTGAAGAGCTAATGAGTCGACCTTCGATACTTTAAGTGTCGCATCTACGTTGAAAAAACCTTCGAAAAATAAAAAATCCAACCCTTAAGTTGTACAAGATTGCGAAAATTATTCCTAAATTGCAAAAATCAGCATTGCCAATCTTGTTGCCAAATAAAAAAGCCACGGATTCCAGCGACGAATCTCGCATTAGCTCAAAGGCACTCCTCTCTCCTGGCAAAAATTTCGCGAAAGTTCGATGCCGAGAATCGCGAGGAGAATGCGAAAATCTCGCGCGATTCGATCCGGAGCACTTCTGCAAGAATCTTTCCACGGCGAATAAGCGAAGGACGATTCGAGAGCATCGATGTTTCGCAATTGCGCAATTAACGCACCGCGAGCCGTAAAATCGCTAATAGACCGTGCTGATTCGAATCGTTCGAATTGCGTGTGCTTCGATCCCAGAGCGAGGCCCGACGTCGATGAATTCGCGATTGCGAATCGTTGTTGCACTCGCGAATTCTCTTTGCCTTCGCGAATCGTCAATCCGTTCGCGATTTTCGATTCCATCGAGTTCGACCGGCGAAATTCGATTTTAGGCGAATACCAAGTGTAAATAATTTTAGATGTTAAATTTGCGAACGCAGAAAACGATCCGATTCAACCGAGGTGCAAGTGCAATCTTCGAGTGGCGATTTCCATCGTCACTTTGATTATCCGAGAAACGAACGAGGTAAAACTAACTGTAAGAATTCCATATGAACGATAGAGAAACTGAAACATTGCGAAAAATGATGTCAATGATCGGGAGATCTTCGACGTTCTCGGGATCGTTCGTTTCTCGTGAAACCGGACGATAGATGTGTCGTTATTCATCTCAATGAAATTGCGGATTTTTCGAGCGTGGAGATTGCAAAATCGCGAGCAATAATCGACGGTGAGAATGCGTGTAAATAAAGGACGTGTATGGAAAAGAGAGGAGAGAAAGATAATTTAACGAAGACGAGGTTGTAAGAAAGAAGTGAAATCCACATCTACACATAGTCATCGTTTTAGATCAGCGAGTATACAATTTTCGCGACGAGGCGGATAGGTACGATGATTTTAGTATTAATTAAATGACAGGAGATAGTCGTTTAAAGCGCCTAAATTGTAAAGATCATGATGAATATAGTTGCAAGCCGATTAACTCGTGGCCAGGATCGATAGAAAGGAGAAATTGCACGTGTAAAAAGAGTACCTTTCGCAAAAGGGACGTCCGTCGTGAAGAAACGAGCAAACCTTCATCGAGCGATAACTTTTTCTTAATTACATCGCGAATATTTTCAAACTATCACCAACATCTGCAACACTTAATATTTCTACTCTCCTTTCAACTGTTTCTCTACACCTTTCTATTATTCAATCGTCGTAAAAATGTGTCGGAAGAAGAAAGAAAAATTTTGCAATCTTATTACATAGAATTTCAACGAATAATTCATCAAATTGAATTTCATCATTTCGTACAAAAAAAAATCCAGAGGTTTTCGCCGTTTCTTCGCAACGGAAGCTCTCTCGTAATTTCTACTAGGTCTACTTTAAGCGAACCAAATAAAAAAAATGAAAGAAATCATCGTCTCGCAATAGGTAACACGAGGTAAGCATAGCTAGCGACGTAACCGTTAATTGTCGCCTCGTAAAGCGAGAGATATTTAATACGCCGTGTCTTGTTTGTATAAAGCATCTAACTAGGGGCCGTCGTTGTTTACCGAGAGGATTCTTTGTACATAGGAGCGCTTTACGATAATCATACATTGTTTAATTCGATTCTGAATGTAAAATTCGTCGCCGTGACGATAAGCAACGATCGACGTTCACGGCGGGGGAAGAACAACGATAAAACACCTGTACATTCGCGTTCACACGACACACAAACACACAAACACGTGCACACACGTGTCAGAAATACAGGTCTTAACAAATTCAAATGGTCTTTCTTTCAATGCCTCTTTCCTCGATGATCTTTCGCTTTGTGTCTTTTTTGACTTCGTCTGCTAGGGTCATTTCGACTTCAATTCCTGTTTCGACTTCAGCAGCTATGGTTATTTTGACTTCAACAACTAGCTGCTGTCTTTTCGCACAGACCCTGCTGTTTTAGGTAACTACCGAACCACCGAGACAATGATATACTCTATTAATTTGAAATTGATTTAATCTATTAATTAATAATTTACGAAAAATTCCCAAAGCCGACGGAGAATTACAATTTAAACACACCGGTTTCAAGTCCGAGTCTATACTTCCTTACCCACCACAGCTCTATTAACACTAAAAGTACCAAAGCGGTAAAATTCTCAATTTTTTCTAAATATTTCCCAAACTGATGGAAGAAACTTGCATTTAATATTCCACTTCTATCTTATAAAACCTAAACCATTTAATTTATTTTCCTTTCCTCCTCTTGATTTCTCCTTTTCCAAAGTACTTATACAGTAATTTATATATGAGTCGCTCAGAAGCCAATGCGGTTAAGTCCATTTTTTGGATATTTTCCGATTTTATCAATTTTAATAGAATGAACTTCGTTCTATTAAAATTGATAAAAATCGGAAAATATAAAAAAAATGGATTTAACCGCATTGGCTTCTGATCGACTAATAACAGATGCAACGATAATAGTTTTCGTGTTAACTCCTCATTTCGCCTAGGACCCACTGTTTTAGGTAACTTTCGAACCAAGGAGACCATAATATACAACATATCATAGAGGAGACTGGAAACTTGCAGGAAGAAGGAAGAAGAGGGTGTAGAAATTCTTAAGGGGTGGAAAAATGATCCTGACCATGGTCGACATAGAGACGAGGAAGAGTCCCAAACGTTGTACGTATGTACTCGGATCGGCTCGTTTCCTGTGTGCTACGTGTCGGCGAAGGAAGAGACGATGATGGATGACCCAAAATATCAGAGCAATCGAACTGAAATATTATTTTTAGCGCGGGCCTTATACCCACGTCCGATCCATATTTTACGAGACACGATATACGATTCATTTATCATCGCATTAAAATTTATTTACACCGACAAATTACACTTTATCCCGGAGATTCTCGTCTTTGAAGAAAGTTCGAGGAATCTGTAGTTTCACGACGGACGAGGATCTTGGAGATTTAGACACGAGAGAAATATTATAAGGGTTGCTTGGAGAGATTTCCATCTTTGCGATAGTATTATTATGAATTTTCTTTTTTATTGAGATTCGTACTTTCTTGATTTTAATTACTATGATCACTTCACTTAAAATCCACTGTTTTAGCTAGCTTCAGAGTCACCGGCGCCAAGATGTACATATAAAATGGTTCACACGCCAGATCGATTAACTCCACTTTTAAATATTTGTATTATTTAAGTGTCATAGTACTTGATTGAATCATAACTTTTTATGTTTATAATAAATTTCCCTTATAATAACGATTGACACAATTAAAAGACGAAATTTGTTTGGCCATCGAATAATAAATAATTTATTTCCAAGAAAATCTCATTAACACCAAGACTATTCCACCTTATTCATTTTCAGAGTGCCGCCTACCGTCAGTAGCCTTCTGTTGACACAAACTGAAAAACGCCGTAGGATTTGGGCAACCTTTCTCCATATTTAAATTTTGAAGGGAATTCGAAAAAAAGAGTGTACACTGTTTCATCACATTCCTCCACTTTACGTTACTATAGAGTTAATCGATTCGCAAATAAACGGTTCATATATCACACAAAACAAGCATCATTCCAACCAAGTCCCATTGTTTTCCAGCCGACCTCTAACCCCTTGCCGTACAATAACGAGTGACACTCGTCATGCTGCAAATTGAATAGGAAATTTGCAAGTTTTGCAAAGCCTATGAAATTGAAAATATCAGCGAGACGCTACACGATAAAATTATTTTTAAACTATTAACCCTTTGCCCTATAACAACGAGTAACACTCGCGATGCGGTTGCTGGAACAAGAAAATTTCAAGCTTTTGAAAAATGATCAAATTGAAAATATCAGTGGGACACGACACGATAATATTATTCCTGCGTTACTAATATTGCTTTACATTCTAAGATATATCAGGATTCACTGACATTTTTATTTTAATAATTTAAATGATAATTATTGCAGAGGCAGTAACAAAAGAAATCGTAGGGCAAGGGGTTAACATTACATCAAATTATACGATATATCAAGAATCACCGACCAATTCTCATTTTACCAATTTAATTCTCAATTATCGCAGAGGCAGTCGTAAAAGAAATCGTACGGCAAGGGTTTAACCCCATACCCACCACATCCAAAGCGTTCAAAGTAAAAATGAAACTAAGTCTCCAGAAACATCGATCTCCCATCATCGAATTCTAATTCTCCCATAAAACAGATCAACCTTCCAACCGGTCTTTCCTCGCATGGAAAACACCCTCGGCCTGTTTTCGCGGGAAATCAGAACGAGGGAAGAAGAAAGGCGGCCTCGCGCGAGCGCAAAATCGAGAGAGTCCCGTATGTGCGCTCGTAGGACCGGACGAACGGCCGTGTCAGTGAAGAGACTGACAATGATGGATGACCATGCGTGATGCGTGTGAGTCAAGCGGCCATACGATGCGCCGGCCTGCTCCGAGAGCTCATATGTGGCCTCCCTCTGTCCGAAACCGAGTCCCGACCCGAACTGTTGCTATCGTTGCATCTGTGCAGAACACACCCCACCGAAAACGCAACCCCCCGATCGGGGCGAGGTCCTCGGCTTTCGTGTTCCATCTTTCTCTCTCTCCATCGCTTTCTCTCGCTCTCCGACTGTAGATATTTTTTTTTCCGCCCTATTTTTCTCTCTTTCTATTTCTCTCCCTGTTTCTCCCAGTCGCGGCTAATTTCTCGGCGCTATTAACTTTTTCTGCGATGGAAACGTCAGCCTTCCGGGGGAGCAGGAAGACGAAGAGGAAGAGGGGAAGGGCGAGGAGGCAGTGGGGGAAAAAAAGTTTGGAAAAAGTGGGAGAATTTTTCGTGCAATTCTTACGTGGATGTATGGAGGTTTTTTGGTGTTTTCGTGGTTTAAAGGTTGGTTTGGATAAATTGGAATTTCGTGGGCGATGATGGTGGTAAATGAATTTGATTAATTTCATTCATTAATTGCGCTTTGGTGTAAGTTGCTGGAGAGGGAATTGAGAGACGTCAGATTTCGACGTTGATGGAGGAAGAAAAAGTTGATTGGAATGGACAGCTAGCTTGAGACGTTGCGAACACTTTTTTGAGTCGTGCCATTGATAATTATTTTTTTTCTTTTAATGCGTGTTGTTCCTCCAGTGAGGAAGTATTGAATTCACTTTAGGAAGAAAAGTTAAAAGAATTCTAGCAGTACAGGAACCTGCTTCAAATATTTCGCAATGAAAGATAGAAGAAGTTGAAAAATTAACCAGGTCCGCTCCAGATCCCAAACAATTTGGATTACTAATTAATTCCTGCCATAATTAACACACTTCCTCGAGCTAGGAAGTATTCAATTCACCTTAGGAAGAAAAATATAAAGTTCTAACAATAAACGAATCTGCGCCAACTATTTAACTATACAAGGGTGATAGGAGGGGATGAAAATTTAACCAGACCCGCTCCAGGTCCCCAGGAATTTAAATCACTAATTACTTTCTCCAAAAATAAACATACTTCGCTTAAAAAAATTCGCACTCTTCACAAGCTCAAATATAAAAGACAAAAGAAATTGCACAAAGATGCTAATAACGGAGAAACCCACTTGCCGATCCCTCAGCCGATAATTTACGATAGAGTCATATTTTTATCCGTCGAGATAGAGGAAGGAGGGGATGTAGGGGGTATCAGGACCAGATCGGGTCGCCGAGGGTGGACCATGGAGTCCGCAAAGTCAAGGGTTACTAGCCTCGAGTCCTGGCAATGTTTGGCCTCCCCCATTCGAGCGTCGCGACCATAAATCTTACGATCGTCAAGGGACGACTCATTCACGCCACTTTGCTTTCCGAGCGATGTCCGACAAGCGGGAAACTCTCGAATTCCCGCGACTTTCGTCTTGATCAACGTACTCCCTCCGACTGAAAGCTAGCTAAATGGGTCAGGCTTCGATGTTGTTTCAAAAGCGTGCTCGTATATCTTTTCTTTGAGGATGAAAACGAAGTGGTGTGGTCTCTGGATTTTTTGGAAATTACGTTGACTTTGGAAGTTTTCTCTACGGTAAGTAGATTGCGGTTAGTATTTTAGCTATTTTTAAGACTTTGCATGCTGAAGATTTTGTGGATTTTCGTCATTTTAGAGGAGAAGACCTGAGCTGTTTGTTTTAAGAAAGTGAATTGGAATGTTTGGGATATATAAGCACCGAGTTATTCATTCTTTTCTGTTGGAATTGAAATTGAAGTAAACTGGATTGAATGAGTTTATTGTATTAAGAAATTTGTGGTTAAAATCGTTATTTTTTTTGGTGTAATGTTTGGCTGAGGATTCGCAGACTTCCTTCGTCTTAACCACTTGCCGTACAATAACGAGTGACACTCGTGACGCGATAAATGGAATTGGAAATTTTGAAGTTTTCCAAAATCTATCTATATTCCGTTAAGTTCTACGTTATATCAGAAATCAGAGATGGATTGTTATTTCAGCAAATAATTCTGAGTTATTGCGCATTCAGTGACAAAAGAAATCAGACGGAAAGGGATTAATAAAGAACACCTTAAATGCCACCCTTTATACTATAAATTTGAAATGACATTAAGATTTTTCGAAATTAAAAAAAAATGCCCTTCGGTTAAAAAAATAGAGAATTTACCCACTTTTCGATAACAATCGCCCTTTACAAGCTGAAAACAATCCCTCTCTCGTGATAAATAAATTCCGCACCCCTCAAAACTTCTGCCTGAAGAATTAACGAACGATCTTCGTTCCTCAAAAAACCATCTCGAGCGAAGAAAGGAAGCGGCAAAACTAAAAAAAATGAGAATCCCTAGAAAAAGTCCAAACGATCTCCCACGAAAGGTAAAATACAGGTCGAGAGAAAACGCACGTCTTCCAGGTTTAGCGCAGCCGTTAAGTAATTCTATTCCGTTTTCGATGGAACTGGCAAAAACGTAAATAACGGGAGACTCATTTCAGAGGTGAAATCCCATCGGGCAAGCGGGCAATGATGAAACGGTCAGAAATTCACGTAACGTAGAAAGTTCAACTATAAAAGATCGTAACGCGGGATGCGCAAAAACTCGGGCGACTCGGAGGAGCAACGAAATTCCATTTCGCAATCGAAACACATCGAATCGACGACAAAGAGAGGACGAGAAAGAAACTGGCTTCGAGGACGAGGCAATCTACGATCGACTGTTTGCATCGCATTCGTTATAATCGCGTAAAAATCCACGCTGCTCGAGGAGATTGGAATCTTCTAGCGTGCGAGTCGCCGTCGAGTTTTGCCACGAAGAAAAATCGCGTGGCGTTTCTTTCTTTTTTTTTTTACAACGAGGAGGTTCTACTGAGAAACTTACAACGTCCGTTCAATTTAAGAGGGCTTTGAGTTAATTAAAATCGTATTCGAACATCCACGGTAGTCGAGATGATTGGAATCTCTGCAGCGTGGCGTGTAAGCTTTCATTTTGCTTTTCCTTGACAGAGAAATTGCTAGAAAATTCTCGTTATCGGGTGGACTTGCGGGGTAAATGTTAATATATTGCCACATTCTGACATTAAATTCTACACAACAAAAACTTATAATGATGCAATCTTCTATTAGGTCTACAGGAAAGTTCAGACAGTTTTAGAATTAAAAGAAAATTCGATCTAAAGGACACCGTTCCGACACAAAATTTATTACGTTTTTTAAAACTTACCAACTTATATGATAAACTGTGAAACCTAAAGTTCAGTCGCTAATAACCCCCTAATGTGGTTGATACGACTTTAAATAAATAAAGAAAAAAAAATAAAATTCTACATCTTCAATTCACTTACTAATATGTATATCAGTATAAATGTACAATTTCCTTCTAACTAAAAACCGAACAAAATTTTCCAGCACACCTAATACATCGAGTATTCATCAAATATTATAAAGATGTTAAATCGACGCAGTCAATTACCAATTGCAAATAATAACCCAAAGCCCTCTCACATCTGTGTAAAATCGCCAAACAATTCTCAACAATCAACACAAACCAGTTTCAAAGAATCGCGCACAAACCGGACGTTCAGGAAGACAAATTCAAAAGGCGTTCGCAATTTCGAAAGTCCACAATAAAAAGAACGGAAAAAAGGCAAAAAAAACACAAAATTACGTGACTCCCCGGCAGTATCGTCGCAAGGATGAAATCGGATGTTCGTTCTGTCCGAGGGAAGAGGCAGCAGGGTATATCGATCAAAAGAACTCGTGGATTCGAGGGCACCGAGAAAGAGAGAAGTAGCGAGAACGGTTCCGGTTTGCTCGCTGCCCCGTGAACACGAGAGAAATGTCGTTAACGCTTAAATGTTAATAAATGTAGAGAGAGAAAGAGGGAAGGAGGAAGAGGGAGAGGGAGGGAGAATAGAGGATCCCACGTAGCGGACAGGTAGAGGCTCACCTGAGAGGCCGAGCGTAGTAAGAAGGCAAGGAGGCAAGAAGGCGCTGCCAGCCAGGCGGCTGCCTTTTGAGCCTCGGTTTGTCATGGTTCGCATGATAGATGAAGGAAGCGGGAGCCTTCTTCCACTCCACGGTATATATACGGTGTTAACTTTTAACTCTGGAGACACCTTGCGACCGGCTCGTTCGTTAATTTCTTCGGGTTACCGCAAATAGAATCTTACACGCCACGCGCTCCCGTCGACCGCGAGAATGGGAAATCGTGTCGACGTTTATTCTCGCGGTTCGCCGCCGGTTGTTGATCTCCGGCGAGTACGCTCGCGATTGGAGTTTCGTGGCGATGAATTGAACGGTGGTTTGGAATGTTTGTTTTGTTTGGCTGTTTAACACTGAGCGTACCGTGCGCGATGAAATGACTGGTACAATGAAAGGGAAATAGGTAAGTTTTTGTATTAACTGTTTGAGGCACGGTGGGGTTAAAAGTGTCTCACCTTTTGGAAGCATGGCGGGATATTATTGTCCCACCTCGAAAATTTATATTATTTTGTAACTCTGTTAATAAAAATAAACCAATAGTGTTCAATTAAAAAGAAAAAAAATGTCTGTGCAGCATGAGTCATTTTATTTTCTGAATTCCCATGCCTCAAAGAGTTAACCAGCTAAATGCGTTCGACACGTCGATTCAAATCTACTGCGTTATTCTTTTTAACAGTAAATTTTAAATTTCTTATCGAATAAAAATATAATCTTTCCACGTTTTGTTTTCCTTTTATCGTAAAATTTATAATGGATTTTTAAATAAATTCCGCAGTTAACTGGTCAATAATGAACGGCTTCTTTCTGCGTTGTTTCGTCTGTTAAAATTTTCTCCATTTCTCTCAGAAAAATATAATTAATTTGTAACCGACCAAACGACTGGCTACGGGGAGAATAGCTGGACGAGCAGTGTCGGTATGATATTTTTAATTTCCTAGTCTTTGGAAAACTTCTAAACTTCCTATTGCATTTACCGCGTCACGAGTGTCACCCGCTATAGGTCAAGGGGTTAAAAATGTTTTTCCTACAGTCGAAACATCTAATCTCGCCCATTCTCCAACTGTTTCTCTGCTAAATCGCTAAACTATCTGAAAAAACAGCAACCTAAAATGCCCAAAATACAATCACACCTCTACGATCCCCGTGCAACGAACAAGCAACCCCTCCCAAACAACGCAAAGTTCCGGGGCAAGTTCCCAGTCGACCAAAAAGCGACCAGTTATCCCTTCGATTTGCCACGTTCCATAAATCTTTATAGGACACCATGAGGCCTCTCCTCGTAGCTCGAGGGCAGCCCGAGGAAGATAGATCCGAAAATCGAATGGTAAGCGTGCAAAACCACGGTTCGCCTTTCTTCGTTCAACTCGTAAGATCCGTCCTCCTTCGACTTCCTACACGTTTGCACGTATATATACGTGTAGTACACGCACGAGGGGAAGGTCAGCGTGTATTTACGTGCATCGAGGATCGTTATAATGATTAGTTGCCCCGTGTCACGGCAGAATTCGAATATTAGCCGGAGCTAGAATCTCCGGGGCTGGACACTCCCAGATACGCGCTTTATTAATTGTTCTGCATCTGCTTTTACCGATAGTTCTCCGCTTCTCGATAAAAGAAGTTGCCGGAATTATTTGCGAGGACTATTATTACGTCGACGAACAATTCTACGAATGATCGTCTGTCGGCGATGAGATCGACGCGATGCCGAGGAAGATGAAGAACGAAGTTGTTATGAAGACGATGGCTTTTTTGGGGAATTCGAAGGCCAGGTTAATTATTTACCGGTAATGTTCTGCGATGGAAAACAGCAGAAGGGAAGGAAAGAGGAGTCGCGCGATTCCGACGGCACATTGCGTACGATGTGGTTCTTTTAGGGTCATTTGCGAAATGTAAAAATTTCGCGGTTCTCGAAATTAGCTAATTGGGTGTATTCTCAAATTCTTACACTCGGTTGTAAATTTGTTTTTAAATTATAAATATGGAAATGGATGTTTCTTTTCGGATTTATTTCTCTTTGGGGAGCGATAGCTGTGATTTTAGTTAAATCTCGCGATAAAAATCATTAGATAGTGCTAATTAATTAACTGACGACAAAACTAGAATTGCTAACGATTTTTTTTAAATTCTACAGCTATTGTTTAAATCTTTGAAGGCACTACACTATCTAAACTTATTGAGGTCCATCGTAACTATGTTCCTTCTTCTCCTAAATGCTCTCATTTACCACAATTAGTAACTTTGTCTAAATATTGGAACATGCGAGAATTTATTTACTTTGCTAATCAACATATAAATCTGACAGTGGTAGCAAACAAAACACTATCTCTAATCGTTGACATTCATCCTAACTGCGTTTCTTCTTCCTTTAAAAACTTTCCCTTGCCAGCAACGTTGATTCTCCTACTTACAAGGTTTTCTAAATCTCTGAACAAAATTCGACGATCTATCCATTTACCTACTTAACTCATCAAAATATAAATCAGAGACTCTTAACTCTCCCAATTCCTCCCAATAACTCCGATCTCTCCTCGTCAACATTCAAACCGTTGAATCAAACTGAACTCCATCCACTTGCTCCAAATCTCCCCAATCTTCAACACCAAAAATCCAGCAAACGTAACGAACAATCCCACAATCGTGCTATTAAAAACCCAACGAAAGGAGAACGAAGAGAGAGACAAGCAAAAAGTAAGAAGCACAGTGAGAAGAAGAGAGAGAAAGCCAAAATGGAGAAAAAGAGAGAGATAGCCAGGAAAGAAGAGAAAAGGAAAGCTAGTAAAGAAGAAAAAAAGAGAGAGACAGGAGAGAATAGCAGAGAGAGCCAGAAAGAGAGAAAAAGAGAGAGAGAGGACAAGCGGAAGGAGATAAAAAGGTAGACCGAGATCGTGGGTCGTAATAGCCGAAGAAATATGAGGGTGCACAGAGGAACTCTACGTTCCTGGGCGCGTGTAAAGAGAGCACTGTATAACGGCCCTATAAAATGACTAATGATGTAAGGTGGGTGTAAAGTGAAGCGGCTATTGATTCGTAGACGCGTAAATGACACGTCTATCGGCTACCGAGGCCACCAGTCATGCTGAGGTTTTAACTCTTAGCATGGGTGAACCCCCGAACCTCACTCTACGACCCACACTACCCATAGAGATGATGATAAACGGTTCATGCCACCGGGAGGCTGCGGTTTACAATTACCCAGCAATATCTTTCGAACGGACCGCATTAAGAATATCACCGGCCTGCCGATTTTTCGAGGCTCTGAAGTACAATGGAGGATAAGATATTAATTGGAGGAAAATATTCATCTTTTATCTCGCACTCTCATTCTTCCTTGGAATATCCCACGTTTTGAAGACTACCTCAGATTACTCACAGATTACCTCACGATTGTAGAAATTAATATTAGAGTTGTAATTGGATTTGGACGAGAAATTGTAACGGTATTTGGCATCGGAAGGCGAGAGTGGAATGTTGACTTGCGGGCAAGGTGGATGGTTTTTGTGGGGAGTTCGAGGAATTTGTGATGTTTACAGTGATACTGGGTGTACTGGCTGAAATTGATTCTTATCTGAACGAACTGACACGGCAAAAATTCAAAATCATAACAAAGCACGTCGAAGTTAACTATTAATTCGCAGTTAAATTACCGGGACTGAAAAAGAATTAATTGCATTCATTCCCAGATGCCAATATTCTAATTGAGTCAATAACGGAGAAATATAAAAACGAACTGATAATACACAATAATTAACCGTTTCAACTTCTCTATTAAGCGAGTCTCTGAGAAAGATTACTAAGACGACCATAGAGTTAAAAGAGTTCTAATGCAATTAATTATTCTGACTATTTGCTTCGTGAAAAATCCTTAAATACATGCAAGGAAGAAAGTTCTCACGTTTATCGACTAATTAAAGAACATATTAAAGCGATCCGTCGGGCGGAATCCATAATTTCCGAAATGGAACATCGATCCGCGAAACCGGATGAAAAAGTATGCGCCGAGGAACGATAGAAAAGGTGTTTACTTCTGGTTTGACGTGGAATCCAATCAACGTCTCCATTGCGACTTGACCTTACGAAAATTGGGTCGAGGATCCAGCGAGAAGATTAATGCTCGCGCTGATTAGTCCCGGGGTCTTCGAGACCAACGGTCTTCGACCATTAGCCGTCCTATGATCTTTGTCCATCTCTCGGATACCATTAGATTGTTCCTCGGACAGCCATAAAATCATTTTGCCTCGTACATTTACTCCGAAAGCCGCGATTCCGACCGATTGATTAACGTTTATTAATTATCGGTGGTAGCCGGTTTACGTTTCCATTGAGATTTGTATTATCGATACGACGTGAGTTTATCGATGCGTTAAATACGTTTATGTTCTTGTAAATATCACTAAAAGACGTTAAAGGAACGAAGCTTTTAGGATAATTGTTAAGTATCGTTTTAAGGTGTGATTAATTTTTCTTAAATTGTTTGGAGGGCAAAATTATACGTCGATAATCGACGTTGTATTTTGGGACTGAATGATACTCAATCGAAAATGTCAATATTCTAATCTAACTTCTAATTTCACGTTTCTATTCTGTGTTAAATGCCTATTGCTTCGAGGTGCAATTAAATGTCGTGCAACTCATAGCTGAAGAATGTAAATTAATAATAATATTGTATTTCCTGAAAGAATATTTCATATTATGTTAAACAAGCTTCATAAATAGCGACAATCTTTCTAAATTTATTAATGGAGTCACCATAGTTCGAAGAGGGTCCTGTTGTTCTAAATATATAAAAAAATATATATATTATTAATCCAGGTAAAAAGTAACATGGAGTAAAATAAACTCCACGTCAAAAAATTTGTTGTTATTTCATCAACAAATTATCGTTCGATAGAGCAACGATTCACGGTTCTTTGCTCGTGGACAATCGCTTGTTGCACGCTGTATTCGTCGTTTATCAAGACGCGCAAGGTTTGTTTATGTATGTTAACATGGCGTCGGCCTGTCTCCCCCATGAGCAAGGTTGATTTATAGGCGGAGCATCTGACAGTAGATACCACCCTCCGAACTCGAGACACAACAGCTGTTTCATTCTATCGAGAATACTGAACTAACGCAAAAGAAGGTCACCTGTAGGAGAACTGAGTAAACTGTGGCTACTGCGTCGGATTGTATATCCTAGACATCACCCAGGAACTGGTGATAACAAAGCGACACAGCCTACTATGCCTACTGTACCTCGGCATAGCAGGGATCTCGACTTTGATAACATCAGTTACTACCTTGCCAACTACAGTGACCTTTCCAGCGGTAAATAGAGATCTGACTAAACGGTAGTACGTAGTTTAGATTTCGATACTACGTAATATCCAAAGAGGATATTGCAGAGGTCAGAGCTGTAAATATCGGCAGAATTTATGAAGTTCTGCTGGTAGAGAACTAATATGACGACGGTGTATAAATATATAAATTGTAGAAATGCATTGGTTCAACTACATTTCTTAAAAATATATTCCTCTTCTTACGTAGAATTGGTTGAGTTTGTGATGTACGTTGTATATAGCTAAGCTAAGTGATCCGAGTATTCGCATTCGGGGCATCCGAATACTCGGATATCGTGGCCATTCGCTCGATACCATTTACTGATACACTTTTATTGTGAAGCACATTATGATATTGTAAAATAAAAGATGACATTGTAAAGTAAAAGCAGGTAATATTGTAAATAGTATCGACCCAGGTCTCACCACGAGGAGGTTGGCCACGAATCGAGACCCATATTTAACAAAAACCCAACCATAATGCGCAAAAGGTTGGAAAATATAGTAAAATGTAACACCCTAATAATTTAGCAAGTACTGATAATTTCAAAATTGAGACGCATCAGAAAACCATAATTTAAATTAATTAATTTTCAATTGTTCTGAATAAGTTAATTAAATTAATTAATTTAAATAAGTTTTCGTAACAATAAACATGATATAAAGTATCATACTCATGATCCATAGGCTCAGGAGTTACGCAAAAGGACAAATAGTCAACCGTTCGTACTGAGCTAGTAGGGTGACCTCAAAAAAATATAAACATGTGACTCACCAGTCGTTGAATTTGAAGAATTCGTCAGAAAGGGAAGATAGAAGGTCGCAGGTAGTCAATGATGATCACTAATCACTAATCACTGGTCACTGGTCACTGATCACTAGTCACTATTCACTAGTCACTAATCACTATTCACTATTCACTAATCACTAATCACTTCAAAGACCGAGTCTTCGAACCGAACACCACGACGTTCACAGGGGGACTAAACCGAGGAGAGCGCTCCGTGCTCCGTCATACCCGCGCAGGAGTCGGAGTGGGGGAACGGGCCCATGGACTACAGCGACTGCGCGCAACGTCTGCGGTAGTGGGGGAAACCGAGCTCTCGAGCTCCATAGAGTACAGCGAGGAATATAAGTAAAATATTACAATTAGCAAAGGAATTTTTGCAACATTAACTTTATAATATTATAAACTAACAAGTTACACAAATTTTACCTCTTTTACGACCTTATATTGATTGGAAAATTGAAACGTTTGACAAAATTGATATTCTATTCTGTAAATTTAATTCTATGAATTACAGGTTATTTATTCTACTGCATATCGCACATAGGAGATTCAAGCTTGTTGTTTTATCTGCATTCAATAAAGTTTATTTTAATAACCAACAAACGGTGCAGCGACGAGTTAACGTGAATACATCTACCAGATGGCAATAGCGACGTTACTTCCACGAATTCAGCTTGCGGATCGCGTTCAACATTATCGATGGAGCATACAAATTTGTATTATAACAAAATAAAAATTATAACTATAATAATTCTTTGTCTACATATTATTACTTGTCTTCGTTTCCTCAATGAATCAATTATACCTGTTTTATTACCTAACGCTTTTACTTTTTCACCGATTATTTCTACATTCCACACATCTGCATTACTAGAAATTTAGTGTTTCAATATTTTGACCTGTCTAATCAAAATTAATCTATCAACAATCTCAAAGAAAATTATATTAATTGTAATTTCTTTTATACTTTAATTGCTACGGTCATTTTATTAAGAACCCACTGTTTTAAATGCCCTCCGATTTGCCTAGAATACGATATATTAATTAATAATTTAGGGAAGATTTTTTAAAGATGACGGAGGAAGACTGATCCTTTATCTCTTTACCCACCATAGCCCTTTCATTCCCATATTACGTTAAACAACAACACAGTCTGAATTGCATAATTCCTCTCTAAACATTAAAATGTTTAAACCACCTTCCCACAGAAACAAGTTTCTCAAGTTTCGGTGACCCTTCAAAAGCCACTGCCCACTGTAACACCTTAAATCCTCCAAGTGAAAAAAATACCCCCACAGCTTCAATTCCATCGCATCTTCTCCACTCTCGTAATTACCATGGCACGCAACGACCATCCTAATCCACGAAAACGTTTTCATTAAATTGGAATTTCTTAATAGAAACTTTGCTCAGGATTGGCAGCATCTGCAAGAGAGTGACGGCGGGCTCGACCTTAGGGCCGAAAAAGGGAGGAAACGATCCTACGTCGACGACCGAAACGCTTGTCCGATCGATCTTCGTCAGACTTGATTTCGCAGCGGTACAATCATCCAACAAATAGAATTGTACGTTACTCTACCCCATGCCCACGTTCCCCGAAAAACTTCACAACTGCCGTTCGTTGTCAACAGCCCCTTTCGCCGTGGTAACACCTAAATCCTTCGATTTCTTCGCCACCCCTCCCGTCCCGATCGACCTCTTTGAGTTTGACCTATGAGTATACTCGAAATTCTGTGTCACGTGCGTGGAAGTTTCCTTTGGTAAGGGCTCTAGGCTGAGATAATACTAATAGAACTGATAGATTGATAGAACTCAATAATGTCCAACACCAATTTCTTAGTATTTTCATAATCAACTGAAAAGTATGATCTCGTCATGAAATTAACGGGTTCGTACATTTTTGTAAACATTTCTCAAATTAATAGAGAAGAGGTATAGAAGGCATTTCACGTGTATCTTAGAAAACATACTTAAACGTAAACGTGTAGAAATAAAAAATTATCAGTGGCTTTCATAGCGAAGATTTTGAAATAAAAACTATTTGAAATTGTTAAATTTTTTGTTCCTATTTCTACCCCATGTATTTCACTCATCATTGCAGGACAAGGGGCTAATTGATAATCTTTGTCGCTGGATCCTTCTTTTTTCAAAGTACTTACTTAATATTTTTAAATACAACAAATTTAACGCCCGTAGATCCAGATCTAAGGATCAACACAATTCCACAATTTCTATAATTGTCTCCAAATTAATTTAACCGATCCTATCAATATACCAATCGTTAATGTTAATCTTCTTAATTTTATACAAAATTCCCTCCTTCCCTCGATCTCAAGACGAATATACATCTTCCGGCCAAAGGCAGCTCGCATAATAACCTCTCCAACAACCCCCTTGGAGTTTCCAACCCCTCGCTCTGTCGGCAACGTGTCTAACTTGAAAATACACGATCTTTTGCATTAGACGAGGAGCTTTCACCTCGAAAATCCTCGTCGGTCTTGTTGCAAGGACGAAGATCTACCGCTGTAAATCGCGAGAGGCAGATAAAATTCCGGCAGGTTGTAATGGATAAGAGTTCTCATTGCAGACACACCGTGTTCTTGGTACGCATTTTATCGCGTGGCGATCGGCCGACACACGTAAGTGGCATGATTGATTCTCATCGCCGGACAGCCGTCGTTACCATATTTACTAACGACCGCGTTTGTCTTAATTAAAACGTTACCGTTCTTACCCTCGGCCCCGAGGGAGACTCTGTACGTTGACCGAGAGGAGACTGACGTGTCGCTGAAAAGGTGGACGTTTTGCCGTACGATATTTCTTGTTGTTCCTCGTTTTAACATTTCTCTGGTGCTACCAAAGTGAGAAAGAGAGGAATGAGTCAGGTTTAACCGTTTCGTTTAATTCATCCAGGACAGAATCGAGTCGATAGACTGGTAGCGACTTGTTTAAATCGTCACTGATCCTTTTTAATTGATATCTCGAAGTTTCTTGAAAACGATAAACGCTCCTTTCGCCAGGTGGTTCGCTGCGATACGTTTCAGATCGTGCGGGAATAGAGCCGATGAAAAAGAGTGGGGGAAAAAAATGAAAATGCTAGCAAGAGCCAGTGGATCGACGAGGCGATCCTCTATTTTTCTCGGCGGAAGGGAGACTCCGATGGAAAGGAGGACGGGAGGATCGAACGGGAGGAAAGAAGGAGAACGGATAGACGGACATACGAAATGGTAAAGGCAAAAAGGAAGCGGTGGCAGCGCGAAGAATGTCATAGCTAGTTGTTTCTGGGCGAGGAGGGAGGCTGACACCTTCGTGATGGATGATCGCCGACCGTCCGCTAAAGCTGCCGTTGCTGCTGTTGCTACCAACGGCGGAATGGCTGTTGCTGCTATTGCCTCTGTTGCTGGCAATGCCGAACAAACTGCTCCGAAAGCTCTCTCTCTCTTTCTCCTTCTCTTATTCTCGCTTTCTCTCTCTCGTTCGTTATTATTCCGCCTTGCCGTTTCCTTCGTTTTCTTCTCCGTCGAATTGAAAGTTAGAACGAAGATCAGAAAACTGTACATTTCAAGTAGAAATGAGCAATCGTAAAAGATCGTGCAGATACATTGCACTTAGCGTACAGATAAGGGAACAAAATTAAAAACTGTTAAAACCTTCTTGCTGTACTTTGCGGGAATTTCAATGATTACGTAACATTGCTTCTAGATATGCCGGGGTTGTAGACAGTTTCGGTATCAGAAGTACTGTACACCCGATGACAGCGACGCAGAAGAACACCACGGAGTATGTTGTACACCCAGGGAAATTGAATCTACCCTCTTCATCAGCAGACGATACTTCCACCGCCCTACATGCCGCATCGACTGAGCAAAACAGAAGAACCTCCACCTCTACAATCATCAACGATACCATATTCCAATTCGCACACTGTACACTTCCAATTTCTGCCGTTTTAAGTACTTCCATCCCGAAACCTCCCAGGATTGCTAAACGTCGCACGAAGAGCAAACGCAAGATAGAATCGCCGAAACAATCTCCCAGGGAGTGAGAAATTTTTCCGCGAGCAAGTAAGTATAAAGTAGGATCCGGATGGCGCTAAGCCCAGGAGCATTCGGTAGATCCCGAGTTGTATAGCCGGCGGCAGTCCGTGCTGCGCCGGTGGGAGCGTGCTAATGGCTACTGACATGCAGTTTTGATGGATCGGGTACCACTCTTCCTCCTTTCCCGGTCCGTACCAACGAAATATGCGACTACGGCGATACCGCGCATCACGAGAGGAAACAAACGAACGGGCGGGAAGGGCAGAGGAAACGTTCGCCACGAATCAAGGATGGATCGCGTGGGATTGGACCGGAATAGAGATACATAAATATCGTGGAATGGGGAGGAAAATGAGGAGGGATTCGAGGGTATCGATGAAGGTAATCGTGGCGAAGCGAGAACCGTGGAGGAGACCGCGATGAAGAGAGGGAGGAGAAACTGTGCGATGACAAGGTGTACGGCTAAAAAGGAATCGTGCATAAAGAGATAGGGGGAAAAAAAGGAACGAAGCAGCAACGTGCCACTTAAAGCAACGGAAGAAAAAAGGAGGAGGAGGTGGATGAAAAGGAAAGGAGAGAGCTTGACACAGAGATACGCAGATACGCGAAGAAACGGATAGATACTAATTGGGCCGAGAAAAGGAAGCGAATAAGGAGGATAAGGGAGGAGAGATAGAGAGAAAGGCAACAACCCGAGGAGTGTTGTCTGCAGCAACGGAGGCAGACGCGACGACGACGGCCACGATGGGCGACGGCGACACCGACTCCGACACCGGCATCCACTCGCCACTCGGCTATCCTCCTCTCGGTGACGCATCTGTCCCCAAGGACACACCCCTGATTTCGAGGCCTACGAAACCAGACGTATACGTCTACGTAGAACGCTCGGGAGATTCCCATTGACAACCTGTTCACCTCCGATCGCTCCGATGCCTTCTACGCCACGAAATATCCCGCGTTACCGTCGCGTCGATGAGCAACTTTTCTTGGATCGTTTTCAAACTCTTATCTGCGATTTTTAGACGGTCTTACAATGTTGGAGATGACCACTGAGGGTGGGAAGTGCCGGGTGTATTTTCGTATCAACCCTTTGCAAATTATTTTACTAACTTTTCGTCAGACAAGGAAATATTGTCTTGGAAAATTGTATACCGTTGATTCTTCCTTTTTACTGAACACATTCGTGACTGCAGACGTGAATTCACGTCTTTTCAAGTTCTATTCCTGGTTACCGATGACGTGAATTCACGTCCTGCAATTTTTGTTTATGAATGCGGCAACATTAGGCGCTTTCGATAATAACCGCTATCTCAGTGAGACAAGTGAGAATATGACCCTTGATATATATGCAAATTATGTAAAGTTCCTTTATACAAAAGTCATTGTTTTTCAATGTATCACACTAACCAGAAATAGTAAATTTTGTTTTTACGCAGCTTTTCCAAAATACCTGTAATATAATGCTAAATAAATTCAGCACAATAATAACAAGTGGTCTACTGTCTACCTATAAAGCAAGTATACAAATTATAAAAATCTTTTTATTTTAAACATCACATAATTGCAACATTGATAATTCAAAACAAATTTCATAATTTGTATTCTTGCTTTAACCGTACAAGTTTGCGGCTACCAACTTCAGAATTTCATTATTTTCGCTGGTATTCAGAATTAAAAGCAGAAAATGTTAATTCGTTGAACGCCACCGGTATTTTGCTAGTTTCATCATTTTTTTGGATTCAAACAATTTATATTTTCCAACAGGCAGTAGAATATCGACAAAACACTGGTGATTGTAGATGCAGAGTTGCAGATTATATTTAGTCTCAAACTTTTTACTACTTGTATCTTGCATCGTTCAGTATCTTTTCTAGGATTTGGAGAACCGAGGGCAAAGTAGATTATTTTGTTAGTCCGTGCGATATCTGCGAAATTGCGGATTAATTTGAACCAATGTGGATTACATCCACGAAGAGTTAAATGGATAGTTTCTAGGCGTAATTATGTCTCCCCGATTATCAGAGAATGAATCAGCATTGATTTGATCGGAGGCATAATTGCGCTGCAGAACGCGAAAGCACGTTCGTCTTCTGGATAACTCTGATTCAGATTTATCGCAGGCTCCCGTTTGCGCCGATAACGTTAAATACGATTTAAAGATTAAGAAATATTTGCCAAGAATATGTCCACTTTGTCAATCATGCATTTAAACGGATACAAAGTGATCAACAGAATTCTTAACTCCGTTTTCTCCAAATTTCAAAAATAAAAATTTCTACAAGTTAAAGCAAAAGTCTAAATGCCCAATTTTAATCTGCTACACTCAAAGAACCTATATTAAAACATTTAATGCCACGGGGGTCACCGGTGACCAGCGCTATTGAACTCAGAGGAATTTCATATGACTTTTAAATTGTAATATTTACGAATTTTTTAATACACTCTATATTTTAATATTGGCATTAAAAATGTAAAGTTCTGCCGACTATTAATCTATTTGTGCCTTCAAGCTTTCTACTTTGTAAAGATGTGATTTTAATAGAAAAGTTTCACTCCAGTAAAAATGATGAAACTAGCAAAATTAGCTGGCATTCAACGCGTCAACATTTTGAAAAAAATAGGAACAATGGAGGAGACGAAATTCATCAGAATAGACGTAGAAAATCTAAAAAATCGTTCCGCCATAACTCACCGTAACTTTCTAACATCAAATCTTCAAAGACGATCCAACTAACAATTTCCTAATGTCGTAGAAAAATGATTCTTATTATTTTTCACTCAACGAATATCTCAAGAGCCGTATCAAGTGAAATATCATCCAGCAAAAAGCTTCCCCGAAACAATATTTAACGTACGACCTTTCTATTTATCTAAGTTTCCCCAAAATGCCAGAATGTTGCGAGTACTTCCACTGAACTTTGGTCTTCGAAGAACTCGGAGTTCTTCGTCGTCGGTTGCATGTTTCGAGGGATTAAACGCGTGACTAGGAATACGAATCCTCGGGGACGTGACAAGAGGTCGCAGAAAGTGTAGGATCATGTAGGTACCCTGGTTGGATCTCTCTGGAGAGTTCCCGGGTACCTGGCCCGACTGGCGTGACCACGAAACTCAAGAATTTTCAACGGGACTGCCATCGCATTAAGAATCCATATTTCAGACGGCAAGTTTTACTTGTACGTTGAAAAAATAATAGAACCAAGAACGACACCCTTCAGAGATACGATGCACTAGCTGAGTGATAAGCAAACTTTTTTGAAAAAAAGACAAAATGATGGTGGTCCAATATAATTCAGAAAATATTTTAAGTTTTGTGGAAAATTTTGCAGGCGTAAAGAAAAAGGGACACTCCCTTGTACGAATTTTTTTAAAAGTTTTATGGGTCCTGTTCGACCACGGTTTTAGCTGAATGTGCAATCAGAGGAACTCGTGTGTTTGAAGAGTTCAAAGGAAGGTCACGAGATTGTATCTGAATCATTGATTTCACTTCGGAATTTATAATTATCTTGCTGTAATTAAGAGAGAATCAGAGATCTTAATTTTTTATTAACACTAAAACTACCAAACCAGTCAAAATGACTGGTACACAATTTTTTCCAAAAATTCTCCAAGCTTATAGAAGAGTCTTAGAATAAATATTCTATGTCCATCTTAAAAAACATAAATCACCGAATCGGTTATCGTTTTTGCCTCTTGATTCCTCCTTTTGCAAAGTACTTATTTAATATTTTGAAATATGATAGATTTAACGCTGGTAGTTCTAGTGTTAATGAGAGGTAAGGAGAAAGAGGACGTTTGTTGTTGATTCTGCTAGTGGAAGTTGCAATATTCCACCATGGAAAATGATCTCGAAAGATATCGAAATAATTCTTTTTAAAAAAAGGAAACCATCTCATCGTAAACGCAAGGAGCGCCGACAGGATTCGAGGAACGTCGAACGCACCGTAAAGCGGTCGTGTCGCGATTGCGACGATGACTCTCGAAAATGACGAACTTAGAGAACCGAAACCGGATCATTATCTCCTCGGTGGCATGCACACCTCTCCTGCATCTCCAAGTAGGATTAATTAACATCGTAGATAAGTATCTGGAAACGGCGGAACCGAGGTCAGTTTGCTGATTAACCCGACCGGCGTCTGGCAAGCTTCGTTTTTCCGCTTTGTCCTCGTCGGCTCTTCCCTCTCCTATCACCCTCGTACCCTCCTCTCTTTCATTCGTGCACGACGGACACACCGATATCGCCCGTTGCATATCGGGATTATGCAGTTCGCAAAAAGAAAGAGGCGAACGACAAATAACAGATCTTAATCGGCGCATCGAACGTATCTGCACGGAGAACGTGAGGTATCTGCCGTACGAATGCTATCGAACGCTCCTGATTGTGACTCGAGACACGTAATGACCTTCCGGAATATCGTTGAGAAGTCATTGGTTCTAATTGCGTAAGAAAATCGTGAAGTTTCATGCAAATATTTCTCTTCCAGGCACCGTAACATTCGATACAACGAAATCGAAACCCTCGTCCGATTCTCCCTCACCTTCTTCACGAAGGACAGCGATTCCACATGTGACTTTTGTAATTTAACGCATCAGCGTGGCGAGCTTCATAGTGTACATCTCCAAACTTCTCGCGTGTCTCGCCTTTTTTATTATTCAATTTTCAACCGAGCCAGATCGTTGGCACACGGGCCTTATAGATCGAGAAGGATGGCATTCTGTCATTATCTCCGATAGGAGTCTAGTCGAGAGGACGCGTTGCTCTTTGGCATATCGGCGATCCCGTTGCCGGCAGCGTGGCTAGTTAGAGGAAAGGGATCCGTGAAAGAGAAGAAGGGGCTGAATGACACGGTCACCGAAAATGACAGGTACACGGCTTCGAAGAGCCGTGGACGTGGGGCCGATATCGCAACCGCATCTGACACAAACCTTGGTCAGCCAGCCTCGTCTCCGTCGTCCGGTGTTCTCTCTCTCACTCTCTCTATCCTTTTCCATCCCTCTTTCTCTCTCCTTCTCCCTTCTTTTCTCTTATTTCACGAGGTTTCGTGTCTGCCTGCCAATATGCCTACCTGTCAACACACGCTGCATTCAATTAACTCGGGGACCAGCGCCACGCCTGTGTAATGACGCGGAAATCTAACTTAACCCACCACCCTTCGGCCCTCCCGCCCTCTTTTCATCTCTTTCACTCTATACGATTCCTTCTCTGTCTATTTTTTGACGATGGCATATGCAGGACCATCGACCTCTCTTTCTCTTTTTCTCTCTAGCCCTTTATCTTTCTCTCTCGTCTCCTTCGGCCTTTTGACAACCCCGAGAAACGCATCCTGCCGCGATTCCCGCGCGAGCCAGGTCGATTGGTTGATAGAAACTTTACGTTTGGTATCATTGTATCATTACAGCTCTTGAATTATCATTAAAATTGTACTACAGCAGTAATCTATCCCTAAGCTACGAATATTTCAAATTTTAGTTTACCACCAAAGTTATAGGATAGATACTCAACAAGAGGACGAATTAAAGGAACGAAAGGATGCGAACATACGCATGCAGGATCCTGCCTCGATTCCCGCGCGAAACAGGTCGATTGGTTGATAGAAACTACGTTTGGTCTCATCATTTTGACTCATTTTTGCGAATAGCGGTTTGATGCTGGCGATGGAATTGATTTCTTGTATTTGTTGATATTTTGAGGCTGTACGGATTGGAAAGGGGTGAGTTTGTGTATGATAACTGTTTTGCTTGTTTGAGGATAGCGATCTGCGAGAAATTCATTTCAAAGTTCAAAGTTTACTATCGTGAATAAGTATCAGGAATTTGTATTACCGTCACATATACATTTACGGTGGAAAAATTGAAAGGAAGGAGACCTCAACACTAGATCCACCATGGCAGTCAAAATGACTGGTTATTAATTCCTTTCAAAATTTTTTAAAGTTCTTAACGCTCCAACTTTTCCGCTATTCCATGCCTATTTCGCTTATATACGCAATTCTTTCGTTCGATAAATTTTCCCCCGTCTATAATTTTCTTTTATCGTTATTATTAATTATCCCTAAGTGTACTGTATTAATCATCAGCAGTTTTAATGTTAAACACCAATGCCTGTTCCACCAGGCTTCCAGAAACAGCTGAAACATGGCAATGAAACCTATATTATCAATAACTGATAGTTGTTTTAACCATCGAACGCTCTGAAATTGCCCCTATTTTCCTAAAACTGCCAACCCCTAATGGACACACCAGCAACTTACAGAAATGGTTGAGAAGAAAGGTGTGAAACGTTATCAATAATTGCCAGTATATTCCCAGCTATATTTACATCCCTTTCACGTACCTTTCAACTTCATCAGAAAACTACCCCAATTCTTCCGTAATTGCAAGCATGCCGCGGAAACCTTGTTGTGTATTTCATTCAATATTTACCTACGATGTTCAAGATACGTCGACGGCTACTCGATAGTAAAACGAGGATCGAATAGCGAGGGTAAAAATGTCTCGACACACAAGGAAGCCCTAATCCTGCAATCTACGCGCCGAAGAGCCAGGAGGAAGAGGGCACGGAAATTCGACCGATCGGTGGAGGATTCTCGAAAGAACGAAGATACTGTTCTTATCTACGGCAAACAATTTGGCCCACGGCGGCTACTATCGACGTGGCAGAATTAAGAGAGCTTAAGTTCGACGGCAGATTAACATTAAAAATCGGCCTTTATCGAGAGAGCTGCGCACTTCGCGTTATCGCGGCAAGATGTATGATAACTCGTGTGGTCCTTGTCAGGAATTTGCAAACGATACGATTACGGATTGACGAATTTACTTTTATAAAGAAATTCGTGACAGTCTTTTTGCATATAACGGTTCTAATTTTAATAATTATTCTTTGACTAGCAATTATACATTTAGGTGGATCTCAAACCACAGAGTTTATAATGTATTAGGTAATAATTTAAAAAAAATCTTTCAGAGGTGAAAGAAATATATATTCTCGACCCTACTAATTAAAAGTCCATGTCAGTAATGTTTTTATATTAAAAAGTAATTTGAGAAGAACTGTTTAAGCTTAGAAAATAATTTTAATCTAAAATTTTTGATTTCCCTCTTCTCCAAAAAGCATCATCCCTCCATAAACTTCGTATTTATCCTCCTTTCTCTCACGACTCGTCCAAAAATTCCCCAAGCATGAGAAGCCCGTAACAATAATAAATCCTGGCGTAAAATGATTTCCGTAGTTCAGTCGACATCATCGGAGCGAGTGAGAATCCCGGGGATTGATCAGGCCGTGATGTACGTGCGTCCGTATATTCAAAACTTGTTTACGGACGAATGAGAATTACACGGTAGTACCAGCCACCCCTTGGTTCGACGCGTCCATTCATTAACACTTCATATCCCGTAGCGACGTGCTGGTAACGAGCCTGTCATAATTACCGCGCTAACTTTATTACTGCGGATATACGCTCTCCTTCCATCGGCTATGATACTTGTGCGTCATAGGGCAAATCGAGCACGCACCCTCTCATTTCCGTGCGAAATGCGAACCCCGTCGTGGCGAACGCGGAAATCTAGCCACCTGAATTTTGCCCTTTGATGCCTCTGTTTTTATAGACTTTCAAATTTTAGTGATTTGAGTAATTTCTTGAAATTTTTCTCATTTGTGGGAAAATGGAATTTTCTGGGGTATTTTAATTTTAAGGGTCGTGGAGGAATTTTATTGCGGAATTAGTTTGGATTTTATGTTATTTTATTTAATCACTGCACTCTTTTCACGGTGAGAGCTGTGATGCATTTATATAGGTATATTAACACGTTGAATGCCACCTGTATTTCTATTAATAATTAATGTTATTAATAACTAATAGTATTAATAACTAATATATTAGTATAGCATTGGTGAATTTCTAAATCTTGTTCCCAATACAGCCCTGAAATCTCCTCACTCCTAAATTAAACTACCCTCAACCATCAAATCTCCAATTTAAGCTAATTTCAGCACAGAAGAGAACCACTTGAAAACCACCCTCTCACGCTCGACTGAACGTTCAAATCGTCAAGCTGCCAACTGGAAAAAGAAACTACAGGAAAGTTAGAATCATCCGATCGAATATTGCTACCGTTTGCACGCGCCCACTTGCTACTACCACCGGCTAATTACATTTATTCAATATTTACAACGATACGATCAACACGTAGAATGAACCGACCGTGAGTCAGGTTGAATGAAACGGCATATCGAGCAGTGCAAAGTCATTCCATGCTGATCGAACGGCTCCGTTGCCACCGACGATTCCAATTGCTAGTAAGTCCCGATGTTTCCCTAATTTTCACGTTTCACCGGAGGATATTCGGCAATTAGATTAACTTAGACCTAATTAGATCGATACATGGGATCAGCCTTGATCTACGGTGGTTGCTGGTATTGATTTGTGTTTACAAGATATAAATATTCCAACGTTTACGTTTTCGTGTCGATAGTTAGAGTTCTTTCCGCATCCAGCGGAAGAAAGATGCCTATTTATATGTTTTTTGCATAAAAAGAATTTCTTTTGTAAATTATAGAAATTGCATAAAATATAATTACATAAAACTGCATCCTGCAATTATTCCTGAGGCCCTCGGAATGCCATATGGCCCCTGCTAAGAACCACGTCCCTAAGCAACCCTCGGAAAAAATCAATACCATTGTACAACAACCCCTTCGACACCAAATTATTTTCATAAAAAAAAATTCTCTTCTTCTGGCAACTCCAAAAACGTCCAAATTAGTAATTCTTATGAAATCAACCTACAAGATGGAAAAGAAAGAATCTCTCCTCACGAACAACCCTCGTTGCAGCCTGCACTGTACCCTTGGAAAATGTCAATGATTACCAAGTTTTTTGAGAATCTTTTTTTCCAAATGTTCACCGATTCAAATATCTAAAGTAACGGCTGATAAGTCGTGGTAAATAATTTTCAAATACCATGTTGCTGTCTTCGTCTAAAGCGGAAGGAGAGCATGGCGAAAACTGGGAAACAACGGAAATGCGTGCATATCCAGTGGTATTTTCCCGTGGTGTTTGTAAATGTATTCGATTACGTTCGCATTCATGCACACGTTCGTCAGAGGCCGCACAGTTAGAGCAGCAATCGAGCAACTCTCATACGGAATGATTGATGACTCCATTGTGCGGGCTTTCCCATGTCCCTGGTACGATTTTGTGCGAGCGGCATACAAAAAGCCAGGCGCCATTTCGAAAATGGGCGGAATTATGGAAAATTCAGGGTGGAAGATCGATCGGGCTGTGCCATTCGTCCCGAGATTTCGACGTGTGCAATCGAATAGTCGGCGAATTTCGATGCTCCCTTTCTATTTCGATGTGGAGAGTGCTCTCGAAAATCCTCCAACCGACGACAGATCGGATAATATCTTTGGGGAAAAAAAATCCATGCGGATGTTGCCATCGAAACCATGAAAGGCTGATCTTGAAGGGTAAGAGGGAACGTTCGGATTTAGTATTCCATGGTGAACATTCTTCACGTTGTTCGCGTCATTTTAACCGATGAAATATCAGAAGAATATTCGGACTACTTATAGAGATCAAAGTGATAAAGTATACGTAACCTCTGATTAAATATTGAGAGAGCAACGATCATCATTGGGTAGCCTAACAACTTAGAAATTCATCTGAAAGTTAACCGAAACAGGTATCCTACTTTTGAAAATTCCTTTTTGAATATTCGACACGTAAAATCTAGGCGGAGCGGGTTGAGCGAGGAAGCAGAAACACGGTGACTTCTGTTTCCTCAAGGGAGCCACCTTCTTTAAATTCCGCCCATCAAACGAGTCTTTCTTCCTTTTATTTCCCGCGGTTACCTTAAACCGTGCACTGTTCCACGTAGAATAGAGACGAGTCCGTCAATGGAACGTGCTATCTCGTCGTCGGTTTCCCATAAAGACGAACCACGCCACGAAAAGCCAAGAGATTCTACTCTCAATAGACAGCTGTCTGTCCGTCAGCAACCTCCCGCCGGATTGTTGTGACTTCGTGTTGCACTGACAAGACGTCCAACATTAAAGGAGACTTAAAACGTGACAGTCAGTTTGACCCGTTCGTAAAAGGAGACGTCTTCTTACGATTTTCAAGGAAAATTGTAAATGAAGAAACAATCAGAATTAGCTGTTGCCTCTAAATCAACACTTGATATCGATCGCGCTAAAGAAATCAACTGCAACGGTTAAACTCAAAATACAAATCAACAATAATGCCGAGTGATCAACACTGCAATACGGGAATTTATTTCGTATAATAACCTATAGTAACACGTTTGAAATTGTTACTGCAATGCTACATTGCGTTTTCTATATCTTATCAAGCAGGACAGCATTTTCACAATGCATTTTTTATTTCATTGAAATTAAATAAAACGTGGAACAACGATGAAACATAAGATGCCGGTGGCGACGAAGAAAATAATCTAATACTAAATTAAAGCATATTTAATTCTTAAATCAGGTAATTTCTTTGTTTTATTAATTGTAGATTGCAGGAATTCACGTTAAAGAAAGTCAAATTATACGAGATTCTACTGTATACTCCTACCTTGGCAAACACCTCTAAACTTATCCTCATACTTTTCTCAATTTTTCAAAATCTCATATCCCACTATCGAAGAACTCCTAATGTATCTTCATTTCGAACGATCAGGCATAAAGAGAAGGAAGAAGAATGAAGAAAAAGTGTCTCAAAGTCCAAAGCGATTTTCTGTGGACGAAGCTCGAGGGTAAGATACGAAGCACTCCAGAAGGCGACGGGACGTTGTAGGTCGCAGATAAAAGGGAACTGCAGGAAAGGCGACTGCAGCTCAGCATGACAATGCAGGTGCCTCATCCCACGTCAAAACGCAGCGTGGCGCCACGACAAGATAGGTACCAGAACGATCGACTGGTTTGTAATTGTTTAAGAGGATTAGCCAGAGCAAAGTTTACGCGCGGTCCACGACGGGGAAAGAGAAGAAAGACGGCCGGTGATATTTATCCCGACATTAGACTCGACTAAACCTCGAATTTACTCCTCTTAGCCCCGGAAAATTCCATTAAAACTCGACCCGGAGTGTTTGGACGGGAAATCACACGCCTCATCGGCCAACAATCGTGCGACGAGGTTTAAAGCCGAATCGAAGTCGAAGCTGACGAACGGAGACGAGATCCGTGGGATATCCGACTTTATCCTTCTGCCATGTCGGATTTGTACCTCTAGGAGTGCCACACTTTGCCACGCTCTTGTGAATATATAGTTGTGGGTTGCGTTTGGATGCTACTTCGATACTATTGGGTTGGCAACTAAGTGATTGCGGATTTGATATAAGAAGGAATTTCCTTAACCCCTTCGGACCCTGTGCACATTGTAATGGACATAATACTTTTCGTGCTATATTTTATTACGTATAGGTTTAAACTTAGTTTCTCTTAGTTTTTTTATACAAATATTTCTCAGGATCTCCTTAATGTCACAAATTTTGCGTAAGGACCATATGTCCATTAAAATGTACATTTACAAATTATAAATAAAAATTATAATTATAATTATATTAAATTATAATTTAAAAATTCGGGCCTGAAGGGGTTAAGCTGATGAGGGACCCATAAATCGAGTTTTTTACAACTCCTGAATTATCGAATTGGGCCCGTGTAACTTTGGAGTCACACAAAGCAAATCCAAGCTTTTATTCATCAAAGTCAATTTTTTAACTTTGCCGAATATTACAATGTAGTTCTTAAAGATCATGAAATTCTTTACAATTGAACGTTTCAAAATCAAGGTAAATGTATTATTTATAGTAGTACTTTCATCATTTTCTAATGTGCTATCGTGCAATTGACCGTCAGATGCTGCAGAAAATTCGGACTACAGAGGATTAACAGAGAAATGGTTTTGAATTTTCGGGTTTAAGCCGCGTTGAGTGTCGGAAAACATCCAACGTTTCGCCAGCATTGCAACTAGCTTCATCAGGGTGATCTGGTACTCTGGATATCGGATGTTTTACAAATAATCAACACGGCTTAGACCCGAAAATTCAAAACCATTTTCCTGAATTATCATTAAAATTGTACTACAATAGTAAGCTATCCGTAAGCTACGAATATTTCAAATTTTAGTTTACCATCAAAGTTATAGAATGCAGGAATCTTTACGCGCCAATTTTGTCTGATCTACAAATACCTTAATTTCCAATATATCTTTCAAAACGACAGAAATCAGTGGACTTACGATAAATGCCAAACGTTCTACACCGTCAAAGACAAGCGATCTCCGCAGACGTTAGTCGCATCCTTCGTATAATGATCTCAGAATGAAATTTATCACCGGTCTCGAGATTCATTGTCGATAGGTACTCAACGAGAGGACGAATTAAAGGAACGAAAGGACGCGAGCATACGCGCGCAGGGAGAGAACACGGACGCAGTATGTACAAGGGCGTTCAGGTGAAAAAGATCGACCGACAGTGAGAATCAGAACTATGAGACGTCAAGGAAGTTCGATCAAGATGAAGATTTCCTGATCCGATGTTCGAGACGGAGAACGGATGTCGCGGGTGGCCGCAGGTGGCGCCCTCGATATAAGCTCTTCTGACTGAACCGCTGATACGGGACCGCTCTCCTAAAACTTTCACGGCGGAATGTGTCATCCTGTCACTGAACCCACATGGGGTATGAGGCGTCCCATGGGCCCGTCACACGTCCTTCGACTCTTACCAACTCTCTCTCTCTCTCTCTCTCTCCCTCTGTCAGGTCTCTCTGATGCACGAACTTCAAAGATCATTGGGATACCGTGCTCCGCCATTATGTAATATTTAAAAAAAAACTCACGCGCAATGCCATCGCTGACGATTTGGAATGCGAGCAGGAGAGGGGACGTTTCGCGGATATTTAGTCGCGGTTAGGTCTCGGTTAGGTGTCAGTTAGGTATATTTATTGTGTCTCACTGCTCGTTAACCGTGGGCAGCACAAATGTTCATTAATATTTTGATAATTCGTGGAGGTATACCTTCGTGTTTTGGCTTTAATGTTACACAACTAATTCCAAGTTCCATCGTTCCGTCCTTCTAATGATACTACAACCAACTGCGTTTCTACAAACATCTCCGTCATTCAACCTACCACTCTACACCCTACAATTCTTCCAAAAACTGATACAAATCTTCTCACCTAAAAAACAATACCCATACGAAGAAAATAAACAATAAACATACGAAGAACACTCATTGCTTATCTCCTTCCGATACAGTCCATACATCGACCAAACTACTCTGTGCACCTTTCACCCCCTGCATCCCCTATTTGCATCCGCGACTTTCTCAAATCTCAACGAAGATATAGCCAAGCCGTTGCTCAGAGTCAGCAGTACCTCTCGTATATTCATGAAGGAATCGTTCGTACAGGAAAATGGAAAAAAATCTAAGTGCAGCGAGAACGAGGAAAGGAAGTATACGACGGTGGACGTCGACGATGGTGGAACGGGGGTTGATACGGTGTCCCGGGTTACCCTGGAAGGTGGGTACCGAGATATAATACTCGACTACCTACCCGCTACGATAAGTGTCAACTGCAGCGTGCCAGATAAAAAGAAGGAAGGAAAAATAAAATTTAGCTCGGTGATCCATCATGAGGCTACGGACGCCGGACGCGCAGGCTCGCGTTTCATTGGCTGGCTCCGCCCTAAAATGTGCACGTGACCGACACCAACGAACCGCCCACTTTGGTGGAGGCGCTGCCTTTCGAGCGGTCGCAATAGCGTACGGCGATGCTTCGATAGGAGCGACGAGGGGCGACCGTGGAGAGAGAAAGAGTGGACAAGAGCGACGGAGAGAGAGCAAGAAGGAGACGGAGAGGAAGAGAAAGACAGAGGAGTTCGTGAGAGAAACAGAGAGAAAACTATAGCCACCGTAAGAGGGAGAGAAAGAGAGAAGAAAAAGCTGGACACGCCAGACCCCCGCAGCTCGCTCTCACCTGCGTGCAGGCCTCGACCGTGCCGCCTTCTAGCAGCAGAGTCCACCTAGCCAGCAGTTCACTTCAGTGACTCTCGTCGACCGGATCGACGACGAATCCGCGTCCGTTGTTTTACCGTCCTCGCGATAACGGTACGCACAGTGTCTTCGGATGATTTGGACTTCCTCCCCGGAGATACCGGAATACTTCTTTTTGACCAATATCGTGAATCGTGGTAAAGACCATTGCGAATGGTACTCGAGGAAGATTGGATCTATAATCGAGGGAGGTGGTGGTACGAGGAGTCGCTGAGTGTCGCAGATTTTCAGCTACAAGGTGTACCGTTTGGGACGTTTCGCGAGCTCGACTTTACGTGCGTTTAACAAGGACGATACTGTATCCATCAAGGAACTAGGTGTATCTAGTTTTTTCATCGAAAACAGGCTTTCCTCGGATTCTTACTGATTAATAATCACAAAGGTAAGCAAGAATATTAATCGAATGCAAAGTACATGCTCGTCGACAAACAAAGGCCAGTTTAAAAGTGCGAAAGCCAAGTGCAAAGTGTCTGCCGCGATGTAGAACGTGCTTCCGAAAATATTGTCAACGATCCTCTCGTCGATGTAACGTTGCTCGGGGAAGATCCCAACGTGATCGGACACGAGGCAAAGGTGGCCAATTGATGTATTCGTTTCACCGATACGAGGATGATGATGATGGACATGGGCATGTACGGAACCTACGGCAAGTCTGAATCGTACCCTAATTACGTGTGCGCCGGACAGGGGAATCATCATCATCACCAGCCGGTATCCGTCGGAGGCCACGTGCCCGTCCCAGCGTCGCCGGAACTCGCACCGGCTCACTATTTCCCTCAGACCGCTGTATCGCCCTATTCATCCTCCTCCTCGGAGAGTTTCCTGGCAGCGGAGTCGGCAGCATCCTCGGGGACTCCACCTCAAGGATTCTACTCGCCGACGGGCGCTGTTCTCCACGAGGATGGCACAGCGACCGCCATAATCTCCTCGGAGAACGGTCTCAGTTACACGAACCTGGACTACGCCACATCCTCGTCGTCGTCATATCCCAATCAGCAGCCACAGCACGCAAACGGATCACACGGAGGATCGGTGGATCCTCATCAGAGTTACCATATTCAGCAGGCGACTTACAGGGACGAGCATCATCATCATCATCCCCATCATCCGTCCTCCGCCAGTGGGCTTCATCAGAACGCGATGGTGCAAGCCGGCCACTCGAGGACCGAGCACGATCAACAGTTGCATCATCAGTCTTCTTCTAGTCATCACCATCATCATCATCACCACCATCATCACGAATCCGAGTACCAGATCGCGGTGGGTGGAACGTCGAATTATCTCCATCAGCTACCCCCGACGGAGGACTCTTTGCATTACCATGCTCAGATACGACAAGCTGACTTTCCTGGACACTCCAGCACCCATTATAAAGAGGAAAATTCTGAGTCGACCCCCTACCACGTCCTATCGCAGTCCGGACATCCTCAACATCCTCAACAACACGGACATGGACATCATCACCAGCAACATCCTCACGGACACCATCCACAAGCGCAACAGCAGCAGCAACACACCCATGTGCCCACTTACAAGTGGATGCAGGTCAAGAGGAACGTTCCAAAACCCGTCGGTACGTAAAGTTTGTGGCGTTTCGGTGCTCGAGGCTGATAGCGATGTAGGTCTGCTGTGATAAAGATAATTGCAACGTCGGAGAAACGTCGGTTCCTTCCGGAGCTTCTACGCGGTTGGGTTAGGTCCGAGAGGCGAGGTGTACCTTGACCGCGATTAAGTTGATTGCAATGATGAAAAAAAAAACGTCGATCTCGTCTGTACGTTTCGACGAGACTGAGTTACGTCTGAGAATTGATACCGATATGGTATCTGAGGTCAAGTATGCTGATACAGCGGTGAGGTATTGCTGTGTAATTTAATTCTGACGAAAGTAATTCCGCGGTTAACAGAAGATCAACCTCTTTCAAGTTTCTATGCAAGTCAGATAGGTCTGGGTATAGAGGCAGACGATGAAGGTAATTGCTTTTCTGAGTTTAAACAGGGCTATTTAACACTTTATCTACCGCTTATTCTTCTGAACATTGTGCACGAGGGTGTGTACCTACTTGCAAAGCTCTATAACATTAAAATTAAATTTTTAGAAATACTCATTATGTCGTTTTAATTTCAGTTGTCCCGAAGCAGTGTAACTTTATTTTATTATCATCTGTAATAACAGATTAATAGACTGTCGACCAATGAGTATTGATAAACAGAAAGCCCATTAATAGGCTTCTAGTAGATGAAGTGTTAAGTTTTAGTTGACTGTCATAGAGCTGATTAAAGTACCGACGAAGCGTTAGACTCTTTTCTACGTCTGGAACCGACTGGTTTAGGTTTAAAACCGTAGATACTGCGTTGGTCCAGAATGGAAGGACATGGAACTATCCTAGCATAGAGTATCAGTGTCTTTTTTCAAAAAAAACAATTTCTGGAATTGTCTACTTCACTTTTCAGTGTTAATTCTGTTTAAACACGAATTATCTGTATTATCGTCAAAATCTTAATCGGTTATTGTACTAAAAACAGCAAGGAATTTTGGAATCTTAAACGGCGTAAAAATGAATATTCCAATGACTCGATGATCGTCGAATCGCGTTTATCGTCAACTTGAAACCGTGTACAAGCGTAGAATCGCTTGTCCCTTGCCAGATCGTTGTCTCGGAATGAATTAACGGCCGATCGGTGTGCGCCAGATTATAGTTGAACTATAAATCAAGTAGATAAAGAATGAATCGATAATTGGAGAAACAATGTAGCTCCGTTTCTTCTGCAATTGAGATAGCACATTAACAGCTATCGTCGAGTCAGATCTGTCGATGATTGCGCGGAAATCATTAGTTATCCGATGGGAATCCTACCCGTGAAGTTTTTATCAAAATCTACATTACACCTCATTTCTCCTTCTTCAATTTCACCTGCAATCTACTTCTTTCATCCCCTAAAAGAATTTTTTTCAACATTTCACTCATCTAAGCTTCTGAACAGTACTTAGATTAAACTTCCCTAATTTCTTTGACAAACTGCCATTCATTCATTAATTTGACTCTTAATTGAACAAACATGACCCCGATTGTAAACTTGGTGTAGGTGAAAAATTTGAAAAATTCTATCCCTCGAAAAATCGCCAAAGTTCAATCACTGTTACAAAACTCCGTCAGGCTATTAAAGAAAATACAAAAATTTAATATTAAAAAAATCACGAAAATTCAATCCTTCCATATACGAGAAAAAAAAATCCGCAAAAATTCAGTCTCCCGTTTCATTCATCCTTGCGATCCGATTAAATTACCATTCAAGCCGTCAATCCGAGGGAAGGCAGATTCTAGGAAGTACAATTTGCAACACTCGACTCGCGACATGTTCCCAATTGTGCCTCGTTGAGGATACTTAAATTACATACATACGCACAAATTGTCTCATACGTCGAGTCGCGAGTCTTTGGGGGCCCTCACGTTTAAATCGAAGTTCAATGCTTTTCACTTGGGTGGTGAATCCAATTAAGATTGACGTGTGTACAACTAAAAAGTGACGTACTCGCGCTGGCAATCGACCTACTGCCTTTGAAACGCAAACTATATCTAACGGGATTAATAAAACGTGACACGTAATTCCGGTACGACGGAATCATTAATCTTTGCACGTGCTTTTATACCATTCGCGATTATCTTAGTCTTGCTAGACCACGATACGCGCAATAATCCATGGGGTTTTGCTTACGTTTGTTTTTAATACGGTTCATTTGTTTTTGAACGTTTCGAGAACGTTCTTCTGTCATTCTATGATTTAGAATTGCATCCAGATGAGTATCATATCTTTCTATAGTAATGACTTAATAATAGAGATATTTAAGTCGTTTCTAATTCCTTTTTGTTACTGTTCGTTGCTATTTTAAGTTATTTATATTCTGTGTTAATTATGTTGCTTGATAGGTCACTGAAAAGTTTAAAAATATGAAAACAATTTTGATATTTCATTCTGTGCCGAAAATAATCGTAAAGTATTAAAAAGAACGTTTTAATCTCGATACGTCAGGACTCGAGATATCGAGGCACCGATATTTCGCTTTATTTATTATTGCAAAGTCTCAACGATGACCAACAGGAAACGCGTTTAAATACGAACCGATCGAGATTCGCGATAGCGTGCAACGACTTCTTATCAGAAATGCACAAAAATAAGAAAACCCAATCGGTTATCGGAGCGAACATCTCTCCGTGCCGATATCTCTGCCGTTAAATGTCCCGACGAATCGAGACGATGTTTTTTTCAGAAATTCCAGAAATTTTGCAAACTCAACGAATCGGTTAATCCCTCGGTGTTAATCGATACATTCCTTTTTATCAAAAGGAAAAAAAACACAGTCTCTGCACGCAATAACAACACGGCAGAAGACTGACGTTACTTCGTCGGTATCATATTTTTCCATCGCAACCTTCAACGAGTTAACACGTCCTCGTCGGTTAACCGATCAACCCTGTAAGATTAACCCCGCGAGCTTGTAGATTAATTTAAACGTATTTCGTCTTCTCGAAAGAAATTTTTCCCTTAACCGTAGCTCACTAGTTGAGAAATGTACGGAGTAGGATTCAAGGAAGTATCATATCCATAAAATAGTTGGTATGGTGGACATGGGGGTAAAGGCTGGGTCTTGCTCATCAGGGGGCCTTAGCTCAAATCTTCCAGATTAACCTCCGGGCAATTATTTCTAAACTGCCAATTAATATATTGTAGCCTCTGTGGCGCGAAAGTCACCTAAAACAGTAGGTCTTAGGCGAAATGGCACGCAAGCAGTGGGCCCCGGCTCAAATTCCCATCATTTCTGTGAAATTTTACCTAAATTTCCAAACATTGATAATTCGGAACCCATACAAAATAGTAAATCCTAGGAGAAATAGCCACAGCAATTACTGGGACTACGGTGCATGAGGAAGTTAAAGGCTAGGACTCGCAATCAGTGGGCCCAAGTTCGAATCTCCCGTCACCTATGGGACCTTTTTCTAAATTTGCAAACTTCGATAATTCGACACCCACTCAAAGCAGTAAAACCTACGAGAAATGATCGGAGAAGTTGAAGTACAAAAATACAAGAAGCAGCCTTAGAATAATTTCATCTTAAAAAGATCCATTTTCACTGACCGTTGAAATGAAGGAAGAATCAAAGTCATTCGTACGACAGAAGGGATTGTTCTCCAGAAGAAGAGAAACTTTATCGGCAATTATACTAAATCCGCAAAATACCACCGAAACAAACAATTCCCACGATTGAAGCCAACTATCCCCATTGATCGTTGAAATCGAAGAGAAATCAAAGTCGGATATACTCTTACGATAAGAGACTTTTCTCCCAAGATAGAAGAGAAACTTATCGGTGTTTATACTCTTATCCCCGACGAGTTATTTACCTCCTATTTACGTCTATGCGACAGTCGTAAAGCGCGACCGATAAGATTATGCAGACGAGAAACGAGGCTCATGGGAAGAGATACATATACCTTTCCTATTTACTTCTCGATGTTCACCAAAGACCATCGTTTCCATCGCGCCCCATAAATCAACCCCTAGCGCAAATCGGCCAGCGATTTTCTACCTTTTACCCGCGAAACCCCCTTCGCGATCGTTTCAGGATACGATGGACTATTGGATAGATACGTTTCAATTTTCCAACGATCGGCAAAACGATCGACGGGCATTAGATTCGACGATGGAACAATGATCGGTCATCGTCGAGCGAAAATATGGTCGTTATTTTGATGTAACAGGAAGTGGCTCTTAGCGGGAGGGAAGAAATACTTGAAAGTTTATCATTGAGACGAACCTGAGCAATTATGTGATCGGTTAGGGAAGAGTACGCCATTGTAGGGTATCGTTAATGAATTTATTTTCTACTAAATGAGGGAATCAAAATGAGGAAGGTTAACTCTTAGTTCTTTCATGGGGAATAATTGCAGTTTCGTTGGCGTTTAGAGGTTGAATAAGTTGAATTGTCTAGAAGTTTGATTGTCTTTCTGGCTAATTAGCTAATTAGCTAACTAATTGAAAAAAGAAAATTCTATAAAAATATTCGGAGTATTCACGATATGGTCGGATACTTTGTTTATAAATATGGACAGCGTGCGATGCTTTGGAATTTGTGTTTTTTTGCGTACAAACACAATGTATCGCGTATTCAGATTTGGCGAGAATAATAAAGATATTAAAAAAGCCGCGATAAGATTTGCGGAGTCCGAGCGAAATTCCTACATTCGTATTATCAGATTAACTCGCGGTACGTCAGACAGCCTCGATAAAATCCATCCCAGGCTTAATTAAAACACGATGTTCCACCGATAATCCAAGAAACATTCTCGCAGAAAGCGGAAAAGCAGCAAACTGATAAAACCGAATAATGCAATTCTTCCTGAAAATCTGCCAAATTCACGAGCAAAATGTTACGCTAAAATATATCGAATTTCAGGGCGCAATTCTCCGATAAAAATTACGAAAATATTGAATCGACAATAATTCAAACTTATAGCTACTTTCTAATATGAAAATTGTGCAAAAAGCTTATTAGATTTGGAATTAAATTATGACGATAAGACATGTTAAATTTCTATGCTCAATATTGCATGAACAATTTTAAAAATAGAATGGTAACAAGTTACAGAAACTTTTTAAAGTAAAAATTGTTCAACTTGTCAATATTCGCGATTAAAGTGTGCCAAAACTCGTAGAATATCAGCGCAACCATGTCGCAGCGACTCGATTAAATCGACAAAAGCGCAAAAAATTAAGTGCCGCTATGAAAAACCGGTTAAAGCTAATGTTCAAAAACATCGATGCTTACTTACAAGAGATTTGTAATACACGAATCGTACACGATCAAAATCGGGGAGGATAAATGGTCGATTTATCTCGAACACATCGAATTAGAGCCGTGTATCACGAGCTGGTTGAAAACGGCCGGGGAAATTTACATAAATATCTAATTAACAACGGCCAAAAGAATTTAATACCAATGTAAAACACGAGGCTGCGTAACTCCGGCTGCCGTTACTCGGAGAAAATCTACCCAAACGAACGTTGCGAATTCGTTATCGCACAGAATTTATATGAGTTACAGCAATCACCGTGACAATTTTCTTTTTTCCACATTCGACCAGTCCTCGATAGAAGGATATTTGTCGCTCTGTCGACGTCCATACTAATGTTTCTATCAGAATATTATGCGTTTATGTAATCGGTGCAAGAAACATTGAATATCGTGTGAAACATTGATAAAAGGATTTGAATTTAATTATTCTGTAATTCAAAACATTGCCATTTCGGATGATTCGAAGATATCTAGATTTTTGGATCGTCATTTCGTGTAAATTAAAAAATAATCTGTACAATTGATGTTAAGTAATGGCATGGAGAAGTAAAATTGATTAACTTGCTTTCGTGAACGAACGATGACAAATTAATCAATTACGAGATGTAGGGGATTTTGTGATAGTTGTGAAGATATTTCTATCGTGGTGTGGCAAGTAGGACGAACGTTAATTACAGACGAATTAATCTTTATCGATTTGGGGATTTAAAGTTTCCCGTGGGTTCTTCGTGACGGAATTTCATCGTGGATCTCTGTTAAGTCGGACGTTGCATGCTTGCGGAAAAATCAATGGCTGTTGGGAGCTTTGGCTAATAAATTTATAGAGTATAATGTGCAACAATATTTTCCTACGATTCCTACGATAAATTATTTACCTTCTGCGCCTCTGTTATCCTTTTCGTCTTTCTGTTCCCTCTCATTCTCTTTCTCTACAATTTACTTCGTCTCTCTGCTTCTCTCGAAAATTTCTCTACAGATCTGTTTAACCCTGCTCCTTTCCATCCCTCTATTTGCCTCTATCCTCTACTTCTTCCCCTCTACTGTTCTTCTCTCCATCATTCACTTTCTCCCTTGTGTTTTTCCTATTCCTCTATCCTACTCTCTTCTCCTATCCTCCACTTCGTCTTTATATTTTCCCCTAAAACCTCCCAACCTCTCTATTTCACCCTTCCACTTTGTCATCGCTCTATTTACATCCATCCTTTACTTCCTCCTCTATATTATTATTTTCCTTTCCACCGCTCATTTTCCCTCTTTTCTCTCTTTCCTCCTCCCTCTCGTTCTCCATTATTTCTCTATCTCTCTGGCCTACTCCTCTTCATCCCTCTACTACTTTCTATAATTTCCTCCACTTCACATTTCCCTATGCTCACATTTCTTCTCATTCCTCTAAGTTCTTCCGACCTCCTCAACTTACTTCCCCTTTCAATTTCACCATTTTTTGTCCTACCCTTCTAACAGGAACGTTGCCATTATCTCGAAGACGAGACTCGAATCGCAATAAAAGTGCGATATCGCGAACCCAGTGAAAAGCGAAAAGAGTAGCTCGGGGTTCCCCTAACTCCTCGGTAATTTGCTTAACAGCCAGCCACGGGGGCGACGATCGAGCCTTCGAGAATGATTCTAAGCTTAGCCGGTGAATGGAGCTTGTCAGGATTACCAGCGTTTCACTTAATAGCTCATTATAATCAAATTAATAATACCAGTCGAGAAGTTACAGAGGGTGACGCTTATTACGCTCGAACATGCAAACCGAAGCGAAAGAGAGTACCGCCCTCGTTTAACCCCTTTCTTCCTCCGATTTCCTCCCTCTTTCTCGCACCTTTCGCGATGGAAATTTATTGTGGGAATTAATCTAAATTCTAACGCATCTTCCGCAATGTCCTATCACTGTATTGTAACAGATAAATAATTGGTTCTACGGATTTCTTTTCAATCTACTTTTTCTTTCTTCTTCTCTGCAAAAATGTGTGTACTGAAGTATAAGAAATTCTAACGTTGAATTCTAATTCCCTAATCTCGAAAATTTTTAATAAGCCTACGAAATATATCCATTTATTTTATAGAAACCATAGACTGATAACAGAGAAAACGACAAAACAAACGTACAAACCTAACAGTCACGACGATTTTGCTATGTTCGTCGAAATGACAAATTTACAAAATTATTTTCCCCGACAACAACAATCGAACTTCGATTATATGATTGCAAACAATACGAATATAATTTGCAATTATAAAAGAACCCTGAGAAATCGAAGAAACTGAAGAACTTCGATGAGCAAAGAGACGGCAACGTCTTCAAACGTAAAGGCAGAAACTACGGTCAGAAGGGTCGAGTAATTCAATAGAAATAACAAGATGGGCGGAGCACCGTAGTGGGGGAGATTTTGCTAGATTTTGGTTGGTTAACTTTTTTGGTTGGTCAGGATCTCACAATAAGTGTGCTTTTTCCCTCCGTGCCACCATAATGCGTTCCAAGGGGTCCAGAATAGAGGGTCTCCATGGGGAAGCCCGTTGCGGACCACCCTTCGCGGAGTTTGGAAAAGCGGGAGAAAGAAAGATGGGGTGGGAAGGGCACGGGGAGGGAGAAAGGAGAGAAAGAGAGACGTAAGGGAGGTGGAGAACGTCGCGTTGCTGTCAGCCCTCCCGATTTATCATACCAAACTCGATTTCTTCTCTCTATACTCAATAGCGAGATTGGCAATACCGAGAGGAGAAAAGAGAAAAGCGAGACAAATAAGCCACCCCTCGTACGAGGCAATAATAATTCCACGGTTTTGCGTGCCATGTAGATTATATTATCCCTCGAATTTTTAACATTTTTCACGTAGCTCAAAATTATTTCGCACCCTTTGCCTTTTAGGAAGATGAGAGAACATTGCCTTTTAACACTAAAACTATGTCAAGACTCAAAATTCCTTAAATTGATAATAAACCATGCGGTAAATATTCCACTTCTATCTTACAAAATAAATCAAACTAAATTACTTAATTGATCGTCCTTTTCACCTATTGATCTCTCTTTTTCCAAACTACTCATTCGATATATTTAAAAATAATAGATATAACGTCGACAGTTGCCGCGTTAATCTCTGCACCGAATTAATAAGAATTAAAATTAATTATTCCCATAACGATTAAGCGAGACATTCACCTTACCGAAAAGGCGCGAGTCGTCCTTTCTCTCAAACCGGCGAGTCCGCAACGAGTGGCCGAAAAAAAGCAAAAAAGGAATATCAATCAAGGTAAAGTCTGTCACCGTGTCGACGGTGGTGCAATTAAAAGCAACGTCCACGCAACAACGGCACGTAATAATGCCCGTGCCATTGCGAATTACTCTGGTCGTGGCTGGCAATCGTATTTCAACTGTTTTACCAGCTTTACGGCATATTTCGCATTACTTATGAATAGAACAGGCCACGTACGTTGATTGTACGGCTTCGTTTCGTTCCACCGGCGACGGTCGTTTACGTTCCACCATATATTTGCTTTCTTACGGGCCGCGTTAATGCGACCTCGCGACACGTATCGCCGCCAAATTACCCTTTTTCTTCTCTCCTTCCAATGGCAAAATCGTTTTTTCCCCTTGGCGACGGACTTTTTATTATGCGCGGTTCAGCGGCGGGAGATTTGTCGCAAAATTTTCATATTTTAGTGTTAATTTTAGCGGTATGATATATATATGATACTTTAATTATATAAAATGTAATTATAGTAGAGGGCATCGTCCTCTGGGGGAACATTAATAGAAAAAATAAAGACTATTTTATTTGTTTAATACGCGGTTGAACAGCGGGGTATTTGTCGAGAAAATTTCATATTTTAGTATTAATTTTGATGGTACTATAAACATATGATATTTCAATTATTTAAAATGTAATTATAGTATTTTTCGATTGGAAGAGATAGATGACATTGGTAGAATTTTCCGTACTGTTTAAATGAGTTGTATGGCGGTGTTATTGTTGACTGTTAGGATAGCTTATCTACATCACTTTTTAATTGTACCGTTATTAAATATTCTAATTGATTCCCATTGGAGAATATTGTATTAAAAACAAGTTATAGGTTGTCAACAATATTTTATTTCTAAAGTAGGGTGTCGCGTAGGAAATTAGCTGTAATTAATTTTGTTGCATACCTTTAATCGATTGAAGTCAATATGTGACAAATTAATTAGGTTAATATTAAGGCGGTATTCTCGACACAGTAGACTCTTTAATCGAACCAATAATTCCACCTTCATAGACTATAATTTTGAAGGTCTGCGGTCTCTCAGGGTGACTTAAAGCATGGTATATTGACGCCGCAGTCTAATATATGCCTAGGGGTAGCATAAATATGCAGCCTTCGAAGGTAAAGCTCGCTTTCTCCACTAATTTCGTTCTCTCACGATTCTGCCAAAGAAGAAGACATATAGCCGTATGCAAAGTTACATTGCAGAGAGGCTCGACGAGGGAGAACCAACAAGTAGATGCAAAACTCGCAAGAGTAAGCTCGTATATGATATTAATTTCTTCGTACTTTCTTACTACACTGAAGAGCTTTTGCAAGTTACTTGGTCTGCAAATTTAATTAATATCTTTACTCGCCTGTTTAAGAAGATGACACAGGGGCTACGATGAGCAAGGATGTCAAGATGGGTCCGAGTTAAAATCCCTCAAAATTTTTGAGTAATTTTTGCTCAATTATTATTTAATGTATGACAGCTTCAGTGATTAAAATCTCATCGAATATTGGTGCATGTAAAAGTACTTTGCCAAGGGGTTCGATGAAAAAGAGAGAAAGGAAGATGCAGAACTTATAAAAAGAACCTCCTACTATTTAACCAAGGAATAAAACAATGAAGGAGCTTTCACGAATTATCCAGATATCTCAAAGGAGACGAATAATAGTAAGATAATGCCCCATCACCCTAATAGACATCGAAGAAAGGCAAAAAGAGCCTCGTAAGAGAAATTACCTTCGGACAAAGGTGAAAGGCGTTACATACGGAATATCGTGCAAGCAAAACGGTCAAGGATGGACGTAAGAATAATTAACGGGAGGAAGGAAAATTACTGTACCGTAGAAACGGGAAAAGCTGATAAATCATGCGCGATGAGGGGAAAATAAACGAAAATTACGTTCACAACGAGATGTCGAGCGAGCGAGTGACTACGAAGGGAAAAGAGAGCGGAGAAAAGAGAGGAAGTGGATACGAAGAGAGGGGAAAAACACTTATCGCGACGACGGTTGCCAGTTCGACCGACAGCCTCTCTTCGCATGCATAAATTGAGTATCGGACATCGGTGATCGAAATCTCCTTGAATTCAGTTCGAGAAGAGAGCGATATAAACGCAACAAGCAAACTAATAGAAACACAACTGGAAGAATTCAATCCAACCCACACCTTGAACCCTCAAACATCATCTGAATGTTATTCGCTCAAAACCCCCAAATCGATCGGAATCCCAAAGGTAGAAGCAACCGACACCGAGGAAAGACGGAAGAAAGAGAGAAAAAGTACGGTAGGCATATCGGAGCAACCTTCGATGCCCAGCCACGGCTGGTCAGCCGACTACGCACCTAAGTCCGTCAGCAGAAGTGCAACTGACCGGCTGATACCACTCAAATAGATAAGAACCAACAAAAATCCAATCTACAGACCTAGAAAATTGAATCCAAAACACACCCATATGCAATCTATAAAAGAAAAGAACCCTCGAACCTCCCAAAGCGATGATAATCCCAAAGGAAGAGATCATAAGAACCAAACAACATCAAAAGCCAAAAAAAGACGGCACCAGGCAGAAGCAGAGATTAAAAAGAAAGCAACCGACGCCGAGGAAAGACGGAAGAAAGAGAGAAAAAGTACGGTAGGCATATCGGAGCAACCTTCGATGCCTAGCCACGGCTGGTCAGCCGACTACACACCTAAGTCCGTCAGCGGAAGTGCAACTGACCGGCTGATACCTCTCAAATACATAAGAACTAACAAAAATCCAATCTACAGACCTAGAAAATTGAATCCAAAACACACCCATACGCAATCTATAAAAGAAAAGAACCCTCGAACCTCCCAAAGCGGTGATAATCCCAAAGGAAGAGATCATAAGAACCAAACAACATCAAGAGCCAAAAAAAGACGGCACCAGGCAGAAGCAGAGATTAAAAAGAAGGCAACCGACACCGAGAAAATACGGAAGAAAGAGAGAAAAAGTACGGTAGGCATATCGAGCAACCTTCGATACCTAGCCACGGCCTGTCAGCCAACTGCACACCTAAATCCGTCAGCGGAAGTGCAACTGACCGGCTGATACCTCTCAAATAGATAAGAACTAACAAAAATCCAATCTACAGACCTAGAAAATTGAATCCAAAACACACCCATACGCAATCTATAAAAGGAAAGAACCTTCGAACCTCCCAAAGCGATGATAATCCCAAAGGAAGAGATCATAAGAACCAAACAACATCAAGAGCCAAAAAAAGACGGCACCAGGCAGAAGCAGAGATTAAAAAGAAAGCAACCGACACCGAGGAAAGACGGAAGAAAGAGAGAAAAAGTACGGTAGGCATATCGGAGGAAGCGGCGATGCCTGGCCACGGCTGGCCAGCCGTGCTGCGGCAAGAGAGGACTATACAGCTAGGGCCGTCGGCGGACGCGTGAGTGAGTGGCCGATATCTCGCGAGGGGATCAGAGGATCGTTCGCGTGTTTCCACCCGGGCTGCCACCCGCCGAACCTGGCAACCCCGGATCCCGCAACTCCCGCAACAACCCTGCCGGCTAAGTAACTGACTCGGACTCCACGCTCTCCCCGGACCCCGAAACCCCCGGGAGTCCGAGCGCGCGGAGCTTGCCCCCTTCGACTTCTACCCTCTGCGGTGTTGGCTCCGTTGGACTCTCTCAGGGGCAACGGAGCTAGGGCGGCTATGCACGCCTCGGCTCTGCCTCTCGCAATCACCTACCCTGTCCACGTGTCTCGCTAACGGTGATTTTCATTTCCGCGACACTTCACCGCGACGGTAGGTGTATATCGCAACGCGAAGAGACGGAGAAAGAGTCTCGAAGCTTTATCTAACGCAGCTACGTCCGACTGAAAATCTTTACCGGGTCACCGATGTAAAGTGGGCGGCAATCGGTATTCAAATTGGTCATTCAATGAGCTGTTTATGAGTGTTGTAAATAATATGTGTGGGAAAAGGTTATTTAACACTAGAACTACCAGACCAGTCAAAATGACTGGTACACAATTTTTTCTAAAAATTCTCCAAGTTCATATGAAAGTCATAGAGTAAATATTTTACGTTTATCTCAGAAAACATAAATCACCGAATCGAACACCTTTTCCGTCTCTTGGATTCCTCTTTTTTCAAAGTTTTTATTTAGTATATTGAAATTTCATAGATTTAACGCCGGTAGTTCTAGTGTTAAATAAGCGTAGCCAGTTTATCTTTAGTTTAACTTTCACAGTGTAATGTATAATTAGCAGATCTTTGCGGTATTATATCTTAACCCTTTATGGTTTATTGGCTCCTGTATACACGGTTAGAGTTAAAAAAATGCAATATACCTATCGAAATATGATTACGTGAATATTAATTTATAACTTGTATATATTAACACTCTGACTTTCTGACAAAAGGTGCTTTTTCATCGCCGAATAAATCATTACTTCTCAATAGTCAAAAAAGTCTCCGTTCGCAAAGGGTTAAGGGAGAATGTCGACCACGTTTAGGTAAGCCTTACGCGTTTTTGTAGTTTCCCCACTCCTTTGCGCTCTAGGATGCGCTGTTGCTCTTGTTCCAACATGATGTAAAAGAAGTAGCTATGAAAAAATGTAGACGCTGTTAACCCTTTGTTACGGGCGTCCACTCCGCGGGGTGCTTCCACTGAGCGCGACACCGCGCCAAAAAAAGGGTGCCATTTCAAAAAAGAATTTTTATTACAACACTTTCCTATCGTGCAAATATCCCACTGTCGAATACAAAAGAAGAGAAGCTCGTCTCGACGGCCAAAATGTACTTTGAGTTCGATCAATCCAATATGGGTCAATATAATCAAGAGATACGGTATAATTCGCTGATAACTATACTCGACGCTCGTAAGGAAAGGGGTAACCACTCATAGACAATACCATGGATGTTCAGTTATTCATTTAAAGTGTATTTGAATTTTTGTTCAATTTTGTAATATGTAGAAATAAGTATCTATGTAAAACCTATAAGGACCTTGGTACAACTGGGCTTAGGGTTGGACGCTGATATTTTTTTTCGACTCTGGCTGACCTGGGGATTTTGCGTAGGGTTTACCGTTTTTGAGGATCTGACGTATTTTCGGGTGGGAAAGGTTTTAGAATGGTTGGATTCCGACTGATTAAGTAGGAGTATGAGTCTTTGACTCTTGAGCTATTATAGAACCTAGAGATGAAGACTGGTTTCGAGGATTGGCCTTAGAAGCACAGTAAACTCGTAAAACGCGATAAATGTGTAGCGAGTTGAACGGAGAATCGCGTTATATGAAAACAGTAGTCGCAAAATCTTTGCCGCGTCGCAGGAGCTCACGTTACAGAGAGTCTACGGCATTGGGACCGTTTTGGGTACCGTTTTGGGTATTTGTTTGTTTCAAAATAGCACAGTCTGCTATCGTTTCTGCACAGAATATACATTTCTTAAATCGTCAAAACGTAAGACACACTAGAATTCCGCAATAAGCAACGTACGAACGACTTTCAGCCTCATCATCCTCCGCTTTATCCCTCGACAAACTCCAGACTCTCGTCGGATCACTTCAAACGTTAATTCGCGTAGAAAGTACACGAATTTTATCGGTGAGACGCGACGCAACCGAGTGGGAACTAGCTACAATAAAAGCATAAATTCTTAATATGCCAAATCGACTGACCTCGAAGCCATAAATAAAGCTGACCACACGCAACCGTTCCTCGCGGCGTATCGCATTAGCTAACTCGAAGATTTCGTCGGACAACGTTAAATCCGCTGTCGCAAAACGGCGGATTTTCGAGGAGAAAGAATTCGTTTCATCGTTGAAATGAAACTCGTGGAACGGCGAAACGAAGCGACACGGCGGAGAAGTTGCAAAAATTCGTCGATATTCCCGCGAAATATCGTGCTGGGCCTAATTTTAGCGGGAAACTGTTTCGCCGCTGCGACACGCACACTTTATACGATATATAAAGGACACGGGCAACGTGGATCTCCGAACTTTCGCACGCAGACCTTACACGTAAAGTTGCCTGTGACTCGTTGGACATTCGATAAAATTAGGATGCTAATTGTTCTATGATAATACATGGCCCATATCGTGGAAGAAAGTTGGCGCTTATTAATTCTACGCAACATTAACGCTAGAAATATTGAGGCACTTAAATTGACCCTAGTTTCTTACAAAAATTCCTGTAACTTGTACAGCTCAATAATAATACATTTCTCGCATCTATCTCAGAAACCATAATTTTATTAATTATTACCATCAATTATCTATACTCCGCAACAAATGCAGAAGATTAAACCCATACCATGAATCTGTATAAGTGTCTTAAAAAATCTGCAACCATTTAATTCTCGTCAAAGATCTCGTATTAACAAACACTCAGCAACAAGAAAATAACTAATCAATAATAATAAAATATGCTATAATGATACGATAGAAATTATTATTGCTAATAATTATTTATACTCCGCAACAAATGCAAAAGATTAAACCCATACCGTGAATCGGTATAAGTATCTTAAAAAATCTGCAACCGTTTAAATGTCATGAAAGATCTCGTATTAACAAACACTCAGCACAAGAAAATAACTAATCAATAATAATAAAACATGCTATAATAATACGATAGAAATATATCTAATCCTCAATGAACCAAGATAGCCCAACGCGTGCAGAGAGTCTCGGAAATCCCGGTCAGGATGCAACGCATTCGTTTTGCCACCTAACGGACCGTACGGCACGGTAATAAGGAGTATCAACGCTCTTAACGACCCTCGTAAAACCGTTATTGTTGTTTTAATACCATCAATATTATTGCCGTGTTTTACTGTTACGCGTTTCGAGCCGCGCCGCCCCGCGTAATAAAGTCCTTCCACGCTGACGTTCCTTGAAACGATCGCGGGTATAGTAATCGCGTGTATACTAATCCTGGTGCCGTCTAACGAACGTAAAATCGAACTTACCGCGATACGGTTTGATATACCTGTGTTTTCGTCACGTGTAAACACGTGTGAGAGTCATTTTATACGCGATTCTACGAAATCTTTCCTCGGTGTTTTTCTCCTTTTAGGGGTTTTAAATGTCGCGTCGATGGGGAGGATATTGGCGAGGGATATGATCATCGTTAAAAGGAATTGGCGAATAAATTCGTCGTGTAGCTGTATTTGAGTTATTTGATAGTTATTTTGGTGTTTGTTTTGTTTCTGTGGCGGACATATTTTAAGAATATTCTACGCCAATGATTCTTACTCGACACAAGAAATACATTGTGCGTAGAATGCACGTATAAAGACAGAATTATTCTCCTCCTGTTCGGAATTTTCGTGGCTATCGATTTGCTCGTTCCGACGCGCATAAGAACTGACAAAACGATTTTACTGGCACAGTTCCTCCCCTTGTCATCAACGCGACTCGTACGTTGATTTCGGCACTACGATAGCTGATATTCTGAGTCACAGTCGACTCCGAAGAGAACACATGCATTGACGATGTTTTAACGGTGTTATCTTTCATTCCTAACAATCTATTACATCGCTATCTTAACCCTACAACTGCCAAGCCAGTCAATTTGACTGGTTCTTAATTTTTTGCAAAAATTCTCCAACCTTATCAAACGAATTCACAGTGGAAAAGTTGCACGAAATGAAAACTAGTTAGTTGGATAGATACCGGATCACAATCGTTCTCCGATAAAACGATATATCGCAATGGCGCGCTCGGATGGCCGTGTTAAGTTCCGCCAAGGAGAGTCGATGGAAGAATGAATTATAATAGCCCACCCTGGTGCAACGTCAATCGACCAAGTGCAGTTAAGCTCGCGGTTCTCCAACATGAATGCAATTCCCGCACGACCACGAGGACAGAGAAAATCTACGGGCCGCGAACTTAGGCGCGCGAGCTTTGTCGTGTATGTGTTAGTCGATTTAACACAAGTAACACCTAACTGCGGCTTCGAGCCATGCATGCCAGTCCACCTTCGTTCAAAGGCCTCTGATTAAATCTCACCTGGCTTAATATTATTATTTTACGTGGCGTCTGAGAGCGAGAGAGAATGGGGGTTGCGAGAGGGAGAGAGAGGGAGGAAGGAAATTGGATGAAGAGAGAGAGGGAGGGAAGTGAAAGAATGGGAGAGCAAAGAAGAGAGAGAGAAAAAGAGGGTGAAAAAGGATGGAGAGGTGAGGTGGAGAGATAGAAAAAAAAGGGAAGAAAAAAAGAGGGATGAAGGTGGGGTGGAGGCAAATTAAGAAGAGTTTGGAAAGAGATGAAGATAAAGAGGGATCGGGTGAGGGAAGATAAAAACGAGTGGAAAGAGAAGAGAGAAAGAGAAAGGTGGCAGAGGACGAAAGGTAAAAACGGGGAAAAAATAGCAGGAAATAAACGACTTGTAACGGAGAGAAGGAAGGATAGGAATCAGCTAAAGAAGAAATGAAAGAGAAAGATATGAAAAAGGCAATCATACAGGAAGAGCAAGGAAGAAACAAAGTGTAGCGAAAGAAGAAGATCGTAATTGAAAACAGAAGAGAAGAGAGAAATCGGAGTAGGATATAGAGGAAATTATAAACAAAAAGCAAGCGAGAGGGTAGCGCAAAAAAGAGGCGATGCACCTAGCCAAAAGTAGACACCAAAGAAGCAGATACAGTACGACAAAACAGGACGTGAAGGCAAGTAGAATAAGAAAAGGAGAAAAAATGAGAAAATGGGAGATCCAGGCGTGGCCACGACCAGACGCAAATAAGCGGTCGCAGGAAATAATAAATAATCCGTAGCAAATTATCCTCCGTCCCGGTACGGTATCGAGGAAATTATCGCGTTACATGAAAAACATTGCACCGAGGAGCATCAAAGTAGTCAGTTCGCTCCTTCTTGTCCTCGGAAGCGTAGTACACGGTGATCGGTACTGCTCGATTCTCTATTTCTGATGCGACCTAATTATTTTATTTACCTTCTCCGTGAAATATTTGCACGGTAGTCCGACCACTTTAAAGGACTGCTCGATGAGAACGAAAGAGAGAGAAGAGAAGCACCAAAGCCACGGCGAAGAACGAAAGGAGAGAGGAGGAATCGAGATCGGCGAAGATAGGCGGCTGTAAGGCGTAAGAAAACATTAAGGCTGCCTTCCACCGGACTCCTCGTTTCCGATCCGGTTCCACCGGGATGGATTTATTGAACGAGAATCGCTAGGAGAGTCCTGATACAGTTTTAATCGGCACGTTCGTTCCTTTTGCCACCGACACGATCGAGCATCGGTTTATTAGACCGGGTATTATCGTCATTTTTCGCGTGCCTGTATCTGTTATTATGCACAATGTTAATAATGATCGGTCATTATTCTGCGTGCGGAATATTGATAGCTCATAAAAGTGAAATAACCACGTTTTGCTTTGCATCTGATGAGCTTCCGTTTTGAGTTAATGGAGCGTATGTCGAAGAATTTTATTGCAAATTGCGAAGATATTATTGTGCGTAATATTGCTAATCTGTGATGATCTTGAGGACAGTATCTCCTGATCAACGCGCAACGATTTTCAAAATTAATAATATATACAGTACAGAATGAATTAAAATAAAAGCAAAAGAAATACAAGGGTAAGGAAATATGTAAAAAGAATTTCATAAATTAAGGCAGAAAAAAGATGGAGTTAGACTATAATAACGAGTTAATAACACTTTAAATCCATTCCAGTCATCCCCTTTTCATCGTCCTCCAATAAATCTCGGAGAATGAAATTTTCCATCTCATTGCCGATCGAACGATAAAATCTGAGATCTATGGCCAGCTAATCCCTAAGATCGTAAGCGATCATCCTCGTCTCTGCGTGGTAACAACACCCGTTAGAGGGGCATTACGCAATTCAAATATTATTCAAAGGCTAAAAGCCAGAGGGGCTGACTGCAGATGACGTAAGAAGAGGGAGGAAAAGGGGGTAAATATATTAGGAGGAAGCGGGAGGTCCTAACGTATCGTGTTACCGGAAGGATGGACCCTTGTGTGGTCGATGATTTTACATTCTGGTCTGATTTCCGTGATCTGCCAAAATCTCTGGGTGAATCTCCTCAATTATTATATAATTTAACATAACCCGTATAAACTCGGAACCACATAAACTGCTAGGACCTAGGCGAACTAATTATACCAGGTAAAACCAAAATACAATACAAAGATAACAATAGAATAATCTAATGTACAGAAGAACCAGTGTATTTACTCCAAATCAAATTAGATAATCGTGAAAGAATCCAGTTTATGCTTCACCCTGGAAAAACACTTCGAGAAAACCTCTATCGGTAACTTTCAAGCATTCTAAATTGAGAAAAAATATTCTCTCAACCCCCAACGACCCCTCTAGCTATCCCTACATGGTTCACCTTCAAAAAACGCAGGTCTACGGATCCAGCTGTATTTGATCCTATCTGATTTCCACATCCGATTACACGCAAGAACGCCAACGAATCGAATTTTCTCTCCCTCTCTTTCTTTCCTCAAATATTTAAATTATAAATAACCATCGATCTCACCGCATTAAAAAATGGAATCCGTCATTGAGATCGCGCGAGGTAAACCGGTGACGATAATAACGCCAATTTACAGGGACGATAAGGCCCTTTGACGAAAATATCATTACTCCTTCGAAGTTAATTCGTTATTACGCCGCTCTGCGTGATTCCATAGAATTTCGTGACGCACTTTAATCGCAAGGACGAAGGAGACGAGCATTAATTCACCCTCTGACCCCCGTGGAAGATAATTAGCATTGTCAACACCCCCTTTAACGCGCTACACCGTAACCTCGGCCCTTGAGCACTGCAAATCCTGCAGTTCCTTTGTTCTCTTAGCCCTCAATCCGATCTCATTTGTTTCCAGGACAAATCACTTCCGGTCTGATAAGTGTCGCTGTTCGAATGTGACTCGAGTAGACGTACTTTATCGAGGATTATAAAGTCGATTGATGTTTCGTAATCGATTCTTCGTGTTTATTGGAATATTAATCTTTATTTATGATGCTTTATGTAACGTTTACATTATAATTGGATGCGAAATTATCCTCGAGATCAACGATGTACGAGCTTAATGTCCGCGAGGAAATATCGGTTTTATTGGCAAAAGTGACTAGAATTTACGGATTTCCGTACGGTCGTATCGTTTCCATGAAATTAAGAAGATTTCATGATTCGTGTAGATTTCTGTCGATTCTATAAAATTAACGCTAGAACTAAATTTGTTATTCTGAAATATGTTAAATAAGAACTTCATATAAAGAGGAGTTAGAAGGAGGAAAGATGATTAATTCAGTAATTTATATTTTTAAAGATGGACGTAAAATATCTACTCTCTATGGCTCTCCCTCAAACTTGGAGAATTTTTATAAAAAATTAGATACCAGGCATTTTGACTGCGTTGGTAGTTCTAATGTTAATATGGTCTCTCATTAAATAGAAATTAAGATTCTAAAAATAGATTCGCATACGGTCGTGCCGATTCCGCAAAAATTAATATCTCCCATTATATAAAAATTGAAATCCTCAAAATAATGCCAATTTCCTACTTAAAGATGTTTAAACGAAATACAGAATATAACAGGTTCGCTTTTACTAATTCTATAAATCTCATTTCGCGGTAATTACGCCAGTTTCCACGTCTTCGCGACACGTGGAGCCATTAGATACGAGATCAACAGTATTTCTTATCTTCCCATGTAAATTTCATTGAACGTCAACGTTCGGATAGTTTTCAAATCGTCGAGGATTGCGTCACGGTTAACTACTGACACGATAAACGATGCTAATGATTCGAATTACTGTCGCCGGCGCCTATCACGGAGAAAGTTGTAACAGGCACAATTGCTGTTAGTCTAATCGAAAGTGATATATCCATTCCGATCGGCCGAGCATTTCCTCGTCCGATCGCCGCTCGAGATTTGCCTTTTTACAGATACCAATAGAACCAACTTGTCCTGTAAATTTGAATCGTTTCGCTTCTAGAATAACACCAGGCTTTTTTTCTTTTTACTGTTATTTCGTACGACGCTTTAAAACCGTAGGTTTATAACTGAAATTAATGTCGTCACCGTAGGAATTCCAAGCTTGAACTGCTATCTTATAGATTAGAATCATTTGGAGAACTAGATTTTACTTTGCATGTGAAGAAAAGAAACTACATTATTCTTATTGACTGTTTTTCATCAACTGCATTTCAGCAAACTTAAAAATCCAAGCTATATGTATCGAAAAAAGTCTCAGCATCAAATTTCTATCTGTTAGTGATAAAAAAATCCGAACGAAAACTGAAACCTTCACGAATGACCGTCAAATGACCTTCGCTCCTGACTCAGAACTTTTTCTCGTTTTTTCTTCCACGTGTGGGAAATATTTCAAAGGCTCCAGTCCTGTGAGGGAGAAGACCTAATCGAGGCCTAACTGGGACTTAATTCACATCTAATTCATACTTAATTCATACCTAATTCAGATCTAATTCATACCTAACCAGAACCATCGTTCGTCGCACAAAGTTTCCTCGCAACCTGATTTGCAAATATTACATCCACGTCGCAGAAGAGCCAAGAATTCCCCCCAGCATCAACATCGCCTTCTTGTCCGCTTTTTTTGCACATAAACGTAAGCAACATCTCTTTTTTTCCTTCTGAATCCGCGACACCCGAAGGAGAATTCTGCGTGGAACGTTAATGGCGGCTGACGTATGGATTACTTCGGCACGGAATAAAAGACAACGTGGAACGGTATAGAAAATCAGCGTCGACGGTGCTCGCTCGAAACGCTAAGGTGCTAAATTGATGAATGAGTCGCGAAAACGGAAAACATTTCATTGTATCTCACCGGCGCGACTAATAGAACTTGTCCAACTTGATTATTCGCCTCGAAGATGCGTGAGCTTAATGGCCGCGGGCCAAGTTCGGGACACGTCGTTTTCGCGGGTGACTGATCTTTCTGGATAATTCGGAAAATACATGGGACTTTCCAACGATCCTTTCTCAGGGGAGATTTTTTCCATAAAGACGACCGGGGGTGGATGAAAAAGGAGACGGGAAATAATTCGATCATTCTCTTGCTCCGACTATTTGGCTCCCTCTGTTAGCGATTATTATTGTTTTTGTGAAGAATTATTTCGAGCTATGGTGGCTTTGAAGTTAGAAAATCTCTTTGAAAGCGATTTTTACTGTTTGTGGGAAGAATTGGTTATGGTGGTTTTGGAGTTAGAGGTTCGCCTCATAAGAGTTAAATTGGGAAAATGTCCTTGCTAGCGATTTTTACTGTTTATAGGAATAATTATTTAGAGCTATGGTGGTTTGGAGTTTGTAAAAATAGTTATTTAGACCTACGATCGTTTTAGAATACTCGGGGGCCGCATAATTTAATTACTATTTCCGTTATTCACGAATTGGAAAAATCTTATAACAGGATTGAAGATATTTCATTTACCATGGGTAAAATTAATCAAGCTTCGAGTTAGTGACAAAATTCGCTTCACGAGAAGAGAGAAACTTCTTACAATTCCTCAATAATTAATTGCTAATATGATCCTGACATTTTCTACCATGAAAAATGTGTTACATTTTAACACACAAATATTTTACTGCTGACAAACTGTAATTTTCAAACAACCCGCGTCACCGAAGCAATTGCGTTTATTAAAATAACGACGATATATAATTATATTCTTCGAGGGTTGCAGATTAAAACGCGAGAAGGGATATAGATGTGTAAGCAGTTTGCATGTGGCTGTACAAGTAAATATAGGTAAAAAGGAAGATGTGTCTCTAAGGCGGTGGCTTGACAGTTTCGTCCACCCTCTGCCATTAAGTAAATTGACTTACACATACCGGTAGTCTAAATAACAATCTAATTTCCATAATGCGTAAGCGGTGCCACTTTCTTCTCCTCTCTTTTTCCTTTTTTTTTATTATTAAAGGACCGTCCCTTTCTTTTTGATTTTGTCGAATTAAAATTCATGGTAATAATTTTCATAATTGTGCGCTGCACGTAATTCGTCCGAGGTGTAATTATGGAGTGGAAAAATGTGTAAACAACTGTAATGAAATTAACGGTATGATGTTGCGGCGGAATTCGTCAAACGTGAGATCATAAAGTGATAAATATAAAAATATCTTAAAGTACTTCAAGGCCTGAAGAGATTACTTTTGTTTCTAATAAGAAAAAATTGTTGTTGATTCTATCGTATCCCTTTCTTTAAAAAATGTTCTATGGCTTTGCTGCACAGCACGGAATTCGTCAAACGTGCATTTATAAACTTGCAAACTATTGAAATATTTATCTACCTAGCAATATCTGAAACACCTAAAGACTCTAATGTCTTTCTACATAAAAAAACAATTGTCGTCTCGATCCTGTTGCTTTCCATTTATTAACAAATATATAAATACCTACATCTCGACGAGCTTTAAATTATTACACGGAAATCATCAAACGTGCATTTATAAATTTGCAAACTATTGAAATATTTATCTACCTAGCAATATCTGAAACGCCTAAAGACTCTAATGTCTTTCTACATAAAAAAAATTGTCGTCGATTTTATCCCTGCTTTTCATTTGCTAAAAAATTCGATGCTAAGAAAAATCCGCGAAAATCCTACATCGTACGGAATTCCTCAAACGTACAATTATAAAATAAAAATGTTACACGGAAATCATCAAACGTGCAACAACGAAACTATAAAATCTAAAAATATCTAAAAATACTTAAACACCTAAACTCTCAGTTTTGCTTTACTAAACGAAATGCTCTCACTAATTCTACCCTGTTATATTTAACAAATAATTCATAAAAATGCTACATCGCACGGAATTCATCAAACGTGCGATTCTATTCTCCAACAAACGCCACGTTTATCCGCTCCTAAAGTTGAAGTGCATGCAAATTATATTTCTAAAAAAAAATAAAAAAGAAATACAATTCTTATAATTCTTAACATCCAACTATCCTAGAAAGACAACAAAAATTCAGTTCACTTACAGTAGTCCGATGAACGCGAGTAAATTGCGCTGATACAAGTATCTCCAAAGTCACCTTACGACCGGGTAACTGCAACCGATCCGCTATGACGTAATGGCGAACTTACCCTCGACGTTCGGCCACAGCTGATGCAATTCGATCCAGATTTAGGGCTCAACCCTATCGGTCCTTCGCTGCTGGACAGGTTGCCTTCTCAGGATACTGACCAGCTGTGTTGAACAACGAACGACTGTCAGTTAAAGGATTTAACTTCAGCTTAATACGGCATATATTGCCTCTGACCTTTGTCGTCCGAATGATAGATACGTCGGAAGCATGCCCGACAGAATGAAATTGTTTCGCGGACACCTGGAACAACTTTTACTGTTTACGCGATGAATATGTTATTTCCAAGTAAATTTATTAAATCTCATTTGATAATTTTATCAAATAACATATCGCTAGCGTTAACACTAAAATTTGTTTCATACCGAGTAGTTTACTTTTTATTTATTCATTTAAGTAACTACAGCCAGGTTGTATCAATTAAATATCGATTAGAAAAAATGTTGAATCTGTAAATCGTACGTTCGCCGCCATAGTTGTAGGTTAGAATCTAATTGTATAACGTACTTATTCCGCCGGTACGTTAGAGTTCAACCCTGCTGTTCTCCTCGGCTCTCTATGTTCCGAAATGAAGATTATGTTTCAACAGATTCTACGTTTCTGAGTACTTGTTTCTGATATTCAATGTATTTTTAAATTACGTCTGTTTGTTTATATATTTTACACTTTTTAAACTGCAAACCTTTGTTCATCGGGTGACTATGAACTGAAGGAACGCACACATGTGATGTATACATGTGAACAGCAGGGCCAAGCTTTTTGAATTGCAACGTACTTTTTACTCGATGAATGCTACTAACGATAAAGATTCTCCTCGATATTATTTTCGATGACGTTAATTCCATCATTTACTCTCAAATAATAAGATAGAAGTATTCTAAAATTCTGCCAAGTTCAGAATTCTCTACAATGCGATCTATTCTACGCATATCGATATATTGCAAAATGACTTCCTAACGGTCGACGCTATACGAGGAATATGACCAAACGATATATCCGAAAAATATATTACAAAAACTTATAACCAAGAGACAAAAACATGTACAGAACTTCCCGAGAGTAACGTCGATCGTTTGAACGTCATTTTTATAGGTATAGATTCAATTTTACCTGAAATTTCTTGAAAAATGAGGAGGAAACGAAATCTGTTGCAGCAGCCAAGACAAATCCGAGCGTAGGAGAGTTTGGCGGCAGCACCATCGCGGGCGCGAATCCGGCGACATATTCAAACACGACGAATGGACCGGTGAATTGTCTGACCGGTGGACCACTGGCTGGTATAGCAGGTGGTTTCAATAATACCGGTCGTACGAATTTCACGAACAAGCAACTGACCGAACTTGAGAAGGAATTCCATTTCAACAAGTACCTGACAAGAGCGAGGCGCATCGAGATCGCGTCCGCGCTGCAATTGAACGAGACGCAGGTGAAAATTTGGTTTCAGAATAGGCGAATGAAGCAGAAGAAGAGGATGAAGGAAGGACTGATACCTGCTGAAAGTGGATCCATAGCATCGCTAGGCGGGGCCAGGAGTAACAGTAATTCACCGACGAGTTCGTCGAGCCATGAAACCAGCAATCTTGCGTTGTCGAATTTCACGAACGATAACAGTCGAGAATCGCCACCGTCTTCCTCAAAGGATTGACGAGTTTCTTGCTGCAGCAACGAGCGAATTTATAATTTGAGACTCAATGACGATTGGTGAAAACCAATCGTGCAAATGAATGGACTTTGATTCGCGCTAATCAAAGAGTCAGAAGTTTTCTTTGCTGCAGCAGCGAACGAGAACTCTTAGAGGGCGATGACGATATATGATTTTAAAGAAACTTTCGTACGAAATAAAACCTGATATGTACCGATCGATCTTGCGAGCCGATTACCAAAATTGTACACGATTTAGATTACTCCTGATCCGTGTATTCATTGTACTAATTATTTATTCTTCGCCGTTTTTCTTTAATCTGCGCGCGTTAAAGAGTCGAACTTTTTCGCAGACTCGATCCGTGAGATTAGATTTCGAAATCGATTCATAAGGTTACCATATACCTCAATTTACGTAAATGTTATGAAAGATATTTATGTAATTATAAATACTGATTGGACATGCTGTATTTTATAAAGGAAGGTGTGCCATAATGCGACACCGGATCCTTCTTATTTGCATCTAGGACTTCATCTTCGTTTTGGCGAGGGCAATTATTGTTTGATGTTATCAATCTACTACTCTTTCAGTCTTTTTATCCTTCAAATAAACGCATGTGTTTTCTAATCTAAAAAGGGTGTAAAATCCGTGTCTCTCTTTCGTTATTCCTTCTGCATAAATGCATTGCTACGTGTATATTTGTAAATGACTCACCAATTTGGTACTAGACGCATACTGACTTTAAATTTTTCAAATTTAAACAAATAATTAAACGAATTAAAAGAGCAAAACTTCGTTGAATCTGTAAAGCTTTTGGCAGTATTTTGTATCAAATATCTTGCTTCTGTAACAAAGAGTTTTAATTCTATAAAGAATACGAATACTGCTATGTAATATGATTTATTATAAATCTTCTATTTTAGTAAGGATATTAAAAACTGCAGGAACGATATTATAATGTATGATAACTAAACAGTAGGAAAATTTACCATTGACGATAAAATTTCACGAGTAGAATGCACTCGCTCTATTGCGATAGCATGATAACAGTAGTTGTGCTCCCAACTTGAGAATTTCTGTATGTATATGTACATAAAATCTGACGCAAATCTTGTGCCGTACGATGAGACTCCTTATACGATAATCTATAATCCGCGAAGGAATGAAAATATTATTCGTTCCTGTACCTGTACGCAAATATGCTCAAAACGAACGAAATCATTCAGAGTATAATGAAATCACATTCAAACGGCCACAAGATTCGTGCCGATTCTATTTAATATTATTTGATCACTCGAAAGTTTACAAATTAATATAATCGTATAGTGTATGGATTATATTGTGATCCATTGAAAAATTCTGTACCTAAACGGATTCAACTAAAATAAATTGTGATTAGCCTGTAGCATTACGTAGACACCTGTAGAAAGAATAAAGTATTATTGTATTAATCTACGGTGAAAATTTATGAATTTTATCGAAACCTATGCAGGTAAGGATGAAACTTCAAACTTAACCTAAAATTCAAACGATAATTTCAAATAATAAGATGTATACCTTTAATTAACATTTATAGACATCGCATATTAAATCCTATCGTAAATTTAAATAAAAAAGAAGTCTAATTTCAATTGGTGTAGTCATTTCCATAAATTTAAACAGAACAGTTGAACGGCTTGACGAACTTCAGGCTCCAATCCATGTAGGCTGGCAAATTTTGCCAACACTGAGTTTCGCTAAATTTCACTCGAAAATTCCAGTAATTTTTACTATAATAATTAAACTTTGCTTCTTTTAACCCTTTGCAGTCCGAATTATTTTGTCAATTTTTTAATAAGCTAAATAAAATGAATTTCACAAAATTTTCTATTGCTGGCTATTCATTTCTTTTAATCATAGCAATAACTATAGGTACGAAGGATGTTTAGATGATGTTACAAAATCATTGTAGAGCTGGGAAATGGATATTAAATCGTTAGAAAATTAATTAAAATAGAAAGTTATGTCGAGTTTAGCACGAGATAAGATTACAAAGGGCTAAGTTGGCACTACTGCTTCGTAACTGCGCACAAAGTCCAATCATAAATATTTCTCTTCATCGTTTGTTGTTATGATTACTTTGATTAATTTTCAGTTTTTTTAACACAGTGATTTGTGATAACAAATAGTACTTGTCCCAATAATTGTTCTACTTACGAGGAATTAAAAAAAATTATCACAACATGCTGTCGAGATTGAATCATTGAATTCTACGATAAACGAGTGGCTGTTGTTTCCGTTTGATCTTCCAAACGTGACATCGATGTTATATCTAAAAGCAATATCAGTGAAATGGCGGAGTGCCTGGAAAGTTCTGGATTCCGAGTAAAAGCAAACGATCTACTGTCATTTCAAAAAGAACTAAAGGAAGAGAAGGAACTTCTTGAAAAGATATTGCAGAAAATTGACGATCAGTTAAACGCACTAAAGGTGAATTGTACAATTACAATTATATTTTAAGAACATCTCGGACAATGATGTAAATATTGTTTTAAAATTGTTTAAGGTAGAACAGCTCCATTTGCTTCATTTAGTAAACAAACCGCATACAGATAGAAAAGCAAACATGAATTCAAGCAACTCAACAAACAATGATGGAAATTCTACCAAAATATTGGATTTAACTGTAGCCAAGGCATTGAAATACTTTGAGGAACTAGAAGAGGATGAAGATGAAGATTTCTAATGATAATGTAAACTTTTTAGCATCAAATGAAAGGAAACCTTTGTAAATAATACTTTTTGTACATGCAGTCTTCGATTATGTTCTAAGTACAAATAACATGTATTATGTATTATACATCAGTATTAACTTAATAAATAATTTGCATCATTATATGACTTTTCGATGAGATTACATTACAATAAATGTATGAAAATTCGCTTGTGTCCTCTCATATTTATTTTGTTTTTTTTACAAAAGATGGAACACTGACTTATCATGTTTAAAATAATTATTTTATTTTACTACTATGTATATTTGTACTAAATGTCTTTATCTTTCAACAATTTCATAAAAATCCAAAAGAGAACCAGCATTGAATGATCGAATAGAAAACAAAATATTGTTTCTTAGATTGAACAATTTTGTTATCTATAGAAATTTAACATACTGACGATGAGACAAAAGTCAAATACTATCATTCAAAGCGCTATGGAATGTTAGTACTTGACCTGATGTTTGCAATTTTAAATATCTCTAAGGCACGGATTTTGTGCATTACATAGGTTGGCCCTGCGGCGATGGTCCAAATTGGGAAGGATCATCGACTACAGACTGAGGTTTAAATTGTTCTGCAGAAAGACGCGTGAAGAAAATTCCTACACCCTCTATTAAAGCTAACAACACTCCACCAATAATTGCACTGCCAGCCATCGCTGGCAGGCCATTTCTGGCTGCAAGGATTCCACCGGTTGCTGCACCACTGATAATAGAGTTCCAAGGATCTTCCTTTCTCCTAAAGTGTACCAATGTACAGTCTATCGTGGAGAACATACCACCCCATATCGCAAAGTTGCCAGCGATAATTGGTGATCGTTGTTTAATGGCCATTAAACTTCCTACAAGTCGTTTGTTTATTCCACTGGGTGCATTACGGAAGCCTTTGATGCTTTGAAATACAGCACCACCGATCGCACCCATGGTGAATGCACCACCACAGTCATCTACTATACGCCAAGGACATGGCTCTCTTGCATATTCTTCCATTCCTTAGATAATGTTCTGTAAATTAATAGTCGTATCTAATAACTTGCCTATTGTTTTTTTTTAATAATACGCATTAATTATTAAAAAGAAATCGTTTCAAATCGTTGGAAATCATTTTTTTAAATGTCTAAATACAATTGTAGAAGTTCTGCTTGTTTTTGTATATCTGCTGTGAATTTTAACAAAAATGTAAAAAATCCTCACTGACATCGTACAAAATGCTTAAAGAATTTTAAATATTATTCACAATTTTCTTATCATAATTTGAATAAATTAAAACAGTTTAAACAAAATAAAAAATATACGTCCAAAAATTGTGTCTAAGATTAACCTCTTTACACCTACAATTCTAAAATAAAAATTGACGTGTCATTATTCAATCTATTGAAACTTATGAAATTACAATCTATATGCACATTCTATAAATACTAACATTTATATATGTCTATAAAGAATAGAATAAAGAATATTCGTGAGATAAACTGCATAATCAATGTAAGGTTATGAAATAAATATCCGTAAATAATTAATCACGAGAGAGTAACAGTACGTAAAGATGTTAACAGAAGTACACGAAGATTATCTATAAAACAAAAATATAATTTCTTCGAATATTTACCGTGGAACTTGTTTTAAACAATTCTACAACCGAGCCGACTTCCCTCGAGCACGCACTGTGATGAACGGAACTACGTTAATAAATGTTATTACATATAAATGATTATGTCATCGCATCAGAATCTAACGATAAATCGTATTAAAAGCAATGAAAAATTTAACAACAAAAATCGAGCCGTTGTTTGCGATTCAACTGAAATTTATCTTTTCCCTAACACCTTTCTTGATTATGATAAAGTTCATTCACACGCTGCTTCAACTTCAACTTCGGATTGCATGATATTTCAAAATAAATCTCTCCATATAGAACACCGACATTATATCGAATAACATTTTATATGTAACATCTAGAGAATAACTTAATATTAACGCAGAAGTTGAACACTCATTTCAAATACATTCGAAGCTCGATGAATACTTAACCGACACACAACCGCGTTACAGTTTAAAATAGAATGAGCTTAGTATATCCCAAAATACACCACTCTTTTAGTTAGTCTCCAATATCTAACCGGTTTGCGTGAAAGCGAAATTTTTACTCCAAGAAATATCCTTTGCAACCATAGGATATCCTTATTTTACAAAATTATCTTATCATCGTGAACTTTGAAGTCTCGTACGTATTGTAAAGCCTTACGATAGAGCCGATAATTCAGAAGGAAGCGTATTTTATCAAAATAATCGTAATTTACAACGTAAAGCAAAATTGAAATGTGATAGTTCACGGAAAAATGTCGTCTCTTGAATCGTAGAAATAAAAATGCAATGAAAGTAGACACGTACAATTTACTTATCGACTTTACGAGTAGTTTTTCGAACTGGAAATAATGTTGGTAAAAACAGTCAAAGAATTGTGAACATCCTTCGACTGTTATACGTGTTTCGTTTGTATAAAGTGTAAAAGTGACGTTTCTTGCAGATTGAAAATGTCGGGAGCTGATGCAGTTACGTTGAAAGCCGACGAGGAATCGTGTAAACCCGAAGTAATCGAATCTAATCAAATTAAAACTACGGAATCGACACCATCGGTGAATGTTGAGAGCCTAGCTTCTCCTGAAATAAAAGATCAAAACGCTACGGAATGTGTAAAACCTGAAACACCAAGTTTAATTGATGATTCAAACGTAGTAGAAGCTGCGAAAGAAACGAAGGCTAATAATGAAACGGAAGTTGTAAAAGATTTAATACCGACTGAGATAAAAGACGCAGCTGCGGTTCCGGTAGAGGATGCAAGTTCGAAGAATTCTTTAAACGAAGAAAATGTACGATCGATTCCTTTACGAAATATTGTAACGTATTTGAAAATAATATTAGGTTCTTAAGAATTAATTAACTTAATTAATATTAACCAAATAAGCTACAAGCTTAAATGCCGATATAGTTTTAATTGACAACGCGCGAATTTAAATTAAGAAGTTTCATAATTTTTGCACACGGATCGTGAAAAATCGAGTTTTTTTAATGCAAAGAACATTTTCAATGTTTATTTAATGCGCTATGTATATTATTACAGGTAAAAACTGCCGAAACACAGAAGTTGGAAGCTGTAGGTGCCGGCGATTCCAACTCTACAATTAAACACGATGAAAATAAGGGATCAGATGTCAACGCGACTCAAAAAGTCGCAGATCAAATTGTTTCTACAATTAAGTCTGATGAAGCAAATAAAACATTGACAAATCCATCAATTACACCTGATTTAGCGAAAGCAGACAACAATGAACTTACCATAGCTCAACTCAAGCTCGCAGTTCAGGTAATAACGTTGCTAAAGACGAGCAACTTAATTTGTACAAGAAACTTGTTTTATTTATTAAAAACGGTGATTCTTCCGAAAAAAAGAACAAATGCAATTGAGTTGAGATTTGAGATTGCTGAGGGTAGCTCAACTTGGCATAAAAATAATATATATATATAATAAATGAAGCTATTTCCAAAATTTCAGAGTAATTGCATTAACCCCACTTTCGGAAGAGCAGCCTTAAAAATCGAAAATATTTAAATGTGTGTAGTTAAGTATAATTAATTTTCTACCGACAGAAAATGATGACCGAACGTGACGTTTATAAAAAAAAATTCGAAAACACGGAGAAAAAGCTTGCCGCTGTGCAAACATCGTACGTTGAACTTATGAAAGGTGGAGGTGACGAAATGTCACTGCGACATACGATAGAACAATTAAGAGGGAAATTGGTTCAAACTTCACTTCAATTAGAAGATCGCAATCGTCTAGTTATCAATCAGGAGAAACAAATTAGCGCTCTAAACAAACAAGTGGTTTCATTGAAGGAAGTCGAGTCTATTACCAAGAAACTCCTGCAAATTCGCAACATGGAAGTTAAGGATTTACAGGTAAGATGGATCCTGTCTCTTTTGCTATATAATGCACAGTTAGTGCGAGTAATAAATTGTGAATGATATACACTCTGCTACTTAATTAGCTTTGGTAATGATTGCAAAAGAATTCTTCGATTTTCTAAGTGTGTTCATTGAGTAATTTTCAAAAGAATCCTAAGACTAAAACAGTTTCTTTGCCATACATGTTTCTACGCAGACATTTCATATCGTTTCTTTTTTACATTGTCCTTTTTTTTAAATAACGTAGGCAGAAGTCGATGCGATAGAAGCCCGAATGTCCGAGGAACGAGAAAAATATAGTACAATGATAAATAAAATGGATGCTGCGGTAAGATTGAATGCGGATTTGAAGAAGGAATACGAAACGCAACTGTGCCTCTTCCGAGACCTTCGTGAGAAGTACGAAGAGAAGGTTACACTTTTAAACGAAGAAAAGCAGAATCTCGAAGCAATAACACAAGCTAAATAAATGTATAACACGAGCTGTGTCTTATATTAATTATTTTATAACTGTTTTAATTTATACGAAATAAATAATCTGAAACTGAAATGTATACATTTAAATGATATAGTGTACGAAATTTATTCTTTGGTTCATCTTTAACCTAAAATGAAACATTGACATTAATTTTCTCATTATTATTAAGTAATTAGTACATTTTAAACATATAATTTGAAATTACAACTTAAACATTATGTAAAGAAGTTCTGTCATCTGTTTCCGTGGTGTAGTGGTTATCACATCCGCCTAACACGCGGAAGGTCCCCGGTTCGATCCCGGGCGGAAACATTCTTTTTTTATTAACTAATTTTTACCTTGTTTTGATAATCGAGATGATTCAATATAGAGGTGGTTATGCACAATGATAATATTATTTTTCAAACAATAAAACGGGGAGTACCGTATTCAATTGACACTATTATCAGCGGTAATTCCCGTACGCTCGATGTTGAACTTTCACCTTGGATACAAACTTTTCTATCTGCATGTAAAGATAATGCATAATTTCTACACTAATTAAATTATACATTTTATGACAGACAATAACATCTTTCGGTACTGACTAAACGTAAGAATGATAGATTTTTATTTCGATATACTGTTACTCTGATTATTTTTAGTTATGGAATATATATGAAATCAAAATAGGAAATATTTATAAATTTTGCTTAAAAGAATTATACTGAAATTTAATGTATTTTCTAAAAAAAACTATAAGGAATTATGTCTAAACAATTAATTATTATAATAATCGGTCATTGATTCTGACAAGGACGTATAAATACCAAAAAATCGGTAATCGAATGATACGTTCAGCTGGGAAGACCCAACCAGGAAAGAAATAGAAAAAAGATCTTCGATTTATCATGTATGCAATGCATACGCGGTGGTTCCCAAACGCTTGCTATATGGAGATCGTGAACTTTCACACAAGCACAGTTTCGTGTATAGCTCTGACTATAAATTCGCTTAAACCGGTAACAGCAAGCATCAGTTTCTTCTGAGCAATCGACTGCAAAGGAGCAAAAGGTACAATATACAGGTGAGATACACAAATTTTTATCTTTCTTTCAATATAACAATTATTCTTCTTTTCTGAAACTTTGATATCTCCTAAGCTATTGAGAATCTTTATAAAAAATTGTAACTCTTTTTCAAATGGAAATTGAGTTGAAATAAATTTGTGATTTATTAATAATAAAAATAATTAATTTTAACAGTGTATGGAAAGCACTAAAACCATGAAGAAATTTATTATTCTGGCACTTTTGGCTGTTGTTTTCACAACAGCCGTTCTTGGAGAACCAGCGAAACCAAGACCGCAGCAGGTTCCACCGCGTCCTCCTCATCCGGTAAGACAGAGGGAAAATAGTAACAATTAACGATTATACAAATTACTTGGTTACAAAAAAGTATGTGTTACTGTATTGTTTAATTCAGTAATTAAGGTTTCTTTCAAAATCTTCTAGCGCCTTCGACGTGAAGCTGACCCAGAACCAGCGAAACCAAGACCTCAGCAGGTTCCACCGCGTCCTCCTCACCCGGTAAGACAGAAGGAAAATAGTAACGATTAACGATTATGAAAATTACTTGATTGCAAGAGAAATATGTGTTACTGTGTTGTTCAATTCAGTAATTAAGGTTTCTTTCAAAATCTTTTAGCGCCTTCGACGTGAAGCTGACCCAGAACCAGCGAAACCAAGACCGCAACAGGTTCCACCGCGTCCTCCTCATCCGGTAAGACAGAAGGAAAATAGTAACAATTAGCAATTATACAAATTACTTGATTGCAAAAAAAATATGTGTTACTGTATTGTTTAATTCAGTAATTAAGGTTTCTTTCAAAATATTTTAGCGCCTTCGACGTGAAGCTGACCCCGAACCAGCGAAACCAAGACCGCAACAGGTTCCACCGCGTCCTCCTCACCCGGTAAGACAGAAGGAAAATAGTAACAATTAACGATTATGCAAATTACTTGATTAAAAGCGTATAAGTGTTACTGTATTGTTTAATTCAGTAATTAAGGTTTCATTTAAAATGTTTTAGCGCCTTCGACGTGAAGCTGACCCCGAACCAGCGAAACCAAGACCGCAACAGGTTCCACCGCGTCCTCCTCATCCGGTAAGATAGAACGAAAAAATAATGAAAATAACGATTATACAAATTAGTTGGTTACAAAACATATATATGGTAAGGTGCTGTTTAACTCTGTAATTAAGGTTTCTTTTAAAATGTTTTAGCGCCTTCGACGTGAAGCTGATCCGGAACCGGAACCAGCAGTCAAGCCCGGTTATGTTCCTCCGCCACGACCACCCCACCCAGTAAGTATTATTAAAAACCACCGTAAATATTATAACAATTCGTATTTTTATAATTAACAGAAAAGAAACATGAGGAATAACCCATTTCTTTAATTATTTTCAGCGCCTTCGTCGTGAAGCAGACCCGGAACCGGAACCAGCAGTCAAGCCCGGTTATGTTCCTCCGCCACGACCACCCCACCCAGTAAGTATTATTAAAAACCACCGTAAATATTATAACAATTCGTATTTTTATAACTAACGTAAAAGAAACATGAAGAATAATCCATTTCTTTAATTATTTTCAGCGCCTTCGTCGTGAAGCAGACCCGGAACCGGAACCAGCAGTCAAGCCCGGTTATGTTCCTCCGCCACGACCACCCCACCCAGTAAGTATTATTAAAAATCACCGTAAATATTATAACAATTCGTATTTTTATAATTAACGTAAAAGAAACATGAAGAATAATCCATTTCTTTAATTATTTTCAGCGCCTTCGTCGTGAAGCAGACCCGGAACCGGAACCAGCAGTCAAGCCCGGTTATGTTCCTCCGCCACGACCACCCCACCCAGTAAGTATTATTAAAAATCACCGTAAATATTATAACAATTCGTATTTTAATAATTGACAGAAAAGAAACATGAGGAATAACCCATTTCTTTAATTATTTTCAGCGCCTTCGTCGTGAAGCAGATCCGGAACCGGAACCAGCGGTCAAGCCCGGTTATGTTCCTCCGCCACGACCACCCCACCCAGTGAGTATTATCAAAAATCATGTTTTTAGAATTAACGAAGAATATATGACATGTAAAAGTTGTTCTTATCTTTTTTTAGCGCCTTTAATGCATACGACGAAGTGGATACATAGCCGTCGACAGTTCTTAAGGAATTTCAACACTCGACATTAAATTATTTTTTGTACGACACTTATATTCAATAGCGATGAACAATAAAACTAAATCCACATTTACCTATAAAAATATCTTTTATTTCATTATTGTCCTTGCGAATCCTTATTATTCTTTTGTACCAGGGAGTTGATGAAAGTATTGGGGAAAGGAAATTAGAATATACAGAATTAGCGTGTTATTTGCTTTACAGTTACATAGATATTAAATGCAAAATAATATTTCTGTACTTAAAAGTTGTTCATTAATTAAAAATAAATATAGACGTTCACTCTAAAGAAACGATTACAGGTGCATCGTCTCCCGATTCCTCTTGCAATTCTGAAAAATCCCATAGAAATTTCTTAGACAAACGTTCTCGGAATCGCAAAGCGTACGATTTCAATCGTCCATCCAATTCGGCGTTCACCTCGATATTAGCAAAGAGTTTGCACAAATTATAATAAACGAAATTATTATTAACTACGATATCACATATCATATCTTCAGGTACAAATGTCAGCTGTATCTCAATAGTTTTCATAAATTCGATATAAATAGCGCGGCGTTGCGCTATCGCGGAATCAGCTCTGCAGATTAGCGAAATTAGCTTTTTCCAGTGCTCGAAAGTATCGAGACTTTGACCAACAAGAAAACATACAAACGTTAATTGCAGTTCACCGATTATCTCCATGGGACTGAAAGGAAATAAATACTTAAAAATACATGATACACATTCGCTGTAAATAAATTCATTATGAAATTATGGTAATTAAGCATACAGGGGTAAAGCAGATAGCAAAGTCTCCAGAGTATAACTGGAATCCAAAGAATACTTTGTAATCTCAGTAGGTGATGCTCCATCAGGATAGGTCTTATCTGGTAATTTTGTCACACGAAGTTCAGTTCCTGGCCTAGGTTTCAAATCAGGAAGTAATTCCTCTTCTTTCTCCTCAAAAGTAAGTCTACTCCTCCTCTTCTTTTTCTCATTCGGTACCCCACCTCTAGGTCTGATAGCATCGCTACAATGTTCTAATTCTAATGCTGACCTCACAAATCTAGAATGTACAATGAACTTCAGATATTAATAATTTAATATCATTGGTCAAATAAATCATCACATTTGATAATTACCCACACACGGGTGAACAACGTTTTACCAGAGAAGGACTAATATGACTTGTCAGTTCTTTCCACTGTTTCCAAATATCGTAAGGATAAGATCCCAAATGCTTATCCAAATCCTTCAAGTTACCCCTAAGTTTTTCAACGGTTTCTTCTGGAACATCTTTATCCCAAAAAGGTAATATTATAGAAAAGATAATTGGACATAAAAAAAATGTAAAGCGTTTCTCCACCTTCCGAACTGAGATCCTCCTTCCTTTCGTCCCAGCGTCTGATTACAAATTCAGACTGTTTGAATGTATGAAGAAAACCAATTCTGGGTGCCATTTCGCCGAATTCATTTACAGCACTACATTAAAATGAATAGCTTGCTTAAATATAAATTCTGCCACGGTAACAAATAAATTGTATAAATTAATAAAATCACCTATAATGCACATAGTGAAATCCAGGGGGAATCATTTTAATGCCTCTGAAATTTTCAGCCGTATTCCATGACTTTAAATCGATCCCAATATCTGTGCCTTTCGGTACATTCAGAATAACAATTATTGCACCTTCAACGAATAATTTCTGCGCGAGACTTTGATCCATTTGCACTCCGTCACTTGCCATGGTCGGTCGATGGGTATCGGGCGGTCTAATTTTGTAGCTTACGTGGATAATATGGATTCATACATGCTTTCTTATATATAATATTTCATGTATATTGTTTTTATTGTATAACTTATAGTACAATTCAATTATTTTGATACTGGAAGAGCAAAATAAAAGAAGAATAACCTATAAAGCAAAACTGTGTGTTTAAAGGTTAGTATGGTTAATGTAATGCGTAATTTTTGTTATATATAATTTTACAACTTGCATATCTTTATTGATAAAAGTATATTATAATAATCCTCCTTAAATATCGTGTTTTACGAGTGATATATTAATATGTAAGTTCACAGAGGAAGTAGAATGTTTGTACACGTATATGCGAAAGTTGGAAAGTATTCTGTGGAATTCTGGTAATTCCGTTCATGTGTGACAACTCTAGATGGCGCGAAATGCTACTTTTAAATCACGAGTGATTCGAACACGTCGTTCTCAATCACGGTGATTTTTCACAAAAGAAAATCTATTTCCCGTACATGTCGTATAAGCTATACACTTTAGGTATATAAATATAATTAAATATGCATCTATATATTATTTAAAAACACTTGCAGGTAACTGTCACTTTATGTCACTGACACTTCCACAAATCGTTGTATTTAACTGTTAAAATTATTTCAGATCACTTTTAGTTTACTGTTTAAACGTTTTAATATTATAGGACAGATGCACTAATAGTTAATTAAAGTTAGGACTGACTGACACTCGACCATATAGGGCTAGGCGGCCGAGCTATAGTGGCGCGGCGCGCCGAACGAGCTCCTTATATAGGCCCGCGCTGAACGTGGCGCATGCGCAGTAGACCTCGACGCCGGAGTTAGGTGACCGCGGACTGAAATTTCAATTATTACAACAATTTCGTCAATAATTTTTTATTACAAATGAAATTATCATTATTTAATAACGTGTTTCTGCTTATTTTTAATAAATTGAAATAAAATAGTATGACACTATTTTATACACATCTTTCGTTTAATTATAACGGCAGTGTCTATTAAATTCTTAAATATCGAAATTGGCATGTTGGGCATTGGAAAATCTGAGAATGGAACCCATATTCGTGAATTATCTTCCAAAACTTTCAAATACACTGGCTGCGAAAATGTCAGACCCTTTGGAATGTTAAAAGTACCTGGCAAATATAGACTCATTATTCTTCTACCCCTTTTTTCATTCGGACCACGTATATGTATTTTTTTGGTTTACCGTCAGAAGTAATTCCTAATGAAATAATTTCATTGCCAATCTCTTTCTTGTTGCTGTACCAAAGTTTCAAAAGATCACAGATCGCTCTACATTTCTGAAAGTCCTCTGTTCGACCTAATTGATATTGAGCAAGTGCCTAAAAAATATTAAAAGCTCGTACTACAATAATTTCTTGATTGAGGAATACGAAAGGCACAAAGTTTTTACGTACTTCAGAGCGAAAATAGTATTTATAAGGATCTTTATCGTGTGCCGTGTAAAAGAACCATCTTAATTCGGAATGTTTGCGATTGTATGACAGCGTTGAATTTCTGTTTGCAACTGCTTTCTTATTAGGCTTATAAACATCATACTTGTGAACCATATGGCATACATCTACGAACTGATTGATTCCTAAGATTTCAGACGGTTGTATTTGTTATCCATATTATTGTAAACAGGGGAAAAATATCATTGTTTATCCTTGAGTTGCTTAAACCAACCCAGATATCCCCAAACGGGTGGGCAGCCAAATCCTTGCACGTCGAAACCAAGCGAGGTTACAAATGAGTACATTACTTCTAATCCATAATGTGCACTAACAGTTACAATGTTTGTTGTTGGTAACTTTGTAACAAAAAATTTCATAACATCTGCGCAAAAGCATGTTGGCCCCATAGAGCAAAATATTACTTTCATATGAGGAGGAGCATATTGATTTATCAGTTCTGCCAAACTCTTCATAACTGTGTAATTTCTATGTAACCAATTATCCACCTCTTCGCAGTCTCCTCTTTAAAGATCGGATTGCATGATTTTTATTGAGAATAAATATCTCAAATAATTACATTAGTTACAATAACATCTGACCTTGATAAGGTATCAAGATAAATCAATATGTCAGAGTTGTGCAATCCATTCGGTATACTATCTGATACAGTTGCTGCCCTTAATCCTCCACCGATACCTTCTACGTCCTTGGCAATTTTCTTCACTTTAAAATAATGTCCCGGTTCATCATATAATTTGACAACAATACCATTTAGTAGCCACAACTCTTCTGTCATTATTAATTGTGGAACTAAATCAGAGCATACTGATCTACCAGCACCTATTATCATTATTTGTCGACGTTTCTCTTTTATTTTCGACGATTCGATCGTTTGTTCCGCATTATGAATCTGTATAAACGCAGTTAAAAAATTTAACTAGCACAGTGGGCTTGGAAAGTAGCACGCTATATTGAAGATTAATTTACGACATATAAATCTGATTGTAGATTATTCAAGTCCTCTTTAGTTAAGTAGGAACTGATGTTGTAATGTTTATTTAACAACTCCCAAAACTGATAGGCACCGCCGATGTAAGTAACGTTTGTACCAGTTATTCCAATTTCTCTCCATACTAAAGGTGATTTAGCATGGGACCAGCCATAAATCGTACATATTTTTTGCAACCACGACTGTAAACATAATTCTCATTATTTGCGATTCGTGTCGAAGATACGAACGTACCTTCCACTCTGATGAGATTTTGCAAATACTTTTGAAATGGAAATTAGGCAATGAATTTGCCAAACTCCTAGCTATGAAACACATATGAGCAAAGCTTTGATCATCCAAAGTTCCAGCTATTACAGTCACACATTTGCTCGCTGACATTTTAACAGTAAAAACAGTTGATGCTTAAATGACAGTTTTTTTTTTAAATCGATAAATTGACAAATGCACATAAATATTGACTTTATTTTTATAGAAAAATACAACATATTTATTACTATGAAATACTATTAAATTACTACTTTAAAAAATACGGATAAAAGGCTGAGGTAATAGGTCATCAGAGTTATCAAATTTGTTTCTATCGAATTCTATTCCTTCAATGTAACTATGGTGTTCCAGCCATTATTATTAAACATATTATTTCGAAATAAATAATTCATTCGTTATTCTTATCTAACTTAAATACAAAAATTAATGTAACTTTAATCTAAATAATAGGAAGTACAGATAACTTAGTAATAATCATCATCATCAGATATTTCAGGTAACTTAGGAGACCAACCTTTTTCCCAAACTATGTCAGTAGGTGTAGTAGATATACATAGCATAGGTATTTCTACAGGTATCTTTTCCGGATCTAAAGGAAAAATGAGAAGAGAAGATATTTAATATAAATCACACATAAGAAAAACATAGAAAATAAGTATTATATATTTTCTTTCCATACCAGACTCAAATTCTTTGTCTTCATATGGTGTTATGACTCCTTTCTTCTTTATAAATAATTCTTTAAATTCATTCTCGAAAGTCTTGGCATAAAGTTCATCTGCAAAAGTTAAATTTTACATATTTTTTGTTAACCTATTTCTATTCTTATTTAAATATGTTTTATTAGGAGCACAATCCTGTAAAATATACCAAGCTCAAATCGTGGGTCACAGTAAGGGGCTAATGTTTCCGGTTCAGGAACAGATATTTTAGCAAATTGTTTAGGAGGCAATGGCTTCTTAAAAACCTTTTCATCAAATCGCTTCAATGATTTTTTGGGCTTTTTGTTAGAAAGTTCTTTTGTCGGTGATGAACTTCTCATTTCTGGTTTTACATTAGGCTTCTGTGAAAAAATTCTATTAGTCTCCTCTTGAGAGATATAGTTAATTCTTTATACCTTAATTAGGTTTTTGGTTGGTGAAATAGGACGACCAATATTGTCAGTCTGTGTTAATTTTGGTTTTAATAATTCCTGTTGCTTGGTATGACAAGCATCTTGCTTAAGGCCACCTAAATTCGAAGTGCTAAGTACATTTAAGTCATAATGAGATCTGATCGACAACCCCTTTGGTTTTGGTTGATCTCGAATTTTTGTGGGTCCTTCACTTACTCCAAGAGTTGTCTTTGATTTTATTACTGACTTCACTGCAGAATCTCCTAAAAGTAATATTAAAAGTTTTACACACAAAAATATTTAACGACAGAAAACATGATCCGTTTGCAAAATACGATATATTGTCTTTTAAACGTTATTATTACAGGCTTATTAATGTGCAATGTAACGTTTTTAACAGAATAATTGTTTACCAATACCTGAAGCATAACCTTTAGGATTTGCCTAACTTACCTTTAACAGAGTTCGGAATACCGCCGAATAAATGAAATATTCCAGCCATTTTATTGAAACAAATACTCCGATAAGATGTTCGACGGCTGTATCATCTGTTATTCGTTTAAATAATTAATTGATTCGATACTGTATTAACTTTTCCTGTTCAAAAAATCACCTCTTATTTCATACCATACAATTCACGTTTTCCGTTTGATTCTGTTTGATTCAAACAACACAGGCAGTGAAATTCTCAATACAATCAGAGGAAATTTTAAATTACTAGAATCTGTTACCGTTCCCATGGTGTCCAAGTTCAAATGGAAGAAGCTTTACCTAAGTTTCAATAAATATTTCGTGTTAATGATTGAAAAAAACGGTAGCCTCACCGAATTTAGATTGAAAATTGATTGTGAAAATTTATTCAAATAGTGCCAAGCGTTAAAGCAGACTTCTATTTATATCTAACACTGTAACAAAAAATTTGTTTGATATCAGCGCCATCTATTTATGCCACAAACCTACAGCCCTCTTAGAAAAGAGACGTTATTTTTTAAAAATGTTTACTTACTTATAGCGAGCAAAGGAGTAGAGTTAGAATGCTCTCCGTCGGTAGATCGATAGTTTAGATTCTAAATAAGACGCTAAAATAAGCCGTATTTAAATCGATCAAGAAATAAGCGAGATAATAGCGTTTAAATATTTGTCTTTCAATGAGTGTCATTTCCCGCCAAATAAAAATGCGGAAAATTGACAAAAACTAGATGGCGCTGAAAGCAGTGGCGCCAAAACCCCTTCAAAGTAGCGAGTTTCCATTCTTTCAGCATTCGCATAGTTTATGGCTTAAGGTGATCCCTGCATGGCCGGCATGGCTAGAACAAAACGAAATTTCTATGCCCAACGTTCATATTCTGCCCAATTCTTCCACATTTCAGAGATTCGTGTATTACTGACATTTTTTTAATTTTAAAGACTGCTAATTATGATACGCTCTTTACAAATTTGTAGGGAAAACGAAATTTAAGAATGGACGTTTTCGATTTAATAAATTCTTTATTTATCATTTGTATTATACAACATAAACATATGCGATATAATATTTATAAAATACAATTCAGTGTTTCTAACGCTACAAATTATTTATTTAATAAATGACTGTGTAGAATTATTATATTCCCCTGCTGTTCCAATTTAAACATGGACCCCCTGGATACGATCGTCCCTGCTGAAGCAAAACTCAACAGATGGAGCTTCCCCGTCGTCATTATAAATATATATATATGCTCATCTGTAGGCACATGTATGTTGACGTTTAAAAGATGCATCAATTTATTGCATCAATGCCATAAGTGTAATGATTTGTAATTAGTTTCATTTATTTTCGACGTTTGAGTATTGCATATTCGTAGCAACAATTTTGGGAAAGGTGAATGAACATTACGATATAATGTTTATCCATAATACAATTTATTAAAAGAGACAAAGAATTGTCAGTAGCAAATATTTCATAGGGATAAATTACCTTGATATTATAAATATATATATATATATGTGTGTATGTATATATATATATATATATATAATATATTTTTTTTACACGTAGAATGACCTATTCTGTTCTTAAGGTTTCTAAAATATAGACAACCAAAAGCTACCAACTGCTTACAGTGGAATGCTTTGATCAATAAATCGATAGAATAAATTGATCATATATATATGTACAATTATTTTCTATGTACGTATCGATGGAAGAATGTACAATTCTTGTGCAAATACGAACGAGAGTTTCCTCTTTTAATAGATCAGCAAATGGTAAATTAAGGAAGAATTATCTTAGACGAATGTACTTAACATTGAATATCTGAAAATGTATTAAATGCAGTGTCCTTTCATCGATACATAACAGAATTAAGTAAAACACTTATAAATGCTAAATATCATAAATAAATCTTTGAGCTGTAGCAAAAGAAAAGAGAAATAGAATCTTTTTAGCGAAGATCGAAAATTCCGTTTTACATAACAGCATTACATTGCCTACATTTTTTACAGTATGCGGTAAAACAGTCTGTCAATATTGGCTCGAATACCATTAAATCGAAGATAATTTGTCATATTAACATTAACAGCATCGTTTCTTCTTTCATATTTGGAATTTCCTTAAGCCATTCTAATGCTTTGAATTATTTGAAATACAGCTGAAAATAAATGGGAAAATTAAACATATAAGGCAAATGATTCGGTATCGTGAGAAAATTCAACGAAATTGCAAATTAAAAAAATTGCAATAGCAAAATTCTAATTACCGGAACCGCATACAACGAACAGGAAGAGCGCCAATAGACAAGGCCCGACTGGAGAGCTGTCCTCTTGTGGTTTCTATGACGTACAAATTTAAATCTTATTACATTGCATGTGTTATTTGCTTCTCAAAGAACGACTCAATTTACCAATTGTCAAAATTACAACTGGAAATTTAATACATATGTTTGCAGTACATATGGTAACAAATACAACCCATCAAACGAAAAATCTTTACATCCATCAACTGACAAAATAAATTCGAATTTTCTACATTCCTTAGTGAAGCCGTGTTCGATGATACATACGATAAGAAACGAGGAACATTGTCTGACAGTAAGTCATCGACGTCATGGAGTATAATCAAAATTTATTCAAAACTATAATTAGTAACCTCAAACATAGCCACTGACAATCATTTTCTATTTTATCAATTACCATTATATTATTATTATCAATTAATTTTCGAATAACCCGAATTATAAAACGGCAGACTTACCGACGACTTTGGAACGTTCCCACGAAGTGTGATGTTTTTCGTGGCTTTCTCATTAGCAATACGCATTCTCTGTTTCGGTGCCATTTCTAACGTTTCTCCCTCACCGGCGTTAATTCGATTAAACGTTTAAATAATGCCAGCAACGACAACGACACTTTTTCTGTCACTTTACACTCCAATATGCAAAGTGTTCGAACGTATCTGTTCGTACGCTCGCGTCGGCGGCGGCTTACTTCGTTCACACGTACTGCGTCGACGTGTGCGCCTTGACACGTGAATAGTCGAGAGTTTACGCAGAGCAACTTTCGGTGCCACACTGGCACCACGAGAGTCAATTTAACGACTGGGAAATTTCGAAAAAAAATCTCTCCTCCCATCGTTATGAATTTTACATGGTATCAAATCTGTTATAAATTTGTATCTTTTTTTTTCTTTTTCATTTCGTTTATTTTCTTGCACATAACGCACTCGGATACCATACTCCTAAATACTTCAATACTTACACGGAAGAACGTAGTGTATTGTCTTCAAATACAAAAATTGTTGTTATAAGCTTTGTACATACTTTCACTTGAAAAAATATACATCGCGTGGATATGATGTGGAGGAATTTAAGAGATTAAATTATCACAATGCTACAGGAATATATCGTCTGTATGTAATATTTTGTACAAGCTTGGAATAATGTAAAAAGTAGGAAATACTTCGATAACGGACAATAAGTAATTCGGGGTGTTTCGTTTAACGCATTCAACCCGGCGCAATTTTTATATTCTGCATGATGAAGTGGTGCGTGATTATAAATTGTTTATTCTTCTGAAGGTACTTCGTCGTTTAGTTTATCTCAAGCAGTGCATGCGCAATATTATAAGCTGAAGTTACTTTGAATAAAATTTTTCAAATATGTTATTTGTAGGCAAGAATTGCGGAGTTCGGCCTGATGTGAAAATGAAGTTCGATCTACTGGTGGTTCACATAGCCTGATTAATTCACGGTTGTGGGCCATCGGTGGTCCACGCCAGATTGAACGTGTTAAACGATGATTGACGTAGTAACAAAGTAGATTTTATCTGTTGTACGTAGAAATTTTATATTTCTTAGAACTACTACTTCTAACAACAAATTATAATTACTCGTTCGTATGTCCTTACCGATATTTATCACTGAATAATACCGTTAGGGCAAACACATTCACCGTAACTCCCAAATTCTAATACCCATCCTCTTATCGTAAAGGTACCATTTATTCTTCGGCGGTTATTGAATTATATTTCAATATAATTGGCCGCGTATAGAGGATCGCAACTGTTGGGATTTTCTCCCTCATTCGATTAGAAAGCTCACTGCATTTTTACAATTTATCGTTGCACTCGCGACGCACGATAAAAATTGTAATGTGTATGAACAGAATGGTGGCGTGCAACGCTAAGCCAAAATCGTAAAAAAATTTTCTTTCTTTAACGTCCGCGTCTTTTTATCGTGGCCTATAACCTAGCTTACTTATAAATTAATGTTATTTCGAATTATATAATCAATAGATCCGACATCGGTCCGATGTATGACTAAAATTTTTCAAATCCGAGCCGCGAAATTGCGTTGCTATCTTACGAAACAAAATGTAATTTCGCATTTCGGGCAAACAAGTGTACAATGATCGTTACAATATGGATATCCGTGTTATTCGTTCTTTAAATGCAAAAAAGAAACGAAAATGATTTTTATGTCGGTTTTTTTCTGCGCTGTTTCCTTTGTAAGTATTTGCGTGTTCGTTATCAGCATGGTTTATTTTCCGAAGGAGATTTAACGTTCACAAAGCGAATACACGTACAAGACTTTAAGCCTTTATGATGCCTAAGGAATACAATAAATATTGCATAAACTGAAAAACATGAAATAATCGTAAATTTGTAGAACCCTTACCTGAGCTTCTTGCAAATTCAATAACAGAAAAATGAATCGTCTGTCGTGCCGATCGACATCGAACAAATTTAACGGCTGTTATTAAAAACTTGTTAAATTTGCACGATGATAATTTTATATTTCATTATATTAAATTGCGACTCATGGAAAGACTAACACACACGACCGTTGTAATTATAAACGAACTATTCACTTTTCAACAGAATGCATCGTCCGCGATTTGGAATCACCTTCGGTAAATTTCGCGATTGCGATGAATATGTTAAACAATTGCCTAAATGTCAGAAAAAATACTAGGACCTCGTGTTATCTCATAACATCATAACGTTTATCGAAAGATCAAGGTATTTCGTGACGATGGGAATATGTCTAAAATATTCATTCGCGATTGACATTATACGATGGCTAGTAAAGCTGTATTAGAAATTCTTTCTTTTCGTTAACCTGCACTTGCACACGTTCGACCGCTGCGGTAATTGAGGCTATCGAACGAAGTGTCCTTCTGCGAACAACAGCTCATTGTTCTTACGCTGTATGTTCCTTATTGTAAAACCACGGCATAGACGTTACATCGTAACTCTGCCTTTAGTCTATTTTCACCGTGGAATATATTTTTCTTACAAACGCGTTGGTACCGATATAACCGACTGTACCGCACATTATCCCCAATGCAAGACTGAATAGAGCCATATAACCAAAATAGAATGCTGTTTGGAAGAGGCCATACATTCTGAAACAGCAATGAAACGAAGTCAATACATCTTTTCCTGACTATCTACTTTAAAAAAGCGAAGAGTATGGGTAGACGCTTACTTTGTTTTGAAGAAGAAATAGTAAAATGAATATACATAAACGTAACCAGCAGTTGAAGCTGCTGCTAAGAAACTTGTCCACTGCCTGAAAGTTAAAAATAAGACGCGTGTAAATTCAGATATTAGTCAATATCAATGGTAATAAAACAACGCCCTAAAAATGCTTACCATCGATAGTCTTCAGCGTTTAGTAAAAAGTATGTACACACTATCGTAACACAAACTGTTACTATCATTAAAATAACAAATACTAATAACATAAAACCGTAAACGTAATAGATTTTGTATGCCCAAAATGAGGTAAAGATGAAGTACCTGGAAAATGATGATAGGATAATAATTTCACTTAGCCTGAGGAATTAAAATGCGAAATAAATGGAACATACATTTCAATAAATATCGATCCAAACGGTAGGATTCCACCAAGCATTATGATAACCAATGGTTCCATGAACCATTTCTTCTCAGGAATTGGTCGAGGCACGGCGTTAACTCTACACGGAGCGTCCGGTGTTCCTGCTAAATTACGGCCCAAAATAGTTCCAACAAATGTTAACGGCAGTATGACAAATATGCAAATACATGTCACTGCCACCTGAAACAATAATTGTTTATGTAGAAAATAGAGTTACATCTGGATAGCGGAATATTAAATTTAATGTGTAATACCCACCATTGAACCAAACGGTATAGCACGACTTGCATGATAATACATTGCAATAAAGTTGATGAAGAATGCAGTGCCACACACCATAACAGGTAACATGAAAGCGCTAAGGACCATTTGCTTGATCCATACGCGCCCTCCCATTCTTGCGTATAATCCACCCCCCGCATATCCGTTTATCGGTGATGTAGCGGCGTATACGAAAATCGCCGTTGACAACATCGATCCCCTTTCCGTGTACAGTTCTCCGAGGATGGCAAATATAATAACGCTAAGTACAACCACTGTTACCTACATGCATCAAGATTATTAATACGATGTTAGCTTGTGTAGCTTTTGAAATTTGTTAATACGGAAGTATCTATAATTACCTGATACCCTGCACCTATAAGAGCCGAAAAAAGCATTGCATGACTAGCTGGCCTGAATACATCTCCGTGAACTTGTTTCCAGCCATATTCGTCTCCTAAATCTCTCTCCATATCGTCCATCTCTTCATCGCGACTGTACCTTGCATAATCTTTCCTCAAAGTACGCATTAGAATCATAGAGACAAGTCCAACAAGGAAGATTACCATCATAAAACTGTTGAAAATACTGAACCAGTGAATCTGGAAGAAACTTTTTATAAGTATACATTGAACTTAAACAGTAATTTATATGGGAGTTATTAATTCGATTTTTTTGTAAATGTGAAATTTCATGATAAAGCAGAGCTTACTCTGTGTTGGAAGAAGTTAGGATCAAGGTACTTGTCAAATCTGTCTTCGAATTTGACATTGCTCTTTTTCCAATTGACTTCGTAGCTAAAAGAAATTGATGCACCTTGCACCAATTTCACTTTATTTTCACTGGTCAAATTTACATCTACTATTTGCTTGCCATTATATCCTATATCAAACTTCTTATGCGTCCAAATATAATAAGAAACTACTCCATTATTTTCCTCAGGCTCTCCTACTACACCTAAATTATAAAAAAGTATATTAACAGATTACCAAACGATTGAATGACCTATTGTAATAAACACAAAGTATCTCTATATACCCCATATTGGTAGATCATCCATGTACATTTTATACCAATACTGATTTTTTACAGCATATATAAAAGCTTTTTCATTCTCTTCCGACAGTTTTATTTGACAATACTCCATTTTTGAAATATCAGCTGAAAGTAGAGAATTAAGTCATTATTACTTAACAATAAGCATTTATTAATATATGTAACATCGATGAACAGAATTAAGATAACATAAATCACCTTTGTATTCAATTTCTAATCCACTGAATTTCAGTTCTATGCCTTGCAATGCTTCTGAAAATGTCTCGTGGTAATGGTTGATGACATCTTTTGTTCCCATACAAAAAGGTAACGAATAATACGAATATGTTTCCTGGCGATTGTGATATGGTCCTACTGTGCTCATCCATAATACAACCTCGTCGTTGTCTTCATACTGATAGAGGGGGACACATTAAATTATTAACAGTTTAACATTCATAAGAAAAACTCTTTGCAAAGTAACTTCATAGACGAAAAACAAATGGAATATCATCCATAATTAATATATCATTTACTTAAAGTGTACCATCTATAATTTATATGAATGTACATGGGCTATTAGCAATCTTTTGCACGATTACATGTGGTATCGAGAGGATAGATGACGGTACGTAAAAAATGCAAAATTTTGCGGCGCAAAACATTTTGAGTATCCTTGATATTTTGGAGTACTGTAAGCCCGGTACTTACAATGTGATTGTGCTCGTCGGGTTGGGCAAACGGCAGTAGGATGAACGCCAGAAAATAAAATAACAGTCGTGCCCGACACATGTTCATCGTGACGGGAAGGCGCGCTAGGCGCCTTATACCAACGCAGACGGAAAATTTAAAGATATCTGGTAATAAAAGCACTCCATAGATTTACGAAACACCAACGATGTAGCAGACAGTAGCAGAAACACCGGACAGACAGACACCCAATGGACACGTATTAAAATACGAAGATAACACTCGCCGCGACCGCTAATACGCGCTAGCTGTTAAGAACTTTCTTCTATCGTAACATTAGATGTCTCTTTCGTCGTTGCTGTTATAAACCTAAAGGTCTTATCGTAATCAGCGACATTCTACCATTATAATATAGCATCTAAATAACTCGTTTCATTGGTAGAATCATGGGAAAATCCTCGTGAACTTCTGAAACTTCAAACATTGGACAAAAAGGCCCAAGAGCTAGTTACATTTATTAGCTGCATCTCTGTACTTTAAATTTAAATGCTTCTCCTGTCAAACATTCTACAAATGAGCTATTAATTTATAATGTACGAGGGTATACAATAAAACACATTGAAAGTAATGAAAATCGAAGATATATTTATCTCTGTAGACTTCTATCATTTTATTACAATTTCCTGATAAAAATTTCATTGGAATATTATTCCTCTGGCCATGGCTTTCCTATACCTTGAGATGCACCCATTCTCGATGGATCTTGACTCGGATAATGTATCGGAGTCGTACCTGGAGGGAAAATTGGTGTTGCAGCTGCAGCTGCCGCTGCTGCCATTTGGGGTGGGAACATAAATTGTGGTGCCACCGGTGGTGGCGGAATCATCATTGGTGGCATCATGCCTGGTGTGGTTTGTAAATTAAAGAAATTATTTCCCATGCTTTCCGGCGGCGGGGGCAAAGCACCGGGTAAACCTGGTACAGGTTCTAAGATTTCTCTCGTTGCTTCTGCAGCGGATACAGTTTGTCTGCCTTGCGAACGTCCCCATTTGATGGTCAGTCTTCTACCGCCTAATATTAACTTATTAAACGTTCGTTCTGCCGCTGCTTCTGCGGCGCTTCTTTGCGTGTACTGAATGAAGGCACATTGCTGACGGGGAACCATAGTTACGGAACGAATTTCTCCGTACTGATAGAAATGATCGCGGAGTTGCTTCTCTGTTAGGACATCTCCTAAATTACCGATGTACAGCGTCGTAATAGACTTGTCTTCCGGAGGGTCCAATTTTGGCATCGCGGCGGCCCTGCGCATTAATTTGTCAGCGACCGGATCGTTCACTCCGTAATAACGATCTTTAATGTTCTGATCGGCTAATGGATCATCCGGATCTGTCGGTTTCTCGTGACGATACGGACACTCCTCTCCTCGTTTACATTCTCCCTTCACCCAGAAGGAGCAGATATGCGGCCTGTTTCTTTTGTAATACGGGCTCGTTCTTGCAAGTTTCATCAGCAAATCGCTGGCGGCCGCGGATTTACCAACAGCACCGGCCGGTGATGTTGGATCTATTTTACCAATTTCGCTGTCTATATTTTGTACGTAATACTCTTTATTTACGTCCGAACGAGGAAGATCATCTTTGATCTTCAGGGCAGCGTCTCGTACTTGAATAGGTAAACCATATTCTAAGTCTAACAGGCAAGTTTGACAGACGTTCTTAAGCCGACTGCAGGTCTGACAAACTTCAGTCTTTTTGAAGCGCATTCTTGCTCCTGGACACCATCTGAATACCGTAAATGGTCTCATGCATATTTTACATTCCTTTCCGTATCTTTCTTTCGTCTATGAGAGAAAAAAATGAATGAAAGTAAGACATACATTTCTGTGGAAATACTTTTAAAACGTTTCATTAGGTTTGGAGTAAACTCACCATTCGAATATACGGATTATCACCCAAACAGGTCTGACATAATATGGGAAATTCCTGAAAACGAGTACAACGTCGGAAATTAATGATTTTATTTTTTAAACTTAATTTTTTACAGTTAACTTTACTTACTGCATCCTCCCAATTTTGTCTGTTGTATGTGTTTGTGGTCTTAGAAGTGGCCATTTCGTATTGTCTTATTTCATGGAACTTTTACGTACGTAGTACTGCTGACATTAAAACAATTCGTACACTTCAACGTAGTACGTAATTGAAATTAACCATTGCTGAAAATTATATGCAAACACTGACGAATACTACAAGACGATGACCATGAAGCAACGAATACCACAGGGTCGACAAGCTGTAATGGGCTCAGCGGTTCCAAGTTACGCGACCCGGGTCTACCAGGTGGCGATACTGACGCTAGTCTTACATACACACCGAATTGACGAATTTCAACTACATCTGCAAGAGGAAATCGGTGTGATCTTTCCCGCCAAGAAAAACATTCTATTTGTTCTGAGCTATCCGAGCGGCTACCACGAGCGAGCAGCAACGAGCAAATTATTATTATTATCTATAATTATTATTTAATACTTAACTTTTAATTAGTTTTTAATTATTATTTCATTAATTTTAGTAGTATTTAGTTATAATTCTTAATTATATTTACTTTTAGTTATAGTTATTATTATTTTATTAATTTTAGTAGAATTTGTTTATAATTCTTAATTATATTTTCTTTTAGTTATAGTTATCATTATTTTATTAATTTTAGTAGTATTTAGACATTACAATTATAATTTATTTCTTTTTTCTTTATAATTGTTATAAGTGTTAAAATATTGTTACAATTGAAGTTTTTTTACAGATATGAATAAGAAGAAAAGGTGCGAAGTAACATCCTGCCGGATAACCGGTGGTAGGATGTTTTCGTTTCCTCTACCAAGTTCTCGGCCAGAAATTTTGTCAAAATGGTTAGCAGCAAGTGGCAATCCAGATTTGGCAAATTTAAGTGAGGACCAAATCCATAGAAGAGTCATTTACGCTAAGCATTTTGAACAAAGATATTTTCTGGCCAAGAAGCTTGCCAACACAGCTGTGCCGACATTGTTTCTTCCAGGTATCTATATAAACTGTAGCTTTTGTAACATATTATTTATAAGTATTTTCTCATTCATTATTTATTGATATTCTTTTGTTAGGCACCACAGAAGAAATGGAGATAGAAGAGCGAAGAGACGAGCAAGGAGCAATGGAAGTTCTCCCCCTTCCACAGGAGAACTTACGAATAGAAAATTATGAGGAAATGGCCAGCGGCTCTGCAGGAACGAAAAGAGAATGTAAGCAACGAACACGTAAGAAATTTATATTTTTTAAATGAGTGGTGTGTCTCATATCACTGAACGAAGCATGTATTCCTTTCTTATTACATATCAAAGAATGAAACGAGTGTAATGTGGCGAATATGTGGTTTGCATAAATATTTTATTTTTCTATGATATTTCTTTTAAACTATATTTTTAACATAGTTTAAATTTTTCCTATATGAATGTACTCTATATAACTTTGATTATGGTAATTGGTGGAAGTTATACATTTTCAAATTGAATAATTTAGTTTTGTTACAAATAACAATTGATTTAATGATCATGCAGAAAAATAAAGTTACCTATTTCTTTGGTGATGGTATGCTTCTCACTTTCAATGTCTATGAAACTTAATTGCTTTTTTCCTTTCTAATTCTATTAATCCTTATATTAAATTCATCATTCTTTATTCTTTCTTACCACTTTTATTCTTTAACCCTTTGCGCTCCGAATTATTTTATTAACTTTTTGTCAGATGAGCAAATATGATCTCACAAAATTTTCTACTGTTGATTATTCGTTTTTATATAATACTACGAACAATTGTAGATACTGTGGTGTATTCCTGTTAAAATGCAAAATTATTGTTGATTTCGAAAAGTCGATAATTAGTATATGTCGAGTGTAGCTCGACATAGGAGTGCAAAGGGTTAATAAGGAGTAACTTTGTTTCCTCAGTATTACCATCAAATCAATTGAGTTGCTACAAAACTGAAAAAGCATGGATTTACGTCTTTTGGTTTGCTTGAGCATGGTTTGGTTTGGTGTTTGCTTCTAGCATTACTTAAAGTATTGGATCTATCGCGCCAGAAACATTTGGAGCCGAAGCAGAAGAAGCTGTATAACATCATTGCAGCCCTCAAAAAGTCAACACGGAGATTGCGAAGCAGAAATGCCAATTTGCAGGGACGCCTTCAAGAAGCGAAGAAAATGTTGAGTACAGGTAATGTAGAAATATTACAAACCCTGAGCACCACAGCTCAGGCATTTATTATTTCTAATTTTAGAAACGCAAATTGCAATAAGTTTAAGCGTATTTTTACATTGGAAGACAAAGCATTTGCATTAGCTGTATATAAAAAAAGTCCAAAAAGTTATAAATTTATGAGTAATATATTTTGTCTTCCAAGTAAGGAAACGCTTAGGAAGGTTGTGCAGCAAATACCTATAGCGCCAGGTATTTGCGATTCTATGTTCGATGACCTAAAAAAACGTGTATTAAATTTTAACGACGCTAAATTCAAATATTGTATTTTAATTTTCGATGAAATGAAGTTAAGTCCTTCATTCCAATATAATGCACTGTCGGATATAGTTTACGGATTTGTCGATGAAGGACACAGCCGGCAAAACGAAATCGCGGATCACGTTTTGGTTTGGTTTTTACGAGGAATTCACGGTGATCGACCATGGAAGCAACCGATTGCATTTACGTTTTGCAAAGGAGCAACGTCATGGGAGAAGATTGTATATATGTATAAACAAATTGTTAGGCGTGCCCATGATGTTGGTCTGGAAATTGTAGCTTCTGTATGCGACCAAGGTTGTAATAATCGTAAAGCAATTACAAATTTAATTTTAGATTCGAAACGCGAAGCATTTAAAAATAATGAAGTTTTGGAACATAATATAATAATAATCAATGGGCATCATATAGTTCCACTATATGATGTTCCGCATCTTTTAAAATGTATACGCAATAATTTACTAACGAAAGATTTGGAATTTAAATTAAAAGATACCATTACTCGAACAGCCAAATGGTCGCATATTGAAGATGCATATTTCATTGATCAGAGTAGTGGAGCATTTCTAAGAACAATGCGAAAACTAACTGATCAACATGTTATAAAAAATAAAATTAAGAAGATGAAAGTTTCCTGTTGTACACAGGTTTTTAGTCACACTGTGGCTAGTGTAATGTCATTAATGAGTCGCAGTGGGGCTAAAAGCGTGTGTCAACAAAGAAGTATGTCTCGTGATGGAGAAGATACAGCGCAATTGCTACTGTTTTTTAATAATTTATTTGATAGTTTAAATAGGAAGAGCATCATTCCTTCTGTAAATAATGACGAACAAATTCAAGTATGGAATGATGCTATTTCTACAATAGAAACAATGCGCTTTGTTAAAAAAAAGAGAACAGATCAAGCTAATCCGCAGGTTCTTGCAAATTGGATTCATACGCTAAAAGGATTTAAATTAATTAAAAGTAATTTAAAAAAAATTGGATTTTCAAAATTTAGTATTATTAATCAAGATTCTTTAGAAAACTTTTTTGGTCAAATTCGGCAATACGGTACGCGAAATACCAATCCGACATGTTCGGCATTTATCGGTTTTTATAAAAGTCTCCTTTTAAATTCGTACATGGAATCCAATTTGTCTGGAAACTGTGAATTAGACGATACAAGCGATTATTTGATTGATTTTAAAAATCTTTTTTTTAACAGAACGGCTTCACAAGACAAACATAGTTCAACAGATGTAGTTTATTTACCAACTATTACAGTACCAAACAATGGAGATTATGAAGTAAATGAAAATGTAATAGTTGGCATAAAAAAGATTATTTTAAAAAAAATTATAAAATCTGTCACTTGTGAAGTTTGTTACTCTAATTACACGAGTATACTTATCGATGATGAAACTTTCATCAAATGCATGAGAGCAATTGTATTCACTTGTGGGCAGTACCTCCCCAAAATTTCATATATTTCTAAATTTGGATCCGCAATGAAAGCAGTTCTGAATAATGAAATTCCATTTCAATTTCAGAACTGTGATCATGCAGCAAAATTAAAGTTAGATATTATTGATGAAAGTGTAACTTATATTATACAAAATTACTTTTCGGTTGTTAGAAAAATATTGAAAGGTACACAACAACCACCAGTGCATGCAGATAGTCTCATGCAAATGGCATATGAATATGTACAAAAACATTCTAAAAAAACATTGTGAACAATTCATATGCCAGTATTATTATGTACTTATTTATTATTTTATATTGTATATATATATTATATTTATATTGTACATATTTTACATTTATTTTGTACATTAATTGCTCTTATATTGTACATATTTTACATTTATTTTGTACATTAATTGCTCTTATATTGTACATATTTTACATTTATATTGTACATTTATTACTTTTATATTGTACATATTTTACATTTATTTTGTACATTAATTGCTCTTATATTGTACATATTTTACATTTATTTTGTACATTAATTGCTCTTATATTGTACATATTTTACATTTATATTGTACATTTATTACTTTTATATTGTACATATTTTACATTTATTTTGTACATTGAATAAATATACAAAATAAATGTAAAATATGTATATATATATATATATATATATATATATATATATATATACAAACATACACATGCAGTATATATACAATAGGTGTATTGTTACCACAATGATGAGATAAAGCTGCCTTTCTTGAGCGCAAGGATGGCTCAAGAACTTGATTTGCCTCAAGTTCAGAGTCATCAATTATCGTTCACCTTCTGCACTCAGTTCCAGCAGATAGAAAAAGGAGCTGTCTGAGTGGCCTTTACAAATTCTTTGTTACTTATAATTGTTAAATGTTCAAAATGCATGTTTAGTATGTTACAAAATATTTGTATTGTATATGTATATATATATATGTATATATATATATATATCTATTTCTGGTACACTATGTATATTATGGTTATTTTTATTATGTATATCAATAAAAAAGTATTAACTAAAACGTAATCTTATTATTTCTATTTTAAAATAAAATTGAAAAGAAAATATGGAGGCAAGCATTAGAATACAAGCATTGAGTATACATTAATATAGATAGGCATGCTATACAAAAATTTATGCCTTTAGTTCGTACCCGCGAATACTAGCGGCGCTGTTTTCAGTCCTTTTTCACAACACGGCAGCTTGCCTACCCTGGAATACCAGTGCCAACCAATGCTTTCGAATATGATTGTGATTATTTCAGTTTGCGTCATTACCAACGCAGTGTTACCATATTTTTAAAAAAGTTCAGCTTTAATCGAATTAGTACGTACAGTAATTGTACAGATTGCTCAAATATCACTTAAAGTGTAAATTCAGTTTTCAACTAACTAACGATAATTATCAACGTTATTTATACATTTTTTTAAATTTATGAGAATATTGCAAAATTGCTATCGGTAGTAAGTCGTCTCTTTCTATGATTAAATGTTAAAGGAAGATAAAACTATGTTCATTATTTAGCTCGTTTAGGAACGCAATTAAAGTAAGTAGGAAATGTAGTAGATAGCAACGAGCAAGGTTGACGAGGAGGGGATAAATTTCTGGCGAGGAAGAACGGTTGAAGGGAGTCGCGACGCAGAAGGCCGGAGGAGAAGCTGTACGTGCTCGTTGCAAAATGGCCACGTCCGACTCCAAAGCGCCTCTGCGAACCGTTAAAAGGGTGCAATTTGGCATTATTTCACCCGATGAAATAGTAAGTTCGTTGACTGATAACGAATGACTTGGTAAAATTGTATTATTTTTCACGTGCGCGAAAAGGAATTGCTTCATTAGAAATGTCTCCGATCTTTCGTGAAATCTCACCGCCGTTGAGTGTATGATGTTAGTTCTAAATATTCGCGCGTGTTTAGTTTCGTGTGAACGATAGGTGTAATGATCGAGTTTTAGTGAAAAAAATGCAATTAAAGGGTAGAAAAATGAATAAAATAGATTAAGAATATAACATACATGTGTGAGCAAAATTGTTATGTGGGAAATCAATTGTCGTTATCGGTGCCGTTTGTAACACAATTCATCAAAGTCGCGCCTATTTTAATTAAGATTTCTGTAACGATTATGGGCTTACCACGTACTTTTTAATAAAGATTTTAAAAAATTCTGTACCCTCTCCTAATTACATTACCAAAATTGATCAGATTTCATCAGAAAGTGAAACTTCAAAAATCATTTGGAATTTGAATTTCTTAATATTTTGTAAAAAATGTATGTATAAGAAATATAATTGTTAGGTTCTAATGATAAGGTGTAGCCAGCCTAGTTGCACATTTCGTTTATTTATTGTTTATTCCAAATATGTAACACATGTGATGCATATATACTCCAATGTATGTTTGAATAAATTAATTCCAAGTGTGTTATAAAGATTGTACCTAGTTTGTTAGTAACAAATGCTTTGTACATATATTTTAACACTTAAAAATAAATGAAACATCCGATTTTATGCATATGAAGCATGATTGATATGATTATGGGTGCAATATGGAATTGTAGACTATGTATAACTGTATCTTTTTTTCTACAGCGACGAATGTCAGTCACAGATGGCGGCATTCGCTTTCCAGAGACTATGGAAGGTGGCCGACCAAAGCTTGGGGGTCTTATGGACCCAAGGCAAGGTGTTATCGATAGGAATTCACGGTGCCAGACATGTGCCGGTAATATGACGGAATGTCCAGGACATTTTGGCCACATAGACTTGGCAAAGCCAGTTTTTCATGTTGGTTTTATAACAAAGACGATAAAAATTTTGAGATGCGTTTGTTTTTACTGTTCAAAACTGCTTGTCAGTCCGGTAAGAAATTGTTTGATCTTTGATACTCGACAAGGTAGCTAATAAGCATTGATTGAAATTTATTATAATTTCATTTGTAGCACAATCCAAAAATCAAAGAAATCGTTATGAAAACAAAGGGACAGCCACGTAAACGTCTCACCTTTGTTTATGATCTATGTAAAAGTAAAAATATTTGCGAGGGTGGAGATGAAATGGATATCAATAAAGAAGCTCAAGAGCAACAGACTGCAGATAGGAAGCCAGGACACGGCGGCTGTGGGAGATATCAACCCAATCTCAGAAGATCCGGATTAGACGTTACCGCAGAATGGAAGCACGTGAATGAAGATTCTCAAGAGAAGAAGATAGTACTTACTGCAGAAAGAGCATGGGAAATTTTGAAACACATTACTGACGAGGAGTCATTTATTCTTGGCATGGATCCAAAATTTGCACGACCAGATTGGATGGTGGTGACTGTCCTACCTGTTCCACCTCTGTCTGTAAGACCAGCTGTTATTATGTACGGTTCTGCTAAAAATCAGGACGATTTGACGCACAAACTTGCTGACATTATTAAAGCAAATAACGAATTGCTTAGAAACGAACAAGTAGGAGCAGCGGCGCACGTGATATCCGAAAACATAAAAATGTTGCAATTCCACGCGGCAACGTTAGTTGACAATGATATGCCTGGCATGCCAAGAGCAATGCAAAAGTCGGGAAAGCCTTTGAAAGCCATAAAGGCAAGATTGAAAGGAAAGGAAGGTAGAATACGAGGAAACCTGATGGGTAAACGTGTTGATTTTTCTGCCAGAACCGTCATTACCCCGGATCCCAACTTGCGGATAGATCAAGTTGGCGTACCTCGCAGTATTGCTCAAAATCTCACATTCCCCGAAATTGTAACACCCTTCAACATCGATAAAATGCAAGAATTAGTTAGAAGAGGAAACTCACAGTACCCAGGTGCTAAGTACATAGTCCGAGACAACGGAGAACGAATCGATCTCAGGTTCCATCCTAAACCATCAGACTTACATCTACAATGTGGCTACAGAGTAGAGCGTCACATCAGAGACGGTGATCTAGTTATATTCAATCGTCAGCCCACTCTTCACAAAATGAGTATGATGGGTCACAGAGTGAAAGTTTTACCATGGAGTACCTTCCGTATGAACCTCAGCTGTACTTCACCTTATAACGCCGATTTCGACGGGGACGAAATGAATTTGCACGTACCGCAATCTATGGAAACTCGTGCAGAAGTAGAAAATATTCACGTAACGCCTCGTCAAATCATCACACCGCAAGCCAATAAGCCCGTCATGGGTATTGTACAGGATACGTTGACTGCCGTTAGGAAAATGACGAAGAGAGATGTATTCATTGAAAAGGAACAAATGATGAACATCCTTATGTTCTTGCCCAGCTGGGATGGCAAAATGCCGCAACCTTGCATATTGAAACCAAAACCACTTTGGACTGGTAAACAGATTTTCTCTTTGATCATACCAGGAAACGTGAACATGATAAGAACTCACAGCACTCATCCTGACGAAGAAGACGACGGTCCCTACAAATGGATCTCTCCTGGAGATACAAAAGTAATGGTAGAACACGGAGAACTCGTCATGGGTATACTTTGTAAGAAGACTTTAGGTACATCCGCAGGATCTTTGCTTCATATTTGCATGTTGGAACTGGGTCACGAAGTCTGCGGACGTTTTTATGGTAATATTCAAACTGTGATCAACAATTGGTTGCTACTCGAGGGTCACTCTATCGGTATCGGTGATACCATCGCCGATCCTCAGACTTACTTAGAAATTCAGAAAGCGATCAAGAAAGCCAAAGAGGATGTAATAGAGGTCATTCAGAAAGCTCACAACATGGAACTGGAACCTACTCCGGGTAATACATTGAGGCAGACTTTCGAGAATCAAGTAAACAGAATTTTGAACGATGCTCGTGACAAAACCGGTGGTTCCGCTAAGAAATCATTGACCGAGTATAATAATCTCAAAGCTATGGTGGTATCAGGTTCAAAAGGTTCCAACATCAATATCTCTCAAGTTATTGCTTGCGTGGGTCAACAGAACGTCGAAGGTAAACGAATTCCATTCGGCTTTCGTAAGAGGACTCTTCCGCATTTCATCAAGGACGATTACGGTCCTGAATCCAGAGGATTCGTTGAAAATTCGTACCTGGCCGGTCTGACTCCGTCAGAATTCTACTTTCACGCTATGGGAGGTCGTGAAGGTCTTATCGATACTGCTGTAAAAACTGCAGAAACTGGATACATTCAGCGTCGTCTGATAAAGGCTATGGAATCTGTAATGGTACACTATGACGGCACTGTTAGAAACTCCGTAGGGCAGTTGATTCAGTTGCGTTACGGCGAGGACGGTCTGTGCGGTGAGACTGTCGAATTTCAGAACTTACCTACTATAAAGCTGAGCAATAAAGCATTTGAAAAGAAGTTCAAATTCGACCCGACCAACGAGCGATATCTTCGGCGCATTTTTAACGAGGAAATCGTCCGAGAAATGATGGGATCCGGTGAAGTGATCTCAGAGTTGGAGCGAGAATGGGAACAATTGAACCGAGACCGAGCCGTGCTTAGAGAAATCTTCCCAAGCGGTGAATCGAAAGTTGTATTGCCTTGCAATCTTCAGAGAATGATTTGGAACGTACAGAAGATATTCCACATAAATAAACGAGCACCCACCGATTTGAGTCCTATGCGAGTCATCCAAGGTCTGTAGAATTTCGGTGATAATTGTATTTAAAGTACTCTTCATTATTAATAATAAATTCAACGTATGTTTCTCTTATACAGGTGTGAAGGACCTTCTGGAAAAATGTATCATCGTAGCTGGAGATGATAGGCTGAGCAAACAGGCAAACGAGAACGCTACGTTATTGTTCCAATGCCTAGTAAGATCAACCCTGTGCACGAAATGTGTCTCCGAAGAGTTCAGATTGTCCAGTGAAGCTTTTGAGTGGCTCATTGGAGAGATCGAAACGAGATTCCAACAGGCACAGGTTTGTTGAGAATTAATGTTTCCTATTTTATTCTTGAAAGATACAAGCATTATTGTTTGTTAAATTTATTCTCAGGTATCACCTGGAGAGATGGTAGGCGCTTTAGCCGCTCAGTCGCTCGGTGAGCCCGCCACTCAGATGACCCTGAATACTTTCCACTTTGCTGGTGTATCGTCGAAGAACGTAACTCTTGGTGTACCGAGATTGAAAGAAATTATAAATATCAGCAAAAAACCAAAGGCTCCGTCTCTAACGGTGTTCTTAACGGGAGCTGCTGCGAGGGACGCTGAAAAAGCAAAGAACGTTCTTTGTCGTCTTGAGCATACAACTCTTAGGAAAGTTACCGCGAATACCGCGATCTATTACGATCCAGATCCACAGAATACCGTCATCGCGGAGGATCAAGAATTCGTTAACGTCTATTACGAAATGCCTGACTTCGATCCGAACAAAATATCGCCTTGGTTGCTTCGTATCGAGTTGGATCGCAAGAGAATGACCGATAAGAAGTTGACGATGGAACAGATAGCGGAAAAGATCAACGCTGGCTTCGGCGATGATTTGAACTGCATTTTCAATGACGATAACGCAGAGAAATTAGTATTACGAATTAGAATAATGAATAGCGACGATAAGTTCCAAGACATGGAGGAAGAGACCGTGGATAAAATGGAGGATGATATGTTCCTTCGGTGTATCGAGGCTAATATGTTGAGTGACATGACGTTACAGGTAGGCGTTAATATTTTTATTAACTTATTACTGTCTTCTTCCAACTGGACCTGATACTTCTTCGATATTCAACAAAATTATTCGATTTCTTTCAGGGTATCGAAGCCATAGGAAAAGTTTACATGCATTTACCGCAAACAGATGCAAAGAAACGAATTGTTATCACAGACACTGGTGAATTTAAGGCTATCGCGGAATGGCTTTTGGAAACTGACGGAACGAGCTTGATGAAAGTATTGAGCGAGAGAGACGTCGATCCTGTTAGGACATTTAGCAACGATATTTGCGAGATATTCCAAGTTTTGGGTATAGAGGCTGTGAGAAAATCCGTGGAAAAAGAAATGAATGCTGTATTACAGTTTTACGGTCTGTATGTAAACTATCGTCATCTCGCTTTACTTTGCGACGTTATGACCGCCAAGGGTCATTTGATGGCTATAACTCGTCACGGAATAAACAGACAAGACACTGGCGCCCTTATGAGGTGAAAAATCACAAAATACAAACATATGTTTCAGTTCTGAGGTAACTACACGAACAGTTATCATTATATTCTGTTTTAGATGTTCCTTCGAAGAAACAGTAGACGTTTTACTTGACGCTGCATCCCACGCGGAAGTCGACCCTATGAGAGGAGTATCTGAGAACATTATAATGGGACAACTTCCCCGTATTGGGACAGGTATCACTGATTACTACTTTTTAATCGATTCGAAATGTACAAAGGACCAAGAATACACTTGTAACTTGTAACTCTTAGGATGCTTCGACCTGTTACTGGATGCCGAGAAATGTAAAGCCGGTATTGAAATACCCATGGCTGTAGGAGCAGGTGTGATGGGAACTGCCGGAATGTTCTTCGGCAGTGTAGCAACTCCAAGCATGAGTCCACAAATGACACCATGGATGGGTGCTACTCCCGGATATGGTGCCTCGAGCATGTCACCAGGTACGTGTAATTTATCTGCACAGTCAAAAATTCTCCAGCTAATTTAATCCGGATAAATGTAAAATACTTACAATCCTTCAACAGCACTAGGTAGCGGCATGACGCCCGGAGGCGCATGCTTCTCTCCTTCAGGAGCATCGGACGCTTCGGGATTGTCGCCCGCGTACTCGGCGTATTCACCGCAACCCGGAAGTCCGGGAAGTCCAGGTCCCAGCATGAGTCCATATCCCATGTCACCAGCCGGTGGTGCATCGCCCAGTTACTCGCCCACGTCACCAGCCTATCTGCCGACGTCGCCCAGCATGACACCGTCGAGTCCAAATTACTCGCCGACGAGTCCAACATATTCGCCGACGAGTCCAAACTACTCGCCCACCAGTCCAAGCTACTCGCCAACATCGCCAAGTTACTCACCAACGTCGCCGAGTTACTCACCGACGAGTCCGAGTTACTCGCCAACTTCACCGAGCTACTCGCCGACCAGTCCAAGCTACTCGCCCACGTCACCGAGCTACTCCCCAACGAGTCCATCGTACTCGCCAACCTCGCCGAGTTACTCTCCAACCTCGCCGAGTTACTCGCCAACCTCGCCGAGCTATTCACCGACGTCTCCGAGCTACTCTCCGACGAGTCCATCTTACTCACCGACTTCACCGAGTTACTCGCCCACGAGTCCCAGCTACTCTCCGACGAGTCCATCGTACTCCCCGAGCTCACCGAATTATACCCCGGCCTCGCCCTCGTACTCGCCAACGAGTCCGAGCTACTCTCCCAGTTCACCGCAATATTCACCGGCCAGTCCGAGTTACTCGCCGAGCAGCCCGAAATATTCTCCGACGAGTCCGAGCTACTCGCCCACATCACCGTCATTCGCTGGCACCTCGCCGCAATACACTCCTGCGAGTCCGACTTACTCGCCCACGAGTCCTACGTATTCACCTACGAGTCCATCTTACTCCCCGAGTTCACCCCAACACACTGCTTCGGGAAGCACGCGATACTCTCCAAGTAGTCCGAATTATTCACCCACAAGTCCCACTTATTCACCCACGAGTCCTCAGTATTCGCCATCGAGTACCAAGTACTCGCCTACCAGTCCAACTTACACCCCGACCAGTCCAAGTTACTCACCTACGAGTCCAACGTATTCTCCTCCGGTACCTGGATATTCTCCAACGAGTCCCACGTATTCACCGGCATCACCAGCGTACGAGACAGACGATTAAGGAGTATTATGCATATCCGGATGAATTCTTAATGTTAGATACTTACTTTCGTATAGGAATACATACAATAAGTTGTAATTATCGGCGCTACACTATCGAATTTGAATTTTCTATGCTCGTAAGAAATATATATATATGTTTAGCGTGTAAATTAATGCACGATTTTTATAATTGCCACTTTGTCATCTGTGTGTACGTAAGACTGGTGAATGCTTTACTTGGCATGTTCTGGAAGGAGAGAAAGAACGATGGAGTGCAGCGTCGAGGACGAGTCGATGCTCGATCAAATGGGAACGTACAAGTCTGACGACACTTGGAGATATAGATGCTTTGTTTTACAAGTGTTCTTTTAACTCCTTGACGCCGGGCAGAGGAAAATAGAAGTTTTCTATAAAACAGAGAGTACTAGTTCAGAATCTTTCATATCAGATATGAGAAACTTCTTCGATACAACAACTTGAAGCCTTAGCTTCTTGTTAAAGTAATCGAAGCAAGCTAAACTAAACATGAAAAAGAACAATTATACATTTGCCAAGTTACTCAACATCTCTAAAAGTTCCTGTACCTCAGAGCCGTAAAGAGTCATCAAACTAAAGATATGAACGCCAACAAAACCCATCGTCAAGGGGTTGAGAGAAATGAGAAAAAGAATCTAAAAGGAACCGTTCCACATTGTCCCACATTGGTCGCATCTCGATGGATGTTTTATACGGCAGGTGGAAGATGAGATATACAAAGACTTGTGGGTCTTCCCTCGTCGTGGCCACCTACGTCTAGGTAAGCCATTCGCGTTCGATAGAGTATCGTGTTACTTTCCGTGCAGTGACGGTCACCAAAGGGGAAAAACCGGTTCGAGATCCGCACCGATGTCGAACAGTGTGAATCGCGTCCCGTCATGAATCGTGAGAGTCTGCCGCTACTTTTCAAAGATGCCAATTCGGATCTGTCGCTCTTTTTCGCAACATTGTGCGTTATCGATATTTTCGGCGTTTTCCCGATTATCGCTTTGCCGCGCGCGATCGTGCAGTGCGGTGAGTTTATATCTTTTTTTTCCCTATCCCGTTTGTATCTTCTTTCACATTATATTCACTTTTTTTTTTTCATTCTCATCATACCGTCGGCACGATTTGCGTCGAATTTAAAATTGTAAATGTTCTGATATAACTGAATGTGTATTTTTATATGGAACGCGTTGACGCTTGTGTGAATATTTTCTATTAAGTTAGAGATAAGGGTAACTTTGACTCGTGTAACAGCTTCAACGATTTACGAATATTTTGTAAACTGTTATATTAATATATTATATACATATAAATATATATATATAGAGAGAGAGATAGTTATAGGAATATACATTAACGATGATAATTGTATAACGTAAGAGTTTAAGCTTCTGTGGAATATTTTTATTTAAATCTCACTGGTTTATACGATCGATAAAAACTACAAATTAAGCGGATTTATTGTAAGGAAAATTCAAGTGAAACGTACAGGATACCAAGTGGAGATGTTGGTACTCTAAATGGATAATAAAGTTCGTTAAATTGTTAATTGATGTCTATTATACTGGAAACTAAAAGCACGTCGAACGCTGCATGCCTTTCGTTCTACATGATAATCGTGTTTACGTAATGCCCACAAGTTCTTGAATTGGATTCCATCGAACAACGGCTAATTCTTCAACCGTTTACTGGCTCAAGTGACTGCAGTATTATTTTCTTTCGATTTTAGGATTGTACGGTATTCCCCTGGTTCTCATTGTTTTTGGTTTGCAAATTTATACGGCAGCACTCCTCGGAAAGTCATGGATAATCGCTACATCTCTCGATCCGCAGATATCGCGGAAGAATCGGTAAGTTTTTTCATTATAACTATCATATTATAGTTACTCGAAATACTCTTACTATTTGCAATTAATATATTCTACATTGTAGACATCCTCTACTGGCTGTGACCGAATTAACCTTGGGTCCTCGAGCAAAGACCATAATCGCAATACTGCTGGATCTCACGGTTTTTGGATGTGGTATTCCAAATCTATTGGTTGGTACGTTCTAACAAACATTTCTATGGAAACGTTTAATATAATGCTAATTATGAAACCGTAAGTCTCTATTTTATGTATTAACGATTCCAGAAAAATATCTTCATTTATACAAAATCCCTGTAAAATTCCAGCGTCGCAGAATTTGCAGCTATTCGGACTGAAAGTATCGGGACAAGGATTCGACCTATCATTTTGCTATTGGCTTCTGGTCGTTGGTATTCTCCTGTGCCCTCTCATGTGGCTCGGAAGTCCACGCGATATGAAGTAATCCGATATCTTTCCAATCTCTATCGTTCTAACGACACCGATACTCTGTTCTCCGTCTTGATGCAAAATTCTAACGTCTCTTATTTCCATCTCTGATACTTCTATAGAAAGTGATCACTGTCGGTGTTCATAAGAATTGATAGAAATATTATACGATAGATAAATATATTGTCAATCGTTCACAGATGGGTGGCATCGTTTTCCTGCATCGCCGTTGTTTTAACTGCGATACTGATATGGTGGTGTATAGTAACGGATAACAGAGATCTCGATGTTACTCCGGTACCCACTTCTCCAACTTGGGATAAGTTCATTTCCGGGTAAATACTTCCTGTTTTTTTCGATACTTAACGCGGTCACCGCGGCGAACGTTCTGGAAACCATTCCTATTTAATGATAGGAGATAAACAGCTGCTTTTAACTGCTGTGACTTGCGATACTAAAAATAAAAATATAAAGTGTGCAATTAAATAAGTTTCAATGAAGAAAAGTTGTACCACTGACGGCACATTGCGGCGCCTAAATATCTCATAACGCAGTGAACGTGTTAAGTCTCTCGTTATAATTAAACTGGTTAACAATATGAAATAATAATTTTAGATATGGCATGCTAGCCTTTCAATTCGACATCCATCCTACATTAATGACCGTACAAGTGGACATGCGACGTCCTCGAGATATTAACAAAGCAGTTATAATTTCGTTCTTAGGTAAAGCTTCCTCGTTCTCTACTCTTACCACGCCCGTTTCATTTCAATTGGATTTCTCGACACGTGACTCATAGAATTAATTGTGATTTCAGTTAGCGGCTCATTATTCGCAGTTACCGCCGGTTTAACTGTATGGAAATACGGGAGTAGCACGACAGCGAATGTTTTGCAAGTGGTTCCAGCCGGCCTGACCATGAGCGCCGCGATTCTACTTGCTGCTTTGCAATTATGTTTCTCCAGTGCCCTCGGTCACTCGGCACTTTTTCAGCATCTCGAGGATCAGTGGAGCGTTCAGAGGAGTATGAGACTTGTGCAATTAATTTTTTTCTAATATTTCTTCCTGTTTTTCGTCTACCACCACAACGGCGACTGTCACATAAAAGTTTTAGATCAGTCTTAGGTACATTAGAAATAACTGGAGCTGTAAAATATTGAGGAGTAATTTAAGAAATATCTTCTTGGTAGCATTCGGATGGAGAAGATGCGCTATGAGATCAGCCATCGTCTTTCTCGGCGTTGCTGTGGGAGAATCCGTACCACGATTTGACATCGTGATGTCCCTTATTGGAGGATCTTTGACCGGCCCGTTGGTTTTCGTGCTTCCACCGCTGATGTATTCCAAAGCGATCGCCTTGAAAGAGAGATCTTTAAGAATTTCCACCCCTGAGATATATTCTGGTTCTGAGAGGCGTCGAAGTATCGATGGTCCAACGACTGATGGTAGAATCCATTCGAGATCGATTTACTATGGTGTTCTAGGAGTACCAAAGTCAGGCACTCATTCTTACTCTTACGTTTACTACGACGACTTTATCGACGAAATCGAAGAACGTTCGAGCGTTAACTCGGACTCTGAAAATGACGATTTAGATAGAGAAAAACCAAATGAATTTATGATGACGAAAAGTAACAAAGACAGGGTAATATTCGTGGACGCCAGTCAAACCTATAGATCTCGCCGAAGGACTGTCGGTAGTACGGAATCAAGTCCGAAGTCGAAGACGCAATGCGATTTTCGTAAATGTAACAATTGGTTCGGTTACTTGATCGTATTGTTCGGCATTTCGATCACCGTTTCATCGACGTATATTAACATAAGAAACACGATACGTTACGTACAATTTACTCCTCCTTGTATCGTTAATGCCAGTATGGTGTGAGAATTCTAATAGGAAATGTTTTAATAACACAGCGTTCTCCAAGCGCTCGTCTATGATATTATCACGAAGAAAATGTGTGATGCGCACTTCTTCTATATACACTTTCTGTGTTAATTGTGCGACTTAGTCTATCAATTGTTTTAATGTACCTTTATTACTGTGTACTAATTTTATGATGCTTCCTTTCATACTTTTTCGTATTAAAAATGTTTCAGAAAAGTAAATTCCCAGTAATCCTTTTAGAGTTACGTAAGTTGCGAGAGTTTTTTACTTAACGAGTAAATTAATTCTTATCTATCCTAATGAACATTGTTTGCGAAATAATTTTACTGTTTTAGCAAGCAGTTGCATGCAGTCGTTAATATGCGATAACTGTTAAAGATAGGAGTATCTATCTTAACATTAGAATTACCGATGACTGATTAAGTCAATTTAAAAATTGCAAATAGATATGTTTAAATAACTCGTACAACGGATAGGGGAAACTTGATCCATTCGCTCGTGCATATTTTGAAAGATAGACGCAGGAAATTAAACAAATTCGGACCGATATAAAGTTAAATAATAATTTAAAAAATTCTGGCAGCAGTCAGTTTGACTACCTTCATAAATATTAAATTATGATATTGCGAATGTAAAATGAATTTAAATCAGGTTGGGGGGAACTAAAACCTTCAGCCGCTGAAGTTATAGTAACAGTAAACGATACCAAGAAAGTTATAATTATGCTTTGTTGTATAAAATTTCGAACTTTTCGTATTTTCTTTCAACTTATCGCTATTTTTATATTAATTTGAATCTTTATTTCGATTATTTTATTACGTCACGATCGTTCAACATTTATACTGACCCTGGTGGAGGGGAAAAGAACCAATCTCTGACGTTTAAGAACCTAATCTTTGTGCATACTGTGTCCGTCTAAACGAATGTACGGAGGTCGTCCGATCCATTTTGTGCTTTAATTATCAAACACCAATTTTCCACACTTTCGAGCTCGCTAACGATCAAAAGAAAAGATCATTATCAAAGATGATACCGAACTGCATCCGAAATCTCGGCGTTCAAACGTCAAGACGAAATGTAAGTCCTCGTAACGTAACAAACGAACAAATGACCTCTAACTAGTTATTTGCTAACGCGTTCCATGCCAGGGCCTCGTTATAAATTTCAATCGCTTATGATCCTCGATTCGAGTAGCATAATTGAACGTTTGATATTTCTTGTTTTTATATATCCTGGTGTCGTGCCAGTACGGGAGCTGGAACGAGGTAATTATATGTTAAGAGTTATACATGTTTTATCACAAACATTCTTGTGTTTTCGTAAATTGCACAAGCAGCAGAATTTTTAATTCACCGTCTTCAGTCGTGACCTCGAGAAATTTTGAATTTCACACATATTTGTGATTTTTATACGTTGAATATATAGCTCATCGATTTAGTCATATGATTTGCTTTCGATTAAGTTTTATTTTCAATTTTTTGTGCACAATTATTTTAAACGAGTCAGGGCATTGTGTTTAACAATATGTTTAGGATCATCCTTGTACAATTCTGTAATTTTTGTATTTACAGGTGGTGTCCTTTTTCTTCAACAAGAAGAATAACTATGCCACTGAGGCTTCATTCGAAACAAAGCCATTTCGTTTGCACAAATTGGAAACGGGACCTTCTACTCATGTCTCGGTTACCAGGGACGAGGCTCTCGATATGTTCAAGAAATTACATACCATAAGACGAATTGAAACTGCCGCAGGAAATCTGTACAAGGAAAAAATTGTCAGAGGCTTTTGCCACTTGTATTCTGGACAAGTAAGTGCCATTTTATCTGTTTTACTTTTGTGCAGAGAAATTTGAATTAACGGAAGTCATTTTTTTATATAGGAAGCATGCGCGGTTGGTATGAAAGCAGCCATGAGATCTCAAGATTCAGTGATTACAGCCTACCGTGCACACGGATGGACATATTTAATGGGAATAGACGCGTTTGGTGTGTTTGCAGAATTAACTGGTAGGAAGGGTGGCAATGCCAAGGGCAAAGGTGGCTCTATGCATATGTATGCTGAGAATTTTTACGGTGGAAATGGCATTGTGGGAGCTCAAGTGAGTTTCCTTGCTGTAATCAAAATATACAAAAATTACTGACATAACATATCCAATTAAATATTTCTAGGTACCATTAGGTGTTGGAATTGCCCTTGCTCATAAGTATATGAACACAGGAGGCGTGTGCCTAGCATTGTATGGAGATGGTGCAGCCAACCAGGGTCAAGTATTTGAAGTATATAACATGGCAAAATTGTGGAATGTTCCTTGCATTTTTGTCTGTGAAAATAACGGATATGGTATGGGTACTAGTGCAGACCGTGCTTCTGCGAGTACAGACTATTACACGAGGGGAGATTATGTTCCTGGAATTTGGGTTGGTCTTTGATTCAAATTTATTATTTATTATGCATTTTTTATATCTCTAACATGAAATTTACGATTAGGTGGACGGTATGGATGTACTGGCAGTAAAAGAAGCTACAAAATACGCCATAAATCACTGCACATCCGGGAAAGGGCCTATAGTACTAGAAACTGTAACTTATAGGTACAGCGGTCACAGTATGTCAGATCCCGGTACTAGCTATCGTACGAGAGACGAAGTCCAAGAAGTGCGACAGACCCGAGATCCTCTTACAAGCTTTAAAGAAAAGATATTAAATTCGAATCTTGCTACAATGGAAGAAATAAAAGTTAGTCTTCGTAAATTTACGTCTCTTCTATCACATCGGAACGATATTCAAATATTCTCGTCTACTTTTCAGGCGCTGGAAACGGAAATCAGGAAGTCAGTGGACGAAGCTGTGAAAGCAGCCAAAGCAGACACAGAACTTCCAATGAACGAACTCACTGCCGATATTTACGCTTCTTGCTTAGAAAAAGAAATTCGTAACATAACTCCGTTCACTCCCTTACAACATATCAGAATCGGCCCGGCTGTAAATGCCTGAAGTAGTACATTCAACGACCTACACTTCTAAGTGTCTGTGGTCGTTTTAATTTCCTACATCTTATCGATACCTGCCATTTAAAGAAAGGAAACGTTCATAGTTTGTACAAAACGAAACCCCCAAGAAGGGAAGGTGCCCTTCGAAAATTAGGAAGAAATGAATTCTCTTTGGGAAGGAAAGACTTCATTTGTCACTTACGGTTCAGTTGTATATACACTCTTGTACATTTATTTATAGCTGTATTATGATACCGTAAAGCGAGAAAAAGAGATTCTATGTACAATTTAGATTAAATAATGAATTTAGCGTAATTCAATGTCACGTTGTGGTAAGCGAACGTATATGTAAATATTGCGTACGCAAATGTGGGATGAAATAGTAAAATTCAATAACAACAAAAATGTTTCCAATACATCGAACGCCACATTGTTCATCTTTCCTCAATGACAAGGCATTACACCAAACAAATTTGTAAGAATACAGAGATTCTGAAATGTTACATGTTAATAAAAAAAAATTGAAAGATTATATGTATATAAATGTGCATGTATATACATATACAGTTACAAAATAGATGAAATGTATTTCAGTGGTAGGAAACATTTTGACCGACGATATATCATTTGCATTGATTCAACATTATTAAAATTCATTGCTGCTATCTAATTTCTACATAATTCATGTTTAAACGTGGACGAATGTCGAAGTAATGTCAATTTAATCTTGTTATTCTATAGAATTGCAATGTCAAATATTATGCAGCAATCAGTGTCAACGTCGCAGAACAATATAAAAATTCTACACAATTAGAACTGTATTTTATCAATATTATATCACATACGTTTATGTTCTATAATACAAATGATAAATAAAGAATTTATTAAATCGAAAACGTCCATTTATAAAGTTCCGTATTACCTACAAATTTTCTAAAGAACGTATCATAATCATCAGTATTTATATTTATAAAAATGTTAGGAATGCATGAATTTCTGAAAAGTGACAGAATATAAACGCTGGGCATAGAAATTTCGTTTTATTCTGGCCATACCGGCTATACAGGGATCCTCTTAAGCCATAAACTATGCGAATGCTGAAAGAGTGGAAACTCGCTATTTTCAAGGGGTTTTGGCGCCACTGCTTTCAACGCCATCTAGTTTTTGTCAAATTTCTGCATTTTTCTTTGGCGGGAAATAATGCCCATTGAAAGACAAAGTTTTAAACGCTAATATCTCACTTATTTCTTAATTGATTTAGTTGCAACTTGTTTCAGCGTCTTATTTAGAATCTAAAGTATCGATCTACAAACGGAAAGCATTCTAACTCTACTCCTTTGCTCGCTATAAGTAAGTAAACATTTTCCAAAAATAACGTCTCTTTTCTAAAACGATTGGAACATTGTAGCGTATACCATCTTAAAAGGTGTGGAAAACTGCGTTAAACAAAAAAAAGATCATCTCTCTAGCACTGATAGAAGCCGAGGAAAATGAAAATAAAGTTTTCTGTGTTTCGGAGAATGCATTCCGACAGATGGCGACACTGTCGCGAACCAAGAACCCCCAGAAAATAGTGAGTTTCCATTCTTCTAGCATTCACATAGTTTATGGCTGAACTTTAAAATACATCGAATATATCTTTCCGTACTTCTCGGCTTCTACGGGTGCTAGAGAGATGGTCTTTTTTTTGTTTAACGCAGTTTTTCACACCGTTTCAGATGGCATACACCACAAGCTTCCAGCCCTCTTAGAAAAGAGACGTGATTTTTGGAAAATGTTTACTTACTTATAGCGAGCAAAGGAGTAAAGTTAGAATGATTTCCGTTTGTAGATCGATAGTTTAGATTCTAAAGAAGACGCTGAAACAAGTTGCATCTAAATCGATCAAGAAATAAGCGAGATATTAGTGTTTAAAAATTTATCTTTCAATGAGTGTTATTTCCCGCCAGAGAAAAATGCAGAAAATTGACAAAAACTAGATGGCGCTGAAAGCAGTGGCGCCAGAACCCCTTAAAAATAGCGAGTTTCCACTCTTTCAGCATTCGCACAGTTTATGACTTAGGAAGACCTCTGTATAGCCGGTACAGTTCTACCCATCTTTCTACCCATGGTTTACCCATCTTTCTTTCGCGGAATCCATCCTTCCTTGTCGGCGCTGTGAGGTACGCAAACGGATAAACATTGGAGTGCTCGGTCGGGTTACGTGAGTTTTTCGTTGGTTCATTGATCGAAAAAACTTCATTGTAGAAGGACGAAAAGATGGCCGGTTCAGGAAACGCGGACGCCGGCACGGTCCTACAGAAACTTGGCTTAAAACCGGTTACAAGATGTAGTCTTGTGAAATTTTACGCTCCAGCTTTCGGCGTGGTATCATATTCCGCGTTGTCAGTGAACGTGATGAATCCTAGTCTCGTCATCAAGTACGTTCGTGAAAAATCACTTCAGACATTAACCTCTAACTTGAAGGACAAATGTTTCATCATGCATGATACATTACGTAATACCATTCGGTTTAAATACATGCTAGTGTTTTTTTTGTTATAATGCTCATTGCGTTGTTGTAAATGAAGTATTTAAAAAAGAAAAACATGTAATTGTTAACATTGTTTTGATTTCAACGATTTGAATGGATGTTATGTTATCAAATAGAAATGACACAGTAATCTGTCATGCTTGACATTAAAGTTCCAAGTACTCTTGGGTAGAACTTGAATTATATTTTAAACTATGGCCTTAAAGAGAGGATGACATTTACTCCGATTATCTTGTGAATTGCCCTTTTCTCTGTTAACATGTCAATCAATTAGTTACATGTTTGTTTTATTTTTGGACATTTCCAGAGTGTTCCCAAAAGTAGATATTACGAACTTCTTATTGGGTAGCACACTTCTTGGAGCAGGTTCCTATATATACACTCGTGAACACATGAAAGCCGCACCACAGTGTTTGAGGATCACATATAGGTACGATTTTATGATTTTTTAATGTATTAAGATTGTTACATCGGTTCAATATGTTTTTACCTGGTTGTCAACAGTGCTGCTGGAGCTGTACTTTTGAGTTTTGGATCCGTTTTGGCATGGGCAGTATTAAGATCGATTATTCCACCAAATGCAACTTTGTGCACGTTAGCCGGTATTGGTTCCGGGCTTGCCATTATTAAAGTAGGATCTAGCTACCTCGAGTTTGTCGATGGACAAGTACAGAAGAAATAAAGTGGTAAAATTTACACGCACGACACATAATTTAATACTAAACGAATCGACGAAAGAGTTTGCAATGTTATACACGATAAAGTAGCAAGTTATGTTAGCAGCAAACGGTGAGTAAATGCTGTTATAACTCATTACCTGTTCTCAAATGTTATTTAACGTTAACTTTGTACATTTTGTACGTCAACCATTTAATCTGTATGCGTTTGAAATCATGAAGTTGCGTTTATACCATCCACATAGGTGGGTGCATTCTTTGGTGGAGTGTTTCTGTTGAATATTTGTGAGGACTGCATTAAAAATCTGTAAAATTAACATAAAACGGAAATTCGAGTATTGTCAATGTATTACATACGAAATACATAGACATTAAACAGTGGTTTTATATGTGACTATGTATAAAGTTACCATATGTGAGAAAACAATATGAGTGCATTTTTCAAAGTATAAAATGTGTCTAGTAAAAATTTAAGTAGTCGTAGTAACGACGTTAGTTATATATGAATTTCTTTTTGAGCAATTTAAATAAATATTGCATCGGAAAGTTCGATGAATTTCGTGTTATACGTGAAGAATCAATTTTCAGTATAACAGCGCTCATTCTTTATTATTACCTATTTATCATTTCTTCCGTTTCGGAAGGTATTCGGAAATTTATGCGAAAGGAAGTCTCAACATTGTAGCACATTTCCGCTTGAGGAAATTGTATCACATGCATAATAAATACAGCTATTGTTAATCTTAATGATCATGAGTTTATTGGACAGGTATAATCGATAGAAAACTTCGAAACCTATTGACATCGTTGGTGTCTCACATTTTATTATCAACATTGTATACAAAATAGAACTATACGGTTATGCGCGTAGATATTTTTCACTTAACGGTAAGTTGTACGCTCAGGTCAATCCTACCATGTATTCGCATGTAGTTCCACTTGCACAATGCCGTGCAAACAGTAAATGATAAATAATCGAGATATTACAGTAAGCATTCGAGACGCGTCGGAAGAATTCGATTGGATTTCCATTCGATCTTACAAAGTGCTTTCGCGCGATCTCAATCACAAACTTAGCAGTTATTATATTACGCGATAGGATATTTTATTATTAATCTAGCTTCATTTACTTATTTATATTTCGCGTACGATGCTAAATATTTCTTCGTCGAATTTCATTAAGAGATATGACTCGTGATTATCATACCAACAGAGCCGTTCATCGGGCAATTTTCTCAACGTGTTTCTCTTAAACAAGCTAGATAGCTCAGTCACATTCCGATAGTTTCAGCGAAATAATTCTGGATATTTGAGAACCAGCACCATCCATTGGCGCACGATTCTAAAAAGGCACTCTAAAAGAATTTGTGGATCGATGAGTCGATTACGGAATATTTTCAAATTGCATCAGAACGAGAAGAGAATATTTAATGTAGCATTTAAAACCGCAAAGGTGATCGAAGCTTTAACACGATTTCATTTATTTCCAAAGCTTCAATTTTTCCACTGACTTCAAAAGACTCATCGACCAAGGGAAATTTCAGAATGAAGCTTGCCTCTCCGAGGCAGGGGATTCTCTCCCTGATTTCTCTTTTAAATATCTACCATTACGTGAATTAAAACCGGTGGTACGACGGTCAAGGTATTAATAACATGGTAGAGAATCTTTAAGGTCGATTAGGAAGATAGTTTTCAAAATTTCGTGATTATGAAAATACGGATACGGAATCTAGCTTAGGAACAAATCGCTTAAAACGCTTGTACTTCAAAGACGTTAGTATCGAGGCTTTTTCATCGTGGTAACATCGGCAGCATGTAATATGCGATATTGAAGAGAAGTCTCGCAGGACTCGAAATGATTCATTTAGTTTTTTCATTACGCGACCCGAACAATTTATAGATCATTTAGAAAATAGCACATTACATTCAAAAATGTATACGAATAGTATCATGTCCCTTCCACTTGGACCAATCAGAGGCGCGCATTCCTTTCAAACTTTTCCGCGGGACTTCTTTCCAGCACCGCCGAGTACCCATAGCAATGCGATTTCGTATGTGAGTCGACAAATGATACGTGGAATTGCAAACGTTTATGGAATGTAGCTACTCCTGTTTGATGTACGTTCCATTGTCGTCGCGTATCAACGATAATAACATATTATTGTCCCTTTAGAACGTCCGACGCAAATGACTGCAAGCATTAACGCAAAAGGAAATAGAAATGCGCGTAACGAAGTATCGAATATCCACGTAATCAAGAAATTGATACTTTACCATCATTAACATTCTTCCATGGCTGCCCCTTTCTACATAACTGTCCGCTCGTTCATTAGATTCTACTCCAAAAGTACGAAAATAGATATAACCGACGAGCACACGGAATATGCTTTTAAATTCGTCTACGCATTGTGCAACGTCGCGCGCTTTTAAATATTTCTGATATTTAAGATACATCTAATCGTAATCTAAAAGACAGTAATAATTAATAGGTACAAATCCCATAAGGTATAATGCATACGATGAAAAATAAGAGGTAACGCGGTTCACGCTTCGAGAAGAATCGCGAGACCGTATCACACTTCACGACGCGAACATGTCTTCGGCACTTTCTCCTTTCATGTATCATCTATAAAAACTCCCAACCGCTCGACGCCGCTTATACCAATCGTTATCCTTAATTAATTATATCTAGACGTACAAAACTTTATATCTCATCCTCCCGCGTCACGAATTTACTCGGTTTTTGTAAAGACAAATCATCGTATCGTTATAATACTGTCCCCCCTCCTTCCTTCGTCGGCAGGCAGTTTCATGCTCCTTTTCACGCGAGGTAAAACAAATCGTCAAGGAGCATCGACGAATTCTAAGTAGCACAATTGGCGATGGACTTCCGAAAGTAAGTATCAATCGGGTGACTTCTGTCCCACGAACGAGTCGGTGGGTCCAATTCGAAGGGTTTACCCTCTGTACACCTTAGTGGTGATGATGATGATGATGATGATGGTCCAGCATTTCCGCCGTTTCGTTTGACTTCTCCAACGAGATGCCAGGGGTGGCTGTTGTCGAAGCTATCATGTTGGTGACTGCCTCTACGATCCTCTCTGTCACTCTGTCGATGGCATCGGTGAGAATGTGTTCTCCGGTTTTATTCGAATGCACGTGGTCGTGATGATCCAATTCGTGATCGTGATCGTGGCCGTCCTCGTGGTGGTGATGATGATGATGGTGGTGATGATCGTCGTGACTGTGCAGCGTCTGCTCCTCGCCGCCGTGCGAATGCGAGTGTGAATGCGAATGGGAATGCGAATGCGCGGCTGTAAACAGAAATGCATATTAAAGATACATATATTACATATATTAAATTGTATGAAACAAAGTATCGAGCTATGGCATTGTCTTTTTCTATCATTTTCCTTCTGTTTTTTCTCGGCTTTAACACTAGAACTACCGGCATAAATCTATCATATTTAAAAATATTAAATAAGCTTTTTGAAAAAAAGGGGAATTAAGAGGTGGAAAAGATGATCGATTCGGTAATTTTTGTTTAATAAGATGGACGTAGAATATCTATTCTATGACTCTCCTATAAAGTTGGAGAATTTTTGGAAAAAATTGTGTACCAGTCATTTTGACTGGTTTGGTATTAGGTTGGTAAGAAATTAATGTCGGTCTTCGAGTTTTTAAACTTTGGCGCTTAATTTTAAGATAGCCGTTCATTTTAATCGGTTTGTTTTCTTATATCATTTCAGAAATTAAAAATTATTAAAAACTTGTTTCTCGTTGGTAAAAATGTGTAAATTGTAATGAAACTTATTTCGATTAAAAAAAGTTATTCCCATTCTCAATATGTGTATTTAAAGATAAAGTTTGAAAATCGACATTAATTTTCTACCAATCTAATAGTTCTAGCGTTAACTGCCATCGTTATTTCGTTCAAACACAAGTTTCCAACCTTTTTTAAATTACCGCCCTTATTTTAGAAAAAACACTGGCTCCTGTTCTAGATATCGATAACGTAACTCATAGTTTTTCAACTTTTTTTAGTCATAGCCTACTTTTTCAAACAGTAGGTCGATGGCACCCCTTTTACGCAACCGACCTACGTTTAATATGCGATGCTTCAGTGCTCCAAGGGTTAAAAGATATTTAGAGCTATTTGTTGAAACATGAATTCGATGATTTATAGTATTAATCAGACTTTTTAGCGCACTCTTGCGAGTATTGCCCAGGGGAGCAGCGGTTGACCCTGAACGACCCTGCAATTTGATTTAAACCAAAGAAACCCCCTTAGATCTCTTCAACGCCCACCGGCGGGCAGGATCGATCTCATTGGGAATTATTGATCTAGGATTTACTATTTTATGTGGATTTCCACCCACTGAGGCTGACATACATCAGAAGTATGATACAGGTCCTGCGAATTGACTTTAGCAGTTAAAGGCGAAAAGTATAAAAGAAACAAACGAGTATAGGAAATTGACTGTGGCGGATAAAGCTAAAGACTCAGACTCCCAATTAGTAGGCCCGAAGTCAAATCTTCTGTCACTTCTAGGCAATTTTTCCTGTGCGATATGCAAATCATAGCCTCGGTGGATCTACAAGCAAGATCTACAGCTGCAGCCTGATTGTATTATCGGAAAAGAAACGACTCTATGATCGTTCAAGCGCGTATAACTGACCGAGATAATTACCGCGTTGATTCGTTTCACGAAGAAGAAATGCTCTCAAAGATCTGCTTGTCTATGGGCTTTCTCCACCCATGGCAATGACCCAAGACTTAGGTCGATGGACAATCCGACCGACTTTCGACTGCTTTCTCAAGCATTTATCGCATTTCGACGTGTAATTGTGATATCCTTAAATTCTTTCGTCCCTTCGAGATAATTAATTCAAACGTTCCTCCGCCTAAAGTTCCGTTCGCCGTACTAGATTCAAAATTTAATTTCCAAATCTACATCGATTTTTCAATTATAATTATTACTTCGTAAGATAAAAGGTCATATACTATCTTGTCATCGAGTTAATCAGGATTAGATATACACTATTATCGTTCGTCGTATTATTTTCTGTCATATGGGTTAAGGTTAATGATGCAACATTGCATACTATATAATTCAGCTGGTACTTTAATTGCCAATTATATCTATCTAACCGCTAATACTCGGTGGCAATTCAGAAAAAGGAAAAAGAACGGTAGCCTCGAAAAAATGAAAAAGAAGTTATTGCTAGGATGCTACGGTGGATGGACAGTTAAAGTCTCGGACTTCCAATTAGTGGCATTTATTAAGCTCAAATCCTCTGCCACTACTGAGAAATTTCTTCCTTAGTTACTAATTAAAATATATCGTAGCCTCAGTAATTAGAAAACTACCTAAAACAGTAGGTCCCGGACGAAATGGCTATAGGAGATAAACACGAAAATATGAAAAAAGAAATTACTGACGTGTAAACTGTTGAAGTCTCAAATTTCCAATTAGTGGCTCCGAATTTAAATGCCCTGTCAGCTCTGAGTAATTTCTCCCTAAATTACTAATTAACGTAGCCTCAGTGGTTGAGAAGCTGCCTAAAACAGTAGGCTGCCTTAGGCCTTAATTGCAACTAATTTTTTAACATTTACCCTCGCGTAAATATCGATACTTTTGATGTACCCTTTATTATAATTACTTCAATATATATAAAGATCGATTGCGACACAGGTGTTCCATTTGTAGTTAAGTAAACAGGTGGTAAGAAACACGTAACAGAATTGAGACGTGCGTGGAATAGTGCTGGTGTAAAAACATAAAAACAAACGTCGGCTGATTGTGCCGGAATTGGTCGTGGTAAACGTTAAATCAACCGTGAATTAAATCACGGTCAACTGGAATTTTAATCATAGCTTGTAATCAACGGTTCACCGAATGAACTGGATTAGGACGTTTTGTTATCTGATACAACAATCTGTTAACTCTAGGAGATGATCGTTTCTTAAGTTTTTACAAAAATTCCTCAAATTTCTGCAGAAGCCATAAATAATCCACGTTTATCTTATTAAACATTAATTACTTAATGTCGACATTAATTACGATCGTCTTGATGCCTTTTCTCGAAAATACTTATTTAACACATTTAGGTAGAATAAATTTAACGTCGGTTCCAGCGAATTTAATGTCTGTAATTGTAAATAAAAAAATTGCAAATTAATTCTATATGTATTGTATAAAATTTCGAAGATCGGTAGCACGATCTGCTTTGAGACTCACGATGCGACTGAAGTAAAGGACTTTTCATGCCGGTCTCACGATTGCGCATCTTTCGTGTCGGTTAAGGTTTTTATCGTGATTAGACCGAATGACTTCTTAACGATTTGAATATCCATTTCCTGAGTAGTTAAAAGATTGGATCGGTGTATCGAGTATGTGCAGCGTGCATCGTGCGGTTCACAAGGAATGTGATGCACAAGAGTGAGGTAATCGCTCTACGTGTGACGAATAGGTTTGCACGTGCAATTAACTTAGGCGTTAGACCGTAGAATTAAATTCTCATTGTCAGTCTAGTTCTTGAACTTTGCGACACTTGAGATATCGAATTTTCAACGATCTTTAAGAATTTTTTTCGAAATTTCTAACAATAAGTACTCAGAAATCAAGGAAAGTTAATAAATTAAAAATACAGATTCGAAACGAGGGATGTGTGCTTAAATTGTTGAAGATTACAAAAAGCCTTGCTGCTTGGAAATTAAATATTAGGGAGATTCAAAAGTTATTTAATTATCTCAATTACCTAAGATCGAGCGACACTCAGTAGTTCCTAAACGAAACTTGCAATCAAAAGCGATATTAAATCCTCTTTTTTTAAACCATCTAAGTCTATCCAGAGATTCTAATCTCAGAAATGAAATATGAAAGACACCATAAACGACGATCGATGAAAGAAAAACCGCACGATGCAGATATCAAGCGATATTTATCCTCGCTCTTTCTAAACTGGTAATGCCACGCTGCCTTCCAGTTGAAACACCTTTCCTGATGACAGTGCGAAATCAAATTGCATAATAAGCGACATTTCCGCAACGATCGTAACGACTTCTTTATTTTGCAAGTGTCTCGAACCAAGGAGCGTTTCAGCGACTCGTTTAGCGTGAATTAAAGTCCCGGGAAATTCGACGTTTGTACGTAAATATACGTCAATTAATCGCGACACGGTGTATCCTGGTATTTCCGACGAGGGTGCCGGATGGCAGGTGTAAAATCCACTTCCGTGAAGTGTTCTGCGATTATTTAACTTCTGGCGAGTTCTCACGAACGAAGCTGGCACGAACGGCGACAGATTAGATCGTTGATTCGCGTAATTGGAAGATCGATGCACTTATGGTGTTTGTAAACAATGTTTGCGACTGCTAATCTTCTTGTTTTACTCGTCGGGATGGATGAACTTCGATATTTTGACGGGAAAATGATGGCAGAATTTGAATATTATTTTTGGAATTAAAATGGAAATGGTTCTGTGACGTTAGGACAGGGAGAATATTTTGGAATTATTGCATAAAGATAATAGACTTTTAGCAGATTAGTTAAAGTTGCAATGCAGAACAGGAAATAGAATTGTAGTTTGGAATTTCCTGCCTCAGATATCCCATGATTGCTCGATTAATTGTACCTAAGAGATCACAGGATCACTTATTATGATAGGGTGCATCATCGTGGAGATTTTTCCTAATTTATCATTTGATATAACGCAACCCACACGATTGAGAATCCATTTAAAACTGTAAGTCAGAGACGAAATGATCATAAGCCTCAAAATCGAGAAATACAGAAGAAAACAAAGCAAGTCTAGCGTTTCAAGTGCTAAGTGTCATCTTAGACATTCCTTCAAGGTAAAATGCGAGTTACGTAACTCCAAGAATCATCGTCGAATCCTTCAGTTTTCTTAATCGCCCGCGGACTGTGTTTATTCGCGCACGAGTTGCTTAGCAATGATATCACGTACTTTTCGTGAATTAATAGGTTAATAGGGACATCCGAGTTTCATTGTTGCTGGTGGTTACCGTGTGGTTCTTACTCGAGAGGAGCGATACCCCGAAGTAGAAGTTCGCTGCAGCATCATGTTATCAGAGTCATTAACCTAATTGTAATGGAGCTATCGTCCGCCGAGGTATCGTCGTGTAACGGAGCAAATAAAGAACTTTCATGTGCTTCGTCTTCCTCATTTACTGGTTTCTCTTCAGGTGTGACTCGATATTGCAAGGTGAAACTGGAGTAAATTAGTTGCTCCTTTTAGAAAATTTCAACTTTGCTTATTTCACTTTTTTTGCGTTTGTAACACGATATTGTAGACCAAAGAAAAATAGTTTGAGAATATTGTATCGCAGCGAATTTTTCCATTTGACAGATTTTCAAAAATTGCAACTTTCTTCGTTCTATTTTCCACGTTTTCCCAAGTGGAACTCCGTATTGCAAGACAAGGGGTTAATCGACGGAGCGATTTTTTTCGAGTCATATGCGTGGAGAAAAACGAAGCACAGCGGCAAACAAAGTAGCTGTTTATCGTTTATTTGCATATCGCGGGTGGTGCATTTAAATGCGCGCCTCGGCGAGCAACGGTGTTTCGTTTTCGCGAACGGCCGATCCCGTTCGGCTTTGTCGGCCGGTCGTTTCGAATTCTCGACGGTCAATTTTTATCGATTAATTTTCGGACGGCCGATTGAATTGTCAATTAAGATTCAACCAATGAACGGTCGGTATGATGTTAGACGATTAAAGAATGCTCGTATTAATTCCTGGTAACGATCAGAGGAGACGACGTTCATTTAATTTGCTGCAATTTAGAGAGGCTTCAAATATCGTTTTACTTGACGTTCCCTTTTTTTTCAGACAATTAATGTTTTAGAAATCTCAACAGTGAATTAAACGGTTTAATTAATGTAATCATAAAATTACTCGGGAACTTACAATTTGGCAAAATTCAGTTTTACAATTTGCCGAAAGTATTTCACAGAATTTTCGTCGGATTTGGCGCATTAACGTTTAATTATGCCTTGAAAAAATGGTACCAGACTCTACTTTACAGATTTACTCAGAGATTAAACCGCGATTGCACAAAGAGCCTTTCGGAACAACGATAAACAACACGTCCTCTTTTATCGAAAACACCATTGATCGCTAAATCCATGTTCCGTTGAAATTTATCCGTAATTAAATCTCCAACATACTTTACACGATTTTTGTAATATCCATTGCATAATTAATTTGTGGGAACGTTTCGATAAGAGTCTCTCAAAGATTATATCAATTTTTCAAAAATTAATAAGCGAGTACAAAGTCGCGAATGCTCCACAATAATAAAATGTTGCACGTCGGATGGAAAAGAATTATTCTCGAACGAACTTTTTACCTTTCACGTGGCCGTGACTTTTCGAACGTTGCAGGTCGATTTTTAGGCGAATCGATAGTGCTTCGCTTCAACGAAATTGCACGTATAACACGTCGATGGTGATTGCAGCAAGGTCGTACCTTGCAGCAGGTTTGCACGGGATTCGGCGAGGCAAGAAACTAATTTCTAATTTGGACGAGAAGGTGCCAAAAGTTTCGTCAGAAAGTGCTGCGAAATTGTCACGGAAGAGTCAGTAGATACGGAGTGAAGGGATCAGACACTTTAACCAGGAAAGGCAGAATAGAACGAGCGTTTTTAATCTGTGCTTGTTTAATGACTTTTAGTAATCAATTGAAGAAGTTTCTTGGTTTGAACGAAGATAATTAAACTTCGGTATTTTAAATGAGCAAGGTCAGAGGTGATGTAGAGAGTGTTGGAGAAGTAGCTGATGAAACTTTCTGTGCATGTTTCGTGCTTTCTTTTTGAAATGTTCTTCTTTGACACAGTTGAGTTTGAAGACTTTTGACAAGTTAAATTTGCAGGTGTAATTATCGTCTCTTTTCTTGACAAAAATTATATTATTAGTGATAATAATGTAGTCGACGAAACAAACGTTCTCCAATTCTAAACAGACATTTTTTTCCACCCACCACTCTGTAATTTTTAACAAGACCAATCCCTCGACAAATTATTCCCATTAGAACAAATCTGAACATCGAACAGCTCAGATAAACTAATTTCTCTCTAACTACAGGAAGTACATCCCACTTTCATTTAGAAATGTTATTTTTGAGACAGTCGAATGTAGTCGACTGGTGAACCACCGTTCTCCAGTTCTAAACAGACATTTTTTTCCACCCACGACCCCCTAATTTTCAACAAGGCCAATCCCTCGACAAATTATTCCAATCAGAACAAATCTAAACATCGAACAGCCCAGATAAAAGAGTTTCTCGCTAAGAACAGGAAGTACATCCCACTTTCTTCGCCCACCGCTTCATCGCCTAATTCTCACCGTCATTTCCACTATCGTCAATCTCATCGAAGCGTCAATGACAAAGAGAAGAAATAAAAAAAACATTCCCCTCCAACGACATCCTTTCATCCTCCACCCGGAATTAATTGTAATCTCGCGGCTTATTAAGTCCAACGTCTGATCATCCGGGAAACGCGACTCACTGGCGATTTGCAGGCCCAACATCAGCATGAAACCGACGATTATGGCGGTCAATTGTAGCAGTCCACTTTTCTCATTTGCTCTCTCGCGTGCCAAAACCTCGAAGAAAACGACATACAGAAGCGTGCCGGCTGCCATGCCCTGAAGTATCGTCGGCGTTGGTCCCAAGTTCTCGCTGTCGTTCTTGAAATGTCCCAGAGCTAGGCCCACGGCGATTCCGATCGGTGTTACCATTGAGAATACCGTGAGGTATCCTAAAGTCGTCCTCGTCGAGGCACCAGCGACGTAGAGCTCCATTCCGACGCAAAATGAGATGACGAGTTTGTGCGTTGCAATTGCAGCGGCCAAATAAACCACCGATCCGATCGATGGTTCTAGACCGACCGCGAGTCCTTCGAAGATGGCATGAAAGGAGAGAGCTAGGACGGTTAAAAGACCCTGGACGGAGCTATTGTTCGTGACGATGTGTTTGTGCTCCTGGTGTTTCGTTCTAGGGTAGTCGTTCAGTTCAGGATCGGAGTGTCTGTTTCGATGTCGAGAGGAATCCGTCGAAGATAGACCAGCCGGTGATGAGAGAACGAAGATGGCCGGGAGAACTTTGTCGCCCTTTCCATCAGGAAGATCGTCCAGATGATGTTTTGGACTGAGACGATTCTCACTCTCCTCCTCGACGTCCTCGTCCTTCCACGTGGACCTCGTCGTAGTAGACATCGTCGTCGTTGAACCTGTCGCGGTCATCGTCGTCGATGCACCTGTCTGATTGTTGCATCTGCGTACGGAGACAGTTCTGTATAGGAGAGCCTCGGATGACTCGGGTTTTCCCGTCAGAGCTGCGTGCACTGCTTCTTCAACGAGGTAGACGAGAAAAAATCCACTGCAGAAGAGGAGCTCCGAGAGGCTCAGAGTGCCGAGGGTTGGCAGTTGGCCGTTCGATTGATGCCTTTCGACGCTGGCACGGACTTCCGGTGCTAGGTGGAGAAAAGTCGTGAAGAGGAGGACACCGCCTCCGAAGCAGAGCAGCAGGGATGTTTGAAGGCCCTGAGGATTAGACGTGGCTAATTTCGACGGGATTCGAAGATGGTTTCGACTCTGGCAATCCAAGTTTGGTGGAAGAAGTCGAATGTAAGGGGTGAAGAAGTATCGAGGGTTTGGAGGACACGGTATTTGATCAATCGAGAAGAAAATGTTTAGTCGAGGAAAATGACAAAATAAATCGGCTTTTTTGGCGGGGTAGTTTCATGGAATTTTTCCGTTGGTATTGAAAATTAAGAAGAGTGTTGGTATTTCTATCGTAAGAATGGAAGAACGTAATTTGGACGGTTTTATTATCTACGGATTACAGTTATGGAAAATCATTCAACAATTTACCGTTATGATTTGAGCATGCGAGAACGGACCCAATTCACTTGGGGTCCCTTTCTCACGAAAGTATTTTAAGAATCACGTGTATGCCTTCACGAATAAGTGGTTCATGGAATTAACAACGGTAAATAGAAAATACCCAGCGAAACACATGAAAAAATGTACATCGACCAAACATTTTGTATTTTTTTAAACAGTACTACATATCTTTGCTGTTCTACTGATTTTCTAATCAACACGAACATCAAACTTCCAACTTTTGAAACTAGTATTGTCAAAAATAATCTACAAAGAGCAAATCCATTAGGAGACGAAAAGAAGTGGGCAAAAAGTGCAGTAAATCCTCGAAACACCTCGATACTTCGGAGCAATTTCGCTAAACCTACTTGCGAATTTGCCGGAGAAGCGGAATCGACACTGGACGAAGAAGCATTGGAAACCGATGCTGAGGTGCAGCTGCTGGAATTGCTGGGAATTCCATGGCATCCTTTTTGACGACTCTGCGACCTGCAACGACCGACGATTACCGGTAGCATTCCCAGAATCAGGGAACCAAAACCGAGTCCTATCATTGCTCCGATTTTTGCCATAAGTAAAATCGTCGATGGTGTTGTTTCTTCCATTTTTTAGTAACTATTTAATATCACTGTATGTCGATAATTCTTCGCCGTTTCATCAACAATCGATCTCTTCTATCGATCTCTTCTACCCACTGTCAAGCGCTCGAGTTAATGTACCTTTTTGGCTGAAGAGTTTCTTCTTGCAATTAGAGAATTTGCGAAAACGCACGTCTCAATTTTTCACTGTTATTTGCTGGTTCAAAAGTTCCTCGTGTGTTTGGAAAATTGTGATATCGTAACATCGATATTATCACTGTATATTGATGTAATTTCAAAAGCTGCAAGTCGAATCTTATCGATTGTAACTTGAAAACTCAGCGGTAACACGAGGCGTACCTCTTGGAAGACTAAAGTCTCACTATCGACCCGAATTTACTTGCTCTGCATGTTTCTCGAGTTCGGCAAAGATCCTTCGATGCGATTAACACGGAATCACAGTCACTTCACTACGTTTTCATCGAAGATCATCTCGACTTTTCGGCTGCAAACCGCAAATATCCGTCGTTTCCATAACTCTAACCGTTTCTCTGTTTTCCCTCAGCTGGAAATATCATCCGAATGATAATATTACTGTCGCTCTTTCACGCCTCATTGCAATTTCGCAAAACATCGACGAAGGAAGATTACAGCGATGAAACTGTCGAGGCAATTTCATAGATTTCCAACGTTCCGCTCCACGTGGGGCTGTCGAACGTTGAAGTCTTAAGTGAATATCGACGAAAAGTTAACTTTACGAGGAATAACAAGCGATCAAATACTATTAATTCTCCTTTAAGTCCAGCAACCTGCTTTTTTTCCTACAAACTACTTCAAAGGTCGCTCTTCAACTGACCTACAATTTTTATTTCCTTCCCACCCCTTTCTAATTTTCAAGCTACAAATTCCACAAACACTTCTATGATCTTCTCCTTCACTCAAGAATCTCAGAAATTTTAAATCCACCAAGTGATTCCACTCTTCGCCGCAAAAAACACACGCACAAATACTCCAATTACTCCGTGAACTTAAAATTCTCTAAAACCTTAAAAACCTTCAAACTCTCAAGTAATTTCACGATTCACGAATCTCTTAACTCCAAGCACAACCAGCAGTTCACGATTCCGAATGGCATCACGATTCTTCCGCACCAAGAAACCGCGCGAATCCAGGTGAGTTCATCCGCGCTCTCGTAATATCTTACTTTTCCTTTTGAAAGTGCAAACGGAGCGCGCAAACGGACCACGAAAACCAGTCGTGCGTATTTATCGCGTCTCCATCGAGAAACCACGTACGAATCCCGAATGGTTACCAGTTTCAACGGTCCTTACGATTTTCCATTTCTCCTCTTTTCTTCCCTCGACTCGCGGAGAACAACGAAAGATGATAATCTCCACGAAGAAACTGTTACGGGCAAACGAATCGAGGAGACTTCGAACGACAGACGCGTCGTTCCATTCGACACGACGGCGAATCGGACACTCCAGGCCTGGATGAATACACGGGTACTCTACTCGATCCCCTCGCGTCTTACGTACTCTGGGCAGACTGTTTCCTGTCTCTTCCCCTTCCAGAATTATCCGACTACTCCACCAGGTTCGTTGTTCTCCCTCTTTCTCTTGCTTTCTCTCTTTTTCTGCCTCTTTCAGTCGCTCGTTCTTGCTCACTTTCTCTTCCTTTCTCGCTCGGTCGTACGCTCATTCGTTCAGACGCACTCTTTCTTACTAGGTCAGGCCTCTCTGTCGTTTCGTCGTGCTCTCACTTCTTCGGGTACCTGTTCTCTCTCTGTTATTTCTTTCCTCCTCTCTATTGTTTCGGAAACCTGTTCTCTCTCTGTTGTTTCTTTCCTCCTCTCTATTGTTTCAGAACCTGTTCTCTCTCTGTTATCTGTCTCTCATTGATCTTTCTCTCTGTTTCTCTTCTTCTTTCTGTCTCTGTTTCATCTATCTCGGTTTCTCGTTTAGTATGCTCTATCGTATACGATGCATTTGTCTCTTACTTAGCCTCCTCTCTTTTGCTCCTTCTTTATCGTTGAATTTTTCTTTCTCCCACCGCCATTCACTCATTTAGCACGTCTCTCTTTCTTCCACTTCATTCTCTCTCATTCTATCTGTCATTCCTGCCCTCCCTCTACGATTCTACTCATTCCTCTCTTTCACACATTCGTCTCTTCTCTCTCTTTCGTGCATTCAGTTACGCGCGTGTCGACGAACACAAATGTTTTGCAGGTACATGAACTCCATGTGTATTTGCCGGTTTCGAGGTGGAGGATCGCCGGTGGGATTCGCGAATAGATCGATTTTCGATCGGCCTGATAGTTCGGCCGGTTTTGTGGGACCGACCGATGGTACTTGGTTCCGGAAACTGTTTTTACGTTCAACGAACTTCTCGATGTCGCAAGACAAACCACGGCTTAGAATCGTTTGAAAGACAGTTAGCAAAGGCGATTAGATACGTCCCGATCGAGGGTGTCGAAAGATCGGAAGATTCTTCGGTCTATGGGTCGATCTTTTTCGACAGCCTGCTCAATTTAGTAAAAATAGTCGAACGGTTATACTTCGGTCTCGATTAATCTGGTTATATCATCAAGGACTTATAATTATCGTCCTAAAATCACTGGGTTTAGAATATTTGTAAAATGTTAGAGAAGTTTCTCAGAGCTGAAAAAATTCTAATTTTAGTTTATTGTTCTGTGGCCTGAAACTCAAAACCTAGCGAGGATTTTGAGTTATGGTAATTTTTCATAGACCCCAGAGCCTTAGATTTGTCCTTTACCACGAAGACTACGATGCTTTAAGTAATTTAAGGAAAATGTAATTGATAATTTCGGAAAAATCTGTCAGAAACGACTGAGATTCGAATTCTATCCGGTACTCGACAATCAAAGTCTTTAACTCGAGTTACTGTACTTCCATATCGATTGTCATCCGCGCAGTCTTTTTTTTAGAGGGAAATTAAAAACCGAGAGTCTTCGAAACACAATGCGTCCAGGTTTTGCAGAATTCCCGTGAAACCTGCGAATATCTCTGTACGAGCGAACGGGTGAAGGTCGTTTCACGGTGAAAGGCATCGTTTGAATAATGGGAAGGCGGAGAAGCCGAATCGGTCGTGCAGAAAAAGCAGAGGTTCCGCTATCCGCATTGTCTTCGAACAACGAGCTCGTCACAGAGTAAGAGAGGTTTTCCCGCATTTTCGCGGTACGTCGGATAATGTCGTGTCATTAGTTTTATCATCGTCTATCGCAACAGCAAACGGTTATCTTCGAGTCTACTCCAACGCAAACACGAGCTTAACTACCCAACGATTAACATCCACCTAATTCTCTTTGATTCGTACAAAAAAAATTGTTATCTTCGACACCACGAAGGATATTAATTCGACGCTGTGAAGAATTATCCGTAGCCACGAATATTATGCTTTCTACTTTCTTTAATTTCGCACGAAAAGCGAGAGTTTGGATCTCCGTGTAAAAGAAATTGAACGAGATCGTCGTTCTTTCCGGTCAATTAATATCGCGGACGAGACGATCTCTCGAAAGCTCGCATTCTCTTAGGACAATCTTAATGGATCAGCAAGATGCATGTTCTCTTCTCGGAATTCGTAAGTTTCTGTCGTTAGCAGAGAATATTTACCTTGCTATATCATCCCGCTAATTAAAGACGTATCCCCTCTTTAATCGCGGCTGCTTAATTTGCGAGATTAAATTGTCCTCTTAGAGAACATAGACGCGAGTTCCTCGGACCGCAATTAGTCGAGTTTAAACCTAGCGCGAGTTAATTGCTCCTATTCTTTTCATCAAGAGCTAATGGTGAAAGCGAATTTAACACTTTGCGAGGTGATTACAGACGTAATATCTGAAAGTCGATCTATCGCGTGGAATAAAACAAAGAGCGCTGCTGCAGACGTTCGAGGGCAAATGTCATTAAAGGATAACCGAGTGTGGGATCGTAGGCACCTTCAACGATGAGAGTAGAAATGGTAGAAAAATATTTATGCGCTGAAAGGAAGCTTGATAGGGCGAGGCTACGCTGGTTATAGCTTTCAAGCTTGAAACTTCTAACTAAATGGGTCTGAGTTCAAATACCATCTAAAATTCCGTTTAATTCTCTCGAAACTTTATATATCACAGCCTCTGTGGTTCTAAATCTACATAAAACTCTCAGGAAGAGCAACTACAACAACTAAAACAGATTAAATGCGAAAGAAATAGTCGTCATGTTCAATCTGGCCCGGAAGACTGAATAGGCCAAGTGATTACACTTTGCCAGACTCCTTTTCTTCAGTTTTCTACGGACACCGCAGAAACGATCGTTACCGAGAAAAAGACTACGTCGGCAAGCAATGCGACGACTGCGCTATAAATGACGCCCGCAAATCTATTAAAAACACTGAAATATTTCACGATAGACGTTCATTTAATGCGACAGTATCAACGTCTCCGAAGGAAAGTTCAGAGCGTGTGCGAGCCGTCCGACACGGAACTTATTAAACGATACGTTCTTCCCTCAACGACGTCGTGGCATCTCGAACGTTGGCCTCGAGATTTGCCGTTTCTTCTACTTGGAATCACTTGCTCCGGCTGCTGATAACTGACTATTGACCAGCGATTAATTATACCCTCGTAACCGATAAACGTCGAACGTATCGATAACCTGGCTCGTGTCTTTTAACGGCGCCGTGTCGTAATTCATCTCGATTTAATTGAATTTTTTCGTCACCTTTTATCGTCAGGGAAATTTGTCGTTCTTTGAACGATGGAGAGTAGTTTACTCATCATTTTTGTTTTTTTAGTACACTCTTAAACGTATGGTTCAGTGATTGATTAACTTTGTCATCGGTTAATTAAAAATCATTTGATAATATTCTCTGTTATTGAATATTCATGCATGTTTGATAAGAGCGAAAAAACAGAAGGAATGCGAGTTTGTGTCAACTTATTTCGGACAAGTACTGTTCGATGATAAAATGAGCGAAAATTGCTCGACGAAACAATTTTTTTAATTATCGCGTTGCGCGTTTTTCTGATTGATACAGTCGTTTTCTAATATTTATCAGAGACGTGTAAATAGTTAAAGAAATTATGCAATTATGTGGAAGCAACAAAAGTATATGCAAGTATGTATTCTGAGTAAACGCAAAGTATATATAACGTATCAACGAAGAGCCGGTGATTTTCTCAAAAGGTGCGTTTTCAATCGCGTTATCTCGCCGTCGAGAACGTGGCAAATACTGATAGAAAAAAGCTTCTGTACTTACTCAACATCTGCAGTCCAAACATTACGATAAATCCAACGAGGATCGATAAATATTGGTTGAGACCACTCCTATGTTCTTGAAGTATCTCGAAAAATACGACGTACAACAAAGTGCCCGATGCCAGACCCTAAAACACGTACGAAAAATCATCATTTTTAATTGCATCTCCGAAAAATTCCAGGACATTGATCTACGTTACTCGAAACATCTACATCTTTCACTTGATTGCCATGTTTTCAGTTCTTTTTAACACTAAAACTACCGACGTTACATCAACTAAAATTTAGCTGCACTGAATAAGTACTTTGGAAATAAGAAATCAAGAGGTGAAAAAGACGATTAACTAATTTAGATTTTATAAGATAAAAGTGAAATATTTACTTCATAGCTCCCCTATCAATTTAGGTAATTTTTAGAAAAAATTGGGATGCGGTCATTTTGACTGGCTTGCTAGGTTTACTGTTAATCGTAGATCTATGCTACACATAAAAGAATTCAATTTATAAACCTTCCAGCTATTATCTTACAAATATACGAGGAATTATTTTGTAAATATATTTTCAAATTTGCAAAACATCAACAAACCTGCAGAATGACAGCCAGGAGGCCACTAGCAGCTGTACTTCCTCCTCCAACCAAGAGCATTCCTATTCCAATTCCCAAAGGAGAAACGACCGCAAACGTGCAGACGTAGATGACCGAAAGGTATCGCCTTGTCTTCGAAGCCATCAGTTCAACGCCGATGCAGAACGCTATGACGAATTTATGAGCAGCAACTGCAGCAAACATGTACCTGCAACAAAAAATCACCATCTCTTTCTTCAACTATTCAGAAATCAAGTGAATTTTCGAATGCAAAGAAACTCACCAAACGTAAGCAGCAGAGCTTTCTAAGCCGATGGCAAGTCCTTCGAATAATTCGTGCACCGAGAGACCCAAAACTATCAGCAGACCTCGAAGAGAACTTATGATGAAGTCGTCCTCTTCGTCCATCAGCACTGGGATGTGGTGCGAGTGGCCATGTCCGGTTCTGAAGAACGGAAGTGGACATGTTCAAGTGTTTATGAAATAAACAAGAGCAAAAATCATTTGTTAGTGTTCTTCTTCTTATATTATTTTGGCTTCGATGCCTATCTACTTTCGGGTGGGTTTTAAATGTGGGTGGCTACCCAGAAGTTACGTAGACACGATTCTGTAAAGGTGGAGGCGAAAGTCTTCGAATTCGAACCCACCCCTATTAGGGAGTGCTTCTATTTTCGTTGCATAAATTCCGAGCCTCCGCTTTTGCTATGATATTGCCAGAAAACTCTAGTTTCATTTATCTTTCCAATCTCTTTGGCATTTGTACACGCGAGCAAAAAGATTCCTCCGAGATGACGTGACGAAAGTTTCACCTCCTCGTCGCAGCCTCTATTCTTGAGCGATGTAGGTCCACTCAAAGAAACAACAATGTTCTAAAATTGTTCTACAACTTACACGTGCGAATGTCCGCTCGCGCAGGTCGGCAGAATCTGTCCATTCTCGACCAGCTCGTTTGTACTGTGATTTGCGTTTCTATTCGTTTCCTTCTTCTTATCCTGTTTTTTCCTCAAGTACGTGTGCACGGATTCCTCCACCAAGTACATGATGAAGAACCTTGAAGAAGAAAGGACACGTTTGAAATGCTTATCTGAAACGCGGAATGACATTGAAGATAGAGAGATGATTTCTTCCAAGTCTTTCCAATGATTACAATCGTTTCTATGTGTTTTACGTATACGTGACCGTCCGATTTGCAAATCTCGTTCCTGAATAATTAGACTATTTGCATGCGACGTACCCGGTGCATGTGAGCGTCTCAGCGAGCGAGAAACCGAGATGAGGAATTCTTCCTTCCTCGGTGAGATCAGCAACCGCTTCGTTTATCTCTGGCAATAAATGAAGGAACGTCGTGCAGAAGAGGACACCACCACCGAATCCTAGGAGGAGACTCACCATCCTCGTTGATCTGCAACAATTAGCAATCTTTATCGGGCGAAGAAGTGTATAGCGATTGTTCTGACATTCCAAGAGATTTATACACTGTAACTTGTACAAGGAAACTCAAGTGTCGATGCATGCAATCATAACACATTCACACGGGATTTGAACGTATTACGCAACAGTTTCCGCCGCGTATCGCAATTTTTATTCGGTTCAATGACGCGTGAGTTTAATTGCAATTTTTACGAGAGCGATCAAAGGGTAATCTTGAAGATCGTAGAAGGATTTACAAAGTTCGGCAGCAATGACGTTTACTTATGCACGCGTTGAACCGCGCTATCGACGGCGGTGACCTTACGTTAACATTGCATTTACATCTTCATTGTTCGAATTGTCCACTTTACGTTCGACGATTCCCGGACTCCATCTACGAACGTTGGCTTCTCGATTGAATCTTCGAGCGAAGCAACGGATTGAAGATTCTACGATGATTATGATTATGGGAGTGGTCCAAATAATTTGAGTTTCGTTTTGAATTATCTAAAATTTTGCTTGGAGATGTACGTTGAGTTCTGTGGTAGGAGATAGCTATCAACTTTGTTAAATGATTTAATTTTTTATCATTTCTGTAGTGCAACTCTACCATATTATAATTTTCATTTCAATCTTTCGAATTTTTGACTTATACCACTTTTCTAATCCCCGGAAAAGATGGAATAATTTATTTAATATTAACACTGGGATTATAAATCTTTCTGTTTACACTCCTCTCGGTGATTTTCAATCTCTAATATTCGAATTGCATTTAGTTAACACTTCAAAAAAGGTCGGAAAAAATTAACGAACAAAGTATTTAACTTACCCTCGATTCAGCAGCGATAGAAGAGAGGATCGATCTTTCTCAAATGTTTAACAAACTGTGCTAACAGTAATGATATTTACCTAGGATTACTGATGTCTTTGGTGTTCCACTTGAGCCACTTGGCGAGCTGCATCGGCAGAATCCCCATACAGGTACTGACCACGCACAAGATCACCATAGTCACCCCTTTCGCAAGGAGGACACTCGAGGGATTCTCATCATCGTCCTGATGATCATCCTCGTGCTCATGTGCATCCAAAGACGACATCATCTTGCCAATAAGTGAACTGTTGTCCACAGCCTGCATCTTCTCCTATTCCGTAGATTTCACTCTGCAAATAAAGCAAAGACTGTCCTTTACTATCTCCGTAGTCAAGGAACGACGAATATGTACGTCGTTGCGCGCGCGTGCAAGGTTGGAGGGTTACTAGTCGTGTAGCTCAGGATGACGCATATATACGTCGTTGCGCAATCTTAAAAAGCCGCAGGCATATCGATTTTGTAGCTCATGATGACGCATATATACGCCCTTGAACGTTTCTACGAGCTCGCAGGTTTATTGATTCCGCGGTATCCAATGACGCGTATACACGATCCCACAAATTTCTACGGAAACTTAGATCCGTCAAACCTGTAGCTCCGATTGACGCATATATCTGTCTGCGTGTGCTCTTGTGATGTTCACGGAAGACGGATATGTGCGGTCGACAAACGATAATGGATGTATAGCACTAACAATGTGTAGCTCAACTTCCGCATTAATGTTCACAAGCTATTCGCTGTCGACGTAACACTGACGTCTATAGCTCCACATCCGCATTGGTGTTAACAAATAATTCGCGATGAATATAGTTATGACATGTACACTGCCACGTCTACTCGGGTGTTCGCGAATAGCTCACGAACACTGCTCGCAAACGGTGGGGATGGTCTGACGAGCAGCTCACGAACTGTTCCGAGCTTCTCTGCGAGCGACGAACAGTGTTCGTTGCAATTTATTAGCGGCTGCCGCAGAGCCGGTGCATCGAACGATCTGCGAGCGAGCTACTCCGGAAGATTGTGTAAACACTTTAGAAGAAATATGTAGGAGTAGCTCACGAGAGGATTGTTACGTCGTCGCGAAACTGTTTGGTAATGCTCTGTAGATCTTTCACGTTCATTGAAGTAAAGTTGCAGTCGATTAATCAAGGGAAACTACAAATTTAAACGGATCAGATGAAGGCGCTAAATAGAATCTTTCCGTTGTGTATCTTTGTAGATAAAGATTTGCAAATTAATCTACATTAATTGGGGATTTTACAAAAATTGATAGATAACATTTGATTGAACGTTGAAGGTTAATAATTGGCTGGAAATTCAGTAAGATTTATTCACAGTTTCCAAGGAGTCTCCGATGTACATAAAGGGAAATTGAATGCGAAATCCTAGCCGCGTTTGAACGACGGGAAGGCTTCCCCCACCGTATTAAGTTCCGCGTGTTAGCACTTTGTGCTGCGCAGTAGAATGACGCGTACGTTTATTACGCAACTTTGTTAAGTGGGGAGAAAACCTTCTCCTTATCTGCCAGTGTCTAGGGCGTCGTGTTCCGTTTTCTTGAGTATACACAGTTCGCGCGTTGTTTGCGAACGCTAATGTGAACGGTGCATAATATTTTATCCGTTGAAAGGCGCCTCAACTATGGAACAGAAGTTTTTATTGCCGATATTGCGTCTTCGCGCGTTATCGTTAAATTCAAATCGACTCGGCGCGAACGTAAGGTCGATCGACGTGTAAAGTCGTTCGGTCGCGCTTAAAGAGATTGAGAACGACCAAACATTTGACTCTGAAATTACAAATAGAAATTCCACGCGGATGTTGAAACATATGGGATATCGTTTCTCGTACTTTTTTGCCTTTCTAATTACACGATAGAGATAAAACGTTGTTGAAACTTGTGAGCCATTAGAGTTGCAGTCGTGCCTATTAAAATAATCGTTATAACTTAACCGCCGATAGATAATAGTGCAATTGAGGCAGAAATGTTCCGTGGACACGTGAAATCCACGAACGTGCACAATCTTAGAGCTCGTCAATAGATTCGTGACGCAAGTCTATTCTTCGCGGGCACATTTCGCATATTTGCAGTTTGCATGCTCCTTTCCTATTCGTCGCATTTCTCCCCCTCTGTTCCCCATGCGCTCGTTGTGGCGGACAGTTAAACTCGAAAATAGCGCGCATAATTTTACCCCTTTTCCCCTGTTGCATTTGCTCCTTTTTTTTATCAACTGCATATCTGATACACGTTATCGTCTTTTTTTCTTCATGATTCGTGTTATCGACGGTTACAGGATGCCCTGGTTGCGTTATCGCTTTTACACTTCTATTTGGATTTCTCTGCGAATTTAACGGATACCTTTGGCAGAGGGGAAAAGAGAAATGGCCGGGCAGATAAAGTTTTTATGGTCAGCGTAAAAACGGCATAAGGTAGGCCACGAAACGCTCGTAAAACTCCGGCATTATTGTCTCCTTCGGCTTGAAAAGGTCCCCGGGCAAGTACGTATAAGTTATTGCTGTATTTTTGCATAAAAATCACATAGAAACGATACTTTTTATCTCTTGCAACTCGTGCATCCGTGTTTACGGGCAAAATGCAGTTATCGAGGGAGATACTTGCATTATTTTCCACTCTGAGATGCTTCCTCGTTGCTTTGTTTGCTTCGCGATGAGAAATTACTTCGCTACTTTGTCACAGTAATTAACGAAATTGACAACACATCCGCAGATTGCAAAATACAATTCTTCGACGACGCAAACGTTCTATATATTTTTGCAACTTTGCAATCTTTTCGTTATTTAACTCACGGGTCGATGATACTTGATTTCTCGCACTATGACCTCAATTAAAACCCGAGCGCAGATCGTAAAATGAAATTTGAAATTTAATCAGTTACTCGCAGATTTAATCCCTTTATCAAGCGCATATTTTTAGTTCAGCAACTCTGCAACGTCCGATTATTCAATCGACGTCACGGTAAACAAATTTGCTAATACGGTATTGCGCGAATTCGAGTGGACGCAGCGTTATACGAGATTTTGCGACTGCGAATTGTTGAAATTCGAGAAGAAAACAACGGTGGAAATATTTGTATACTACGAATGTCAAGGAATGGCGTTATGATTGGAGACGATTAGACGTTTGATGGAAACTCTATTCGATGTTGGCACAGTATTATCGTAATCGAAAGGGATTCGAATGAAATGTGCGATACCTAAGGACAGGGGAGAGCCATAGATCAAATATTTGATTGGCAGGACTGAAACTTCACGATAAACTTCTTAGATTTCTTTCTCGGAAAGCGCACTATTTCAATAGACTTTCGGTAAAAGAAATTTATTGAATTTAGATCTGTTTGAGATGAAAAGCGCGCGGTTTATTCTGCTGTTTACTTTGCGATATGATAACGAAATGTTTGCATTTACCGTGAGGTTTTTCTATAATAATTCTTTTCAACGAGAGCGTTGTAAATTGTTGTTTAGCTAGAGGGAAATTTGTGTTTATTAATTTTATATTGTTAAAGAAGTATCGTCGGAGATATAGTAATTAGAAGCAACGACAAATGCTAAGAGAATCCGAATTTAGATTGATAACATTGACACACATAAATCTATCCGCCGATCGACCGTGACCGATTCGTTCGACTTTGTCAATTTAACGGGCAATTAAGTCGAACTAATTGCCGGCAAACTTCATCGCGGATGTACCAGTTATATTATCCTTTATCTTTCTTCGTTGTATCGCGTTTCTCGCGGCGAATTCATTTCCAAATAAACAGTTTCTTAAGCGTCCATAATTCACACAGCGGGACTCGTTATTCCGTGGAACTATGGATTTTAATGAAATTCTCTGGCATCACTATCGTATGTTATATTTTCATTACATTTCAATTATACTACAGCATCCGAACAATTATATTTTTATATAGTACTAATTACAGTTTGTATTAAAGCTGCGTTGATTAAACTTTTGCGGTTTTAGATTATAGGTTTTAGATACGGTTTTAAAAAATTGTGGTGACTTAAAAGATGACGAGATGATAATTAAAGACAATATGCACTATATTAATTGCCTACAGAATTTCTACGATTACTTTGCAGAGAAACTGTGTGCGTTTCAATTATGGCTTTCAGCGATCATTAAAATCGCCGAGTTGTCGCGATGAGCTTATTCACACTTATTACAGTGTATTTAATTAATTAATACACTTCATGAGTCACGATTCGCCGGTAATTGCACACTCGAGGATGAAAACTTTGCCTGTAGTATAGTTAACGCATGTGTGCGAGACATTGAGGGAAATTGATCATGTTTTACGTGATTTTTAAAGAAGCCGACTTCCAATCGATTTATTTAGATACTATTTTATCGTAAACAGAAGGAACGATGCACGATATTAATTGATTACATTTTTTTCTCGTATTTATAATATAGATAGAGAGCGATTATGACATAGCGTTTGAGGATCTTCAGAATTACCGATTTCTTTCGGTAAGTAGAGTTATCTATATCTTAATTTGAATTGGGTAATACGCTTATTGAAGTACGCTCTTAGAATTTCGAGGAAGTACCGTAATAAATTTTTTTTTAACTCGGTTTAAGTGCAAGGTCTAAGTAGAATTTTGACACTGTCAATCGCAATCTTTAAAATCCTCGGTTTCCGTTTAATATACTCGAACAGCATTTATAGATAACCGTGAGAAACGGGGCACCAGACTGATCAACTCTATCATTTACACTGTAATTATATATGGATGAAGAAAGTGCGCGCGATTCTGATACTGTCATTTGCAATTTTTTTAAATTATCTTTTCTCATATGAGCAAAGTAATCGAGATTCTGACATGATGCTTAAATTCACGACGATCAACATATTGATTCATATTTATTTTGAACTGTTTATTGTCTTCCACAATTCTCACTGATAACCCGTATCAATGTCACTCAAAACATTTCCCACCGACGTTTCGTGGATGTATGATTTTTAAATTAATCGTAAAGTCACCGATAGACGGTCCGATCCTTACCGGTTTTGCGTATCAAAATATCTGATATGATTACGCTAATACACTTCATAGATAACTAACTTAACATCTCCCGCCAAACATTCTCCGACAATTAACAATTCTATTAATTCCTCCCAATCTTTAACCTCACCGATCGACCTACCGATTTATCCGATTTAACACTCAACTGTTCAAAACTACTTACCAAAATACACCCAGCCGACAATCAACCTCCCGACTCACTGTACCACTCCAAATCCCGTCTACCGAGCTCTCATCGACTCTCCGCGATCTCGATACTGTCATTAACGATCTTTGACTTCACCGATTCCAAAATCGACACACTCAAACACGACTCGCGGTTAACCCTGAGAACCGTCGCACTATACTAATCCATCAAACCTTTTCTACCGAGTTTATATATATACAGAGTGTGCGCGCTTCCGATACGGTCTTTCACGATCTTCGGAATCGCCGGCTGTACGATGATAACGGTTACCGATTGAAAGGCGACCCCTGTCGGTGGCGAGGTTTTAATACTCGCGATATTATCGGTTTACACTCATCGATAATCGCGAATATTCAAACTCGTCTCTTCCTTACACCTGCATCTCTGTATGCGTATCAATTGCACACACTGTACGATCTGCCTTTTGCCGATTTCGATAACGATCTTCTTAGAAGACGGTTATAACCGACGATGCTAACGTTCCCACGTTGGAAACCCAACGTCGAGGAGTTATTTGAATAGTTGCAGATTTTTTCAAGACCAAACACGATTGCCGATCTTCGTCGTTGCAGTGCCGATCGGTAGTTTATAGCTGTTTCGAGGAACACTTGAGGATACGTTGATTTTTGAGTGAATTATTATTTTGAAATTTACTTGGGGCTATGGCGAGAATGGAGGCGAATACTCGGATTTCCAATTAGTGAGATCTCCGACTCTTAATCAGTGGGCCCTCAACTCCTAATTAGTTAGCGCCCAGCTGCTGATCAGTGGACCCCAAACTCCCAACCATGAAGTTCAGATCTCCCCATTACCTCTGAAAATTTTGTGTACGTACCATGCCCATCACAGACTCGGTGGTTCGAAACCCATAAAAAACAAAGACTCCCAGCCGAAGTGACTATAGCAGTTAAAGTTGGAAAAATATAGAAAACGAAGAATCCACAAAACGGTGTGATTTGTAGCTTTCAGTCTCTTCAGAGACGAGTGTTCGGCGCTATCTGACGATGTTTCGGCTATCTGCAGTTAGCAGGATATCTGATAATGGGACGGCTCGGTTTTTCATTTCGATTGAAATTATCTGATCGAACAGTTTCACGTCTCATCGGTTCTTTTCCGTTTCAGGATGTACCGGCGGTTCTTCGAAAGGAAGAGAAACCGTTTTTCCTTGTTTTCGAGATGTCTTCCTTTTGCATAGATTCGTTGCAACGAACATCTTCGTTCTTAGTATCGTAATGTATCGTCGATTCAAATACGCTACAGATAAAAATCTCCATGTGTAATTTCTACATAGAAAAGCCTCCATACCGATGCGCGAATTTAACTTTGTTCACTTAATTAACGTAGATGATCACTTCCAGGATACGCCACGTTTATTCCGTTGGCATTACCTCCAGCCGTGAAGAATAATTTCTTTTAAAGTCTTAGGAATATTCGAGCACGTTGCAGGTTGACGTTCACTCTTCGACTCGAAGCTTAACAAGTCGAAACTTCACTAATATTTTAGATTACCGATGCTATTTCGTTACGTAATAATCCATCAGGGACAAGTTCATTTTTTTCTGGTTTACTTTCCTTTTGCTATTTTTACACCGATTGTCTTTTTTTTATCGTGGAACACGATAATCTTATGCAGCGCATAATACTCGCGGGTCGCGAATAATTCTTGAGATTTTTATTCATAAGGTTAATGGAGTTTTCCTATTTTTATACCGTAAGTTACTTTCTTATCGTTCGGCGCGATTGTTAAGTATCATTCGCTCGTTTTAACGGCATGCAAAACAAGTAAGTGTTTGAATGTTTTGTTGGTTTTCGTCAAATGCAAAAGCTGCAACGGGATTTTTAAATTTGTGTTAAATTTTTCTTACCCTTACCATTTTTAATTTACGCTTTATGCTTCCTTATCGCTCAACTTAATTAATGAGCTTCTGCAAACTGGAATTAACTCGTAAATTCTAAGCTTCTTTGGCAATACATTGCTGTAATGTACTTATTGCAAACGAAAAGGATAATTTTTCGCAAATATTAATTATAATCTAAAAGTTAAGAGTATACAATCCAAATTTTTCTCGAAGATTAGTCCGATGATAAACAACTGCGAGTCCCCGACAGATATCATGTTGATAAACGTTAATAACAGCATTTTAAATAACAAATAAATTGAATACAATACTATTTCAAAACAAAGAAAATTTGCAAGATTCCAAAATAAAGCGAGGACACTTGCTAAAGTTAAAAGTCTCATTTCCAATGATGAAAACACAGATATATTTTGTATCAGCTAGAAAATACAAAGTTTTATAAGAAATTAACGAATACTTCACGCACCAAGAGCTTTTGAACCTGTTGAAACGAGCGAATGCTACTTTCCGCGCTGAAAGACGTATTTATACGCTTCTAGTTTTGGCAACAACCGGCGAAAATCGAGTTGAACTGGTCGAACGCCGATGAAGTCGAGCGAGAGTAAAAATTTCCATGATACTTCCGCTAACTCCGGCGCATTTGAACGCAGCTGAAATATCGCAACTATCGCGGAAATTTGATAGCGAGCGTAACATTATAAATTCTTCCTGTTCTCCTAGCGTCACGTTAATTAACTGACGTTTGTGAATGAAACCGGCCGTCCCGGCATGCGTTTGCCGAACGTGTCGCGGCATGTAAATCATCGTTCAAGTGATTAGTTACGTGACTTCGCGATTACGTCGTCGTCCCGAAAAAAGCGCGCCAACACTTGTTCAAATTGCGAGCGCACAGTGTTGTTAAGTGTTAAAAAACAATGAGAGAACCTTTATAAGTTCTTCACGAAATTCAGTCATTTGAAATAGGACATTCTAACACAGATTCTGATTAAAATCAAACTCTTTTAGCATTCTAATAGAGCTTTCAGATTTCGATTAGTGCACAAAATTCTTTATACTATTTTGAGATACATTAAATTGGGAAATTTCATCGCGCTACTTATGTATTTTCAGTTTTAATTTTTATCGCTCTTAACCATTTTTTTTATAGAATTAAAGAAAGGAAAATTGAAGTTTTAAACGTTTGACAAAATTATAAACACGGCGATCGGCTTTATGATTGTAAATATTGCGTATTTCTTTCTTGAAGTACTCAGACTACGATTATTCGACACGAGAGTGACATCCGGCATCCTAGGATGGAAGGCAGATTAAAGTACGATGATCACGTTTGATAAAATTTTGCAACATGCGAAAATTCAATGTTCAGAGTGGATACGCATTGTTCGTCGCGATAAAGTATTTTGCAAGTGGCAACTTGCCCTCCTATCAGCAAGTGCAGCGATTCCGTTACACTATCATCATCGTTAAAAAAATTTATTTTATCACAATAAAAAATCTCACAGCTGGTAATATTAAAAAAAAAAGATTTTGTAAAATTCTCCTCTTTCTCTATCAGTTTCCAAATTTCGAATTTTAAATGCCAACCACCTGACGCAACGGCAGCGTGTTTCGAAGAAACGTGAAAGAAAAGAGCACCTTTTCACGTGAACATCGTTTTCACCAAACAATGATACTTCGTCGTTCACCAGTTTTGGCTTCATTCTCAAAATTCCCCGAAAATGCACACTTCTACGAACCCCATCTCAAGCATCTCGAAACACACGAAAATCCATTATCGATGTCGTCGAAATTTTAGCGCCAATTGTACACCGTCATCTCAAGTATCACCGTTTCAACTCGCCAAAGGAATTCCTGGCACGACATTCGTTTCGCGAAGGCGGAAGGAATCCTTTTCAAATTGAAATGCCTTTTCGATGATAATGGTTCCGTGTCGTAGCGGTTTCACCGTTTTCCGTTTGCTTCGATTTTAAAAGACAAACGGATCCAGAGGTCCGTTAAAAAGAGAATAAAACGATCTTTAAGAACGGTATAAAGGCGGCTTTACAGCGCGCGACAGAAGTGCTGATGGAAGTCCAATGCAGTGAAAGTATGAGCGCGATATTCCCTTTGAAAAGAGGAGGAAAAAATGAAGAAAGACAAAAGAGGGGGGAAAATAACTTCTCCGTTATCCAAGGTGAACTGCAAACTACTGATGTCACCGTATTGGATCGATTGTAATTTTGCAGAACTTTTCTCCTGGAGGTTCTTTCACGCTTGAGACTCTGTAACTGTAATTGTTACGGAAGAGGACAATGAAACAATGTTTTTGGATGCAGACGTTAATTTGTGACAGTTAAAATGTTAAAAGAGAGACAATGACGAGAAGGAAACTTGATAAATCTAACGCTAATCTGATAGTATAAATTGCAGGGTCGTCAAAGATTTTTGCATGGATTTTTAACATAGAAAATTGCAAGGTTTTCGTGCAGATCGTTCCTCAATTTTTTGTAAGAAAAAATTGGAAAATTCCTGTACAGAATGTTTTGTAATAGTAACTTATTAAAATTCTACTTTAGTTTTATCTTTTGCTTTATCACAGACATATTACCGAGATCAGACATCTCGTTATCGTGTTTAGTAATCGATACTTCGAATCGAGATGCTGCTAATTCTGTTTTTATCGGTGTCCTGATCGCGTGCCAAATTTGTATCACCTGAGTGCACCTGACGCAAATTCAATCGTAATTGCTGATTAATTTGCGATCGGGTCAATTGGATATTCCAGGTGTTTTAAAGATATTCAACATTGCAGCCGTCAAAGTAATTTTGCAAATTAAACACCTCGATCGGAGAGTAGCTGATGTTTTTGAAACTTCAATTCCACTTAGCGATTGCGCTGAACTGGGAAGCGATTGTTCGAGGAGATATTATCTTCCGACGTGTTTGAAGAAAAAAAAAACTTATGCAACTGCATTGAGCCAAGCTTGCAGAAATACTTCGGTGCAATGCAAAATTTGTTGACTTAAAAACTGCTGAAGGAATGCAATTGCAAAAGTACCTTTGCTTGTTAGAACTGAAGCAAAAGGTGGTGCAATTCCGAAAGTGATCTTTCCTAAAACGAATTAACGTATAATAATTCTAAAACTACCTTCTTTTTCTGAATTCGGACCAAAAAGCGTTTCATTCTAACAACCAAAAGTGCCTTGTAACAGCGACAAAACCACAATTTTTCAATGTAAGAGAGTCAAAAATATTTAAACCTCTGTAACTTAGCTCCGAGTCAGGTATTTGATACTTCAAAATACTAATTGTCCCTATATTGTGGAGTATAGCGAAGTATCTAATTCTCCAAACACTTTTTATCTTCCTTTATGCTTCCAACATCCCTGGATTATGTATGTACGACATGCACAGAATTAATTTCCATCTTCCTTCGCTTTCTTCTACGGTGTATTCGGGTGAAACGAACCGGGATATCATCTATGGTGGATGTTCACCGTCGTACCAGATTTCCGTGGAACCTGTTTTCGCCCGGTAGAATCGTCCAAAAAGCCAATTTCAACAGTAACGAGTTCCAGAATTCTTTGGCGTAAATTCAGTCTCACGGCATCTTTTTCGTTCAATGCGGAATCATCGAAGAAAATGCTTCGTTTCCAACGTTAATCGCAAATACGAAATTTCTACGCGTCACCGAGAATACTTCGATGAAACTGATATATTTTTTGGCAAGGTACAATATTTATTGCTGTGCGTAGAAAATTCAACGCACTTTAACGATTCCCTTCGCGTAAATTTAGTTCGTTTGGCATTCTTTCGTTCATCGGCACTCTGCGAATCATTTTCCCCGATAAACCGCAACAGTTGTTGCATTGAAGATGACAAATGTTCTACTAGATTCGCTGCTTTACGATCATCGTTTGATGCGATATTTTTTTGGCAACCTGTTACCATTGTCGCGTTCGAAGTATCGCGTGTTCCTCCAGAAGAGCTTTATGTAAATTTAGTCGCTTGGCATCCTTTCCATCCGCGTTTGTGTAAACTATAACGATTACTGTCACGATGGAGAAATTAACAGTGCTAAGTTTGTATTTCTATCTTTAAATAAAAAGAAACGGTCGGCCATGGATTATGTTACTGAACGAAAACAATGCAAACTTCAAGGATTACGACGACTGACGTTATATTTGCATCGCATTTATTGACACTTGACGGATTATTGCAGCATAAAAGAGGAGATTAAAAATGCAGGTCTATATAAATAATAAAAAAGAAAAAATTCTATAGATCTTAGAAAAATTCTTCAAAGTTAAAAATTCAAAGGACAATCAGTAATTATAATGTACAACGGGAGTTCATTTTTATTAAAATTGAATTAAAGAATAGCCAATTCCAAAACTATCCCTCTTCTCTGAAAACCACTTGTATAGTTGTCTTTCGACGATCTCACAATTTTCTTTTAATTTCGAACGAGTAATTTTCAATAATTCAACGCAGCACAAATTTTAAGTCACCCTGTAGAAATTCCGTGTTATAATGGGCTCTACCGTATTTTCTCTCATCTTCCATCTAAAAGTTAAGCGATCGATACATCAAAATCGCGAGCGACACGGCGATCAGTGAAACAACATCGACCGGCTATCGACGAGCTGTAATCTCGATATCGTGACAGTCAAAATAGACACTGAACACCGGCAACAAACGTGTCTCCCCGAGAGTAACATTAGCATAATTACACAGCTCAACCCTTCCCCTCCACATGTTCTCGCCTCTCTTATCCACGAAATCAGACAACAATATTATGTTAACATGAGAATAAGTACTCACGATCGATCAGCGTCGCCAGACGAATATTCTCTTCAATCGCGTTTCCGTGCACCACCGATTTTTTCTTCCAAGATCGCCTTCACCCTCTTTTGTTCCCTCTAAGAAACACCGTAGCGACGATCTACACGTTGGCACATTTCAATGAAAACTGCGTGCAGTCGGTTATTAAGCTCTGTTAAACCGTCTCATAAGTTTGCCACGGTACCGCGGGCCTCTTAGAGGCAATCAAGACAACTGATTGAACGCCGACCGGCTGTAACTATTGGATGATCGATGTCTTCTTGTTCAACGAACCGGTCACGAACCGAAGTCTCGATCTGAATAAGCAGATGCGCCCGATGTTTTCAAGGGACGCCGGGAAAGTTGAAAACCGGAAGAGCGGTGGTATGAAAGACACGAGATGAACTTTCAGAACGGATAAAATCGGCAACGAAATCCCGACACCGGTCGTCGTCGTTGCCTTTCCGCGTCTCGAATTGGTGTTCTGCCAGAAGGCCGACTACTCTCGAGGTCTGAGAGAAGAGAAGCGGCGAGAGACCGCGCGGAAACTGCGGTGCTATAAACGAAAGGCGAATGTTTTATGGCTGTCCGAGGCGGTACCGGTAGCGCTGCAACCGATCCACGGCGCATCGAGGTGGATGCGTGAATGAAGAATGCTTGGGCGTCCCAAGGAAGAGATACGGTGTGGAGGCGGCTCTCTCTTTTTCTGGTTTTGTCTCTCCGCCTGCACCTTCTCCTTGTTCATATGCTTTTCTTTTTCTCTGTCCACTCCTATTATTCTTTTTATCCTGCAATTCTGCTTCCCTCACTCCCCCTCCTCTTTCTTCCACTTCGTTTTTTACTTTCATATACCCTCTCTCCCTTTTCCTTCAAGTTGTTGTTGCTTTTTCGCACTATTGGAAATGGGTGTTTAAATAAATTAATATACTTTATATTAATATTACTTTTATTATAAGGCTATGAAAGAATCGTCTTTATATTGCTGGAGTTTAAAAGGGACTGACTGTGGATGCCCAAAAGACGAGCTCGGGCCCACTCAGTAATATAAACTGTTTATGTTACTCTCCCCTACACTGCAGAGAGAGTCTCCTGTTTGGAATAGGAATTCCTAGAACGTAGAGTCGTTTTTGAACTCATTGGTAATATGTAATATTACTTTGTTAACAATAATTCAACACCCACTCTCTTCGATTTTTTATCCTTGTATATTTGTCCCTCTCTCTCTGATTTTCTGCTTCTCTCTCCTCCTTCCCTTTTGTCTCTCCCTTCTAAGTACCCTTCTCTCTCTTTCTTTCTAGGTTTTTGTTTATCCGCCCTCGATTTTATCTCTCTTGTTTTTTTTTCAGTCTTGCAAATTTGTCTCTTTCTCCCCGATTTTTTGCCTCTCTCTCTCCCGATGCTCTCTTCTGCATCAGCATACTTTCGGTTTCCCCCTTCACCCGGGATTCCCCACGGTACGTGTGTCTCTGCGTAGTGGCGCCTAGGGGGAAAACCGGGAGATCGGTTATAACGTCGATGTATCCTGATCACGTTTTATCTCTCTTACGTGCGTATGTATATCCGTTCACACGTGCTTCGACGATGTATATACAAACGTAGGAGACAAGCGTGATGGGTGTGTATGAATAAATAGATGAATCATCGTAGTGTACGTTGATGATGAATCGGTGGAGGAGTCAGATGGAGCAACGTCTCAGAGAAGATCATTGGCGTTGTTATTGAAGCGACAAACTTCACCGGTTTGCTTTTGGAAGATTGCCTGCCGAGCTTATTTTCTCCCTTGGCTCTCTCGCTTTCTTCTTTCTAGGATTTTTGTCTAGGGTATATTTAGTTGTTAACGGCGCGGATGATTGTTGCGTTGCGTTCGAAGAAACTTCCTTCTTTGGTACATCGCAATATGTTTATTTAATATTCACTTTAATTGGTGTAGTCATTTCCATCCGTGATGTAGAAATTGTAAGTGTACATTTATAAAGCATAGAAACATTTTGTAAAGGTCTCTTCGGGGATTCGATGAACTCGGGTCGTTTTAGTTAGAAGTCTGACTCTTTATCGCCGGAACTACTGTGCGCTTTCTTCGCAGGAGGGAAGATTCTACGTTATATTGAAACTTGATGTTCTAGACTAGTAATGGGTAAACTATGACCCACTTAGAAGTTCTATTCTATCCACTGTAGATTTTCGAAAAAGCTGTATCAGAAACAGGCTGACGGATGAGCTACTAACTTCACTTCTCAGATTCAGTGCATCCCAGTTCGAACCAGATTATGAGGAACTTTTAGCAATGCAGTCACAGCTCCATTCGTCGCATTCGTATTGAAGAATGTTTAAAATAATATTTTTTTGCAACCTTTACTGAATTTTATAATAAATTATATCGATACGGTTTATTAATAAATTATACGCGGTTTAGTAGACCGTTAATTATTCATACCATGGGAATCGGCCTGTTGCACGCACGTTGGCAACGAACTTGGCGAACGATTTTATAGCTCCGGCAGAAAATAATAGACTGTCTTTGATAATGCAACGAAAGTGGTAGTTTTCAGAATAAAATGGATGCATATCGTCTTCCGAGGAAAAATTATTCCATTTCGTGCGAGAAGAGGAAGAAATAGATTCGTTGTATACTGTTTTGCAACGGCTAAGTGAAGTAGTTTAAATGAATTACTCGGTTAAGTGGTAGATTGCACGGGATTAATTAAAAATATTAAGCGACGTTCGAGATATTGAATCCTGCTGTGTTTCATTTTTTATGATGACGTGTTATTATTACTGTAAATTAATATAAAAAGTAATTTATTCTGTTTTTATTTTCTTTGACAATTTTCCCCTTCTACGATTTTAATTGGAGCTTTACTGCATTCTGTAATGTTAATATATTAATAGTATATAAATATATAGTATAGAATTATATCTATTTGGATTACCAAAAATAATAATTCTTTCGATAATTTAACACTATCAGTGCGCTAATAAATCACGATGAATAATATACTTTGAAGGCAATTAGAATTATCCAGCTCGACACAAAACATGAAAAACGAACTTCGTCGTAAACTGATTTGCAATCGAATCCTTAAATGGATTCGTTCGAAAGTATTACTTCAAGTGCACCGTAGGATGCGCCTGATTAATTGGAAACATTAAACGATGTCGAAAGCATCGTAGCCTCTAACTTTAACCCTTTGCACTTCAACGTGCCAACGATGATTAAACTTCCAAGTAATTCCAACGAGAAATAACACACTAGTGCGTATTTTATATAAGTTACAACATTGTATTATATTTGGAGAAGGTGCAATTTTATTCCACCTAATAATAGAAACGAATGTTGCACTTGGATGTAAAACGTTCTGTAACCCAATCCTGAAATGAATCCACCAATTGCTTGGAAGAATGGATGACGTTAATTGAAAATATTGCCGAGTAGTATCCAAGTTATTGGAGCCTGGTGAGATTAACTCTTTGTTTTTCAAGGCGCCAACGGCGAAGAGGCACAAGGTATTTCTGTCTGTTTCTCTCTCTCTTTTATTCCGTATCGGTCACCAAACTCCTACGTTTTTTATTTCTTCTTCATTTTTTTATATAAATTGCTACGGTAATTAGCAAAATTTTACAGAACTGACGAATAAAAAAACTACGGCGCAGTGATTAAGAGTCTGAGCATTAAATTCTGTATCCACTACTGCCTCTGTCGGCCCGAATTTTGAAATTAATTGCTATGGTTATTCCGCTAATCACCTACTTTAGATGGGTTCCAAACCACCAAGATTATGATATATTAATAATGTAAAAAAATTCTCCCACAGCTGACGGGCAATAGAACTGCGGTACAGCGATTAAGAGTCTGAGCGTTAAATTCCATATCCACTACAGCCTCCGTCGCTCTGAACTTCAGGATTAACCGCTATGATTATTTCGCTTATGACCTACAAATTTAGATGGATATTAAACCACCACGATTATGATATATTAAATAATAATGCAAAAAAATTCTCCCACAGGTGACGGACAATAGAACTGCGGTCCAGCGATTAAGAGTCTGAGCGTTAAATTCCATATCCACTACATTCTCTGTCGCTCTGAACTTCGAGATTAATTGCTACGGTTATTTTGCTAATCACCTACAAATTTAGATGGGTTTCAAACCACCGAGACTATGTTATATTAAATAATAATCTAAGTTACTTCGATTCCCACCACAGCTCCCTGTCCCATTTCTCTATCACCGTTCCCAGTTACTAAGAGACACTGATTCATCCTTCAGTATTTTATCAATTTTCTTACCGATCTATAATCAATAATCAAGTCACAGCGGAATATCGAAAATCCAATAGTGCAAAATCTCACTCGCGTACTCGTTCAAAATTCTCCTTTTTAAGGCGTCTCGAGAGCTGCGAGGTATCGAAAGACCGCGATACAATTCGCGACCTACTTCACTACTCCACTTACCGTTTCTATTCGCCGTTCTATATTCGCTCGCTAATAATTCCCCGCCGTTTCCGTGCCATTTGTCCCCGTGTTTCCCGCTGTTTGTCGCGATTCTTATATAAAACGGCGACGAGAAACGATCGAACAAGAGGGACGTTCCTTCGGGAATGATTTTGCGAGTACGGCAACGCGATCGTTCGTCCATTTATTCTCGGGATTGCGTCAGGAATGGGAAGATTTAAATAGAAGCTGAATCCCTCGAGATATTTCGGTATCGTTAGGCTCATCGAAATGCACCTCCGATTATGACTGCACATAGACGCCTTATATGCTGTTTTACTATCGAAGGGATAAAGAAAAAAACCCTATGCGGAGAGACTAGGATTTTGTGCGATTTTTTTCAATGGGCTTTCTGCATCCTAAAGATTATTTTTCCCGGTGTGTTTGTCTTTTATGGGTTTAACGCGATTGTTTTGCTGACTTGTACTGTCCTTTTAGTCTGAGAAGTATCTTTTTTTCTAAGGGTTGTTCATTACAAAATTAGGGGGTTGAATGATAATTGGTTGTATAGATAGTAATATAAAATTTATAGTAAATGTTTGAATGTTCGAAATTATTATATCTGGTATGGAAGGTTTATCGCGCTTTTTCCACTACTGTGTTTCAATCTTCCAGGTGAAGAATTGTCTTTGAGGATCTATGACAGAAAATTAATGAATTGAATAATAAATTGTCGTGAATTATAAAGAAGAAGTTACGAGCAAATAATATCTTGTGGAAGTCATTAAAATCTCCGATATATTTTTCTTCGACGCGCCATAGTGCGATCTTCTGTTCCACTGACTTCCGATTCCTTTCAGAGGATAGAAAAAAAAATCTCAGACATTTTGCGACTGCAAATTAGTCATTTCGATACGAAGCCATTTTAATCCTTATCAAGAAAAAATTTCACAGATAACTCCAATTTTCCTCTGAGATTTTCCGCGTTCACAATTTTCCTCCTGCTGACCAGCACTATTTTTTCTAAACAAAAGACCCATTTTTCACGAGGTCCAATCGTTATCGCACGGGAATGAACCGTTATCGTCTGTTTATTAGAATTTCCCAGTGAAAGATATTTACATCACGAAAGTTATTGCTCTCATATAACTCTTCCACTGGATTCCGCTCAGAGAGGTTTCTTTCCTCTTCGCTGATTCGCGCTATCACTCGCGGTAACACTGCTCGACTGTAAATTACCCGGGTCGATAAAAAAAAACGTTATCGTAGCGCGGATGGAGCGTTTCTACGATTAATTTCGTTAATTGCTGACGGCTGTCCGCGTCATACGATTCTCTGAGGCTTCTTAGCCGGTTCTATCTGCAAAGTTTAATATTGCATTTCCTGCGTGTCAGCGATATACCTATTTCATCGAGGTGAATTGTTACGGGAGTGACCGCAAAATTGATAAGGGGAGTCAATTGCGCGGGTTTGCCAAGATATCGTGCCTTTCTCTCTTTCTTCCTTGGAAAAGGTGGCGATTGTTGAATCAACGATACGCTTTGCATTTCTGCGTCTTCGAATCACCGCGGCTATTATATGTTAAATAACAATAGAAAGAATTTCCTAGTAATTGGCAAATACGATGCATGGTAAGAGTAAAGGAGGATCCGTTCTATGGTGGGTGATATTGCACTTTTGTTCGTCAAACCGAAGAGCGTTAACATTCTTTCTTTTCCGTTTACCAAAGTTTCCTAGGAATTCACCGTGCGAAATTTGATTTCGAAGACTGCAAATGTTTCGCTCAGATGTTCACAGTTTCGCTATTCATCCGTCGGCTTACAGATTTCGCGGAAAAAAAAGAAATCCAACCGATAACGAGGCAACTTAGGCGAATGAGCGAAGATGAAAGAATAATAGCCGTTTGAAAGTCACCTTCAGAAATTGCATCATTCGCGGAGACGGGAGGATGCGGAAAACCTAACGAATAAATAAATATCTATATAAAATGCTGAAATACATCGTCTATGAAAGTACTCGATGCTTGAAACAAGAAATTACTTTATGGAAACGGAAGAAGTAGCTGGTTTTTGCCGTCTGAGCTAACTTCGTATTTAATTCGCACTGTCAGTAATATTATATTTAACGTGATAGCGCGTTAAATGTTTTCCGCAGTGTAATGGAAAAATTCTGGGTTAGATATTTGCAAACTGAGAAATAATTTGACCCCGTGACCTTACTTTCTACGTCTACTACACGTATCTACTCCATTAATTTACAGCACGGCTTCTAGTAGGAATGAGTTATTGAAAGTAACGCTTTTCCTCATCGTAAATTGTTATTTTAACGAATATATAAAAATGTCCTGTGTAGATATGCATTTTAGACATTACAAATCCTTGGGTTATCCATTTTTTCGACACATTGCATTTTTTTCAGCAATCTCGTGATAAATATTATCGTTCATCGCCATTTTACAACGAATTTATATTTAATGTGACACAGCGATTAATATTTTTACGTAATCAATGAAATGTAGAGACGCGACATTTTCTATGAAGAAATTACAAATATTTACTTTGTTTGGGGATACTTTGATTTTGTTCGTAATTTTGTTTTGAAAAGGTTTTGCAATAAAATCTTTTATTGTAAAATCAATGAATATTTAACCGATAAGAGAATCAGCCGAACAACAATAAATTCGTCCATAAATATCGAATTTCATCGTGTTGCAATTTTATTGGTCAACGTAAACCAGAACACTTCCTCGTGTTTCGATCGACACGTGAGATCGGTATCATGATTGAGAAACGATCGAACGAGAAATCGCAAAATTGCAACACTTGTAAGCTATGAAAATTCTTTCACTTCTTGCAATTAAACAGAGATGAATTGTCATTATCGTAGATAATTCAGATCGATCGTTAATTGTCCCAAAAACGATTAATGAAAGAGCTTGTTGACAGAAACAATGTCCATAAAATTGATCAACTTCATCTCGACGCGTTGAGGGACATATTTTCAAAACGTATCTGATATAAATTTGAAGAAATTTAAACAAAAGGTTTATTTAAAATTTGCAGTGATTCAATGGCATTGTATTAAATTGCGAAAAAAATGATGTAACTGATAAAGCTCCGCTTGAAATAAAAATGAGGCGACACTGAAGAGCAAGAATTCAAATCGAATTTGATAAAGAATGACGTTACAAAAAAAGTATGCTGCGACAAGTGTGCCAATGAATTCCAGGATGCAAATGCTCTCAGGAAAATGTGTGATAATGAGCGCCCAGTAGGAATTATCTGAATGTGATTAATGGTGGCACGATTCTTTTATCTTCTGTTGACGGAAATTAAAAATTATAGTACTGACACCACTGACGTGTCTGTTAGACTGATAAAATGCATTTTCTTCGTCGCTCAGTTAATTCCTAATCATTTTTAGCATCCTGAAATTTGTGTTTTGAATGTACATTTTGATGTAGATATAAAAATTCTAGGGGAGTTATGGTGTTAATTTCTCTTAATTCTCCTAATTAACTGTATTTCAAAGATCTTACATGTTGTAACATCTGCAATTTTAAATCTGTTTAAAATAGGAAGTTATAAACGAATTGATTATGTAATGAAGTACAGAAGGAAATTCTAATTAACAACTATTACATGAAAGAAACTCATTCATTGATAAATCCGTTCATTCGGTGTAACTCGAACAATTAAAACCTTTGCTCACGTGCTCTTCGATAGAAATTCGTGGAAGTATTTTTTTTTCCTGTAACACATAGCGTGCAATGGAGGAAAAATTTTCTTCGTAAGGGTCGCCGTTCAAGGAAGTTATTAGAGATCCGGAATTCCAAGGAGCTCAATCGAACTCGGGATGTGCTGGAGCTTTTGACGAGAATTTAATTGAGAAATTGATGGAAAACTGTTGCGCAGAAGTATGATAGAAATGTTTTTCTTCAATGGAGAATGGAGGAAGATGCTGTAGTGATATTACAGAGGCGGAAGTTCAACGGCGGAACAGGGAAGTGAATTGAGGTATTGAAGAGAAACTTGGGTGATAAAAATTCTGATAAAAATTTAGTTGAACGAACAACTTTGAATTTTAGTAAGTCGTTAGCAGATATTAAGTATGAACTAAATTGAAGAGATGGTTTTAAGGTATTTGCGATAAGAATTTTTTCAATTTTAATTCTGATTTTAATGAAATAAAAATTTCTAACACTTTAATGGATAGACTAAATATGACTGAAAATTGAAACAATATTGGAAAAATAGTTCGCACTTAATATAACAAATTCCATCCTTCTAATGATCAGTGAAGATTAAATATTCAGTTAAATGAAGCTCCTAGAATTTTAATACTTTGACTAAAGGTATAGAAAGTCTACGTTAAACTACTTTCTTTCGGAGGAATTACAAATGCACTCGATTGCCACAAGATCGGAACTGCAGCAGTGCAATGCAGGAGGATGAAGAAATCAAAGGAAGACTGTTAGTCAGGCTATGATAAAAAATATTCATGTTGAACCGATCCAGCTGATTAAATAGTGTTAGAAAGTTGGAATTTCCACGGGCGATACTGCGATATGCAGAATAAACTTGCAACTCCTTTTTCAACGAGTCATGCAGTTCATCGATTCCGGGAAACCCATGATTGACTTAGAACTCTCGCAAGTTGATGCTGCGATGTGCAAGAAATGAATTACAATGTTGAAGAAAAACTGTATGCTACGATAAAAATATTCTTCTTCGAGAGAATCGTTGTTAAGAATATTTTAAAGTTACAAAGTGGGTCAGAAAAATAACGCGATAACAATTCTACGTCGTTCAAAAGAGGAATCGGTTTCCTCGTTTACACAGATGCTAACGATCGTTCAATCGAATGGAAATTTAATGAACTGTGGAGCCGTGTTTTTCTTTTAAACGGAAATTAACTTTTTTTATTTTAACGTCAAGTTTTATGTAAACGATGCGATGGAATTTCTGATAAGAGGCTTTTAGTTTCTATTTAGAGATTGAAGTAGACGTTCATTATTTTATCCAATTATTTAATTTGATAGACGAAATTAAAAGAATTCAAAGAGCAGTTTGCACGTGTATCGGCAAAAATTAGAAGTTGCTAAAGAAATGTGAAATTAAAAATGTAAGTATGCACAAAATTGCAATGAAATAGGAACATTCATTTTGCGCAGACTGCAGTTTGAATTTTTAGCGCCTTTCATTCTTATCAGTTACCAACAGACTGCTGAATTCCAGATGGCGTTATCGTCCAGCTATATTTTCTCTCTACTTTCTCAGCATTCGTTAAATGCAAAACCTATACATCGGCGATAATTAAAACGAAGTGATTACTAAAAATTATCTTGACTTAAAAATGTTGTTCCTACACTGCAATTAACGCGCGCTTTTTCGTAATCTTCAATAAAACACTGCCTTCTAATACACTTAAATTTCAAACCAACATTTGAACTTAAACGTATCAGAAATACAATGATATCAAAATCGAAATTAATCAAACTTCTAATCCAATCGAATTTTAAATTAATAACAAGTATAATAAATCAAAGAATTAAAATTGTATAAACCCGATGCCAACGTTAAACTCCAAAAATTCGCCTTTTCGTTCACGGAAAATTCCTTCTCTCTTTTACTTCTCAGTTCTTTTACATAGATCCTGAAAGATAAAGAAAAAATTCTAATAAGATCATTAAAAATCCTAGGACATTCAGGATTCTTTACCACCTGTTGTTACACGATAATAATCGCGAATAAAATTCTCACCGAAAGCGCTCGCCAGGTGATTGCCATTTGCCGCGTGGCACGAACGGAAACGCCCGAAGTTTTCCGAATCGTTCAAGCCAACGCTGCCGCGCCGCAGCGACAGTTGCCCGTCGACTTTCGTTCCGGACGGACCGTGTGCACGTTGTTGGTGTGCGTCGTAGCGGTAAGTCAACGTTATTCTCATCACTTCATCATCATCATCCCATTTCATCGTGAATCTGTAACAACGATCTTCAACCTCATCGACAGCCTATTAATTGTTTTAATTGGAAGATTCCCTCGTCGGTTTCGGAGGCGAGACCTGTCTCGGTAAGTTTGTAAATAATGTCAACCTTAGTATAACTCATATAAGATCCCACTCCAAACTAGGAAACACTGCAAAAGGATATAGAATAAAGATAAAATATCCAGTTACCACCGACCTTTTTAGATAGATTTAAGGATTAACATTAGTATAATCTTGCACCCGAATATACCCGTAACGTTGGTCATTACGAGAAAGGTGACTAGTGCGCGGTCACACAAAGAAACATCAACAACCTACCGAGCCTTTCATTCACCTCTGCTTACAGTCCTTACGACCTCTGTACATAATTCGCGTCTGACCTGTGATTCACGCGTATACCTTATGCTACTTTAACGTAACTCAAGCTTGTGTACGTCGTGTCATTGAAACGTCGTGCTTCGGTGTGGTTGATACAAAAGATTTTCGTCCATGCTACGATGCTATTATGCAATTCGGGAAGGAGGTGCACAGCTCGGTAATATTTCATAAGCTAGATAACGAGCGATAGGATAACGATGTGTTTCAACGTGCGGCAACGTTTTCAACGAAAATTTCACGAGTTATACAGTGTTCTTTTTGCTTCATATGATATTACGTGGGTTTCAGGAAGAAACCGTGTTATCGGAAATTGAAGCGGGCGTTCGTTTATTACGCGTTCGAGCCGCGTGATGTTTATATTTACGTTGGTCTACGGCGCGCAGGATCGGAGCAATGTCGGGCGAAGGGCTTACAGGAATTTTGCGACATATGTTTCGCACAGTGGACCACTACTTGTTTTGTTATTTTTAAATCCTTCATTTACAGTTTAGGCATATTTAATAAGGCTTTATTCGTGTCTTGGTATTATAATATTACAAATATATATTAAACTATACGAAGAGTCTCATCTTTTATTATTACAATGTATTCGATGTATCGGAGTGTATTGGAGAAATTTGAAAAATTTATATTGTTCTTTACCGCTGTGGATTTATTACGTAAGTATTTCGCAAGTTCTCGTATTTCATTCAACGTTGATAGTCTCGTAAATAATAGGGATGTCCGAGGTGCATTTAAGTTCCAACGTGCACCATCTTTTTCCATCCGATTCAATGCAAATTTTCCATTACTTTCTCGAATTAATCCGCGGGAAACAATGTGTGAGAAACGTTTCTCCGCTTTGAATCACAGAGATTTCTCGGATTTCCCATACTCTTTCTGTCTGCCTATTATCATCGCATGCTACGAAGAGATGACAATCGTGAATTCGAAATTCGCACGAAACTGCAATTTTAGACGTTCCGATAAATATCTTCTTTTCAGCGAAGCAGAAAAACAGCCTATTTAATAGAACAAGAAACATCGAATTTTCGTAGATCGACCGAGATTGTAGGAAATAAACATTAAATATAGGAAATAAATTGAAGATGGATAGACTTTTAGAGTTGCTATTATAAAAGTTTTCTTCCAATAAATTTCGCAGCTTACCTGTTTAATAGGACAAGATACTCCAAATGGGAGTAAACTAACTTAAATCATAATTTAACCATAATTTAGATAGACCATAATAAGCAGCAAGTTCTCCTCGTCAAATCACCCCAATTATTTCCTTTTCCATTTCCTTTTTCATATTCATTTACTCCAAAAAGCCGACACTCCTTATTCGCCATTCGGAGTAAACTCCACTCTCTGGCTCATCTGTAATAAAATTAATTGTTCGATTCTTTCGAATTCCTATTTTAAATGGAAAGGAATTTTTTAATAACCCTAACAATTCGCAAGCATGTCTGCAAAAATCCACCGTAAGAAGCGTCGCTATCTATGGTGAAACGCTGACGCAAGTTGAAATAATAATACATTCTCTTGCACCGCAGACACTTGTTCCATGAAATTTTTCTTGCACTTGGTCGCTGCCTTTCTAAACAGGCTCTCGAAAGAAAATCACTTACGGCTGCTGAAAACATTCGGTAGCGGATCAAATTCTACGATTCTGCAGACGAAAATTGTAATTTCTTTTCTAGTTAGGCAAAACTGCTCCATTTTTCGAATAATGATTTTTAATTTTAGTCGAATCGATTGAAAGAAGAACTGAAACTTTATAGAGATGTAGATATTGCAAGAAATGAAGAGGAACGAAAGTTAGTTGCTTGCCTGTATCTTTGGTGTTATAGTAATTAAGAACAGCAGTGAAACTCGTTAAATTTTATGTAAATGTGTGCACAAGAGGGTTATCGGAGTTTAATGGTCGGAGGAGATGAGAGCAGAAGCTGGAGAACTCGTTGGTTTTGATTTGTTACTCTACATTGGAATGTTTACGAGTTTTAGCTATAATAATCAATATTTCCAGAATTTGGAGTTTTAGCTATTATCGTCAATATTTCCAGAATTTGGAATTTTAGCTATTATAATCAGTATTTCTAGTATTTGGAGTTTTAGCTATTATAATCAGTATTTCTGGAATTTGAAGTTTTAGGTCTACAGTCTATTTTCCTAAGATTTGTAATTTTAATTAGACAATCAATTTTTCTACATTTTATAGCTTTACCTCCTACAGTAAGTTCTGTGACCTTTAGCTTTATCTATTAAGGTCGCTTCTTCCCAAGCTTACAGCGAAATGTAACCCACCGTAATTTAAGCATCTAGAAGTTTCGAAATGATCCGAAAATTCGCAAGACTCCTGCAATAATTCCTTTAAAGTCCTTAACGGTACAAAATTTCGAGCACCATCAACATCCCGTTGCGTCTTCTCTCGGTCCATCATCAAGGACAGACAGTCCTACCTGGAATCAGGTTAGCAGGACAGATTTTCAACAGTTTCGTTCATAGTCCGTGACGGTTTTACGTGAAACAGGTGAAAGTCTCCGTGTCTAGTAATGATTATGCTTATAATTACCATTATCCCGGGAATAATCCGTATCCTCTCGTTCAGTACCATCGACCTCCGCGAAAGGATGTAAATGTTACGCGAGGCCCCGTTTCATATGGAATAATTATTCCATGGTAAAATCGATCTTGGCTTAGTTATCGAGGAGAATTATGAATTTAAATGGACACCGAATTAAGTTAGTAACGAGGACCCATGGCTCAGCATTTACCGTTATTGTATCCGTGGGTATAGATTAATTATTTGTGCCTTTGCCGATGGATTTCGCAGACTTAGAGTGGGTAAAAGTGAGAAATTGACGGTAATAGTGTAATTGATGATGGAAGGAATGATATAATGACACGGATTAGAGGTAGATGAGAGAAAGGAGGGAAGGGAGAGACGAATCGAGAGAGAGGGATAAAGAGAGGTCAGGGCATGAATGGGAGGGAAAAAAACGATAGGTAGATCGGTGCTAAACAAAGAAAGCAGAATAGATATTAATATATAATAATAATCCCTCATTGCGAAAAGAATATGGTTGATACATACAGAAAATATTGACACGTGTTAAACTCAATTGGTTTGTTTAACATTCTAAACACTTATGAACACATAAGGGCTAGTTAACTAATCTAGGATTAAGCTAAGAGGAAAAATTAGAAAATAAAAAACCTCAACTTGATATTAGAAGAACTTGAGAAAATTAGAATCTAGATACATTCAGATAGACATAAGTAGGATGCGAAAGACAGAATCAGACACAGATGTATATATAAACAAAGGGAATACAGAAAGACGTAAACCAGAGAAAGATACAGGCATAGCTAGGTAGAAGCAGCAAAGTGGTTGGCGGAGAAAGAGAAAATAATAGGTAGATCAGAACTAAACAAAGGAGGCAGAACAGAGTTTTAAATACAAGTGTAGATATAAACATAGAGAAACTCTGGAGATAGATACATCCAGATAGACGTAAGTAGGATACAACGGACAGGAACAGACACAGAACTGTATGTAAACATAAGGGTCATAACAAGCCAGCTGGACAGATGTACGAAGGTAGAAAGAAACTGATGGGGAAACAGTAGAATAAGTAGATAGAAGGCGCACAGTAACAGACAGACGAGGATCAGAACTAAACAGAGGAGGCAGAACAGAGTTTTAAATACAAGTGGAGATATAAACATAGAGAAGCTGTGGAGATAAATACAGCCAGATAGACGTAAGTAGGATACAACGGACAGGAACAGACATAGAACTGTATGTAAACATAAGGCTCATAACAAGCCAGCTGGATAGATGTACGAAGGTAGAAAGAAACTGATGGGGAAACAGTAGAATAAGTAGATAGAAGGCGCACAGGAACAGACAGACGAGGAGGAAGAGACCGATAAGTAAATCAGAGCGATAAAAAATAAACAGAAGAGACGTAAGGACAGATGGACAGAGACAGACATAGACCCAGGCGAACAGAGGACGGCAGGAGGACAGGTACTCAGATAAAATACGATAAAACTGTGAAAAGATCAAAAGAATGGTCACAAATTTGCAGTTTACCCTACGCATTAAGCAACGAGCAGCCTGGAAAACGTAGGATATTTTTCTTCCTCCTCGATCCAAGATTAGGAGAGTGGAACGAAGGCACACAGGTGCACAGGTGCGCGAAAGCAGACGGTGCACCGTTCGCGAATTAGCGTGCGAATCGCGTGTACCTTGTTTCCCTCTGACTCTTGCAAATAAGACCAACGTGCATGGAAAAAAGCGGAAAAATATCCTGGTCTTCGTTTGCGTGATGAAAGCCCGTTTTCCTATTATTACGAAAGAATAAATTCTGTTTGAAACGTTGCCAGCGCGTTTCGATAATTACTGTTCATTTTATTCGCGTCGTTGCCGATTATTGCAATTATGGATTTTGTGTTTGAAATGAATACTGTGCAATAATTCAGATCAGCTTTCAAACTTTTCAGTTAGGCACTTTCGGAATTGCTGTCATGCAACATCTGACGAGATGGGAATTTGAAGCTGATGTAAAAATTGAATATTAGCGACAATAGTGCAGTCAGGTTTCTATCTTCTCCTTTTCCTTGTCGTTTAATTATATTCAATCAAGGTGTCCTTCCAAACCTGAAGAATAACGTCGACATCGAAGATTTCTCCTTCGTTCTGCATTGGAATAATAAAAAAATAAATTCCCATCCCTCCTCAATCTTTCTTAACACGAAGACTGCCATGGGGTTCACCGGTGACCGGCGCTATTGAATTCAATGAAATTTCATACGATTTTTAAATTGCAATATTTACGAATTTTCTAATATATTCAAAATTTAAATATTGGCGTTAATAAGATAAAGCTCTGCTGAATATATATCCACCTGTGTCTTTGAGGTTTCTGCTTTATAAAGTTGTGATTTTAATAGCTAAAGTTTCACCTCGGTAGAAATGGTGAAACTAGCGAAATACTGGTGGCGTTCAGCGTGTTAATTCTCAGATGAACGCGAAATTCCCAAACTTTTTCGTCAAATCGAAAAAAAATCTTGCAGAAACGAAGCATCAATCGCAGCGTCAGCTGACACTGAAAACAGCGACAGGTCGAGCAAGGACTTAATTACCAGTCAATTATCTCCGTGTCCTTAATCGTGACACTCGAACTCGAGGCTAACGATTCCTCGAGAATCCTCGATGCAATGAACGAACCCGCATGACTCACATCGGAGTCAGTGGCAACTCGATTCTCGTCTCACGATATCGATACTACTCCCGTATGAGAGCGCAATCTCCTTTACCGTGATTGCGTAACGCTTCTGGTAATTATCGTGACTATGTAAATGCCAAACGCGAACCTTTTCCCAGGTGAAAACGACGAGCAGAAAACGTACATTATTTTCGTTTGACTCGCAGACTTGCTATTTTATTTTACAGTATTTTTTTTACAATATGTCTCTTTTTGTTAATTACAAAGAAATAGAATTCCTGCGACAACTTATTTTTTCTTAACAACGCAATTACGATTTACGATACACCGTGCCTTGGAAAATCTTACCGGAAGGTATTAAAAAAATTCATAATACACTTCAAGGTGAATATTTCCATAAGCACTACTCCTCCTTACCTTCCGCATGCTCTCTAATTAATATAACAATACACGTTGCCTAATTGACCTCAACATTCGAGCTACTCGACGATGAAGAAAATCGCGTTAGGAGCAATTACTTTTTTCGCATCGTGGATCCCTGAAATTTAAATTTTTTCTGAATAATTACCATTTCCTTTGAAATTATTATTCCTCTTATTTTTCGACTTTAATTGCCATGGTCAGTTCGTCCAGGATTTAAAGTTTTCCCATAGACCCCGTTGCTTCTTTCGTCCCCTCGCGAAGGTCAGAGCAGAGGGACAGAAACGTCGAACGATCCGAAAGCTCTCGTCCCACGTCCCTCAATCTAATCGCTGAAACCAGGCTGATGACGATGATCGCGCGAAGGTTGTTCCAATTAATATCAAACGACCTGCGAAACGATGATGGTGTCGTACGTGATCGCACTAACGAACGAGCAGTGCACGATGCCCTGTGAATTTTCTGCACGGCCGATTAAACGCGAATCGTGTAGAAAGGCAGAGCGTGCGATCGTCTTCTTGCGTGATGATTCGTTTAATTGAAGTTTATGGGGTATTATTAGGGGATAGATGTAAAACTGTAATGGCGCGTGATGGGAGAAATTGGAGAACTTTGCAGAAATAGAAATACGTTGCGAGAGATGAAAGGAGATCGAATGGCTTTCAGAGGTGTGAAATGGAAATGGTGATGGAAAGTTTGTGAGATTTAGGTTGAAATGTAAAGTGGAATTGCGAGAATAAAATGTAGTAGTGAATTTTATATGTTGTATAGACTTGTGTATTTTTGGAAGAAGTGTATTCTTTCTAAAATCTCAAGTTTGTTAACGCTAGAACTACCAAACCAGTCAAAATGACTGGTGCACAGTTTGTTCCAAAAATTCTCCAAGATTATAGGAGAATCATAGAATAGATATTCTACGTCCATCTCATAACACATAAATTACCGAATCGATCATCTTTTCCACCTCTGAATTCCAGTTTTTTCAAAGTACTTATTTAATATATTTAAATATAACAGATTTACCGCCGGTAGTTCTAGTGTTAATCAAAGTTAGTAGAAAAGTTTGAACTATGACAGTATAGGAGCTGAGGACGATCTGAGGATCGTTTAAGGGTACCAATTTTACCGATATATTGGTACAATCGAAATACAGTACTCAAAGACATCACTGAAGCCTGCTTAAAATTATAGGTCATTGATTAAATAAAATTGCAGGCGAAAATAATTTCCAGGTCACTCAAACTTATGAATTTCAGTGATACAAAATACCGTAGCACTTGCGCTACTTTTAACTCTATTAACCCCTTGCCCTACGATGTGTTTTGTGACTGCTTTCACAATAATACAGAATTTAATTGCTAAAATGAAAACTGATCAGTGATTCTTCATATATCGTATAATTTAACGTAGTATTAATATTACAGGAATAATATTATCGCGCCGCTTCTCATTAATATTTTCAATTTGATAGGTTTTGCAAAACTTGAAAATTTCCTATCCCATTTACCTCATCATGAGTATCGCTCGTTATTGTAGGGCAAAGGGTTAAACTCGTCAATCCTCCGCCAGAAGAATGATCGTTTCAATATAAAATCGAGAAAGTTGTCCAAGGTCGAAAATGTTTATTTGTCGTATCTTGATTTCGAAGGCTCGAAGATCGAAATTTCCCTTTTCTTCGTTCTTGTCCTTTCGTCGAGGCGACGGGTCGTTGGCCGCGCTTTATGGTCCGAGGTGCCACCGCTCCATTCTAACGTAATCTCCATTGTAAATCCGTCCTCGAAGAGGCTTCAACCTTCAGACTCTCCTCTCTTTTGTCCGATCTTAACGCTCGCGAAGAATCACCACCGGGATGTTACGTTTTACCACGAAAAATCTCCCCTTAAACTTTCAACAGGATTCCTAGTTTCCCCCTTCCACTTCTTTTTTTTCTTTCATACCTTTTGGACTTAACTTATGCGATAATATCACCTCGAATGCAGATAAAGCTTTAGAAACGCTTCGAATCATTGATGCTGTGGTATATCAAATATCAATTAAAAAAGATCTGTCAGAAGCAATGAAGATTTGAACTTGACACTGCTAATTGCGATTGCATCTTCATAGCCGCTATAGCCAACTATTTTTAACCCCTTGCCGTACCATTTCTTTTGTGACTGAATGCGCAACAACTGTGAATTAATCGCTGAAATAACTCAACGCAATATTAAATAGCATAGAATTAATTTTATTTCGTCCTGACCCACTAATATTTTTAACTTAATAATTTAACACTATTCCTACCGACACTTTACGTATACCTTTTCCTACCGCAACCGGTGAATTTGTCAAATGATCATTTTTTCCCAGAAAATGAACAGTAAAAAAGAAGTGAATATTGAAAAATGTATTATAATGTGAATGTATTATACGTATATTTGAGGAAAAGTCGTGAAGTTTAAAGGCGATTCAATTACGTTGTATATAGGAAATTCTAATCGAAATTTTAAAAACGGTCATTTGACCGGTCGTGGTAAGAATAGTATTAATATCACTTCAAAATTCACTATTCCATTTATCGCTTCACGAGTGTCACTCGTTATTGTACGGCAAGGGGTTAATTATCGGCGAAAAACAAATTACATATTGGATAGACTTACTTATAAGCACAGCTCATACCGTAACAACAAATCCACAAATAGTACCACAATAAATCTACAATTTCCCAACGTCCGACACAATGTCTCGGACCACTTTCATAACAACGGTGTAATTATTTCCCACAAATCTCTACACCAACCACAGCTGGATGCAAGGTTACAAAGAATTAAACTCCCACCGTGCAATCTCCACCTTTCCAAACCCTCCGCGAGAAACTTCCCCAACGATCAATTCTCTCTCGACTCTTACGTCCCATTTCTACAACCGTGGCTTTCTACCTTTCCAACGATGAAGTAACAACCCGTAGTCTCAATCCTCAGCCTGTGCTTTCTCAGGGATGAGTCCGAGGTGGAATTACGAAACGACCCTAACCGTAACGTCTAATTACACGCAGCCTACGCGGCAACGAGTCGACGTAACGCGCAATGATTAACATACGCAGAAGGTAAGTGGCTGTCCCGAGTTCGTTGACCATGACGACAAGATCGTCAGCTCTTACTTTCTTGTGCAGACGAAACGGACAGGGAAGGAACGACCGTCTGGGATTTGCAGTCTAGACGGCTTCCAGGTGAGGTGATTCGTTGATTAGGAAGAGCAGTTGATCCTCTGTGATGGAGGATCGGTGCAGTGGATTCGTGTGGCTTGTTTGTGCTGATTGATGGTTGTTCGTTTGAAGTTAGAGTTTCAGGGGTATTTTGAGTGCAAGGATTTTGTGGATATGGTGTTGGTGGTTGTAAGAGGGTTAGCTAGGTGTTGAGATGACGGAGGATAGTTTTAGGGGTGGTTTAAGTGAAAGGATTTTGTGGATGTGGTCCTGATTGAGAGGATTAATTTATTTTGTTGAAGGTGTCTTTGAGTGGAGTGTTTATTTAGATGGAGATAGGAGGATTCTGGAGGCTGAAGAGTGTGAGGAGTTCGGCTTTGAGGGTTATTGCGTTTAGTTTTATTTCTTGTGATCGTGTATAGTTGAAAATTTATAGGTTTATTAATATCATTGATAATCCCTAGTTTTAAATAACATCTGAAGTATCTTTGAGTGCCGTTATCGTATACTTTCGAGAACCCAGTTTTAGATTACTTCAGAGTATTTTTTAGAGGTTTTCTATTAAGAGATTATAGTTCTAGCTTTCTTAAAATTTGTTGAACCATAACTTTTAGTAATGCAAAAAGTTCTGAAATGTTTTTAACCTCCGTTATAACAAGGTTCAAAAATCCAGTGCCGTAATCACCATGCTCATCATTTTTAACCTTTGTTTCACGTTTGAAATTACGCTCTTCCGCTTTCCTCGGACATCGTTCAAGCCCATCTCCATTCTGTACAAAATTCGGACAGAAACTAGTCCGGATCTGACGTCCACTCCATTACTGCCGTACAATGACAAGGTTTTTCATAGAATAACAGAGGGAGACGTTTCATTTTCAAAATTCATCGGACACGTACTCGGTGACGCGTGTCTCCCTCTTCCTGGCCAAGCCTTCCCTCGAACCCCACCTGCTGCTTCCTGCTTCCTCTTCTCTTCCGTTTTTTTTTCACTTTAACCTGTCCCTTCGATATTAACTTCACCACATTTACATAGGTATCCCATAGGAACACAATGGAGACGCAGGATTCTTCGAATAGAATTTCCTGCAACGTTCTTTTGAATTATAAATACTTTGCAAGATAATCCGTAAAGTGTGAAGAGAATTTTAACCTTCCGTATTTATAAATATAGAAAATTTTGTTTCTTTTTCATTCCACTCTGATAATTCTAATATTATACGCTGAAATACCCCATGGAAGTTTAATGGAGTCGCTGGATTCTCGGAGTAACACTTCCTGCACTGTCCCTTAGAATTATAAGCACTTTGAAAGATAATCCGTAAAGTGTGAAGAGAATTTTAACATTCCGTATTTATAAATATAGAAATTTATTTTCCCTTCGACCTTCCATCGTCTTGCTCATAAATCCCGTGAAATCACAATGAGCAACGATTAATGTACGACACTGAATTCTTCTCTAGCATTTCCTGCGATTCCTTTAGAATTCCAAGTACTTCGTATTCATACCAACACACAAGGTTTTCCGGAAATTCTGTTCGAAGAGAATTTCAATCTTTCATAATTCCATCTACACAGACTTATTTTATATTAATCTATCCGTTCGATTCAAACCTCTTTAAACCGCTCTAATTACAAATACACAAATTAGTCAATACCTACGATTATCGCAAATCTTCAATCCCATTTAACACGTCGAGAGAAAACATTTAAAGAAACGGCCACCGCGAGACTCACCTGAGATAACAGTTACTCGTTAATTCCATACGTGGTAGAAATTTCTCGCAGTTCCGATTGCAATATTTAATTTAATCGTAATTATAATCCTATCACCATCGTTCCACCTGCCGAAGTGTATCGATATTTCAACGAATCATTTTCTTATCGCTCGAATTTTCGTACGTTCGCCCGGTGACTTTGACTTTCGACGAGCCATCGCGGAGAAAGAGGCGAAGAAAGTCGACGAGGATGGGAGAACGATGAGACGACAGCTGCATATTACCGTTCGTTCTATGAGGAAGAAGGTGAACGAACCGATGGGAGCGATTCTTCTCGATCCTTTTCGCCAACTCGACGATTACATCGTGACGATTTACGTCACACCGTTTGGAAATTGCTGCCGTCGAATTATGCGTTAGGACGTTACGAAGGATTGACGTAATGTACATTTAGCGTGTGGGCATCGTGCGATAACATGCGGCGTACTGATATTAATGCTTTTGACCATTATTATCCGTCGTGTAAGTGGGACAATGGTCTGGGAAGGCGATTTCTTTATTCTTAAAAACTCAAGTGAAAAATGTAAAATCCAGAAGCACAGTTCTTTCATGACGCGGAGTTTCGGACTCTCAATTATCCTTACCACTAAAACTACCAAGGCAGTCAAAATGACTGGTGCCTAATTTTTTCTAAAAATTTGCTAATTTATAGGAGAATAATACTGTACATATTCCACGTCTATCTTACAAAGCATAAATGACAGAACCGATCATCTTTTTCACACCTTCATTCCATTTTGTTTTAAATTCTTATTTAATATATTTAAATCTAGCAGATTTAACGTCGGTAGTTCTAGTTTTAATTTTAAAATTTAGTTTAAAATTTCTCCCACGCAATACACGTATTAAAGCGTCGATAAATTATTACGAATTTAGAATTCTCAATTTTAAATTAAATTAATGTTCTCGATTTCCAATCTCTCCGAAATTTCTCCTGCCTAATATGCATGACAGCCTCGAAATCTCGAAATCCGTTTAAAACTATAATTTTTCCATGATACCTGGACATTATGTAGGTAAGAAATATAAAGTAGAAAATATAAAAATATATAAAAGTCACGTAGTTCATCCGGGACCAATCGAAAAGTGTTCTCCACGTTCGCCAATTCGCGGATTAGCGCGTTGCAGTCTCGCCATTCTTTGCGCAAGGATCGATGCAAGGATCTACCGGTTGCTTTTACCGTTACGATATTTCTAACGGGATGCTGGGAACACGAGGGAAAGAAGGAGACGGAGAATCGACCAGAGAATCGATTCCTTTCGCGCGCGTTCTAGATCAGCCGACAGAACTATCGGCTCACTTTTGTTGTATTGCATTTTCAGTTGAACTGCTACGGTCGTTTCACCTAGGTCCTATGGTTTCAGATTGTCTCTGAAACATCGAGGAAATTTTATATTAAAGCTACTATGACGTGGATTTGGATTTGCAGCCAGTAGAAGTGGGAATCCGATCCTTTAATTCAATACGCATCATAAAACCCAGACTCACTTTTGAGATAGCAGACATTATTAGGATTTTTCACCGACTTAAGTCATTCAGGCTCGTTTTACTTCGTTAAATATTCATGGTTCGTTGCGCTGATCAAAGTTATCGGTAGTTAGAGATAGTTCTAGATAGAGATAGAATGAAGGAGCACATGTTTGTAATAAAGTTAGGAAATTGCAAGGTACTTGCACGTGGAACGAAAGTAGCGAATGTCTTGGTGAATTATACGTGGATTCGTGGCTAATCATTTTAAATCGAGAGATTTAATCGACGCCAGAGCAGCATTGTATTTGAGATAAGACTGCGAGGAACTACGTATATCGATTACAGTGAGGTGTGAAAAGTACTTGAGAATACACGCTTAACTCTTTTGCGATTTATACGTTAAAGAAGGTACAGGTTGTCGAAGAGAAAGGTGATAATCTTTAAAATTCTATTCGGCAGAATATAAAAACAATTTCACGTCGAATTCAAGGAACATTTAGCGTTAAAAATTCTGCGATTAAATACAGGGAATACTTAGAAATGTATGGATAATACTATCGCATTTTATATGTTAAAGAATATTTACAGAAAATGATAGAAGTATCATCAAAGTGTAATTCCGAACGGGGTAGAAAGTGAAGTTACATCGAATCGAAGAAACCTTTAAAGCAAGAAATTTCCCAATACCATTAGGAAATATCGTAATTCGCAATGCAGACGGTTCTTTTTCCCTTCTGTCGGTCATTTCCACGCAATTTCGTGACGCAGGGCGTCACGGCGTGTTAACGTGCCGCTCTGAAGCGCGCCACTTTGATTCGCAACGGCGTTTTCAAAATTCTGTCACGGTAGCTTTGGTAAACGTGCAACTACGATGCAACGGCTCGTGTCGATCATTTTGACATTACCGCTTGCCATTTCGGTATGCAAAAATTATTAAAAGTTTTAGATTTTGTTAAAAATTTCAAGAATATCTTGCTTTCAAGATGTTTCTTCCCTTATGGAGAAGAAACATCGGGAATTTTTTGTCTCTGATATTTCAGAAAATGTGCAAGATTGTATTTACAGTAATTAACATCGGAATGACTCATTCAGGCTACGTCGAAATTAGCCAACAGTGCGTTTTATTATCCCTGACTCGATAACGCCGCAAGATAAGCGATAAAACTCGAGAAATTTCAGGCCTTTTCGCGTTACGAAAACGAAATTCGTCGACGACAGTCGATAATACGTGATACCGGCCGATAATCGCTCGATTATTCTCGAAGACATGTAATTTTGATGCATTTCTTCGCCATCTGTGTCCTTCGACGCCCTTTAACTTCAAAGGTCATCCTTCGTTTTATGCAAATCTTCAAGAATTTTAAACTGATATCCTTTTAACGTTATTCTTTTCATTTTCTTCTTGCTAATTTTTTTAATTATATATATTTACTTGTTCTATTTTGCTGCTAGCTCTGACTTCGGTCTGTATTAACCGTTTTCCAAAGATTAAAGCTGTTTTAAGAATCTTCTTTAAGAATCCAGCCATTCAATGAATCCTTTCACGAGGAAAATATTTCAAAAGGATTTCAAGGTCAACGGCAACTCTTCGTTTAAAACAAAATGTACAGTTTTTATCTACATTACGTCGGTAGGAATTAAAGAACGGTAAAAATATTTTAACGATACTGCAACCTCATTAAAATGTAACAACTCGTGTATACTTGAGTCAACCTTATCTTCGTTAACTTTGTTGCCGTTTTAAAAATATGATATTTACAATTCCAGTGCCGCCTCGACAATTGCGTTTAATTGTTTAAAATTGAAATTCAGCCCGTGAAAGAACTATCTCGTTAAAAAGCTTCCCTCGTCGACTGGACGTTCGCTGTTAATCCTCATCGAGCGGCTTTGAAAAACGGCACTTTTACCGCTTCTTCTGTCAATAGTAAAACGCAAGCCGATTCGAGAGAGTTAAGAACACTTCCGCGCGACAGAGAAAAGCCAAGGGTAGCCTTCTATTACTTTCGTTTCCCCTTCTTTGAGCGGACTTCTCGAAATATCTCTGCGCTCGTTTTCTTCATTTGTCAATTTTTCTCATTCGCTTTGGTTCCAATAGCAAAATACGATTCGAGTGAGTTAAGAATACTTTGAATGAGAAGAAGAAGCCAATTTCCGTTTCCCCTTCTTCGAAGGAACTTCTTGGAATTTCTCACCGTTCGTTTTCTTCTTCCAATTTCTCTTCTTTTCTTCGACGATTTTAACGTGAAATTCGCAAAACGAAACAAAATAAACGAACTTTCCTGCAATGTTTCGATCAGGAAAAGTCGAGGTAATTGCAACGGTGATATTTTTGTAACGAAAACACAGAGATTTTCTTGGCGTACATCGATTCATGATTGATAACCGATCGAACGTTATCGCTCGATGTTCTCTGATATTTTCTCTCTCGTCGCGTTGCTTTTTGTTTGCTCAAAAGAGTCAGAATTTCGCGTATTTACGAATTCCGAACGATACGAAGAAGTAGAGGACCGATAAAACGAAGGTCGTTGAATATTCATAAATTAGACCGTTCCTCTCCTACTCACTTTCCTCTTTTATTTTTAAAGCGACTTTTCAGACCATTGTATTTTTCCTTGAACCTTATCGACATACGAAATTAGGAAAATTCAAACAGAGAAATAACGAAGTTCGTTTTCTGTTCTTCGTCCTGCGACCGGAAGTTTGGACGGCGTTCCTTTCACCGGAAACGTTCGACTCTTTTAGCGAAGAGAAAGCGTTGATGCTGAGGAAATTTGTAATACATCGAATAATTCTTCTGCGAGATGTATCGAATGTTGTTCCGTGTCATTCGTTGTCAGTGACAAATGATTTCTTCCGCGTTGAAAATATTCTACTATTCTCGTCGTTTCTTCAATATGATTCTCAATTGTTTGGATACTTTGCGTTTGTATCTGTAAAAGATCTGTTTCATAGAGACAAATCAGAGATTGATTAATAAACAAATTGTATTATCATGCTCTTATCTCTTGAGTTACAATTGATTACAGCACTTTACCTCTTCTGCTCGAAAGATTGACTCATTTTTCACGTTTTAGAGCACTATATGTTATATTTTTAAGAACTTCAAGATTTAAGTTCCAATACACCTCAGACTGTAACATCACGTTCCGTACTTTTGTGAATTTTCTAAAAAAAATACATCCTCTGTCACTACACTCTCCATTAATCAATGTCACGCACATTAACACAGGTAGAATAACCGTAATCATTTAAATCGAAAGATGCAAGGAAAAAGAAGCAATTACGCCAGAAATCTTTCCATATTTTTTGTAAATCCCTAGACCCTTCGAACTTTAACACTAGATTTACGGGCGTGAAATCTTTTGAATTGCAGTATATCAGATAAGGACTTTGAAAAAGGGGGGATCAAGCGGCAAAAATGGTAATTCGTTCAGTCATTATTGTATTATAAAATACACGTGAAATATTTACTATGCAGCGTCCCTATAAATTTGAGAAATGTTTGTAAGACAATTAGGAACCCGTCAATTTCACGGCTTCCGTAAATCTAGTGTTAATATAATTTCAACTATATTGTGTATATCATTATTTCAGTTACATCTCATAGTTCCGTTATTGAAAATAAGATTATTGGATGATAGTAGTTGGTAAAGTTGATCTCTTTCTGTTATAGGGTGCACGTCACCATGGAGAACCAGCAGGTGTGGGTGCGAGACCCACAGGAGGGCTTCATCATCGGAAAATTCACGGATATGGTGGACGGGGATGCGTTAATCGTTCCACTCGATCCGAAATATCCCCAACGCACCTGTGCCCTCGATGAAGTTTATCCTGCTGGCGAATACACCAAAGACGTCGAAGACAATTGTAATTTTCACAATGATCAGCTATTCTGCACACCCTGCCTATTAAAATATTGCCTCCCTAATCCCGTGATTTTACCCCGTAATCTCATTTCGGAAGATTGCAATTTCATTCGAGCGCAAAAAGGAAGAATCCGTATTCGCACGGGACGAAGATTTATCATTCCTCTTATCGCGAACGAGGATCTCAATGTTCCGGCTAGTTCTCACGCGACTTTCGCTCTTTTGAAAATCTACTTTCACCACTTTGCTCCTTTTTATTTCTATTCCCAGGTGCTCTGATGTACCTGAACGAGGCCACGCTACTCAACAATATACGCACTCGTTATTTCAAGGACAGGATATACGTGAGTAATTAACCACTGATTATAATACCAATTAAAAGATCTAACAATTGGTTGAATTCTGTGCGACACTTGCTCCGCTGCGTTTGTCTAGCGTTCAAGGAAGATTTATTAAAAAAATGATTTTCTTCCTTTCGAAATATAGCAAAATCAGTAGAGATTGTAGGTTTTCGGGCTTTTCTATTTAGCTGAATTTAAAGAGAATGAGAAACTGTAGGCTGCTCGATATGTTTATACTGTTCATTAATGTGAAATATTATATAAATTTGCAGACATACGTCGCCAACATTCTGATCGCCGTTAATCCTTATTGCGAGGTAAAAGACCTTTATTCCCCCCAAACTATCAAGGCGTATCAGGGGAAATCCTTGGGTGAAACTCCGCCTCATGTATTCGCAATTGGTACGACTTCTTCTTTTTATTTCTTCTTCTGCTGTCTCTTCTAATATGCCTTCGTCTTCCTTCTCTTCTTCTCTTATACCTTCATCTTCTTTCGTTTCTTCTGCAACATCTTCTTTCTCTTCCGCATCATCTTCTTTCTCTTCTGCAACATCTTCTCCATGAAAGCATGTCACGTCGGCATTGTTGAACGTATTGTCACCGAAAAATTGTTATATTACCTTTTTCAGCCGATAAAGCATTCCGAGACATGAAGGTGCTGAAGCAGTCCCAGAGTATAATCGTTTCCGGTGAATCTGGTGCAGGAAAGACCGAGTCGACGAAGTATCTTCTTCGATATCTCTGTGATTTATGGGGGTCGACGGCTGGTCCGATCGAACAGAAGATTTTAGATGGTATATTTTAATATCTCTTTCACTAATCATTAATTTTAAACGCTGAATCCTCACCTCCCACCTTACTTCGTTTTATATTCTCACACAATCATTCTACGTAGGTCTGAATGACGTGAAATGACGCAATGTGAGAAATAGTAATTAGGTTTAATTACAATAAGAGCGTAGATTAATAACCTTCGCATACGGGAACAAAGGTGAATCGTACATTTATTATTACAGCTCAACTTTGCATGTAATTAAGTCTGTCAACCCTCCATGGATTCTTGCGATTTTTAAACAAAATAAGACCCATCCTGTCTTCCTAATTTTCAAAATTATTTTCTCCACCACACAAACTTTTAAAATATAATTCCAAAAACTTACAAACTCGTGCGTATTAAATTCTTCCAAGCCAAATTATATCGAGTACTACCTGTGGATGTGGTTTATTAATTATTCAAAACCTTCATATATTAATTAAGAAATTATATTCAATAAGTCTTAGTTACAACATATAATTCAATCATCAAATCTGTATCAACTTTCACACTACACTCATCCCTTGTTTTTGTAATCATTCACTCTCTCAATAGATGACTCTTCTCATTTATTCTTGTTAATAAAAACAATCATCTTCACACTACCCTCCTACAATTAATTCTAAAAATTTGAAGTCACAGAAGACTAACTTCAACCCTCGCACAGACAATGGAAATATTATTATTTCTTTTATTAAACATCATTCAACATCCAGCAACCTTCGCATTCGAATCATCCCTCACCTCTTTTACAATGTACCCTGTTTCCTCAGCAAATCCCGTGCTGGAAGCCTTCGGGAACGCGAAGACAAAAAGGAACAACAACAGCTCGCGTTTCGGTAAATTCATGGAGGTGCACTTCGACTCAAAGTGCCAGGTCGTCGGCGGGTACATCTCTCACTACCTCCTAGAGAAGTCAAGAGTTTGCCTTCAGAGCCCGGACGAGAGGAACTATCATGTTTTTTACATGATGTGCGCCGGTGCACCGCCGGAACTACGTGCGAAACTCGGAATAACGAAGCCCGACGACTTTCATTATCTCCGAAACGGCTGCACGCAGTATTTTTGCAACGAGGAGTCGGAGAAGAAGTTGAACGATGTGCAAAAAAGCCGGGATCAGTCGACGAAAGGGAGCTTACACGATCCAATTTTGGATGACGTCGAAGGATTCAACGCCATCGATCAGGTAGATAAACGTTCAGGGGGATGTTTCGACGTGAAAAGACAAAGGATGATAGTTCGCGTGGAAGATATCTCCGTTTTTTTTTTCATTCTCAATTTTATATAATTCAACTCGGAATAATGATATTTGAACTTTATTTCATTGCCGATTGGACGTTCTTTTCCAACACAGCAAAGAGCGACGGTAATACGAATGATTTTTATCTCGCATTTTTTCATTCACAGAGTAACTTTTAATTCCTCTGTTCTGCAAGATTTTTCGCACTTTATTTTACAACTGTGGCATTTTTCTTTTTAATTTTTCATGATTCACGATTTTTCATCGTTTCCCAAAGCAACTGAGGTATCTCGGATATTTTTTTTAATCAGGTTGAAGATTTAAGTTTCTTAAAATTTCTTTTCCTCGCATTCACTCGCATCCTCGTGAAATCTCGTCACTCTTTGAGAGAAGAACCTTTAGAAACGATATGTTTGCTTTCAATTTTATAAAGGCTCTCACGCGTCTCGGTTTAACCGACGCCGAGAGAATGGAAATTTATACGATGGTCGCCGCGGTTCTCCATCTTGGAAATATCACCTTCGAAGATAATCCCGAGGACACCAAAGGTGGTTCAAGAATCTCCTCCACCTCGGAAAAAGCCGTGCTAATGACAGCGAAATTATTAAGCGTCGACCCTGAAGAACTCAGGCAGGCTTTGGTGTCAAAAGTTATGCAAACTAGCCGTGGCGGTATCAAGGGAACAGTCATCATGTAAGCTGATTAAAAGTTGTACAGAATAGAGCCTCTACTATCGAAGAATTCAATTATAATCGACTTAAATTGAATTTGAAGTTTTGTCATGATTAAATCGTGAAGTAAAATTGAAAATGATTTTTTAAAGGGTACCTCTAAAGGTCTACGAGGCGAATAACGCGAGGGATGCTTTGGCAAAAGCAATTTACAGCAAGCTCTTTGATCATATTGTAGCTCGTATCAATAAGAGCATTCCTTTCAAAGCTTCCAGCTATTATATCGGTGTTTTGGATATCGCAGGGTTTGGTACGTAGGAGTGCAATTTTTTTGAATAATCAAAGGTTTTTTAACATTAGAACTACGGAGATTAACGCTAACCGTACCGTGCGCGGTCAAATGTTAATGTTAATTGTATGCATTTCAAAATGCGAGGGTTATAAGTTGAAACGAGAGAAATAAGAGTTGAAAGAAACTTGATCGATTCGATTATTTCGCAAGATAGACGTAGGAATTCAAAGCATTCAATCGATTTAAGAAGTAATCTTTCTTTGAAATTATCGCACCAGGAATTTGACTGCTCTGGTGGTTCTAGTGTTAAAAATAATTTTAAAAAAGTCGTCGAATCTCCTGAAACGGTGCAAAAATTGCGATTATCGCAATTGTATTTCTAATTCTTATTATCATTTTCATGCAGAATATTTCAAGGTGAATAGCTTCGAGCAATTCTGTATAAATTACTGCAACGAGAAACTGCAACAGTTCTTCAACGAGAAGATATTAAAGTACGAGCAGGACCTATACGCGAGAGAATCTCTAAACGTGCCAAAAATATCTTACGTCGACAATCAGGATTGCATTGGTAAATTGCATTCCGTTATTCCATCATTTCTTTACGCTAAACTGAATAAAGTATGTTAAGGGATCATTAATCCCGATGATAATTTAATTAGAGAGATAAACCCTTCGATATAAAAAAGGAAAGAGAGATACAATGCCAGGGCACAGAAGAAAAGGAAAAAATATCTTTTGCCTCTGATAGATGTACAGAAATAAATAAAAAATTGTACCATATAACAATAGAACAGAGGTTTTTAAAGTTTCTTTGCAACTCAGATCTAATCGAGTCAAAGAACATGGGAATCTTCAGCCTCTTGGACGAAGAATCGAAGCTGCCGACCCACAGTTTTGCACACTTCACCAGCGAGGTGCATCGAGTTTGGAATGGCCATTTCCGGATAACTTTGCCACGAACATCGCGTTTGAAAGCTCATCGTGAATTGCGAGACGATGAGGGATTCGTGATTCGCCATTACGCCGGCGGAGTTTGTTATCAAACGGTATATTATCTCGTTAACCGCTACGATAAGGCATAAGTTGAAAAAAAAACACAATAATCCTGTACACCTGACTTCAATATCTTTCTTCGTTTATAGAATCAATTTATTGAAAAAAATAACGATGCACTCCACGCTTCTTTGGAGGCGTTGATTCAAGAGAGCAATAACAAATTCCTTCGAACCCAATTTGCCAATCATTCTTGCCAAAAAGGGAAGCTGACTTTCATCAGCGTTGGAAGTAAATTTAAGACGCAGCTTGGTGAATTGATGGACAAACTGAAAAACAATGTAAGCTCCTTTTTTTCAGGATTCGAAGAAAATAGTACTTTATCCCACAGTTATTCTTTTTTCTTTTGTGTATTTCGATTTTGATTGTTATAGTAGTTTTATTTGAGATCTGCAGCTTTAGATTTATTCCGGACCATCGATTAACTATTAACGCTAAAACTACCAGCCGTTTCCCAATTTTTTCGGAAAATTCTCCAAATTGATAGGGAAGCAATGCAGCAAATATTTCAAATTTATCTTACAAAACAAAAATTACTTAACAGATCATCTTTTTCGCCCCTCGATTCCCCTTTTTCCAAAGTACTTAATTAGTATATTTAAATATTACAAATATAAAGCCGATAGTTGCAGTATTAAGATAGATATTAAAATAAAATCGAAACCTCTATAAATGACCAATTCAAAGCAACCACGTTTGAAATTAGTATCGGTAAAAAATATATTTCAGGGGACAAATTTCATCCGTTGCATCAAACCGAACAACGACATGGTCGCGCATCAGTTTGAGGGTAACAGCATTCTAGGACAACTTCGTTGTTCCGGTATGACGTCCGTTTTAGAGCTGATGGAACACGGATATCCGAGTAGAGTTCCATTCCAGGAACTTTACAACATGTACAAATCGTATCTTCCTCCTGAACTCGCGAAATTAGATCCCAGATTCTTCTGCGAGGCTCTCCTTCATAGTTTAAAACTGAACAAGAAGGACTTCAAGTTCGGCATCACTAGAGTATTCTTTAAACCCGGGAAATTCGCTGAATTCGATAAAATAATGAAGTCAGATCCTGAGAATCTACGGAAATTAGTAGCCAATGTGAAGAAGTGGCTTCTTAGATCACGTTGGAACAAAATGCAATTCTGCGCCCTATCGGTGATCAAGCTGAAAAATAAGATTATCTATCGCAGGCAACACCTGATCATTCTTCAGAAAACAATAAGAATGTATATCGCGAAGAAACAACACCGGCCGCGCATAAAGGGAATATTGAAGATAAAGAATCTGAAGGCGCAATTGGTTCGCATGGAGGACACTTCGAAGCAGTTGAAAAATCGAGATAAATGTATGAACGATATGAAGGTGCTTCAGAACGACTTCGAAGTGACTATAAAGAAGATCAAAGACAATCCGAAGATCAAGTCGAACGAGATCGATTCGCTGTACAACGCTTTAGTGAATCAGGTGAACAAACAAATGGCATCTCTTCAAGACATGGTGAAGCAGCAGAAGATCGCCGAGGAACAGGCAAGATTGAAGAAGATCCAGCAAGAATTGGAGCTCGAGAAGCAGAGGAAGGAGGAGGAAGAACGGAAGAAACGAGAGGAAGACGTAAATAGAAGGAAGAAGCTTGAAATCGAGGCGAGAAGAAAGGCTGAGGAGGAGCAGAGAAGAAAGCAGGAGGCAGAGGATCAAAAGACTGCTGCTGCGCTGCAAGTTTGTGTCTTTTAAAATTCCTCTTCTGTTTTAATGTTTTACGAAGGATTTACTGAAATCGATATTATCTCTCAAACAAAAGGCACAGCTTGAGAAAGAGGCCATGGAGGAGAGCAAATTCCGTGAATTACTCGAACAAGAAAGAAGGGACCATGAACTGGCTGTGAGATTAGCTCAAGAATCGAACGGGCAAGTGGAAGATTCTCCGCCACCTGTTCGAAGGTATTCCATTAATGCTGTTAAATATTATCTTTAAAAAGAAGAGATGAAGACAAAGAAAGAGAACTTATCGCTTTATATAGATCCAACAGGTTTTATAGTACTTTAAACGTAATCTTATTTATCGAAACGAGTACAGTTTTGCTAGTCGATCGTGGACACTTTTGTACAAAAATGTAAGACTTTGTTTTCTTGAACCTGTACAGTGGTTCCGATGTACGAGTACCAACGAACAACAACAGGCTAGCAAGGTATCGTAAATTTATTCGAGTTCTTTGCACGAATGGCTGACACAACTATAACATCCTATGAGCCAGAGCTAACCCAGACCTTTTTTATTAACAAAAATACCCTCCAATACCCCCAGCTTCGCCTGCGGAGAGACCAACTTTTCGTGTTATTATCCTTGCTAGGTGCTCCTCGCGAAGAAAACCTAATTAAAACAATTATCCACAGGATTCCTGACTCACTGATCGGTTGTTGTAATATTTAACAATTATTATACCTAGTGTAGACTCTACGTGCTTCCACGCTAACCGATGCGACACATTTGAAATCTCTATTCTTCTTTGTCTACTTAAAACCCTCTAACACTTATCTCTCAAGCTAACCATAACTAATAATACTACAGATTAACGAAGCTATGTATAAAAGCCGTTTTATATGCAACTGTAATTATTTCTGGCAATACTAATTATGTATTTCAATCACTACATGTCTCGTTGAGCGGTAAATTGCTGCGTTATTAGCTCTTACTTTTAATACAACAGATCCGAACAAGTGCGCAACCATCAGGCAGCCATGGCGAACAAAAAGTATGATTTATCGAAGTGGAAGTACTCCGAGCTGCGAGACGCTATTAATACGTCCTGTGATATTGAATTACTGGAGGTGATTAAATTACTGGGAAGAAATGTGATCGCGTGATTATCGAATAAATCGAAATTTTGATTTTTATGGTTCTCGGGTAGGCCTGTCGTCACGAATTCCATCGGAGGCTGAAGGTGTACCATGCTTGGAAAGCAAGGCACCGCAGACGAACGACCATGGATGAAAATGAGAGAGCGCCAAAGTCGATTATGGAAGCTGGTTAGTTTTTAATTAATACTTAATAATATTTATCTGCCTATAAAACTTCCTACTTAATATTTAATCGCAATCCATCGTACTTCACACAAGCATGCACGGTCAAATGACCGGTCCAGCAAACTGAAAATTTGTAATTTCTTGTATCAATAAATAAACACTGTTTTCTGCGTCCTTTCTAATATTAAATTGACAGTCGCCTGTACATCTTTCGGAAAAATATTATTGTTATTTTATAACCAGTCAAATGACTGACCCCGATAAGAATAGATACACGTAAAGTGGCGGTACTGTTAGTGTTAAAATTACTATCACAAATGAACTTTGTACAATACAGCAACAAAATGAATATTTCCAGCTGCAAGAACACCGAGGACTCAAATGAAACAAGCTATTTTAGAGTCATCGCAACGATACTTCAGAATTCCCTTCGTTCGACCAGCAGCAGCTGGACAGCAAGACAATCCGCACACTGCTGGGAAAAGAGGATGGTGGTATGCCCATTTTGATGGGCAATATGTTGCAAGACAGATGGAACTTCATCCTGACAAGCCTCCAATTCTTCTGGTAGCAGGTAAACAATCTCCGTATCTTTAATCATCGCTAACTTGCAACATTTCTTTCACAGTAGCTCTAGAATTCATACGTCGAAACGAGAAAAGCATATAACTGAGAAGAAAACGACTGATGCTAGATAATCATTCATTTATTCTTACAGTAGCAAGTACAAAGTACTTACAAATTAATTGATTTCTGTGAAAGGTATCGATGACATGCAAATGTGCGAATTGAGCTTAGACGAGACCGGATTGACCAGGAAACGTGGTGCTGAAGTGTTGGAGCACGAGTTCAATCGTGAATGGGAAAAGCATGGTGGAAAACCCTATATCCCACCGTGCGACCGTAAGAAATGAGAATATTCTAAGGCAGCAATGATTGACGCTTTAAAACGCGCATTAAATAATGTTTCGTTAATGTCGAATTTACGAGGAGTAAATTATTGGAATACGTGATTGTCGATTGATATTGAATCACACGTATTTTTATATTTCATTCCGTCGATCGCATCTTCGTGTTGTGCGTGTCGATGGAAAGGTGCCTTGTATGTCGTGCCTTCCTTGAAAAAAAGGCAGATTAAGAAGAAAATTTAATTTAAATTGTCGATTGAATTTTTGGCGGGAATCGATCGAATCGCGATAGACGTACGAATCGACAGTACGTTCGATGATTCGTAGGGTTCTTTGTTTGTTCGTTTTTTGCAAGTGAGAGTAATTTTAATGTTCAGTATTTGAAATCAGTATAGCTCGAAATTCCAGCCTACCATTTTATAGTCGTATGCATGAAATGTTAGAACGCGAGATAGGAAAAGCCTGCTTGAATTTTTAACGATCAGCTGGAAGAAAAATCTCAACGAGTTTTTGAATTTAGTGTTTTAACCGGAAGCAGCTTTGAAGATGTGCGCGCCGGTAATTCTGACAGTTGTCTAAGTCGTTTACTCTTTGTTTTGAGCTGTTCAGACTTTTTTGTGGTACACTTTGAGTTCTGTTGAATGAGAGAACTATCAGCTTCGTCAGAGGGATCAATTTTGCATAATTACCACGAAGTGGTTTAAATAGTTGTAATAGACGTTGCTGCAACACAAAATAAGTGATGAGCTCAATTTTTACAATTTTTCACTTGGACCACTTTGATAATTACCGGCACAATTATGTCTCGCGGTTAATTTATAGTCTAAAGGTATAAAGATAACGAGCTTGAAGTAATGAATCCTTTCGTATTTTAAGTGGAAGAAACGTTCGGGTTCCTTCGATTTCATTTATAGGGCTCTATCAAAATTTTCGTTTCTGATTTATTTAGTAAGAATAATTTTATTATCTGTATGATATATTACGGCACATTTAAATGTGAGTTAAAGTTGTACCTTTGTGGGTAGTGAAGTAGTTTTCGTTTGTTAGCGAGCAATTGTGAAATAAAACACGGTACATAAAATATCCGATGCAACTGATAAATAAAAGAAATAAAGTAAAACTTATAAATTTCATTTGCAACCGCCATTTCTTCTTTGCACTACGACGTGGAATGCACGAAGTTACGTGAAATAAACTTAAAGCAGAAAGAACATCGAAAACCGATGAAAAACAGAGAAACTAAACCTATTTTTGTTATGTTCGTCGTAAATAATTAAAAGGGAAATGAGAAATCTTCGGGTTATCACAAAATATATGTATTATAAGCTATTATAAAATTTACATCAACATTTTCTCACAAAAGATACAGTTTTCAAAATCGTACAAATAAAATAACATTTACTTCCATGGTGGAATCCAGCCTCCAAACTCTTCCTCCAGTTTTTTCGCGACTGCAAGACAGAGACGGTCTTGATAAGGCGCAGCCACGACCTGAAATACAATATAATTTTCAATATTTGCTATAAACAAATATTTAACGACCGATCGAAAACCCCTTGCCGCACAATTTCTTTTCTGATTGCCTCCGCAATAATTCAGAATTAAATTGGTAAAATAAAAATTCATCGATAATTCTTGATATATCGTATAATTTAACGTAATATTAATATTATAGAAATAACTTTATCGTGTCGCGTCTCACTGATTCTTTCAACTTCATAGGATTTTGTAAATCTTGAAAATTTCCTATCCGACTTTCCGCATCACGAGTGTCATTCTTTATTGCACGGCAAGGGGTTAAAGACGAAGGTAGAGGTGACCTAATGATTTCTCATTTCGATGAAAAGTCTTGCATTACCTGAAATCCAATTGGGAGTCCTTCCTTATTTACACCCATTGGAACATGCGTCGCTGGACAATGGAGAATATTAAAAATACCTTGAGGTGCAACATAATGTATCTGAAAAATCGTTGCTAGTGGAAAATCTGCGGGACAATTGTACGTGGGGCACACAATTACTCCATCGTTTTTCAGCAAATCCTGCAACATAAAGTATACCATACATATCACGTACTGCATATACTTACTGTTCGCAAAAATTCGGGGATTTTTCAAAATAAATAATAGGCAATATGTATAACATAAAAGCAGAAAAGCAAACGACAAGCTGAATAAAGTTATTAGATTCTGTAAATGAGATGGGAACTCAATTATCGTGATCGAGTAGCAAGCGGTGGATTAGTGAAGATGAACAATGAAGAAGCATGTCAAAGTGGATAGAAATTGAAAATTAATTTCAATAAAATTTGTATCATTCTTCAGTAGGCTGCATGGTCAAATTGAACGATAATGCCACGCACTGGTTGGTCATTTAATTCATAAAAATTGAAAATTAATATAAATATAACTTGTATAATTCTTCGGAGCGGTGATACGGTCAACCAAGACTCTCGAAACACCCTGACAGCGATAGAGAAATTGCAGGATGTACAGTTTGAAGATCAAGAAACCTGCAGGTACTCCAATTATTTCAGAAACATCCCCCAATTTTCGTGAACAGTGTATTTCAAAGCACATGCAAATTTTCTAACTAGTAGCCAGACAAATCTGTAATGCATAAGTTATGCCTCTTACCTTAATGTCTTGTTGTAATTTCTGGGCTTTGTCGTAGTAGTAAGACACTTTTGACTTTCTTATAATTGCTACCATCTTCCTGAACATGTTCAGGTAAATATTAGTCCAAGTATAATCCGATTGACGGAATATCAACTTTATAGTTTCGCATAACACAGATCTCTTTTGTCGCATGAAACAAAACAATGATAATATTCAGCTGTTCATAATTTCGCGCAAAGTACTCTGATATCTGTAACTTTACATGCAATATTTCGTGGCGATAGTTACCTCGGAATTGTCATTAGTGAGAAATAAATCAGGTATCCCTTCAATGCATAAGAGACAGACTACAAGTATGTAGATCGCATCATCCAGCATACCTTCCGGTAACTATGAAATTTCACAGATAATACTCATCGGGTTTTGTCATATTAATAATTAATTTAACAAACCCATCGATCAATCAAAGGGTTCTAACTTATAAATTCTATTGATAGTAAATTACTTTTTTCACATTGTGGCCCTTTTCGGTAAAATAATGCGCTGCATCTTTAATTTTCTGCTTCATATCCTCCGAAGGTGTACCTATGAGAGTATTAATGTCGTCCGTGTAATATATCCGGAGATTTTTCATATCTACCGGATCGTCCAAACGCAAATCGTAATCGCAATTCGATGTCATTACTTTCATTGTTAAATGCAGATCTTCCGCGTATCTTGTTAGTGGTCCAACCGTTATGTAATTCCTGTGCGTTTCGCTGATAAGCATAGGAAAATGTCCTTCGTTAGGAACGATACCTAGGATAAGTCGAATTTAACATGATCGTCAAAGAAGAATTAATTATAAGTTCGATAAATAGCTTACATAAATGAAAACATAAAATGAATCGCATTTTCATACGATTAGACGGACGCCGCAGTAATCCGTACGATGCGAAATTAAATAACGGAATAAAAACATGAATGACGTTCGTGAAACGAATCGTTGATGTTGCATTGATGAATAGAAAACTACAATTAGGACGTTTTAATTAAAAATTCTCGAGTCACAAGTTAGACAAGTACCTGCAGTTGGCTTGTGGCCGAAAATGCCATTGAAAAGTGCTGGTACTCTTATCGAACCAGTGAAATCCGAACCAATTCCAACTACAGATGCCCCTGCGCCTATTAACGCTCCCTAAAAAATATGAAACACATACATTTCCATTGTTTGTTCAACTACCTTGATGACTCAGCAATTGCTAATGGTAATTGCCCTATTAGAATTTATAATAAATTACTTCTGTTATACTACATTCATTTTACAATGATCTGGTAAGAAAACGGTGAGAACATACAGAATTATAAGAAAAGCACACCCTTCGCGCAATTAATCGAGCAGACTGTACGACATAATCTCAATTACTCTCTTTCTTTTATACTCTCTCGGCTTCGACTGCTACGGCATCATTTTGCCTGGAACCAACTGTGTTGAACCATCAACAAAATTCAAAATTTCTTAAAATTTCGAAAAGATTACGAGGGATTTGAGAACCCAGGCCCACTGATTGTGAGTCCGAGTCTTTATCTCCTTGGCCAAAGCAATCTCTCGTCAATTGCTCGTTTCCCGTCTAAAACTGTATGTCGAAACCGAACGTAATGAGATAAGACGAACGAAATGCTCCATTTTTACTTTGACTTTGTTAATGCAGTCTAATTATCTTGTAAGAGTGACGCTTGGAATTACCTCACCGCCGGAGGAACCACCGGATGTCCTTCTCCCATCGTAAGGATTACGCGTTCTACCATGCAACTTATTATCCGTGTGAAGAGCCGTGCATAGCTCGGGTGTGTTCGTTACACAGAGAGGAATTGCCCCGGCTTTTTCCATGCAGTCGACCACAACTCCATTCTTTTCTGCCTTAATACCTTTCCTCGGCAAAGTGCATCCCGTGTAGCTCAGACCTGAGATCAAATTAGGCAATAAAATTGATCGGCAGATTAAGTGGAGAACAAATGGAATAATTTCTTTGGGAATTACTTAACACTAGAACTGCCAAGGCAGTCAAAATGACTGGTTTCCCATTTTTTATAAAAATTCTCTAAGCTTATAGGGAAGCCATGGGGTAGATATTACACGTTTATCTCATAGAATGTACATTACCAAATCGGTCATCTTTTCCAGCTCTCGATTCCTCCTTTTTCAAAGTACTTATTTAATATATTGAAATATAATAGATTTAACGCCGGTAGTTCTAGTGTTAACCTTTGGCGCGTCTTTTAGAAAGTTATGTTAGGCTCTCATGGAGAATTTTAAACTAATTGAAATGTTTCGATTTAAACTTCAAATTTAATCAATCATATCGAGTGTTATGGTATTTTTAATTAAAAATGTATGATTTGTCGAACGCAGTAGAAGAATAAAATTGATGTAAAGATAGTCGGTGAACCTTTAAGGCTGCAGCTCTCCTTGACGGTGATCGGCACACCGTAAAATGGCTTTTCCTTCTCCAAAGCGGAAGGGAGGACACTTCCGGTTATTAATGCCTTATCGTAAGCTTTCGCTTGAGCTATAGCAGCCTCATATCTATCCTCGATCACCGCGTTTATATAGGGATTTACTTCTTTGATCCTTTCTATATACGCCTCCACCACGGTCTGACTCGAAACCTTTGCATTGTAAAAAGGAACATTTCTAATTAAATAAGAAATGAATTAATTTCTGCAGTTAATCGCGTAAAAACATTGAACTGCGTCATTAGGCAATAATCGTCATTGCAAGGTATATAAAAACGAGATAGCTTTTTTAGTGGAACTTTGCTCTTGCCAAGTGCAGAAGAAGTGGGTTCAGCCATTAATTAATTCAACGTTTTGTAAATCCGAGACCTCGTTGAATTATGTTTCCATTATGAAAAATTATTCGGAAAAATCAATTTGCCAATTGAGAACATCATCTTAAATGAATAACAACGACGCGCGTCTTTGATGCGTGCCTTTATGGTACAACTTGTCGGTTACTACATTTACTTCCTTATACGAATCTCCTTTAATTAACCATCTGCATGGAAACCAAGCACATGGAGGTCATACAAATGACTTTATTATATTTTTTTTTTACCTCGCCGTTTCTGATTTTCTTCGCTAAACTCGTCGCGCTAAGGTTCAACAAGGATTCCCGTGACGCCGGTACAGTTTCCGGTTTCTTTCGGTAGATCCACCGGCACAGTAGATGAATAAGTTTCACCAGTGCATGGTGAAGTGCAACATATACGATGAGTAGCCATTCCATCGTCTGGTAGTTCCAAGTATCCTTGTTTTCCTCCTCCTTCGTTCTTCAGTCTCTAAGAGCATCAAGAAATCATTTAGCGATTTGTAAATTGAAGCTAATTAGCGCTCGAATGCAGCCACGTGAACGTAGTGGGATGACCATAATAAGATTCAAAATAACTTTAATAGGGGGCTATGAAGGTAAATATTCGGACTTGAAATCAGTAAATCACAGTCTGAATCTTCTTTCGTGATTTTTAGATAATTTTTAACACTTTCGGTCTTGCTTCATATTACGAACTTTTTTGTAATTGTAAAAAGAAACTTTAGGGCACAAAGGTTAACATACCGTTCGCTCGGAAATCACCTGAAACAATAGGTCCTACGCGAAACAATGGCAGCAGTCGAAGCTGAAAAAATACAGAGCAAAATAAATCCTAATGTAAAACGCTGTCGATGTTACGATCATACCTATCGACGGGAAACTGATTTCTCGAGGGAATTTCGAATCTTACGTGACAGATGATCGATTAAATTTCGAGTCACGATAAACGAAATTCGAATGCGACATTATCCATCGTCGCGGTGGGTCTATCACCTGTTCGTGCAGGGACCGCCGATGGCCGATTTATATTGGACGTTTCGACGAGCTATGACTTACAATCTTATCGTACGAAATGAGCACTTCTCACTGCGGTCAATTTTGGCTTTCGCGATAATTATAAGTCTTTTCTCATCGCTGCTCTTTTGTAACTTTCTAATTTATTTTCCCGTCATTCTCCACTTCGAACACACAATAATCAATTGCGATTACTCCACCTACTTCGAATCTAGCCTCAAAATGCAAAACCACTCTCAGAACCTCCAATCAGATCGCAAACTATCGAAAATATAACTTGGAATCCTTCACGGCGAACTTATCTTCCCTACAAAAAAAATAGAAACTTCAAATTCCCATCGAACTCGACATTCATAACTTCACAGATCCTCCTAACATTTCTCATAGCGAATTCTTCAGGATCCGGGAAGATCCTCAAAGACTACAGCCTTCCTTTCGAGCGGGTCAACCGTTCTTCGTGAAAATGCCAAATCCAACCGGATTCCCCCGGTGTATTTTCAAAGCCAGTGAAATCGAAGCGTTTTCCTTGTGCAATGTGAGCGCTCGGCAGAGGGAAACGCGGTGAAAAGCAAAAAGAAGGAGTCGAGAGCGGTCGTAATGCAGTTAATGCCGGGCGCAATCATTACCTGTCCAGGTGGTATTCGTAATGCTTCAACGATAACTGCCTGCACTACCCTATAGGGAGGTAAAACGTGCGCGTGTGGAACGAAACGACCGATTCAACCTGAATTCCGTTTACCTTACGAAAGCGAAGAACTGAATGTCCATCGAGCGTCTCTTTTCAAGCACCCAGACTCGGCATAATTAATGCATATTTTTTGTACTAAATCGCATTATATTTTTTGCGCCGACTAAACTTGTGGTTCATTGGAAATTAAGATTCATTAGAAAAACGTATTGTACTTAAGTCGCAGTTTTTGTTCAAATATTTTACGAGATGCAATTTTTTCTGGCGCGTAGCATCGATAGTTGTATAAAAAGAATCTATAGTTCGAAAGCTCGCACTTTGTTCGTCGGGGAGCTTGTTAAGTGTGAGGTTTCAGTAAACAGATTTTATTTAACACTAAACCTACCATGACGGTCAAATGACCGCTTTCTGATTTTTTTCTAAAAATTCCCCAAATTGATTGGGCAGCCATTCAGTAAATATTTTAGGTCTATCGTATAAAACAAACATTACTTAACCGACCATCTTTTTCACCTCTTCAAATCTCATTTTTCAAAGTACATATTTCGTATATTTCAATATAGCAGATATAAAGCCGGTAGGTTTAGTGTTAAAAGGAAAATCAAGTTGGAGTAGATCAGTGATGGGCTAATATAATTCGTTAAATATTTTAAGTTCTATGGAAAACTTTGCGAATGCAACAAGGAACGTTTCTTTAAATGAATTTTTTAAACACTGGAATTGAAAATTTATGTAGTGTTTTTTTCCAATCTGCAGTAGACTGAATTTTGTCCATAATTCGGTTAGATAATTGATGGATAGGTTGTTGATTGTTGGTTGAACGGTGAATAAATCAGTTTGGGATTTCAAACGTGGTTTTTTTCAAGTTGGACACTGTGTCTGCAATGGCATTAATTTTGGATTGTCGAATTCTATTGTTTGAGAGTCGAGTCATTCATATAAACATCTGTCAAACGATTCAGTTCCTATTTTGCATATTCCATCGGCAATTTCAAAAGCGTTTACGCAAGTATATTATTTGCAAACGTAAAAACTTGTTTCTTCTTACAAATAATTCTTGGTTAATTAACGTAGTGTGTATCATAACAGGCGTAAAAACATTCTTATTATTTGCACATCATTCCACGAGTGTTTTCGTCTTAGTCTAAAAAAATTACTTCTTCCTTTAGAAATTATAGATTATAAATTACTAATATCTAGTGTTAAATATTCATAATATATTAATAATAATATATAATGTACTGCGAAGTCATTGTATCAGTTCTAAAAGTTTAGAACGGAAGACAATACATTCGCGTCATCTGTTCAAAGTAGGCATCACTTCTCAAGGTAAATATCATATAAATGTGATGATTAACCGGCGGAATGTAATTATAATTTAAAAATCCTAAGCTCATTCCTTCTCTACGTGTCGATCTTTGCAAAATGTGCACAGCGCTGATATAATTTACTGCAATTAATTACCCGCCCAGGAAATTAAGTATTTACTATTCAGTATCTCAATACTGAATTAAAATCACTTTTAAATTTTTTTTTTCAATCATAGTAAATCAGAATCTCCTAAATGCACTGTATCTTTAAAATTTCCATCGTAATAAATGGCATTGAAGCAAAGTCAAACTTTGTTTGCTGCACCATGTTACATCAGAATCGTGCAAAAACACGTTGCTTATAAAGAAATGAACGTAATTCATATGCATTAGATGCATAGAATAATAAATTAAGGACTCGTTAATAGCGCAAATACAGTGGACTCCCGTACAACGCGGGGGATATAATGCTGGAACGGTAAGAAGGCAGCTGAGACGGAAGGGGAGATTGCTCTCGCACCGCCAATCCCCGCCATGTCGGTCCTGGAAATCTGAGATCGGCGAATGACAACCGAAAATAAAACCCTACTTTCGTCGTTCACATGACGACGCAACGAATGTGCGGGTCTCTCTAGCCAATAGCGCGTCAAAATCGAAAATGCGTGAGGGAGAGGGATGTCCCTATCCGTCGGGCGAATCAGAGCAAATTACCCCTCAGATGCCTTCTTACCATTCCAGCATTATACGTTCCGCGTTACAGGAAATAGCGTTATATGGGATAAACCGTAAGCGCAGAGTCGCTGCGCCGAATTCGATCGAGGACCGCGAAATCAACCGGTGCCGAACGTTTCGACGCAACATCAAACCGTCGCTGTTGCAAACGGAAAATTGTAGAGGTTACCACGGTTATCGCATATTGCTGCTGAGTTGTGGTTTAGTTTGAAATATTATTTCATTGCGAACAGACTGTTAGTGTTATACGTAACTAACTTGTTTCAAATCAATTTTCTTATAGTAAAGAATTCAAAACAGGATACAGGTGACTTAATACCAAAAAAAAACTATTGTACACGTTATAATAATATTTTTAGAAGAAGAATATATATTTTAGCCATGCATACTGAAATAAATAAAAAAACTGAGATGTTGAGAAGGAAATGTATAGCTCTGGATTATTATATTTTAACAATGGGTAATAACATACAACAGGCAAGTGTATACAGTGGCTTTTTTAAACAAAAAAAATCAGAAACTATGTGAAAATGTTTAACTTATCTTGCGCGTTATATCGCGTTGTATGAGAACTAGTCGCAACTTTTTCGGAGCGTTATACGAATTCGCGTTATACGGGAGTCCACTGTACAGAACCCTTTAACCCTTTTAGTGCCAGACGGCGATATATCGTCGTTAGCAATAGCTGGGCATCATGGGATTATTATTTAGCTTTCTCATACTAGTAATTTAATGGCATATAATTGAAAACACACAATTTATGTTTTATACTGTGGGTTCTATATGAAACTATGGCCAATGATAAATCTTTCTATTAGCAACTAATTTTATCGCAGTAAAAATTTGAATCTAATAAAATTTTTAATCTAAATTCTCATTTTTTAGCAATCAATCTTTTCGGTTGGCACTAAAAGGGTTAAGAGAAATTTCCGATGAAACAGTTATTGGCTGATAAACGAAGATGAATGACACGAATGATATAAGTGAATTTGTTAATTACGGTGAAAATGACAAAATTCAAGGAAAATATCGAATGACAAGTCGCAGGTACCATTCTTCCTTCATAATAGAGTACATCTGTCAGGTTGATTCGTAGAATACATCAGGTATCGGAATGTTTCCACTCACGGAACTTTCCCTGAACTCCCAATTGCGATATGTCCCTCGTTTCCTTCCCACGGTTCTCCTTTGCCTCGCAAATATTTCATTATTCTCGTTCGATCGTGCAAAGTACATTTACATCCACTGTATCGGATTTATATGCAATTTTGAAAAGTGTCATTTCACCCGAAAGAACCGATTGTTATTGAAGAAATCCCACTTCTATATCGAATTAATTCTTCGATTAATGTAACGTTTTAATTGACATTTCTTACGGAGTGACTTTAATCATTTTTCGGAATACTTTGCACAGAACAGAATCTGCTATCTTTGAAGAAACCGTATTTCGCGATTAGAATAACTTTTCAATTAAAGTCACACTGCAATGCAAAATATCTTCTGATTTCAAACTCCCGACGAACTCATTCCAATAATTTTTTACATAATTTTGGAGTTATTGAATTTTAAACTACGTATCTTCAAAGAAATCTCACTTTTCGATTAACATAAGTTTTCAATCAAAATGATATTTTAATTGACACACCTGACTAAGCGTTTGCAATAATTTTCGGAGTACTTCGCACCAAAAGGAACCACCTATCTTCGAAGAAATCTCACTTTTCGAGTAAAATAATTTTGCGACTACAATATCTCCTAATTTCAAACCACAAATCAAGCAATTCCAGTAATTTTCGATGTATACTTTTTAAATACCATCACTTTTCAATTAAAACAATATTCCAATTAACATCGCCGACAAACCGATTCCACTCCGATCGAACACTTTTCCATCGTACACTTACGTTTGCACGGCAGTTTCGATTTCGATGTGCGTCTTCCTTCTATCGTGAACTCTCCGAAATCACTGAGCCGCGATGCCAGCGTGCGGTTCTTGCCGTTTGCACTGCTCACGAACTCCAGTTTAACCCTTTGTTTTCTGCGCACTCCCGCTGAGAGCTGCATGCGTTTCATTCTCCGTCGATCGACGGTGAGACGATGCAGCTATTTGTAATTTTGGAAGTGTTTTAACACATTGCATACGAGTATATTTCGCCACGGATTTACCCATGTAGCGGACTTTTTTCGTGAATTTCCGCGTGAGTTTGGTCATTCAGTAAAATCACGATAAATCAAAAACTACTTCCTCCTTCTCAACGAACCTTTTTTTATTTCGCACTTAAATATATGCTCTATGATTATTTTTAAAGAACGAAAATATTCTGAACAGGTAATATCCATTGTATTTAACCCTTTGCGCACGGAGGCCTTTTTGAATATTGAGTAATAAGCACTTCTTTGGCGATCAAAAACCACCTTTTTATCAGAAAGTCCGAGCGTTAATGTGTAGAAGTTCTAAATGACTATTCTCGTAATCATGTTGCAACGGTTATATTACAATTTTTTAATTCTAACCGCGTATGCTTGCATCGATGAAGTATAATCAGAATTTTTCTCAGACCACATATATGCGTCCGTAGTACTCAAAGGGTTAAACGATACCCGCTCTGCAGCACAAGTCTACTAAATACGTACTTTTACGTGACCCGTGCTATAGTGAGAGACTGCAAAAGCCGTAAAAGTACGTTTCCCGCCTGGAATGTGTTAAAAGTTATTCTTAGGCCTACGTAGTAGATATTTACTTGCCTGGGTGGAGAAGCAGTTAGAAGATTGGAATTGTGGGAGAAGGTAGTGTTGATTCACCGAGGAGGAGATATTTGAAGATATTGTGTAAGGAGAATTGGTATGAAGTAGATACGACGAGGTCATGGGTCAAACGTATTTCGTGGTTTTAAGAATGTACTTCGTGAAACGGAGTACAAATTCTCTGTCAACTTTTCGAAATTTTTCGTAATTTATTATTCAACATTTGATATGAAGAAACTTTAATATAACTTTTTCAAACTGTCCGTTATTTCGGGCATTAACTCAAGCATGATGTTTCGTGATGTTGATTACAATAATTTCATTTATTTACAGTCTCCATTATACATGCATTTTAGGAACAATTCATAAACATTAGGGCCAGGACTAAATTGAGAAGAATCATTAACATTCGATATTACTTAACAAGTAACTTTAATCGTCGATAAGTGTAACACAAATACGAGTGAAAATTCGCTTTACCTAGAAACAAATCTTACTTCAGCCACACTCGACAAATGCATCCTAAATTTTTGTTCGTACGAACGTAAAAAAATTTCGATAATTATCCGCAGAAGCCACTTGACCAGTCTCTTCCGTGAAACGTACTAGATTTCCAAGCAATCATCAAACAGTCCGTCCGCTATCTGGTAATCTCCAACCACCGAATGCTTTTTGGATCTCTTGAGCAACCGCTATACTCAGATGATCGCAGCCTGGATTTGTCACTATCTAAAATTACGATAATCTCAGAATTTTAATTAAACAATGAGGCTATGGTAAATCCTCCATCATCTCTGGGGAATTTTTCTTAAATTATAATTTAATATATCATTGGCTTGCTGATTCGAACATCAGTTCAAACAATGGATCCTAGGAAAAACAACCGAAACAGTTAACGGGGAAAATCATTAATCTATGATCAATCGCCAATACTCATTGTACCTTCCAATCAAAGTGTACAATTACGCAGCACTATTACGTTCCATCTGCGTCTACGAGTCGCATAATTTTTATATGTAAATTGAGAGAATAATTACTTGAAGGCCAATAGGCAGTCCTTTTTCGTTTAAACCTATGGGACACTGAGTGACTGGCAAGCCCAAGACATTGTAAATCATCAGATGAGTGAAATCACCGATTCTGTAAAGTGTCTCGAACGGATAATACGCTGTCGTTGTCAGAGAAGGATAAATTAAAACGCCGTTTTCACCTAGCAAAGTCTGTAATTGAGAAGAAAATAATGCATTTGTAGCTGAAGTTACGTCATTGTTAAAGAAAATATACGTCGGCGATAGTTGTTGGGATTTACCTCGAATTGTTTCCTCAGAAGTGCTTTCTTCTGAAGCATTTTCGTGTGATACTTCTTCGGTAGTACGCTCGTTAACCACCCTACCGTTTTGTAAATTAAAAACGGAAGCGTGTGTGGCGATAGAAAAAAAATGGCTTTGAGAATTGCAATGAAAGAATTCCTATACGTCTGTAAAATAAGAATATTTTTGGTTCTTTATTTTAATCGATCACACTTTTTTCTTAATTATCCTTATGGCGTTATTAATTTTACACACTTTTGCAATAGTCTCGGATAGGCACTCTATTTTTAGCCTGAGTAAGATGCTACTGGAAATGTTGAACGCGAATCTCATCTCGCTTAATGTCGCCTGGAAAATTGATGATGTATTAGGCACAGATTAAGAATTAAATTATATAGTACTGATCATAATTAAAATAATCACTGGGAGCATTAATAAGCCAATGACTATAGATATATGACGAATGACTGTGGTCGTCATTTAGCCAGAGGGGTACCAATGATGACAATAGTCTGAATTTGCTTGTGAATATTTTGCAAATGATAACCATAGTCTAAGTTCGTATATGGTGAAAGGTACACTGCATATTCTGCAGAAAGGAATTCTCGTTTAAACGAAAAAGATCGTAAACCTTGTGAACTTTAACACCGTGCGTAGCCTCGATGTAATTTCGCAACGTTACAATTGCCTCGCAGATATCCCCGTCGATTTTCCTCGGCACGGTACAGTTGTCACCCTCTGTGTAAAAGAATTTGATGTTCTTTAAGAGCACCTGATGAAAAATAGACAAAACATTGCGTTAATTGTAATTAAGACTCTGCCCGCGAAAATGGAAGACGTGAGAGGGAAATGAGAGTAGCCGAGGTGCATTGGCATTTCAGATTGTTACGGTTGTTGAGATCGAGTGTGAATGGGAGTGATAAAATAGAAATTACGGATTTCGAAATGACGTGGAATAGAAACTTCATAGCGATGAAAGTTACGCATTCGATTATTACGAGATGCAGAAACCTTTTCCTCGAAGGCGCGATGCGCTTCGTCCGGCTGCGTTATGACCTTTAAAATAAGTGGAAGATCCTCGGCGTACCGTGTCATTGAACCTATCGTGAAGTAGGAAGGCCAATTTTCGTGGGTGGAATATGGCTTGTGACCGACGAGAGGCACCCAACCTGCGGCAACAAGAAAAATGTTAGGTGATTTGAACGCATATATGATTAATAATTCAAGGACTAATCGCGCGAAAACAATGGCTCGGGTGATAGGGCAAATGTTTCGTAATGCAGAGGTCACAAGTTCGAAATCTCTTCTAGGGGGGATTCATAATCTTTCGTGAAAAATTATTTTCATCGGTTCGTTGTTTCAAAGGTTTTCAAGTTGCAAATTTAAAATGAAAAATTGTTGGAACAATTAAATTGCAAAAAATGTATGAAATGTTAATACTAAGAGGAATGAATCCAGTTGGGTTGCAAGAAGGGAAAGAAAGAGAGTTTATAAGTAGTAAAGAAAGCAAACAAAATATATGTGGTAACACAACAAACATAATAACTAAATATTTAACTTTAAATAGTGGTTTAATTAGTAATTAGTTAGGTAAATTTAAATAGTGGTACCCGAAAAGAATATGGAAAAGAAAGAAAGACAGGAGAAATGATTTACAAAGGGTGTTGTTGTTTGTTCGTAGTTTCTTAGATAACAGATACTGAAGTTAACAAGGAAAAATAATCTATGTATATTATTTCCATGAATAATAATGAGCAAAATATTGTGTGCTCAATGTTCAACAGTAATCGCATAAAATATGTGCTTTCAATTGTTAAGAAGCAGCAATGAATTTCGCATTACTTTAAATGGATTCAATTTTGTAATTAAAGAAGAAAAAAAGGTACAATAATAAGATCAAACAGCAATTCCGGTGGTTACAGAGTAATTACAATTTACCTGGACTGGGCTTGTGACCGTAAACACCGCAGAACATAGCAGGAATTCTTCCGGATCCACCAATGTCCGACGACAAGCTCAAAAGGGATGCACCAGCACCCAAGAGAGCAGCCTGATAAAACCAAAAAAGACCTCTTTCGATATTTACCTCGACACCCCATTACTCGCAACATCTCATAGAATTGTACCGAAGGAAAGCTGCTTAGAGTATTCAGTTTAAAAAAAGAAGTGCAACAGGAAATTCACGGAAGTTAAATTATCGTTGCAAAATAGTCGCTGTTTGTCTGCGAATTCCAAGAATTGACGCCTTCAGCCGGCTCGTAAAAAGCATTGCCTATATATATCCCTTACAAACTTCTCCATATACGAGTCCTTTATATAATTCTACCATAAAATCTACCAATATCGTTTTACAATCAGCGCATAACCTAGCGGATGAAAGACAAACCTCGCCACCCGAAGATCCACCGGCGATTCGGTTCGTGTCGTATGGATTACACGTTCTACCAGTTACACTGTTGTAAGTTTCCCAACAGAAACACATTTCTGGTGTGTTGCTAACGAGCAAAATAATTGCACCTGCGTTGCGTACCATCTCGACGACGACCGCATCTCGATCCGCTTTCTTTGGATTCTCCTCTTTTACTCCGACTGAATAGCTCATGCCTGAAAACAGCCCGAATCATTGTCATTATTATTATTAATAGACTTCATTACGCCACTGGATGCTACACGCTGATTCTTCTCGCTTGTCCTGTCCCATCAACGCGAGGATACGGAGTTTCATAACAGTTCATTATATATGGGGTGTCTCGTTTCGCTTGATTCATTGAAATGCCCAGAGTTTTGGAGATTTCAGTGTCATTGGTCGTCTATTTTACGTGAAATAATACAATTTTGGCCTTGAATGACCTCGACGTTGACTAAGGTTGCTGTCAATATTTTTCTGTGCTCTGCTTTGTGAAAGAAAGTGATTCCAGAGAATTAAAACCAGACATCCCGTACAGTTCAGGACTTGATGATCGCTCCGTGAAGAGATTTGACACTAACGAATCGAAGAAGAGATTCACTGACATTATTTTTACATCGGACATCCATATATGCCTGCAGAAACTTTTCTCGTGCAAAACTTGTTTTTCCTTGTTCAAAGCGCATACGAATTTTTCTGCAAAACATGTTACAGGAAGTCATGAATTGGTCAGAGCCCCGCAGAAGGTCTCCCGCGTGCAAAACTTGAAAGATAACAGTTTCAAGAAACAGTTGGAATGTCAATGTCAATATGAAAATGAACGGTGCAAATATGCACGGCGAAGGAAAAGGTAATTCAATTTGTAAGAACCAGTTCTCGAAGCCGCTTCAACAAAAGAGAACACAAAACGGAAGAAAGATTTCGGGGTTATTCTTAATAGAATTATTATTCTCGTCGTTAATCGTGCGACGTAAAAAAAACAAGCTGAGCAATATTTTTAGCCTTTGTTACATCGTCAGCTTTCTTATTCGACTCTTCTGGACGTCATAGAATTTAAAAATTACACGCGAGGACCTCGAAGAAGCGCGCGTGAAAAGAACGAAGAACAATATCGTCTGACAGAAGAGAGACGAGACAAGAACCGAGTTTTGCATTTACCCTTCAGTCGCAGAAGTTACAACTTAACAATGACCCTGTATCTTTCTTTTAAAAAGGCAATGACCTAACCAAACGATTTCATTTCGATGAAATATTCTCCTATTTGAAGAATCGGCGCTAATTCAAATTCACTGGACTGTCTTACCGATAGTACTTGCAACTACGAAGTTAATAGATTGCTCATTCTGACGTTGCAGCACCTATACTATCGACGATCTAGCTAACAATCTAGCTTCCATGTAATTATCACTGCGGTGCCACCGTACTGACGATACAGCATCTATTTTACCGATCATCTATTGCCGAGCTCATTAACGATCTAATAGCTCCACTACTTCATTACCTTCTCTAACTTCTATCCTACAACATCCATCCTACCTATCGATTTTATCAGATCTTACCAATCCTACCGATCCAACGTACCCACGATCTTATCAACAATTTATTATCCATGTTGGTCACAACCCACCATCGATCTTATCATCTATCCGACATTTCAATCATCCAAACCGGTAATTCTACGGTGTTCAACGATTTCTATCGATACTCAAAACGATATGCCAGTGCGCTGCTAATACTTTGCCAAGAAACGTTCATCCTCCCAACATCATCGTCCGATCGGCATAACGGAAAGGTTGTATCCAATGCAAAACCGGTTCGCAACATCAGGTTTTTCATCCTCTCGTATTTCGAGCACGGCTAGCTTCGCGTAGGAGTTCCCGCTCGCGTAATCGAAGCCGTTATCGAAACCCAGTTTCACATTTGCCTCTGCGATCGGTAGAGAAGGAGTACCTGTCGCTTTCACGGACAGGTCAATCATCGATAGGTCTGTTTTGATATATGTTTCTGCGTTATCTATCGACGTTATGGAAATGAAAGAATATTTCGAGCGTGGAGAATGCCTCGTTTTTTCCTTATGGGCTTTTTATTCGGGTAACTTTATAGCCCAAGTTGCGAAGGGTATTCTCGGAGGAAGCTGAGATGGCGATTATTCGCCGCACCTCCATAACTCATGGGTAGGAAATACTGTTCATTTTACTTTCCTTTTGCGCAAGGAAAGTTGGATTATTATAGTGAAGTGTTAAGATGTTATTATTTGTTACTGTAGCTCTGTACATTTGAAGTGATTGCTGATATTATTTAATGAAAATTTCTAAGTAACGTTAGGATGGTGATCGATGATGGTAATTGAAGTCCGAGTTTCTGCGGGTCGTTAAACAGATAAACTCGACTCTCCTGAGTCATCGTAAACCTTGCAAAAAGGAGGTTAAACAAGAATGATGAATAGTCGTACGAACCTTTAACAGCAATGCTCTCCTTAACGGTTATTGGAAGCCCTAAAAGTGGCATCTCACGTGCCAATTCCTCTTCGGTCTTTGTAGTAGTCTTTAAAAATTCGTCGACTTTCATCGCCTCCTGCAAAGCCTCTTCGAATCGCGATTCTACGATGGCGTTTATTATCGGGTTCACCTCTTTGCATCTTTCGATATAAACTTTGATCACATCCGCGCAACGAATCTAACGAATTAAAGAATAATTAGACACATTCCATTAGAATGAAAACTTTAGCTTTCGCTTACCTCCTTTTTGCGAATTTGCTGTGCGATCTCTGTGGCTGATAAGAAAAGGACTTTACTTTGAACTGGCGGCAGTTGCTTGCGTTTTTTGAAGGACTGCAGCAGCAAGAACGGCTGGAGAACACATTGCGCCAGGAGGAAGATGAATTTCAATATCTTCTGCGCAATTACAAGGAACGAATCCTGCAAGATAAATTTATTGAATTGAGAAACGTAGGATGACAGGGGATAATGAGGTAAATGTGATTGTAGAGCTTGTAGAAGTGGATTTTTTTTTATTTCTTTGTATTTTATTTTATTGAACATTAATCGAATAGTTAAAGCTATTAGATTTACCGGAAAGTTCTTCCCGTTTTTCAATTAAATGGATATAGTACATTTTCGGGAGATTTATTAATATTTATTATATGCTGGGTTAAATGTACTATCTTAGTTTAATTAAAAATTGAAAAGAAATTTCGGGCAGACTTAATATTATACGCAATCAGGCTAATGAGGGTACAGAAGTCAAACAGATCATGTTGCAAATGTGTAGGTGCGACAGTGTACAGACTTTCTCCCGCTGCAGTTAATAATTTAATTTGCAGTAAAGAAGTACGATTACAAGTACGTAATTATATTAATTCAATTTACAACGGCTTTGCCAATTAGAAACAAAGTAAAAACGTGGTCAAATAGATTCGTTAAATTAACGAAACAATAAGGAATCAACCAAAGAAAGGAAGCAACGTACGAACCGTCAGCCGTGATCTTAAAACGACAAAACAGGAAACTGATTACCCTTTTTCTTCCTGTTTTTCCGCGCCTGCAGTGTCAAACGAGCAGTAATTTATCGGCGGAAAGGCACAGTGATAAAAGGAATTTCGTTGTTTCGACAATCGCTTTGAAATATTCGCAATATTGGTGGCCAATAATTCGAAATATTTGATGAATTTTTATTTGTAATTTTTTTCTAATTATTCAGTGTTCAATTTCGTATTTTTCTGCGTTTAGAGATACGGAAGAACTTTGAATGCTGAGTACTCGTAGACGACGATGTAGCCTGAGGTGAATCGCTTTCGCTTTTCGACCCATTTACGCTTCTGCCTTCGTAACATAATTAAACTGTACAAATGAAGGAGACTTTCGACGATCATTTTTGGCACTGATCGATGAAGAGTCATGCAGTGATTTTTTTCAAACGAGAATCGATACTTCAGCCCCTCTTAATAAGAGGTTTTAATTAACACCTTTGCATTTTCATGTATATAATTGAATAAAAACAAATCTTTCACACAAACAGATAACAGGGCTTTCGAGCGAAAAACAGAAACGAATTTCTACAAGAAGAAAATGAAGATTCCAAATAATAGAAACGAAGTGATTTGTCACAAAGGGAAGACAGATCTTTCGACTAGCTGAACCAAAACAAACTTCTATCATAAAAGGAAACAGGGCCTTCCAGCAATTACTCCAAAACAATATTCCATCGGACGCCATATCCTCAGCTGAGAACCCAGCTGAAAGAGAAGATTCTCAATGATGATTAAATAGAAAAATGGTCAGAAGAAAATGATCGACAAAATAACAACCCTGTGAACATTAACTGGTACCTCACCATGGACATTGACATACCGAAACTGTATGACTCACATGGAGAAGATTTCTCAAGCACCGCGAGAAAGTTCAAGCCTCGTCTTTGAATGTAATAATCGTTAACGACGTACAACCATGCCAATTGACATTGTTATGAGAATCGAACGGGAATAGGGCTCTATTAGTCATCGACACAAGGAGGCAAGTTTGATGACGATCCATTCGACGGCGAACGTTGACTCGATCTAAGGGGATTTTTATATTGAGCTATTTATCAGTTGATCGTCCCATTTAAAAATTAATTCTCCCATCGAAAAGTTCTGAATCACCAGCACCTGCATTAATCACATCATTAACACTAGAATTATATTTAAATATATTAAATAAGTACTTTGAAAGAGGAGGAATCAAGTGGCAATGAAGATGATCAATTCAGTAATTGATATATTATTAGATACACGTGAAGTATCTACTATTCTGTTTCTCTACAGAATGAAGAATTTTTATATAATAAAAAGATTTTCATAATTCCAGCGTTGATTCTTCATCATTAATTCGTCGATCGACTGCCCAAACTCTTTGGTCACTCAATTGCTGAGCACTGCAAATCACTTCCGTAAATCAAGAAAAAATGTTTGCTGTCGAATTTCGCAATACATTCAGATAATTAAAATCAGCCTAATATACTTACAATTGTCTATGATAATTGCTTACACTGTGCATTCATTGAAATAAAAAAGAAACAACTGAATCATCGACTCACCAAACAATTCACACGAAGATTCGTGTAGAAAACCGTCAAAAGCGACAGCACGACGTCCATTCTTGTATCCTCAAAGTTCAGGCCAACAACACGATTAATTAGCACGAATAACTTCCAACCGATTAACCTTCGTTTCCCGTCCCCGTTATGATTGCATTCGTCGCGTCGATTTCAGCTCGGCATTGACTTTTAACGCGCCGAGTGCAATGTGCACCAATTCGTCAGCGATACCGGAAGTACACCGACCGGTCAAACGGACGCTCGTCGGAGAACTCACCGAAATCGTGCATTTCAATATTCCGACGGACTGAGAAGACTCGCGGAATTACATAACGACCACCGTTACGAATATGTCTAACGGAATGCAATTGATACGTTGATTCGGCCGTTGTAATTATGAAATTGTAACGTCAACGGCGAGGAGGAAATAGAGGAGAAAAAGACACGCGGAGCTTCGTGACGCGATGGAGGACGGTTTATCTGACACTCGTTAATTTAACATGGCTGTGGCGTGGACTAAACCGGCTGGACACGACATCGGCATACTTAAACGAAAAATCATAATGGTGGGGCGATTCGTAAAACTATCGTGAGCCGTAAGAACGAAAGAAACCTGGTGGATTCAGGTGGTCTGGGTCTCTCAACTTTGCTTTGTTTCGTTAGAGTATCAGGCGGTGGTTGCTGACACTGCTGAGTTGCAGTTTTATTGCTGAAGAATATAATTAAAATATAAATTTGCAATTTTTCTGGTGTTCAGCAACCCACCTAAAAGTAGCTTTCGGCGAAATGATCATAGGAGTTTTGGGCTATGGCGGGTAAAAAAGTAAAGGTTGGAACTCCTAATCGCTGCGACCGAGTTCAATTCCTCTGTGACCTCTGGCAAATTTTCTTACATCTTGGTGGTTCGGAACCCACCTAAAACAGTAAGTCCTGGGCAAAAAATCATAGCAGCTAAAACCGAAAGAATACAAAAGAAATGCACCGTCATTTTAAACGTGTTCCGATCTACCCCTAACCGATAGTCACCTACCACCGAGAGCTCACAGTTTTAAACGATTTCGAAGTTAGAATACAAAAACCTCATTAACACTAGAACTACCAAATCATTGAAAATGACTGGTACACAATTTTTTCCAAAAATTCTCCAAGTTTATAGGACAGTCATAGGAGAAATATTCTACGTCCAACTCAAGCAACATAAATGACTGAACGGATCATCTTTCCTGCCTCTTGATTCCTCTTTTCTCAAAGTACTTATTTAATATATTGAAATATACTAGATTAAACGCCGGTAATTTTAGTGTTAATGACGACAAAAAGTTTTAATCTCGTTCCGACTGTTCAAGAGTTCGATGCTCTTTGCCAGTCTCCTCGCCAAAGAGCGGCAAACGTTTAAACACGACGTGTATACTCTCCTGATATTTTTCTATCCTCACCGTCGTCAATGCACATGTTCTTCCGTTTCTTCGTCGTGAGAGTTAAGTAATACGGAACGAGGATAGCAGGAATTCTTTTCTCGTCGACTCTCCCGTGCAAAGGCACACTTGAACGAGTAAATATGAGTTAGACCCATCGTTCGTTTCTTGAATGTGAAATCGAGATGCGAACGTGGCTACTATAGAATAGCAAACTCGAAGGATAATGCGCACTAGAGCCGTTTAGTGTCTAGTCAAGAAGATGCACCGTTGAAGCACTCAATTGACACTTGTTCAAGGTTCAAAATTTACTATCTCTCTTTCCAGACTCTCGTCAGAGTGCGTTGAAATTTTTTTGTCTTCTCACATCTTTCGATATTTTCACGATTATATGAATATCTCTTGTCATTTTTAGATGCAATGGCTGTCGTTATCTTCTTGAAAGTTCATAGTTTTATATTGTGTCCCTATAAACTTAGTAAAGTCACTGTTTTTGAGATGCCTAAGCTTGAAGTGGATTTTAAATTTTCAAGGATACGGTGCAAGTACTCGGTAGAAAAGAAATTATTCAGAAGCAACAGGTGTTTTAAAATTCATTGAAATGTAGGAACTCTAAATACGCTTTATCCACGTAAAATAAATAAAATTCATATCTTTTCTATTATGAGAAGACATACTAGGAAAGTGGGAGTAAAGATAGGTCGACGTTCGTCTCTTTTTATCCATTAAAGATTCTCTTCGCTATTTACAATGCAATACAGGACTCGCATCCGTCATTGTCGCTGAAAAATATTCTAAAATGAAATCCTCGTTTGATTTGCAAGTTTATACGTATGACGTAACTTTCATGCATATTTTTATTAAGCAAACACTCGAGTACTCTTCGTTTGAACTTGAAATACTTTGCATCGAAGGCTGCGGTTTCAGTAAAGACACACAGGGAGCGTTCGATGGAGCTTACAGATTTCAAAAAAAAATTTAATTACTCTCTGATATGAATTTTAACCCTTTTCATGTATTTTACAGCCAGCACTGTAACCGAGTTGTAACAAATATTCGCAACACGTTCAATAGTACCTTCATTCAGGTTTCTTAAGTGTCCATCCCGCATTTCTGTTAACCCTTTGCCGGCGAAAGGCGTATATATGCGTTCTCACAGATTCATCAATATTTACAAAAGACGTATATATACGCTTTCACAGATCCATCAATATTTCACGCATTTCTGTTAACCCTTTGCAAGCGAAAGGCGTATATATCTCACAGATTTATCAATATTTACAGAAGACGTATATATACGCTCTCACAGATCCATCAATATCTCACAGAATTCTGTTAGTAATGAGCCACGGTCGCAATTTTGTTGCAGCATAAATAACACGTGCCATGCAGTTCTTACGATCGTCATGCAAGTATCACGCTACATTTTTTCGATGAGTTTTCATTAATGTGTGTCGCAGTAGACTTAATTCTTGCCACGAGTTTTAACTTGCGACCTCGTTTTTGCCGATAATTTCCCTCTTACCGGTTTCAATCCATTAATCCCACTTCCCAGCAGATTTCAATATAGTTTGACTCAGAGATCTACAAAGTTTAATTCGACCTCTATGCAACAAAATTTAAGATTACATTTCGCTCGCACAATCATTGCATAAATCATTGCAATTGATATTCGCAGAATGTCGTCTCGTGAGTGAGTTCCTCGTGTATTATTAGTACAAGCACAAAAAAGAAGTGTTACAATTGTTTACAATCATATCATTCCAACGTATAAACGATCATTTTACTTATTTTCAACCTTTTTATATATTCAACACGTGCATCATTTTATTAATATCTCATACAACGTAACTCTTCTGAGAAAAGAGGAATCTCAATCGTTTGAGTGTCAAGGTCGTCCCAATAATTTGATCGAACAGTACTATCAATTAAGATTTCCATTCGTAACTACAATGTATTATCGATATTAAATCTATACAATTATAAGCAGGATACGTTGTTACACTATTATTGTTGTTCACATAAAAACTATTGCTGATTCTAAGAAGAAGCGCGATAGCGCCGCGTGACACTCAAGCAGTTAAAGTAGCAACCTTCCCTTTTATTGCTTTAATTGCAGTTTTTCTTTTTGTAACGATTGTAAACATTTCATTGAAGTTACTATCCCTGACACGTTTCGCACGATAATGTCTGTGTAAATCGGAATTATTCAACCTTGGAGTACTATTGAATGAGTTATTCTTAAATATCAACCGCATTTTCCGTGTTGATTCCAAAATTTCGGTATTCGGAGAAACATCCGTGGCTATAAAAACCGAGATTTTAAAATGAAAGTTAAAAGATCAAGGTCTCTATCGAAGGCTGCTACCGCGTGTAAAATCGGGTCGCCTTTTAAGCCCGAAACGAAATTATCGTAAAAGTTCACGACTCCGTTATCTGCCAATATCGAAGACTCTCTCGCCTTTAATATTAAATTATTCCGTTGAAATATGCACCGTACAATTATCATCGAATGCCTAACAGTTTAATTATCTACGTGTGTTTAAAAAAAAATAATTTTGAGACATTAAAACATTAAATCGAATTTCACGATTAATATGTTAATCGCCTTCTATCTTAATGAAACACGTCCTTTATATTATATAGTTTGGATAAATCAAGAAAAAAAAATTAACAGTGTGTCATTGAAAATACAAGTAAATTCAATTTCACTTTGCAACATGTCGCTGGAAGTTTTTCACGTACCTCATTAATCACTTTTCCCCTCCGACAAAATAATTAACACTTATTCGATAATTATTATTGGTCTATGCATTATTACCATAGCAGAACACTGGAAAACAGGAGCAGCAACGTTGATGTTGAACCCTCAAAGAAGCCGAAACTAATTTATCTTCGCACCAGAACCCTCGACGGTAATTAAAACAGAACGATTCTGTCGCATACGTTCTAATATGATGGCAGAATGTTCACTGAAAATCTTCAACGCTGACATTCGGTTTTTGCTCTTCATTTCCAGGATGTATTTAGCTACACTGTATATATCCTGCATTCAGTTGAATGCTAACACACTTTTCGCCCGATAAATTTCCTAGAACCGACATCCCTACTTTATTATTTAACTATTATATAAAAGATATTATTTGACGACGAATAATTTGTATTAAAATATATACTTTTTCAGTAATTCGTAGATGTTTTTGTTAATTTGCAAAGTTACAGATATTATTGTCGAGAGGAGTTTAGGTTTCTTTCCCCCTTTGACAAACAACTTCATCAGATTTGACAGCATTATTATTGCAATAACTTATAAACATATAAATACAGAACACTTATGAATGTTTCAGTACAAACAGCCAAACAGAGGCGGTACGGAATTGAAACACCTTAAAATTACAAATTATACAATTGATAATTTAATTGACAATGTAACTTATATTACAAACTACAAATTGTATTATAAAACTCAGAAATTTCTTTTTCCATCGCAGTTGCACCGAATATCCGTGGCAAAATGCTGTTTTACATTTTCCCCGTTCTCAATCGTGCAATTATGAATTATTTATAGGCACTACATTCATAAATCACTATAGAAAAATGAAAAACATCAGCTGCAAGGCAAACATAAACGAAATAAAAGTTTCTATTTAAACCAAACAAAGTTAAAAATAAAGTTGAATGTCTATAAAATCAAAATGAAACAACTACGAATGATATAGGCTTTCGTAACAGCTAAAGAAAGAAGTGTAATCAACGAAGCGCCAAGTGTTTCCGGACGCGTCAAGATACGCCCTTCTGATTCCAAGCGGCTATCGATGGCCTACAAAGCCGTCGATTGAATTTCCAATTTACTCGGTTTTCCTGTTGACCGTAAAGTTTCGTAAAATCAAATGCAGATGTATCATTAATTTGACAACAATTATAAGTTTATACGATTGTTATTGTCCCATATAGAAAACATTACATTAATATTTCCGATCAAACATCATTTGGGATTTAAATATCGTGGGTATGGTTAAGCTTACGTCATCCGAAGCGGACAAGAGTCGAAGTATATCAATGAATGTACAAAGAGAGAAACGTTGGCTTAGGATTACGCGTGAGCTTTCGTTTATTTGAGAAAAATATTATTTACATTGCACAGATATATCACTAGCGTCGTTAAAACGAATGGACAATCATTCTCTGAAAGCTCTTTACGAAGGCTTCGCCGAAGATAAATTACAATCGCATGAATTCGATGCGTAAAGCTCCATCGTCCTTAGAATCTGAACATGGACGAAACAATAATCCGGATATATTTGAATTTGCAAATTGAAATGTCAAAGAGCTTTCAGCGATGCCGCGAAAGATATACCCTCGAAAGAAAGAAAGAGAAAAAGCCATAGCCGTGAAGTCGGAGTTAGATCCGTAATGAGAGATCTTCTTTCTCACATTATCGATAAATTATTATTATTATTGTTTTCATTTTTCTTTTCTCCATCGAAAGAACAGTCGAAAATTATAGCAGGGTTTTTACGCGTACATTCAGTCAAAGAGTCATTGAAAATGATTCGCCTTTAAATATTACAGATTAGCGCCGTGATACTGTATATAGCGGTAAGGATATGTAGCGATAATTAATATTAATAATACTAATGACAATCCAGTTAACAGTGTTACGCGTAAAGTAATTTCTAGCTGACATCCATCGGCAAACGCGATCGCCCTTGCGACGAACAGTTTTTCTATAAGGTACGACTCCTGCCCTTCTTCTTAAGTACTGAATACGATATATTTTACCATCGATACGAGCGTATTATTATTGTTGTTGTTATGATTATTGTTAACTTATACGTTTACATCCATTGCGCGCCTGTTTAATACATCGGCATGACTTTCAAAAACACGTTTTACCTGAAATTTGTTCGTTCGTACGTTATTAGTTCCCATTGATATACCGATAAACGTTATCATCGAAGCTATTCGTTATGTCGTTTATAATAAAATACATTTGTATAGTCCTGGACCACGTGAAAATTTCTTATTGATCCTCGCGATTGACATGAAATATATCACATGAATTACACGGTCGACGTTACACGCGCGAACAAACACCATAAATGCTTTTCTTTTCTTTTAGCGCCGGTGGAAAAAAAGTCCTCGCACGCTCGGATCCGTAGACGTTTAAGAAAATATCATTTTCGTTCGTTTAAACTGTCATTTATATCTAAATGTATCGCGCATCGGGAAGAACGACTGCATTGATGCAAATGTTTGAAAGATACGTTTTTTAGCTGTTATTTGAAATCGTCGATCGTAATTAACACTTTATCTGTCGGATGCTTATTAGCACCAGAACTGCCAGGTTTATATTTGTTATATTTTAATATTTTAATTCTTTGAAAAAGAGGGTATATGGGTCCCTTCGAAATTTTTAGAATTTATCGAAAATATTGAGAACCGGTCATTTTCATCGCCATGGCAGTTTTAGTGTTAATAGTATTTTTGTTTGTCTACGCTCATAGACCAATGGTCTATCAGCGATGTAACGAACAAAAAAATATAATTACGCTGCGTTAGCAGAAGTCAAATAAAATTACGCTTCTAAGCAAGAGCAATTAGAATGACACAATGAGTATTACTTCATATTTTCATTTCAAAATCACAGAGCCTCGCAACTGCATGAACTTCTGCACGATATCTAAAAGAGTGATGGCAGATAAAGTGTTAAAATTTCTTCTACTTTCTGATCGAATAAATTGTAATTTTAATTACAATTTTAATTCGCAATTATTTATAAATTCGTACTAAGAGCATTTTATCCAATTTCTGCAAATATCAACATGAGAAATGACTTCCTCCTCCGATCTCACACAGTAATCTTACCGATACGCGATACCCGCTAAAAAATTTCGAGTTCGAAACTATAGTTTTTACACGGAATCATGTAAATCTGTAATTTTCTGTGTATACGAACACTTGTTTCTTGGAAAATGCACGAACCTTGTGCATCATCGGCGAAACGTCCCCTTTATCATTCCTATCGCCGTATTCTTCGAAAGCAATTCGTTTTCTTTTTTTTCCTTCTTCTCTCTTTCTCTCTAATAACAACACACAACGTCGACTATCAGCGCGGAGGTGAAGAGCATATTTCTATACGAAATACATTGTCTCGATCTGTGCAAAAAGCCTGTCGAAAAGAACACTCGTGTTTCTCTTTTATTACAAGAAGCATCGTTCGCTACGTAAAAATGTAAGGTAAGGTTCATCACAGCAAAGGGCAGAACGTAGCGGCAAATTGTTTCTATCGATTCGCATTCTAAAAGTAAAAAACGCTAATTTACAGAGGCAATTATAATTCAATCACGCTAATTTCAATTTCCTGTCGCTTTTTCCACGATAAATTAACCCTTTCGCTACGACGGGAGACTATAGGCGCTCTCCATAAAATACCATTCACCTACGACGGGCGACTATAGTCGTTCTCGCTTTCGCACACTCCGCATTTATCTCTGGACTTGCAGTTTCAGTGTATTGTTCACTGCCATTTGTTTCTACCGAATAATATTACTAAATAATTTTTTCAAGCAATATCATTAAAGCAACTTATAGCGCGGCAAGTTCAACGGCGGATAAGGCGCACGTAGCGAAAGAGTTAAAGTCCCATCTTGGGATTCCAAGTTAGAGTGATCGAATTATAAATTATGGCCCTTTGATGCTCTTAAATAGCAGTTATTATTGATCGAACATCGATCTCGAGAGACAAGTTTATCGTACGTGAGAAACGGTAAGCATTTAATATGCTATTAACGTCATTTTCTATATGCGAGAAAACGAACATATATAGCTCAACGTAGTATAAACGAATACAATCCTATGCAATATTTATATCAAATTGCCCTTAATATCGAATTAATCCATTAGAAAAAACATGTATGTCCACTGGAACGTACACACGTCGCGCTTACTTTTAATCATATATGTATACGAAAAAGATTTGCCCTTTGCGCTTTTTTTCCTGGGATACCCTGTATCCATAGAATAAATTACGATTATCATTGAATGTTACAAAGAGATAAAATCGGACGCACATGAAATATTAAACGGTACATCCGGTATGCGTGTCCGGTTGTCTATATATTTCGAGAACAGAAAGCTATCGCCGATCTTTGTGCGTCTGATTCTCATCAGACGTGAACGTGATGTAATTTCGTGTCGAATAAGAACGCGTTTTAATTGATCGGAAAGGAAAAAAAAGAGAGAAACATATCTTCCCAGTAATATTACGCAAACGGCCTAACTATAATATACTTCTCATTAAAATAGAACAGACTCAAAACTCACTCATATAAGGATAAAATGTGGTGTGTATAAAATCCCTAATTCTATAAATAATTTTCTATTAAGCGCTTAACACGATAATAGTTCTAAAACTAGTCGCGTATCATAAAGAAATATAATAGCATTATATTAACTTAATAACTTTTATGTACCAACAATGTGCATGTATCTCGATATATAAACATTATCCGAATTATTAGTCCGTAATGTTTTCTGCTGTTTTACGTTAAAAAATACTATCAAGAGCAGTAATTTGAGATAAGCCGTGTATCGCTCTAATTATCTTAAAGAATAACGATATCTTGAAAACAGCGATAAAACCGTTGTAACGAGTTATTTTAGAACGCGCGAACAATCGAAAGAAATATGCGAAGTAAAAGTGCATTGAAACTGCGTGCCATCGTTATTTAAATTCTCTGTACGGATAACTTCATATTTCATAGACGACGAAATGCAATCCTTACGCGAGCATATCCGTCGAAACATGATTCAAAACGTTTAGCTCGATTAACTATTTAAACAGTTCGAAGTAGAAAACGAAAAGAAGGCTTATTACTCCTAATAAATTACAACTCACGAACGTCGACTAAAACGTTTTTTTGTTTTCTCAAAATGCGAAACAAAGCGAGTGCTGCGAAGTATATCGAATGTATAGCTATTTTACAAAAGTCTACATTAATGATCCTCACCCCCTTAATTGTTATTATAGTAGATATACCGATTATATTCTTTCGAAAATTGTCAAAGATACTTTGGCTGCTACTTTAAATGTCCATAGTCCGTTACAAAATGTTTGTCAGTCGTCATTTGTTTTTGTCGTAGATGAACCAAATGCTATGAAACCAATGACTTCCAAATTGAAACAAAGGTCGTATTAGCAATGAACGAGTTAGTTAAATAACATACGCAGTTATACGTTTGTTAGATGATAGCACGGGTGAGATTCTTTGGAGGAGTTTTAGAATGGCGATCGTTCCGATTGTTCATCGCGCATCCTTCGCCGTTAATTTCTCTATTAATTCCTGCAACGGCGCTAATTCTCTTCTTTCGATCAGATTGAATTCCTGTAACAGACAGCACGTAGGACGATTAATTAAAAGTCATTTTAAAATTCTCGAGATAACTGGAAACTTTCGTACCTGAACGAAAAATATGAAGTGCTTAAATGATGTATTTAAATGTGCTTCCTCGCCGAGTTGTACCACTTCGCTGAAATGTTGGTGGTAAATATGTGCATATACTCTAAACAATCGTTTCAGTATTGTCTTGGCAATCGATAGGAAGTTTTTTGGGAACGGGACACCTATAAAATTACATTCTTTTTTAACTGCTTGTTTCAATACTTGCTGAAAAGTCTGATGAAAATTTAGTAATATCAATTACCAATTTTGGAAGGAAAAAGTGTTTCGTCGTCCAACTGGTCTTGCACCCATGTCATTAAATAATCAATGTACTTTGGTGCAGAACATTTGATTGGCTTTTTAACTGTATGTCCATCCGCCCAATGATATTCGTATTTTGGTCCCGCAGACATGATGGGACAACTTTCTTCCGTGCAGAACTCCGTTATGGTGCCATATAACATGTTGATTTGATTAAAAAAATCGACAGCTGAAATATTGTAGAAATAAATAAACTATCGGTAAATAATATTCATATTAATGAAGCATCAATGGAAAAATCATTTATACGTACTATTTACGGCTACCCATTCATTTAAATCTTCTCCCTCTGGAAGCATGACTGCTAGTCTTAAGTTTCCAGAGCCAAGAGTAGCAGCGGCATGTTTCATCAGGTCATACTGATGAGTCCCCTCCGGAATATTTTTCTTTGGTTTGAAGGTTTTCGAGGACCTGCTTCCACTTTAAAAAACGAAAAAAAGATTAATGACATTACTGGAACTCTATACAATACATTTTTATACTTTGCCATGAATAACACCTCCATTTAATATGTTGTTTATTAGGAAAATAGTAATTTATATAATTGTACCGAAAGTAATTGGCCAATTTTTATCATAATACTAATCATATATTAATCATAGCAATTAATCATATTAATTTTAATCATCAATATACGAAACGTAGTACGCTTTTAATGAAAGTACAAAAGTAGAGATTTAATAAAAGAGTTTTTATTGCAATTTTCCATTTGTTTACATAAATAAAACGATATACATATCGTCGATTGAAAAAGTAACGAAATTAATTTCAAACTTTTTCGTAGTAAAACATTATGCGACGCACGCCTTAAAGTATCGCTGAAAACAAAGCCATTAACGGTATCCTTTTCTCCATTTGCATCGTGAAAACGAATCAGGAAAGCCAAATGAATTGCACAGCTGATTGGAATCATGCTCGTCACGATCAAAGCGCATGTGACAAAATCGATCGATCTGAATCACGATAAAAAGGCCCGTAACTCCCACCTTCGATATTTGCAATTATCGAAAGCGTTGCTAGGAAAACGTCTCATGCACAGGTGATTCGCACGGATTACGAATATCCGTGCGATAATTTTGACGTATGACGAATACATTGCGTGCGACGGAGATGAAAGGAAAGAAGGTAAAAGAAAGAGCATAGAGTTAGACATACAGAGGGAGAGAAAGAGAGAGAGAGAGAAAGATATAGGGAGGAGAAAATATCGTAGAAAACGAAAAATTTCAAAGAAATTATGGCATCGCGCTATTTTTAGGTATTCACCGATTGGTCGATCGCGATGTACATGAATTCGAGTAGACGGGTCAAGAACCTAAATTAGCCGAAGCCGCGAGTGAATGGAACAGCAAAAGCGGGTTCTGTCAATATTTGCGCGTATCGTGCTCCGGTTCTACCGATGAATTATCATTCCTCCATCGTGTGTCAATTGTCACGCAACGATAAACGTAATTATAGAAAGCTCCGAAAGGGCTAATCGACCAGAAACATTGCGCGTTTATTCGTATTCTTTCCGTCGTCTTTCACAATTCGAACGTAATACGCTGGCGAACGTTTCCAATAGAGTTACAATAAAAGCGTAGACACGGCGGGGAAAGTCGATTTTCACTTTATAAGAAAGAAAAAAAAATGACTTACAATAGGAAGCTCATTGTGCACTCGTAAGAAGGCCTTTCGGTGAAATTCGATTTACAGTTACGCGGCTGCACGTGTCGTTGATTTTCACTTTGAGACGTACTAAACTACAAGACCGATCGAACGATGGTGCTCGTTAAGGATCACCATACACTCTCGCACGACAGCACGATAGACGTTTTGTCAACTACCTCTTCTGCGATTCCCCGACTTTGCTCGTTTCACTATCGCACGGGATTACGCTCTTTTCGGTTTAAGTCACGTCTCACCAGTTGGACGTTGCTTTAGACAGCTTCCTATTAGATTTAATTTATTTGTTTGATGCCTTATTACACTTCCTGTAAGTACGAAAAATATTTAAGAAATGAACGATAGAATCTACGAATTATTTCGTTATTTATAGTATAGGCGGCGCTTGGATTGTTATATGGATTTTGAAGAGTTATTTCGAACACACTTGATTAGTCGATACTGTACTATAGCAACGAAAACGTAATATTTTAATTAGTTGAAGGTGTTTCGGCAGATTTTTGATTAACTCTTAGTATTACGAAGAAATATTTGTAATCTGAAATATCTTCCGGTATAATAATACTTTAGAAGCGCAATGTATTTGGTACTTAATATCGCGCGGTCGAATTTGTTGAGAGCGTTCTAAATTGTCAGATTTCAAATTTAAAAACGATGGATCGAAATTTTGATAGTCGATCGAAACGCGCCTTAACTGCATACTACGTTTGATTTAATTCATAACTTTTATTTTCTTTCTCAAATTTATGCGCACATTTCATATCAAATTTCCAGGCAAAATATATTTCATTTTGCTGCGCAATGTCATACTTTGCAATGTAATACAAATTTCGATGGTTTTGAACGAATAGTTGTATATACTTTATAATATTAGCTTTCTGTACATTTGCGTCAGCCTTAAATATTCGCTGAACTAAACGCCATTTTGCTGATAGTCTTTTGGTGCGTGGTGTTGGCCGAGCGTTTGCTGTCAATTAAACTTAATTTATAATTTCTTTTAATTTGTTAACTTATACCAGCTATTTGTGAGTATAGTCGACTTATGCGTATTACGTATTGAAAATATACTTTACTCTATGCTAACTCAGAAAATTGGCGATACGGTTCCCGTAACATCATAGCGTCCTGTTACAATTGTTCTACTCCGAAAATTGTTTGCCTCCGTGTTTTATTAAATTTTTACACTCTTTCTGTATTTATTTAACAAATGTACGTAAACAAAATTACGTGATACTTTGAAGTATTTGTCTTGATGTTCATACTCCATTTACAATTGATGACCTTCGGAACTTAAAAATCATATAATCTTACACGGAAACGTACATATCGCTAAATGTGCAATTTTTTATTATTTGAAAATCAATTAGAAATACTCCGACTCGTTGTAATGCGTGTAAAATACATGTTATGAAGATATGTATGAAAAATGTTATTGATTAAAATTTATTATATAATTTATTGCAGACTTAAACAATGTCGAATGGAAGTGGAGATCACGACGAAGATGGCTATGTCGTTAAGTTACGTGGCCTTCCATGGTCCACTACGGTAGACGAGATTATGAAGTTCTTCAGCGATTGTTCCATTACCAATGGTAAAAATGGTGTTCATATGACGATGTCAAGGGAGGGTCGTCCTAGCGGGGAGGCTTATGTAGAAATGGACACGCCCGAAGATATCGCGAAGGCTTGCAAGAGAGACAGAGATCATATGGGTCATCGCTACATCGAAGGTTTCTTTTTTGTACATTAAAAAGTGATACAGATTGATATAGAGAAATTTAATAGTAATTGTCTTTCCTTTTCTACACAGTTTTTAAAGCAAAGAGAGGTGAAATGGAATGGGTAATAAAAAGAAGCGGTTTGAATGTTGAAAATGCTATGGACGATGGTTGTGTGAGATTGCGTGGCCTGCCATTCGGCTGCTCGAAAGAAGAGATTGCACAGTTCTTCTCAGGTATTTCATACGACGTGTCTGAGAGTCAGTTTTCTTTTGCTTAATTCTTATCATAGTATGTCATTGGAAGTTCACTCAAACCATATATAGACAACTAATGCACCCCTTTTTTTTCAAGTTGCTTTTCCTCTTGTCTGATTTTTATTTCAACTGTAACAAAATATAATTGGATTTTTGACTTTGAATCACAGGGACTGGATGCTTTCGAAGGTTGTAGAATGTTCTGTAGAATATAATTGAAGTAAGAACGAGGTATACAGAGAAGTCGCGATAAGACGAATTCTTTTTTATCGATAATCAATCGTTAAAAAATTGAAATTCTCGTTACTTCCAGCAAAAATCTACTCTCAACAATTGTATTTTAAGCTAATCTTTATATCCATCCAAAGCAACGTCTCTGTGTTTCACGATTATCGGACAGCCTGAGTTAAGATTTAAGAGTTAAAGTTTTAAAGTCCCTAATCTTCTACTGACCCCGGTATGAAAGACTTCCATTATAATTTCTATAACTTTTATTTGCACTAGACCTTTATGTTTCAAAGTTAGAACTTAATTCTTAACTTCGGCATAGTCGACGTTCTTTGGTTTCCTTAAGAAAGAACGCATATTTGGAGCGAGACGGTTTGCACGTAATGTGCAACGGACAATTAAAATCTTGCTTCTTTATAAGGGTTTTAATAAATTGACGATACTTTAATTACATAATGGGTGTTACGCTACAATGTCGATGTTTGATTATGTGTGGGTCAGGGTTGGAGATATTGCCGAACGGGATTTCACTACCGACAGACTACACGGGCCGCAGTACTGGGGAGGCTTACGTTCAATTTGTTAACAAAGATGTTGCGGAGCGCGCTCTGCAGAAACACAAGGAAAAGATAGGACACAGGTGGGGCACTGACGCTAGCTGGGTTTGGGTATACTTATGACTTTTCAATCATTTTACGATCGTAGTACATGTAGGTATATCAATTTTGTTAGTAAATAGCGGGAACGAATTTTTTAACAGATGCAGTTTCTTTATTAATTTTTCGTCTCATTGCAAATGAAGCGCATGAATAAAGAAAGTCATTACTCTATCGTGTCACGCATGATCAAATCGGGGGACGTTTCATTTCTAAATTGCAAACGCTTTGTTATCATAAACATATATGTATATATTTGTTTTCGATATTTCTTCAAAGTAATAGACCTTTAATTAATGATATAAAGAAACTGCCTCTCTCAGAACACAAATAAAGCGAAGCTAGTCGTTCGTAAGCGAAAGTACTGTTGGCCCAACTGAAACCTGTGGGTGGGTGCCGGGCGGGAGGTACCCCCTTACATCGTCACCAAATCCCATGGGAGGTGGGTAGGGCTAACCCAGATGGGTGGGCGCTACAGAGGTAGTAAACCATCGATCTAATTTGGCACATCTGTTTGACATGCACAATTGTACTTTTTATGCAAGAGCGTAAATTTCATTAAGATGCTTTGCACGGTTCGATAAAATCACTAATTTCGTACCCCTTCATAAGTGCACGGACTTTTACTTGCTATTACGATAATGTAATACGTTCAAGATCCTTTCTTTATTCGATATTACTCTATCTTTTAATTCGTTATATTTCAAATCGTATAAAGTGCAATTGTAATTGTCACGTACCTGAGGATCATCGGCATCTCGAGGGCTAGGTTGACATAGATACAACAGAATGCAATGTCACCGTGGGAAGGGTGTCTGCAAAGGTTTAATAAAACTACGGAGGTGTAGTATGAACAGTTGCTCTGTTACAAAGTATTCGATAACGGGTTACTTTATTTCTCTTTTTTTTTCCTTTTATCATATCACTTTACGTTACGTCGAGCGAATACATAATATTTCGTTCCTACTTCGTGCAAGAGTTTGATTTTGAAATTATTCATTCCTGATCTTACGTCTCTCTATTTCTTTGAAGATCCAAACTTATCGATTATCGATTCATCCATATGAACGTATACAGTGGCGGCAGAGTGTCTCTAATTGTTATCGTCGATCGTTAACAGATACATCGAAATATTCCGAAGCAGTTTATCCGAAGTGCGGGCCAGTATTGGACCGAAAATGCGAGGGGGCCCCATGGGTGGCTTCAATCAGAGACCCGCTCCTTATGATCGCGGTGCTCGTTTCGGTGGAATGAATCGTTTCAGTAACAATGGCAGAGGTTCTAGGAACAGAGGTAAGGCAGATTATCCAAGAGCTCCTTCTTTTACCTGAATTGTATGTCTTATTCCTACCATGTTATAGAAACGAAATTTCATTTCATTTGCTAGGGAGCTATGATAGGTGGTAAATTACGAGCTTGGACTCTCAATCGATGGATCTAATTTTAAATTTTCTTTATTCAAATATAAAGTGACAATTTACCTCGATTAATTGACAAAATCTTTCATCACCGACAGTGCAAGTCTTATTTACTTATATTTCATTTTAATTTTATTATATATCATGTTCCGTCATATCATCAACAAATCTCAGCTCATTGTATGCACTTATGGTGTACTTGCAGATTTCGATGGCGGTCCATGGGGAAGTGGTAACAATTTCGATTCCCGAGGTGGTAGCATGGGTATGCGCGGCGGTATGGACATGAAGGGTGGAAACTTCAGAGGTAGCGGCGATACATGGGGTGGTAATTCCGGCATACATAGTATACACATGCGAGGATTACCCTTTAAAGCCACAGAGCAAGACATAGCCGATGTAAGACATCGCATAAAAGCGTATCGGAACATCAAGTAATTATATTACTATTTTAACAATATTTTATTCCATGTTATTTTAGTTTTTCATACCAATCGAACCAGTAAACGTTCGAATTATTCTCGAAAACGGTGGTCGTCCTTCCGGTGAAGCTGACGTTGAATTCGCAACACACGAGGAAGCTGTGAAAGCAATGTCCAAGGTTTCTACATTCGTCTCAATACTCATTGTTATTACAGTTCTTTATTCATCAAATTAACCAACGTTTAATTCCGTTCTATATTACAGGATAAGAGTCACATGTCTCACAGGTATATCGAACTATTCCTCAACTCGACTGGAGGTTCCAGTGGAATGTCATTAGGTGGTATTGGAAATTTCTGCGGAGGTATGCTATTTATATTAATTTAAACTTGAGCACGAGTTAAGGATGAATGCAATTATGGCAATTGCACTTGTTTTTCTTTCTACCTATTAGTCATTCTTCATGTACCTTTTTTTATTGCTATGAACACCGTATCTCCAATTCCAACGTTTTATCGAACCGCTGAAATATTATATTACAGTGTTATAAATTCATGTACAATTTAGTGAGCTTGTAAACTCCATTGTTAGGTCTGGGCAACAACTTCAGGCCAGGATATTCCCCAAACAGAGGATTCAGCTCTCAACTTGGAGGGAATAATTATAATAGCTTTTGAGGCCGGGCGCCGCGTTTCTTACGCTATCGACGGTGAAATCAAACATGCCGAATATTATCATCACTGGGATTTCATTTATGTACTATGTTAAACGTGAGCTACAGATCGATTGATTATTCGTTTTACTACATTTTATGGAAATACACGTACATTATTACAATTGTAAGTCAGTAGAACATAAGACTTATGTTTTGTAACGATTATAAATAGAATGGAAAAGTGGGCAATGATCTAGCGAAAGAAAGAAAGAAAGAAAGATATCGGCGGGCAAAGTGTAAACGGGATTAATTGCTGTTGCATTTCACTTTTCTTTCGTTTCTATTCTTTTACGCACGAGTCGTCAGAATTAATGAATTGCAGGTAGTGCTGGCGAAAAAAATAAATATTAAATTAGCGTGTATGTATGAGTTATGAAAATAAGTGATAACCAAGGTGGCATATGTTTCGATGAATCAGTAAATCATTTTTTCAGTGGCGTCGGTAGAATTTCGGTTCGGTATAGCGCGTTGAAAGGGAAGGCCAAAATTACATAGAGACAACGTTTAGTTTGTACTCCTTTCCCGTTGCTTTATACGTTGTTACGACGCATTGTACGTGCTCTTAATATCATTAAAATCTTGTTACGAAAGTGTTCCGACTTCTAATGATATTATACAGTAAGCATATTTATGAATTATGTAAAAGCTTCGACACAAATTACTGGCAAAATTTAGTGAAAACATCACGATGTTTGCATCGATATGACACGTAGTTAGGTTGTATAGGATGCAAACACTTTTAATGACTTACATCGTATTGTAATATATTTACCTAAATAATAATTCATAGCTACACTTACTATAGTTTATGTTAACTGGTAATCGTAATAACTACTTTGACGATAAGTGCCCAGAAGAAACGTTGATTTCGAATAATTTCGTTCATACAATGCTACGCTCAAAGAAACAAACAATTCAAATTCGGGTTGTATAATATGATAAATTAACCAACCCGATTCGATGTTTATTGCGTAAAAAAAAATAATAGCTGTCCAAGTGAATAAACATTACTTGTAGTAGCGTTTACTTTGCTTCTACGAGTTCATTTACAATGTGTACGTAAAAAACAAAATACTCTCTACCTTTCATTGCGATAATGAATGTTGTATGCATTGCGGGAATGCTTGTATTCATTTAGAATCTTATATTTTGTACGTGAGAGAATTCGGTCTACGAGTAGTACAACTATACCCTTATAAAGTATATCTTGTCCATGAAATTAAGGGGAATGGTGTATGTTCAATGTGACTTGTGTTTTATAAAATATAATAATAAATATTATCTTCGTAATTAAGGATTCTAATACCGTATCCATTTCTACCCAAAAGAATCATCTCGAAATATAAGTTTTTAAATGTACATTCACAGAAAAAGTATTCAAAGGATTGCGCATTTTTATGATTTGTAGACTTAAAGGTTTAAATCATTTCTGTAAATAAAATAAAATGCATGCGTCGTAGAGCTATCTACTAAGTATTATTAGAGAAATTAATAATTTTACATTCAACTGCTATATATAGTAGTTAAAAGGGTCAACGTCCCAGAAGTGAACGCGGGATTTGTATTCGGCCCCAATGATTATGAAATTCGAGCCTTTCCTTCATACCTACCATAGTTCCAAACAAAGGGCTGTTGTGTTACTTGAGACATACTTAATATTCTCCATGGTGAGAACAAGCACTATTTCATGTGTGTAGGTAACGTAGAATACGAATATAACATTTAATCCGAGCTTATAAGGTGACATGTATGCGTATGTATATATACAGCTATGTAAGAGCGCCAACTGATTATCGATTCAGATACAGATCATTGACGATATCGTAAGTACCTGTATAATACATTTTTGAGCTCTTTATCTTCATAATAATTCGACTTACTTAAACTTAACACGAAGAATATTTTCCACACGCATTAATCCAATAACGTCTATTACCTCTATTACTCTGTCGTAAATGTACATAGAATTTTCTTTCGCATTTTCATCCTTATATAGTGTTTGAAAATATTTTAGTATTTATATTGTATTGTTAAATTCGATTTTGCATTGAGAGAGAATAAAAAATTTGATCTTCGAAGAAGTGATACATCGATACGGAGGATTTAACTGCAACAGTGTGCCTTTGTATCAGTTTTTTTATTGTTGTTTGCACTACATCAGACTTAGGTTCGCAGACTGTTAGACAATATATTGGATATAAATATTTTTATGTTATTCCAATAGACGTTTATGTGAAATTATTGGTAGTTTATCATTGATACGAGGTTAATTTATGATGGGCATGATCATACGTCATGTTGATTGGGGAATTGTCATTTTATAGAGGGCAGAATGCAACGCGGAAATTTGAAAATCAAAACATGAATGTTTGCTCAGTTCCATCGTGATGTTTGCCGGAGATTATTAGAAAAGATTAGGTTCTTTATCAGTTTCTTGTAACTGTTGTACGTGTAAAAACCATTATGCGCGAACAATCACGTTATAATGCGTTATCTTCGTGAAACTTTTCAAATTTGGTGACATAACTTCTGTCTCAAAGAAACTTTGTGAATGAAGGTGACGATGTTGAGACCATTTTTTCACCTTCCAAATAATTCTTCACAGTATGATTTTATAATATAATTACCGAATGTACTTATTTCATTCATTGTGTGTTACAGTAATTAGGTTACAGTAATTTAATACACACAATTCCTCATGCCTTCCATAATTTACTACTGATTTATGATATTATAAAGTAATTATGGACGATAAAACAAAAGAAGATACTGCCAATTATGCTGGACAAATGGAAAATAATGAAGACCACTGCAGCTATGGCGCGAGGTATAAATTATTCTAAGCATTTATATATGAAGGTTATTAAAGCTAAGCAAGAATTGATGTTTTTCAGACAAGCAAGTCCCAGTCAGGAGCATTACTTCCTACTTCCTAATGCTAATGCACGCTCACCGAAGATAGCAGTAGAATATATACAGAGATCTGATATGAGCAGATACAATCATGCTTTAAGAAACCTTATACCTGTTCGGCATGAAAAGGTGTATGTATTGAAATAAATGCAATTTTAAAACGCAATGTTTAAGATGTATACTTATCATATTCCATTACAGGGATAAAGAGAACATGCCAGCTGACAGTGCTGGATTATTTTCGTATATCTTTTTCTCATGGATGACACCATACATATGGAAAGCATACAAAAAAGGTATTACAATAATGGATGCTCCACGTATTTCCCCTTATGAAAGTTGCAAGTATAACGCACATAGGTCAGTATATTGTATTCGTATAATTTCATATGTGATATGTTTTAAGTAAATTAAAATTCTATGCATAGGTTGGAAGTACTGTGGCAAGAGGAATTGAGTAAACGTGGCCCACACTTAGCATCATTTCCAATGGTTGCTTGGAGATTTGTACGTACGAGAATCTGTGCAGCTTGGCTCTTACTAACTTGCACCACAATCTGCGGATTTATAAGTCCAGTACGATTCCCATTCTAATTTTACCAGTTTTTCATAAATGTCACAAGCATTTATTCTATCTTTGCTTTGTTTAGACGATATTAATGAGAAAAATACTGGAACATATACAATCTCCGGAAGAAAACATGTGGGATGGCATAAAGTGGGCCCTGTTATTAATACTGTGCGATAGTTTCCGTATGGTATTCTTTACTTGGACTTGGAATACAAATATCAGAACTGCATTAAGACTGAAATCAGCTTGTACCACGTTGCTTTATAAAAAGATTATTAGACTGAATAGTCTCGGAAGTAAAAGCAGCGGGGAGGTAAGAATAACTTTAATATCAATCATAATTGATTCTGTTAATTTTGCGTTATTTTAATAGATATCAAATCTTCTGTAATTTTAGTTAACTAATCTATTTTCTAACGATAGTCAGAGACTATTTGACGTAATTATTTATGGACCAATGATCATAAGTGGACCGATAGTTGTTACCTGCGGTATAATTTATATATTATGGCTATTTAGTCCACTCGCTCTTTTAGGGACTTTTGCATTTCTTGCATTCTACCCCTGCCAGGTAAAATATATGCTATTTTTGAAATTAATTCGTCGTGGTATTTATTTAAACGCAAGTTTATGCTTTACAGTATCTCATTTCAAGAGTAGTTGGATATTTTCGTTCCAAGACAGTCGTTATTACGGATCTACGAGTAAAATTAATGAACGAGATTCTTGAATGCATAAAGTTAATTAAAATGTGTTCATGGGAGAAATATTTCAGCCATAATCTTCTTGGTAAGCTTCTGTTCATTCTAAGTCACCCGTTTTCATTCTTTTGTTATTTTATATTTGACGTCCTTTTAGATATACGAAAAAAAGAAGAATATTGGTTGCATAAAACAGTGTATTTTCAAAGTCTCAGCATTTCTTTCACGCCAGCTATCCCGGTGATATCAGCGATCATTACCTTTTTAGCTCATTTGTCTTCAGGCAGCAACTTGACGGCTGCTCAGGTATAATACGATAAATAATATTATTCAAAAACAATTTTTTTTCTTAGAGAAATAATGGAATCACTCACAAACTATTTTTCTTTAAAAGGAGAAAAGATTGTATAGATTGAAAGATATCGAATTTAATTAGCAAAATTTAAGGGCGTACAGTCTTTAGACTTTTCTATTTAATAGTTTGTTATTATTAAACGTGCAACAATTTCTCGTCTCGTTAAATGAACGTTACACCTTTGGACTTTAATTAAGCTAGAACATAAATATTGCACAATTGAAACGTATATTGCAGGCTTTCCCAATTACGACATTTTTTGGAAATATGCTGAGAATGGCACTCTCCTCGCTTAAGGATTCTACGCGATATTTTATCGATGCGCATATTGCCCTTAGAAGATTCAAGGTCTCTTAAATTATGCGATACAATATATAGCTTAGAAGGTAGATCTCTGTACTTATTATTAACAAACACGTTCTCGTGTTCAATTCAATGTTTTCAAATTCCGAAGAATTTAAAGAGCTCACGATCGGACATCTCGAGCGAAACAGAATTATTGAAAGATACACATTAGCACGGGAGCTGTTTTAATAATAATATGTACCTGACTAATTGTCAGCGTAATGTCAAAGTGAAAGCTTTCGGTAATAGTATCGGGTGCAAAGGGAAAGTACTGCATGCCCTGTAAATATATACAAAACAATTGCTTTTTCTCTTAGTCCTCCCGTTGAAACTTACATGTGCACAGTATTATAAGTTGATTGTACAACGATTAATAATACCACTTACATTTTTGGCACAGTCGAACACTGTAGCTAATACTAGGGACTGGAATTATTCTGAACAATTTTTTTCAGGTGTTTCCCTTCGTATCAGTACTCAATTCACAATTTCGCACCTCTTTCATGTTCTTACAAGTGGCGTTAGTTAGTATCGCAGATACAAAGATAACACTCAACAGATTAAAGGTGTTTATTTTTGCCTATTTTTAATCTATCTAATTACTAACATCATTCCCTCTCGGCACTGCGATATTGTCTTGCAAGAACTGTCTCTCAACTTTGTTACGAGAATTCGCAATGCATTTCTCCCGCTTTTGAAAATTCAATTGTGCTTTTGTCGCATGCTGTTATGAAATTCAGCGCTTTTGTATATCAGCTTATTTGTCGTCTTATATATTTTCAGGGGATGAATTCAAATGCAGGAAGAACTTTGGATTTTATACTATTTTTAACGTCTTGAATTTGTTAATGTAAATATATCATGATATTAATGTAATCTGGCAGTGTAGTTGAAGACGCTTTGTAAATTCAATGCCGCATTTGTAGCATTTACAAATATTTCATATTTAATATTTGTAGATTCACCGTTTTGCTTTCTCTTACAACTTGCTTAATAACACTCTTACAGTTAAATGTCTGTATTTAGAATCACTTCATCCACGAAACATCTATCTATTTTTTGAAATATTAATGTCCTACTCATGATTATACACAATCATTTTACTTAAAAAATACTTTCATTCCATGAACTGATTCCGACGACAGACACTTAGGCTTACACTGTAATTAGCAACACCTATTTTTACATCGTTAATAATATCTGTGCAGAATTTAATGCTTTTAGAAGAAAGTACTTGCCATACTTCAAAACCAATTGTAAAATCACAAGCTGTAGCTATAGCTAATGGTACGTTTGTCTGTGAAAACTCAACTCTCCAAGGCACTGCGTTAAAGAATGCTTCTAGTACAAAAAAGTAAGCTTCTTCTTTGTTTTAAAACAGTTTCAAGTACTTCTACTTTCCTCTTCTGTATCAAAAATATCTCTGTACCTCTCGTATCGTCCCAGGAAATCCAATTCACCGACTAAGAACAGTGAAGTTGAACTGGAGCAGCTCAATGAACCTTCCAACAAATACACTGAAGTTCTTAATGACATTAAGTTTGGAGCTGAAAAGAATGGACTAGTAGGAATCTGCGGCCACGTGGGAAGTGGGAAATCCAGCTTATTACTTGCAGCCTTGGGACAATTAAGAATGACTGATGGACACATCTTGAGAGAAGGTTCTTGCGCTTATGTCAGTCAGCAGCCATGGATCGTTAATGCTACCGTTAAAGAAAACGTACTGTTTGGAGAGAAATTCGATGCTAAACGTTATTATCAGGCACTGACAGTTTGTAGTTTAAAAGAAGACTTAAACATGCTGCCAGGTGGAGATGAAACTGAAATCGGAGAAAGAGGTATAAACTTGTCAGGAGGTCAGAAGCAAAGAATTGCTCTAGCGAGAGCGCTTTATGCCAATCGGTGAATCATGTGCATTTTACATTTATGTTTGATTGTTATCCGTATTGAAAGAAAACATCTCAACATATGCTTATTTACCGTAATTTCTTCTTGAAGAGATATTTACTTCCTGGATGATCCTCTGAGTGCAGTGGACGCACATGTGGGGTCTTATATCTTTGAGAATTTAATTCTTGGTGCATTAAAGAACAAGTGTGTTCTTTTCGTGACGCACCAGGTTCAAGTACGAATCACAGTTACAAGTAATAATCAATTATTGCCGTAGACTTTTATAAGTACTAGTATTTTTTTTAGTTTTTGAAACGCTGTGATCAGATCTATTTGATGAGCAATGGACATATTGTGGAACAAGGTACACACGATGAACTGATACAATTAAATGGCGAATATACGACGATGGTAAATAGTGCATTGTTAGAAACACAAAACGATGCAACTAGAGAGTATGTTTGTTACATTAGTCTTCTTTCAAATGATGAATCAATCTTCTTGTACAGTATTCAATTTGTTTTAAATTTCCTTTGATAGAAAATCAACGAAAATCGTTCAGACTGAGAGTAGAAGTTCGATGGATGACTTGAGGAGTCAAATGTTAAACTGTAATTCAGAAAACAGTTATAAGAATGGCGAAGGAGTGGAAAGAATGCGCGGTGGAGGTATACTCAATGAATCCAATGATATTTGAAACATTAGATAATATTATAATTAATTCTGCTTTTATCTAGGAACGTCTTTAACGGTGGCAGAAAAAGTTGAAACTGGCACTGTAAAGTCTTTTACGTATCATACGTATATAAAAGCCGCAGGTGGTTATTTCGTGGCTGCTTTAGTATTCTTTACTTTCTTCTTGAATGTCGGAAGTTCTGTATTCAGTACGTGGTGGTTGGCCACATGGATTAAAGCTGGTGGAGGTGTAAGTATTCGATTATTCAAAATAATAAATCCCATTCGTAAGAGCTTAACTTAGCCTCTCGAGATATATGTTATTATCTTTTTCAGAACATCACTGATCCCGGAACCAATGAGACTGTGATATCAGAAAACATAAATCACAATCCGGACTTCCCGTATTATCAGAATATTTATGCGTCGTGCATCGGTGCTATTTTATTTACCAGTCTTCTTCGTGGCTTGGTCGTTCCATACACCACGATAAACGCTTCAACGAACCTGCACAATAAAGTTTTCAAAAAAATGATCGAATCATCGTTGACTTTCTTCGAGATCACTCCCAGTGGGAGAATACAAAATATCTTTAGTCGAGATATAGACGAAGGTATAGCTTTAACGATTTCCAATATTTTGTAGTTATTTCAACGTTTAGATAGAATTCTATTGCTAATCCAACAAAACATTCAATTACAGTTGATAACTATTTACCAATATCTATAGAAAGTATGGTGCAGAATATTTTTATTTGTAGTTTTGCTATTATCTTCATATGCTGTATACTGCCATGGTTCTGCATACCATTACTTATCATCGGATTTATATTCTTCTGTGTTGGCAGAGTTTTCAGGTGAGAACGATAAAATAAAGGATTGATCCTTCAACTGTTAACCCTTCGAATGCGAACGGCGTATATATACGTTCTCTCAGACCCATCAATAGTTAAGAAAGGCGTATATATACGCTCTCACAGACAGATCTCATACATTTTTGTTAGTACTACCCATCAGTCGCAGTATAAATGACACGCGCCAGCCACTTTTAACAACCATCGTACAAATATCGCGTCTTATCTCTCTAATGGTTTCTCCTTGGATTGCACCGCAGTCAAAGTGTTGAGACATATGACAAATATAATTTTACATTTTACAGAGTAGCGATGAGGGATTTTAAACGGATGGAGAGCACTTCGCGTTCACCTGTTTTAAGTTTCATCACAACCACGATTCAAGGACTGAATACGATTCATGCATTTCGAAAAGAGAAGGCTTTCGTTAATAAGTACGCGCTCTTAAAATGATTTTCACTCGATCGCTTCTATGCGAAATCCAATTATGCAATGATTCGTTGAATTGTAGGTTCGAGGAATTATTTGATTTAAACAATTTATGCCTTTATCTGTGCCAATCGGCCATGAGATGGTCCGCTGTGAGGCTCGACAGTTTGGCAATAGCTTCTTCCTCTATTACTGCGCTTCTTGTGATAATTCTTAAAAATCAAATACCTCCTGCTCTTGCTGGCTTGGCAATGGCATATTCTATGCAAATGACGGGGGTCTTCCAATACACTGTTAGATTAATGGCAGAGACGGAGACGCGCTTCATAAGTGTTGAAAGAATTGGCTATTATTTGAAGGTACGTCGAATGATTTAATATGAATAATGACAAATTTGTAGTATAGATTAATAATGGATTTTACATGTATAATGTAGACTTTGAAGAAAGAAGGCGGATCGGATAAAACTGCCGTTGAAACTCCAGAGAATTGGCCTGCACGTGGCAAGCTAGAGTTTAATAAAGTTCAATTAAAGTACAGAAAAGAATTGCCGCCTGTATTACTAGATATATCATTTGTCGTTAAGTCTGGAGAGAAGATAGGTGAATATTATTGCACGGTTTCACGATAATTCATTTATACAAATGAACGTTCATCTCATTAGGTATCGTGGGAAGAACGGGCTCTGGGAAAAGTTCCCTTATCGTCGCGTTGTTTCGACTAGTTGATATTTGCGCTGGAAAAATCAAAATTGACGGCGTTGATATATCAACCATAGATTTGGAATTGCTGAGATGTAAGCTGTCTATTATTCCACAAGATCCCGTTTTGTTTAGTGGAAGTGTAAGGTAAAGAGTGATAGGTCAATGATAAAAAAAGGAACGTCTATGATATACAAAGGAAAATACTAAGGATAGTTTCATGAATTGTAGATCGAATTTAGATCCGTTTAAGCAACATACAGATGTTGAAATCTGGAGTGCTTTGGAGAAGACACAATTAAAGGAGAGAGTGAAAATTATGCAGGGTCAATTAGACGCTTGCGTCGAAGTTGGAGGGAAAAATTTGAGTGTCGGCGAAAGACAATTACTTTGTTTAACGAGAGCATTGTTGCGCAATAGTAAAGTATGTCGTTGTTACTGCAAAATAATCTTTAGCTTGCCTCCATTCAAGTTGTTACATTATTAACACTGGATCTGCGGAAACCGTCAAACCCCTTTTGAAGCCGTTGCCACTTTATTCCTCTTTTTACGAAGTACTTCCTTCGTATATTTAAATGGATCAGATTTGAGAGCCGTAAATCTAGTGTTAAGATTGGATGAATCGATCGTTATATCGTTAAGTTAATGAGGAATTCTGTACATCACAGGTATTAGTGCTGGACGAAGCAACTGCATCTGTAGATCCAGAAACTGAACTTGCCGTACAAAGCACAATACAGAATGAGTTCACGGATTGCACAGTATTGACAATAGCTCATCGCTTAAAGACCGTCGTATCGTGTGATCGTATTATCGTTATGAGAAACGGACAGATAATCGAGTTCGATTCACCGGCAAATCTACTTTCCAACTCGGATTCTGAGTTTTCAAAAATGTTGGCTTCCACCGATACGACCGTAAAAGAAACAATGGACGAATGTGAATAATAATGTTGAATAGCATTATTTATTGAACTTTCGAAAGTGAATTACATTGGACGGAGTAATTCGAGCGAGTGAAATTATATTATTCCTACTACATGAAAACTAAATGAATAATAATAAGATTGATTTATACATCACTTGATCTCGCGCGTACAATTCACATTGTTGTAACAACTGATACATTTTCTTACATCACTTACATACATTTATATATTAGATTAATAATTATTTTGCAATAAAATATCGCGTGTTTACTTGTAAGTGTGCAGTTATTCTCCACTGAGTTCGTACATTTTCATGTAGACGAAACCGAACTTTCTAAATGGCATTTTCAAAGATTCGTGTTATAATAGCACAGTAAAATAATTGTTTAACATAGGAATATTTTTTTTCGAAATACTATATCAGCAGTAATCGATGAAATTCGTATTCTATTGTAAGAGAAATTCATAGAATTAGGAAATCCATCGAGAGTTGGCGGGTCACTCGAGTGTTTGAAATATTGATTTGCTCGCGAGAGAAAGCGCGACTGCTCATGCCCGTGTCTAAAGCTTTCGCCATTGCTGGAAAGCTCAAGATTCGGCCAAAAAATGATCACCACCATGCCACCAACTTGTTGTTACTACTAAGATGTTTATTAAACGTTAAGCTTTATCGTTGTTTTATATTGAAATGTAGTCTATACAAATTGCCGTAAAGGCAGTAATTTGTCGTCTTTTGAACTGTTAAAAAAAAGGTAAGCATACACGTATAATTTGGTTACTATCTCTGATGAAACATCGCGTTAAATCCCTGTGTTAAAAAGAGCTTAGTCGTTTAAACCCGTTGAACAAATAATCGGCTATCTTTATGTTAATTAAGATGTACGAAACTCTTGCTATTTTCCGTTCAGCTATTTCATTTTTAATGTAACAGAAGCATGCTATGGTTTCTTTCATTGAAATGAAAGATTTGTCGAACACTGTAATTAATATAAATACGTTGTTTCGAAATTTGATAATTTTAGGCCTCACCATTGCGAACATAATCCCCATTATGATGCTGGGGCGGAAACAGAGCCTCAAAGGGGAACCCGTCCTGGCCGACTACGGCCCGGAAGAGTCCCTCAATGAGAGTGCCGATATAGAATGGGTTAATAAGGTAAGCAAACGTTTATTTGGCTATTAATCAAACAAATGATCTGTATTAATACTTACATAATTAATACAGCTGTGGGTAAGAAGATTGATGAGGTTCTGCGCCCTGGTATCACTAGCTTCGGTCTGTTTAAACACTCCAAAGACCTTCGAATTTGTACCACCTCTTCAGTACGTCACTTTTGTTTGCGATCTGATTGTTACGTTTTTATTCACCGCTGAAATGATTGCCAAAATGCATATCCGAGGTATACTGAAGGTAAATGAACCAACGTTTTTAATAATGAATATTATTCTATTCGATGAACGCCAAATGATGAGCTGAAACGTTACAGAGAGACAAGTCATACCTGAAAGATCACTGGTGCCAATTCGATGCGAGTATGGTTGTCTTCCTTTGGTTGTCCGTGATTCTTCAGATGTTCGAAATGTTAGGATTCGTTTTAAAGTTCAGTTACGTCTCGATATTACGGGCACCACGACCATTGATTATGATACGCTTTCTGCGAGTCTTCCTTAAATTTTCCATGCCAAAAGCTAGAATAAATCAAATCTTCAAGTAAGTTTGCTTATTCGATTACTTTTCAAGCGGCGAACTTAATGATCTACCGTCACTTTCAGACGATCGAGTCAGCAGATATACAACGTGACCCTCTTCTTCCTTTTCTTCATGTCCCTCTACGGACTTCTTGGAGTTCAGTTTTTCGGTGAACTGAAAAATCATTGTGTCCTAAATACAACAGATCCGAAGCGCATAACGATAAACAGTCTAGCAATTCCCGATACCTTCTGCTCTACCGATCCTGAGTCAGGATATCAATGCCCGGATGGAATGACCTGTATGAAACTTGAGTTGTCCAAGTATATCATGGGTTTCAATGGCTTCGATGAATTTGGTAATATCTGAAATTAGCATCCGCATTAAGTGTACACGATTAACGGTTCGTAGAGACATATAATATATAAGTAACTTTTTAGCTACTAGTATATTTACCGTTTACCAAGCCGCCTCGCAAGAAGGATGGGTCTTCATCATGTATCGTGCAATCGACAGTCTACCAGCATGGCGCGCAGTTCTTTATTTCAGTACAATGATATTCTTTTTAGCTTGGCTCGTCAAGAATGTTTTCATTGCCGTTATCACGGAGACTTTTAACGAAATACGAGTACAATTCCAGCAAATGTGGGGTGTCAGAGGACATATAAGTAATAGTACAGCATCTCAGGTCAGTCGTCCACGACAAATAAAGTGTCCCGAATGATCAAAAGTATCTCCATAATTGCCTTTAAGGTTTACGTCGTTTTCTGCAAAAAAAAAAAGAAAAGAAAGATGACAAGCTGGATTCGTCACGTGTTAACAGTCTCTTGAATTGATTCCATACATCTTACATTAGTTTAACTTTGTAGATACTAATCGGCGATGATAATGGTTGGAAATTAGTAACATTGGATGAAAATAAGCACGGAGGATTGGCTTCTCCGGTGTGTCATGCTATTCTCAGGTCACCTCATTTTCGTATGGTAGTAATGTGTGCGATCCTAGCAAATGGCATTACTACCGCGACAATGAGTTTTAAGCACGATGAGAAGCCTAGACACACTTACTACGATAATTATTATTACGCCGAAATTGCATTCACGATATTCCTGGATCTCGAGACGTTGTTCAAGATCTGGTGTCTTGGATTTCGCAGTTACTACAAACATTCCATACACAAGTTCGAGCTCTTACTGGCGATAGGGACCACCATACACATCATTCCGCTCTTCTATCTTTCCGGATTCACCTATTTTCAGGTTTTTGTATTCATTTTTCATTCTGAAACGGAATACGGTATATAATAACGGTTAGCGAAGTGGTAGCGCGATGGTGCAATGTTTCCTTGCTTTCTTTAAATTGATTGAATCCTTTTGATATTAGGTTCTTAGGGTAGTTAGGCTCATCAAGGCATCTCCTATGCTGGAGGATTTTGTATACAAAATATTCGGGCCTGGGAAAAAGTTGGGTAGTCTAATTATTTTTACAATGTGCCTCCTGGTAATATCGTCCAGTATATCCATGCAGCTCTTCTGTTTTCTCTGTGACTTCACGAAATTCGAAACGTTCCCGGAGGTAAGATATATAAATTTCGAGAAAGAAAGGTACATACCTTTATGGTGTAACTGATCGATGAATATTTCTGCAGGCTTTTATGTCTATGTTCCAAATTTTAACGCAAGAAGCATGGGTCGACGTCATGGATGAAACGATGTTGAGGACACACGAGACAATGGCTCCTCTTGTTGCTGTGTATTTCATTTTGTATCATCTCTTTGTCACGCTGGTAATTCAATTTATAAAGAGTCCACTTACCAAGATCTTTCATTGGCACTCTCATCTTTCGACGCTTTATCTTTGCAGATCGTATTGAGTCTTTTCGTCGCTGTAATTTTGGATAATCTCGAGCTGGACGAGGACATCAAGAAGCTGAAGCAATTAAAATTCCGAGAGCAAAGTGCAGAGATAAAGGAAACCTTGCCGTTCCGATTGAGAATCTTTGAAAAATTTCCGGACAGCCCACAAATGACGTGTTTGCACAAAGTACCATCGGACTTCAATCTTCCAAAAGTGAGCGTCTAAGTCGTTACGTTATCATCTTTCTCAATAAAAAGACAATGATACGATGCATTTCTTTCTTCTTTGTGTTCAAGGTACGCGAAAGCTTTATGCGACAATTCGTGTTCGAAGTGGAGGACGAAGAAAACGAAGGAGCTAAGAAAATAAGCGAAACCTTCGATTCAAAGATGATATACCGAAAGCAACGTCCAGTGAAGATTCTAAATAATCCACCGAAGGTCAGAAACGTTGTGATAAACCTGAAAAAAGCGGCAGTGATTTATATTATAAAGTAAGTTTAATTGTCACCTTGAAGCCAACTAATTCCGCACATTATTATTTTTTTCTTCTAATATATCCTTACTTTCGTCCATAGCGACTCAAACAACCAGAGGCTCCTTTTGGGTGATTCTGCCATGATACCAGTACCAGGCAAAGGTCTTTTAAAGCCTCAAGGTACCGTTAGTAGTGCCAAGCAACTGCGCATCGATCAAAAGAAGTAAGGGAACGTATAAAAAATTCTCCTGCTGCGGAACGGTGAAGAATAATCATCAATTACAGATCGATCAGAAGAAGCGTTCGCAGTGGATCCATAAAGCTAAAACAAACCTACGAACATCTCATGGAGAACGGTGATATAGGGGGTATAAATAGAGTTAGTTCATCTCGCAGTAGACCGCATGATTTGGATATCAAGCTATTGCAGGCTAAACGGCAGCAGGCTGAAATGCGCAGGTATCGTAAGCAATAGTAGCTAATTATCATTACTATTACTATCGTTATACCTGCTAGATAATACACGTTTTTACGCTTATCTCGTTGCACTAACGTAGAAATCAACGCGAGGATGATCTACGTGAGAATCATCCGTTCTTCGATACACCGTTGTTCGCTGTGCCACGCGAGAGTAAATTCCGCAAAATTTGCCAGTTGCTCGTTTACGCGAGATACGATGCCCGATTGAAAGATCCCCTGACCGGGAAGGAGAGAAAAGTACAATACAAAAGTTTGCAGTAAGTGCTTCTTGTTTTAACTGGCTCGCTTTGATCCGCTTTGAAAGATCGCTTCGAGTACGACTGAATGACTGATGAGCTCGTCGCGGCTTCTAGCAATTTCCTTGGATTGGTAACGTATCTCGATTGGGTAATGATCTGTGCCACAACGATGTCCTGTATCTCGATGATGTTCGAGACACCGCGTTATCGCGTAATGGAAGTTCCGGCATTGCAAATCGCCGAATACGGTTTCGTTATCTTCATGAGCATCGAATTAGCTCTTAAGATTTTGGCGGACGGACTTTTTTTCACGCCCAAGGCCTACATCAAGGACGTTGCGTCCGTCTTGGATGTTTTTATATACGTTGTACGTTGATGAAATCCGTATCGTTGCCCACTTTTTCATGTCTCGTGAATGTTTATTAATCGGATAACGTTTAGGTCAGTCTCGTGTTTCTTTGTTGGATGCCAAAGAGCGTACCGCCGAATTCCGGCGCGCAACTTCTCATGATCTTAAGATGCGTTAGACCTCTGAGGATATTTACTCTCGTGCCACATATGAGAAAGGTCGTTTACGAGTTGTGTCGTGGATTCAAGGAGATCTTGTTGGTAAATAATTCCGATTTGTTACATAGCGCTTCGATCGTAACGGTATTTTGATAATGTACGACGTGCGATCTCCGACATACGAAGTTCAGACAAAAACTGAATAAGAAGTCTTTTAGGTTTCGACTCTGTTAATCTTATTGATGTTCATATTTGCAAGTTACGGTGTACAACTCTATGGTGGTAGATTGGCACGTTGCAATGATCCGACTATTTTAAAGAGGGAAAATTGTGTCGGAGTGTTTATGAGAAGAGTCTTTGTGACTAAGATGAAGCTACGGCCAGGACAGAATGAGAGCTACCCCTCGATATTGGTACCGCGTGTTTGGTAGGATCGAGATTCAATTATACATCTATCCCATTAACGAAAGGATCGCATTGTTTAAATTACCAATCATTCTAGGGCTAATCCTAGAAGATTTAATTTCGACAATATCGGCGACGCGCTGATGGCTCTTTTTGAAGTATTATCCTTCAAAGGTTGGCTCGATGTCAGAGACGTCCTAATAAAAGCTCTCGGTCCCGTAAGTCAATTAAATTCTGCATTGGATGACGATATTAAATGTGACATTTTTTAGGTCCATGCCATTTACATTCATATTTACATCTTCCTTGGTTGTATGATCGGTCTGACCCTGTTCGTTGGTGTTGTTATCGCTAATTATTCTGAAAACAAAGGAACTGCGTTACTCACGGTCGATCAAAGACGATGGTAAATTGTTTCGTTGATAAGTCAACTTTTCATACGAGTACAATATAATATATAAACATACGTTATTCGTGAATAGGTGCGACTTGAAAAAGCGATTAAAAATCGCCCAACCGTTGCACTTGCCGCCTAGACCGGATGGGAAGAAATTCCGAGCCTTCATCTATGACATTACGCAAAATATTTATTTCAAGCGGTTCATTGCCGTCATGGTACTCATAAACAGTGCCCTTCTGTGTGTCTCCGTGAGTTGGAAAATGTTTTTTATTTCATTAATACGAGATAATTTTAACGCGGAAAGTATTGTAAAATATTTGCAAATGTTAGGTGCAAGCTATAGCTTTGAACAATTAGAGAAAAAAAAAAGAACAAAAGAACAGAACGAAAGGACATAAAAGACTGTTACTCTGAATCATTTGTTCCTTGCCGGCTACCATTAGACCGTGGTAAAAGTAAACCGTACCTGTCTTTGCGTTTAACGTATTTTATTTTCATTCTTTCGAAGTGGAGAATCGAGGAGGAGCACACAGAAGCTCTGGCCACGGTGTCCACGATTCTGACACTGGTCTTCCTTGTCGAAGTTATTATGAAAAACATTGCTTTTACACCACGTGGCTATTGGCAGTCCAGAAGAAACAGATATGATTTGCTCGTGACAGTCGTCGGTGTTATTTGGATCATCATTCATTGTACAATGAAGGTACGTCGGTAGCAAGCTGCCATCATCAATTTCCTTTCATAATGAACTAAGTACCATAATCAGCAATAATGCGAGGAGTCATTTTTACAGAACGATCTATCGTACGTGATTGGGTTTATGGTCGTTATTCTTAGATTCTTTACCATCACCGGGAAACATACGACCCTTAAGATGTTAATGTTGACGGTCGGAGTGTCCGTTTGCAAAAGTTTCTTCATCATATTCGGCATGTTTCTCCTAGTTTTCTTTTACGCGTTAGCTGGGACTATCATCTTTGGAACTGTAAAATACGGCGAAGGTATAGGAAGGTAATGTTCGTTACTTTGACTTAAACAAATTGCTCTTAAGACAATACGGCATACCTGACGGATGCGTTCCTCTCCGAGATTATTCTAAAAGTGACAATTATTATTTACAATAGACGTGCTAATTTCGAATCACCCGTAACCGGCGTTGCCATGCTATTTCGCATCGTTACGGGGGAGGACTGGAATAAAATAATGCACGATTGCATGATACAACCACCGTATTGCACACCAGCTGCTAATTATTGGGAGACAGATTGCGGCAATTTTCATGCTTCCCTTATATATTTCTGTACTTTCTACGTCATTATCACGTACATTGTCTTAAACCTGTTGGTCGGTAAGTACGAAATGATCAATGCAGAAGATTTACTTAGGAGCTTCATTATACTTGACCTCTAACAACTATAATATGACTTTCCCACGATAGCCATCATTATGGAGAACTTTTCTTTATTCTACTCCAACGAAGAAGATGCCCTGTTGTCCTATGCTGATATTAGAAACTTTCAAAACACTTGGAACGTCGTTGATAATCATCAGAAAGGGGTGATACCAGTGAAACGGGTATGCCTGGAAAAATTGTTATTATCTGAAGCATCGTCTGTACGTTTAAATCAGCAGGTAGTAACGATGCATTAGTTTGTTTCAGGTAAAATTTATCTTACGGTTATTGAAAGGTAGATTGGAAACCGATCCTCAGAAAGATCGGCTACTCTTCAAGTACATGTGCTACGAGCTAGAAAGGCTGCACAATGGTGAAGATGTTACCTTCCACGATGTCATCAAGTAAGCTGTTGGATTAACCGAAGATTAGTCATAGTTTTTGTTTCACGCGAAATATTGTTTCTTTCAGCATGTTATCGTATCGGTCGGTCGACATACGAAAAGCTCTGCAACTTGAAGAATTACTGGCAAGAGAAGAGTTCGAATACATCATTGAGGAAGAAGTTGCTAAGCAGACAATTAGAACTTGGTTGGAGGGCTGTTTGAAGAAAATTCGAGCCAGTGGAGTAAGTTCAGAATCTAAACTTTTATTAGAAATTTAATACTGTAAATCTTAAGCAATGTAGTGTAATAAGCTATGGCAGTTAAAGTTTAACGGTAGAACTTCCAAGGCAGTTACAACGACTGGTTCCTAATTGCTTCGAAAATTCTCAAAATTTGTAGAGATTAATTTCATAAAACCAATCTTATAAAACTTAAATTACTCATCTCCGGAAGATTTTTGACAAATTCGAATTTAATAGAATCGGAATCCCTCCATTATCTTAGAAACAACAAAACAGCCTCGTGGCTGGTCTCCGCGCTAACACAGATGCGCAGGTGCAGCAGCAAGAGCATGCCGAAGAAAAAGGAAAAGAAGCGGATAAAGAAGAAGAAACGGAAGCAAAGGTACACTTCGTAGAATGATAATCATTAATTCTAGATTTCATTGATATCCTTAATTGTCCAGGATGTCGATGGATTAAGGCACAGAACGAAGAAGCCAATCGTACTACCAAGATCAGACAGTATTGGCAGTGGATCAGGAAGGAAGTACTTGACTCCAACATTATCGGATCCTGCTTCGATCAGATCTGAAAAAGATAAGAATGCTCCGCCTAAGAAGAGAAACAGCAGACCACCGCGTAAGTTTATTCTTTATATCATACCTTGTGATTCATATTTTCCACCAAATGAACTTTCTATTTAAAGCCGTGGCAAAGAATAATTTGCCGCATCTCACAGAAAGTACAGAACAAAGCAGACAGCAGAGGGAAGCTTTCAATGCAAAAACGTCAGCACCGAAAGCTTCCAGTGTCATGCTGGAAGTTCGAGAATGGTGGAAAGAACAATTGGCATACAGCAGCGAGTCCAGCGAGGACGAGGTTTGAATTTCTTCGCATATTTTGCAACAGGTATGAGGTCAAAATCGTATTAAGTCGAGGTCGAACTATCCTTTGTACTGGAAACTTTTGAATCGTTGGTCGGTGAAGGTAAAGTAAAGTCCGGATTGCAATTTCATTGGGATATGTTTCGTTCTCCATCCATATCGATAGCTTGATGTCCGCAATTGGCAAAGTCAAATACGGTAGATTGGTAAAAGAGATGATATAAAGTGTGCCTGATAATATCGAATAAATACTGAGCTAAATGAAAGACTTAGGGAATGATCTTTGGTCACGATGAGGGAGAGGATCTCAGAAGTCGAGAATTTCGGTGGGTAGTCGTTTTTTGTATGTATGGTTCTTTGATCTCGTCGAACGATTACGCGACTATAGTTTCTTATACTGCATTTTACCAAGAGAGAATTAGAGAGAGAGATGTTTAAGAAGATATATAATTTTATATCTTATTTTACCCGTGCTGTTTTTTAAAGGAACGCGCCGAAAAGTTTGCAATGTTATGTATATTACATCAGCGTACATGATAGAGAGTATAGTTAATCGTTGTACGAAGGGGCCGTAACTTTCCGTATTCATTCCTCAAAATATTCCATGGTATTCCGAAGAAACAAGAAAACAAAGAAATAACAAAATAACCGAGTAAGTTGTCGTGGAAGAAACGAAGAAGAACAAATAAACAGCTCTGTTTCCCTCGTACTTCGGATTGCTATAAAAAAATACTCAGGTTCCATATAGATTAATGTTTTGTAGATCGCAAAGTGTGTCTTTAGATATACATGTATCATGTATAATTTGTTAATTGTGTTATATATTTTGTGCTCGTTGTCGGTGTTGAAATGTAAAATTCTAGGGTGTATAGAATTAATGTAATTGACTACGATAAGTTTTATATGACGAGTAGTATAATAACAGAAATGCCGATTAAAGCGTTGGTCGAAAATTGCAAAGAGCAGCCGTGAAAAGCTAATATATTGTCTACGTGATCTAAGGTCAAAGTGCAACAGTTGTAGATAACGAAGAGTATAATTAATTCGGTACCGTAATTAACAGCGGTATGTATTCATTCATTGACGATTGAAACATTACGTCCTGAAGGCCTGTATTATAGTAATAAGAATATAGTGTCTTTAATACCGGCGATTATGAAAGCTTTTGCATATATCTATAAATGTTGCAGTGTCTTTGTTACGAACATAAATTTAGAAAACAAACGCGATGCAATTTGATACAAATAACGATGATAATTTTATCATAATCTTACGGTTCCAAAATTCAAATCACAAAGTATTCGAAATAAACAGAAAGAGAAGTCTGACAAGTATAAATCGCATCAAATGGACGTCAGCCAATTTTTTTTTGAATACATGGATCAGAGAGTTGTAACGAAGTTACGTTCGAATCAAAATTACGGTAATTGATATACAAAGGACACTTCAATGAATCATGAATAAGATTAATTGTGTATGAAGAGAACGCCTAAATATCAGATATATGTAATAGAGACAGCACAACTATTTATATCTATGTGATATGAGTTGTTTTTATATGTGTATATACATACATAAGACAGAAGTACTTAGAAATGTAAACAATATTACGTTTACAGTATTGTAATGAATGTTGATCACTGTTGCTAGTTTATGTGCCAATGTGTTGTACTGTAATATACAGAACTAATAAATGTTAATTAGATACAATTACTCCCAGCTACGGAGTTTTTTCTCATTTTAATGTGAAGAGAGAAGATAATGAGATTATACACATAAAGGAACGTAATACACGATATAAAAAAAGCACAATGAAAAAATGGAATGGATATTTATGCAAACATATAAAAAATTACAGTAACAATGATGACAATGACGCTAACTAACGAATCAAATCGTTTTCATACGAATATTAATATTAATTTCGACGCTACCGGAAGCAATTCTTATAGTACAACATTATAAAATATCGATAGTTAAAGTCTTTAGCTAATGGCACTTACACAAATGTTCACGATTACATGAGAAAGATATTATCGTCTGCTGCCATTATTTGATTAGCGTCTGACATCTTAATGATAGCAGCGTTAATTTCACCGCTCGAGAATTCCTGGGTTTGCTGACTGTTGATGTATTCGCGTACTCTTGACAATGGTAGAGTCTGGGCTCTTTGTTGTTGGAACAATTTGTGAAGAAGCGTTCTGAAGAGTTTTAGCCTGAAGCGAGGAAAATTATATACATTAGCATTTCGATACTCATCAACTTTTTCACTATGTAAATCAATGAGAACGAATATCTATTTGACTTTGGAGTCATACCTATCCTCTGTAATAGTAGCAGGAGGCTCAGGTACGACAGTCTGATCAGAACTTTCGGCTGATGATTTCTTTGTTTGACTCGAAGATGATGTCCCGCTCGGTTGCCCTTGAGATCTGGTGATCCTCGCGGTAGCTTCAGTTATGTGACTGTCATCGTCGCTCTCATATGCGTAAGGATCGTACCCTGCTTCGCCTGGTTTGGTACTCGATTTCTTCGCACGCTTTTTCGTCCTTGAATCGTCTTGCTCGTCGTCGCCTATACTAGCTTCACTGTCGCGCCTCCTTCGTTTCTTCTTATCCTTTTCCAACACTCGCTTGAAGTAAGCAAACTCTATGAGTTCGATTGCCGCGTGTGCATCCTCGACGGTGACGTTCTTCGATAACCGTGCCTTTGCGTGTGCAGTGGAGAGACGAATTAACGTCTCCAAAGTTCTTGGTGTCACTGGTTGAGTCTAATGAGAACAATTGATAACAGATGAATATTAAAATAGCAATAAGCATATTTGATAGGAGAAATGTGAATAATGTACCCTTGCTACGTCAGACTCTACGGTTTCTTCGGATCGAATTTTGGAATATTCTGCGGCAATAGCTTCGCTAGCTTCGTCTGTAAGCTTTGGCTTCATACATCGAGCTATATGAATATACTTCCTCATGAAACTCACTGTGAGAATCTGATCACTGAAAGAACAATGTCTCGGATGTAGCAATCAACGGGAATAGGTATTGCAGGAAGTTTGAAACAATTTAAAGATACCTCTTTGAACGTGATCGGCCGTGGAGGAGAGGATCGTGTTTTTGGTAGACGCTAATCTGCGCTCCTTCGGCTACAACGTGATCTGGATTTTTCGTAGTCAAAATGTCTAATTTACTTCCGAGAGGCAATGCTTCTCCGTCTTGTTCCTTTGGACTTCTGTACCTGTGCATCCTTACAACGTGATCACTAATTATCTGATCTTGCTCGGAATCTACCAAGTCTAACATAACAAACAACAGATCAAAACGGGAAAGTAGTGAATCTTGAAGGCCAATATTCTCCATCGGGGTTTTGTATTGATCGTACTGTAACAAAATCAAGGATACAGAAAAAGAAGTATATTAGTTGTTCAATAATTTACTGTTAATAAATGAGATCTTACTCTTCCGTAAACTGGATTCGCCGCTGCAAGAACCGAACATCGTGCATTCAAGCTGACATGTATGCCAGCTTTGGCGATTGTTACTTTTCCTTGTTCCATTACTTCGTGTATAGCCGTCCTGTCGATGTCTGACATTTTATCGAACTCGTCTATGCAAATTATTCCTCGGTCTGCTAACACCATGGCACCAGCCTCGAGTCTACGTTCGCCAGTTTCGTTATCTATCGAAACTGCGGCCGTTAAACCTACTCCGGAAGATCCTCTACCGGTGGTGGATATAGCTCTTGGCGCAGTGTACAAAATGTAGCGCAGCATTTGCGATTTTGCGACTGATGGGTCACCGATAAGTAAAATATTGATATCTCTGGAAAGAGTTAGGATCTAGGCTAAATATAAGGGCTGTAACAACTATCATATTACTGTCTTCTTATAAGACGCGATAAATATGATGAGAAAGTATAGAAATGATTTACCCTCGAAGTCTTGTTCCATTGGGAAGTAATTTCTCGACACCGCCAAGTAACAAACACAGGATAGCCTTCTTCACGTAAGCATTTCCCTGTATAGAAGGTGCCAATGACTTGCTCAGTAATTCGAAAATATTGTTACACGGGTTGCTGGTTGCTATCTTTTTGCACATAGCTATATCATCGTGAGAGATAGAAAGATTAGCTTCTTTACTTAATGCCATGACATTGTTAGCGATTAAGATCGACCTGTTGGTGCAAAAGATTACCAGATTTAAATTTAAGTTTAGCCAACTCATCTCTTCATGTGAAATAATTGATTTAAATTGAAAACCTGAATGTGCCTGTCGTGTATCCTCCTTGCTTACCCGGGAGACACCTGTAGCTTCCAACAATTTGGACACGGTCTCCCGGCTTACAAAGATCGACCAAATCATTATCACATATAACGTCCACGCTTCTCGGTAATTGACCGGTGGGTGCATTCTCCGGCATTTCTTGAATGGTCAACGTCTGATGATCTTTGTATGTAGAAAGGCCGAATTCTGTTTCTAAAGGATTTCCATCTTCGTCCTAAAATGCAATGAATATTTTTCAATATTAACCACTTCGTTCTCTCAGACGTGTTATATCGCGACGACGATACTTTTTGTATAAAGTCACAGACGAGGTATCACGCAATGGTATGCCTCTTGTGCGATGCGTCGCGTGAAACTTCGTCTGTGACCTTCTACATACAGTATCGCCGACGCGAAATAACATGTCCGAGAGAATGTAGTGGTTCAATTTTTCTAGGATCTATTACGAGGTATATTCCTAATAATAAAAAGTAATTACAGTAGTCGGATACACAGCAGACTGTGGAAATGCATCGAACGAAGTTAAATCGGAATAAGCTCTTTCCATCACTGTCTTTGTAACGCTGCAATAATGCACGCTTCTTACAACTTTTGGCCGTACTAATGAGCCTAGAAAGAGAATACTTAAATTAGATATTAAATATTTATTACGTGAAATTAGATTATAATTGTCAATGAAATTTTCAAGTAAAACATGTTTCACTGCTTAAAATACACTTACATTTTGTAACAATACCTTCCACACAGACCAAATTACCCAGATAACGTGATGTAAGAGTTCTTGGTGTTACGTGCTTGGAACCAAAGCTTCCTTCGAATCCTATAAAAAACTCTGTGTTTCCCTTTGCATACTCTGTATCGATACTTCCAATAAATTGCTTCAATGCATTCTGAAAGGCTAAATGTTCTTCGAACGCGTTACTCAATAAACTACAATAAAACAAGAATTAATGAAGAATATTCGCAAATTAAAAATCCAAATATAATAATTATTTAAAACAACAAACCCTGATGCTCGCACAGGATTCTTTCTTCTCAGATCGTTGATATCTACAAATAGCCGGTATTTATTCTCGTCAATCATATTCTTTACAAGAGTCGTATAAATTCCTTGTTCCTCCTAAATGGAATAACATAAAACTTTATAATAGTATATGAAAGTTTGTATTTTCAAACTTACCATGTCATCTAAAAAGTCAACATATTCTCTCTGTATCTCTTCGAGTCTTTGATCTCTATCTACAGTATCCATTTTTCAAATTAATTCAAAATATCTTGTTTAATCTAACTACTATGTTTAAACAAAGTTTCTAAAAATTTTCAAACGCAGCAAACGATCAACGTGCGTGGTAGAAACTTTACGCGGGAAACCGGTAAAAATGATTCGAGGTATAATAATTAAAGGGACCAAGTAAAGATGGCGCTCAAAATCACTAACAATGATTTATCATTTCACATTTCTCGACTTCTACGGGTGCTACAGAGATAATCTTTTTTTTATTTAACGCAGTTTTCCACGCTCTTTCAGATGACATATGCCACAAAGTTCTGGCCCTCTTAGAAAAGAGATGTTATTTTTGGGAAACATTTGCTTACTTATAGCGAGCAAACGAGTAGACTTTCAATGATTTCCTTTGGCAAGTCGATAGTTTAGACTCCAAATAAGACAATGAAACAAACCACATCTAAATCGATCAAGAAATAAGCGAAATATTAGTGTTTAAATATTTGTCTTTCAATGAGTGTTATTTCCCGCCAGAGAAAAGTGCAGAAAATTGGCAAAAACTAGATGGCGCTGAAAGCAGTGGCGCCAAAACCCCTTCAAACTAGCGAGTTTCCATTCTTTCAGCATTCGCATAGTTTATGGTTCAATTTTAAAATACATCGAATGTGTTTTCTCGTTTTTCTCGGCGTCTACAGGTGCTACAGAGATGATCTTTTTCTTGTTTAACGCAGCTTTTAACGCCCTTTCAGATGGCATATGCAACAAAGTTCTAGACATCTTAGTAAAAGATGTTACTTTTGGGAAAAGTTTATTCACTTATAGCGAGCAAAGGAGGAGATTTAGAATGTTTTCCGTTAGTAGATCGATAGCTTAGACTTTAAATAAGACGCTGAAATAGACAGCAGCTAAATCGATCAAGAAATAAGCAAAATATTAGTGTTTAAAAATATGTCATTCAACGAGTGTTATTTCCCGCCAGAGAAAAATTCCGAAAATTGACAAAAACTAGATGGCGTTGAAATCAGTGGCGCCAGAACCCCTTGACAATAGCGAGTTTCCACACTTTCCACATTCGCATCGTTTATGACTTAAGAGGGTCACTGTATAACCGGTATGGCCAGAAGAAAACGAAATTTCTATGCCCAACGTTGATATGATTTTTCTTTGCCACTTTTCAGAGACTCATAGCTTACTGACATTTTTTTAATTGTGAATACTAATAATTATGATACGCTCTTTAGAAATTTTCCCTTTAGAAATGTATTTCTTGTTAGCTTGCGCTAAGTCAAAGTATCAAAAATAGAGATTATAGTCGACTGAAGAAATACAGCAGTTTGGTAACCAATTAGAAAAAGAAGGAGAAAATTAAAAATAGGGTAGTGTAAGGAAAAACGCAAACAAATTAAAATGTCACTGTTTTGTATTTCGTACTTACAATGTTAATCTTCGCGCTTAGTTCGCAAATAAGCTTTTACAAGTTTACAATCCAAGGGCACTTACACATAAAAAGACATTCAGAAGTAGAGTAAATGATATGTATAACGGCAGAATCTTTTATGCGCTATTCAGTTACAACGGTGTGCATTTATGTGTATGCTTTTGAGTGTATCAGTGCGCGCAAAACAGAAGGTTAAATTGCACCTTCCTACTTTCGAATGTTTTTATAGCGTTTAGGATTTCAATATCGACTTCTTAGTTGATACCCTACTTAGATTTTCTTCCGTACCTTTTACGACTGAATTGATTTTAATTACGGACTTAATTGCCTCAGCCAAAAGCAAGTCTCATCGATTGATCGGTATAGCCTAAAAGTCCAGTTTAATTTGGTGTGCATTTCTTGCGGAGAACACGCTAATATTCGTATACGTGGTATACGTATACAGAAGGACGTCTAAAGTACAGTCAGACGGGAATCAGATACATATTTCGCATATAACCGACACTTCTCTCGTAAATTAACGTCATCCGTTTTGTTTTTCATGTACACCGTTCTCCTGCGGCTTCAATGGCTTTATTACATCGACCTCGTTTAGTTGTTCTATATCTAATTGCTGTTTCTTCTTCTTCTTGGATGGTTTCCTAAAACGACGCGTTTTTAAGTAACGTGGATTCATCATAGGATATTAAAAATAATTCCACTTACTTTCCAAACAATTCACCGTCTTGAATAGTCTCTGGAAGCTTCTTGTTCAACGTTTCCGGAAGAAGCAACGACAGCATCCCACCCAATAGGGCACACGATCCGAAAATAACGAGAGGTAGAGGAACCCAGATTTCCGACTGCAAAGTCATAGTGTTAGTACCGCAAATATAATTAAACCTTCATTATCTATAATTAGTCGTTCCCCATTTACATTGCACAATCGAGGAATCACTATAAAGTATCCAACACTTGTGTTCGACTCACCAGATGATTGACATACGGTGCGATTACTCCACCGATTCGAGCGAAAGTCGAACTTGCTCCGAGGCCGACATTTCGTACGACCGTGGGATATTGTTCGGCGGTAAAAACATAAATGGCACCATACGACGAGGTGATCGCGAGTTTACCGATCATCGCGAGATACACTACTAGCCATGGCGCATCTGAAAATAATATAAAAGTAACTTTTAATACGTACAATCGACGGGAAGTAGACGAGAAAAGTGAGCTTCGCTTTACGTAAATAAAAGAAAGGAATGTCAGTGCGACTTACCGGCAGGTACAAACAAGGTAGCAAGTAACGATAATCCTGAAACTAACATGCATCCGCACAAAATGACTTTTCTGCCCCAACGGTTCAACGTGAAAATGAGGAAGGTATAAGCAGGTACTTCCACAAGCCCGGAAATTACGAAATTAACATAGTCGTTACCACCGAGATTGGACGCGTGCCAGGACAATCCGTAGTACGTGCCGCTATTTACAAGCCTGGAGATTTTCATAGGACGCAATTATTACTCCTTTATTATGCTGTATACGAGCTATATTCTTATCTCGTAATGGCAAATAATAATAAATAAATAAAAAAAAAAGAGAAGAAAGAATAGAAACGAATCGACGTGGTATTACCAATTGAAGAATAGCAAAATGCTTTTCCGCCTTAAATTGGGATATCGGAAAAGGTCAAAGAGCGACGGTTTTTTATAATCCGGCGCGCTATCCCCGGTATTATTATTGAGGAGGGTGTCTAGTACTTCTCTCGGCATTTCCACGCCGTTTTCCAAGGAAGCTCGTTGAAGAAGATCTTTCGCTTCCTGCGTACGGCCTTTCGTCAATAGCCAACGCGCCGATTCAGGAATGAACCTGCGAACGTTACGGTACTTTGAGTTCTTATTGCTATCGGAATAAGAGGAGTTACACGCTAATTATATGGGATAGGAGAGAAGGAAGCATAATTGCCAAGGGAAACACCCGTCGTCTCACCACCAATAAAGTAGGAATGCGATGCTCGGTACGGTAATGGCAAGTTGCAGCATTCTCCAGTCAGTTATAAAATACGCGAAACCAGCAGTGAGGATGTATCCAGTCGTGAAAAACAGTTGGCAACCGACTCCGGCTACTAAACGTTTTCTTGGACCTACCATTTCCAGGGCTGCGAAAAGTCATTCGTTAATTTATTTCATCTTATTGCTATTTTACTTATTGTTTTATAACTGTAATGGTCATTTCCCTCAGAATGTACTGTTTCATGCGGATTCGCAACCGAGGCTATGATATACAAACACGTTGAACTCCACGGGGGTCATCGGTGACCGGGGCTATTGAATTCAATAAAATTTAGTACGACCTTTAACTCTTTCACTACCAGGGGTGACTATAGTCGCTCTCCATAAAATGCAGCGTATTGTATATACGACAAGTGACTGGAGCTTTTGCGTATTGAATATCTTACTGTAGACATGTAGCATTGGAAGGAAAGATCTTTTTTTAAAAACACCGTCAAAGGAACTCTATTGCAATAAGGCGCAAGTGCGGATGCAGTCGATCTTTTTCACGCACCCTGCACACTTTTGGCGCGGCAGCCCGTTCATCAGGAGTTAAATTGCAATATTTACGAATTTTCTAGTACATTTAATATTTAAATATTGACATTAGAAAGATAAAATCCTGCTGACTGTATATCTATTTGTGTCTTCAAGGTTTCTGCTTTGCAAAGATGTGATTTTGATAGAAAAGGTTTCGCTTCGGTAAAAGTGACGAAACTAGCGAAGTACCGGTGGCGTTCAACGTGTTAAATAATAATTTACGAAAAATCTCGAAGAAGCAAGTGGGGGATTTAAACTCGAACCTACTGATTCGCAGTAACACCGTAAGGATCATAGATCCCTAAAGATACGTGTCTCTAATGTAAGACATTCGCTCGTATTCCAATAGAATCTGATAAAACTGACCATACAGTACGAGTTAACATCGAATGGAAATACTTTGTTCTCAATGAGAAAAAGTCAAATCAATTTACCTATGACGTATGCGACCAGAAAGACCCCGCTGGTGGTCGAGCCGACAATTAATCTGAAGATAACGTAGGATATAAACTCGGGTGCAACCGCGACTAGTATACCGCCGACCAGCTGTATGACTAAAGACAGGAAGAAAATTGGTCTACGTCCAAATCTATCGGACAAACCACCGAAAATCATCGAGCCAAGCATGACTCCTACCATGAACAAAGAATCCCCCGTAGCTCGCAACCATGCCCTGTCGCAGACTAAATTCCACTAAAAAAGACGAAAACTTTAGGTGTTAAAGAAATACATCCTTTCGTATAATACGTGAAACCCTTTCATTCTCCACTAATCTATGAAACATCGTACAAAAACATCACTGAGATTAACGCTTTTAACGCTAGAACTACTGTCGTTCCCGATTTTCTTTAATTAAATCAATACTTTTGATGAAAGAGGAATCGATAGGTGAAAAACATGATTGATTTGGTGATTTATGTTTTAAAAAATAGTCATGGAATATCTACTGTTTAGCTCCCCTATAAAGGAGAACTTTTCAAAATAAAATGAGAAAGCAGTTATTTCGAGTACCTTTGTAGTTCTAGTGTTAAATAAGAAGATAAGTAAACAATTTATTTCCTCGCTCTTATCTGTTCTTTCATCGAATTCCAATTACGTTATACGTTTATTTTAACGTTATATTCAATCGTTACTGTATCAACGAAATATCTCTTGCTAAGTGTAAACACAATAGAAATTTAATTATTTTATCAGTGATCTACAATTGAAACAAGATTTTATCAGTGTGTACAAGATCAGAAAAAGCAAGGTAATTATCCTTGGCACACTCCAGTGGAGCTTTAACAACGATAACGGACTTTTCTCCGATACAACTCAACTGATAAGGATCCAGCAGATAGAAAGACATACCTCCGAAGTGGTAGTACTTTTGTATTTGCTTCTGTCGTAAACGTACTCCTCGCAGGGCCTCAATCCTTTGGCGCTAATATCGTCCGGTAAAAAGGGCTTTTGAATTGGCGAATCTCCGTCGCCCGTCGACGTGTCGACGTACCTGTCGGTGACGTTTCCGCTTATACCATTCGCGAAATCGCGTCTGAGGCATTGGGACCATCCTTTCGCCTCGTAATTCCACGGATAACTTGCATTCATAATGTCCTGAGGTAAGAAAAACGTGGCATTTTCCGCATTCTCGTTCGGCAGTAAGCATCTGAAAAATGTTGCACTATTGAATTCAATGGAATTTCATACGGCTTTCAAATTGCAATATTTACGAATTTCCTAAAACATTCTATCTTTAAATATTTCCGTTAAAAAGGTAGAGTTCTTCTGAGTTTATATCTGTATGTGCCTTTAAAGTTTGAGCTCTGTAAAGATGTGATTTTAGTAGAAGAATCTTTGCTTCGGTTGAAATTATGAAACTAGCATAATTTTGGTGGCGTTCTACGTGTTAATGAAATTAAAACTTCACTGTTCAATTGAATTGGATTTTTGTTTATTATAATTCTTATTTCTGTGAATCGTTACTTTGAAATTTAATACTACAATTACTTAGAATCAATAGATATGTTTAGAGATACCAGATATTTAAAAAAACGAAGGAAGACAGAAATTTGAAGGATTTAATGTTCAGTATTTTACTAAATAAATGTAGAAAATTGAAATAGTATCGTTTCAAGTTTGTTTGGTTACTCGAAAGAATAAAAGACCAATCATCGTGACTGTCTGGGTAGATCTAGCGTTACGGAACGATAAGAGAGGTCAACGACCTCCCGTTTGGATTTTTATGGAAACGTAAAACCTATGGACGATGGGAATTGAAGTGATTGTTACCTAGAATCCATTTTTGCGCCAAGGAAGACTCCTGCGAGCTTGTGAAAAGCGCAGGATATCGCTGGAAGACACAGCAAGAGATAAACCCTACGCTGATAGCGACCAAATTCGCCCATCCGAAGTATAACATCGTCGTATGCCATTTTTCTCGATGATCCTCGGAATTTTCAACTTCTATAGCGTCTCTTCGGGTTGAAAAATTCTCTTTAAAGGACGCTTCAAGGACGTCCTTTACGAACGAATCGTCCTTTTTAGACCGGAGCTTAAAGTCCCTTCGTAAGAGGGCACTAAAGTATTTAATTGAGAGTTTTCAATGGAAATCTTTGAATCCAAGTGGCTCGAAAAATACCCGATCCACAAATTCGAAATCTAACGTAAAAGAAGATACTTCTTCGTGCAATTAACTTTGTTGCGTGTTTCAATGTGCGATGCGATATAGTATCACGAATTCAATAAGTTTTACGTAAACGATTGTACGTTGAGATTCTTCCGTAGTTTTATGTCATGTTTCTTGGCTGTTTTTACTTTGTCTTTCTTTGTCGTTAACGAATAAATCTACGTTAAAAAGCAGTCTTCAATGATACGTCTGCCACCGAAGACGGTTCCAGCATTCACGTCGACGATTTGGGAACGGCGAACGTCTTCGATGAGTCCAATGCGATCTCGGAATGTTTCGTTTTATCTTTCTCCTTTTTTCCCCTTTTTTAACAATTAACTGGTTCGGATTTCAGCGCGGGATCCTTTCTTGCAGCCTGAAATTGAAAGATCGCATTCATTTGATATAATTTACAGAACGCGGAATTTTGTTTTTATATGAGAAAAATGGAAAAGAAGTAGAGCGAGTTGTAAGGATATGGTTTTAAGGATTTCCAAATTGTAGGTCCGGGTTTCGGATCCTCTGATGGAATTTAAGGAAGTTCTTTTCACCTAATTTTTATCACGTATCTCGATAATTAAGATTAATTTAAAATTACAAAATTCCCTGGCATAACTGAGAATATTATTTTTGAAGTTAAATGCATAAAAAGAAAAAGACGCCTTTAATGAAACTAACTTCATTATCGCCTTCGAAACTCTTTCTCAGATAATAATCAAGTACCGTCTCCCATAATATCTCGTACTTAAATCAAACCTACAATCGAATCCAAAGATAAACGAGAAATATTCATTTATTCCACTAATAAACCAGAGAAAAAAAACGAAGTTACATTACATAGCAAAGATACAATACCGACATTGATACACGTAACACTACGCAAAGGGAAAGAGATATTCTCCGTGCAAAAATAAATAGTCAACTTATCGTAGCAATTAGGGAAATACATTTGTAAATAATGAAGAGGAAAAAAGAAGAGGAACTCACGACTAACGCGCGTAATCGTTTACGTCAAGACCGTTTTATTCGCGATTTCTTTCACCGTTCAGCTTCCACGTAGATCCTTTAAGATCGCGGAGGATGGGAAACGCAAGGATATAATTGTTTGCCTATCTCTGATTTATGCAAGTTATGCGAATCGCCAGCGATCCCGGGACTTTTTGCCGTACGGACACGAGGATACCCGTTTCGTCGTTGTATCGTGGAACGAATAATCGGAATAATCGTATATACGTCTCATTGAGTCGAGACACCTTGTAACGTTACAACGACACGACAAGTATTGCAACATGACACATACGTGTTATCGTGCCATTAATAATGCAAATGAGTTTAAACGGCGCTCGGGCTACTTTTACCGGTTTTTCGTATCGGCGCGACCGTAAGGAGCTTCGACGGGATGGGAGAAGCTCGGGACGTTCGGCTTTGAGGGAGCGGCGATTAAGAAATTTGGAGATTGGGTTTTATGGAACAATGGGAGGAAGTCGTTGTGATTTAGGCAAAAGTAATAATAGCGGTGGGTGGTGAATAACAGGAATTAGTGGCACTCAAGTGGATAGGAAAAAGGGGAGCTTTTGGCTACGTATGTTTTACCGGTTATGGTATAAATGAATAATGATAAATAAGTCAGCGTATACCGATAAGAATGTATGATGGTAAAATGTTTAGTTGAGATTAGGATTACCAAGTAGTCGAAATGTGTCGGAATTTTGAAAGAAGAATTACTTCAATTTCTATTTCTTGGATATCTTGGATTTTCTACGACTGTCGAGATACCGATGAACGAATCGATTAAGTTTCTTTTGTTTGTAGTTCTCCTTCTTTTCTAACATAATTATTTGTAATTTTGTAATTTACTAAATCAATAGACAGTAGCTCTAGCGTCGAATGTAGCTAAGTATCGATACATCGTTACGGTAACAATTACGACAAGAAAGAAAAAGTTGTTTTACATCGACAGTTTTAAAATTCATTGACGTGATATAGCCGAGACGGGAATACATTCTCTTGGCACAGAGCGGAAAAAGGAGAAACACGCACGTCTCTTTATTCCACATCGAAACTATCTCGTCGGACTGTTTAAAATACAGTAACGAACGCGTTACATAAATTCTAATCGTTCCTGCCGTCATTCGATTTGCCGAGGAAATATCTCACCGCGCGTTTCAAACGGCCGCTGTTTACGGTGCCGTTCGTTCGCGCGTGAAAATGTTTAACGGAATGTAAAAGAAATGGAAAGGAAGAGGTTTGGCGGGTTTGCAGTTGAAAATCGTTGGACGGTATTTGTATGTACGCGCGTGCGCAGACGCATGCGCGTGTCTGCGTGCGCGCACGTTCGCGCATGAACGCGTGTACGTGAGACGCCTCGGCGAATTAAATCCGCGAGGCATGCGGCTATCCGCATAAATGAATCGACTCGTTTAGAATCGTGGGTGTCGCGCACGTGCGCGCATGGCATCTTATGCAATTTTGCCTTTACTTCCCAAACAAAACGCTGGTTCGAATAGGGATTGAAGTTACCAGCGATTTTACAGGATATTACCCTTTCTCGGGGGGAAAATTCGTATCTAATTGAGTAGTGTGGAATTAATTTCAGAGTTACATGAAGTCTTTAATCGATGTCTGCTTGGATGATTTGTATATCGTGGATTGTTTGAAATTTGGAGAAATTGAGGAATAGAATATAAATTAGTTTTAGGTGTAATTACTTATCTTGCAGGATAAACTTTGTATAACTTATGTTTAGCGTGTCGTCGGGTGAATGAGAAAAAGAGGGTGTTAATTTGTATGAAGGAGAATAATCTTTGCTGGTTGGAAGATGTTGAAATCGAGTCACGTGTCACTGACAGCGACGCACGATGAACCGGGGATCATAAGGACAGAAAACGTGCAACGTGGATTAGAAACTGTAAGGTCAGCTTGAAAGGGGATGATTTCTCTCAACCTAATTTCTCTCAATTCTACCTCATCACGTGCATATAAAATTGTAAAACGCACAGAATTGCAAAAAACAAAAGAAATACACCAGAAAACCTTGCTAACCCCCAACGCAACTTAAACCAACTTCCCAGAAGCCATCCAACCAGCCCACAAATTTCTCCCCATCCCAAACAAATCTCCGTGAAACAGCGAAACCCTCCAAAGTCCCTTTATCGTAAAAAGAAACGTTCCGCCCCCTTATCCGAACGTTTCCCCAATGAAAACATCCTCCGCAAAGAAACCCACCCGTTCCGTCTAGTACGATAATCGTCGACGACGATAATTGGCCTACCCCGAAGACGTCAGCGATCGTACTCGAACGACAGGCAAGCGGGATCTTCCGGCGGAACTTCTCTCTCACAGATCCGTAGTCACTCTCGATACGCTCGCGATTACGCTCCCGTCGTCGTCGTCGGACGAGAAAACGCTCCTGCTCGCACGAAGGACGGACCACGACTGCCGGCGGGCAGTTTGCTTTCGCCGGCACCAGATACACAGAAACAGAAGGATGACCCTTCTTCGGAGGTAGCACCGGCGCGGCGCGGCGCGGCGCCGTGTCCACCACCACGGCGGCAGTCACCGCCGCCGCCACCTCCATCGCCGTCGTTGCAGCCACCGTCTCCAACGACCTCCACCCTCCTCCTCTTACCCTCGGCCGAAGCCACGGTCAGCATCTGCAACGACCCTCACCCTTCTCCTACCCTCGGCTACCGCCACGGTCACCGTCCCAAATGGATCCCTGAATACCACGCCGCGGCAAGATTCTCTCTGCTTCTCTCCTCTCGGGCCGGGGAACATTTTACCTTTGCCTTACGCCGTTCCCTTTCCTCCTCTTTTCATCGTGCATCCACACGTCTCCTTGTCTCCTCGTCTCGTCGCCTCGAGAACTCTCGAGACGAGACTCGCGACTCTCTCTACCGCGTGAACGCCTTCTCTGGAGCCGGCCAACGGCAAACCTGTTGCTCCGACGATGAATCGGCCGATTCGACCTACCAGAAGCTATTCTGGATTTTTGACCGACCGAACGGGGTGAATCGGCGATCGGAGATGATTCTTGTTGCTTCTGGTCAGTAAGTGCTGGTCGTCTGAGATTTTAGCTTTACTTTCGATATTCTTCTTCTTCTTCTTCTCCTTCTTCTTCAGTCGGTGGGTTTCTTGTTTTTATTCCTTAGGCATCTTGCAACCCGCTAGTCTTTAGGCGGTCAATGTTGTAAACCTGTTGCAGCGATCGATCGGATGATTCGATGGGAGCTGAAATCGTTACCTTTTTGCACGATCTTGTTCTGTATTTTTGTGCGATTCGGGTAAAATTGAATGTCGAGGTGAATGAGAGGCTGGGAGGTTTTTCATCTTTCGTACTGTTGCCAAGGAACGATTTGTGGTTGCTGAGACTTTTCTACTGGTTGGAGGAGGGTTTTTTGGATTTTTGAATTGTTGGGGTGAAATTAAATGGCGAGGTGAATAAGAGACGGGGGAGGTTTTTAATATTCCGCTGTTACTTGCAAGGATTTGTATATGCTGAGGCTTTTCTATTCCTTGGAGTTATTTTTTTTGGATTTCGGAGCGTTCGAACTTGGCGAATTTGTGATCAGACGGGTACAAGAGACTTTCCTGAAATTTTGAGCCTCCCCGTCGCCAGATATTTCAGCTTTCGTGTCGCACCACCACGGTTCTTGCAATCTCCTCGTCCGCCCAACGACAAACCTGTTGGTTCGACGATGAATCGGGCGATTCGACGCACCAGAAATTCCCTTTCAGCGCTCGCGATTCTAAATTTTGTGTCGTTGTTGATCGTTTGTAATTTACGAATATAAATACAAATAGCATGAAAATTAGCATTTAAAATTTTTCCTTCAACTTGTAAGTCATACTCGTCGTGAACTTTCACGAGGAATGCTCAAATTATTTCGTAATCGAAGCAACTGCAGCAGCTTGTCGCATCGATCCTAAGGCTGCTCGAAATATTTCCCCGTGATAACGATAAGGATTTGTAAAAAGCGTCTACTTTATCGCCCCTGTCCATCGTTTCTAGTTTAACTATCGCTCCCGTTTTACCATAAATGTTACCATACGCTCCACATTCCGTACTTAAAGTCGAATCACTCAATCCTCATCAATCCCCGGGATTTATTTCGACCTGAATCGAGATTTAATTTGACCCAAATCGCGGCAAAAAGTAAAAATCGTTTAATTGTTTAACAGAAAATAGACTGCAGTCCAGAAAAGTACGAACTTTAACGTGATTTTTTTTCAAAGAGCTGGGATGAAGGTTAACTACGTTAATTTTTGAAATAGATATAAGTCCTCAAAATTCTCAAGTGAAACGAAATACTCTCATCGACGATGCCAAACTTCGCGTTTAATTAACTTAAACGTAATTAGACGACCTAATCTCCGTCGCAGTTATTTAAGGATGCAAGAAAACTCGGAGGAAAATTTGCAACGTGCATCTAACGTTAAAGCGTGGGTGGATTCATTCGAGTCGCTGAACAACAGAATGCAATCTCAGGATGCAATCGTATCGCGTGGCGTTTGATAATGCAATCGGGGACTGATGCCGCGTTAGAGAACAGATTGCACCGTATATAACGCCGGCGAAACGACGACAAGGTGAAAAATGACCGTTTGCGTTCCCGACATACCGGCTAATAATCCAGACGCGCCGATTCTGAGAAGGTTTTGCGAGGTACCAGAGCCATGGAGCTTCGAAAGAGGCTTTCTACTTTCGGGTTTCCCGTTTATAACGTTGAAAATGCTCTATGAGCTTCTTGAAACTTCAATTAATTGACGTTTCGGTATTTTTAATTAGGGTGGCTTAGTTTGACGATGAAATAGTGGGCACATAGTTGAGATGAGTTTTGTTCAAGTGTATCTTATCAATTTTATCGTATCAGATTCTGATGTATGTCGCAATTTCTCAAAATTACCCATTATGTCGTAATTTTAATTTAATTTGTCAAAATTACGCATTAAATCGTAATTTTTTTTTAAATAACATGTTTAAATGGAAGAATTCCAAACGCTAATATAAATTGTTATATCACTCTACCGCGCAGTGACTTGAATTGAACTTGATTTAAAAAATTTCAAATACTAATATACTCTCTTACATTGCATTGTCGCACAGTGAATTGAATTTAATTTCTATGAAAATCCAATCCTAGAGTTTAGAAAGAGATATCTCGCAAGCAATCTCATAATAGACACGTTACAAGTTCGAACCTAATTAACGGTACACCCAAAGGTGCAACGCCGTCCAAAAGCCAATCCAATTCCCTCGACCGTGTGTAAATTTAACTTTTCTCGCCGTCTATTAATTCGATCGATCGTTTAACCAGATTCGAACTAAAAATACGATGCAGATACGTGAGACGCTTCTTCTATCGTGGAATACTTAGCCACGTTCCGTCCGCAGGTACGGAACGCGTCGCTGCACTTTTTCAAATCCTCATTTCCCGCGAAAACCCCTCGAACTTCGAGGCGTCGAAAATGACGAAGAAAATGCCAATTATTCAGGGTGCATGGCTACGCGAAACATTAAAAAGAACAACGAGGACGGAGATGATCTCGTAAATTGTCATTCTTGACTCATCTTCATGGACGATCGCGAAGGACGAACGTAAAAGAGGTCGAAGAGGTATAATTTTCTCGACGCGTACTCCTCGATGGAAAATATCGACGCGCCTCTTCGCAATCTTCTTCTGCCTTTACGATCTGATAATTTACGAATTATATCGTGGAAATAAAAAAATTCTACGAGTGCTCGGCTGGAGGATGATTTCAATAAAATCGTACGATTCATCGCTGCTTTCCCGATTACTTCTCAAATCGAGCACATTAGGCAATCCTGGGTCTGCCGGTCGCGCCAGGGCCGCATCGAGGGTACGAGTGCCCTAGTCTACTCTTCAAAGTGGTTCAGACATTTGTTTTTTTCTTAATAATCTCATTGGAATGACCTGATCAACGATCCTGATTGTTTACAATAAACGGCAACGTATTAATGAAAGTTTGGACGATAAGAAACGAAATAAGCTGAAGGATCAGCAAGGTAGATCGGTACTACGCAAAAGGAAAGTGGTAGTATTGTATGGAATAAAAAGGTAATTTAAACATTGTTCGAAATTCGAAACGAAATTCTTATAATACACGGAATTTTATCATAGATAAAGTGAACTTTAACCGATTCTCAATTTTTTCTAAAAGTTCCCCGAATTAATGGGGGAGCCATGCAGCAAATATTCCAGTTCTATCTTATAAAATCAAAATACTCAAATAAATGCCTTTTTCACTTCTTGATTTCCCATTTTTCAAAGTACTTATTCGGTATATGTAAATTTAATAGATACAACGCCGATAGTTCCAGTGTTAAACGAGCGATCAGTGGTTCCTCAACCCTCCAACCGAGAAGGGAAAGTGGGCCCAAGTTAAAATTGACATTTTGCCACAGGTAAGAACGGCAGACCTACGTATCCTTTCCCGTTTCCTTTCGAGGATCGTCAAAGCTACATTTCACGATCGTCGTCGCACGGAACGCAGGAGCAACTTCCGTTTCCGTCGTCGCGTCATTTTCGCATACGAGTTTCAGGTATTTTTACCTGCGCCACGAGGATAATTGCGCTCGTCTCTTTCAAGCTGCGCGCTCAATAGGCGCCAACGAAACTGCGCTTCTCATTCGCGACAGAGGTTTATTGTTTTTTTAATTACCACCGCTCCTTCCTCCCCCTCCCTCGTGCCCTGTCTCCGTCGTCTTTCTCTTCCTCCCTCTCCCCCGTCTCGCTTCCTCTCGCCACGATTTACAGTCCCTCCGTTATCCGTTTTGTAGTGGAACTCAAGACGGTTCGCAGCTATCCGTGAAAGAAATAATCAGCCTTACACACTATCTATAAATAGCGTGTGTGCGTTTATGTGAGTTTGCACCGACTGCGGAGAGGCCAACGTGAAAGGGAACCCGGGGCACAGGTGCATTTCCCGTGCTCGATGGTGCGCCGCGGAAAATGTTACGTTTCTATCGGCTCTTTTATCTTTCTTCGTTTTTCCTTCTTCTGAATTTCTTTGAGCTTTTAACTGCTACGATTATTTGGTTTGGTATCTGATGTTTTGAGTGTGGTTTCGAAACCACCGTGGCTATAATGTATTTATTGATAAATTAGGGAAAATGAGTCAATGATGATAAGAGGTTTGTATGGGGGGTCGGTTATCGTAGTTCGCTCTTTTCTTTTGTACTTTCCGGCTTTTGTTGCTGTGCTCATTTCGCCTGAGGCACACTGTTTTAGGTTGGCTCCGAAACATGGAGGGTGAAATGTATTAATTGAAAGAGAAAAATATTAAGGTTATAGGAAATTTTTACCTCCTTTACCTCCTTATCCACCGCAGCCCCCTGTTTTATCTTCGACGGTTTGTGGAAAAATAGGTGAATTGAAAACCATTTAAAATTGTTTATCCTAAAAGAAATGACCGTAGCAGGTACAGGCAGAAAACACAAAAAAGATTCTGCGAAAATGGAGTATTGTTTAATTCATACGAGTAACGTGACATTGAGGAAATTGACGTAAAAAAGCTGTTGCTAATTACCGTGAGAAAGTTAATTCGAAGTTTTAAAGTGATTCTAAATTTTCTTCGCGTAAGCTTGGAACTATAAAATAGCAAAAAGATCTAAATTAGCATGACGGATGTAGTTTCAGGTTTCACGAACAATGTATTAAAAGTAGAATGCACGCAGAGGTCTCGTGTCAGAGTATCGGCAGTGTTATGAAACTCTGCATTTGCATTATTGACCTACGTTCAATAGCGCTGATAAATTTCCGGATACACGGTAGCTATCTCTCGAATCGCGCCGGTTGTTTATTCGCATTAATATCTAGATTAAGAAAAAGTTGCATAAACTTCTGTGAATTAAGCAATTTTTTTCCGAAAGGCATCCCGATAGAAATGATAATGGATCCGTATTTTTGTACAGTCGCCACGATCGCGCGAAGGTACAAAGATCACCAACCGACACGCGATTGTGTTAAAACTATTTTGATGGCACTGAGTATAATTAATTGCACTTAATTGGAGTTATTAAGGATGCCCGATGAGCGTGTAATCGCTGACACAGCCAAACGCCCGGAGAACCGAATAAAAAGAACGTAATAGTCGAGGCGTCGTGACGCTAGAAAACTAACGTAACGCAGTGCCGATAATTTCCACGGCATGCAGCGGCTTATTTTGCCGAGTTGAACCACGCGTAATGTCCTCTTAATTGATCGATCGCTATCTCTCTCGTTGAATCTCTCGTTAATCATAAAATACATCAGCAACTTTCTCTCCTGAACTTAATCAAATTCTTGTTACATCGTGGAGATACGTTACGCGAATAACTTCCTACCAGCCGATAACAGTCCTTAACTCTCATTAACTCGGTTGATCGCAGATACTCAACGACTCGATGATTGATATATACGGATTTTAATTGAAAGGAATTACGATCGTGTAAGAAGTCACGTGTGCGAATCCGCTCACGTATGTTTACGTTTAAGATCTCGTTGTTGTTATTTCTTTTGCTGTTATATCTCGTTTTCCAAAGCTACGATCATTTCAACCCGGTATCCATTGTTTTAGATGGTTTTACGCTCGCTGATTAAGACGCTCAAGGCGCGTCGAATCTATGGGAGAAGATCCAAGAGATTTTCAATGATGATCATTAATTCGTACGATCACGAGACGGCGAAACGTCGCGAGTATTGTAACGGACGAATTGTATCTGTAATTATAAGTATGCTGCTCCGTAGAACTTGATCGACTTAATAGAGTTTGAAAGAGAATACTTTAACTACCTAATCAATTGCGTGCATTCAAGATAAACTGCCTCCTTTTTTTCCGAGGCGAACGATTGACTCGGTCTACCGTTAAGTAGAGATTCAATCTGTAAGCGATTCGATGACGAGCTACGCATCCGATGATATTGGTGGTTCTGCCGCTGAAACGTCAATAACGTGGTTCACCGATAAGATTATTCCAGCGCCGCTAACTCTTCCAATGCCACAGGCTTTTCCTGAGAATTCTGACACGTTTGCTTTCGAATTATCAAAAAGGGACGTATACCGTGTTCAATTCTTGACCGGCGAAAATTGACACCACAAATTGAGCGATATTTTAAAATTCTTTGTATTACGCAACTAATGTATCGCAGAAATTGACTTCTTGCTTTTGATGGTACTCGCTAAATTAGCAGGATTTGAAAGGTGGCTTGGATGATTTGAAAATTAACGTGTTAAAGTTGATGAATGATAGATAATTTCGTAATGCATTCCTAGCCCCGAAGTGCATAGCTTTCAGACAAATCGAGGGTTGGAATCCTATCATTTTTCAAATCTCTCCCTCTCTCTCCTCTTATCGTACTTTCGAGCGTTCATCCTCGCATCCACCGCCTTCCCCTTCGATTGGTCGCAGACACGAAGCTTTTCTTTTTTCTTCCATAAAAATTCCAACGCTCATCCCCCCTTTCTCTCTCTCTCTCTGTCTCGCGTACAAAGTCATGACTTACATGGGCGCCGATAGAATTTTATTCAGGGTGGGGGATAAAAAACGTTGTACACGTACACGCAATTACGTTAGATGCTGGTAAACTTTAGCAAAAGGTCAGCAAAAGAATTCTCTCACGCGTTGTAAGAGCAATCATTTCAATTTCGTCGAAACGTTTCGTTACGCCAATGGTGAAGTGCGAGAAAAATTCAACCAGTCGGATCAGCGTTCGAAAATTCATTTCGAGACTATCGAGAGAAAGAGAGTCGATCGACAGGAGAGGGCGGGGGGAGGGGCGAGAGTAGCTTCCAATCTTTCAAAGTCCAGTACTTTGCGCGGCTACAACGAAGTAAATCGAATAAAGGGTACTTCGATGAGGTATTTGAATTTTTACCACGGGAGAAGATCCCATTGAATTCCACCAATAAAAGAAGAGTACCATAAGACGCATATCCACGTGATTCGCATACCGTTTTGCGTGGGGTCGCTGGGACCACGCCTTCCCTTAGAGCGCGATTCTGTGAGCCACGCGAAGACATGGCATCTTATAAACGTGCAATTAGTGCACCAAGGCACTACTGTGCGGACAAATAACCTCCAGCTGTATTTCTATCGCTTTAACTCGAAGCAGGATGATTTTTAAGTTCATTATACCGCGATAGTTTTCATTTCACGAAATACTTTAAAACGTGTCTCGGTGTTCTTTCTTCCTTACGATTCTTTCGATCGTACAAAGGGAATTAGCACGCGGAGAATTTTAATTTCAAGTACGTAACTCAACATGCACTAATTAGCAACCGAAACGAGGCAACAGGATAAAAAATTCCTGTAGCCGAGGCACGGAGTTAAAGGAGACGCGCAGGTGATAAAAAATAATCCTGAAACGTCAGTGCGTCGGCGCCCATGGATGGCTACCCCCTTTTAGCTACTCCCATCGCCGTTGGAGGCCGAGAGCAGAGCTCGAGAGCGAACTCGAAGGCTATTTATAGTAGGGAGCGGCTTCTAGTTCCCACCGCGTGAAAAATCGCGACTGGTTTCCTGCGAGCCAGAGACAAGGAAAGAAAGAACGGACGAAAGAAAGAAAAGAGAAGTATCTTGGAGGGGGGTAAATGAAAGGAGGGAAAGAAAGAGGCTGGGGGAGTTGTGGGGGTAGGGAGAAAAAGAGAGATTCTGTTGCAAGCGAGAGAGAAAGAGGGAGAAAGAAATCGGAGAGGAAGAGAGAGGTAGAATACTCCGCCGGTATATCTATACTCGTCTTGACTCGTCTCTTGTCCGTTGCCTCGTTTTAAGCGTTTGCCCCGAAAGGCCTGAAAGCCCTGAAAGGCCGCTGTCCTTGCAAGGGCGCTCTCGCGAGCTACACACCCGCGGGGAGAGGATAAGAAAGGTGCCGAAGGCATCCACGTCCTCACGCATCCCCCTCTACGGGAATTTCTGGATAGAAATACGGATCGTGCTTGCTACCGTCGACACGCCGGATGCCTCAGGCGACTCGACTAAATCTGTTCGCACTATTTCGTATTATTTTCGTGTAACCATTCCGCCGTAGAAAAATCAGTGACTTTTTATTCCTTCAAGTTTTAGTTACACTTACTGAGCATGCGTACGCGTGGAACGTTTTCTATTGGCTCCTGAGACTCGAACGTTTCGTTTAATTTAGGATAGACGGGAAATACGACTTTTAAAGATCGATTATCGTGGAATGTTCGCAGCGCCAATTGCGAGATTCTGCGTGTTTGAAGAAGAAGAAGAAGAAAAAAAAGTCAATCGTTGATTTATGCTACAATGCTGACGATGAATTATTACAGAGCTAATAATCATTCGAATGTCGATAGAAGACTTAATCTTTTAAAGGAAGTAGAATATAATCGTGCCGACATAATGAGCATAATTTAAGAAGAAATCTGCGCAGTGTTGCGCAACTATTCCTGGTAAAACTGTATTCATAATAAAATGATATGGGTGTTGAAAATGGAAATGCTAAATTGTTTGAATATTCTACGTGCGACTGTGATTCCCCTATTTATTCGCGTCTCTCTTTTGAAACAATACTTGATATGTTAATAATTGTACCCAGTTCAACCTTCAATATCGCCTTTTTATACGAGATATGAGTTTCTGCCTTTCTGCGGTTACGTAACACCACGTATTTTACAATATCTTTGAAACGTATGTTCGTGCGTGTAATTTTACGATCGCAGCGTAAATATATGTATACATTTTTTTCATCAATAACCCACGATACGCACATAGCACATTGCCAATCGTTTTCTCAAACGAATAGGAAATTTCGAAGGCTGAAAACGTTAAACGATAATGATTTCACGAAGTTTATCCTCTCATTAGCGCGTCTACGAGTATAAAAAAGGTATTACATCTTCTATTCGCACGTGAGACTTTGTTAATGTTTTTCATTCGACTTTCCTTGTAAAGATGTTATCGCGTGTTCATTTGAATAAAGTTCATACCAGAAGATATATGAAAAGACGATGAGAATTTACATTGATCGCAGAAATAATATTTTTATCGGTATTATTATGGTAATGGGAAATATTCATCGATCGATCGTTATTTACTTTTTCATGTTTTCTACGAATTTTCTTGGCATTTGAAAGTTTTGCAAATTTTTCATACTTAGGTTAATGCTCTCACGCAATAACAAGTAGTTTAAAGGTAATTAAAAGTTGCCAAGATGAGATTAAGTCTTCCGTTTACCTATCATATATGCAGAATTAATACTAAAACTACCTAGGCGGTCAAAACGAACGGTTCCGAATTTTTTCCAGAAATTCCAAAAATTGTTAAGGGGAGTGATGGAGTAAATATTTCACTTCTATCTTACAATACATTAATCACTTAATTCATCATCTTTTTCATCTTTTGATCTCTCTTTTTCGAAAGTACTTATTCGGTATATATAAATGTAATAGATATAACGCCGGTAGTTTCAGTGTTGAAATAATGCGTAAAAGTTGTCATCGTAAAACAACAGTTTACTGTGCTAGTATAACAACCTTGTGGTCTATAAAGACCGCACAGAGCACATGCATGATTCAGCGAACGACAGTCGCAGATTGAAATGCAGTATCAAGTTTTAATTTCCAATACTCATCGCAATCAACTTTGTTTACTTACGCGAATCGTCAAACTCTTTCATCACAATTTTCACAATCTTTAAACCAAAAATCATTTTTCGCACGATATCTCTAACGATTATATTGATTTTTAAACCAACACTTTAAAACGCAATACGTGGCCATCTACAAGTACTCCGACAGTCTGTTATCAGTTATCGTAAAATGTATTTTTACTTTATCATATATTATTCTTCCAATTTAATATTTTGACATGACCTTTATTTCATAAAAGTCAGTGTTTCTGCAAGTTTTGTAAATATTGTGACGTTTCGAGTAAAGTTTTGTCAAAATACCCGGCACCTAACCCATTGCTGTACCATTTGCCTGACAGAAATCCGCGTAACTCTCCGTTGATTTTTCTGAGTCTTAACTTTGCGACACGAAAGACACTACTGAAGGTATTTAGCCCGAAATTGTGACCAACAGAGTGACTTGTGTTATTCCTGTTCGGCTGAAAATTCTAACCAAGAGTCTGACTCGTAATACTCCTGTTTGGCTGAAAATTCTAACTACGAATTTAACTCGTGGCATTCCTGTTCGGCTCAAAATTCTAACCACGAATTTAGCTCGTCGTATTTCTATTCGGCTCAAAATTATAACCAAGACTCTGACTCGTGATATTCCTGTTCAGTTCAAAATTGCAACCAAGAATATAACTCGCGATATTCCAGTTCGGCTGAAAATTCTAATCAAGAGAAAGAATTATAATACTCGTGCGTCGCCTGACATTGCAATCACAAGTCAGACTCGTCGAAATGCGGCAAAGGGTTAAAATGTTAAGAATATACGCGTCGATATCTACGTCTCGCCAAAAGGATATTCTCCCGCGTAAATTTTGTATCACACGCATGCGCACTAACGATCCTCTCAAGCAGACGCTCGCGCAATGTTAACGAAGACCGAACACATGCTACTGACCCAGATTATTTACAGAAAAAGAAGGATAAAAGATTGATGAATGATACAATTACCCGTCTAACGCGTAATCCGCCGGCAGTAATGCTTCCTAGCACACGTCGTACGTGGAGGTATTCTGTCAGCCGATCGTCGATTACGATAGCGATCGTTCATAGGAGCGTTTTATTGGTCGGCTGGTTGACCCGGCGTCGGACCTCCTGCCGGCCGGCGGTGTAGTACAGTTAATCGATAATGCCGAGCGAAACGAAATGCAAGTTTCACCGACAGGTGAAACGATCTGTCCTTTCTACGTTGTACGATATACAAGTTGTGCTTCTATACGAGTTTCTCTCTGTCATGAAATAACGGATTTTTCGTATTTTCACTGTGAAAACATGGGATCTGCGAGGCACGAGAAAACTTCAAAAAACTACGGTAACGCGTAGAGAATGGGTCGAAGACCCTATGTGATACTGAATGCTTTACACAGCCATCGGAAGATGGCGGTTCGAACGATACAGAAATTATCGAATATCTGTCGATTTCGAATGCATTTCTACAGTACTAGAGTGCAGTTGTATTCTACGGTTAAGATTCTAGGGCTTTTAGCAATTGCTCGTTTTACCGTAATGTATCTCGTATGTAGTGAAAATAATTGAGCCATGGTATTAAGGACGTTAACTGTAGAATGTATACGTTCGATATATTATATGTAGTACGCAATTGAAGTAACGTTGGCGTATGCACTTTTTAAATAATGAGAGTCGTTACATGTACTGTACATTCGTGTTATGCTTTAACGCTTGTACTTGACCCCTGTCGAGTTTCATACCGATGCGGTTGATTATTGGCTCGTATTAAAGAGTATTACTTGATAGTGTCGAGAGAAATGCATGATTACACCTCTTAAAGAGATTGATATCTTTGCAAAGTAAACGATTCGAGCTAAACAGAGAGCTTGCATCGTTCAACTACGATCTTTTATGTTGTAATAAAAATGTATATTTAAAAAAGGAAAAAAACTATCAATTCTTGGTGTCATATGAGCCATTATATTTGAAAGCGAGCACCTTTCTTCTTATTTTGAGATATTTGAGAAATCATGAGGTTATCTTTGCCATTTGAAATGCGAAAGGAAGGCACCTATGTTTTGCTAGAATTAAGTTAATCACACTTTTCTCAAAAATGGGCTTACACCACTTTCAAAAATAACAGCTCATATCGTGCCATGGTAGCGTAAATGATAAGCGTTCGATTTCAAATTCTATACATTATGCTCTCAACTCGTATTTGCATCGAATTAAATTTCGTACTTGTGTCTACGCATACAAACAGCGGCGTACCGATCGACGATGGAAATGCAATTCTTGGACGGTTGCGTAAATCTACCTGCAATTCAAATCGACCCTACGATGCTCAACCGGTTCATCATAAATATGAATCATCGATGCATATTGTTTCTAGTTCTGCAGATGAAAACAAGTTACATTCATTTTCAAAGTTATTTAATTTCTGTAAATACATCGTCCTCTCGTTATCGATATTACATCATACATCGTGTTATATCTATTATAAATACAGCGAATAAATTCTTTGGAAAAACAGAAATCAACAAGTGAAAAAGACGATCAATTAAGTAATTTAGGTTCAAGATAGAAGTAGCGTATTTACTCCATGGCTACCCTATCAATTTCAGAAATATACTTTCTTAGCAGTTTAAACAATAACAATTATACACACTAACTTTTCCTCCCAATATCTTATCTTTTGCACCGACAGACTTTATTCGCGTAAAATCCACGTGGAACGAAAACTCCGCATAAATTCAACCACGGCCGTGTATTTTTGTATTTCGATTGTAAAAGCTCAAATTAAAGTTTGACCATGAAAATTTCTTAATCGCGAATTATCAAAATTCCAGAAGATATTTTTAGAAGTAACTTCCACCCGGGAAACCTTATCATAGAACTGTACTGGCAACAGAAAACGATTGGCATTGACTGGTGACAAACGCGTAATCGTCTCGCATTAAAACGGTGTACGTTCTGAATGGGACTACAGCTCGGTTGCGCTATAACATTACGAAAGATTCGTATAGAAAACACGTCTCGTTTTTCAATGTTATCTAATTCGCACGTGAAAAAAATCCTACGCATTCCACGAAATCACGAGTCACGTTTTACTCCAGCGTGTATAATCATCGGAACTCGTAATACGTTGTATCATAGAATAATGAACTTTTCATTGTAACTTCTCCGATTGCGATAACACTGCACGGCACGGCTTTGCCGATGAGCAAATATTAGCGAATGATAACCCATTTGGTAATGTAAAGTTTAAACACCTGACCAACGTGGATGATAATGCGGATATCCATTGATGTTAAAATCTACGTGAAATTAATGGTACGTATTGTCTTATGATTGTAGTATTTCTATAATTCATGTTTACACTTCGGAATGTAAACTGCGATAATGCTACAGTGTCGCTCATTCATTAAACAGTATGGCAGCACGGTTTTATAAGAAGTGTAAATAAGCAACAGGTTAGAGAGACTTAAGTGTAAATACCTTTTTATTCTTCTATTGTCGTGTTATCGGATTGTATTAGTAAGATATCGATCTTACCGATGCATCGTAGAATAAATCAATTTATGTCATTAATAGACGTATCCGTCAAATGTAATATGTTTACTGTATGAGCCGTTCTTGAAAGTGGCAGAAGTCACTTTACCGTAATGGATAATGGTGATTTTTCAGTGACTATGCAAAATTACTTATACTTAGACAAATTGAAGTCTAACCTAAATACTTTTAAACAGGTTTAAACGCAAACCCTAAATATCTTGATTTAATCTTCATCCGCTCCTTGAAAGAAATCATACTAAGGTCTCTAGGATCTTTTCTGACCGGTAATTTATTTTCGATTAAGGAAACGGGATTTCTTTTACTTTTTGCTTATAATAACTTTATTGAAAATAGTATGCATTCAGTGTGTACAATTTGTCTGAATTCGGATGAAATTGAATTTCGATTTTGGCAAAGAAGATCTCAGGGACGAATGAAGGTTAAAAAGAAAGTGACTTGTGCTATTTTCAGAATAAGCGGCTAATATGTATGGATAAAATTTTATTATTGTAATTCTTTAATTAACTACGACACATCGTATTCGAGGGTTCGTAAATGCATAACCTTTGAGTCACGTAGTTGTAACTTAAAGGTTCAAGAAGTTGGTACACAGAAGTATATCTCTAAAACCGATAAATCCATATCGTACCTACGTCTTCCGTCCTACGTTCTACGTACCGTACGAAAAAATGAGAATAAAACTTACCCAATATTTGTCCACGGAAATTCAATCGTTGTCCTTCTGTCGAACGATCCACCATAAGTTCGGAACATCGGGATAATTCTTCATGATTCACGTAAAATCTTAATTCCCAAATATAGGACGGTAAAATATCTCACAAGTAGTTCAGGTTCGCGCATTGCACTCTTTAAACATCATTTCACATGCTGCCAACACTTAAACCCTTAAGGAATTTCGTCATTATCAACGTATTACAAGGAGACCCGTATGCAACGTTTGAATGCCCTTTTTGTTTCCACTGCAAAATCGATAACACTTTTTACGCGTACTATCGTTATTCCTTTTTATTCGCCACGTTAGCGTCTAAGTTCAACTACAGAATCGTAAGTTTTCGTAAGATCTCCGTGAACACCGAGTCCGCCAAACCTCGAACTTTACGAAACCCACTGTACTCCATAGTTCGAGTAGTTATTTTTCCGTCTCGGCCGATTAACGTCGACCTGATCTGTTCGAACGTTTGCAAACGTTTAACTGACAATGAAATGGAGCTTTGTAATTTCCAGGTCGTGTATACGTATGTATAGTGTGCATGAAACAGATATCATCAAGGACGTGTCGAGTACAGGGTACCCGTAATTTTGTATAATTCGTGGTGCTCATTACTACGCGAAAGTAATGATTTTCGGCGGTATATACGGAGCTTCGAACTATTTTGTTCTCGGTATTTAAATATACCTAAGTATGTATTAATTGGTACATTTTTTATATTAATTTTGATTACGATGTATATCGTTGTTATGAAATTAACGTGTGATTTGTTACATTGGTTTATATATTTTTGGTTAGATTTTCAAATTTTATGGTACTTTTTATCACTGATGAAATTCAGTTCATTGTCGAGAAATAAGTAAGATAGGTAATTAAGACGACGCGTTTTACAAAGTTTCGGAATTACGGTATTTTGGATAATCGAAGAAACGTCTTAACAAGATACTGTAAAGAAGTCGGTGTTGTTAATTGTTATCAATTTTATCTAATTTAGACCTTCTTTTTCAAGAGCCGCATGTATAGTAAGACGTACCATAAAACTTTTTATTTACAACGATTATTTGTCCCTTCGATAAGTTGCATTCTTTAAAACGTTACCGTTAAAAGAAATACGCCGCAGAAAATCTCGTACTACGGAATACGAAGGCGAATAATATTTAAATGAAGGGGTTGCAAGAATGCAGCGATCTCTACCGAAGATCGGTGAAACGGTTTCGGGCGAGCTATCGATTCTTACCGAACATATCCGAGAATAACCGAGGTCGTGAAAGTGACGTATGTACGTCAGCTAGTGTGGGCCGACCCGCGTTCCGTCGGTACAATTCCGATTATTTTTCACTGTTAACTTCTCGTGAAAGACTAGCTAACATCGTGACAAAAATCATGAGATATCTTTAGTAAAACTTAAGGAAGACTCACGAACAGAGGAAGCAGCTTAATCGTCGTATGTTCGTATACCTGGCGTGAGAAAAATTCTTGCTCTTATACGTGTGCGTTAGGAACCCGATCAATCTTCAAGTTCACGACCCCGCGCTTATTCGGTTAATTGGGTTTCATTCGTGATTGAATCCACGCTAAATTGATAGCGTTTCGGCAATTCTTCCTGCGTGAGGTATATCTTGACTCACTATCGCTAGGATCGATCATCGTGACCTAACCTTGAAAGCACGAATTTCTTCTTGGTATTCGTAGAAAGTTTCGAGGAAAGTTACACGTTTTCTTATTACTTTCAGATTAAGTCCGGTGGTCACCTACGGGTGAAGACAGATGGCCACCCCCCAGACACCAGGCAAGTTGTTTTTCTTTGTGATCAATGAAATTGACAGATATAACTAAATGGAACTGTCATGTTGACAGCATGTATTTGTAGGAGGCCAGTTATACTGCTTCTTGACTTATAATTTGATAAGCGCCAATAATTAATAGATAATAATCGAACTATAAAGATAGTCTTTCTTGCAAAAAGAAAATTTCACGAGTGCATTATTGTAAGAGAAAGAAAAGAAAAGGGGATAATTTTGTTTTTAGGTATGGATCCCTGGGTGGTTCAGCCCAGGGAACGGGCGAGATACAGAGAGCAGTTTGAATCTTTGAAACCCATCAACGGTGTTGTAACTGGAGAACAAGCTAAAGAATTTCTACTTAAATCTCAGCTTCCACCCGCAGTTCTTGGGGAGATATGGTACAATTGATAAATAGGCTTATACGGTTGTTTTTGTGGATAAAGTATCAGTGGATAAAATTTGACGTTTTAAATAGGGGACTCTCAGATACAGATGCAGATGGGAAGATGGATATAAACGAATTTAGTATTGCTTGCAAACTCATTAATTTAAAATTGCGTGGCTATGAGATTCCTAAAGCATTACCACCGACATTAATTCAGAGCATAAAAGCACTATCTGCTAGTAAGTGAATAATATTTGATATAGATATTGTTATTTCATCTGATATCGCGTCCGGTAGCTATTAAAGTCGACAATGATACAGGTGACAGTAATATGGCTAATTTAACTAATGGAGCTGCCAATATTCAAATGCAAAGTAACGTCGGGTCATTAGTAAATTTAACTGGGCCACCACCAGTACCGGCGCAGTCTTTAATCGGTGGAATATCTATGGCTGGATCTGTGCCCCGTCCGCTTATAGGGCCTCCTCCGTCAAATGGGCCACTTCCTGCGCATCCGGTTAGACCAGCATCGCCAATGACATTGCCAGGTAATGAGATAAAAGATAAACTGAGATTAAAGATCCGAAGTGTGCATACAAACAGCTATTTATCCTGAGGTACGATATAAATTTCCATAGGTATCGTCTAAACTCAAACACTCTTATCGAAGGATATGTTTAACAACGAATACAAATGCATATTTTAGTTGAACTTACAGCCCATAACTTTACAGCGGTTAAATACTTCATTTACAAAAGTGTCATTTAACACAACTTTTCATTGTTGGTACCTATCTCCGCCATTATTACCGCTCATTATGGTTATTAAAGTTATGAAACATCATAAATTAATAAGTAGAACTTCTCTATATATTACTTGTGCATCATACTACACAGCATCGCGACAAAGTAGACAGAATGTGGCTGCCAGTATACACGCCACAACTCACACAGCGTCAAAGCCACCTGCTCGACCTGCACCACCCTCTGTGGGTATGTTATAAAAAATAAACGTTTGTGTATGGATCGGTGTATCTGTTTTTCTTCTATTCGAGCTTTCTCTCTAAAGCTTATTAAAATACTGTAATTTGTTGAAATAAATTTCATTTTCCTTGAGCAACACAACTAGCAATGTAACAAAATTGTACGCTATGAAGTATGCCTTGATATATTGAATGCAAAGTCTCATTTATGCATGAGAAATACACTCTGCAGCTTTACCTAATTATTTATATTTAAATTTTAGCATTTATCTTAAAACGATAATTATTATGACCATGAAAATAAAATATAACAAAGGAGCAGTGGGGTGATATGCCTTCTGCATTTGTCATATAAGTTTTACATTCCTTCTTCTTTTTTATTTTAATTCCTTCTCATTCTAAGTCATAGTATCATCTGTCACACTTTAACATAATTTCTATCCATTTATTTATAGCATGGTACTGTCATCTGTTAAGGATTCTTTTTTATATGTGTAATTTCGAACTATTCCTTCCGTCCGAATTAACGATGGAAATTCTACATCATATCGTCTATACATACACATTCTATTTATTTTGTATGTTTTCGTCTAACAATATTTTATAATAATAAAAATTTCATTGAAATCGGTGTTTAAAAGCTACTTGCTATTGTGCATAAACTTTACAAATTTTACGAAATTATCCAATACGATCGGTGTTCAACGGCTTTCTTTTCATTACTGGTGGTTATATCTTTAATTCTTTATTATCTTCCTTTATGTATGTACTCACGCTTATAAAACATTTCTACAATAATATACTCTTCATGCTGCGAAAAAGGAATCGTGCCTTCTACAAGTACCACTATCACTGCAAGTAGTGGTGGTCCTCCTCAAAGACCTGCACCACCCACGAATATTGGTATGTGTAAAAGGACAGAGAAATTAAACGACATAGATCGTCCGTCTTACGATTACGATAGTTAAAAGAGCATGTCAATTTGACTAGATTACTGTCGTCTTTAGGATCAAATGACGAAGGGCCAAAGAAATGATTCCTTTTTGTATTTTACATTGCTACAACAAAGAACATTACTTATTTTCAGGAAAATCACTCTACTGCATGATCTGTAGATATGTGTTAAAATTGTAAAGTACTTTTTATTTGCTCCAGCACATTCTAAAGGGCAGACTGTCTAATCCACGTTTTACTTATGTTCACTTTTTTATTAAAAATTCCTTTTTTTTCAGCTTTTCAGCAGGTTGTTTTCATGCATCGCTGTAATACATTATTTTTTGTGTTACGATATACGAAACAATTCATACATCTGTATTATGTTACTTTAACAATTACATCTCAATCGTTATTTCAACAATTATATTCCTGTCTCCATAACCAGGATCTTACTATTTTAGGAGCAAATTTCGCTGCTGCTACGAGTGTCCCACCACCGAAGCCGGCACCACCGTCATTTCCTAATAGCCCTGTTGCCGCAGGAATTTCTCCAGTCAAAGTTCCATCTGTTTCTGCCACGGGTGTAGTTCCTCCAGTTCACTCGATACCACCAATGACATTTTCTGCTATGGGTAAAATCTCATTTTTCCTCGTTTAATCACTCTTTACATCGTACAATATCCTTAGTTTTAATTCACACGAGACATCGAATTTCTTAAGAACGATTTATTCTTTACTTGCAGATTTACTTGATCTTGAGTTGCCAGGTATACTTTGTAGAACTGAATTCCATGAAAAGTACGATTTTGCTATGTTTACAATTGCTTTCTTTTAAGAATCCGTATAATTTAGTCTTTTACGTGAAAACATTGTAACCATTGTTCTATAAGTATCGTCGATACTTTACAAATAACAGTGTAACTTATAGCTGCACCCAAAGAGATTAATAATTGTTTTTCCCAAAGAAAGATACTTTAGATATATAATATATAGATTAATGTATTATTAACGTAGCTTTTCGGATTAATATCGAATGAACTAATTAAACGATCATTGATCCAAGAGATTATTCAGACGATATGTTTCGTATACAGTGTGCTTTGCTTACACAGAGAGCAGGAAGTTTTAAGAAACCTTGATTGTAAAATTGTGATGCTTGTAACAGTAACAATACCACTAAACATTATTACGAGTAAAGCTAACTATGTAGTATTCACGTGAGTTAGATCCAGGCAACTGAGCGTTCTTACATTTCCTCTTTCCTCACCTCCTAACGAGTTGACGCATTCGCTGCAGCGATTACTTTTTGTTTATACAATCCTTGCCAGTGTTATCTCACGTCCAAGTTTTAATTCTACCCTTTTCGTTTGATTTTCCACGACTGATGTTGCGACGAAAAGAGGAAGACTAAAACACAGGACATGTAATTTCGTAACACCATTCCTCGAATAAAGCATAAGCAAAAGAGTATCACTGTAGAACAATAAATTTAAACGGTAGACAGAGTAGTGAATGAGAATTCTTTTGAACAGGTATGCCTGCAGTAGCACCAATTGCGCCTTTAAATACTAATCCGACGCCGATTGCTGCCTTTGGTATGGGACAAACGATGCCAATGCCACCACTGTGCACTGGAATGGTTGCTCCAATAACAGGTGTATCTAGTATTGTACCGTCTATGGCACCAATGTCGACCGGTATGCATGTAGCATTCGATTCGTTACAATTGTTCCGGTTTACGTAATACTCTGAATTCTATAGGAACCGGAGTAGTATCTACTCCTCCAGTCGTAGGATTGCCACTGGTTTCATCGACAACAGCCAGTGGAGCATTAGTTAACGGTGTGGTCGCCCAAACTCCAGTATCTACGAGTACACCATTAAGTACAATTGCACGGCCACCGAGTATAGACAGAGTGGGTTCGGTTGATTCGCAGCACAGTCAACACTCCATGGGCTCACCGCAGTCCGTAGAATGGGCGGTGCCTCATCAAACGAAATTAAAATATACTCAGTTATTTAATACTTGGGACAAAACACGGTCTGGATTTGTTTCTGGCAAGCACGCCAGAAATATCATGGTGCAGTCGCAATTACCTCAAAAAGTATTAGCGCAGATATGGTAGAGTATCATGATGATGTATATGAGACACTTAATAATCGATTAAATATAACTGTTAGAAATTTCTTTAAACATCTCTCACCGTATAATATCAGGGCATTAGCAGACATGGATTCAGACGGTCGTTTGGGCTGTGACGAATTTGTGCTAGCAATGCATTTGTGTGACTTAGCTAAAGTTGGCGAACAATTACCTGCCACACTTCCTCTGGAACTTATCCCACCGACGTTCAGACGACAGCGTCAGAGTAGTTTAACACTTTCGCAAGGAACGGTGGAAAATGTCGATCCGTCTGCTGGCATGCCTCAGGTATATTTCATCTACATCGATGAGCAGTGCGGAAATGTTATATTTCGTCTTATTAATACCATTTTTGAAGACGTCTTTCGAAGACAAACGCAAGGAGAACTTTGAGAAAGGTCAGGCGGAATTGGAGCGTAGACGTAAAGCTCTGTTAGAGATACAACGGAAGGAGCAAGAAGAACGTGAACGAAAGGAGAGAGAAGAGGCGGAGAAGCAAGAAAAGATTAGGTGAATGTTGTTGTTTTTTTTAAAGATGTTAGAGTCGATGAAGTTTATACGGTACAAATGAAAATTATCGTGGCGCAGGCTCGAGCAGGAGAGACGTAGACAGGCGGAAATTGAGAAGCAAATGATGAGGCAAAAGGAAATTGAACAGGAGAAGGAAGAACAACGAAAGAGGGCACAGGAGCAAAGGGAAGCTGCACGGAAGTAAGTCAAGCTGGTAGTTCGAGATATACGAAGTATATTTCTCTCCATGAAAATATCTTCTCTACAAATATGATCTTTCATTGAATAGAGAAATGGAGAGGCAACGACAATTGGAATGGGAAAGACAGAAGTCGCAGGAATTACAAACTCAGAGGCAAAAAGAGCAGGACGTTTTACTTAAGTTAAAGGCAAAAAATCAAACTTTAACCATTGAACTTGGAACGCTCGTAAGTAACGAAAGAATCGTGCAGCTGTGCGGTCCGCATGGTAAAATTCTTTATCGCAATTTACAGAACGATAAGGTAAAGGAACTATCGCAGAAAATTTGCGATACCCGAGTAGGCGTTTCTGGTGTAAAAACAACTATCGACGGCATGCGATTAACGCGCGACTCCCAGCTGCAAGAGATGGCTGCCTTGAAGAACAAACTGCGCGAACAAAATCAAAGATTATTAGCTCTGAGCCAAGAAAAAGCACGTATCGAAGCGAAAAACAAATTAAACGCGGCCACCGAATCGGCAGGGCAAGAGGCTATTAAAATGGCCTTTGACAATAAGCAGATTACTCTTAAACAGATGAAGGATAAAATTGCGGATCTTCAGCAGCAGGTAAACATCGCTGAAAATACAAAAATCTAAGATCACTTGATATTTGCATCATCGAAAGAAAAAAAAAACATAGTGAGTAAAACAACAACAAAAATACGTTCATTTACATCGACAGATCGACGCGAAGATGTCAGACATTGAGAATAACAATGGCCAGCTTCAAGACATCAAGACGCAAATCAAAGATCTGGCAACCGATTGCAAAAATCTTTACGTCAGCTTTGAAGACAAGAAGCTGAAGGTCTTGGAACTTCGAGCGAACGCCGGTGCTGGTACCGGAACAGATTATACGACTTCCGCATGGGGCGATAGTGCTTGGAACGATGCAACTACCAACGATACTTCCTGGCCGGTGGATGATACCGCTGCAGCGAATGCAATGGATGAAGTTGCACCGGGCGTCATGAAATACAGAGCACTGTACGAATTCGTAGCTAGAAATCAGGACGAGATATCATTCCAACCTGGCGATATTATATTGGTGAGGATCGTGCGAAAGAAGATCGGAGGAAATAACGATCGGTTAAAATGTTGATCGTTTTTTAAACAGGTACCGCCTGTTCAAAATGCCGAACCCGGATGGATGGCCGGAGAAATACGCGGTCATACTGGCTGGTTTCCTCAATCTTACGTTGAACCGGTGGATGCTGGAATCGCGAACGATAATGCTTTCATTCAGCAGGACAGCGTGGAAAAGAGGACTTTAGAGTTAGTTGATCGAATGACAAATAATTCAAATTCACGTTCACATATATGAGCCGTTCACAGGTCAAATCGATCGGCTCGATTTTTTGAATTTTTGAAAATTTAAGTGTCAAAGCACTTAAGTCCTAACATCTTACGTTTATAATAAATTTAAATTTCCCGAATAATAACTATTAACACCGTCAAATAACGAAATTTCGTCATCGAATGATAAATAATTTATTTCGGAAGTGAATCTGATGAACTCCAAGGCTATTCCACCTTGTTCATTTTATATTTCGTTAGATGAAAGCTACATGCGGCTGTACATTCTGCAATATTCATCCGTATTTATATTTTGAAGGGAATTTGAAAAGAGAGGTTTTTCAGAGTTTAAGTTTTATAGAGTTAATCGATTTGGCAAGCGAGTGAATCATGTATAAGAAAAATGAAATATAGTATTCCGTCGTTCTTTAACAGGGGAATCGCCGAAGTTCCCGAAAACGTCTCCGATGCAGGATCATTGGGTGGCGAGGCGCCTGTCGTCGAAACTGTCGTGCCAACTCTTGGATTAGGCGTTGCTTGTGATTTACAAGTAACGGCACTGTTTCAGTATCGTCCAACGGCAGAGCAGCATCTCTCGTTCGAAAAAGGAGAGATCATCAATGTCGCTGAACAGCAGGTTACCATAGATTTTGATGTATCGAAATTCTTGAATTTATGACATATTTAAACGACAAATAAACCACTCAGGATGAATGGTGGTACGGTACGTCTGCAAATGGAGCCGACGGATGGTTCCCTAAGTCGTTCGTGAAGGAAATAGCTGCCGATAATCAGGCTCAAATAACCGAGGGTCTCAATGAATATTACATGGCTCTTTATCAATACGATTCTGCGGAATCAGGTGATCTTACGTTCAATCAGGGTGAAGTTATAATGGTCATTAAGAACGACGGAGATTGGTGGACCGGTTGCATAGGAGACAGAACTGGAATTTTCCCAGCTAATTACGTTGAGAAATGTGACGCACCGGATCAGGTATAACGACTTTTCAAGATTATGCTTTCAGCTTCTGTAATATATACGTGTAATTTGTTATTTAAACTAATAAGACATGTCAGAGAGTGTGACAAATTGATTAAGATAAGTGATAATTATGTGTCTGCGAAATGCTAACACGTCTGACACTAATCAGGGTGCCTCTGTGACTACTAACGCGTCCGAATCTCATACGACCACTACGACGACCATAGATACGACTGCGAATAACAATGAAACGTTTACCACGACTTCTCAAGGAATATTGGTTCGTAATGACACATTGTTTCTAACATTCCTTGCCCTTTTATTTTCCAAGCGTATTTACTATACGATCGAAGATGTAATTAATTACGGAAAGCTTTGTTAAACCCTTTTACCCCTTACGAGCGTAAGTCGAGTGAATAAGCTAGAGTGTAAGCTAGACGCAAACGTATCAATGTTTAGCAGACAGAAAAAACTGCTGAACAATTAGAAGACGAAAGAGGAGCAGCGGAGGATCGAGCAGAGTTGCCAGATTTTGCTGCGATGGCTGCACAGCAGGTAATCATCGTTATTTACGCTTTTCGTGTACGGTAATATCCAATGTATGTGTAAACAATTTTGTCTTCTACGAGACTTAACTGCTTGCCAATTTATCCGCATTGCTGGCACCCTGGTATTACAGTACTATAAGGTATATGAATATTTGAGGCGATATATTTGAAAGTGGTCATAAGTCCCACTACTCTTATGTTGAGATATTTCGAAAAGTTAAAAGCTGCTTCTGATTCGTGCGGATATCCTACACAGTTTACATTCTTATTTAGAATTGCTTAGAATTAACATAAACATATTCTTTTACAAAAACGGACTTATATCACTTTATAGAGAACGACTCACTTATAGAATGTACTTTGCGACTCTCCCACTTTATCTTTCATCTTTTAGATCTTCATTTCACGCTGTTCTTCTAGCTCCATTTACGAAAAAGTAGTGAATTTTTGTGTATCAACGTCTCGTAATCATGTCTTCTTTCTTCTTTTTTTTAATACAGAGAGGAAGAAAGCCTGAAATCGTACAAGTTCTCGCGCCTTATCAAGCAACTAGTAGCGAACAATTAGATTTACAAAAGGGACAATTGATAATGATCCGAAAGAAGACGGATAGCGGCTGGTGGGAAGGAGAGTTACAAGTAAAAATACTCAAATCTCATTTCTATACTTTAGTACGCCTAAGAAAAGAAGTATGGCATGTTATACAATCTTTTTAGGCACGCGGTAAAAAGAGACAAATCGGTTGGTTCCCTGCCTCATACGTTAAGCCCTTGACAAGTGGCAGCAATCGAAGTACCCCTGTTTCCCATGGGTATCAAGATTCCCCTACAGATCCAAACGTTGGTGAGTATATGGTGTTGCCTGCAACGATTATTCTTCCTTCGATATTTGTCAGATATTTTTCTCTATCATTTAATCGATTATTGATTCAACGATGTCCTTTGAAACGTAGAACGCGTTATGGGATTGTATCCATATCAGGCACAAAATGAAGACGAATTAAGCTTTGAGAAAGGTGACGTTATAACTGTACTGTCGAAAGAGGGAGAGATGTGGTGGAGAGGCGAATTGAACGGTGTATCCGGCATATTTCCCTGTAATTATGTATCTCCAATGTGTAAGTATACTTTGATATATTCTTTAATCGTTAGAATTTGAAATAATAACTTTAGATAAATTCTGTATGGCTACGTTCGTGGCTATTCTACTTGTCTACTAAATCTCATGTATTATTAAGTACGAGGTATAGTAATAAATGAATTTTTCAATAACTTGAGATACGATTGATTTACTAAAACGTAAGTTATCGATATAATTAAAAGGAAACAAAAAAAGAGAATCTAAGGTACACGGATAGACGGACGACCGTCAGGTTTGAGGTTTGGTAATAAATTTCTACGAACGACAGTACAGAGGGTTATTGGTCATCAAAATTTTTGCCGGTGTTAATTACGATTCACCGAGACGGTCGTTTATTAGGACCAGATTTGTATCATGAGACACTAGCAGTAAACATTTGGGAAAGTAGTGATAAGCGACTGGTAGTGTATATTTATGTATTAACATTTCATAATTATGTAAACACATACGAGAGAAAAAAACTAAGTATCCATGTTATATCGTTAGCATACTGCTTGTGTTCCCACCGTTTCTGTTTAGACGGTATGCTCATTTATTCACGAAACGCAATTTAAAGCTGTAAATCATGTAACACTATTCGTTATTGACAAAGTAAGCATCGCAAACGTGTAAAGAAATATCGACATTGTAATATGCCATACGTGCCCGTCGTATATACTGTAAATATTAATTACCGTTTGTCTTTCCCATGTTATCTATGTATTATTACATTACTTCCCAATCGACGGCAATCATTGTACTATCAGCGTGTCTTTTCAATGGCTACTATTCACAAAAAGTGTATCTGCTTTGTTGCTCCGACGTGACTGCACTGAAATTGAAATTCTATTGCTTGGAGAGCGGTAAATCAGTAGTGCATAGTAATCGTTCCATTTTCATTTCCGATTTGTGTACACTATCTGGTAGATACTAAAATGATAATTAGAGAAGTATCATCTCTCTCTATCGTATAGCCTGCCTGTCTGCCTGCATGCCTGCCTGTCCGTCCGTCTGTCCGTTTGAGGTAGCTGCTTCGTTCCAATTTAAAAGTACTTCATTTACGTTTACATCACATGTAAATATTAAGAAACGAATACTCCAAAGACGATAATTAACACGAGTAGAATTGAGATTATAGTTTCTGCTATACATCGTTAGTATGTAATGACAATTTTTAGTTAGCAGTTTTTTAAGAAGCTTGAAACACAAAAGTGTCTTTGTAGATGTAGATGAATTAATATTAGAAACATAATGATCTTCCGTAATTTATTTATCGATAATTTCATGGTGAAATCATTGTTGATAGTATTCAGCCTTGAAATCGAAAGTCAGGTTGCGCGTTATCAGCGCGTAAAAGGTAGAAACGTAAAGTTCGCGTGATAACATGTATCTCATGACGAATGAAATGAAATAGCTACCTTCAAGGAAATTCAAGCATCTGTCGTTTGCCACGCGTTACTCGAAATCTCGATGAATCCTCTTTTACTAATTGTTGTCTTTCGCCTCTGCTTAACATGCAGCATAAAGGATAGCAGAGCAGCACCGCAGCATTGCAGGCTAAATAAAAGCGTCTGAAGTGCAATAAGAGAATGATAGCAGAATTTCTACGCTCAGCACGACGTGTTACGACCAGAAGTCTCGTCGGCGGGACACAGTGAATCACACATAAAACACGAGACAAAAATAATGAGAGAGAAAGACTCAGGGCTGGTTCTTCGTTTCTATATATTAATCTGAATTACGCAAGCCACTTTCCTCTGGTATGGGGTTCCGCTCGTTCCCACTGTTTTCATTGATCATCCAGAATCGTTACACGCGTCTTATCGATCATTAGCCTTTATCTATTAAAACCTCTCTATAAATGGTATTGCAAAATATTGAGTGCGCGGCATGTATAAAAAAAGAAACAGCAAAAAGCGAAGCACGCGCGCAAGAGAATGATATATAACGATACCGTTATATCGTGGAGTATTATTATGACCACCCGGTATGTGCACCAAATTCTACCTCGATTCCCTAATTTATTCGAGGATAAAATTAGGATTGACCTAGTCATTTTGTTGACGTAGATTACGAACTTTCGAAAGGCTCGAATCCGTGTGTCTTCTTGTGCTTAATAACGTTAGTCAAATTAAAACTTCCTAAGAGGCATCACGTTCGACCTTTGAAACGAGTAACTACGGTTTATGCTAGCACTTTTAGCCCGAATGATTATATTTATATTATAAATGTATACATATAAATATATAAATATATATAAATATATATTAACGTACGTGTATATCTATAGGAATATAATTTAATTGCTTGATGAGAGAACAAGGAAAAAACAAAGTACAGGGGGATGACACAGAGACCATCTTAAATGTAGAACGAACGATACAAAGTGTCTAAAGTAAGATGATATTTTCTGCTAAAAGTTAACGACAATAAATATTCAAATATTTAACTTTGATGAAATCCATGTTTTCGCTTCGTCTCGATTCTCTTGCGTGTTTTCATGATTCAAGTAAGCTTCGCGTTTAAATCAAGCAAGTTTCGTAGCAACAGCAGATGAAAAAGAGGGGTGAAAAAAGAAAGAAAGAAATTCGAATCCGTTAACATCGGGCTTGAAGTGTTAGGCCATACTTTTAGATTGTCACACGAGCAACCATGTTGATGTTATCATTTCTCTTGTTTTTTTTCTGTCCCTTTTCGATGTTAAGTTGTCGTCTTTCGAGTCGGATCAGCGACTGCACGAAAAGACGTAATATAAATACTGCCTCGTAATTTTCTTCCATGTCACTGCATATGTATATTTTTTGGTGCACAATCACAGATGGTTCATACGGCAATCTTGTATTGTATCAAGGCCTAGAACAATGAAGTTTCACGGCGATGTAAAGAATTGGGCAAACGAATGTCATCTTTTCTGCTTGCCGTCGATGTAAAGGGAGAAGGAGTTGCTTAGTCATATTGTATAACTTTATTTCTGGAATTACATTCGATTTCTTTTCTTCTTTCTTATTCATATTGAGAACGTGCGATGAACTTTAATCGGAGGGCATGAAAAACGTTTAATTCTGATCTTGACTTACACGTAGCTTTATACCTCTTTCTTTTCTTTTATTCGAATTTGAAGACTCGTAGCACACAATTGCATCTCAAGTTGATGAAACGTTATTAAGTTTTTATATATCAAGGACCCTCGGATCGCTCTCTCTTTTTTTTTTTTTAAATCCAGCTTGTTTAGCCAAAACTGTTGTTCCTATTTATTTATTTAATGTATAGTCATTGTTCTTCTTAGTACCCATTAATGATACTTGATTATACGCGATTATACTCCTTCTTCGCAGCCTTTAATTATAGAGCCTAATTAAATACCAATCATTGAGGTATCAATAATAATAACGAGTCATAAAGTTAATATAGATATTATTATCGATGCTCGAAGTACTTTGTTAAGCGATGTTATATTATCGTAAACCAGTTTTTTCACTTGTCTATTCCCGATGAAGAAATGAAATCATGTTGGCTTTTGTTATTTAGAGAATAAGCCTTCCAAAACGTTATTTTTGGAACGTAAGCGTGAAACGCTCGATCCAGTTGTATCTCTATTATTTATTTTTATTATTGTAATCTCTACGAATCTCAAACTGCGGTCTACTTAAGGATCATTTTATATTATTTTACACCGTCGCTGTTTTTTTTCCACTGCTTCGAGGCAATTTACTTTATAAAGGAATGTTTGTTAATAGGAGGTAAAAAGAAAACAGACTATCGCTACTGTTATCTCATTCCCTTAATGCTCAAATCACAATGAAATTATAGTTAATTAGCGGGAGATGATATACTTTCGATCAAATTTTCGATGCTTTCTACTAGATTCTAATTATATGTAATTACGTTTCAACGTTCATTCCATCGTGAGATTCGGGGTGGAAGAAACGGTGAAATAACTGGTTTCGGATAAACTGCAAGAATCAAGCGCACAATAGACCAGCATATTTATACATCGGTCGGTCCTTTTACACATTCTATATCTCTCTTTATTGCAAGAAATGTGTATAAATACGCCTGGTCGTGTGAACGAAGAAAACGAAAAAGGGAAGGAACATTGTGTGCTTAATATTAAGTATTATAGATATACCCAGTGTAATCTTAATCTATAAACATGTTGACAATGTGTAAAGCAAGTTGTGCAACTGGTTAATTCTTAGATGAAATCCTTGTGTAGCGCTACGTCCCTAAGAATTGTTACTATTTGCAAAATATCAATATTGTTTGTTTGTTGTAACGTCAAATCTCATTACGAATCTCAAGATGAGTGTGGTGTAATTTACAGCGATGAACATTGCGATGGGTGTGAACAAATGAAAGAGTCAGACCGCTGTATATTTATTACAGACTTTGTTCACGCAACTTGTGTGAATACACACTAATCTTCTCACGTGCATATACACGACGTTCTTATACATATGTACACATATCCATACACATATACGAACATGTTCGCAAAAAAGAAAAACCGCTGATTGAAATAAAGTATCTGTCTGTTGTAAAGTATCGTTGTGTTACGAACAGTTTTGTTATCAGTATTACCCAATGGACGATTCAATTTGTATACCTTGTATATTCGTTGAAGAATTATTGTTTTGTACTCTCGTTATGAAGCTTTATCGTCAAATTATTCTGTATCGGTCTGTTCGGAATTATTTTGTATCACTTCATTGTTAATTCTTATGAGTTATCGATACGCCGTGCTTTTTACATCTGTCTGTTGTCGTTGTTCTGACACGAATCAAAGTTAATGTTATATTCTACGTGCAGTGAAAGAAATAAGGTACATTGTAACAGACTTTAGAAGATTGTGAACGGAAGGAAAGGTTTTTATATACGTTTTATTTGTAGCTGATGAGATGACGGCCGATTTTATGATGGCCAGGCTGGATCCTATGGAACGAAAACGACAGGAATATATCAAAGAACTCATCACGACTGAACATGCGTATATAGAAGACATGCGACTGGTTCACGAGGTGATTATTGGAATCTTTGTACTATAATTTCCAGAATTCATTTGTTTCTCCTCACATAATCGAATGTTAGAGGAGATTAAATGATAAGTAAATTAATTTGTAATTGATTTCATGGATAATGAGTACTGGTACTATTACAGGTGTTTGAGAAACCTCTCATAGAGAGTCTAGTGTTGACTGTGGACGAGGTGGATAAAATTTTTGTTAACTGGAGAGATATAATCGCGTGCAATGATAATTTTTTAAGGTGATACATTAATTGTACTTTAAACAGAGGTAAAATATATGATAGGAGCTATTAGAACTATATATATTCATCCGATAAAAACTTTTTAGGACTTTGAGAATAAGAAGAGACAATAGCGACGCTGGGATCGTCAGAATGATCGGGGATATTTTATGTGAAAACGTTAGTATGCAATAGAAACACTGAAGGAATTTTCTCTCTGACATTGTCCTTTTGTTTCAGATACCAAGAATGTCGGCTTACATCAGATTTTGTAGTTGTCAGATATCTGCAGCCGTTTATCTTCAGCGATTAACCGAAACTGTGCCAGATTTCGTCGAAGTCGCACATGCTTGCCAGCAGGATCCACGTACGAAAGGAATGCCCCTAAGTTCTTTCTTGATAAAACCGATGCAGAGGATAACAAAATATCCTTTAATCATTGGCAAAGTATACCTCGTTCTTCTAGTACAGAATTTCTCTTTGTACTGCAAGGAATAACAAATGTAACAAATTCTCTTTTAGATTTTAGAGCACACACCGGTTGATCATCCTGACAGACAGTATCTTCAGGAGGCTCTGGCCAAAGCGGAAGAATTTTGCACGCAGGTTTTATGAATTTTTTGGCATCCTGAATATTTCGAATTAAATAAAAAAAATTGAAAAATCTTTAAAAATATTAAGTTAACTAATTTTTTAATATTTAAATTTGCTAATTTATTACATTCTTTCCTCAGGTAAACGAAGGAGTTCGAGAAAAAGAAAACAGCGACAGATTGGAATGGTTGCAGACCCACGTAGCTTGCGACGGTCTCGAAGAACAATTAATTTTTAATTCCTTGACTAATTCATTAGGGCCGCGAAAGCTTCTTCATTTCGGTATACTTCACAAAGTAAGAGCACCGTTATTCTTCAACGCTTTGTCCAAATTCTTTTCAACCATCATTAGAATCATTTTTACGTTAATTTCAGGCAAAAAGCGGAAAAGAACTCGTTGGTTTTCTCACGAACGATTTTTTACTGTTTGCTCAACCAACGAAGTCTTTACCCAGCGGGCAACAGTTCTCGTTTGAGCGAAACGAACATCATAAGTTCAAGTTGTACAGAAAGGTACCCTGCAATTCCATGCATCGAGAAGAACAATTCAATCATATTATAAGATACCATAGAACTATTAATTATAACATCTCCATTTTCCAGCCAATATTTCTCAACGAATTGTCTCTCTTAGGAGACTCCGACACAAACGGAAATCTCAGTTTAAGCTGGGGCGAAAGTGCGGAAAATTCATCGAAGCTCCTCCGACTGAAGGATCTAAAGAAACCGATTATCTTACTAGCACCATCCTCCAGCGAATGTTCGCTCTGGGTGAAGAGGATCACCGAGGCAAGAAGAAGATTCCTAGAGAACGAAAAGACACGTTTACAGAGACAACGATCGAGTGAGTATCGTCTCAAACTTAACGTGTCTTTTATCTGTGAAATTCTAGCTTTGTATTCCTCCTCATTGTTGTTATCATCATCCACAAAGTACGAGTACCGTATCATGACTTTCAATGACAATACCATGTAACGATACTCTCGCACTGATTCTTGTAAATGACGATAAAAAAACAATGCATAATAACACGTTACAATGTGTGTGAGTGAATAGAGCAGGCGCAATTTGGAGCGTGCGGCAGAATTCTCGTTACCGTTCTCGAAGGTTTCGATTTAAAAACGCCACCTGGTAAGCGAACGTATATGCTTCAAAAATTGCCTGTGTTTTTAGTCTACATTTTTTTTCTTATTGCACGTCCGCTTCGGTGCTTGCTTCGACATACTTTCTTCTTTTCGTTATCGTTTTTCCTCCTTTCTAAGCATGCGATATAGTCCAAGTCGACCAGGAGGAGTCCACTGGGAGGAACGAGCGAGTGATCGTTTATGTAACAATAATACTATCATTAAATTGCACGATGCACTTTACTAACAATAGTGTGGCATGATTATAGTTCGCAGAAGACCGCCGCAGGGCAGGCTTCGATTAGTAGTCACGGAAGCCGAAGATCTTATTATCTCTAAGAAAGGTAAAGTGTTCTGTCTCTGCATGTCCACATTGTGGGGTTTTTCTTTCTTTATCTACGTTGATACATAGTACGCAACGACATGTAATCGAGAAGCGAAGGCAGTTTGAGAAAGATAAACGATAGGTAATGATAACACGTGAATGCTCTCTTTCTTTTTCCATCACATTCACGCTTTCGGCTTGATTAGAGAACATTAATAATTAGTGCATATCTCCGTTCTACCAAATATCGAATGTAATTTCTTCTGCACTTATTAACGCTTTTATTAACTTCGCGCAATGCCTGAATCTAATGCGGTTGCTGAGAATGAGTAGAGTAGAATGTCGCATAAAATAATATATAATGCGAAATTGACGGCTGATTTATGAGAATAATTGCTGCAGGAAAGTGCAATACATTCTGCAAAGTAAGTATGGGCTCCCAGGAGGAAAGAACGGGCGTTGTTTCGGGAACGGATTGCCCTTTGTGGGATGCATCGATGCAATTTCAAGTGAAGGACTTACTTGAAGATACCCTGTGCATTACAGCCTTTGACAAAGGCTATTTCAGTCCCGACGGTGAGCTATTTCTTTCGGTATTAAAATGTATTACGTTACAATCTTTTATTCGCTTACTACCTTTTTTAACAGAGTTTCTTGGACGAGCTGAAATCAGAGTTGCAGATATAATGAGAGACAGTAAAGATTGCTGCGGTCCGATTCAAAAGCGGATTAAATTACACGAAGTAGAGAAGGGCGTCGTTGTTTTGAAACTAGACCTTCGTCTCTTTGGCAACCGATAAAAGAGAAAATCGACGTATATCGTGTTACATACTTGACGTTCCAAAGTTAATCACATCGATTCATTCGTTCCAATTCCATTTGTCCCTTGACTGATATTTCATTCTTTTTACTTTACGATGTTATGAGGGAAAGTACCCGAAATTGCACGAAACTGCTGTTGACGTTTGCGGATGAATGCAAATTGAAATCAGCAACGAATTATAGCTAGTACTGCCAATAAAATCTACATATCTTTAGTACGCGTCTATCCACGTTGGATATCTGGCGGCAAGCGAAGGTTTATAGCGTATACGTTGACATATTAATGCAAATGAATTTTACGACACTTTACGCATTGTTGGTATAGATGACAGTAGACTTTTATACGAGAGTATTTATTATATTATTCAGAGATGTTATATCTACCCCAATATTCGATACGTTTCTTACTCGTTTCTTATTCTTACTATAGGTACACGTTATCTAATGTAATTATAGACTTTATTGATTAATCTTTACGAGCAGTAGACAAGTTTTCGTTACATTCAATGACACGCATCTCGTAAGATTGATCGTGGTACACTGATTTTCAGTCTTCCTCTTTTTAGAAGTATATTACATGGGTCGTTATATCTGAAAGTGGTAAAAGTCCCTTTCTTCTTATTCCGAGATACTTGAGAATTCGTATGAAAACTTTCAGCTTCATTTACTTCGAATCAGGAAGATATTTCGTTCCATTTACTTTGCTATTTGAAATGCGCAATGAAGACACCTGCGTCTAGTTAGAAGTAACTTGGGCACATTTTCCTCAAAGTACACATTCAAAAATAACGACTCATGTATCGGGACTTTTGTCGAATAACAATATTCAGTATTACGTAGCGAACTAGCAAATATTATTACATTTAATGTAAGCTTGAAAAAGCAACGTTCGATCGTCGAGATGAAAAATGTATTCTAACTACGTTCATTAAGTTTATAGGCATACCAAGAAACGAAACTTTATTTTTTTTTATCGATCGAATTATTGTAACGATTCTGTTGCATTTAAGCGGGCATTAGTGAGAATAAAATGCACATGCAACGTAGAAATTAATGGTGATTCATTACACGGATAGTCACCAGCGTGAAGGTGAAGGACTGCGGATTTTTATGCATTTATCTGAATCAAAAATATCAAAAATGCACAGAACGCATGTAATATAAGGAAATATAGTTCTCATTGTGATATTTAGCGAATAAATCAAATCACTTTCCGGATGTACTTGAAAAAGCAGAACTTCCTTTCTAATTAAGGAATTGTGCTCATCAGAAATGAAATTCGTGCAGAGATCCACAGTCCAGCAATAAAGAACTTGCACGTATTTGACGTACGTGAATTTGTGCCAGTAATTAGAAAAGTGATTCTTCATTCTTCGTTTCGAGAGACTTAGACTTTCGTTTTTGAGGCTGCGCGTTGAATTCTGCGTAACGGTGGAATTATCAACTTCACCGTGTTGTAAAATACAACAAAAAAGCAAGTAATGCGGTGAATTTTGGAAATTTCTGAATTATAGCACTTTCATAATTACCGGTACACATAGAAATAAAAACATACGACTTAGAAGCTACTACCCTAGTAGACGAAAGTTCATAAATTAAAGTTCATAAATATAACGATCTTACAGTAAAATAAATATTAATCATTCACGACATCAGCTCAAATTGTTATCGATGATCCGCCCAAACGATTCGCCGAATTACCCTTCGGATATTCAAATTTGTACAATTAATTCCGATATTCCCCGCGAAGACGGAAATCTTCCCAACCACCCGATGCACGAAGTTTCGAGATATTTAGTCCGAAATATCCGTTTCCGTTGACGCGTTCCGGTTAGCATTCCACCGTCAGAAATTCTACCCCCGTCAGAACTAATAACGAACGTTTTTCACTTAAAGAACAATGGAAATCCACGAGGCAAAAGGCTCTCCCGTATTAAACTCCAAAGTCGGCAAATGCTAAGAGGAACGACCGACGAAATATTCGAAACTAAGCTTACCATTTAACCGGTAAAATATCTTTTTTACACAATAAACCTATCCACCCATCAAACACTCGCCTTACCATCCTGCAAACGCGTCGGTCCATCAGCGTCCTTTTCACCGACCTCTCGACTTTCCGCTTCATCCAAATCCTCACTGTGAATCGTATAAATCGGCTTAAATCCTCCGAACAACTGCGGCTTGAAATTCTCAGCATCAAAGTCATTCTTCTCCGTCTGAGTATCCTCGACATCCGGCGCGTTCTCCAATTTCTCATGGTCTTCGTCGGACTTCCGGTCGGCCGTTGGTTCCATCATCACGACGCTCCATCCGTTCTTGCTCGGTGCTTCCGCGCTGATGCTAGCGATGAAAGGTGCCATGAAATTTTGCGGGGAAGGTGCTGAACTGGAAGAACTCGATGCTTGCTGCGAGGGTAAAAGGACAGGTTTCTCATCGTTCCTGTCGATCTTCGAGATCTCTTCGTCCCGGATATCCGTGTCGAGTCGATGCGATGCTTGAGCAGTCGGCGTGTAAACGTACGCGATAGGAGTGGACGATGGTGACGATGGTAGTCGATGAAGCGTGGCTGAAATTACTTCGCTCTTTTTCACCGGGAAGGGCACGAAGTCTTGCAAATACGGTATAACGTTCACGCTGCTGTCCTTCTCGTCTTTGTCGTCGTTCGAGGGTATTTCCTCCTGGCGCTGATCGTTCGGTACCAGCAGAGGAGTTTCTCTCATTCCGTTGACTAAAATAGAAGGATCCGGTCGTTCCAGAGGATATGGGAAGTCCGATGCAATCGGTCTTCCATTGAACAACCCGTGCATCGACGGACGTTCGTTCTCCATCTCGTGATCATCGTTGTCCTGTAAAAGAGTCTCCGGTGGAAGAGGTCTATGAGGACCGTGAGTTCCTACGACCACGCTTTCGTCCTTTTCCCTCGAATCATCCGGATGAATGTTTACAGCAGTGTTTACAGGATAAACAACGTAAACAGGCGGCTCTGCCATGGCCTCCCGATTATCGTATTTCCTCCGATCTGCTTCCTGCTCGGTGACGATCTTCGTTGACTCCTCGTTCGCGTTCAAACCTAACGAGTTAGCGTTCAAAGACAACGAGTTTGCGTTCACGGGTAAAGAATTGGAATTCGACTCGGTGCTGTCCTCCTCGAATTCACCGTGCTGTTGGATCATCTGAAGAGTAGCTACCTGCGGGGAATCCGCTGTTCTTCTTTTAGGAAACAACGGAGGCCTCGGTGGCAATTGCGGCGGTTCCTCGGAGTACCTCTCCTCGTCCTCGAGGCGAAGCTTCTGAGAGGATATCCGGTTCGGTTGTACGGCTTTCTCGTCCTCCCTGGAAGTCGGCGGAAGGCGAAATCTCTGGGTGGATTCGGGTTCACGAGGAGGAACGGGACCGTCGGTCTTCGGTGAACCGGCTCCGGCGATTCTGAGGGCATGAATCGGTGGCGGAGGAGGATTCAGGCGTTGAAGATAGGACGGTGGAGGAGAGAGAGGTCTTCTAGAGGGTGGATGAGGTTGAGGAGGTTGCCTGATTCTCGTCGGGTAAGATTGTCCAGCTGGAATGGTACCGATGGTTTCCGGACTACGGTGACCATGGGAGGTCTTCGCGTTTGGTCGGAACTGAGGCAGAATATTCGGTAAATTCGGCTCCGGAGAGAATGGACGCCTTCTGATTCCCAGAGGCTCCGAAGGCGGCGGAAGTGGAGGCAGAGGTGGCTGCTTCCCTCGCGCCGGTAGCGGAAGTCTTTGCGGCCTCGGATAATCTGGTCTGGCGGTACCACCGTGATGATAGTGATAATAAAATGGAGAAGGAGGCTTCGGTCTTTCCGCTGGGGGAGTTAAATTCTCAGACAGCTGAGGAAGTCCTGATTCCCCTGGCATCGTTGGTTCCGGTCTCGGCTTCATCGTCGTCGACGAAGGTGGGATCTCACGAATGGTACCGTCGGCTTCGTTAACGATAACGATGTGTTCTTCGACCGGGTGCTTGGTCTCGTCTTTCGGGAAGACCACGTAATTCACGTCCTTCTCGTTCTTCCTATCGTCCTCGGACTCCATGAGGACGGTGCCCTTGACGAAGGAACTTTGAGTCCTCGTCGGTTCGATCTCGTTCGGTAGCTTCTGAGTGGACGAAGGCCTTGGTTGCTGCCAAGCTTGGGCACCATAACTCGGAGGATTGCTCTCTACCATGGTCACCGATGGTAGAGCAATCGTTCCTCGATGATCCGACGATGAATCATGGACACTTTGATCGACTCCTGTCCCATAGAGAGGTCGGAAGGATCCGTCGATTCCGGTCGATCCGCCATAAGGACTCTCGCCGATCGCTGTACCCAGGGAATAATATCCTCCTTCGACGTTCTGCCGATTGCCGAGAATGAAGGACACAGTGTCCTGATCCGGTGGCACGACGATGTTGCTCGTACTTTCTACCAGAATACCTCCTCCCAAACCGTTCGGTCGCTGATTAATCGTCTGGGTTGGTCGATAGGCTGAATTAATTAGCGCATTCTCCGCCGTGCCGACTCTACGGTTATCAACGACGTTCTCGAACGTCGGAGGAACTCTGTAATCGTTATCGAGAGGCATGGAAGTCACCGGACGATTCGGCAGTCCTTGAAACTGCAATGGATTCCCTAGGAATGGATTTTCCTGCGGCATCGTCGACGAAGACGGCGTAGAAACGGTGGAAGACATCGTTGTCGTTGGTGCCATCGTCGTAGTGGCCTCGGTAGTCGTCGTACTCGTCGTTGTATTTGGAATCACCGAAGACGTCGAAGGCATTGGGCTGCTTTTAAAGAAATCATTGGTCGGTTCTCTCATGAAAGAGTAATCTTTGGCTTCCTCTTCATCGTTCATCTCGTATTCCTCGTATTCGTCGATATATTCCTCGTTCTTAACCGGAGGTCTCGTCGGAGGATCTCGATGTTGCTGCGGAACGTTGTTGGGTCGATGATCGCTGGTGTACATCGACGCTTGAAGTTTCTCTATCGGCAGAATGTCCTCGTAATCGTCCAAATGTTCGGGATAAAGTCTCGTGCTGGTCGTAGGAGGCTTCCAGGTTGTAACGATCGGTGCTTTCGTCGAAACGGAGACTGTCGTGGGCCGCGAAGTAGTCCTTGTCGTGGTGGTCGTCGTCGTAGCGATCGTAGTGCTCGGAGTCGTCGTGGACGTAGTCGAAGGTCGCATCGTCCTTGTCGTGGTCGTCGTCGGAGTTGTCCTCGGCACGTAGGGCTTCCTCGTTGGATAATACAAGATCGTTTCTTCGTGATAAGGCTTGTGATTGTACATGCTGTAGCTGCTCGAGCCACTTTGCACCTTCGTGTTCGCGTACGAACTCGATATCAGAGGGTACTTGTCCTTGCCGTACTTATCGGAGGAATAGTGAACGGGAAGATTGAGAAAATCGTGGAAATTCGGTGAATAAGGATTGATCTCGTTCGGACTAACGTCCACGCTATCCTTGCCGTCGATGTTCTTCCTCAGAGGGATGCCGTCGTCGGCAGAGACCTCCTCGACTTTGGCGATCTCATCGTCGTCCTCCGTCTCCCCGTAACGATCGGTATAATTGAACGGCCTGATCGTGGGTGCCTTGTCGAAGTCGATCTTACCAGTTATCGGATCCTTCTCCAAGGAAAACGGCCTGCCGCCGCTGAAGGGGAAAGGATACGGAAGGTGATAACGCAGACTTTCCTTGTCGTTAGAAACCGTAAGGGTGCTCTCCTCTGCCTCGAGATCCAGGTCAAGGTCGTCCAGATCGGCCGTCCTTGCCAAAGTCAACGGGGATTCGTTCTCATCCGACGGAGACTCGGATGAGCCTCTGTTGTCTACGTGTCCACCCATCAGATAGTCCCCGGAAGTGATCGCCAGAAGCGTCGGGAAAATGATCAAGCTCCACCGCATCTTTCTTCCCTTGTACCTGAAAATCGTCGCCGTTCCGTTTGCCATGGACTGGTTCTTTCTTGGATTTTACAATCGTGGACGATTATATTGGAATCGTTGATGGAAACGAGAGGAAAACTTCGCGTCCAGCGGTCGCTGGACGACGCTGGGTGATGGACGTTGAAAGAGGCTGCTTGATTATTTTTATCGTGCAGCAAAGTAGGATACCGAGAGGAAGTGCCGTCCTTCGTGGCCTACATTCGATGCATCCGGAAACGGTTACGGACCATCGAGCACGCGTGTGGGATGTGCGTGCAGGTTTGCTACACGGATTTGTCACGTATCGTCGGCGAAGTTACTGTAAACGCGTCGTCATACTTTGCATGTACACCTTGCATCTCTCGACGAAATTGTTTCGCGTGCTTGAACAAATACAATTCACGGGGTACATCGTACTTTGGACGTCGACTGTAGGTCTCATGATGAAGATTGTTAAGAGAATTTGGACGAATTCAATTTGCATGGGGTCGTTAAGTAGTCGGAAGTTCGAGTTTTATCCTCGCCGCCATTATGGTCCCGATTGTTACAGCGCTCGTGCTGGAAATAATTTTTGTACAACCTTGCGCAGGCTAATTGCCCGTAGGATGATTTAGGGGTTTCAAAACTCAATTAGGAAATTGAGGAAGAATTTAACGAGAACTCTGAGACGTTGCATCAAACAGAAACGTTAATTTTAGGAGAGCTGTTGTAAAAAGGTGTCTTCAAAGAGAGAAGAATTTTAAGATATTTTCCAATCTTCTATGTTGAAAATTATGAACGCTAAAGCTACCAAGGCAGTCAAAAAGACTGGTTGCACATTTTTGTTAATAATTCTTCCTTATAGGGGAGTCATAGAGTAGATATTCTACGTCCACCATATAAAACATAAATTACTACATTAATCGTGTCTCCCACCTTTCGATTCCTCTCTTTTTAAACTACTTAATTTAATATATTTTAATATCGTAGATTTAACGCCGGCAGTTCTACTGTTGAAAGACGTGCATCGCTCAACGAAAAAATCGGAGTCTTTGCAGATCGAGTTGGAAACGTTAACGAGGATCCACTTTGCAATTACAATCTTTCTCCAGCGTGGAAAACGACTCTGATAATGGAACGATTAAGAGGGACATGGCGTGTTACATCTTGCGTCTCTCGCATCGAGCGGAATTGCGTTCCACTGCGTAACGGGTTTCTTATTCTCTCGATCTTCCTCTCTCTTTCTCCGCTGCCTCGTCCATCGCTCTCGTGTGTGGCATTCTACAGGCTTTTGTCGAGGCTGTGCCACAATCTCGATCTCTGTATTTGGCATTAGCATTTCGTTACTCGCACTTTCGAGCGTGGCTTTCGTCCTCGCGAACGAAACAACGGAGACTCCGATGGGAATTCCGCTTTATCGACGAGGAAAGTACCCGCCGAAGATTGCAACCCCTTCGTTTTTAGAAATGATCATGGCTATCGTCGCTTTCGAGTCACTTTTTGCTGGAATATGTGTATTGTAAATTTGAAATAGAAAGATATTTCAAGCTTTGACGAAGATTTTTCTACTTCTGGTAGATTTTTGCTGAAGTCAAGCTTGGTCCTGCGTGACAACGGGAAGCAAAGCGGGTCAATTTGATTTATTTAACTTCGTGAAGATTCTAGCTTGTAACTTAACGCTATCTAGAGTTCCAACTTCGACGAGACTTTCTAATATTAAGTAGTTTATCCATCTTCAATATAGAAGAACAAGGAAGAATCGAAGAAGTCGTTCTTCCTCGTAGGCCAGTGATGGGCAAACTTTGCTGGGAGCGGGTCAAAAAGAAAGAAAAAAAATTAATTTCTATGGAAAATTCTGCACAAGAAAAAGGAAACCCTCCTTAAAATATATAATTTTTTCCGAAACACTCAAATTGAAATTTCTATGTTATTAAATTAAAATCTGCAGAATTACCGGCGTTAAATCTGTTATATTTAAATATATTAAATAAGCAGTTTGAAAAACTGGAATCAACAGGCGAAAATTTTATAAGATACACGTGGAATATCTACTATATTGTTCCCCCATAAATATAGAAAATTTAAATAAAAAATAACGAGCCAGTCATTTTTCCCTGTTCGGTCTAGAATTAACACTAGATCTACCGGCGATTAAATCAATATATTTAAATATATCAAATAAATATGGTAGAAAAGAAGACAAAGATCTTAATTGATTTAATCGCGTGCACTTTATAAGATACACGTTGAACATTGAAACAGAAATAGCTTTAGAAAATGCGGGAATATTTACAACAAATTCAGAACAGGTCATTTTGACCATCCTGCTAGATCTAGTATTAATCCATGCAAGACGAATAACACACACTGTGTGCAAAAAATCGTTTATAAATATTTTATTCGCCAATGGGGATCGTCCTGAAATTCATCTCGAATGGGTTAAGCGGGTCACCGTTTACTCATCGTTTTCGTAGGCGATCAGGAAGAGATCTCGATCTCGAACGAAGTCTCGTCGAGGTCTTTGAATCCGTCCAAGGTCTCTTTCGGCCCGTGACCATAATATTCGTATCTACGATCGTGACCGTGACCGGCACGGCGTTTCCTAACTCGGTGAGTGGCACACCATGTACTGTTCATCGGGATGACCTACTTCAACAACCGTTTCGGGGTTTCTTCTTCGAGAAGTAGTTTCGGGTACAGGGTCACGAGTCACTCGCTTTTCCACGAACGATGTTACGGAAGTAAGACGTAGTTGAGTCGACTTGTTATTCGAGGAATTCGGACGACCTTTCGGAAGTTTCTTTTTCTTTTCTTCTTTAACGATTATTTAAATGCGACTGCTGTGGTCATTACCCTGTTTCTTCTTTTCTTGGGTGGGGTTGCCGATGGAATTGTTGATAGAAATATTTAGATATTTAGTTACTTATTTAAATGTTCCAACATTTATCTAATCGCGACTGTTTGGGATTTGTTGCAAATTGTACTATTTTTCTTTGGATCTCGATGAAAGATTGTGTGGTTTTGGCGAGGAGTTTGGGATAGTTTTTAGGTGTGGTAGGATGAAACAGACTACAGAGCTTTTAATTGAGGAAGTAATTGAGGGTTCTGGGGCTTTCAAGTCAATCTAAGAGCTTTCTTTGGCCATTCACAAATCTCAGCGAGGAGGCGTACTAATTACAAATATTTTCCTGAAGAAAAAAAGAGACCTGGGTAGTTTTGAGGCAGGTAAGATCACGAAGAAATAAGTTAAAAGTCGAGGAATCGTTTCGAGTTTTTTCACAGATTTCAGTGACGGTACGATGTCGGGGGTGATATAAAACTAATTAAAGCCTTTCCGGCAAGTACTTTACCGCTATTTACTCGATCAGCAAAGATTACCGGACCGGTTTAAATTTACTTGTAAATCGCTCGATCATTGCGCGCTAAAGCGTTTGAATGTTTCTGGAAAACGGTTCCGACCGCAGGAATACAGTGCGACTTTCAGTGCGACATAATTTAGTGGTAATTATAACGGTACTGCGATTACAGAATTTTCTAATGGTACGGTGTACATGCAAAGTACTCTGCTTGGAAGTTACTTTTTTATTGATGTACCGGTAGAAGCGATAAATCCACGGAAGCATTCAATCATTTGCTGTAACGAAAATCGAAGAAACAATTCATCATCGTTGCCACTCGTTTTTCAGTTTCTTTCAAAACATACAAAATACGGCCACGAAGGAAGTATATAAATAATTTCTATCGATGATGAATTCTCTGCATTATTTGCTTAATATATCATAGTCTCCGAGGCTTTAAATCTACTTGAAAGAGTTGGTCCTCGAAATTATTATGGCCGTTAAAATAAAGATGCAAAACAGCAATTGTGTCTTCCAATTGAAACTATCGCAATTGTGAGGGAAAAGAAGAAGAAAATACGAGAACACCTCTGCCTTTGCTGCATGCTGAAACTAAAGATATTCAGACCCGGCAATATGGAAAACATCCTCTACTAATTGAAGAACATACATATAAAAAAAAGAAGAAGAGGAAATCTCTAACTATCTCTTCCTCGGCCTCAACCAATCGAGAAAATTAAGGTGTTCTTACACTCAGACTCCAAAGTACAAAGTAGCCCCCTCCAATTGAAGACATTGCAATTAAAAAAAATACCGAAACATCCCTTCCTCCACCTCAACCAATCAAGAAAATTAAGGTAAAACAGCCTCCTCCAATTGAAGACACCATAATTAAAAAGAGACACCGAAACGTGTCTTTCTCCACCTCAACCAGCCAGGAAGATTAAATTATTTGGACAATCAGAACAGCAGCCTCCTCCAACCGAAGAAATTAAAATTTGAAAAAAAAGGTACAGTAACGTCTCTTCCTCCACTTCAACCAACCAGGAAGATCAAATTATTCAAACAATCAGAACACCAGCCTCCTCCAACCGAAGAAATTACAATTTGAAAAAAGATATACAGAAACGTCTGATCCTTTACCTCAACCAAACGAGAAGATTCAGCTGGATTTTCTTCAGACACTGAAAAGCAAAACCGGCCCCAGATCCTTGGATCACTCACACCTCGATGCGCGCATACTTCCGTGGTCCTCGGAGGGTGTACGCATTCGAACTGTCCCGATCCTCTCGTTCTCTTTTTCGATGCCGGAGGAAGGAGAGAAATTGAACGCGGACACGTTAACGGTGATGAGACGCAACGAGCCCACGGAAACTCGTTGCCCTGGGAGAAGGTCACACGTCGACTGAAGAGCTTCGATATCGAGCTGCTAGAAGGAAGACGCCGAAGACCCCGATGAAGAGGACGAAGAGGTGGAAGCAGGAGGACCGTCGTCGAAATGATAAAAAGAGGAGGAGAAGAAGAATTCGATGGAAGAAAAGCTGAAAGGCAAGTACGACGGTCATGCTGATCCTTTCACCGTGTTCCGAATGAAATTGGGAAATGTATTTACGACACTTGACAATGTCTTCGGATGAAGTTTTCGAGTCTTTGCTGTTATGTTTCTAGAGAGAGATGAATATTTTCATTGTACTGTTTGAACATTTCTTTTGAGATTGTTAAGGAAGAAATGAAGGGGTGAAATTAGTTTCTTCTTTGGCGAAGATTAATGGAATGTTTCTTCTCTCTATTGCTTATTCGGTAGAAGTCGAGAAGTGGATTTGTTTTCTTCTAAGAGCAGCTTACGATATTTCGAGATGAATGGTAATATCTAGAGATTCATTGCTCAGGTGATAGTTTAAGTAAATTGCAAATAGATCGAGCAAGAAACAAGCGTAACGTTCTCGACGAAAGCAAAAAGATGAGTAGAAGTTAAGTGGATACTGTGCTTAAAAGCTCGAGCTCCCTATACTTCAAAATGGCTATTATAATCAGGAAGAAAGGTCGTATCTTAGAAGGAGGGGGAGAGAGGCGTGGAAGAAAGAGAAGAGAATAAATAATCTCCCTTGATCGTTTAACTATCTCTGCCTATCTTAGCCACTGGCAGTGAAGGTAAGGACGGAGAAGGAGTTGAATCTGACTAATGGACGATACCGAACCGAGTCGGAACGGTACGCGGAACAGTTAGACGACGACCCAGATTGCAGGGTGCCACTCAGGGCCGGCCAACGTGCCAGTTTCTTCGACATTACCCTCCGTTAAACGCGATAGATGTTCTAGCTTCCAAGTCAATGCAAAAATCATTCGACTACTTTGCCTTTAATCTTTTCTTCTCCCCTCCTCTTCAGCCGCCTCTGCTTATTCTTATTCTTCCTCTACTTCTTCTTCCTTCGGTAGCTCGAGCAGGCGACGATGCCTCGTGAACGTGTAATTATTCTTTCTCCTTTTGCTTTCGCTTCGTTTAAGTACACCGTGCTTCCTCGTCCTGTTTTTCATCGGGATCGTACGTAACTCTTTTGTTATTTATTTTTCCCTTTGCACGATTATTGCAGGGCGTTGTTAAATCACGTTCGATCCTTGGGATTCTTCCTTTAGATCTCAATTTCCGAGGATGGTGTTGGAAAATGTTTTCTTCGGGCGGATTATCGTGATGTTAATCGGGTAATACATGAGGTTGCGTTAAAATTGTAGAATGTAAAGCCGTGACAAGGGAAGAGACACTTTGAGTGCATAAATTATGCAAGCAGTTATGTTAGAGATAATTATGTGCTGGACGTTTTTGTTGCAGAAGCGTCATTGAAGTATGCGATAAAATGTAAAAATAATTTTATTCAATATATTTCATGCTTATCATACATATTTATAGTCTTTGAACAAGATAGGAAATAATTATTTCAATATATTTTACACAGTTATTTCTATATCAATATTATATACGCTCGCGTATTAATTCTTCTTTCTCCCTTTTCTTACGACGGATATCGGCGCCGGGAGTGGAAGCTTTAACGCAATGGTCTTTCTATCCTCTTTCAGAGGTAAGGCTCCAATGATTCTAGCGAGGTCCAGCAATTTTTTCGACCCGATACGATGATTAAATACTGTAGCAAATAATTCTGTGTCTAACTGGAAGTTCAAAATCACTAAAGCTAAGATCATACAATGTATTACGCCTTTATCCTTCATACTCGTTGGTCGCATCCTATAAATTGTTAAAAAATATGGAATACGTAATATATCTCTCATTCTTTGTAGACTAGGAAACAAATACGAATTATGTTATTTGTTCTCGAACATTGATCTTTACGTACCTTCCGTGAGCGCTTTGTACGCTGTATGTATTTATGATGTAAGAATTCATTTCTTCAGACTGTGGACAAACATTGATGCCACGTTTTTTCGCATCTTTTATCGGCACATTCAGCCACGTAACGACTGCTTGAATATAAAGAAGTAATGCCATTTTCTCGATGTTATTCGGATCAGAACATAAGTTCTTCGTCACATGTGCAAAGAATTTCGATTTCCTGAATACATTAAGAGAATTCCATTAATACTTTTTTTTTTACGTATTTTTACGTCGCGGGTCACGAAATTAATGGAGCAGTTCTAAGAAATTAACGTACCCTTCTATAAAACTCTCAGGGAGGCTTATGATTTCTGCAGCTGCCTCAAATAGGGTTCCTAATTGATTATCTGGTACAATGTCATATATATTATACACGTCTTTTACACTAGTGGCTTCCCTGTTGCATTCTGGTAACGCCATACCCTCTATGTGGTCAGAATCCTGCGATTGCGTTGATAAATCTAATCTATCGATTTCTATATCTGTAATGGTAATAATACAGGATTAGAACTGTACCACCTACAAACTAATTTGGATTTAATTTATATTTCGGCTTATTCCGCCTAATTAATCCTTACTTGATACAGTCTTTTCCAACTGCTCTTTAACGGTTTCAACGTTCACTTTCAATTTCTCAAATTGCTCCGTTCTACGTTTTACTTTCTTAGAACCAAATTGCTTATTGAGCATAGATATCTTGTCGTCCGTAGTCTTTGCATCGTTTTCTGCCTCAGTTTTTTGTAAAACGGGGCTGACTTGCCAACGTTCCGCTTGCACCAATCTCACCTTTCCTGTCTTTTTATTGTGAAATACGAGCATAGTCTGAGTCAAGTCTTTACTCGTGTCAGGCTTATAGCCTTTATAAACAATCTGTCCGTTTGACAGTGCCAATAATGTTTTTTTCTTCTTTTCGTCATAAAACAGGCCGCATGACATTTTCTTAGCTTCTTCATTCTTAAGCTCACCATTTTGAAAATTAACTGTGGAACAAGTTTGTAATAAATTTCAAAACTACGAAATCTATAGCTCTCTGACTAATATTACAATTGCCCAAGCAACGCGGAAAAATGTTACGGGAGATCCTATCTCAAAATTTTGCACGTTAAACGACTCAAGCACGTAAGAAAATATAATAAGAAATTCAGTTTCGATACCAATAATCGGCTGAATCTTGGTCGGTTCTATAATTACATCCTCGATGATTGCTTCAATGGGTTCTTTCATCTTTGAATTATTTAATTTCAATAATAACACAAATTTCGAAAGTTTCTTGCATTAGGTTAATTTCGACTCAAAAATTTCAAACGCTACGATCGATTTCGATGCGTCTCCGGAAACACGTCGTGTTTATCGGAAGTCGAATTGTTATGGCCGCTTTTCCAAGTAACGATTTTACAAAGAAATTTGTTCATTATTTCTAAACACTAATTTATCCTTTTCTATCCTTTCCGTCCTATTATCGTACATCGATGATGTAAGAGAAGTAATGAACATTTCGAGAAACGATGAAATTCACATTTAGATTTCGCCAATACCAAGTTTAAAGAAATTTCCTTGTACCAATTTTGTTCTCTACTTGTTACGCTACTGGCGCTAGTATTATGTACGATTTGTGTGAACATTCGAGAAATGTGAATACTCGCCGATTTGATGTCAAATTTATATATGATTTGAGTATATAATAATCGTAAGAGAAATACCGCAATGGCCAGCGGAGATAGCACCGCTAAAATGGATAATAATGATGTAAGCTTTCGCATTTAAGGGAAATAATTTAAATATCTTAGTAACGACGATATCAGCTGTTCACTCTTGATGATATTGCAGATGCCAGTTCCGAAAATAAGGCACGATTGGTATCAAACAGAGACTCATGTTATAGTAACGGTCCTTGCGAAAAATGTGTCTGACGCGAAGATCATTTACGAAGAGCATACGGTAAGAGGATGAAAATTGTATAGATATTTCCGATAAGTAAGACGGAAAGTTCTTGTTATTTTGTCGAAAATGAATAAACAATGAAGAACGACTCATAGGATGGAAATTTTCGAATTTCTTTGTTCTTTAGTTAAGCGTGTCTGCACTGTTACCATCGGGTAGCAATTATAGTTTAGAGTTAGACTTGGCTCATCCAATAGTTCCAGCTTGTTGTTCGTACGAAGTGAGTCAATCAAAGATCGAAATTAAGCTTAAAAAACGAGATGGCATCAGATGGAACACTTTAGAAGGAAATCCGGTTGTACAGAATACTGTACAGCCTATTCCTCAAGGTAAACTTGAACGCCTGTGTGTATTGATGTTATATCAATAATAGACTTATAAAATTACAAAATTAAATGTTTGATGTCATTTTAAGAAATTCTGCAAGCTGGCAATCAGCCACCTAAGTATCCTAGTTCTAGTAAAAAATCAAGAGATTGGAATAAAGTAGAGAAAGAAATTGAGAAGCAAGAAGCAGAAGAGAAACCCGAAGGAGAAGCCGCTCTCAATGCGCTCTTCCAACAGATATATGGCAGTGGTTCGGATGAAGTGAGACGTGCAATGAATAAATCATTTGTACGTAAAATCATTGAATGCTTCAAAAATATGTATTGTAAGAGGAAAAGTTTGAATGTAATAAGTTTATGTTGTATTACAGCAAGAATCTGGTGGTACAGTCCTGAGCACAAATTGGTCTGAAGTAGGTAAAGGAAAAGTTGAAAGGAAACCACCAGATGGAATGGAATGGAAGCCATGGAATGCATAAAACAGTGAATATTTATAATCGACGTTTAAATTACTCATTTATCTGTCTTAAGACGTTGCATTTTTATTTTTGATGAAATTGCACTGAGAGTGTTGGAAAGTAACAAAGACATAGCATGTTACAGTCTTTGAATTCATCAATATTTCATTGCATATAAAATTATATAATTAAGTAAACGTGTTATACTATATTTGCCTCATTTGTTTCTATGTATGTTTCTATTTTTCCCCATTAATGTGAACGTTGTCTCTCCTTACCCTTTAAATGTATTCAAATATAATGATATACATAAAAAAAGTTTCGTAAATGCAATTGAATTCTATAATGAATCTGTTTTACATATGCATATGTTATTTATATGCAGATTTTTAGAAGTTTCTATATAAAAAATTTGTAGGCAAGTATTAAACTTATAATAAAATATTAAAATAACTATTAATAGCTATTAACCCCCATTTGCATCACAGCTCTAAACACGGCATACGACCCGCGGTACCGCGTATTTCTGCGCACAATAGCTTAACGGTTACAAAGAGCGGAATATTCCGTGGCGGGTGATATGCTAACAGCCTTGTGTGCATATTATCTCGTATACCGATGCGAAAGGGTTAAATATATTCCATTAACAGCCTATAAATTTGTCTTTTAGCATAAATTTTATCTATCTTATCATCATCATTGCCAGCAATGACGTAACAAAGACACCTATTCCTATGTTGACATATGTAGAATATGATCTACTTTCCTGATTACTTTCTTTTACATTGGTAGGAACTTGTTTTGTACTATTATCTTTGTTATTTATTTGGATTTTTTCAGTCATATTAGAAACTTGTGATGCCATAATACTGATTAAATGAAGAGTTTCATTAAAGAAATATTCATTTTTGTCCTGAGCATGAGATATAACATTTCGTGTATCCCTTATTCTCTTGTTGTTGTATATCATTGAAATAACTAATGATAAAAACGCTACAGTGGTGGATGCTAGAATGGATAGATACTTATACTTCTGGGCATTTAATGTCTGACTGTCATGGTACTCTTTAATGGCTGTTGCCAACAATGTAAAATTCTGTTTCTCTTCTTCTTCCAACAAATTAATTTGCTGCGAAAGTTTTATTTGATCTTGAAGAGCTTTATGCTCTATCATTGTTAACTGTAGATACTTAGGATCATCACGTTTAGTTAGAATCAATTCTGAATATATTTCTTTCAGTTTGTTATTCATATTTGTCGTAAGATGGTTGAGCTCCCGCCTTTCATTTTGACATTTAAATAACTTTTCTTGGGCATAAGTCACTTGGTGTTTGGACATTTCTATGGCATCCAAGCCAGTTAATTTTTCGTACCACTGCCACCATTTAACGAGTTTTTTCGGCAATGAAGTATTCTCTTGTGATTGTGAAGCTTTCAAATCTTGAAACATTATAATTTTATCATTGATTTGCTGAAATAATGAGCAAAACAAATTAGCCGCAGTAGCACAGTCATTTTTAATTCTCGCTTAACCTTTGAGTTTCATACCTTTCCAATCATGTTGTACTTTGATATCAGCGTACCATTTTTTAAAAATTTGTTCTTTTTATCTGTCACAATTTTGAGAAGCGATTCTAACCTGTGTGCCATTATTACATTTAAATTTCATAAAATGAATACTGATAATGCAACGCGTGCATTTAAGTGCAGATACTATATGAATGAAATGTATAAGGCAATAACATATCGAATGAAAAATGCGGGAAGATACGAATTTCAACTTAGCTATCACGATAATTATGGCAGTTGATTGAAAAACACTGAAGAATGTAAATGATAGACCGAAGGAAATATTGAAAAATATAAGAAAATCAGGTCGGCGATTAAAAATATCAATCAGTTTTCATATCACATTCGCACCAGCTTTCAAAATAACCACGTACGGGCTCGTTTCTACTGGTTGTTTTGCTGTTCAATGTTTGGTTAGAAGCAGACCTAACTTTCTTGCCGAGAAGCAGGTAGAATACGTTCTAAAAATATTAAAGAAGTTCAAAGTTACGAAGGTAAGTCCTGTACCTTTATACAAATTACTGAAATTTTCAAAGTAATGTTACAGAATGGTAAAATATTTATAAAGACATTTATTTATTCGGTTGAATGTCTGTGATATAAATATTTCGTTTCCGAATATGACAACGTAACGCGTACTATTTCAAAGTAATTTCATAAATTTCATTCATTCAATTTTACAGCAATATGAATAGAAACTTAAGGAAAAGGCGTAAAGCTTTAGCAATCGTGGAAAGTGACACGGATGAATCTCACGATGAATCCGTTGATATGTCAGGCGACGAGGATTTTATTCCCGAAGAGGAATATGACAGTGGGACACCAAAGAAAAGAAAAGTATTTACAAAAAATGACACAACAGGTACAAAACGTAAAAGGAAGAAGACTGATGAAGTTTCTTCAACAAAGAAGAAAGAAAGAAAGACAACGTCACCCAAGAGGGTGCGGATGGAAAAAGAAATAAATGATAATGACATATTAGAAATGGAAGTAACTTCTGTAGGACGGTCAACTGACAATTCTAGTGACTGTAAAGAATGGACAGAGGTGGAATATATAAGTGAAGTAAATAATGTCGAACAACATATTGCTAACAATGTTGTAAAATTATTTAACGATGAAAATACGATACCTTTTATCGCAAGATATAGGAAAAATATGACTGGTGGCTTAGAGCCAGATAAATTGAGAGCTTTAAAAGAAAGTTTTGAACAAGCTAAGGCTATTAAACATCGAGCAATCGCTATATTGAAAGTTATAGACAAATTGGGAAAATGGTCACCCAATGTGTATTCTTCCATTATGTCTGTAAAATCTTTGGAAGATTTAGAACATATTTATTCCTTTTATAAGCCTGCAGCTAAGCGTTCATTAGCAGAGAGAGCTAGGGAATTAGGGCTCACTTCTGTAACAGACACTTTGTTACAGGGGAAACCTTTACCTGCCCTGACCTCTCTGATAAATCCGGATAAACCAGGTTTACAAACGGAGCAGCAAATTAAAGATGGTATTATACATATCATCGCAGACATCATAAGTAAGGATAAAGCTGTATTCGATAAAGTTTGCCAGCTCCAAGAGACGTCCTTCATACAGATACAGACAACAGAATGTAAAGTAAAAAAAACTGAAAGTGGAAAATCAAAGGATAGTAATGGGAAATTCAGCATCTACTACAATTTCACCACACAGATAAAAAATATTAAACCTCATCAGACCTTAGCTATTAATCGTGCAGAGGCACAAAAGATAATAAATGTGAAAATTATCTTGCCGCCTTCTTTTGAACAAAGTTTTACGATGTACTGCATTCGGAAGTACAAACAAGCATTTGGGGCATCAAAATTAAACGATACACTGTTAGATACTAGTATAAATTACAGTTGTATGAAGTTTATTAAACCTTTAGTAACGCGTCGGGTACGTACCGAAATGAAACAAAGCGCGGAAGCTGCATCTATCGAAGTCTTTGCTACCAATGTTAAGCAACTATTACTTACACCGCCGGTACGCGGAAAAGTTATTCTTGGCATAGACCCAGGATTTCGTCATGGCTGTAAACTCGCCGTAATTTCCAATCAAGGAAGAGTACTGGAAACTAGTGTGATTTATCCACACGAGAATTCAAAAGTATCTTACCACAAGTCTGCTTATACGTTATCAAATTTAATAATGAAATACGGATGTACAATTCTAGCGTTAGGGAATGCTACGGCTTGCAGAGAAACGGAATTATTTTTGAGAAAACTTATGAATTCGGAAGAATGGAAAATGATTAATGTATCGTACGCTATCGTCGACGAGGCTGGAGCATCGATTTACAGTTGCAGCACGGAGGCAAAAAATGAATTTTCAGATCTCGATCCTAACATAATTTCTGCTATTTCGATAGCTAGACGTTTGCAAGACCCGCTCGCCGAATTGGTAAAGATAGAGCCGAAGCATCTCGGTGTAGGAATGTACCAGCACGATTTACCGGAGAAACAGTTATTGCAGGCATTAAACGAAGTCGGTTTGAGATTATAAATATGCTAGTTAATATCTATGTAATTAATGCAGGGAATTAAACGTTATCGCATGTGCTTGCAGGTTGTTTCAGAGGCAGTAAGTTTCGTGGGAGTAGACATTAATACGGCGTCCTGTTGTCTCTTGAAAAGGGTCGCCGGTTTAAACGAATCCAAAGCCAATAGCATAATAAAATGGAGAACCGTGCACGGTCCATTTCGTAATAGAAAACAGTTACTAGATGTAAAGGGTATCGGAAATAAAACGTTCGAACAGTGCGCTGGATTTGTTAGAATAGTGCCGGAGACTTTCACGGAGGCAGATTCCGATGAGCAGCAGAAAGAAAGTGGCATAAATTTACTGGATCAAACTTGGATACATCCGGAATCGTATAAAATTGCAGAGAAATTCCTGAGATATTGCGATTGCAATTTGAAAGATCTCGGGAAGTCGTGGTTCATCGAAAAAATTAAATCCAACGCACAAATTGGTTTCGATGTTCTGGCGCAGAAATTCGATACCGACGAGACGACGATAGAAATTATCGTTCAAGGTTTATCTATGAAGAAGGACGAAGACATAAGACCCAACACTAATGATCCTCTGTTTCAAAATTCTATATTGAACATAAGCGATTTAAATATAGGGAAAATAGTAACCGGGGTGGTTCGAAATGTAACTCATTTCGGTGCGTTCGTTGATGTGGGTGTCGGTACAGACGGTCTTATACATAATAAATGGATGCAAAACAAAATTCTCTCTATAGGCCAAAGAATCGAGGTGAAAGTAATTTCGATCCAGAAAGAACGCGGTAGGATAAGTTTACAATTAATTAAAATTTTCTAAATTGTTCCTATACTAAGTACGTTTATAATTTTATACGTAAAGTTTCCTTTGACTCTAATTTTTCGTTAATCTGTGCTGTAAATAAAGTTTATTTTTCTACCTAAGAATGTATTAGTTATCGAGATGTAAAGTATTTACGGAATACCATGGTACAAAAAAAGCTAGAGTGTATTATACAGACTCCCGAAATCACGTCTGTATTTCACTTCCGCGCATCCCTCGGAACTCAATGAATAAACATAAGTACAAGGTGTATTGCTGGTTTGGACCGTGATTTGCATATTTTATGCATGACTAGCTACGAGTCAACGACTAACAATAAATGTCCTTTCTCGTTAGACTCGCGCATCGATCTGGAAATAATGATACTGCCTGGAATCGAGACGTCTTTCGAAAGTTTACAAACATGTTTGCAAAATTCAATCGAATACACCCACATTTATTGCATCGTATTCGTTCATTACTCGTTACCGTTCATACCTCGACTTATAATAAAGCCACGAGATTGCAGATATCATCGCGAACATCGTATAAGTGCTCTTAGAAAACAGGAGAGCCGTTCCTTTCATTTCTGTGTTTCTTGAAAAAAAAACCCAAAAAAAAGGAATTCTCGTGTAATACGCAACTTAACGATGCTTCGCTTTGCTGAATGGGCCTCGTCAATTGTATGATTATCGGTCTGATTATCAGAGCGTGCAGCATACCGTGAGCCTCAATTTCCACTTAATATTCCGGCTTATGTATTTAAGCTGTGAACCGTGTCATTTACGAGACGGTTCACTGAACGCGCTAGATGGTGCAAATGGAAGCGTCGCGTCGCTGGTCGACGCTGGTTATTAAGACTTTATTATTCCGACGTACTTCGTGATCTGTAAACATGTCAGCGTTAATAAACTGCTGCCGAAATATTTACCATGGCTTTACGTGCGGCATTCATGATCTATCGTTGATTCGATAGATGCATACTAATTTATGGATATTTAAGTTCAACGATTTATAGGATGTCCATCAACTAACAGTTTTAACCTTCTGAACCTATTGCACTTATTTTGCGAATTAATGACTTTGCAAAAAGAGAAATCGAGAGGTGAAAAATTATCAAGTTTTGCCATTTTCCGAATAAATAACTGTATTTTACACGCTATTTTATACGCTAATTACAGATAATTTTAAATGTAATTAAACATGTTTGAGAACCACTGATATAGACGATTTTTTCCTATATTTTTGCTGTAATTCCCATAGTAATTTCATCTCGAAGCTACTAATTAAAAGTTGAGACGATTATTCGTCACAATTTTCCTATAAAACGCTTTAAAATTTGATTATTTTCGATACAATCAGTATAGCTCGCGCAATTCGTCGAGTAATTGAAATTACCGCTTTTTCGATCGTATCGACGGCGACGGAGGGTCGATCGATATCGATTCGAGAATCGCAAGCAGTCAAGCATAGAGGAGGCGATTGCACGGGACGCTCCTCGAAATTCAGAAATGCAGTGACATTTGCCGTGAAACGGAGGTCAACTTGTAAATATCGAATGCATTTGTGCAACGTTGTGTAAGATGGCTATCCGAAAGTGAGTGAATTCTAAACACGTACCAAGATGCTTCTCCCTCGAGGACGAATTCCGAGCTGGTATGAGATGCCGGGTGGATCTTACTTGCAATCGGGATCCTGCTGCAGCAAGGAACTGCACTCGAACATTTTTTTGTTCTTCGAAAACCACTGGTCAGTATTATGCACCGTTTAACACTTGTGAGTTTAAATTATCTTTCGAAATTTTCCTTTCGCGTAGACACGCTTTTACGAATCGAGCAGACACAGTTTTTAGATTATGGAGTTATCAATTTACATTATCTTTTTCTATGCACTGTTCACTTTGATTTCTGTGCGAAGGAAAGCGATTTTATGACACGATTCGTATATTTATACACCGATGATTCGTTAAATACGGTATTCGAAAATCGCGTAATGGCGTCAATCGATCCGCCATAACGTTCGCGTCTCTATCGCCGCGGGAGATCGATATTCGATAGCGACGCGGGAGATCGATATTCGATTGCGCGGCGAATATCGATATTCGATTACAATGCCATGTTGGAAATTCAGTAGAAACGTCGTCGCGGTTCGTTAAGTGTATAGTATTAGTGCATCGCTCTCCAAAGGACTTTGCAGTTTCATCGATATTACAGTAATTATAAATTTATCATTACTTCGTTGCAACACGCGTGTTATACATTTTACAAAATATATCGTCGACGCATCAAAAACGAATCCGCGAACGTATCGTAAAGATATCCTCCATCGTACTTTATCTCGTTCATGGAAGAAAAGAATCGTTCAAACGAGTACTCGAATTCTCCGGAGAATTCTTCGTCCGGCAGACGGTGATTCTTTCTTTTCAATTAATAACACTATCCCAACAAAGATACCCGTTAATTAAAGGAAAATAAAGGCTCTCAAGATGAAAGAGAGCAGCGTCTGGGATTAAAGGTTAAGACTGATTTGCGCGGGCTTTTTTTTCCTTTCGTATCAGCCGACTCTCAACTAGTTCCCTTCTTTATTCCTTTCTCTCTGTCTTTCCAGTCGTCCCGTCTGGGATCTCTCGGCAGATTCCGCCTCGTCAGACAATGGTTCGCTTGCAGCTGCGTTGCAATATTCCGGACGCATCTACGACCTATGCACTTACACGAGCAGAACTGCGCGCGCATCCCTGGAGGACCTTTACGCTTGCAGCGGCAAAACCTACGGGGCCTTGGATTCCGGTATGGTGAGTAAGATGAAATGATAATCATGATAACGTTTGAGGGCCGCTTTATTCCCCGAGGACGAAGGAAGCAGGAAGAGGTCCTTTTTGATCGGATAATGCGAGGATTTAGAAAAATCAGGGGTACGGTTAACCCTCCTACAAGGAGGTGGTACTCTTGTAACGCGTTACAAATTTCTTTTGTGACAGCCTCCGCAATAATTGAAAATTCAATTGTTAAAATAAAAATTTGTCAGTGATTCCTGATATATCTTAGAATTTAACGCAATGGTAGCACGTTGAATGCCACCCGTATTTCGCTAGTATCATCATTTCCACCGAATCGAAATTGTTTTTATTAAAATCACATCTTTATAGAATAGAAATGTTAAAAGTAAGGATAGTTATGTACTCGGTAATACTTTACTTTTCTAACAGCATTATTTTGATATTGAAGATATGAGTATATCCGTGAATATCTCAATTTAAAAATCATAAGAAATTTCATCGAATTCAACCGTGCCGGTCATCGGTGACCACCATGGCATTCAACGTATTAAGAAAGTAGAATTGCAATTAATAATTCTACCGGTGGTTAACCCTAGAACTAACACTGCTATGTTTACTATTTTTAAATGCACTGAATCAGTACTATAATAGAATGAGATTTATAATATCAGGGAACCGTGAAAACGGTAAGTTTATACGTTCAGCTACACTTAATAATTGCACCTGTTAGTTTGAAGTTACTGTCGCACGCAGCGACGGGAAAATAATAATGCAGATATACGGTAATGTTACCGTCAACTCGCAAGGGGTAACAGAGAATTAAATTTCGTCGAGCTTACAGTCGAAATATATTTTTCCACTCGCTTAATTTTCATAAAGCGAAAAGAAACAGCACCGACACAGAGCTCCCCTCTGTTGCTGTTCCAGGCTCCTTTATTTATTTATTTCTCCCTGCAGTTTTCCTTTCTGCAAAAGAAACATCTTGAAGCAGCTTTCCAGTTACACCTCGCGCGAGAAATCATTCTAGAAAAACCTTCTTTAACGCTACAAAGAGGTTAAAACACAAGCCAGGTATCCGGTACATCGAAACTCTGGCACAACTCCTTCTAATTCATACAACAGGCAGTCCAAACACCGTCGAAACTTTTAAAGACTTCTTTCCAAGCTACCTTCTCAATTTGTCGCTCTTAAAATCTCCACGTTACAAACTCCCAAGCTTTCCCTCCCGCAGTCACCGCCCGCTAGCGCATCAGCGTGATAACTCTCCTTATTTCTCGCTATCACGACGGATCTAATAAAACTCCGGCTTCTGAAAATGCACGAAACGTGACCCACGTCACTTTCGTTTCATCCGGCACCACGAAGGAAACAGGGGTCGGCGTTTCGGTGGAAAAATAGAGGAAAAAAAAGGCCGTCTGAAATCTCTCGGGCACGCGGCGGAACGTGCGCGACATAAACGTCCTAAACCTGCCCGGTATTACCCTTGAATATTTAACAAATTCAATCTTCCCAGTCGCGATTGCCGTCGGACCACCTTGGCAGAGCGCCATTGAACATTATATCCTTGCGTGTGCGCTTATGCAGATACGCTTGTTGCGGTAATGCATCCATAATCTGACGCGGTTGAATTTATTGTTTGTTCCGCCACGTGTTACGCAGCCGCTCAGCCCCGCTTCCGGGGAGCACGCGATACCGGTATTCTCTCGTTACACGCTATCTCGAACTGGAGATACTTGGATTCTATAATTAGATGGAATTAAAGGTGAACAATTGAGAGACCGAGGTACAGGCGGTCCTTGACTTTGGCACGTAATTGGTTCCTGAAAATGCGAATGTTGAATGTTCGAAAGTAGAGGGACATAGAGAAAACATTATTGTATTTTAAAATATTTATTTATCGGTATACATAAGTAAGATAATGAGGAGTGTTTAACCCTTTGCGATCGGCAGATTTCTGTGGCGGGAGTACCAGGTAGTCGCGGCAAATTTAGCTTCTCTGAATCATTTTTCCCTACGTGATTTAAGGCAAATATATTTATTAAATATACTTAATAGCACTTATACTACATATAAACAGAAAGTTTTAATTTTTGTAAATTTCCAAAGTATGGTATTTCTCAAAACAATCTCCGATATGAAGCCCTGTTTTTTTAGACCGTTCAGTCTTCCACCTACCGTGCACGTTGCCTTGAGGGTAATCTCTGGAAAGTGTAAATTTTCATGAGGAGCTGGGTGGTTAACTTTTTTTAGTGCCAGAGGTTTTTAAAAATCCGTGTTGAATAACGCCATGCATCGCGATAGCGCTTCTTTCGTTTAATTGCGAATAATTCCGAGCGGCATATTCATTTCGTCGACAATTGAGAGTTTTTCTAAGCTGAAATCTCCAATAAGTTGTGGGAAATTTGAAATTTTTCTGTGCGATATTTATATTAAATAATATTTATATTAAATATTTATATTAAAGAAATTACTGTAGCAATTGAGGAAAAAAATGCAAAACATAGAAACGAAGAATACGTGGAGGGGATGAGGTGCATAGAATTTCCTTAGGAAGGTGTTTATTTTGTTAAATGCAACTTGAAGGTCCAAAGGACCAACGATAATCGCGAAAGCTACGACAGACTCCCTTTCGTCGTTGATTCGCGGCATATCGGCTATCGATTTAACTTCGTTCTTGAACCTTGGCATTGAATCGTCGTCCTATCTCGCGCTGGTTCCTCTCGCGGTATCTTCTCTTTATTTTCCGCGAGGCTTTTCATACTTCTCGCTTTTTCTTCCCTTTTCAACCGCGCCATTGTTAAGCTAGACGCTCTGAAACTACTTTTCACCCGGGGCTGCAGCCGCACGCTCGACGGTCGCGGATATCTCCCTTTCTCCGCCTCCTCGTCATCCTCCACCTTTTCCTTTTCCTCTTCCTCCTCCTTCCCGCGGAATTTTCTTGTTCGACTATTGTTGAACCGTAGCGCGAACTAGGCGGCAGTCGCTTGTCTTCCCGATTGGAAGTTTCGCGGCTCCTCCCTCTAATGCTCCGATAATTCCTCTCCTTCGGGGAAACTTTGTCATCCGACGTAAACAGATTTCAAGTTTGGGATGGCAGCGTGGAAGGCGCAGGAGATACGGACCATCTTGCCCGGACAGGGCTGAAAATTCGCCTTCGAGGGTAGGCTATGGTAAGGAGCTACCGCTTCCAAAGACAAGAGAAGTCCTCCGGCCTCCGGTTTGTTCTGATTGGCCTGACGGATAGAGACATCCCCCGTTCTGACGTCATTTTCGATCCTAACGCGTGACTGGCCCAACGAGGCGCACATTCGTTGCGTCGTCATGGGAACGACGAAAGAAGTGTTTTGTTTTCGGCTGTCATTGGTCGATCAGGGGTTTCAAGGACTGATATGGTGGGGATAGGCAGAGCGAGCGACACTCTTCTCTTACACCGTGTCTCATACTGCGCGACTTCTTTCTCTTTTGGTTGTGATAAATGCTGGGGCTTGCAACCAGTGGGCCCAAGTTCAAATCTCTCGTTGGTTGTTTGTTTTGCATTTTTTGGCTTCGATTTCTGCGGTTATTTCTCTTAGAAGCTACTGTCCTAGGTACATTCCGAATCAACGAAGCTATGATATAAATATCTGGATACAATAGAAGTAGGAAGAAGCTGGAGAGTTAATAGGTGATCGATCGGCGCACTGATACTCTCGGGCGTTACACCCGATACCTACATTTTATCAGGAACAATCGACTCCTCGACCTTCCATTATCTCGCCGCGATACTTTCGCGTCGTTCGATCAACAGCGTGCGAACTCCTCCAGAAAGTTTCCCTAAATCAAAAGCAAAGCCGTTTTATTGGGGTCGAGTCTCTCGGTTCTCTCTCTAAAGATGAAATATCTACGCCTCCAGTTTCCCTCGAAACATGGAGTAAAGCGAACGAAGATATACGTGCGACGGGAAAGAGGGAACGGAAAGAAGAAGGTGGAGAAAGGTAGAGGAAAGGTTGCATAGAAGGGGAGAAAGTCAAAGAAAGATAGAAGTCGCGAAAAGCGAGGCAAAGGAACGGCGTCATTCTTAAACTCAGAGCCAACAACGACCTACTTGATGCAGTACACGTATATATATATATGAGAGCCGTGCAAAATTTATCCGAGATTCGAGACAACGGACAGACCGAAATGGAACTGGCTCCAGGAGTTTCAGCCGATAGGAGCATAGAACTCGCAGATTGCTTGCTAAAACTTTCAACGTAGCAGGAACGAAATCCTCTGTTTCGGGGAAATGATCCTCGGGTAGGAGGATACGTACAATAACAAAATAAACTCGGGCGACATCCTGCATTCGCTACTAGACCGCCTCGTGTATACGATACCGTCTACCAACGACGGATGCACGTAAACGTGTGTGTATCCGCGTATCCTCCCGGTTCCCTCTGTAACTGCGCGTCTCTTCGTATTCTCGTCAGTGCTCCTATCTACAGAACGTTTTCAGCTTCGTGACCATTGTTCGACGTACACGAGGGACCACCGCAGTCGCTGAATGCGACACCGTCGCGACATTCTGCGACTTCTTCGCTCGTCGCTCGGTTCGCCGTCGAATTAACCCGTCCCTCCGTTTCATCCACATTCGTCCGATTTGTTCAATCTCCTTTATGCTCTTTCGATATTAGATACTTTGCGGGAGGCGAGGTAGATGCAGTTTGTTAAGTTCTCTTATATTTCGATGGGGTCCTGTGTCGAGACTATATGTTTTTACGGGAATAAGTACATACTGACAATAATACGTGTAAAGTAGGTACAGTCCGGCAACTAAAAGATGACTAGGAAGCGGTGGAGCCTCTCGGTTTCACCTCTCTATTCCTGCCATTTAGTTTTTGGAATTCTCAAATCTAGACTCGTAAAGTAAACGACTATGCGGAGTGTTTACTTTAGGAGACTGGATTTGAGAATTCCAAAAACGAAATGGCGGGAATAGGCGTTTGAAAACGGAGGTTCCGCCGCTCCCTAGCCATCTTTCATTTGTTGGACTGTACGAAAGTTTATCACATCCAAGAATCTCACCTATCGACACTAGAACTATCGGCTGTACATCTATTATTTTTAAATATACTAAATAGATACCATGGAAAAAGAGGAATCGCAAGGTGAAAAAGACGATCAGTTTATTAATTTTTGTTCTGAAAGTAGACGTGGAATATCCACTGTACGGTTTACATATCAATTTTGGAAATTTTTGGAAAAAATTGGACATCGGTCAGTTTTACGGCTTCAGTAGTTTAGTGTTAACATTATTGTAGGTAAAGAGGGTGCGATATTGGGGGCAAATAACGCGGTAGAGCTTTGTTCTAACGAACAATAATTGAAATTGGGCCATTTGGACTGCGCTTGGAGCACATTGCTAACAAAATTCTGTGTGGTCCATTGAAGCGTCGTTCGTAAATATTGATGAATCCGTGCAAGCGTATATATACGCCTTTCGCAGCCAAAGGGTTAACTTCCCACTGGTGAACGAGGGACTTGAACTCTGACCCACCGATCGTGAATCCCAGCCTCTACCTCCTCCCTCAACGTAGCCTCGACGCATTCGGTTTCCCGAGAAATCGTGCAAACACCCTTCTCCTTATCGCGCCTAAGAAAAAATGGGAAAAGAGCACGAAATAACCCGCTTTACCGAGACGATCGTCGTGCGTCTTCCCTCGATATCCCTCGGGTATTTTGGTTCCTCGAGAAACGATTTCGCGGATTATAATAATTTCTCTCGGCGGTCCATCGTACGTTGCGGATGCGCCGACGAACTTCGGTCACGTAGAAACGATTCCCTTTTATCGCTCGTGGCCTCCAGTTTTCTAGATCGTTTCACCTCGACGATGTAAGCGAGCTTTCTATTCTCTTATCGAGAATATATTCGCAAAAGGGCATTGTGTTTCGCCACGAACGCTCGTCTTCTGACTTATTCCGTACGGTTTCGCCTGATTTATGCGATCGCTTCGAGAAAATCAATTGAGATTCGCACAGACTGCGAACGACGTTTCTCGACTTCATCCTGGCTCCTTTGTCGCGTATATGGAGAACCTCGTAAAAATGGGAGGTGGAGAATGAGAGAAGTTCTTTGTGCGTCTTTGCGTCTGGGTTTTATTTTAATTGCGACTCGATCAATGATGATTTTCAGGAGAGACTTTGTCGATTGGATGATGAAGGGAGAAGGGATGAAATGAAAAGTATTTTCTGGTATATTTTAGTATTAGAATTTATTCTATGACTTTTTGTACATTGTATTTTGGGAAAACGGTGCTTTGAGAGTAGAGCACTCGGTATTTGTCACCGTCAGTTGGGTTGGGTGACATTTGACACTGTCAGTTTTAATTATGCAGACGTTACCAAGAATAGAAAAGATAGAATATTAACGACGGTACCAATTTCACTTGACTGATGGCAGGAAGAATGAAAAATCCAATAGACATTAATATTTCACCCTCTGAAAAATAACTTGATATAATCTTCATCTCCAAGGGCGTCGCAAATACCGTGAAGCTACCAAGCGTAACTGGTACCAAACGTTCTCCAAAAACTTCTTCGGACCTCATCGTCACCGTAAGCCAGTGCCACGATTTTTCCCCATAATCGTAAGTCCCCGCGAGAAAATGTACGTCCGAGCAATCTGTAAATAACGCGCGAATTTCATGGCCGATATAAATATCGTGGAGCAACACGCACGACTGGCTTTGGCGAATTGCAATCTCCGTTTCGCGCAAAAGCTCCTCCTCGAGCGAGGGACGTTTCTTTCGCCGGACGCTTTCCTTTCTCCGCTGCCGTTTCGATGGCTTAAGTCCTTCTGCGAAGGAAAGCACCGTGCCGGCGACGTAATATTTATATTTTTCAAGGAAACCATCATCTCCGTCCCCCTTCGTTTCCGTTTTACGAGGGTACCTCGATCCTACGCCGAATGCGATAATAAATAACTTTCGTCCGGGGCGAAATGATTCGATGAAATTCCTACGTTGACTCTGCGGCTTTCAGCCCCTTTGGAAATATCGAACGTAAATAATCCTCCGCGCTGAGAAAGATTCACGAATTTCCCGGGGAATTCTGCGCGGAAGTATCGAAGTGTTTGCCAAGAACGGTGCTTTTAGGGTTTTATTGCGAGCCGGTGAAAATTGGACGTGTGATTGAACAACGATTTTTGGGATAATTGTGGTTTTATTTGGCAGCCATACTATAATTATTTCATGTCTATTTTTATAAAACATAAATTACTGATTTTATCATCTTTTCCACCTCGTCATTTCCCTTTTGCAAATCGCTTATTTCAGATATTTAAATATACCACGTTTAACGCTTTTAGTTCTAGTGTTAATAAACTCGTGAATTTAACATGCTTCCGTTCACCCCCAGCTAAATGTCACCTGCTACTCCATCATGATAATTGAGTTTGCATCTCATTTGCACAATCGGACAACTTTCTTTGACTTATCGTTCACTTTTCTCATATTCCTGCTTAACCTTGCTGTTCACCTAGCATCTATATGACCCGAAATGGAGATTCTGCTTTGGTGCATACTATGTTTTCGATAACATCGTTTTGATATTCAATATATTAAGGTTTACCTCTATTTCTTTGCATATTTTACATTTTCTTAAATGTGAACCTTTATTCATCGGGTCATTATGACCCAAAAGAGTACGAATGCGAGGTATAAATGAGGAGAAGAGCAGAATTAATAGAAAGAATCGCACTTATCCTATATTATAGAAATAATTTTATCGTGTCGCGTCCAATTCATATTTCCAATTTGATAGGTTTTGCAAATCTTAAAAAGTATCCTATCTCATTTACCGCAACACGAGTCACTGTACGGCAAGGGTTTAATATATTACGTCCTCCCATATTCTACTCCCACTTAAAACTACGGAACGAATGCCAAATAATCACGGCAGTTAGAGACTAAATGCTAAACAAAAGAAGAGAAAAAAACTATCTCCGTCAGCGTCTCACGTCGTGTGATCTTCGTGAAAGGGGATGGCCCTTCCCGTTGTTCGTGCCCAAGCATCCGCGCGGAATCGCGGCAGCAGAGGGAACACCGCGCCGTAGGTTACTTAATTTCGGTCGCGACTCATAGAAGCTCGGTGATCCAATTATCGCGGTGCACCACCGACGTGAAGTATGGGTGACGTGGTAGAGTCAACCCTCTGCCGCCCCTCTATTCGCCGAAGGAGAAAGAGGAAAAAGAGGAAAAGAGGGCCGGCGAGGTACATGCAACGGGTAACGATCCTCAAAAGCGGAGCGGACGATGCCTCGCCCTAGGCGACGCTCCAACGCGAGGGAAGGGACTTCCTGGATCTCGTTCGAACTGCGGATATCAATTCGTTTCCCGATGGTGGGATTGAAATTTACAGCGGTTACCATTTAGGTATAGATCTGTTCTTTAATTCTTGGAAGTTTGAGCTGCTTTTTGGGAATATTTCTTTATCGTTTGGGTTGCTCTTTCTTTGAGGTATTGGCGGAGGTTTGAAATGGAAAGAAATTGAAAATTTAGCTGTGAGATATACATTTGGAGGGAGACGTTCGATAGGAGTAATATAGGAGATAGTGGTAAAGCAGTAGCTTCAGTAGTAGGAAGGTAGTAGCTTCAATATTAGTAAGGCGATAGCTTCAGTAGCAGTAAAACAGATGCTTCAATATTAGTAAGGCAGTAACTGCAATAGTTGTAAAGCAGTAGTTTCAGTAGTGGTAAAGTAGTAGCTTCAGAAGTAGGCAGCCAGTAGCTTCAATATTAGTAAGACAGTAGCTTCAGCAGAGGTAAATCAGTAGCTTCAGTAGTAGGAAGGCAGTAGCTCCAATATTAGTAAGGCAGTAATTTCAATAGTGGTAAAGCAGTAGCTTCAGTAGCCAGAAGACAGTAGTTTCAGTAGTACGAAGACGTAACATCAGTACTGGTACTGCAGTAGCTTCAATACTGGCAAGACAGTGGCTTCAATAGTAGCAAGATAGTAGCTTCAATAGTTCTAAATATCTGTACTCTAGAACTGAGAAATAATAAAACGGAAGACCACGGGATAAACGCTTCTATTCTCAAGTAGAAACATCTCGAGTGCTCCATCGTCCGCCCGGTTATTCCCGAAACCTTTGTATCCCCCTAAATTGAATTTACCGAGGGTTTTTCCGCCAAATTTCCGCCGATAATCTTCCTTCGAGCAAAATAATTTAACGAACGCGCCATCTCTCCTCGGAAAGCTGCGCGCACATGCGCGCATCGGCCTCTGCGTAAAATCGGACTTTTTTAATCCCGGGTCCTCGCGACGAACGCAGAGAGTCGCTCGACGGAATTTCTTTTTGTTCATCTCTCGTCTGTGCCTCGAGCACGGAGCGAATTTGAAAGTTGCAAACTAAAGCCGTTTCGATAACTGCGACTCGGCGCGAGCCGAGCTTTCGGCACGATTGAACTTGCCTGAAAGGAGACGCCGGATCTCTACATATTCATGGGAGCCGTTTCGAATAGAATTTCTACGCGCAATGCATAATACTTGCAACGTTCTACGAACATCCTATGCGAGCGAGCTCTTTCGTTTCGCGTGTGTACAATTGAAACGAAGTCACTTTACTTTTCCGCGAGGTCTGCGCGCCGTTGCTTCGGTTCTTCGTGTTACAGTGGGAGGACATGGATTAAAAAATGTGATTGATCCTCGAACAGGTTCGATGTAATTCACTATAGCTGGAAAATATCGATGGGGGAGAAGTCAAGGGGATTCGTTCCCTCTCTCAGTTTGTTCGTTGATGATTGTCCTATTACACGGTCTCGATGCAGCCAGCAAAATAAGACTTTAAATATCTTGAAACGAATATTAAACGACTGACGCTCTAATTGTCAATAATTAAATCTCTTAATTAACGGGCCAATTATCGTTCCACCCCTCGTAATATCCATCATAGTACAAAGTTTCATAAAGTAAAATAAAATTAACCCCGTAATTACTTCTGTAATTGTCTAATTCCCAGTGGATCATTACCCGTCATCCAAAAAGCTCGTTCTAAGAGGCCAAGAGAGACGCGATTAAATTTGAATTTCAAATGTTCCCACTCTCAAAAACGTGAATCTTCGAGTCTCACGTTTCCACCAGCTCCGGGAAGTAATCAACGAACCCATTGAGATCCGGGAGGTCAATTACACCTACGTGGCGAAATATCGAAAAATGAATGCTCGAGGAGGATCCGAGCGCAGGAATACCTGAGAAGGTATAACGCGAATGTGCGAGGGCCTACGTAAGGGTTGGCTCACGGCTGGCGTCGAGTGTAAGGGTCTCTTTGCACCCCCCTCGATCAATATTCCGTCCAGTGGCGTAGCACGGAAAACTATTTCTTTTTCCGTAACTACTTTTCGCGAACTTCAGACCTGGCTTCTCTGAGAATCGACCGACAAACGAGGGCCCTTCGTGGAACGCGATAATGGACTTTACGCGTAGTCTGAGAAATTCTGCGAGTTCCTTGCAAATCTTTATGCGGGTTGGTTATGTGTTTAGGATGCGGAGTTGTTACCTTTCTTTTTCCTTTAAAGAAATTTGAACTAATAATAGTAACTTTATTCATATATAAAAATGAATCTAAGTAATACAGAAAGTAAATACATGTTTTCAAATTAAATTAAATTAATGGTATGAGAGCTTACATAGAATCATGAAAATTATAATCTTATACTAGGAAATTTTAACACGTTGAATGCCATGGGGGTCGGTGGTGACCGGCGCTATTGAATGAAATTTCGTATGACTTTTAACCCCATGCCCTACGATTTGTTTTGTGACTGCCTCCGCTATAATTCAGAAATAATTGCTAAAATAAAAACTGATCAGTGATTCTTGATATATCGTATAATTCAACGTAATATTAATATTATAGAAATATTATCGCGTCGCGTCCCAGTAATATTTTCAATTTGATGAGTATTGCAAAACTTGAAAATTTCGTATCCCATTTACCTTATCACGAGTGTCACTCGTTATTATAGGACAAGGGGTTAAACTGTAATATTTACAAACTTATTAATTCAATAAATATTTACGCGCTGGTCTCAGAAAGGTAAAGTTCTGCCATCTATAAATCTCTCTTTGTCGTTGAAGTATCTGTTTTGTATAAATGTGATTTTAATAGAAAAACTCCGACACAAATGAAGAAACTAGCGAAATACCGGTGGCGTTCGACGTGTTAATTATCCGAGGAAAATTTTTATGATAATAAACCTCGACTGTCGGCGAACTTGAAACTGCAAGGACTCGGTACAAAAGGGTTTTAAGTATTTAGAGATTCAAGGGTGGACCGCTTTCAAAGATGTAACAGTAAATTGTCGTAATAGCCGAAAAATTTGTATCGTTGAATAATAATTCGCTCATACGTCTATTTTCATTTCCCCCATAACTCCTCGAGCGCAAGGCGACACATTAATTAATTATTCGCTGCCCGTCCGACGTAGAAACGTAACGAGTATAATGGGGATAAAAAGCACGTATTAATATCGTGCAATTTTACGATTCCTCGTTTTATTAAAAAGCACGCCGGCTCTCGTCGGATATGTACCTACTAATTGTAACTAAACTCGAGCGTTAAGCGTCAAGTTCGTACGTTTTCAGGAAATGAAAATTTTCGTTTTTCCCACTCGCCGGGACCTCCTCCCCATACGTATAATAAAACGTGCCTCCTTCACGGGAAGGTAAAATGTCGCGACTCGAGACGAGGGGGATATTAATTTTTTAAATTAAAAATGCCAAGTGCGCGGGCAAGCGTGGTGTACCTTCGGAGCAATTTAGCGGGGGTGGGAAGAAGGGGGTGGTCTTCAAAGTTCGCAACAGCGCGTTAGCTGTTCGCATTAATTTTCTACGGCTGCACGATCGACCGGATTTTCCTTTCCTCTTCCCCATACTTCTTTTCTCTCCTTAAAAATCTTCCTGTTTTCTTCCTCCGTCCTCTTTCCCTCGCCTCTCCTTCATGTTTCTTCATCCGACGTATATGTTTCTATCTGATCTCTCAGCTTTATCTTCCTTTTTGTCATCTTCATTTCTCTTCCACTGTTTTTTCTCATTCCTCTTCCCTTTTCTCTGTCCGATGTTTGCGTTACTTTCGTATTTCTTCTTCTGGCGCACGTGATTCTCTCTGATCTCTTTTCTTTACCCTTTTTCCGTCATTTACGTTACTCTCCGCCATCTACATTTCGCTTTCTCCTTTTTTTCTGATGTCTCTCTCTCTCTCATCTTTATTTCTCTTTCTCTGATCTCTGTTCTCGCTTTGGTGCTCTTCCTTTTCGCTTTGTCATCTTCCTTTCTCTTCTCCTCTCTGATATGTGTCCTCCCGCTTCGCCATTTTCTCTCTGTCTCTCTCTTTGACAAATTCGCAACGTCCCCCGTAAAATTACATTCACGCATTCCACACATTTGCCCGATAAATCGAAACCAGCCGTTCACGATATTTAATTGTACCTGGTTTGTTCCGCGCATACATGCATGTACATGCATCTCCGATACCAGAATTTCCGCCGAAGCTGCAATTAATTCTACCGATCAACATCCCGGATGCGAAACGACACGCCTCCGCGGTGCAAATATCGTTTTCCAACCCTTCTAATGACCGCTCCTTCCTTCAAATGTTCTATTCTTTTTTTTTCTCCCTCGTTCAACGTGATGCAACATCAAACTTAACGTTTTGGCTGCGACGTGCTCCAATGAGAAACATTTCTCGCGCCGCTTTTCCGAAATTTCGGAAATGAACCTGCGCCCACGCAGATGAAAATAAATTTTGCCCGAAACCATTAATTTTTTCGGTATATACGATCATTATTTTGAATTCGTTATTTTGTTTCTGGAAATATTGAGCTTAAATTCGTCATCAATATACGCCATCGCAATTAAAATATTAAAAATCCTCAACTGGTCTCAACAGCATGGCTTTTTTCTAAAAGTAAATTTTTTTTCTGTCGAAATTTCCACTTTTTGTAATTTCAAAATGTATATACACTTGTACATACCGGCAGTTTTGCAGACACGATTGAAAATTTCGAGTCAGGCTTCGCAGCAGCCAGACGACGGGCGCATATATACGTTCGTATTTTCCATGGGAATTGCCAAATGTAATACCGGCTTAGTAATTTATTAAAAGAATTCCTCTCATACTGTACACACTGACGCGGATGTTCGTCATTCGCGACGAGGAAATTTGACGAACGATCGTGTTTCCCGTAGGGTTGATATTTTATTATCGAATCACCGGCATCGTATATTTCGTGAATCGCTCTCATGAATTTCAATATTACGGACAACCGTATATTTCATTTCTGTCCGTGGAATTTACGTTTCCTCTTCTTTTTCCGTTTTTTTTTCATCATTCTCTCTCACGATCCCTAGCAGATTACTTTGAGAATTCTAATACATCCGACGTGTTTATCGCGGAACGAGTTACGCGACGTTTTAATTTCAGAATTTTTAATGGAATTTTTTTCCCGTCTATTAAAGAGAATTTTTAATAACGCTTTTCCATTCATTTGCATTTGTGCGAGATGCTGGTCTGAAATTCGGAGCCTGTGTAATTTCGAGAGATCGATTATAATGTTTGCAGAGTGACGTTGGACTATTTTAATTCCCTTTTGTAATTTTACATTTGTAAATCTTTTTTTGACTAGACGCAAAAGTCGTTTACGTCCCTGCAAAGTGAATCACTGCATTTAATTGATTCCTCTGTTCAGTTGAAATTATAATTCTCTTAATCATAGGATGATTTCACATGCTGTAACCGCTAGTCGCGTCACCATACAGTTTAATCACACCTGTCTCCTTTAACTTTCACCTATGAGTCGCTTCGAATTCCAAATTCCCATTTATTCGAATAATCTTCACCACCCTTTTGTAGATAAAATTCACTCTATTACTTCTAAAACAAGTCTTTTCTCTCTCTTAACACTTAACGAACGAGTCACGTGAATTTACGTTTTTCCATTGTGACTTCCTAGGACGGGCCACGTAGATTTACGTTTTTGCTTGAATTTTTAGTACGCTACATCAGTTTTTCATTTTATGCACATTGTGCCATCTTTTCCTGGTACCATTAGTCACAGTACTATCTCTAGACCAGGTGAAACACGCTTAACCCTTTCGTTACGAGGGCCAACTATAGTCGCCATCGAATTATATCGTACTTGTGAATTATCTCTTGATTATATTGACCCGTATTGAATTAATCCAACTCAAAGTACATTTTGAACATACGTAATAGATTTTGGCCATCGAGATGAGCTTCCATTTTTTTTATTCAACGCTGGAATATTTGTACGATAAGGAAGTGTTGTAATAAAAAATCTTTTTTGAAATGTGCACACTATTTCTGTAGCGGTGTCGCGTAGAGTGGCAGCTCTGCGGCAGAGCGGACTCCCGTAACGAAAGAGTTGAAACGCAAAATCGCAACTCTTCCTCTCAACATCAGCTTCCGAATCCCTTCGGAGGATCGATCTCTCAATAAAGATCTATTCGAGTCCTCCTCCCGTCGCCTCTTTCCCTCCCGACGAATTTATTCGACACGAAGGGGTCGAGCGATGAGCGCGGATTAAATCGAACCTACCGCAAGTGGAATTGGCCCCGTCGGTAGTGTTTGCCCATTGAAATAAACTAGTTTATCTCGTTCGGCACTTTACGTAGGACGTTCGACCGGGTCCGGCAGGGTTTATTAGAGCAACGGGGAGTTTCCGTGAGCAACGGACGGAGAACGGTAACACGGTAACGTAGCAGTAACGACTTTATTAGGGTTATCGACGTGCGCACGTGGCGAACCCTCTGACGTTTGAACTCTTGGTATGCTCGTTACGCAAACCCTCGTCCCGGCTTCGTCTCCTGTCTAGCTGCGCTACCCGCGACCGCTAATTACTAATTAATTTGCAATTTTAATCAATCACCGGGCCGACGTGTCGCGGTACCGACATATGTCGCGGATTGTGTTTCGTTTTTCCTTTTGTTTGTTCCGTTAATGGTGCTGTTGTAACGCGATACTTTTTTTTTTGTTGGACGATTGATAGGGGCTTTTATCGAGGAATCGCGACGATATGGTGATGGTGGGTTGCAGCGAGAGTTTCAGATTTGACGTTGAATTCGATGGGTCCTTCTTTACGGGGTTGTTTCAGCGAGGGCTTTTAACCCCTTGCCCTACGCTTTCTTTTGTGACTGCCTCAGCAATAATTGAAAATTAAATTGCTAAGATAAAAATAGGTTAGTGATTCCTGATATATTTTTAAATTTAACACAATATTAATAACATAGAAATAATATTATCGTGTCGTGTTCCACTGATATTTTCAATTTGATCATTTTTGAGAAGCTTCGAAATTTCCTATTCCATCAACCGCATTACGAGTGTCACTCGTTGTTGTAGGGCAAAGGGTTAAGAGAAGTCGAGCTACTTGGAATGAAGGTTGACACGTTAAGCGCCGCGTCGCACAGTGGTCGATTTCGCTGAAAATCGAATTCGCTGGCCAAAGTGCAAGAACTTTTTCATTGATAAATGAAATGTAACAATTGCATTTGCTTTATGACATACGAGACCATACGTGTTTGCTAATAAAACTTTTTTTTACATAGTATTTTAGAGGTATACTTATAGTCTCAAAGTTAACACATTTCGGTCCCTAGTGACCGGCGTGGCGCTTAACGTGTTAAGGGAATTGTTTTCGAAGATGACACGTGTTTCTGACGTATTTTTTCACGCTGCAAGGGCAACGATTAGTCCGAGCCAGGACACCTTATTAATGGTTGGCTCTTAAATTGTACAGGTACCTGGAATTGCGATAGTACGCCGAGGAAGTTTCGAACGTCGAGAACCACATTTTGTCAAAAGGGCGACGGGTGGTACGAGAATGGACAGTTTATTAATGTCTGTCTTTTGAAACCTACAGATATCCGGAACTTTGACATTTTGCGGTTTCAACCTACCCGACCTTCTTGTCGCCCCTTCGCAAAATCTCACCCTCTCGATTCATCCAACCTCGATCGTCCCCGATCTACCAGAAGCCGAAACTCTCACGGAGGCTCTCACCCTCTAACTAGAAAATCCCTTGTCTCGTTCTTCTTAAAATCCGTTGAACCCGAGTAAGAAGCCTCCCCGTCGAGTTAAGCAGCTCCTTGGCAATTTTCACGATGCAATCGCATTACGTAACACCGTCGAAGCGCGCGCGTTGCTCTCGCCGAGAATTTCCCTCGTTTGTTCGTCGCGTTAATTTAATCGGCCGTTCCTCGAGCGGCTCGATCGTTACTCGCGCGAAAACGCGTCCGTCTCTCGTCGTGGAACGGTCGTTTATTACTTTTACGGCGGGCATTGAATATCCGAAACTATCCGAAGGTTTATTTTCCACCGACGACTCGTCGGGACAGGGTGCAGGCTGGGGGCAAACAACGGGGGGTGGCTTTCCAGCCGACGTCTAGACGCCGCGGCGCCTCCACTCGGGCATCAGCTGCTTACGGAAGTACGGTCGATGCTTGAAATTCCTTTTTCTCCTCTCCTCCTCTTCGCTTATGGCTCCCCGCGTCTCGCTTTCTCACTCTTTTCTCTCTGGTGCTCTGTCACTTAATTTCTCTTTTCTTTGATTCCTCTCTCTCTCTTTCTATCTATCCTTGTCTTCTGGATTTACTCCGCTCTTGCCTTTTCTTTCTATCGAATTTCCTCCCCCTCCGCTCTCAGTTTACCTCTATCTCAATTTCTCTCTCCCTCTCTGCTCACTGTCGATTTATCTTTCTCTCCTTTTCTCCACATTGTTCTCTCCTTCTCTCCCGTCCCTTCTTTTTTTCCTCGCTTCCCCAAGCTGACTTGGACCTTCGTTAACAATTTCGATCGGGTCCTTTGGTTATTAAGGAAGAACGGGAGGAAGGGATAAAGGGGGGAAACCCTGAGCGTCGACGATGACGAGCCATCAGGAACAGAATCTTTCAAAGGGGAAAAAGAATCGAGAGTTTATTCTCGGATTAAATTCAAGACGAGCGCATCTCTCTGTCGAGGTTCCAATGAGATTCGCGGTATGAAGTTACTTTGCATTAAATCCCAAAAGCGAAGGATATTCTATCTTCCCTCGTATTTTTCCCACCCTCGAACGTCCGATGATACCCACGCCCTGCTGAGCTTTTTCGTATTTCTTCATCCCTTCCTTTTTTCCCTCGGTTACGTCGGCGAAATTAGCTTTTGACTTCGATAGCTCGAGAGGTCGAATCGCCGTTCGTTTTATGAGAGACGAGAGAAACATCTCGAATACGCGCCTCATCGATGGTAAGGGTGGTTTTGGATATTCTTTTTCTGTTGTTTCAAAGGGCTGAATAAACGTTAATATCGACTTGTGGATGCCTCGGGGTAGAAAATAGCAGGGCATAAGGGTAATACAAGATATAACGTTTATTTGCTTACTGAAAAGGGTGCTCTTTTTTATCACGGTTCCAAGGGGCTGGAGATATAATGGTCGTAGTTTTATTTCGCGAGGCGATCGAGTTGCAGGTTACTCGAGCTCGATGAGATCGTTAGCGATTGTTTTTTGTAATTACGTTTTGAACCTTTTTTCTGCTATTATTTAACGCAGAGTTTTACAGAGAGCTGTGGATCACTTTTCATCGGGCTTCGAAGCAATAAAGATTCACCTCTGGTGCGCTCTAGGGTAACAGTTCCATTTATCTTTCTATCTTTATTGTATTCTGTCGCTTCACTTCGCCAAGCTCGCTTGCAATCAAAATTGCAACCAGCTCTCAACCATTTTCCACAACGATAAATCAAATTACTGAATAAAATCTCCAACACAATATCAGTTAAAATTTGTGTTCCCGTTCTTATCACGAATGACCACGGTCATTTTATCGCCCAATAATTGCACTGGTCTACAAAATGTACCTTCTTTTTTGCCACATAGAATATTTACATTAATTCGTGTGCATTTTTCGAGGCTGAAGGCAAATATGCAATGCAGTTTTCCCCATCAGCCTCCACTATCGAGAAAATCAATTGAAAAGAAAACGCACAGACTTTCCACCTTCAGAATTTTTTGTAATTTTAACCATAACAGTTAATTTATTTTCTTTTGCACAAAACGATTCTATAAACCTTCCCGAATATAACGACGTATATTACTGTAATATTGTAAACATTTACGCATGTTTAAACAGTGTTAAAAGCGACGTAAAAATGCTTCAATTCTTGTGATTATTTTTCACTGTATCTTAAAAATTGGACGGTCACGAGAAAATTTAATAGCAAGGGGTGAAAGAGCAGACATTTTTCTTGGGGAAACCAGAAATGAAAGTTCCACCACCAATTTTGTTTCCGATCGAGAAATTAAAGTATCACCGCCAGACGAAAAGCAACCCCCGACTGATCAAACGTCAAACGACATGATCAAAATCCTCCCCTTTCCCCGTTCATCGATCTTCTTTCCCAACAGAAATTAATTTCGATGACAAAGTCGATTTCGGTGTGCGTAGGTGGCGTAAAAAAAATGTGAAAGGAGGAAGCCAGGGGAAACGCGAACGAGCACGTACGGTACTGTCGTGGGATTCGCGAAAGGGGTAGCACAGAGAGGAGGAAGGAGGGTGCAAAAGGGGTGAGGAAGGGAGAGGCCGATTTTAATCAGTCGATGGCTCATGCGAATTAGAATGGGCTAAGGCTCGGATCGATTTTTAATCTCTGTAAGAGACTCCTGGGAAAGCCGGTGCACACTGCAACCGGAAACGTTGCGTGCGCGCCCCTTTAAATGCAGTTAACGAGCACCGTCGCGCCCGAGGATCGATTTAAGCTCGAACGAAACGATTCCTTTGCTCTCCATCGATTTTCTATTGTTCTCGATGATCTTCGACATTTGCAGCTTTCCCTTTTATTAAACTATGAAATTTCTCTTCCAGAAAATAATTCAAAAGTTTCCAAGTCAATTTCATCTACAGATTTTGAAAAGTGCGAAAGTTTCCCTCCATTTATCCGCGCATGTGAGCCTCGATCGAGGCGTTAGGTTTCGCGGTTGTAGGACATTACTCGAAGAAAGGTTTGCCTCATCTTTCCCTGGAAGTACTCGCCGTAAAATAGCGAGGCCGGGTGCGACATCGAAGTAAAACAATTCCCCGGGGAAAGTCGCGTGGATTAAAGGACATAAAACTCGGCGAAAGCGTAATAAAGTCTTTTTTCGCAGGGAGCTCGTCTTACAGCTAACGGCCAGTTTCCTGGCGGCGCGTTGCAAGCTCTGTAGACGTCTCGTTTCTCTCGCGAGGCAAGTTGAATTACCGTAACTTTTCCCACCTTCGCCTACCTGTTTACCGGCTGTTTTGCGCGCCACGGGAAATCCTCGCATTTTTCGACGTGAATTTGACAGAGAGATGCTCTTACGATTGAATTTTTTTCACCTCCTTCGAGGATTCGAGATCGTCCTTGTAGTCGTTTGTTTCGGGGATTTGTTATTTTTTTTTGCGGTGGTTCGGCGGAAGATAGAAATGAGAAAGTTTGCGGAATAGGGTGCGAAATACTCTGTGGACGTGTGTCTTAAAATATTTATATTTTCAGAATGATACACCGACTTTACATTTATTTGCGCTAGGTGTTTGGGGGTAGTGAGAAGGTTGGGGATGTTTGGAAATTTGTATTTTTGTGGAGGCAGGTAGGAAAGTAGATTTTGTAAATTTGATTTTTGAGGAAACTTATTAATGGGGTTTAGGATGGAAATAATTATTTATCGGAGAGTTATTAAAATAATGGAATAAAATAAATGAATCTTTAGTAGTAATTTATTTCATTTGCTAAATATTATAATAAAGGTTGTACCTTAGGTATTTAATTTTCAGTGAGATATGTTAAAATGTAATTTTCAGCGAGATATACGGATGAGAAAATTGAGCATATTCGTGCAGGTTTTAATTTTTACGAAGGCAGCTAAAGAAATGAATCTTAAACAGAGACTTATTTCATTTGCTAAATGGTACAGCGGGTGTTGCACCTTAAAGATGTAAAAAATGATTAATATTCCCCGGCATCCTTGATAGAATTTTTTGAAATTTTAATGAAATTTCGTCTGCTCACAATGTGCGTTTGAATAAAAGAGGTTAATGGAATACTCGTATTAAAATAATTCCGCTAAAACAACGGCGGCAAAACGTGAAGATAAAAATGCAAGATGAGAGAAATGGAGCAAGGCGAACAGAGGGCGAACGCGAAAGGCGTGAATTACGAAAAATGATACGCCCTTTCCGTGCATTTTCTCGTTAAACTGTCCCTCGTTATAAAGGTAAAAGAACTGGCCTACTAATTAACGAATCTATGTGTCGCACCTTCGTGTATTTGCGTGCCAGGAAACGCTTTGCGCAGACTTTTCATCCTCCTTCCGGAATCCTAAAGATCCCCCATTCATCGGATTCGTTTCCCCTTGGAAATTCTACGATCGAATTGACCGAGATTTTCAATTTCCGTGCAACAAATGCCCTCGATTTTCAACGTTCTACAGATTCTACCCCTTTTTCTTTCCATCGATTCCTTGGAAATTCGCAGGGCCACGGTTATTTCCTTCAATGCTTTGACCGCTCCAAGAAAATCCCTGAATTTCTACGTTGAAAAGTCTGGAAGAAAAATTACCTTACAAAATCTAATTATATAAAATTGTCAATTTATATCGAATGATAATTTAGAAAAAGTTTCCAATGATCGAAAGAAATTCCAACTTAGATCATGTAATTGGTAATCGGAGTCTTTAACTCTGCACCCATTGCGGTTCAAGGAAGATTGAGTCAGTACCTGAGACACAGTCAGAGAAATTAATTAATTATTGATTAACGGCATGAGGTGATAGAGCAGACATTTTTTTTGAGAAAACCATAATTGAAAATTACAACACAAGTTTTCTTTTCGGCTGAGAAATTAAAATTTTTCCGCAAGACACACGGTGCCGCCAGTGATTCTCACCGCAGCCGTTTCAACCGCGTTACTATTATAGTTTGCTTACAATAACACTACATTAAACAGAAAAAAACATAAAACAATATAGTTCAATTGTATTTACAATTTTAACCCTCAATAGTCCGAATTTTCTTTGGGATCTGAAGATCAGTTGCACGAGAGCACACTAGAAAATGATAAAAATAGTTATAAATGTTATACTTAACTTGATTTTGAAGCTTTAAATTGTAAAAAATTTCATGCGCGTTTAGAGCGGAATTGTAATATTCGACAATGTTAAAAAATTGACTTTGAAGAATAAAATTTTAGATTTGTCTTGTGTTACTTCAAAGTTACACGGGCCCATAGAGGGTTAAGTTTAATTCTACGAGCAACGGGAGAAATTATTTCCACTTCACTGGCCAAGAAGTACGACAACCGCCGCGTGTTGTCAAAATATACTCGGCGACCGTAACCTTCAGTTTTCCGTCTCGTGGGTCCTCTAACAATAACAAGTCGTTTCGATGTTCGCCTCGCTATCAGTATGCCCTCGACCACCGACGTGTAATCAGTGCTCCGTGATCGGGTTCAAGCATTTTCATCCATTAGCGCGCGTATATTTTCGAAGACGGGATTCTCTATCAGCAAATACCTCTCTTTTTGTGGGCGACTTGGTAATTCATCTTTACAGTGGTTTTAACCCTCAGTTAAGAGCAATTATTTCCACTTCACTGAGCGACGATTACAACGATCACCGCTTGTTGTCAAAATATACTCGACGGGTCTCGACGATCGCAGTTTCCAAATATTCGTCTCGTTGGTCCTCTAGCAATAACAAGTCGTTTCGACGTTCGCCTCGCTATCAGTATGCCCTCGACCACCGAAGTGTAATCAGTGCTCCGTGATCGGGTTCAAGCATTTTCACCTATTACTGCGTGTATAATACTTTCGAAGAGGAGATTCAAGATCACCAAATACCTCTCTTTCTCTGGGCTACTTGATAATTCATCCTTGCAGTGATATCAACCCTTAGTTAGCGTTCGTTTATCTGCTCTCAGCCACAAAAGCACTTTCACCGTTGCCATCGTATGTCTACTCTCAGCCACCAAAGCAAAGAACCAACACTTTTCTGAGGTATTTGTAATTCTTACTAAGATTTTAGTAGTTTTGTTTTAGGTGCGATTACACAGTTTGTTTTAAATGAAATACGACCGCAAATAGAGAATGAAAGGTATTAGAAGAGAAATAAAGTATTTCTTTTGACATAAAAGCTTTAATATGTAATTCTAATAGTGTTCTTTGTGCTGAATTCAGATATGTGGTCCGTTTGTCTGCATCACGTAGGGTTTTTTGTGACTTGAACTTGAGAACTCAGTTTCACAATATTGCTTATTTATATGATGACATTTTACAAACTTACTCTGTTATTTTGTTATTTATATTGTTTATATTGTATTTATATTGTTATTTTACAATAATTCTCTGCTTAATGCAGCGTTATTGTCGTGAAATAACTCGTAAACAATAAATGTACTTGTGAACCAAGCTACGTATCACAATACTAACGCGGGTGAAACGGTTGCTTTGAGAATCACGAGCAGATTCTCAAACCTCAAACCTCCCACTTACAACTCAACATTTTCTGTACAATACAAATACGATGTCTCCGTTGTCTTTCGACATGAAGGCTTAAATCCATCAAATCAACTTCCTCCTCATTGTCTATTTCCAATCGAACGGAATTTCCTCGGCTGTCGTCCTTTCGCGGGAGCCATAAAAACAAGACGGCCCCGACTCCCGTTTTCCCATGGCGGAATGACGGATTTAGTGGGCACGGATCGACGGAAGTACCCCATCTCTGCTGCCGCGGATCAAGTCATTAAACTCTACGTGCTTTTAACTTTTTCTCCGTGGTATGAAGCCGAGTGCAACACGGGTCTCCACTATGTTCTCCGTCGCCGTGAAAAGAAATTCCAGAAAATACAGCTTCGTTCTGCGACGACGGTGTAGACGGCGTATGTACACCCACAAAATTACACCCATGCCTCGGTGTACTATGGTGTAGTACCTGGGAATTCAAAGTCGATGGACTCCGTAGGACGTACGGGGGACAATGAAACTTTACGGTAATGTTTCTCGGTAATGGTGATACCAGACGGGTTTCAGTATTCGTTATTATTTCAGTTCTCGACACGGAAGATTTACCGAACGACCGCATTTCGGTAATTTAAGTCCGCGATATTCGATTAAATTAGTTCCGTGATTTAGTAGGTAACTGGGGATTTGCATTTTTGCAGAGGGATCTTTGATGTTTTTATCGGCTTATGGTGAAATACGGTGCTTCGCTACTTTGCTTTTTGCGAGACTACAATTTCTATGGGGGTTGTTAGTCATCTTTCGTGCACAGATAATATTCAGAAGGGAGTGCTTAGTCTTAGCGATAGCCAAAAGCTCTGTCTTCTGGCAAACAATTTAAATAGCTGATCATAATCATCAAGTCATCAGGTTATCAGACAGGTATTTTCACCCTCAACAGTGCCAAGAAATTGTTTTTAAATAAGAAATATTGTCCGATGCCTTCGATCATCCCTCTCATCTTCCAAAGTCCTGTAGTATCCAAATATTATAAACTTTACAGCATAACAAATTTCTACCAAGCCAGGAAATTTCAAGGCTAATCACAGTCGTCATCTGAACAGATAATACTCAACAAGATTCCATTACATTCACCCTTAACGTCAAAGACGTTAAAACCATCGGCGCAAACTCTCTCGAGCATCCTTCGATCATTTTCCCTCCCCTTTTCATCCCCGACGCGAAAGACTTTTAAAACGATGATGCCATTCCAATCGAACGTTGCAGAGAAAACTCATCGACGATGTTTAACGTCGGTATTGCGAGGGGGTGGAAGTTCACGTTTAACCTTAACGCCCACGGTCGTTCGATTCGATTTAAAAACTCCCACGCCCTATTCCGCTGTTTGGACGCTGCGTGGGTGGCAGTGGCAAATCCATTACATCAGTTTTCCAGCAAATCCGTGCAGCTATTATCAACGTTCCGCTAAATTCTACCAGCCCTCGTTACTAGGGGAATATATCGCGAATATATGCATCGATATTCAAAGCCTAGTCGTCGATCTTTCCAATTGGTTGTGCATTTAAAGCTCGATCTTCCTTCGAAGTATTTTACATTGAAATCTTTCGAGCGAGAAGAAAGGAGAGGAAGGAAAAGCTGATTTGATCGGTACGAAATTATTGCGCTGCTATTTACGATTGTATTTTTCCCTGAACTTCACGAAATGGGTCTTTAAGCGAGACTTAAGAGTTGCAAAGGGGCTTCAACAAGTTTGCGCAAGCTTTAAATGCTCGATCGACTCGATCGAAGGGGGCTTTCAATGCTACTTTCGCTTCTGTCGTCAAATGCAGCTTGTCTCTCTCTCTCTCTTTTTCACTCTCTTTATCCTGCTGCTCTTTCGTTTTTTAATGAGGATGCAAATTTTCTGGTCAAGAACGAAGCGCGTCTCGAGTGGTCGTCGCGAGAGTATCGAGCATTGCCATTTTTCATTTAATACCGGCTTTGTTCTTCGGCTACGTTTGAAAGTGGTGTTGTTATCATTGACTAACATTTTGTCAAAAATGGACACACCACTTTCAAAGAAAACGGCTCATTTATCGGCTAAGCCTAATAACATATCAACAGAGCTACGATTTACTCGTTTTCGTTACAATTGCTTTGCCAAAGAGTCAATTCCCTTTGTTCTGTAAAGTACAATGTAGTAAAACGTGCCTCGCTGTTTTTATCATTCTGAGAATTTTGTAGGCTTCAAGTAGACGTCGATTAAAATTATTCTGGAACAAGTTACGTAATTATAATAGGAACAAACACGGTGTTTATTAATTTCAAATTCCTCACTTGACCCTACATTCCGCGCTTACGTTTTCCGATAGCGATATCGATATTCCGATATAACCGCGGTTTAGTTCCCACGTGGCTTAACCGGATTCGAATTTGAGCCTCGTTGTTGCTTTAACGAGAATACCAACCTAGTTATCGAATCGATAATTAGACTAGAATTGACTCGCGGACATTGATTAACACTAGCCCTATCATGGCCGGTTCGACAAAGTGAAGATATTTCATTTCTTGTATTATTAACACGTTCGCGGACAGTCAAAATTTCAGTGAGCTGCAAAAATAGACAGTCAAGTATTATACTTCTAACTTACACCTAATTACACAGAGAAAAAATAAAATAGTATGCAAATACTCAATGAATCACTTGGCCATCAATTTAAACTGCATAATAATTACAAAAAATTAAGGTTACATGAAATTAAATGAATTATAATTGGCTTTATCATTTGGCATGACATGAATGCTATAGCATGATACGTTGTTTTCCGGTTTAACCCTTTAATGGCCGCACGTCTACGCAGTTAAACTTTGCCAGGCGCCGCAATATTTTTAAAGAATTAAGTTAACAAAACTTTATATAAATTCACGAAATAATTGAACATGTGCGAACACACATTTTTAATAAAAAAACAATAAAAATAGACAAAATAACGATTAACTAACACTACCACTAACAGTTGTTCGGACTATCACCACATGTTAGTGTTAACGCTAAAACTACCAAAGCGGTGAAAACGACCGATCTCTAATTTTTCAAAGATTTCTCAAATTGATAGGACATATTACTCGAGAAAAATTGTAATAAAATTTAATTAATTACTTGTATAAATTATTTTCAAGGCTTTTGGATGTCTTTTATGCGAGTCGAGTGCAGAAATATTAAAATATGTGTATTTTTACGGGAACGTAGAGTCGTGTTTCTCGAGAAATACTTTCACCCCGACGGAATTAGTGCAAGGAAATAGCGTGGGGAAAATCGTGAGTGGAGAAATAAATTAATTCCGTCTCTTCGTTAAAAATTTCCGCGAGCTCGTAAAGATAGAATCTACGTCGAGGCGTAATTGCTCTCTTAATCGGCTCTCAAGATCTCCATGGAAAAAAACGAAGAAAAAGCATTCCGAGGGAAGTACCTCAATTTTTCCCAAATCTACGTCACGCTGTGCCCGCGATCGTTCCTTTCAAATGCAACGAACTGGACTGCTGAAAGAACAAAGGGAAAGTAGAACGAAGTTTATTCGACGGATATAATTCCTTTTGGAATATTTGAACGTGAGAAGTTTCTAGGTTTTCCATCGTCTTCTCTTGGAAGATGAGAAAACTATTCTACAGTTTGAACTTTAAAACGAAGACTAGATAATTGAGAGTCAAAGCGCTGATCGTAGATCCTGTTCCGTGGTTTATTTTTAACTGGTGCGATTATTTGGCTTAGCATTTGGAATTTCATTCGAGTTCGAAATGGCCGTGGCTATATATTAAATCGCTATTTACGAAAAATCTTCCACTAATTGGAAGCCCGAGCTTTTAATTTCATATTCTCCACAATTATAGACTTCAGAGCCGCCTAAATAACAAATTAGGAATACTTTCAGAATTAACGATCAATCAAATTCGAACCCACTAATTTGCAGTCGGATCTTTTAACTCCATGCTGATTATGGTACATTTTAACACTCCTATACTTCATTTCGAAGACGCGCCAACATGCGGGCGCTCAAGTGTAGACTTACCGAGCAAAGATGACCGTAAGCGCCGGTTTACACAATGCCATCGGTGCTCGTCTGCAGACGTAAGCTCCTTCGAGCAGCTTAGGTCATTCTTCCTATTTTTAAACGTCGCTCGACGCTCGAACTTCCTCACGGACCGATGCGTTTTCCAGTATTCCTGTAAACCATCCGATGGACTCGAGTGTTTGGTTCCTTTTGGTCTCTTTGGTCCCCTCTGGTCCCCTTTGGTTCCCTTTGGTCCCCATTGATCCCCTTTAGTCCCTCTTGGTCCCCTTTGGTCCCCATTGGTCCCCTTTGGCCCCCTTTGGTCCCCCCTTGCTTCATTGCCACGGTTTCGACCGCGTGGATCAACGAAAGATGATCATTTCATGGAAACTTTAATTTGAGTGATTTTGTGTTTTTTGCGGGATGAAGCCTCGAAAGAGAATAAAGACAGAGAAGAGAGTGAATATATTTTTTGGTCATTTTTGCTGAAGTCTTTTACGAGGGACGGACCCTATTGTTTACGTATCGCGATCGCATTTGCAAGCTGAAAATGTTGAAAGATCTCGCTTGCCTTAATTCATCTCCATTGTCAATGGACTTTAAATGAATTTTAATTAAGAACGTACCCAATGGAGGTCCGATTACGGGGACTACCACGTATTGTAGAGTAACGTAACAATGAAAAATTCATCAGACGGTATTTTATCTCGCTCGAACGGTTCGTCAGGAGTCCGTTTCTATTTGCTTTTTCAATCTACCGAACGGTGACAATAAAAAACCATTCCCCCGGCGGTGGTACTGCACTTGAAAAAAAAACAATTCACCATGCAATCTCCGCGGATGCAAGCGTGAAATATTTAATTAATAATTTTGCAGCTGAACTCGTCGCTATCATTCCCTCTCTTTCTTTTACGTGTCAAAGAGAAAGTACTAATTTATTCATCGAGCAAAAACCAGCGTAATTGGACAAAATTGGCCCACGAAGCAACGGTGAAGCTTTCTCTGGAATTTTCGCGCACGAATTCTACCGTAGAAGCAGCTTATCCACCGGAAGAACGACTTCACTGTGGATCGTATGAAATCGCACGTAAGTTACATACTGGAATCTCCGTGCTTCGAAAGAGAGAGGAACCCTTTCTTTCTCTCTCTCCCTATACGAATAAACGATGTCTACGACAGTTCTATAACGATACGGGTTTTGGAGGGATACAACAGCGAAACAGCTTCCTGGTAGTTCATGGACCCCGAAGAGATATACCTATTGTAAGGTTATTCCCTTCGGTCTGCAGTTTGAGCCGCACAGTATCGTATTTTCGGTTAGAAAGAGAGAAAGCGAGAGAGAGAGAGGGAGAGAGTGAAAAATAGAGGGAAAGAGAGCCAAGAGATATCTTTTGATATCCGAGGGTTTCGAGGCAAAACGTGAACGGAGGTAAAGCCGAGACTTTATTAAAAGGGAAGTCCGTATCGCGCTCTTTTTATCGAACTCTATTTTCATATTTTTATCAACACGGGCTTCCGAGGATGCGGGATGTCTTCGAATGGGACGGTTAATTCTCCGAAACGATATAAAACATCCCCGTTATACGTATAGACGTAGCTCGACCACTTCGAGGGAAAGACCCTCCGGGAGGAAACGAAATCCATGGGGTAAGCAATGGGGAGAAAGTCGCGACAAGTATTCCTCGCATATCGCATTATCTGATAATCTGCTTTACGACGATTGCATCGAACCTTTTTCCGTTTTCGTATCAGATACAACTTGGAATCGACGCGTTCTCCAAGATGGTAGACGGCGATGACGGTGATTTTTGTGATTCTGTTTATGCGACAGAATATTGCTTTGATTCGTGAGATCGTTTTTGTCGGTGAAGGTTTTAGTAAAACATTAGACTTGATTTTCAGACAATTGACAGCATTATATGCAGTAACATATAATGAGTACGGTGTTTTCTGGAAAAGAAGACCTAGTGAAAAATGGATACACTAGTATTGTATGACTCTGGTCATGCGGTTACTAAAAATATTTATCTACAATTACTAATAATATTATATTAATATATAATAATATTATAATGTAATATATTTTACAATTATTTCCTTTTACGCGAGAACGTAAGATTTTGTTTTAACTTTATGCATTTCTTCCCGCAAACATGCAAGTCCCACCCCTAAAATAAACCCTAACGCGTTTTCTGGGTGCAAAATTAATAAAAATCGGTTCTTATTTTTGATGAAATTCGGTAGATCGACTTTATGTAATATAAAAAGTGTGCTACCTGTACTGACAACAAGACATCTGAATCGTGATCGGATGAAGGTCACAAAGGAAGACAAAAAGCTCCAACAGGCAAAGTAAAGAAACGAAATAGAGAAGACCAAAGCAGAACCGACGATCATCGACGTTCTTTCTGCAATTATCGCGCGACTATCTGACTCAAACGAGTTACCCAGAACAATTTCGACTCCTGGTGTTTCCAATTGATCCGAGCTACCTCGCGGGTCCTTTTCCTCCAGCTAGAATACAGAGATCCTCGGCCGATCTGTCCGCTGCAGCCGGATATCCGGTAGCGGAAGCAGACGGACCAAGGAGAGCAGTCGACGGTGGTTTCCCGTCTGCCGTTATCGAGAGCCTCTCTCAGGATGAAGGGAGAGAGGGAGAGGCAGAAGGAGAAGGAGGAAAGACAGACAATGGAAAGGAAGGAGAGCGCGAACTTTGGACACAGACAGGATGAAGACAGAAGAGAGGAAGAATTAGAGACATGCAGAAAGAGGGAAAGAGCAGAAAGGGAGGCATAAGAGAGACAGGAGAAAGCGGAGAAAGAGAGAGGGACAAGGAGAATGAGAAGAGACAGAGAACGAAAAGAAAGGAGAACGAGAGATTTGGACACAAACAGGATCAAGAGAGAGGAGAGGAAGGACTAGAGACATACAGAAAGAAGGAAAGAGACACGAAGGAGAGTCATGAGAGAGACAGGAGAAAGCTTGAGAGAGAGAGAGAGAGAGAGAAACAAGGAAAATGAGAAAAGACAGACAACGGAAAGAAAGGAGAGAGAGAGCTTTAGACACAGACAGGATGAAGACAGAAGAGAAGGAGAATTAGAGACATTCAGAAAGAGGGAAAGAGACATGAAAGGAAGTCATGACAGCGACAGGAGAGAGGGAGAGAGAGACTTCTCGCATACTTGAACGTTGTTAGACAGTAATTAGAGTGAAACTGAAAATTCCGGAAATACCAGCCAGCGGGTAGTGCACATTAATGGCAGTTCCTTCATTAAAAGAACTTCAATGGTCGCGAATACGGTCTCGCGGGCTGCAAGGGCGCCCCGTTCGTCTCCGTTCTTTTTCTTTGTACAAAGCGATGGCCGCGCAAGCGTGGCCGTGTGTGAGTCTAGTCCAAAGAGGGAGGCAAAGAGAGGCTTGAAATTGCAGTTGGCAACGACGTTTAATCTTCGATCACCGGAGCCAAGGAACCTCAAACCGCGGCGGATCGATACTCGTTGCTCCGTTCGCAAAACTCTGCGAATTTTCGAGATTTGCAGATTTCTTGGGATTCTCCGCTGCAGCTCGAAGCATCCCCCAGGGGCCTGTCCGTACTGGACGGACAGGAACGGGCCTGACGCACCCGGGGCCTCCCGAGTCCGCGTAAATGTTTCATAATTCAACAGAAAAAACTTTACTGTGCAGCAAAAGGAATCTATCGTAATGCAGAAAATGACTCGTGCAGAAAATCAAGCAAAAATATATCAAGTCATTCGCTCCTCATTAGTCCGTGGGTTCTTGACCCGAGTCGAGATTCAATTGACCCCAAATCGACACAAATTATATACAGTGAACACGTATTATTCTCGAGAAAGTTATTACAAAGAAATTCTTTTCTTAATAGAAAGTGGGATACTGGTCAGAAAAGTCGCTGGAGACTTTATATTAATTTCTTTTAACACGTTGAATGCCATGGGGGTCATCGGTGACCGGCGCTATTAAATTCAATTTTCATATGACTTTTAAATTGTAATATTTACGAATTCCTTAATTCAGTCAATATTTACGCGATGGTCTTAAAAAGGTAAAGTTCTGCCGTCTATACATCCCTTTGTGCCTTTAAAGTTTCTGCTTTGTAAAGATGTGACTTTAATAGCAAAAATTTCACTTCGTAGAAATTAAGAAACTAGCGAAATACCGATGGCATTTAACGTGTTAAAGATCGACCGAAGATTAAGCAAACAATTGATCCATTACCAAGGATAAGCAAAAATAAACATAATATTCCTCCAAGTTATTCGACCAAGATTTATCGACTCTTAAATCCCTCGACGAAGGGTTTAAAGTGCCCTCTCGAAATTTCCCGCTCAATCCAGTCGATCGGCGTAAGTGAAAGGTATCTCGAAAAAGGTTAAAGCCTCGGGTATTTTTTAGCGGAAGACGTATGAAAATCGAAGATCGACCGACCGCGATACCGGGGGGCGTCGAATTTAAAATAAAGGACGGACGGGAAAAACGTGAGGCCGGAGCAAGGGTGAGAATGGAAATCAGGCACGATATGGAAATGGTAGGGTTCGCCAATATCGGCACGACGGAAACAATTGCGCGAGATTGGTCGCGCGTTATCGTTCCTCGCGATAGTAAAATTCCGAATGGACCTAACAACCAGCGAGGAACACCGACGAGGGTGCTGTATCGTCGAAGGGGGAACCATGGGGGAACAAATCCGAGGGTGAAAAAGAGCCAATAGAATACGGTTTCTTCGTAAGTTACTCTCACCGTTTGCAAAATCGAATCTGCCGGTACCGTTGCCGCGCGTAAATCTGACATTGCGTGGATTTTTTTTTCAGAATTTATCGTGCAATCGATGTTCTCTGAGAATGGCTCATTTCTGTTGGATTAATATTTATCGAATTCTATGAGCGCGAAAGTAGAAGTGGATCGTAAGATGAAGAGGAGTTGAAAGTAATTGAATGATTTTAGGACGTCGGTATTCGGAATTTTCTTCGGTAAAAATATTCAGCGTAAAAAAAGATAAAATTAAGAGTTCTGATTTGGAGACGTTTAAAGTCCTCTCAATCTCGAATGCATTCCGGCGCATACATTTGCCCCCATAGTTTTCTCGAGAAAGATATTTCCAAGTCGTCGTTCCATGTTCGTCCATGGTGGACTCTTTCGAAAATTCGGCATACGTCCAAACGAAAATGTTGCACTAAAGCCACGATGCGGTATACGTTTGGGGGTCGAGGAAGATGCGGCTGGAATCGAAAGTGCTTCGTTACACTTCTGCGAGGGTGTGCCCTGGGAATCGAGAAGACTTCGAGTTACCTTCGATTCCCAAAGGAATGGGACCCGTTGTGCATTTTGCCGAGGCGACACCGAATTCTTTGTTCCCGTTTCATGAATTAAGCTTCTAGAAACACAGTTATCTAATATTCCATTTAATCCGGCAATACGTTCAGCATATTGCTTGCTACGAATCTGTCGAGCTATTAATATCAAATGATCGATAGTTCCGAAGATACTTTAATCGCGATATTGCAAAGTGGCAATGATGAAGATACTTATCACCCTGACGCGACATAATTCAACTGTATTTTCAAATTCTAAACACTCAATCGCGCTGATTTAAAAGACACCAATTGAATTCTCCATCCGTTCAACTTCTTAAAACATCTCTCAGAATTCTACGAGCACAGAAGTAACATTGCATCTTCCCTGAAAGAATCCGAGAAATAATACAAATCCAAAAAGGGCATCGCTCTCCTGCAATCGCCGTATATGCAACCGCGAGTCCAGCAAGATACACTGACGAAGAGTCGGCGGATGCTAGGAGCAGTGAAACGAATGGGAAACAATAACGATACAGCGTTCCATAATGCATATCAACGGTTGCCGAGCTCTCATTTCCCGCCACGTTTTCCCCGGCTGATCCCCCTCTTGTCTCGCTGGTCCGTACATCATTAAGCTCGCGACGCGCCGTCCTCCACTCGTTCTAGGGTTCGGATATGCCGTGTATTCCGCGCTCAGTTACGATATGTCTGCACCCTAGACTGATACACCGATGCACGGCGAGGTTGTCGTCCCGCGTCGACTCGCTTCGACTCGCTTCGACTCGCCTACACTCGTCTACATTCGCCTACATTCGCCTCAACCCTCGCCGTTTGCGCGGACTTTGCGCAACCCCTTCCCGTTGCTGTGGGCTTTGGGCTGGTTGTGCTGCCACAGCAGCAGTCTGCGGCGCTAAGATGGATAAGCATAGAGATTTCTTTCTCTCCTGATGTCCGTTTGAGATTCGGGTTAATCCATTTGCATCAGCAGTGCATACATGCGCGCAATTTTCGTGGCCAGTATCACCAGAGCGCATATATGCGCTCAAATATCGCGGTCAATATTACGAGAGTGCTTTTATGCGCGCAATCTTCCTGGTCACTATCACCAGAGCGCATATATGCGCTATACTTTCGTGGTCAATATCAGCAGAGCGCATATATGCGCGTAATTTTCATGGTCATTATCACTAGACCGCATATATGCGCTCAAATTTCGTGGCAAGTATCACCAGAGCGCATATATGCGCTCAACTTTCGTGGAAAGTATCACCTGAGCGCATATATGCGCTCAATTTTCGTGGAAAGTATCATCTGCTTTCGTGGTCAATATCACCAGAGGCCATATATGCGCGCTATTTTCCCGGTTACTATCACCAGGGCGCATATATGCGCACAGCTTTCATGGCCAATATCATAAGAGCGCATATATGCGCGCTATTTTCCTGGTTACTATCACTAGGGCGCATACATGCGCGTATTCCAAATTATATGTGCTATGCAGAATTCATCGATTAAAGTACAATATATGTATGAAATTTACAAATCACTTTTTGAAATGCTGTTGCACTTAGATTTGATGCAAAGAAGTTTGCTGATGAAGGTATATTTTAGCAACTGAAAGTAAAATGGGGGACGACGAATCTCGTCTACTTCTCGTCTGTTTACAGACAGAGGACGGATACCTTCGACTCGATTGAAACGCGAAATTCCACTGTTACGTTTATTTACATCCCCTTCGGCCATCGCAGACAGTATGTCCTTAACCACCGACTGCCCCTTGGCTTCCGGAAGCTTCCATTTCTTCGTTTTGTCTCTGTTATTCTACCGTAGAAGCCACGCCGTGAGAACATCGAGCTCGATCTCGAAGCCGAGATACTTTAGATTTGTCGTTGAAATAACACCGTGTCAACGTTACGTAACTCGAGCGATATTTTTCCTCGGGTTTTAACCAACGGAAAATGTTTCAACGTCGAAACGCAAACAGTTTTAATCTGGTTACATTCAAAATATTTTGTTCGATCGGACCTAACAAAAATACGGTTCATGCTATACGGTCGACCGATTGTTTCAAATCGTTGAATCTTTTAAATGTTGACGCAAAAAGTGGATTGGAAAATTGCATCGTGTTTGCGCAGAGGATTGAGGATCTGCGAAAAGGATGGCGGAAGAGGTTGATTTTTCCGATTTTTCTGCTAGATTTTTCATTGCTCGTTCTTCCACCGCGAAGCGTAGGGTCTGAAAATAATTTATATCAATTGCGCTTAATAATTCAGAATTTTGTTAGCACGTTAGAACTCGTCGGGGGATTCGGCAGTCCGTCAGAATCCTCGTGAACTTCCATTATCAATTTATCGTGCACTCGACGCGTCTGGTGTCACTATCTCGCGTGCACTTTGCTTCCGTCGCGTTGCACAATTGAAATTTCCCCGCATTTCTCTTTGATCGTACTTCGGCGACGCAATTCGTCCTCGGGCTTCGATGTTTCTGCCCTTTCTCATCGACGTTTCGAACAGACATCAGTCGTTTCCACAAGATTCCCTCGAAAGATGCTGCTTTGTGTGAATTCACTCGGAGATTGGACAAAGTCGACGATGTTTACTCATTGTGATCGCTTTTCGCAAAATGCATCATCATAGGAGTGTAATTTTCAAAAATTTCGTAAGAATTTTAAATATCGAGGAGAGGATAGGTGTGAAACAAATTTCTTAGATTCGACAAAGGAGGCTTTATGATCGAACTTGGGGATTACGTTCGGAAATTGACAGAATTTGAACTTTATCGGTCGTTTACATCGATTTCACTTGAATTTCATTCGAGTTTCCTGCAGACTGACCCGAGAGCTGCATCGTTCGAATTTAACACTAGGTTTACGGATGCCGTCAAATTGACGAGTTCCTACTTGTTTTATAAATATTTCTCAAATTTACAGAGACGCTGTACAGTAGATATTTCACGTATATTTTATAATACAGTAATGACTTAACGAATTACCATCTTTGCCGCTTCATCCCTCTTTTTCCAAAGATCTTATTTAATATATTGTAATTTAACAGATTTCACGTCCGTAAATCTAGTGTTCAAGCCGAGCGGAGGAGCTTAAGTAGATTCGGTGACGTTGGTCAGACAAAGCGAACCTCAACGTAGCGAAGCACCTCTTCAGTGTTACAATGAATTAAAATGTATGTAGCTCTACACTGCAGAGCATGTATTATCAATTATTTATTACATTATTACATTACGCAAGATTTTCTACCAAATCGCCATTAACCCCTTGTCCCACGGTTTGTTCTGTAACTGCCTCCACAATAATTAAGAATTTAATTGCTAAAATAAAAATTGATTAGTAATTCTTGATATATCGTATAATTTAACGTAATATTAATATTACAGGAATAATATTATCGCGTCGCGTTTCATTAATATTTCCAATTTCATAGGTATTGCAAAACTTGAAAATTTCCTACACCATTTTGTAGGGCAAGGGGTTAACTCTAGCCAGAACTCGATAGAAACTTAATCAAGTCAAGCATCTGTATTTGCGACCTTCCGAAAGAACTCCTTTCGCCTCTATTCGACTTGCCATCATCTGCGAAAGAGGAATTTGTCGAAAACCGAAGGAAAATTGGATGAAACATTAATCCTCCATATCTAAATACTAATATTTTCGTATAGCACTTCGCATTGCGGAAGATTTGCTACCAAATCGCCATAAACTGTAGCTAGAACTCGATAGGAAGCTAGCCAAAGGAAGCATCTGCATTTCCGATCTTTCCAAAGAACTCATTTCGCCTCTATTCGACTTGCCATGATCCGCGAAAGAGGAATTTGTCGAAAACCGAGGAAGATGGCCCCTCGAGACAGGGTCGTCGTTCGGCAAAGGGGTCGATCAGGGTGGAAGATCTCTCGCGAAATTTCACGGAAGCCGGTCCGTCGTTAAGGCGGAGCTTTCACGCTCGGCTCTCGTAATTATCCTGATCTTGATCCCAAGAAAGTCGTAGCGTGCAATTTGCACGCATTCCCCGGGCGTTACATTAAACGGTTTCCGAGCTTGAATGCCAGCCGGGAGGCCATCCTTTTCACGGGAAAAATTTCTATTTATCCGCGCAGACTGAAAGCACGCCCGGCATCCCCGGAATGGAACTGGCTGCGAAAAAAAAAAGAAGAAAAGGGAAACGATGGGAAAGAAAGGAAGATAGAGGGGGAGAGAAAGAAAAAGCTCCATCGGATCCGCGGGTGCTCGTTTCTCTGTGCCATTCATTCGTTCGACGAAACAGGAAAGAACGAAGGGATCTCCTGTTTGCCACGATTATCGTTTATTCAATGCCGGGCTAAAGAAAATCCCATAACAGCATTGTTGCATCTGGACAATGGGTGCGCGATGCATCGAGAGCTCGACGTTAGTTTTGTCCACGGTTCTGCACGTTTTTTGTCACATTCTCCGTCTCGATTTTTCGACCACGGATTTGTTTAAGAGCAGACGAAATAATCGTATGATTTTGGAAGGATAATTCGAAGAACAAGAAGGTTCGTTAGGTGAATTTTGGAATGGGAGGAATTTAAGAGCGATTAGAATGTGAGGCGATGCGACTCTTGAAAAATGGTCAATCGAAAGTTTGACTTTTTGAAGAACAGATTTTTAAGGTCAATGGAAAGAGTCTTAGCTCTTTGAAGAGAAAAATTCGTACATCGAGACAAGATGAACGACTAGAAATTCAAGAGTCGGAGGAAGTTAGAGGTAAATAGAAACCAGGAGGAAGCAAATCTCGAGGAGGCGAATCTCAACGTCGAGCACAGTTACTCCATTTTCCAAAGTTTCCGTGGAGCGTATCAGACGAGGTCTTTCGAACTCCCAAACGAACCTACAATCTGAATTATTCCGCGGCGGGGTTGATTTAAGACCGAAGGGAACGGTCCGCGAACTTTGGATTACCGGCATTAATGAAATCCGAAACGTCTTCCCTTGGCTACCGGTTTACGCCGGGACTCGTTTATTTCGCCGTTTTTCCCTGCACTCGGGAGACCGTACTTTTTTACCGTAAAATCTCGAAGGGAGTTGCTTCAAAATGATGCGTCAACCCGAGACTATTCTTTCTAGGAGGTATTGTGTTTCAAGGGAATTATCTTATACTCTACTTTTTCGGCAAGAGCTTAACGAACCTGAAGAACACTCTCATTCAGCCAAGAGGGAAATTTTCTTTTGCACAGGAACAATTTTCGTCATAAGAACCCCATAAAAAGGCAATTCTTTTCCATTAAAGTGAACATTGCCTTAAATTCCGTCAAATATAACCTTTTGTGTATCGATACACGAAGAGAATATTTTCCTTCGTCGATCAAACATCGGAAAACCGATGGAAATCGTCCGATTGTCAAACTCAATGGCACCAAACTCTGACAGATATAATGGAACCTCTGTGTGTCGATACACGCAGGAAATATTCAACCCAACGTGTTTTCCGTATTTCAAGGATAAAGCATCGAAGAAACGCAAGAGAATCCCTCGATCGTCGAAGCAGCCAATACGAGAGAAATTCTGACAAACATAATGCACCCTCTTTGCATCGTCATACGTGGAAAATATTCATCCTCGTATTTTTCTCCTACGAGGAACGAACCTTTGGTTAATGCGAATAAATCGCAGCAAATCTCATTTGTTCGTTAAAGTCCAATTAAAGAGCCGTTTCCGAAGTGGAACATCGCGATTCGTAATCTTCGAGAGACGTCGGATCCGGGGTATTGAAGAAGGTCTCTCAAGGAGGGACTTATTAGGAGCTTTTCCGCTCACCGGGACAATGATTCGAGGAATCTCTTTCATTCCCTCTTATCGCGACCCGCGTACCAACGTGGAGACCTTCCTTTCTCTTTTTTTAATATCTACATATATAATATCCCATTGCGAGAGAAATTCTTCGCCGGAGGCGAGAGTAATTGAAAGAAAACGTTTCGCGCAATGTTACCTCCGAATGTGGCAGGGTAAAGAAAAGTGTCGCGAATCGTGCACCAGCCTGTTTTCTACGTTGCTCACCGACGAATTCAAGTGCAAAATAATTACGCCGAAGTGAATAAACCATCCGCGAGTAACCTCGTCTCTGTCTCTCTTTCTTTCGCGCTTTATTTCTCATCCTTTTATTTCTTTCCTTCCTCCCGTCGTCGTGCGAAAACAGACGTCGGTTGGAAAATGTTTTCCAACCGTGCCGGGGAATCTCGGTGAACAAAAGCTGCGTGAAAGATCCCTCGAATAAAAAGGAACGGCTGCCTTTCCCGGGGATTTCGCGTTTTCACCTTAGAATCGCGCTTCCTGATGTTGCGGATTCTGCATGGAGTTTCTGCTGTTCGTTTTGGCTCGATTATCCGCGTTAACGATGGGAGTGACCGAGGATTATGGGGTTTGTTTGGAGGGTTTGATGGTTGCGGCTTGGATGGTTGGAAGTTTTCCTTGGTTTGGTGATAGAGATGGGATTGGAGGAAGGTTTATGGGGGTGGAAGTTGGGATTTTTGGGAAATGTCAGCTGTAGGTGATGTCTTTCAGCTTTAGTCGATGTAGTCATTTAATATAGGCTACTCTAGGCTAATGACATTTAATTATATAATTTAGAACCCACTAGGCTACTCCAGGCTAATGAAATACAGTCACTTAGCGTAGGACCTATATTTTCAGGTTTTAGGTAGTTTCCGAATCTGAGGCTATGATACATTAAATTGTAATTTAGAAAGAATCTGCCGGAATCGAAGGAGAAATTAAACTCGGATTTACTGCTTGGGAGTCTCAACACGTTGACTTCTATGGGGGTCACCGGTGACCGGCGCTATTAAATTCGCTGAAATTTCGTTTGACTTTTAAATTGCAATATTTACGAATTTCCTAATATATTCAATATTTAAATATTGGCGTTAAAAAGATAAAGTTCTGCTGAATAGATATCCATCTGTGTCTTTGAAGTTTCTGCTTTACAAAGATGTAATTTTAATGGAAAAAGTTTCACTTCGGTAGAAATGATGAAACTAGCGAAATACCGGTGGCGTTCAACGTGTTAACTTTCAACTCAGAAAACTTATCTGTCCGAAAAATCTTACATTTTGACGGTAAAAAATGTCTTTTACTTTGCTAACAAGATCAACCAAATACCAATTTGATCTGCTCATCTCTCTCTCTTTCGACAGAGAATTCCAATCTTTAGAACGAGCTTCGCAAAAATCGTGTAAATATCTTCGCGAAACGAGAAGAAAAGAGGTCGTCTGTAAGACTGAAATTTATTTAACAGCAGGTGAACGACAGTAGGATTAACAAATCCAAGTTGGTCGAACGGTTGGAATTAGTGGAACGCGATAAAGGTAAATCGGGAAAAGGTAGGGGAAAAAGGAAAAAGCCGGTTTTCGAGGAGAGAGAGAACGTACGGGGGCGTCGTTTGTCGAGTTAATGGGGAAGATCTTGACAAAAGGAGTCTACAAATCTCACGATAGAGCGAATAGGAAAGGCAATGGGAAAGGTGATAGTAAATCTACGGGAAAACAGGAGCCGGGTCGGAGGAAATTTAAAGTATTTATATATAGCTGGATATGTACTATCCTCTTCTCCTCTCTCACTGTCTGCTTCTCTTTCAGTTTTCTCCCTTTTCTCTATTTCTCTCTCCTTCAGTCTCTCATTTTCTCCTTTGAAATTGAGACGGAGAGATATCGCGGTAAGCAGAGACCAGTTTCGTTTATCCCCCGGTCAAAGGCGCGATCGTACCCCTCGCACGATGATTCCGTCTTTCAGGTGGTTGCATCGAGATACAGGAGAGAAAGAGAGACAAGAGAGAGAGAGAAAGACGTTACCTCGAACAAGGGTCAAGGTTTCTACGGTTCGTTCCGATGGCGGTATCGATTACTGATATTTGAGGCGCACCTTTGCCGCATCGGCTACGCGGGGCTTTCTCTGGGTTTATTAATATTTTCGCATGGAAATAATTTTCCAATTTTAGTTACATAACCATGAGCTGACATTGATGCAAAAAGCTCCGCCTCGTATTTTATCTATCTCCATATTTCCTTAATTTCACCTTTCACCAGACTTCTGAATCATCGAAGTTACATTAATGTTAATTTAGGACTAATTTCCCAGAGCCAATGAAGATCTGAACTTAAATCTACTGATTCGAAGTCCAAGACTTCAACTTCACTATATTTATAGTCCGACTACTGAAAGATGCCTAGGAAGCGGTGGAGCCTCTCGTTTCCAGCCTATTCCCGTCGTTTCGTTGGTTGAATCCCGAAATCCAGTCTCCTGAAGTAAACGACTATGCAGAGTGTTTTTTAGGAGACTGAATTTGATAATTCCAAAAACGAGAAATAGGCGGTTGAAAACGAGAGGCTCCGCAGCTCCCTAGCCATCTTTCAGTTGTCGGACCGTAGCTCCCTTCTCTAATCATTTCCTCGAGCAATCTCGTAGCCGCAAGACGGTAGTTTAAGTTCCACGAGTGCGATGTCCGGTTTCATTTTCACGCTTCTTACGTTACGTGGAAACGCGATATGCCGGCGTACCTGTTTGCTTACAATATGACATCTACGTGGAGGTACGACCAGAAATACGAGCATCCGGAGTGCTCTTTGAGTTTCGAAGCATGGAATGTACTCGACGGCCCGCTGGAAAGTGAATTCTTCGCGTTCTAATTATCGCGCAACGATCGGACCTATGTTCGACACTATGCCCTCGACGGATACCTTGTTGGCGTATGTTGTACTTCGTTAGCACTAAATTACCGGGGATCTGTTATATGAGGTAAAGCTAGAAGAAATGGCGTTATTAATTGCAAAGCGAAAACATTTATTTGCGAAAAGAAATACGCAAGGTTCATTCCTTCTAATTGCGCACGGTAGATCTCGGCTGTGATAACAATTCAATGATAAGGTATATGAGTCGCTCAGAAGCCAATGCGGTTAATCCTTTCAACACTGAATTTTATTTCTTCAGAAAATGACTAATTTTTCGCAGTGCATATTTTGGGAAAAGGAATAAAAATACGACTGAGAATGTAATATGTTTTTTTTTATTTCAGGAGTTTTCAGATTTTCAGCTGGGATAGCATAGATCCCAGCAGTAAATATTGTCATATAAACAAAATAATATATGGAAATAAATTGTACGATAATAACATGAAAATTATATGATAATGTTTGGGATATAAAATATCCCAGTAGTGTTGTAAGGTTTAAGTCCATTTTTCGATAATTTCTAATTTTTGATGAAATTAGTAGACATATTAAATTAAGTCATCGTAGCCACTCGCACCATCCTCCATCTATGACACATTTTATTCTCTTTTCTCTAATTTCTTCCCTTTATTATACCCCGTCTCTCTTCCTTCATCACCTTTCCTCTAATATCTGTGCATCCAGACCGCAATACCCCACCTAAATTCATTATATCACCTCCATATCGACGACACAACGTCGTGATTCACCGTAAGTACGTTACACCGTTACCTTATCTCTCGAATAACGCATCTCACATCATCAAACATACCTCGAACCACTCTCTATCAATCGTTCACCAAAGAAGCTTCACGATTTCCAGCGAAACCGTTCGCAATCGAGGGCATTACTCGTTACAGCGTCGACGTACATACACGCATGCACTATCACCTTTACACTTTCCAGACCGAGCAAAAATCACCTTCTTCCCGAGACTTCGATTACGGCTTTCTCGCGTATCTTATCGACTCTTGTATCTTATCGCGGCACGTTCAAGGTTACGCGAATCGCCAAAGTGCCGGCGAAATGGAAAATCAAGACAGTACGAGTTTCGTTCCCTGTAAAGTACATAATGTATTTCTTGTAAATTCAATAATAGATTTCCTTCCGGTCCGCCTAGTAACGTCAAAAGACGATGCACGTTTCCGTCGAACGTTGTCAGAGTCGAGAGAAGGACAGTGGCTCCTAATGTCAGAGGTCGCGCGATGGCGTATTCTTATCTCGGCTATGGAGCCCCGTGGATGCGTTCCAATTGTCGGAACTGGTCAAAATTGCGAGGCTATGGGGAGGCACCGAGAGGTCTCCTAGATTTTCGATATGGTAATCTTGGGAAGGCGAAACATAAGTGCTTAGAATGCTAGAATCTACAGGGTCGTTCAAAGTTGGAGGGATTGGGGAGGAGTCGATCTTGGGCTGATTGATAACATTGTCTGACAAATTCAAAACTTTTTTCTGTTTTCCAATAGCCACAGGGTGATTCTTATAGTATTAGTTGTTCTGAACACGCTAACGACATTTCTCTACCACCCGCTGTTTGAAAAAAACATCAGTTTTGTAAAAACGGTGGATTTCTTCTGGTAGACAGTTCTTTTTGGTCTAAAAAATAGAGGAGTGTTTCCTGAGTATATGTGTGAACTAACCGTTCAATAATTACCTAACCGTTCCATGTCTCTTTTTAGCCGTTTGAATCCCAAGGAGCGCGACCGCGCTCTTCAGATTTTGTGTCGACAAGTACTCGGCTGAGACAAGCGCTATCGCGCTGCTCAGGTTTTTTCTACCGTGTTCTTTTAAAAGCCTCTGGGACTCAAACGGTTAAATCATCGATATGCCAATATAGTAGAGAGCGTCAGAAAGAAAAGAATTATTGCACGTTTGGCGTATTTTCCTTGGATTTCCGCTGAAGGAGGTCGTTCTCTCTCCAGTGCTCTTATTTTGATGCATCCTGTAGCTCTTCGTCGCGCATGTAAGATTTACAGAAAGGTCGGTGGTAGGAAGGAGCACGGACAGGTACCGTTTGATTGGGCGTATCGGACCGACGTAGACTCGTAGGTGGGTAACGATAACGGTTACCGTTATGGCCTATTCAGTACCCTCGGCTACGAACTGTTGCAGTATTCCACGTGGATCCGCTGCGAGGATCGTTATTGCACCACCAGGAATTTCCTTTCTGGAGTATAGTTACACGTGTTACGATTCACGAGCCTGAATCTTACAGATGCCATTCGCATCGTCTTTTTTGCCTCTCTTCGGATGTCGTTTTTCTCCTATCCCATTTCTTCTTGCTATATTTTACCCTTCGGATGCCTTCCTCTTCTTCCTTTCGTTTCTTCTACCTCATATTGTCTCCGGGTGCGATGACGTCCTTCTTTCTGTTCCTCTTTTAATTCTTCTTCTTCTCTATCTCTCCAACGTCATTGCCTTCAGATGTGACGATATCTTCCTCCCTTCATTCTTCTTCTCTTTCTCTTTTCACCCCTCTTCTCTATCTTTCCAACGTCATTGTCTTCAGATGTGACGATATCTTCCTCCCTTCATTCTTCTTCTCTTTCTCTTTTGATGATGTCTTCCTCTTTTCTGCCTGTTCTCATCTCTTCCTCCTCGTCTCCCTCTCTCTCGTTGATACATACCGTTCCTCTCGTTTCCCCTCCGAATCTTCCTCCCTTTCCCCTCTCAGTCTCTTCTTCCCTCTCAATATTTCCCCTTTCTCTTAATCTACCCATCCACCTCTCTACTTTTTTCCATCTACCACCCCCGTTTTTCCACCCTTCTCTCTCGATCTCACCCCCGCAATCCCTCTTTCCACGTCTTAGCTCTTCACTTTCGCGCGCAACCCGCGGAAATTCTTATTTACGACGGCAGTTTCTCGATCGCGTCCGCGGCGTTGCTCTTTTTTATATCTCGCTTCGAGAAGCATACGGAGCCGTCGTTGAATAATACAGATTTATGTGATGCCACGCGGTACTTGCGCCAAACATCAAACCCCATCTCGCCGGCCAATAATCCTAGGAGCGAACTGCACCCTCTGCACTCTATTTGCATTCGCTTCGACGAGAAGAAGCTATAATGTCTTCTTCGAGCAATGCACGTTGCTTGGATGCTCGAAATGCCGAAGAAATCGATGGAAGATCTCGTGAAATTATCCCATGACAGGGGAATTAATTTTACAAGAGATTATAGCGGTCTTTTTTTACAGCAGGTATAGAATTCAAGGCTGAAACATTGAATCAGCGAGTATTGTTGATGAGTTGGAACCTTTGTCGCGTCTGGCAAATTTGTTTTAAATTGTTATTTAACGTATCGTCGCCACGTGGTGCTGAAGCCGACATAACACGGTGGGTCTTCCGCGAAATGACGGTAGCATTGCCAGTTAAAGCGCAAAATTATAAAACCGAAATAAACGAGGAAGCAGAGGTAGCGTTTGGCTTTTCTAGAGGAGAACAATTACGAGTGCTTTTTTCGCGTTCGTTAATAATACATAATTCAATAAGGAGAACTTTTCGCATGAAAATTCTCCTCCTCCACCTCCTCCCTCTTGCAGCGTTCGAGGAGAGGATGTACCGTGGAAGCACGATAAACTTTTATCCCGGTTATTCTCCAAATGCAAAGGGTTAATTGCAAAGCAGGGTTATCCCGCAAAGCATAAAATAAAGTTCATAATTGCATTCTCCGAGCCTCCTTGTATTAACCACGGCTTCGTTTCTGCAATTCCCGCCCTCTACAAGTTTCGGAGTCCTTCTTCCGTGGTATTCTGCGATCGGAGGGGAAGCGAACGTGGCTGTGTGGAGTTTCCATTCTTTTCTTATCTTTTTCATTGTATTTTTCAGTCCGAAGTCTTGCGATCTTTAGCACTAGAACTACCGGCGTCAAATCCTTTATACTTAAATATATTAAATTAGTAATTTAGACAAAGGGGAATAAAAAGGTGGAACAGATGATTAATTCAGTGATTTATGTTTTATACGATGAACACAGAATATTTACCTTATGGCTCCCCTATAAACTTGGAGAATTTTTAGAAAAAATGAGAAGCCGGTCATTTTCAGTGTTAAATATTTTAAATATTTTCAATTCTAGTGTTAAATATTACATATTGGCTGTCACATATTAAATAATAAGCGTATTTCTTAGGAATTCTAATTTAGAAATAGGGGAATAGAAAGGTGGAACAGATGATTAATTCAGTAATTTATGTTTTATAAGATGAACACAGAGTATTTACCCTATGGCTCTCCTATAAGCTTGGAGAATTTTTAGATAAAATGAGAAGCCAGTCATTTTCACTCCTTTGGTAAATCTAGTGTTAAATATTAAATATTGGCTGACACATATTAAATAATAGGCGTATTTATTAGGAATTATAATTTAGAAAAGTTCTCCCAAGAAAAATTGGAGACCTACTGACTCATGAGCCGAACCGTTAACTCTATGTCCACCACAGATCCTGTTATTCTACGTTTCAAATTCAATTCTATAATTTCACCTAAGCCAGCGATGGACAAACTTGTTTAAAAGTAGACCAGATAAAAGAACCGAGACTATGATATGTTAAATACTAATTTACAAAAATTTCCCAGAGCTGATAGGGGATTTATGCTCGAGTCCGTAGATTGCGAGTCTCAGGCTTTACTTTCATGCTCATCATATATTCTGCTTGCTCGTACTTCGTGTTTCTCGTCGTTCCTCGATATTTCGAGCGTCGACTTTCGACGTTGCTCAAACTGTATTTAGAATGTTTCGATTTTAATAACGCCCGACCGATCGAATAATCGTGGGATCGTGAAAGGGTGCGCCGGTTATCTCGCGCGATCTTCCTATCCGAGTTCGTTTTGGTTTGGAAAGATAGCCTGACGTCGATTAAAGACCGGCGATAATCTCTCGCAGTAACATCAATTGCCGTAGTTCGATCCTAGTAAAGTTCGTGCGCGTTATCTCTGTTATATATACTCTCCAAGAACTTCTAAGGAAAACTCACTCGAATCCTGAACTTCGGTACAGCCATGGTCGAAGGAACTGCGGAAAATGTTCGGACTTCGTACCGATTTTCTCGTGTTTCCGAGAAGTTAATTACGGCGAGTGAGGTATCACGGCCGTTGTAAAATTAACTTCGTAGCTACAAGGAGAAAAATATTCTTTGTAAAATAGCCAAAGAAGTTTGCTGAACATTGATTCTGAATTTCCGGGTTGAAGCCGCCTTGGTAGTTGTAGCATTAATCGCGTCATAGGATGATTAACCGTAGAAGGACCGTTGCAATATCTGCATCGTGCCACATCAAACCGGAAAATACAACCTCGTCATATCATTTCCCCAAAACCCTCTACACTCATCCGTTATCAATTCACCAAGAAAATCACAACTCGCTCGATGCCTCGCGCACCTGAATAATTCGCGACGCGTCATCGAGCTCTCGAGAATCGCTGAAAAGAGACGCACGATCGCAAAGAGAAGGCACGAGACGCATACGTGATCGTTGGATCCTCCGGCAAAGAGAGACAGGTGCTCGTAGAAACGCTCGTATCGCTTTCGAAGGGGGCTGCGTATTCCCAAGGCCTGAAAATAGATTGCTCTTGGCCGGGAGAAACGGCGCGCAATTTCTGCCAGGGTGCGATGCGCCTCGCAACAACTCCATGGGAGTGTATTCGCTTTAACTCCCTTTTGATAACATTGCCGCACTCGAGGCCTCCTTTGAGCGCGATATCGACGACTCTTGGAATCCGTGAGTTAGCTCGAGATATGCAAATCGCTTTCGGTTTTTTCCAGCATCGCGAATTTCGAGGTGCGTCGCGGCCTTTTTTTCCAAAGGGTGAAAAAGTGCCTGGAGCAGGCTTGTCCGATCCGTGGTATTGCGGATTAATTATAAACTTTGAAACTTTATGAGATAGCGATTAAAAATATCATTAACCTCAGCGTTAGCGAGAAAGACAATGGCGAGGAATCAGTAGCAAACAGAGTTCCCTAACGTCGAGGAGGTGAAAAAACAAATCGCATCTCAAAGGATTAAAGTCCAATGTCCGCGGTCGATAGCCGATGTGCGGCGTACAAAAGGAAAGAAGAAAACGGGAAGACAGGGCGAGGGACCCTCGTCGAGGGCCACTGTACGGCTTCGATCGGCAGAGTCGGTTTAACTAACGAGCGAACGAGTCGGACTTTGGAGTCAACGGGCAGACTCTGGACTCCGGCGGAATCAAGGAGATTTCGAGTGGGCCACATTGCCTCACCTTCCGCCCTTCTTCGGGCAAAACTTCGCCAACTCGACTCGTTTACAAGCCCCGGGATTCTGAGCGTTTACGATGAGATAGTTGGATGGAAGTTTCGCCACTGGCGGTCTTACCTTGTAAATTGGAAATACAGTAGACTCGTGTAACGCGATTTTCTACAACGCGGCAAACAACAAAACCCAAGGGTTACCTAATTTAACTCTACATCCATGAAATCAGGCAAATTGACGGTTTCCAACTTTCTTTCTAAATATATCTCAAGTTCGTAGGGAAACAGTGCAGGAGATATTTCACTTCGATTAAAACAATGACGTAACTGGCCATCTCCTTTGCCGCTTGATCCACCTTCTTTCAAAGCATTTATTCAGCCCTTTCACTGCGGCGCATTCAAACGAGAAACCATCAGAAAAATACATAATTTAAACTAAAGCAAAATTGCGACTGAACGCATCGATAACAATATTCTGCTAGATCTGTTAGAGTGCCCTTCGTAAAGGACGCTGGGTCAGTGAGACCGCATATGGTATACATTGGTAGATCTGTGGGAGCGTATATATACGCCTTTCATATACATCGATGGGTCTCTGCGAGCGTGTATATACGCCTACTGTGTATAATAGTAGATCCGTGAGAGCGTATATATACGCCTTTCCTATATATTGATGAGTCTCTGCTAGCTCATATATACGCCTATTGCATATATTAGTAGATCCGTGAGAGCGTATATATATACGTCTTTCTTATATATTCATAGGTCCGTGAGAGCGCATATATACGCCCTTCGTTCATATTGACGAACCTGTGAGAGCGTATATCGTATATATTCGTTGATCTGTGAGATCGTATATACGCGCCTTTTGCAGCCAAAGGGTTAAAGCCGAAAGACTTAGGTACGGCGACTTTAACCGAGCGAGATAAACGTATATATACGACTCCGAGTGGATAGTTACTTAGCTTAGCCCGAGGCCTCATCCACTTGGTCGCGAGCTCGATTGCTTGGCTTCGGAAAGCCCCGTGACTGCTACTCTTCTCTGCGCCCGAATCCCATGCTCCTTGCACTAATTCTCGGTTAGATTCGTTCGCCGAGTTGCGCGATTACTCTTTGGATGCAGCTGCACCCGCAGAGGTTGCTCGTTTAATCCGCGTGCCGAGGGGATGTTGGGTGGAAGACTTTGAAATTTTGAGGCGTTCGTCTTTTTATCGGTTGGTTGAACAAGAGGGAAACAGAGATGGCGAGTAAGGGTGAGAGTTCGAGAGAGAGAGGTTGAAAGTGCGGGGTAGAACAAGAAGGTCGGGTAGGGATGGTTTAAGAGAGAGAAGTTGAGAGAGTTTGAGAAAAGATGGGTGAGAGAAAATAGAGTGCAGAAACGTAGACCAAAGATACGTATAGGAAGATGGAGTATTCGAGGTACCAAGGAAAGAAACCGAGAATGAAAAAAAAACTGAGGACCAGGAGAAACAGCGAAAGAAGCAGAGATTAAGAAAAAGGGAGGAAAATAAAAGGAGAGAAGATCCAAGGGAGACTGATACTCGGCGTCACGGTTTCACCCCGAGACGTCTCGAAAACTTTCTTTCGATTATATCGCCGGCGTTCTTCCTCGCGGAGACTAAAAAATTGCTCGAACGTCGGAGCGCATGAAAATGATAAATTTCACGGGTCCCTGCACCATAAGCGAAGGAAGCCGATTGCAGCCGCGGAAAGAGGCAGAGAAATCGTTCTCGTTGCATCTAAACGGCGTGGAAACGTTCAACGGTGAAAAATCTTGGAGAATTTCGCAACAACCGAACGCAAAGTGCCGATTTCGCTTCACAATCGCCGTCGTTCCGTCAATCAACCTTCTACTTTTGTTGGTCGTTTCTGCGATTTCGTCCCTCCTTTTTTTTCCATCTTCGCAGACCGAAGCGTCGCGACGCAGACAAAAGTTTTTCGACGCTTCTTTTCTCGCGAAAACTTTTCGCGCACCCCTGCGGAAGGATAATGACGTTTTTCCGTCATCCTTTACCTTTTCTTCCATCTCTTCTCCAACGTAAACTTTGACAAACGACGCATTCCTACGGTCGATCGTCGACCTTGAGTCACGGTTGCTGCGAATGCAGTTTTGGAGAACGGCGCTTCTTCCGGTCTTCGCACTGGTAGCGCCGGAGGTTTTTTTCATTTAATGTGTTCTAAGTCAGAGTTGAACCCCGATAGAAGCAACGAGATTCGACGCTAGAAATTTCACTTTTACCGGGTTTAATATGATATTCCAATAATTTTTCTGCCACAGATTTTCCTCCTCCGTGGAAATCAACTTCCATAAGTGCTATAATTACATTCGACATGGACTTTGACTTTAAAATTTTGCACATTTTATAGGGGATATTTAATCCTTTCAAAGAAATATGTATAAAAAATTCAAACATAGACTAATTTACAATAAAGCTTCCGTCGAAGGTAACGGCTGGGATTCGTAATCAGTGTGTCCGATTTAAAATTTCTCGTCAAAAGAGTTAAAGTCACCGCTGGAAAAATTCGTCTAAATTCCTAATTAATGTCTTATAGCCTCGGCGATTCGAAACCCACCTTAAACAGCTTAAGTCCACTAAAACCCTCAGAAATACCAAAGTACCATATTAAAGCTTAGCCGTCTATTTTCGCATCACCCTGCACACGACTCCAGTGCAACCGGGAAAATTGAAAGGCTTCTCCGGAAAATGGGGAAGTAATTAAAAAAAAATAGTATATATATATATATATATATATATATATATATACTATTTTTTTTTATATATATATATATATTATATATACCGGCTAAGAACGTGACCGTCCTTCGTCATGCGCCATAATTATCCGCGTCGTGTCCGGAGACTTTAATCGGCCTATTATCGATGCCGCCGAGATTCCAGTCGCATATCTTAACTTTTCTCCCTCGACTTAATCGACGAAGGCTTATACATATCTATTCGCGTCGCTGTCACGTTCAAAGGAAAGGAGCAGCCGGCAGAAATAGGGGAACGAACTTCGCAGTCGCTCGGCTCGCAGTTCTGAAAGAACGAGGCACGAGGCAAAAGCGAGGGGTTGGCGAGACATCAATTAATTCGCGAAAGGAGCCTCGAAACGATCGCAGTTGGATCGGACTATCGTGGAGTCCCTCCAACTTTTGCCGTCTTGCGCATACGGAATCGGCAATGGGAACGATCGATTGGAATTTGCCAGCTTTCTGCATTTGCTGCATCGAAAAAGAAACAGCAAGAATGGAAGTTTATACGAAGAAGGAAGACGACGATCACCTGTAACGAGAACAATTGCTTCTAATGACCCTCTAAGGATCTCCTCCGCTTACTGGAGCTTCCATTCATCCTTCTACTGGCAAAATCTTCTCTAATAATCCAAAGTCCATACACTATACCGTACAGATCGTCCCTTTGATCGTCTATGAAGATTATAGAAACTATCGTTGATAATTTCGAGCCGGGTGAAAACGAGGGCATTTGCAGTTACCGTGGCAACGATCCGAGAGATTCCAGCATCGACCAAAGAGCAGCATTCCAGCCGGAGAGTATTATCAGTGTATCGTGCAGATCGTTAATGGCATCTAATAGGAATACCTCCTTCGTTTGGTCGAGAGGCCTCGTCCCATCGATCCGGCCTAAATCAAAGACTTTCTCGAGTCTTGGACAATGCCCTGGCGATCGATCTTCGTCGAGGATGCGAGCATCGAAGATGCTGCAGGTTCAGTCACCCATTCGAGCTATGCTGGCGAAAACTATTTTGAGATTGCAAAAAGGAGTAGACGCGAGTACGGTTACCGTGGTAACGATTTCGAATACATTCTTAACACATTGCATGTGGGAAACGTACTTTTACGTTTTTTGTGATCTGCCACTGGAGCGCGGGTTACGTAAAAGTACGTGTTTAGCAGATATGTGCTGGAGAACGGGTATCGTTTAACACTATATCTACCGAGCCGGTCAAAATGACCGATTCTCAATTTTTTCGAAAAATTACTTAAATAGGTAGGGGAGACACGAAGTGAATATTCCACTTCTATCTTATAAAATCTGAATTAACCCTCTATGGGCCCGGGTAACTTTAAAGTAACACAAGGCAAATCTAAACTTTTATTCTTCAAAGTGAATTTTTTAACTTTTCCAAATATTACAATTTAAAGATCATGAAATTCTTTACAATTCAATGTTTCAAAATCAAGCTAAATATACCATTTATAACAGTACTTTTATCATTTTCTAATGTGCTATCGTGCAACTGATCTTTAGATGCCACAGAAAAGACTATAGAGGGTTAATTACTTAATCATCTTTTTCACCTCTTCATCTCTCTTTTTCCAAAGTACTTGATCACTATATCCTAGTAAATATAACGTCGATAGGTTTAGCGTTAAATACCGCTCACCATTCCACAAATTACAAGTCCTCCAAAAATCATCCCCTGACAAAGCGCATCCAAATTCACCTCGTTTCTCCAAACCTCGATCCTCGTCCAGAGCCATGCGTTTAACATTCACCGTCCGAGTCACCCATCAAACCGGATTCAAAATCTGCAACGCACCGACGATCTCTCCGATTCCGAAAAGAAGGGCAGCGAATACATTTGCAGTAACCGAGGCAACGATCTCCCGGAGAGGAATCGTATCGACCGGGGAGAAGATCCCCGGTGGCTAGAAGCAACGATTCCTCGCGGACGACGTTTGAATCCATCGATGGGGTTGGCTCTATCTGGCACCTGTTTTGGCGACGTTCGCGAAACCGAGGGAAATGGTGCTGAGGTGGTGGTCTGCTTACAGAGAGGCTTACCGCTCCGAGCTCGCTAGATTGGCTGCTTTGTTCGAACGGCCGGGGACCACCCCATGCCTCTCTCGTTTTCTCTCCGTTTCTTCCCCTCTTATTTCTCTCTATCTCTCGCGCGATTCACCCTCGCTTTCCTATCTCTCCTCGTTTCGCTCGTCGACCTCGGCTTTCTCCTTAAAACGTCTCCCAGCGAAATTTCCCGACCTGTCGTCTAAGACTCAACCCCATTATCGTGCCGACACGATGATCCAAAGTCAATGGCGTCCGTCAATGGCTCTACGAAGCCTTTCGTTCGCATTTTACTTTCGCTTCGTAATAAAGTTGAAACGGAATTGGAGATCGATCTGCGAGGCACCGAGAGGGATTTTGTGGATGTTTATGCATGTTTTTTTTTCCTGAGATTGCAACTTGCAGGTTTGAGATGACGAGAAAGGGAGTGGAGAGAGTGCATTACCTTGCGCTATATTATTCTCTGTTCTTATTCGACGAGATCAGATCTCGCGGAATTGGACGCACCGAGCGGCAGCAAAAGAGTGGGAGGAATCTTGGAAATTTAACCGTGCAGATTTCAGCGAAATTTGCTTGAGCATTGTTGCAATTGTTACGGCAGATTGTAATACTCTTTTGAGATTATTTAACAGCCAGAAACGTAGCCCGATGCTGAACCTGAGTTTTATTCTCCCTTTGATCTAAATCAGTGTTTTTCAAAGTCTTTCGACCGCGGACCAATATTCTTCAAATGCAGCTCACTTTTGTAAAAATATATATGATATTATTGAAAGTGCTAATTTTAATCTGTGACAAATGGATTAATAGAAAATGAGGTTATTTATTTTAAATAGACTTTATTAATATCTTTTCTGCGGACGGGTAACAGACCGTGGACCGAAGTTTGAAAAATGCTGATCTAAATTAATTATGATCACTATCTCTATCTATCTGGGAACCTACAATAAACTGGGTCATCTCTTGATATCCCCATTAACATCATCCCCTACAATAAATAGATAAATGGAATAGGAAATTTTGAAGTTTTCCAAAAACTATTAAATTAAAAATATCAGTGGGTTACGATACGATCAAATCATTTCTATGCTATTAACATTGCTTTAAGTTATACGTTATATCAGAAATCAGGGATGGATTGTTGTTTTAACATTTAATTCTGAGCTGTCGCGGATTCAGTCACAAAAGAAATGGTACGGTCAAGGCGTTATGTCGCTCTAACGAGTGCGAAATCCAAAGACCGTCTTTCACGTATTTTGCCTTTGAATTTCACCGATCAATAGTCACACCAATCTTCAAAATGCAGCCCTTAACCTCGAGCTCTTCCTGCATTCTGTAAATTCGAGGCTCGATATTCGTAAAGAGCCTCCGGGGAACAAACTGTGCCACGTCGAAGATAGCACAAACAGCTGCAGAATCTCCCAACGCGGGAAATTACGCGAGTTAATTACATATTCTCGTTTAACTTGCAGGTCGTGATCCAAATCGACGGTGCCCTTTCATCCGACAGTCTCAATCGGTTCGACGTTTCGTTCGGAACGCGTCGAGATCTCGTCAAAGGGCATTTTTAACGAAGAAACCCTCGGCAGGCGAACCATTCCAGGATCAGGACGTTCGTTCGTCGAGGAAGTGTGGCTTCAGACAGGTAACGACGTTGGTTCTTGACATAATTTTAATATCATTCGGCGAAAGGGTGAGAGCTCCGGATGTCTATTAAGAATTCTCTTATCTCGAAATGAAAATGAATAATCGAACGGCGGTCGAGTAAACAGTAAGGCGGAAGCTGAACGAATCGTGTTTCGAGACAGTTAACGCTAGAAATTATCGGTGTTAAGTTCGCCATATTTAAATATGTTAAACAAGTACTTCGAAAAAGGAGGAATATAGCGGCAAAGAAGATGATTGGTTTATTAATCCATATTTTTTATATTTTTTAATATTTACTGTGTTTAATATTTACATATTTTTTAATATTTACTGCATGGCTCCTCTGTAAATACGGGGAATTTTCCGAAAAATTAGGAGCTAGGTGGTTCTACTACTTTGACTTCTCTACCGTTACTAACGTTACTTCCGGAAGTATTCTAATGTCATTGGGTGAAACATGGTATTTTTGGTTTTCAAACGAAAATGTACGGTTCGATTGCCGTCGAGTAAATACGAGGAAAGTAGCAGAAGGAAATCGAGCTTGCCAACCACGTCGTATAAGAGGCTCCGTGAAATTGTCCGGAATAAAATAGGATCGGCGAAATAAAGTCATTTCGCTGTGCATTTGGCTGAAGAGTTTTCGTAGATCTCTGACTTAGAATTCTTCTGTCTGCCACGGTTTATCAGTATTTCTCCCGACGGGAAGCAAAGAAGAATTTCTTCTTTGTTTGCATATCGGCGCGTTAATGCGATCATCATAAATAGCGAAGTTCGACGGACCTGAAAATAACCCTTAAAATTTATATCCTCGATCGTCCTTGCAGGGAGGGATCGGTGAAAGATGTAGCAAACGTTTGAATCTTGATAATAATTCGCTCGGTAACGATGCACAAATCGATCGAAGGAAAATAACTTTACATTAACCCCTTGCACTACAATTACGAGTGGCACTCGTGACGCGCTAGATGGAATAGCAAATTTTGAAGCTTCTCGAAAATTATCAAATTGAAAATGTAAGTATAACACCACACGTTAAAATTATTTCTATGTTATTAATATTCCGTTAAGTTCTAAGATATATCAGAAATCACAGACAAATTTTTATTTTAGCAATTAAATTTTCAATATTGCTCAATTATTAAATATTCAATTACTCAATTATTACTACTGCTGCGCGATATTTACATAACGATTTTTAAATGCGGGTGGCACGCGTCATTCAGATTTAAACAAAACCGCGACTGAAGTGCAGTACTAACAAAATACTTTGAGATCTGTTAGAGCGCCCTTTGTAAATATTAATGAATCTGTGAGCGTATATATACGCCCTTCACAGTCAAAAGGTTAATGTGCTGTAATTATATAATACTTTTTTTTGCACCACTCCCTCCCCTGTGCTCTTTTGTCGCTCCAAAAACCTTCGAGCGATAGTAATTGCCAAAATTTATGCAGTCCACGGGTCTCGACGCGATGACAGCAAGAAAAAGTTAAAAGAAACGCTCGTTTCCCATCGTTCTCTCTCGATTCTTATTTGGAAGGAAAATAAATCGTCATCGCGAAATCGTTATCTCCTCGAGCATCGACGTTCGAGACTTTAATTCCATTATCGTAAAAGCCGAGGAGGAATAAGAATGAGAATAATAAGAAGAAATCAGTGGCAAAAAGCGATCGAAATTTATGCGTCGTTCGTTCAAGGACGTCCTTAATTCGGTACTGAGCGCAGATTCGCGCAACTTTTTTGCAGAGAGTCAACAAGTTGCCTCGTGCCACGACGGCAGCCTCGTTAAATGCATAATCCGCGTCTTCGCTCGGTCGGAACCGATTGGCTTTACAGAAATTACTCGTCCATTTACGGTATAGCAATCGTTAAAGTCCGATTAAGACCGTTCTCTGCATGCGATATTTGCCAATTGCCCGTTCTCAAATTCCTACCTCGTTGCCGTCACTGTCACGACCTGTCCCTGCCAATTGATACTTTCTGGTTCTCGGCGAAACGGATTGATTTTACGAGATTATTGCTCAATCACTGTTACCATTTTTTTCTCGCAATGGTAGAATAAGTCTTTGAAATTTATAGGTTTACCCTTCTTATACTCGTTTCCGCTATGTGCAGGGAGACAATTTCAGTTATTCGAAATGAAGCTTCTCCAGAATTACTGTACCATCTTTGCAGTGGATGACGACGGGAAAGTGTCTTTTTGTTGTTTTGTATTAGGCTTCGACAGTCATTGCGGCTGGGACCTCCTGTTTGAGGTGGATAATGAACCAACGAGGTTGTTATACATGTCAGATAGGAAAAATTTGAAATTTCTCAGAGGTGTCGAAGGATTTGAGGTAGGCTCACTGATAGCGAGTGGGAGTTTTTGATTTCTTATCCACCATAGCCCTATAACTCCTGTGAGAATTTCGCCTGAGACCTACTGCTTGAGGTGGTGTTCAAACCATCGATTCTATGGTGTAAAAAAATTTGAAATTTCCCAGGGCTGACGAGGGTTTTCACCTGGGGCCACTGATTGCGAGTCCAACCCTATACCTACTGACCCACCATAGCCACCCATGTCATTCTGTACTTGTCATTTTAACAGCCCTCATTATTTCGCCTAGAACTTTCAGTTTCAATTTGGTTTCAAATTACCAAAGGCAACCGTGTCCAGCCTATCTCCTAACATCATCGTCTCGTTGCCACTTATAAAATTGTAAAACGCAACTCCAAAGTCCAATAATTCTTCACACAATTGCATTAAACTTTCTTCTATTTTCTCCAAATATATTCCATCATCCCCATTCGTCCCTATACCACACAGACGTCTCTCCGTCCATTCCAGCCGCTTCAAAACGGCTGTAAGTTTGAGCATCGAGGAGCCATATACACGGCGGTTTGTAATACCCTCCTGAAAGCAGCTCGTTGCATGCGAAATGCACAACGGTAGGACACGGCCTTACGACGAAATACTGCTAATTTATTCGGTGTGCATATTAGGGCGGGCACCCGTAGAACTTGAAACGTCTTACCTCGCAGCGAGGATGCCAGGAACGACGGCGTGGCAGTCCGGCAAACTGCTGCAGGATGCATGCTTAATTCTGGCCACATAGTTCGAGGATCAACTGCAACCGTGTTTCGCTCGAATTTACCTATCCTACGCCCATTCGCGTCCCGGGGGGCTAATGTTAATTTAGATATTACCGATTGTGTTTGCTCGTTACAGAGAAAACCCAACTGTCATGAGTAACAGCTTACGATTAGATCGTAAAACTTGATCGCCGAGGTACCTGCTCCTGGGACATCGGCATTGTTTCCTCTTCGTGTCTCGTCCTTTTGCCTTCTCGCCTCTTCGAACAACCCATGCGGTGACTTTACGGGGGACTTTATTGGTCGATGGAATTTTGTTGCTTGTTCTTTCGCTTGATTTTCTACGGTTAGCTAGCATCTGTTAATACGTTGACTGACGCACGTGTTTCCAGCAAAATCTCCGTGTTACGCGCGCCGCTGTGCCGAGCGTACTCTGCTATAGCTCGCAAAAATAGAGAAGTCTCGCGGTATGAGGAACGGGATAAAGGGAGAGTCTCGCTCGCACCGCCTATCCCCACCATGTCGGTCCTGGAAATCTGAGATCGACGAATGAAAACCGAAAACGAATAGTTGAGGGAATTTAGATGTACGTTGGCGTTGTAGCAGGTGGGTTGGTAATTCTACCCCTACAATTCTTCTGTAGGGTAGACAGACTTTATTGGATCTCGAAACTACCCCGTTCAAAAAATTAGATGTTCCAAAATGAATATGAAGCGAAAGAAAGAAGGATTTGATTTTTCTTCAATTAAATGTACCATAGTATGATCTTGAAATATCCCCTAAATTTTGTGAGCAGTAGAAAATCAAGCTTTTCGCTCTTAATCAACGCAAACGTAATTCGCATATCTAACGGTCTTTCTGCACTCAGCGTTTAATTCCTTCGTCCCGATTCTTCTCGTCGGCGGCGTTTAAAGAGAGGAAGACGGTGAATTTCATCCGAGAGCGGATGAAAACTCGCGGAAAGCGTTACGTTGAAGAATAAGCGTAATAAAATATTTGACGCGGCAGTCTCGTTGTATATAAGCGAGACACGAGCATTCGGACACCGGAATAATGGAACAAAGAGAAGGGAAGAATAGTAAATCCCATCTAGTTTAGACCTCCCTTATATCCTCCCGTTGCCCGCGGAACTTTAATTAACTTTTAATTAAAGATCGGCCGTTGGCAATACTTCCGTCTCGACGTAAATCGTGCCGATTTAAACGAGACGTCCGTATCTCCGCGAATATTTTTACCCGGATGGAAATTTGCTTCGTTGTAAACTATCAGATCGGCATTAATCCGCGAAAGAGCATCGGCTCGGTGTTGCGGATTCCGCGTTTGGAATTATCATCGCCGTGGCAAATAACGAACACTCCCCGAAATTGGATCGCTCTCGTCGTTTCCTCTCCTCGGCTTCTCGTTTTATCGTGAATTTCTACCTCTCGTCTATTCGCTTCTTCTTCTTTCTCTCCGATCCTTTTTTCATCCGCTACGTACCATCCTACGGAAACGTTATTTAAGATTCTATCTTAAACGACCGCTTTTAAATGGCGTTGCGTAATCCGCTGTTAGAAAGTGGTTCCACGATCCCTTTATTTGCGTTACAGAAATTTAAAAAGGCACGGGTCGACGGACTTTTACGCTGGGTTTTGTCAAACGGAGTCGTGGATTAGGTGTGATTGGATTGTCGGAGCTTTTTTCGGTGGTTTTTGTACGTTTTTTATGCTTTTGAGGGAGTTTGAATAATTTGGAGTATTTTACGGCGTTGAGAAAAAAGAGAGCTATTCTAGGAATGTAATTTCTGTAAATATGTAAATGAGTATGGGATAAAATCTTTGATCTGGCGTTTAAAAATTAGTCTCTTCATGTTGCAATTTTGAAATCGTTTAAAGGATCACTGAAAAATAAGTTCAATGAGAGAGACGTCTCTGTTTCATCATATTTCTAATTAGATAAAATTTTGTAGCAACTCTTGGCACGAGTTAAAAAATGCGCCAGTGTTTCTCGAGTTCATCGGACAAATCTATCTCTCATTTTCATGATCAGTTGCAATCCGAAATTTCGAAATATCGATTTATAACTACCTACGAGCCTGCGTCTACGAAAAGCGTCTGGAGTTCGGGAAATGGTTGGAAAAAAAGGTAGAAAAAGGGCGACAGGATTCGTGCGCTATGTGAAACGAGATTTTCCACTTATCAGAACGTTGCGTCGAACGCGTAAAACGAATGCTTTTACTTTGCAACGATACACCGCCGACACTTTGAACGCATCGCTCTGAGAGCAATTTTAGCCGGCTCCGTCGAAGTCTTACATTTGCAAAATCAAGTGAGAGCATCTAGTAAACATTTCTCTCGTCTCGATTGGATTTTGTCTGCTGGAATTCCTTCTTATGCCTACGGAGAATAGTTCTTTCTCGTGTGGCGAAAATTCTCAATGGAACGAAGAAAAACCTGTGTTCCTTGTTTGACCCTTAGACTGCGGCGCACTTTAACACCTTGAGGCACGGGAATTCAGAAAATAAAAGGACCCATGTTGCACAGACATTTTTTTTTATTGACTAAAGTTGGTTGATATTTATTAACAAAGTTGTATAATAATATACATTTTCGAGGTGGGAAAATAGCGTCCCACCGTGCATCAAAGAGGTGGGACACTTTTAGAGTCCTAGAGCTAATGAGAAATCGTTAGAAAAATACAACGCGATATTTGTACGACGTTTGTTTAAAAATGAATGGCATGCCTCGTTTATACTGCAGCAGAACTGCGATTGAATCGCATTATTAACAAAATGCTACGAGATCTGTTAGAACGCCTTCCGTAAATATTGACGGACCTGTGGGACCGTATATATACGCCGTCATATGTATTGATGGGCCTCTGCGAGCCGGTATACACGCCTGTTTATATTAGAATTTGTTTATATTAATAGATCCGTGAGTTTTCTTCTAGTTTCGAGAACGGAGAGCATAGTAATTTTAAATGGGACCACCGCAATTTTCGGCTGGAAGATAAACTTCTTGAAATCTTCCGTTTGTCATTAACACATTGAATGCCATGGGGTGATCGGTGATCGATGCTATTGAATTCAATGAAATTTCATATGACTTTTAAATTGCAATATTTCTGAATTTTCTAATACATTAACTATTTAAATATTGGCCTTCAAAGGTTACAGTCCTGCTGACTATATATCTATTTGTCTTTAAAATGTCGGCTTGCGAAGATGTGATTTTAATAGAAAAACTATCACTTCAGTAGAAACGATGAAACTAGCAAAATACCGTGGCGTTCGTGTTAATTTAACCCCTTGCCCTACGATTTGTTTTGTGACTGCCTTCGCAATAATTCAGAATTTAATTGCTAAAATAAAAATTGATCAGTGATTCTTAATATATCGTACAATTTGACGTAATATTAATATTATAGAAATAATATTATCGCGTCGCGTCTCATTGATATTTTCAATTTGATTAGGCTTTGTAAAACTTTAAAATTTCTTATCCCATTTGTCTCACCACGAGTGTCACTCGTTATTGTAGGGCAAGGGGTTAAGAAGAAATTTTCCCCCCAGGGTGAAAATTTCAGGCTTCGTTCGAAATTTCACCCATCGCCCCCGTTTATCTCGAAGCACGGAAACGTACAAAGTAATTTAATGCTTTAAACGTACACACATAGCCGAGATAATGGCACGATAGAATTTATTGTATCGCCCTCGTTCCAACAGTACCCAGCACGCATCGAGCGTTTCTCTCAGCGAGTGCGAGGATCGCAGAGAGTGCATCGGGGCACCATTAATAGTTCGCCCTTAGATGATTATCCATGATTCATAAGATCTCCAGACACGTCCCGGCTCTTCCGACAATGCACCGCCGTATAACATTATCAGCCGCATATATTCGAGAATGAAAGCGATACCGCCTGCGGGTAGCTCCGTACAATGCCGCATTTGTACGGCCAAACGCGCCGCGTGGGTGTCGTCGGCCTTTCTTTTTATCTTTCTTCCTCGTTTTTTCTCCGTTCTTCTATTTTCTAACGACTGGTAAGAACACCAGTCCGTGGAAAGAAACCGTGCTTTTCACGGTGCTAGACGACGCTAATTGCAGCCTCGCAGATAACCTTCCGGTTTGTTGTTATGTATTTTCATTTGAGGCGATGTGGCTATTTTCCTTTGGATTTGCTAATTATAGGTGAGATTCTTACTACCGAGGGTATGATGTGTTAAGTAATAATTTAGAAAGAATTATAGAGAGGAGAAGAAAACTTGAAACGGATTCCACTAATTGGGAGTCCTTCGATTCTTTATCCAGCATAGTCTTCGTTTCACTTCGGCGGTGGGATTTCATACGATTTCACGACAAATAATTTGTCGCCAATTATTAACGAGAAACACAATCGATGTTCTTCCAAGTGTAATTCTTCGAGGTGCTTTAGAGCGATGGAAGGAGGATCGTTACGAAGCGGAGGACGTGCAATTAAAAGGACCCGTCTGCAGTTTAAGTGTCGCTCGCATCGGGACTCGAGTCGCGAATTATCCTCGAATTATCCGCGAGTTATCCTCGAAATTAATACTTCTGTCCCTGGCATCGATGAACGGTAGAACGAAGAGGCTTGCCAATTCGATGTGTATTTAATCGAATTGGGGGAATATCCTCGTCTTTCTTTTTTTTGCATTTACGCGTCATTAAACGACAGCAGGAACGCGCAATTATCCGAAACGTGGCGGTTTTACATCGGCGCGCATTGCGCAATGGTTTTTCGCGCGTTTTCAGCGCGCCTCGTCGAAGACCACTCGCTGTGGATCGTTAAAAAAACGGCATGATTTCACTTTCGTTTTAATTATACCTTTTACGGCATGACGCGCCATCGGCTTAATTACATTTTCTGATCAATAAGCGTCGCTGTTGCGTCGGTTTGCATAATTGAACTTTATTTCGCACGATTTTCAGGTGGCCATGCGTTTATTGCGCGTGCGAATCTCATTTCTCTCAAATTCTTCGCACGAGACGACGAACGTTCCTGTTCGTTTTTTTTTATTTCATATAGGAGAACGGGAGGCTGTTCAATTTTCTGAAAAATGTAGCTTTACATGCTGTAACAATATTCGCGACGACGTATCGTACATTTACATACGTATGCGCCGTAAATTTCGAGCCCTCGAATGAGATTACGTACCGCGTGTCTCGCGAAATGCGAGCCACATTGTTAAATAATCCTGAAACTTATGATTTTGATTAAAAAAAGTGGCGTAAAACACTTAAAAAGGAGGAGACTTTGCATCCGAAGAGAATATATCGTAAAAACTGTCCCTTTCACTAAAATCCTTGGCTCTTCGTCCTAAGATAATTAAATTTCACTTTCAACAATTTTCATCTAATATACAAATTAATATTCACACCATAACATTTAACTATTTGGCTGTTTTCGGCTCTCCGTAGAATTCGAATAAAATGGAAAAGTCTCCCTACTAAAAGAAATCTTACCCTCTTCTATACTAAAACAATAAATATCCCCTACCCTTTGAATAAATTGCCATAAATATAAATAGTAGTATGAAAGCATTAAAAGTATCATCTTAAATTTCTGAAAATGTTCGCTCAAACGTTTCCGATATCTCGGACGCGAAGTTCCCATTGCAGAATCCGCATGCAAAATTCTAAGGACACCCCGTGCGTATATTAAGCCCGGCCCAGGATGGTAATAACCATACAGTCGGTATTCATACCCCGTATTTGGCATTAAACGTGGTCATCCGATTTCAAGTATCACCGAGCTCGTCTGTGCAAGATTCATGCTGAACAAAGGGGCCAGAATCTGCCGTCCGAATTTAATGGCCAGCGGTGAGATACAAACGAGAACTTGTACGCGTGTATACGTACACGCGACGTATATCTACGTACGAGGTGACGCCCGTGCACGTACGTGTATATACGTACACACGACATATATCTACGTACGAGGTAACGCATGTACTCCTACGTTTATATACGTACACGACGTATATCTACGCACGAAATCACGCGCGTCTCGTAAGATACGAGGGTTAGAGTGTACAGCTAGGATGCTTAATGACGCACGGCGGGATTTCCCCATTCTCTGTGGAGTAATTAGTCTTTCCAGTATTTTGATCCTTCCCTTGGTGAATGTAACATGTTTACGTGCCCTTTTTCTTATAATTTGTATAATTATTAAGAAGTCTGCGTGGTTGGGGACTTGTAGAATTATAATTGTTTTTGCAAGGTTTCTTAACCCTTTGCAGTCCTATGTCGAGCTATACTCGACATAGCTTTTCACTTCATTTTATTTTCTAACGATTTAATATTGACTTCCTAATTTCATAATAATTTGGTAATATCACCTAAATATCCGCCAGTATCTATAGTTATTGATGTAATTTAAAAAAAATATATAACCAATGATAGAAAATTTTGTGAAATTAATTTCATTTAGCTCACTACAAAATTGAGAAAATAAATCGGACCGCAAAGGGTTAAAGTTCAGCCGGTCTTTAAAAAATGCACTAGAGTTCACAGGGTCTTGTTTTGACCCCCAGTCGATTTTGTATTAAAGAAAAAAATTTTTTTTAGTCTTTATAATAACTTTGTTGAGAATTGTATGCATTGGAATTGGGTTAAATTAAATCTTTGTTCAGGTCAAAAAAGATAACAGGAACCGATCAACGTCAAGTAAGGGGTGTTCGCTTTGATTTTGCAACCTTCATTTTAGATAGTATTTGCTATTTCGATGGAATTTGATTTTTATTTTATCCTATTATCGTTATTCTAGCGAAGAAATGTCAGACACGATTGCAATCACCGTAGAATAGACGTAAGGAGAATCAAGGAGGAAGATTACCTCGATCAAAAGTGAAAGGGGCATCGTCGTTACGCGAAATTAACTATCCGACCTGTACGTTCGCACGCGGTGTGCTCGTTTTCCAAGTTAAAAAACCATGGGGGAGACGCGTATCAAAATAACACCCACGCTCCTAATAACATAATCGGATGACGCTGACCCTCGCGCAAGCCTCGTAACAGCCATATAAATTATGATAAATTGTCACATTTGAAGACGCGTTATAAGGTTGCAAACAGGTCCCGGTGTCCTTTAAATCACTCGACGACGCATCCACCGTGGTACCGGCCACCATAACCATTTTTTCACCGCGTTAAATGACGAATTCTCCGCCCAACGTCGTAGTTGCAAATTCAAAAGTCTATTAAAATCGCCTATTTGATATTCCTGTCGATTTCTTCGAGCTTTTACCAAAACCTCCATAAAACCAATATCCGCCATAAAATATATTTTAACCGTCCTATTTATATACTGCTCAGAAAAGTTAAATATGAACCGACGAAACAGTAGAAGCATTTTATTCAATTTTTATTAAGCAAGAACATCGGAAAAGCGGACGGCAAGGCGAAGAAAGTTGTTCAATTGCGCAAATCAGATGCAAACTCAGTTATCAATTATGAAATATCGATAGGGGTGAACAGAAACATGTCATACTTGACGAGAGTGACACCCATTGATCGTTAAGTACGTAATAGGATGTATGGTCACCTAAAAGTGCCGAAACAGCTTAACAGCCGTGAGAAAAATTGTACCATCTCCATTTTCAAGATCAGGCAACCGGCGGATGCTCAAAAAATTTTCAATTACTCCTCTATTTTTGCGAGCAGTATATACTTATCAAACACCTGTCGAATCCTCACTCCAACTCTACACTCTCACTCCCATACGATTCTATAAAGCTCCCGTAATATTCAAACAAACCGTACGAATACAAAATACCGAATTATTCCATTCCCACCAAACAGCCTCCTCTCCACGAGCGTCGATACCGAAAACGACCGATGTCCCGGCCGTGCAATAAGGTCACGACAAATCAAACCAATCCGTTCGTAAATGACATATTTACGACGGAATTAAGGCCATTTCGGGTCAAGCATTACCAGCTAGGTTAATGTCGAAAAATGGCCCACGTTGACCATCGACGAAGGACGTGTTAATAGCCCATGGTCGTATATACACGGTTACAGCGGTCGTCTATGGTGCGTTTCGTACGTACGCCATGGGTAGACGTGGAAAGGACATCTGGGACTAATAAAATCCAAGGGACTGTTAGGCAGATAAGGCACAAGTGCTCGTGAAACGGCAGATTACGGGCTCTCGGATAAAAAGAACGGCCGGCTACATCGAAATTATGATGTAACGCGCCGTATATTATCATCGACAGCGGTGTTTTCGGGCGACGCTGATAAAAGATGTTTTATGCCCTTTCGATATTCATATGTGATATATGCCGCGATACACGCGTCGCGTTACGTAACTCGTGTTACCTGGGCTTGATTACGCTGCACGCGGCGATCGATTTGCTTCGATGATTGTGATACATCGATGGTTTCGATGCTTTCGATGATTGTGATGCATCGACGGTGAATTTGGTTATGGGGATAGGGATCGATTAGGGGTTGTGGAAGATGATGATGATGGTGTTGAGTGTGAACACCTGGAGGGAAGATTCGACGGTTGATTTTCAGGTGGCCTGCTTCGATTGCGTGGCAGAGGTCAGAGGTCGTTGGTGTTGTTCTAATTTTATGGAATTAGAACCGCACGTTTTTTAGGAATAGCGTTGCCGTTGGGCTTGGTTTGTCTAATAGATGTGAAAAATACATGCAATTGATGTAGATCAGCTCTCGGATCAAAGTGCACTTTGGCCCTTCGTCGATGAACAACCAAATATGAGAGAGGCCACGAAGTAATTTATTCAGCTGTGATATGTTTTTCTGAAAAGAGTCAATAATGGTCGCAGCGTGAAAAACTTCTATCATTCATAAATTCCATATGAAATTTCGAACAATCGACAGTTTGAAAGCACCAAACGTTCCCGTCACTTGAAATCGTATCAAACGGAGAACAAGTATACCCGAGAGCGCTACTTAACAGCGACATTGCCATCGTCGAATCAAAGTCCCGCGATCGCCAGCATATCCACTCGTAACGTTCGCAATAAAAATACTTTCCACGTTCGTCGGCTCGTTCCCCTGGAAATGAAATTGCATATTTTCCACTCGTTCCTTCCGTATCGACGTCCATCGTACTTTCAATGTTCACCGGTTCAAATTTCCATGCCGAAAAATTCGCTTCTGCGTGAGTCCCCGTCGACCTGGAATCCGAAAATGGTGAATTTCCAAAAAGATATATCGTAGCTTGCCGTTTCTCTTGCAACGTCCTCTCGTACTTTGCCCCATAACGGGAAGAGAAGCACGTTCGCGTGCGCTGCAGCGAGTAATATTCGTAACTTACGAGCCATCGGTATAAATTGGATTAAATTACGTATAGTGGCAATTCGCGAGACAAATTGGTCGAATGCGGTGTTTAAAAATTTTGAAATATTCCTCACGGAGGGATCCGGCGTTTTGTACGTTTTCCTTCGCAAGTGTAAGCGCGGACGCAACGAACGAGGCCGGTGCATGCGAATCGCGAGTGAATCATTCCGCGGAAGTGCTATGGACATTCACTGACCACAGTCACGGTTGCTGGCAATGAACGGTAGGATGTAGACGGCGAGTGCCGTAAAATGCCACGGATTTGGGTTCTGCGGAAACGGCGAGGATTCTTAGGGCGAAGCTCGTTCGTTGAGGTAGACGTAATTGACGATCGTTGCGCCGCTAGTTTCTTCTAAATCGGGTGCACTTGCGGATGACGATAGTTTGTTGAAACCTTTACTGCATGATGTACGATGTATTTATGAATTTACTGGATGGATGTAAAGTCTGCTTCTGCGAATGAAGAATCTCCGATTTTACTAATAGAGCCGTTTTCTTTGAAAGTGGTGTAAGTCCATTATTGAGAAAAAGTTAGTTAACCCTTTCGCTACGGAGTACTTTTCCACGAGTCTGTTAACAAGGTACGAAGCAATCCCTTTTAAAACCAAAACTTTTAATGGCTAGTGGCGTAATATAAATAATTACTTCTTTATTGTAGTTGTAATGCATATAATATATGGAAACTAAAAAAAGTATGGTATTTAAAAAATATCCAATTGCAAAATATGAACTAGTAATTAATTCTTCGTTTGAAATTTCTACGGGTGACTATAGTCACCGATAGTATCCAGCTAGTGTCAGGCGGCGGGTGACTATAGTCACCAGTAGAATCGAAAGCGTTAATGATAGCAATGAATGCAATCTGCTGTGAGCTTTTTAGCTATAAACAGTTCCCAATAACCAAAAACAGGTTCAAATTCAATTTCTACCACCTCTATATTTTTTCTAAATCACTGTTAACACTAGAACCACCGGCGTTAAATCTATGATATTTTGATATATTAAATAAGAACTTTGAAAAAAGAGGAATCCAAGAGGCGGGAAAGATGACCGATTCGGTGATTTATGTTTTTTGAGATGGGCGTACAATATTTATTCTATGATTTTCATATGAACTTGGAGAATTTTTGGAAAAAATTGTGTACCAGTCATTTTGACTGGTTTGGTAGTTCTAGTGTTAAATACACCACATCCGTTTCGCCGCTCAGCTAAATCCTAAAATTGCAAATCCGGGTGAAACGATCCTAGCAGTCTATCTCACTGTCTCAAAGTAGCTCCAACAAAACCGAGTCCCTCTAAGGTGTCTCAACGATTCTTCCCCTTTCCACTCGCAAATATCGATCATCCTTTAAAGATCGATCGTCCATTGCACTCGGAATCAATCGAGATAAAAGTTTTCCCTCTCGAAAGCCACGAGGGGCCTTTTGACCGAGAAACGTTCGACCCTCGAACCCCGAAAGGTCTACGACTCTTCAGCCGGGAGATTACATCTTCCATTGTTCTTCCATTCGCGTTGCTCCCCGTCGACGGATGACATCGCGATACAAAATTAAACGAGTGACAGCATTCGCGGAGATTTCCTTATTCGCGATGCGCCGCCGGCGCGACGAGAAAGAATGGGCGCGCGGGAATTATTTAAAATTCGCCGCTTTAAAGCAGAACCGGTTCGTGACTCATGGTAACGAGAGGCGAGAGTAATAAAGACGTATACCGACGTACATCGAGGTGAATTAGAATGCGACCCGTGTCACCGATGCTCCTACCTTGCCAATTGTTTCCTGGATAGGTTGTTATTTGTTAGCTGGAGCATCCTATAATCCGGATGGCTCTTTGGTGACGCATTTTAATTGGGCGGACGAATTGCGAGAGAGAAAGTGAGCCCACCCACCGGTGGGCGCTGAGAAGCCCGAGGGGGTGGAACATTCTAATACAATGATTGTAAAAATTTGCTTTCGTTCTCAACTCTAGACGTGTAGAATATGTAGTTTTATAATGAACTATTGAAACATTCGCCGAAAAAGAGGGTGTTTGTTGAAAAAAGTTTGCAAACCATGAAGGAAACCGAGGCAACTCGGACTTACTGCCGGTGGACGTTGAACTTCTGAGATTCGAACTCTTTCATTGCAATTTTCCCCGCCAAAATATCTTAAGACGCTGGATAACTTTTTCCCGGTAAATTTGAAAAAAACCCAATTATTACCTGCCATTGATCAAACCCAGTTCGATCCAACGTAACCAAGAAGTCGCGCTGTAACTAACGGTGCGAAAGACTATCCAGCTAAGCATCGAGAAACGATGCTTCATTTATCACGATCCGGTGGATAACACGTGATTCTTTTTCTTCCCTCTCGGCATTACGCGTCCGCCGGGCCGACGAGACGCGCGTATATACGTACCGCACGTGTATACACGTCGGCGCGTGTATACACGTAGCGTACGTGTATATTCGTAGGCGCGTATAAGGCCCCATCTTCGGTTATCGCTACTTCTCTGGGTCGAACTGGTTTCGTGGAGCCAGGCCGCGTAATTATAGCATACATACCAGGTGGTCTTAATAAATGAATACCGTAATAAATGACTCCGGCCCTAACAAGAAGAAAAGGTCAGGCACGAAGTCTCGATCGGTTACGCGCAAAAACGAAGAAACTGCCGGTAATTGCACAATATCATTTTTTACCAATCGGACGACTATCGCGGAACGTGTACACGCCCCGGATAACCGCGTATATTTAACGCGAGGAGGGATTTACTGTTAAACGAGTCGCGATGCTCTACAGGACACCATGGATTTATCGTTTGTCCACCTGCACCTTAGGAGCCGGAGTAAATCCACGCGGGGCTTTACCTACCTGGGTTCTCCAGATTTTACGTCGCCCTCAGCCCAACGAGTTAATTGAAATTAACGCTTAAACTGCGCGCCGACCCTGCACGTTGCGCTGTATTACGCGAAACTGGCCGTATCGCCCGGTAAATCGAATTTACGCGATGCAAGTCTCGCGACGTGGGATATAAAGTTTTGTTGTTCCGTATTTTGGTTTTAGTTGCTACGGCTATTTCGGCTAGAACTTACAATTTTAGGAGTATTAACAACCAACAGTAGTATGATATATTAAAAGATAATTTGGGACCAATTTCTTTAGAGGTGAAGAGGGTTTGAATTTGAATCGGCCGATTGCTAGACCGAATCTTTAACCGTGACTATGAAATCCTTAATTCCATGTTTATTGCTCTTTCGTCATTTCACGGTGAAGCCTTAACTTCTGAATCCACGAAAGATTAATTATTTGCTCAGAACGGCCGTAAAAGTGACAATATATCCCTCTTTAAATTTTAAAAGACCGCAGCCAGTGGATCACGACTGAACGCCGTTCACGAAGGCCACGTGCCAGTGCCGAGGATTTAAGCGCAGCCTGCAAAAAACGTATTAACACGTTAAAACGGTAATACGTTACTTAATAAGTCCGTGTTTTATCGCTCCTTTCGACGTGAACGGTTAAATTTACAATGCACTCTCCCGCTGTTACGCAACGGCAAGAGATCGAGGGAGAATAAAGCGATGTTTCTCGACGGGTTTTGTTTGCAATGTCGCAACCCCTCCGGAGAAATTACCAGCCCTTTTTTCGTGGCCCGCATTTACATGGCATTCCGTGCACGCAGCATCGCGAGGGTAAGTTTCCGTTGCAGCCCGTCATCCCAGGGTAGAATCGCCAACGAGAGACTTTGCTTCGCGTAAACTAATCCACAGACCGGGTTTACCAAGCGGCGTTATTTCTCCGCTTCTCTCTCTCCCCCTCTTTCTCTCGTCCCCTCGCCGCGCTGACCGTCTCTTTAATTCAAAGGAAAAGCACGACGGATAAAGGAGCCCCGTATTTTCAATGGGCTCCCCTATTTGCCACCGGGCTTCCAGGGAAACTCGAAAAATCCTGCGAACAGGCCAAAACGCGCGTGATATCGTAGACGTCGAACGACCCAGTTTATGTTTCGAGTTCGAGCGAGAGAAGGAGAGGAACCGTTCCCCTCCCGTTAGGGAGTGGGAGCGAGAGGAATCCAGAGGAGGACGACGGCCAGGGGTTAAGAGCAGAAAGAGGAAGAGGGAAAGAGGGTAAGAGAGGGACAGGTAGAGGGACTCGAAGGAAAAGGAAGAAGAAAGAAGGAAGAGTTCGAAGCAGAACACCCATACGCGACAGCTGAGACCTGGGAGGAAGGTAGGGGAGGGTCGAACGTTAAGCCCGTGAGGGGTAAAGAGCATAGGGGTAAGAGGGGATAGGAGTGGGGGAAGGATCCGGTATGGTTAGATACGTAACCGCGGTGGTGGGGGAAGCGAGGAAGGAGGACGCGGTGGTGGGGGGAATAAACACGCCGGCGCCTCAGTATCGTCGCGTCTACCGAGGGAGTCGGTTCGCGACGTTCCACGGCTTCCCCCTCCCGTCCCGTCGAGACGAAAGCTCGTTCCGTTTTCTCGTCGATTCACGCAAAAACATCGGGGACGCTTCGTCGCGTTGCATCGTGTCGCTCCGTTTTCCCCGGGATACGTTGTTCTCGAGGCTGAAAATGTCGCGTACCTTGGACGGCGAGGGTTAGCCTTGCCCTTGAAAGAATCCGTCTCGAGGAGTGCCGACTACGACAACATCGCGGCGCACGAGCGTTCACGCACCAGCTGTGCAAGAGTATCGCGTGTGTGTTGTGTTCGGTTTTTTTTCTCTTTCTTTTGTTACGCGCGTAGCTCCCTCTCGGTGGCCGTCTTCTCGATTCGCGGACGTAGAGAAGGAGAACGAGAGAAAGAGACTTGGTTCTGCTTTCGTGGTTTCGTCGTTGAGTTTTGTTTCGGAGTGGTTATGGTGAATCCATCGGGACGTTAACTCGAAGGAACAAAGGGACGAGAACCAGCAGCCAGCAGCAGCAGGAGCGGAGGGAGAGAGAAGAAGAGAGGGAGAGAGAGACGTCGTATCGATCGAAAGCAGAGCCTGTTTGACGTAAGTCGATGAATTTCGTCCTTAATAACTAATAAACGAAGCGTCCTGTACGCTTTCACGTATTCGTTTGCGTTTGACGACGCGCATTTTATTTACGCTGCTCGCGTAGCAGCTAGAGGACAAGTCCGCTGGCTTCTCTCGATCGTGTCATTGAGGTTAGGCGGTAATGCGCGGCTTTCAGATTAATCGAACCGTGCGCTTATTTCTTGTTGTCGTACGCGACGCGCGGATGTTTCTTTCTTCGACCTTTCTTGCCCTTCCTTTCAGAAACTCGAGTAATTTCTACGTATCGCCGATAGTTTTGCGACGTTAGCCGTTAAGACGAAACATTTGCGTTCGCGTGGCTCAGCGTGAAAATCGTTGGTTCGATCGAATCTGTGGCGTCTTGTCGCGCGTGTACACCATCGGATGATCTTCGTTTGACATCATTGTTTCACTCCGACTCGTGTCCGTCGCTAATCTCATACGATTTCGAGTGGAACGAACGTATGTTGCGATGATTCCTGAAATAGGAATCGTTCAGGTGGAATTGTACGCGTTTGAAATGCGTTAGGGTAGCGTAATTCGAATAGATTCAAACATGGCAGACAGCCTGACGCCGATGTGTGTCGTCAGATTCATGGAATTAGAAGCTCTTACGTTTTACAGGCATTGCTGTATCTGTTGTACGTTTTATGCGTTAAATATTGAGTATGTTGATGCAGCTTTTGGTGGACTGTACGTAGTAATTGCTGTGCGAAATAATAATTGTCCGACAACAACCAATTTTCTACGAAGCTAGAGGTCACAGCAATGTGTTCCTTGTTTGTGCGTGTACAAGGCCGTTGCTTTTATTGAATGATACATTTATTATTCCATAAATATCCCTTAATCCTTTGCCTTACAATTGAATTTTTAGCCTTTGAAATTAAATATACTATCTAATTTTTCTAAAATAGTTAGGTTACAACTTACATTTAATATGGAAAGATAAAAATACCGAATTTTATTAACAGTTGGACTACCGACGTTAAATCTATTATATTTAACACGTTGAATCCCATGGGGGTCGCCGGTGACCGGCACTATTGAATTCGATGAAACTTTTTATAATTTTTGAATGGCGATTTTCTCGGATATGCTAATATATTCAATATTAAAATATTGCTGTTAAAAAAATGAAGTATTACCGAGTACATAACTGTTCCTACTTTTAACATTTTTATTCTATAAAGATGTGATTTTAATAAAAACAGTTTCGGTTCGATGGAAATGATGAAACGAGCGAAATATGGGTGGCATTCAGCGTGTAAAATATGTTACATAAGCACTTTGGAAAACGAGGAATGAAGAGGTACAAAAGATAATCAATCCGGTGACTTTTCTTTTATAAGATAGACGTGGAATAGTTACTGTATGGTACCCCTATAAATTTGGAGAATGTTAATAAACAATTAGTAAGCAGTCATCTTGACTGCCTTCATAGTTGCAGCGTTAAAAAGAATCGCAAGACGGGTTGAATGTAGCTCGCTAAATTTAAATTTGGCATAGAAAACAGATGCGGGCGACACTCGTCTTTTTCACTCAAAGAGTTAATTTTAATAATCCTGTATTTTTAAGTAGCAATTAACCTTACATTTCGACATGTAGTCGAAGTTAAGATTAAGTTAGATAAGCATTTAGTTGAATCACCTATATCCTCATCGTATTCTTACATTTTTAATCGCTCCACTTCGATCATCAACATCGTCATTTTAATTAATTTTAGAACACAAATTGCCGACCTCTCCTTTCAAATGTCATTTTAAATTTACTTCTAAACATTCTATGATATCCGGCATTACGGAATGAAGCTTCGAAACAGTTTCCTCCATTTATTTAAAAAAACAAACCAACGAGGGACTACGAAGCAGAAACTGCAGGGTTTTCTTTCGCGCGGCCGGCGCATTTCCCACGGCACTTCGCTCGACAAACGACTTTCATATTAATTCTTCACGCCGGTTTTTTCGCGAAACATTTTACAATTTTTTTTCCAAAGTTTTCCGCCTCAATGGAAGCCCTTTATCATTAAAACTACCGAGGCCGTTAAAATGACCGGTGCTGAATTTTTTTCTATAAATTTCTCATTGATAGACAAGCCATGCAGGAAATATTGAACTTTGGGTCTTATAAAACTTAAATTACTTAATGATCGTCTTTCTCACCTCTTGATTTCTCTGTTTCCAAAGTAATTATTCGGTATATTTAAATAGTACGGCCGTATATACACGCCCTTTGCTCCTCCACTCTTCACCGTCGCATATGTACGTCCACGAGGCATCGATACACCTCTCTCATCTTTTCCTCTCCAAATACTCAAATCTTAATTTTCCCAAGAACGAATTGCCACCAGAAAAATTCTTATTTATTAGAATTTCAATATTTATCTCTCTGTACCATCAGAATTTTCCAAATCGCCGTATATATTCGTAGAAATTGTTCCTCCAACAGCAAGAGAAGGCTGAATAGAAATATATTTGGTACAGGAATATCGCATCGGGCGACATTCGCACTTTCATTGTTAGAATTTGCATTCGTTACTGCATTTAGATTCGACGCGGTGCATCAAGAGCGATTGTCCGCCCGAACACGAAATTATCGCCGCTCGAAATTAGTACGGAAATTAGTAATTTGCTATGCGGCCGAGCGCGATTCCTGCTTTAATTGGACAGGCCGTCCTTGTTCGGAATTTGCCGAACTTATTGGAATTTTCGAGATGCGATTTATTCGGCTCGTAAAAACGTCGAGATAGCCGAACGCCGAAGAACAATTGTTCACCGGCGATTGGCCAGGCTGCGGGGAAAATGATGGGACGAAACGATGATTCGAGGCGAGAGGAATTACGCGGAATTTTCCAGCAAAATTGTCCCGTGGCTCGATTTTCGAGGGAATGAAATTTCAGGAAGGTCAGATCCAATTACACTGGTCTACAAAATTGAACATTTTCTTTGTCCAACGAATATTTATGCTTCCTTCTGATAGATCTTGTGACGCTGAACCCGAATCTAAAACTCGCTTGTGTCTATCGGTCTCCGTTCTTGAGAAAATCAGTTCTGAAAAAAGATGCGAATTTTCAACTGTCGGAATTTTTTCTATTTTAACACTAGAACTACCGGCGTTAAATCTCTTATATTTAAATATATTAAATAAGTACTATGAAAAAAGGGGAATACAGAGATGGAAAACATGATAGATTCGGTAATTTGTGTTTTATAAGATGAACGTGGAATATCTATTATATGACTCTCCTATAATCTTGGAGAATTTTTGGAAAAAATGGTGTACCAGTCATTTTGACTGGTGTGGTAGTTCTAGTGTTAAACCCAAGAGTTTCTTTAAATTTGTTTGGTATATAATGATTCTATAAACCATCTCGAATACACCGATGCGCCTTACTTTATAATTGATATACTTTATAAACATTTAAACATGTTTAAACAATATCAATATTAACTATACGAGCAGCGAGAACAATTATTTCCAGTTTACTAACCGACGAGTACGACGACCGGGCCGCGTGTTGTCAAAACATACTCGCGGTCCTCGGCGATCATTCGCTGCAGGTGTTCGTCCTCTAACAATAACAAGTCGTTTCGATGTTCGCCTCGCTATCAGTTTGCCCTCGACCACCAGCTGGTAATCAGTGCTCCGTGATCGGGTTGAACTATTTCCCCCTATTTGTGCTTGAACAATTCTTTCGAAGACGATATTCTGTATCACCGAATACCTCTCTTTTTCTGGGCTACTTGGTAATTCATCCTTGCAATGGTACAATAGGTAGGATCATATAAAAATGATAAGTAGCTTTAGTGGTCCGAAACTGTAGCTTCTAGGTGAAATGAGAATAGCAGTTAACACTAGATTTACGGAAGCCGTCAAATTGACGGGTTCCTACTTGTCTTATAAATATTTCTTAAATTTACAGAGACACTGTACAGTAGATATTTCACGTGTATTTTGTAATACAATAATAACTTAACGAATTACCATCTTTGCCGCTTGATCCCTCTTTTTTTAAAGTCCTTATTTAATATATTGGAATTTAACAGATTTCAGGCCCGTAAATCTAGTGTTAAAGCTGAGAATACATAGAACAATGAATAGTTTAAGGTTTTATCTCTGCGTTATTTGGATTTCTATTTTTTTGCATTCTGCAATTTTTAACTTATACGCAATAGAATATTCTACTGGGACATTTCTGTTACTATGTATAGTATCTTCGATCTTCCATATCAAGGCTCTCTAATTTTCTCCACAGCACTCCACTAGCTTGGTATTTTTTAATTAACTCCCTCCTCCACTGTTCTCTCTTTCTCACCATCAATTTCCTCGATTTCCTCAAATTTCTCCTCATCAACTACCATTCCCAAAAATTTCGCCATTTATCGAACCACCCGATTGCTTCGATTTTCCACAGCAAATTCGTTTCAGCCTTTTTAAACAATTTCAACTGAAACATCGAGAAAAAATTCACGAAAAGTACACAAAATAATCCTTTTACATTTCTCACGCTTGCGCATAACTGACCTACCTTAATTAGCTGGCGATGCAATAGCGCACATTCCGTTTCCCTTCCTCCCGCGCAGTCAGCAAGCTGACTCGCGAATCAAAGGAACAGAAACGGTCGAAGGAACGTGAAAAAGAAGCAGGACGAAGCGAAACGATGCTTCGTTACGTAAGGATCTCCTTATCAGCTTGGACGCTCGGCCGGTGGATCGATTATGCGTTTATCTCGCGATGCAACCTGTCTCGCGTTGCATCGGCTGATAAGCCTCGATGTTTACCATCGATTCTTCTCGCGGATAAAATTGTAACACCGTCGATGCTTCTATTTGTAATCGATAATTCTATCTTGGTCGCGCAAAGTCAAGTTTAATTACACTCGGCTTAGCGGCGGTTATTCTCAACTTGGTCGTTTCAGGATGACGCACGGTTTCACGGAAATTATGCAACTTCTCGGACGGTTCTGATGGCGTTAATGTTCGAGGGCCGGTGAGCAATTAGGAAGGGAAAATTAGGAGGAAGTTTAGGCTAGTATTTCGACGCTACGACTTAACCTTTTCGATGCTACCGAGGATTATGACCGCTCATTGTCGGACGCTTGCTCTCCCGTCGAAATTTCCCTTTGTATTAAAATATTCTCCGAAAATAGCACAGTATTTTATCTTGATCTCTGCCGATTCTCTGTTTTATAATTATTTCGAATTACCCATCGGCGAAAATCTGTAGACACTTATTCCTACACTCTAATATTCCCATTGAACTCGTTGGATCATCGATGGCGAACCTTTTTACCTTTGCTTGTCCAAATATTCTCAAATATTACTTATCGACCGTCAAATATGCTCAGTTGCTACTTTCTTTATTTATTTAGACATCAACAATCAACTCCTATCCATGAGTTATCTGTTAGAAAAAACAGTTAACACCAGAACTACCAAACCAGTCAAAATGACTGGTACAGAATTTTTTCCAAAAATTCTCCAAGATTATAGGAGAGTTCTAAAATAGATATTCTACGTCCATCTTATAAAACATAAATTACCGAATCGATCATCTTTTCCACCTCTTAATTCTTCTTTTTTCAAGACACTTATTTAATATTTTTAAATATGATAGATTTAACGCCGGTAGTTCTAGTGTTAACCCCTTGCCCTATAACAACGAGTGACACTCGTGATGCGGTTGCAGTAACAGGAAATTTTGAAGTTTCTCAAAATTTGTCAAATTGAAAATATCAGTGGAACGCGACACGATAATATTATCCCTATGTTGTTAATATTGCTTTAAATTCTAAGATATATCAGGAATCACTGCCATATTTTTATTTTAGCAATTTAATTCTCAATTATTGCGGCGGCAGTCACAAAGAACTCGTAGGCCAAGGGGTTAAATCTGCAAATCGTTTACGCGCGATCTCCGTCACTCGCCCCAAGTTCGCCAACATGGCTCCAGATCCGTTGAAATCGCAAAACGCTTAGATCCTCGTCGACGCGCTCCGAAACAAAGAAGCAAACGCTCGAAATTGCTATCTCTCGAGTTCTCCAAGAAAGTACAATCTTGCCGTAGTCGGTCCTCGCGTTCTCCGGAAGTGTTCCTTCCACTCCCGTACGAAAGTTGTCCTCGTCGAAATAGTTTGGACGAGGAAGCTGAGATTCCGGGCAACGGTGACCCATACCCTGGGGTTCCGGCGAAGCCGTAAGACAGGTGGTGACGTCACCTAGCCAGCTGCTCGTCTTTTGTCCTCGGCTCTTCGCATTTCAGAGAGGGAACCCGAGTGTTTTCCTCGCCGAGGTGCACGGTTCGCATGTACGCTTCTCGGACAAACGTGTTATTCCGTTCTGCTGCTTCTTTCTCTTCGGTGTCTTTATTAACACTAGAGCTACCAAACCAGTCAAAATGACTGGTACACAATTTTTTCCAAAAATTCTCAAAGTTTATAGGAGAGTCATAGGAGAAATATTCTACGTCCGACTAAAAAAAACATAAATGACCCAATTGATCATCTTTTTCGCCTCTCAATTCCTCTTTTCTCAAAGTACTTATTTAATATGTTAGACTGTAATAGATTTAACGTCGGTAGTTCTAGTGTTAATGCGACTGCGGTGTGCAAAACACTTTCTTTTTAAATCGAGATATTTAGGTTCAGCGTTTTTCATTACGGAGAGTAACTTATGCCGCGTTCAATATAAATGGTTCAAATATACGAAGTAATTCGCAGAAAATATGCAGACAGTGCGGTACAGAGAGTAGTGTACCGTTCAACTTGGGCATCCTCCATCTTCATACAGTTAACACCGTAAATTTCCACGTCGGGTTACGTAATAACGAACCGTGTTGGCTATGCGACCCGACGTTGCACTACTCGCGAAATATCGACTCGATAAAACGGAATAGCCAAACTGCTCGGCAGTCGGCGTGTTAACCCTTTAGCCACGGCACCTTCCCGGCAACGAATAACCGACGTGCAGTGCCGTAGAATGACGAGGAGGATGCAACTGCTCGTTGCAGTGCCATAGGGCGACACTGAGCGTGACACCACGGTTTGTGCAGATAGTTTAGGCGCTTCGTGCAAATTCCTCCCTCCACCGTGCAAGACGAAGGACACTGCGAATGCCTGTGCATTGCGGAATTGCTTGTTCGGTAAAATGTTAGCGCGTTGCATCGCGAGAATTGTATTCGCTGCTTTGGGAGCGCAAGGTCGTACGTTCGCTCCTTTCACGGTTGAAGAGTCAACGGCGGTGAAATTTGTTATTATCAAGTCTTTAGAGTGTCGGCAATTATTCTTAGATAGGTTTTTCTAAGATATAAAAAAGATCTTTGCACCGCGCGTAACTTTGAATTGCCCTCTCTTCAGTTAACTTTTAATTCATCCGTCCTTCGGCTCAGAGATTTATATTCTTCCGCAGAGTAGTCTGAAAAAATGAGCGAAAAGTTCAATTATTCTGATTTTTCACTCAGACTACTTTCATTAATCGCAATACATTCTCGAAAAATAGCTCTCCCTTTCCTCCGTATTCGGCTTCGTTCGCGAAACGAACACGAGAATCCGCGAGACGAATGGATCGAAGGGTCCCGTTCTTAGATTAATTTCAACGCATAAGTTTCCCGCCGTTGAACTCGTTTCTGAAAATTGCCCGGAATATTACATCGATCCTTTCGTCGAATTAACTCGCGCAGTCGAGGAAACGACGGGGACATTTCGCGCAATTTCTCTCGGAAGGCGTGGATGTACCTACGTAGGTACGTATATATGAGGCCTTCCAATCCACCTATGCAAATACGTCCCTAGCTGCTAGCCATGGATCTCTCGACCGTCATTTCTCCCGACACTTGCCTCTCCTCGGCCACGATTCTCGACTGTACAGTTACAAATTCATCGTGACGCGCCGTAAATGTAAAGATAGTTGCCACGGTTACGCGCAACGGTCCTGGGATCGCTTTCTCACAGGATAGTTCTCGTTTGCGTCGTTGATCCATGGTGGTTTGGACTCCAGACGATGTTGGCCAGCCTGGAATTGCCCGAGGCGATGCCAAGCAACGCGTGGAGGTGCTCGAGGCGTTATTATGCGACCTGGAGTTTGCTCGAGACGATAGTCGGCAACGCAGGGTTGCTCGAGACGATCTTAGGCGGCCTAGGGGGGTTCGAAGCGATACTAGGCAACCTAGAACTGTTTTAGGCGCTGTTAGGTCATTCAAAGTTGCACGAGACTATACTATGCTACCTAGGGATGTTCGAGACGATACTACGTTACCTATGAGTATTCGAGATGATACTATGCTTCATGTGACTGTTCGAGACGATACTAGGCAGCCCAGAACTGTCTTAGGCGATGTTAGGTCATCCAGGACTGCACGAGACTGTACTATGCTACTTAGGGGTGTTCGAGACGATACTATAATTCCTATGGGTGTTCGAGATGAGACTATGCTTCCTATGAGTGTTCGAGATGATACTATGCTTCCGATGAGTGTTCGAGATGATACTATACCTCCTATGAGTGTTCGAGACGATACTAAGCAGCCCAGAACTGTCTTAGGCGGTGTTAGGTCATCCAGGGCTGCTGGAGACTATCCTATGCTCCCTAGGGCTGTTCGAGACGATACTACGTTCCCTAGGGGCGTTCGACGCGATACTAGGCAACTTAGAACAATTTCAGGCGATGTTAGACCATCCAGGGCTGCTTGAGACGATAGTGTGCACCTTAGAGTCGATGGAGATAACGTTAGCGACGTGAGGCTGCTCGAGGGGATGCTAGGCGATCTAGAATATCCGGTTGCTTTGAATCTTAGAAGATCTAGGACGAATCGAAGAGATAGCAGCATATCTAACGCAATTTTGGGCAATGTTAGAGTCTTTAGGTTCAGGTCAAATCGATACTAAACAAACTGAAGCCAATACTGTACAATCACACCCGATCTAGAGCCTTCGAAAATAATTGCAGATAATTACACGAAGATCGTTAAGTGCTTTAAGCCAGCAGAAGATGTGGTTTCATCGTTATAGTCGGAAAATCAATTAAACGTCCTCGGTAACGCAAAGGTGCGCGCGATTCCACGTTCGTCCTAGTCTCGTGCATTGATTACACTAGGAGTCACGTCCTTCATCCTGATCACCGAGAGCCTTTGGATTTTCGTAGAATTTAGGATGTTTTAGCTCGTGGAAATTAAATTAAAACATGCCCCTGCGTTTCACCGAACTCTCGGAATGCATGGAAAAACGTTCCTCTTGATGCGCTTCACGGTGTTTCCCTCAAGGGAGATTTTGACCGACTCTCGCAAAGGATTCGCTTTGTTCTCGCTCTTTTGTCTCGGCGACTTTACGTCGCGTAGATTCGCGCTTCGCTCAGACGATTTTAGGATTTTTGTTTAAAACTACGATGGAGTTTATTTTAGAAGAAATCTCCCTGGGGTGCTTCGATGGAATTCTTTTTATCTCGCCGATCCTTCTAACGTATTTTTATCGAGGACGATGTGTATGGACGTTTGAGATTGACCGATCGTCGTTTTTCGAGTCCATCGATCAAGGCTTTTTTAAAAAGTTTTATCGCGAGCAAAGGCGGATATTGATTTAATGCACTCCTGCTATTTTGAAGCTAATTTCGAAAAATTGAGGTGAATATTTTGTATTCACTGCTATGGCGTCTTCGCCTAGGACCCACTGTTCAAGGTGTTTCCATCACCCTCGAAGTTATGATATATTAATTAATAATTCTAGGATTCATTATCAGGTTTCCAAATTACTGAGGCTAAGATATATTAATTAATAATTTAAAAAAGACTTCTCTCATTAAACTAATTACAAGCCCCAATCTTCACCCTATAAATCACAATAGCCCCCGATACATTCGTGCCTTTACCCTTCAAAATTTCTTTCCTATCTTCATCGTTAAAATTCCAGATATTAAATCGTTACATTGTTGTTCCACGCAAAAGTTTCTGGAATCCTTTACGACTTAAATCGTCAATATTTTGGGTCACTTAGGTGTATGGAATGAAGCGCCGCCATGGCGGCTATTCTTCCCGAGCTCGTTCCCCCTCTTTATTGGACCCGGAATTATTCCTTCGCCGACGTACTTTCGGGAACTTTATAGAATTGTATAATTCGTGCGTTCATTGGGAACAACAAAAATTTCCAAGTGAAATAAAAGGCGAGAGGAAACGACCGAATGCGGGCGGGATATTTGGAGGCGGGGGCGATTTCGCGTGGGAAGTTTAATTTCGCTCGCTCGAACGAACGGGGAAAAGATGGAAATGCGTAGGGAAGTGGATCGTTGCGGTGATTTTGGTCGATTTTAATCAACGTTGCTATGAAGTCTGGATCATGGACTTTGCTATATTTGAGAAAAATCAAGTGTAAAGAGGTTCATATTAAATTTTGATATCGCAGAATGTCGAGGCTGCGATGAGAATTTTAAAGATTTATAAATAATAGGTATTTACTATTAACTCTTTGACTGCGGCGCGCACCAACGAAAAACACATCGGAAATAAAACTCAATGGCTCGAGTAATTTACACTGCGACTGAAGCGCATTGCTAACAAAATTCTGTGAGATTCGTGAGAGCGTATATAAACGCTATCGCAAATTCGTCGATATTTTCGGAAGTCAAATATATACGCTCTCACGGATCTCGCAGAATTTCGTTAGCAATGCGCTATCGCAGATTCATCGGTATTTTCGAAAGGCGTATATATACGCCCTTCCCAGTCAAAGGGTTAATAGAAGTTTACTTACTTCAAATATCCGCTTCAAGAGGGGCCTTACGATATGTTACAATTTTGGTAGCTCGCAGCCAAATCAAAAGTGTAGATTCCAATCCAAATAATTACCTATTAATTAAACTCAAAGTATAGAATAACATTCGCAACCGCAATTATTAAAATTATCAACTATGAAGATTTATTTTGCTTTGGGTTTTTCAACTGCTACGGCTATATCGCCTATGATCCACTATTTTACTTACATTTCAAACCATGGAAAGTAATGTCGTTTCTCCAGACACTTTGCTCAAAAACCAATCGATCTTTATCGATCCGGCATTGAAAATTTGCACACTAGATGACAAAAGGTTTCCGATAACGAGGGTGATCATCATTCACATAATCATTCATTAAAAACAAAAACTTGTTACAAATTTATTTGTTTGAATTTAATGTAAAAAACGACATTACTTTCCGTTCTCCTAATAAATATCACATAGAAAAAAAATTCCTAAGGATTACGAGAGAGTCTCTGATCGTGAGTCCTAGCCTCACTTTATCCACCATAGCCCCCATGAAGATTCGTATTTAAACTTTCTCGCAAGAATGTGCAACGTCTTCGAGACAAGTTGCTCTCCTCTGAAACTGCGCAGAGTTTATTTCAGGAATTTTACTTAATATTCATTCAATTTTAGTAAACTATTCTAGAACACAGTGGCAGTAGGCTCAACGATCTCCAGGGACCGATTTACCTTAACGCGTCGTATCTCTCATCGAAGGGCGATTACATAACTCGCAATTAGGTCGATTGGCCGCAACGAACGAGAGCTCACAATATCGTCGTACCGAGGATAATTGCGATAACGAATTACCGATTGACCGTATCATTGGCGAGCGGGACGATTAGTCGAAGTAAATGAAATCTCGTCTATCATCGTTAACACGGAAAATTGCAGAAACACGAGGTGTTTATTCCACGGTAACGATTATCATCGTACCTTTTGCGCTGCGGTTCGAAACGGTTTCTGGAAGATTATCTATCGGTGAATCGTTCGTTTACGTAATCGTGTTTTCTTTTTATTTGCAATCGAAAGGATAGAATAGAAGGTTTCCCAGAGCTTGAGGAGAAATTTTAACGAGCGTCTCGAGAAAACGATCCGAGGGTATTACGTAAAGCTTATCCCGATAAAGAGCGGACTATTTTCGTCCGTGAAATCGCTCCGTTCCAGCTTTCTCTTCCACGCGAAAATTCATCGAGATTCCCTGCTATTTTTGACGCATCCTCGGCAATCCTGAGATCTTAACGGTATCGGCTACTGCGTGCTGGATCCAATAATACAACGTGCGTGTGGTCATCGCGAATAATAGATTTTTAACCGCGATCCTCCTTCCAGGCATCCGTTTTGCTTGTTAGATGATACCTTTTTCGTCTATAGTCTTAACCCTTTGCGAACGGAGCCATTTTTCAATATTGAGAGATAGCCTTTTTTTGCGACCCAAAAGCACCTTCTTATCAGCAAGTTATACTGTTAATCCATATACTTTATAAATTACTACTTGCTTAATCATATTTCAACGGTTATATTTCGATTTTTCAACTCTAACTGTATATACAAGCGGCTATAAACTATAATTAAATTTTTTCTCAGACCGCATATATGCGTCAGTAGTCCTCAAAGGGTTAATAAATCTGTTAAATGAATTTTTTAATAAGAAATCTTTCATTTAAATTGATTTGGAACTATTTTCATTGCAAAAAACTTCAATTTTCTTGTATGAGTTAAATTGGCTCACTTCTGTAAAAGTAGGTATGTAATCAACATCCGTAAATCTGGTGTTAAGTCACACTGGATTGCATAGCCGCGCGATTGTTATCTCAATTATTCGTTATTCCTTTCTCGTTGTTTATTTATTATATATAGAACATCTCATCCATTCTCTCTCCATCCACTTCATCCTGAACTTTCGAATTTCTCCCGCGGGACTTCCCTCCAGCGCGGCATAATACCATCGTATTCCGCGATCACGAAAATTCGATCTTGCTCGTTCGCTCCCACGGCCCGATTTATTTTCACCTTTGCGAGGAGAAATTCGCTCCATACGTCCATCGAGCGTGCTTCCTGCTTGACGAACGTCAGAAACAGCTCCGGAAGCGATCGAACGATCCCTCGGGATATTCCGGTTGATTTCGCGCGAGCAAATTGGAGGGGAACGGAAGAAAGGCATAAAAAAAATGGAGGACGGGAATGAAAACGGAAGAGAAGGATAAAAAAGGAGAAGTAAGGAAGAGAGAAAAGTACTATTGTCGGGAATATCGCGTCGATTGTTGGCAGAGTCGTAAGGTCGCGGTGGAAAAGGGAAGAAAGAGCGAGCGCTCGGAGCGCTTCGGAGTCGCATAAATTTTCATAGTCGGCTCGCCTTGCCCCGCTTAAATATTTGCTCGGTGAAATTGGAGTTTCTCTAATCGTATTAAGATAAATACGAACACCTGGCCAAACAAGTAAAACGCTTCTGCGCCCGATGGAAATTTCGGCTCGCGCCTTTCCATAAAAGTGTCACGCTTGCCCATTGTGTCGGATTATTGCCGGAGCATAATGCCCGCTTTTTCTCCGGCCGACTTTTAACTTTGCCGTGTCGCCGATGTCCTACGTGAAATTGAGTCCTTTTTTTCAGGCAGAAGAAATTCTTTTTGCAGGTTGGAATTTTTATTGCCGATAGAAAATTGAAATTGTTGCCATCTTTTCACCACTTACGTGAAACTTGTTTCGCTAAAGTGTGGACACCATTTGCACAATTTCCTTCGTAGAAATTCTCTTCTACGATAATCATGCAAGTAGATTTGCGTCGTAGGATGTTAGACAAAAGGCTAACGATTCGTTAGGAAACGAAAGCTCCATTTCTATTATCGTGTCTCTCGTAAGCGCACAATTCCTACCTTTGTCTTAATCGTCCGTTCTAACCGTGATGCACGGTGTAATTCCACCACTCGACCGTTTTACCTTTGATCGTCTGAGACGCCCTCAAAGACGTGAAATAACGGCAGACGTCGCATATCATACACGGAATTTTCAAGTGGAATTAGTCCACGCTTACTATAAGTTGACGTTTCGTTGTTGCTTTGCATTTCGGCTTCGACGACTATGGTAATTTCGTCTAGAACCTACCGCTTTGGTGACTTCCGGATTACCGAAGCTCTGGTATACATAACGCTCCGAAAAAATTGCGACTGGTTCTCATGCAACGCTATAAACCGTCCCGTGCAACGCGCAGGATAAATTAAACACTTTCATATAGTTTCTGTGTTTTGTTTCGAAAATCTAATGTATACACTTTCCTGTTGTTTATTATTACCCATTGTTAAAAAATAATAATGCAGACCTATACGTTTTCTTCTCAACCTTTCAGGTATTTTATTTATTTCTGTCCGCATGGCTAAAATATATGTTCTTCTTATCAAAATATTATTGCAACGTATACAATACTTTTTTTTTTGATTATTAAGTCACCTGTATTCTGTTTTGAATTCTTCATTAAAAGAAACTTTTTTTCAAACAAGTTAGTTACGTATAACATTAACAGTCTGTTCGCAATGAAACAATATTTCAAACTGAACCACATCTCATCAGCAATATCCGATAGCCGTGGCAACGTCTACAATTTTTTTGTTCGTTTAACGAAAATTAATTCCGACCAGCATGACACCTATATACAGATTTATTACGACCGCAAAGGGTTAACAATAGCCGTGAGTCCAAGATTTTAATTCCATTGTCACCATAGCCCCCGTGGTAATTTCTTCGAAAATTCACCGATACATTTGACAATAGATATTGCAATTATCAACGCTGGAATTTCTTCGGGAATCGGAGAAGTTTCGTTGAAATTTCCTCGTCAATCGCGAAACATCCGGAGTCCTTCGGAGTGGCTCGAGTCGTTTCAACCTGACCGAACGAAATTATTGCTTCCGCGAAGAGAAGCCGTTCGTTTATCTTGGGTCGTTTCTGTCACGGGTCGCGAAGCACCGCCGATGTTTCTGCAAGCGTGAGTTTATTGTACGAATACGAACAAAGAAACTGCACGGGAAAAATGAGGTCGCGAGAGAACAAGTTGCGTGCCGTATTTTCGCCGATAATAAAGCGTATACGCGTGTTTGAATTTCATCGGGCACGACAACGTGTACGAATTGCAAGTTCAATTGCACGTTCAATTGCAAGATGTTGCGTTCGTGTATGATAATAGAAATAACGAACTAGCAGCCACGTCAGGCGACGTACAGTCAGGGAAATTAATGGTGGCACGGTGCGCTGAGAGATGAGATCTCCCTCCAATTGCAAGCGTCTCATTTCCATGCGCAGTGCACTCTGCGCAAGAAAGTGGTGCAACTGCGCTGAGAGATAGTGTTTCGTCTACTGTTATTGGCTGGCGCAGGAATAGCGAACCTTCGCAATTGGCTGGGTCATTTTCGTACCTTAATTTAGAAAAACATAGAAGTTCTACAGTAATTTACTTGCCATATTCTGTAAAATTATCATAGCTGCTATAATTTGAGAAGTATCAGCTGAACATTATGAATAACGTCTAGTTATGCTGCTGTAAAAATTGCTTCACTATAGATGTCTATTGCAACGTTCTGGAATTCTTTCTAGATATACTTTTTGTAAAGCGCTGCTGAAAAAATACCGTTTCATTGTAGTTTTCCACGTCCATTTCTCCGCGATATAAGTCGGACTGACATCACCGAACGTTTCCACAGTTGGATGTCGTCCTCTTACAAATCATCTCGACAGACCGTCCTTAGAAAGTCTTTAAATTTCATCGAAGAATTCTTCCGCCGCGTACTTTTGTACGTGAAAAACGTTGTTCGTCGAAACGTCGATCTGAACTTGCAGCATCCGGCAGGATACGATTTCCAGCTCGGAAAAGGTCCCCATCGATTTTACGCTCGACGTCAAATATCTCCGAGTACTTCGAACAATCGGCCAGCAGAACCGTTTCAATTTCGCGATTGCGACGTTATATCTCTGGTATTATTTTCCTGTCGAACCTTCGCGAGCTTTCGAGTTTGAAAAGAGGAAGAGAGAGAGGGAAAAAACGCGAGAGAATAGAGTCAAAAAATCTGTCGGTGATGGTTTGATTAAACGTTAAACTTCGCTCCTTTCCTCTATTTCCCGCTCTCAATGAGTTCGATTCTTTTGAATGCATTTCAAATGCATCATATTCGGTCCGACGATCGACGAGCTTTGTTCGCGCTCGAGCCATCCTTATCGTTCTTATCGGTTGAAAATGCGTCCTTTGTAGAAGCCCTGCCATCGTGACGTACTCTCGGCAGGGACGTTGAATGCGAAATTAATATTATGCAGCCGATTATAAAGAACGCTATGCACCGCTCCGAGCAACGAGCGTGCAGATTTTATATCTTATGGTACTTTGAACGCTGCAAGAAGTCCCGGTGCGATATAAACGCTGTGCTTTTCAAATAAATTCTCGTCTCGAACTTACTTTCTCTCGGTGGTCACGATTCTTGCATTGTTAAAAGGACGGAGTGACAGAGGAGCGGAATGAGAGAAGTTCCATCGATAAGGGTATCAGATATAATTAGAGAAACGTGACAATTACAGGCGAATCGTTATTAGTGTGATCTAATATCACTCTGGACTATTAAATTATGGATCGGAAAAGATCCCAGGGACTTTGGAAGAGTCAAAGATATTTAATTAAATAATTAAAATAAGTACCCTTGCATTATCTCCACTGCAGTCTCATCAAAAAGATTTACAATTTTACCCGGCAATTTTTAACTCTCTTAACGCAAATTGACAACGATGGATTCCTCGGTAATCCGAAAATTTCGCCGATAACAATCGTACGACAAAATTGCTGCTCTAGAAATCATTCTATGGTTGTGCTAGCAATTCTGCACAGGTTCGCCACAGTTTTTCCGGGGTCGCGGGAAAAACCGGCGTCTATTCACGGAATCGATCGTAAATTACATTCTCGTCGGCGGCCTCCAAGCTATGCCGGAAGCCAGAAGCCAGAAGCGAACTCGTCGAGAGTTCGCGTAAACGTTTTCGCATCTGCGAAGCTTTCGGCACTGCGTAAACGCCAGCGAAGATAATCCAATCGGGAAAGGCGGACGATGTTCGTGCTCTCCGATCGGAAAACTTTCCTCCGGTGCTTTCGGCCGACTCGATTCACGGATATTTCCAGTACTCCCCCCCGGAAACTCGACGAGGAATTTTTTTTTGCTCCAATTTCCGCCCTGGCGAACTCTCCCGAAGTTGTTCGATTAGTTTGCGAAACGGTAAGCCACGGAATTTTCACGGAGATGGTTCCAACGTCGCGGGGAATTATCTCTTCGCCGAGTGACATCGAGATGATCGAAGCGAGGCGTTGGAATTATTGTCGATAAAGTGAGAAGGAAGCCACAAGTGCGAGTATCGCTTACTAAAATTAGATCCGGAGTTATCGATTCGGAGAGCGATATAAGGGTTGCCGGGCCGGCTGAAAAATTCGGCCGTAAAATGGTTTGAGGGGAGTTTGGAGTTAGAGTCATCGGACGGGCAATTACTGGGACATAGTGCAAATGCTTCTCACCTCGGGGAGATTTTTTAAAAAATTATTACTTAATGCATCATACTTTGCATTATTCGGAAGCTATCGACAAGTGTAGCTTCTAGAAGAAACGAACGTCCTGGTTGACCCTTTGACATTGGGGCACTCCAACGAGAAACCGTCAGAAAAATGCGGCGCGATATATCGACGGCCGTTGAATCATCTATGCGTCTTTTGTATACAGGGTGTCCCATTTCAGTTGAGATTGTAAAAAATCTCGAAAACGAGTGATTTAAGAAAAACCAAGCGATGCGTGCCCCTTACTATTGCGGGTGGGGAGTCTAATGGCATTACTGATTTTTCAATGCGTGGGCGTCTTCAAGGTCATTTCAAGGTCATCTTGTTTTTTTGTGTCATAAACACCTATTTTTTATTTCGGAATCATATTCTATATAAAAAAATGGATCGATGGGTTGTGGGAGCGTATAGTGAGGGACCAGAAAGAAGGCACTTGGGACGGAAGGGGAGATAGGCACCGCCTATCCCCGCCATGTCGGTCCTGGAAACCTGAGATCGACGACTGACAACCGAAAATAAAACACTCCTTTCGTCGTTCACATGAAAACGCAGCGAATGTGCGGGTCTCTCTTGCCAATAGCGCGTCAAAATCGAAAATGCATGAGGGAGAGGGATGTCCCTATCCGTCGGGCGAATCAGAGCAAATTACCCCTCAAGTGCCTAGTTTCTGGTCCCTCACTATACACGCCTCTTACAACCGAAGGGTCGAATTGAAAGTGTAAAACAAGGCTCGTGCGACCCAAGTCCCGTTATCGCGGCCGATGCCACGGCAACTGAACGCAACCGCATCGCTACGCGCCTCGTCGAACGCATTCTAAACTCCGTTCACGCAAGACAGATTCTACTTTGCCATCCCTTATCACGGACTCCAATTAAATCGATGAATCTTCCCATTCCTTCCACACCCACACCCTCCGCCTGCCACCGCAGAAATTCGTCTCCGCAACAACGGCAGAACTTGACGATAACTCTACAATTTATCAGTGCTTCCTATTATCGATCTTGGAGATGAAGCGACGACCACCGCGATTGAGTGTTTCGGGAGGAGTCGGTCGTTCGGTCGCAGGCGAAGGATGGAAATTTAGTTGGAGAGGCAATTGCTGGTTCGCTGTTACGGCAATGAAAGAGAGAGGAGGAAGAGAGTGCAAGTTAGGGTAGGAGAGGAGACGGACGCCGACGCCGCCGTCGATAACGAGCTCCGTCTATCGTCGGCTCAAAGCTTTCGATGCTTTAGGCACCTCCGGGGGTGCATTACGTGTTTCCTCTTGTTGGCGCGCCGGCCAACTCTCTTTCTCCTTCTCCGTCTCCTCCTCCGTCTCTTTCTACCTTGTTCTCTTGTATTCTCTTTGCGTTGTACCTTTCCTTCGCCCTCTTCCTCTCTCGCTCTATCTCCCTCTATCCCTCTCGGACCTCTGCACTCTATATTTAAACGGGCCGAACCGACACAATGGGCTTTATGCTAGCAATCGGTATTCTACTTCCGTGACTAGACATCGAGGCGCTCCGAGTATCGATTCGCTTCCTTCAATGTCAATAACCTGTGCTTCGCTTGCTCGATGACGTTCTCGATGTCGCGTACGCCCTGACGTTCGATGGATAATGATCGATTGACGTTCGTATCCTTTGAACGAGGTCCTTTATCTCTCCCACTTCCTTCTCTCTTTCCTTTCGTCTCACTCTTTGTCCCCCTCTTTCTCTCTCTCTGCCTCCTTCGATTCCGTCGTTGGATTCGCTCGTCGCAATCTTCTCGGTCCTTCCTCGGCGCATTGCGGTTCACCGAGGACTTCCGACGCCGAGAAAGACCGGAGGACGAGCCGCGGTTCTTTGAAACACAGAACCGGATTTCAACGGCGCGGATAACCGGTATAAATTAAACCGGGAAATGTGTTTATCGTGCGCGTTTTTTGTTCGACGCGCAGACACTGCCCTGGAGGCGTTGGTTTTGGTACCGCGGTATATTTCTGCACGGTGGAAAAAATGGGAAATATCGGGGACCTGAGTGTTGACTGTTTTTTTTTGGAATATCTATGGTACGAGGGTATTATTTGACGGTTTTTATTTGCCGGTCGTCGCTGCAAATTCAACATCGAACGACGATATCGACGTTTTGCTTGTTACTCTAGGATGCGAAGTGCGATTGAACAGGACCAACGCCCTCGTTTTTCTCTCTTTTTTTGCTGGCGAATTTAAGGCCGGGGAGAGGAGTTTTTTCGGATTTTTTAATATCGTTATAGCTTTCGAGGTATTTCCGATGATGGAAATGGCAAACAATAATGTACGGACGAAGGAAATACTAATTATATTTTCACAGCCGCGCTTGAAATATCGCGTTGAGCATCTGGGCCCAGGGAAGCGAGTGACACGGTGACCGCTCGTGTTTTATTTTTTTTCTCCACGTAGGTATTATAGTTAGGATTTTAACAATTTTCGAAGTTGTATTCTCAATATTCCTCCGTCAACGACGCAGAAACAATTTCCTGTGAATTTCAATAGATATCAATAACCAGCGATATGAAATTCAAAGTATCGTTCGAATCGATTTCTCGTACCGCGCGAACGATCTCTTTGACGAGCAGCCGCAGGATTAAACGGTCGCAGCGGCTCTCGCCGATTGTTTCCGTCACTTGGAAGCAAAAATATCGCGACGCGGATGAAACAGCGGGCAAATTGAATTAAATGAAATTACTTATCGCGTAATTCAGCTCGCCGTTTTACCCGGCGATTGTTTTCCTCCGTCATTTGTCCCCTTTTCGTTCCCGATTCAACGCGGCCCGTCGACGATGGCTACACTCGGCGTCGACGGTCGATCGCGCAAAGACGAATACAGCTCTCTCGATGTGTTCCGTGGCATTGAGGACGATAAAACGTCCGATAGTGCAACTGTGGAGAATACGCAAATACTACCGCGAGAGATTAATTACCGCGCATTTGTATTCCGTCGAAGGCGCTGCACGCGAATTGTCATTCGCAGCCGCGAGCCTGCGCCTCGGGACTTTCTCCTCGAGTCGTCTTCGTTTTCGTTTTCGTTTGCGTATCTGCCGAGAGAAAGATAGAGAGAGATACAAGCAGACGGAGAAAGAGAGAGAACAGGAGGAAAAAGCAACGAGAAAAGACGGTGGAGCACCGTTTCTCTTGCAGTTCTCTCGATTTTCGTTAACACGTTGAATGCCATGGGGGTCACCGGTGACCGGCGCTGTTGAATTCAATGAAATTTCATATCAGTTTTAACCAGTTAACTGCGGCGACCTCTTTTGAGAGAGCGCACCTATATGTGTCGCTCCAGTTCCAGCCAGTGTATACGGGGATGCATGAATCTGTCTCAAATTATTTATACTTTTTATTTGTTCGTTGTATTTCGTCTTAACCTCCAAATATTGTAAATATCTTGAAATTTATGAATATATTCTAGTTTTCACGAAAATTATATTTCAAATAACCAAAGGTAACTAAATTTCACGCATGACGAGTATACTCGTCATGACACAAAATACGGTCATTTCGCCGTGACGAGTATACTCGTCAATCGCAGCTAACTGGCTAAATGGAAATATTTACGCGTTGGTCTCAAAAAGGTAAAGTCCTGCTGTCTATATATCTCTTTTCGTCTTTAACCTTGTTGCATCCGTACGCGGAATATTCCGCTCCGTACAATGTTAACACGTTCGCGGACAGTAAAAATTCCAGTGAGCTGCAGAAATAGACAGTCAAGTATTACACTTCTAACTACACAGAGAAAAAAATAAAATAGCTTGAAAATACTCGATGAATCACTTGGCCATCCTTTAAACTGCATAATAATTACAAAAAATTAAGGTTATATAAAATTAAATGAATTAAAATTAGCTTTATCATTTTGCATGACGTGAATGATGTATCATTCATGTCATTCTACATTACGATGAAAATGGATGTTATAGCATTCACGTCCGCGAACGTGTTAAACTGCTGCGCGCGGAAGTGCATGGTTCTACGGGTCTTCTGCCGTATTTAGAGCTATGATGCAAATGGGATAACGTTTCTGCTATGTAAAGATGTGATTTTAATAGAAAAAGTTTCACTTCAGTAGAAACGAAGAAACTAGCGAAATACCGCTGGCATTCAACGTGTTAAGGTATCTCTTTGGAGCAGCGTTTCCCAAACTGTTCCGTAAACATTGGAATTCCGCAAACAGTTATTAATTGTTCCGCGATCAATTATGAAACTGACATTAAAGAGCAACGAAACTTTGTCTGTTTTTATCTATTTAACTATTTATTCCAACTTCACACGGGAATAAACCAAATTTACTCCAGTGTTTCTTACTTTTGGAACTTAGGAAGTGTTCCTCGTTGATGAGAGTTTGGGAAACACTGCTCTACAGGCAGAGATTGAGAGAGAGAATGCGAGAGAGGGAGAGAACAGGTGGAAAAAGCAGCGAGAGAAGACGAGAGACAGTGGAGCAGCGTTTCTCTCAAACTTCTCTTGGTTTTTGCATCTCTTTCGTGACAGAAAAACAGAGAAAGAGAAAGAGAAAGGAGAGACGGCAGCGCGGAATCTTCAGAAGAGAAGTTTATCACTCGTTCAAGTCTCGAGCGCTTGCCATTCCCTTAATTCGCCCATGACGTCAGTCTAATTACTGAAATTATGACGCTTCGCGGAGGAATTCCGTGTCGTTTTAGTCCATTAACTCCGGGCAGTCGAGCGCGCGCTCGCTCGACGCGATCGTGCTTCTTCGAGAAACTTTAACGATCTTATCTCCGAGGTAAATCGATCCGCTTAATTCAATTGCAGACTCGGAAGCGTCACGGTGCACGGATTCGCGCCAACTGTGAAAATATCGACGCGGAACGTATTTCACTTCTCTCTTTGCCGCTCTTCCTCGACCTTCCTCTCCCTTTCTCTCATGGTAAACTTGGAGTTACACCTTACAAATTGCCGATCACGCGCGAAGAATACGCGCGCTCTTGGGACGCGGAAAAGGAAATCAGTTGGCCAACTTATTTCATTTTTGTCGCTAACAATTTCATCTCGAGATCGTTTATTTTTACCCCTCAACGTAGAATACGCCCTCTCCGATGCCTTGGTTCTTGCATCGTAAAATCCGAGGAAATTTAAGTTGGCGCAAGGCGCTTCGAACTTCTCCTATTAACTTCTTTCATCGTCGGCGAACGCACGAAACCAGGCCATGTCTGTTAATTAACCACTTTAACCCCTTGCGGTTAAATGACGAGTCTAACTCGTCATTGGTTTTCATGCCATACCGTACAAAGACGAGGTACACTCGTCATGCGACTAAAGCTATTATTCGACATGATAATAATTAAATTAGTTAGCAATATCGTCTGGATAACGATATGCATGAATTATAAAATGAAACATGGTTCGTATAAATTAAAATTGAATGATCATTTCATGCACAATTTTTCATCGTTGTTCGTACCGGAAGGGGTTAACGGTGTCGTCAGCGGTTGAAGCTACGCGAATTATCTTGATTTCCTGAAAAACTCGAGATCGTTCCTACATATCTATACGAGTAGCCTATTGGCGATAAAGCAGAGGATATTTTACGCGAGGTAATGTGCATTATAAAATTAAAAAACTATGTAAAATTTCATATGAAACTTCTATGCTAATATTCATCCTTTGCGGTGACATTCACGATTCTGCCGCACTGCAAGAAAAAGTAACCACTGAATGCGGTGTCATGAATTCCCAATGAGGCTCCGAATCAATGATTCCCTCTGCCAGTAGTGTAGGCAGTCTGTGTAAAACAGCATCGATAAGATATTATAGGGATTTGGAATGAGTCTGTTCCACGTTGTATCATTCCCCTTCCTCAGGTATCATTCCGTTCGTATAAAATATAAATACGCTACCGGGGACTTTGATGGGTAACGTGCGGACTTAGACTCTTTATATTTCCTAAATTATAATTATAATAAATTATAATAAAATGTAACAGTAGGTCCTACCTGAAATTGCCATAGCTATTAATGGGTCTGTGCTTGGAATATAGCAAAATGCCGGGGTCCGCAATCAGTGGGCCCGAGTTTAAATAAGCCCGCGCTTACTCAGGAAAATTTTTCTAAATTATCTAAATTATAATTTAACATATCGTAGCCCCGCCGCTTCTCGGCGGACTTTCAGATAAAAAGATGGCTTTTCATCGTCGAATAAATGATTATTTTTCAATAGCCAAAAAATTTCCGTCCGCAAAGAGTTATTGGGTCTCTGCTGGGAAAGAAAGAAAGTGCTGGTTCTCGCAATCAGTAGGCCCGAGTTTAAATAGGCCCGCGTTAACTCTGGAAGATTTTTCCCAAAGTTTCGTCTCAATGACGAATTTCACCATTCACTTGCAGTTTTGTGTACAAGGCTCTTCAACGATCTAATAATAAACACAAAGCCATATACGCACGACTTTGCCGTGATCAATGGAAATCCTACCGCACAAATTATAAATACACGTGCCATCCGCAGTCAGAGTTACCAGCGTTACACCCGCGAATTAATTCAATTATATTCAAAATTCCTCTCTATTAATACCAACGGCTGTGAATTACCGATTAACAATGGCACCATGCAAAATAATCCCTGTTCTGGCCGTTAATCGGCGAACGAAACCTATGCGTTCCCTCTCGCCCCGAATAACGAGTGACTTTAATCACAGAATCGCGCTACGTCGCGCTTCTCTCCGCGAATTAATATCGCAATGCGACCGTACACTCGTCGATTCCTTTTCATCGTCCGCGTCCTCGCATTCGCGCAAGCTTCGATCGTCGATCGATAATAATTACTCCCGCAGGTAATAATTCGACGGATGAAACGTCTGGTATTAATTAACAAATTGCAAATGACGCGGGACCACGCATCGACGGCGATCGTTCGCCGGCAAAGGGAAAACGTAATTCCCATTCCGGATTGAAATCGATGTCGACGAGCGGGGATTTAACGGTTTCGCTTCGTCGCGGAATCCAACGAAATGTATTCTTTTCGACGGCGCGCCGAAATTCCCGGGCGAAATTTCAGAGCGCGTGTGGTCCGATGAAAATTTGAGCGCGCATTCGTTATGTACAAAGCCGCGAATGCCTCGTCCTACCGACGCCAATTTGCGCAGCCAAATTTATTCCGCCGAGCGGAGAGTCCCAGGTTCGTGAGTAAAAAAAAAAAGACAAAAAGACAAACAAACGATCGCGCAAATAATGTCGCGCGAATAGCTTTCGCGGACTCGCCGTTGAATTTTTCCGGCTCCCCCGTTTCCCTTCGTCGACTCTCCGCCACTTTTCCACCACCCACGAAATTCCATCCTTTCGGCCGACTCTGCGGACATTCCGCTTCGCTCTTGTTGTCGAATTTTATCCCGCGAATTGAAAATTTTATTCGCCGACGGGATGAACGTTTTTACCGCGTCACGCCGGGAACAGTCGACGGCAGTGTTTATCGTCGATATCGGTATCGTTGAATTCGCGTTTTTATCGACGTTCCTCGATGTTTATTAAGACTACTTCGCCTGTTTTATGATCTTTAGCTTTTCGACGCTTCTGCGGGCGAGAGAAGGGTGGAAATTGGACGGTTATGGTGGTTTTACTGCTGCGTCAATTTATATATTTCTTTTTGAACAGTAGTCCTAAAAAGTTGATGCAGAAGCTCGCAGTATCGGTACGATTACCACTAAAACAACCGAAGTTATATCTACTTAAATTTAGATATACGGAATAAGTACCTTGGAAAAAGAGAAATCGAGAGGTGAAAAAGATGATTAATTAAGAAATTTAGATTTTATATTATGGAAATGGAATGTTTACTTCATGTCTTTCCTATCAATTTAGGGAATTTTTAGAAATAATTGGGAACCGGTCACTTTGACCCTCTAGTGCAAATTAAATGTCACTCGCAGTGAGTTCGTCGTGGAGGGTATCGGAGGTACGAAAAGGCCTACAGCAATTAAAATTGCAGCAATTATTATTGTTCCATTCAATTTCTATTGCATTTTTCCGCCCAAAATTTTCATGCAAAGCCATTATACCTTTATCGATGAATATTCCCCTCGATCGATGACCGATTCTGTTCCGTTCTACAAAACCGTCCGTACGATTCTCTAAAAAATGCCAAATAAAAAAAAACACGAAAGAAAAACGTAAACAGAGGAAAAAAGAACGGTACAACGCCGGTTGAAGATTTGGAGGTCAAGTGTTCCCGCGTTAACAATTAATCCGAGATGTTCGATAAGATCGGTGAAGTGGATTGGAGAGAAATTGGGACTTTCCGACCGTGAAAAACTCTCCTCGAGCTCCGGGAAATCCAATACAATCCGAATTTAAAGTACGACCTCTCGGTTTCCGTTTCCAACGGCACTCGTGGCAGCCTCTAACCCAGTTTCGACTTTCGACTCGTTCCGGCGTCGCTGGGAACTTAATTAGTGCGCTTTCGAGGTGCACCCGGTGATTTTCTGGCGAGGAGCTTGTCCGCAAATATTTGTATCAAACGGCTCGCACGAACGGCTCGCCTTACTAATTCATCCGCTAAACGGTTTTCGGTTACCGTTCCTCCTTCTGAATTTTCCTCGAGTTTCGTCTCTCCTTTCTCTTTGGACTTCGAGGAGAGGAGAAGAAGTAAGTTTTAAGACGATCCACGTTTATACGACGGGTCGTGAAAAGAAAGGATATATTCACGCGCACTATTTTTACGTTTTCTTACGTCGATACGGAGATATATTCGCCTGGAGAGTAAATAGAACGCGGAGGACGATCGTAGAACACGATGGAACGTTATAGCGAGAGGACTCGTATTCGCGAAAGATCCGCGTAACGATTTTTCTATTTTCGTTGTATTCATGCACTTTTAGCTTGTTTCTTTTGAGAGTACAATTGCGACGGCTGGAGAAACTGCGTTTTAAATAGTCGCTGGAAGAACGTGACCTGAAAACAATCAACATTTGGAAGGGTGGAATGTACTTGTACAAGTACTTGCTCGTAGTTCATTTAAAATAGTAGGTTCTGGGTGAAATAATCATAGGAGTTGAAGTCGTAAAGTGTAAAACAGAAATAAACTTCTAGCTGAAACTCTTATGATGCATGGCTCAACGTTGCAATCGCTGAGGAAACATTTCTTCGTTTAGCATGGACTGGCAATTATAATTTACCCTGTTTGGTTTCGCAGGACGCATATATACGTTTGTTCCACTTAACCCCTTGTCCTACGATTTCTTTTGTGACTGTCTTCGCAATAATTGAAAATTAAATTGCTGAAATAAAAATATGTCGGTGATTCCTGATATATCTTAGAATTTAATTTGAACAGATATAGGTTTTCTTTCTGTATTTTTGCCAGCTGCAATTGCTACGATCATTTCTCGTAAAAGCTACAATTTTAGGTAGGTTCTGAACCACCGAGGCTATGGTGTACGCATGGGTAAAATTTGAAATTTCTTAGTGATGGGGCAATTGAACTCACTTCTCTTCTGGTCGCACCATAGCCCCCACAAAAGTAATGCTTTCTCGTACCTCAAACAGAGAGTACAACAATAAAGAAAGATATTCTCAGTCAATTGGCCACAGGCAGACGAGGAAAGGCGTTCGATCGATCGGTAAAATCCATTTGGTCGCGCCAATTGCCATCTAATTACAACGTACCTTCTGTAAGAGCGAAACGATGCACTTTCCTCCCGTGGATTCTGCATTTAGAAGAGGAAGTGTGCTAATTCGCTAGTCAGCTCGCGAAGCCTGCCGATTAACCCAGTTTTCGGAAAAGTAACTTTTACCAGGTTAATAGCTTCCGGTCCGACAAATGGAGCCGGACTCCCCGTTAATCCCGTGACTCACCGATCGGCTTGATCAATGTTTCCTGTGTTCCACGGAAAAAAATGCCTCGTCCTCCTGCCTTATTTAACTGGCAATTAAGCTCCATGTTTGAGACATATTTTCGCTGGAATCGTGAGAGCAATGCCGTTAAAAGTTTGCGAAACGGTCAATTAGTCTTGGTACACGAATTTGCCAATTTCTGGGAGACATGTTTGGAGTAATCGGGATCTTTGATGGGTGAAATGACTCCTCGCGTTCTGCATAGCTTCCTTTCTTTTTTCAACCTGGCGAAAGTGTTAGGTCCCGGAGGGAAAATAGGGCTTGTAAGTTCAACATCATAGGTTTTAGCTAAAATTTCGCCAAGTTCCGCTACATCTGGGCCAAATGGTCCACTATGTTCCACACGTTCTATTTCTGTGGAATTCTCCGTATCCGTTGCTTTATCGCCGTCCCAACGGAAGTAGCGGTTCGACGTCCTCCAGAAACGTCGACGATCTTTGACTAACACTCGGCCGACAATAAAGTCCCAATTACGTTTGCTATTAACAAATTCAACGCCATGAGGGCCACCGGCGACAGACGCTGCTGAATTTAATGAAATTTTTTAAATTGTAATATCTACGAATTTTTTAATACAGTCAATCATTAAGCCCTTACCCTACAACGACGTGCGGGCACTCGTGACGCGGTGAATGGAGTAGGAAATTTTTAAGTTTTCCAAAAACTGTTCAATAGAAAATATTAGTGTGTTAATATCGCGTTAAGTTACACGGTAAATCGGAAATCAGTGATAAATAATTATTGCAAGAATTAATTCAGAATTATTGCGCGTTCAGTCACAAAAGAAATTGTAAGGCAAAGGGTTAAATATTGGCATTAAAAAAGTAAAATCCTACCGATTATTGATCTATTTGTGTCTTTAAGGCTTTCTGCTTTGTAAAGATGTGACTTCAATAGAAAAAGTTTCGCTTCGATGAAAATGACGAAACTACCGAAATACCGGTGGCGTTGAACGTGTTAAACGCATTCGCGGGAAATCGACGGTCCATTGATTGGACGAAAAACAGGATGTTGCGTTCGATTGCAGAAAGGAGGGGGAAAGTAAGGAATAAAGCGCGAGAGAGGAAGAGAGAGAGAAGAAAATTGCCCGCGGTAATTGGAGGCTTTTAGAAGTCGCGAACGATAACCGGAGGTAACGCTGTCGCGAAAAATACGGCCGCGCGGAAACAATAGAAACAGAAATGTAAAAAGCCGAGGTAGCGCGAGCCACCGGAATAGAAAGAAGCCTCTGCCGCCGACGGAGAAAACTTGGCGGCTCCATTTGCGTCAAAATGGGGGAAGAAAAACGAAAATGGAGGAAGAAGTAGTTTCATTAGCGGGGTAAAAATTTCATGATATCTGGGTCGCTATGATTAACGTCCGCCCGGATCGCGGATAAAAGCAAGTTTCCTCTTTTTATCCCTGCTCTCTTCACGAGAACTCTCGCTGATATTCGCGCGGCTCTCGTCGAAGGTGAACCGTCTTTTTTTTCTCGGTCGAGCGGATGTACTAATTCTGTTGCAGTTCTTCGGTCCCATCGTCGACCGGAATTAACTGCTTCGTTGCCCCTTTTTCGTTTATTTCCTTGTGAAACTTACCGGCGGACTGCAACGTGTTTTTGCTTAAATTCAATATTTCGGGCTTCTCATCTATTTGGGGAAGTTGATGCGACAAAAAAAGGCACTTGATCTTTTGTTTATTAAACAGGAACGTTAGAGGAGCAAACGACAAGTTGAAGAAAGTTGTACGATTATGCAAATGAGATACAATCTCAATTGTGGTTGAGTCAGTAGGGTTTATTATAGTCCTCCAAAAGTGCCAAAAAAATTGCAAGTGCTGAAAAGCTGGACTTCGAAGGTCAGGGATCGTGCAGGTACTCTAGTACTTTTGATATATCCGCTAATTTTTGTGTGCAGCGTATTTTAGAGTACGTTAGGGTCGATGTGAGTAGCTTTTACGGCACGAAGAATATCTCGCAATAATTATTTTGATTTATGAACTTGTTACAGCAGAAAACAATAGCCGTTCTTCCCCTTTCTTTTTCTCTTTAGCGAGATAATCTCGAGTTGTTTTGCTGTCGCCAGAGCGAAGTCTCAAGATAGTGCCTCAATTCTCTTCCAAAGAGAATACAGCTTTTTTTTCGCTTCTCCGTGGAAGCATCGATCGAGGGCGCGTCCGCAGATACGCCGCGAAATTGCGATAAACTGACCCGCGACTTTCTTTTTATCATTTTTTTCTCCCCCTTCCTCTCGCTCTTTCTCCGTCTGTTTCTCCCATCCTGTGAAAGCGGACGGTTGCGGAGTTACGAGGTGTTAATTAGCGCTAATTAATTCGAACGAATGCTAATCGGTACTAATTGGTTCTATGGTAATTAAGCCTTTTCCCGGCGATAGGCAGCGGCGACGAGTAAAAGCGAGGAATACCGGGTGATCGATAGATCGTTAAGCATGCGACATGCGATCGTCCGATAAAATTCAAGTAAACATGTTTAAAAAATTCATTTGCATATCGCTAAACGAAGTCCTCCGCTATATTTTCAAAACTGTTGAATCGTCTTGCGATGAATATTCTTGCCAAGAGAATTTGCTTTTGGGCCTTGTCGATTCGAATTGCGCCCAGAATCGAGACAAGTGCGATGGAATTGCAGCAACATTGCAATTTACCATTAATTTTACCTTCCTCGTCAAAGATCGTCGACGAAGCGAAGTGTTCGTTCTATGCTTCGAACTTCGACCGACGTAAAGTCGTCGAAAAGCAGAGTGGCTTGCAGCAGAGGAGGCTTCTCCCGCGTTGCTCAACCGGACGTTTAAAAAAAGTCCTCGGAATCCACCATCTGGCGCTTGCTCGTTATGTCATCGAGGCCAAAGAAATCCAGCCAACGTTTCGCGCTCCCGCGCTTCTCAAGGCCCCATCCCATTCTGTGATCGGCCCGCGCGAAAAGCTCGCTGCGAAAATGAATTGGCGCGAGAGAGTTCTTTTGTATTTCGTTTATGATAGCTACGTTCACTTTGCCTAGGAGTTGCCGTTTTACGTGGATTTTGGACCACCGTGATGTACATCATAGGAAAAATTTCAAGTTTCTCAGGAATGTGATTACTGAGATCTCTGAAATTTCAAATTTCTCAGATTTCACTGTAAGTAGGATTTACAGATATAGCTCGGTCCCGAGCCACCGAGACTATGATTTACATATTACGTAGGAAAACTGTAAAATTTCTCAGAGGTGACGGGGTCTTCGTACTCGGTCCCGCTGATTGCAAGTCCAAGCCTTTACTTTCTTCCACGCCATAGTCCCATTAACTACTACCGTTTGATCTAGGGCCCATAATTTTAGGTGGGTCCAGACCCACTGAGGTATTACTTTACATATCACATAGGGAAAATTTTAAATTTCGCAGAGGTGACTAGGGAATTCAAATGGGCCCACTGATTGCGAGGTCAAGCCTTTACTTTTTTACTCACCATAGTCCCATTAACTTCTCTGGCCATTTGACCTAGGACCTACAATTTTAGGTAGGACCCGACCCACCGAGGTTACAGCTTACATATCAGATAAGAAGAAAGTACAATTTTCCAGAGGTGGCGGGGGATTTGAATTCGGGCCCACTTATTGCGAGCCCAAGCCTTTACTTTCTTACACACCATAGTCCTATTAACTTCTCTGGCCATTTGACCTAAAACCTACAATTTTACATGGGACCCAACCCATCGAGGCTATAGCTTCCATATCACATTTGAAAAATTTCAAATTTCCTAGACGTGACTAGGGGTTTAAAGTGGGCCCACTGATGTGAGTCCAAGCCTTAACTTTCTTGCACACTGTAGTCCCATCAAGCCATTTGACCTAAAACCTACAATTTTAGATGGGACCCGACCCACCGAGGTTATAGTTCAGATATCACAAAGGAACAAAGTACAATTTTTCAGAGGTGACGGGGAATTGGAACTCGGGCCCACTGATTGCGAATCCAATCCTCTACCTCCTTACCCACCATAGAAAATACGGGGAAAACACACATGCGCGCGCCCTCGGAAGAAGATAAATTCGAACGTGGAAAACACCGTATTGTTTCGGTCGGCGGACATTTTTTATCGTAGGTTGTCGTAAAACTCCATTGTTCGCGAGGAGGTCGCGCGCTCGTATGTTTTTCCACGCGAGGATGGAGAAGTCGGGGGACAAAAATTCCATTTCCAGGGCGTGCGTGGCTCGGCAATTGTTTCCGAGCACGTATTGTGTCTCCCTTTTGCGTCCCGAGACTTAATTCGCATTATATTTTCCGTAATTTCGAGGGACAACCGAACACCCTCGGCCGCGCCCTTCCTTTCCTCTTGCGCTCCTTTCTCCCGTGGCGGGACGTTTTAAAATTAGCAAAAGTCTGTGATAACGGAGATACGTTAATTCATCGCTGCTAGACGTAATTTCTTGCATTTTTTCACGGAGATAATTCCGTCCCGCCTTAATTTCAATTCTGAATCTCTTCTTTGCGTTTAAGTACGAAATGCAAGAATTATCTCCGCTGGGAATTGGAACTTTGTACTAATAGCTCATCCTTACTTTATCTCTACATGCCTGTGTATATTTAATAATTACTCCTATTATTATTTCTTGTTATTTCTTAGTTCTTTATATGTTAATATTACATTACGCAGCTTTAATTTTCTCTCCATACCTATATTTCTCCGTCGAGAATGCGACATAATAACGCGAACTTATCCGGCAGGTTCCCTCTTACGTATCATCCTTGAAAGCTCGACTGAAAAATTCATAAATCTTATCGTTAACATCTGGACGCGACACCCTCGAGCTCATTCGTCTTACCTGTCTGGCCGCTTCTCCTTTTTTTTTATTCCATTTTATCCTCCTTCTCTCGTTCTCTTCGGTTTTTTTTCCAACACCGATACGTCCCGGATGTTCCTCCCTCCAAAGGAAAATGAGAGATTACAAGGAGGAGTCGACGTTCCCGGCGACAGGTGCGAGAGAGTCGTGGCTCGTGAAGATGGTGAAATTTCTGTGAAAAACTGCGAGACGTTGCGCCGGGAAGAGACAACGTTGCGAGATATACGAATGTTGGATGAGACAAGGAGAAATATGTAATTTAAAGAAGAGAGCGTGGAAAAGTCGAGACCAGCGACGTGAATTTCGGTGCACCGGAAGTTGCGCGGTACCAGTTGCAGTGGATGGCGAACGGAGAGAAAGAAGGGTGCAAAGTGAATACTAATAGCATTTCACTTTCCGTTTTAGTTAAAAACAATCTTTAAATCGTCTCGGTAACAAATTCTTAAACATTGATCAACGTCAATAAGGCAACTAAAGTGAATAAATAATTTCACTAAGAAATCCTCCCCCAACGATAAACCCGAGTCATAGATACGTCGATAAATCGAGCGCAACAGCGAGTTGGAAAAAAAGCAACGACCGAGGAGCGTCAATTTGTCGAATTTACGATGCAGAGCGTTGAAAAGCAGACGCCCATGGGGTGTTGCACCGGGGTGAAATATCGGCGACGCGACGACACGCGTCCGTACTTGCGCGTCGCACCCGGATAATGCGCGGCTGCAGCCTGCCTCTTAAGTACTTTGCACTAGATACCGGTGAAAGCATTGCAAACCAGTTGCCGCGGGTCATAATATCGCTTTATTTATTGCCGTTGCCGCGCCGAGCAGAGGCGTACGATTGTAGTTGCAGCTGCAACTTCGCACGGTGCGCCTAACTATCCGAGCGATCGTTTCGCGGGGCGATCGGCCGATTGCCAGGAGACGATCGAACACCGAGAGACTTGTCCCGTTTAAACTGTTACGATGATGCACCGGGAGATATTTATCGATGTAATGTGCTCGTATTGCAAAGATCCCAAATACCAATCCTCCCGTGGGGCTATGGTGGGTGATGTGGGTTAGGGCGGAAGCGCTCCTCAGACTTTCAAGCAATGGGGCCTACTTCAGATCCCTAGTTACCTCGGTGGGTCGGGTCCCATCTAAAATTGTAGGTTTTAGGTGAAATGGCCAGAGAAGTTAATGGGACTATGGTGTGTAAGAAAGTAAAGTGTCGGTCTCGCAATCAGTGGGCCCATTTGAATTCCCTACTCACCTCTGGGAAATTTGAAAATTTTCCTATGTGATATGTTAAGCAATGACCTCGGTAAGTCGGGCCCCACTTAAAATTGTAGGTCCTAGGTGAAATGGCCATAGCAGTTAAAGGGACTATAGTGTGTAAGAAAGTAAAGAGTTGGTCTCGCAATCAGTGGGCCCATCTGAATTCCCTACTCACCTCTGGGAAATTTGAAAATTTTTCTATGCGATATGTAAGTTGTAGCCGCGATGGGTCGGGCCCCACTTGAAATTGTAGGTCCTAGGTCAAATGACCATAGCAGTTAATGGGACTATGGTGTGTAAGAAAGTAAAGGCTTGGTCTCGCAATCAGTGGGCCCACTTGAATTCCCTACTCACCTCTGGGAAATTTGAAAATTTTCCTATGTGATATGTAAGCTGTAGCCGCGATGGGTCGGGCCCCACTTAAAATTGTAGGTCCTAGGTGTAATGGCCATAGCAGTTAATGGGACTATGGCGTGTAAGAAAGTAAAGGCTGGGACTCCCGATCAGCGGGATCCAGTTCAAATTTCCCGTCACCTCTGGATAATTGCACTTTCTTCCTATTTGATATGTAAATCAACGTTGGTTGGTCGGGTCCCACCTAAAACTATAGATCCTAGCCATAATGCCCATAGCAGTCGAAGTCGAAAACAATTGCAATTCCCGAGTCGATACACCGTGCTCGCTTTCATCCCGCTATCGCGCCACCATTACGCACGGAACGTTCAACGATCGATAAGAGGGTCCCCGAAGAGATAGTTAAACGCCTTGAAACATTTATTCGCAAGTTTTTAAATAGATACAGAGCCGGTAATCTAGAGGCCGGTCGAATACGTTTACGTGTTTTGCAATTCAAAGATTTCAGTAGCTCGCCGTTAGTACCGCTCGAAAGTTAAATTCCACCGAAAGTTCCGAGCAAGATTTCGCATTTATACGATGCAAATTTATGCACACTCCGAGTCCGGATAAATATTGCCGTTACCACGAGAACTTCTTCCTCCCTTTATCGGATGCCGGTGTGGTACCGGGATGCCTTGGAAATCGATGAGCCACCGATAAGGACTTTCCTTTCGGTTTCTTTCCGCGGAAATTCACCGCGATTCATCGCCGCAACTCCGGAGGGCACTTTTAACCGAGCTCGGTCATAATTATGGATAAGAGCCGCAATAAATAACGCCGAGGGAAATATCTTTCTGGCGTAAAGTCAGAGCGACGGTCGGAATAATTCCCGCATAATTTACTCGTTTTCGATGGGGGGGAGCTGCTTTCGCGGTTCTCCAAATCGATGCAGCTACTTTGGTGGAAAATCGCAGATACCCAGAACCGACCGGAAGCTCTTTCCATATTACAACCGGCAGAATTGAAACGGTCGTTTGAAGGAGAGAGGAGGGTGGATGGTTCGCCGGGAGAATCTCGCGTTTTCACGGACGAGTTACGATCCTGTTGGCGGAGGACTTCTTTTTCGGTGGATTCTTATAGGGCAATGCGTCAATTTTTATCGTTTATGGGGTTGTTCCTTTTGCCGTTGGTCCTTGCGAGGTGGTCGACTCAATTTCTCGTCGGAGGGAAAGATTTAAGACGGGGTAGCAAGGTGTAGAAGCGATTAGGCCGAAGAGCTTTTTTATCGTGTTATTTATTTTCACTGTGATACAGCTGTTTAATGGTTCATTTTAATCAATACAGTTATTATTGATAATTTTCTAACAGTTAAACCTACTTACTCAAATTGCAAAAGTTCAGCCGCCGGTAGTTCCATGGAACGAGAGGAAAGATCTACTTAATAAATTGATTTTAATCAACCGGCAAGTAATTTTGCACAGATCGCAAGATCTTGCAGTATCGCGAAGCATTTAACGAGACACTTAACAGCGCCACGAATACGATCTTTGCTCAAATCGTGTAAAATACCAATTAGAGCAACGTCAGAGTCGTCCACGGTTTCTTCCTGCAAAACCGCCATTCAGTGGAGATATCTTCGTGTGCAATCTTGCCGTGCAATTATTTGCGGGCGAGAATCGAAGTAAAATATTGACAAACGGCATCGAATAGCCGGTTGCCTCGATCGTTTTACGGTATTTGCGAAATTCGGTCGTTCCCGTTTACGGTAGCGCAAGGATTCGCCCTCGGAAGCAATTAATCGAGCAGAGAGCCGTTTTTCGAGTCGACCGCAGCGGCTGGACGCACGTTAAACCACGGCGAAATGGTTTTGGTTTGGGAGAAACTCCCACGAAGCCGAATTTAGTGTCAAACTCGCCTAAATAAGCAAACATGCCACGGTAAATGCCGTTCTCGTGCTTTCGCGTTCAATTTTACCTTCCGTTTCTCCACTTTGCTCTTAATTCCCTAAATTCCCCGAAATCAGCTATTGGGATTTTTTTTAGAATTCTTAACATTATATTTACTATGTATAAGTTCAATTTTAATGCACTACACCTACAATTTTCGATCAATTTGAATAAAATTTTCACGCAAGTTTGACACTCAACTTGCGGAAACACTCGTTATACGAATCATGATGCGAGCGAACGAGAAGGGTTCCCCATCGAATGCCACCTTTGATATTCAAATATTCATATGTGAAGTCTATTAAACGTACATCATACACGTTAATTAATTACACACTGTGCGCATTCCCCGTCCGAGCCAATTTCGAAGCTGCTCGTGTTTAACACTATTCCTACCGACACTTCACATATACCTTTTCCTACCGCAACCGGTGAATTTGTCAAATGATAATTTTTTCCCAGGAAATGAACAGTAAAGAAAGAAGTGGATATTGAAAAATGTATTATAATGTGAATGTATTATATGTATAAATATTATAAATATTATACGTATGGCGATTCAATTACGTTGTATATAGGAAATTCTAACCGAAATTTTAAAAACGCTCATTTGACCGGTCGTGGTAGGATTGTGTTAACGTTGTTCGTGCGTTTCACACGTGAAATAATAAAAATATCACGGAGAACAAACACTCCTGGCAGAGGGCCCAGAAACGTTTGAGGAAGCTGCTCTCTCGAGCTTGCTTCTCTCTTTCTCACTCTCTCTCCGTTTCCTTCTCTCTGTTTGCCTCCTGAACGCAGGTAATAGGGAACAGTAAAAAAACAGAGTTAAATGAAGAGGCTAACGAACTAATTAAACTCGCCATCCATCGTCGAAGCACCGAAGCAACATACCCGATGCATCCGTCGGTCGTTTATTCTTCCAACACCGTCCTGTCTTTCCTTCCATGCTTTTATGGTTGCATGTACCACGACAGTCCAAGCAAATATATACCTGTAATTATCCAATTGCAAGTCTAAGTCACTTACTTTTCGTTTGGACATATTTCAACTTTCGCTTTTGAGCTTTACGTAAGGAGACAACAATCGACTCCGTCGGACGTTTCAACTTTTAACCCATTCACTGCCAGGAAAATTAAGCAAATGTTACGTTTGCTTCTTAAAATTTGAGAAGATGACAGAAAGTTTTAGAACATTGGTTCCATTAATCAAAAATATAATCTCGACATTTGTAATGATACAAAGAACATTTTTGTCCCAAAATTTCTATACACGCTCAGCCATTATTGTTAACTTAACACGTTTGCGGACAGTAAAAATTTCAGTGAGCTGCAAAAGTAGTCAGTCAAGTATTACACTTCTAACTTACACTTCTAACTAGACAGAGAAAAAATAAAATAGTATGAAAATACTCAGTGAATCACTTGGCCATCACTTTAAGCTGCATAATAATTACAAAAAATTAAGGTTATATAAAATTGAATGAATTAAAATTGGCTTTATCATTTGGCATGACGTGAATGCTGTATCATTCATGTCATTTTCCATTACGATGAAAATGGATGTTATAGCATTCACGTCCGCGAACGTGTTAATAATTCAAACTTACAGTGTAACTACGAGATATCTCGTAGTTGGCGGTCAATGGGTTAATCATTTCTCCAAAGTAGCCACACCCCCGCTGAAATTATAAGATGTACGAAAGCCAAAAACCCACGAAGATACGTATTAGGAATTAAACCGAGTAGTAAAGTTTTTACCAACAATTTTCGGCATCCCCAGCGGCAACGTTTCACCAGCGGAATTCCAGAAGCATCATTGTCGGCGCTGTTGACCCACTTTCCGGACGTATACAACCCGTAAGTTGTTCCAGATAGTTGGACGTGGCATCTGCATAGATAACAGTCGTGCTTCCTAATGTCCCACGCATGGAAATGTGCTTTGTTATCGTCTCTATTGATTCCCCGTGATATCGTGACCCTGCATCCGTCGTAGGAAGATTAAGTGGCGCGCTTTCATCGCGAAGAAAACCACCCCCTTGTAATATCGCACCCGCGAGCGCCTTGGCGAACGATAGCGGCGCGTGCCGGAAGTCCTCGTTTCCACGATGAAATTTACGGCAACGGAGTTCACCTTATTTCGGGAAAACGGCAGGGGGAATGTTTATGGTCGATGGAATTGAAAGGGTTGGATTCGATCGGCGGAGAATTTTTGAGTGGCGATGGAATTGGTATTTGTTTCTTTAGAGATATGGAAGTAAAGGTTCGAATTTTCAAGTAGCGGATGTTAAGATTATAGAAGTTCGTTTTTAACGCAATGCATCTAAATAAAATTTAATAATCTCTTAAGATCGTGTTATTGACACGTTCCGTGCCACGTGGACCATTTATGGTACAGGCAGACATATTTATTTAATGCGTTGAAAACATTTATTTTATGACAAGTTTAATTCAAAAAATCAAATTTCATCAAATTGTTGATTATAGAAGATTCTTCTTAACAAAATGCATCTGAATAAAATTTAACAACCGCGTAACAATCTCTTATGCAGATTTTTTCTAAATTATCATTCGATGCGACGGATAATTTTCATAGAGAACTTTGTCAAAAAATTATACAGTTAAAGGAAACGATTCGATTACAGCTTTCCTGCGAAATGCAGCATAATAGCGCTGATATTCTCGTGGTTCTCTCCACTTATTAGACGTTAAAGAGTATCCTGTGCTGATGCAGATAAATTTTGCAAATTTCCATCGCCATTGATCGTTCGACAAGAAGAGAAGAACTCGGAGATTCGCGAAAATTCAAAATCGGTGCTTCCGCGTGGAATTCTGATCCTCCTCTCGTTTCAAGGATTCTGTATCGAGAGGAGGGGGTGGAATTGCATCGTTTCTCTTCCAGAAACGTTTCGCAATGTTCGCAATAATCGCGCGATCCTCTCTTTGTGTTCTAACTCGACTGGTCTGGGATCTCGCAACGATAAATACGCTTGCCTTCGTTCTTCGAATACCTCGACTTTCTTTCTCCGTCTTTTTAGCGTTCTCCGATGAAAGCGCCCGTTTCGAGCCGCTGGCAAGGTTTCTGGAATGGAGCGTGTAATCTTAGAACGGCGGATGAAAGTCACGGTGAACCGCCGCGTTTTAAAATTAGTTAGAAGTTGATATATCGATAAATGTTGGTAATAGCATCTCAAGCGGTTGGTAAATTTCATTTGGAACCACTCTGTTACGAAGGAACTTTCAAATAATCTCTGAATTCTAAGTAATCTTTCCCCGAATTAAGCTCAAGGTCTTTTCGTCGCTGCAATTAAATGAGAGTTTCCCACGTCGCTGAACGTTGATGGTAATTAAGTAGTCTATTAATTGAGTAACAGATGATTTTTTTTTCAGAGATATTGCTCCTATTTGATCCGTATATTGCGAGATTACCGAGATGTTAATAGAAACAGGGACTTTTTGTTTCTATCAAACATTTTTGACGATTAATATCCCAAAATGGTCGACATGGACACTGCACCGTTACAATTTGAGCCATAGCGTTGCTTCAGACCCTTGTTCGCTTTTACAGGTAGAAGTTAAAAATGTTGCTCGGTTTCATTGCACAAAATGCACCGTCGAATATCCGGAACAGTTAGGAGTTTTTAATTGCGCCGAAATTCCAGCGTGCCAAACGTTTCGCCCTCCGGCGACAAATTACAACGAGACAATTAAAGTAACGCAAAGCTTTCCTGCCCTCGTTCCACTCAGGCAACTGCTATTTTTATCGCTATTCCCGTTTCGCTATTTGGCGCGCGAATACTCGAACCCCGGCCTCGAAAACTTTACATTCAATTTTCCACCTAGAAACCAAGCCTCAGACTTTTTCTATCGACCAGAGACCTTTTTTCGTGGCTTCAATTAAAAATTGGATAATCCATAGCAACCGCAGCCTTGAAATTTAATATTGAAACTTTGAATTTTTTATTTTCAATCTAAATAACGGTGATCATCAGCTCGAATCGATCTGTGCGGCTTTAAATAACAATTTCAAATTTTTTATGTTGCAGGAAAATCCTGAGTGTATTACGTGCTACAAGTTTAAAAGGAGAACACCATAGGACACACTTTCCACGAGCACTTTCAACCGCAACGTTCTCCAAACGTTCTCCATAAGGTACCAACATGGACACTCTTTCGACACGTATCGCGAAACTATCCTCATCTTCTCCGTCTTCCTCTCACGCAATTTTCTCAAATATACGCTTCTTCCCTTTCCAATCGCCGTCTGCATATCCATAAAAGCGTAAAACTAGCACGTATAAATCGCAAGACGGTTTACGAGATCAAAGGAAGAAATCGCGAGTAAGACGAAGAAATTGAGAGCAATTTACAAAAGACGCTTTTACCTTGTATCATCATAGTATTAGATCACACACTTAGCACGGAGAGAGAAACTACAAAACGTGAAATTAACGAGTCCAACCGTTCCAACGAATACACCTGAAACTTTCAGACATTGCGTTCCACTCGAACTGACATTTCTTTAACTTCAAAGAACACCGTGTGCAGGTGCAGATAAATTTTGTAACTTTCCGAGTTATTGATCCTTTGGCAAGGAGAGAACACCTCGGAGGACTAGATTCGCGAAAATTCTACAGCAAAGTTCAAAATCGGCACTTCAACCTGGAATTCTAAGCCTCCTTTCGTTTTCAGCATTCTCTATCGCATGGAGAGGGTGGAATTACATCGTTCTTCTCCGAGAAACGTTTCTCGATGTAGGCAAACTGCCCACGGTAATTAATTCTAGAACTACCGGCGCTAAATCTATTATATTTCAATATATTAAATAAGTACTTTGAGAAACGTGGAATAAAGAGGCGGAAAAGTTAATCAATTCGGTCATTCATGTTTTCTGAAATAAACATAGAATATTTCTTCTATGACCCTCCTTGGAGAATTTTTAGAAAACTTTGTGTACTAGTCATTTTTACTGGTTTGGCAGTTCCAGTGTTAAAGCCGGAAAAAAACCCAGAAATAAATCATCACACTCTGACTCACAGGAGAAACGAGCAGTCTAGGAAATACAATTTCTCTCGGGTTCTTTCCTCGGTAAAACGTCGGAAGCGAGTCTTGAACGATATTCCGTTATCTCGGCGGCCTGTCTTTCCGCGAAATCTTGGGCCGAATCGGGTCGTCTCTTTATCGAGCGGCTCTGACAAGGCGTTCTTTGAGCACCGAGTACACCCCGAGCCTGGAGGAGAGTATCGATCTGCAACATCTGCGACATCCTCGTCGGCTCGGATGCTCGAGAATCATTCGGTTCACGAGGGCTCCGAACCGCGAGCCGAATACGTACAGGGTGGCCCTTTATTTCCGAGTCTTTTTTTTTCTTTTTTTAACGCGAAGCTTTTCTAGGTCGTCGGGACTCGCGCGCCCGATTTCAAATGGCAGAGGGAAACGAGGGTGGTATTTTTGTAATTTCGCGACATTTCGTTGGGATAAGTTCACGCTTTCGCTTTTTCTCGAGGCTCGGACCTTTTGCGGTGATGGAGAATGGCGGTTAAATGAGGACGTTTTAGGTGGGTCGCTTTTTGAATTCGCAATAAATGAGTTCTTTAGTTTAGAGCCGGCGCTTTGTCTGTTGGTTTAACGCCTTGCCGTAATGATTTTTTTGTGACTGAGCGCGCACTAATTTAGAATTAATTGCTTGATATTAATTAATATTGCTTAACGCAATATCGATAGCATAGAAATAATTTTATCGCGTCGTGATCCACTGATACTTGTAATTTAATTGGTTTTGAAAAACTTCAAAATTTCCTATTCCATTTGTCGCGTCACGAGTGAAACTCGTTATTGTACGGCGAGGGGTTGAGGAAAATGGAAAATTGTTCTTTTAGGGCAAATGCAACTGGGAAAGGAGCCTTTTTTAAAAGACGAAGGTTCAGTTATCGGTGAATGGACGAAGGAACTTCTATATAGATTAAATTTTGATTATTGTCAGCGATAGAACGAAATGTTTGCGAAAATTCGCAGAAATTATTGCTTAATATTTCACAGCGTCGGTAGTTCTGTGCAAAGCTAAAGGAAATCACTACTTTAACCAGAAAAAGTACAAAAAAGGGAAAAACCAACGTCTCATTTCTCACCGCCACCCCGCGTGCCATTTTCGGCTGCCCGAAAAACGGCAACGCCTTCGAGATCTTTCTCAAAGGATGTCGAAAAGCGCGCTCCGTCACATTGTACGAATTCTCTCGATCTCCTGCCTTCCCTATCTTTCCATCGGCGAAAAAGAAGAGAAAAAGAGAGAGATCCTTTTGACGGAGTCGTTTCGGGGGTGGAGAACTGGGCCAGTTTCCGCGATAGCTCGATTGCCGTTGGTGTACGCGGACGGAAGCTGAAATGGGATTCGATCGAGTCCCATCGGCGAAATAACATCGTTGCGATAGCGTCGATCCTTCGACTGGATTGCTAGGTAATCCGTTTCGACGTAATAATCCGCGATTTGCCGGCCCGTAGAATCGCTCGGGGGTTTAGTTCGGCTTGCAGATCTTCCTGGACCGTGACCTTATCGATTCACTGTGTTCTTGCGACTTTCTTTTATATTTTTGCATTTAAGTAGCATGATTGTTTTGCAGCGACAGAGGTTTAGAGACGATCTTGAGAATTACAGAGGTTGTGCACCGTTAGAATGTACAAAGATGAAGAATGAAATTCGAAAAGGAAATCTTTCATTCGTGAGACAGATTCGCCGGTGAACATTCCTCCGCGATCTTTGTTCGCTTAGCGCCATTCGAAGTTGGAAAAAAGCAGGCGAAAGGAGAGAAAGAGCGTGCAGTGTCTCTTCCAGAAACTTGTTACGGCATTCTTCTCGGAAGTGCCTTCCGCATGATCGCATGAATGAATGAGTAATGCAGCGTCATGAATTAAACATGCGGACGCGTGCGTACCGGACTCGCACACGCGATTCACCGAGGTGTTCATTCGTGTACCGAAAATCTGACGATGTCTGGCACCATCTAACCATCCATATTTTACCGTAATTTGTCCATTAAAGAAAGGCAAAGTTACAGTAACTTTGCTAATTCCTATCGCTGCACAGGTATCAAGTTTTAATAGAAATTAGCATTGAATGATGAAAGATAACGATTCTATATTTTATCTTACAAATTACTCTCGTAAATTACATTCGAGTGGTAGAAACGTAGACGAAGGTAAAAGGTGCTGTCGTTTCGCGCGAGTTGGTTGAACGGACGAAGAAAAGTAGCCTAATTGAGCGGACATAATCGAGGCTCGCCTAAACGCGCTGGAACTATTCGTTATGGACGGTGCGAACGCAGGGACTGCAAAACGCGAGCGCGATTTCCACGCTTAATAAAGCAGAATGCGCCATAATTTGTACGCGTCGCCGTCAACGAGCAACGTGCCGGATATTTGGTCGCTTTTATCGCGAATGACCGCCGGGCCCAAGTAACGATCGTGTCGCGTTTTTCGTCCGTCGAAAGATCGCGAGATTCTGCGCGCCGAGAGGCGAGAAATAAGCAATTTTTTTCTTAATTGTATTCTTGTCAACGCTAGAACTATCGGCGTTTTATCTATTATATTTGCAAGTACCGAACAAGTACTTTGGAAATGGGGAAATCTAGAGGTGAAAAAGATAATTCATTAAATCATTTAGGTTTTGTAAGATAGAAGTGGAATATTTACTGCATGACTCCTCGATCAATTTGGAAAATTTTCCAAAGAAATCTGGAACCTTTCATATTGACCGCGTTGGTAATTTTAATGTCAAAGGGTTCCATTGAGGGTGCAGACTTTGGAGGTGGAGAAATCTAGAGGTGAAAAAGATAATCCATTAAGTCACTCAGGTTTTATAAGATAGAAGTGGAATATTTATTGCATGATTCTTCTATCAATTTGGAGAATTTTCCAAAGAAATCTGGAACCTTTCATAGTGACCGCGTTGGCAGTTTCAATGTCAAAGGGTTTTATTGAGGGCGCAGACTTTGGAAATGGAGAAATCAAGAGGTGAAAAAGACGATGAATTAAGTCATTTAAGTTTTGTAAGATAGAAGTGGAATATTAGCTGCCTGCCTCTCCCTATCAATTTCAGTAACTTTTCGAAAAAAATTGGAAGCGATAATTTTTAAAGCCTTCGTAGTTTTACCGTTAGTGTCAGCGAAGTATATAATAATATAATAGATTCCAAATAACATTGATAAAAGCGTAAAGACAAAGCGTGTGAAGTATCACCCAAGGATGTTTCGTCTGCCTACTGTTGAGAGGTACGAGGGTCAAAGGTCGAAGGACGGATGGCAGGCTGAAAACGATCGATTTCTGTAGATCCAACGTTCTCCAAGCCTCTGCACCTCGGCATCGAGGAGGACGTATCCCGGATATATTTAGTATCCGATGTGCCGGTCCCTCGCATCTGAGTTTTATTGCTCCCGAGGGAGCCCGATGAAAAAGTGGCTGGCGCCGCGTGTGAATTACAGAAACGTCTTCTTCTCGCGCCACCATACACCATACACCATGCACCATAGATCGTGCAATGGCCGAACGGAAAGAAGATTCGCTTGGCCGAGTAGTTAGAACCTGGTATCATTGCCAGGAATATGATTCATGGAATCTTTGCCGCTGTTTTCAGGCGGAAGCGCGAAGTAGAAATAAAAATGGGAGTTATGGTGGTTATGGAGTTAGGCATCGACTTTGAATTAGGGGAGGGAAGTTCAACTTCATGTGACCTTCAGGAGATTTTCAGTTAATACGTTAAACGCCACCGGTATTTCGCTAGTTCCATCATTTCTACATAAGTGAAACTTTTTCTATTAAAATCACATATTTATAAAGCAGAAACTTCAAAGACACAGATGGATATATATTCAGCAGAACTTTGTCTTTTTAACGGGAATATTTAAATATCTATCATATTTCAAGATTTGTAAATATTGCAATTTAAAAGTCATATGAAATTTCACTGAATTCAATAGCGCCGGTCACCGGTGACCCCCGTGGCAGTCAACGTGTTTATTATTGTTAACCCTTTGCCCTACAACGACGACTGATACTCGTGATGAGGTAAATTTCAAGTTTTACACATTTTATCAAATGAAAATATTAATGAGACGCGGCACGATAAAATTCTTTCTATAATATTGATATCGCGTTGAATTGTACGATATGTGAAGAATCACCGATGTATTATTTTAGCAATTTAACTCCGAATTATTGCAGAGGCAGACGCAAAATAAATCGCACGGCAAGTGGTTTATATATTAATGAAAAAATGCGCTGTTCCTCGGGGTTCAAAAGGATCAAGCGCAGTACTCCATGAAATCGTGCGCAACGAAAGAAAAAAAAATCTCGGTACAGATCCGACACCGTGAATCATCATACAACTCGATAGTTCACCGATACAATTGACTCGTCGGAACAAAAAAAAAACAACGACAAAAGAAGCCGCGTCAAAATCAGGGTTCTCCAAACACGAACAAAACGAGCCGTCTGCGCTCCGATTTGTTTTATTCGCATCGTCGAATCGACGCGAGCGACAAATATCGGGCAACGTGGAAATAAAAACGAGACTCGCGAATGCAGTCGGCCGTTGTCGATAAATTCCATCCAACTGCAATCGTTGGCCTATGATAACGACGAGGGTGAGTCGGTGATTGCGCGAATTGTGCGTAGTCGCCGAAGGATATTCCTCTTTGCTGTGCATTTACCGAAAGAATTCTACGATCCCCTTGAAAATTTCTCAATTTACCTACGGTATTGTTTTGATTTTCAGTTGAAAGTTAATGTACGAAATGAGCGGCTGTAGTTGGTAATGTGGTAAAGGCTGGGACTCACAATCAGTGGGTCCGAGGTCAAATCCCCCGTCACCTCTGGGAAATTTAACATTTTTTCTATGTGATATGCAAACTATAGTCTCGGTGGTTCGGAACCCACCTAAAACAGTAGGTCCTAGGCGAATTGATCACAGGAATTGTGGGCCTGTGGTGGATAACGAGATATCTCACAATCAGTGGATCTAAATTCAAATACCCTCACACCTGGGAAATTATTTCTAATTAGTTATTTAGTATTTCATAGCCTTGGTGATTTGAAACCCATCTAGAACAGTAGGTTCTAGACGAATTGATCATAGGAATGTGGGGCTGTGGTGCGTAAGGAGATATCTCACAATCAGTGGGCCTAAATTCAAATACCCTCACCCCCGGGAAATAGTTCCTAATTAATTATTTAACATATCATAGCCTCTATGATTCGAAACCCACCTGAAACAGGAGGTCCTAGGCGAAATGACCACAGCTGTCGTAGCCGAAATACAAAACAAAAACACTAAATGCAAGTAATTGCACCGCAACTAATTTTCCCCGCAGCGATCTCTAACCCTGAAATAAATCCTCTCAGCAAGCCTTCCACCGTGTCATCGGTCTAATCAAAGAGTCTAATGATCAGTCAGGCCATATTACCAAAAATTTAGAATTTTCCCCTGAAAATGAGTTCATCCTCCCTTCTCCATGATGTCGAACTTGGTCTTTGAGTCCGACGTAGCCACAGTCCCTTGCACTTCTGTGCCCGAGCATCATCTGGACCTTTTCATCGGTGCAGCAATGCACGAGAGATCGTACCGGAAGGTTCATTACCGTAGTTCCTCTCGGCGTAACGAGGCCGATTCTAGCGTGCGAGCAATCCGCGTTGCACGACTCGTTTATTCTCCTCTTCCATTATATTTCACCGTCCCGGTGAATGCGCGTGTTTGCGCGTACTCGCGCGATAATTAATCCCACGCGGATTCTGTCTCTCTCTTTCTCTCTTTCTCTCGGACGCCGGAAAAGAACGTTCGTAAATTGTCCCGTTAGAGCACCGTTTTCATTTTCTACGATACGTTTTTGCGCGATTAAGCGCGAGCGGGCTTTTCAAAGTTTCGCCATTCAGACGACACACCGGTGCGCGCAGCGTTATTAGCGTCTCGTCGAGCGTTAAAAAGCGACGATTTCAAATAATTAACGGCACTGAATTTCACCGGATTATCGCGCACGATGAGCTACGTCCTCGTCGCTGCTGAATTGTCGCGACGATGACGGGAACGTCTTCGAAAGGACGGTTCGCTTTTGTTGGCATTTCGGAACGGATGAAAAGTCTAGGATGATTCAACAGCCGAGTGTTTGACGGTGTTTGCGCCGGATATTGTGAAATTCCTGTTTGGAGATGGGCGGGAAATGTTTTCAGGAATTCCAGTCGATACGTGACTTTTACTTACTATTATTTATTTTCATTAACACTAGATTTACGGGCGTAAAATCTGTCAGACTGCAATATATTAAATAAGAACTTTGGAAAAAGAGGGATCAAGCGGCAAAGATGGTAATTCGTTAAGTCATTATTGTATTATAAAATACACCTGACATATCTACTGTACAGTGTCACTGTAAATTTGAGAGATGTTTATAAGACAAGTAGGAACCCGTCAATTTGACGGGTTCCGTAAATCTAGTGTTAAATTTATTACATCAAGAGAGAAGTATGTTTATCGGTATTACTACTGCGATTAATAGCTTATAATCGCTACGGCGGAGAATGCGAATCAAAATTAAAATTAACACTAACCGTACTGACACTTTATGGATTCTTATTCTTATGGCTCGCAAAAAATCTGAAGTCAGCCGACTGTCAACCTAATACAGGAAAGAACGTACGAAACAGCCTTCATTTAATAATACGGAAAATTACATATTTTCATTCCATCGAACCGGTCATTTCACCTGTATGGCACGGTTACTGTTAACCCTTTGCGGACGGAGACATTTTTGAATACTGGGAGATAAGCATTTATTTTGCGATCTAAAACCACCTCTTTATCAGCAAGTTAGGCTGTTAATGTATATACATTATAAATTACTATTTGTTTAATCATATTTCAACGGTTGTATTTCAATTTCTCAACTCTAACTGTGTATACAAGCAGCGATAAACTATAATTAAGTTCTTTCTCAGACCACATATATGCGTCGCTAGTCGTCAAAGGGTTAATAATAAACCTTAGGTAAAATCTTCTAATGCAAATCTGCCAACAGTGACTGCGAATGATTCCCCCCCTATCGAAATATATCCCAAGAAGGGCAGAACAAGTTCGTGTCGCCATCGGAATCGCGAACAGTCGTTTCCCGCACCATAGCGATTGTTACGGCGCAAAATCCTGCTTCTCCTTGACTAGTTAATTCCTCCTTGCCATTGTAAATTTTCCCATGCGGCAATTAATCGCGGCACCGTGCGGGTGACCTTGTTAACCTCGAGGAACGACAGGTTGCTGGTAACGGAAGTAACGCGAGACTCCACTCATTAAGGAAGTATTCTACCGCTGCTTCTCTCTCTCTCTCTCTCTCTCTCTCTCGCTCTCTCTCTCTTGCGCTGTTGGCGTGCTCTTTAATTTTTGTTCTTTGTCAACGAGAACGTACTGTTACGCTGCGTCGTTAACCCTCGCGTGTGTACTTCCGCGCTTAACGGTCCCCATGTATGTCGAGGCTCTTTCTTTCTCGCTGGTTAACGCGTCTTTCTCTTTGGAGAATCCCTCAACCTCTTCCGAGGTGAATTAACTTTGCAAATTACCGAGCCTCTTGAAAACACCCAGCACGATGCTCTTACTCGTCCTCATTGTCTCTCATCGCTCTCTCCCGAGAACGAAGAATACGCTTCTAGAAGACACTTTGAAACCGGAGAATAAGATAATCGTCACAAGAGAGAGAAAGAGATAGAGCGTGGACCGGCAGGCGTTAAATCGAGGGACAAAACGCGAAGCTGGTTGGCCGTGGCGGGGCGAGATTCGATCAATCGGAAATTGCCGATTGAAGCGGCGCCTCGAATTCCCCATTCCATCGACCATTGTCACGCAGTGTCGTCGGAGTGTAATACACCCCGTGACACAGCCGGCTGCCGGTCGGGATCGGTGTCGCGTTTGTCTCTCTAACTGTGGCTGCATACAAATACCCCCTTAACGCTGGTAACACGTTTCTCCTGCGGTCTGCGAGTCCGGCGAATCGAGAGAGCTCCAAGAGTCCAAGGAAGTATCATCGTTTCCCTCTCGTCTCGCTGCGATTCCCTCGGACCGACTAATTTATTCCGCTCTACGAGCAATACCCCAAGGTGTACACGCTCGATAATTAATCTCACACGGGTCGTACGTGACCTTGCGAGCCTCGAGGAACGATGATTGGCTCGAGGCGGAAGCAACGTGAGAGGCAAACTCATACTCGTTAAGGAATCTTTCTGCGTTGCTCGGTGAGCCGTTCTGGGATCGCGGTTCTCCGTTCTCGGCGGTGCCTCGTTCTTTCTTCTTCCTTCCTTTCTTTTGTATTTCTCCAGTTTTCTTGGATTACGTCGATTTTCTTGGCAGATACTGTTTTAGGAGGTGATAAAACCTGTGATTGATCTGGTCGTTTTCCATTCTCCACTCTCGATTACCCTTGGTTCCTGGTTTTCGGTTCTCCAGTTCGTTCTCCGTTCTCCAGTTCGTTCTCCGTTCTCCATTCCGAGTTCCTCGTTCACCGAGCGGCATCACCGGTCAGTTTTCTCTCCAGGTTTTATTTTTCCTCGACCAACACCCCGATTGCCAGTCAAGCTCGATATATTCGCTTATCTCTAGGATCGATAGAACCGCGTTCTGAGAAGGTCGTAACATTTTCACGCCCAACGTGACCACGCGATTCCCGAACCCAGCCCTATCGACGATGCACGCGCTGGAAAGATATCTCGATTTTACAAGTACCAAGAACATCGACACTCTTCGTTCCATGACAAATTTGAAGTCACCATAGCGAACAACCTCGTTCGCAACGTCACGAACGATCTTCCCCGGCAACTCTTCCATTCGTCGAGCATCGAAAGGAAGGACGGACCTCGGTTCTTCGTCGACCGCGCCCTGTTATTTCGAATCGTCCGTCGTAAGTCATCGTAGAAACTGCACGTGATTCCAGGGCCCGGCCAGCTCGTCGAAAATAGCACGTTCCGTCGCGGGAACGCCGGATACGTTGGCCTTTTTTTCTCCGGACAAAGGCCGGCACGATCGAAACGGGCGACCTCCCGTCCAGGAAGTAGGACGTCGGAGTGACCGGGGATTTTTGAGGGCCTACCGTGTGTCTTTAAAATCGATCGATCGGCCGTGTCGGCAGGAAGCAATTGCTCGCTTAATAACCCTCTTCCTCGTTACGTGGCCATTAAAAGTTATACCTTCGTTACGTGGATCTTCGAGGCTGGGCCTTTAATAGACGGAGAGTAATCTCGGGGCACGCGTTCCTCTTATAATCGTGAGTTGTAGTAGCGTCCGACGAGAAATGCCGGATCTCCCTTCCAACCAGCCAATATCCTACGAGTTCCGATCCGATATTGCGATTCGCGGGGAAACCGAGGGATCCGGGGGCTAGTCCGATCGTCGTGGATCGATCGGCGATCGTTTCTTGTAATTTTCTAATGCCGTGTTGTAATCGAGGGGTCGAGACGCGATGGAATCTCGAATGGAATTGAAAATTTGAACGGGTAGAAGCGATATCCGACGCGTTAAGACGGCTAACGCGAAGGCGACGAATGCTCGGGACACGTTGTGCACACATGGCGTTGAGGAGGATGCAGTCCTGGGGTGTAATGACGCACGCACGCTCTCGCACGTACGATTTGTTGATGGCGTTGCCGGGAAGAGGCGTTGATACGAGGCGAGGAAGTTTGGACGGAGCACTTCGAATTGGGAGGCGAGATGAACGGTGAAGCAGAAGTTTGAGGGACGAGAAGGGCAATGTTTGTGGCGAATTGCAATTTCCGCTTGACCCTGATTCTAAGATTTACAAGCACGTCGGGTGCTGGAAGAAGTTATTGTTACTCCGCAACGCGCTTGCGAGCGGGACGCGGGTGCACGTAGGAACGTGTGCACGCGCATATCCGCATGGACGTGCGATCGCGTTTGGCATTCAGAGATCTATGATCGCAGGAATATTTTGCCATTCTCAGAATATACGGACAAGATCACTCGTCATTCTCAGATCTGCCCATAGAAGCACATTCCTTGTTTCCAGATCAACCGACTGCAGTGACCTCGACGAAATGAGGTCTACGTACGCGAGGACATTTGTCATTCGCAGCTCCAAGGGCGCAAGCTTATTCGTCATCTCTATATGTACGCGTACGAGGACATTTGCCATTTCCAGATGTGCACCTGCAAGCACATTCACCATTTTCAGATCTAAGCACGCGATTGCATTTGTCATTCTCAGTTCCGGACGCGCAAGCTCATTAGCCGGTCTCAGATACTCCCAATAAGCTCATTGGTTACTCCTAAATCTACCTATACAAGCACATTCGTTGGGGTTGGCTCTGCACGTGTGACCCTACGAATCTCCTAACGTTCGCACACTTTGCAAGCTCACCCCGCAGCTACGACCGTATCCTCGCACATCCAGACACACGTTATCGTCGCATACTCATCTATCCTACGCTCAAACACCCCCGCACGTTTAGATGTGCTCGTATGACCCCACGAATCTCGCCTCCACACACCTTAGCAACCTCATCCCCGCGATCGTATCCTCCAACAGCCAGGCCCACGATAGTTGCACGCTCATCTATCCAACGTTCAAACACATCCGCGCATTCCCGCGCGCGCATCCGACTGCGCACGAACACAGTTCCAACGTATGCACACCTAACTCACGTTTGCGCGAGCGCATTCGCCCGCGCGCAGTCGAGCGCTGGAGCGAGTCGCGATTAAGGCTGTGTGCGTGGGTGCGAAACGCACCAGGAGCACGCACACGCGCTGTCCATGCTTGCCGCTTTCGTCGGGGACATTGAGCTGCTCGAGACATCCGGTACAATACCCCCGGTTATAATGGGCCGCTAGTTCCTCGCATTGTTCGAAGGTTACATTATACGCGCGTAGACCGCGATACGTGGAAACGTTGCGCGTGTGTTCCTTCGGGCCTCGAGCGGCCGCGCTTACGCGTTTATTGCGCGCGTATATTATAGAGATTCGCCGAATGCGCTCGCAGGCTGCCTAATGAAACCCAAAGTGACTTTCGCCCTGGGGTTGATTCGAGTTAGAACGGCTGCGCATCGATCGTGCCGCGTCGGCGGCCGTTTCGCGGAGAGACTACACGTTTTTGTGCGATTCCACTTTAACCCGTATGATCATTTTGGTTGGGATGTACCGTTCTAGGTGGGTTTCGAGACACCGAGGCTGTGATATAGTAGTCACATAGGGAAAACGTGTCAGAGGTGACGGAGAGGACTTCGATTCGGATCCGGTTATTTCGAGTCCGAGTCTGTACCTCTTTGCGCAGCATAGCCCCCTGTTTTTATTTTGTTCTTCCGCGTTTCGGCTTTGACCTATATCGTCATTGTTTTTAGTATTTACTGTTCGAGGTGAGTTTCGAGTCACCGAGGCTATGATATGGATGTCACATAGGAAAAACATGTCAGAGGTGACGGAGGGAGACTTCGACTCGGACCCGGTTATTTCGAGTTCGAATCTCGACCTCTTGGCGCACCGTAGCCACCTATTCTTATTTTCGTTGTTCCGCGTTTCGGCCGTAACCGATGTAGGTCATCCATCTTTGTAGCAGTCCTCGACCGAATAGGAAACACCGGAGATGTGCGATTATTCTTTTCCACGTCCTTTTCTCCCAAGTTCTTTTATAGGAGTGCCCCCACCCGATCCTACACCGATATGGTTATTTTCTCCACGACCTACCGTTTTACCTGTATCTCTGCCCTCATCTACATTTAAATATTTCCAACTAAAACAATTAAAAGACAGCCCAATAACTATAACCTTTAACGGCACCGTCGCACGGAAGATTCTCAACGGCGCAAAGTCAATTAGCCGAGAACGACGCGTATTCTGCGCGGAGGGCACGTACGCGAATCAAATCCGTGTTGTTACCCTCTCTAGGGGATTAATTCGACTATGCAGAAGCGGGAGAAAATCGCAGGGGGAGGTTCTAGGGTTGGCGCATTACGCAGCTTACGGCGGCGCGATTGAATTCGATAACTCGGACGTTTAATCCAGATTTTGGGCGGCCGAAATGAACTTTCGGCCGATCGATCTCGAGCCATCGAGGAACTTAAACGTGTATTTGCAGCCTGCGTCGACCAAACTCCTCGATATCGCTCGTTATCGATCCCTTTCCGTCTATCGATGCTCTCGTTCCTGTCGTGAAACGCTTACCGTCTGTCTGCTGGAGAATCGTAGGAGCTCTGTTCTGGCCAGATTTCGTGATTCGATGGTGGAAAGCAGACGCTGTTGGATGAAATTGTTCAGAGGAATGCTGGTAGAGAAACTTGGGGAGTTGTTCTTGGACTGTGCGCTGGATGGAATGATATCGTTGCGCGAATTGCACTCGCCGCGGGGAATAGGTGGAATTGAGGAACAATTTATAGAAGTATAAACTGTATTCGTGGTATAATTCTGTAGAGAGTCGATGGATTTCACGGAGCTTACGGACAACTTTGCGCCGGTGTTGGCTGTGCTCGTAACAATGGACGTTGTTATCGGATAGCGTTGAGACGGACGTTTCGCGAAGTTGAAGTTTATAATTCGTTAGAACGTGATATTTTAGAAAGAAGAATGTTTTCTCTGCGGTCGTATAATCAGCATAAATGAGACTGTTGGCACTCTTTGAGCTAAACGTTTCAAGTTTGCCTTCCAGAGGCACGTACTATTACTTCACTCTCCCAGAATGCGTGGAGTGTATTTTAACGTTAAACAACTTCAATTTGGGTCAGCCGCGGTCGACATTGATCGGTAAATGCTGAAAAATGTTGGCCTCCAACTTTCGTCTTCCTCGCCCAAACTCAAAAGCGACCGAAGCATCCACGATCTTCTCCGCCCTTCTACTTATTCCTTTCGCTACTACGGGCGACTATAGTCGCTCTATATAAAACATTTACACATGACGAACGACTATAATCGTTCTCCATAAGATAACATTCACAGACGCCGGACGACTATAGTCGCTCTCCATAAAATAGCATTTATATACGCCGGACGGCTATACTCGCCCTCCATAAAATACCATTCACATACGACGGACGACTATAGTCGCTCTCCATAAAATAGCATTCACATACGCCGGACGACTATAGTCGGTCTCCATAAAAGACCATTCACATCCGCCGGACGACTGTAGTCGGTCTCCATAAAATACCATTCGCACACGCCGAACGACTATAGTCGTCCTCCATAAGATAACATTCTCACACGACGGCCGACTATAGTCGCTCTCCATAAAATACATTCGCACACGCCGAACGACTATAGTCGCCCCCATGAGTTACTATTCGCATACGATGGCAAAATCAAGCAAAACCCTATAGCAAAATTAAGGGCCCAAGCCTGCCGTATCGCCGCGCCACGCGATTCGGCATTAAGCGCGTTATGCTTACCGCTAATTAAACGACCGATCGCATTGTCCGTCGATTAATATGTTTAACTCGGCTGTTAACACCGCCGCGATATTCCACAATAGGACCACTCCGACAGGCGCATTATTGCAGCGCCGAACAATCGTCCGTTCGACGACACTCGTAAATTCGCAGGCTGCCTTTCGCGCGACGTTTTCTTCGACATCCCCTTCCACGACACGGTGAAAAAAAGGAGGCTCACGCGGTTCTAGCATAAATTTGTAATACCTGGCGCACGTTGCGAAACACGCAAGCGTGTCGTGCAGGCTAAACGTATCGATTGTAGAACCTTCGAAGCTCCTGCCTCCGTGTTTTCGAGTATACGGCACGAGCCGGACGATGAATAATTAAATCGGCAATTAGAGGTCCCAATTAAAATAATAAATCGCCGTAATTGCCGAGGTATTTGCGCGCGGCGTTCGACGCCCCGAGGTGCCAAGGATCCAGTTCTCCTCTTCTCTTCTATTTTTCCTTCTCTTCGCTTCTCCTCTCGTCTCTTTTCTTCGCTTCTTCTCCTTTAGCTGTTCTCGTTGCTCGGCGAAAGAAAAGCGCGATAAGCGAGGGAGCACGATGAAGATGGATAAACGCCAGTCGATTCTCAGTGTTGAGATAACACGCAAGGACGATCCGTCCTGGGCGATCGAGGCTAATACGTACGGCTTGAATAATGGATTATGATTAGGCTATCCCCTTCGGGTGGCATAAATGTCAGGCAGGACTGAGAGAATGGAAGGATAACGCTAAGAGAGACGAGAATGGCCGGAGACTTCGAGGAGACATGTGCAAGGTGTCCTCTGTCCGTGGTCTGTTAACCCTTTATCCTACGATTTCTATTTTGACTGCGCGTGCAATAACTCGGAATTAATTCCTGAAATCAAAACGTATCTAGGATTTCTAATATTTCGTATAACTGAACGCAATATTAACATTGTAAAAACAATTTGATCGTCTTGTGACTTACTGATAATTTTAATTTAATTGTTTATGAAAAACTTCAAAATTTTCTATTTCATTTACCGTGTCACGAGTGTCACGTGTTATTGTAGACTAAGGAGTTAATCGAGCAGGGTATACCTATTTATAGAGGGGGTACTCTGTCCCTGGTCTATTAATCGAGCGGAGTGTACCTACTTACTGGACGGAATTGCTTCCTTTTTCGACTTGAACTACCGTTTACTTTCAGCACGAAGTATTTTTCAACATTTCACCTCGTTGAAATATATTTCTATAGAATTTAAAAATCATGACGAATCCAGGTGCCGCCATTAGGATATTTCTCGCACATCCGGTTATTACTTCTTGCTCTCGCGCACAATTTAATACTCGCTCCGTCAGGATTCTACTCTCGATGCACTTGCTCTCTGCAGTCGAGCGAGTTACAAAAAATGGCGGCGAAGCGAAAAGACGAGGGTCAAAGCGAGACAGAGAGAGAAAGAGAGAGGACTAATATTTAGCCAGCCGATGGGACGTAATTGGCGCTTGATTTTCGCACTTAGCGCCCGAGCACAGCCGGCTGCAATTAACGCTTTAATTTCATCGAGTGGCCGGCTCGCGAAAAAGTCTCCATATACCTGTCCGGCCAACGAGCCTCGCGAAAGCGGGAAATTTAATCGCACCTCGCATGGCTGCGACGCCTACGCGCCTTCTCATCCGAAGGATACCGTTAAACCTCGATCGACGTTGAATTTTATTTTCCATTTCGTCTAATTGGACCGTTTCCACTCCGCGCGACGGAGATTAATGGCGCGAACGTTGCCTCTCGAATCGAATCTCGCGGAATCTCTCTGCCCCTTTTTCCTTGGGAGGAGAAAACGCGTAATCGTTGCGCCGAAACGTATGAGAAAATAAAGACCGGCTGATTCTTTTTCCTCCCTTAGTCGACGGTTGATTCGATAAATCGAGGGTACGTGCGATTATTTGGAGAAAAGGATCGACGGAGTGCGAAGAATTGCAGGACGGTAGAGTCCTTCGAGAGAGATATTGTATTTTAAGTGTGCAGAGTATATTTTAACAGGGATGGAAGTAAAATTTAATATAATATTGGAGAATGATCTTGAGATTAATGTTTTTGAAGGTGTTTATTGCTAGTCGGACATTTACATTTACTTAAATCTAACAAGTAAGATATTTCTTAGGCTAAGGACAAAATAGAAATGACCTTTGAAGGCAGTTCGCATATTTACACTATTTAATCTACTTAACTCTGGGTTTAATCTAACATTCATTCGACAATCTTCAGATATTCGATATATATCTTATGATTTAACGTAATATTAAAATCATAGAAATAATTTCATCGCGTCGCGTCTTACTGATAGTTTCAATTCGATAGGTTTTGCAAAACTTGGAAGTTTCCCATTCACCTTACCTCATTCGTTGTTGTACCGTTAGTGTTAACAAAAGCATCTCGTTGCTAGACCAACATTTTGTAACGGTATATTCAAGATCTTCCTGCGATAATGATTTCCACATAAACAAAATTCAACGACTAAATCCTCCTTCTTTTCAAGCATCAGCCGTCCACTCGAAGAAGCATTTTCATTATCGCCGTACCCTCGCGCCGAATTAGCTGCGCAACGTCTCGTAAAACCGTAAAATCCTGGAAAATACAAGCCGCTTACTTTGCGTCCGACACTTCGGCCCCGATCCTTATAAATATTTCCGCGTGTCAGGCACGATACCCAGGGCAGGTCGTATCGAATCGGAGACGCTTCTCCCCCGAAGCGGTCCGCCGTCTAGACGTTTGATAATGGTGTTTTTATACGAGCACTTTCCCCCGAGAAGCACGAAAATTCCCTAAGGCGCGAATCCGCTCGAGCTGGAGCTGGCAAAGCGGAGAGAAATGGCCGAGGATCCGCGTGACTTAATCTACCGTGCATCGTAAACTTTTCTTCTAGTTCTTTAACATGAAGACGAATTTTCATCGTATTTAGTAAAATTTAATTCCTCACGAATCTTTCGAACGATGCACGAACATTAACACGTTGAGCGCGACGTCAGTCCCTGGGGACTGACAGGGGACTTTTCGTTTGGGCGGCGTTGATTCGTGGGCCTGACAGGAAACTTTTTCAAGGTATCTATCAAGGTTATCAACCTATCAAGGTTATAATATAAATGTTGCAATTCAGCTAGAAAATTCACTAAGCCGGTCGATACCTTTTGTAATCTGTGTACATCTAAATCAAATCTTTGCCCAGAATGTTTAACCCTTTCGCTACGGAGTGCCGCGCCAAAATGTGGAGACATTAAGCGCGCGCAACCTTCAGCATTCGGGGCCAAATTTTCTGTCTTAAAAACGCCCTTGTGACACTGCTTTTGGTAGCAAAATGATTTTTGTTCATAACAATGTGTTTATAATTTTTCCATGGACGCATTTGTCCTAACTGTAATTGTCCGTGTAAGTTATTTTAACTTTTGACTTCATTTTTGTGGCCGGTGACTATAGTCACCCGTCTTGTGCAGGTGTCGTTTTATGGCGGGTGACTATAGTCACCCGTAGTGGCGAAAGGGTTGATAAGCTTCACTAAAATTACAAAATTTATTTTGTAACCTTGATAATGGTGGTCAAAACAAAAAGTTTGCCGCCAGTCCCACGAAGCAACCAAACGAAAAGTCCACCGTCAGTCCCCAGGGACTGACGTCGCGCTCAACGTGTTACGAGGATAAGAAGGATGATGTTTCAATGCAAATAGGTCAACCGGTGAAAATATCAAAGATGTAACAGCACCGTAGCACTCTCGTTAATTGATTAACACGCAAACATGCATAGCGCAATAATCGAAACGACCTCGCTAATTCGAAGTAAGCGAGCGAACAGAAGAAGACTCGAGTCGCGAAGGGTTAATCGTGAAAATTTCCATACACGCTCTTAACGATGAGCGACACGAGTTTTCTAATTAATCGGCAACTTCTTCGTCGTTGAGCGGCTGCTAATTTCACGGAATCTCGTCGCTTCTCGACTCGCGGAAATATCCTAATGGATCGTTGATATACTTTTCTCTTCTTTCACTTTTTCAGGTCGGAAAATCCTCGGGGAATTGGAGTGCACCGCGGGACTTGTTGGTAAGTAATTTGCTGAATCCTATTACACCGACACTCGGCCGGACTGAAAACTCCCCGTAACACTCCACCCAACGACGTGCATTAGCTTTTTACCCGCAGTTTGCTTACCGAGCTCGCAAGAAACGCGTAACTGTAATCGTTCGATGTTCTGCAAAGTAATTAACTTCCGTGGAAAAAGTGCCACGCGCGTCATTCGGCTGGAAGTCGCTCCGAGGGAGGTTTTGTTGCCGGGACGATTATAAAAGTGTTTAAAAAAAGCGTAAACTTTTCCAATCCCGGCAGCAATTAACGTTCTATAAATCTCCATTAACGTCGAACATTTTGTATTTCAAATTGAAATCAAAGTTGCTTCTTACATCGCAGGAGAAACTTCAATGACCTAGCGCACCGCGCGGTACCAGAATTTGGAGAACGGAAACGTGCCACCGATTCCGGAACTTTCGGTCACGCTCTCAAATTTAATTCCACTCTCCAAACTTCAGGTGCTAGGAAACATTTCAAAATATCCTCTGTCCCCCGAGTTCCCAAAACGTAAGAAAAAAAAAAAGAACCACCAACCTCCGGTCTCTTCCGCTGGAACCGCTCAGGAAAAAATCATCCCTTACGTAAACTCCCGTGCGCGTCCCAGCGATCTGTAATCCACTTGGAACTTTCTCCCTTTCCTCGAAATCGCTTCTCGCTCGTCTCCGGTAGCGAAGGAATAGAATTTTTCCCCGTTTTGAAGCGACGCGTGGTTGCAAGCCCGTGGATCTCGCAACGGGGGTAAATATTAGACCGGAGGGATGGTCTAGCAAGGCAGACAGGATTGTCTGAGGGACGACTCCTTTCCTACTTCACCGTGTATATCTCGCGAAAGGGAAGAGGAACACCATGGGGGTGGATTTGGACGTACGGCATTGGCTGGGAGCAGCCTCGAATGCTGCTATCTGAAATTCAGCGCACGTGCTCGAAAGCCGCTTCCCCCTAGTGGCACTTTACCCGAAGAGGTTGCTCCTTCGTAGCTATTCTTACGTGCAACCATGCACGTTCTTACACGGCCGACGATCGAGCTCGGTGCGCCGGAGGAGAAGGTCGGAGGTTGAAAAGAGAGAAAAGAGGAACGAGCGCTACAGCTGTCGTACATTTCGTCGAATAACTGCCGGCCTGGGGGAGGATTTTTATTTCTCCGACTCGCTGGGGATTCAGTTAGCGATGCAGTCGTCACATTTCGAAGGAAAGACTGCAAAGCTACTCCGAGAGAATTTCATCGACGGGGACACGGGGGAATGGAAAGAACGGACGTTCGAATTTAGAGGTGGCGGGATAGTTCATGAGGTAGAGGATGAGTGGGAGGTTTGGAGGGTTGGTTCGTGCACGGTGTTTGATGTTCCGTGATAGAGGAATGGGAAGTGTTTTGGATTACGGGGATTTTAGGTTCTTAACGTCGTGTGGGGAAGATTTGTAGGAGGGAACCATGATGGGGTGGAGCTCGAGGCTCGAACTGATGATTTGTGGGGTTGAGTTGAGATCTGTCTCGCCGCAGGGAGATTTTTTGAATTAGTGTTTAACTCTTTGACTGCGGCGCGATATTTGTTAACACTAGAACAACCAAACCAGTCAAGACTGGTACACAATTCTTTCCAAAATATTCTCCAAGTTTATAGAAGAGTCTTGGAATAAATATTCTATGTCCATCTTAAAAAACATAAATCACCGAATCGAGAATCTTTTCCGCCTCTTGATTCCTCCTTTTTCAAAGTACTTATTTAATATTTTGAAATATGATAGATTTCACGCCGGTAGTTCTAGTGTTAAAAACAATATTATTTATGCCCTTTTTCTCGCTCTAATAATAAAGCAATTAATTTGTCAAAATTCCGTCGATCTACTGGTCATTGTTCTACAAAAATGCGCTCGTTCGTTAAAGGTTGACATTCGAAATATTGCAAAGAACAGTGTTTAGTTAATTCAAAAAAATTACAAATTTATGATCCGGTGATTCGGTCATTTGACTGGGATGGTACGACTAGGGTTAAACACAGAGAATTAGGTTTAGAAAGGGCTGATTGAGTTGTTACTTTTTCGTGGTCAAAACAATTCTGAGTGCAGAGGGTTAACGTCATAGAAAAACAAACGAAGAAACTCTCCCATCGAGCACTGGCAAATTGTAATTCGGTCGATTAAAATGTACACGTCCCAGGCCGTAAATCTTGGCCGATTAACCTCACGAGAGGGTGAGAGGAAGAGGTACGGGAAAAAAGTGAAAAAGATAGGAAACACCGACGGGCGTTCATTGAGAAAAATAATGGAAATGAGGATCGATGGGAGAAAAGTCGTACGGGTTTCAGTGCGGTCAGGAAGTCGCGTGACGAGCGAGATAATAAAACTGTCATAACACTTTTTTCGCGTAGTTGATGGATCGTTCGGTAAAGTGATGTATTAGCTGGTGCTACCTGATACTCGCATTAATTTAACGCGATCCGATTTCTCTCGGGGAAAAACCATGCGCAATAAACTATCCGACTCGCCGCGATTGTAATTAATTCCCGGTGTGTCTGTGCGTATGTGAGAGAGTGCCGGCTTTTTTTTGCAAAAGAAAATCTCGTTTATTAGTTTCAGCAACTGCCGATCCTTCAACGTCACCGGACGCGTTATGCAGGTTTGAATTGCCGCTAGAATTTTTAAAGGATCGAATTTTCATGCTTGACTTACATTCTTCGTGAAGTTCCTCATCGTTGTTGCTATTTATCTCGATTTTAACCCTTTGACTGCGCCGTATTTCTGCGAGAAGTACCGATGAATCGCTGAGAGCGCATATATACGCCATTCGTATATATTGGTAGCTCTGTGAGAGCGTATATACGCGCCTTTGGCAAACATTGACGGTTCTGCAAGAGCAGAAACCTAAATACTGCAAGATTGAATTTTTTTTATCCAACGAAAGACTCCTCGCTTCGAACTCTGCGAACGGATTAGCAGACTTTCCCCCGAACATTTCGAAAAATGAATTGTAACGAAAGTGTTGAAACAGCAGCGAAGCAGCACGCGACGTCTATTAAAATTAATTACCGACTTCTCGTTTCTCGTACACGCCTCGCAATCTTATCGTTTACGGGCGAAGTTCTCGATCAACGCCAACGTCGCCGGATTCCCGGCTTCTGCTGGCTCGTAACGTGTTAATTCAAAAACCGTTTGCGTGTCACGCTCTCATGACGCACCATCTGATAGAGCATCTATTTGCCCGGCTGCTTATCTATTTGGTTAACCGCTGCGAGCGATGAAAGCCGACTAATTTTAATCTACCGCGCAAACTCCACAAGAACACGGAAGGGCTTGGCTGTTTGTTCTCAAGGTGCATCGGCAAAGTTCGTTTTTACTGTTGCGATTGCCGATTGTGATTGTTGGAGGCACACTTTACGATTACGACGTCCTTCTTCCTTCTTCTTTCTCTCCGTTTTAACATGTCAGACTCGCGATATTCACGTTTGGCCTGAAATAAGGCCGTGCCTCGCACCGCGAGACTTCGGATCGTTTGCCAGGCATATACTTCGCAAAAATAAAGAAGTCTCGTGGTATGAGGTACGGGGTAAAGGGCACAGTGTCCCTCGCACCGCCTATCCCCACCATGTCGGTCCTCGAAACCGGAGTTCGACGAATGACAATCGAAAACAAAACACTCCTTTCGTCGTTGACATGACGACGCAACGAATGTGTGGCTGTTTCAACCAATAACGCGTTAGAATCGAAAATGACGTCGGAACGAGGGATGTCTCTATCCGTCAGGCGAATCAGAAGAAACCAGAGGCCAGAGGACTTCTCTTGTCTTTGGGGGCGGTAATTGCATAATGTAGGAAAAGGTTATTTAAAATAAGCGTAGCCAGTGTAACTTTAGTATTGTATCTCAAGAGAGTAAGAGAGACTAGCACGTTTAACACTTCATCTACTGGAAGCCTATTAATATGCTTTCTGATTATCAATACTCATTGGCCGACAGTCTATTAATCTGTTATTACAGATAATAGTAAAATAAAGTTACGCTGCCTCGAAACAACTGAAATTAAAACGACATAATGAGTATTTCTTCACATTTTAATTTTAATGTTATAGAGCTTTGCAATGATTGTGAATTGTGATTGTGCTTGTACATACACTCGTGCATAATGTTCACAAGAATGAGCGGTAGATAAAGGGTTAAGTAACCCTAACGCGTTTTAGTAGTTTCCCCACCCCTTTGCGCGCTAGGATGCGCTATTGCTCTTATTCCAACCCACAATCTCTTCACCTACACCTCTCTGTAAATCATTTCTAAAAATGCGCCGGCAAATATCGTTGACGAGTTTCATCACGCAACAATTTACATTCAGCCTGCCCAGGATGATGAAACACTTCGCGAATCTGCTCGAAAGAGCCATCACGATCTCTCAACCCTCTATCAACCTCTCCCCGAGAATCATCCCTCGTTGAACACCCCAGGAAACGAGTTTACCAGGAGCACCCGGTAACTCTGCCCGTCTTGGACGTGACGAGGGCTTCCGGAGATTTCTGCCGACTCAGACAATCCAAGGAGTCGAGTTTCCAAGGGACGCGTGCGCCTCGGCGACAAGTGGAAGCGGATCGTCCACTTTGCAGCGTTGCGTACAACCCACCTCGAGTGTATCCGGTCGGATGACAACTGCGACAGCAGGTCAACGGTTCTCGAGAGATTCCTTTCTCTCGAGAAGGAAGCACGAGATTTCGAAGGATTCGCACGCACAGCCGAAATTTTTCACTGCTATCGATCCGGTTAAGTGAGTGGTTGTCAGCACGCCAACGGCGACGGGGCTGAATGAGCTTTGGGGCGGAGATAAATTCTGGAGCGAGTGGTTTGCATTTCTCGTGCTCCTTGCGGGCGTCCTTGACGGCGGGAAATAGGTCTAGTAGAAAGTTCTTTCTGTTTTGGAATTAAAAGGAATAGTACTACTTTCTTTTCGGTATTAATGGACAATAATACTATTTTCTTTTAATTGAAAAACGGAGAGAACTTCCCGGTAGACTTAATATCTGCGCTGATGGGCTGCTTTATGGTATTGATCTTCGGGCGGTTGATTGTCTTATTCGAAGAAAAGTTAACTTTCGAAGTCAGCCTAATTACTTGGAGAGTAAATTAAAGTACCTGAATGTAGGTTAAGTTGTAGGTAAAAAAGGAGAGTATTTTCAGAGTCGGAAATAGGAAAAGTTGAGGCATTGCATCTTCTAAATTAGTATCTGAGGCGCAAGAAATTATCCTCCTTGAAGTTACGATCGATGAACAAAACTTCTTCCAATTTATTTTTTAACATACCACAGCCTCGGCGTTTCTAAATCCACCTAAAACACTCGATCGTCAGCCACGATCAGATCCGAAAGGACAACCAGAAAGAGGAATTTTCAAAACACCGACCGCTCCATGAATCTAAAAATATCTCCGTCGCTCGTGAAAACAGCTACAAAACTAAGGAGAGTATATATTATACATCGTTTTTATAACCCTCGCGCGACTCGCAGCGAAAGTTCTACCGAGCAGAGGGACTGAACGCCGATGTTTCCTTTCCCACGTTACGCTTTTTCCCTTCCTCGACCCTCTTCCCTGATCGATTTCCATACTCCGGGTCCCTCTCGCCCTCCGCGGGTCCCGTGCGAATGCAAAATTTATGGGAAACGACGAGGAGTTCCAGGGAATTCAATCCAGTGATATAGCTGTCATGCCGGAGCGTTGTAGACGAAGAAGAAAAAGAAAAAGGGAGAAGAGGAGAGAAGAAAAATTGATATACAAGCCCGGCCAATTCGAGCTCTCATACGGTGTTATCGCGTGTCGACGTTTCCACGGAACACGCCGGAAATGAAAAGCATCCGGCGTTACACTTTTCTGGTTTTTCTTGCGAGGCTAAACGAGGCGCGTCGATGTACCTTCGCTCCTCGCCGTGAAACTCTTTTCGGGAGACTTGGTGAGTGAAAAAAATTTGAGAACGCACCATTTTCAGGAGGAAATTTTCAGCTTTAATTGCGTTCATCATTTCACAGAGGACCTAAGATCATAGGTGGCTTTATACACTCCAGGATTGCGACGTAGGAAATAATAATTTAAAAACTTCTTCCACTGTAATTTGAGCTGAACCCCCTTGATTGACTATCAGCGCATCAAACGCCATGTCCACTGTGGCGGCTTGAATTCTGCAATACCACCTATGATCGTAGGTCCTCGGTGAAATGATGAACGCAATTAAAGTCGAAAATTTCCTCGTGGAAATGGTGCGAACGCACTTTGTTTTTCTCGCCGAGTCTACGCTCACGTTGGCCGATCGTTTTCAATAGCTTTTTATTTTATTGGAAACGTGCGCCGACTGTTGGAACGAGAAGAGCCAAGGAGGATCGGAGCTAGATTTCTCGGCGGAGAATTAAGAGTCCTGGTGGGGAATTCTTGCGCAGAGGGGAGATATTATTAAGAACACTCGCTGGCAATTTGAAAAGTGGCGAAAGAACGACGTTGCGCTATTTGATCGACCCGCTAAACGATTCTCCTGTGCAATGCGATCGTATTTCGCGATGGCTGCACCACCTGCCTGCTATTATCCATGGTCGTCGGACGTAAAAGGAATTTTCACGTTCAACGTGAAAAATTCCAGCTCACGCGAATTTCCTTTGCCTCTTGGACATTCGTCTTAACCCTTTCACTGCGGCGCCCTTCAACGAGAAACCGTCAGAGTGCCTTTCGTATGTGTCGATGAATCTGCGAGACCGTATACATACGCCTTTCCTATGTATCGATGAATCTGCGAGACCGTATATATACGCCTTTCGTATGCATCGATGAATCTGTGAGACCGTATGTACTGAATATAGAAAACATCGGAGAAAATAATTAATGGTACCAAAGATTATATATTTTCATTCCGTTGAACCGGTCGCTTGACCGCCCATGATACGGCCAGTGTTAGAATATTGATACTTTTGCAAATTAACATAAAATTCTCCGGCATCCCGAGTGTCATTGATCGAAGTCTGCCTTTGCGAGAATGGAAAGAAACAAAGGAGAAATATCATAGCCGAAAAGGCGAGGGTGCAATGAGACAGTCACCGCCTCGGGTTAGGAAGAGTATGCGCGGATCAACAGTGGCGCTTGATGAAGTTAAGTGGCCGGTCGGTGGCAGCCTAATTAAGTTAGTTAGTTAGTTAGTTAGTTTGGAGGTTATCCTGCAGGAGGCTGCATTAACTCGCTGAATGTACAGAATGTGGGAAATGTTATTTATGACACTTGGAAGCAGCCGCCGCGTCGCCGGCTTTAAACATGCTCCAAGCACTTCCAACAACTTCCTAACTCATTTCGATGGAAACTCCTCTTAACGAAATCGACGACTTCAACGCCGATGTCGCTTGTTTTAACGAGAGAGACGCTCCTCTCGATTTGCCAATTGTATTAAGACCTAGGAAGATCGGGGTCCGAAAACTTTCGAGGCAGGGAGGAAAGTTCTTTGATCGTTGAAAGAGTTCCGTCGCGCCTTCGGGGAAGTATCCACCCCATTTCCTTCAGGATCGTCTCTGTTCTTCTTCGATTTACAAATTTGAAAGTTAAGGGTAGCTTTAAGAGGAAAATGACCAAATAAGGGTGAGCAAGGACGATACGTCGTGATAAAATGGCAAAGGGTAAAGGTTACTTCTAACTGGACTTCCCTTTTTGGGAAATTGTAGAATTTCCCCCACGATATCCTCTGTTCAATTCCGATTCGTGAATTTCACAGTTAAAGGATAGAGGAAAAAGATTCCTCCACGGCTTTGACTCTTTCGGTCTCTGAAATTTTCACGGATTATCCGAGTCATTGCGATCCGCTGCAACGGAGTCGAGAGAAGATAAAGGCGCGTGTTTCCACGGAAAAGGTAGGATCTTGATTCTCATTCGAATACACGCCGAGAGCAAGAGACCGGGTATTTCGATATTACAAAAGTTCGTCTAAACCGAATCGTGGCGAGCGAAGGGCTCGCCTTCTCCGTCCAAAGAGATTGCTAAGCCCGGCTTGGCGTTAATTTTCCAGAAGCCATCGTCCGAGCGGCAGAAATCGCTGGGCAAATTCCGTTTCCTCTTCGATTCCCTCTCTCCCAACGATAAAACCCAGCGAATCATCACATTTATGTGGGATCGGAGTGGTACACTCCCATATGAACTTAGGAGAAAATAACGTGAAAAGGAATTAACATCAGGAACAGGTCGCTGGCGCAGTGGTACCGCGCCGACCCAGGAGACCTCCCGCGTTAACCCCTTCAGACCCGAATTCTTTTCTTTCGCCTAAGAAAAATTACTTTGATATTGAGATTAACTTAATTCATATACACACAGAAAAACAGATGACGTTGCAGACGTTATTTTTTCATATTAGACGATCACTGGTAGATACATTAGGTGTTGAAACTAAGTTTAAACGTATATGTAATAAGATGCAGCACAAAAAGTATTATGTACATTACAATGTGCGCAGGGTCCGAAGGGGTTAAGCAACGCAGGTCGAGTACGCTGCTTGGAAGGGTTGCCGCGCGCCTCTCTTTCTCTTTCACGATGCTACATTTATGAAATATCATCGACCCAACGTCTTAATAATTCCCTTCGTTCGTGCCCACATCACGCGACCCATCGTGCCATGCAACGGCAACGTAGCGACAGGAGCGCCAGAGTGTACCAACGCGTTAACACTTCCGCCGAATAAAAGACTCGCCGGGAGGAGGTGCGCGGCGACGCTTTTGTTCGAATATAATAAACACGAGGGTGGTCGTGTTTTCGAGATGCACGCTGGCCGTGACGAGCGAATGGGGAAATCCCTCGGCGTTGAGGTTGCAACGAAATGCAACGAGCTGCAACGAGAACCGCAGAGACGTGGGTTCGTTTGAAAGACGCGCGGAGACACGGAGGACGTCGGGATTCGCGACTCGAGAGACGAGTCAAGACACCCTCGACTTTAACCCTTTTCTCCGCTTACTTTTTAACCCTTGGACGCATACTTTTGAACCCTTGGTGCATCCGACCGAGATGTATTAGCGTTAATGCGTTGGAAGTTTAGGGTGTGAGGTATTTCATTTATTCGATTGAGGTATTTCATTCATCGATTCGATTAATTTCTGTTTAATTTCTGTTTTATAAGATAGATGAGAACGAAGTTAAGGTGCAGCGGTAGTGATTTGTAGAGATTCCCAGAGCCGATAGGTTAACCCCTTGCCGTACAATAACGAGTGACACTCGTGACTCGATAGATGGAATAGTCAGTTTTGAAATGTTCCAAAAATTATTAAATAAAAAATATCCCTTCTGGAAGTAGAAAAAAAAAACAAAAGCGTCTCGAAAAACAAACGTGCACCAAGGAGCAGTCGGTGCTGCAGGAAACAGAAACGTAAAAACGGCGCCTACGTTAGAAACGCCTATTACATAAAAAACATAAAAAACACTTTTATTCCAATAATAACATTGTCTGATAATTATTAACATAGAATTGCTACGATTTACCGAACTTCATGACACGGTCGCCACAACAGATAGAGGAGAACAGCAGGGTTGAACCCGCTTCATACCTTTATAGCAAGAATCCACAATTTTCACTTAGCAAATCGCCTATCTAAATCCCGCACCGCTCTCGATGCACCCCCGACCAGTCTCTACCCTCGTCAAGGGGTTAATTCCCTCGCGTGCATTCCCTCTGCCCCCCGAACGCGTTGCTCGTTGCACGCATACGTGCCATTTCGCTGGAGATTCGCTTGCAATTCAAAAACAGAGCCACTTCGCATCCATGAAACGAGAGGACCTCGTTTAAGACGAGGCCGCGTTTTCAACGGAGTCTCTTACGGTTCGGCGTAGCGAGAAACGAGAAGGGTGCAGGAAGAATCCGATTGTCGGGGTGAGATTGTTGTCATTAGAGGCGAGGGGTAGGTTTAATTCATTTCCATCGTGGCCTTTGATCTTACAGGAGGCCTCGTTGCAGATTCGAGGCCGAAGGAAGAAGGGGTGGGATCTCCGGGAGATGTTTTGTCGTTAGGGATGCTCGGCGAGCAGAATTAAGTAGACTGGTGGTACACGGAGGAAAGGGAGGAATTTCTGACGCGTTGGAAATTACGAAAATTTCTCATTGACACGGGGAGGAAGATTTCTTCTGCATGGGAATTTTTCGGAGGGGTTGAAGAGAAGGTAATCCGAGCGGAGGAGAAATAATTTGCGAGAGGAGGAACCGAGGAAGGAACTTCTTTCGGTGTATTCTACGAAAAGTCGATCGACAAATTGAGATCATTCGTTCGCAAATGACAGAACTTCCCTCGTAATTCCTCGAGAAAAGTCGATCAACCATCCACAGTAGTCTTTCTTACAAAAGATATCGCGACAGTTCCGAAAATTACAATCGAACGTCAAATCCTCCCTTTCCATGCAGATTCTCCTATCGATCTTATCATCCTCTCAGTTTCTTCCTTCGATTACTTTCTATCCGTCTGCCAAAGAAATTCATCGTTCAACGTCCCGCTTTAACACCCGCGATATTTCAACATTACAATAGCAGCCGATAGCTCGATCTTGGCAGCACGATCGTCGAGATTATCACCCTGAACGTAAAGAATTTCACGTAGAAACGTAGCTCCGGCGTGCATCACGATGTCTAACAGTTTCCTTCGGCTGTCGAAGATGGCGCAAAACCGAGGCAAACGAACGCGAGAGTTCCCGGAGGTCAGGGAATTCCAGGCATGGCGGAAGTTGCGAGAATAATCGACGGACGAGCGGGTGGCAGGTGATGTAACGCGGTTTTAGCGGTCCTCGATGAGAACGGAATTCGACGGGGCACGATTCGAGTCGATTCGATCCCGGAACGTCGTCTCCTCGGATTCGAATGGTACTCGTAAAAGGCGGGAATTCACTGCGATCGAGAGGATATTGGATATCGAAGTGTCGTCGAGTCGAATTCGATCGAGAGCCGAGCCGAAGATTCGCGTGTTTTCCAAGATATTGGACTCCCTCGAATTTCAGGCTCCGTGAGATTTTTCGAATACTCGGAGCTTGGTTACGGGTATTGGACGGGGAGAATTTTTTTGGCGGTGACAATTTTGAAAATTGAACCTCGCGCGATAAAATATGGATTTTGTAAAATCCATTTGGCTGAAAAGAACGATGGGAGGAATTTATTATATTTGAACCGAGCAGAATTCTTTGCTCTTTGCCTGCATTTTATGACGGGAATTAATTCTAGATTGAATTTCCTGTTAACAGGACGTATTGAATGCCACTGATGTTTCGCTAATTTCATTATCTCCGATGAAGTGAAACTTTTTCTATTAAAATCACACCTTTATCGACCGGAAACTTTAAAGATTCGAATAGTGATATAATTCGCAGGACTTTAGCTTTTCAACAACAATATTTAAGTATTCAATGTATTAGCAAATTTGTACATATTACGATGTAAAAGTGACTGTCAGCTAGGTCTCGCTTAGGTTCTACATTGCATTTTGATTTAAGCCTGAGTTACGTCTGAGTTAAATTATAATTTAGATCCCGGTTAAGTTTTGAGTTACGCTCTGATTTAGATCTCGATTGAGTCCTGAGTGAGATCCGAGTTAGGCTCTCAGTTACGTCTCAGTTAAGTTTTGATTTGAGCGTGAATTACTTCTGAGTAAGATTATAATTCAGTTCTCGGTTAAATTCTGAGTTAGATCTATGCCAGGTTCTGAGTTAGATCTCGGAAGAAGCTCCGCTAAAGAATCTCTACGCCTCTGCAGCCGCGCCTCTGCGACCTTAACACTAAGTTCACCGTCATTTCGACAAATTCCGAACTTCGTGACGAAAATTTTTGAAATCGTTTACAATACCTATTGACCCGTATCGACAGAGATAGGGATATAAGAAATGTCGGTAAACCTAGCGTTAAAGCCGTCTCGTAATCACCCCGGTACCGGTATCAGCCAGAGGACGGCGAATCACAGAGCTAACCCAGTCTCATTGCCAGACAAAACTTACAATTCATCCAAACAAAATCATCGCGACTTCCCTCTCCTCTGAACCGTTTCATCTTACAAATCCCGTGCCAACGTCTAATCTCCCAACAGTACCCCAGCCTCGCCAAAGAGACAGAATCTCCTCAATCCTCGACCGCGCAGCAATCCCATTTACTTCTCTCTCCATTTACGACACCCACCGCAGGCCTTATGCCCGAAACTGTCGAAAACATGCAGCACAACGTACACAACGACGCCATGCTTCTGTCTGCGTGTAACAGGGAATATTGTACGTCCCGCGATCGTGCCAAACCCACGCGAAATGGCACGCTCCCAGCCGGCGCGCCTCGTTCGTCCGCATCGCCGCAAGATTTATCGGCACCCTCGCAAAATGCGTTTTCGCGCGTCCGTGCGGATGAATTCCTCGTCCCGTGTCCGCATTAAATTCGCGTCTCGCTCGTCATTGCAGATCCATTGGCGTAATCGGGGAGATAATTTCACGGTGGAACGTGGACTTTGGGAGGGCCACGTTTTACCCCTCGTTCAGCGAGGATAACAAAAATCGCAGAACCGAGGGGGAATTTCGAGTCCACTCTGAAACGTTTTATTTCGAGGGCAATCGTCGCGTTTCGCTGCCTCGTCGCGACTTTTCGATCGAATCTGCGCAAATAATGCTGAAATTGACGGTAATTAATCCGGTATATTTGGAAATACCGAACATGTCCGTTGATGAGAACCGTGAAAATGACCGTTGTCAATTTTTTATAAAACAAAATATTTCTTAACCGATCATCTTTCCACATCTTCGTACCTCCTTTTCCAAACTGCTTGTTAACCCCTTGTCCTACGGTTTGTTTTGTAACTGCCTCCGCAATAATTCAGAATTTAATTGCTAAAATAAAAATTGAATACCGATTCTTCATATATCGTATAATTTAACGTAATATTAATATTACAGGAATAATATTATCGCGTCGCGTCTCATTAATATTTTCAATTTGATAGGTATTGCAAACCTTGAAAATTTCCTATACCATTCACACTCGTTATTGTTATTGTTGTTATTGCATATTATTGTTATCGTCATTGTAGGGCAAGGGGTTAATATATCTCAATACAATACATATAAAGCCGGTAGTTTAACTTTTAAGAGGAACAAACAAACCGCACAAACGTTTAACACTAACCGTATCATGCCCTTTCAAACGACCGCTTCTGTGAAATGTAAAGAGTAACTTCTCGTATTATTAACTAAAGGCAGTTTAGCACATTGCATCCTGCTTCAAGTTGAGTCTTCCTTTCAGAAACCTACCATCGTTGTTTCACAGCCCGTCAAAAGATTTGCTACGATAAGAATAGACATCCAGAAAGTGTCGTTACGTTAAATATTAAATAATACTGAAACACATTAATCATCACGGAAAATTGACTTACTCGATTACAATGACCTTTACCGCGAATACGAAAATCCCCAATGGCGAATCCTCGATCATCCAACACTCGATGAACACCCGCAAAGAGGAAACTACTCCACGGTTAATCGTATTACACGGGAAGACCTTACGACCCACGTTACATCGGACGTCGGCGGTTTTTCTATCGTGGAAATTGAAAAGGTTACGCCAGTGGTGCGTGGCTATAGCTACGTAGGTGCTTACATCGCGAAGCGAATTCGGTGACCTCTGCTCGCGAACTCAATTTCACGTAACATCCGCGAGGAGTACAGTTACATCGGCTCGCGTTTCTTTTCTCCTTTTCGCGCCGTCCGACGATGTCCGAGAAATGGTCAACGCCGCGAGGCCGCGGACGAAGAAACGAGTTGACTGTAGTTCGTGCAGCCTCGGAGGAACATACGGAGAATTATCCTGAATGAGGACTTTGAACAATGATGGATTGTGTTTTTCATAGGTGTTTATGTTACTTGTACAATTTCTTCACGAGAATCGAGTTACGTTGCGGTTATTGGAGGTCAATTTATTTTAGCGTGGAGATGGGACTTTTGTGGGAGAAATTGCAACTGTTGAAATTTCTATGGAGATGTTTTGTAATTACGGATCGTTCGACTGCGGAATTTTATGCATTTGTGACAAATTTAACGCTGCTGAAATACACGAAGTATTTAATATAAAGAAATATCTGAAATATCTAAGATATGGCGATCGTTGCAACATTTGGCGATAAGAAAGAATTCTTTCTTATTGTTAGTTGCGTTTATGAAAATTGAAATTTACACAAACATCCGCAGTGTACTGATCGTGATTATGTTTTTGTTGTGTCATTTTAATTTTGTTTCTATAGAAAGTAGACGACACCTGTTTGACGGTATTAGAGCATTGACTAATGGTTATATTAATTGCCCTGTTCTTTTGTCGCTATGTAATTACTATGTGCCTCGATCTGCGGCTTTATTCGGTTTTCATTGCGGTATAAAACGCACAATTCCTCTTATAGGTGTCTTGAATTTTTCCAAATTTACTCTTCCTAGCCCGTAAATACATAATAAATAAATAATAGAAAGTACAGTGGTGTTTCGCACTGTTTTACTGTTAACAAGTTCATGTTAAGTAACTTTTAATCCTTCGAAAAGAGACTGTGGATCGGGGGGCATATTTATTAACATGAATTTATTAACGCTATTGACCTCAATGAAATTGCACGTCACTTTTACAGTCCAACCCAGATCTGATTCATGACCCAACCGAGACCGGAATCGGTCTATTAGATTCCAAAATCCAGAGTCAAGGAATCACGGCAGAGTCGGCGACACACTTCTCCGAAATCCTGTCGTCCATAAAACCCACCTTGCGCCGTCCTTAAAATTCATGCCTCCGAAAGAGCAGTATTCTCACGTCGAGTGTCCTCCAGTCGAGTCTCCTCTGCAATTTCCGTCTCGCGTCTCTTCGATTATGACATCCCATTATTCCAGCGCGCTGGGCGCGAAAGTGAGTAAAATCGATGCTCGTTAATCGACTTTATCCGACGTAAAACTTTAAAACCAGGGATTATTAAGACGAAGCAGGGACGCGGTACGCATAATCCTGCCGTTCTATCGGACGTATTACGAGCGGCTTGTGACAACAGAGATAAGCTCACCCGATGTCGTCGTGCTCTCTCTCACTCTCTTCCTCTCTTTCTCTCCCTTCTCCCTCCTTCGCCCTCCGACGGACGGAGAATTAATATAATTGCAGTTTAATCGTTTCCCCGACCGCTCCACGCGAAAATAAGATGCCGACGATGCGTCGTGTAATTTCAAAGAGGCACGTAATTATCGAGACGGCAAAATGGGGGAAAAAGAGAACGAGAGTCCGAGCGTCAAAGGATAAAAATCGAAGAGCAAATACTCCGTCGATCTCTCATCCGACGTAACGGCGCACGTAAAGGGACGAGAGAAGGGCAAAAAAGCGTGCACGGTTTATCGGGGATACTTCATTTCCATAATACTTTGCGAGCTGCGAGAATGCAACGGAGCTACGTCCTCCTCCGTAATGCACTTTTCCAACTGCAGCAGGTGCACCGGGAACCGGCGTGCGTTTACGACGCGGGAAAATTGAAATTTACCGGCGCCGGCCGAACTTGCACGTCGCGTTTCGCGTAATTCCGAGGAAGAAATTATTAGCCGGTGCATTAAACTCCAATGTCGTCGCAAACGATTATATCCGTTTTTCGCGCAGCGTTTCGAGCACGGAAAGCGAAGATTCACGGACGTTTTTCCGTTTTCGCGGGCGCAAAAAAAGGCAGAGAGAATTTTCGGTAACTGCGCGTAGGCTGTGAACACGACGAGGATCCATTTTGCGAGAAAAATCTGACCGCTACCGTTGGAGAGCACATTTACGATTTTCATTTCAACCTGCATTGGATTTCCTGTTTTCCGGTTTCACTATATTTTCGAAATGTTCCCGCAACTCGATAGAATTTTACGTAAATGCAGAAGTTTGTATCGGTTGGATCGACTATCGTTAGAATTATGCACAGATTTCGAAACTTCTAGGTTTCATGCAGAATAGTACACCATCTCGAGACAACGACTGCAATAAAAATACAGATATATAATGTCCATCTCGATTTTCCTACTCGCTTATCGTTACAACGCACGAATCGATCGGATGGTATCCTTCGAAAGCAACGTTTCTCTTCCTTCCCACCCATGAATCCATTCCGCAATTGCAAACGACGTCGTCCATCCGCGATCTCTCGGCTCTCTCGACTTCCTGGTTCGCACCTGACCGTGGCAGGACTAATTAAGGATATCCTCTCTCGCCACGGCGAAACCTCTATATTCCATCTCGCGAATAAAGCCGCCTGTCCGCGGATCCTCGAGCACCGGAATCCGATCAAACGTTCCTGATATCACGCACGCAAATATCCAAGAATCCACGACACACCGTGCGAATGTTTGCTTTACGATGGAAAGCGGAATAGACGGGTAATTACTTTTGCCGTGAGTCGTTCGTAGGGAATTCAACGTTCGCCGAGGCTGAGATTGGAAATTTGCCGAGGGAAGTTTAATCGTTTGGGGAGAAGCGAGATCTGTAGGAGCTTTGGTTGCGATTGGAAATGCATTTGTGATTGTTATTGGAAGAAGTTTTGCGTTCTCGATGATTTCCGATGCAATCGTTTTCACGTTGTGCGACGAAACAAACGAGGATTATTGGCATTAGAGCTTCTAAACCTCGCAAAGCTAAAGAAGTCCTCTGGCCTCTGGTTTGTTCTGATTCGCCTGACGGATAGAGACGTCCCTCGTTCTGAAGTCATTTCCGATGCTACACGCGATTGGCGGATAAAACCGCACATTCGTTGCGTCGTCATGGGAACGACGAAATAAGTATTGCGTTTTCGGTTGTCATTAGTCGATCTCAGACTTTCGGGACCGATATGATGGGGATAAAGTGAGGGACCAGAAACAAGGCACTTGGGACGGAAGGGGAGATTGCTCTCGCACCGCCTACCCCGTCATGTCGCTCCTGGAAACCTCAGATCGACGAATGACAACCGAAAATAAAACACTCCTTTCGTCGTTCACATGACGACGCAACGAATGTGCGGATCTCTCTTGTCAATAGCGCGTCATAATCGAAAATGATGTCCCTATACGTCGGGCGAATCAGAGAAAATCACCCCTCAAGTGCTTTGTTTCTGGTCCCTCAGTATATCATAGCCAAAGGGGAATGAAGGCGCGCGGTATGAGGCACGGGGTAAGGAGAGAGTGACGCTCGTACCACCCATCCCCACCACATCGGTCCTTGAAACCTGTGATCGACCAATGACAACCGAAAACAAAACACTCCTTTCGTCGTTCCCATGGCGACGCAACGAATGTGCGGCGTTAGGCCAATCACGCGTTAGAATCGAAAATGACGTCAGAAAGAGGGATGTCTCTATCCGTCAGGCGAATCAGAACAAACCGGAGGGCAGAGGACTTCTCTTGCCTTTGGGAACTGTAGAATAGGCATAAAAGATTCTGGGGTATCTCGCCTTGAAAAGTTCCACGAGATAATATAATTCAGGGAGCTCTTCTCTCCGTTGTGAAATCTGCAAGCAGAATATCTTTCTTACATCGGTACAAGAACATTGTACGGAAATTTGTAGGAAACATTTGGAATATCGCTAGTGATCAGACAACCACGAAACTCGGTGAAAAAGGAGTACAAGTACGCGCAAGATTTCCGACAACGATTCTCTCCAAAGTAATTGGCGAACGCCGTCGGTTATATACAAGTCGAGCTGCATTACGCGAACTTTGTGATAAATTGCTCCCAGTTCTCCGACCGCGGAGAACGCAAGTTAGAGTGATTAACGGGATACGAAATAATTGATGATTCAACTTCCGAATCGAAAAAAGAAGCAGGCTAACGACCAACAATTTTTCCGGACAGCGAAAGGCAAGTTGGGAAATTCGTTTGCCCTCGAATTATCGTCGGCTATCGTGGAATTTCGTTACAGCGTGGAATTAGAGCCGTTGAAAGTGAAACGCGAGGAATTTCGCCCACCGCGAAACCGAAAAATATTTTCGCAACGAGAGACGCAAACCGAGGACTTCCTTTCTCGGACGGGGCTCTCTCGAGTCTCTCCCATAAACGGTTAACGTTGAAGCGGACTCGGACGATCATGGAGATCTCGATTTCGATAGCTACGATCTTCCAACGATGCCGAACTTTGCCTCGAATCGATTCACTTTTTCTTCTTTTATATTGTTCGGCTTTGAGAACTTGCGACGCGTATATGTGGTTCGAGAGAAATTTTAATTATAATTTATCGTCGCGTGTATACACAGTTACAGGTTAAAAATTGAAGTGCAACCGTTGAAATATGATTACACAAATAGTAATTTATAATTTATATACATTAAGCCTTTCGCTGCTACGGGTTACAAAACGACACCCACACACGACGGGTGACTATAGTCACCGGCCACAAAAATGGTGTCAAAAGTTAAAGCAAGTTTAAGCGCTTTTAAAACAAAAGATTTGGCCCCGAATGCTGAAAGCTGCGCGCGCTTAATGTTAATAGTTAAGCGTTAATAGTCTGACTTTCCGATTAAAAATTGATTTTCTTCGCCAAATAAATGATTATCTTTCAATATTCAAAAATGTCTCCGTCCGCGGAGCGTTAAAATGCGGCAATCATTTGAGCTAGGAAGGTTGCCGATTCTTGTTCGGCCGTCGACACGTGGGCAGCGTAAAAGTCGCTGAAATACTCTGCGCCCGAGAAAATATAGGTGGATGTTGCGCGTACGCGCGCAGGTGTCACTTTCACGCCTTCTTTGGCAGTGCAACGTCCAATATCAGTGTACGTACACGCGATCAACACATCTCGATCGAGAGAGACGCGAATATCGCGTTACCAGGAGCGAGAATTCGCGATGTAACCGCGATCTCGATCCTTCTAGGGCGGAGAACCGTGCAGAGAGGAGGGCGAGCCGAGAGAGAGAGCTCTTCTCGACTCGACTTGCGAATATTTTACAATTCCATCGACCTTTCTGGCTGCAATTGGAGATCGTGTTTCGATGGGAGTCGGTTGCGAAGGATTCCGCCGGTTGCGGATGATTCTCTCGGTGTAGTGAGATTTCCCTGAGAATAGAATCAAAACGTGCCGATTGTTTTAACCTTAATCCGACCATTCTTCTTTTTATATAATTATAAACAGCAATCGACGAGAAAGAATACGTAAAAATGTCTGCCGTACTTCTTCAAGTTGGACATACTTGGCAGATATCTTTAAAAGATCCTTCCACGTTCTCCACCATTCTCCTGGTACCAAAAGTATACACTCTTATCTCGTACTCTTGTCCAGCGCCAGAAAATATCGAGGCGCAAGTTCGTATCGAGTTTTTCGGTCGATCGCACGCCGGAAGATTAATGCAATTAATGATCCCGTGCTTTTGTCGAGCGGCGTGTCGACAGTGGAGCGTACATAAATTTACCATCGCCGGTACGTAGGTCCTAACTGGTACGCGGGAGAACCGGTTTCCATTGGCATTTCGTGTGCCTACGTACGGGGCCTGCGGGCCCCCACCAAGCCCCACGGGCCCCCACGAGGCCCCACATGCCCCCACTAAGCCCCACGAGGCCCGCGAAGTCGCGTCGCGTACCTGCAATACCGGACCAGGTAGCAACAAATTAACAGGTCGTTTATCGACTTCTTTCTCGCGCGCTCCGAGGAAATAATCCAACTAAAAGCCGCAATTAATGACCTGCCCTCGTTGTAGACAATAACTTAGGCCACCGGACGGTTCTATTCCGCGTCGTAAATAAACTTACCGCCGGGTTACAGGCAGCCTGGCACATTTTTTCCATGTTCGTGAATTCCTCGTTGCCATTGCACAGAGGAGAGGCGAGGAGGAAGAGGGAAAGCCGTTGAGAGGTGATTTTTAGATGCTGGTACCACGTTAACGTGGGAGCGGTTCGTGGCAGTGAGCAATTACCTTGCATCCTTTTTTTGGATTTTCTACATTGTGTCACGCGTGGAGGGCGAAATATCGATTTGGATTCTTGGCGGGCTGCATTTCAATCGGCTTTCTGAGTACATTTATTCGCGAGGGCAGTTTCGATTGGGATTTAATTAAGATTGCTCGCGGGGTTACTTAACCCTTTGCACTCGTATCTGTATTTCAAAAGGTCAAGTCGGAATTTATTTTTCATATTCGATCAGAATGAAAAGATTTGTATGAGAACATATTACCAATTAACTTGCCGGTTTAGGAGGAAAAATTATAAAAATACACAAATTTAATCTGCATCTCACCCCCTCTTGATAATTTCCGCCCTGCATATATCCTTGTATATATATACAGAGTGTTAAAAAAACCATTCAATATTTATATGGTATATAGTATACACTGTACCGACTAAAAAAGCTTTAGTAAACATAGATCGAAAGGTCAACCGTTTCTGAGATATAAATATTTTTTCCGACCGTCGTGACAGTCACAGTGCCTAAGGAGATAAAGGCTCGGACTCGCAATGTGGACCCGCGTACAAATGCCCCATCATCAATGAGAATTTGTACAATTTTCTGATAAAATATTACATTATAACCTCGTTGGATTCTAATGCTAAAATTGTAATCCTGAAATCACCGCGGCAGACAGAGCCGAAAAATGCAAAAGAGGAAGAAGAAGAATTCTATCTCAACGGAAATAACCTCGCCTTTCAACGACCAAACATTTTCTATCTTGCAACAGCTATATCATTAAGTTTCTTGAAGAACAAGCCAAGATCGTCTTCTCTCGCCATGGCACGTGTCTCGAAGGCGAATCTGGTTGTAATAGGGCCCAATGCGGGAGTCCGAGGGCAGTCGATCTCCCGCAGGCCGTAAACGCAACGTTCTACGGGTTCGCCGCAAAGCTGGAGAGCTTCGCGGGAGCAACGGAGTCTCATCTTTGCGGGGAATCTCCTCGGCATCGAGGAGAATCGTCGGCGAGGAGAACGAGAAGAGGGAAAGAAGGAGATTGGAAGCCGGTCGTTAAGTGTTTTTCGTTGCTTTTGCATTACCGAGACTTCTTTACATCACGCGCCCTCCTCCACCGACTTGCTTCCCTCTTTTCCTCTGTTTTTTTTTCCTCCGTTTCTCCCTCTCCGATCCGACGAGATCGCGGTGAATTTGGCCATTTAACCTAAAGGGCCAAGTTTTTGCAGCGGCAATTTCGGAGTTTAAAATTTCACGGCGTTTTCTGTTCGAATTATGGTGGGAATTTCTTTGCTCTGTATTCTCACTTTGACTGCTGTTCTGTTATTTCTCCTAGAAGCTACGATTTCGAGCGGATTCAAAGTTACTAAGACTAGTACATAGTTTTACTTGATCGCTATTCGATTATTTCTTCTGAAAGCTGTATCTTTAGGTGCATTTAAAATTATAGACATTGTTATATATTTTGCTCCATATTTAGACACCGAGTGCTCCTCGATTATTTCTCCTAGAAGCTTCAAGTTTAAGTGGATTCAAAATTGCAGAGACTATCATACAAGTCGATCCCACAATTTTAGGATCATTCGAAGTCACAGAAACGATGATACACCAAGCAATAATTTATGAAAAATCTCCAAAAGATGGCCCTCCCTTTCCTCCTTATCGAGCTACCTTCGAAAAACGAACGTATACTTACCAATAATCAGTTAAAAAAATATCTCCTCCCAAATACAAAAAACCACTCGCAGCCCCATGAAAAGAGGGGCCATAAATTTCAAACGTTTCCCGCGCGGAGTCCCTTCTAGCGATAATTCACGCGGAAAGATCATTCTCCGCGGTTAGTTCGAGCGAGTTATCAGCTGCGGGGATAAATCTTGGCCATATTCTCTCCGTGCACGTTCTCCTCTTTGTTCGCGGTTGCTTCTCGCTGCTCGAAACTCGCGGCGAAGAAACGCTCACGGCCGCTTCTTGTCGGCGATGGAAGCGAGGCGCCATCCTCGCTTTCTTGCGACCCCGCGAAACCGCTATGCCACGATGTAAGTACACGGTGATTTGCGCCGCGACGCCTCGACGTCGCCGGATCATTCCTCGATTGCTACGTGCACGTCGCTGCCACGGTTTCTTCGAGGCGAAAGAAATATTCGAATGTTTGCTCTTTTTTCTGTGAAGGTTGTTTTAACCCATTGACTGCCAACTACGAGATATCTCGTAGCTGCACTATAAGTTTGAATTAATAAGTTAACAATAATGGCCGAGCGTGTATAGAAACTTTAGAACAAAAATGTTCTTCGTCTCATTACAAATGTCGAGATTATATTTTTGATTAATGAAACCAATGTTCTAAAAACTTTCTGTCATCTTCTCAAATTTTAACAAGCAAAGGTAATATTTCCTTACTTTTCCTGGCAGTGAATGGGTTAATCGTCGGCGATTTAAATCGTCGTGTACTGAGAGGCAAGAAATTATTTCTCTTAGAGTGAAATTCTATAACTTGTGGAAATTAGAGAATTTTGAATTTACGTCGAGTGAACTGTGCTTTTTGGATATTTTACAAACGAGCGGCAGAAGTTGAAACGATTGGAGATCGAAGAAGGAAAGTAGACGGATGACATTTAACAACAGAATTTGAAACGTTGACCCAGTTCGCGGGACATTCAAATTTCGCGGGCTACGGAAGAGAAATGGAATATCATGTAATTACGATCAAATAGAAACTCTATTAAGAGTACACTTGCAGTAAATTCGCCGAGTCACCTCGGAATCTCTCGTGTCATCGGTTCTTCGCAAATTTATTTCCTCTCGTTGAGCTCCCGTTAAGACGGACGTCTCTCGGCGAGAGATATTCCGCGCGAGATAGGAAAAAGCAGGACAAAAGGACGCAGCAGAATGCGAGAGAGAGAGAGAGAGAGAGAGAGAGAGAGAGAGACTCTCGCAAAAGAATTTCGCTGGTCTGTCGCCGTTAGACGGCCGGGCAAACGCGCAAATTACAAAAGTTTCCCCGACCGTGAGCCGTCCGGAATGAAATTTATCTAAACGAAAAGTTATTTAATTTCAGGCAGGAAGTACCGGCTCGTCCCGAAAAAAAGAGAGAGAAATCTTGAAATGCGCGGGTAAATGTTTGTCCTTTCTCTTCCTCTCACCTTCTGCCTGTCTCTCTGGCTCTCTTCGGCTCTCTCTGTCTCTCTATTTTCCTGCTTCTCTCGTCCACTCGAGCGAACGATCAAAGAATAACGCACTTCTGCCCCGGTCCCACGGGAAGCATCGTGTTGTTGGCTTTTCGAGTAATCCGTTATCTCGTGCTTTTAACCGCGGAAGCTCCTCTCGCGCGATTATTATGCTTCAAATTCTCTTGCCATTTCCTGTCGTCGAGGAACGCCACATTAACTCTCCTCGTTGAAGAGATAAACTTCGAGCGGTGCGATTCACTTTTACGGTAAAATTTTATTTGGGGGTTCGACGGATTGGTTACGGCGTTGCACTTGCAATTGAACGTCGCGTCATTATCTTCTCGGGTGTTTGGTAAATTTTGTTCGTCGGTAAATTGCATTAATTGCATTAATTTTACTAAAGCATTCTTTGAATTCTGTCGCTCGACGGCTCTCGCAGGAATTCGGTAATTTTTCTACCACGAGGTTAATTGCGAGGGTTAATTCTCCAAAAATTCTGTAGAGAATGGAGGATTAGTCGAATTCCCATCACACACGAGAAGTTCCTCCTAAATTATAGCTTAACGTGTAATAGCAACGGTGCCTGCGGAACCTGAATTTGAAATTGCAAATTCTATGTAAAATAACCGCGGGAATTGGCGTTGAAATGGACGAAAAAAAATCATTCGTGCTTTCAGTACCCACTTAAAACGGACAAAATTACTATAGACGCTATTCAGGCAAAAAGAGGCAGCAGAAACGTTTGTTACGAAAGGTGTCCCCTTTCAAATAATCGCGGTTTTATCCCTTCAGTTTCCTGCGACTTCCGATCCGATTTTGTGTAGTTATTTGAATACATAGCTGATACTAAAGTGGACAAAATGCGGAGAATTAGGAAATACATTGTTTTGAAAGGTACCCCCTTCGAAAAAAACTGTGCCAAACCCTCGGCCTCGAGAGCGTCCGCCCCTAGTTTCTTTTCCGGGAGGAGGCCGCGAGCAGGCAGCGCGCCAATTGATTAACTGCCATTTCTATGCCTCGGTCTCCTTATACCCCGTGATTTATCGTCCGTCCTCGTAGTTTGTAAAATGAAACACGCTCCGCTACAATTACCCGGCGAGCTTAGCCCTAGTAATAAACCATACTTTGTATTACCTAAGCTCACGAGTCCGCCGTGGGATCCGGCAAATAAGCCTGATTTACGAGCGTTACGAAAGCATCGGCAAGTGTCCCCCCAACCTCTTTCCCTCCTCCTAGCCACCACCTCCGCCTCCTTCTCGTGCTCCTCCTTCTATTTCTTTACGATTTTTTACGCCACGTTTAATGAGAAAACTAGGCGCGCTTTTCGGTTGACCGGGTAAGGCGGAAGAGAAAAATGGACGATGCAATGTGCTGAGAGAGAAGAAGAAGGGAGGCGCTAAAGTTGCGAGAAATTGAAACGAGAAAACATCGAGAGTAAAAAGTGACGGGGTTCGCAGTGTGCTGAGAGTAGAAGCTAAACTTCGCAGTATGCTGAGAGACGATGGCAGAGTCTGCAAGAGATCGAAGATACAAGACGTTGAAAGTAGAAAGAGGTAGAAGTCGAAGTGTGCTGGGAGTAGAACGTGAAGTTTTTCAGAGTGCTGGGAACAGAAGGCGATGCTAACAGCACGCTGGGAGCAGAAGGCGAAGCTAATAGCACTCTGGGAGCAGAAGGCGAAGCTAATAGCACGCTGGGAGCAGAAGGCGAAGCTAATAACACGCTGGGAGCAGAAGGCGATGGTAGCAGTGTGCTGAGAGTCGAAGGCACAGTTTGCAAGATATTGAGAGTATAAAAGAGGAAGCGGAGTTACAAAGTGCTAGATATACATGACGAGGCGACAGACGAAGGACGCTGGGAGTGAAAGACATAATTCTCAGAGTACTGAGAGTAGAGGGTACATTCTTCGAGGCAGAAACCATTGAACTTCGCGTTTGTCGAAGTTCCGCAGTCTTCAACGGCCGACGATGAATCTCGGCGATTTAATTGCCCACTCGCCAGTGTCTTTGATCCCGTGAAAAAAGCCGGAGACGAATCCCCGAGATCTCCAACTATCGAGAATTGCTGTTCGCAATGTCGAGAGCCGAGTAACTGGAAACTTCAATTTTTAATCGAATTCCAGTCCAAGCTAATTACCATCGAGGCTAAAGTGAAACCGGAGAGCGAGCTCTCAACCAAACAGAATCGATCCCGAGAGATCTCGAGCTGCTACGTTCGACTTCCTAATGCGTCTCCTTCTTTTTTTACCTTCTCGACTCCGCGTATTTATCCAACTCGAGTCTTCTTCCCTCGGGTTTCCCTGAAAACCCATCACCCATTCTCCCCAACTCCCATATCGTTTCGCCATACACCCTTTCAGTCTTTCCTCAGCTTCGCAGTTCCAATTACAAATCCCACCTGTTTTTTTTTTACAGTCCTCGACAATTACTCCGATACCTGACCGTCGTAATCACCGTAGAAAATTTACCCAATCGCGTAAGAACGCAATTACGGCAATTGGCAATCGCGAGAAAAACGTCCTCCGTCGCCCGAGGGCAAAACCGCGACGCAAGAATCGTACGGTTTCCATTTGCCTCGTTGGTGCGATTGTAAATCAGGAGCGGAGGGAGAGAGAAAAAAAAGCGAGTGTGTCCGGTCGCAATTAAAGTCGGAATACCTAAATCAGTAATTAGAGGGGAGCACGCGGGCCATCGTTAAAGGAAGCGGTCTAATGAAATCGTAGAAGAACTCGTTCCCGGCAAAGGGGCATTGTATAAACAAGGAAAATGTCCGAGCCGTAGGAGAACGGTATCAATCTAGCCGCACGGATCGCAATTGCTTCTACGACTTTAATAGTGCCAGTCGCCGGAGACGGAGACGGTAAGGTTGATACTAATGGTTACTAGCACCGGATACCTACCTACCGTAGTCTTTCCCCTCCGTCATGGCAAAACGCTCCTGCTGCCAACCGAACGACCACGATCCAGGAATTCCAGCGAGAATGGCTCTCTGACCATTAAACGCGAAACGTATCGGAAAAAAACTGCCGTTTCTGCGCTTCGATTCGTACGGACCCCGACTGTTCTCCCTCGAGATCTTCCGAGAGCGTTGCGTGCTCGCTAATTGATGTTTTTTACTTTGCTCAGCGTTTGCTCCTATTATTTTTTCTACTAATTTGTGGCCACGTTTTCTACGGGGTTCTTATTTTCCTGCTTTGGGACTCTCGGGGTTTCTTTTTTGGGGTGGAAGAGTTTTTCCAAGACTGTAACTTATCCGAAGTGTTACCGTTGAGAACAATCTGGGCCCATATGACCAGGGGCCGGATGGGTTGACCGTGTCTTTCTAAATTGTAATCGCATCTCAAATAAAGGCTAGGAGACTCCCATCAGCGGGCCCACAAGTTCAAATAAATTCCTCCGTCACACCTCTGGGTAATTTTTCTCCATTTGTTACTTAATATATCACAATCACTACGGTTTAGGGCCCAACCTAAAACAGTAGAGCTGGGCGAAGAAATGACCACATAATAATATTGAAAGGAACACAGTTCCTTCTCCCCGGAATTCCCCCGGAAGAAGCTCGGGGCCGGGGGCTTTCACACAGTTCCTCCTAAGCTAAGTGTCCCCCGTTCCACACCCAGTTGAGAGAGGTAGTAGTCATCCAAGGGCGATCCCAAAGTGGCTCCCCGGCTGAGGCCCTTCTCTCTTCTGTTCCTAGGAAAGGGTAGAAAAAACTGATTTAGTTATAAGCGTACAACAGCGTTTCCCCCGTCCTGGGGCCTGTTCTCAGTCAGCCCCTACTGACGAGTCCACGAGCAGGCCCTGCCCTAGATGCTGTGCCCCGGTTGGAACAATGTCCAGTGCCGGTCGGCGGTATATATAGAAACCGGGCTTTGGAGGATAACTTGCGAGAGCGATTCCTCATAAGACACGCGATCTAGCGGCCGATCCGTAAACTAGATGAGAGGGATGGTGACCGGTAGATCGGTTGCGCGTACGAGATCGTGCCGCTACAGTAGCAAAGCCAAAGAAAAGCACCTCTACATCATACTTCTCACATAGAACTGTCCCTCTGCCGAACCATCAACAATTAAATCTCTTCCGTAAGAAACCTAGTTAGACTGAAATTCGATAACGTCGAATGGACGTCAAAAGATCGTTTCGGCCGATCGGCACGTCGCGATCGGAACCGAACGTGAAGACGGCACGGCGTACGTCGACAAAAGGACGACGACGTCGCCTGAATTCTCGTGGAAATGCTCGAGCCCATTAGTCGCGAAACGTATCGGGAAAAGTTCTCGCGCGTACGTGTAACGGCGATCCGATAGGAATGTAATTCTTGCCGGCACGTTCGAGGCGGAAACTCGGGCTACGAACGCCGGAAATATATACGGGAAGGCGTGTGTGCGCGCTATCTGCAGCGCGCAGACCGGAAGCTCGGCCGAGGGACTGGGAAATATATCGGGTGGCGACTGGAGAACAATCTTCTTTTTTTCGCTCTCCGCTTATCTGTCGCGTGAATTATAGTTTACCGTGGAAAAAAGGCGAAGAAGGCTTGGAGGATTGAACGAGAAGCTGGTAATTGAGATAGGAATCGAAAAGATTTGTTTCGCGGGGAAAGATTGATGAGATTAGATAAAAATCGAACAGCTGGAGCTTTTGATGGCGGGTGTTTTTGTTAATAACGTCGCTGGAAGAAGGATATTTAATAACTTGGCCAAAATTGTTGCTGTCTTGCATTTCGGCTTCGATAGCCGTGATCATTTCGAGTAGGACGTACTGTTTTAGGTGGATTTCGAACCACAGAGGGTATGATACGTTAATTAATAATTTAGGAAATGTTTCTCAGAGGCGACGGGACATTTGAACTCGGCTCGAGTGATCGTGAGTTCAAGCATTTACCTCCTCACTCGCCAAAGCGACCTCTAAAATCGTATTAGGTTGTCCCAGGTTGACCGACATACGCTGTTATTGATCAAACGGCGCAGCAACCGAAAGTTCTACATCCAAGTTGACTTCTGTCCGTTCTTTCGCCGGTTCCCTAAATTCTCCTGTGCAATTCTGAATTATTTCATCAAAATAATTCTATTGTGGTGCTAATTGTGCTGTACATCAGTGCAACTGTTAGATGCCGAATGCTTTGAAATATTTTGTAAGACGCGCCCCAAAGTGACCCAGATTCCTCGCAAAAAAAATGTGCTTATTATCAGTTCAGTTATCAGTATACCTAAATGTTTTAGATATGCAATAAAATGTCACGAGGTTCAGAGTCATCCAAACCTCCCACTACTTCTGTCCGTGCCTTTCGTAAATATTGGTGAAGCTGCAAAAACGTATATATACGCCTTTCGCATACATTGAAAAATCTGAGAGCGTACATATACGCCATTCGCAGTCACAGGGTTAATAAAATTGTTGGAACCGTATCACGGAGTGCAACACAATGGAAAATAAATGATCTCAATCGCAGAAATTTCTTATTTAGACCACTTTCGTAAGAATGGATCTTACATCATTAATCCAGATTATTAATGACGATAATAAAACCTAATAGAATTCAACAGAAATGGGAACACCAATGATAAAGCATCTTCGAGCGAGCACGCGACCCTCGTACAGGAACCCGCAGGCGCGCCTCTTTCGAATTTAAAAAGACTGTCCCTTTATGGACCTGGGAAGGTTTGCGGGAAATCTCCGCGTACTTCCGGGAATAAAACGCCCGAATGGATGATCGGTGATCGTGCATCGCATAACGGAACGGTACGCGGAACTACGATAGTACAATTATGGTCGTTGCGCCATCGTCGCTGCGCAACAATAGACCCGGTGAAAAAGCCGAACCAGCAACGATCCGCTCGACGGAATCGACAGTACGGTTTAACCGAAAGAGGAATCCATCCTGTGATTCCCCCATCGATTTTGGATTTTTCCAAAATTTTATCATACCCTTTGAATTTCGTCGCAGTTTCGAGGCGAATAAATGCAAAATTGTTTCACTGAAAGCGCGAAAATCGACGTGTATTGCAGTCCGGAATTGCAGAGGTCGAATTTCCCGCGGTCACCCATTACCTTCGGGTGCGCGGGGTCAGTTGCTTGACGTGAAAAAAAAGCGTCACGGTTTATCAAGCACTTTCAGTCGCGTATTATTATTTCTAAATAGAAAGAATGTAAATAGGAACTCTTTGCACGTGCCAAAGAGGGTGAGAAAGTAGAATAAGAATCGGGAAACCAACGTGGACAGACATCTCCGAGGGAATACTTCATTCAACGTCTGATAGTCTGAAAGGAGGAAAGAGTGGTTTATCGCGATGAAAAACGTTGCAAACAAGGAGTTTGCATAAATTCTGCGATGCTGGGTCCGTGGAAAAAATCATGAATCCGTCGCGACGGATCGCTACGCGACTCGGCTTCCGTCTGCGCCAGCTTCCTTTCGTGCCGTCGCTGCCACGTCGGACGAGTTCATTACGGTTGCAATGCGGCTAACAGGATTTCACTGGTCGTCGTAACGAGCTCTCTCTCTCTCTCTCCCTCTCTTGCTCTTTCTCTCTTTCTTTCTTTCTCTCCCTCCGGCCGTCCCGAGTCGTAATTCAAAAGTTGATTCAAGTAGCGCCAATTTATTGCTCCGCCCGGTAAGAGTTTTCCTCGCGAGTGCCGACTGAAAACGAGAGACCGAACCACCGAGGGAAGATAAGGTCGCAGGAAATTGCATTAAACATCATAGGCACGCGCGAAACGAGAAAAGGGTTGTTCCGCGGTATCGAGATGCCCGGGGAAAGAGGAACGGAGGTGGAGAAACGGAGAGGAGGAAGGAGTCGTTGTAAATTGCGGGAGGAAATCGTTAATTTGCCGGGGCGACTCGTGAAACTGGATTACAAACGAAGATTGGACGGTATCCTACGGGCGAAGTTTGGAAACGGAGTTCTCCGTGATTCTTGCCGAAGAAAAACGACCCTTTCGTGTATCGTCGTCTCATGGAGGAGACATCCTTTGCTGGAGTGTCTTCTAAATTGGTACCGCTGGAAACAGTTTCTTCTGTCGTCGCGTTAACCTTGAATCGTCTTTGCCCTTTCCATGTATATCCACCTTGGAATTAATTTTGCAGCAATTATAACTCTTTGTGTACTTCTCAGTTAAGAAAATGGTCATCTATTTAACACCTGAACTATCAATTTTATATCCGGTACATTTAACACGTTGACTGCCATGGGGGGCACCGGTGACCGGCGCTATTGAATTCAATGGAACTTCGTATGACTTTTAAATTGCAATATTTGCGAATTTTGTAATATATTCGATATTCAAAAATTGGCGTTAAAAAGATAAAGTTCTGCTGAATATAGGTATATCCATCTGTGTCTTTGAAGTTTCTGAGTTATAAAGATGTGATTTTAATAGAAAAAGTTTCACTTCGGTAGAAATGCTGTCGATCTTTTTCGAGCACCGTGCATACTTTTGGTAACGAAAGGGTTAAAGACGTGAAATATTTACTGTACGGCTGTGATATTAATTTGGGGAATTTTTCGAAAAAATTGAGAATCGTTCTGGTAGTTATAGCGTTAAGAAAGAGTCCAGTTATGATAACTTCCTTAACCATCATCCAGTTAAGAAAGCATCTCAACCAAGAAGCAGATCTTGTATCTGCATTTCCGGCAACGTTTCGCCGCTCCCCTCGCAAGTTTTCTTCAACGAGCACGCAAAGCATTCGACAAACGCTCATCTGGAATTCCGTTCGATGCGTCGGAGCATCTCCTTCGTGGGAAGATTCCAAAAGGACTCGGCGCGGCAGACATCGCGTGCTAGTTGTAATTGGTAAAAGGGCTTTGTAAGCATTCTCGGTGGCGATTATCTGCATCAGAGATGCAAATCTGCACGGCGAGCTTTTGCTCGGCACGGCTGCCTTCGACGATAAGGGCGTTAACGCGTCCGACGCTTTTATCCGAGGAATCCGGCTAATCCGAATCTTTCTGACGGAAACGTCGGACGATTAGACGACCGGCCGGGAAAACGGGGCAAGAAATGTCCCTGGGTGTTCCTGCTAACAGCTGAGACCTTATAACGACCCGTTTTCTTATTTTTTGGGGAAAGAAATTCGACGTTTGCCAGTCTCGCTCGCCTTTTGCCTGGTTGAAATGGCATTATCGAAGAGTTAAGCTCCACGCGATATTTAGAAAATGTGTTGGCAGTCACAAAAGAAATCGTAGCGCAAGGGGTTAACCTTGAATCGTCTTTGCCCTTTCCCATGTCTGTCCATCTTAGAATTAATCTTGCAGCAATTATAATTCCTTGTGTGTCTCACAGTTAAGAAAATCGTCATCTATTTAACAGCTGAACTGTCGGCGTTAAATCTGTTATATTTAAATATATTAAATAAGTACTTTGATAAAAGAGGAATTCAGAGGTGGAAAAGATCATAGATTCGGTAATTTATGTTTTATGAGATTAACGTAGAATATTTATTCTATGACTCTCCTATAATCTTGGAGAATTTTCGGAAAAAATTGTGCACCAGTCATTTTGACCGGTTTGGTAGTTCTAGTGTTAAATACCAAGGAGGAATGAAGAGGTGAAAGAGACGATCAGTTAAGTAATTTTCATTTTACAAGGTAGACGTGAAATATTTTGGGGGATTTTTCAACAAAATATTGTGAATCATTCATTTTTATCGCCCTGGTGTTACACATGTATGAGCGACTTTTATCTCGTTCGCAAATCGCATTAAAATTTGTGAAAGGCCTCGCAACTTCGGCCGATCGAGCAGTTTCACATTGCCGGAGAGAAACACCTGTCTACAGGGCAGAGTTAACTCGTTTCGCGAATTCCATGGCGCGTAAGCGAGCTGCGATAAAATCGGATGCTCGTGCGAAAAGAGCGAAGGAGGGGGCGAGAGAGATACCGGAAGATGGAAAAAGAGGGAAGAAATGAGGTAATCGCGAATTCAATCGATAACGGATTACAGATTGCATTCGGCGGGCCCGAAAGTTACGAGCCGCGGCAATCCTTTCCAACGCTCCAATCCGCTTAACTTTGCAGATTCAACTGCGAAACTTATCGGATCGTTCGTATTGCCGCGGCCGATACAAAATCGTTCCATATATCTGCGGTATCGATAATCCGTTTTGACTCTAACGCGGCCAGTTCGACCATCCTACTGTTTCCGAATGTTACAGTCATCCATTTTTTCCCGCCAACCGTGACTCGTTTGTAAAACAAATTCGGACAAAATTCCATTAATTCCATCCACTAAAGCGGCAAGGGAAAATCCGCAACTACGAGGCTCTCGACCAAAGGAAACCTCTGACGCGCGAAAATCCACGAGTCTCTATAAAAATTCATGAAAGAAGAAAAAAAAGAAACTGCCATCGTAAATCCACGGTAATTCGTGGCAAATCGTCGAGAGGAAATTTGCACGGCTCCTCGTGGCGCTTACGTCCGGATTGTGCAATATTCCCTGGTCCTTATTATCCAGGCGTCTTTTCCACGGCGCAGTGAATTCGCTGGTTGCGCAAACTCGTCCGTACGAAACACAGCGACTTCTGCAAGGCTGCGCTTGCGCATTTCGATGCAACACTTTGAAACTCGATGATATTCGATGAAATATCACGCGCGTAATTTCTTCGTTGCCGTTGGAGCTCTGTTTGCAGGAGAAGAAAGAGGCGAGGAGTCGATGAGACGCGAAAGAAATAATTCTCTTCGGACAGAGGATGTAAAGTCGTTCGAGGACAGTCAACGTCGCTCGTTTACTTTCGTTCGCGTTTTTACGAGTCCCGTTTAAATGGCACTTTCGCGCTTGCATGAGTTACGTTACTTTATCGCGAAACGGCGCGATTAAACTGCACCTATTCGACGAAACGGCTACTTGTTTTATCGCTGATGAATATAATCGTTACGACGGGAAATCGTTGTAGCGGGAATTTAAATGAAATTATTCGTTTTCACGTTGATTGCTGACAAGAAGAAACGAAGTAGAACGCTGCACTGCTAGGCATTGCTTTTGCAGAACGTTACAAAAACAATCGTAACGATAATTAACGCTAGAACGACCATTCCAGGAGAAATGATTGGTTGCTGATTTTTTTTGGAAAATTCTCAATATTTAAGTGTGAGTTTTGCAGTGAATATTCCATTACTATCTTATAAAACGTAAAATAATTAACCGATCATCGTCTCTGCCGCTTTATTTATTTTTTTCGAAGTTCTTATTTAATATATTTAAATATTTAAATATCTTACGCACTTCTGATCGGTCATTTGGCAGGCACTTCCTTGACACCGACATCTCTTTGAAAGTTACAAATTCTCCGAGACCTTGACACATTAAACTGCAATGATAAATGACAAATTGATTACCGTGGCAACCGATCGATAAGTTAAAAGTCCAAAAGCCTCGGGGACGAGAAGCCGATTAACCCTTTGCCGTACCAATTCTTTTATGACTGAATGTGCGATAACTCTGAATTAATTTCTGAAATAACAGTCTATCTCTGATTTCTGATGCAGTGTATGACTTAACACAATATTAAATAGCATAGAATTAATTTTATTTTATCCTGACCCAATGATATTTTTAATTTAGTAATTTTTGGAGTACTTCAAAATTGACTATTCCATTTATCGCGTCACGAGTGTCACTCCTTATTGTACGGCAAGGGGTTAATGAGCTGCCGGTCGGCAAAGTGTATTAATAAAAATCGTCAGTCCAGGGAACACAGCAAACGCAATGCAATCTCCGAAGTCCTTCGGAAACGTTAAACTCATTTCTCTGAGAAATAAAAAGATCGCTCCGTCCGATGTTAGCCTTTCTCTCGCGAATTGTTCTCAGCGCCGGCAGAGAATTCGCAAACAATAACTGGTTACGTATTCGAAAGTTCATCGGCACACGGAAGGTGGGAACGGAGGAGCGAGGAACATCGTGCAATCGCTCGTCGGAGTCGATTGTTCGGCATTAATCGACTCCGAATAGAAAATTCCGGAACGTCGAGACGACGGCTTTAATCCGAAGCAATCGGCCGACGGCAAAATTAATCATGATTAAAAGCCAAATCAATCTGCAACCTCCTTTTTTTCCGCCGTGCCGATAAAGCGATGCAATTTAAAGCACCGTCGAAATCGTTGCACGCTCCCTCGCGAGAGTAACGATCGGGAAAACAATTTCGCAAGGGGGAAAATTCCAACGTGAAATTATAATGGTAGGACCATGGAAAGGGAGCGGGAAAAAAGGAAGAAGAAAAAAGAGAACGCGCGGCTAAAAGTGGGAGAAGTACGTTCCGAGCGTTCTTCGATCCTCCGGTCGAAATAGCATTACGTCGGCCGCGTTTTATCGACGTTTAATTCCATCGGACGCATCGTCCGTGCCGGCTGCGCGCTTTAACTCAATTTCCTCCGCGCTACTTTTCGCAACCTCGCTCCATTTTCCAACGATTGACCGCCTTTAATTTTAATGCTTCTCCGGACGCCGCCATTCCCTCGTTCTTCCTACGCGCTTCTACGCCCGGCGTATCCTCTGGCGAACGGAAGTTGCGATATCGATGTTCCGCGTGATTTCGCGACACCGCTGGAAAGCTAAAGCGAGATTCAACGGAGACTGAATTCGCACTCGTACTCCACTCTCTGGATTCTCAACTCAACTGACTCTCTCAAAATGCACGCTCGCATCCACCCTCGATACTTTTTCTCACAGCATGCATTCTCTGTTGCACTCACTCATTTTCTCCTCATCCATAGACTAAACATTAATTGATAGACGAAAAATCTTTAAATCACTTTTATTCATGGATGCTTACGGATACAAGAAAAGCAGAACGTTTCGCACGTGCGAATCTCGGTTACGCACTACGCAGTAGACTCCATAAAATCTACTACTAAAAAACAAAAAACATTAGCTCAAGCGAGTCATCCACTCATTGGCTAAATACTAGATGGCGCCTCGTAACACTAGCCTTAGCATTCGTCGACTTCCAAATCACGCACTCTATAAATCCACTCTCGCTTGCATACGATCCATCCACACTCACTAATCTTAAAAATGAAAACTATTTACTAGTGTGGGATCGGGCGGAAGCGCTCCTAAAAAGAACTTAGGTGAAAAGGACGTGGAAAAGAAATGTCATCAGGGAGAGGACGCTGGCGCAGTGGAATCGCGCTGACCCAGGAGATCTTCCGTGTTAAGCAACGCAGGTGGAGACCGTTGCTTGGGTGGGTTACCGCTTTTTCACGATCCTACACTAGTATAAAAATTCCGCTCCTACGATACACATCATTGCCATTGTCGAAAGGAAGAAAATACTCTATCTCTGAATTCTCCTCCTTCCGAGTAAAAAAAATCCTCCACATTAACGTACGAACACCGTAATTAATGTCAAATCGAACGCTTCGGCCGGAGCGAAAGAAAGGAGAATTGTCTGGTAAAGCCGGGAAAAATCTGAGGCAGTTTGTTCCCCAAATACGAGACGTTTCCTTCGGTCGGGGGTGCGAACGTCGGGAGAAACGAGAGGGAACGGGGAGTCGTTCGAGAATCGCTGATGGGAACGGCATTTAAGCAGCCATGCAACGCACAACCCGCGGTCTAAGTGCACGGTAACCGGGGTTTTACGAGTTCGAACGGGGTGGCGAGAAAAGAGGGTACACCGCGGCCACCCTGTCCCGGAACAAAACGTTTTCTCCCCCTTCTTGCGTGCCAGTGGTCCTCCAACCCTCTGTTTTTCTCCCTCTCTTCTGAGTTGCACGCTGCGTTCTCTCTTTCTCCTGGAACCATTTGCATTTCCTTCTCCCCGATTCTCTCTCTGTCTGTCTTCTCTCTCTCTCCCTCTTGGAAACCCCATCTTCTTTCTCCCTTTTTGATTCTCCATTTGACACCATGATTTCCACCTCCTCTATTTCACACCCTCTCCTCTCGCCCCCTATTTGACACCGTCTCTCCCTTCGTCTCAGTTTCAGCCCCTCTCTCTCTCTCTCTCTTCTTCTTCTTCCCGCAGTCGCAAAAAGTTTGATACCTTTTCACGAGGCATTGTTTCCCGAAGAGGAAAGAAGAAAGGGGGCGAAGAGAATCAGCGGGTAAAGAGGTTTTCGCACCACCGAGATAAGCCGAAGGGGGTTGGAAAACGGGCAACGATGCGAGGTAGCATATCGGAGGGTGGCCGATAAGAGCGATTCCGAGGGTGCGTTCGCACCGAACTTAGGCTTAGTTACGAAGACAACGGGGACCGGTAAATTTGTACTCGATAGGGATCGACGCGAATAGGGAATAAGAATTCCTCGTTATCTCGAGCGGTATTACCAGAGACAACTTACGGCTTTCCTTTTAACCCGAGCGCACGGGGTTTCCATGCCTTCGGATTATCGGTGCACACTGCTGCGTTGGTTTATAGAGGTGTTCGTTCTTTGGCGAAGGAGAAGGTGACTTTGTGAGGAACGATGGAAAATTAGACGACCATTTTTCTTTAATCATCTTGTGACAGAATTTAATGCGGGCTGGAAGAATATCGGTGAGAAGCGTGCTATTGAGGCAATCTGATATTGCAATCAGTGGGAACGAACTCGTATCTTGGTAAGGTTTTGTAGATCTTTCTTCATTAATCTTTCTTTGTATTTTCTTCGGCTTTAACAGTAAATATTTCACTTTTATGTCATAAAAGGTACGTTTTAAATACGTAAAAGTACGTTTCCCGCATTCAAATACTTGTCGCAAGCAAAATTCACCGAACTGTCCCGAAAATTCGGCGAAACCGTGCCAGTGATCCTCGTTTTCATTAAAGTTAATCCTCCTGTCTCAATAACGATTGCCAGTTGGAGCTCCCGCGAAAAAATTCTGCAGTGTTTGCACAGCAGTTAACCCGATAAAACGACGATCACGGTCGTCGACCCGAAGAACGAAAGCAACGAAAACGACGCCGAATGGATCTCCGTAAGAATGCCGGCGAAGAAACGGAAACGATGGAACGTGCTGCTTCGATAAATCGCGCGGTACATTTCCAAGATAAATCTCCGGCTGGAAGGAGGTCGCGTGGATAATCGAAAGCAATTACTCAGTCGAGTGGTCTATGATTCTCCATTTGTCGCGGAGGACAGGAAGCCGTATAAATTTTCGATCGAGCCGACTTAACTGCCTTCGAGACGCCTCGATTCGAGTGATTTCGGAGCAGGAAACTTTATTTGATCGCGAAATCTTGCGCGATCCTTGACAAACGGCGATACGTTCTTATAGCTGGGAATTAATCTTCGGGTATTCCTGCATCGAGAATAACCTGAAGATCGGAATCGAAGGAGGATCTACGAGTTTTGCAACTGTAATGGACGTTCTATCGTTGGAAAGTTAGAAGGATTTGGTCAAATATCCGGCAGTTCTAGGAGATGCTTCCCAGCTGATATACATAGCCGTCCACAGGCCAAATTCTGATTAACTTTTGGATATTCAAGTGTCAAAGCACTTTAACTTTATACGAGTGTAATAAATTTCTCTAATAGTAACTATTAAATTCTGTAAATGATAAGATTTGTTTGGCCGTCGCATAATAAATAATTTATTTGACATTACCTAGAACAAAAAAATCAAGTAAAAATCTCAACCATCGGTCATTTAGTACCCAATCTTCATGAAAGAAAGGAACACTCGAATGATCAATGCTCACCGAGCTACTCAAAACTCATTGCCAAGACTCAATAGCACCGGTTATCCAATCGACGTAAAATCGCTATCGATTTTCACCAAAACGATTTCCTTTATCCAAGATATTCCACGCACAATCGTCACTGAGTCGACGCACCCATCGGAACGAGCAAATTACCAGCAATTCTCCAACAAACGATACATCAGCGAGCCTCAACGACCAAACTACAAGCTCACGAAGTGTCCTCTCGCTCGATCCTCTCCGCTGTTTAAGAAAAACCATGAAACCGGCGAACGACCAAGGAGATTCTCTTATCCGCCGAGTATTATTAACGATTGCTCGAAGTATCCGCGAGATAAGGCCGAACCCATTAGCCAGGCCGTTAGGAGTCGCAATTATCCAAGGAAAAGTGCCGCCACGGAGGAATTTCGCTCTACGTTCGAGTTTCAGCGGAACAACGTAGGAATGATCATTCGACGGGACGATTGTAGCCCGGGAACAAAGTGACACTGCGAATGAATAGGCCGGAAAACGAGGGACCGCTGGAAACGCGCGAAAGGAGAGTGAGAGAGCCGGAGAGGGCGGATGGAGGATTAAAAAAATACAAGGAAAAACCAAAATGCAAGGGGAGGAGATGGAAAGCTGAGGGTGTCCGAGGTTGTACCGTTGGGGTTGGGAGGAGAGGAGACAATGAGCGAATGGATGGGGTGGAATGGTTTGATAAAGATGGGAGGAGAGAGCGAATCGCGGATACGAGCGAATGGAGGAGAGGAGATGGAGAGAGCGAGAGCGAGAGAGACAGAGAAAAGGTAGATGGTATCGGAGGAGGGTTCGCGCAGCAGAAATACAAACAGGGTTGCATTGTAGTCGAGCGGCATTGTCCGCAGGCGTGCAGCCTACGCTGTTTCTCTCTGTCTTTCATTCTCTCACTCTCTCTCTCTCTTTCTCATCCTCCTCCCTCCTTAAAAACAAAGCTTCTCTGACAAGGCTGGCAAGAGGGGAATGCACAATTACATACACGGCCGCCTACTCCGGTCCGTCCTAAGAAGCTTTAATTAACGGAGGCTCGCTTTCGGCCTTTCTGCGTGCAGTGTACACGTACGAGTTAAAAGTGGGGGCGCGCGTAAAGAGAGAGAACGACGTAGAAGCAGAGAGAAAGAAAGAATGAAAGAAAGATAGCCACCTCGTTACGTGGGAATCGCGTAACGACTTTACGATCGACTTCCGCATCGACGACTCCCTCGGCCCTTCTTTTCTCCCGCATCGCGAATCGCCCGCAACTATAACGCGAGGACATTCCGTGAAAACGTCCCACATAATCTCGCTATTTACAATCCTTCTCAGTATTTTCATAAATTCTCGGATTAACATTCGCACTTCCTTAAAGCAGCGGGGAATTTTAGGAAATTGCAATAAAGAAGTGCAATGTATGTAGGTTTTTAATTGTTTGCTATAATAATATGTGAATAAGGAAATAAAATACGGGTTATATATAATTTATATTACACAGATAAATAAGAAACAGAAGGAATAAAGAAAATGTGCTCTTGTTACACTTCTTTTCGCGGTCGTCGTTCAAACTCGTACATGTATCACAACATTCCAATACTTTCGAGCGAATTATTCGTAGACAAATCAGACCCTCTGTGATCCGAAAATCAGCTGAAATTGTAACCATCGCGTGAAAGGACCACAGCAAATGAATAAGTAGATAAAGGAGTAGTTGGAATGCTAGAATACGGGAAAAAGAAGGCACTTCGGGTTGTAAATCCCACAAAGAACAACTACAATTCGAAAGCGTCGCGCATCGACCGCGATGTCGCGTGTCCACCGATGCGGGAGAACGAACGAGATATCCGATTGCGATAAATTCTCGCAAATTCGATACTGATCGCGCTCGTCCACTTTGCCCGGCCGTTTTGCACGAGCGACTCTCCTTCCCTCCCGTGGCTGGGATAGCTCTCATTGTCGGATAACCATCGCGGCTGGGAATTGCGGAGAACAACGTAATCGCGTTTGTTTGCAGGCCTCCGCTTTCCCCGTTTCTCCCCGATCCTCTCGTCGACGGCGTTAAATACGATGCAATTTGCGAGGGAGCGAGGAAAACGAGGGAGGAGGACTTCCTCGCCGCCGAGGAGGAAATGGAGTTTCGTCTGGGTCCGGGTCCTAAGAACGGATAAAGATATACATCGAAGTTGGAGGCGTTGAATAATGGAGAATCAGAAACGTTGGTTGCCTGAATTCGCTCGTTTTTGATCTATGGAAGATGGTCAATGAAGAAAGAAGGAGGGCAATCTGTGCTTGAAGCGCTATCCTTATTCCATTCATCAAATTTCCATATTCCCTACAAATGCTCAGCGAGCGTATCATAGATATAAGTTCTTTTTTTAACAGCGCAATCAGGCAAGTGATACGAGTCAACGGCAAGTCAGACCGCGCTAAATTCCGTCCGAGATATTATTGGTTTACTCCACTTACGAAATTTTCAAAATTCGATCGGAACAGCGCAATCTGGCAAGTGGTATGAGTCAACGGCAAATCAGACACAGCCCAACAATTTTGGCTGAGTTATTATTGGTTTACTCTACTTGAGAACTTCGCAAAATTTTGGAATTTTTCTCCCTTCGATAAAACCGGATCAAACCGGTTTAAACCGGATCACAGAAGTTTGTAAAATTTTGGAATTCTTCTCTCTTCGATTAAACCTGATCAAACCGGTTTAAACCGGATCACAAAACTTTGTAAAATTTTGGAATTCTTCTCTCTTCGATGAAACCTGATCAAACCGGTTTAAACCGGATCACAAAACTTTGTAAAATTTTGGAATTCTTCTCTCTTCGATGAAACCTGATCAAACCGGTTTAAACCGGATCACAAAACTTTGTAAAATTTTGGAATTCTGCTCCCTTCGATGAAACCAGATCAAACCGGTTAAAACCGGTTTCAACCGGAGCAAAGAACTTTGTAAAATTTTAGAATATTGGAATAGAATTATCACAGTTGAGCTTGCAAAAAGTTCAGAAAAAGTTCTAACTGGCAGTTCAGTACTGGCGGCAGTTCAGTACTATTTCTACCGCACTAGGAGGTGCGATGATATCGGCATTTAAGGAGGCGCCTTCGATGAATTTCGAGTCGAAGACGATAGGAGCACGTTGCGTACGTTCGACGAGCCGCGGACAAGTACGGAGAGAAAGGAGAGGAAAAAAGGGGGCAGGATAAAAAAGACCCGAGAGTCATTATGCAGAAGAGCGTACGTTATTAACGTACGTCGTGCCGACTGACGGACGTAAGGGCTTTTAACGAGTTCCGGCGATTGTTCCGACGATTGAAAGGACGACGAAAGTATATCGTCGTGACGGCCATGAAACTCTGGATCGACTCGTTCTCCCGATGAGTTTTATAGCCTATGATTTTTTCTTTGGGATTTCGTGTTGCAGAATGAATTTAACGCTAGATATACTATCGTTAAATTTATTACACTTAAATATATGAAATAAGTACTTTGATAGCCGAGCTATCAAGCGGCAATGAAGATTGTAAGTTAAGTGATTTGTGTATTACTAGATACACGAGAAATATCTACTGCTTTGCTTCTCTATAAACTTGAAAAATTCTAATAAAGAATTAGGATACCGTTGATTTCACGGCTGTCGTAGACCCAGTGTAAAAAGAAGTGTTTTCCGAATTATTCTCATTACTGATAATTCAATGTCTAAAAAACATGCCGAGGTACGAAATTCTAATGATAAACGAAGCAAATCTAAATCCCAAGTTTCGGAAAGCCTTTCAAATCTCAAATAACATTACATCAAGTAATCCAAATTCAAGCTTCCACTCGCATGCCTCCCATGGAATTCCAAATCATCCCTGACACTCGAAGAGCAGAATAACAAAGAATATCACCCGATCCTAATATCGAGATTGGTCCCCGCATCCTCACCGTCCCGGAAGATCAAACTTTCGCGACGCGTCTCTCAGCCCTATCCCGATTTTGCGGGAGAAATAACGCGCGACCGGTGTCCTGCATTATGGAGTTCCTCGTGCCACCCAAAGAACATCATCCTGCCGACTAAACTGCTCCGTCGTTTCGCCAACGTAGCTCGAAAAATCCTTGTCGAGGAGTTAACCCGGTCGACCGGCTGCCTCCTGTCCAGAGGAAGGTCGAACGTGACGAAACACGGCTCACTTCTGCCTGGAGGAAGGAGCTCGTTTCACTTCGCAGTATCTTCACGTACGGCTTCGAAGACGCGCTCTTGACACTCGCTACCATCGACGAATTCGCACGTGATAGCGCGAGTGGAATATCAACGTGGAAAGAGGAGAGGAACGATCGCCAAGGCCGTTTCTTGGGGGAACTGCGAGAGGAGGATGAAGAGTTGCGGCGAGTTCGAGGTTGAGCGATTGGAGGGTCGTTTGCGAGGGTCGATGGTTTAGGGGTAGTTCTTTTTTAAGGAGAGGCAGGGATGAAGGTGATTTGAAGGTGGAATCGTAAAATTATGTTTTCAACGCACTAACTGGGTGGGATGGGACGGTGCCCTGGTATTGAAAACTTAGAAGAAAAGTGGGTGTAAAAGAATTGTTATGAGAGGGCGCATCGTATGAGACATCTCTGTGTTGACGCTGAGTTTAACGGGCGGGTCATTTTGACCCATTTCGAAGTTCGTGACCTTTAATTATTCAACGAGACGAGGGTATATCGAAATTCATTTTCTTCGAAGCCTCCTAATTTTGAAGTTCTCTATGTAGTAGACATATTGATTCGTGTCGGTGGAGTTAAGTATATAAGAAACGTCGGTACACATAGTGTTAACACTAGAACTACCAAACCAGTCAAAATGACTGGTACCCAATTTTTTCCAAAAATTCTCCAAGATTGTAGGAGAGTTATAGAATAGATATTCCACGTCCATCTCATAAAACATAAATTACCGAATCGATCATCTTTCCCACCTTTGCAGTCCCCTTTTTTCAAAGTAATTATTTAATATATATAAATATAACAGATTTAACGCCGGTAGTTCTAGTGTTAAGCAACTGTGCTGTGGAATGCTAAAACGATGGGTGACCGCGCACTCCTCACATTCTTTTTCAAAATCCTCCAGTCAAAGACTAAAATACGAAAGAGAAATGCAAAATCAATAGCAGCGCGTTTTCTATAAATTCGGAGATAGATGGCTACTTGTTGTTTTATTGGGTAACAAAGTAGTGCAAGGAAGAAAGGAATAGTAAAACCGAACGATGTTATAAATTCCACGGTATATGCGCCGCTGGTTCAAAGATATGCCAGGCTATAATTCTAAAAGTCCGGCCAAGTCTCGGACGAGCGATGGAAAAACTGAAAACGCAATAACGAGGAGAAGTGAGGCAGGTTGGGTCCTCGTTGCGCGTATATATCATCGTAAAATCGAGAACAGACGAGAAACGTATTGGACGCGGCGGCGATAAATCATTTTTCCTCGATCGAAAGTCGGTCATACGTTCCGGCTAAACTCAATCCGTTACGTAGCTTTCCATTTCGAGTCACGAATCACCATGAACCGAAAGAACGGACCTACGATTCGATCTCCGACCCTCCTAAATTTCATTTGTCAACCAATTTATCCCTTCCGTTTCTTCCGCGAAACGTCCTTTCATCTCGACGTCGAACCATTTTACCTGACTTCCGAAACCACCGATGCTATGGCCCATTAACTCTCTGGCTGCGAAAGGCGTATATATACGTTCTCATAGATCCATCGATACACACGAAAGGCGTATATATACGTTTTTATAGATCCATCGGTATACACGAAAGGCTTATATATAACGCTTTCACAGATTCTTAATATCTACAAAAGGCGCTCGAACAGATCTCACAGAATTTTGCTCGAATTGTTATCGTCGGAAAAAATATTATCGTTATTTCGTAACCAGTCGAATGATACTGGTAAGAATGCATAAACGCAAAGTGCCGGTACAGTTAATGTTAAACAACAATAATATTGCTGTTTGCATGTGATTACATTTACAATATTGAAACTTTCTCTAAAAAGAATATCTCCGTTCCACTGAACCGTTCATTTTACCGCGTATTCTACGCTTACGGTTAATGCATCGTAGCCCCGGTAGTTCGCAATTCACCTAAAACAATCGAACATCACCTCCACCGACTCCAATTCTCGTGAAACCTATCGAAAAAGGAAAAAGAAATGAATCCAAGGCGCAGAAACTCCGAGAAAAGTCCACGATCGATGGTCCTCTTCGAATTATCCGTCGTCATATCCGCCAGGAAACGTTAAGAACGCGAAGAATGCAATAAACGGTAAGTCGGATCGAGAGAAGAACGACACAAGTGTCGAGGGCAGTCGCACGTCCATCTCTCTCTATATATATATACATATATTCCTGCCGTTTCTCGACCCTCTGGCATTCTCGAAAACGCAGGAAGTTCGAAGGGGAAGGCCTCCATTAAATTCATCTTCGTCCGCGTAAAAAGCCGGGTCTTGTCTCCCTCGACGCGATACTCGTCGAAGCGTTCACTCGTCGGCGGGCGCTCTCAGTCACGGGCCGGTGAATTTTAACTCAGCCTTCCGAGAGAGGAGGGTAGTGACCCATTTTTTATGCCGAGTCAGATGTTTTCTATTACCCTTAATTAATATCTACGTCGAAAAATAACGGACGTGCTTGCGAGAGGCCAGCGAGCGTTGCCCCGTGCTGCGATACCTTTCGATTTCTCTTGTCAGGGGGTGCTGAATTTTTTCAAGGACGGGGTTCGTTTGGTTTTCCTTTTTGTTTTTCTGACTCTGGAGACCCTTTAGAGGGTCTTTGAATTTTTGTGAATGTTTGACAGGGTTGACGTGCATTTGCGTAGATACTTGAAGGATTATTAATTGCTGGATAATCGGAAATTACTGTTTTGAAGGTGTTTGACGAGAGTTAAGTGTTGAATTTGTAAAATTTTCTTCTTATGGGCGACCTTTGACTTTTGCTTATGCTGCTTTCGCACATTTTTAAAAATTCAATTTTTTAATGATTTTTGCCGATATTGTAAAAATTATTTGCTCACGCATTGCCTATTGGAGGTTCTGTATTTTGTCTGAAGCCGCCTGTATTTTGTCTGAAATTCCAGAGAATTATTTTTCACATAGAAATTGATCTACACAACGATTGAAAACTCTTTCATTCGTCCATCCGAACGTTCGAGGAAAACGCCAATTAACATTATCTCGCAGACTCGATTTGCTCCGAAACGAGACATCGGTCCCCTTTGCCTCTCTTGGCGATGTTTGACGGGTCGTAAAATCGGTAGGTCAACAATTTGTAAGAAGTAACGAGGGATAATTGCAGCCTCCTTTATTCGATCCTTCCACGCCATACAATTGGTCCGAGGAGAACCGGAAAACAGAAATAACAATTCACGGACGTTCGCTTTGCCGTATTTCGACTCGGCTTCCAAGAGAATCGAGGAGAAAGTAGGCTGCAGTCGCAGAATTATGCAGAATTTGCCTCGTTGCAAGGACGCTTCGCGGTTGTCCTGAGAAAAGATGGATTCGAGAGACGTGGCAGAGGTGTCGGGGAGACTTCAAAGAGGAAAATTGTGATTCTTCCATGAAATAACGGAGCTTTTCAGGTACACGCTCTTCCGTCGTGTTAATCTCGTGTAGCTAGTTGCCCAGAGTTTGAAACGGAGGCTCGCGTAATTTCCTTCTGCCTGTCCTTCCTCTGTGATCCTCTTTTACTGGCTTCGTGCTCGTAAAAGTTGCTGCTCTTATATTCTTCGGCTTTAACTCCTACGATCACTCCTTTGCATGAACTTGAAATTACGGGAATTGTGATATGTTAACCCTTCGACTGCGGCGCACTACGAAATCATCAGGAAATTTCGGCGCGATATTTGAATGACGGTCGTTAAAAGAGTTCGGTAAAAGAAGTATTACTTAATGAAAAAGATTTCTCTGATATGTGATAAATTAAATGCGATTAATAGATTTTAACCTTTTTGGACTTCTGGCAATGATTTGTTATCCCTTCGACTGCGGCGCACTACGAAAAACCGTCAGGAAATTTCGGCGCGATATTTGAATGTAGTTAAGGAATTTGGGTAAAAAAAGTATTTCTTAATGAAAAAGAATGCTCTGATATGTGCTAAATTAAATACGATTAATAGATTTTAACCTTTTTGAACTTCTGGCAATGATTTCCGTTAAATTGACTACATTCTGACTCTTTACGCCGAAATACAGTGTCGCGTCCGTGAATACGCCGAATCCGCCTTGCGTCCCGACGTCAACGTCGCATAAACACTACGATATTAGATCACATTTTGTAATTTGATATTTTTTAAATACAGTAAGCTTCTATTTTTCATGTATCATATGCACTGCAGCTTCAATAAAAAAGTAGTTATTTATATTACGCCGCTAGCCATTAAAAGTTATTCGTCCGCCCTCGGATTGCTTCGTACCGACTTAGCGCACTCGCGGAAAAGCACTCCGTAACGAAAGGGTTAGGAAAGGGTTAAAAACCAGTGACTTTGACTGCCTTGGCAGATCTAACGTTAACCTCTCCTTGATTCCAAACTCGACAATTCTCCTTCCTCGCTCCATCGTTAAATCTCACATAGAAAAATCCTCCTCCTCTCCAGCGATGTCACCTTCGCCTTAACGTCCAACAGGTCCCATTAACTTCCACCTTTCCAAACACTCCTGTCCCGTTTCCGTGGAAAAGACCGGCAAGCAAAGAGACCGCCGAAAGAGGAAGAACTTTCCGAAATCCACCGGAGTCTCGGCCGAATTTCCGCTCGAACATCGCCAGCGTCGAATTGCGCGGCCGGGAAAAGGTAAACGCGGAGAGTCAGCGAGGAAGAAAACGAGGCCAGACGATGGTCCTCCTCGCTGGCTCTCTCGAGTTAAGTGGTTAGCTCGAAAAGCGATTTCGATTAGCCAGCTCGTTGAACTCGTAACTCGACGAACGACGAGCTGCCTCGCGCCATTGGGAGACTCGCGAGAATTACGCCACCGGGACTTTTCTCTTTGCTACGTTCCTCCTCTCGATTAATTGGAGAGGGAGAAAGAAATTGCTCGGTGCTGCGACGATAAATAATATTTCTCTACTTCTTTCATTGTATTTATTTGACGCCCCGTCGCTGGAGACGGAAGACGGGGTGGGTGGAAGGGAAATAGGGTTTAAGGGTAGATTTATGGGGGGTAGTTTGTAATATTTTTTAGCGGGAACTTAGATTTATGGCGTAGATTCTGTGATGGTTCGGGTAGAGGTTAGGAAGTGTATGAATTTCTATTTGGCGATGGCAATAACTATCGGAGGGCTGCTATTGTTATATATTGAACCATTTATTTGAAATTGTATCAGTTGCAAAAGATAACGATAAAGATGCGAAGAATACTTGTTAACCCATTGACTGTCAACTACGAGATATCTCGTAACTGCACTATAAGTTTGAATTAATAAGTTAACTATAATTGCCGAGCGTCTATAGAAATTTTGGAACAAAAATATTCTTCGTATCATTACAAGTGTCGAGACTATATTTTTGATTAATCAAACCAGTGTTCTAAAAACTTTCTGTCTTCTCAAATTTTAACAAGCAAAGGTAATATTTGCTTAGTTTTCCTGGCAGTGAATGGGTTAAATGAATATTTAAAGAAGTAGGCTTTATTTGCTGCAACCGTATATAAAAATGTCTTTAACCCTTTGCCTTACAGTAAAGTGCGACACTCGTGACGCGCTGAACGAAATAGGAAATCTTGAAGTTTTCCAAAAACTATCAAACTGAAAATGTTAGTCAATCACGAGTCCCTCAAATTATTTCTATAATTATTTCTATAATTATTCCTCAAGTTATATCAGAAATCAGCGATATATTTTTATTTCACCAATTACTTCCGAGTCATTGCGCATCAAGTGAGAAAGGAAATCGCAGGGCAAGGGGTTAATTATGCGAAGCGACTAATTTTGAAAATTCCCAAAGTACGCGCCATCGAAGGAAGATACGTAAACCTGCAAATTCATAAACCTACAAGTTCCATTTAAAAAGATAATTCCAACGAAATAGCCGAACCGTACATCAACGAGTGTCACGAAAGCCGGAGCCTCTTAATTCCGAATTGCCGTGCACTCGTCGCGCGAAATCTGCCGATCGAAGTTTCAAACGTTCGACTCGTTAACCTCGTTCCTCGTTGTTTCAGATCCGAGGAGCTCGGTCGAGAATCATCGGCAACGGTGAAAATTGGAGTGGAAAGGCAAAGAGAGCGTGCGCGATCGAGGGTGAGTAAAATCTAACGAGTTTTAAGAATTTCGTAACACGAGTTCGCGTGCAGCGCGTCAAAGTGGACGGGGAGAAGAGCACGGAAATGTTACGATCGATATGTATTTATTATAATCGCCGGTGATAAACCGGGGATCGATAGGTACTTATTATAATCCTTGGCCGTGGTCTCTGGACGGACTGCTTATTATAATCCGGGATCGTGGACTTAAAACGTTACGTTCCGACAGGGTGTAATAATAAACTGAAGAGAGCAGTGAATTCATAATGGCACGGTTTCTTTTAATCCTCTTCAGGGTCGATAGGTTTCACTGCATCTTCAAACTTATTGTTCTAACATTAGAACTACCAGGGCAGTCGAAACGATTGATTTCTCTTTTTTTTATAAAAATTCTCCAAGTTTCTACGAACGCCATAGAGTAGATATTCAACGTCCATCTTGTGAAACCTCAATTAATAAATTAATCATTTTTTCCAACTTTTCATTTTTTTTTTTTCTGAAGTACTTACTTAATATATTTAAATATAATAGATGTAACGTCGGTAATTCTGTCGTTAAGTGGCTGTCGAACTATAAACGTTATTGCGTCACGAGGAAGACATTTTTCTACGGATAACGCTTGAAATTACGTTGGTCAACCTTCGTATAATTTTAATCCTAATTATTCCACCGTCAAGCTAATGCTTTCCGTGTTGTATGAAAGGGATGCCGGGAAGAAATTTAAAAAGTTCGTGCTGCATAAGGGAAAGAAGCACGGAGATTGTCCCGCGCAAAAATGAATTCTGATAAGAAAGGCAGAGATAAAAGGACGGCGAGGAGACTTAACGAGCCCTAACGGAATTTTGCTTATGACACACTTTTCCGACGAGGGAAACGTGTTTGCCCACGGTTTATTCCCTTCCTTGTCTTTCGTATTCGTCTTCGGCAAAAGCGTCCTCTCTGGGAATTACGAGGTGAACCGTGCTTTCCAGCGGCTTTGCATCTTTGCGAGAAATACAGTCGGAGAGGATCGCTGAATATTATTCGAGAAATTCCCTTGTTTTTCTAACAACTTTCACTCGCGTGAAAATGCCAATGATCGCGAGGAGATTGCAAATCTGAGGAGTATCTCGCGAACGGTGAGAAAAAAATACGAATTCAGCACATAAGAGCACGGACGATAAAATTAGCCGGTGATGAAAGTTTTTCTCGGCCTACGCGCCGTGGTACAGGTAGTTATTAGATACGAGAAGGTGGACTGGCGTGAAACTAATGACTGCATCGCGTGCGCCGGTCCAAATAGATTGGAAGTCCATCGGGTTTCTCGCTTTTAACGAACCGGCGCCGTGTTGTTGCGTAATTTCGTAAATGCCCGTGAGGAAAGTCGCCAGAAATAAATCTCGCGGCTGGATATTTTAAAGTACACCTCCTCGGTGTCCCGAGACACGCTGGTATTTTGAATTAAGAGATCGAGAGGCCTGAGAGAACATTCGACTCGAGAGAAGCGTGATTAGCGAGCTTATTTCGTCGGCTGCCACGTTGAATGGACTTTGCACGGGGCGTACAGTCGGCACTGTAAATGGCGCACGGCTGAACAGCCCCCACTGAGCGGTTCGGCTCTCCCCACCACGCGGTCACTACAGTTGTCACGTGAGCACTCGAAGGGCCCCTCGCAAGGCCTCTCGCGCAGCCTGCCGCGTCGCTGTGGCCACGCGGAAAGCGCCAGCCAATCGACGACCTTTATTCGAGCAGACCGTACGACAAGCTCGGCAGACGGCCCAGGAATGGGCTGCGCCGTCGGAGCGACGCAAACGTAAATGCGCGCGTTCCATTCATCATCGTAGATACAGCGTGCAAAGAGAGAAAAGAAACGAATTCCCCCGGTTAAAACAGAGAATAGAAGTAAGAGCGAGGAACAATAGGCGAGCAGTAACCGAGAGAGCGAGTCTCGCTTGATTGAAATCGACAAGACGAACCGTTCCGCCTCATCGTCGTTTAGCGAGGAGCGGAAGACGATAGGACTGGATTGGCGCAACGTCGCGGCAACGTCGTCTTTATTCCGGCTCCGTCGACAGACTGTATCGGAGTCTCTGCATCTAATAATAAACGGGGCAGGCATTGTTGTAAAATGGGTCGAACGCTCTCCGGCATCTAGCGATGCGCCGAACCGTGTGCACCTACACGCGTATGCCGAGTGCAGAGCCACTCGGTGCACGGTGCACTTATACAGAGGAGACAGGCTCGCATAATGCAACGGCCTTGTCGTGTGCCGGCGTCGCCCGGCGTCCTCTCCCTCTCGATGTCTCTTGCTCGTGACACGCGAGCCCAACCGAATGAATGCTCTCGCGAATCGGCACAGTTTCTAACTTTGCCCCGCCGAGAAGACCCGTTTCTTTGTGCGACGACGCTGCGTCGATTATGCGAATGTTTGCGAGAAGGAGGAGAACGGCGAGGGGCAAAATTCAACGATTAATCGGCAGCGGGATTTCCTCGTGCGTTGTCGATGAACTTACCGAGTGGTAACTCTCTATAGTCCGAATTTTCTGTGGGATCTGAAGATCGGTTGCACGACAGCACACTAGAAAATGATAAAAATACTGTTGTGAATGATATATTTAGCTTGATTTTGAAACATGGAATTGTAAAGAATTTCATGACCTTTAACCCTTTCGCTTCGGTAGGCCACTCCGCCGAAGTGCCGTCACTGAACGGAAGCATATTTGTATATACGTTCTTCTAGGTCTTAAATAATTTCTATGCTAATATATCACGTATTCTTCACATTTTTATATGAAAATACTTATACAAACTTATATTAGTTATTCTAAAAACATAAGACCAATTACAGTCGACATGTTTTTAGGTATTTACATATTGACAGGACTAATAAATAAATATATCCGGCGCTCGAAGCGAAAGGGTTCAGAACTAAATTGTAATATTTGACAATGTAAAAAAAATTGACTCTGAAGACTAAAATCTTGGACTTGTCTTGTGTTACTTCAAAGTTACAGGGGCCCATGGAGAGTTAAGAAGGTTGTTCCTTCTTCTCGGATTTTGCAAAAAGTATGAAAAACATCTACATATTTGAGTTCCGGACGAAACACTCAGGGCATCGACTGGTTCGATATGCGATAGCGCTCGAACATTCGGAAAAAAAGGTCTGTGACAAACAATTTTCGCGACCTGCTAATCCGCAAAGTCGCCACGGAAACATGTTATCGAAGGTGGGCAAAATTTATGGTCGAGCGTATTTCGTCCGTCGGACAGGAATCCAACGAATTCTGCGCGGAACCTCCTCGATTGCGGGTGTCGCGAGAACGTTATCAAACTTCCGCGAGCGTAAAAGTGTGGTATTTGGAGGGGTGCTGTATTAGCGAGACAAAGACCCATTCCGTTGTCCTTTGTACGATAGATAAAGTGGGAATTTATCGCGGCAGTTCTCGCCGCAGTTGGATTTGCGGTCCTTCGTGCCTATATTATCGGAAGCGCCGGTCGATCTTTAGCAGGTCCCTGCGCGGAAATTTATCACGTCGCTTCCGCGACAGTCGGATTTGTGGCTGTCGCCGAGGAATAGCCTCGAAGCGATGCAGATTGTACTAATTCCGTCGGCGAACGATAAAAGACCCTGTCGTGTCACGTTAAAGGACGTGCACTCATTTTAGCGTCGACGGATCAACAATTATTCTCCGACGAGATTGTAAATTTCATTGGTATTAAATTTCTTTCGAAAGAAATTAGAATTCGGAGCTTCCATTGGAACTTCGCCCTCGTCCACGATCCTTCTTTAATTTATTTCAAACTCCAATTACGTTTAATACATCAAAATTGATAAGATTCTCAGCGGCGCTCGCGAACAGACATCCATGAAGAAATTCCCGAGCTGTCTTATCGATCCGATTGTGCGCATACGGCTGCCAAATGTTGGTTTAACAGATTCAATAAGTGCAGCGCCCGGCAACAAAAGGACAGAATTCCGCTTTTTTCCAAATTCCTCTTTCTTCCTAGATATTGCCTTTGTCTTCATTGGCCATCTGAACACCGATTTTTATTAAATTTACCTAAGAGGTAGGTCAAGAAATACTTAACGTATTTTTTTATCCATCTCTATCTGTACGAAGGTGGTGAAAATGGCTCCATTTCGAACGAAATCTTCCGATGTAATTTTTCGGAGGCCAGGAAGATGTCAATGATCTACGTTCGGTGTCAGCTTCGCTCAAGGGCCCTCCTGTGGAGAAGAACATAAACACTTTCACCTTTCTTAGTGGTTCGGTGACCCACTCCTTCAATTTCTAATTTCGTGTGGCACTCCTCTGCTTTAACTATTCGAGCCAGCAAGGACATCTCGCGTGTTTCTTTCCGAAGGGTCGGAGACCCGGAAGCCTGACTTACTCAGCGAAAATTCAATCGCGGAGACACAATTAAAAGTTCATTTGCGAGAGAACGGTTCATTTCTGACCCATGGTTCCTCTCAGACATTTTACCTACGTAACAAGACGAATGCGATGAGCCAATAAAAAAAATCAGCTACCCTTTCGCGAATTTTGCGGCAGGTTTTTTTTACAAATCTCCATCCAACCAAAGGTGTAGAACAATCCTTGAAAACCATGACAAATAATTTTGAAACACCCTGTACGTCGACGTTTTACGTGTTGGCAGATACCACGCAATCGCCCTATCCAGTGCACGCAGAACGTGCCTCCTATTTGCGGCACGTGCCGCTGAAAGTCTGGCTATCCAGCGAATTTAGGAATACTCCTAAATTCCCGACCGCTGAGTATGCAGAAACGAAGGCACTTCCCGCGGCGAACCCGGATATCGGGACGTTTGTCATGGAAATCTCTCGAAGGAATGCTTCTCACTAACGTTCGACGATTTCTGCGTTTTCCAATAACAATTTCAACGATACCAGCGTTCTCCGAGCAGCTGGTTAGGTCGCGATCGGTTGCGTTACATGCAAATGGAGCAGGAGACTTTGTAAAATTAAATCGAAGAAATTTTGCGCCACGAGGTCGCGTCTCGCCGAAGCAATTTCGCGTGAGGCAGAATGAAGCGAGGCGAAGGGAGAGGTCCCCGGTGAGGAGCGAGACGTCGTTTGTCCTTCGGTGGAAGCCCTATTTTCTCTCCGGGTATCTCGCTAGTTGGTGTTTCCCGCATCCCAGGGACCTCTACCCATTTCCGACTTGCCTCGCTTTCCCTCCTCGGGATTAACAACGACGCGACCGCTAATGAAACATGCTGCGGTCAGATTAAGCTGCCGCTCGCTCCGTTCCCGACGTAACTCTCGGCCCTTGGGTCCTTCTTAGAGGGATTCCTCTTTGCCCGGGATTCTTTGGCCATTTCGGCTCCGTCGTTGCTTGCCTTCCCATCTCTGCCTTCTCAGCTTTCTTGCTCGCCTTGCGGATTTCATTCTTGCAAGGACGCGACCTTTTTGTGTAAAGGTACAGTCGACGAGTCGCAGATCGGCATGGTTAAAACTAAACCTACAAACGCAACATGGATATCTATTCCTAGCGGAGCAGATCTTTTGTGTGTGTAATAACGCTGAAACTGTTCTGAAAGAAACGCGGAAGACTGCCAACTTAATACAGGAAACAACGCATCAAGCTGTCTTCGCGCAATAATACAAGAAATTACATATTTCTTTTTCGTTGAACCGGTCATTTGGCCATCCATGGTGCGGTTAGTGTTAACACTTAGCCAACCGAATGGGGAGATCTCCCATTGCTACCTTACTTCGCCTTTATTGGAATAAATGTTTTTTTTGTATGATTGAGTTTACGATTTGTTTTCTTTTAAATGACGCGCCGTTGGTGTTTTCTAGTAGTCTGCAGTACCGACTACACCTCGGTGCACTTTTGTTCTTTAGCTTCTCTTTTGTTTTTTTTCTAGAAGGTTTCTCGTGATCGTCCGGTACGGTTGGTTATGTTCGGTTGGTCTGTGATGTACAATTTTATTTTTATTTTTCGTGTGTATATGTGAATCTTTATTATTTTAATTATATCTTTTTAAACGTTCTCAACAAAAGTGTTTGCTTATTGCACGAGCGACCGCCCACACTAAATTTCCCAATAGCCTTCCTGCTGAAAAGTGCGCGATGTACAGCGTATAGTTTGTTCTTTTCTCGGCTGAGTGTTAAGAAGAACTGAAACCAACTTTGGCTTAGTTTTTCACGTAAAAACAATCCAAAACGGTTCGCACTATTCGCTTAATAGGATATCCCCTCCGTCGGACATCACAGTATACTTACGTACACTTTGAAACGGTGCCGGTTTGCAGGGAGCAAATCCTCCCCCAGCTCTTCCTCGGTCGTGTTCTACGAGCGAGAACATCTTGGCTGTGGACCAATATGTATCACAAGGTGGCTTGTATACGGGAGGACGTTGTAATTCACCGCGACTCGCGTTTCATCGTATCCCTGTTAGAATGTGTGCTCACCCATGGACCGTTCTCTAGGATATCCGCTTAGATAGAGGGATGGTGCACGCTGGTATGATGGTATATACCGGTACACGCTTGTCTACACCGATGTGCACCGATATATCGCACGATCCACGTCGTAACACAGTGGCAAACGCTGGTGAACGCTTGGAGAACGCTTGGAGAACGGTTGGTGAACGCTGGCGTACGTCGGCATTCGCTGTTAACCCTCGCAACGCGTAAAGTAGTACGGCAATTCCGAGGCAGCCAGAAGCGAATTAAATCAGGAGGGAGGAGTGAAGGGTAGTAGGAAGATCGGTATAGCACTCAGGTTGACGTGCAGCGCTCCACGTATTCAGGGATGTTCAAAAGGGACGAGATAAAAGCACGCGCGAACGGGAGAAAAATTCAATTAGAAGCGAAGGTCGAAAGAGTGTTTTACGCCTATCTCTTTTTCAGTTTCTATGGCGCTTAATTAAGAAAACGGTGAATGGAGAGGAACGATGTATCAAATTCATTATGTCGAAAATCCGGATGGAAGTGAGCGCTGATGAATGTCGAGATGTAGAAACGAGGAGTGTAGGATTCAAGTGGCGGGATATCGTTGCCGTTTGAAATGAGCAACTTGTCCTTAATTACGAGTGCACGATACAAGAAATTGTTACCGATATTTCGCTTTTTTCGGGTATTCTTGGAATTGTGAAATACAGAATGCAACTTGGAATTAACGATCTCCCCGCTTAAAAATACTCGACGAATGAACGGAAACTAGGTTATTCTACGGTGAAAATTGCCCGAACATTTCTCAATAATGCATTGAAAAAAAACTCTTCCTATCCTACTTCCCATTAATACGTTATCCAGAGCGTTCATCTATATCGCTCTCCTACACAATTTTTATAGCACTGAAACTTTTTCTATTAAAACTGCGTCGTTCTAAAATATCAGCATTAAAAATGAAAGTATGTAGTCAAATACTCGATAGTTCCTTGTTTACTTTACATCGATATCACGGTGCATATTTAGTTTGATAGACATTTCTCCCGTAACGATCGCCGATCGAGGTACCTGCGAGTCAAATGCACCAGGCAGGTCGGTGCACTCGGTGGGACGGCATTAGGGGACAGTTTTAATCCCAAGTCGGCGTCGTGGGCGTCGAGAGATCTCGTCGTTACGTGGCACGTTTATGTTCCACCAGTTCGACCCACGTGCCTGCCATTTACCATTTACCATTTACCGCGAACAGCGACGTCGTCGGTTGGTTTCTCGAGGAAATTGGCGCCGGCTGTAAAGACAAGAACTCGCGTCCCACTGTCGTGCCCGTGCGTCATTTAAATTTACTCTAATAAACCCCGCTGTACGAGTGTCGCGGTTAAATTGGGTCCTTTTAAGTCCTACGTTGTAGTCGTACAATCGCGGGATGTTTGCATTTTACTTAGAGAAGTGAAAATTAATTGTTAACGGGAAAGAACTGGCGGGGAGTTCGTATAGCTACTTTCGTGTTTCATTCTTTTTTCGAATGGGATAATAGAGGAGTTGCAATTGTAGAGAAGATTCTTAGGGAGATACACTGATACTACAGCCAAATTCTATTTTTTAATTAATATTTTTACTCATGAAATTATTCTTTAACACTGGAACTACCGGTGTTGTATCTATTAGATTTAAAGGTATCGAATGAGTATTTTGGAAGAAGAGAAATCAAGGGCTGAAAGGATGATCAATTAAGTAATTTACGTTTTATAAAATGGGAATAGAATATTTGCTGCATGGCTGGCCTTTCAATTTGGGTCATTTTTTTGAATCTGTCATTTTGGCAGCCTTGGTAGACTTAGTGTTGACACTAAGCGTACCATACGCGGTCAATGACCGGTTCAGTGGAATAAGAATATGTAATTTTGGTTATTAATCGCTAAAGTTGACAGTTTCCTGCATTTCTTTCGGAAAAGTATTATCGTTGCTTCGTAACCAGTGAAAAAATCTGCCATGGTGAGAATAAGTATCCACAAATTGTCAATACGGTTACTATTAACACCAGAACTAGCAAGGCAGTCAAAATGGCTGGTTCCTAATTTTTTCTAAAAATTCTCCAAGTTTATAGTTGAACCATAGACCGAATATTCTGCAGCCATCTTTTCCACTTTTTCATTCCTCTCTTCTTAAAGTACTTATTTAATATATTTAAATATAATAGATTTAACGCCGATAGTTCTAGCATTAACGAGGATTTATTTAACATCGCTTCTCCCATTTTCGATCGACCTATCGTGAATTCATGCAACAGATACATCCAAATCGTTGTTTACTTTGGCCAGAGGCTTGTTTGCATTAAATTTTTTGCCTACCCTTTAAACGAATGGCCATCGACTTTATCGCAAGGGCGTTTCATCACCCTCGGTCGTGCTTCTATTAATACTATTTTCACATAAACTCAACGATTTATTGGGATTTGAGTAACCGTCCGGATGTGTAAAGTACGAAATTTATCGCATTTACAACGTCCACGGGATTTCGACGTATTTCGTCGGCTGTTAGCGTAACGGAACGATGTTTAATATTCATCTACGTACGTACGGCATGTAAACGTCCGATGTTTCGCTCGATATCTCGGTAGGATAGGTCGGAGGTATGGCAATCTGGCGGGCGCGTAAATCGAAATTGAAATTCCGCGCCCATTTCGGCAAATTTCATTTTACTAATTCGCGGAATATACGGGGAAATCTATGAGCGAGAATAAATTATATTCGAGAACGATTACGACGGGGAATTACGGGACACCGGTTTATCGCTGTTGCGATCGATCTTGCTTGTATGTTCAAATTTAAGGAATTTTTTTTGACGCTTTTTCCGATCGAAATTAACACTAAATCTACGTAACCCGTAACATTGACGGATTCTTATTTTTTCATAAACAGTTTTTAAAATAGAGAAACGGTACAATAGATATTTCACATGTATCTTATAGTGCACAAATTATCTAACCGATCATCTTCTTTGCCGGTTGATCCTTTGTTTTTCAAAGTCCTTATTTAATATATTTAAGTAGAACAGATTTAATGCTCGTAAATCTAGAATTAAGTGCTTGATGATATTGAAGTAAAAATGATTTTAACATTTGAAGAAATAGCCAAATGTTGCAGCAATTTCTACAAGTATTTCATCATCTGCTGTTTTGCTGTCTTTCAAAGCCTGCCTTTGAATTTTCTTTCATAAACAAAAATTGATTCAAAATCATTTATGAATCCGTCCACTCTTTTCTCGAATGACAAACCGCGCTTTTTCCCCATGCAACGTAAAATCCCGCGTCTTATTCACGGAAGCGTGTAATTTCGGGAAAACTCGCGCTTTTCCTTTTGACCCTGAACGTGAAACTTCAGCGAAGGTCGCAAAGAGGCGGCTGAATACCAAGTGGAACCGTGAAAAAAAAACTCGCTCAGAAATTATTCCGAGGATGCGTGCAGTCTCGCAGAAATGGCATTCAGTGGATGTTAGCATTTCATTTTCACGACGACTCGAATTAGCGAGCCATTCTGCGCAATTCGAATGCGACACCCTGCGACTCTCCTCGCAAAGGGAACAGTGTCGCAGAACACGCGTGCTTCTATGGTCTTCTGCGAACCGGAGAACCCTAGGCCGAAAACGCGAGAGGAATTGCAAAATATAACGTCTGGTAGCATTTAGAATTGAATGGAGATTTCGACATTGAAGTGCTTGAGGGACGAGTTAATTGTTGGAACGAAAGAATGCAGGAATGAATTTTCTCCTGGGTCGAAAGGGTGCAATTAGATGAATTCCCGATCAGCAGCCTCAAATTCAAATCTACCGCCACCTCTGCGATATTTTTCCTAAATTACTAATTAAAAAATCACCCAAAAGTGAAATGCTCGCCTCCTCTTAATTACATTAGAATTAGAATAGTACCGTTCTGCAACAAACTTCTCTCTCAATTCTCACAATCCTGCTCCTACATAAAATCCCGAGAAACAACGTAATTAAATCCTTTGACTGCGAAAGGCGTGTATACACGTTCTCACAGATCCGTCGGTACATACGAGTGGCGTATATATACGATCCGACAGACTTATCAATATATTGTGCTGCGTGAACAGTCGTCAGGGTGCTCGGGCGAACATGTCAGCGTAACAATATGCAAAGACGTATATATACGATTTCAAAGATTCATCCATACTTACAAAAGGCGTGTATACACATTCTCACAGATCCATCAATGTATACGAAAGACGTATATATACGTTCTCACAGATCCATCAGTATATACGAGTGGCGTATATATACGCTCTGGCAGACGCATCAGTATATTGTGCTTCGCGATAGTCGTCAGAGCAGACATGTCGGCGTAACAATATGCAAAGACGTATATATACGATTTCAAAAAATCATCCACACTTACGAAAGGCAGTCTGCAGCATCTCAAAGGGTTAAATCACCAAGAAGCCCTTCCTTCGCCTTTCCCAAATTTGAAAGCAAGTCTCGCTCAAAGAAAAACGAACCCCCTGTTTCTCCAACGAAATTTCTCCCACCCCAAACTCGCCATTCCGCCTGACAAATTTACGAGCGCAGAGCGCGAGCTCTCCTTCCGTTCTCCCGTCGCGTTTTTTCCTCGCAAATTCCATTTATCCAAGACGCCGGAAAGTTCGGAGCTCCGGCCGTTTAAATAATCGCCGGCAATCTGTCCATTTCCATAGCGGAAATACTCGATGCACGCGATAACACGAGAGAGAAAGACGAAGGAGGGCGGAGCCCGAGGAATGGCGCGTGTATCGCGCGTACAAATTATTCGCCCGAGATATTCTAATCGGCGCGCTCTCGATTCCGCGCGACGTCAGGTGAACGGACACCTCGATCCTCGAATTAATTGGTCCGTGAACGCGCAATGCAATCGATTCGCGCGATAGGCGTATGACCGATTTAACCGATTGTCCCGAAATCAATCGACCCGCGCCGATCGATGGCTTTCTATTTGGCTCGCCAGGACGAAATTAGAGGAGACGCGCAATTACGGGAGGAGTCTCGAAGGTGCTCGACGAGGCTGCCGATATCGCTGGGGCCTGATTTGGCTGTAGACCTTCAGCTTGGACGATGGGTATGGCAAGCATAACCCTTTGACTCTTTTACTGCGACGTGCTTCAACGAGAAACCGTGAGAAAAATATGGCGCGATATTTGAATGACTGTCGTTAGTCCTGGCCGGCGCTAGTTATTTATACTGCAACAAATTTATAACCGAAGCGCATTACGAACAAAATTTGTTGAAATCTGCCAGAGCGACATTCTCAAGTATCGATGAATATGTGAGAACGTATATATACGCCATTCGTATATATTCATGGCTCTGTGAGGGCAGATATGTACTCGTTTCTTATATCGATGGGCCTGTGAGAGCGCATTTATACGGCTTTCGTATATCGTTGCATCTGTGAGGCCGTATATATACGCATTCGCAGTCAAAGGGTTAATAAACATTAGCAAGCCACTGGTTAGACTCGGTAACTTTCGTTGAAGTAATCGATCATGTTTTTAATGGTTCTGCTATCGGTTAGAATCGCTTTATACTTCGTTCCAAGGAAGTACGTATCTTCGAATGCTTAGAGCACGGTTACGAGTACTTACGAGAAACGGAGCACCTTAACGAGCATGAGTTAGAACAAAAGAAAATTCCTCGCGCGAAAAACAAACGATGAAGAAAGTAACTTGGCACCGTTCGACAAAAACGCCGCCCTAGTTCCCAGGAAATCACTCCAATAAAGAATTCTCGGTCTCGCGCGTCTCCTTGCACCGTTAAAAGGGACAAACCGCCGACAAGCCTCTCCTTAAAACTAATCTAATCAACTAGCAACAGCAAGGAGCGTCTAAGTGGATTCGTACATTAGCGCCAGAGAGAGTATCCTCCGAACTTAGCCGAGTGTCTTCTTCGACGACGTATTCGAGTCTCTAGATTTACCTACCCTTCCCATTGTGCCGCTTCATTGACTCGGAGAATAATTAGCAATTAGTCTGCGCTCTACTCTGCCTCGGCGTGTTACAGAGTCGAGCTTCTCCGTTAATGGAACCGGCGTGAAAGTAGCACGATTTTAGGCGAAAGAAAAACATAAAGAAGAAGGCAACTCCCCCTCGGAGGGTGGGCCAACTTAAAAGTTACGCTCGCGATGAACTTGCGTAATACTTTAACGCATCCCTTGTCTCGATGTCCATTAAACCTACCAGGTGGAAGGAAAAATTCCTCGAGCGTGTATAGGCCTCTGGGAAAAAAAGACGACGCGAAAGACGCGAGATATTGGAATATTCGCTCGGCATGGCGGAGAGAAACTCGTTGGAAAAGTTCGAGGCTTTTCTTCGCTCGGCGAAACTTCGATGGTGGAAGGAGGCACGGTTATTAGGAGAGGAGATTTGGAAAATTTCATCGGTGCGTTTCGATCTGCCGCGATGCCGACGGAATTTACGGAGAAAACCGGACTAATTTGAAACAAGAACGAGGATTTGCCTTGCCGGCTGGCTGAAGCGAAGGGAGAGAACGAGATACGGAGAGGGAAAGAGAGAGCCGGGGCAGGCTATTTTAACGCGAAAGCTCATTTATGAACCGACGGCGCGACGAGCAGCGAAAACTAATGGCACCGAATAAATTGGAGTGCCATTCAAGGGCATGAAACGCCAGTCAAGATACTCGATTACACCGAAGAGCGATACTGCGAATCCCGGTCAATCAATGAACCGCGTGCCAGATGTAATTAATTATTTCTAGCCGTGTGCCGGGATTTAACGTTTAATACGCTGCGCCGGCATGTTGTCTCCCGATCTTGAAGGGGATGTTTACCAGAGGGTGGATAATGTTTCTTATGATAGCGTAATGTACCGATCCTTCGACGTTAGGATTAGTAATATCGTAAGAAATATTTTATACATCGACGCGTGACTCTACCACCACTCACGACACTCATTACTCAGCCCGAATCACCGTTTTAAGTCCAAATTCATTATTTTCCTATTTTGACCCTTTAACTCCCAAAGATTGCCTAAAGTCTTCAAATAAAACCCTTCGTCTCTTTCCCCGACTCTCAGTTCGCCAATAATCCACTCATAACTCGCATAATTCTCATAATTCTACCAAACGCTCAATTCGCTTAATTCCACCGAAACTCATAATTTCATTCATTCATTACTCTAACTCGTCGTCTCGCTGCGCAAACGTATCAATCAGAATAAATCAACAAAAGTAAAAGTTCTCTTGTTCTGGTGACTCCAGCAAACACGAGGCTCCGAGGTCGCATTACAGTAGTCGAAATAAAATCAATGATTTCATGGAGCGACTCTGGAAGTCTTTCTTCCAGAATTCAAGCGACTTGTACCAATAAGTATCCTCGCCGTTCTCCATTCATCCTCGCCGACGTTCCTCCGGCGCGAAGAACCATGCAAGGACTGTTCCTCGCCGCGAAAGACCTCGACTTCCGGGAGGATTTTCCAGGCTTCTCGAGGCGAGTCGCAATTAGCCGGTTAGCTGGGCCGACTAATTGATTCGTCGAGCGGTAATCTTTGCAGATACGCTGCCCCTTAGCCGGAGGATGGGGCCGGCAAGAAGACTTTAATCGTTCCTCCTAACTTGCGCGAATTTCTCCGAGTAGCCCGGAAGCCATCATCGTGCCACCCGGCTGGGGATATTAAGTTAAGGCGCGACGGACTTCAGTTTAACCGCGGAAGATTAGCGCACCGGCCACAATTTCGGTAATTAATATTCACGCGACGGCGGTTGAACCTCTCGGCTGCTTTATCCCGTTCTCGACTCGCCGCAGACGTGTTTATTGCGGGGCAATAAAATGCCACTCTAAATGCCGCTGCCGTGGCACTCGAGACGGTTATTGCGTCGGCTCGTCCGGAAGGAACTTTCCAAAGGGCCAAGATACGCTCAGCTTCTGCTTACGGAAGTGATTTAGACATTATTAGGTGGGGCAAACTGCAGAGAGTTTACGCTCGGTGTAAGGGCGGAAGAAAGTGGCTTTTTAACGCGGGATTTACCGACAATTAATCCAATATATTTAACAATGTTAAATACCATTATTAGAAGTAAAGAAATAAAAAGGGCGAGACACTTAAACAATTTAATCGCTTGTACTGTACAAGATAGACGTTAAAAACTGGAAAATGAAGCTTTGGAAAATTCAGGAGTATTTGCAAAAATTTAAAACGAATTAATTTGATCAGCTTGGTAGGTCTAGTGTTAACATTTTAAATCACAGGAAGGACGTTGCTAATTGAGGTAGCAATTTGGTGGGAATTTGATGTATGCTTCGAATGGAAAGTTTTACCGAAGGGAAGCTCTTCCTATTAAAATCTCACGTTTACAGAGAAAAAACGTTAAAGGTAAAAATAACTTTGTGTTCAGCGGTACTTTACTGCACTGATGTTAATTTTTAAATAACGAACATATTAGATAATTTGTGAATATTGTCATTTAAAAGTCATAAGAAATTTCATTGAATTCAGTTGCACCTAACGCTGGTAAATCTCAACATTCAACGTGTTATAAAACTGGGGCAAAATAAACAAAATATCGAACAAGTAACTTTTTTCATTTTTAGAACTTTTAATTTAGATTAATGTGCCTCGAATAGAGTGTCTTTTACCGTAATAAATATGATAACTCAAATGAAACGTGTCCGGCGGTTAAACAAGTAGTATTATTAAATTTCACTACACTGAAATTTTTATTAACATTTTCTCCTTACTCTCAAAAATACTACGCACCCAACACGACACTTTTATCGGCATAAAAGCGCAATAAAACCTGTCTCCGATACCTGCAGCATTCCTACGTTCCATCACGAGCAACACCCTCTCAAAATAGCACAACCAACGATCTCCCGCGTGAGACGGCTCTACCGCAAAAGCTTAAGACGACACGATAAAGTCCACCGGCGTTTCCCCGTCTCTCTTGATAATCCCCCGGAGAAGTATTGCGACCAAAGAACGATCCATCGAGGACAAATTGCACCGATAAGAATTTCCAGGCTGGTCGTTCTCGACAAAAGGGAATCAAGCCCCCGAAAGTCGCGGCCGCCGTCGGATAGTCGCATCGACGGCGATGCTCGAAATTGCGGAGGGAAAATAAAATTGATAGGAAAGCAAGAGAGACCCGAACCAAGCCGAAGGTCGGAGTCCGGGGGTCTCCTCTGATATAACGTCTAACGAGAAACACTCGATGGCCCCGTGGTGTTTTCTTTCTCTCCCCCCGGCCCCTCCTTCGTCCTCAAAACATTCTTCGACGTTTCCCAGCCATGGTTAAAAGTCCAATGGCCGTACGTGCCCCGAAATAATCGTGCGATGCGAACGTCCACGTACACGGAATTCCCCTCGATGCGGTCACGTGCAGCCTCCTCGAATGTCTAACGATTGTCGTTGGTTCTGGCGGTGCTGATGTCGGTGATGGTGCACCGCGCATTCGCAATGTCCTCCGCCGCTCCTTTTACCTCTGTTACGTTGACTTTCGTCCCGCTAATGATCCTGGCTGGAGATTCGATGGCAGTGATTTCTCCGAGACGTCTTTCCGTTGGTTTCCTCCTCCTTTTTTTAATGGTTGTTTGGATCTGATGGAACGACGAGCGGAAGCTTCGGTGGCGATTGATGTGGCTTTGTTTGGGGTGGCTGTTGTTGCGTGGTGTTGGAGGTCATTTATTTTTAAGTTGTTTGAGATACTTTTGATACTTGTGGCCGTTTTGTGTATTGTTGCGGATTGTGGAATGAGAGATATTAATCATTTACGTTCGACTGTCCCCTCTCGTGGGATATTGTAAATTTAGCATAGCACTCGGACGTCTGATGGGACATCAAACTTTATTAGTGATGTTGTAGAGATAAACCTTTTAATTACAGTAAATTTGAATTCAATTCTGCAATAAAAGTCATTCCAATGAAAACTGATATCTTACATGGGAAGGCACTACTCGCAAATATTAGCAGAACATCGGCAAAGGAACGACTCGAGTGGCGTGGAAAAAATCCGGAAAAACCAGTTGGAAATCTCGGATCACCGGTTCGAAGAGTGCAATTGGAATATCTTCATCGAAATCGCGATCATCGGGTGCTCGAGTGTGTTCCTCTGCTTTTTCTTTGTTCCTTTCCCCCGATAGATATCGGATAATAATCGCGCGCGGTTTCGCGTGGATGTTGCTGCGCGCGTTTCTACGATCGTTTCAATTAAATTCCATCTTGATACGCCGGCTGATCCGGAGATTCCGATGGAAGATTACACCCTCGGCTTGGCTTATCTCACGGAGCACTTTACTGGAGCATAATAATCTATAAGCATTTATCGATTCGCCGTTGCTTTAAAGCGAATCTGTCGCGACGTTGAGATATACAACGTCGAGGGTGTAATTGCGAGTGAATTTCTGATCGAGTGTACTCACTTTACGAGGTGAAAGAAAAACTTATTGGGAAAAGTGTAGGATCCTTTGCTCTGATTGTAGATGCAATTACGATCGTCGAGATTAAAGGAGTATTTTGAGAGAATTCTTTAACACCGTGAAGACCATGGAAGTCATCGTTAACCAGCGAAAATAAATTCAATGAAATTCGGTGTGACTTTTAAATAATATTCACGAGTCTGCTGATATATCTGATTTTTAAAAATTAACGTTAATCCTTTGAGACTAAGGACGCGTATATGCGATCTGAAGAAGAGTCCAATTATAGTTTATTGGCGAATGTATACGCGGTTGAAGTTGAAAAATTAAAATATAACCGTTGAGATATAATTATGTAAGTAGTAATTTATAACTTCTATACGTTAACACTCTGACATACTGATAAAAGAAAACGCGTTTTGATCGCCAAATAAATAATTACCTTTCGATATTTAAGAAAGTCTCCGTCCGAAAATGGTTAACAAAGTATTGCTGAACATAAAACTATTTTCTCCTTAAACGTTTCGGCTCTATAAACGTGTGATTTTAATAGAAATAATTTCTACAGAAATAGGAATTGCACTCGACGCGTTGATATGGAAATTTTGGCCGGAGCTAAAAGTTCCGGGCAAAGATTCAATGTTTTGTTACTAAATTTAGTTTATTTGGCGATTTTTATACAAGAAATCTGAATATATCATTAGAGGATTTTAGGATAAAATAGTTCGAAGATCTAGCTGGAAATTGATGGATTAACTTCAACGAAATGAGCAAAGAATTAATTTCCTTTCGATTTTCAAAACGAACGCCCTCGTCGATAATGCAAAACATGAACCGTTCAATTGGACATCGACGATCGACGATAAAAACGATGCTCGAAATGTGCAAAGAGGATAAGATCGATGGAATATTCAGCGAATGGAAGTTGGTGGCGCGCATATGCAATTCCATTTCCGCGCGAGGTCAGAGAATAGAGCTTAATTATCATATCCTTTTAATTACCACGTCATCGGGGCTCGAATTATAATTTAATCGATCGTTCACTCGTTTTACCGGTTTTAACAGCCACGCTGCTCTTGCCGGCTACCAGCGAGATTTCCAATCGGGGCTGATTGTTCCTCGATTTTACCGAATACGATCGATTCTGCAAAACCGAGCGTTCGAAATATCGTAACCACGAGCTCAACGGCTTTTATCCGTTAATTATTCGCTCATATCCAATAAACCATTAACGATCGTTTCGTTTCGAGCTATTTGAAATAATATTTGAGAGGAAATCCTAATAATTTTGTTGCTTCGAACAATGGCCACCGAAGCGTGACATTCTGGCGTGCGATTTTCAATATACGGAGGAATTTATGCAAAAATCAGGTCCACCGAAGTTGTAAAGATGGAACTTGAGGGTACTGGTAGAAATTAGAAATTTTTAATAATTAATATTAAGAATAATTAAGAGGATTTTAGCGCTTGCTTAGTTTAAGTGGGGCCGAACCACCTGATGGATCACAGTCTACGAATTATTTTTATTAAATTTTCCTATAATTTTCAATAGAACGATTGAAAAGGAAATAACGAAAATTGTACGTCAAACTAGCAAAAGCTTCGGAATACTAAAATTATCAATGACGCAAAGACTTCGCCCCGCAATATTCATTTTCCTTACCAAAAATTCGTCACAATTAACACAATCGACGACGCGTTAAACGACCGACCGGCTAATTGCACCAATAAAATAATTCGCAGCGGCTGTCTCATCGTTCGAATTCAATTTACCTAGGATTATTTCGACGCGCTTTATTCGCAACTGCTATAATCCTAGGGCGTTAATTCCGCGTTATTAACCGGACAGAATCGCGGCACAATCGACTCGTCTCGATCGAACGCGAAACACGATGAATTCTATAGAAAAATCAGCACGGAGGCCAGCATCGATGGTATTTTCTTTTTTTTTTTTATTTATCCGAGATCAGGGTTGATCTTCGACGGGAAGTGGAAAAGTCAGGAGTCGGAGTTGCGATTTCCAGCCGGAGATTGCCCTGTCCGAGGTTGCTCTTTATCAACCCTTTTAAAGTCTAAAATAAGACCATCTCAAGCCGAACATAGACGGCTATTTTTATTGTATTTTTCCATGGCGTTTCGTCGCCTGTCTGTGTCGCGTAGGTGCACGGTTTGACGGTCAAAGGTCGATTTCACCGGAGACTTGGTCGACCTTAAAAAATGCGATTAAGTTATCTAAGTGACTCGCAGCCGAGCAGGGACAGATTTTTGGGGAATTATCGTCGTTTTTAATAGTTTTAACGCAGAGTAATCCTAGTTGCAGGTGGATTTACTTGAGGTGGAAATTACGAATAATCGAAATCAATCCTGCGGATTTGTAGATTCAAATTGAAGTTTCTACTTATAGAAAATTTAAAAAAATAAGATCGGTTAAGAAAACTGAATTAAAAGATCGAAAGAATATCGCGAACTACCGAAGGAAGATGCAAGGAAGAGATAGGCACGCGAAAATTAAACGAACTTAATTATTGGCAATTCACAGGACAGGCCTGGAAAATTAAGATAACCGTGATATTATAAATCTGCGTAATTAAAGAAATTAAAACCAGTCGTTTTAGCAGCCTCGTTGAATCTAGATTAATCTGAATTCATCTAATCCATTATCGATAATTGATTATAGCATGGAAGAGCCGCAATGCAAAGGATTTACTTGGGACGACTAATTCGATGAATAAGCGAATCCCAGATGCGAAAGATAAAACCACCCCCGATTAAAAGGACCGAATGGAAGCGTTCGATCGCCGATTAGATGGCGAAATATCATCGTAGATTGAAATTCCGGCATAGAATTTTCCCAGTGTCCCGTTTGCGATATCCCCGACAAACTTTTACCCGGATGCCGCGTGGTCTTAATTAACAGCCGATAGATAAACGTTGATAGAGGAAAATTAACTGGCTATGGGCAAAGTGGACCGCGCGATAAGGACGAGGATCGATTTTATCTGACCGCGAAATCTGAAAAGCCTCGTTTCGTTCTAATGGAATTTAATTGAAAAGATACCGGCGCGCTTATCATCTGTCTCTGTCGACTTCTTTGCTTGTTTCTCTGCTGCTCTCTCTTGCACTCTTTGCTTCCCTCTCTTGCATTCCATGATGAGGTGTTTCTCACGTGGAGTGCCTCGATCTTCTATCGTTCTTGCATTCTTTTCCGGAATTTACGTTCTTCTTATTTTTGTGTCGATTCTTGAATTTGTGATCTCTTAATTTCTGCCAGTACGTTCATTCTCTCTGTTTTGCTTTATATCTCAAATTCTGCTGCAGCATATGGGTTCTTCGCCTTTCTGTCTCTCTCTCTCACTTTCTAAGTATTTCACTCACTCTCTCTCTCAATTTCTATCTGCTTCTTTAATTCTCACTCTCTCTCAAGTTCTAAGTCTCTCTCTCAACTTCTGTCTCTCTCTCCCTTCCCTCCCAGCTTCTATCTCCTTCTCTCCCCGAATTCGCCTGTCAATTTCCACCTGCCTCTCTTATTCTCTCTCAGTTTCTATCTCCTTCTCTCATTCTCTCAATTACTCTCTCTTTGCGAAAATATACGTCACCCGTGTGCACGTGTTTTCACAAACATCTCCCGATGCATCGCTTCGAGCGCCCCGAGCGTGTATTGCCATTAACCGGTCGAACGTAGCATCGATTTATATCGAAGTTTAATAACGCCGTAATTGCAGGCGCTTCGACGAAGGAGCCCGATGAAGATATCGCGTTCGAAGAGGCATTCGAAAGGACTTTCTCAGACTTTGACCCTAATATTTGCCTTGTACTTATTGGACGCGCGCGCCGTTCCGGTCAACGTGACTCGATAGTATTTCACTTCTCCGCGAACTAAACGAACAAAATAGAACTAAATTCTCTCTTGCATAATGCACTTTAAATACCGAAGAATATTTAGTCGAAGATGCTCGAACAACCGTGAAGTACCAAAGTTCAAAATTAAATTCATAGAAAATTACATTGGACTCCAAAGAGTTCGGAAATTCTCTAACAAATATAATTCTAACTTGTTGTTCCGTTGCTTAAATCCTTGCAAAAAGATGTACCCGTAAAGTGCAGAATTCGAGTTAAAAGAGGAACGAATTTTAATCGCATGGAGTGAATTACTTTCGACTAATCGACTAGCAAAAACGACCGTCTCTACCATCCGTAACAAAATTACCGACCTAGGTCAAATAATCCATTCCACTTTCCGGAATCCTGAACTTCGCTGATTTAAATTGTTCCTCCGACAGTTTTACCGCGTTTTGCCCTCACTCCGATGCTATTTCGTGGTCCTTTAATCGTTTTAATAGCACGATTTTCCTCGCGGAAACGAAGCACGTTATTTCCACGCGTTTCCTTTCTCGCGAGATTAACGCGTCGACGTTTTAATATATCCTTCGGGGCGGGAAATTCGTCGGGCGTGGGATTTTTGTCTTTTTTCCCGCTTATCCGACGATACATTTTATTTCCTCGACGGACGATATCGTCGTCGACGGTGTTCCTCCGTTTTATTACGATACGTACGACGTCCCATTGAAATTTCAGTGGGAAAGTTTTGCAGACGAAATGCGCACGGTTACTCACGCTTTTTAGCACCCTCTTCCGTAACGGCTGCTGTATCATTTTACGCCGGAAACCATAAGACTTTTGTCCGTAAAGTTTCCGTCGAGTTCGTCGTGGTTTCCGTGAAAAGAACGGAGGATACTTTGAAACAGCAATGGATGTTTGGTAAAAGAAAATAGTGTGTGCCTCAATTTTCTCTATTTTTTGGGCAAAGTAGGTTTCGCTGAAACGGCGTTGGAAACAGAGCATTTCTAGTGAAGTAATATAATTTTATAAAATCCATTTTTTGAAAAAGTGTTTTCAATGAATTTTTTAATAATAAATCTTTCATTTAAATTGATTTGGAACTATTTTCATTGCAAGAAACTTCAATTTTCTTGTATGAGTCAAATTGGCTCACTTCATTAACCCTTTCTAACTAATTAATATCCACTATTCAAATTCATAATAACTTTATAATATCACCAAAAGATCCGTCAGTACCTATAGTTATTGCTATCATTAAAAAAAATTAATAACCAACGACAGAAAATGTTGTGCAATTAATTTCATTTAGCTCGCTACAAACTTGATCAAATAATTCGAACCGCAAAGGGTTAAAAATAGGGATATAATCAACATCCGCAAATCTAGCGTTAAACTCCTGCTTACTTATTATGCTCGAAAATATTCTCAAAAAATTCCAAAAAATTCCCTGCCACCATTTCCAACGACAGTATCCAAACCACTGACTGTACCTCCATCCCAAATCCTGCAACGTGTACGCAAATCGACGCGAGACGACTCGCAAAAGCAGGACCACATTCTTCCACGGTTCTTCGTTGCATTGGCACGCGAACATCCGCTAATCTCGACCACTTTTCTTTCTCGTGCTCGACACACGATAAAGGACGAAGACCCAGCGAAAGGGCGGAGATTTTCGAGTGTATTTCATTTTAATATCCCCGGTATTTCCATTAGACCGATGTAGAAGACACTTCCCCCGTTGAACGTCGGGACGACGTCATTTCCGAGGGAATCTCAGAAAGGTTCCACGGGATAAGCCGTCGTATGGAAGCCAAAAACGTAAATCCACGTCGGATCCGATAGTCGGACGAATGTAAACGGCAACTGGATCGTAGAAAAGCAATTCGTTCCGGTTAGCGAGGCCCGTGATGTATAGGACGGGAATTCGGGATTGCTGGGTGGAAGGTGCGTTGTATCGATCAACGTCTAATTAAGAGAAACGATCTCGATTAGAAGTTCGAATTACCGACTCTAATCGAGAGCATAATTGGAAAATAGTCGGACGAGAAATCTGGCGAGAGTAACGGAGTTAATGAGAGACGTCTTTGGTGTAATATTCTTTTGTGCATCGTACGTCTTGAAGAGTTTGAAACATGGATATGGCGCTGGAATTTGTATTGGGATTTTTAAAAAAGCAGAGGGAAAAGAACTTATAAAATTGTAGGAAAAATTCTAAGTTAGACGAGTTTCTTGAGTTTTGGCAAAAATATTCGGGATGGTATCGAGAAAGATGCTCAAGCTATGGTATTTTTTAGCTGCTATGGGAATTTTGTCCATGTTTTACAGTCCTAGAGGGATTCCAAGCAGCTTAGACTATGGTGTATTAATGAACAATTTCGAAAAAACTCCCAGACGAATCGTGAATTTCAACTAGGACTCATTAATCGTCCCTGCAACCCTTTCACCCTTTGAGGCACGGGAATTCAGATAATAAAATGACCCATGTTGCACAGACATTTTTTCTTTTTAACTGAACAAAGTTGTTGGTTTATTTTGATTACTAAAATTATAAAATAATATAAACTTTCAAGGTGGGACAAAAAGTATCCCACCATGCACATTAAGGTGGGGCAGTTCTAGGCCCGCCGTGCCCAAAGAGTTAACTCGATATTTACCAATAACCCCTCATCCCCATAGCTGCAAAGCTTCGTGAAGTCTTGGAATCTCACTGAAAAAACACCTTAAACATTGGACCAGGTTGTAACGATCGTGAAAATCAAAATACTTTAAAAATATCGTCGCAATCTTAAACCATAAACGATCCGGACAAAGACGGAAAGTAGACCCATTGAACACCGTGTACAGAGGATCGACGCCGGCTGCAATTTCGTGCATCAATTACGTCGTATTTATGCATCTCGCGTGGCTTACAAAGTTTGCCCGGCTACGACTGACAATCGAACGTAGGTGTGTACCAACGGCCGCGACTAATTACCGTCGGTAATCAGTAGCCCGACCGATGCGGCAAATTTGCTGGTTAGCAGTCCCACCGAAACAGTCGATGCCGGCGATCGATCGGCCGAGATTCGAGCTGGTCTCCCTCGGTTTTCCGCTATCCGCAAACAATTTGCGCTGATTTCGGCGTACACGGGCAGAAGGAAATCCGATTTGCATACTTTTATTCGCGATAATTTCGCGGCGGCGTGCGCCGAAAATGCTACCATGCCGGGGAAAGAGGGCGGCGGTGGAGAACGCGGTTTGAAACGGCGATGGTTCTCGCACAGTTTATCGGGCTGGATTTTGGCGGTAGCTAAATTTCTGTGGAGTTATTCGCAATTTGTTTGGGCAAAGAAATCGAGTCGGCGAGAAGAGAGGATTTGTGGAGGACAATTACAGGAGACGTTTGTTTTGAAATTAAATGAAATGGAGAATTAAACCGAGGTATTTAAGTGCTTGCACTTCAACGTGTTTAAAAACATTGCCGTCAATTTCAGAGAAGAATTACTTGTTATCTTGGATACTTATATTTCTCTTGGTATAAATGATTTTGCATAACCATTGCAATATCACGATTTTTCATTCCGGTAGAGTGACTTACGCCACTTCAATCTCTTGCCCTACAATTTCTTTTGTGACCGAACGCGCAATTACTCAGAATTAATTGTTGGAATAATAATATATCACTGACTTCCGATATACCGTGCAACTTAACGCAATATTAATGTGGGATTGGTTATATAGATGTTAAAAATATAAGGTAAAACTAAGTTTATTAACTAGAACTATATACTAAATGCTAATACAAAATGAATATAAATCTGAACTGCCTCGTGTGATCGCTTATAAAGAACTGAAAACCATTCGCTCCGCTCAGTCACTCGTTCGTACTTATACATCCGTGCACTCATTCATACATACGGACATGCATTCCTTAACATAGGGATCGTAGGGCCTCCGCGGCACGTAACTTACAAACATCCGCCTAAACTAAACAGTCTAGGCGGTCGCGATGAGGCCATACCTCGATTATCGATACCACATTAATAACATAGAATTAATTTCAACGTCTCCTGACCCACTGATATTTTCACTTGAACAATTATTAAAAATTTTTTTAAATTTCCTACACCATTTACCGCGCCACGAGAGACATTTGTCATTGTAGGGCAAGTGGTTAATAATATCGATAAAAATAAATTGCAGAGACGAATTTCATTGCAAAACATTGAAAAAGTACCGTCGAGAGTTACAAGCTTGCTGACAGAGACGGTACAGAAGACAATATATAAATCCGACATTATCTACTTGGTATATGGGTTCATCTAAAATAAAATAACTGTTTTTCATTCGCTTTCTTTTCAACTGCTACCTTTCAACCCCCTACGGTGCACTTGCCCCGAATAAAGCCGGCGTCTGCAAAGTGTTCCTAAAATCGCCGGTCCCTTGCGCCACGAATTTTGAAGGAGCCTGTATAAGAACCGGTGCTTCTAGGAAAACGAGAACGGCTAGAAAGTAACGAGACAGGAACACGAGGCGAGAAATGGCACGATTAATTAATATCTCGAAGTCGGTGAGTCATTCGCTCGAGTGAGTCAATGAGTGGCTCGTGCAAGTGCGAATCAAGAGGTCGACGAGAGGAATTTATTCGTGGCAGAACCCTTTTATCTCGATCTCGGAGAGGAGAGGACGAAGAAGAAGCTCTTTCGTCACAGGTTAAGATTCAAAGGTTGCGGAATTTTCACGAAGCAAGAACAAGACGGAGGTCGTAAAAGAAAGAGGATCAAGAGCAAAGAGTATTGCTGGAAATCTTGGAAAAATCCCATTATTCCTGGAAGATAAAGGAGTATGTAATAAATCAAGAAAATTCCACGTCCAAGTTGCAGGTAATTTCAGGAGAAAAACAGAAATGTCCCCGGTGTACAAGCTTCTATCCGGTTCACCTCGAGCTACCGCGAAACTTGGCAAAACGAGCGAAACAAGCGAGACGGGAAAGTTGGAAAAGCAGCGAAACAAGAATCGTTGAAGAGGTCGCATTTATTCGTAACAGATCGAATTGATAGTGAGAGCCATAAATAAGTCGAATCTCAGCCACGAAATCGTAATTACGTTACAGAACTCCGGAGAGGACGTCCCCGGTGCGTCTCGAGTTTGCGTTTTAACCGTCGTGAAATTTCACGGTGAGAAGGGAAAGGGGAAAGGAGAAGGAAGGAGAGAATCAAGACGTCGAGGAACGAAGAAAAAGTAGAGGAGGAAAGAGACGGCGTTACAGATTCCAGGAGAAGAAGCAGTTAGCGAAGAATACGAAGTCATAGGCGAAGATATATCGCGGTAAGGAGAATTCAGAATGCCGCGCGGGGGTTTATTGCCTTAATATTAAACTTGGCCCTTTTATCTTCTTCGCTGGCGCTAGTGGGAAATAAGGAACCTCCGTGGAAATTCCACCGAGGGAAGGCACACCGGGGAGGAAATCTTTTGCGCGAAGCCACTTCAAAGATTTACAACTCGCGCGGCCGCTTTCTTAAGAGTATTACTCTTCCCTGGCTCTCGCGGAGTGTTCTAGCCGGGAAATATTCGACTTCATTTCGAAATTATGCGAAAACTTTTCCTACAACCGCGAGAGACTTGACGTATGGCCGGGTCGCCGGTGACCGTTTCCTCTCGCTAGACGAACGTTTCGTACGTTTTCCAAGATATCATTGTAATTCGCCGTATAATTCAGTCGGATTCTACGCTTCTTTGGTGGCGACAAGAGGATAATGAGATATTCCGCTCGTCATCGCGGAGACATACCAGACTCTCCGCTTCTCAGTTCCTCCTCGTCTGTTTGCCATTCTGGAGTAACTTCGTAGACTGTATTATCATCGTTGCCGCGAGTAATTTAATGAGACGAATAACTCCCACGTTTCGCGTAACTCATCACGGTTACGTATGACGGAGAGCTCGAAAGAAGGGTGAGGATGATCTTTCATAATGAAATGTGTACAATTGCTGAACGCTGCCGTAAATGTTGCCTCTCAGTTAAGAGCCAAAAGCGTTGGAACGATATTCCAATTACATACGAACTGCATCGTTTCAGTGTTCATTTAAAATACTAGCATTTCCGCCACGCGAAGTACCCATGTACTTCACGTACTGCCCATTGCACGGGCCAAGAGTACAGTCAGCTCGATAAATGACGCGTAGGCGGGGCATTCCGTCGCCGCGGACGATGAACCTCCAATCAGAACACTAACAAACTATCCCCGCATAACACTGTTCCACTGCAAACACCTTGCTCACCTTTTACTGAAGTAACTGTACTTCACTCACGGTGTTCTGCCCGCGCAGAGCGTACAGTCATCTCGATAAATGTCACGTAGGCGGAGCATCCCCTCTCCGCGGACCATCAACGTCCAATCAGGACACTAAGAAACTACCTCGGCGTATCAGTGTCCTATCAGGAACAGCGCTCGCCGTTTATCGAGACAACTGTACTTCACTCACGCTGTTCTGCCCGCGCAGAGCGTACAGTCATCTCGTTAAATGTCGCGTAGGCGGAGCATCCCCTCCAGGCGGGCCATAAACGCCCAATCAGGATACTAAGAAACTACCTCGGCGCAATGTGTTGCACCAGGAACACCCACCCGCCGTTTATCGAGGCAACGGTACCTTCGAGCGTTAAATTTGAACGTTCGCCCTCGGCTGATTCACGAAAAAGTAGGTCGAACTTTCGTACGTTTTGCGAAGGCTATAGAAGCCGTTTTTCTGGCATAAGGTAGCGTGAATCACAGCAGGTGAACCGTGCTCGCATAATTTACGATGGTTACTCTCTCGGCAAAGCCTATGTGTACATAACGTTTTCATCCAGCGCGCTGAGTCAGAGCTCCTCTCGCGGCGTAGGTAAACCCTGGAATACGCGGGCAAAGAAGTCACGAGTGTATAAATAAACACGAGGTTACTCGTGAAAGGACAATCGCTAGAATTCCTTGCATCGGGAATATGCTGCACTTTTCAGTGGCGGGTCTACGCGCATAGGATGGAGCGGGCTGGATTTTCAGGGATTTATGTTTAACCTTTTGATTGCGGACTCCTCGCGGAAAAGGCGCTCTTTGGGCACGACCGAATTGCAGCAAACGTTGAATCGCTCCTTTGATCGTTTGTGCATTGTGGAAAGGATGTCGAACGATGTTTCCGTAAACCACTTTGCACTGTTAACTCTTGATTCGTTTCATGCTTTGTCGAAATTGTTTTAACCCTTCCGTAGGCAGCGGTTGCCATAATTCCATTTTATTCTGAGGCTCTCGAAAAGCCATTGGTTGTCAAATATGTTTAGCGTGCAAGGTACCCTTATGTATTCATGAATGCTTCTCTGTATTTTATAACAAATATTATCGAACGGTAATCAATTTTAAAAAATCTGCCGCCATACAAGCCTCTCAAACACTTCTCCAAAATGAAATGCCATTACAATGTCTTCCCACCTTTCCATTCTCAGGTCAAATTTTCCTTTGTTTCGCTCATCAACTAAACCCGCACAGTCGACGCAAAATGCCCGAGGATCGGAAAATTGTATTCGACAAACTGTAAGTATTGCCCGCATCTCAATGAGCATCGACGAAATGGCGCTCGATCCGCGATAAAATCGCAGCATTCCCGGAGGATCTCGTGGAAGAAATTTTACCAAGCGATTGCCATCCATTGGCGTGAATCGTGAGAGAAAAAGGGACGGAGACGGAAAGGGATTCCATCGTTTTCCCTCGCTTCAGAAGTGTTTCCGCCGTAGAAACATCAATTTCTCTTCATTGCGGATCGAGAAATAGCACTCGGCCAATTTTCTCCGCTATCTCGGGACCCGGACCGATAATTACCTTTTTTCTTTCTTTCTCGTCTCTCGTGACAAAGACGAGTAGAAGGAAAGAGAAAAAAAGGAAGAATAGAAAAGAGAGCGAAAAGGATAGAAAAGAGGGAAAGTAGAAAAGTAAAACGAGGGTGGAAAAGGGAGAGGGAGACCGAGGTTACGTTTGGTCAGACCGAGTTCGACTCTTGCCAAGCTTCGAGGCCGCATTGCGGATGCACGTGCAACCCCTATACGGATTTTTCGATTTCATTTACTTTGTTTTCGCAGCCGGGCCAACGGAGAGGTTGAAATCCACGAGAGGAAGGGGTGGAGAGGTCGTAGGAAACGGGGATGATGTTACCCTCTCGCGCGATACCGGATAGAATTATAAAGTCGGTTCACGTAGGAGAATATAAGAACGGGAATCGATTCCTCGACGATCCCGATTCTTTCTGCTTTTACGACGCAATCGAATTACCTTCGTCGCGATGTTTCGGGGGAGGATGGATTAATAAATCGGGGCAGAGGGTTAAATTGCAACTGCGAACGAGGCGCGCAGCAGCTGTAAACAGTTTCTGTCGAGAGTTAAGATATGATTGCTGGAATTCAACTAAAAAACAATGTATTCATTGCGCTAAAATGGAAGAATAGCCAGTGAAACTTGCGATTTCACGTGAAACCTCGGCGTATCAATTGAAATAATAGCGAGACACTCGCTCAAGTATCACTCGATCTCCGTGATAGCGTATTCCTCTTTATTCGCTCTCGTTTCGTTCGACAAGCGTGTACAAATTTGCATTCACTGTTTCTCCGACACGCTGACAATCGGTGAAGCAGTGGTAGTCGAGGTGATCGACAATTACAGTGTCGTTGTCCGTCATCATTTTTCCTTGTCCTCTACTTCTTTTTTTTTACTTTCATCTCTAATTTCTCTCTCGTCTATAGCCCTTCCGTTCCATTTCTCTATTTTCTATCCGCTGTCTCGTCTGTCTCTATTATTGTCCTTTCTCTCTCTCTCTTCTTTATCTCCATTTTCAATCCTTCTCCTCTCTTTCAACACCCTCTGTTCGCCCATCACCTCTCTCTTCGGCAAATCGCGGAGCCTCGAAAGCCAGTATTTCCAATGCAGTTCAACCGCGCTTGTCACTGCAGATTAACGACTCTACTCGATGACACGTGCATGACCTATCGACTTCCGTAGCCGTCGTTGAGTTTGCGATTCACTTGGTCCATAAACGCGCTATTCATTCCTTTTGCGAAATCTAACCGTGAAATTACCATCCGCGCTTCTCAGACGGTGGAAAATGAAGGTTCTCCTTCGCAGAGGACAAATTTCCTTTTCACGGAACGGAATTACATCCTGTAAATTGAAAATCCAGGGCTGAAAGGGTTAAAACAACCGAAGAGGCACAAAATGACGCATTAACTCTTTGAGGCACGGGAATACAGAAAATAAAATGACCCGTGCACAGACAATGTTTTTTTTTGATTGAATAAAGTTGGTTTATATTTATTAACAACGTTATATAATAATATAAATTTTAGAGGCGGGACAAAAACGTCCCACTGCATCTTCATGCATGAAAGAGGTTGGACATTTTTAATCGCGCCGTGCCTCAAAGAGTTAAGAAAAAAAAATGCCTGTGAGTGCCTTGGAAAAAGTGGGATTAACTTTTCCACCATTTCTGAAGATGACGAAATAAAAACAACATTTAAACCAATGAAGATAGAGGTTTCTAAGTTGGAGAGTTTCAAGGTAGATAAATTGAGGAGTCTAACAAAAAAAATTCACCCCTCTAAGACCGTTAGAAGCTGAGAAACAAAAATTCAAACTTCGGCAAAAATTGGTCCAACCGTCCAGAAATCTGGCTGTCGTTTCGCCCAAACGAGTTCCCAACTTTGAACCGTCATATCTCGCTTATTTTTCGATCGTTTTCCATGCTGCCGGTCTCTGCGTATTCCTTGAAGTCTTAGCTTTCAATGTACTGCCATAAAATTTTTGTTGGCACGACCAGTTTTCCCGCTATTGCCGGGAGAACGAAGTTCGACGATAACACTTTGTCCAACGAACGTACCCATTCCAAGCCTTAAATCCCCAGGGTGAATTATAAATTCCCGAAGTTTCGTTCGAGAGTAATCACGTACAATTATAATTATCGGCGGGACGGTAACGATGTTAAATCGTCCGGCGGATTAAAACAAACGGCCGGTTACTGCGCCGGTAATTAAATTTATGGGGGTCAGGGAATAGACATCGGGGTCGATGTCTTTGGAATAAAAAAACGTGCTGGGAGAAACGCCGGTGGAGAATAATGGTCCAGCCTGATTAGCATGCCACCGATCGCTCGGAACGTTTCACGAAAATCACGCCGGCGAATCGCACGGTGGAACGATTAACGTGGAATCGTTGTACTCGTTAAAAATCGTCGTTTCCACGGTGAAGCTGCATTACGCGACGCGGTGAAATCTGTTTTGCGGAAAGTTAATGCCATCGAGGATGACGAAAGGAGGACAGGGGGGAGGAAGTCGGGATGAACGTGACTGTCGCCATTGTTCGGGACGATTATTCGTGAGAAACGAAAATAAACGGAACCCGAAGAGAAAGAGAAGTTTCTTCGGATCTGGAATAACGGCGGCCGCCTAACTTTCGAATACAAGTCAAACAAACACCGGCAACTGTTCAATAGAACACGGAATGTTGGTCCAATTGTTGAAATTGATTTTGTCGCCGGCAAAATAGGCCATGTTCTTCGTTGCCTCCCAATTCACGTCCATGATCATCTACATGAGTGATGGGCAAACTTCGGTCCTCTTTGAAATTCTGTCCGACCCGCCATTTAAAAATAACTGCATAGAAATTGTCAATTTCGGTGTTTAAAAGAAATAACATTTTTTGTCAGTAGTTACTACTTTTATAATAATTATATTGACCCACCAAAATAGTTTCTTTTCTTTCTGGTCAGCTATTAACACTAGAACTACCGGCATTAACCCATTGACTGCGAACTACGAGATATCTCGTAGCTGCACTATAAGTTTGAATTAATAAGTTAATAATAATGGCCGAACGTGTACAGAAATTTTGGAACAAAAATATTCTTCGTATCATTACAAATGTCCAGATTATATTTTTGACTAATGAAACCAATGTTCTAAAAACTTTCTGTCATCTTCTCAAATGTTAACAAGCAAAGGTAATATTTGCTTAATTTTCCTGGCAGTGAATGGGTTAAATCTATCATATTTCAAAATATTAAATAAGTACTTTGAAAAAAGAGGAATCGAGAGGCGGAAAAGATGATCGATTCGGTGAGTTATGTTCTTTGACATGGACGTAGAATATTTATTCTATGAGTTTTCTATAAACTTGGAGAATTTTTTGAAAAAATTGTGTACCGGTCATTTTGACCGGTTGGTAGGTATAGTGTTAAATGTTTGCCTATCACTGATCTACTTGATGAACGCTGCAAACCCAGAATTTACCCGGCAGAAATGAAAAAGATGATGAGAATCCACGCGAGTTTCACACACGTGCAGCCTTTTTTATTTCACCGAGAGGTCAAGCAAACGGAATGCGACGGAGTTAACTGAACCAGCAGATGTTAGCTTCGTCTCGATTCCCGAGTCGTTATTTCGATCAAAGTCCTCTCTTCCATCGACGAGGAAGCTCCAGATATCGACGATTGCCAAACGGCCGATCACCGATCGATGGGATTGGTCGGAGGATTTTCGATTGACTTTTAATAAGCGTGAAATAGAACGTGAAAGGATGGGAATAGATAGGTTTATAATTGAGAATATTACGCTCAGTATTATCGTATTAAATGCCAGCCGTTCGTTCGCATCGATCTTCTTCTTGCGCGTCGCAACCAGGGATGCGAGGGTCCTCGAGAAATTGCCGGCTACGCTGCTCGAGCCAAGTTTCCTCTAATTAAAGGAGTTAGTTAACCGGTCGAGACGAGAATTATTAAATATCGGGTGTGAATATTTCATCTCTGAGATCGGCCTTCGAAATCGAAGCTTGGATAGTTTCTCGTTTCTCGCATACACTTATTAACACTAGAACTACCGGCGTTAAATCAATCATATTTCAAAATATTAAATGAGTACTTTGAAAAAGAAGGCGTCAAGAGGCGGAAAAGTTTGGTAGTTCTAGTGTTAACAATCCCGAAGATTTTCATTCTTCTTCATCCTTTGGCTTGCGAAAGACGTATACAGGGTGTTCAAAAAACATTCAATATTTATATGGTATATAGGATACACTGTACCGAGTAAAGAAGCTTTAGTAAACATAGGTCGAAAGGTCAACCGTTTCTGAGATATAAACATTTTTGTTTGTTATCATAATTGACTTATTACCGAAGTTGGTGAAGTTTTTGAAACGGCATGTGAGAGGAAACTCTTCGATTGCGAAATTTTTCCGCGTAAAGGCGTCGTGCAGCTGAAACACTTCCATTAGCATTGCCATACATAAAATGCATATCTGCCGTTTCTTCGTTCGAATAATACGCTGACATTTTCACGATACTTTGGAACTGTGTAATATCTACAATCGCCGATCCACAACTGACTGATTCTCAATGAAATCTACTGTCAACACTTGAATAAGAACATTCAGAACGCGGTTTATAAACACTAAAGTAAACATCGCATGCGATGGAAGCAAGTAAGTCAATCATGACACTAGCAAACAAAAATGTTTATATCTCAGAAACGGTTGTCCTTTCGACCTATGTTTACTAAAGCTTTTTTGCTCAGTACAGTGTATCCTATTTACCATATAAATATTGAATGTTTTTTTTAAACACCCTGTATATAGGGTCTCAAATATGTACCAATATAATATCTACATTTACGAAGGGTTCTCTGATAAATCTTACAGAAATTTGTTACGAATTCGCTTCAGTTGCAGTATAATAAATCATCCAAATGTTGCGCCGAATATTTCTGATGGTTTCTCGCAGGAGTAAGCCACAGTGAAAGAGTTAATTAACAATTTTCTTGATGAGACACTTCCTTCTAAGGTATCCGCTCGATTAGAATTTCTGCTGACCTCCTTAACGTTCGTTTAACGAGGAAAATGCGACAATGTCTATTTTCAAGTTGCCAAATACCCACCTATCTTCCTTTCCGTCTCAAATATCAAACAAAACCTATTCTTCCCTATTCAAACAAATTCCTCCCTAATTCCACGACCCCTTCAACTATCTAAATCTCACCTCGAAAAGGTCCGCGACCTAAAAATCCCGACAATACTCTAATTAAAAAAAAATCCCTCCGCTCGTCGATCCACAGAAAGCCATCTCCTCGTTTCCCGCGCGAATAAAAAGCACCGCGGAGTATCAGCCCGAGGGATAATTTTGACAATTAACGGGAGCCTCCGACAGGATGGATTATCCGATAACAGGTAGTATTGGAATTACGCCGCGGGCTAATGAAAGCGCGAAAAAAAAAAAATGAAAGCGGATTTTCAACAGGTATCGCTCTGAATATTTGATAGGTCGCAGCATGCAGGCAGCGGCAGGCTCGATCGGAAATTTATTGGACGGATATCCGTCTGGGTTTTCGATTAATTCGCCCGATGGTGTTGTACGATCGACGTCGATATCATAATCGTCGGACTTTGAAGAAGGACGGCGACGTCGACGATGGAAAAACCCGTCGATTCGATTCTTCGTCGGTTTGTTTTTTCTTTTTGCTTTTCGGCGGCAGATTTGAATGTAGGAGAGTTGCGCGCTCTTTTTAATCGGCCGCGGGATTGTCTATTAGCGTTATTGACTGCGTTCTCGGCGAGATTGCTTTTTAAATTGATTTATAGCCGGTCATGGAGAAGCGTCGACGCGTCGGGCAAACGTAATTGGAGCTGGGAGAGGTGGGAGACGGAAGTTGAAGATGAAAAGTGCTTCTTGACGGTTTCATGGCTGTATCGTAACAATTGTATGGGAATTATCGAGGTTTCCTTTGAGTTAATTGCCCGATCTGTGATTTCTGCAATTTCTTTTCTCAAATTCAAGGGTCTTAATTATAGTTTATAGCCGCTTGTATATACAGTTAGAGTTGAGAAACTGAAATACAACCGTTGTAATATGATTAAACAAGTAGTAATTTATAATGTATATAGATTAACAGTATATCTTGCTGATAAGAAGGTGCTTTTGCATCGCAAAATGAATGGCTATCTCTCAATATTGAAAAATGTCTCCGTCCGCAAAGGGTTAAGTCCGTAGAGGTTTCGAAATTTGAAAAAATCTTTGAAAAACTGTACATCAGCCCACTATTTTCAGCTGTTTCCTTATCTCTATAAATGTCGCTCTTTTCTTCTCGTTTACAACTTTTCCCACGATTTACAAAAAGTTACCTTTTTGCAATCAGAAATTCAAAAGATATCACTCGATTTCACCTTTGATCTCGTTACAAGCGATAAAAGCTGACAAACGAGATAGCGCCTCGATGATTTGTCAGTTAAAATTAACGGAGACCTTTTGAAAAATACCCGTTGAACAATCTCTGCGTCTAATCGTTTCGATGTAACGAGAGCACGATTCGTCGTAACAAATGGCAAATGAACAGACGCGCCAGACGAGACAAACGAAAGGGCTGGGAGTGAGGTTAATTAACGAGTTTCGAGGTATCACTCTGATTGGAGTTACCGGAAAAAGTGGCGGTAATTGAACGGTATTCCTTCGCTTTCGCCATCGAGCACGACCGGACTCGTTAGCTTTTTCGCGACTCTTTGTTTCGACGGGATGCCCTAAGATAACGAAGAGCCCCAATTATAGCGATGGAATTATTAACAGGAACGTTGTTTCTATTCGTTGACGATAGAGAGAATTAATAATAGTATTCTCGATAACGGAGAAATTCCATTTACATGTACTCTATGGCAAAGAAAGTTTGTAAATTGCGAAATTGAAGTTGTAAATGTCGACGAACTTCAAACATTTGAATTGAAAAAATGCAAATTCTCCATTGAAACGCAATTACGTAAAAATTGCGAGTTTGAAATCTTTCCTTAACCCTGACAACACTACTGGGATATTTTATATCCCAAACATGTTATTATTGTTTCATGTTATTATTGTACAATTTATTTCCATATATTATTTTGTTTATATGACAATATTTACTGCTGAGATAAAAATATCCCAGCTGAAAGTCTGAAAACTCCTGAAATAAAAAGAAATATATTTCATTCTCAGTCGTATTTTTATTCCATTTCCTGTGTCGCAAAATATACCCTGCTAAAAATTAGTCATTTTCTGAAGAAATAAAATTCAGCGTTGAAAGGGTTAAAATACAATTTCAGTCGTCGAATCCTCGAAGAAAATTCGACTTCCGCCCGGACGTTCTCCAAGTTACAAACTACTCGGTTCAATTAAAATGCGACATTTTCCTCCAACGATCAATAAACGTTGCTCCATAATATAAAACAATACTTGAGATTCTTTCGTCGCGTCTATTATACGAAAAAATAATTGCATTTCTCACGACTGAAAGAGTCGCTCGAGTTTCATAATGGCAAACAACCGGGATATTGAAAGAAACTCTTCCAACTGTTACTCCATCGCGTAGGAAGATACGGAATGATTCATTTCCCGCTCCGGGCTCGATCACGAGCTCTGGGAAAGTCATTAAACGCGTATCAAATTAATCCGTTAATAATTTATGAAGAATCGATGAGCGGCAGCTCGTGTCTCTCCTCGCTCATTAATTATCGACGTTGCCCGTTGATGCGAAACCGGAGCGTAAATCATTCCCGGTATTAATTATAATTGGAAATCAACAGTCGAGCGGCTAATAATCCTCGTTTGCAATCTTACGTCTCTATTTGTTGAAGAGTGATAAGCGAGATAAGATGAGAGAGCGGGAGGAAGGACGAGTTGAAGAGCGCCGCTGAATTCAACGGAGAACGGTACCAAGTTCATTGGGCCTTGAAACTTCGTTGTTTGTTATTGTTCATAGATTCGATGGCGATTCGTTGATTTTTAGAATGGTATCAGGCTCCCTGGGCCTTGGAACTTCTTTGTGTCTGATTATGGTAACGCGGTGGTGCTTCGTTCAGTTGCAGAATGGAGAATGGCAGTGGGCTTCGTAGACCTTGAGATTTCTTTGTTACCGATATCTGCAGCTCGGCGATGATTCCTTCAGTTTTAGAATGGAGAACGATAGCGAGCTCCTTAGACTCCAGAGCTTGGTTGTTTCCGGTTTAGAAACCTATAAGGTGCTTCGTTTGAACGACTGTCTTTCTCCACTTTCGTCGTAGCTTCTGGAAATTTAATCCGACGTGGTTTCTACCCCAGGATTTTTCCTTTTTTAATTAGGATTTAAATAAAACGTTAAAGTAAGAAGCCAAGAATATATTCTTAGTCTGGCATCGTTCGATCTTCGGAGACTGCGTTCGCCGAAGGCAGCAATAAATGGCCCCGTTACCGTCTTCTCGATGTCACGTTTTGTTGTCGGTCTCGACGGTAATAATGATAACGCCTGGTCTATTAGACAGCAAATGGCGAGAATATCCGAGACGATAATCTGCCCGTGACTTTTGACTCCGTCGAGCAACGAGCAGACGAAGGATCTTGCACTTAACATCGCGCAAATTCATATTTCTTCCTTTCTGCCCAACGAATGTACAATTTCCCCTTTCAATTCCCAAGAAATAGCCATAAGGAATGTCCAATAGGAAAACTCCATAAGAAACGTCAGGGAATAAAAGTAAAAAATGGAACACACTTTTCAAAATCCAAACCACTGAACGTTCAACCTCAATCTTCAACTTGCGCTCTCTTTTCTGCACCCTTTTCGCTTCAACTGCGACTTATTTCACTTAAAACACTATTTCTTAGATACTGTGTGCAACAAAAAGATAGATCCATTTGTATTTTCGTTATTAACTTCAAAATTATATAACTGATTCGGCTGAAACTTATCTCTGTGCTTAGCAAAACCACTTGGAAATATTGCTGCAAAATTTTTTTTCGGTATAGCGTGTCATTCTTGTAAAGTAAACATTTTTGTGACTTTTCCCAATTTTTAACCATAACAAAAAAATACATACACTTGCTCAACTGACTTACTTCGTATGATTGAATTATGTTTACTGTACAAAAATGAAAAGCTATATTAAAAAACAATTTTCCAGCAGTGTTTCCCAGACCTTTTACTAAGCACTGACAGAAGTTTTAGTCATATCAATTATACAATTTCAAAGTTATGAACAGAAATGCAAATGAGATTAGATTTGCTATCACCAAGCTACGATAATTAACACTAGAACTACCGGCGTTAAATCTGTCATATTTAAAAATATTAAATAAGTATTTTGAAAAAAGGGGAATTAAGAGGTGGAAAACTTGATTGATTCGGCAATTTATGTTTTATAAGATGGATGTAGAATATCTATTCTATGACTCTCATATAAATTTGGAGAATTTTTGGAAAAAATTGTGTACCAGTCATTTTGACTGGTATGGTAAATCTAGTGTTAAACAATTTAGGAAAAATCATCTACAGACGAACTCATCGGGTATCCAAGCTACGATCATCACAGCCCTCGCAATTCCCACTTTTCTCCCACTTGGAAAAATTCAAAGCAGAAACTACAAACCCTACAGAATTCCACGTTTCCTCCACCCCCTACGTTCCCTCGCATTCCCGTAAAATATGCCGGTTCGCCGAACGAGCCAGCAACTATTTCCGTTGGAAATCCTCCCGGTGCGTTCTCAACGGCAGCTCTGAAAATGTTTCAATTTCCAATACCAATTAAACCGACCGGTGGAGTTGCGGCCGATTAAGGCAGCACGCGGCAGGATCGGGTATGTAGGCACCGTGCGTACAAGCATCAGCCTGACCCAGGACCGATGTCGAGCTGTCTGGAACGAGGCCGTTGCTCAATCAGCCAAATATGGTTGCACTGCGAGAGCATTAACGATCGCATGGACGATCGAACGATCTAACGAGATAGCAGAGGCACGGTGTACCTCTTTCTCCGTTGTTCGTGGCTTCCAGGAATTTGGACGCTTTGGTGGAACGATGTAACGCTGGATGGGGAGAGTAGCCGTGTTGCGGCTGTTTTGAATTTTCGAGTATCGTGGGGGAGTAATTTACGTTGAGTTTCGCCAGGGTGATTTGAAGGACGGGTTTTGTTTAGGAGACCGGATGTAATGTATCGAACCTTCGACTAGGGTTACCGATATATTTACAAATATTTTATACACCGACGTGGTGACTCGATTGTCAGTAACCACTATCATTATTCACCTCCGAATCACCGTTCCAAGTTCAAAATACTTATTTTCCTATTTCGACCTTCGACTCCCAAACTCCGTCATCCTTCTCCCACTGCTTTCCTTAACCACTTGGCCTACAATAACGAGTGACACTCGTGATTAGGAAAATGGGATAGGAATTTTTCAAGTTTTGCAAAACCTGTCAAATTGAAAATATTGATGAGACGCGACGCGATAATATTATTCCTGTAATATTAATATTGCGTTAAATTATACGATACATGAAGAATCACTAATCAATTTTTATTTTAGCAATTAAATTCTAAATTGTTGTGGATGCAGTTACAAAACAAACCGTAGGGCAAGGGGTTAAAGTCCTTAAAACCCTGTGTCCCTTTCGGCCGCCTCACATACAGCTCAATATTCGTTCACACTCATAACTACCTCAATCTCAGTCTCACTCTAATTCTCACTCAATTCAACACACTCAGTTCAAGCTCCATAACTAATTTACATTTCACAATTCACCCAAGTTTTATTCATCACAAAACTCCACTGAATACCGTCGTGCTGTACGTACTTCATCGAAAATATACAATATATTCTAAGCCGAAAACTTCTCTTGTTCCACGATTCCTGCAAAGCTGCGAAAATCCGAGTTCGCATTACACCGATGGGGACCTGATTAGACCAAGGTCGTTAGATCGTTTAGAAAAGTCTGGCCGAGAGGGTGACCGGTGTCATCGCGAGGCAACAAGCCTGAAGTGGATCCGTTGTGGACCTAATATCGATTTAATATAGACCTAGATTGTTAGACTGTTTAGAAAAGTCTAACCTAGAGGGTGACCGATGCCATCAAAGGGAAACGAGCTGAAGTGGATCCGTTGTGGACCTAATATCGATTTAATATAGACCTAGATTGTTAGACTGTTTAGAAAAGTCTAACCTAGAGGGTGACTGGTGCCATCACGATGCAACAAGCTGAAGTAGAGCTGATGTGCACCTAATATAGGTCAAGATTGTTAGATTGTTTAGAAAAGTCTGGCCGAGAGGGTGACCGGTGTCATCGCGAGGCAACAAGCTGAAGTGAATCCGTTGTGGACCTAATATCGATTTGATATAGACCTAGATTGTTAGACTGTTTAGAAAAGTCTAACCTAGAGGGTGACCGGTGCCATCAAAGGGAAACGAGCTGAAATGAATCCGTTGTGGACCTAATATCGATTTAATATAGACCTAGACTGTTAGACTGTTTAGAAAAGTCTAACCTAGAGGGTGACCGGTGCCATGACAAGACAACAAGCAGAGAACTCAGTTTGGCAGTAACAGTTTAAGTCACTACAGTCAGAGACGCCTAACTTAAACGCAGTCTAGACCTAACCCAGACTACATTCCTCCACTTCAATGCTTCCCAAAGAAAAATTCCTCGTAATTACTCCAAACCAAACACCCATCCATCACCGTCGAAGAGCCCGCCAATCTACAGCGCATCGCCCCCCTCGGTGTTTCCTTCGCGTACATCAACAAGAGCAGCCATCTTCTCCAGAAGCCCTCGCAGCTCGTTCACGATTTGCGAGGACACCTCGGAAGACTGTAAAAGCAAATTTAACCGGACAGGGAGTACCGGCTGGCAGTTCGTAAGAGGAGCTAACCGTGGTTACTTTAACGACTGCCGAGGGCCGCGGCGTCTACGATCGCTCCAGACGATAACGCGCGAGACCAGAAAGCAGAGGAGCGCGAGGATGGGGCGAAATGAGAGGAAAAGAGTCCTTCGAGAAGCGAGAGAACCGGTGGAAAGGAAACCTCCTGAAAGCCAGAGTCAGAGGGAGTCCTCCGGAAAGTGAGAGAATCAGAGGAAAGAAGACCGTCGAAAAGTTTCAGCCGGAGGAAGGGAGTCCTCCGAGAAGCGAGAGCCAGAGTCTCCTTGAGAAGTCTCGGAAGCTAGAGGCTTTTGAAGCTTAACACATTGCGTACGGGTCACGAGATATCTCGTATATAACAAACCGATTTTTACTGAGGCAACGCAGCCTTGAATATTCTTATGACAAATGCTTAGTGGAATTTTGAATTTCCGAAATAGTACAAAATAATCGGATATGCAAATTGTACCGCGTTTATAATTTATATTTTCCGCGTTTAATAATTATATAATTATATACCTATTTTTACCGAAGTGAGCCACTTTGACTCATACAAGAAAAATGAAGTTTTTTTGCAGTGAATATAGTTCCAAATCAATTTAAATGAAATACTTATTATTAAAGAATTCATTAAAAAGATTTATTCAAAAAATGGATTTTATAAAATTATATTGTTTGGTAGGTAAGAAAGATAATGTAACGGAGGAGCGAAAAGAAGTGAGGATGATTGTTTGTATGTGAGGAGAAACAAATTACGTGCGGCTTGCAAGCTGCAATTTGCACAGGCCTGATTTAAACTATAAATTTTATGTGTTATGCGATTAACTGTTAAATCATTTTATGAGTAAAATTGACTCACAACCGTAAAAATAGGTATACCACATTCGATAATGCGAAATAAAGGGTTCTGCGGGGAAGGGGAATCAACATTTACGTATATTTCACTACGTAATTAAAAAACATGTTTTTAAAAAATAATATTTAAAGTTTTATATATATATAGTAATCAAATTTTTAATGAGTCAAATTGACTCAGTCCGTAAATCTAGTGCTAACAAAACTGCTCGTTCGCGAAAGACTCGAGTTCAGATGTCCTACGTGAAATTGAAATTACTATAATTAAATAAAGAAACGGAGAAACTAGACAGAGGTTATTCGTTGCTCGTTATCGAGGAATTTTCCCAGGAATCGAGACGAAGCGCCATTTTGGTCCCGCGTTTCGTTCTCTCCGTAAATCTACCTGCGTCGGTTCCGTGACAGATTTGAAATTCACGGTGTAAGGTAGGAGACGATGAAATATAAGGGACTTCCGAAGTCGTGGAGAAGTTGCGAGCGATGTTTTACTATTTTCCAAACGTCACACTCCGCGCTCCATCGCGACCCCAAGGGGCACTGACGCATGCACGAGGGAAATAAAAAGAAGAACGGAGAACTTGGACGCCTGGTGTTTCAGCCACGGTAAACGAAGAACAAAAGTAACAGTTGCCTTTAAACAAGCGCTGCAAATATCACGCTTGTTTCGCGCCTCGGAAAGTTCTCCTCCCTGCGCGCAGATTGCCTTCGTTTTCATATTTGCAAGGGTAATTATCACGGTGCTCTAAATAATTCCTCATTTCCTCCGACATATTTACACTCGAATCGTTCATTATCACAAACAATTTTCCATATTCTCGAATCTCGATACCTACAAGAAAGAGTTTCATCGATAAACTTTCAAAATTTGCTCTCACAAAATAAACTTCCAAACCCGCGCCATTGGAAATTGAATTCATCACTCCCCTCTAAACGAATAAGCCAACGGAGAAACTTGGCAATTGAGAAAGAATATAATCCAGGCGCAGGTTTCCCCCGGGAATTATCTAAACCGGCTCGTTATCGTCGCGAGCAGGGAGAGCCGTTGAGAATTGGATGTCAGAGTTCACGAAATCCTGCCGGGGTGTCCCCTTTATCGCTCGTCGCGAATGAAACGTCACTCGCACGGCCGATAGCGAATTTCGGGGACACTCGCGAACCCCGATCTAACCGGGACCTGACTCGACGATCGGCCAGCGGATAAACCTTGTCACACGCGACGGATTTAGCGTTATCGTGGACTGAATTTCAAGTACCTCCCGTGTGCTCTGCTCTAATGATGGAGCGATGCTCGGAACTCCAACCTCTCGGGTTGGAAATCATGAAATCATGGTGATTCTGTCGTTTGTAGTAAAATGTCTGTGGCGGCAGATGCCGATCTTTTTGATGGTCGTATTAACTTTATGGTTACGTGAGGTCAGATTTCACGACACGTTTAAGACGCCCAGACGGCCTTGTTGAATATCGACTCATTTGAACCGTTTGACTGCGAGAAACGTATATATAGTGAGGGACCAGAAACAAGGCACTTGCAATATTGTTCGATCCACGATCGACAATAAACACGCCACTAACTAATCGAGTCCAACTAACTGGATTTTCCGGTATTCAAATCCATCGACAGGATCACTCCCGCTAAGTGGGAGGATCAGAATCGATGATTAGCCTCTGTTGGATATGTGAAGGTGACCAGATCACCGTGCCCGCAGTGTATTCAGGAGTAGAGGGTGGCCGTGGTCCAGGAGCAAAACTCCTTACTTTTAGTCAGTTAATATGATTTATTTATAAACAAGAACAGCGGTCGTGCTGAGCGGTCTGTCGTGTCTGAACTTCGGCTAACGACTAGGGTTTCTCGACTGACTAGCCGAACTTAGCCGACTCGCGTCGAACCTGCCCGATGACGTACCGGCAGATAGCGCCAATTGGGCCTGAGGCGCCTTTTACAATTTTCTACAGCCTCGATAGTCCCGAAGCCGCTTACGTGTAGCCCAATAATCAAAATATATTAATAATCAACGTACGCGCCGAGCGATTGCCGCACGTCCGTTCTCTACGAGCGCCCGTGGTCAAGTGACTCTCCTTCGAAGCCGCCGCGCCAATGTTGACAATGGTCCACCTTGCTATTCGCCGTCTACGGTCGACGGCTCGCGTTGGCAACAACTCCAGAAAAATGTTTGCCGAGCGATCTCTCGTCTCGTTCGCGGTGAAAATTCGTAACGAAATCTCCTCGCCTCGTCGTCGTTGTTCTTAACACTTTACCGACCGGTAGGCTATAAATAGGCTTTCTGTTACCAACGCTTAGACCTTCAGTTTATTAATCGGTTCCCACGGCAATCACTAATTTTTTATTTACTATTGTAGTGGAAGTGTGTTAAGGAGTCAGTGAGAATCATTTGTAATTTTCAAAGAGATTGTAATTTTCTTTAGGCAATCTAAGCCGAAACAAATCCTTTAAAATGGGTAGAATGCTCAAACAATAGCGGTCGGTAATGTGTTAACACTAGAACTACCGGCGTTAAATCTATCATATTTAAAAATATTAAATAAGTATTTTGAAAAAAGGGGAATTAAGAGGTGGAAAATATGATCGATTCGGTAATTTATGTTTAATAAGATGAACGTAGAATATCTATTCTATGAATCTCCTACAATCTTGTAGAGTTTTTGGAAAAAATTGTGTACCAGTCATTTTGACTGGTTTCGTAGTTCTAGTGTTAATTAACGCAAGGACAATGAAACGCGAAACTGTTCGCAGACTCTCGTTCTAGTCTCCCGGAGAAGATTCCCAAGGATATTTCAGAATGCGATCGAATGCTTATGTAATTAACGGTGTGCCGTGAGAAGAGCAGAGACAGGGGAAGGACAAAAGAGGAGAAAGAAATGAGGAAGACCGAGAGAAAAAGGTAGTCTCGCGATTTCGCGCAGCGCGGGACAGATTTACAGCAATTAAAACCGCGAAGAGCACCCGGGATATCCTCCTCGGTCGCGACAGAAGCGAGGTTCGTTAAAGTCATTAGGGAAATCAGGAGAGAGAGACGACATTAACATTTCCCTTCGTGAAAGCGGACCCGGCCACTTTTCATTTCGGCGCGAATAATTTCTCGAATAAAAATCCCGACTGAATGACTCGTAGATGAGCTGGCGTGGAAATCGCGAGACGCGTACCGATAAAATCGCATCTCTCCTGCGACTTTCCAACGATGGGAATCAAGCGTCTTTCTTTTTTTTCTACCTGTTTCTTCTTCGTGTTTTAACGCTACGAGATCGTTGTCTCGGGAGGAAATTAGTCTGGGATTGAATTAATCGAGGGAGCTGCGAGTATTGTTTCAAATAACGACGCTGAATTAGAAAGAACCGGTGAACGGTTTGCAAATTAATTGCGCGCGTTTCGCGCATCTCGGTGAGTTCGCGAAGTATCAATTGCAATTGTTTTCCGCGTGGAAGATACTGCAGTAATTTATCTACAGATACTGTAGATTTTATTGAAAAATCTTGACGATAATTCTTTGATTTAATAATAAAATTTCGCCAAGTTTGTTCTCGCGCCTCAGAAAAGTCTTCGTTGAATTATATTCTGAAAAATTGTAAATCAATTGGAAAGAGAATAATATCCGAGTAATTAGCGAAGAGAAAAATCCGGTAGGAGGTAATTGGCGATAGCCAGATTTCATTTCACCGTCGTGTATTAACAGTATCGACGTTTGCAGCTGGTAATCAATGAGAATTCAATGATATTTTCGCCGCACCATTATTACCTTTGTTCCCGTGACTTCAATTAAAAATCAGCGGTCGAGCAACATTTCTGAAAACGATACTTCAGCCGTGTAACGGCATTGTGTTGATTTTATTTTCAATTAAAAGCGTCAGACATATGCCACATTATATTCTCAATTATACAACGTCACCGAGCTAAACGCAACGACACTTTCGCACTTGCAATTTAAACGCGACACCTGTAAACAGCACTCGCTTTATTTCACGACGTGAACTCTCTCCAATGCAAACGAACGATTCGATTTAATTTTTGCAAATTTTAACGTCACCCGGCAACGTTCATTACGTTTTAGAAATTAATACATAACTGTACGTTGCATAATCCATCAACGAAACGAATGCAGCCGAATATCTCGAGCTACGGTGCACGGTTAAATTTCTGTGAAATCTGCCCTGTTAAATTTCACGGTAATTAAATTTATCCCGCAGCGTGCACGTGCCAAGGGGTACATTATCTACTAATTCGTCCACGTTATTGCTCTCCTTTGTAGCAAAAATTGCTCGTAACGAAAAATGCAGAGAAGAAACGTAAAGGAATAAAACATCAATTTTTTCACCTCCGACCTCGGTCATCGCTACGGTACTTTCAAAATTTCACAGGCGTCTTCTTCGACGCGTAATAACGAGGCATTCTGACGCAAATCCACGAAAAGGCCTCCTCGACCCTTGGAGGTTCGTGAAACGTTAACAGCCTCGCCGGCAACAATGGGCATTCCTTTCGACCACACTTTCCGTTCGAATATTAAATTTTCCAGTACACTGCCTCTTGATTATAAGCGCCGAGTGCGCACCATAATATCGCCACAACGATGCGCGACTCGCGAAAAGAACCTCAGGGATTTCAAGCATCTCGCAGAATTCTCAGCGTCGTGGTTCCGCCTTTCCTTATTTCTTTTTTCGGCTTCAAACGCTCCGGTGATTTCGCTTAGGACCCATTGTTTTAAGTGGGCACAAAAGTACCAGGGCTATGGTGTATTGACACTTTGACTGCAAAGACGTATATATGCGCTACTAACGGAAAGAATTTCGGGGATTTCAAGCATCTCGCAGAATTCTCAGCGTCGTGGTTCTGCCTTTCCTTATTTATTTTTTCGGCTTCAAAGGCTCCGGTGATTTCACTTAGGACCCATTGTTTTAGGTGGGCACAAAAGTCCCAGGGCTATGGTATATTGACACTTTGACTGCAAAGACGTATATATGCGCTACTGGTGGAAAGAACCGCAGGGATTTCAAGCATTTCGCAGAATTCTCAGCGTCGTGGTTCCGCCTTTCCTTATTTCTTTTTTCGGCTCGAAAGGCTCCGGTGATTTCGCTTAGGACCCATTGTTTTAGGTGGGCACAAAAGTACCAGGGCTATGGTATATTGACACTTTGACTGCAAAGACGTATATATGCGCTACTCGCGAAAAGAATTTCGGGGATTTCAAGCATCTCGCAGAATTCTCAGCGTCGTGGTTCCGCCTTTCCTCATTTCTTTTTTCAGATTTGGAATTCTTTATCACAGTCGTACCTCCAAATACTAATTGAAAGTATGCCAAGGTTTCAAACTGTTATTGATAATAAAGGAAAATAAATTAACACTATACCTGCCAAGCCGGTCAAAATGACCGGTTCGCAATTTTTTCGAAAAATTCCCTAAATTGATAGAGGAGCCATGAAGTAAATATTTCACTTGTACCTTATAAAACATAAGTTAGTTGATCAATCATTTTTTTCACCTCTTGATTTCCCTTTCTCCAAAGTACTTATTCAGTATATTTAAATCTCAGTAGATATAACGTCGGTAGTTTTAGCGTTAAATATTAATAAATCGTTCGGCAACTTTTGTCGGGCTATACTTTAGAAAAATATGTAAAATTTCAATATAAGGAAATAAACATATTTTTTATAAAGCTGTTTTGGTGAGTTGTTGCAGTTCATTAAATTTTCTATCGATGTACGTGACTCGATTTTTTAGAATTCCAAATGAAATACGTGAAATAGCACGAAATACAAAAATCGATATCATTCGGAAACTTTTGTCCATAACTGTGTATGGCATCAGAGATTTAACGTTTAAGAAAGGCGCTCTGATAGAATTTCCTTAGTAAGAATTTTGTTTGCAGTATGAATTGAACAGTGACAATCAGTTTGGTTGAAAATACAGGATTTTTTTTAATATGAAATCTTAATCCCAAGATAATCGAAATCTTGGATGCCACGGTAGCGATAATAACCGGATAAGGCCGAAGCGGTGCACCAACGTATTTCCTTCTCATTAGTGGAACTAGTTTGTCATTAGCCCGCCGCGTTTTCGCCCGTCTCGAATACTCTCCCGTAATTTCATTCTAGCTGTCTCCGGCGCACAGACAATTATTACGCCCATTTAATACGAATTTCAGATTACTCACTGCTAGAACGAACAACTCCTCGGAACGAACGTAATTCGAGCTTTCTCTCCGACGCGAACGTATGACTCTCATCTCTCTTTCTCTCCTTTCCTTTCGCTCTGCAACAACTCCATTGGTTTTTCATTAAAACCAATGTAGAATTTTGCAACTACTTAGAAAGCCCCCACTCGGTTTAATTTTAACGTAGAAATCACCATTGCGATGTGACGATACCAGTGAAATTAGAGTAGATTCGAGGAAGTGTCGACTGCGGGGAGATACATTTAAGACGTTGAATGCCACAGGAATTTCGCGAGTTTCTTCATTTCTACTGAAAATGGAACTTTTTTTATTAAAAGCACATTTTTACAAAGCAGAAACGTTAAAGACGAGACGAGATATATAGCAGGACTCTACGTTTTTGAGACCAACGCGTAAATATTGACTGAATTAAGAAATTCGTAAATATTACAATTTAAAAGTCATATGAAATTTCATCGAATTCAATAGCACCGGTCACCGGTGACCCCCATGACATTCAACGTGTTAACCCTTTACCCTACAAGTGTCACTCATGATGCGGTTGATGGAACAGAAAATTTTGAAGCTTCTCAAAAATGCTGAATTTGAAGATATCAGTGAAACACGACACGATAATATTACTCCTATGTTATTAATATCGATTTAAATTCTAATATATATGAGGAATCACTGACATATTTTTATTTTATAATCTAATTTTCAACGGTTACGAAAGGAATCATAGGGGAAGGGGTTAAAGAATAAATAATAAAATTTAACAAGAGTCGAGGGCCATTTTACGAGGTAAAACTCCCAGGAATATTCCCATCCCAGCGAACCACCTGCTGAAAGGTGAAAAACTATATACCTCGAAATTTTCGAAACGCAGAATGGTCCCTCGCATCTCGAGTGGGCCGAATTCCAATGCAAAGAGGTACCGAGGGAAATAAACGAAGACCCGCCCTTTAATTACCATCGCGAGTTCTCGAAGGTTGAACGTTGCGCGGGAAGAAAACCGGAGATCGTCGAGAAAGAAAAAGAAAAAAAAAAAGATCCAACTGACGGTGATTCCCGACGGTGCAGTAAACGGTCTCCTTTTGCCGTTTCAGGTAGAATGCGGCGATACGAAACGCGGTGCTCGTCCGCAACGAGGCGATGAGAAGGCTGAATGGAGGCCGAGGAAGCCTCAGAGCCCCCTGGGGCTCCGACCGACGTTCCCTCATCGGAGATCATCGCCGAGATCAGCCTTATCCGTGACGCCGCTCTGCTATCTACGACCAACAGGACATCCTAGACGCACCTCTCCGTCGAGTTGCCCGGATTTTCCATAGAAACTAACAATTCTCAAACATCCTCGTCCAAAGGTTCAAACCCTGGCGCGTGAACCTCGGTGGAAGATTTGACGATACGAGAGTCGAACGTTCCGGAGGAAATCGCGTCCGTCGTATCTGCAACGGTGATCGGAGAATCGAACTAATATGATCGTGAAATCCGCGCGAAACGATTTACGCGCACGGACGTGCCATCAGCGTGGATCGAATCCAAGCAGTTAATCGAGAACAAGGGAAGAGAGGATCCGGAAGAATGGCCGCCCCGGTGATTGAGAAGAAGCGGTTCTTCTGCCGCGAATGGGCGTTCATGAAACTGTCCCATTGCCTGGAGCAGAGGCCCGCTTCGAAGACCTGCGGTGCACTGATCGTAGGTGGCCCCGGAAGCGGAAAAACCGCTCTCTGTGCCGAGCTAGCTTGGCCATCGAGCGGTGCCAATGCCAGGCACCAAAGATCCTTGAATCGCAGATTACTCGCCAGGCACTTCTGCCAGGCTAGAAGCGAGGCCTCTCTCTCGCCTGCACAGTTTGTCAGGTCTCTGGTGGCGCAGCTCCTTCAGGCAAGCTCGGATGGAATTCATAGAGCATCCCCGAGCTCCCCGACTCCCAGCAACGCGACGACGACGACGACCAGCAACACCGCCTCGGTGACTCCGTTGACCTCCAGGGAGGCCGTCGCGGAGGCCTACGCTGAGAAACTTAGGACCGATCCGGAGATTCAGGCTGCCCTTCAACCGGACGTCCTCGACAGGGATCCCGACGATGCCCTGAAGAAGGCCCTACTCTTTCCTCTTCTAGAGGTCGAACCACCGAAGAGCTGTCTCTTCCTGCTGGTGGATTCCATCGACGAGGGACAGACGCTTAATCCACCGCAGACGGGAACCAGAGACTCCAGGAGGGAGAACGACAACGTTAGCAGGACGATCGCCGAATTGCTGGCGAATCATCATCATCTGTTCCCTCAGTGGCTTCTGCTGGTCTGCACGGCTCGTAGGCAGAGCAAGACGATATCGCGAATGTTCACGGGTTTCCGGAAGATCTCGTTGGACGACCTGAGGAAGTCTCAGGTCGTTCGAGACGTGCAGCAGTATATACTCGCGCGATTGGATCAGGAAGACGCTCTCAGGTAGGTTGACGAGTCGAAGGAGGTGTACGTGGTAGCTCCTTGGGATATTAACACTAGATCTACGGCCGCCGTCAAATTGACGGGTTCCTACTTTTTAAAAAAAAAAATTCAAATTGATAGAAAAGCAGTACAGTAAATATTTCACGTGTCTCTTATAATACACAAATTACTTAACGCGTCGTATTTTTTACCGCTTGATCCATCTTTTTTCAAAGTACTTATTTAATATATTTAAATATACCAGATTTAGCGGCCGTAGATCTAGTGTTAACGAGTATCATGCTCTCATTCTAGGCAGCACATCTCGCGCGACACGGCCGAGATGCTGAACCAGCTGCACATCAAGAGCAACGGCTGTTTCCTCTATCTCGAAAAAGTCCTCGACGGAGTCGCGGAGAACTTCATCGTTCTCCGGGAGGTACGCGAGATCCCCGGCACTCTGAACGGCCTCTATCTCTGGCTGTGCCAGAGGCTCTTCAGTAGAAAGCAGTTCGCCAAAGTTCAGCCTCTGCTGAACGTTATCTTGGCCGCGAAGCTACCGATCACCCAGGAGATCCTCTACAAATGCGTTAAGACGGCCTGCACCACCATCACCGTCGAGGACTTCAATCGACGTTTGCACCTTCTGCGCAGAGTGATCTCGGTTTCTCGTGCAGGCGCTCTCATGTTGTTCCATCATAGTTTCGCCGAGTGGCTGCTCGACGTGAAACATTGCACGCAAAAGTATCTCTGCTCGGCCGTCGAAGGACACGCCATGCTGGCTGCCTACTACACCCTTCGAGGGCCGGAGTTGAATCCGGACGAGATTTGCGTGCTGGGGCAACACTTGCAGCGAGCTATCACCAGCGTGTCGATTGGAAGCTGCAATTTGGACCTGCATACCATTCAGATTCTCTGGATGATCGGTAGCGGTGCGAGGATCGAGGAATGCTACTTGGACAGTTCCGAGTGCATCCTCTGGCCGAGGCAGGAGGTGAAGTTACTAAGACTGCTCATCGACGCGGGGGCAAAGCCCTCCGAGAAAGTCGTCGAGGACGATGCCAGTAAGGATGCTGTTTCTTCTAGTCAGGTAATTACGTTTGTCGGATTGGATCGGTTGGAAACAAACGACTGTCGTTCTTTTTCTTCCTCTCTCTGTCTCCCTCTTTCCCTTCTTACGCAGTTGCAGCAGATACTCTGGCGAGTTATCGTTGCAACTGACGAGCAGACGAAACAGTCGAGCATCGAATGTTTTGCAACCTCGCGAAGACAATGGACGAAACGATAATCGCGATACTTTTGTCGAAGGTCTCGCAAGATGTGAGCCCCATGGATGAATCTCCTAGCGAACCATTAACGGAACTCCTCGGCGAAAGCGGAGACATCAATCAGGCGGATTCCTGCGGACGAACGGTCTTGCATACTCTTGCCGCGGATGGCAATGCGTCTCTGTTGGAATTGGCTCTAGCAACCTGCCCTCAGGTAAAATTTAATTCCTTGTCTCAACGTTGAAGCCGTACCTCGTTTGCGATCGGCGGTTTGCAAGAGTGTCGTGGAGAAAGCGTGCTATCGGCCAGTCTTCTTTGCCGTTCATCTTTTATCTAATAATAGATCTATTGGTCTTAACTATTTTCTTTTAATTGTTCAGGCGAAATTAGAAGCCACCGATAGGCACGGTCAAACACCTTTGAACCTGGCTGCCAGGCATGGCTATGCGGACGTAGTCAGAGTTCTGTTGGCCGCTGGAGCTAGCGCCGATCATGCAGATTGCGACGGTTGGACGGCTCTGAGAGCAGCAGCCTGGGGTGGACATACTCAGGTATTTTATACATTTTTCTTAACCCTTTCTCGTTACAAGAGATAACAGCAAGAGCTATGGATGGTTCTACACCCACCTAAAACTATAAATCCCAGGCAAACTGGCCGTAGCGGTTAAAGTCCAAAAGATACAGGAAAGAGATAGTAACAATATCGAAAAAGTTACATCGCCTATAAATTGCAAATCTAATTAACAACCGTCGCACGCGAGGAACACCGTAAATCGCAAGACGAACAATGCAAAAAGAGAGAGAATTTTAAGGACCGCGAGTTAACTCGTTCGCTACGACGGCCGACTATAATCGCTCTCCATAAAATATCATTCACGTACGACGGTCGACTATAGTCACTCCCCATAAAATACCATTTACACAGAACCGACGGGAATAGTCGTTCTACACGGCGGACGACTTTAGTCGCTTTCCATAAAATACCATTTACACAGAACCGACGGCAATAGTCGTTCTACACGACGGACGACTATAGTCGCTCTTCATAAAATACCGTTTACATATAACCGACGGCAATAGTCGTTCTACACGACGGACGACTATAGTCGCTCTCCGTAAAATACCATTTACACAACTGACGGCAATAGTCTTTCTACACGACGAACGACTATAGTTGCTCTCCATAAAATACCATTTCCATATAACCGACGGCAATAGTCGTTCTACACGACAGACGACTATAGTCGCTCCCCATAAAATACCATTTACACAGAACCGACGGCAATAGTCGTTCTACACGCCGTACGACTATAGTCCCTCTCCATAAAATACCATTCACGCAACTGACGGCAATAGTCGTTCTACACGACGGACGACTATAATCGTCCTCCATAAAAACAAATCACATACAACGGTCGACTGTAGTTCTCCATAGAATACCATTCGCACAGAACCGACGACTACAGTCGCTCTCTCTTTTGCACACTCCGCATCCCCCTCTGGATTTGCAGTTTGTGTTTTCGTTCCACGAGATAGCTCGGTATAGCTCGGTTATCGAGGGTGTCACGGCGAACGAAACCCTCGTGGCGAAAGGGTTAAAGTACTTCGCACCTCTAACTCGTCGGTTCTCGATACACAGGTAGTCGAGCAACTTTTGGAGCACGGTGCAATGGTGGATTGCGCCGACTGGGATCAGCGAACCGCGCTGAGAGCAGCTGCATGGGGTGGCCACGAGGACATTGTTAAAGCTCTTTTACAGCACGGCGCGGACGTTAACAGAACCGACGACGAGGGTAGGACTGCTTTAATTGCGGCGGCTTACATGGGCCATAGCGAGATCGTCGAACACCTTTTGGACTTTGGCGCGGAGATCGATCACGCCGATAGCGACGGAAGAACTGCACTTAGCGTTGCTGCTTTGTGCGTCCCTTCGAATCACGGTTACGCAAAAGTTAGTCTTCGTCATCCAATTTTGTTGTTTACCGTTGATGTAACTTCGTACATTCCTAGCTTTTTGTCACGGGCCAATTATCCGTTAGAATAATAGGGTTCTTTTATAAGTATCCAGTTAGAGGCATGGACTCTCTGTTAGAGAGCTCGAGTTCGGATCTCCGTCAGCTCTGGGAGTTCTTCTCTTTTAATTCTAACTTAATGTATCGTGTGTTAACACTAGAACTACCAGCGTTAAATCTGTTATATTTAAATATATTAAATAAGTACTTCAAAAAAAGGGGAATACAGTGGTGGAAAACATGATCGATTCAGTAATTTGTGTTTTATGAGATGAACGTAGAATATCTATTCTATGACTCTCCTACAATCTTGGAGAATTTTTGGAAAAAATGGTGTACCAGTCATTTTGACTGGTTTGGTAGTTCTAGTGTTAAGTAACCTCGATGGGTGGAAAACCTCCTAAAGCTGTAGCTCCTAGGTAAAATAATCATAATGATTAAAGCCCAATGCTGGAAGATTAATCGAAATTAACGTTTGATCCCTCAGGTCGTCACGATACTCTTAGAGAGGGGAGCCGCCGTTGATCATCAGGACAAAGATGGCATGACGCCATTGCTGGTGGCTGCGTTCGAGGGCCACAGAGACGTTTGCGAGTTGCTGCTGGAATACGAGGCCGATGTCGACCATTGCGATGCAACTGGCCGCACACCATTGTGGGCAGCTGCCAGCATGGGCCATGGGTCGGTGGTTGCGCTTCTCTTGTTCTGGGGATGCTATGTAGATAGTATCGATAACGAAGGCAGAACCGTTCTTAGCGTTGCTGCTGCTCAGGGTGGTACTGACGTTGTGAAACAGCTGCTGGATAGAGGTAAGACTTGCTCCGTTTCCGTTCATCGATCTATCAATCTCTTCCTATCGATTACTCTCTGGCAAATTGACAGAGTTCTCCATAATTAATCGTTCCATCGGTTTACAAGTACCGAACAATCAATTGAAACATTCAACACTGAATTCACGATTGTACAGGCTTGGACGAACAGCACAGAGACAACTCAGGCTGGACTCCGTTGCATTATGCCGCGTTCGAAGGTCACATCGACGTTTGCGAGGCACTTTTAGAGGCTGGAGCTAAAATCGACGAAACTGACAACGATGGAAAGGGAGCATTGATGCTAGCCGCTCAAGAGGGCCACGCTACGTTGGTCGAGAGATTGCTGGAACAGCATGGTGCACCTATCGATCAGCACGCCCACGATGGAAAGACTGCTCTGAGGTAACACGTTAACTCCCATTTCAGTGGCTTATATCGTGGAAAATAGGTATAAAATTCACCAATCCATCTTCCAGCTCAGACACAATATTTATCAATTTAATATCCTTAGACTCGCAGCTTTGGAAGGTCACTACGACACCGTTAGAGTGCTGTTAACGCACAATGCGGACGTGAATGCGAAAGATGCCGACGGTAGGAGCACCCTTTACATCCTCGCCCTGGAGAACAGACTGGCAATGGCACGGTTTTTGCTGGAGCATGCCCGCGCCGACGTAGAAAGTCGAGATTCGGAAGTAAGTCGTAAAGTAGTGATAATTCTACGAATAAACAACAATATTCCTTCGTGGTACGATAAATTTCATGATCAGTTGTCCCGTAAATAACCGCATACGCTATAGGGCAGGACACCTTTGCACGTGAGTGCTTGGCAAGGACACGTTGAAATGGTTGCACTCTTGCTGACCGAAGGAGGTGCCAGCGTGAATGCCTGCGACAATGAGAACAGGACTCCTCTTCATTCGGCAGCCTGGCAAGGACACGCGGCTATTGTCAGATTGCTGCTAGAACACGGAGCTACTCCGGATCATACGTGCAATCAAGGTGCAACCGCTCTAGGTACGACGCCGATGCTCCGCCAGTGGACAGGGTTTGCAAAGATGATTCTCACTTTCCATTGAATTATCGTCAGTTAAGTTAAATCTCATTTAATTAGGAATTGCCGCTCAAGAAGGCCACGAGCACTGCGTGCGAGCGTTGCTTAATCACGGCGCTGATCCAAGTCACTCCGATCATTGCGGTCGAAATGCGATTAAAGTAGCTGCTAAAAGTGGACACGACACCGTTGTGAGGCTACTCGAAGAACACTCGGCTAATCAACGAAGCTTGAGACCGGGTATCAATGGAGGTCAGTTTGTGTTACGGGCAGGTAACGAGTAACGAGATTTTTCAAGGTGTTCCATTCTTAATTTTGCACGTTTCACTATTTTAGGAGGCAGCAGTAGCGCAACTTCCGTAACATCCAATTCAACGGCGGAAACTAAGCCATCCTCGGCAATTCTAAATCCTCTCTCCACGCAATACAGCCCAGCGGAATCGCCAGATTCTACTAAAAGAAGAAGTTGCGTTTCCCTTGGAAATAATTCCAGCAACAGCAAGTCCAGCAGCAACTTAACAGGCAGCACCAAAAGCGATCAAGGCAAATTCAATCAAAATTCGATGGTGAATCAGGTAATAAAAGTAGGTAACAATTTTGCTGACTTATCTAACGTTCTTCTTTTCTTTCTTTCGTTTCATTAACTCGTAACCGTACTTCAGGAAAGTTTTACATTTCGATACCACTTCCAATCTGTTCTATATCAACCACACAATTCTACCAATCGCTGCATGTGTCTTTCGTCTTATCTCCTGATTGTCGTACGTCGTGTGTAGATCGTTTGTTCTTTCTGCGAACGATGCACTGTCCTCAGTGCACCAAAAATAAAATTAAGTGCCACGAATCAAATGTCGCACTTATTAACATTTCTTCCTATCCATTTGCCAACCAACGGCTCGGGTACCCCGGGTTCGCCAAACCCGTACCTGGGCTATTCCCAGGCCCCTGGGGGATTTATAATTCATAAAAGACAATCAAACGAAGAAGCTAATTGCAATTCTGGCGTAGCATCCGACATTCTCCACTTCCTAACTCAACACCAACCGAGAAACAACATCTAAAGTCAGCCAGTACGGCCTTTAAAAGCATTACGTGCTACTTCTATTACAACCTCGATAATTCCCCGCCAAAAACCATATATCCCAATGGCAATCAAGCTCCATTTAAAGCCGAAAAAGTACATAGATAAGAATCATCATCCTCGATCTACACACCAACGTACACTCCGCCGAATACGTACCACACAAGAGTACCACACATTACCTAACTCCTATAATTTTAGACACCATTATCTTTCACGCAACAACTGCAACAATGTTCGAGAGGAGCGAAGAGTCGTCCGCTGAGCAAGCTACTGTCGCCCCTGAAAAGCGAGCCGCAAAGTCCGATTTACGCTTCGCCGCCTCATTCACCGTTGAGCGATAGCCTTATACCTTATTCACCTACAAACACGAGTCCACCGAGTGCTCAGACAGCTGCGAACGTGATACAGAGTCAGCTGGGGGTGTCGTTGTTAACCGGAAACCAAAATGTACCGTATAAAGCCCAGATAGGAGGGTACAACCATACGACCGCCATATACGAGCCGATTAACATTAAGACCGAGATCATCGATAAGAACGACGTTAATAAACCGTTTGAATTAACGAACGAGATGTTAGGATTAAGCGTGGGAAAGGACAAGAAGAACGGCCTCGATGAGAAGAGAAATTCTGCGGACACGCACTTCACGCGTGATACGCATATGAGGATAATATTGGGGAACAGCGGTGCAGGCGTTGGTAGAAGCGTTAAACACGCATCGGATCATATGCCTGCCAGGTAGGAGATTGTGCTGATTATCTGCTGGTAGAAAGTTGGAAGTTGGAAATTGTGGGAGATATGCGAGAAGTTTCGTTGAGGGGTCATTAGAGTGGAGTAAATTGGTACTTCCTGTGATGTGGGATAATTGGCTCTTTCGGTGCGACAATTTTAACACGTTGAGCGCGGAGCCTTCTGATCGGACGAGCGCGTATAGTAGTAAAGTGGTACAGAAAGTTGTTTAGCTTTCAAGCTTTTATTAAATACCGCTGGTGAATGACTTCTTCATGTTCGAAGATTCAGTAGGAAGCAAAAATTTCAGGGACTGATGCCGCTTAAAAGGAAAATTCAGTGCCCACGGACTGACGTCGCGCTTAACGTGTTAAATGACTTTAAATTTGTAGAGAAGTGAGAGGAAGGAAATTTGATTAGTTACTTGGTATTACGTTGTATGAGTCGCTCAGAAGCCAATGCGGTTAACTCCGTTTTTTGATATTCTCTGATATTTGGAAATTTTAATAGAATAAGGTTTATTCCATTAAAATTTACAAAGATTAGAAAATATGAAGAAATGGACTTAACTGCATTGGCTTCTGAGTGACTCATACATAACTCTGAGTTCCATTTGTGGGACCAAGTTCTAATCACTGTTATCTTTCGAATGACCTTTTCTAAATTTGAAATTAAGAAAAAAGGGTTTTGAAGTAGTTCTAGACAAAACGACGATAATTATTCAAATATGACGATTATCCCGGACAGAGGAAGTAGGGCACACCAAACTTTCAACTTTTCTGCCATCTCCAATCAAAGAGGAGACACGTGTATTTTTGTATACTAGCATTTTCGTTCCTTCTTTCTGTTTCAGTGCAAGCAACATGAAACCAAAGCGTAATGGCTTGGTTTCTAACCCAGCCATGAGATTAGTAGCAGGTGTTAGAAATGGAATTGAAAATGCGACTAATAGAAATAAACCTATTACAACGCGAGTAAACGGGTTCCAGTGGAAAGCGGAGACGCGAAAGGAAACGCCTTTGTAGGGACAGGTATTGATTGCAATTTTAATTCTATGAATCGTAAAGAGAAAGAAGAAATTATCGAGGAGGAATATACCTAGATTACAAAAGTCATATACTTATTTCTATATCTCTTAGGATTCAGTAAACTGTTACAATTGATTGTTGTACATCCTCTTTGCGATACAACGAATTTCTTTTTATGCTTTGTAAAGTAAAACGTCGATTAGCCATACTTCTTCTTCATCGTATACACATGAATATAGATATAGAAATTTAGAATATTCTAGGTACGATACATTTTCAATTTACTTTAACTTATTTACTGTCTTCATTTCAAACTTCATTTAAGTGGAAAGGTTCATGGTGTTCTTCGGAAAACATGTCCGGTACCATTGTAAACTATATCATTAATAACGGAATGATCTCGCAAGCAACCAAATCGTTAAGAAATAGATGTAGCTAATCCTTGTGCACTGCGATCGTAGTATCCAACTTTGGAAGTGGTATCAAATAGATCTTTTCGTATCCTTACCACTAAATTTTATTGTATAACTTAAAGAAGTTTGCATGGCCAGTTTTAACTGCGATGCTAGATTTTATAAGGTGAAACTAGAAAGCGTTAGTATCTTTCGTTTTTTTTATTTTGTTCCTTAGTGTTTGTTGGAGAACTTTAATCACCTAATCTTTTCAGAATAACGTGCTTCACTAATATCGTATATCATGATGTTTATGTTGAAACAATAAATCTCTTTCACTGTAATACGAAATTACAAATGGGTCATGGAAACGATGGAGATTCTAATGAAACATTCCGTTTTCTCTGGCGCAGGTTGCACTGTCGGGAACGCCGAAGCGTGAAACCGGAACTCGTTATTGCGGATGGCGAATCATTATCACCAAAAAGCGAAAGTCAATAAACAAATTTTTCTCCTTTTATTTGAGCAAAATCAAATTACCTCAGATGAAGAAGTGAGCGGAAAAACGTAAACGTTTCTATAAGGGAAAACGTGAGAAACGCGGTCGGCGATGACGTGAATTGCATAACAATACAAAAAAAACCAAATATTAAACCACATAGGGAAGTATGTAGATCTAGAGATATGTAAACTTACGAGAACATGACTTTGTATAAATGTAACGTTAATAAAAATTCTTTACTGATCTCACTAATACTTCATATACGATTATAAAACTAATTATTGAGATGAACCTTACGGATTAAATAGTCATGATTTTAACGGAAGGAGAGCGTATAGATTATGAGATTCCCTTCAGAAGACTGGACGCATACGAAAGATGCATATGTGATGTTTTAAAAACGAAACTAACTTGTGAGGAGATACGGTGAAAATGTAAAGATATGTATAAATTATATTGAACGGTTAAAAAAAAAAGGATAATAGCATGGTAATGCAAACTCTCAGTTAAAAATACGTAAAATTATGGCCTGAAAATTAAATACGTGTGTAAATACACATTCTTCATGTATTGTGCACGATCATATTTATTATACTGTAATAGGTGCGAAATAAATAAAAGGCAAAACATAATTACAAGTCTATTATTATCCATCTACTCTGGTCATTACGTATTTCCTATTTTTATGGAATCGTAAGTCGTATCTTCCCTTAGAAACCAGATCAAAAAAGGATCTTCCTCAAACTACCCAAAATCGTGCGAAAGTTTATATTAAAATTTGTAAAGGCTTTGTCTAACTTTACAAAAGTTAAATATAATAGCAAATTACAGAACACGTTGTATAAAAATAACGTTTCCGAAAGGAAAATTGTTTCAGTCAATAGCTCTATACATGTATTCTGCTAAGATGAATTATATTTATTGTCATAAAATATCTCAATCAAGGTAATCTGTTCTTTGTAAAGTCCATGAGGTCTATTTACTGAAATAAGATACATCAAGTTCTATTGCAACAAGTTACTTAGTTCACAACAATTAAACAGTTTTGTTGAAGTCTCTATGTGTTTGCTCCTTTTGTCAACGTGCTTACACAAGTATAGAAGTCCTTATATCAAATCTAACAGATAAGAATTCTTATCTTTAACATATATGTAATATTCAGTAGTCTCAGTCATGTAACAGCTATTTAAAAAAATAGACCACTAGTTTCTTATGTTCTATTACACTTGGAGCATGTAACAACGCCATGTAAATGTAAGATAGTTACCTCGTGAAATATTAACAATAAACATATAAAAATACTTCGACAAAACTGTATCGAACAATATCTTCACTTGTTAATACAAGAAATTATTTGTTTATTTTACACGCAGTATTCTCGCACATCGTTAAAAGCTTTGGTGAAATTGTTAATAGTGGTAGTTAATAAGAAAAAAAGAAAGAACGGATAATGGATGTAGTAAAAACTGCATTAAAACAAAAATTGATAATAGCAACAACCATCGGTATAAGTGCTGGCATTGGTGGCGGATTTATTCTTAAGCATTACGGTATTAGACCATGGACAGAACGGGAGATAATGTATCTTAAATTTCCCGGCGAATTATTTATGAGATATATAAATTGTTTGATATTACCGCTAGTAACAAGTAGTATTATCGGAGCTACTTATAATTTACGAAAATCAGGTAAATTTTAAAGACCGTAAATAATAAGCAGCATAAATTTTCTAATATAATTCTACTATAATGTGATGATTCAATACATCCAAATTCACAGGTCCTATCGGATTAATGGCTTTGTATTATTACACAACAACAACAATACTTGGAATCACTCTGAGCGTTATACTTGTACAAACTATAAAGCCGGGTGAATTGCTGAGGAATGAGAATGCTATTTCACAGGATTCCTCAAAGTATTTCATGACAATTGACACGATTTTGGACTTATTTCGGTATATCCTGCTACATGTAAAAAGACATTAATGAATTTCCCTACCGAATTGAGTCTAATGATGCGTGTTATATTTGTATTGCAGTAATCTAATACCAGATAATATAGTGACTGCATGTTTCAGCCAGGTATTAAAGTTTTTCTTTTACAATAATTTAAAAAAATACAACAGATAATTATATAGACATATACGTCTATTGTTTCAGTATCAAACTGTCTTAAAAAGACCAGAAAATGACACAGGTATAAGGAAAAACTTAAAATGATGCTTTTACTAGAATTGAAAGACAATTAATTACTTATTAAAATAAATGTTTCTCATATACCTCAGTACCAATTTCCGAATGGAAAATAAATCATGAAATTGTACCTGGAACTAACGTACTGGGCCTGGTATTCTACAGTTTACTTTTGGGCTTGGCTATTGGAAAGATCGAATCTAGGGGTGAACCTCTGATAAAATTCATTTTAAGTTTGTCAGAAATCACAATGAGAATCATGAGTAGTGCCATAATGTAATTATTTTAATTGTTCTCATGCAATGAAAGTGTCTGTTAAACTTCATTATTTGTAGAACCATTTCTTCAAGATAAAGAAACTAACTAAACTACACATCTTATAGGATAGTTCCAATTACTGTGCCATTTCTAATCAGTGGAAAAGTTTTGGAGGTAGAGGAATTTAACAGCATTCTAAAACGATTGGGTATTTATATCTTAACAGTCTTCACAGGACTCTCTATACAAGGATTCATAGTACTGCCCCTGATATATTTTATCGCTACTCGTTCTTCACCCTACAAAGTTATGCTGAAACTTTTGCCAGCTTTTATTACTGCATGCGGCACCTCATCCAGGTAAATCAAAATAAATAATAAACAAGAGTACATGAGTTACAAATTATCTTCAACAAAAATTAAAATTCAAGCACAGCCACTGTACCAGTGACCATTAGTTGTTTAGAGGAAATTGGTATAGATTCAAAAGTGTCAAGATTTATTGTACCGATTGGTGCAACGATAAATATGGATGGAATAGCCCTATATGAAACCATAGGTGCAATATTTATAATTCAATTGCACGGACTACAATTTTCGTTATTCAGAATTATAGTTATTAGGTAAATATATATAGCAAGAGAGAATGTGATTGATATTTTACTAGAGGTTATCCCATTAAATAATACTTTTTATTATATATTTTATAAATGCAATTCATAGCATTACATGCACGGTATCGTGTATCGGAGCTGCTGGATTACCTAATGGGGGATATGTAATGTTAATAATAGTATTAAATTCTGTGGGAGTCCCGGTTGAGGATGTCTCATTAATTATTGCCATAGATTGGTTCGTGTAAGTATTTCTCTCGTTATATCAGATAACCTATACTTTTCATTGATAATAATAGAAAGTTTCGTACTTCAGAGATCGTTTCAGAACTACCATAAATATCATAGCTGATGGCTTAGGAGCTGGTATAATATCTCATCATTATAAAAAAATGTATAAACCGAAGTTAGAGGAGGAAAATCATCCACTGACCTCCTCAATGATCAAAGATGAAATTTAAGCAAACGAATACAAAATGAATAGTTTATCAAAAATAGTAATAATTATGAACAAGAAATAAATCTACTTTATGCTCAATCTCCAAAGACAAGTTTAGCTTTATCGACACTCAAAATTTACGTATCATTGTATCTCTTTTATCAGCAATTATAATGTTTTAAATATACCTCGCATATTCTTTCTTCATTGAAGTACTTCGTACTTCTTCATAAATAACTTGGAGCAGCTTCGATCGCTGCTCTTCGAAAGTCCATGCACAGACACCTTTGAATCTTCAAATCTCACGAAAATATCAATGTTACCGAGCCTCCCACGAAACTAGGGATTTTTACGAAACCGCATGTTTCCATAGGTTCACAACGTGTTATCTATAAGTCCCAAACTACCGGTAAAGTCCCACTTCCGATGTAACCGATTATTAAAACAAACCGTTAAAACGATAATACACCTTCACACATTGTCACACAAAGTATCAAATTTCAGTTAGTACATTCTAAATCGATACCGCTATCTTGTTAGCACGATAAATTCCAATTGATCCAAAGCTTACATATTCGAAAGTATCGTATTTCTACATCGAACGCATTCTATGCATGCTACACGAACAGTTTCTATAGCTCACAACCGAACGTGTTATCTATAAGTCCCAACATCCCAAACTACCGGTAAAGTCCCACGACCGAATGTAATCCATTATTAAAACAACCCGTAAAAACGATAACACACGTTCACACATTGTCTCAGGAAATATTAAATTTCAATCGCTACATTCGAAATCGATATCGATTCCTTGTAATCCTTGTAATAACGATAAATTTCAATTCATCCAAAACTTACATATTCGGAAGAACCGCACGTCTACATCGAACGCATTCTATGTCGATGCACGAGCAGGCTAACCTAACCTATTTAACAAGTAGCAGCAGCAGCAGCGACTCTCATGATATTTTCTAGAAGCGAAACGTCTATCTATGTGAACACTGCATGTATAGGAGTGAGATTTCAGAATGGCGACTGTCTTTACTTAGGAGAGTACTTATTCCCGCCCAGAAATTGTGTAATTAACGTGTGTCTTTGAAAAGTTCCATGTGTTTTTCGTCGCGTATTAACTGAAAATGATAATAGAGAATCCAGATCAATTCAAGGCGTGGCTCACTGCCGTCTTGGAGCCACTGTAAGTAGGCCAGCTTGACCGAGTACAGTCTTAGGTGTATGTGTACGCATTTGATGTTGTAAATGGCCGTACATGTGCTATGCTTTACACCCCATGCAGAATTATATTTACGTGTATTAACTTCTCTACTTCTATGCGATCCTCGTTAGACCCCCCTCGCGTGGCATTAAGCTCGTTATTTATCGTTGAATTTCGATGATGCTAATGGAAATACTGATACGTTCATTACGAATGTAATTACTGCGCTTATTTTATGTTAAACATTAACAATTATCGAGTATACGATTGTTTTATGTCATGAATGTTAATTATTTGTTTATTTGAAATGTCAATTTACCTCAAGCTTTTATTTAACTTTGTGTCAATTAAACATCTTTATTTGGGAGTATTTTACAATACAATGTTGAATGTATGGCTGCAGTTTATGGGATTATTTGTTTATGATAATGACTCGTTGGAGTACCGTTGTACATTTGAGATGAAACTATCGATAGAAACATTGATTAATTTGGAGTACAATGTCTTCTTGTTGATTGAGTTAATATTTATTAGTTTGAAATATGTTAATAAGTTATAATTGTATTATGGTATAATCTACCATCGAATACAATTAAATTATGTATGTTTAATTATGCATTGACTCCATTATTCATGCAGTAATTATGGAGTATAAATAGTAATTGACATTAATTGTATTCTTTTAGAATTAGTTATTAACATATTTGATCGGTTTTAATTAACAGTTATATGATTTGACAGTCTATAGGTGTTATTATTTTTAATGTAAATCCTATACGTTAATAAGATAAATGTTATCTCTTTTGTTTTAAAATACAACTAATTATATATTACCCGTAATGCATACGTTATGTTACACATTGGAATAATAGCTTTCTGTCCAATTTAGTTACCTCATTTATGCTTGTTTGTTTGTGTCTAAACATAAAAAACTATAACTGACCTGTTGACATGAAAAATGGCAGAAGGATGCTAAAGAAAAACATGTATCCTGTATAAATTCGTTACCCTTTTACACTTGTATGAAAGTGTTCTATGTATAATAGAGTAACGATTATTATATCGATAATTATTTACTTACATAGGTGTGATGCAGATCCTGCTGCATTAGCAAAATATGTGTACGCTTTGGTTAAGAAGGATAAAACATTGGAGGAATTGCGAGGAGGAATGGTGGAACAGCTTGATGTATTTTTACAACAAGGTATGTTCTTATTTCCAATAAATTTGAAGTAAAATTCTGCTCTCACGATCGTAGCATTGCAACAAGCTATTTAACTCCTGCTTCTCTTTACAGAAACAAAAAACTTTGTGGAATTACTATTTAAAACATTGGAAACTCAAGAGTATACACTCCCTCCTGCAAAAGGAGAAACAGACGGTGGTGGAACACCGCCCGGTGCAAATCCACCACCACCAGCATTAACGACAGAGAAAATAGTTGAAACCCCAGTTCCAGTTGCTCCCGTAAATACAAGTGCTCCTGTTCCACTTCAAATAAACGGATCTGCAACGGCAGCAATAGGAAAACGTGAAACTAGAAAGTCAGATTCGGAAAAAGTAGATAAGGAAAAGGAAAAACGTTCTCGAAGTCGGTGCGTTTAACGAAATATCAAGCAAAAACATCTAAAATTTGAAAGAACAATAACAAAAATATATCATAATGCTTTCATTTAACATAGGAGTGGTCGAATGAGATCAAGAACAAGGTCACGCTCACGCTCACGATCGTGGGAACGAGATAGACGTAGGTCCAGGAGCAGAGAACATATTCGTCGCGATAGAGAACGCGACAGGAGTCGGCCATGGAGAAACGAATCGCCACCTAATACAAGACGGCACGACAGGAGGTCCATATTTTTACGCCTTTTTGTGCTAACAGAATATCTCAATTACTCTTTTTTTCATCTATATTTAACATCTTATACAGACGAAGCAGAAGTCGCAGTACCTCGCCGATACGTTCAAGAATACGAGACGGTCCTGATAATCGTGATCACAGGGCACGATTTAGAAACAGGTCTCCTACACCTCTACGGTCTAGGTCTCGATCAAGATCGCTAGATCGTAAAAAGGTTGATCGATCTGACAGAATGGAAGTAGACAGAACAGAGAGAATCGAAGGAAGTCCTGGGGGTGGTACTCCGACACAGGATAGTAATCATGGAGACGTAGACATGAGATTGTCTACTACTAGTCAGTCAATTCAAAGTGTCGTTGTCGTTGCCCCTGGCGTTCCAAATAACCAACCAAATTTCCAAGCTAAAAGGAGATGCAGAGATTTCGACGGTTCGTATTTCTCACGCTACCTCTAAGCAGTTTGCGAATTATATTTATAATCGGAGCTGTTTACTTTGAAAGTGACATAAGTCACTTTCATCTTAAATCGAAATATTTAAAGGTCTGCGTTAACGTGTTTAAAAATATTGATGCCAATTTTCCAGAAAATTTGTACTTGTTATCTTCGAAATTTACATTTTTCGTGGTATTAATAATTTCCTATAATCACTGAAAAATCTGCATTCTTCACTACGATAAAGAGGCTTGTCCCACTTTCAAAATAAACGGCTCATATATGCTTACAATGTCCGATAGAACGAAAGATGAAAGTACTACGTTTTTACAGAGAAAGGCTACTGCATGAGAGGCGATCTCTGTCCTTACGACCATGGCACGGATCCGGTTGTATTAGAAGACGTAGCTCTAAGTCGCGTTTTGACCTTTGGCCCACACAGTGCTCAAGCACCCGGAACGGTCCCTGTAACAGCAGTACCGGAACCACCACCGGGACCTAATGGAAATGCACCACCGCAACATCTTCCCCTTGCAAGTTTACCTCCCCCTCATTTAAGGAATCAGCATCATTCTAACATGGGTAGGTACTTCCTCCGATGCGACATATTTGACAGAAATACAATTTCTAAATGTAATTAATAAAATTGATCAGATGCTTTCGCCGAGTATAATCCGGATGCGCCCAGCATGGAGCCCCGAATGCCATGGGGAAGACACTCGCAGCCTGCCCCTGGGATTTACGGAAGGGGTCAAAGAGAATTAATTAGCGTGCCAGTAATTCCTCACACGAATTCGTCTGAAATAACGCATACGCAAACGAATCCGTTGAAGCGTAAACAAGCATTTGATTTTAACCGCCTTGGACCAAAACAGCGAGTGGTACATAATCCAGCGAATTGTTCTCTAGAACTGAAAAAGGTTCCACGTAGCCAGAACAATATAACGCAATTGAATAATCATTTTTCAAAGTTCGGTAAAATTGTAAATATCCAAGTTAATTTCGGCGGAGACCCTGAGGCAGCGTTGGTTACCTTCCAGCTACCGGCTGAAGCGAAGGCTGCATACAGAAGTACAGAGGCTGTGTTGAATAATAGATTTATCAAAGTGTTCTGGCACAATAATGTTAACAATAATGCAGCCAGTGGTGCTATTGAAAACGTGCCACCGGGTACGTTCGATTTATTTCTGTTACTTTGGTCCAATATATTTTAATACGTTCAACCCATCGGCGATCCGACAGAGCGCAGTTTCGTAACTCAGCGGTGGTCTACGTGGGGTTAAACGTGTTAATTATAGAATACTCAGAATATAATTAGAACACCATTAAGATACCACGACTCGTTAATAATTCGAAATTCACTTTAGGATGCCGTCCTTCTGTCAAAGAACGACTAGGTGCTGCTGTAACTGCACCAACGAAGACCGAAGAAAACGAATATATCCCCACTCGTCGTTCGACCGAGGAACAGGTCACGCAAACATTAGTTCCGACATCGCCCAAAGCTGCCGTTGCTCCTACCCGGGAAGATAAAGTTCTTGCAATAAAAAAGACCCAAGAAATATTAGCCGCTAAGGAAACTCTAAAGAAGAAGCAGGAGGAGAAACGTAAAGAGGCATTAAAACTAACGGCTGACCTGCGTAAGAGAAAACAAGAGTTATTGGATAAACACCTCGTGGAAATCAGGGCATTAATCGACAAAGCTGAGAAAAATCCGGAACAAAAGGACGCGATTATGATTACGATAAAGACCATGCAGCAGTCTATCGACAATTTACGTAAGGATCTAGCTGCGAACGGTCAGATCGGAGGTAACAAGAATCAAGTGAAATCTAGAGAACAAACTCAAAAGGAGATCTTAGACGCCGAATTAGATTTAATGACTGCACAACAAGAGGGGCAGGATGCTGGGGAATTGCAAAAGAGATTGAACGAGCTACGAGCTCAAGCCGCTGCGTTGGGTTTGAATGCAAGCCCAGCAGTTGGTAGAGGTACAAGGCCCAGTAGAGTTATACGGGGTACACATGCATTATCGTATAGGGGTCGTGGTAGAGGGAGTTTTACTCATGTTTCGGTAGATCACAGGCCAACGAGTCTCCTAGTCTCTGGTTACGAAACTGAAGAAAAGGCTGATGTTTTAGCGCATTTTCAAGTAAGGAGGAAAACCCTTTGCCCGTCGGCAGGCGATCTTTCATAAAGTTAATTCTTACTTTCGTTTCAGCAATTTGGAGAAATAGTAAATCAAATAGTAGATGACGCAACGCCTTCTATCGTAATCAATTTTAAGTCGAGGAAAGAAGCCGAAGTAGCTTTGGTAAAGGGACGCACATTTCAGGATAGATTATTATCCATAACATGGGTATCCGGACATCATTTACATCGCGGCGGTGGTGGTAGCAATTCAAATGCGTCGGTGCAACTTTCTGCACGTTCCGAGCAAGCACCGCCTACCACTGATGAAGAGATTGATTTAGAAGTAAGCTCCGACAATTTCATTTAACACTAAAACTACCAAGGCTCTTCAAAAAATTCTCCAAATTGATAAGGGAGCCGTGGAGTAAATATTTTCCTTCTATTTTATAAAACCTAAATTACTTGATTAATTATCCGCTTCATCTCTTGATTTCTCCTTTTTCGAAGTACTTATTCGGTATATTTAAATATAATAGATATAAACCGGGTAGTTTTAGTGTTACTCGCATTGTATCTTTAAATAAACCGAATGGAATATATCTTATCAATGGGGGCTGTGATGGGCAAGGAGATAAAGGCTGGAACTCATGATAAGTGGGCCTAGTTCGAATCCCTCGTTACCTCTGGGAAATTTGTAATTTTTCCTATGTGATATTTATATCGTAGCCTCGGTGGATCGGAATCCACCTAAAAACTAACATGTTCCAAAATACAAAACAAAGACCTCATCCGTATAGCATTCGCTTTCTCGACGAATTATCAAAAATTTTGATTAAATACTAGCGAGTTATTCATAAAATTAATGTTTAATTGCCTTATTCTGGAAAACCGCTGACTGTACTTAAAGTTCCAAGTTTTACACGGCTCAAGAATTTTCGAAGATCCGATACGCTTTATAGAAGATAATTAAGATGAAAATAATGAGTTAGTTCTATGCATTGCTACACTGGTAAACGTTAATTGTACTGATTTTAGGGTACAGCAAAAGTATTGTTACTCGAAGAAAACGAAGAGGAAGAAGACGAGGACGGGGAATCGCGAAGCTGGCGGCGATAGCAGCGTCAGCGTCGTTTGTGACGAAAATTCGGTATCAGCTACAATGACTGTGTGATCATCTGGGCAAATCAGTTAATGCTCAGCACTTACGCCACTGCTGCACCGTCGTTTGATGCATCAAATGCCATGATTTCCACGAAAGAGTCAGGTTACGAGCTCATACGCGTTATCATGAGTGTTACATTATTTGTTAATATTATTGAATCTATGCATGCGCATTGCAACGGTATCGAAAGTGTACCGTGTTGATTTGCGCACTGAAAATAGAGAAAAAAACAAAACCAATATGCAAGTTTCCAGATGAAAAAAAAAAAGCGAAAACAATTAACCAAATTTATCCCATTATTTGTAGAATAAAATCGCTATGTTTTGTATGGGAAAAAACGAGGAGAAATATCTTATTTTGAATTCAAAGTCCTTTTTCTTTCGTGTGTAGAACCGCGTTCGTCACTTGTTCGTTTCCTTCTGAGATCTAAGATAAATAGTAGTCAGATTTTAGGATAAGTAACGACATAGATGCTTATAATTTCAGAAATTTTACAATCGAAAGTGAGGAAACTATATTTATAACTTGTAAGATACAAATACAATTTATTATATAATTACTACATAAGATAATAGCGTGTAACGCTTCGAGTAATGTAATCAATTTTCATTTTTTCCCCCCGTAATTTTCTTTTCTCTCTTTTTTTTTACGTTCACTTGATGTACTATTTAAAAGAATTGTTCCTGTAATGATGTACAGTGTATTGTATAATCGTCATGATTTCTTTTATCGAATGTCAATGAATTAAGTTGAATTAGAATTGAAAAATTTACTCATACGCAATTTAAAACTAGTTGTTTCAATATGTATCGAAGAAATAATATATAATTGTTACGTACGAACTATTCAGATTAGTTTCCGGAAGGTAAGTATTGAATTTCGCAATAACGAAGGGACTCGAATCGATTTTTGCGCGAACTCTTGAGAACGGAAAGATAAAAGTCAAAGTAAAAGATCACAGACTATGTTCCAACGCCTTTGGCATTTCGTTATACAGATAAATAAACTTATTTGATACATTTTGAAAATAATTTTGAGTAAACTCCTACACCCAATGACTCACGATTCGTTTCTTAAAGATATAATGTAACGACTACGTCTATTCGGCTGAACGATATCTCCCGTGATTCACGACTCGTTCTTAATTATTTACGTGATTTTAATTCAGGAAACATAATGTCTTGAGTCTCGAGGCCGCGATCTAATAATTAAAACGGCTACAAAAAGAAGTTATTTACTTCCTCACTGCTGTCTTTGATATTAAGAAACCAAAGGACACATCGAAAAGCACCTGGCACGAATAAGAATACTTTTATTTCAGGTAAAGAAGCTTCTGTAATCAGCAACACGTAAACTCAAAGACAAACAAGTAACAAATTTATACAGGCTGTTCAAAAAAAGAAACATGTTAAAGACAATAAAATCTCAGCGTGTATAAAAAATGGAATGCCTTATCTAAAAATCATTTTCTTCTTTCTCAATCATTTTGAACATCCTGTAAGATACTACGCCGAATGAAAATTAAGAGTCGCACAGTACATCTGAAATGATTCAAATTGTTTGTCCACACAGTTACCTGTGTATTCGACAATTACAGAGACAGCCAGCTAGCTAACAAACTACCCAACAATAATTGTGCAACGGGTAATATCGACAGTGGCAAATTCACTGCTGGACCATGGGCCGAACCATGATAAGCACCTCGTAAAACCCAGCTGCCAAGACCGACCGACTTATGAGTACTCGTGAAGAGTACAGCTAGTAAGACATTCCGAGGTAACCATCGAGAGCACAAAATCCAACACAAGCAGCTAATAAAGAGTTGTCCCACGCAAGCTTGAACATAAAGAATACTAACACCATAATGAGTTTCAAAGGATCATGCATATTCTACGTCCGTTATGACAAATGTACTCCAATTTACAATATCGCGAATTACATTTATACATATACCAATTGATGTCGTGCAACAATTTTTCTACGGGAGTCATTGTAAGTCTGTATGAATACTTAACACGTAATTCTCTCCCTTTTAACGTAAACGCTAGATAAGTAATAACAATGAACTTACCAATTAAAACGCAAAGTAAAACATCAACGGCCTGCAAAGATGAAGCGTCTACGGAAACGGCATCGCAGAACCAATGATAGGCTGTGGCTAGTAGTAGCCCTTGAGAAAACCAGGCTGTTTTAATTTTGTAACAAAAATCATATTTCACGATAACGGATTGAATTGTTATGCCAATTGCCAGAGGTATTACTGTGCTGTACAAAGTCTCCTTGACGTTTACTCCGACTAAAGGAGGTGTAGATGCGCCCAGCTGAAACGCAATGTATATTCTATTAGTGCCAAATATTCTACTAATTTCTCTGTAAAGTATTCTACTAAAATATTCCACTTCTATATACTAAAGTAACTAATATGTAGAGTATTTTACTATTAACGTATAATACTAATACTATTTTTTCTTACTGAAAAAATACATATTTATTGTTGGTTTATAAAGAAGATGCTATTAAATTTTATACTAATGGTAATGGTACTCTCGTAAATAGTAGCAAGTGAATGTTTTACCACGAAGTAAAGTAATACAGGGGAGATAAATAGTCCTCCAAAATAGGATACCAAAGTTATAACGATGCTTGTTGATAAATCCGCTTGTGCTAACTGGCACAGGACTAGACTCGTACTGAACGGCGGTGGCATACAGTAGAGTACCTGAAAAAAGAAATTACAATCGATAGTATATGTTCGTACATAATAATACATTAAATTCACTTATATTTTAAATGTAAATTCAGATATTACTCTCTTTTCTACTATCTTCGAAATAATAACAAGGCATAAAGTATTAAGTATAATGATAGTTATTTCAAATTCTTTACTTCCATTCCTTTTAACAGCCATGTATTAACGTTTACATATGTTAAGAAACATACTCCAAGCCTCATTAAAAATGGCATTAGAATGTAAATGAAGGCCATTATAAATACTAAGAGATAGCCATTTCTTAACGTCGAATAAAGTGATTTTGGATTGCAGAGCAATCCAGCTTCTAAGTATGTTAAAGGCACAGCAAAGTATCGGATGATGAGATTCCCACTCATTATACCTGCAACATAAAAAAGATTTGTGCTGTAGGCTAAGAACGATACTATAACAATACGAAAAAGCTCTAAATGTTATTGTCTGGATAGAAATACCATTTGTTCTACCCAAATTCGGTCGAATGGATGCAAGCATCATACATAATAGCATCAGTAAGAAATATCCATATCTATAAAGTAGATCATTTCTTCTTTTCTGTTGTGGATTACATTGTACATATTTTGTACACATTTTAATCTGGTCTATGATATACCTGAAGTAGAATAATTACATTTTATAAATGAACTTGGGAGGTGTACCTGAAGTAATACATTCTTAAAAAGTATATGAACTATGAAGAAGATTGTTTATAATGCTATTGAGTTAACATGCAAATAAATATTAACAGTTAACGTATCCATTCTATGATAGAGAGACTCCCTCCAAGTTACAGAGTACAAATGTACAAGACTAAGATGTTGTATAAATTTGCTGATCTAAATAAAAATTATTTTGATACATTAACTCTTAATGAAAGACAATCATATGAAATGAAGTAGGCTTGAAAGAATATAAGTTTTATAGAATAAAAAAGGTGCTTGTGTAAAGTAGTTCAAACCATTTTCTTGTAATGCAGATCCATAAGCAAGTTCAGCCGGTGTAGCATTTGCTCCAGATGCTTTTCATAAAAATATCATGCACATATTTCCTTCGAAGAAATTCTATGCGTGCATACGCATGTAGATTATCCAATGCTGACATGCTCAAACAAATTTCATTAATAAACAATAAAGCGTGTGCAATGTTTGATATAAAAATTATTATGTATAAACTCTACTTAATCTATTATGCGGCATAGAAAAATTGACAAAATATTTAATGATTATGTATGTACAGACTATTCAATGCGATCGGAGTGGATTTATTAATAATAATGTTTCTAAAAAAAAGTACAGTAGACTACAAAATATTGGATAGGAACAGGCATAAGTTGTATCGGGTGGTATATCTATATTAAAGCGCTATTCATTACAGTTTCATGATGTGACAATGATGCAAAATTTTCTCTTACACATACATAATTGATGTGGTTTATCGAATATATAAAATCGGAGTAGTAATTATACGCTAAAGCTTATCGTTGGTATCAAGGAAACTGAAAGACAACGGATTTTCTATTCAGAGCATATTCATCGAGCGGTAAATATCATTTTTACGCGTTGTTATAAAATAACAAATATTTCAAACACGCTCGATACGAAAAGTATAGTGGACGTCATTAATTAAAACATTACGAAAAAGAAAATTACGGAATTCACAATCTTCGCGATGCAGAATAGTTCGATGTTATCTGTGGAATGTTAGATTTTAATAATAGATTACAATCGAGATACACAATTCTTTAGATGAAATAACGTCTGTCTTTTCGTAAACGATTTTTTTTTGATAATTCACTACATTATATAAACGAGAAACGAGCTATATCAGTGGGAAACTGCATAGGACAGAACCGTCAATTTTATGTTTCGTCACGCATGCGTGCTGAAAAAGACAGTTTTATTTTTCTTTATGCGACGGAATTTTCGATTTACTATCAAAATTCCTTGCTCTCTTTAAAACGTCATTATATCGTTAAATGGATTTCGATATATTCCCAAACGCCGAGTGTCGAAATACGATGTTATGATACACGTACAAATTTCGATGATTCTATAAAATAATGAAATATCCATTTATTTATATCTTCTCCTACTTTCTCTCAACGGTCATACATTAAATCGTTGCTTTGATAACTGCAAATATAAAAGCACTCAAAATTTCATAAGCAATTTTACCGTGATCTCAAAGCAACACATACAAAGAAAAAAAGGAATCTCGGTCAAGTGGTGGGGGTATCCCCCCCCACTCACCCATTTTTCATTATTTCTGTATACGAACCGTTAGATTTTAAAGTGGTACAAGTCCCTTTCTTCTTAATATATTTGAGAGTTCGTACAAACGCATTTATGCTATAACAATGTAACAGTTGAGCCTTGCAATACACTTTGCCATTTTAAATGCGAAAAGGAGACACATACGTTTAGCCAAATCCAACATGACACTAAAACTACGAAGGCTTATTCGGTATATTTCAATATAATGGATATAACGCCGATAGTTTTAGCGTTAAGCACACTTTCCTCATAAATGGACTTACACCAATTTAAAAAGTCATGGCTCATATAACCCCTCAATGTCGAGATTAACAAAACTAACTTGTAAAACATAGTTAAAACATTGTTATTTCCATCTAATACCTATTTATTTACATCAGGTGGAAGTAAAGTATTGAAAGAAGCAAGTTTATTAATTATTATTTATTATAATAATAATAATAATAATAATGTTAATATAATAATATAATAAGATTAATGAAACAACGGTTCACAGTGTACGTAAACATGGTACATCGTTACACACTTAAATGCCACAAGTCGGGGTCCACCCTCTCTGGCATACGTTTCCAAGGCTTAGCTCCTTGCCATCAATTATTCACATGTTTTTTTGTTTTTTTTTCTTACAAAAAGTTCATAACCTTTTATACATAGCTCATTCTATGACTAAATACACAACATTGGTTTTGCGAACGAGGTTACATAAAAGTTAGGCTTCTTAACATGAAAACTTGGGAAAAATTTGCATTCGGTTCCTCATCAACGCGTGGGTATCATTTTTTTTTCTTTTTTTTCTTTCCAGTGGGCCAATACTTTAAATGCCGAAAAAAATGTATGGCAATTTGAAAGAACAAGTAGTTTGCATGGTAAACTACAACGAATCGTCGTCTTTTTGTTTGTTTTTTTTCTTCCTTCCGAAATCAAAAAAAAAACTTTCCATTCGGATCTTTCCTTCGTTTGTTTCTTCGTAAACAAACAACGTTACGCGATACGCATGCTATATCGTAATAATAAAAAAGAAAAGAGGTACATCGAAAAAGTTTTCAGCGGCTATTACGCGGCTATTCAAAAGAAAACACAGGTTGGCGCGTTCAGTGACACGAGAATATTCGATTACTATAACAATACTTCAATTTCTTCTTTTTTTCAAACTAAAACATTTACGTTTTGAAGCGTTCACTTCAAAGTGATAAAACTATATATTGGGCTTTTCTTTATATAATACAGAGGTTTTACATTGTCACTTCGATATATTACTTCGTAATAAATCATCATCATTGTTTAGCATTCCCGATCGAGCGATACAATTCATTGTTAATGAAGAAAAGAAAAAAAAAGAAGCGGCATAATAAAAAAAAAAAATGATCGACGCACAGTTGTTCCACGCGGGAGGTTTTTGATATTTTTGAATTTGACATGTCTTCGATCGCGACACTACAAGCATTTTTTTCTCTTCTTTAGGGGATTTGACATTAGTAAATAATAAAATTAGAAACACCTAATCAATAAGTAGCACTTAAACTAGGAGAACGCGGATTATTATACATCAGTATTTTATTCTATACATTATAATATAGGCAGATACGAGAGAAAGTGTATAATACGAATTTCAGATCATGCCGAAGATAATAGGACTATAAAAAATATTATAAAAATAATTTAAACTTAAAACATTCTACGTTTCGAAGTGTCGGCACTCTAATCACTTGGGATTTTACGAGGCATCCTTCGTTTACACAAGCATATGCAGAGTGAAATAGTAACTTTCAGGGCTAGGAATTATGCTCGAATGAAGTTATCAAGAAATCTCTTGTTAATTTCAATGGTAGAATCAAAATTGATTCGTTATTAAGATTATGCAATCTAAACAATGGATAATATCAATTTAATGTGACTATGATAAAAGAAAGAATCGTGTATATCTCTAAAAATGAAATTCACATTGAATACGAAAGAGAGAGAGAGAAACAGAGTATAAAATCATTAAATGATATATTAAAAATAGCAGTCTTTCTGTTGTAGAGTGTGAAATTTTTACTAAACAAGCAATCAAACGTTCGTACGTGAACTTTGACGATAACAAACGATGGATAATACAAGTATTGATATATCAAAATAATAATTAAACTCTAGATTATATATGTAACACTGAATTGTTATACTGTATATATAAAAATACATTCTAATTATAACAACTAATTTGTTAAGTTTTCCTCCACTGACATTAACCCCCTTATATCCAACAGTGTTGCAAAAATAATACGAAAAAACAAGAAATATCACATCCAGATATCGGAAACATTCATTAACTAGTTAAACTGATGCCGAAAGTATATGTTGTTTGAAAAGCGAATATTTTCGTAATACTGTTTGATCGTATTAAATATAAAAAATGTAAAACGAGCATGGATCGATGATCCGTATCATGCAATTATCGTTCGCTATGTCAATTCAAATGAATCTCATGTAACTATATTTAGACGGACAAATAACAAACTTACAACAAGAACAGCAAAAGTACACAGAGAAATATTTAAACAAAAATTATTCTTGCTTCTTTCAAGTCTTATATCTCAAGTTTCTTAAATTCGTATACTGAGAAATCACAATACTTTTCGTAAGAAAATCGACATTCTTTTTCGTTTGTTTTGTATACTCCGTGGGTTAAATAGATAACGAAATATCAATATAATGTTGCTGTACACCAATAGGCCACAAAAAAGAGGCAAATACAATACAAATATAATAACAGTATATCATTTTACTGTATTACCCATCCGAGATGTATGATGTCTCAACATCTATATGATTAAGTGAATCCAAATAATTTCATTGTATGGCATGCCGTAAGATGTAAATAACAAAGAGAATTACCTGTGTGCAATTATCAATTATAATCCACAGCTGTTGCTTTCGTTTATTACAATAACATCTTCATTGTAGCAAAGAAGTTTACCCATAATTACCATGCGATATCACTCTGCATATCGTTCTTATATTATCAAATATTGATCATATTCTCACATATAAACTAGAGTTAATTCATATCACAATGTCAAGGTTACCTCAAGGAATTATCAATCCCTCGAAAGACCCTTTATCCCCCTTCCGTTTTTTTTCAATACAACGTAACGCGTACAATTCAAAAATTTGTAGTGCTATTACTGCGATTTACTTTCTTGCCTACTATTCGCGACGATGTTCTAGTCGGCGTCGGTCTTAATTTGTAACCACCGGCATTCGCTGTGTTATTGATAGCTGCTACATTTGGAGCAATGGTTTTAAGGCACTTAGCTGCTTCTTGGAGCTGTTTCGATAGGATCTCATTTTTCAATTTTTCGGCGTTAAGTTCTCGTCGAAGTTGTGCTTTCGTTTTATTTCCAAATGGACATAATACTCTGTGCTGTATGAGGCATATGGCCGAAGGTCTCATTTCGGGATTTGGATGGATCATCAGCTATTAAAAGAAACGCAGATATTTGTAAAAATACGAAAGATGATAATTTTCAAAACTTTCGAAAGTCTCTTCGTGATACTTACTTTAAGTAACTCGTTGAGATCTCGACTGTAGTGAGGTAATTCCTTCAAATTTCCGTTCCTAATATCGTGCCACTCTGGTCCGTTTTTAGGCAACGGGCCACCACCGCCGGCTTCGTAAACCGTTAATCCCAAGGCAAAGATGTCGGCTTTCACCAAATGACTAAAATCTTCCCGTAGAATTTCCGTCGGCAAGTATCTACAGTCTCCTTCTTCGACTTGTGGATTATTAACAGATGTAACATGACCTAAATCTCCTATTTTATACGTAATCTCTTCTTCGACGGTTTCTTCTTCGTCGAATCCATCATCGGCCGAATCGTAATTCACCGCGAGTAGCCTCTTCTCTTTCGCAATGAAAATGTTTCCAGGCTTAATGTCCATATGTACTAATTGCATACTGTGAATGTATCTTAAACCTTCGGTAACATGTAGTAACAACTGTCTCATTTCTGCCTCGGAAAAATGCTTTTTCTCCTTTTGTAAATTGGAAATAGCATCTGCAAGGCTACCACCATTACAATACTCATTCTGGATAATCATATGATTGTCCTCTGCCCACGCAGAGTAATATCGTACGACGTGTTGATGTTTCCCCAGGACAGCATGCGCGTATACCTCGTTCAAGGCATTCTTTTCGTTGATACTTCCAGCCACAGGCTTAATACTTTTCTTAATAGCATAAATACACCCATCTAGTCGATTAATGCACTTGTAAACTGAACCAAATTCACCAGTACCGATCAGACCAAGCTCATGGAATTCTTGGTGGTATCTGGGAATATTGGAGTCCTGCAATGCAACGCGTTTCGTTGCTTGTTCTATTTCGTTGTCTGAATCCTCAGAATCGATAAGTTCAAATTTCGAAATTTGAATGTCAGGAGATCTATTGGTAAAGATAAAAGGAGATTTAAGTATTAGGAAAAATGTCATACCCCAGAATTATATAGAGTCAATCCGAGAATACAAAATACTTACTCGTTAAGGCTACGTTTAGATCTACTTCGTTTCCTGGCAGTTAGCAACATTCCATTCGGTGTAAATGGATTTACATTTGCAGCAGGCTTGTCAGATTTATTGTGGAAACTACAAGTTCTGGGTTTGTCTAAAGCAAATAATCTAGTACATTTGGATGGAAGAGGAGTATGGAGAGCACTCTTCTCCATTAAAGTTTTTGGAGTAGCAGGAGAGTCAAAGAGACGTAAAGCTCTAACACGCTTGTATGGAGGACTACACGCCATTGACATTTTCTGGGAACATACATTTTCACGGGTAGGAATCTTAATCCCTGTTGTACCTGTAATAAAACAAAAACATTAGTATACTTGATATACCATAATGTTTTTAATACTTTTACATTCTCTATGCATTATTCTTGCTTTTATTTTTATCATATTAACCATAATGGCTCAAATTTATATAGCAAATACCTTTCAATTCGTTCAATGAATTTTTGAAGAGCAAGTCAAATAAAATTCCCATACAATGTCAAACAATTTAAAATATATTATAGAATACACTTGGTAGGTAATATTGAGGAGTACAAAAAGTAAATAAAAGGTATAGAAATTATATAACTAATTAAAAAATATTTGCTCGCTTTACAAAAATATCGCATACGTAAGTATGATAACTTAAATTATTGTTTCCCACAATTATTACTTACTACAGCTGTTTACTACAATTGCATAAAGACAAACTATAAAATTATAAGAATAAGTAATGGTAACATACTACAAGAAAGCTATAAGAAAGATTAGAGTAATAGCAGTACACAGATGAAATATTTTACTACTTTCTCAGAGCTTTTCCCTACGTACAAACAAATAAGCATGATGCAAAATAATTGTCCAACTAATATATCAATTTCCCACACCATGCATAATTTTCTATTAATTCGAAAATAAATTTTATTATTCTACAAACTATTCCCAAAGAATACAGTCTTACAAATACTTATGCAGAAGCTACCACTAAAAAGAATATTAGAAAGAAATGGTAAAATTTGAACAAACAACTCTGAAAAATAAATTAAAACTATAACAAAATCATCTCACAGAAAATTTCTAATTACTCAAAACCTAAAAACCATGCAGTAAACGAATCGTAAACTACGAGAAAAGACTTTCAAACAAACAAACAAATACGATAAGGTAAACACCGAAATCGAGATATCGTACGAAAACAATCCATGGGCACGTAAATATTTCAAAATTCCTCTAACCTGTCATACTGATCACCGGAGTCTTGTTGTTATTAATTGGCACAGTCTGATTACTTTCACTATCACTGCAGTCCATCGTATTACTGAAGGACAATTTCCTCGGCTGGAGCGTAGGCGAACATCCCAGATCTTCGTTCGATGAGTCTAGAATATCCTCGACATCACAGCCGGAGCTGTTCGTACGACAGCTGATGTTCAGTTCCTCGTCCTGAATGTCGCACGCGTCGAAATGAAACTTCTGTGCAACCTCCATGACTTCAATCGGTCACCATAGATTTCTGCTCTCTTCGAGTGTCTCGTGTGCACTGTGTACGCTAAACCGAAAACTCTGCTAATTATAAAATCCTAGTCAATTACTTTCGAACACGTTCATTCAAACAATCGCTCCCGTACCACGCTACGTTCGTTATGGCGGGTGGCACGATGTTGCTTTGGGAAATTACGCTCGGCCAATCACGCATCACCTTAAGTACCCCCGTTCTATTGAATTCGATATAACCTGGTCTCCTATTGGTCGGGAGCTCTCACAATAGCCGCATACACTGGCGTCATCTGGGTATGCTTTCGAGGTGGCCGTTCTCGCTGAGGATTCTAAAACATCGTAATAACACTTTATTCTTATTGAGAGCTTTCGATGCGATCGAGGGATGATTTCAATGAGCGATAATATCGTTTTTCATGCGATACGCGTACAATTTTATCCTGCTTTTCAGGGCGTTTGATGTTTAACGTGGAAATAAAAATTTGACGCCGGTACAAGGAACAAAAGAAAGTACCACGATGTCGCACGTTAATAAATTGTTATTACTTAAATAATCAAATTTTTACATTTCATTTCAAAATATATATCGTAAATGATAATCGATCTATCCAACGTATATATAGAAACCCGGATTGAAACTACACCGAGCGTGTATTTCATCGGAATTGGAACATGCATTTGTTACAAAATTGCAACAATCTTACATCTACCTTATTTATCCATCGGACAATGAAATCTTAAATATCCATGATCCTCTTAAAAACACATAGTATTCAGAATATTCAGGCGAAATGATAATTGTTCTGATTCTCTGAATACCAACAAATAGTAGAGACATTAAGAGTCCATTAAGAATTTCCAATGAAACAAATCTAAAGCATGACTATCGTATGGACTTAAAGTATTCTCCGGAACTATCGTAGATTATGCGTAGCGTCAAGAGAATAACATATATCGCCGTAAGGGTCACAGTGGACGTAGAAAAAAAGTTTTGCGTCTTTACCTTTTACCAAACAAAGGGCCGTTTTCGTGAAAGAAGTTTTACGGAGGCAGTGAAAGAATTTTTATCGAGCAGCTGCAACCTGTAGCGTTTGTGCGTGCGGAGGGATGTGATCAGTGGTGGGGGTAACATAGTAGTACGATGTGCGATATGACGGGAATTTTACTGCCTGCCATGGGTTTCTTCTAAACGAGGCCTCGAAGTGGTGGGGATGTAAGGACTCCACGTCAAAAAGAGAAGGAGAGAGAATAAAAATAAAACAGAGGCTGAAGTTCCTGTTCGTCGGTGTAGACAAACTTTTGAGGAATCAAGGAAAAAGGGAGGAAAAAGAGGAGACGTGATGGCGAGCGTGGAAATTGAGATTGCGGGTGACATGCAGTCGCCGCAACAAAAGCAAAAACTTAGTAATGGGTAACGACATTGTTAAACGTGTACGATGCATATGCTTCGATGTAGGAAAGCGTCTTTTTGATGCACGTTACCCTAACCTTTTAGGAGATGTCACAATATGTGAACGTGATATTAATAATTTCGAAGGATTGGATTCGTTGTTTTTAATTTAATGATTTTCATCATTTAATTTTGTAGGACGATATGAGAATTTTTAATGTAGATGGTACAAATGATATATTTACGAAGGAATTTAATAAAACGAGTATTTGCACGTATCTTTCGCCCGAAAATGTATTTTTCGATGACGTGTTTTAACTGTCTGAGTCATTGTTGAATTTCTCTTTGTTTGTTTGGGTTTCTTATTATTTCTTTAGTTTCTCTTTGAAATTGGAAACTAAATAAATGAAAGTTAGACTTGCTAAACTTGTTGCTTTATTATTTTAGCAACAATTGCCTCTTATTAAATTATATTATTTTAATAAAGTATGTTTCACTACTTAGGTTTGAGTTTCTCCAGTTGCCACAACTGCCACTCAATCATATGGGGTATCCACAAGCGCACGAATGGATAGAACACAGAAAGGCCAATATCAGGCCTTGGTCGTTATTCCTTAATACAAACAATTTCAGGCCACCACCCAGTTTGCAGAGATTCAGCAAAAGAATTGTTAGGAACATTGAATACTTTCAGAGCAACTATTTATTCGTATTTGTCGGATTAGTTATCTACTGCCTGTAAGGATTATTGCATCTATGATATGTTCCACCTAGATACAGAGCACCAAAAGTTGCTAAAATAATTCATGTTCAAATATTAGGGTCACCTCTCCCCTACTATTGCTTACGGTTGCAGCATCGCTTGGAGCTTGTTACAAAATTTCTCAACGTCACTCCAAACAGGAACTTACGATATTTAATCATAAATTAACATTAGCACAAGTTTATACATTGGTTGGAATCTGTTCACTGCCAGTATTTTATCTAGTTGGTGCAGGCGCCGCACTTTTCTGGGTCCTAGGTGAGCCAAGAGACAGCAAGAATTATAAAATAATTTACATCTTAATTGAAACCAACAATATATTCATGCATCAAAATTAATTCCAGGTGTGTCTTGGTTTTTAATAACCATGCATGCTGCATTCTACAATATAGACTCTGTATTATGTCCAGGAGAGGAAGAACTTAATTCTTTAGTCATGCAAGAAGTATGATTTACAGGGCAAATGTTGCAAAACGAATTACTTGGTTTTACAAGAATGCAAGGATAGATCGAAAAAAAAAAGTATAATCTAAACATTTTTGTCATATGTAGATAATGTAAAATAATATATATTTATATAAACCTCTGTCACTCTTTAAGATGCGATCTTTTACCGAGAAAAAAAACTGCGTATTAAAGTAAGATAGTGCTTATAACAAGATAAAATAAGTTTCGTATAAACAATATAAATAACAACAGCCAAAGAGATATTCTCTTTTTTACTAGTAATTGTAATAATCTTCACATTTTCATAAAATGATTGTACTGTATAATAAAATACTTTTTTGCTATGCTTCCCATAAAAACGATTGTATACAAATTGATATTATTCGATACTCGCTTAAGATGTACATTGAATAATTAAAAATTGTGTAACTGTAAAAATGAGAAATATAGATTTTTATTTATATCAACAAAGAATTTAATAAGGAAGACTTAAAAAACGTGGTGCAAATTTTTCATTTGCGTCGGCCGCCTATTTATTTGGGAGAGTACACATGCACACAACACTCGGCTATATATGGGGATGCCATTTTTCGTATATACATGACGCATGCCGTGCAATTCTATACTTTCTCGTAGCCTATATGTGCTGCGGCTAAATACAATTAACATGTGTCATACACATGAAAAAGGAAAAAATTGAAGGATCACTTGTCCCTGCTTGTCCCGTAACAAGCGTGTGTAATGCTGTTACAAAGGTTAAAACTCTCGGCATGATGGAAATATCGCATATGAAATCGGATGTATAATTTCCTGCCTCGTTATTCTAAGATAATAATATCGCAGAAACTTCCGATGGAAACACCATGAAGATGCTGTAAGAGGACTTTCGAATTTAATTATTAATTTGTTCGGTAGAAATGATAAGATTGTTAGATGCATCGAAATATTCCTTTGCTCAGTCGAATTATTTTGCTAGAAGTAAAAGAGTTTTTATTATACTTTTCTCGTGCTGACCTTACAATATTTCTTTACCGCAACTTTTTGTTTTATCTCAATAATTGCGCTGACTGTATAATTAATTATTATTTAATCGATCTCGGCAATACCGCTGCTCCGATTGCGTTTATGCATATCAAATGGCACAGATTTTGTTTCGGCATATTTATTTAAATTATCGTGCAATTATAATATTCACCTAACCCGTATTTAAAAAGAAAAAACGTGTGCTACCAAGTACAGTCGGTCATATATCTAGAAACACATTCTTATCACGCTTGCATGTCGTACACGGCGTTTGATTTAAATAAGTAGGGCTTGAGTGTACTGATCAATTCAATTAAAAATGGAAGAGGACGACGAGGAGGTTTCTGTCCCATGGATACAGAAGCGTGAAAGTATTATCTCTGGAGGGAGTGTTTTTCGGTCGATACCAGACAGCTTACATCGAGGATCATCTCCGACATTGTATCAAAGCGTTCGTAGTATTTGGCACGATACTCCTAGCATGTACAGCATTAACAGTATGCAAAGCGCGATGTCTATGGAAAATATTCGGCTGTCTTATGACGACTCATTGACTCCCAACAATGATACCAATGAAACTGTTATCGATGGCAGTTGTACGGACTTAAGAAATAGCAGACGAGGTTCTAGATCGGTAGGTATATATATACATATATACATAATAATAATATATACAAGTCTGATAATACTCTTTGGTTTTTGCAGGCTTCAAATTGTGGTACAGCATTTAGTTTATACTTTCGTGATGAAATTCGAGTGGTTGACTTTGTCCTCGTCTGGGATGAATATAAGGCAGAGGCTCAAACACCTCGTAGCATCGAATGTAGAAGAGTACGTAATTTAAAATAATAATGTATTCCATCACCTAATTCAATACAATTTCCAGGTTTTTGAGAAGAATTTGGAGAAGGAAGGCTTGCAATTAGAGTACGAGCAAGTGGAACCAAATGGCTTACATTTTATAAAAGTACATGCACCACGAGAAGTATTGAGGCGATACGCGGAAATATTGAAGCTCAGACTGCCAATGAGAGAATTCTCCGGTTTAACAATTCCCGAAAATCACGGCGTATTAATGAAGGAAGTCAATACGTTTTTCAAGAGAATCATGCAGAAATATTACGTCGATGAGACCATTTTTCCTACTATGAAGCACAATTTCACGGCAGTGTACAGCCGCGACAAAGAATATCTATTTGATTTAGACGCGCCGAATTTTTTCTCCGCCGCGATTCGTGCAAGAATCGTACACTTTATCTTAGACAGATCAAGATTTACCGAGACCAAGCACGACGACTTTGCCTTCGGCATTGAAAGATTAATATCAGAAAGATCGTACGTAGCCGCGTACCCTTTACACGATGTAAGTCAATATCTTCAGTCAATAAGTAGAAAAGACTTTGTTCCATTTAAATCTATAGAATTTTGAAAATATTCAATCGTTCATACACTAGAATTATTCATAATATTCAAACGTTCATACACTAGAATTATTCATCGAAGCATCGCATTGTTATAAACGTACATTATTCCAAGACATATACTGTTATTACCTTCTAGGAATGAGTACTCCCGGTGTACCTAATACCGAAAGAAAAAAGAAATGTTTTTCGCTTGCCTCTCGCATACCTCCGCTCGCACCTTCTAAATAGCCGATTATCCATTCATCGATGTTCAGAGGAGGGCTAGCAACTACTTGCCTCTCCTCGCCGAATATCGCCACCCTGCTTCACTTTATATCGAAAACAAAACGGCTTATAGGATTTTCTCGTCCAGCCTTAATCCCTTTTTTGTATGAGGGACCGTCCGGATAGATAGGGTACAGTTAATCAGACGGGGCACTCAGGTATGTGTGTTCCGGACAATCACCCAGATTTCTATTGTCTACTTTATCCAATGGGTTCGCGGTAGTGCACCTAAGGTAATAAAATTGCAGTTAGACATTTAATGTCCCTTCAAATTGTTCTTACTACAATGCCGTTCAGCGAAGCATGGGTGTCCCGCCTTTCCGAAATTTTGAGGGCTTTTATAATTTAGCAGAATCTTAAGGAATTCTGTAACAGTTAACTTTTTGTTCCTAAAATTCGTGAAACACTTTATTAGGTCCATATTTTCGCAGGTCAAAATTCCTTGTTAAACTTCGGGCTTCCATATGTTTCCTAAATTTTCAATCAAATAACTTTATGATCGTCACGATTTTCTTATTACGGAGATTGGAAAGAAGGCAGTAGATTCCTTCATTCATTTTGTTTATATTAACGACAATGTTATCTTATTGTTGTTTTTTTTAATAGAAAAATATTCGCATTAATAATCCATGCAAAGTTGTTAATTTCACATGGATTTTTATAACTGTCCTAATTTCTCTTTGTTAACGATTCAACGCAGGAGAGTAGAATATTTCATCAAATAAAATGACATGTCGAAAAGCAAGAATGTCCTTGCTTTAACGTTCACCGAGAAATCCAAGTTTTAAGAATCTTTTCATTTTCAGGAAAAAGAGTCCCAAACCGTTCAGAAATTACGGCGAGCTCCCGCCTTCGGAGGTCTGTCACCCAATTGTACCTGAGCCTTCCTTAATACTCTTCCTGCCCCTTATACCTGCCCGATTAGCGAATGTACCGTTACTATATTTTATTATGTACTATCAACTAATGCTTCCCGTGAAACGAATTCTACCATAGAATACAACTTAACGCTTTAAAATATACATTAAGTATAACGGTATCTCTTTTTCCCTACGGCTGAGCGTAAAAAAGGTGTAGAAAAAAAGAATAAGTGTTTCGAAAGGATAGCATAGAAAAAAAAGAGTCAAGCTGAAGAAAAAATTGAGTTGCACTTTTCAACGCTTTCCCTTCTGATTTTTCAGGGTGATCTACAAGCAGCCGATTCTATGAGGTATCTTTTGTACACGGAATGGGCATGTCTAAGGAAATGCTTGCATTATCAGCCTTTGGATTACATCAAAGAATACTTTGGAGTGAAAATAGGACTGTACTTCGCCTGGCTTGGATTTTACACGCACATGTTGATTCCTGCGAGTATCGTGGGTCTACTTTGTTTTATATATAGTTGCGCAACGTTATATTCAAACGAACCGAGCGAGGATGTCTGCAATGGAAATGGCACTGTTGAAATGTGTCCATTGTGCGATCATTTTTGCGGATACTGGAATCTCAAGGAAACATGCCTGCACGCGAGAATTACATATTTGTTTGATAATCCGTCTACTGTATTTTTTTCAATATTTATGTCGTTGTGGGGTAGGTGATTTTCATTTGTTTAAGACTTATAACAGAAATTCTTCTTAATCGTTTGAGTCACAGTCACTGCGACAAAGAAGCGTTATCGTGCTGTTTGCCATTTATCCACTATATACTCTCACTGTGAGCTGACACTCAAACGGTTAATTGGTAATGACTTACGGAGAATTTATTGTAAATTAACAGCTCGAAATTTAATGCTCCTATTAGCTACTCTGTTTTTGGAATCATGGAAGAGATACTCCGCGGAAATAACCCACAAATGGGACTTGACCGGTTTAGATGCTCAAGAGGAACATCCTCGACCACAGTACTTAGCGCGTCTTGCGCATATAAAGAAGAAATCGCTTAATATAATAACTAACACGGAAGAGCCGAAAGTTCCATTTTGGAAAATGAGATTGCCTGCTACGATTCTCAGCTTTTCCGTTGTTCTGTTACTGGTATACTTTGAATTAATTATGATACAATAGACCTGTGATGACGAACCTAGGGCACTTACAACAATTAAACCGGCACATCAACGATTTACAGAGTCAATTTTATTATTTGTAACAGATAGCTCATAGATAAAAGCTGATTGCAATTGTTTAAATACAAAAAAATACTCTGCACGTTAGACACTCGATAAATATTTGAGAATTCTAACTTGCAAAGTTTTTCATCTAATTTTTGGCACGTAAAAAGGTTCGTCGTCATTACAATAGACTGACATCAGTATATATTCATTGATTAACATCATATGCTTCAGATTGCAGTGGCAATGGCTGCTGTATTAGGAGTTGTTTTGTACAGAATGTCCGTTTTAACTGCGTTGAGTGTATATGGGCATCCCATGATAACCAGCTACGCCATACTCTTCACTACGGCCACTGCCGCGAGTATTAATTTATGTTGCATTATTTTATTCAACTGGGTATACGTTTGGTTAGCTGAATACTTGACCGAGGTATTTATTAAGAATAGATACATTCATTTAGCTTTCCGTACGATTCTTTAAATTACGTGTCCAACGTCCGTTATTTTTACAGATCGAACTGCTACGGACTCAAACGGAATTCGATGATAGCTTAACGTTGAAGATATATTTACTCGAATTTGTCAATTACTACGCCTCGATATTTTATATAGCATTTTTCAAAGGGAAATTCGTCGGTTATCCGGGAAAATATAATCGTTTCTTTCACTATCGTCAAGAGGAATGCGGCCCTGGTGGATGCCTCATGGAATTATGTATACAATTAAGTATAATCATGATCGGAAAGCAAGCCATGAATACGATATTGGAAATGCTATTTCCGTTGTTCTACAAGTGGCTCAATACTTTGAAAGTTCACGTTGGCATGCAAAAAACGAAAGACGGGCAGAAGAAAGTTTCTACCAGAAAGTACCTTCAGTGGGTCAAAGATTACAAACTAGTCGAATGGGGACCGAGAAGTTTGTTTCCCGAATATTTAGAAATGGGTACGATATCAAAGAAGTCTTTCAGTTTGATGAATTTAATAGACATGTATCTCATTTTTATCCCATTTTAGTGCTACAATATGGATTCGTTACTATCTTTGTCGCTGCATTTCCTTTAGCCCCATTCTTCGCGCTGTTGAATAATGTCTTTGAAATGCGATTAGATGCGAAGAAATTATTGGTAATGTATCGAAGACCTGTAGGACAGCGCGTCATAGACATAGGAATATGGTATCGTATACTCGATTCCATTTCTAAACTATCCGTTATAACTAATGTAAGTGTAAATAATATTTGCAAACATTATCACATGATACATTAATAATAATTAGTAGGAAAAGCGAAAAGAAATGTCTGGCGGGATATTTGGGGTGTAATTCATTATAAATTATTAACATCTGATCAGTCTGTCAGCTGAGGTCTACTGTGCGCAAATAGAACAAATAGATATATATCTTTTTTTTCTAAATACATTTTCTCGCGCTGTAAATGAAACATTTCTTTGCGCTTTAACTAATATATAAAATTTAATATAAGGCGTAATCGATAATTACGATTTAACATTCGCTTCGATTATCATTGACTTTCAGGCATTCATCATAGCGTTCACCTCCAACTTTATTCCACGTTTAGTTTATCGAATAACCGTCTCCGATAATTACTCTTTGGAGGGTTTTTTGGAGCATTCTCTCGCAAAGTTTAACACAAGTGACTTATTGAATGGTACTGAGCCAACATCCGTGCCAAATGACGAGAAAGTAGAAATCTGTAGGTATCCGGATTACAGAGAGCCACCGGATTCACCAAAGAAATACGATTACACTATCATGTTCTGGCACGTATTAGCCGCCAGATTAGCCTTTATCGTTGTATTCGAGGTAAATTTTTACATTTCTTCTTATAACGCCATTCAATAATAAAAGATAAAGATACGAGAAAATCTATCGTTCCCAGAATGTCGTCGCTCTCGTCATGATATTCGTACGATGGTGCATCCCCGACATAAATCCAAAACTACGGGACAAGATACGCCGCGAAGCGTACATAACTAACGAAATAATTATTCAACAAGAAGCTCTCCGTGCTTGCGAGAGATCCAACAACGAGTCGGAGATAGATCATCATTATGATCGAATGAACGAAAACACAGATCGGTGGAACAGAGTCATGCGAAATAGTCTATCAAATTCAGAGTTCGACTTGGAAGTTCACGGTAGCCCCGTTTCCCCTCCTGCTACAACGCCAAGAGTAGGTCCTGCTGCACTTTAATGATCCTTGTGGATCACGAAGGGGATGAATCGATGGAATTCGATTGGAATCTTAAGAATTAAATCTGTGATCGTAATCCCGACTAATGTCTCGGTGTTGTAGATCGATAATTACATTTATCTTTATCCGAATATACGAGAATCCGAGTGATTGAATCGGAGAACGACGATCTGACGGATATAAGAAAAAGGATGACAGTGATATTATTACGTGGTAGTATCGTCGATGATTATAAAAAAGGTATAAAACTATGCTTCTTCTACGTCTGTTAGATATGAATATCTAATATCTAATGAAACCATACATATATATCTATATATCGATCGAAAGCAAAGTATTCTCATTACTGAATATCTTGCTATTTCACTAAAAAAAAAAGAAATTAATCTCTTTATTGATATTCGAATGTGTAGATACTTTCCTAATGAATCTTTAAATCGTAACTGCCTTATAAATAGACTAACGTATGTCGAAATATCTTTAGAAAAACATCCATCATATCTTCCGAATGCCCGGATAAAATTTGAGTCCTTTTAAGATGACTATTTTGATATTATAGATATGTGAAATAACTTTTTGACCAATTTAGTTGGAAAAGTTTCAGGTATATATATATATTATTTTTGTTTTTACCGATGGTTATATTATCTATAAATTCTATCAGAACCAACAAAAACACACGTGCCTACAGAAAAAAAAGTAATTATGTCCGTTGTACTTGACACACAAACATAGTATATAATTTATTTGTTGTATTTTCTATTGACGTTTAACAAAACTGCAGAAATAACTATAACACAAAGAATCGAATTTTGAAATATTTAACGTTGTTATTGTATACCGCGTAATTTATTCAGTTTATTCTGTACATTAGTTTACTCAATGTACATTTATTAGAATGTTGATTTTGAAGCTATTTATATATTTATAAGTCTTCCACTTTTCAAAGTTCCTGTATATAATCGATTTAACGTTTGGGGCTAACTCTCTCAGGGGTGGTTTGTTTTTTAAATAAGTTACAAAGTAAGATCGACGATTACATAGTGACAGAGACATCATTGTTATACAATTTTTTTGACACGATATACGATGCACTTCAGTTTTTTTTATTTTCTTTTTCCTGTTATAAACACCTGGTAGATGATTGCATATCTTATGCCATATATTTGCTCGATAAACTGTATTTGAATCTTTCATCTTCTAAGTCCTACCAAGGAGTGCTTTTACGAATCTACGATACTTGAATATTTAGAAATCGCAGAATATATTTTGATACGCCGTATTAAACTGCCATACCTGATCTACGTTGACGATAATATTTTTATGAAAAAATCGCATATTCTATGTGTATACGTGTTATATTTACCATACATGTTATATGTGATACTCTGAAGAAACGGAAGTATGTAAAATAAAAGCTTATTAAAGGTATTCGATATACATTTTTTGATTATATTTATATGATTGTATAAATATAATTGCCCTGTACAATCACGAAAATAAACGTTACAGCGAATGGACACGTTTAGATTTACGAAAATAATATTTCAAATGTTAAAGGCCGATTTTATATAGCGGTTCTTGTTTTGTACTCGCAAATGGGAAATTCTGTCGCTGATCTCAGCGTCGTTAAGCGAGAATTCTACTTGCAATCGGGTGAATTAATTTAAATGAACAACAGTTTCTTATGTTCAGATACTTTTCGTAAGCTATCGAGATCAATTGTGGGAATAAAAGAAATTCTAATAAAACATACCAATATATTTTATCGTATTTTATATAAATTCAGTATTATAGAGGGCGACATAAGTCAGAAATTAAATATCGCCACCATTGGTGATGGCAATGCCGCACCGCTGCACACCGCTTGTCCTCGATTCGACCCAAATGTTCAATTTGAAAAAATTAAGGTTTCTCTCATTGTCAAGTGTTTAAAGTGCCCGGGAAAAATTTATTATGATAATTTAAAGGAACCTTCTGTTAAACGAAGTTAAATTAATTACGACAAACATGGGAACCGTTCATGCAAAGGTATACGATTATTATTAGTAGGGAGAGTATAACCTAAAGTTGAGATTATTAATTTCTAGTATGAGTAATCTCTAATTATAATCTGTAACTGTGTTTTGTATGGGAACAGTATTATCGGTCATCAATATAAATATGCCGAAATTTTATATTACCAAATATATCTAGTTTTGACGATGTGTTTTTCGTTAAACGTGAATATTCGTAAAAAATACTTTCCTTTCTGTACATTGTTTTAGGAATCAAATATGACTGAAGATGCACGTCAATTTTCCAAGAATGAATTCACGAAAGGAAGGCAAAATCGGAGTAAATTTGATTCTGTAAGTTTACGTCAAATTCATGGATCATAACTGCACATTACATTGGACAGATGTATCGTAAATCTCCACTTTTTTTTTATTTAGACGCGCAGTTTTTTTGGTTGCATTTATATTGAAATCAGTTATCAATACTCAAAGATAATTCTTTACTTCAGACAGCTCATTCCAATAGAAAGCATCAACCTAGGAGGCAAGCTAGCGAAAAGCCAAAAGTTTCTGACTTTGAAGGATTGAAGGTACGTTGTATCAATCATTACTTTATACTTTCTACTTTTAAACAAAGTTGACAGATTTGGCCTGGTAATCCTGACACTCTAATTAAGCGTGACATTGTTATTTGCATATTATGCGGTACTTTGAAATCACATAAAAAGAATTTATTAGTTCTCGTGCTTTGCAGGTGAGAGTGGACAAAATACACGTGGATGGACTAAAAAGAACAAAAGATGACATAGTGAAAACACAAGTGATGGAATTGTTTAAGGCTAGGAATTTCGCCGACGTTATTGTATCTGCAACAAAGATTCAGAGGAAGCTGAAGGGCTTAGGATGCTTTAACAATATTGGAATTTACATTGATGCGAGTCAAGGTCCTGATGCCACTCCAGATGGTATTGAAGTGGGTCTATATAATTAAACATTAATTCAACATAAAATAAGTAATTTCAGAAGTTTAAATACTCTTTAGATCATTGTTGCATAACATATTTGAAAGAGGACTTGCAATTACAAATACTGATTAATATTCCTTACAATTAGGTCACCTTCAATGTACGGGAGATGAACCGGTTACTTGGTGAAATTAGCGGCAATGTTGGAAACAACGAGGGATCTTTCCTCGTTAAAGCAATTACTCCTAATTTATTCGGAAGAGGAGAAAGCCTTCAGGTGGAATGCTCGCGAAATTTAAAGAAATTAAATAATATCAGTGTATCTGCTGTTAAACCAATTATGAACGACTGGATGAATACTGTGTATGTACATAATTGTATGAATATTTAATGACGCAATATTCGTATTATCGTAAATAATTGATCGGATTTTATTACAGATTAACAGCCAGTGTTTTCAACATGTTAAACGACTTTCCATGGTCCGGTTATAATCAAAATGACAGGAGTTTCTTGCTAGACCTTGCTTTCGATTCAAGCGCAGAAAGGATGCTAAAGCACAATCTACAGTATGAAGCAACATATAGGACGATCACTGCCTGTAAACAAGCACCGTTCAAAGTTCGTGAATATTGCGGACGAAATTTAAAATCAGCCCTACGACATATATGTTCGATTGATAAAAGGGATTCACCGGTATTCCCAACTAGGGGGAATCTTGTACAATTTTCAACGGAAATAGCCGGCCTAGGTGGAGATATTGGATTTGTAAAAAACGAACTTATCCTACAATCTAATTGGACACCGCTCGAGTATACAGTAAGATTCTAATCGTTTAATTTCTATCACTTCGTTTAGAAGTAAAATTGATTAAACTGAAAGGTTATAAATGTGTATATACCTCTACGGAAAATTATTCTAACGCATCGCTACGATCAGACCTTTCAGCTGGGCTGTCAAGCTGGGTTTCTGCGAAGTATCAGTGACGAGATGAAAATAAACATTGCTGATCACTTTTTCCTCGGTGGTCCAGTAAATCTTAGAGGATTCGAAACGAGAGGTGTCGGACCACGTGCAGACGGCAGTGCATTAGGTGGAGATGTTTACTGGGCCGTCGCCCTTCATCTGTACACACCGCTTCCATTTAGACCTGCGCGGAATGGCTTCGGCGATTTGTTTAGGCTACATGGCTTCGTCAACGGCGGGAATGTTTCGAAATTCACTTTCAAGAGGGGTATGTAATTTTCGAAAATAATTCTGATAATTCTCTACAAGCTGGTGGAAAGGAATAATACTTTTAGAGAGAAAGATATGTCAGCCATTTATCTTGAAAGTGGCATAAGTCAGTTTCTTTTTACATCGAGATGTTAATGTCAATTTTCGAGAAGATTTACTTCTACTTGTTATCTTGGATACTTATCTATTTTTTGTCAGTATAAATAATTTCGTATAGTCGATCGGGATTCTTCGTTACGGTAAAGTGACTTACGCCAATTCCAAAATGAACGATTCATTTAACGGATTTAACAGAGTTTTTCTCCTTTCAGGCAACGAACACAATGAAAATCTAAAGATCTTTACGGAAAATGTTCGTTGCGCTGCTGGCGGAGGCATTGCAATGAAGTTCAGTAATATAAGGATCGAGTTAAACGTAATTATGCCACTGTTATTCGTTAAGAGCGATATACTTCGACAATTTCAATTCGGTATTGGAATGCAATACTTGTAAGAGCATGTCTCATTTTCATGTAGTGACTGTACATGTTGTATTATTTTTCCAAGTGAATGACGAAGATATTGTAAAATTGCAATGAGGATATGTGTTCGTCGCATTATCAGGATAGTGTGATAATATTAGAGAAATGTCCAAAAATATTTTCAATAAAATCTAGTACAAATTACGTTACTACGATATTCCACATTTTTTTTTGCTTTTTCAGGATAAGACTTATGTAATTTTATCATTCTATGCATACATGACTGCCTTTATTGGCACTTACTCTGTATATATACATATATGTATAAAATGGAACGATTATTTCACGACAACAATGTTAATATGTACCCTCGTCCGTATAATTAGCCTACAGTTTCATTTTTTACTTCCACAGTACAGATATAAAAAAATCCTCGGTATACGCAACCAATGCACTTGTTGCATAGCGGCATTTTGCAGCAGTCACATGGTAGAGTGAATGTGCATACATAAACAAAGTATTTCATCAGTCAATGTATGAATCAGTAACACCAGACTATCAATGAATATTTATAAAGTCAAAGTACATTGTAAGAGCACTTTGAATATTTCATTTTTCCAAATCTATTTGCATCGATTAGAGAGGTGCAAAGAGAAGCGTTCTCCCAAACATTGGGCAATTTAAGGCGGGAAGAACTTAGAATAATATTGTGTCATGCTTTTTCCCAATGACGATTCGTAGAATCGTGTATCATCTTCCAGCCGTTATTTCGTATTCTGTTTCTCATAATAACATATATATATATATATATCGTATATATGAGTACGTGATCGTACTCCCGTAGGCAGCGCCATCATATACGTGAATCACGATTGCCCGTGTGAGTGGATATCAGTTGAAAATGGCCGCTTAAAAGTTATGGTTAAAATGTGTGTTGAAATAATGTGCCCTTTTACAATGGAATCCTTCGGAATACTTGTCAAAACAGAGCAAAGCATTGTGCCCGAGGAAACGAGATTTGTCGGTGATACTTTGACAACTACTGGAAGTAACGTTATTGCGAAGAATCAAACGTCATATTGCAAGGAAAATTTCCTTCGCGATTGCTCTCGTCACGCCTGTGGAAGTCACTTCTGCTGTATGTATGCGTACGTTATTATACGCGTGCTACTACTACGCATTTAACGTCGCAGTTAAGATCATGAAATAAAAGTTCGTATCAAACTTATGCCTTTCTCGACGTTTATCCGTATCGGGCAGTATTTTTTCCTGAAATCTTTGCGATAAATTCATGGTGCAGGCGCACTGGAATTAAATGATATGAATTTTTTCAGCTTTTTTTTAAAAGGAATATCGCTGTCATGTATATAGGCGTATGCGTACGATGTCGGCATTCGTGTAGCAACGTTATTGTACTTTTAAATTTGAAAATGACGTGAAAAGATTACATTTTTCTTAACCGGAATTCTCTATAGTATTTATTATTGAGGGAAGAAAATTATAGAGTAATGCTCCTAACGAAGGAAATTCTTTTTCAGTACATCAAAGAAGAGTTATAAAAACTAAGAGGGACGGTAGAGAAGTTCCAACTTGCTGAATCAGAGTATGCAATTAAACTCAAAACGTGAAAGATCCACAAATTCAGATTTATCTACTACATTTATAATCATTCGTTCGGTGGTGCTCTCCACTTTGACATTAAACATGTACTCTGCTCAGCATTTAGACGTATCTTCAAAAGTAGGAATGGAAGAAATGTATTCCATGAATGACGTATTAAAAAGCGAAAACATGTCGAGTCCAAAGAAAGAAAACGTGTTCCAAAGCATGTTCAGTGCTCTGAATGTAATCTGGGAACATTTTTCCCGTGTACCAGGCACATTTATGGCAAATATTAATAATCCACTGTCTGTTACGATTGTGCACAACGAGGGTACGATATCGCATGAAATTTTAAAAAGCTTGACAACTAGAAAGGAATCATTAACCGCCGATAACATGTACGATTGCACTATGCAAACTAAAGAGTCGCTGAACATTGTCGAGAGTGCTCACTGCAATATCATTAATCAGAAAAAATCGTGCGTTGCTGATGTTTTTAACGAATGCAAGAATAATGACTTCAAATTCAGTTGTAAATACGTGGATGTTAATAGAAAAGAAAGTACGGATAGATCTGATAAAGGAGAAACGATTCTTGAAGAAAATACTGACAATTTTGTAGGATCTAATAAGTCAAAAACCAATAACACAATGAAATTCAATTCTCTTTTAACAATTAAGAATTCGGAGAACAAGAAGGAGGAGAATTTCTCTGAACATAAAGACACGATACACAGGATCACATGTTCTGACTACAATAAACAAGACACTTTAAAAACCAATGAAATTTCAAAGCCCATAGATTCTGATACGAATAGCTGGAGCACATTTACAGAATCTTCTTCACCGTCGCCGAAAGCAAACGCAACCGTAAACGTAGACTCTGCCAGGCCAACAGCCATATCGGATATTCTGTCAAATATGTGGCAAAAGGTTGTCGATGGTGTGACGGATCGCTTGTATCTCAGAACTGAATCAGTTGATTCCGATATGTCGACTAAACGATCATTTTCGCCGAAACAACGAAGGAAACTCAACACCGTGGCGAAAGGCAGAGGCCGCGGTCGCGCCAGATCGCAGCTCAGGCGTTCTGGCGTGAGTCAAACCAGACACAGAAAAGAACGTACAAAACATGATCTTGTAGTCGACATTCAAGATGATATTGAGAGCTGGCAAGAATTTGAGATTTACCACGCGATGGAGGAAGAGGAAGAATCGATAGGTTGTTGCACATTAAACAAAAGGACCGTTGATGTTACGGATGGTGCTGATTTTATAACGGAGACAATAGTCACACCCATAGGATACACGTTTGCCGATGTAAAGCCGATAAATTCAAAGCCAAAGACACGGAAGCTTATTAGTCACGATATAACGAAATTCCCTACGAGAGTACGATATGTACCGGAATGTAGTACAGTACAAAGAGACTTATGCCGACAGAATTGCAACGAGAAGAACTACGAATCACAATATTGCGAATTTCGGCCTCGTTTAATGTCAGAGAGCTCTGCCGATTCCGAGGATAGTTACTGCATAGTCTTTGAAACAGAATCCGAAGCAAATTACAAAAGCGATTACGACGATAATGAGGAGAGCGATAGAGATGATAACACGGATGACGATGAGGCTGCATCGACGATGCAAAAAGTAATTAGTCGATTGCACTTTAGAAACTTTTCCTTACTTTTCTTTTTTTAAGTTCTGTGATATTAAATTGCGAGAACTTTATTCCAGGTGAAATTTAACTTGAAACCGATTGTTCATATAATGGTACAATGGGACTATGCTTATCGTGCAGCAAGGAGAGGTCCTTGGGAGGAAATGGCTAGGGACAGGGAGCGATTTAAAGGTCGTATTAATTGTATCGAGCGTGTCCTCAATCCGATTCTAACGGCTCAACATCGGACTCACATTTGGCAAGAGCGATTTGCACTTACGTGGTAACATTCTCATTCGCCGTCCTTGTAAATTCGATAATGAATTGTACGCAATATTGAGAACGAGAGATGATGTATTATGGCGAGAGAGGATATGTATAATAAGTCTTCCACAATGACAAAGTAGGCTGTGAATAAATAGCGGTAGTAACATCCGTTTTTAAGCTACGGCACCTTACGTCGCTGTAGTGCAAATCAATTTTCGTACTGCTATGTTAATTCGCCCACGGTAAAGTATTTGTCTTCGCTGCGACTGTTGCAAAGTTTATCAGCTTTAGACGTTTTTAATCTGGCTAGTCTGTATTACTTTTACGCATGCCTATACAAACGTTACAGAGCCTGTATATTTATGATATTTAAAAATTACCCCAAGACTGTATATGTTATATGAATCTTGTTAGGTGATCGATGCATGATCGACGCTAATCCGGATGGAAATATAATTTTTGAATTTTCTTCGATTTATCGAGAGAATTCTTCGAAACAGTAGTAGATATAGTTAACACGTTCACTGCGGATGACTCAACGATTGAGGCAAGTGTAGTGCTTTATTACTTTGATCAGTATTACTTCGGTTTTCAAGTGTGGCTCGAAAAATTTTGTAGGCAGTGAACGTGTTAATCTTAACGGCTATTAAATATACTTATTACTTTTAACAAAAATTCTACTTGTACAAATTTGCAATTAAGTCACGCGATTAAGTATATAGATACTTCGCAATGCAAAAATTGTAGTTGTAAGTGAATTTTCATTAATACCATTCCACCGAGCAAGGATTGCTGAAACCTTGCATCTCATCATCTAACTTGATTCATTTATTCTTATTTATCTGAACAGACGTTTAATAAATATGACTGTATATATGAAGATATCGAGGAAGAATAGAATTTGAGAGATAAGCCGCTACGTGTCTTTTTAATGAAAGCACTTTTCTATTCACATTTTTTCAAGAGGGAGATGACGAAGGTGGACTATTACTATTGTATAAAAATCAACACAGGTCATTCTATAGAATAAGAAAATGATATATAAATATATACGTATATTTATAATATTTTTAGTAAAAAGAAAAAAGAAAAGAAAAGAAGAAGTCGTAGTCTCTCATTTAAGATATAAAAATGAACAGTTGTTCGAGCACGTAGAGTCGAACACTAGTCATTTAATGTACATAGAAATTATATAATTTTTCTTCGATACGATAAAAGACAAATTTATTGGAGGATGTTAATTATTCATATTTCTCTCTTTCCATTAAATATATCATCATCTCTTCTATTAATTTCAAATACTTCTTAATGTAATTGAAAATTCGCAAGATTTTACGGTATATTTTTGTCAAACACGAGATGAAATAACGATGAACTCTTATACGACAAAGTAGACCAAAGTACAGGTAAAATCTCATCTTTTTTCCGTTCTCGTCGCAGGTAAATGTAATTTAACATTATCCCAATCTGCGTACGCTATCTCCGTATTTACGTTACATGCATTATGCGATTTCTTTGCGAATGTGTATAGATACGAAGGAATCAATATCGTCTTTTTCTTAAAACAAAGTTAACAGAGTTCTTTTTTCACGTAGTACATCGTAATCAGTGTTACGTAAAAATCTAAGACGATTTGGTGCTGTATATGACATTTTTTACCATTCGTTCAAGTAATTTCTTGAAATACTTGGGGAAAATCATTGGAAGAAAACTTTCTTCACCGTAAGCATGCGCCATCTGTAATGATATTGAAATCTACGCGAACCAGTGATTCTCAATTGCATTTCTCCGAGGGTCATGATAATTTTTCGATGACTGGCAGCAGAACCAGAGAAATAACAGTTTAATTCTTGGGCAATGAGATTAAAATAATTGTTCATAATTTGAAACTGAAAGCGCATATTTTTATTATTAACTCCATTGGTTTATCTCGACCGAGAGTGAGAAGTAATATGCGATGAAACGTTTAAAAGCGCAAATTCAGAGCGCGGAAGACGGCGGACGACTATAGACGCTCGTCGTATATATACGTAATTTCTTCACCGTCAGCATGCGCCATCCGTGGCAATATTTAAAACCACGCGCTCCAGTGATTCTCAATTGCATTTCTCCGAGGATCACGATAAATTTTCGATGACGGGCAGCAGAATCAGATGCATCAGCCCGATGTAAAAAGCAATACACATTGAGATGAACGTATAACTGAAATATTTGAAATATTTTTATCGATGAGTTATTTCGTTTTACTACAAAGTTTCGACTTAACAGAGCTTAATTTGATTATCATATAATCAGAGCTTATTGTCACGTAAACGATTGTGATTCGAACTTACGGAACATAGTGTTCGAAGGGGCATAATCTGCATTTCTTTACAAGCCCACTACGGAGATAGATTTTTTCCATGAAACCGTGAAATAGTACACGAATTGGACCATTGGTATCGTAAGGCCGAAAGTTTATGGTCACCATGGGTGAATTGATCTTTTACTCTTTCCGTTTGCCCCATCGGTATCAGAGATGTATATTCGTGTATAAATCGAGGCGTCTTAGTCGACACAATAATCCATCGAGTCAATTTAATACGTTGTCTGCCGAAGTAAATTTTTCAAAGTGTCGAAGATACATAGTTTAAATAATAGGATACAATAAAGTGTCAAGCATGAAACGGACATACGATTTTTAACGGAGCTATGGTAACACGATCTCACGATCAGTGGGTCCGAGTTCAAATTTCCCATCACCACTGTGGAAACTTGAAAATTTTTCGATGTGATACATGTACCATAGCCTAGATGGTTCAAAAACCACCTCAAATCGTTGGTCCCAGGCATAATGACCGTAGCTGTCGAAGTCGAAATGTAAAACAACGATTTTTAAATCGCCTTCGATCTATGCACACCCACAGTGTTCCATTTTTCACCGTTAAATTCAGGCATACCAATCTTTCGGTGTATTATAGGACTTGTATAAAAAAATATTAGTAATTTATAGATTATTACGTTACAGTGCACATTTTACCGTGTATAATATATGTATTTATAATGTAGAAATTACGCGTGCACTTGTACATAATTAGGAAATAATATATATACGTTTAAAGTAAACGTATCGTCGAACGATCGAAGTTATCCGAATTCCCTTTGTTCCCCGTGTTGTTTCATATAGTGTGGGATGTTAGAACGATGGCTGGCGGATGGAATCTTCATGATTAACACATTCAAATTGAAAACAAAGTAAGTTATATCGAAACTAAATGAGGGAAAGTTGGTGCGAGAATCCTGTCTTGCCAGTGTGTTATGCTGCTAGCCTTCTTTCTAACACCCCGCAGTACTATCTTTCACTTTTATGTTGGATCGTGAAATTTTGAGTTTCGAACGTAGCTAGAATCACGAAGAATTGTATCTTCATTTTATTAATATACCGATTTGTATACTACGATGAATGTACTTTACGATCGCCCATCCGATTGATTAATTTTCCATTGATTATAGAAAGACTTTATTTTGAAGACTAGATTAACGTTTATGTATTTGGTACATAAAATAAAGGAAACCGTGTATATGTGTATATGCAGAATCGAAGAATAGATTTGGAAGTTCGTCTCGCCTATGATATCCCACAGAATGATGTATTTTTTCGAAAACATAACTAATTAAACATACATAGTTTGCGGACGTAGCTTTCGCTCGAAATACGATTTGGGACGATCGTGGAATTCCGAGTGAAATCCCGTATTTTAAATCGAAAACAACGAAATTTTACCGAATAGCGTAACGTCGTTTTCAAGGAGACTTTATTAATGAGAGATTAACATCATTAATATCATTAATCGCTGAAATTTAATTAAACGATTCGGTAAATGACTGGTTAGGTCGATGTTGGAGAATGTCATGTTGATAACGACAAAAATCGCCATGTAATTTCAGTAATAATAATAATAACAATACCAACAACACTACTAATACGATAATGATAATAATAATGGTAATAATATACATCCTTCCATAGTTATTAATTATAGGTATACGCTAAAAGGGGAATCAAAGATGCAGTTACGATTCTGACAGTGTCCATTTGCCTGTCACGAATAGTCGAGAAGTTTCTCAGAATCAAACAATGAAGTAATAATACAATTCGAATTATGCCAAGGGCAAGTTACATGATTCTAAGTACCTGATTTGTGGTCAGAAAATTAACGTCGCAGTCGGCTCTCGTTTCTTAATTGTACACCTGCACAGTCGCATCGAGCAATATTCTTTCGATCGTCGATAAAGTCTCGTAACTTTGCTTCAAACTTTCTTCGTACTCTTTTAATTGTCTCATAAATCAGTCTGAACCTATCCTGATATAATTTTGCGAAGTACATCGCGATATATGAAAATACTTCGATATTTTTGACCGTGAGATATCGATATACAAAGTGTACTCATTGAATTCTTAGACTTTAAAAAGTATATTATTTATTCGGCTGTTTGTAGACTCATTCGTCATTAAAAGAAGACAGGAATTGCCCATACTTTCTACGATCCAAACTGCAAATCATCATCGTCGCCCTACTTTAGTTTCTTTATCGCTCTTTCTCCGTCTGTCCTTGCTGATTTCTTGAACAAAAGATTCATCTGATCACGAGATCTGCCCCTGATCTTTGATCAAAGATTAACTCTCGATCAGATTTTCATCCAAGTCTTGATCAAGGAGTACCTTCTGCATTAATTCTTTGCTAAATGTCGCATTAAAGGATCGTTGATAATCGTTTTTTTTTTAATGTCTGCAGAAGGACAACGCCACCTTGAAATTGTTATTCAATGGGAAGAGAAAATGGGATAATAGAACAATTTATGAGCGTAACTGCAATTATTACGTATTAGTGGCATTGGAAGTCGGCAAGGTATTCGCGAAGGTTTTTCTCAGGCATTTCTTTCATTCCTAAGGTCTGTTAATGAAGCAGGAATATTTTGTATAATAATTTCAACTTCCATGACCATTTCGTTTAGGATCCATTGTTTTAGGTGGGTTCAAAGTCACCAAGATTATGGTATATTAGTAACGATTACATTAATAATTAATCAATGTGATATCAATGTAATAACATCGAACTTTCCCAGTGCCACCTACAAATTTGAAATCCAGCATAATAATTGCAACTCCCTTACCTTTAACCCTCACGCACCACAAACCGCCACCCTGTTCCTCCAAAACCTATCTAAAACGATTCAAAAATTGCAGATTCTAATCAAAACCACGATATAAATTAAATCCAAATTGCAGAACAAACACTATCAATATCAAACTCTCGAAAATCCTACATGTTTATCCCTCCATTAACACTAAAACTACCAAGGCGATCAAAATGACCGGTTCCAAATTTTTTCGAATAATTCTCCAAAATGATAGGGCAGCCATGAAGTGAATATTCCACTTGTGTCTCATAAAACCTAAATGACTTAATTGATCATCTATTTCTCCCCTTGATTTCTCTTTTTCCGAAGTATTTAATCGATATATTTAAATATAGCAGATACAACGCCGGTAGTTTTAGCGTTAATTCTCCCTTTTACAACACCCCCGTATCTTCCGGTACTTTCTTCTCCCATAACGAAGCTCCACCTTGGAAACTCTTCAAACCTTGCCAAGAACAACGACAGAATCAGCTTGTTGGCGACAATGCAATCGCCATTATCGAGGAACCGTGCTGAAAGCGAAGTTCCCGTGAAAAAGGGGAGACGCGGAGGGCAAACCGGAAGAGGATGGGCATGGTTCTAATCGGCTGGCTGCCGGCGCAGAAACGGCTTCGGCACGAATTTCGCAACGTGTCGCGTTATGGGTCGTTGCAGAGATTATTGGCACAGCACGACGACGTTGCCGCTAATGGGAAAAAGAATTTTCGTAATCCTCGAACGTTGACCGGCTTTAAGAGAAAAAACGACACTTTTTACCGTGAAATTTTCTTTTGTGAAGGTGTCGCAGGGTTTTTCTAATTGCCAGTGTTTCTGTTTCTGGAGTAATACGATTTTAATGGTTTAATTACCTTCGCTCGAGTACCACTGCAAATTCTAACGAGCTGACATTGTATTTTTGAGGCTTTTAAAGCTTAAAGATTATTGTCATAGCACGACAACGTTGCCGCTAATGGGAAAAAGAATTTTCGTAATCCTCGAACGTTGACCGGCTTTAAGAGAAAAAACGACACTTTTTGCCGTGAAATTTTCTTTTGTGAAGGTGTCGCAGGGTTTTTCTAATTGCTGGTGTTTCGGTTTCTGGTGTAATACGATTTTAATGGTTTAATTACCTTCGCTCGAGTACCACTGCAAATTCTAACGAGTTGACATTATATTTTTGAGGCTTTTAAAGCTTAAAGATTATTGTCATAGCACGACGACGTTGCCGCTAATGGGAAAAAGAATTTTCGTAATCCTCGAACGTTGACCGGCTTTAAGAGAAAAAACGACACTTTTTACCGTGAAATTTTCTTTTGTGAAGGTGTCGCAGGGTTTTTCTAATTGCCGGTGTTTCTGTTTCTGGAGTAATACGATTTTAATGGTTTAATTACCTTCGCTCGAGTACCACTGCAAATTCTAACGAGCTGACATTGTATTTTTGAGGCTTTTAAAGCTTAAAGATTATTGTCATAGCACGACAACGTTGCCGCTAATGGGAAAAAGAATTTTCGTAATCCTCGAACGTTGACCGGCTTTAAGAGAAAAAACGACACTTTTTGCCGTGAAATTTTCTTTTGTGAAGGTGTCGCAGGGTTTTTCTAATTGCTGGTGTTTCGGTTTCTGGTGTAATACGATTTTAATGGTTTAATTACCTTCGCTCGAGTACCACTGCAAATTCTAACGAGTTGACATTATATTTTTGAGGCTTTTAAAGCTTAAAGATTATTGTCATAGCACGACGACGTTGCCGCTAATGGGAAAAAGAATTTTCGTAATCCTCGAACGTTGACCGGCTTTAAGAAAAAAAGCGGCACTTTTTGCCGTGAAAATTTCTTTTGTGAAGGTGTCGCAGGGTTTTTCTAATTGCCGGTGTTTCTGTTTCTGGAGTAATACGATTTTAATGGTTTAATTACCTTCGCTCGGGTGCCATTGCAAATTCTAACGAGTTGCCATTGTATTTTCTGGCGGACGTTTTTGGAAATATAACGTGTGATTTTACTTTCTTCATTCAAATTTTCCAAGGTCGGTCGTTAATGGTGTTAATTCCTTTTCTTCTTAATTCTTTAGTGTACCTGAATTAATGCTGGACTTAGGTTGTCTCTTCTCTTAGTACTTCATTTTTCTGCACCTTAAAGAGTGCTTCAAAGAGTTAAAGGAAATTTTGAAAATAAACACGCCTTTAAAAGACACTTATTACAGACCGAGACTTATTCAGACGTGAAATCAACATTTTCAACAACTTATTCTTTCATCGTTGTATTTTCTAAGACACTTTTCTTTATTATTCCCAACGTCTATTGACGTCATGCTTTCCAGCTCGATAACGCAAATTTCGAAGAGCAAAAAGAGAAAGGGAATCATCGCCAGTGATTCATCGTCCATGATTATCATCGCCAATGAAGACAAACTGCGATAATTACGAAGGGCGTTAAAGTAGACAGCAATTATTTCAGGTAATTGGCGATTATCATCGTCGAGCGTTTAATTACGCAGATTTCCATGATCTGGGAATCGATACGAGAACGTAGAATTACTTCACTCCGTGTATTTTACAATTCGCCCACGGCTCGTTAGCCGTTCGAGCGGTAATTATCATCGTATGGATAATGACACTTATGGAAACAGCATTGTTCTTGTTTGGATTACCGGCAACTGCCGGTACAATGCGAAGAAACGTATTCAAAACGTTGCTTCAGCTGTTCTAACATTTGCAACCTCTGAAAAATACGATAAACATTTGCGATTGTGACCATTTCTGACCGTTGAAATTTAGATATGTCATTTCCATTTATTAATTGAAAATGAAAATATTGTTGATTAAAATCCGTAAGACCACGGATCAGAAAAGTCGCCAGGGACTTCGGGGTATTTTTTTGAAAGAGCGAATAAGGATTAGCCCTTGCCCTGCAATAACGAGTGACACTCGTGATAAGGTAAATGGGATAGGAAATTTGCAAATTTTGCAAAAAATATGAAATTCAAAATACTAATGAGACACCACGCGATAATATTAGTCCTACAATATTAATATTATATTAAATGGTACGATACATCAAGAATCCTTGATCAATTTTCATTTTAGCAATTAAATTCTCAATTATAGCGGACGCAGTCTCAGAAAAAATCGCAGGGCAAGGCATTAATCGAACTTATATTCGACAATTGATTATCTTTGGTAAAGAGTCTTCCCCGAATGCCGAACAAGCGAGTAAAGAGAATGAAGAAAGAACTGCGTGACTCTCGGAGGATCTCCTGGTGCGATCTGCTTTCACCTTTTCACGATGGGCCCAAACGAGCGACGCTGGCCCACGTGAAAAGGAGTAGAACCAGTCGTCAGACCCCGACGCATCGTTCACTCGTGAAATCCTCTCGGTGAGATGAAATTTTAGAACCGCGTTCCTGTCGATCCGCATTCTTTTACACGGCCAATTTCATTTTAAAATTAAATTCTGCCTTCTAATCAGCCTTCTAATTGCAATTTTTATATAAAATCCCATTCAAATTACTCCTTCAGCTGTAATTTTCGCATGAAATAAAATTCAAGTCGAAGAGATTACCCGAGAAGAAACATTCGAACCACCTTTTGTACAATTCGTCCAATCTGCAAGTTCCATCTGTAAATACAGATCAATATTTGATTATTTTCACATTTTCAGTATCCTTTTATTAAGCCAGATACGCGAAAATCTTGAAACTCCGTCGTACAAGACGATGAATAATTTGGGTCCGGTCTAGAAACCGAGTATAAGGCCCGGTTTAGAAGACACCTCGTCCCGTGCGGCTGTAGAACGTCGGTAAGTATAGCGGTTGTCCCAGTTACTAAGTTAACAGAGGAGATAACATCTTTCTGTTCCGTAATGCGAAACTCCCTGTCGGTTAGGTATATAGAGGAGTATATAGAGGAGGAACGGTCCTCCTCCACCTTCTCCTGTCAAGAGGAGGAATACTTTTCGTCGGTCGAATTAATTGCACGCGACGTGCCGCCTCGGATGGCTTTCGAAAGGTGTACTTTAATCTGGACTTTCGGAATCATCGACGGCAGATCATTCTTTCTGTTCGCCGCTTTTATTTCCCTCGTAGTTGCATCATTGATGCACTCTGCGGAGGAGAAGGAATCGTAGCTGCACGCAAAAATTAGGGGATAATTCGCTTTAACACTAAACCTACCGGCTTTGTATCCGTTATATTGAAATGTAGGAAATAAGTACTTTGGAAAAAGAGATTTGACGAGGTGAAAAAGATGATCAGTTAAGTAATTTTTGTTTTATATGATAGACCTAAAATATTTACTGAATGGCTGCCCAAACAGTTTGGGGAATTTTTAGGAAAAATCAGAAAGCGGTTATTTGACCGCCACGGTAGGTTTAGTGTTAACTTTCTTTGACTTCTGTGACTGATATCTTGCTTTAATCGGAGAAAAATCAAATGCTTCTTCTTTCTTATCGCTTTATATTCTGAAATATTCATTAATTTTTGCGACCAGGGTATTTTGTTGAAGAATTTCATCTCGGTGAGAAGTCACACGATTAATTGGAGCGCGTTTTGCTGTCTGCACGAAGTTTCAGCTGGCTGATTGTACCGGATACCGGAAGTCCTCGGGAGGACGTTGAAATTCGAAGCTTCGATAAGATTGAGATACGATTTGAATACGTTATGGGCAAGATTACTTTTCTCTGGTGATTATCAAGTATTCAGCTTCGATGTTGTTGATCTTTCGGAAAGAAATATCGATTCTAATCGCGAAAGGAATCCTGCGAAGAAAACTGACCGAAGTTTCCTTTCACCGAACTCCTGTTGGCCACGATTTAAATGCTGCATGGACAAACATAAATGTACCATTGACGTAGGCGAAAAATCGTAGGCGAAAACTCTAATGGGCTCTTGAAACTTCTATCGCATTAATTCAATGCAGTGGTGATTTAATTCTGGATTAAAATTGCTGTTTGCGGCGACACAAGAAAGCTGATAGCGTTTGTAGGAGATGAAAAATATTCCAGTAAACTTTGCGGAAGAATATTTCACAGTTACTTTGAGGTATTGCATTAAATTACTTGAATTATTTTGTTAATTCATTCTGCGTTTCATCCTCGCGTGACTTTCGATCGACTAGAAACGCTATTCTTGCGGGACCATTTTGTAGGTGGATGCAACACGACATCCGGTTTGGGAAAAAATACTCCATCCGTATATCCGGCATGAATTCATAATTCTCCTGACTTTCGTGCGTTGTTTGTGGCTGATTTTATGGCCATTTCGCCTAAGACCCACCGTCTTAGGTGGATGGAGAACCACTGAGGCTGTGGTATGTTAAATAATAATTCAGGAAAAGCTTCATTTATGTGACGAGGATTTGAACTGGGGCCCACTGATTGCGAATCTGAGCCTTTAGCTGCATCTCCAACATTCCGTCCCCCCTTTCTTCTTTTTCTTTGAGTTTTTTCGACTTCAACTTCTGTAATCATTTCGCAGTTGCAACGCCTTTTTAATTGGAGAAGTAGCATCTCCTGTGGCTGAAGACTTCAGAGAAGTCAGAACGATTTTAAACGTACAAACGAGAAGGACAATCTTCCGCAATTAAATCTTGCAACTTGTCTTCTTCAGCCGCACTCTTTCGAGGATTAAAATTTCCACGGACTTCAGCTTCATCAAAGAGATAATTAAAATCGTCGAGGAGGACAATTCATTGTCGAAGATACTTAAAGCACGGGATTCCCACTCCTGTGCGGAATATAAACGGCGTAAACATTCAGCGCATATATAAGTGATGCGACTGAAAAGATTACGGCTTCTGTCGATTATCTTCACGAATTTCTGGGGAAAAAACTTGAGACTGCTTTGAGGGCCACCGGTGCGAGTGCCCCATCTGCCGAAGAGATCCTGCGTTATCGATAACAACAACAACAACGTTCGGGTTTAACGTGTCAGGCCGGAAGTCAATGGCTTCCTCGTTTATCTCGGTAATTAAATGTGAGGATTGAACGTTGGTTTACAGTGGCTGCACGTTCACCTTCGGATTAATGTCGTAATTAATTCCACATGGAATTGGACGTAGGTGTTCTCCAAGCTCCCACGGAAATGTCTGCCTTTGCACTTCGCCGTGAATTATTCGATTTGTAAGTTTCCGTTACAACCGATGATTCGATCGGCGAAGCGCCGTTCTAATTTTCTTGGATTTGAGGATGGCAGAGGATCATTGACAGTGGAAAAATTGACGATCGTCTTGAAGCTGGAGAATTCTGATGATCTTTCGTAACGGACTTCTCAAATGTTTCCAGGTGGTCTCGATGCAGCTTCCGGTTGCCCGTCCAAGAGTTGCGCGAAGATGTTAATTATCCCGACGATAATTTAACATCTGACGAATTACTAAGTTGAATAGAAGAGTTTTAGAATTCCTCTGAAGCAGTACTCCGCGAATAATTAAAAGATTATCTTCGTCGATGTCTCGCAAACTTAAAGAAAGTATGAAGAAAGTTTCTTCTCAGAGAACATTCTCTCAGATCCTCTGAAACGCATCTTCTTCGACTCTCTCTATAAAGAGTTCATCTCAAACATCCCCTCATTCGAATATTTGTTAAAATACTCCGTTAAAGTCGTCTCAATTCAATCGATGTACTGATATTTCAGAAATCTCAGCTTATGAAAAGACCTCATCAGCAGGCGCGCAAGATGTCTCGCTCCAAAACAGAGTTTCTTATCGCAAAACAATTAAACTGCTCGATTAACACCGAGGCTTCACAAAGAACACCATCGCAGACACGAGTCCACGGGTAGTGGGGTGAAGTTACTCCCGTTGTTGTTACGCGGTGTCGCCTTATTTAAAGAAGCGTGCAACTTCGCCGAGCTGCCGAATATATGATAACACCCGTTGAGGTTTTCGCAGCAGAACACGTCAGACTACGAGCTGTCTGACAGTTCTCGCGATTAAATCGCGCGGTGCGGCGGTTGCCTCTTCAGATACCTTCCGCGAGTAGAATTACAACGGGGGAAGGCTCGCTGGAGTCTCATCTTCGGTTGCACGCCGAAGGTAAAGGTCTCTTGGTATCTTTCAAATGATTCTTCCAAAGTTCCTGCTCCAAGCTTCCGGGGAAATTTCATACCGGTTTGTAGATCGTTAGAGATCAATCTATGAAGGTACTTGCATCCGAATGTAACACGTAAGTGTGCCATGGAAGCGAGGAAGAGATGGAAATTGGAGATTGTTTGCGAAGGAAGATTTGAAAGCGGAGGAAGCAGAGGGAGTAGAATGTTTTTTAAGGGGAAGGATAATGTGTTTTAAAAAGGTTGAGGGTATAAAGGGCTATAGAAGACAGGGAAATCGAGGCTCCGAGGCAAAATGCAGCAGGCACAGCAACTCGTAGAGTCGCCCGGCAAAACAAAATTTCCATCGACACTCTGCCGTTCTCTATTTTTCCAAGACTGAAATCCCTGCGTCATTCGGGCGCGACAACAGGCGTGTTTTCACAACTGTTCATTGCGGTATATAATTGGCGAATCTCGAAAACCATCATCAATGTACGAGACTCCATCGACGATGAAGATATTCCTCGTGTATTTCCTCATCTGGGGACTAACGAAACGAGGGAGCTTGATCAGCGCGAGCAACATTCACGTCGGCACCTCGTCGTCGGCCGGGGCGACCGCGTCTGTGTCCGCGAGCGACATATTCAACGATGAAAATGAGAATTTCGCGGGAAGCAAGGTATCGAGCTCGAAAATACCGTCACTCTGGAACCATGGCGATTCGTTGCAAGATTTTCAGAAAATAGGACCCATGACTGGCGGCTCGTCGCAGTCGTCTTCGTCAAGTTACTCCTCGTCGTCGTCGCAATCGAGCGCGTCATCGACGAGCGACGTTGTATCGCCGAATTACTCCTTTGGGAAAGGGGGAAAGTCTTTCCACGGGAATGGCCCGTTCAAGAAGAGAGCCGGAGGACTGGCCAGGGCGAAGGCGCAGGCGCTGGCAAGGGCGCGGGCACAATCCATGGGAGGACGCATGGCGAGACTTATGGCTGAAACGAAATCACAGGCGCTGACGGAAGCAACATCGGGATCCGAGGGGAAGGCAGAATCCGAGGCGGTGGCCGCGGCGGAAGCGACGGCCGAGGGAAACGCGGAGAGCTCGTCGCAATCACAAGCAAACGCGGAAGCGGTATCCGTTGTCCAGGCGGAGGCGAACAGCGAATCCGAGTCCACGGCGGAAGCGCAGGCCAGCGCGCAGTCTCACGCACATGCAGAAGGACATTCCAACGTACAGGCGGAAGCAGAATCCCATGCACAGACGGAAGCAGAATCCCACGCGCAGACGGAAACAGTGTCCCACGCGCATGCGGATGCAGAATCCAACGCACATGCGGAAGCAGAATCCAACGCACATGCGGAAGCAGAATCCCACGCACAGGCGGAAGCAGAATCCCACGCACAGGCGGAAGCACAGTCTCATGCGCAGTCGGAAGCAGAATCTCACGCGCAGGCGGAAGTAAAATCTCACGCGCAGGCGGAAGCCTCGGCCGAAACGGAAGCTAAATCCGAAAGTATATCAGAGGCTCGAGCGGAAGCGAAAGCTTCCGCAGAATCCAAAGCCGAAGCGGAGTCTCACGCCGAGGCAGAAGCGGAGTCCAAAGCTGAAGCGCAAGCGGAGGCCGAGGCCAAGGCGCAAGCACACGCAGAGGCGGAAGTTAAGGCGGAAGCTAAGGGGGAATCCAAGGCCGAGGCTCGAGCGCACGCAGAGGCGGAAGCCAAATCGGAATCAAAGGCCGAGGCGCAGTCGCACGGAGAAGCGGAAGCCCAGTCGGAGTCCCAGTCGGAAGCGGAAGCACACGCCCAGGCCGAGGGGAAGGCGGAGTCCAGCAGGAAGAGTGCCGAAGCCGAATCAAGTTCTTGGAGCCAATCGGAAGCAAGTTCTTGGAGCCAATCAGATGCGAAATCTCGAAGTAAATCGGAATCAAGTTCTTGGAGTCAATCCGAAGCGAGCGCCAAGGCAAAGGCGAAAGCAGAAGCGGAGGCAAATGCGAGGGCAGAAGCGAAATCAAATGCAAGGGCAGAATCGTGGTCGGAAGCAAGAGCCGGTGGAAGCGCGGCCTCTCATTCCGGAGCGGAAGCCAGCGCGGAAGTATCGGCGAAAGCCCAATCGGAATCGGTAAAGAGCGTCGAGGCTAGGACGGAAGCGGAATCGCACGTGAGAGTCGGGGCGAACGGAATATCTGTTACGGGGGGATGGAGCGGAGCTGACGCAAGTGCCAGTGTAGAGGTTGATCCGAGGGCAATGGCGAAAGCGCGACTTCGTGCAATTGCCAAGGCAAGGGCACAGACGGAAGCGGAAGCCGGAGGTGAGACGAGCGACCGCGCGGAAGCATGGTCCAGATCAAGTGCCGCGTCGATGGGGAAGTCGTACTACGGAGGCAAGAAGGGATCTCGAGCAAGGGCCGACGCAAGCGCACAGGCAGATTCCAAGGCGTACGGTTCAAACGGAAAAACTACCACGTACTACAAAACCGGACCAATCGTTACAAGCAAAACCCAATCCTGGAAGTGGTCCGACCAGCTGGGAGACTCGATCGAATGGGAAGCTCACAGCGAGACGGAAGCGCGAGCGATAGCCGAAGCTAAGGCCCAAGCAGAGGCCCGATCTCGAGCGGAGGCGAAGGCCGAAGCCGAGGCGGAAGCTCGCGCCAAGGCCGAGGCCGAGGTTGCCGAGGCTCGAGCGGAAGCAAAAGCCCAGGCGGAAGCTCGGTCTCGCGCCGAAGCGAGAGCAGAGTCGGAGGCAAAGGCGCGCGCGGAGGCCGAGGCTCGAGCGGAGTCCGAGGCGCGAGCAGAGGCAGCTGCCCGAGCGGAAGTAAAGGCGGAAGCCGAGGCGCTCGCGCGAGCGGAAGCTCTGGCGAAGGCTGAAGCCGAGGCGAGATCGCGAGCCGAGAGTAAAGTCAGAGTATACGTAAAGGCGGAAGCTGGGGCGCGCGCGAAAGCGAATGCTTACCTGGAAGCGATGCTCGCGATGAAGGTTAAAGCGCTTGCAAAGGCGAAAGCATCCTGGAAGGCGGCTTGGGCATCGAGCGAGGCCGCGAAAGCTGCGGTCGTCGCGATTCACGCGGCTTCCGCGGCACAGGCGGAAGCTGCGGACAGAGCGATCGCAGCGCAGGAAGCGGCTGCAGCCGAGGCGAGTGCCTCGGCGGAAGCACGGTCCGCGGCGGAAGCTACCGTCTCGGCGATGGCTCAGGCCATCATTGCGTCGAAAGCTGCGGCGTACGCGCAAGCCGTCGCCGTTGCCCAGGCCGAATATGCGGTGAAAGTGGCCGCGGCTGAGAAAGCCGCAGCCGCATACGCGGCTTGGAGAGCAACTATTTCCAAGGACACGGCTGCACGAGCGACGGCGCTCTCGGCAGCCGCGGCAGAAGCGAGCGCAGCCGCGGTTGCGGCTTCGCACGCCACAGTGGTTGCGCAGTCCAACGGTAAGGCCGCGGCTTCTGGCGCAGCTTCCTCGGCAGCGCTCGCTGTCGCGCATGCGGAGACCGTTGCCGAGGAGGCGAACGCTTCCCAGCAGGAGGAAAGCGCGACTTCCGCGCGCCTCGACTCGGTCGCTGCGAGCTTGGAATCTGTGGCCGCGGCGAAGGCTCAGGGTGTCACCGCAGTGAGGAATGGCGTCGTCGTCGGACTGGGATTGACGGGGTCTTCCAACGTAAAGCAAGCGGAGGCTTTGAGCCATGCCGCTGCTTGGATAGGGAGCAATGGGAAGAAGAAATCGATATAAAATCGAACCCCCAATGATTTATCGTAGGATTGGAAAGGATGTTTCTGGTCGATGTTCTCGTCGATTGTAGCCAGATTATGATTAAAATAAATTGGGAAACCCCGTTGCTTGTGAATTAATATCTATAGGGCTTTGACTGTCGATCGATTTTTTCCTCTCCATTTGTATCCCTGCTACTTTAGAATTAACTTGGCGGCGAATTTGTCGGCGGTTTAATGCAAAATATGGTAAATATGCAGTTATCGTTGAATGACGCTGCGTCGTGGCGAAACACCATGGAGATCTTGGAAAATATTATGGAAAGATGGAGGGACCTACTCGGCGCTTATTACGATTATCGTATAATTGCAATATGATATATCTATTGTATAATGCAGCAAAAATAAAGAAAAGTTGAACCATTAAATACTTTACGTTTCATACCTTACTCTTATCCATCGTCAAATACATTATGTACTATAATCTGTAGTTAATTATTTTCGAAAGCGATATTCTTCGTATAATCGTAGAAAGTCATAAATAGATACGTCACTGGTGAAAAGTATCGTCGAGTTCAATAAGCGGCGTGCAATAAATTTCAAAAAATTGAATATCGCGAGAGATACGTTCTTCCGTGCAACTAAGCGAACAAATTCGCGCGGTAGTTTTAAAAATTAAGAAAAAGCGGGACGTCACTTTCTTTTGTCATTTTTTCCCGCCGTACATTCATTTTATCGTTAATTTCATTGCACGTTTCAACTCGCGCAACTGCCTGAATATTTATGTTGTCGAGTAATTATTATTCAAGAATATTTATATTATCGAGCATTATTCGATGGAGAAAGCAAGTTGTAAATTAATATCGTGAATTCGCACGACGACGTACGACGAACGTATCTTCGACGACAATATCCTGTAATAAATAATAAGGTGAACAAAATAAATATTTCATCGGGCGAAATTGAGTATCATTAAAGAAAATGAAATCTCAATATTCATCCAGGAGAACTGCAAACGTATAATTTTGCAATTTGATAAAATCCGACGGAAACGTAATGATGCATGCAATAGCTGAATAATTAAATAAAATTTCAATGTACCTGTGATATATGCTCTCTGTGCTAAAATAAACAATAGTAAAGAGTACAAAAAATGACTTGTCTAAAAATCTGAAACACCTTTTCCTCATCTATGATCCCATTTTTGTTATATATCTTGAATTTCATCAGCTGCAGCCTCGTATCAGAAAAGAATGACAGCAACAGATACTCCCAAAACGTTGCGATACTCCGTCAAAGAAGATCGTCAAATCCCAGCGCAGATAATTCGCTGATCCGAGCATATTTGCCAGAGAAAAATGTAGCCTCCGCGTTGCAAAGCTGAAACGTAACACCAAAATTAGTAAAATGTGAACGCAATCTTGTTCAACTCTTTGTTTCCACAGTCTGTCATTCTCGCGTCGAATCGCGACTCTCCCGACAACGGATCTACGTCACAGATCGTGCAAAAGCATCGGGATCGAATCGCCTCAAGGATAAAAAAACATCCCCTAACTCGATAATCGAGAGGCACAACTGAATTATCTCCCTCGTGCCAACGCGCAAAGTGGGCGCACTTAAGAAAACACGATTAATCGGTAATAGAGATATCCCCGGAGCCGATTGAAACAATATTTTCCAATTTGTTCAATCAGATTTGCCTTCTCCACGATCGTATCTGTTTTGACAATTGTTCGGCACGGTATATAATCGTCGCAGCAAGTAGTGGCGAGTATCAATCCGCGAAGTTTCGTCGAAGATGAAGATCCCAACGTTAGTAGCAACGTTCCTTCTGGTCTGGGGACTGGCCTCGGCCGGGTCAGCGGGATCGAGCGCATCTAGTTCCGCTCAGGCATCCAGCAGCAGCAGCTCAGGGAAACTCGGATGGAAGTCGGGGGGAAAGAGCAGCGCATCCGCTACAGCTTCGTCCGCCGTTTCCGCGAGGGCGAGTCTGCGAGGAGGAAAGGTCGCCGCAGCCGTTCAAGCCGACGCAAGCGCACAAGCGGCAGCGTCGGCCGCCGTCAACGCCGATGCCCGAGCCTCGGCCGATGTCGCGGCACAACTCGTAGAGGAGGCTGCCGAGGCTCAGGCGAAGGCCGCAGCCGGTGCTAAGGCCGCCGAAGAGGCTGCCGAGGCCGAGTCGAAATCTAACATCGAGGCGGTGACCGCCGCAGCAGCTGCCAAGGCTGCCGCCGCTCAAGCCAATACTTCGGCGAAGGCAGCCGCTGCCGCTCTGGCAACCGCGTCGGTTCAGGCCAGCTACGCTGAGAAGGCAGCCGCCAATCAGGCCGCCGCATCCGCGGAAGCCAGCGCGAAGGCCGAGGCTGCGCAGAAGGCCGCCGCCGCGGCAGACGCTGCGGCTCAAGCAGCCCTGAAGGCCGAGAAGGCCGCGGCCATTGCAACCGCGAAGGCTGCCGCGGCTCAGGCCGAGGCGAGAGCCATCGCAGCAGCTGCCGCCGCTGCCAGGGTAGCCGCCATCGCCGGTGCCAAAGCCTCCGCGGAGGCCGAGGCCCGAAGTGAACTCGCCCATTCGGAGGCTCAAGCATCCGAGGATACCCAGATCGCGGACGCGCATGCCAGCGCTCAGGCTCAGGCAGCCGCCAAGAGCAGCGACAGGAACGATGAACTCGCGGAGATCGGAGCTGGCTGGTCCAAAGCCAGCGGTGTCGTCAAGCTAGCCAGCCGTACCGGCTCCCACAAGGGAGGAAAGTGGTCGGGCGCGGGGGAGATGCTCGCCGGAAAGCACGCAGGCGCTCACGCAGGCGCATGGAGCAGCGCCAGCAGCAAGGCTGATGCCTCCTCCTCCGGATGGGGTAGCTCCGGCAGTAAAGCGAGCTCGGCCGCCTCCAGCTGGGCAAACGCCAACGGCCACTCTGGAAAGTCCGGTAAATCCGGTGGATGGTCTAATTCCGACGCTCGCGCCAGCGGTTCCGCATCCTCTTGGGGCGGATCGGGCGGAGCATCGTCCTCCGCAGCATCCGCCTCCGCCCAGTCGTCGAGCGGTTCGTGGAAGCAAAACTGGAAGTACTGAGCAACCGATCGGCCCAGAGGAGGAAACGGGGAACTCTCCGGAGCGCGAAATTCTGATTTCGAGTAATGTTCGTTCGTTATAGGGTATACTACGATTACTAGCAGAAATAAAAAAACATAAAAAATGATGCTGACTCTAGGGAGACAGAGAATGTAACGATGAAAATAAATTGGTTTAGCATGTACAGAATTCAGTTGTTTCCTCCTGCATACCCTGCCTTCAATTCTGTCGTCATTAATCGTGACGATTGAAAATGTTACTATCAAGAATATTATTTAACAGACGTTACATTCGAGTGTAACAGACATTCGCGCATCCAGTTGTTTAGGAAACGAAGGCACGGGTCATCGATGCGCAAAATTGCGATGAAAGAAAATTCCAGGATGTTCCTCGGTAACTTTGTTCGCTTTCAGATTCTCTGTCACCGCAGAAAGTTTGAGTAATACTGTAACAATTATTTACAAAAGAACGAAAATATATGTTTGCAAAAGAAATATAATCTGTTGTCTTATTATTCATACCCCGTAAGAGCTTTCTTAAATGTACGCCCATGATTTTATTCATGAGCCAACAATATCTTGCAATTAATAAAATTTCATAACTCTTATATCCCTGTGTTTTCATTTCTTTTACTTTAAGTCGATTCTTCGATCGAACATGCAATTTACTTCTCCGTTTTGCACGTTGGTCCACCTTTGCATACTTTACGTTCATCGCTGGAAGTTCCACCGAAGAAAGAAGGACAGAGAAATGAAAAAAACAATTAATTTTCTTAAACCTGCGACGTTAATGAATGATGCTCTTTCATTATCGTCCTCATCGTCAAAGTTACTTTACGAGATTCTTCCAGATTTAACATGAAAAGTCTACGATCTCTGATCCATCGGGATTTACTTTCAGCGAATACAATATGTTATCCACTTTATGTGGATAAGTAATTGTGTCGAAAGTAATTGCCGATAATTATTTTTCACTGCATGGTAAAATCTTTCGCAAATAGAACTTTAAATTGCTACTCTTCAAATGACGAAACGAAACTCCTTTGAAGGCTACTCGCAGGCGCAAGACGAGGACAATGGGGTGAAGAAATGAAGACGTGACGCACGAAGTGCTCCGACAAATTGTTCTTTAACAATCATGCGCGCGTGTTCCCATTGTTTTCACGAGAAACACGCAATGCTATCGGTGCTCGGATTAATTGACGTTTAATTATTATTCCACTTGTGTCATTACGCTCCGCATCGTTTCTCGCGGGAAAAGTAATTTTGAATCTGCGCTTTCGGTCGACGATAAGCTCGAAGGTATCCTTACCACCGAATCTGAAAACAGCATTTCTGCAGGCTGTGCAGTTTTAGATATATGACAATGCGTTTATGTCTTTTTCTGTTTCATTGTCACATAGTTTTTATGCAAACCAACTTTGTTTGCAACATGTATTTTATTTGAACGCGGGAATCTCTGTGCCTCTGCAACCGTGGATGGCATTAATTGCTCCACTTCCTTAATTACTTTGCAGTAAGAGTCTCATTAGATGATTTGTAATCGCAGACGGCCAAAGGGTATCCACCTATCTTTAGAATCGGCAGATTCAGTCACGTTAGTGCCATCAGAGTTAAAGAAGCTACTATTAAGATTCCCTAAGTATACGAAGCGATTAACAGATGAACGAAGAATACTCCTGTGACCAGCAAGAATTTTTGTATGGTGCAGAGTTTTTTCAAAACCAAGCTTTAAAGGAAAGAGTACGGAGATGAAAGTAGATTCGGATCAATCCACTGGAAACTTCACGCAAAATGGAGAAAAATTGTGGCTTGAAGAATTTTCTTCCTCTTTCTTCATCTCCACCCCTCGTCGTTAAGTTTCCGAGCGTCATTGCGTCCTCCCACGCGCCTTCCCGCGAATTCGAGCGGGACGAGGTGTCATGGAATCCCATCCACTCTCGAAAGAACAATATTTAACCGCAAACAGTACCGACACCTAAATAAACGGGCATCCACTCGCGCCGGTTAGCCGTGGAATCTTAAGACAATATTTTATAGAGCGTCGACGCGCGATACAACAACGTGAAAACATCGAGTGTTTTGACAATTGCCTAGGCGAGGTATATAACACCGGTAAGGCGTACCCGTCGGCATCAATCAGCGAAGTTGCGTCGAAGATGAAGATTCCAGCGATATTCGTGACGTCTCTCCTCGTCTGGGGACTCGCCGATGGCCGTGCGACGTACGGGAAGAGCTCCTCATCCGCCTCTTCCTCGGCATCGGCTTCCTCGAGCAGCTCCAGCAATTCCGGATACGGCCACGGTGGCAAGAGCTGGGGCGGCGGAGAGTCCAAGTCGGTGGTGGCCCTCGGCGGGCACTCGTTCAACAAGGGTGCCGCAGTCTGGGCGTCCGCGATATCTGACGCATCCGACGATGCGAACGTGCGGAACATCATCGACTGGGATCTGCAGCACGGCGCGAAAGCCGACGCTGCGCAGGCAGCCGCAGCCGCTCAAGCGTCCGCGTCGGCGAGTGCCTGGGCGGAGGCTGATGCCGCAACCGCAAAGGCGATAGACACTGTCGAGGTGGCGGTCAGTGCTGCCATCGTGGCAAGCAACAAGCTCAGGATCGCCGCAAAGGCTGCCGAGGCTCTGCTGGCGGCCACGCAGAGGGCAAAGGCTGCCACGGCGGCTGCCCAGGCATCCGCGGAGAAGTCCGAGATCACGTCGGCGACCGCGATCGAGGCTCAGGTGAAAGCCAACGCGGCTTCTCTCATAGCGAAGAAGGCTTCGATAGCGGCAGAGGGCGCCGCTGCTGAAGCCGAGGCAAAGGCACAGGCTGCCAGCCAGGCAGCGGCGGACTCCCTTGCCGGGGCTCAGGCAGCCGCACAGGCTGAAGCGGAAGCAGCCAGCGCGGCTGCTGACGCGGTGGTCGCACAATCCAAGGCACAGGTCCTCGCCGAGAAGGCCGAGGTTGATCAGGGAGCAGCTACGACTCAAGCCGCAGCTGCGACTCAGTCGGATGCCAGAGGCGTTGCCGCGGAGGTGGCAGCACTCGCTGGGGCCGATCTCAGGCAGATAGCCGCGGAAGCGTTCGCCGCGGCGGAACTTCGGGCGGCGCAGGATGCCGCTGGCTGGCTCGAGGATGCCCAGTCAATGGAGAAAAGTGGAAGTTCGAGTTCCAGCGGCGGTTCCTGGAAATGGGGCAAGAAGGGTCACTCCGGTGCCTCCTCCTCCTCGTCGGCGCAGGCCAGCGCAAGCAGTAGTTCCTCGTCGCTTTGAGGGGGCCGAACATCTCGGATCGTGAACGGCGGGAGAGATACGAAGTTTGAATAAACGAATATCGTGTAGATTAGAACGATAACTGGCAGGAATTGAGAAAAAATTAACAAAAAAAAAGCAGCGATTCGTCCGTGAAATGTAATAATGGAAATAAATTGTTGTAGCAATTCTAATGGAAATTCTCTGAGTTCATTACAACCTGGTCCTCCGTCTTCTTTAGGATCGTGAGAGTTCTGGGGCGACGTTTCGGTCGCTCGGTTCGAGACTCTTTGTAATATGCAGGTTTATCTAGTGCATAATAAGAAAGTATGATATAACGTTAGAGGAGTACCTTATGTTACGAAACCCACAGATAATTGTTGAAAAATTCATTAAAATGTACAAACAAAGAAATTTTCTCGTCTATTTTACTTTCTCACCTGCTGCGATGCATCCCTTTCCTTAATTGTCCACGCTAATTTCCGCATTGTGTATCCGTTCAGGTAACTTGCACCCTTATGCAGGTGTTATTATAATTTTTATATCGACAGTTCCAAAGGTTGTTTATAGCAATTATTTTTACGTTACCTAACAAATTTTAATCGAGGCACGTGTATGCGACATCGAAGATACATTTAGCTCTTCGGCTGGCAACGTTCTCCATTTTCAACGATGGAATTAATCCCTTCGAGGAAGATAATCATCACGTAAATTACTGTGATTACATTTGACAGAAATATAAATTTTAATTATAGCTTTTTTTCGGCCGTTCGATCAAGAAGAACAATCGTCGAACAGTCATTAAATATGTTAACGCTATTTTGACGCCTGCCTTGTATTGTTACTTGAAACTAGCGTAGATAAAATACTTTCTATTTTTTGAACACCAACAATGTAATGTAATCTTAGTTAAGTTATAAATGTAGATCGAAAGTTTGTAAATGCAAAAGAATGTACCATGAATTCACGCAAAATAAACACAAATAAATATTGTTATGCATGAAAAACCTACAGAATTTTATCGACAGACCCATGTCACGTGCAACTCAGAATTCAAATTTGTTCCATATGTCCTGTAATTTTGTACTTTTTGCGAAGCAATGCAAGTTGTTGGCGGAGGTAATACTGTAAGTGTTTCACAAAGTCTATAATGTGGAGGATGCAGAGAAACAAGAGGATCGTCTGGCAGAGATACGCAAGATATAAAAAGAAACGTGAAAGGATTAACAAAAGTAGGACCTATTTGTGCAAGAAATACCGTCTCACCGATCAACAAGTTTAGACGATTTTACACGATGCTTTGCAGCAACGTGCAAGAAATGTTTCGTGCGCAGCGCCAAATTGTAAATTTTCTTACGTGTACGTAAAGACAACAAAGTTTTTCAAAATTGGTCAAAATAGTGGCCGTACTTTAATAGAAAATTGCAGATTAATCAAAACTTTGGACTCCAGCTAATCAAAGCATGCTAATTTGTCTCAAACTTTTATTCCTCGCCCGATGTCATTCTCCACGGCTTCGGCAGCTTTCGCTGAATTTAGATCGTAAGGTAAAATTTGCAAAACACCCTGTCGAGGGCTGTCTGGGAAAAAAGTCAATTAAAACGTACAAAAATCTGTTTCCCCGTGATATCTACGTGCGACCAATCATTGCCAATCTTACCCTAATATTGTCACCGCAAATATTTACCTCAAAAACGACACGATAATTCCGTTAAAACAAAAGCAAAAGCGTCCCCGCACCGCGGGAAAACCTATTCCATCGGATCGCATCTGAAAACACTCTCCCACCCTCGCGAGAGAAGGGAAAACAGATTCGTCGCATGTCGTCCGATACAACAAAATTAAGACATCGACAGATTTGAAAAACAATATTTTCATGCGCGCTCGCGTCACCCTGCGCGTCCTCTGTTTGTACAACTGCGTTACTCCGTATATAATCAGCGGCTCCCGGATAATCGCCACCAATCAACGAAGTTCCGTCGAAGATGAAGATTCCAGCGATACTCGTGACGTCCCTTCTCGCCCTGGGACTGGCCAGCGCGTCCGGCCGTAGCGGTTACGCAGGATCCTCGGCATCGGCATCCGCGTCTTCCTCCACGAGCAGCAGCAGCAACGCCGGAGGCGGAAAGTACCTCTCCTCGTTGAGCCAAAGCTCGGCACACGCCTCCGCCTCGGCATCCTCGGAAAGCGGAAAGCACGGAAAGGGTGCGCACATCCTGAAAAAGGTCACCCTCGGCGCAGACCGTGAGATAAACGGCGCACCGAATCTGAGCCTCGGGAAGAAGGTCGCGATCGCTCTGGCGCACGCGAAGGCATCGGCGAACGCTCAGGCGAATGCCGGTGCTTCCGTTCACGCGTCGTCGATCGCGCTCGCCGAGGCTTTCGCCAAGGCCTCGGCGATCTCGGCGGAATTAGCCGCAGAGGCTGAAGCAGCCGCGAGAGCAGCAGCAAAGGCTCAGGCGATCGCCGCGGCAAAGGCGAGCGCAGCTCAGAGGGCTCAGGCTGCCGAGCAGGTCGCCTCTTCTCAGGCACTGTCCGCCGCCGCTGCGACCAACGCCGCTATCCGGCGTTCTCTGGAATCCTCCAAGATAGCATCGGCTGGACAGAACTTGGCCAATACGGAGGCAGAACGCGCCAACCGCGCAGCCGCAGCCGCAGCAGCTGCAGCTCTGCGAGTAGAGGAGAACGCCGCTAAGTCTCAGGAGGCTGCCGCGAAGGCAGCAGCCTGGGCCGTTGCTGCCGCGGTTGCGCAGAAGAAGGCTACCGCTGCGTCGGAAGCAACCGCGGCCGCCGCCAGCAAGGGCTCCGTCCTCGCCACCGACGCTGCCGTAGCGCAGAACAGCGCATGGGCGGAGGCGCAGCTTAGCGCTAAATTGGCAAGTCTCGCCGAAGCGGACGGCGCGGCTGCTTCCGCCAATACCGACGCTATCGCAGCTAAAACGGAAGCCATCGCCGCGGCTAAGGCAACCGCGGTCGTTGCTACCAGAGACGGTGTCGTCGTGGGACTAGGAAACGACGGAGGGGCCGCAGCACAGGCAAACGCTCAGGCCGGCGCGCTCGCGTGGTCCCGCAAGAATATCTGGAAAAAGGGGGATGATTCGTCGAAACACGGTTACTCGAGCGGATACTCGAAATCGTCGGCGTCCTCGTCCGCTTCCTCCAAGGCTGGCAGCAGCTCGTGGAGCGATTAGGAAAAAATGGTAGATTGCGAGAGCGACTACCTTAGTCGAGGGAAGCGGATGAAAATTTGAAGCAATTAATATTGTATGTTAGAGCAGAGTTACTGGCAGGAATAAAAAATAACAAAAAAATTGGCGAAATGTCCTAACGAGCGTAATAATAAAAGTCGATTGTTTTAGCAGATAAGATGACTCTTTGCCTTGTTTCTTACCTTTCCTCGGGTACACCGGACTGTCGTAGTTGCTGCTAAAATTACTTTTCATCTTTGCAAATTCTCTCACGACGTAAAGAATTAGTTGCGTTTACTTGATTTACGAGAAAGTCCTTGAATCTTATCTATTACAACAACTCCTTGTAGAGTTGGAGAACCGGTATTTAATATATTATACATTTTTTGTATTTGCAAAATACGTACGTATTCTACGATTAAGGGTAAAGAAATGTGTAACTGCTATCGTATATGTAAGTTTGTCCGATGTGTTCGATGCATTTATCACAAAACCGTCGATCCATTCGATTGACCGTAGACCAGAAGAAATTTAATAAACGATTGTGATTATCCAATAACAAGAGGTTTCATTTCACCTAATATCGCCCTGTTCCCTCAATTTTTCAGCTAATTCCATCGCTTGGGCCTGGAGCGAATAGAAAAAGGAAACGGAAGTAACTTCATGCTGTTCAAGGACAAAAGCTTGCAAACAGCATTGTAGTAAATGAATGTTTTACAGTTCAATAAAAATTACAACGCACCCAACTTCAATAAAATGTGTTACAATTTTCCCGCACCATAATTTTTCATTGTAAAATGAACATTGTACAATGTTACCTAAAACTTAACTGATCATTCAGTTACGGCTGAACTCTACTTTCAGATTATATTCTCGAAACAATGTTAAACCATTTTACGTAGAAATTATTTGAAACTCTATTTAAGAAACGTTTGACGAGTCTCAATTAGCGAAAGAAATTTACATCTGCAGAATAAAATTGTTGTCGCAATTGCAATCCTGCGCGGCATCAATTATTTCGTTACACGTGCTTCCCATCGATAAACGATGGCTCTGTTTGCAAACGAAACCACGATGTTTATTTTTCATAAGCAAGAAACAATACTTATTTAACGCATGAAAGGCAATGCAAACTGCATCTGTGATTATTTTCATCGATAATATTTAACAATCTTAATAATTGTACAGAAGCAGATTGCAGGAGTTGTTTCAAGTGGACGGTTATCATTGACGAGCGCGTACGCGCAAAGTAAGAACTGATTTGAAGCACGATCGTTTAATAATGCAAATTGCGCACTTGAGTACACGCGAAGGTAAAATTGAGCAAACTCAGCATCTCACGAGGCAATTTTACTAAATGAAATTTTCAAATATTTTCTGTTCAATTTATGTTTTATAAGCAACTATGTAAGTTATTTTAAGTTGAAATAAATATGTCTACTTTGACGATACTGCAAAGTTGAAATTCATTAATTTGTATGGTAGATTAGCATGTAAATGTATTAGAATTAATAAAGGATTCTATTCTCTGCGAGAATAAAAGTTTCAAATTGTGGTAACGGCCTGAAAAATTGCATTTCGTCCGCATGCTAATGAAACGACTGAAAGGCTCTAGGAAAGCGGTTTGACGGTTACAAACGCCTGAAAACTTTCACTGTACAATTTCACCATACGGCCGAGTAAGTACCTGCAGATTAATACTTTTTCTCGAAAAGCGCACACCTTGCTACTTGTACTTGCATCCAGTTAATCCTGTAGTGTAGCAACTGATGCATGGAACCATTAATTTCAATTTTCCATAGCCTCATGGCGATTTGAAACTTCTTATTTAATTCTTTAGACTATTACGTCCAGAGTTCTTGCCATTTCAGGCAATGTCGTTTTGCACAATCAGCTCATGAACTCCGTAATAGTAATTTTACATAACAATTAGTTTCTAAGCACCGTAAATGATAGTTATCGTTGCCAAGCTACCTTAAACAGGCTACGCATACAAAAAGACAACAATGACGATGAATTTTTCGGACCAACAGACTACGCTTTTTTAATTGCTCCAACAACCACACTCCCGCATCCCCCACCGATCCCGTTCCGTTACGAACGTCGATGTAATTGCAGATAAAAAATCATTATCCCGAAAAGCATCGTCGAACGCAGCTAAAGAAACGTTGAGCGGTAAAATAAAGACATCCCCGGCAAACAGTGAGACAATATTTAGAGGAGTGCGCGGCACGTCATAGACGCGAGAAATAACAACACCGATGTTTTTACAAGTGGCCATGAACCGTATAAAACCGTGGGATCCGTGATCATTCGGCATCAATCTTGCGAAGTACCCACGAAGATGAAGATTCCAGCGATACTCGCGACGTCCCTCCTGGTCTGGGGTCTCGTAAGCGCGGATGACCTAGCCGCATCGGAGTCTTCAGCGGCAGCCTCGTCCCAGGCATCCTCAGCGAGTCAGTCAAGCGGCTGGGGTCACTCCGGGTCGAAATCGTCGTCGTCGGCATCGTCATCGGCATCATCCTCATCCTCAGCCTCGGCCGCGGCAGCTGTCCTTGCCAAGGCAAAGGGCGCGAGCAGCAGCAGGGCTTCCAGTAAGGCAAGCGCCGGAAGCTGGGCCGGAGGCTGGGAGAAAGGAAACGGCAAATGGGAGAGCGGGAAGGAAGATCTGAAGGGCAAGGGCATAGCCATCGAGGGAGCGAAAGTTGGAACCGGCGCTGCAGCCACCGCCAGTGCAACAGCGGAGGCCCTCTCCACCGGGCTTAGTATCGGTCAGGCAGCGGCCAGGGCCCAAGCTGCCGCATTGGCCCAATCCAGCGCAGCCGCAGAAGCAGCGGATACTGCCAGCAACTCTGCCAGCAACGCAGCCGCCGCGGTCGCGGCTGCGGCTAAGGCCCAGGCAAGAGCCTCCGCCAAAGCTATCGCGGCCCTGAAGGCCAGCAACAACCAGGTGAAACTCTCGGCGCACGCGGAAGCCGCCATCCTCGAGGCAAAGGCGGCCGCTGGAAGAGCCGAAGTACTCGCGGAGAACGCAGCCGCCGCGCAGGCGCAAGCGGTCTCTCTGTCGGTCCGATCGAACGAGCTCGCGCAATCCGAAGCAGCAGCCGCGGCAGAAGCCGAGGCTAAGGCTAACGCTGCCGCTGAGGCTGCTGCCGCTGCATCCGCGATCGCGGAGTCTGCCGTCGAGGCGGAAGCCGCGGCTGCCGCGGCTGCCATTGCAGCTGCAAAGGCAAGAGCCAACGCCGACGCGGCTATCGCTCATGCCGTCTCTGCTCGTGCGATCGCTTCCGCCGAGGCGGACGCTGCAGCTCAGACAGAAAATAACGCAGGTGTCGCGCAGGCCGGAGCTTCGGCCGCAGCCGAGACGAAGGCCGTAGCCGCGTCTGCAGCGGCGACGGCCGAGGCTAGTGCGTACAGCGGCGCCAAGAAGGGACTTCTCGTCAGCGCAGGATCCTGGGGATCGGGAAAAGGAGGCAGCCACGGCGGTGGTAGGTCGAGCGCAAGTTCCTCCGCGTCTTCCTCGGCCTCCGCTTACTCCTCCGCGAGTAGCTTGGGCAAGGGGAAGTCCAGCTCGCAATCCGCGGCGGAAGCTTCCTCGTCCAGCGACGCCGGATATTGAAGGAGGCGCCGATCACACGCCAGAACATCGGGCCACGTACCGAGGGAATACCGTTTTTAAGTAACGAATATCAATAGAGTAGAAGAGAGTTACTAGCAGGAAAAAAATAACAAAAAAAGCGATTACGTGAACCGCAATTGTAAGGATGAAATAAAATTCTTGTAGCAGATAAATACATGTGGACATTTTCTTCTTCTTCCCTTTTACCGTTCGGTGTACGCTGTTCTTTCGTACTTTGGATTCGATAGGTATGGTTATTTCGACCAGAACCTGCAGGTTTAGGTGAACTCCGAACCGTCAATGGCTTCGATTTCAATTAATTTTACCCGAGTTCCTAACCATCGAGGCTATGTTGTAGACATCACGTAGGAGAAATTTCCCAGAGCTGACGGGGATTTAATCATGAGGCCCACTGATCGGGTGTCTGACCCTCTATTCTCCTTATCCTCTATTCTCCTTCCTATCGACCACCACCACCGATCTACCGGTCGCCATTACGCCTACACCCCTAGTTACAGGATCGCCCGCTAGACCTCGTGTCCATCGATGGATCATTCTCGGGAGTTGTCCTACGACGATCGGTATCTATATATACGATCACTCAATAGATACCATCGTCCCATCCGGGGCACAGTATCTAGGGCAGGGCCTGTTCGGTCAGTCCTACTAACGAGTCTACGAACAGGCCCAGGACGAAACGCAGCGCGCTAATCTACACCTTTAACCTCTTTCCTAGGAACAGAAGGACATCACCGGCCAAGGCACCCGTGGTTCCTTCAAACCCCATTGACTTACGGTTTGCATACGTATCGACGAGTATAAGGACGTAACTGGAACATCGTTCCATTTCTTCGGTTATATAGAGGATTCGAGGAAAAGTTTCAGATAATTTGTAAAAAGTAAACGCCTCCTCGTGAAATATTACACGATATCACTTCCCTTTCCTGCCTACTTTCCAGAGAATTGCAAAGTTATCGCGCGCAGATGTAACTGGATCAAGATAGACTTTGAAATTCCATTTTCACGTACTTCATTATGCCGGACGAAACGGAAAGTACGAAATAATGGTTGGAATACCACGAACAATAACTCATTTTATAATGTTAACCGGTGAGAGCCAGGTTACGCTTATCTATAATTCGCTTATCGGTGAAAGTATCAGAAGCATCAAAAAGGTCAGCGGGCATTTAGGAAATACATGCCCCTTTCGTTTTGTCGGCGGAAGAGGGAAACGATAATTCGAAAGATAACAATATACATCCAGAGTTTCATCGTCGTTAATAAAAACTCTCCTGGAAGAGGCTCTTCCTCAATCTTAATCAAAATACTTTCAATTAAATCCACTTAGATCCTCCAATCATTCAAAAACACCATTCTTACTACTAAAATAAAACGTCCGCCATCTCTTTCATACCTGTTGTTCCACAAACACAAATTTTCCAATCGTCCAAGAAAACTACACTTTATTCTAAAAAAAAATTCTCCAACTCTTTCATACCTGTTGTTCTACAAACACAAATTTTCCAATCATCGAAGAAAACTACACTTTATACAAAAAAAAGTTCTCCAACTCTTTCATACCTGTTGTTCTACAAACACAAATTTTCCAATCATCGAAGAAAACTATACTTTATACTAAAAAAACGTTCTCCAACTCCTTCAAACCTATCATTCTACAAACACAAAATTCCCATCAGCCGAACTCGGAACAAAGACGAGTCAAAGTCCTTTCGAAAACCCAAAACAAAATACTTCAACGATTCGTGAACCGATGAGGCATCTGTTTTGCTCAATTTCACTCTCGAGGATTCCGTGAAAGAGCGCAAAGAGCAAAACGATATATTCGCGACGGGCTGCTGCGCTAACGTTTCAAATACCACGAACTTGTTCAGAGTCGATGATTCAGAAGGTTACAGTCTCCTCGCTCGGAATAAGGATGCCAGTTGGCAACTTTCCCTTTCTTCGTTACTTTCCTCCTGCCATCCACGGACGATTTTACGTTTCGCGTACGAACGTGCCGAATAATTTCATTATTGTTAATTATATTCGGCAATCGAGACACGAGGAAGATTATAAAGGTATCGTTGCAAAACTCCAAACTGTAACGCTGTCCTGAACGTAACGCGGGGTGTTATATCATCAGGATTTTTTTGCAAATACGTTTATACGCTTCGTTGTACGTGGTCATTGCGTAACTGTAATAAACCGAAACCAAAACTACTATTTCGAGCTAATTTCTTCCTACTTGCCCGGTTAATGACGATGCTGAAAACACTCGACGTGTTATTATGTCTTTCTCTCGCAGGATACGATTATTCAGAGTGTTAAAAAGGTCTTTGGGATGAGAAGGATGCTGGGGATTTCTCTGAACTCGAATTGCACTCGTTGGATGATACTTAGAGACGGTTAAAGATGTTCGATCGTAACAATTATATTATTATTTAGCAAATTTGCAAATTTTTACCGTATGAAGTTGTTCAATTTGATTTCTGAAGAAATTAAATGAGATTCATAAGAAATAAGTGAAAAACAAGTAAAATAGAGTTCGTTGCAATTTAGTGCAAGCTAAAACAAAGTAGTCTTTATATGGAATTAACGTAATTTCTATTTAAATGGCAATTTGAAGTTTCTGCATCGGCGTATCCCGCGAGAAAAAGAGTTAATAACAAGGACACCCGGATGAATACATTTTTTGTAAATTTTTAAAAATTCTCCGAATAAAAAATCATGTTTTTTCACACCCTATATAAAACGAAAGAAGCGTTAATTGGCACGCGTGTCTCATATAATTCCAAGGAAAGAGCGAAAGCCGCGCACAAATTGTAAGTGCGGGTTAATAAGCGCGAATCATCGTCGCTGAAAGTCCTGAAACTCCGGTGCATCCTAATTGCTAATCATTATCCTCGATGTCTGCATACGCGATACGCTTTTACAAGTTTTCATGCTGCCCGTTAAATATCGTTACATTCGAGATAACGACGCGGAGCTCGAAAAAGTCGAATTTTACGTTGCTCCTCGTTATATATTGCTTTCTGCGAAATTCCTAAAACGTTCACGAACGTTTAATGGCAGCTAAAAACACGATCAAAGAAGATCATCTTTCCTCCGTTTAGAATTAATTTCCAATTAATTCAACGACATTCGACCCGTTTTTTCCCCGGCGACCTTAAAACTACTATTTTTCTTTCATGCAAATTTGGTCAATTAAAACGCAACATTTCGGTTCTTTCAGTGTCAGAACGTGATGAGAAATATAACGAACTAAAAGAACAAAAAAGTTTATGACGTATTATGTAGAGAAGAAACGAATAAAGTCATCACTGCTGATTGGTATATAAATTGGAATTAATCATTAGGGGTTCAGATCTTCTTATCGAGTTTATGCTAATTTAACGATGTGTACTGCAACGTGTGTTCTTTGAATTAGCTCAATTGTAATCAACCATTTTTAATAAAAGAGACGAAGGAATTCAAAAAAGTAGATTAATAGACAGTAAAAGAGGCAGAAATACTTCTCCCCACTGCTGTTCTCAAAATTGTCGTCCCACCTTTGGGACCCAAATACCTGTCGCTTCCGGATGCAAGCCACGTTCTCCTTTGGCTTCCAAAACTCTTCGAGTTAGCTTCGTCGAGACATTTACAACGTCATACTCACAGAAATCTAAAACCTTTGACCTACAGCTGCTGAAAAAATCAGGAAGGTCACTACAGCATGGAGTTAATGATTCGGACTATCAATAAATGGGACCAAGATCGAATACCCATCACTTCGAGCCGATTTTGCAATAGAATCTACTAAAAACTGTAGATCCTAAACAAACTAACCATAGAAAGGGCAAAAAACTGAGGACCTTGTTCAAAGTTACCGTAGAAGTGACTAAAAACTGCAACAACCATGCCAAAAAACCAAATTTAACAAAGTCCACGCAATAATCATGAAGACACAATGATCGAAAACTCCCCCTGAAATCTGTTTCACACAAAAAGGAACCATAAAACGAACCTAAACCACCGAAATCTTCTTCAAGCACCTTCTCAAGTTCCTCTTCCAAAGCATCCTCTCAAACTTAACACCAAAACTCCCGCCATTATATCTGCTCCATTAGAATACACTTATTAACACTAGATTTACGGGCGATAATCTGTTATAGTGCAATATATGAAATAAGGTCTTCGGAAAAAGAGGAATCAAGTGGCAAAGATGGTAATTCGTTAAGTTATTATTGTATTCTAAAATACCCGTGAAATATCTACTTTATAATTTCTTTGTAAACTTGAGAAATGTTTATAAAACAAGTAGGGATCCGTCAATTTGACGGCTTCCGTAAATCGAGTGTTAAGTACATTAGAACGAGAGAAATCAATATGTGAAAACAATGATCAACAAAGTATCTTAGATTTGATAAGACAGACGTGAAATATTCAACTGCACATATCAAACCTATCAATTTGGGGAATCTTTCGAAAAAATTCCAAACCGGTCATTTCGACCTAGTTCTACCGTTGATCCAAATTCTCATCCTTCAACCGATTCCAACCAATCTCCCGCGCGTTCCAGATCCAAACAGAAGCACCCTACAAAAACACTTGTAAAAAATCTCCGCCATTAACACTAGAACTACCAGCGTTAAATCTATGATATTTCGATATATTAAATAAGAACTTTGAAAAAAGAAGAATCCAAGAGGTGGAAAAGACGAGCGATTCGGCGATTTATGTTTCTTGAGATGAACGTAAAATATTTATTCTATGACTTTCATATGAACACGGAGAAATTTTGGAAAGAATTGTGTACCAGTCATTTTGACTGGTTTGGTAGTCTAGTGTTAATTCCAGCACACCCTATACGTGACACGCTACGTACCCATGAGATACACATATGCAACGTTGACGCAGAGCTCGGGCTTCGAGCGTAAACGATTCTTTGGTGACTGGTGGTTCAAGAGGTGAGAGACCATAAGGTTTGGTGGGGACTACAGGACGGACCCCGCCCCACGGACGACTATAAAATACCGCTACGAGGATCAGGCTCAACCAGTCTTAATCGGTACACGAGGGTCCTTTTTTTCTCTCCTCCTCGATAGACGGATTCTATCGGCGTCTCTTTTCCGTCCTCTCTCTCTCTCTCTCGCTTTTTGTCCTCGACTCTCGCACGATCCAAGAAATCATGAAGCTCGTCGCGATTCTATTGTTTGTCGCCGCGGTTGTCTTCGCCGCCGAGGAGAAAAAGGAGGAAGAACGTCCAAAAACCTTCAGGAGACTCATACCGGCTGACGTTCTTCGCGGTGAGTCCCTTTTCCCTTGGATTGTGCTCTACTTTCTTTCCTGAGACTCACGTCGATCGATGGGAAAACTTCGATTGGTATGATGTGAATGGAAGGTTGATTTGTGTGCGTTTCTTTTTAAGGTCGTTGGAAATCTTGTAGAGAGTTTTAGAGTTAAGATTTAGGGGATGGAGATTCTGTTGAGAGTGGTAATGGAAGATTTTGGTTATTTTCTGCGATACTCTGCTCAAAATATACCATTATCGAATTCCAGTATCCTCTGAATAAGAAAATTCAACCTAAACTTAAATAGTCCTTTGTTTCAAGTTACTTAATAAACTATTGCAAAAACTCTCTATCTCTATCGAATGCAATATTCCTCCGTGTATTATATTTTCAATGTTAAGAAATTTCCTGCATTCACTCTGCTAAGACTCCATCGACTTTAACGATAAAATGCACGGCAGCGATTGGCATGCATTGTAATTGCAAAAAAACAACCCATTACCTCGACGTCTATCGGAAAACTTTAATAACACTTTCATTAAACGATCCTTCAAATCGACCAGGCGAACCGGCGATTTCGAGTTACAAGTTAAATTGAGAAATAGCATTGCGTTAAAGTTAATGGCTTCTAATAAATCTGATCGTTCGAGCAATCGTTCCATCTCGTGGAATTATCTATTATGCGAGATCCATGGTGAAAGGTGGTAAACGTCAAGGGAGCACGTGCTCGCAAAAATACCATCGCGAATCGTGGCGTTTGAGTTGCTTAAAATTTCATGATCGACAGCCGAGAAATTTCATAGAATTTTATTCGCGTTAGATTTGAGATGCTAGTATTTTTCAATGTGATTCTGTTGCATTTAATCGGCATTTCCGCCTTTTTGGTGCTCCATTCCGACGAGGATGAATTTTGCACTCGATATTTAATTACTCCGTTAATCTTTCGTGGTTTTATGTTTTTAGTTCTCTTATTCGTGTACACTCTGAATCGTATGAAATCAAGTATTAAAATTAATTATATTTCACTATTTAATATTAAAATTTGGATCGAAGAGATATTTCATTGCAATCGGGTTATTTGGAAATACTTTGTAAATTTTTATTATACGGACCAAAGGATTTAACAGAAAGTCTTAAATTCCTTCGAAAAGAGTAATTTCCACCTTTCCATGGAATTGAAAATGACAAGTCGCCCAGAAAGTGGGACGATTTTCACTATTTTCGAGCTGATTCGCTCAAAGATATTTAACTTTCATAGAATAACGACGAATCATCAGAAGGTGAAACTCTATTGATGAAGATGTCCCATCGTCACAGATTTTACGGGATCGTCTTTCTTCCGCTTTTACCGCACTTAATCCCACAATATATATATTTTTAAAAATATTATTTCTATCCCATGGCATTTGAAAAGAAAATAATAAAGAAATTCTTGAATGCACTTTTTAAATGAGAAGTAAAAAATAAATATTTCCAGACGATTGGATTCACGGATATGCAGTCATTGGACCGCGTATCGTAAAGATACAAACCAGTTAATTATAAATTTAATGACGAAAAAACCCGACACGCTGCCTATTAAAGTATGCGCACGAATGTGAAATTCGATGTTAATGAAATCACCAAGAAAATAGGAACGTTAACCGTCCATCGATTTCGATATCGTCCACTTCCATCTTTTAATTGGTATCCGGCCAGATAGATTTCTGCTGACTATGAATTAACGCATTTAGCGGCGAAAAAGAGTCAATAAATTGTCCAGAAATATATGCGCGTTAATAGATTTCTAATAGAAATTTAACACTAAACCTACCGGCTTTATATCTGTTATATTGAAATATGCGAAATAAGTACATTGAAAATAGAGACTCGAAGAGGTGAAAAAGATGATCAGTTAAGTAATTTTTGTTTTATACGATAGACCTAAAATATTTACTGAATTGCTGCCCAATCAATTAGGGGAATTTTTAGAAAAAATCAAAACGCGGTCATTTGACCGCCACGGTAGGTTTAATGTTAATAAATGGAATATAGAGATTTAATAAAATTTCAAAAAGTAAAACATCATTCACGTTGCTCTTGCAAACCCCATGAGATACATCGGTAGAAGTCCAACGAGGATACAAGTTAAATAACTGTATATTTAATATAAAAAAAAGAAGTGGTACAACTACAGTTTCGTCACTGCCGGCAAGTATTCCCGTTCCTTTTGACTTTCCATTCACAATTAAAGGAAGGCCTTGAATCCCACCTTTTTTCGCCGGTACCATTGTGGTCACCGTGCACTCTCATCTTACCGCTTACCGAACTGTAAACTGTCCCTAATAACAATTCAGAATACCTCTTGCCATTCGTTGAATACAAACTTTGCGATTGTCATCGAGATAGGCGTGTCCCGGAATCTCTTTTTGCCTGTTTACAGTTCCTGACTCATCGAGTTCCACGATATCGGCTGTTCAATTCATCCTATTAGCAGTGTTTCATATTTTTTGGCAGTGATTAAATATAGATTTCATCGTTGTCATTGAGACAGATAGCCTTGGAATCTCTTTCTGCCAATTTATAGTTCCCGGTTCATCGAGTTCCACGATATCGGCTGCCAAACTGATCCTAATCGCAATGTTAGACACCTTTGGCAGTGATTAAATATAGATTTCATCGTTGTCATTGAGATTGATAGTCTCGGAGTCTCTTTCTGCCAATTTACAATTCCTGATTCATCGAGTTCCACGGTTTCGACTGCCAAACTCATCCTAATCGCAATGTTAGACACCTTTTGGCAGTGATTAAATATAAATTTCATCGTTGTCATTGAGACAGATAGCCTCGGAATCTCTTTCTGCCAATTTACAGTTCCTAATTCACCGAATTCTACGATTTCGACTGTCAAAATTATCCTAATCGCAATTTAGACACCTTTTGGCAGTGATTAAATATAGATTTCATCGTTGTCATTGAGACAGATAGCCTCGGAATCTCTTTCTGCCAATTTACAGTTCCTGATTCATCGAGTTCCACGATTTCGACTGCCAAACTGATCCTAATCGCAATGTTAGACACCATTTGGCAGCGATTAAATATAGATTTCACAGTTGTCATTGAGACAGATAGCCATGGAATCTCTTTCTGCCAATTTACAGTCCTCGATCACCGAGTTCCACGATGTCGACTGCCAAACCGATCCTACTGACAACCCAAAATGCCTCTTGGCACTAGCTGGACACAAATTTCGTCATTGCCATCGAGATAGGTGTGTCTCGGACTCTCCTTTTACCAGTTTACAGTTCCTGATTCATCGAGTTCCACGATTTCGACTGCTCAAACTGGCCGAACAGGCTGGAAAAATAGGAAACGGTAGTGTCCCATCAGGAACGCGATCCCGTGTGAAAGTTTACTCTTGTAACTCGCCTACTAAACGCACCTACGGTTTCTTCGTGTCCATATTCTGCGACTAGATTCACTTCGTTTTCGCTCCACGATATTTCTTTATATGTACATCAACAAACGAACTCGACACCTTCAAGGTAAATCGCCTTTTGCGATAATACAGTCACGATGAGCATTTAATCGTGCTCCAGAATGCCGTTCAAATGAGATTCAATGAACGACACTGAAAATCGTCTTTCTTTTGTATTCTCTTCGGCTTCAACCGCTATGGTCATTTCGCCTAGGACCCAATGTTTAAGATGGGCCCCGAATCACCGACACTATGATACATTAATTAGTGATTTACCAAAAATGTCATTCAGGTGCCGGAGATTTAAACTAGGACCCACTGATTGCCACTTTGAGCCTTTACCTCTTTAATACTAGAACTACCAACCGGTCAAAATGACCGGTACACAAATTTTTCCAAAAATTCTCCAAGTTTATAGAAAACTCATAGAATAAATCTTCTACGTCCATGTCAAAGAACATAAATCACCGAATTGATCATCTTCTCCGCCTCTCGATTCCTCTTTTTTCAAATTACTTATTTAATATAATAGATTTAACGTCGGTAGTTCTAGTGTTAAACACCATAGAGGGGTAAGGAGGACCATAGACCCCAAGATTATCCCCTATTACACCCTGTGATATTGGTTTTGAACGACATAGAGGATGAGATTAAAGACATGGAACATCTCAAATTTTTCAAAAACTAAAATGTTCTTTTCCATTTTCGGGTTTAAGTACCACGAAGATTTTGCTTAGAACCATGAATTTGAGTTAATTTTCGATGACGCACATTGAGAACAATAAACATATTATCAAGGAAGTAAAGCGCAAGGAGTGAAACTAATTACTGCTCTTACGAAATACGAAAACGCACTCATCGGTAGAAAGGAAGTAGGAAGAGAAGCAAAGTCTCTTATCTATGGCGAATTTCAAGCGGCGAGAATTTACGAGACACCGGGCCGACATTGCGAATTATCTCGTGCAATTATCATTGACCGTGCGAATAAACCCCCCCGGTGAAACCGGTCGGCACGACAATGAATTAATTAACGGGCCTCCTCGGGATCGTATCCTTGCCGATTCTGGCTCAAACGATGCTTTTAGATCTCGCCTCAATCACCATGGCCTAGATGCCAGGTACTTTTCGCGGCAGACCTAGATTCCTCCATGAATAATCGAATTGCTCATGGTAGCCTAGTTCCTCCGATCGCCCAACACGGTTTTTATGTGGTACAGTTGCATATTTTAGGACTGATCGTCCTTCGATTCGTTTAATCATCCCGGAGAATGCCGTTTGATGGAATTAAATTATGTGACCCAACTGTGATGTAATCCAAATGGTGTTTCGGTGAGTGGATGAAGTATTTTCTTTTGGTAATCCATAAAGGAGTGTAATTGAAATTTTTCGTGGTACAATTTGACGTTTGAAATGCACAAAAGTCTTGCATTTCTAAATAAAAATTAGAAGAGTAAATTAATTAAGAAATATAATAATCACTCTAGGGTCGGGAAATTCCGGAGATGTCATCCTTTTTCCTATTAAAATTAGTACCTTAAATATTCTTTTTCTGTATGGATAATGTCCCTTCTACTTATCTATTTTCAAACTATTAAAAGAAGGCTATTAAATAATTTATTAAAAATTGTTGAAAACAGCTTACTTTCTTTTTTTTTAAATCGATGTTCTCCTGTACGAAAAATACCTGTTCATCCATTTCATGCGTCTATATTAAATACTGTTTATGTTAAATCTATGATAATTTTACGTTTGCAATATCGACAAATCCATTTTCTAATTACATCAGACGCATTCATCGAATAAAAAGCAAAGAAAGAGGCCTGAGAGGCGAACTGTTACGTCTTCGATACGAATAATCGGAGCAGAGAACCGGTCGGAAGGGACTTTTACTCTGCTGCATTTCTGTTAAGTGCACTTGTATTATAATAACTTTGGATTACCGCATTTTATGCGGCTGCACATTTCCTGCTTACTCTCACGTATCTCGTAGATGCATTGCAATAAACCGCGAACGTCGGGTTTCGCATTACGGCTGCCGGTGATTCAATACGTTCGCTTAGGACGATTGAACGATTTTTAATAACAACGATAGACAACACGGTGGTTAAAAATATTAAAATGAAAGAACATGAAATCAGAGTTAATTCATTCCATTTAAATCATTAAAAAAGGTTCAAATTCAGATAGATAAATTCTTTTCAGCAATTACACTTTTTAATTTAATTATTTCTAATGTAACTTTTGAAATATTAACAGAAAAGCGCAACAAACTAATTATAACTCAGTTTATGATTCGAATTTTAATTGTAACGGTTTTTTTTTATCATCCAGGTGATTTATCTCAACAACCACGCCAAAAATAATCATTGCGAGCTTAAGTCGGCCGACGGAATAATTGATCAACAGTGAATTATTGCTTCGAAACTTCGCGCCTTCTTAAAACGACAACCCACAAGATTATTCATCAAACGACCAGATCTAATTATCTTTCATCTCGTGTCCCTCTTTAATTAACGATGATTAGCGTCAGTCTGTGCATCATAACCGCCGATGCAGTGTCTAGTATTTCGCAATTAACTCGAACTTGCGGAAGGATTTCTTCGCAAAGATTCTGTTCACGATAAATAAAGTGAAACGTTTAGGTGTGCATCGTTACACACCTTGCCGGCAGGAAAGTCGACCCTTGAAAGGCAGACGAATCTTAATGCCGGTGAAAGTATAGGAGCATTCATTATAAATCATGCTTTACCACTTCCTTAAGTACTTTTCCTGTAATCGATATCCTACTAATGTTGGACTGGCGGAGATTTGAATTTGCTTTTTCGCGCTACTTTGCTCTTAGCGAGAATTTCTTTGTCTGAATTTTTAGCGATTGCAGCTGTAGCGAATGTAATGTTAGCTAGGTGAAAAAGTACTCGATTAATTGAAAGTATAGGTGATCAGAGTATCTAAGTAACTCTCTTCGTTGTTCTTGTGGAGCATTTCTTTAATCTGTATTTTTAGCGATTATATCTTTAGTGGCCGTTCTCCAGGTGAAGTACTTGGTTCATTGAAAGTATATGTAACTTTGCTGTTCTTTTTTTTAGCTTTAAAAGTGCTTGCACAAAACACTTAGGGGCCTTAAGATGGGCCCGAACCACTGAGACTATGATAAAAATATCATTTGAGAACATTTTTTTAATTTTCCCAGAGGTGGCGGGGAATTTGAACTCGGGTCGGCTGATTGTGAGTTCGAGCCTTTACCTCCTTACCCACCATAGCCTCACAGTAACTTTGTTCTGAACACTGTTCACATTAAATTTTATAGACATCACCGATCAATATATCGGCTGAAGAATTTTCTTACGATTTTTAATCGATAATATTCTCTAGTTTGCCAAAGAAGACATTGCTACAACAACCGAATGGTCCTTTCTCTTCCCAATGACTGGTTCACGCGGCAACTAAAAACTGCAGAAATCTTCCGGAAATAAAATGAATTTAACTATCAGGGAAAAAGTTGTTGCTCATATCCGATAAAAGAAGTCTATCGAAACGGTAAAAAATGTCGTTGATGCACTAATTACACCACAAGATGTTACGCAGCATCTCGGTGAATCGCTAGAAATTTCATTTTTCCCAATTCCAAAAACAACTTCAAATAAAAATCGGAAGTCCCATGGTACCAATAACTTCCTCATACTTCAAAAAAAGAGACGTATCGTCGAACCAGCACAAATTTTATATACCCCGATTCTCAAAACACGTCGCAATAAAAATCGAAGTTCCCATATTAGTAATGAGTTTCTCGCAATTAAAACGACAAAGAAGAAGAAGAAAAGTTCCTACTACATATTCCCACCGTTCGATCGAATATTCGCGCTAACGGATATGGGACTTGGAGGAGCGCATTTATGAACGTGCCCACTTTCCTGTAATCGAGTGGTCCCGCAAGAACCGGTACCGGTACCGCGAGCCACGACACTTTTAGTGCCGTCGTAAACGCCCATCAAGTCGAACCTTCGATGTAACGGTGGCATTGAGAAAACGGTAACAGACACGTCATTATCCCATCGTCCCACCATCCTGTTACCTTGTACGATGCACCTGATAAAACGTTTCCATTGTAGGTGTGTCAATCTGGATGAAAATTAATCAGATTGTCTATGACGTTCAGATGTAGGATACGTCTTGTAAAATTGTTCCTTTCTATATCGTCCAGGGTAGGGTCTGATGAAATTCGTTTAATGTTGTATTAATAATAAAAATAATAAAGAAAATTGATTGCTATCTACTCGTAAAACATCAACGTCGATTGTTTTGAACGCTGCAAAGCAAGAAGTGAGGGATACCGCATGCTAAGTACGATTGTATTGACAGGGAGAGGTCTACGGGATACCGTGGGATCAATTTTAATTACATTAAATACTCCTATCTCTAGGTATTTCTTCATACGTATTTCCACACGTCGTCCAATCTTCTTTGCGTCAGAACGTTTACAAAACGTCCTGCGCAGGAAAGTTACCACGCGAATGTAACGTCCGTCTCTTTGTCCTCCGCGAATCGAAAAGAAAACCAGGACAATCGTTTCGAGTCGAAGTCTTCGAGCGACCGATTGCACAAGAGTTAACCCGGGGTGTGTGACAGTGAAAGTGTTTCTCCTTGAAGTTTCTAGCATGATCGTCGTCGACGAAACTTCTCTTGGCGGATAACCATGTGTCTCGATGCTGCGCGATAATGTCACACAATGGAATACCTTTCGTATTACGTTTGTATATAAGCTCCTTTTGATGTCGCTTGTCAATACTGTTTAGCTTCGTTGCACACGTGCATTAGAAAGTCGTTGTTCTGTATTTCGGCTTCGACAGTATGCTGATTTCGTTTAGGACCTACTGTTTTAGGTGGGTTCCGAACCACCGAGACTATAATATACATATCACATAGGAAAAATATTTAAAATTTCCCAGAGGTGACGGGGATTTGAACTCGGACCCATAAATTCAGAGTCCAAGCATTTTCCTCCTTCGCCACCATAGTCCCATAAACTGCTACAGCCGTTTTGCCTAGGACCTACTGTTTTAGGTGGCTTCCGAACCACCGAGACTATAATATACATATTACATAGGAAAAATATTTAAGTTTCTCAGAGGTAACAGGGATTTGAACTCAGTTCACACTGATGTAGAGTCTGAACCTCTAACTCTATACCCACCATAGCCCCCCGCATTAGAAAGTAACGACACCTTTCACGTTTGTTCGTAAAGGAAGGTATGCATTCATTAATGACATTATGCAAAAGACTGGAGCGTTATTAAAGAAATATAATTGGCTAATGAATTCGAATAGCTTTACTATCATCCATAGAAGCTTTTGTTCTACTGATAACTATTTAACAAAAGGATTGGTGTAGCGTGCAAATCGTAACGAGAATATGTTCAACTTTAAATAATTCTTCGATTTCCTAATTGATCCGATTACTTGGCGATTCTTTTGAAAGTGTTTTATATTGCATCGATCGGAAAGCAACATCTCTTCCTTATTGCTCTGTTCTTCACAGATGATTTTTTTAATCTGGCTTTCACTTTGATTGCAACTTTTTTTCACGTTTCATCGTTTGAAACGTATGTGAGTTAATACAACGAGTTAAATCAAACTATCGCGATGTCTTTCTCCGTAAAGAAAGGCCTCGCCTGGCTATAATGCATTTTATTGCACAAATGACTCCTCCATTAAGTAATACCGCATGCTATCCGAGATAATCTGATATACCAGTTGATGTAACACATCAATTTGATACCATCTTTATATAACATACTTTTTTACGAGCGTATCGAACAATTTATTCTGTAATTTTAGAAACCCAGCCCTTGTGTAACTGTAACTGCTGCACTGAAACGAAATGATCTATGATACATTAAATAATAATTTAAAAAAAAATCTTTCTCATGTAACGAGCAGCTTAAACTCGGCCTCACTGTTCGAAAGATCCAACTTTCAACATCATATCCGCCACGGCTCCTGAAAATCTTAGATCGACCGGTCATAATAATTAGTTCCATTAGCGACGAAGAATAATTTTGAAGGCGAACATTCTTTGCTTATGGTCGATAAGCAAACTTTTGCGGATCTAAGATCTAGAAAACGAATCTAGGGAAATTTACCGCTACCAATTTACCACCAGCAATTAATCGCTAACTGCAATTTACCATCAGCGTTTCATTCGATTCAGCAACGGTGAGCTGCCCAGCGACGAACTGCTGGCGACAAACCGGCAGCGTTGAATTGCGAAGCAATACATTTTCCGGACCCCTAAAAAGATTATCCTCAAAAGCATACTTATCAACCCGCACAATTTTCTTTGCAGATTTCCCCGGAATGTGCTTCGCATCCACGAAGTGCGCAACCATCGAACCAACTAAATCATGGGACCTTACCCCATTCTGCGGTCGTTCAACTTGCGTACCCGACGATGACAATTCCGGTCGCCTCTTCGAGCTCGTAGAAGACTGTGGACCACTCCCTAAGGCCAACCCTAAGTGCAAACTTTCAGATAAGACGAACAAGACCGCAAGTTTCCCTGATTGTTGTCCGGTATTCGAATGCGAAGAGGGAGCGAAGCTCGAGTACCCGGAAATTCCAACATTGGCGCCACCTACTGAGATCGTCGAAGGCGAAAAGGCACCGGAGCCCGCATCGAAAGCTTAATTTCCGCTTGGTCCCCGTAATGCAGCATGACCTCTGAAACAAACGAAAAGACATGATTGTTGTAAATGTTCAAAATACTATGCATTTTCATTTTCTTCTTCGTGAGATATCAGTATTTCAGAGATGGTTATAAGGTTCTTTAAGATTGTAATTCGATACGGTTGATCCCGCTGTTGGTATTATCTTTATCGCTTGCAACGCGGGGTGATGTTTTATTCGATGATAAGAATAGAGAGAATTACTTGGCGAGAATATTGTATTCGACGAAAATAGGATCGATTTAATAGCAGAAATTAAAGAGTTGAAATGGGTTGTCTGTGAAATGACTATCGCGCTGGAGGAAAAATAATTGTAATTGAAAAAAAACGGGTACTGTTCTCCATTGATACACGTAATTTGATTGTAACGAGGCCATGTTGTATTTCCTGTTACTCTTTAATGTATCTTGAATCTACATACGATCGACGTTAAGAAAATTGTACATAATTTATATCCCTGCTGTTGTATCGACTTGAAATCGAGAAAAGGATTACATTGATTAATATGAATTTAATGGTTATACTTTCATTAACATATATTAGAATGTACATCATTAAGTAGCTTGCACATCTTTGGTATAGTTTTTCGGTGTCTCCTAGTCCTGGAAAAAGAGAACAAATTCAATACTCTTCTTTCTTCTTAATTTCGCTCGTAACAAAAAGAAAAAGTAGAAAGTCCTGCGTATGTATTGTAAACCTGTGTGATTGTAATTATATTGTGATTAAATTAATACTTATTTAAATCAACGATTTCCTTACATTTATTTCCCCCCTCCGTGTAATTATATTGTGAACAAATTAATACTTATTTAAATTAAAGATATCTTTAAAATTATCAGACCCGTCCTGTTGAACGATAAGAGTCCCTTTTAAAAGTCAGAACTATTAGTCAAAACAACTACACAGATAGGAATTTTCGCACCTGTAATTATCATTGATAAGATAAAACTTTATTTAAAAAAAATCAGGAGCGTAACCAGCGTTCCAAAGATAATAATAATAAGAAACATAAATTTCTAAAGATAATAAAAGACGCAACGGAATTGAGAATAACACGCCATTCAATGTTTAATTTTTTAATATATTTTCAAACACTGACAAGTAATATGAAAAAATATGAATAATTTATATTTTTTTTTATTATTTATCAGCTTAAATTTTCATGAATTATCTACAGTAACATGTCATATTTAATTCAAAACTATTTCTTCGAGGGCGCTGCTCTTCTCCCTCATTATTCTATCAAAACAAATTTGCCTGGAGAGCTTGCATTAACATTAACTCCTCATCAGAAAATAAATATCTTTAATTTCTGTATAGCTGAAAATGTTTAAAACATTTTTATAAAATTATTCGTTCTTTCTGCCGTTATCGCCCGATTATCACAACGTTATCTTTGAAGTTGGTACTGGAGAGGAGGAGATCTCATTTTACAGTTATATACGTTGGCAACGTGCGAAAATTTATTCCATCAAAATTCGTTATTTAACCAAATTTAATGGACGAAAGTGCGACTGTGTAGACGATACAAAAAATAAGAAACTTCCTGATTTGTGCGTGATATTGCAAGTGTTTCCCTCGTTTACGCCTAAAAATGAGCGAGCTCGTGTGGGGAATAAAAAATGGTGATTTGGAGCAAGTTCGAGATATTGTTGAAAATAAGGCAAATATGATATGTTGAATATCCTTTTCCTATCAGTCTCTGATCTTCATGGAATAAATATGAAAATGATACTTTCAATTTCACTGAATTACAATCAAGAACATTACTGATCCACATATGAGCTTTATATGCAGAAGCTTATGTGAATTTTATGGAATAACAATTAAACAAATTATTTTATACTCCTTTCTCTATCTGAAACACTATCTTATCTACGATTGATATTATGCACAGTAACGTAAATTTCGTTTTCTTAGAACATCGACGTCAATCAAATGATCGATGGAAGAACACCCTTGCATTATGCAGCTGACTACGGTCAAAATGAGGTAGTCAGATACCTGCTGGATAAGGGAGCGAATGCAAATGTAAATAACTTTGAAAAATTATATTTATAAATGACGATTAAAAAGATGTAAAAATGAAAAGACAAGATAATTTTTTCAGGCTACAGACAAGCATGGAATAACAACATTGCTGGCAGCAATCTGGGAAGGACATACAAATTGCGTAAAATTATTATTAGAAAAAGGTGCTAAACCAGACGGATTAACACCAGATGGTATGAGTTACTTGGACGCAGCTGAAAAGGATGAAATTAAGCAGTTGCTTAAGCTCCACTAGCACGAAGCCAAACGATTTACAAAGCGATAATTTTTGTTACTTTAGTATTTTAATGTTCCTCATAGAATATCACCATTGCTTTATTTTAATTTCTTGCATATGACTAGAATATTGTATTTAAGCACTTTAAATTAAAGAACATAGGTACGCGAACGTAGTTTTATAATAATATATTGCACATCAGGAGCGTATAATCATAAACTCATATTCTTACACAGTTATGCTTAGAGATTCTAATTACACAGAAATTCCAGCTTTAACATAGGTATATTATATTGTTTCTTTCACGACTAACAGGAGGAAATTATTTTTTCAAATGTTTGACTATAATATAGCAAAAGATATTTTGATACATTCGTACGAAGCAGCGTCACAGTTTGAGTGTTTGTTGTTAATTTATAAATGTTACGAATTTGTTTTTATACGTTTTATACGATGAAACCATTAATAATACCATAACTCCATTTTAATTTCATATTTTTGTGAAAGAGTGATAAGCGCGCAAAACATTAAGTACTCAATTTGAGATACGTATGTGATTAAGACACTTTCAAACGAGGCATGTATAAATTACAGAAAAACAAAAAGATTAGAGCTATCTTTGCAGTACTAACAATATAACATGTCTTAAGAGGTTTTAGGGGTGTACAATAATCAAAAATAATAAGCCAATGCATCATTGTTATGTATGTCGTATTTTATTAAACCCATATTTATCATTTATTTCTTATATTTACCAACGAAATACTCTATAAATTACAAAAGTCGTCCCCTGCAATTCGATGACCCGCATTTGCAAATTATAACTTTACCCGGTATACTTCCAACATCGTAGCTATAATTCCACGTCAATTCCTGACCAGCCCTTATATAATTTAAAGCGAAAAATGCTACCCAAGGAAAGCGCACGTCGTGCGTATCGACAAATACATTTTGCACAAAAATATTTGGATCGCATGAATGCTGAAAAGCGAGCACAGATAATCATTATACTTATCCACCCAACGTACCGTAAATTATTTCATTATACTTACATTTAAATAACGTCCAATATTTCCAGTCGTTTTGGCATCCATTATGTAAACTGCTTCGTCTTCTCCAAAGAAATCTCTCACAGATTTGAATTTAGGTCTCTCCAACTGAGCCGGCTCAACAGTTGGATCGAATCTGCTCGGTTGTCGTCTACCGATTCTATTTTCTTCTTCGTCACTTATAGTGATAGTGTCTTGATCGGCCGTACGAGTATCGTTCGTTACTAATTTTGCGATAGGACCGTCCAAATTTTTAGTAGTACTACCATCCTCGCTATTTTCTTCCGAGCCATCTTGATTATTGCCAGCATCGTCTCTTTTACGTTTTCTAAGACGTTTCCTGTTCACAATCATTCGTATGTATTTCAACGAACATCAGACTGCATTACAGTTTCTTGGAAACAGTGAAAATGCCTTTGTTTTACCTTATAGAAGAAGTTTCGTTCGAATCGACGTTAAAATTCACGTATCTGCTAACATTAAAGTCTTCATCTGAGTCATTGGTGTTGGTTTTAGTATTCTCTTCGTCATCGCTCGCAGAGTTAGGTTTCGTTGTACTTTCCGACGTAGAAAGAGGCATTTCTGGTTCGAGAACGTCACTCTCGTAACCTTCTTTGATACCTTCCACGACCTCCACGTAATCCAACTCTGCGAGATATTCATCTCCATAATTCTTTCCACCTTCATTGGCACCCTGTTTCATGAGAATTTTAAATGAGAAGTTTAAACTTCATGCTGTTTTATCTAGATGCGATTAATCGATATTTAATATCAAATTCGTATTCGTCATTACGTAGTTTACCTGTTCGGTAAGTAATCTACCAGCGTATATACAAATAAACGATCCGAGAGGAATGTCATTAAGACATCTTATACCCCAACCGCGAGGAGCTGTTTTAAATACTTGTAATTTTAATGTTAGCGGATGTTGCACCACTCTGTTTAAACACGTTTTCACGGCACATTTACATCGCGAATTACACTCATAAATTCCGGTGGTTACCGGTTCTGGTAAACGTTTATACACGTAACCGACAGACGTGTTTGGTACTCTTCCTCCAAGAGTCGCGCCCTGTATCGTCAACTGCCAACACTGACATTTCGTTTTGTCCTACGAAAGAAAAGATAAGCTTGACGAATTGTTCAAAGCAAATGAAAGTAAAGGGCTACGATGAATCCCAAGTTAAACGCGTAAAGGTTGTAGGTTTTGGACGAAATGATTGCATTAATTAAAGTGCAGTAATTAAAAATGAAACATACTTGACAATCGTCTTCACAGTCACAGCTACAAAGAAAATTTGGATCTAAATTGAGATTAACACCTTCCGTTGGGTCTCTTTGAGTGCTGTATCTAATAGTGTCCGGCTGTGTATGATCCAATTCATTAACACACGGTATCGGAACATTTTCCACCCCGTAACTAAGATCCTTTCATTCATTAGAAAAAACAATTGGATATGAAATCTCGTTAAAGTTGTTTTCCTTTTGGTGTTTTAAGTTTAAACTCACTTTGATATTGATGAAACACTTGTCCAGCACGAATTCCGCTAAACAATGTACCCAATAATCGAAATCGAACAAATCTACCGACATCGGGCTATCGGTGATACGAAGATACTGATGCAATTCTTCTATATTTCGTAATCTAACACCACAGGGCGCCTGATACAGCGTAATTTTCTTGCCTTTTGGATATTTACAGAGTTGTCGATTCCAACCGCAGAGCAATGGTATCGAAAGAGGAGAATACCCTCTTAAATCGTTCGGCGTGAAAGATATACCCTGAACGCAATTAGGACCGCATTTGTGAGGTACGAATTTCTTTGTCTGAATTTTGTTCTGTGTCTGATAATACTGAAAGCAAAGATTCAAGGTAAATTCATCCAGTTTCTTGTTTTGCAAATTGAAAGGAAAGGAATTGCGATATGATTTAGCTTCAATGAATCGAAGGAGATATAATATTACACGATGACTTACGACAATACTATGCGAAGGTTTCGTTTCAGCGGTAGCATTGTACACATTTGAATCAATAACAGCCGGTTTTTTAGTAGTACTTTTCCTAGCAACAGCACGAGACTGTTGCGGTGCAGACGTCGGTGTGGCATTTGCAGTCGTATTTTCACTTACAACCGGCAATCCTTTCTCCGATTGAAGTGCCGTCAATCTTTCCTCTTCCGTTTCCACGTTAGATGTGTACTCCACATATGGTAGATTACTTTTCTGTAATTGCGATATTTAATTTTTGTATATTTAATCGCAAAGTAAAACAATCAAGTAACGAATTATCAAAATGACAATTTGATAATTACATTAGTAATGACAGGAAGACGATGACGGCTAGGCGTGTTGAGTGGTGCATGATGGCCTTGCTGCCTAGCGTTAGCTTTCAAGAGTTCCAGATACAATGGACCTAATCTAGCTGAACCTCTGTAAATCCATTCCGTTCTGCCATCAGCGTCGAAATGCATTTGCACTAAACTCGCATCGACCTGAATGACTCTAGCGATCCACCATTTACCGTTCCACTCGGTTTTTACTATTTGCCCCGTTTGTAATTTTACCATCGGTCTCTCAGGATACGTCTCCATGTATTTTTTAACGAAATCTCGCGACTCGTTAGGTATATCTTCCCAGACACGACAAGAGCATTCGGCGACCAAGTAGATATTTTGATGGAGGACATATTGAGCATACCCGTCATCAAAAAATACCAGGTATCTGAGCCAAAAAGAAAAGACATTATCGACTAATTTAACTATGAGCTCATAAAACCGAAAAGGTAGAATTAAACACTAATAAATATTCAACATTCTGTACCTATATTTATTCGTTGCTTTTGGCGGTTCGGCAATAACTCCACTATAATAATTACTAGAGGAAACATCGTAAAATATAGCAACAACTCGCACCCCGACCGGAATTATCACTTGACTAGGAGAAGCTAATGCAATTTGTTTGCCGAAAATAGACTTGACTACCGAATTGTACTTTTTCTGTAATAATCGCACGCGACAGTGAAGAGGAGTTCTCGAAACTACAGTCTGCACCTATTTGGCAAAAATATCGAGGTCAATTTTAGTTAATGCAAATAAACATTCTGGCAAGAGTTTGAAAAAAAATGAACTGCGCGAGATACCTTCCCCTTAATCCATGGCATAAGTGGATGCTTCATAATATACACTATGCTATCCACTTCTATTTGCGACTTTACAAGAGGACCAGGTGGAGGCAAATCCAACGCTATAATTTGTTTATTATCCCGTTCAATTGGTAAAATATCGGGTTGACTGTCCTGTGCTAACGCAGCAGGTGCAATTCGAACTTGAGTGACTTTCTTTGTCGCTACAAGTGGGAAAAGAACATTTTCCATAGGTCCGTCGTCGATCTGAAGCTCTTGCAACATTTGTATTTGTGGCCTGAATTCATCGTATAAATTATTACGTAATGTGTCCATAGTACGCATTAGCCCTTTGACTTCTTTATCGAGAATTTCATTTTCCTCTGTAATTCAAGAGTTACTGTATAGTACTAAGTGCATACAGATTAAACAATCGTAATCTTTTCTAGAGAAGCATTCCATGTTGATCTTAAGGACTTTCCTACCATTTACTGTATTCCATTGTTCCTTGAGTACGTTATGCGCTTCACTGATTTGATACTCTACATCATATTTCTTGAAAATATTTGCTAGGGTACTATCTAACATTTCTTCTATATTAACTAACATATCTTCTGGCAAGTATTTCTCTGTAACATTGGACAACAATTGATGAACAGATTCGATGTAAACAACCAACTACAGGAGTAATTGGAAACTATTACTATAATTTTACCATCGTCATTAAATTCCTTCTTTATCTTCTTTTTCTCATCACCCGAATCGTCACTATCAGAAATTTCTACTTCCATTGTGTGGTCTGGAAATTCGCATTTTAGCAATGGCTTCCGATCCACAAAAGCAGCTACTAATTGCTGTAAGCATTAACATTAAAATACATTGTGCAAACTTTATTTATTTAAACATTATACATTCAATGTTGTGAATGTACTTCTAAAAATTATACCTTCTGATGATCTAACGCGGCGTCAAAACATCTTTTGCATATCACCCGCTCTTTCTTTTTGTCTGTGTTAACTCCGTAAAAAGCACAAGCAAAGGAGGGTGCTAATTTCATGCCAATACCAGATGTACATTTGAAATTTATACAGTTGCTGTTACAAATTTTAGAGCTTTTGTTCTTCTCAAACTTATCTTCAGAATTTTCATCGTCCGAGACAATTTCAATAACCTCCATTGTTCCTGGTTGATACTATTATAAGATACGATAATTTCACTGCATCTCATTCATTGTATCCTAAAAACAAAATTACATTTCACATAAAACATCTCTTCATTCCTTTCTAATATAACTCAAGGAGGTTATATCAACATACTAAAATGCAAACTACAAATGCATGAAATTACAATTGTGAAATGTATACAAATGAAAAAGAAGTTTCCTCCTTTAAATTAGTTCTATAACATTTTACAATTGAATTCAACAACTGATGATACATCATGTTACTTACTTTGGATATTACAATTTGTTTTGATTAACCTTAACTAAACAGTTCTATATATAACCCACTATAAAATGATATTTTCTAAATTACGATACCTGCAATTGCACGGAACTATACACAACGCAATTTGGCGGGATGCATAGGCATTCCCTTCAACGACGAAATACATCGAAGAGCGAGATAAATATTTTTTTTTCAACTTAAAGATTCAATGCACAGATTGCAAAATACTATTCTACGAATCAAGAACCAATGTTTTACATTTGTACAGGTTTTAATTAATACATGTATCGATAGAAAGGTTAAGAATCTCGCGCGCAACTTTAGAAAAGCGTTTATAAAAGGGCTATGTTGGGTATGATGTTAAACCCTTTGCCTACAATACATCAAACGTAAACACCATCGATTAGGCTCGACGCATTACATCTCTTATTGTTTATTGAGATATGCGCCGTCAGAATTTAAATCATAGGGCAAAGGGTGAAGACACCGAATTTTTAATTAACACGTTGAATGCCATCCGTATATCGCTAAATTCCTTTATTACTACCGAACCGAAACTTTCCCCATTCCAATTATATCTTTCTAGAACAGAAATAATAAGAGTAGAAATAGTTCTATACTCAGCGGTACTTTATTTTTCTAACAGCGATATTTAAATAATGAATGTATTAGAAAATCCGTAATTATTGCGATTTAAGTCGTAAGAAATTTCATTAAATTCATCAGCACCGGTCACCGGTGACCCCTACGACATTCAACGTGATAATGGACTTAATTACAAATCCCCTTTGCTTCTTAGACATTTTTCTTAAATATATTAATATATCATAGCGTCGATGGTTTTACAATCACCTAAAACTGTTGGAAGCGTTTAGACAATAGATAAAACTTCCATTTTGCAATAGAATTTTCCTCCGAAATTGGCAGTGTTTGCAGTTACAAGTTGATTGTCAATCTATAAATCATTTTACAATCACTTCATGAAGTATCTGATGATGAAAGGGGAACGATTTTGAATATTATACGCTATACTGTAATAGTTAATAAAGTATAATACAATATACACTTTTAATCTATAAAAGATACATTAAACTAAACAAGAATACAAATGCAACGTAGAAAATTTGTTTATTCTATTTAACGGTCATTAAGGGCACATATTGGATGACAAAGAGCAACGCTTCGTCGTTGCTTCGCGGCTAGTATAAAATAAACAGTGATATTAAAAATGCACATATCTTGAATATTTCTTTTACTTTTATTTCATCATATTCAATCAATATGTATTGTGTTCTACCTAGCCATTAGTATATTTAAAAATCACAGTCTTAGTTGAAGAATTGACAGCAGAAAATACTATCTGTATCCTATTCGTATAGTAGATATTTATAATGTACATAGTTCCTTCGCTCCGTACATACATGCGCATCATGTATATATCTTAAACGGATAATTATGTATAGTGCGTTATGTACAATAGCTCGTATTACATTGAACTATATACCTTCCATTGGTATGCACTGTTGTGCGTAAAATGATAGCATTTTTGCCCACTTCCCATCAATAAACGCCTTCTATCTTCCAACTCTTTTTATAAACCAATAGCGACATCGTTTAATTGCACGAGAAAAGAAAGCTACGAAATAAATTGAACTCCGTTTGATCGTCTTTCGTACTACAAAATATAATGGAATTTACAAATTATACACATATGATACATAAATTCGTAATAAGCGCTATCTCAACCTAATATCATTTGAATGCCTTAACAGCGTGGCTCGACACGATTATTGGTAACGATGATTACGATTTACAATCTGTGAAGTATATTTACTAATATGCATTTGTTACCCTCGTAACATCACAGAATACTCGGTATTCGAATGTAGAACGATATTATCCCGATGTTAAGACTAGAAATCATAATTTGAGAGGAAGACCAAAAAATTCATTACCGATACACCGTTGCACAGAGAAGAGATAAATGGTTCAAGACATCCAAAGAATAGAAAGTCATTAATAACATAATGGCAATAAAAAGATATATGTTATAGTCAATTAATATGACCGACAAGCTGAACTAACTTTGTCGTTATAATATATATCTTCTTATCGAGACTAAATTTTGTTCTGTTCGATACTAATAAATCTACTGTATCTTCGTGGAACTGTTATTAATACGATGTGAATCGAAGACTGCATGATACACAACGATTACAGAACACTCGTCCGGTTCTAAATGATAAATGAAACGACATAAGAATAAAGAATAGAAAAAAACTGATTAATTAGTAATCCTTATTTGTACCGAAGTATTCCCTATTTTATGCAAATCAACATAACTGATGGAAATTGGGCTTTTATCAATGTACGACGTATCGTTTTAAAAAGGCTACTCTCACTTGGCCAACTAATTAAATTAGATAAGAAAACACGTAAAACCGTTTTACGCTTTGGTTGAAGTTAATATGCAAAGAACGTTTACCACTTTTTCCTCTAGCGTTATCGCATTATTGCATACATAGACAATATGTACATACTTTTTTAATAACAAAAATCCATAATAAAATATACGCTTAAAATATTTACGAACTAATGCGAATTCGATGAATTTCAACGTTAACGTTCAGAATAGTTAGCTCAAATAGAATAGCCTGCATAGTGTACAATTCGGTGACCTCTAAATAATACGTATCACGTATTTACATTGAATTTCATTATTTACAAAGACGCAACGGTGTTGTTACTTCCTATAAATTCAACTTATTCATCATGTTAAACCGAAAACAGCTAAACGAAAAGAAAATATACCGATACAAAAGAAAAAGGTATAATGCCCCGTGCGTTCCTCGCGAAATTTACATAAGCTACGTTATGTAATAAAAAGTTATTTGATTCTTCCTAATCGTCAAAATTGACGAATCAATTGTTCAACGTATTTCAAAGAAATCATAAGACCTATATCGACTGAAAGTGAAATCTTTCGATAACGGATGACTATATGACACTTAATACGCACTCGAAAAGAATATAAAAAAATTACGATTTGCAAAGCACGCACGGCGGCTTATACCGTAAGAAAAAACCGCTTTTTCTTGTAAAGGAGCGTCCTAGAAAAATATCTTATTCTATTCAGAAGTTTAACGAAGTTTTTCGATCCTCTTGATATCAAGATACTAATATGCTGTCTTTTGTCTAATTATTATAACATAATTATGAGAATGAGTGTTAGCACAATGATTTCCTCTGTATGTTGCCATACACGAATATTCATTGAGCGTTTCTAACGTAACATAAAACAATGATTCGTCTCGCGTTGTTCTGAATTCCTTGATTAATATTTCAGATGTATACGTTCCTCCTCTTTCCTTTTGTTATGCGAATGGCAAAACACATACCACTTTACATTCAATAGTACGAAAGCAACATATCTCTTTGGTTACACAAGGAGAGCCAGGTTGCATACTTTCCTTTTTAAATCATGATAAAAGAATTAAATGCTTCGTAGACTCACTCGAACGGAAAGTATACTTATATTACCACCGACGCTCGATGAATTTCGAGAGTAATATAATTCGTGAAAAGGAAAGTCGCTAAATGAAAAGAAAAACAGAAAAAAATTAACGTGTAAAAATTGGTAGGAAATGCATTGGAAAATTTTAAAAAAGAAAGATATACAATCGTAACTCAGTCTGTGTAGTTTTTGAATCACAAACAATATGTTTGCACTATACGAAAATATATAGACTTCTATGCTACAAGAACTAACTTGTTTAACGATGTAAAATTTGTACCAGAAACAAGAAGGCAATTTTGATAATTCGCGGTAAGTGTGTAAAACGGAGAATATTTGATTTCCTATAAGACAAAACGTTGAAAAACGTTCATTAACGTGTACTAATGTAAGCATACTCTAAAGAAAGAGACGAGTTCTATCTTAATAAATGACATCCGCGTAAAGCGATTATAGTAAATTTTTATAAAATACTTCCGTTATACTAGAAAGGCGTTATACCATCAAGGTAATTATGTTTTGCCGTCTTATCCGGTACAAATTACGCTTCTTTTTTTTTTATCTTCATTCGACTAATCTAAAAGGGCACCTGATGATAATTCAAAATGGTAAATTAAAAATTTACTATCTATACATTTTTAACATCAAGACAAACATTCTACAAAAAGGAATGGTGTGATGTACATTAATAATTAAAACTTTCATTGAAATTATTCTCCATCTTGTCAATTTTTTTAATACTTGCGAAGTTTTAAAATAGCAAAACATTCCGCCCTACTTTAGTAAGAGCAAATATGCATATAACAATTAAGACTCTTTAAAAGGAATTTACATCATAATGTCTTCGTTCTATCTCCGTATTATGCGTGAATTAGCATAGACGTATCTACTCTATACGTCAGAAAGAAAGAAAAAGAAAAAGAAGAAAAAAAAAGAAGAGAGAAAATAACATTCGAAAGTGAAGCACACTAAATGTTACACATATGAATGTATTAATATGAAGAATGGTATCCTTAAAAAATACCATTCATACGTATGCAGCATGCATGTGCAATACTGTAATGAGTGGTGTGTGTGGCACCAGGAATGTAATGTAATGTAATGTATAAGAAAAATGTTATATTATACGCTGGTTGTCGTCAAACGGTAATGCACGAGATCAGCTGCTGACAAAGTTGACTGTACTGCAATTGGTCCCCACTGATTCTTCGCATTTTAATGCCTTTTACTTCCCTTTCTTCCGACTCACATACTCTAAGTTCAATTTGAACACCACCTGGATATTCTAAACTAAGCCCACTTCCCTTGACCTCTTCACGCGAGAAGATGAATCCCTTCGGTGGAGCTCTCGCGTCTATGATTTGCTTCACGCGGCCCAATATGGCTTCTGAATTTAATCTACTTGACTCGTCTGATAATGTTACCTCGACTTCGGTAGGTACCGATGTATTGAGTGGTCTGCCAATACCACGTGTGATACTGGGTCTCGAGGGATCGCACGGTTCGGAAATGATAAAGCTGGGAAGAGGATTGTAATGAGGTAATGCTTCTTCGAGAGAATCCGGCGATGGAGATGGCGAGGGTGAACAATTGATCAACGTCACCTGCCCTCCAAGATCTGTGACCGATATTTGCGGCGGTACCTACAATAAATAACGTAACGAAACACAGATGGAAATATTTTTCCAAACCATGTCATTCCTTAGGGAGTTACTTACTCTCGGTATCTCTACAGGATGTTCTTCTTGAATCATATCCAAGGCTGGACTGTTACTAGGTGAATAACTAACAGGCGTTGTTGCAGGTGACCTATGATGCCTCAACGGGCTTAAATCTAATGGTGTTGCTGGTGGTTGCGTGGGTGTTCCATGTACTATGCTACCTTGAACCGCTGCTGTGGTTAGTCCACTTAAACCTGTATCATTAATGTACGAAATACATATGCAAAACAATATTTATCACATGACGAATGTATTAGAGCAGTGTTTCTTTAACTTTCGTCATCGTGGAACGCTACTTAACCAGCTAACTGTGTTCGACGTGTATACACGTAAATCCAAAGCTCTGTTCCGGTAAACTTTTTTACACTGAATTGTACATTTTTTACCGACTAAAAATATAATCCTTCCACGTATTGTTTTCCTCTTTCCGTAAAATGTATAATACGACCATCTGTCCGTATTCAACGTGTATACACGTCCTCGCTGGATTTTAATTCCGCATACTGCGAGGGATTTTTAAAACTAAATTCAGCAGTTGACTGTTAAGTTCTAAAATTTGTAAGGGACACTGGAGTAAATTTGGTTTGTTCTAGTCTAAAACTGGAGTAAATAGTTAAATAAATAAAAACAGACAATGTTTCGTTGCTCTCTAATATCAGTTTCATAATTGTTCGTGGAACATTTAATAACTGTTTGCGCAGCACCAGTGTTCCGCGGAACACAGTTTGGGAAAAGCTGTATGAAAGGATACAAGTTAAAGAGTACCTTGCGTAATAGCCGCTACTCCTCTTTCGTGTACAGGAGATCCAGGGATACTAGCAGGACTATGCGAGGGCGATGCTAGCCTTTGCAACTGTTGATACTCTTGCTGTAGCGCTTGAATTCCAGGTCCAGGAGGGCCTGAACCTTCCGATGCTCTTCGAACAGGCGAATACCTTTCTGTAGCAACGTGACTGCTTGGTTCTTTATACGAATCTCTGTTCCCTACTGAAAGCGTTGCAATGAAACAATTACGTACACCGATTCTTAATCATCGTGTACAGCATGATTCTTACGTATTATACAATGTAAATGTACAATTATGCTTGCGGCATGATAAGAAATTGCATAAATCTATCAATTTTTTGTATACATAATCTAGAAGAAATCCATGCGGAAACAAATGTGCGAGAATTTACCAGTGCTAGTATGGTACAATGAGGTCTTCCTGTGATGGGGAAGCGTCGATCCTCTAAGATGAGTCGGTAAGAGCCGTGATGGGAGGTAAGCTCTATTCATCCTAGCTTCCACCTCCATAACCATTTCCGGATTTATAACTACATGCATATTACCAACCAACGGCAGTGCAGTGGACAAAAAAAATCATGCAAAATCAAAAATGAAACCAAATAAAACACTATATTAATACAACAACAAAGACTTATTAAGAAAGGGTTATATATGTGTATGTATATATGTTTATGAACTTCAACTGTACTAAGTACATTTGCATCGTACGCCGTATTAAAACATTAAAACAACGCATAGTCGAAAAAAACAGCGCAACAAGAAGAGCTCGCATTCGAAGTCTAAAACAAGAATTCTGAAATTTTTTAAATTTTACAAGTACTGTAAGGAATAAAAGAAAGAGACACGGTATAATAGTTAAATTATTAAATGTTTCTAGATGATTTTACAAGATGTTGCTATATAAATACAACGAGTATTAAGAAGTGGCAAATAATGAAATCTAAATGTTTGCAATCCCCATTGAAACGTAAATCAATGGATACAAATTCACTGTGCTTTTTTTCTGTGAAGAAAGATAGCTATCATGCAATGTTATATTGACAACAACAAAAAATACTGCAATACCAAAAAACTATATGAACACGGCAATGTAATATTCATACTTACAGGCTTTAAAAATAAACATAACAAGCTTCATAGATTCATTTATGTAGCGGAATCGTAATAATAGAACTTTTCAAAACGTACAGAATTACGACGTGTATAATGTGCATTGATGATGCGCCAATGATATACATAAATACAGATAAAATATCCAGCAATACCTGGTCTTTGCATAACAGCAGTAAGCCCGCTTCTTCTTCTTCTATCGCTACTGCTTCCACTTCCACTATTATTGCCAAGTGTTTCCCCATTCCCATTATTGACTCCTACGTTTAATGACTGAGCACACTGCACCAATGCCGGACTTCCGCTTTGTAGCTGTATTCGGTATTAACAAAAGCAAAGAGTGATTTCAAAGTCTCCCCACCTATTATCTTATTCATATGCAAATTCTTACGGGTTGTAAATGCTCTCTACTTCCAGGTTGACTCCATCCTCCATCTCCGTCGGCGCTACCGGGATTACTACTGTGTTGTTGGTAAAAAACATGAAGATTAGCCCCACCGTCCGAAGCTCTTCTTCCAAAGCCACCAGCTACGTAAAAGAAGTATCCCGCAATGTTATTCATCGAACAAGAGACCAACTTATTAATTAGCTCTGTGATATCGTTTTATTTAAAGTATTCTTACTTGCACCCATAACAGGAGGGGGTTTCAGCAAATGCTGATCCTTGATTTGAAAGTTTTGAGGAGGCTGATGTTGAACCAGAGGAAGGTTCAATGGTAGATTTGTATGAGGTAAAACTTGAGGATCCGTATTATTACACTGTAGTATTGGAAGGAGTCTCAATGCGGGATCGCCTGTTGTATGATTATAATTATACGGATACGACGTGGGCGGCTGATGCGCCGTGTCACCGGGTCCCACTGTATGCCTTCTCGTCGCGTGATAAGGTGTACCGGGAGTAAGTTGCATTCCTGTTCTTTCCTCTGTTTCTGCTTCTGTGTCGCCAAACTATTTGAGCCGTACAAGGAGAAATTGGGAGTTCTCGGTATTTACGTAGAATTTAGCGATGAATGTGCAAAGTAATTAACAATTTTACCTTCTCTAACTGATGTGCACCGTCAGGAGCATAATCTCCTGGTATGCTTTGAATACTGGGTAAACTAGGCATTGCTGGCTCTAATCGATCCACAAGTAGATTATATATTGCTGATACATGATCGAAAGCATTTCTTTGAACTGCTTGTAGCAATGTGTCTGCGCTAAGTCCTGGTAACCTTAACATATTTTCTATTACTAATTGATTCAACTGTGTTGGTACAAGAGTTTCGGGACTACACCTGCCAATGTTAAAATTCCGGTTTATTCATTAAACAGAAATGTATATTAATCTATGTCTGACTATTAATGTTCGTACGAACCCTCCTGGTTCAGGTTCTGTTAACCCGTCTCCACCCATCCAAGAGTGTGCTAAAATTTGTGAAATACTCAATCGACGTTCCGGTTCTACCACCAACATATGTCTAATCAATTTTTCACATTCTAAAAAGATAAATGTACTTGAAATATTTGTACACAAATGCACATAAACTTATATTTCGATAAATATTAACCCTTTGCGCTCGGCTATCCCCTCTCGTGGGACATCGTAAATGTAGGATAGCGCTCGGATGTCCCCTCAGGCGGGACATCAAAGTTTATTAATGATTACGGGGAATCAACTTATTCCAGCGCGACTTTTTGAGAAATACATGTTTCCCTGAAGTTTTCTATTGATATGGCACAAGAAAGAAAATAAAAATATGGTGCAATTACCAAGATATATGAAAAGTATATCAGCGGGTTTTACGTCGGAAGAGAACGTGCGAAGTGCGTTCGTCGAGAATGTCATTTTCGTCGGATAATAGACTAAACGAAAAGCTACATATTTCCAATGTAAGAGAAAGGAAACAAGGCTGCATTGTTTGCTCTGACACAAAAACGCCAGGTAGAAGACGTTAAGCCACTTATTATTGCGAAACTTGTACAAACCACCCTCCAATGGATATTGGTAATTGCTTTAAAATGTAGTATACCACAGATAATTATAAGAAAGAAAATTTTGATGTTTTTTTGCAAAAAATATGTTCCTTAATGCATAGCAGTTCATATAAATCAAAGATTATTATAATGTATTACTTGGTTCCAACATTATACTATATAATGTGACACAAGTCCTTCTCGAATTTTTCGCGGCAAAGTGCCGTCGAGTTGCTCGCAGCAAACGTCCGAAAAGGCGCCGAGTGCAAAGGGTTAATATAAATTATGATACAATAAATTTATGAAATAACATCTCAGGTACCTGCAGACATGAAAAACGGTATTCTGAATTTCCCTGAGATTACTACAGAACGTAATAGCTGCATTGTAGGTCCATCAAATGGTAATGCACCACAGACTAATACATATAAAACAACACCAAGACTCTAAAAGTGAAGTATAAAATACATGAACAAATAATTTATTTAAAAATCTTATTAGCAATATTAGAGTTATAAAGCTAGAACATACCCATACATCCGCTCTTGGGCCATCGTAATGCTTTCCTTCAAAAATTTCAGGAGCCGCATATGGCGGTGATCCACACCAAGTACTAAGAGGGACACCCGGAGTATATTCATTGCTAAACCCAAAGTCTGCAAGTTTTATATTATTGTCTGCATCGAGTAATAAATTCTCAGCCTAAAAGAATAAAGTATAACTATTAAGAAAGGTATAAATGATTCCAAATATGGATTTCATGTAATATTAATTCATATATTCATTGGTATTAACTTCTGTAGAGTATACTATATAATGTTCACATAAAACGTCAGACCTTAAGATCTCGATGAACAACTCTTTGTTGATGAAGATATCGAACAGCAAGGACAATCTGACGAAAAATTCTCCTTGCTTCTGGTTCCGGCATTCTTCCATTCCGGACAAGGTGATCAAATATTTCTCCTCCAGGAGCATACTCTGTGACTAAATATATCATTTTTTCTGTCTCCATTACTTGGTATAACCTTATAATATGTGGATGCCGTAATCTTTTCATTATGTGTACCTCTCGAAATATTTTAGCTAAATTCTCTTCGTTTAATTTTGTTTTATCTATTATTTTTATAGCCACCTATAACGATAGATAATACTTATTAACGGCTTATAACACCATACAGAAACTTCATAATGATACATGCTTAAAACCACATCTTAAAAAATACTACAAAGTTAAATACAAAAATTAATACATAAAAGATACATACTGTTATTATATATATATATTGACCTATGCCTTAACTAGTATATATGTTACTTTTATATAACAATATTCTAAGAAAATCTAAAGACCAAACAAACAGTTTCTTTGTAGATTATGGAATTTTTATATTTGTACATGGTTATAACAAAATTTCTACTATATACACAAACAGTTGTATTAGAATCTGTTAAACAAGACTACAGTAAACACAAAATTAGAAGGGAAAAAAACATTATGCATATTCATAATTAGATAAGCACATAGTTAAAATATGACTTCAGAGATATAAATTATGAAGAAAAGGCTGAAGGAACATTTATGTTCTATTGGAAAAGGTCAGACTCGGAACAAAATAATTGCTAATATCGTGTTTACTGTTCATTACTGTACATATCAAAAATTTTACAAAATACGTAATCTCAGGAGAGTTGGTATTGTGAGTGTAAAGTAATAACAATTGTCCACAGTGTCAAGAATGAATTATCTCTTCCAACAATTCTTAGATTGTACAAAAACTAATTGAATTACATCCTCGGTAATTCAACTACAATTGAATTTTCACTGGCGTAAAAAAAAAACATACAAAGTCTTACATACACAACAGAAGAATACTTAAAGAGAATTAAGATAAAACGAGTGTAAATGTGCAAATTATGCGGATATGGATACGCAGTCACGATAAATTTCATTTGAACTCGATACATGGACTTCTTAATATTATTTTCGCATTGGTATTACATTCGTAATAATTGCTAATAATTTTTTAAACTTTCAAGAAACATATTTCAATCGATGTAGTAGTGCCTGTTGGTAATATCGTTGGGGAAAACATTTTTTTCAATTTATACGTTTCTCATTAATCATGACAGTTTGTTGCTACATAGAGGATCGTCGTGAGACGTAAAATCAAGTAAAATTTACGTGTCTACACCGTTATCCAAAGATATAATGACAAAATGACGGATTCCGTGTTTGGAAGAAAAATGTCTTAACAGCGGCCTTACCTTAGATTTCGTTACAACGTGGGTGGCCATTTTTACAACGGCGAAATTTCCCTTGCCAATAGTTTTTTCCAATTCGTAATAACCGACACGAATGAGTTTGTTGACAGAAAATTCCTGTGAAACCTCATTGTGCGACGTCGTCGCGGATGCCATTTTTTAATCACTTGTCTCGCTCGACTCGTTGCCAATCACTTACTGCATAGTACAGTAGTATTTCCAACAGAGGTGCTACAGGTCATCGATGATCTTGCCATCTAGCGAAATGATATAAAAGAAAAAACATTTTCGCACATGCAAATAAAGCCGCGTATCACCGTTGATACAATCATAACGCTTTAACAACAATTAACGCTCTATGCTTTACGATAATAAATGATAATGATGAAACAAGAGAAAAGAAATATTGATGAATCGTTTTCTCACTTGCATCGAGTAGCATTTATTTACTAGTTGAGTAGTCATGAATGAAATAATTCATACACGCCCTCTGTGCATGGAAAAACATTTTCTATGAAAATGAATTTGAATAAGTAGCTGGAGTTTGTTGATTTCCGATTCGTGCATCGAATGCACCTCTTTTAGTTTACACTCGTATGAAATATTTCAGATGCGCCGAACTGATATGACAATAATTCTGCAAACATAGTAATATCGTGTTAGATAGAACAACGTTTTTCTTCTTATCACGTTCCGTGCTACTTTGATGCTAGCATAGTGTACTTTACAGATGCAAAGATAAAGAAATATTTTAGCCGGAAAAATCATGGAACATTGACCAGCATGTTTTTAGTTTGTTACATCTAACTTTACTTTCTCTATGGCCACAGAAGTGGGTTGCTTTCGTGTCGCTACTATACTTACACAACATTCACCGCGAAAATTGCTACGTAGACGAAAACAGATTGTTGCGAATCGTAAAAGACACGCTATCAAAAATTGTCATGCGGTAGCTGAAACGTGATTTTTCTTCGCGTATGCTGAATAATTCTGCGAACAATCATAATTGGCGATGTGAGAACGTGGATCAAATAAAACGATCATTTTTTATTTAATAAAAGAAGTTAGTGGAAAAGAAAAAAAATGGAAGAGAGCACGGTTTTGTGGATGCTCTCTTTGGTCATGCTGGTCGGTTCCTGTCTGGCAGGATCCTTGCCATTGGTGATGAATTTGTCCGAGGTAATGGTACTACATGGGAGAAGAAAATCCTATAGAATCTTTTGTATTACCATCTTTTGTAACTGTCATGACCCTCAACTGGTTACAGATTCTACAAAGAACTCCATGAACATGAACATCATGAACCTTTAATCTTTCTAGGACAAGTTACAGCTGGTTTCGATTCTCGGTGCCGGACTTCTTGTTGGCACTGCATTGGCTGTGATTATACCAGAAGGTATAAGAGCATTATTTGCCGAGGGAAGCAGCAGTGATCAAGGGATTCATAGTTAGTATTAAAATCTCTTACAGAGTTAATAAGATACAGTTATAGCAATACTTGTTACTTATAATGGTTATATCCGATTTTCCAGGTGATCCTCATTCCTTAATAGGTATTAGTTTGGTTTTGGGTTTTGTTTTTATGCTTTTGGTGGATCAGTGCTCAGCCAGAAGAAGCGGTGGAAGAGAAAGGAGCGTCACTGCAACTTTAGGTCTTGTAGTCCATGCAGCTGCAGATGGAGTTGCTTTGGGTGCTGCTGCAACTACCTCCCAAGCTGATGTAGAATTAATTGTATTCCTAGCAATAATGTTACATAAGGTACAATATATATTGTTATATATAGAAAGAAGTTACGACAATTATACTTCTACCAAAATTTTTATATTTCAGGCACCAGCTGCATTTGGTCTTGTATCGTTCTTACTTCACGAAGGAGTAGATAGAAAAAGGATAGGAAGACATCTGCTGGTGTTTTCTTTCGCTGCACCATGCCTTGCACTCCTTACGTATTTTGGAATTGGGAAAGTAAGTAAACCTATAGATTCAATTACACACAATTAACATATTTGTAGCTTTACATAAAGCTAACAGGGACTTGACTCTGGATGCATTATATTTTGTAGGAAGGCAAAGAGACACTTAGTAATGTCAATGCAACTGGCCTAGCAATGTTATTTAGTGCTGGCACATTCCTATATGTGGCTACTGTACATGTTTTACCAGAATTAATGACAAGAAGCAGCGGTTACAGTCATTTACCAACTGCAGAGAATGGAAGTGTAACTTCTTCGGGACTTAAAGTAAAAGAGATATTAGCCCTAGTAATAGGTTCCTTTCTACCTACTTTAATTACCACCGGACACCACCATTGACAAAAGAAGTTGTACAAAAGAAATATATACATATACATGGACTGTAACATATGTCATAAAGTATCTCCTATAAAGGGCATAATTTCTAAAAAAGTTGTATGGCTTCGCTGTAGGACCATGCAATAACAACTGAAAAGTCTGTCAAGTGGGACTTGTTTTCCGTTAAAATTAAGGGACACTTACTTTTATTTATTGTATATAATTATAAAAACGTGCATATCACGATTGTTCTATTGATGTGGAAATATGATATAACCGGTAAACTCGGATCGTGTATCATAATGCCGTTATGGATAAGTTTTGATTTTCAAGATAATTTCCCAACGAATAGTTTGTACATGAAGATATTGTTAAAAACTGTAAATTCAAATTCCTACCGTTTTCTACTGTTTTAGAATTGTATTAATATCATGCATTCCTCCGAGAACATATTGAGAGACTAATCGTAAATTTTTTACACTGCAATTTCACGATACTCGTAAGGTTACTGCAAATATACACGTTTAAACAGGGATATTTGATAAATTTTTTAGGCCGTTCCGATTTCGTATGTTTGTAATTTATGTAGGTTGTACGAGAGTATATAAGCGACGTGTAAATTTTATATTTAAATAATTAGTTGTGGAACTGCGTTAAGTTGCGTAAGTTGTAACAAAATTATAATACAAAAATGACCTACATACTACTCTAAATGATATGAACCAATAGGTATAAACTATATTTTACTACCTATGTTTTATTAAACGTATACAGGATAATTAATTTTTATAGATATGTGAAAAGAATATTAAAATAAAAAGTGCACAAAATGTACACGTTAATTAAGATTGCGTAACGATCATCCTAATTCAAAATTACTCCCGAAGTTTACTTCCGAAGATGTAACGAGTGTTAATACGTACTTTTCAAATTTTAGTGTTATTATACCTCCAAAAGAATAGTGTTGTTGTAGTTCCGTTTAAACTCGTTTGCAAAACATTCGAACTACAAACTTTTGAAGTATCGGCGAATTTTAAAAAAACCGTGTAAGCGAAGTTTAGGGCTCTGTAGAAACTCGCGGTAGTGTATCTACAAAATTTTTCTTCTCCACTGATCGATAGTTTGGACTTTGGAGAATCTAAGCACTGGAAAATCTATTTTATCGACAAATTTCTATACTTATTGATTACGAATATCAATAAGGTATAAAATATGTAATACATGAGGGTGAATAAATATTCATCTAACCGAGGTGTGAGTAACAGTTCGAATCATGCAGATGATCTACGGCGCGAGGCCGAGAGAAGAGATAAACTATCATAATTTCATTTCTCTAATTAACATTCATCGTAAGATTGATTGAATTTAATCGGAAACATATTATTAATTAATAATTTAATTTACACTGGAAGATTGTTTACGAATTTCCTCATAATAATTTAAATTTGCAAAATTATGTATAGAGAAAAAAGCGATTCGAACGCGCGAAGGTCATTTCACGCTGGTGCCACTGCATACGCTGGCACCACTTTCAGGGAACCGTTATCGATGGGTCAAAGTTCAAATGGGTGCAACTTTACCACAGTTTCGGGAAAAGTTTCTTGTTAATAATTATAGGTGGCGGAAGTATTGCTGAATTTAGTGTCGATAGGAACCGATAGAAAGCGGTAGCGTCACTAAATTTAGCGCCCCCTATAAAATTTTGTAATTATAAAATTAATAAAAAATTAATAACTTTCGCCTATTGTTTGAATACTGTCATGTGTCTCAGAAAGAAGAGGGAAAATGTTGCAACGGCTGCTGTAGCAGTAACTGTGGAAGGAATGAACAAATTCGTACTCCGAGAGATTTCAAAGTCACGCGGAGTACGGTCAAGTGCGTATTCTGACCTTACAAGAGACTGACGTGAAAAAGTATTGTTTTAAATGAAAAAAGAAAATGACTTCTATGCAAATTGTTAATGGATTGTTTAGATAACCACTTAATGAATGAAGTAATTGTCAAATCCTTCATTCTTAATTGTGAAAGTGAAAATGAAATAAAAGTATAAAAAAATAAAAACTTATATTTTTATCGTTGAAATTTTGTTCCTCAAAGTGTCAAAGCATTTCGAATTAAACTGTCGATGTTATTTAAAGTAATGTGAATCAACTTAGATTAGAAATTAGAAATAAATAAATTCACTCTTTCGTTCGGTAATCTTCAACGATTGGTGCTTGAGAAAAATACAGTTAATGTTGTATTGGATTAAGATGATATCTTATTGTTTCATTAACGTTATTACAATAATGCGGTAATTACATGATTTCTAGTCACTTATAATTAAACGTTTCATTGCAGGTAGTATATGGAACATTACACTAAGCTTTATTTACAACTTCTATCCTCGTCATCCTTTTAATATTACAGATTAACGTCATCAACAATGTCAGATAAACGAAATTTGTTGTTCTTCAGGCAATTATGATAATTAATTATGTAACTAATTATGGATAGAAACGTATTTCTTTTAATTACATGCGCAAAACACTAAAAAGTTATACCTCTCGCGTTTTCTTCGTACAAGTGATCGAAAATAGTTTTGCCAACTGTGATTTAATTATTGATAACATTGATAATATTTATCAATTTATACAAAAGATTTTCCTTTACGTCCCAAACAATTATCGGTGATCTTTTAATCTCTGCTTTCTCTTAATTCAAGAATAATCCTCTTAAGAGTTCGTCATGGAACGTAGGTGATTTACGATTTCACGTAAATATATTACGTGGAACGCACGGTTTCTCTTGGTCTTATATTAATATGATACATTAAAACATAAAACAAATAACAAATCCTCGAGTAATTAATGGAATAGACAGAATAATAACGTAACACTTAAGCGATTGAAAATATCTTAAACATTAGGGTTTAAATGATAATGGATAATATACAAATGAGACTACGTAGAATTTGTCAAAAGAATCATAATCTTGCATTCTGAACAGTAAATACTTAAGTTCTTGAAGTAACATTAATTATGGTTTCAGTATCTTCCGGCGGAATTAATATCTCTTCAGAAGTTAAGTTCAGTTAGAATGTAGAGCTTCTTTTGAAAAATCCTCTGTTTCCAAAGCAATGAATTATACAATATTAATGTTACTGTAATATCATGTATACATATGTTACGTTTACTATATATAGTTATGTATATATCGTTTTTTTACTTTATTTGCATGATTTGTATTTTTATTACAGCAGCATTAATGTCACGCGTAGAAACGTAGTAGCATTAACACTGATATGTCGATATATATTTCAATTAGTATCAGAAAAGCTACAAATTTGAGAGTCGAGAATGTGTTAAATTAAAAGTTTAATTTTAAAGTTGAACAGTTCCTCTTTGCATTTCTACACTGAAAAGCTGCAAATTACGATGTTGTTCTCTTATACTTTTGAAAAATTTCGAACTTTACGTAGTACATGATACTATAGTTGCGCTTTAATCACATAAAACTGTACAATACAATTGTCTTCCTTTTTACATAGTTCGCGTATAATTTATAATAATACATGCTAATCACAAGTTCGTGCACATGAGCCCTTTATGTAAAAATATATTGCTGGATAAAAGTTCATTTATAAATTATTGTTTACATGGGAAATGTATGTATGTATATATGGACGGCAAAAACTTATGGTACATTTACTGTACTCGTGCGTGTATATATATGTGAGTGTGCCGATAATTATGACAATAGCCTGAGTAATTGATTTCTCGTTTCTACTGATCGCCGCATAATTAACGTTTAAAACTGTTAAACAATTCACTGTTTTATCATCTTTGCAAAACAGTTTCATGTTGCAGTGCATTTAAATTTCATTCAAATGCCATTAAATTTCCTAAATCTTCGACTCAGCCCCATTTTCATAATTGCCGACACATATATGTCCATGCTCAATACAAGATTATTACTACATCTTTCTTTTAACGGCACTCTTTCAGTGCATAAAGTATAATCATATTCCAAGAATAATTATCTTTACGACAACACAACGGATCTGTAAGGTACGAGTACACTTCGAGAAATATAAAATACACGATATAATTACAATTGAAAGAAAACGATATAATATAATTGATATTACAGTATTTTAATGCCACGGCAATATATATGTACGCCTGGAATATAAAATTATGTAATGTAGAACGCTAAAAACATGCTTTAGAGAAACCCGAGTCAGTGTGTATAGCTAATATGTACAATATTTCGTTTGTATCCTGGTTTCTTCGGTAGGATACTGATGTACATAGATTTTTAAATAAAACAATATTGTTATATTAAATAAACTTACGGATAGATAATGATTTTAACTCCTCGGAGATTTTATATTCACTTATCAAATAAATGATTTAATAAGATCTCTCTCGTAACGAATTTCTTTGTAAATGAAGATTACATGCGGTGAAAAGAAGTATGATCAAGATTACATCTCTGAAAAAGAATTATGATCAACATTACATCCGGGGAAAAGAATTATGATCGAGATTACGTGACGGAAAAAAGAATTATGATCTGCTAGGAGCTAAATGGATAGTAATAGTAGCAGCAGCGGTAGTAGTAACAGTAATATTACTAGTAGTAATAGCAGCAGCAGGTATCTATTACATGCATGTTATAATAACTGCTTATTATTGTAAGTGCAAATGAAATGTTTCCATCTAATTCTAACGTAGGAAGTAGACCTTTATCATACAATACCTTTTAGGAACTTGAAATTCTATGCTACTATGATTCGTAAAGAACTACCGTTAATCGAATTAAAACAATTATGAGATATCTCGTGTCTCTCGTTGGAAAAGATACGATGAAATTTGAAGTTTTTAAAGGTTCCGTGCTTCCAAATAATCATCATATTTCAAGTAACGATATTCGATACATAATATCATATTAAATAATTAATGCTGCTTTGTACATTAACTGTGGAGATTCTAAAATTATAATTTTAGACAATTATCGACGATGATTATAACAATGAAGAGCCGTCGAAGTTATTCAATTCTTAGCAAGTAAAGCACGTTTCCGATTAATTGAGAACTTAAGATTTTCACTGGTATTCAGATTCATAATATTTAACATACTCGAATTTGTTCTTTTTTATAATTAATACACCACTGTAAATATATATATAGATGTATATCTAAAATCCGTACATCTCATTAGGACTAATTTCACATTAACATTAATGCATTGTGACTCTTGAAATTCTCCACGTTATCACGAAATTAAATTATATCGTATAGAGATTACATTTATCCACATGATGCATCTTTCTTTCACAAAGTATAGATACGCCAATTGATAGCTCGAAATCTATTCTATACATATAATTATATCTATAAATTAGTATCAAAAATTAAAACGTCAGCTAAATATAGATTCGATTCTGTAGAAACGTATCCTGATAAGGTGGATAGGATAGTTCTACGTAGATATATTCACAAAACGATTACATTTTGTATGCAAGTATAAATAATGTAAAAACTATCGACACGATATATTATTATTCATTTTTATACGTTGTTGATGGGTGAAATTCCTCTATGCATTATAACGTCTTAAGAAGAATATTTACATTGCATGTAACAGGCAAATATTTCAACCTCGAGATTTATTCTTATTTTAAATTATATCTTCGCCCACTTTATACAGTATCTTACAGTTAGAAATGTAACATTGCTCGTTGCAATCTCTTTACGTATATTACTTTATATAATCCATGATTCAACAGAAACATTATTAACACTAGATCTACTTGGGCAATCCAAATGTCTGGTTCTTAATTAATTTCTTTGAAAAGTCCTGAATTTTCTAACAGTATTACTTCGTCATTTTTTTATGCCTACCTTGGTAAATGTATGCAGTTTAATTCTCTGTTCCTCGTTATTCTTTTTCCTTTAATATATGTCTTATATCTAAATATATAGAATTAATCGTCAATAGTTCTAGCGTTAAACGAGTATTGGTTACGCTGCTTAGATTTGGGCAATCGATAAAGATATTAGAAAGAGAATTGCATTCGTTAGCAAATTACAAGAAACTTTACCCGGCACCCATCAACAATCGGTTTCATTGTAGTCCTTTTTATAGTCTATATCAAATATCCCAAACGAGAGTGATGAAATAATAGAGCTTTCTTTACAAAACGAAGAGGAAAGAATATTAAGATATCCGTTATATTAAACACGATATTGAAGTTTGTAAAATCTAATCACCGTATTTATAGCAATTTCTGAGGCACTAACGTCATATATTGTGACAACGCATAAAGTATAATTATAGATTTATTTCATATCTATCATCGAGTATATTCTAAACGATTTTATAATTGGAAAAGAGGAAAACAGAGTACGCTATGAAGGCACAAATCTTGTCACTTCACAGATTTCAAAATCTGATTTCAAGTGAAAACGTAAAGTCTTGTACCTAATGTTTCCTAAACCACGTGATATACTGTACGAAACGGTTCATTCGTCGCAGTCTCGATAAAAGTACAATGTAAATTCCAAATAATCGACACCATGTTTGTTCTTACAAATGTTCTGCAAAAAAGATGTGGAATTTTCCTTATTAATCGACTGTCAATTGAATATATATTATCAACAATGTACGAAATTATAATTACCTCTTGTGGTTGCACAGTAGGTACACGGAACCTCAAGGTTTTTCTGAGATAATGAGCAACATTGAGAGAAAACGATTGATCGCCAGGTTGATTGTTACTTTCGATGTAATGATTTTGTTGTTGCATAGTGTAACCCCAACCGCACACCATAGACTCCTCTGTGCCAGAATTGGTCGGCGGAGGACACTGTTGTACAATTTGCCAATACCAAGGCATTCCACTACAAGTGATATAAACATTTGTTATCATTAACATTTGTCACAGTGCCAATTTTTTGTTGCACTCCGTTGTCACAGCATCGGCGAAATTGCAATAGAAGCTGATAACTCCGTCGTCAGGTAAATCCGGTGTATTTTTATATCTTTTTATTACGCACCGTGTAAATAGTCGCGGAGTAGCTGGTAGCTCATAGTAAAAATTACTCAGAGTGCAAAGGGTTAACATACAGAGAGTTAATATCAAACTTACACGAAATGCAATGTAAGATGTGTGTCTGGCATGTGTTTGGATAGAGGTATAACGCAACTAATGTTATTGGGCGCATTTGGCGAGGATGTCGAGCAATATTTCTGATCGAGGGAAGCATTAAAAGTTTTTCCCACTATCACCAATTGCGGTTTAGGCTCCGGTGGCAATGAACCAGCCGCATTGCTAGCAACTTCGCCCCAATCTCCTCCGCCGGCCTCTCGTCTTGTTCTTTTGTGCAAATACTTGTAATTGGTCTAGAAAAAATATACGATGCATCGTCCGGAAAGTTATCATCGAATATGAAACATACTTGTAAAGTACATACCTCCTTCACCAATGTCTGTGTACTGGGATCCGATGGACTGATACCATTCTGAAAGCCTTTACTTAATTTACGTTTTTCTTCGTGGACATTTAATGGTTGTTCTAAATGATCTGCTGAAAGAGAAATTGACTTTTTCTAGCTAACATTCACATTTATTTTTGTAATACAATTTTAACATTAAAAATTTCTAGGACGATCTGACGAATTTTATATAAGACTTACAAATTGATTTCTTCTCCGGAGGTTGATCAGGTTGGGGATCCTCGAGTTGATGGATTTCCGCTGTACAACAATATACCTGAAAAGAGATGATGTCACAATCGAAGAAGAGTCATGTAGAACATTTTACTATTTTAATTTTTTACGATATTGACTACTGCGCACATTTTGTTTAGGACTTGTTGTTCTAGGTGGGTTCCAAGCCACCGTGGTTATTATACGCAATATCGTTTAGTTATATTCAACTAAGAGATCAAGAAAATGACACGTAACCATACCTGACAAGGATTCTCGAACTCTGTAAAGTGTCTTGGACAGTCTACGGGTCTACCTAAAGGAGTTGGACCTTTATTCGTAGACGAGGACTCCACGTCCGATCCCTGATCATTTTCATCTACATTACTAGGCACTGCGCCAGCACCGTTTCTGCTCAGCCAATTTCCAGGGAATTCGCTAAAATGTAATTCCAAACTAAGCTCCAAATTTGTTAACAATCTGAGAGCAATTGAAATTCGTAATGTTAAAATTCATGGAAAGTTATAATCATGGCATTAAACCAACCTATTTTTCTCAAGCTTCGACTGCGATCCCGAATGATTTATCGGATACCAAGTTATCTCTTGAGAATAAAGCTGTTGTTTCGTGTGCGGTGGTTGCGTGGAAAGCACATTACTTTTTACCGATAGACTGCCATCCGATTCTCTGCCATACGACCCGTGTTTCGTGTATGACGATGAGAGAGTACTGTCTAATAATGAATTATACCGAGGATCGTAATTAGGTGTCGTTGATATCGTTGGAGAATGTGCCGGTCTAATAGCCAGCATTCCATTACTCGCAACTGCTGACCATTCCAGACTACTACGTTTCTGGTACTCTAAGAAATACAGAGTTGCCATCGCGACTAGGCTGAAATTAAAAATGATTTACATTGCCTAACAGCTTAAACTTTTTCGGATAAGAGAATGAAGCTTGAAAGTGGATAAACTGTAAAAGCTGCAATTACCAAAATGCCATGATAAGGATAAGTATAACGATGATAATTTGAATAAATTTATTACTGCAAAGTAGCTCATCCTCTCGCTCGTTCTTCTTCATTTTTCCCTGTACAGCTGACTTGTTATTGATCGAAGATGAGTATTTGTTACTTGATATACTAGATATTGTACTAATCGAACTTTTAAGACTGTCGCCCCTCTTCAGCTTCGCTAATCGTTTGTTTATTCTTTCTAGCTGATCTATTCGTGTTTCCAGACTGTCCGTAACCTGCGACAATTATCAATTTATAGAATAGCAAAGATCAATTTCAAAGAGCGACAAAAAGTCACACGGGCGATCTTACTTTACATAATTCCTTTACAGCACCGACATTCTCCATAAATATCCTCTCTTTGTTTACTACCAAGAAATTTTCAATCCTCTGACCATTTGGAAGAACTATATCACCCGCTGGTAGCACAGCTTCCGGTAGTATCTGTTGAACCTCCTGCGCTATGACACCCGTGTCTTCCTGATGTTTTATTCCCAAACCAGAATGTTGCGCGAATTCCGGGGCATATCTATAACGAACCACTCGTAGCTGTTGGACGTTTCGCAATTGCTCACGCGTATCAACTTCCTGTACGTTTTGTTTCGCTCGTGCATCGCTCGGCTGAACAATATGACCTGTCACCTATCACCGTAAATTCCATTGATATAGGGTACGAATATTTCTCCGACTATCAATAGGCATAACGATATACCTTCATATTCCCATGAACTACGAGAGCTTCGTCTGGTCGGTCTGTGTTAATCCCAACTCGACCTGCATGATAAATGCTGTCCGGTGCTGCTCCTCTTTGCCAACCACCTTCAGCACCGACGCCGCTACCTTCGGATTCAAACTGACCTGGATTACTTGCCTGTACGAAATATTCATGTAATGTAGATCATGATATAGTATAATATAGACTTAAATATTATGATCTAGGGGAGTATAATATAGATAATATTATAATATAGAAATATATTCGGATAATCATTGAAATATGCCAGGAAAATTACCCTCACGATGATCCTCTCCGATGCATGAGCTACCACCTGATAACTCGCTTGATCAGCAGTATGTGCATGCAAACCAACGACCAAATGAAAATACCTTTGATCAGGATTCGGTTTTCCTTTTTTCCGCATGTTATTGCTGGTTGTTTCGCTGAAGTGTAGACGACCGACGGTTACTTTTGTAACACGCTCGCCGCCTAATTCCACCCTGAAAGCAGCTCTACTTTAGTGTAATACAGTTTATAGTTTAGACTGATTGCGAAAATAGAAGAATTTTGCACCAAAGGATCCGAAAGGTTTATACGATCTTTAGAAGTGGAAAAAAAAGAATCGTACGTTTTATCATACAATCGTATTGTCGTTCGTCTAGCTGGGTAAACTTACGTCACAGGATGGAACGGTTTCTTGCTTCTGTCGCTCTGACTTTGCTCGACTCTGATTGTTTGCGTCGGAGATTCGACTTTAACACCGTAAAAGTGTAATTGGAAGCTACTTATTTTCTTCAAACCTTCCCCGGTTCTGACGAATATGGCTTCTCCTTGAAGCTGAGCGTGACAAGTGATCTAAAAAGTTAGATTACTTTTGAACACAAATACAACAATGTGATATACGATAATATCGGTGAATTGAAACAGCGCAATTCCATTTTTAATCGTTACATTCTATATACCGATCGATGTTCGATATTTAAGTAGCTAGAAATCATTTGGTATCTATGCCTTCGCACCTGAAAGTGATTTTTCTTCTGGCATACAAAAGCATCGTCCGAATTACTGAAATTGAATCCTTTGTCCGCGTCGACTCTGTAATGGGGCACCGGAAGCTCTTTCAGATTGTGGTCGCAAAGGGCATGCCAGGAAGTTTGTTGAAAGGGATGAAATCGGATGCACTGATAGCTAGCGTCGATGTAGCTATTGTCTGTAACTTCGTCACCATCCAAGACTGCGCTGCTGCTACTGCAACTGTGCTCCACAGTGCCCAATTCAGGTTCCTTCGAATACAAACAATAATAAATAAGATCGTACTTTTTTCCTAAACTACATTAACATATTCAATACTTTCTAAAAACTGACAATCAAATAATAATTGTATCTTAGATTTGTGGTGAAAGTCAGCTCTATCTATACATCTAAAAAAAGGGGTAGCAGAGCGATATTTAGAATCGGTACCACTTCTTTTCTGCAGAAGATTGCAAATAAGCGGTTGTAGTTAAAATTTTAACTACATTAAAATTTGCTTAAAATCCATCTACATCCCTATACATACAAAAACTATATAAAGGGTGATTTTGAGAATTGGCGTCAGTCCATCAAATTCCAAACGCCATACGTTTATTCGAATATGACAGGAAAGTGTTTTGTCGCACCTGCTTAACATGAACAAGACCATCCTGACTCAGCTTTCTCTTCTTAGGCGCTGATTGAAGAGACGAGTAGAGGGTGTTAATATTACCAGGACTGTGTTCGTGTGGCAGTGGCACGAGAGTTTGACCTATTTGCTGCTGCGACTGAAGATTCGGCGTTCCTGGCGCGAGATGAGGCGTCAAAACTGAATGAGGCAATAACATCGGATCCGTCGACGAAGTCAAGGTCCTCGGCGAGGATGGCAACAAATTTGGGGCGTAATTGGCCTGATTACCTTGATGGTGCAGAAGCATTTCCTGCAGAGCTACCTTTTGATCTGGTGTGAAGATACAATCACGTTAAATCGTCCAATAAATTACAACTAATTGCATCGTATATTTTGCAAACTTACGTGGCGAATGTACGTGCTGAGTGTCGTTGTGACCCGGGGGAGAGTACGGGGGTTCGCTACCACTGTCCGGTGGACTTTCAGGTAGCGCGTGACTAATTAACAAAAGCAAAAAGCAACAAATTCATTATTATTAATTCAATACTTTTTAGGTGGTTTGAAAGCTACTGAAAACTATGGGTCCCAGCCGAAATGATCGTAGCATTCGAGATAAAAAAAATAATACAAATACCAATGTTTAATTACTTTCATAACTCGTAGAAAATTCTTTCAAACAAGGAAGAACCGAATACAATTTGCAATCTACAGAAAATTCTTGCAAAAGTGGTAGAAAAGAATAAAATCATTATTATAAGAGGAAGAAAGAAACGACTTTGTAAATGAATTTAAAATGTAAATGCTTTACAAGTAACTAAAATGTTGCAGACTTTCAAAGAAAGAATTCTTCGAGTATTATAATAATTTATCTCCTCGGCGAGGTAAGCTTCCTTTTATTTAAGAAGCGTAGGCAGACATTCAGAAGCTTCTCTCGCAATCAGTGCAGAATTAGGGGATCGTTAAGGAGAAATTATCGAGTTTTCTTTCCCTTCGATTCTCCTTAGCTTACTTGACTTACGGGTGAACGTACGATTGCGGATCCTTGTAGGTAGTGCCATTTGGTACCGTGGTGGTGCCGGATGCGCACGTACTTGAGACCGGATGATTTTGGGTAATCGGCGAGGGTAATCGAGGCGGTGGCTGCTGAGTAGCCGTCGTTTCGACACGGCCACCATGACCCGTCGTTCCACCCCCGTTTTCATTGTGGGCGAGGGTATCTGCGAAGTATCTAATGAAAAAGAACTTTTTTAACCCTTTGCGTACCGAATTATTTTTTCAAATTTGTAGTGAGCTAAATGAAATGAATTTCACAACATTTTCCATCATGGGTTTTTTTTTTTTAAATTATATCAATAACTATAGATACTGGCGGATATTTAGGTGATATTACAAAATCATTATGAAATTGGAAAGTCGATATTAAATCGTTAGAAAATAAAATGAAAACGTTGTCGAGTATAGCTCGACATAGAACTGCAAAGGGTTAAGATCGACCTACAAGAGAATTTAACACTAAAACTACCAAGGCGACCGAAATGGCCAGTTTTTTTTAAAAAAAGATAGGGGACCGATGCAATAAATATTCCCCTTGTATATTATAAAACCTAGATTACTTAACTGATCATCATCTTCAACTCTTGATTCCTCTTTTGGCAAAGTACTTATTTAGTATGTAAATGTAATAAATGTAATGTCGGTAGTTTTAGTGTTAATTGCGGTATCGAAGATGATTAAGACTTTCGCTAGAGGTCGCATTTTTGGTAGATATTTGTCGAGGTCACATTGACCGGCTGCAATATTTAAAAGGTAAGAACTGACGGGAATTTCTTTCGGTGGCATCCGATCAAGGATCGAATAAAGATAGAGGATTATTTGAGATGAATGTGCCGGTAATTTTGAATGTGATGTAAGTTAAATATTTAAAAGATATACTTGTTACTTGTTTTGTGTTGTGTCAATTTATATTGCAATACGACGAAGCTTCGTTGCACGAATAATGAAGAATTGAACGGTTCAACGAAATTAATCATTATGTCATTACATAAATCTCAACGTGGTTTCCAAAATAGAAGTCTGAATATGTAGAAACGAAGAAGAAATGAATGAGATCAGCGTTATAATTATCGGTACGAATGTAATCAGTTTTTATGTGTACATCGGTTATTAAAACAGGAGATAATGGAAAAATTATATATTGCAAGAAATAGGAAAAAAGAGCGAAGAAAGATGGAACAATTTATAAGTGAATTTAAATGGAATTTAACGAAGGTAATTAATGGATTCAGGCGGACTATGAATGAACGAAGATCAGAGATTGTTTGAAAGAAGTACAGCCACTTATTATTCATATATCCGATAATATCAAAAAAGAAGTGAAGCAAGATGTGAACGTACAACGGAAGGACACGATATTTTCCAGAATTATCAGCTGTATTCCACTGTCATAATACAATTCACAGACAATAATTTATTTCTCATTTCCACGCTGGAGAACGCATGCTGTTATATACCTCGTTGCAATTACACAATTATTCTGTCGATCCTACAACCCACAATCTTTGATGTGCCGATTGCTATCAGATATTTTACTCTGACCTCTGCGCGATTCTCATTGCACTTTTCCTACATTCGTAGTTACTTTTAAAAATGTCTTCGACAAAAAGAAGTATAAAAATCTTCATTATAACATGAAGACTTAACGAGGCTAGTTCTACTTCTAGCCGTAGATCCACAAGGAAACGATGGACTCAATGAAGTGCAAAAATTACAAAAATAATCATAGAAAGTAGGAAGACGAAAAGAAATGAAATCCAACGAGAATATTTAGATTATCGACGAACAAGATCCGTTTCGGAGATGAACACGGGGCCCTTAATGGGACGAGTGCGTGAGGCTGGATTACCAGGCCTAACGCGGCAAGCACTGATTCCATCAATTCCAACCAGGCTGTCTCTGTCATTATATCATTACACCTCTACGCTGGCTACTGCACGATATCTGTCTCTGCAGTCTTTCATGTACGCACAGAAGTGCACGCATATTCGAATCTACGAACGCACTTACGTACACCACAGCTCCTATCGTTCTACATAAGTATGTATTCTTACGTTGCTTAAACGTACGAATTACTGCTTCATTGGGTTTTAAATAATTCATGTTCTTCGGTGTCGCGTTTGGTGTGATACATTTATTATTACTCGCTGGTATTTAATGTTTTATTATAAATTATAAGGTATTTTTGGTTCTCCTGGTTTTATACCGGCGGTCGCCATTTTGGTCTCTGGGAACATTGGACTGTATTATCGGAAAGTAATATTTTAGTAATTATTTGTTGTTGTTCGTTGAAGGAGAGCTTGAAGCTATTTTTAACCCTTTGGATTTCGAGTAATTTTTGTCCTTCAGCTGAAGAAAATTGAAAATCTTGCTCTGTCATTAAAAGAGAAACGTACATATTTTGAAATTATGTTTTACGATATAAAAAAAAAATATAAAAATACACCGGTTTTATGTGACAACGGAGTTATCAGTTTCTATTACAATGTCGCCGCTGCGGCGACAACGGAGTGCAAAGGGTTGAGATTTACGTAAAATTAGAAGTTTTGTAGAATACTGAGTTCTCAGGGATATTCTTCTGGAATTATTCCGGCTGTTTCTGCGAGGTTTTCTTATCTGGTACCGTTGTTTTATGAAAGGAAAACATTGAAGAAAAAGAGTGGTATTTTTCAGAGACACGTTTTACAGTTGACACGGCACAAAGAACGTCAATTAGTTGCAATTATCAAATATTACTACTAAGAATAACCCAACGCATTAAATAACATTCTTAAACCGATCATCGTTTCCTCTCGAGCAATCGTTAATCGCATTTTAACTTGCAACAACAATGTTTCGTGCAATTACTACACAATTCCATAATTCCTTTTAATTAATGCATACCTCAATCTAAAATGCATTCATTATGCAACAAAAAACTTTCCATCCCATATTATCATAAATATTATCTTATTTCATACTGTTTATAGTCGATTTATCTCTCTAAAATCATCCTGATGAATAATTCTTCGCAAATCGAAGTTTCTATTTGGATTTGAAAATAAATCAGTAAATCGACATATCCTATGATTGAACTTCGTGGAAATTCCAAAGCAGAATTTCCTACGATAGAAACATTATAAATTGTGTTAATGATTGTAAATTGCGCCTCGTGGGGAGGCAAACATTCGAGAGTAACTGTCTGCGTGCGTGTGCATAAGCCTGGTACATTGACGTGTATCCACGTGCATTCGTATGCGTTTTATTGCGATACGTATGCACTCGGTGCATGAAACCGCTGGACCTGCAATGACTCGGCTCAACGAATGCGGTCTGGATTTACGAGATAAGAGTAATCAGAATCAGGATAAGTTTTCAGCGGATTTGGCTCGTTAGTTGTTTCACGATGATTGCACTTTTTTTTAATAATTTTCGGTATTTTTGAGTTTCGTACGTTTGAATCCGTTGCAGTTAAAAATGCATTATTCAATGCAGGGATTTCTGAGCTATTTGATGTAACTGCATCGAATTTTTAATTTATTAAGAAATATTTAATTATTAAATAATTAAATATCTAATTATTAAGAAATTCATTTTTTTCAGTTTGGGAAGGAAAATTTTGGAAAAACTGTATTCTTTGATGCTCCGAATTCAAAGTTTAAATTGTTACTGGGACACTACTTTTAACAATTTTCCTTTTTTATTTGAATTAATGTGAAGTAATAAAAAAAGTGCTTCAAGAAGTAGAGAGTGTAATTCATGAAACTCAATTAAATTGATCGTGGACTCCATTTTCTATAAACGTAACGAATTCTTTTTTAATTTAATATAGACAGTGTTAAAAGTGTGAGGATACTGTAGGGAGGAAAATGAGAGTACTAAAATTGCAACGAAATTAGTAATAGTTCTAGAGGGAAACACAAGGGGTACGGAATTATCGAGTACATTGTGTCTAGACTGTCCAATTTAGAGATTTAGCGCGATACATCCTCTATTGTTGGCCGGAAACGCGTGCCCGTGCAACGCGTCAGTAAAAGCGCATTATATCTGAATCCTTTAATTAACATAATTCGAATGGGGTGCACCAAGTGAGAACATTTTATCGCTCTCGTGAATCTGTCGTCGTACAGTCACGCCAATTATTCTTTAATCCTTCGATTCCTCTGAAACGCATGTTCAATCAAGTAAAATCAAGAAAACCCCAAAATTAATGAAATTCGATCAAGGTAAATGATGATTAATCTTTTCAAAAAAATAGATATCTACAGCGAATGCCGTAAGATACTATTTAAAATATTTATTTGAATTTTATGACGATTATAATATTCATTTGTAGAAAGTTTCACGTTTACTGATTCTATTCCGGGCCCATCGAACATTGAGAAGACAGAAATTTGAGAAAAAATTGATTATTTAAGTTTTAGAATTTTTGGCGCCAAGATGAATTATTTTTTGAGGGCATAAAAGAGAGATCTTTTCGGAGAGACGTTATATTAATCGAAACACGACGAATAACATACCGATAAAGCGCAATTGCCGGAGAGGAATCGAGATTCTGGTTGCAGCTCATGCTGCACGTGTGCATGTGCACTCTCGATGTAGGCGTCAACGATGGCTTCCCGTTAAAGTCAAATTCCGACGTAGTCGAATAATTCAATGTTTAAATGAAGTCTCTCTTGGAGGAAGAAACCGAAGAAGTTCCTCGTCATAAAATTCCTCGAATATTCAAACGAAAAAGAATTATTAGAAGTACTTTACTAATTTCTCCGATAAAATTTAACCAGACGAACGTACGAATAAAAGAATTCGTACTTTTATTAACTTTCCTAGTCGACTAATTTGTAAAATTAAAGTGGAAAATCTTTGTTTTCGATTTATCCGATAAAATCAAGGGAAGAAATTTTCGTATTTCATTATTTTACAAAGAATTATCATGAGTTACGATTACCAAGATATTCTCTCTATAACGCGATGAATTCATGAGAAAAATGAATGGATGGGTTTCTCGAATAATTAGAAGTTAATAAGCGAATACTCACGTGGCCGGTTGCTCACTGTCGCTGTTAATAAAATCTTCTAATTGCGAAAAATCAAGAGCCTCGTTGTCTATGCCTCCGACGAAGTCGCCCCGACCTAAAATACAGAGATGTAAATTTGTCAGTCTTATCTGCTCCGTTGCGTCACGATAATGAGTGATAACGATCATATGCAGAATATTATAATGCTTGTGGAATCTCCCATTAATTCCTGTTTCGTTGAATTATCACAAACCATCTTCACAACTCGTCTTCGTTACTTTTCTTTCCAACGTGAAATACATTTGCATCGAAATTTTCCATTTGCATCTATTCCGGAAGAAAAAGGGAGCATTATCCTCAGGTGTATTTTCCAAGCAATTTGATCCCGTTAAAAAAACATCTCAAAGATAATTGAAACGCGTATTTTTTGCAATTCTTAAAATGCCTTATGAATTGCCGGTAGAATTCAAAGCGCCTCGTTTTGATCGTTGAATTATTTGTTATTTACTAATTGTTAAAGTGCTAGCATATGAGAGGCTGCTTTTATTATTGCAAAAACTGAAAACGGAGCAAATGTGGGGAATACGTTGCAGAGTTAATTAACAATTAACCCGGCAGAAAGACCGATATAATAATTACGTCTATCGGAAAATGATCTGGAAATAGAATGAAATGCGGTCTCGTTAAGTGTTCTTGTTGGTGATTGCGAAATTATGTGACCTTAGGAATGTGCAATTAAATGGATTTTAAATGTGTAATTAACTCAGAAGTCTTTGATCAACGCAAATTCAAATGCCGAGAATTTACCACTTTTCCATTGAAGTTACTTTAATTTTTAGTGCACGCAATCTGGGCCATCGTCAGAACGTCACGGAATCTGCGTATTAATTATTATTATTTATTCCAACATTGTTAAAAGAATATTCAAATTCTTCAGAAATTCGGGAAATATACTTATTTCAGCATCGTCAAAATAATTAACTTAGAAAATTTGTAAAAATAAGAATATTTCACAAATACTATAATTTTATTAATGCTTTATTAATAGTTTTACTAATATATTTTATTAATAGTTTTTATTAATTAGTTATAATTTAGTATTTTTACTAAATAATTTTTTGATAATAATACAGCAAAATATTTTGATAAAGTTCATTTATCAAATTTCACTCGATTCAAAGTTTCAATTTATTCAAAATCTCATTCGTAAGAAATTCAGCGATGCGTCTGAAGTTCCATACAGCCAATCAAAAGCTCCAATTGCAGATGAACGATGAACTATAAATTTTCCCCCATATATTCCATCGTGAAAAAAAATATCGAAGCCTCGTTAGCAAGCCTCGAAACTCTGCACGTGATCGACGCATTAAACGTCGAAAACTCAGGGTAACATAAATGTGCAGCGTGTGCAGCGTATCCTTCTCTGCCTCGGAGTTATTTCTTGCATCGACTCGACTCAGGAATGAGGATGCAGGTAATTCAGGTATTCCGTGAGAGAGACATCCGCGTGGGAGAAGCGAGTCGTTGCAGGTGAGAACAGCTGATGTAAAGGCATCAATATATTCCACCTCGAGGTCTTCTTAAAGGTCTCGCGGGCAAATACACGTAAGAAAATCATTTCGAAACCTCTTCGCCGACAGCGAGAGACTGCTTTCGCCTTGAAATCGTACGAACTATCCGGGCTGATACTTTAATATCGTTGTGGGCTGTTTTGAGTGGTACTTATTCAATGTGTCTTTCGATTATGGTGTAACGGTCGGTCTTATCTTGAAACTTTTCATCTCAACAAAGGTCTTTTTGACCGTGGACGCATAGCTTTGCAGTTTAACACTAAAGCTACCGACGTTATATCTAATAAAATTGAGATATACCGAATAAGTACTTTGGAAAAAGAGAAATAAAGAAGTAAAAAGGTGATTAATTAATTAATTTAGGTTTTATAAGATAGAAGTGGAACATTTACTTCGTGGCTCCCCTATCAATTTAGGTAATTTTTAGAAAAAATTTTGACCGGCTTGGTAGGTTTAGTCTTCACACTTTAGCATTACAACTTAATACTTCAATTTGAGAAAACTCTTCAGAAATTGTTGACAAGGGAATTCCAAATTGAATCTGTTATATAAAAATTCAAATTTCTGTTCTCATCGTTACAGCCACAGGAAATAATGTTAAATTTTGCGAGCATGATATTTTTCTAGCGAAATTGGCATCTTTAGGAGTTCATGAAAAGTTGCAGATTTCTTGTTTAACAATATTGTAAAGCCGCGAACAATATCGTAGAAGAACTTAGGCTCTTTATACCTGAATAAGGTACGGAGATTTTTTTATAAAACTATGGCGCACGTACAGTTGCGAATTTTGTGTCATGACGAGTATATTCGTCATGGCGAAACGATCGTATTTCGTGTCACGACGAGTATACTCGTCATGGCGAAATGACCGTATTTCGTGTAATGACGAGTATACTCGTCGTGGCGAAATGACCGTATTTTGTGTCGTGACGAGTATACTCGTCATGCGTGAAAGTTTGTTACCATTGGTTATATGAAATATAACTTTCGTGAAAACTAGAATATATTCGTAAATTTCAAGATGTTTATAATATTTTACAAACAAAAAGTATAAATAATTTGAGATAGATTCATGCATCCCCGTATGCACTGGCTGGAACTGGAGCGACACATAAGTGCGCGCTCTCAAAAGAGGTCGCCACAGTTAACTGGCCAAATGGCAAACAATATATATTATTATTGACAATAATAATTCATTTACAACAATCTTCGCTGCACAATAATTAGCGTTTCAAGGGGAATCGTATGTTGCATTAACAATAGATTCGGGTGTAAGTCTTTAAGAGAAAGTGCGGATTCATTGAACGAACAAGAACAGATCTCACGGACGATTGGCGCCCGAAGATGCAGTTGAATGAACAAACCGTCGAGGTGAAGAGAATTTCTCGAAGCAATGAATTCTTGAAAATCCATGCTGAAACGTTTGTTTCTGATTTACACGATCACCGTTATGAGAACGATCACGTCGAACTTATCGGACGATCTTCAACTTACATATTCTTCGACGGAGAACCGAAGAAAAACCGAAGAATGCATCGCGATGAAGTCACGTTTGAGAAAGTAGGCTGACATCGCTAAATGCATTTGATTTTCAAATGTTTTTCGTTTCAAAGCAAGAAAATAGACATTTTTGTTTGATTAAAAAAATGAAGGTGAATGGTCAAACTCACAACTGATGTATATTGCAGTGAAGAAGAAAACATCTATATAAAATACGATTACAGTAATTAAACTTTCAAAGAATGTTTAAGTCATTTTAAAAACACCTATGGTTAAAATGATGGTATTAAAATCTTTAATAAAACGTAGATTAAGTACTAGGATGGATGAGAAGTTAAAAATTTAGCCTTCATATCACTGAGGCCGAGTTCAAAGTCTCTGTGACCTCTAAGAAGTTTTTCCTAAATTGTTAATTAATATATTAACCTCAATGGCACGTAATCCACCGTAAGTCATAGCCGCAATAACCGTAGCAATAAACAATCAAAAATACAAAGAAACAAGAGAAAAAACACCCCATGAATTTAACTATCTCTTCATCGACAAATTCCCATCACATTTCTTCGGCCACACACCAAACTTTCCCTCCCGTTCTTGCAAAAATCAACATTCGCAGGATCATGTAGAAATAGCCTCAAATATTTGTTCCTTCGCCGATTTAAATTCAAAATGCAAACGTGTAATACTTTAAAGAAGCGGCGCGAAAAGTCGCTTTCTTTTCTACCACCCTTGACGTTCTTCCTTCGGACGGAATTAAAGGAATAAAACTTCCACCGAATGAGGCCATGTTTTTTTAGATGCACGTGTAAATGCTTGTATACGTATCGTACACAATGTGATCACGTACCTTGAGCACACTTAAGCGTTTAAGACTCCATGTCAAGTGTCATAACTCGTTGCTTCCGGCCGGCCATTCACGACGCAGCCAAGTGTAAGGGCGCCTTTAAGACTTTGGATTCAAAATATCTCATGATTTCATGCAGTTAATATCACCGGTCGTACGATGAACGTCAATAAAAACGAATCACAGCCATTCAAGTGGACGTGAAAAAAAAACCCAAAACGACGACGTTGATGTTGTTTGTTGAAGTTTATGGCTGATGGTTTCAAAGTGTTTTTTTTTTAGTTTTTATATCCTTATTGTATTAATATGCAACGAGGAACCGATGTGAGTGTAGAATGCTGCATGATAGTGTGAAAAAAAGGGGATTAGCGATAATTGGTTCGAACAACTTTATAAGTTGAAAGTGATGCGCGAATCGCTTGCTCGGCCTCTCGGAGATTTTTTTTCCAACGATTTCTCCAATTTATAATGGGATATTTCAAGAAGGAAAAAAAAGATAGGATTGTGAGTGCTGTGTAAATAATGATAGATCGAAAATAAGGCCACGTTTCAGACAAGAATCGACGGGGGGGAAAATCGGGGAGTTTTTCGTGCGACTGCATTCCATCTTGAGATTAACCGAACGATTACTGTCTTCTCCTCGTGCGTAAGACAATGCGATTGTTAGAGATACGACTGACATTCGCAACCACTATAAATAAAGACAAAACAAGGACATGCGTTAAAACAAACAGTATTATATTTAGTCGAACCTGTTTTCAGGCAGCTTCGCGTAAGAATTTCTAGGACTTCGATGTCTCCCGGCCTCAAGAGTCGACGTTTAGCAGGAAATAACGAGGAAATTTCGAAGAAACGGAATTATTGAGAGTAAATGGTACTTTCGAAGAAGAATTCTCGCGATGCTGTGAGACACGTTTCTTCGTATTGTCGGAATTGTCTTTATTAAATGCCGCAAACGAAGGTAATGAGGAAAACATTTGCAGGAGAGGAGCAACCTATGAATTTAGTGCAAATATGTTTAGCAGTTGTGCAAAGCATGATGTCTCTAAATATTTTCATCGCCCTTTTAACATTGTAACTACCGGCGTTAAATCTATTATGTTTAAATATGTTAAATAAGTTAAATAAGAGGTATCAAGGGATAAAAGAGATTATCAATATAATAATTTGTATTTTACAAGATACGTGCGGAGTATCTGCTATATATTTCCACTATAAATTTATAACATTTTTATACAAAAATTAGCCCAGAATCAGCAATTTTTACTGCTTGCTAGTTATAGTGCTAAATATTCTAATAAGTGCTTTGGAAAAAGAAAAATCAAGACGTGAAAAATACGATGAATTAGGTAATTTAGATTTTATAACATAGAAATCGAATATTTACTGCATGCCTCCCCTATCAATATGCAACAATTTTCGAGCAAGTTGTGAGCCGATTATTTTTACCACCTTTGTAGTTTTAGTGCTCAAATTAAGAAGAAATTTTATTCAACGGTGAATTCACTGACCTAAAATACTGTCTCATTTGTAAAACTTTCAGAAAGTTTGTCTGCAATATCGTCCACTGTTCTATAAGAAAGCAAAAAAAGATTCGATTCATAGGCAATTCTCTGACAAAATATTCTTTTCTATCCGCAAAGCTTTCAGAAAGTATATCCACGTATGCTCTTCGCTATTTGGTACACGTTCCAAAGAGATAATTTGCTCTACATGGAATAATTAAAAATCGTACTTTTATTCCATCCGTAATAACAGGTCTCACTATTGTCTTTGAGATCGCGTGTAATCGAAGGAAAAGAAAGGAACTGGAGTGAGACGTAACGAGAGAATGGGAGTCTTACTCCAGCGATTTAAATATGTGCATGTATGAATGTATTACGAACTCGCGTCCTCGTATGCATCAACATGTTGTAATATGCAAACGCGCATTCGAACGTTCCTCCCTTTTTTTTCCTTCGGTCTGCTCTTTAGGAAAATCCCGGGCGATCGTCGAAGGTGAGAGAACATACGCAAGGATAATGGCAACAAAAGATACGTTCCTTTTTCAGGAACAGGAACATCTGAGTAGAAACGCGCACAATGCTACTTTGAATATCACTGATTGTTGAAGTTTTACAAATTGTAATTTGTAGCAAAACTTGTTTTGTAAAATTGAGAATTTACTGTGCGTCCTATTTGATTGACAAGAGATAGAAGAAAGAGTTTGTCTAAGAGGAATAAAAAATAGATCTACGTGAATATTATAAATTTAGAGGGGCTATGAAGGGTAGAGAGGTGAAGTTCAAATCCTCTGCAGTCATCTCTACGAAAACATGTCCTAAATTATTATTTAATAAATCCTCGATGGCTTGAAATAACTTTAAAACAGTACGTCCTAAGCGAAATCACCAGAGAAGTTACCGCGGAAGAATATACAAAACGGAAGCGGCAAATTTAACCCTTACAACACTACTGGGATATTTTATATTTCAAACATTATCATATATTTTTCATGTTATTATTGTACAATTTATTTCCATATATTATTTTGTTTATATGACAATATTTACCGCTGGGATAAAAATATCATACTACTGGGATCGATGCTATCTCGGCTGAAAATCTGAAAACTCCTGAAATAAAAGAAAATATATTTCATTCTCAGTCGTATTTTTATTCCATTTCCTGTGTCACAAAATATACACTGCTAAGAATTAGTCATTTTCTGAAGAAGTAAAATTCATTGTTGAAAGAAAAATGAACATAGATACTCAATCATAGTTCATTTTATGCCACGAAGCAAAAAGGAATATTTGTTGAACGAAACAGCAGCAATTAAACGAAGATCGTAAATTCAAAATGATCAATCAAAGTATCCTAGGGGCGTGTACATATAGACGGCGAATAATCTACGCGACAGAAATCCGTGGGGGTGAATTACACCTACGGTTGGGCGGTTGCCAGCCAACCCCTCTTCTTCCAACTATCGACCAAACACCGCCCCCGACTGTGGCTTAGGGGTGGTTGCCTTAAATCTGAATATTATTACAGCCGTAGAACCTACAGCACACCTGAATTCCACTGAAAAATAATATCCAACCAACCTCTCCTGTTTTGCGAGAAAACTCTCGGAAGAAATAAAAGCCGACGTTCTTCCTTTAAAAAAAAAATACAATCCTCGAAACGCGGAGGGCGAAAGTGAGCCGGCTGGAAATTGCACGGACGTAACAATTATTATTGTCTGAACCGTCGTCTTCAGGGTGAAGCGTAGAATGACTTTCTAAGATGAAAAGATTGTCTTTTTCCACGGTATGGCGTACCATCGACGCCGCTAGTTTCACCGAGTTTCAAGTTGTTTTGCGTAATAGTCACATTGTAATTAGGAACAAAGAAAAAGGAAGTCGTTAACGACCCGACGAAGTATCCGTGATTGTGCGTTAAATTAGGTGGATAAACGGTGCGCATCGGGAATTACAAGCTGATCCCTTCTCTATGCTTTTATCGGTCGTCGTTTTAGATATTCTCTCCTCGAGGTTGCCTCTTCGCCGGAAGAAAAGGCATCGATGATGGCAAGGACGTGGTCAGGGATATAGTGAGTATGTTGAAGGTTCGAACTCAATTAGTGAGCCTGAATTTAAATTCCTGCCATCTGCGGGGGAATTTTAGTCTGAATTATTATTTAATATATCAGAGACTCATTTTAAACAATAAAATTAATGTAGTAGTTAATCGATTTGAGGCCGGGGTTCCTTTAAACGGTGATCCTCAAGAACTACGATTTTAGGGGGTTCCTGAAGGTCAAAACTATTTTAGTGGTAGGTACGTTATGATTTTATTATAAATAGAATTTTAATTATAATATTATTATATTGTAATTTTATTATACGGAATTTTATTATACGGAATTTTCTTATACGATAATTTGATCGTACGTTATAATTTTATTGTTAGCTTGCGACTAGTGGAAATTTCAGTTGGTACACACTTTCAGCTATTACGATCCTTAAAAGACAATCAGCAATCCCATCTCCTAGTTTTTCGCAATCTACTGAAGCTATAAATGTCCAATCGTTCGACGTACACTTTATAACTGACCTTTTAGCTAGATAGTACATCATACATAGAGTTTATGCCATCCCAAATGCGTTAAAAGATTTGAAATCCATAGTATTGACAATTCGAAGCCCCAAAATCTCACCAGTCATAAGAATGTTTAATAATAAAAATCAGGTCTATAGTAGGTAAGGAGTTAAAAGATCAAACTTCCAATTAGCAGACCCAAGTTCGAAACTCTGTCACGTTTGGGACATTTATTTAAAATTATCATTTGATATATGACATCCACAGTGATTCTGCATCCTCTTAACCCTTACAACACTACTGGGATATTTTATATCCCAAACATTATCATATAATTTTCATGTTATTATTGTACAATTTATTTCCATATATTATTTTGTTTACATGACAATATTTACTGCTGGGGTAAAAATATCCCAGCAGTAACATACTACTGAGATCTATGCTATCCCAGCTGAAAATCTGAAAACTCCTGAAATAAAAGAAAATATATTTCATTCTCAGTCGTATTTTTATTCCATTTCCTGTGTCACAAAATATACACTGCTAAAAATTAGTCATTTTCTGAAGAAATAAAATTCAGTGTTGAAAGGATTAAAGCTGTAGGTCCCATTTGGAACCACCATAACAGTTAAATCCGAAATGCAAAACAGCAGGGACGTCGACGACAATAAAGTGACCGAGGGAAATGCTGTATGGGTCTTTTTGGTGATCGGATTCACGCTGAAATCATCCGTATCGGACCTTGGATGAAGTACGGCTCGTAATTAGCTGGCGATGGTGTAACGTTGTTACGTGTTTACGTAAGTTCGTGCGCCAACAGTTTAAATCGTACGCGGTGAACGAAATACGAGTAACCTTGACTCGCTGATTCGAGATCCAGCCGAGTCGATTTGGATATCGATTCGGCGGTATCGCGTTATAGATTAAGGATTATGCGCGGGAAAGTTTTTTTCGACGGTTCCATTCGAGATGCGCAAATAAGAGGGACCTTCGAAGTGTATTCGAAGAGGTGGAATGAGAAATAGCTGTCGGAATGTTGTAAATGATTGGCCGCCGAAGAAGCGTATATTTTTTCTTTACGTTTTTCGAATGTACGATGATGTTACCGATTAATTTTAATATCGTTGGGATTGATAGAGTGGAGAAAAAAGTATGGATGCTCGAATAAAAAGATCTTTCGTAACACGGGGTAAAAAATAATTGACGGAGGATCATTAACGACACGGTAGCACTTAAAATTCGAACGGGTTTCTTCGAATTGTCATTGTCTTCGTTCGATACCGGTATAAACAAGGATTTGTAAACAAATGGAAGTGAAGTATTGTTAATAATTTCATGTAGAATGGAGCGTGACTTTTTGAGCATCCTGAAATTACGGTAATCTTCGACGCTAATGAAAATGGTAATAAGAAATAATGTAAAAAGAAGAAGGAACGTGATTGTTTAAGTATCGTAATTGATTTCATACGCGATGGTAAATTTACTTAACTTCTAGGCGGCGTTATGACGATTTCTATCGGCGTCAATTGATAGAAGTTTTACGTGTTTTTTCTTTGATCCATTCTTTATCTACGCGCTCATATTATTTACAGTTATTACATGCAGCAAACTGTCATCAATTACAGTGGGATCTATGCGTAGTTTTGCAGAAACTTTAAACAACGAGGAGAGTAATAAAATTTACGTGTGTACACGGCATAATCGACACGTGACGACGTAGGTGAGTGGAATTTGTCGGCGATACAAAAGTCAAGACGTTTGTGACACGAGAAACGTGTGTTACTTTCATTGCAAATACCGTTTATTGCTTTAAATTTGCTGCAGGTGCCATGTTTCTTTTACGAGAATAGAACGAATTTTATATTCGACATTTAACACTAGAACTACCGGCATTAAGTCTGTTATATTTAAATATATTAAATAAGTACTTTGGAAAGAGTGGTATCAAACGGTGGAGAAGATGATTGATTCAGTAATTTATGCTTTTTAAGATGAGCGTAGAATATCTACTCTATGGTTCCCCAGTAAATTTAGAGAATTTTTGTAAAAAATGAGAAACCAGTCATTTTGACTGGCTTGGTAGTTCTAGTGTTAAAACTGTCTTGCCTGGGGGAACAGTTCCTCAAACAAAAGAGCGCCAAAATATTCGGGGGACTGGAAAGTAATGTTTCTCCAGATATTTTGCTCAAAAACCAATTGATTTTTATCGATCAGACATTGAAAATTTACACACTAGATGACAAAAGGCGTTGATAACGAGGGTGATTACACCATTCACTAAAACTAAAGTTGTTACAAATTAATTCGTCCGAATTCAATGTAAAAAAACGACATTACTTTCCAGTCCCCCTAATATCTATCACTGTTTGCTATAACCGAAATGAATATTTAAAAATTTTATTTAGAAGTCATAAATGTAAATTAGAATATTTTAACGTCTTAGTAAAAATCAACACTCCGGAAGCAGATGCAAATATATTTATCAACACTAAAACTATCCACGATTAATTCCGTATATTTAAAGATACTTTAGTTGATAAATACTTCGAAAGAAGAGAAATTCCGGGAGCAAGAAATTTAATCGATTTAATCTGTTACGTTTCACAAGATAGACGTAAAAAATTAACCAAGCTACAGCGTTAAAAATTTCCGGAAGATTTATAAAAAAATTCGGAACAAATCCTTTTTCCTATCTTAGTAGATCTACTGTTAAATGAAGAGCCACTCAAAACGATGAAGGAAAGAGTGCACATTAATTGCACGATGATCGAATGCTGCATTGATACCTTCTTTGCAGTTAAAAATCACATTTTGAGCACGAGCGTAACAGTGAGGGAAAAGGAGGGGAAAAAACGTAGGCTTTAATTGCGTTTACGTTCCAGCACGAACGAAAAAGCCGAATAATAGTCGGCTCGGCCGACCGAGTCCCAAATGATGCAAAAAGAGTCGCGTATATAGGCTCTCTCGTCGACTTTCTCCGACAAAGCAAATAGAAATGCATCGTAAATGGTAGATCGAACCGTGGCGCGTCTATGAAAATTGGCTCACTTTCGTTCGCCGCAGTAAAACTTGCCGGCAATATTTCCCATTATTTGCGCTGCTCTACAAACTCAACTCTGGCGGATATTTCTTGTCTTCGGGAAACGACAAATTACAAGTTTGCAAGCTGACAAACACTGCTGAGAAGTAAGAATCACCTATCTAAATTACGGTTATGATAATGAGAGAAATTTCCGAGAATATTTCAATAATTTTAAAAACGTGTGTGTACGAAATGGTATTATTAGAATTTATGGTAAAATAAAGATGAATGATGGCGAGTGTGAAGTTAAAAACTTGAACTCCTAATTAGTGGGTCGCAGTTCAAATGTCCCTCACTTCTGGAAGATTTTTCCTAAATTATTTCATGTATGGTACGGTGTTTGGAGGCCCAATAAAAACCATAGATTATGAGCAAAATCACTATAATATTTAAAGCTGAAAATGAAAAAAATAATAAATCGCTTCAGCCAATCCACTGATTCTAAGTCTCCACAGGAATGTCGTGAAACGACTTCTAAACTTTGTATTCTCATAAAAGTACTGTGCAGTCTGCAAATATAAAAAAACAAACAAAAGACAATACGTACTTGAAATGTACTACAATTTTCAACAAGAAAAGCAACGATAAAGAGATTGCAATATCAAGAGGATTGAAACGAAACGAAGATGGTTAATCGTCGCAGGTAGAAACACGTCTAACCGGTAATTTCCTTGGAAAGCGCTTTTCAACCAGCTGACACGTGGAATTTCACGATCGTGTGTGATACCCCAAGGTACAAGCCGGAAGTACATTTAAACGGAGGAAGTTAATCGAGCCGAATCGACGATTTCACCCCCTTAATCGTGTGGGCCGAGTGCAGCTGCCGAATTCACTGTGTCGGGTTAAACGATTGGGGGACTTGTGCCTCGTTCTGCAACTTTTTCACGGTAATTAGAGGCTCGAGAGGGATGAACTGGTCACCGACAGGTGGCAAACCCTATCCCCGACACGCGATACGAACGATTTTCGGCGATAAATGCGACAGGTTCCGGATGATCGGGTTGGGGACGTTGAGGAGCGTCGACAGGACGTGTGAACTGCGGTCAACACGTCCAGGATGATGTTTACATGTTTATATGCGCACTTTTCTTTAACACTAGAACTACCAGCGTTAAATCTATCATATTTCAAAATATTAAATAAGTACTTTGAAAAAGGAGCAATCAAGAGGCGAAAACGATAATCGAATCGGTGATTTATGTTTTTTTAAGATGGACGTAGAATATTTATTCTAAGACTCTTCCATAAGCTTGGAGAATTTTTGGAAAAAATTGTGTACCAGTCATTTTCACTGGTTTGGTAGTTTTAGTGTTAAAAGTGGTGTAAGTTCATTTTTGACAAAAAGTTAATTAATGATAACAATGAATGCAATCTGCTATGAGCTTTTTATCTATAAGCAGTTCCCAAAGAAAATCCTTCAAAATTTTCATCATTTTGTCAATATAAATTTACGTAGTTAACACTAATAAATCTACCAAGCCGGTCAAAATAATTCCCAATTTTTGTTAAAAATTACCTAAATTGATAGGGGAGACATGAAGTAAATATTCCACTTTTATCTCATAAAACCTAAATTAATTAATTAATCATCTTTCTCACCTCTCGATTTCCCTTTTTTCAAAATACTTATTCGGTATATCTAAATTTTAGTAAATATAATGTCGGTAGGTTTAGTGTTAATGAAATTACAAATATAATTACTTTGAAAGTGGTATAAGTCCATTTTAATAAAGACATAATATTTAGTTGGAAAATTATGCTGCATAATTTCTCTACTTCACTTTTAACGAATACTTTAATACTAAAGCTACCGACGATTTTTGTATCAACCAAAATTTAGATATACTGAACAAGTATTTTGGAAGAAGAAAAATCAAGAGGTGAAAAAGATGATTAATTAATTATGATATTTATGCTCATTTTTAGGATTGTTGTTTCGACAATTAGACATATCGAAATTCTTAGTTGTTACAGAGAGATTCATGTTAATGAGAATCAGTGTCAGTGAATTTTTATAACCGAAACCGATTCGGACATATCGCGATAGCGATTTAAATGAACGCGCAGGGGTAACGGGAACTAAATACACGTGAAACTTTCGTTTTGCGTAATTCACCAGATTAACTGGGTTCGATCGCTGATATTTCCGGTTGCTTGAATTCCTGACGTGTACTATTTTTTTCTCCATGTGCAATTTTTTTCGCACGATCGCTGGCTACCGATGACGTCAAAGTGTTTTGCGACTAGCGCGAATAATTCTGTTAGATCAGATCACCGAGCGATTAATAATAACGTGCCAGTTTAATTTTACAAAACTACATTTCCTTGGGAACGTTTCCAAGTAAAACTCACTGTCAAAGTGAGAATCAAAGACAATGAGAGTTCGCGGAATTTCCGTTACATTCGCAAGCTACAATCGCAATTGAAGTAAAAAAGGAATTCTCTCTTCTTTTTTGCGACAGAGAAAGAAAGTACGAGAAACACGTTTCCCCATTGTTTCGGTGAGATATAGTAATTTAATTACAAGCTCATATTGTTGATGAAAGGTGGTTGCCATCTTAATGATGTATTATTTCGCGTACTTTCTTGCCGAGGCTTTGATTGCTGAAAGTGAAACACCTACAAAAATGAAATTGCATTTGAAAAAATGTAAGAGAAACGAGTGTTTCTCTTCATTCTAAGAGAATGTTTAGATTCTCATTTAATTTCTAATTTAATTTCGTCCTCAGCAGATACAAACTCTCAGTCATTTTCTCAATAAAAAACAAGTTACTTGACATTCTGATATAACTGAAACAACTTTCTTAATTTTCTTATTTAACTCTACGTTGTCGCAGTTCCACTTCTGAGTCACAAATGTCTCATATCTGCAGCTCTGGTAGCAGAATGTAAACCACAGTGCGCCATGCAACTAAAATGAGTAAGATCTTGCAAATATTGCGTCGACCAAAACTGTAAAACAATCGCACGAACGACGAGCACGCGTATAAATAGTAACTACTTGCATCTGATTGCGTAACCTGGGAAATTTTCAAGCCGTTTGCAATTCGCCAAATAAATGAAATCCTCGTCAGCCTCGTCCAACGTCCGACCATAGAAAAATACGTTTCTCGTTGCGCCAGCTGTTTGCATTCGAACAGAGCCGAGCTCCTTACGCGTCGACTTTTCGTCCAAAGCGGTTGGCACGATTTTTTTCACGAAAACCCCTATACCGGTTCTCGCGAACCAGCTTCGATTCGGCAAAGCCGATTTCGTCATTCCTGTGGCGATTTACCTGCGACGTTCAATAATCGACGGGTAGCAGCTTGATTGATAACACTCGAATCCTCGTGCTGCTCGCTCGGATGAGTCCGTCCACTTTGAACGGAATCGCCGGACTGGTGCTGAATCGTCCATGGGAATTCCATTCTGATCAAAGACAACAGGACGACGTAGCACCGACTTGAATTCACACTCTGGAGAATGTCTCTTCGTGGGTCACGTTAACACTTGATCGCTACATAATTATAGCGCGAAAGTCGAACGAATTACGAGAGCGTTAGGACGATTGCGCGTTAACCGGTCCATCTTGCCAGGTCTCTTTCGGCGTAGAAGAACAGTGGATACCTTTCTTGGATCCTTTTCACTCATGAGATCCTTTTATTCGGACACATCGATGTCAGATGATACATCACGTTTGCCAGATATCGAGTAATTATTATACGGTGTTACTTCAAAGTTCTTTAAAAGTTCGACACGACGTGGAGGATTATACTGAAGTCTGAAGTGGACATTTTTAACAGCGAACGGTGAAAACTGAGAGAGCTAGAGCAGCTCGAATTGTCCGCGGAAAACGAAGATGTAGGTTGATCGTGGGCCCTTGTTTTCTGGTGGGGAAACGAAACGGCATTATCACCGCCCTCCTTGGTATCGACGAGGGTCGCTGGTTCCTCCGCCATGTTTCAGACATAGTGGGGATTTCCCCTTGCAGCTCGAGGGCGGCGCTTACCTCGAGCATCGAAAACGAGAGGGGTAGTTTTACGCAGCCCCTATCGTTCGGCATGTCGTATTAAATGCCCTAAAATCTCCTTGTTGGTTTACCGTTATCATGGACGATGAGTTCGATTCGGTTGAAGTTTTCCTCGTGGTTCTGATGCCATTATTTAAATATCTATCATCATTATTTAAATATAACTCTACCTTGTAGAGTTGATATTTGTACGGTGTTTCTTTGACACTAGATTTACGGAAGCCGTGAAATTCACGAGTTCCTACTTGTTTTATAAACATTTTTCAAATTTATAGAGCAGCTGTACAGTAGACATTTCACGTTTATTTTATAATACAATAATGACTTAACGAATTATTATATTTGCCGCCTGATACTTCTCTTTCAAATGTTCTTATTTAATATATTGCAATGTAAAATATTTCACGGCTGTAAATCTAGTGTTAAAGAAACTAATTCTACAGTGAAAATTTAACATTTTCATTACTATCAGGGGGACCGGAAAGTAATGTCGTTCTTTTAGATTAAATCCAAAGTAATATATTTCTCGCAGGTTTTTATTTTTAATGAGTGGTGTAATCACCCTCGTTAACAACAGACTTTTACCATGAATATTTTCAATACCGGATTGATAAAAATCAATTGGTTTTTAAGCGAAATACCTAAAGAAACGACATTACTTTCCGGTCGTCCTAATAATTTACTAATAAGATGGATACAATGAGTTACTAAGAGGTATTATAATATTCGAGAAAATCCCTGCAGTTTTTTTTCTTATATTTTACGATGATTATTATTCTATATTTAAAATCTGATTAAGATTTAAATAGAGAGTCAATCTTCTTGGTTAACTCCGAAAAGTGGAGCTTGTAATTTACGAGTTATTATTTTCAAGAAATTTTGTAAATTTGAATTAGACTCGTTAGTTGATTAAGACCAGTAGAATTTGTAATTATTGTCGGAATATTTTGAATACTGAGGGCTATCGGTTTTTTCGCGGTATCGCGTACCCACCATATTTGAAGTTTGGGGTGATTCTCCCCTTGGATCGGAAGGCGGCGCTTATACGAATCTTAGAAGCAAACAGGGGTAACTTTACACGATTCGTTAAGTGCTTACATGAACGCCACGACCTTCCGATTGCGAGTTTTGATCGCGATATTACTCCAAACGATGCATCCGATAAAAGAGTCATTACTTAGGAGCACTGAAGTTCAATTTGTTGCGGTAATAGCAAACAAGGCATTTTACGATGTAACTTTACGATATAGTTTCTCTATATAGTTATTGAATTAATTCAATGACCTTCTGTCATTCTTGCAAGAAAAGAATTTTTCTATATTCAGAGGATAAATATTTTCATATACAAAACGCAAATACTTCAGGAACGTAAAGGGAGATTTAGAAAGGGGATGCACCTTAGAGAATTGAGAAGCATCTAATATTTAATAAAATTGAAGACTGATAAAACTTTGAGTATCTCAATTGCCACTTGTATAAATCTCAGCTGTTTGTTTCACCTCATAGCCATATTTACATAGAAATCAATTGTCAGCGTTAAACAGAGAATTTTATTAGCAACGTAGATAATGATATCCTTGATGAAATTAAGCTGACTCTGTCATCATCTGTGATGCGAAGAATAATGGTTTATTTATACTTCTTACTGTTCATTCGCATTTTTCTACCGGAGAACGGGCTGCCTCGGCAGGACTGAAATTCAAGACCGGGACCAACGAGACATCGATCACCAATTATGGTCGCTGAAGTCTGGCATTTCGAGCTATCCGCAACGTACAGCTGGAATAACTCGCCGACACGAAATTCGCAAATAAATTCAAAGCACCCTAATTCGCTTATTAATCCGTGAACTTCGTCGGCGGTTTCCGATCGCCGCAAATAACGTATCGCTTATCGGACAATGTCATCTTGATTCACGGAGGTAGTCGGAATGACGGGTTCTAAAATTAAAAGAGACCCCTTCAATTTTTAAAGATGTATTTTCTCCGATTTCTTACGTCTACCTTGCAATAATTACAATAGACTAAATCGAGCAATGCTTTTCTCGCTTTCATTACTCTCCACGTGACGTATTTACTTATTTTTTAGAAAAATGGTTGATGGCTCGATAATAAAAAATATGGCTCGATACTCTTAAATTTAAGGGCAAGCTTTTGCTCGAAAATTTATATTTTTTTATAACTCTGTTAATAAAAATAAACCAACTTTGTTCAATTAAAATGAAAAAAAATGTCTGTGCAGCATGGGTTATTTTATTTTCTGAATTCCCATGCCTCAAAGAGACAGGTTGGAAAATTTTATCGGGAGTTTCGGAAATTTCTTTTTAAACGTTACATGATAATCGTATTGCGAGTATTTCAAAGTTGAGATTTCATTTCTCAAAAAAAGGAAACGCCTAACAATTTGCACAAATTTAACAGCCACAAACAGCTCTTTAATCTTTCAAAATTCGTGAAAAGTTGATCGAAACCCCGTGAACTTACCGAAAAAAAGAGGAAGAGAATTATTGTACGGTGAATTATTTTCTTTAAATTCTTTTGGTAACCACCTGCTGTCCGTCAGGTCTGCACGGAACGATCGGTGGTGGTCGCGTGCGTGAACCCATGGGTGCGTGTAATCGCACGCATTAAGTGCCCGCGTGTTCCATCAACCCTCTCTGGGTTCTATTACCATTACGCACGAGCCTCGAAGAACCGAGCGAGAATTCCCAGGCCTGCTTCGAAATTCTCTCCCCAATCGACACAGACGACCCAATAATATGCAAATGTTTACCCCTACTTAAACGCCCATTTATTTATACCATGAGACTCTGATTATGGTACTTGTACTTTCATCGGCGCGTCAAGCATGTCGGGTGTTTTTAAAAGATTTTCATATTTATTATTTCAAACGGTTCCTTTGAAAATTGTATAAGAACTTTAATCCATAGGACATTTAACGATAGATCTACCGAGGTAGTCAAAAGGAGTGAGTCTCGATTAATTTGAAAAATTCTTGTATTTCTAAGGATGGTATATCTTGATTTTTCTATGCCTATTTAGCTAAGTGTAGACAACTGTGTCGTTTAATTTTCTTTTCTTAGTTATTTCTCTTTATTGAACATATTTATTTATTATATCGAAGCGTAATGGATTCCTCTTCGGTAATTTTAGTGTTAATTGCTTGCCCTACGATTCGTTTTGTGACGGTCTCCGCTATAATTGAGAATTGAATCGCTAAAATAAAAATTGATCGGTGATTCTTGATATATCGTATAGTTTAACCCTTTGCGGACAGAGACATTTTTGAATATTGAGAAATAATCATTAGTTTGGCGTTAAGAAAACAACTTTTTACCAGAAGATCAGAGTGTTGATATATAGAAGTTATAAATTACTATTTGTGCAATCATATTCCAACAGTTATATTTCATTTTTTCAACTCTAACCGTGTACACATACACCGATAAACTATAATCAGATTTTTTCTCAGGCCGCATATATGCGTTCGTCGTCCTCAAAGGGTTAACGTATAGAATATTACAGAGATAATACTATCGCGTCACGTCCCATTAATATTTTCAATTTGATCAGTTTTGCAAAACTTGAAAATTTCCTATCCCATTTATCTTCTTGAAAACGTCCAATATTTATTATATGTCCAACAAGTTTCTTAATATCCTCTATTTATTTATGTTATACTTCTATAAACACTGCTTTTGTGACTTCATAATTTAAGCTTGATCTGAATCTATTTTTATCGTATTTTTTTCTGCATTAAACTTTCGTTTCAAATACGTATTTGAAGCAATTAGCGGCTGTATATTTTAACATCGATCCAAGAATTATATCGCAAGTCAAACGGGAGTAATCGATGACAATTATCCCGATCGTTTAGGGACAAATTTATGCCGCACGTAAGAAGGAAATGCGCTTTGTACGATGCAGTTAGTCCAAAGCCGACAATGGGGCTTAGTAATTCACGTTCGCGTGCTCGTATATTATCATAATAAACAGTGAGTAACCGTTGATCAACGATGCGTTGCATATATATTCCGCAAAGCTGCAACCAACGATCGTTGCACGATGCACCGAGAGAAAGAAAGTAGAAGATGATTATTGTGCAACGAATCAGATACAATTCTACGAATATCCGATGCATATAAATGAATGAAAGAAAAAAACAACGTTACGTTGAGCGATGTAAATTTTCACAGCATCTTTCACGGCCTTCTCGCTTTGTTTCGATGTATCGATAAATATTCAACGCTTCGTTTAAAAATAAATCTGCATTCGAACAAACGTTACTCTTCCCTCCCGAGCGGAGAATCGAGAGAGCAGATCCGCATCCGAGAATTTCAATTGAACGTTGAGAATGATTTAATGTCAAGGAAATCATGCAATTAACATACGCGGTAATTGCATCGATATTCTCCATCGTACGAAGTCGTTGCTGCACGAAAACTCATGCAACTCTGTGTGCACACGTTAATTGTCCATGTTTCGTCACACTTGTCGTTTCGCAATGCCATTTCCCGCGCGATCCTTTTCGGGTTTTCCAACCTTTTCTCGTGCCTATTGATGTCATACTTCGAGTCGTTTTATCACATTTTTATCAGGATTATAACAAAAGTGATCAAAACGTCCCCCGCATTCCACCTTTTCACAGCGCATCGAGAATGTGCAGTATTCTTGGAAACTTTTGTTATTTATCCGGTAGAATTTTAATTCTCTTTTTTTATTTTCATTTCTTGGCATGTTGTATATATTTTGGATGTTTTTAAAGACTTCTAATATCTGTAATTTATCCTGCAGGACTGTAATTCCACGTTTTTTAATTTTTGTCGAATCCTTTGCGCGGTACATCAAGCATGTTGGATATTATAGAAAATTTCTTACTTTTGCTATCCAGCTGAATTGCAATTTTTCTTCCGTATATTTATTATTTATTTGTTTATTGTTGTTGAAGGGAAAATAATACTTTAGTACACATAATCACATAGGTAGCAGCAGAAGTATAATACAGTAGATATTAATAATTAAATGAAGGAGATAAAACTTTAGAAATACTCTTCTTAAACGATAATTCGAAGGGAAAAAAGTCCATATATTTACAAAATTGGTTCGAATTCATGATTATTCTATTTATGCAGTTTTTGCCGTACGTAGTCCAATGAGACTCACTGTACAGAATAATATGCGTTCTTATGAAAGTAATAACGGTGCTAAGTTTAAAATAAGGATTTCTGGACAAGATATAATGCCATTCAACAATTTACATGTAAACCATAAGTCCATCTTTGTACGCCTGTACCCAAGAGGCGGCAAATTTAATTGCATACTAATTACGCGTTTTCCTCGGTGCATCGAGCGAGTCGCATCTACTTGAAAACATTTCATATTTGCTATTTGCCCGGTAGGATAACTTGCATTGTATTTCGCGAATTCGTTGTAATATCAGTAATGAAAGTCTACCATGCTGAAATCCAAGAAGGGGCATTGTTATCATCGATCGTAACACAATATGCGTTATCTCGCACGAATTAAACGTTGGGCTTCGGAGCGTCTGTTTTCAAATGGCACAAAGTAAATGTGAAGTCGGAGGTTATTTCAACAGCCTCATCGTTTCGTCATTAGTAATCTTACTTTCGTAGATACCGTCTTTCCAGGGTTTTTCGACGGTTTTATTGAACCTTTTGTGATTGATGTTGGTACCGGAAGTTAGTAATTGATTCACTTTGTATTATTTATTGTAAAAGTGTTGAGAAATTCGTGGATGTACTGAATTACAGAGCGATAAATATTTGACGAAGATTTAACCCTTTGCAGTCGAGCTATACTCGACATAGCTTTTCACTTCATCTTATTTTCTAACGATTTAATATTGACTTTCCAATTTCATAATGATTTTGTAATATCACCTAAATATCCGCCAGTATTTATAGTTACTGTTATCATTACAAGAGAAATGAAGAACAAATGATAGAAAAATTGAAATTAATTTCATTTAACTCACTACAAAATTGAAAAAATAATTCGGACTGCAAAGGGTTAAACGATGATATTACCAAAGGTAAGTAGTTCTTTGTACCTGTGCACTGTCGATACTTTTTCATGCGATGATGCTGCTAAAAATTGGACATCACTTTCCACAAGTATGCTACCTGGAATACGATATTTTTCTAAAACATTATACCTCTTAATTGTACAATATTTTCCATTAATATCCTACTGAACGTCAGAATTTTCTTTTCTACAAATTCTTCCTGCTGAAATTCGCTGAAATCTGAAGAGTTTCTAATGGATAGGCAACGAATTAGAAAATCCTATCAACTACTATAACTACCGGCGTTAAATCTATTATATTTAAATATACTAAATAAGTATTAGGGGGACCGGAAAGTAATGTCGCTTTTTTACATTAAATTCAAACAAATAAATATGTAACAAGTTTCTATTTTTAATGAATATTGTAATCACCCTCGTTACCAACAACCTTTTGTCATCTAGTGCGCAAATTTTCAATGCCAGATCAATAAAAATCAATTGATTCTTGAGAAAAATATCTGGAGAACCGACATTACTTTCCGGTCCCCAAATACTTACGCAAAAGAGGAATCGAGAGGTGGAAAAGATGATTAATTCAGGAAATAATGTTTTATCAGATAGATACGAAGTATCTACTGTACGGCTCCCCTATAAAGGAGAATTATGTCTGAAAAACTATGAACCAGTCAATTTGATTGCTTGATAGTTCCAATGTTCCGTTGAATTCATACATCTGTTTCAATTCCATCCTCCGAGCAGATTGCAATGACTTCCACTTTCAACGAACGGATAGAATGATGCTGAAGAGACTCAAATTCGAGACGAAGAAGAGTCTCGGAGCGACGAGCGTCGTTCTTTTAATTACATCAACAAGATTCAGGCCAAACGTTTAGTCTGATGAACTGTCATTTCTGAAAGGCTGAACTACGACCGGCCTCTGCGACATTCTCCAAGTTCCTAAGCCGTGACCTTAACTAACTCGAATTAACGAGGCAACGAGAAAATTATCGCGGTCATTAAGTTATCATCCTACACGATCGTTCGGGTTAATTCGAATGCACGTACGCGAAAATTAAGTTTTCAAATGAAATGTAGCTAACTTCGACGTTCCACTGTCGTGACTTCGCGGGCATGATTTATCTTCGTCGTTTTATATGGGAGTTCGTTAGCAGGAAGTCATGTTGCCTCGTTTCGCCAAATTATTTTATCCGTACTCTGTCATTTCATGTTGCTCGAATTTCCTAACCCTTTTCACGGAAAGAGCATTTATATACGGTCATTAAAAGTCAAGGATCGAAAATTGTTCAAGTAGATTCTGCAAATTTGCAAACCCTGTATGTAGTAATATCACAGATCATTTATTTTTGTTCAAATACTTTAATTCTTTCGCTTTCAAAATCAAATATGTAGGCGCTTTAACACTAGAACTACCAAGACACTCGAAATAACTGGTTCCTGCATTTTTATAAAATTGTTTTAAATTTATAGGAAAATTATACAGAAGATATTCTAGGTATATCTTATAAAATATAAATTACTTTATTGATCATTTCTTTCGCCTCTTGATTTCTCCCTTTCCAATGTACTTATTCCACATATTTAAATATAATGATTCAAACGTCGGTAGTTCTAGTGTTAAATGTTGAAAATTACACAGGAAAATTTCAAAGGCAACTTGTTTTGAATAATAAATTTATTCGTGTACCACTTTCGTCCAAATCGGAAATTGAATTTTGCCGCCTTGAAAATCGAATATATACGCGGCAGAAGATATTAAATTATTTCAACTTTCAGCGCTAGAATATGAGACCAACGGTGGCGAATGTAGAAACTCTTCTCCTTTTTTGTTACGAGAGCAGCACAAATCCCCTGGGGTTTACAGATAAACGTATTATCTTGTTCGAACGTTCAATGTTCCACGTGCATGTCTCTATCATCGTGCCATGTCTAAAACGAACGCCGTGCTCGATAATTGCAGCTCAAAGGAGGCTCGACAAAATGAAACTCAAAAGTAACTACAATCGGAAGCTATGTTGGACATTAACACATTCGCGGACAGTAAAAATTTCAGTGAGCTACAAAAATAGTCGGTCAAGTATTACACTTCCAACTTACACTTCTAACTACATAGAGAAAAAATAAAATAGAATGAAAATACTCAATGAACCACTTGGCCATCACTTTAAACTGCATAATAATTACAAAAAATTAAGGTTATATAAAATTAAATAAATTATAATTGGCGTTAACACTTGGCATGACATGAATGCTATAGCATTCAGCCGTCGAATTGATGGGTTCCTATTTGTTTTATAAACATTTCTCTTTACAGAGAAGCTGTACAGTAGATATTTCACGTGTATTTTATAATACAATAATGACATAACGAATTACCATCTTTGCCGTTTCATCCCCCTTTTTTCAAAGTCCTTATGTAACATATTGCAATGTAACAGATTTCACTATTATTACTGAAAATTGATTGAATAAACAGTACAATCAATAAAGCGGAAAAAAACGTAAAACGAGTGGAGATGAGGGAGGAAAAGAAGTTTTTATTGTCGGAGATTCCAAAGTTATAGGCGGAACAACGACGCAAACTCCGGGGACAATGAATTATCGTCGTTATTATCATTGTTATTAAAGTCATCGTGATTATCGACTATACCTGCATCACGCACGTCCATAAGCAATAGTTTCCAAAGAGTTTCTACATTCGCATACCTCTTTTCCTTTGTATCGATTCGCGGAAATTTTCGCGAAGTCTTCGAGGCACGCGGACTCTGCATACCTGCCGTTCAGGAAAGCCGTAGACGTTTTTTCGCGAAATAGAAAGTTTTCCCGATTCTTTGGTAACAAAGAAATATCCCGAAACGGAGGAAAAATCACAGTTATAATTAGCAAGCGCGATTATTTTCTCGTATTCAAATCTCCGTCACCATCAGATTTTTTTTCTTTCTTTGTATTTCGGATTTAAGTGGCAAAAAAATCACTGTTATGGTAATTTCATCTAGAGACTACTGTTTTGCTGTGTTTTATGCCACCAAGGCTGAGATATATTAATTAATAATTTCGGACAAAATTCCCAGAGGTGACGGAAGATTTGAACTCGGATCAACTGATTGAAAGTCCAGCCTTTATCTTCTCAACACTAGAATTACCGGCGTTACGTCTGTTATATTTAAATATAGTGAATAAGCAATTCGGAAAACGAGAAATCAAGAGCTGAAAAAGACGATTTAGGTTTTATAATTTATGTCAATCTGGGGAATTTTTCGAAAAGTCCACCTTGGTAGTTAAAGCGTTGATCGCCATACCCTAGATTTTTCTTTTGAGCTATCTACATCATAATCTTAATCCCAAAATCCACCTAAAATTCTTAAGTTGTAGACAAAATTTTCACTAAAGTTTCAGATAAATTCTATCTTAAAAAACCCTTTGAGGACTAGCGACGCATATATGTGGTCTGAGAAAAAATTTAATTACAGTTTATCGCTGCTTGTATACACATTTAGAGTTGAAAAATTAAAATACAACTGTTGAACTATGATTAAACAAATGCTAATTTATAATGTATATACATTAACAACTTAACGAGTTGATAAAAGGGGGCTCTGCATCGCAAAATGAAGAGTTATCTCTCAACATTCAAAAATGTCTCCGTCCGCAAAGGGTTAACATTGATCTTCCATCGGCTAACTTCATCTCTACCAATAAAAATCTACAAAACGACATTCTTATCAGCTCTGATTTCCTGCCTCCTCCATAAAATGAAATTTCGTTGCTATGAACTTAACGAGAAAAATATCTAAACAAGTTATTACAACCGGTCAACCGGCCGCGCTCGTTCAACGCGAAGCATCGTAAAAAGTTGCGAATTTATTGCAACTTTATGATCATCGTGAGAATATCTCTTTGAGTACACGCATTCCTCAACGAGAACGTAACGGAGAACCGGCGTGCATACACGTAGAAACAAGTGTTATTATATCCTTAGAAGTAAACAAGTTCTCGGTGATAATGTAAAACGTATTTATCCGACGGCAAGAAGTGCGTTATTTTCAACGAGCACGAACAATCAACCGCTGCCTACGCATTTCACCGGACTCTTTTCTCGAAAGCACAAGTCGGGTCATTAAAATGAATCGACGGTGGCGGTAAGTTTTCTTCTAGCCTTTCACCGTAAACGCTTTTGCGACCATGCGTGTTGGCATCATCGATGGTTAAACGGCGCGGAGGTAAAAATGCATTGACGCGCGTGGTTTGCAGGCTGTGCAACGGAATCAGAGCGGGATAAAGCTCTGAATTAACGAATAGGGAAGAAATGGTTGAATTCTGATACGGGAAAACTTTTTTTTATGTGATATGGACCGTTTATTTTGAAAGTGGTGCAAGTCCATTTCCTTTTGTTTCGAGAAAATTTAAGGTTAGCATATCTGTTGATTAAAAAATGTAGGTAAATTATATCAGGTCTGACAATGTTTCTGCTGATTTATTAATATGTAATTTAATTATATCAATTTGTTTTAGCCGAATTTCACTAAATATTGGACCGAAATTACACAAAATTGAAAAGAATAGTGAAGAAGAGAGTCCACTTCTCAAAGGATGAACCGAAATTTGATATCCGCATAATTTTCATCCATATAATAGAAAATTTATAATCTCAGAGTTTCCATTTAAAATCTGAAGGCACAGAAATAAAAGTTAGAGTCTAACTTTCAAAAAAAATCCCCCTTACGTTATATCTTATCGACGCAATAAAATACTGCGATAATTAAGAAGTCATAAGAACTTGCGAGTTCTTCGCGAGGTGACCATGGGCATTGAAATCGAAAATACATGAGGTTAAGCGATTACAACAATACACGGTATCTTCTAATTGCCTGCGAATCTATTTGGGTGGTCGGTTTAATGCACCGATTGCATGGAAGACGGCCATAATTGGACTTTAAGAACCCGGATTATTTAAAGACCCAAATGCGATTGTGCATTGTGAACTGCTACGGCAACCACACCTGTATACCTTTCACCTAGCACGTTGGCATGTGTGTAATTGAATGGACTCGTATCTCCATACGCACGATTGAACTTACAATTACAGATCCGCCGAGTTGTCGCATAATAACGGTATCCCGTGTACATACTTACGTATGTAAGAGATATAATGTAAAAGCGGACGAAGAGGAGAACGGACGTTGCTTTTCTAGAAACCCCGTGCTGCTAATAACGATAATAATGATAAGTCTTTATTGCGAAAGGAATATAATTGGGACATATAGACAAAAATTGGCATGTTTTAACCCATTGCACTCCGTTGTCGCCGCAGCGGCGACATTGTAACAGAAGTTGATATAGTGAGGGACCAGAAAGAAGGCACTTGGGACGTAGGGGGCGATTGCTGTCGCACCGCCTATCCCCGCCATGTTGGTCCTGGAAACCTGAGATCGACGAATGACAACCGAAAACAACACACTCCTTTCGTCGTTAATTTGACGACGCAACGAATGTGCAGGTCTCTCGGCCAATAGCGCGTCAGAATCAGAAATGCGTGAGGGAGAGGCATGTCCCTCTCCGTCGGGCGAATCAGCGCAAATTACCCCTCAAGTGCCTTGTTTCTGGTGCCTCACTATAACTCTGTTGTCAGGTAAATCCGGTGTATTTTTATATTTTTTTATAATATAAAACATAATTTTAAAATGTACACGCTTCTTTTCAATGGCAAAGGAAGATTTTCAATATTCCACAGATGTGCACTCGCACAATTGTGAATAGTTTTGGAGTAGGTGGTAGCTCGTGGTAAAAATGACTCGGAGTGCAAAGGGTTAAACGTAATTGGTTTGTTTAACATTCTGAACATTTCTGAGCACTTAAGGGCTAGTAATTATCTAGGATTAAGCTTAGAGGAAAAATTGGAAAATAAAAAACCTCAACTGTAGGGTGCTTCTCGATTGTTGATGCACTTTTAGAAAGTATTGTAGTGCGTAGTGAGTAGTCAGTAGTGCTGCTAATGCACCTCATTTGCATATCGAAGGATGAAGATGAATGTTTGCCACTTTTGGTAAGAGGAGAATTGTTTTCAATTACTTTTCGATGCCTTTTTTGAAGCACGATGCTGCTAATGTACCTCATTTGCATATCGAAGGATGAAGATGAATTTTTGGCACTTCTGATAAGAGAAGAATTGTTCTCAAGTGTTCGTCGACGTCTTTCTAGGATTCCATCCCGATCCTCGAATTCATCGCAATACATTTCCAAATATGTGCGCGATACACGAGGAATGTAAAAATGTCAACAAAAGAATGGGAATCCCTTTTGAAAAGCGATTCGCGTGTTCCCGCGCACTTACCCTAAACGCCTGACCTCATCCACACATCATTCATCCGTGACGTGCCTGCCTACGAACATAAATGTTACTGCCAAAGCAATAAATATGGTAATACGTTTAATGTGGGCGTGCATACGTAAGTATTATCCTCACAAATAAAGCGTTGCACCCACACGAGCGCAAGTACTCGACACACGGGCATCGAAAAACGTGGACGCGGTCTTGTATCTATTGCAATGGAAGCGGCGTTGCGTTGTTTACGAATACGGCGTTATATAAAAATCGCATGACAAAGAGTATTTATTCGGCGGAGATAAAGCTCGTGGAAAAATATAAGCTTTTCTGTATAGACGAGAGATACGGTGTGCACGGTTACGTACTTTTGAGCATCAGTTCTGCTTGGGATACGTAACAGTGTTTCGATATTACGTGTTAAATAATGAAATACGTTTTGGTATTGTGCTCGAGACACGCGATGGTGCTGTGGTATTGTTTCCTCATGTGATATATCGAATTTTAGTGATTCGCGATGGGTAATAGGGTTTTGATATTCATGAATGAATAGAATTTCAATTATAAATTGAACTTAGGGATGGTTCGAGGCATTGAACGAGGTTTCGGTATTTTCTGTTAAAATTTAGTGAGATGCTGCAGATATGTAATGATATGATGTTATATATGAAACGATTGATTAAATTTTACGCGGTACACCTAATTCTGTTTTTACACGGTAGATACGTTTCAGACAAAAGCGTGTAAAAAAGACATGAAGTACAGACATAGAAAATAGGGGATTAGTTCCGTATCCTTCAATCCTGTAAAAAGTAGTTAAAATAAATTTATTAAAAAATTTATTTTAAGAATATTTTAGATTTTTTAATCGTGCTAAATCGAATAAAATGGTGTAAAAACGGAATCAATTTTTTTTCTAGACAGTGTTAAATCAAAACCGTGTAAAAGAGGCCGTGTAAAAACAGAATTAGGTGTACTATAAATATTAATTATTACAGGTCGAAAAAATAGTTGCTGCAATAATAATCGTGACCAATCTCCTATGATGGGTACTTCAGTGTCAACACTTTATACAGAACAAACGTGAAATATCTCAACAATATTTCGAATATCTTCAATATATACCAACCCTGAATTTTTATCCTGTTTGTAACAACGTAAAAAAATTTGTTTATAGTTTTTTATAGATTTTTAATAGATTTTTCAGCTTCTAAATTCCTTCGGTGTCTGCGGAAGAACCAAACACGACTGAAATCTCAACCATCAAACATGAGGAACAAAAGAAATGCTACAGATTCTTATCCGAATGTATTACGTCGAAAATAATTGCAAAAAAAAGACAAAAGCGTTTACGACAAATCACACGGCATAAAAGAACGTTCATCGAGTTCTACGTATCGTGAAATTCGTGGACATAAATTTCCAAACAGGCGAACATACATAAATTCGAATCGCCAGGGCTCAACACACGAATCCAGCCGCATAAATCGATGTATCGCGGAGGAGGAATCGAATGCGAACGAAGAAACGGCAGGCAAAAAGAGGAAAGAGGAGGATTTAGCGTGACCCAAGTTGAAAGCACGACATCGAAACATCAAGAGGAACAAGCGAGGCCATGTTTCTTCCGTAATGGATACGTTCCACGGTTTTCTACCTCGGGATTCTATACACGTTGGACGATGATTGTGCACGGGCAACTATTCAGCCGATTTGTCTTGCGATTCATGGATGGCGGAGGTAATAATTATTTCTGAGAAATAGTTCGTGCCATTTACTTTCAACTTCTCTCAATTATACGCACCAAGGAATTTTCCATTGGGATTCTGAAAATTATCAGAATCGGAGTTAACAGGTTTGCATGATAGCCGAATGGTGTTCTATCCGGAAAGATGTAGCGTTACGTTTAATGCTATTGTTAAAATTATATAGCTGGTTAGTATAGCAGTAATATGTTATATGGTCAGTAAAAATGGCAATAACAAAATCGTAAATCGAGCAGTTTTGTTTGAAGAAAATGGGAGTAAGTATTTTTTGTGTATCGGTTAAAGTTTGTTCCCTTGGAAGCAGTTCTCTCTAAAGGTAGATACAGGCGGCCCTCGACTTTCGCGCATAATTAATTCCTGAAAATGTGTGCGAATGTTGATTGTTCGAAAGTGGAAGGATTAAAAATTGTATTTTGAAGTATTTATTTATCAAAAGAAATAAGGTAAGGAGGAGTGTTTATGCGCTTTCAGGTGCTTTTTTGTAAAGCTGAGATTCTGTATCGTCCAGTAGGCAATACTATAATATTAGAGAACCTCTAATAACAATATCAATTGTTAGAAATGATTTTTTTCCAAGAACAATTTTTGCAATATCGACAAAAATCTTTAAAAAATTGAGTTGTTAAAAATGTGCGAAAGTCGAGGGCCACCTGTTCTATAATACATTCAATGAGTGCATGGCACGTTGTACTATAATGATCTATCAGAATTTTAATCAGGGTACTTGAATTTTGGTATTCATCCAAAAATTGCTAAGTTGTTAAGCTAACACAGATCTCCAAATGGTAGACCTGAGTCGGAATTATTTTGTTATCAATTCTCCCTAATTGTTCGCACGTATTGTGTGTACCTGTGCAGCCTTGGTGAATCTAAATTTCCCTAAATCCAATGAAGTATAATGGTTATTATTTTTAACGATTGTAAATCGAAACTGCTATAAGAAAAACGCAGACGAAACCAAAAGCTCCTAAATAATTGCACCAAGCCTGAATCATTCTATTAACACTTCCAACCAATTTGCTAAATCTAAAACTTAGATTACAGGCTCGCTGATTGTAAATCTATCTAAATCCAAGCTACTGTAACAATAACAACAAAAGCAAAGTCTCTTAAATAATTGAACCCAGCCTGAATCATTCTGTTACCGTTTCCAACCAATTTTTTCAATCTAAAACTTGTGTCACAGCCTCGCTGATTGTAAATCCATCTAAACCCAAGCTACTGTAACAATAACAACAAAAACAAAGTCTCTTAAATAATTGAACCCAGTCTGAATCATTCTGTTGCCACTTCCAACCAACTTGTTAAGTCTGAAACTTGTATCACAGCCTCGCTGATTCTGAATCCACCTAAAAACGCAAGTCACAAGTAAAACATTGGCGGCATTAATTATTACGAGACCATACCATTGTCCTATTAGCATCATATCGATATTAACACCACGACACCCGCAACATCATCCAAGGCTACGAAGGATCGCGCAACATAAAGTGGCAATGAATGATCGATGCGTTCTTTCCACGGCTCGAGCACAGAAAAGTCGCCTGATTCCCACACTGATACGCTCGCTGAACTTTACCTCCGTGGAATTCATCGGCTTTCACTAGTTGCGTCACTTTTACGATGATACGAATACTCGCTGGCATCTTAGCGATACGTGCCAGAAACGTTGATGCAGATAACGTTGTTGTTAGAAGAGAAACGAAACTTTACGGGCCTTGGACCAAGGACTCGAAATTAGCACGGCCACAGTTTCAATGCCTCAGCTACCTCTGGATGATTTATTTCGCGCGATACGTGTATCTGTGCGGTTTTGATAATTTTCAACTTCAAAACACTACCTGAAAAGTATAACGATGATCGACGGTAAAACACGAAAAACAATTTCTTCTTCTCAGTTCAAATATTCGTCGGTATAACTTAAGTTTGAGGCGCAACGACCACAGGACTTAAAACCAAAATAGACAAACGAAAAAGGGGAAAAAGGGGGAAAAGGAAGCACCTAAGTTGGAAATATTAATTACCTAAATTAAAGAAATAGTTATCAGGAAATCTCAAGTTCTAGGCGCAATAGCCACAGCACTTAAAGCCAAAATAGACATACGAAAAAGGAGAAGAAAGAAGGGTACCTAAGTTAGTAATTGTTCAGAGTATAAAGTAAAAATGGATAATCAACGGTAGACAATTTTCTGCTACTATATTTGCTTATCAGTCAAAAAATTAGTAAAATAATTCGGAGCGCAAAGGGTTAATACTCAAGGGTCCTTGTTATCGTAGTAAGTATTGTACACAGGATGATACACACGTAAATAAAAAGAGTGCTCGCATAACAGGACGATAGATCGCAAAGCATGTTTCATAGAACTGTTGCGCCCACGTGAAATGCCAACGTGACACGTGAGCACCGTGTTACGAAGACCGAGCGGACCGATTAATTTACACCGATCGAGTTAATCGCCATGCATGGAATACCGTTCGATCGTCAAGGAAAAAGTCATAATTGACCGTGTAAGCATCGTTCACTGCTGTAACGGATTTTAATGATACAGTTCAACTTGGATTCTTCGGGCGTGTTCCTGGTTATTCTCGGGTGCAGTTACCGTTCGATATTCTTTCGTCAAATTCTTCAAGAAGACACTATTTTTGAATGGCTCGACTTTCGAACCGAATCAAAATCACTTGACCCTCATATAAATAAATTACAAGCTGTTGTACGCTTAAAAATAGCAAATAATTTGTAATTGAAATTTCCATTTCCACGTAGGAAAAATCTTAAGAGGTGACGGAGATTTGAACTCGGACCTGCTAATTGGGCGTCCGAGTTCTCAACTTCATCCTCGACGTAGCACTCATTTAACCCCTTGCACGATAATAACGAGTGACACGCGTAATGGGGTAAATGGAATAGGAAATTTTCAAGTTTTGCTAAACCTATAAAATTAAAAATATTAATGAGACTCGACGCGATTATATTATCCCCGCAATATTAATATTTCGTTAAATTATACGATATATCAGAAATCACCGATCAATTTTTATATTGAATTTTAATTTAACCCCTTGCACTATAATAACGAATGGCACTCGTAATGAGGTAAATGGAATAGGAAATTTTCAAGTTTTGCAAAACCTATAAAATTGAAAATATTAATGAGACGCGACGCAACAGATTTATAGATACACAGATATAATTTAAAGCGACGATAGAAGAGGAATAAGTGGAGAAACATTGAACGAACACTGTAACAATAAATTCTTCCTGTTTGCTAAACTGTATCGAATTGTAGATTCTGCAAAGTGTAGAATTAAATCATCGTTTGGCGAGATTACATGTGCGATTCGTTGGAAGTGCGAATACTCGAGTAATTGCAGTCTGAAATATTAATCACGCAATTGCCTCCGTAGGAATAATTAGTATCCCAGTTAAATGTCAGATTATATCAGGCTCTTATGATCTCGTAGCACTAAACGAGGGAGGATAAAAGTTATTTGTTACGAGAACCGAATCACGTAACAGTTTGATAGAGATTTGAGTATCCTCCACGAGTTACCACAGGTCGTCTGGTTCTCAATGAATTGTATCAGTTGCCCGATCCTTTTGTTAGTAAGATTTTAATTTCCGTTTGTTCATTAATCTCTGCGAGCATTTCATTCCCATCGAAACTATTTTGAAAGTATCCTCGTAAACAAATTCAAAATTGCAGTCTGCAAACTCTACAAAAAAAGATTTTCACGGTCGAAGTGACCCAAGATGCAACCCGAACATTCATTCTTGACTAGGTCGACAGATTCTGCAAATATCCCGCAGAGAAATTCTAAATTGCACTCTGAAAACTCAACAAAACAAAATTACCAAAGTCGAAGGGGCTCAAGATGCAACCTGAACATTCATTCTTGACTAGGCCGACAAATTCTGCAAATATCCCGCAAACAAATTCTAAATTGCACTCTGAAAACTCTAAAAAAGAAAATTTCCACAGTCGAAGGGGTTCAAAATGCAACCTGAACATTCATTCGTGCCTAGGTCGACAGATTCTGCAAATATCCCGCAAACAAATTCTAAACTGCACTTTGAAAATTCTACAAAAGAAAATTACCAAAGTCGAAGGGGTTCAAGATGCAACCCGAACACTCATTCTTGACTAGGTCGACAGATTCTGCAGATATCCCGCAAAAAAATTCTAAATTGCACTCTGAAAATTCTACAAAAGAAGATTTCCACAGTCGAAGGGGTTCAAGATGCAACCTGCGCATCCATTCTCCTCGAGGACGATAAAGATCGATGCAGTTATTTCTCAAGACCTCGCGTTAAGACGAACGATTAACACGACTCGTGCATTTCCACGAAGATAAGGCAACAACAACACCTTAGTTCTGCCAGCGTTCAATGTATTTTTCCTGTTTTTTTTTCACGTCAGATTTTTAACAGTTGTTTCATGTTTAACGAGAATAGTTCGCCGCCGTTGTTTGACATTCTTTCGCGAAGTTTGCGCAAACTGTTTTCTTTATACTTCTCGTGCAGGGACAAAGGATATTGCGTAACGTCGTGGAAGGTGGACGGGTCTTAGAAATGCATTAAATTGTTCGATTCTTCCTTTTCTTTCCTTTTGCATAATCCGCGTGAAATGAATACGTAAATAGGTATATACAAGAGGCTCAAGTTTTCAGGGTTTTGTAACGGATAGGATGAGAATGAGAAAAAGGAAGAACGGTGAGTCAGACGGCATCCGAAAAGTGAAATCAACGGAGAAACGACGTAGAGAATATTTCAACGATTGCAGGATATTCCGGTTTTTCGCCAAGAATCCGGATAAACATCGTTCAGTGAGATTATTGAAATGAAAAGTTTCAAAGGGCCCTCGGAAATCGATAGAATTTGGCAAATTACACAAAGTACATCTCTTCTAATTAAAATTTTTTGCACTCTTTTAATGAAACTTTCTGATGCATATTGTTAGTTCGTTTTATCTGTTATTTTTTCATTATGCAAATTTATCCGATGCTCCACTGAAATTTCAATCGTTCAAGTTAATTTTAAAATAATTGCTGCCCTCGAAGATCACCACCGTAAACAAAACAACACCTCAATTTACCAAACTTTATTTTTTCTGTTATTTTCCATTACGCAAATTTATCCGATGTTCCACTGAAATTACAATCGTTCAAGTTAATTTGAAAATAATTGCTTCCCTCGAAGATCACCACCGTAAACAAAACAACACCTCAATTTACCAAACCTGCATTTCCTCAAGATTCCAAATTGACCTAAGTCCCCGATAAGCTGCGATCATTAAAATTAATTCACAGCAATCACTTTCTTCAAATATCACCGAAATCCAAGAAATACCTCAATTTATCAAACCTCCATTTTTCAAGAATTTTTTCTCCGGCTCCCTGATGAGCTGCCATCATTTAAATCATCTCCACAGTAACTACTTCCCTCGAACGTCAACGCAAGCTCGAAAATACCGGAAACAACCAAAGTCTATATTTTTTTGAAAGCTATTTAATTTACCAAAAACCCCGATAAATCGTAATCGTGTCACGTATCTTCGTCACACTCGCGTCGATCCTTTTACAGCTGATGTTAACCTACTTGATTCTCGTTTTAAAACGATTCAAACAATTTGCCCGTCGCGCAGTCGTTTGACGATGTTTACAAGTCAATAGAAAAGAGGCGAGGAAAGAGCGAATAATGATTATCGTTTCCTGCGTACTTTACGGGCCTCGTAACACGGCCGTTCGTTCCAACGTTCTACATGTGGAACGTCTTTGGTGTTCCACGATCGCGGCGCGACTTTGCAGCTCGCAAAGTAGTCCACACATCCTCTCTCTTGAATTATAAACAATCTCCCATGAAAATCTAGAACAGCCGACGTAGTAAACTCGTTCGCGGCACGTTTGTGCCCTGGCGCTGCGAGAATCATTAATTCGTGGCAGATTAAAACGACGGACGTTAGATTTTATGCTTGGAGGGACGATAGGTCGTATCATTGTGCTCGACAGTGGGTAAATAATTGTTTTCTGGTTACGAAGAGTCGTGGTATTATTTTTTAAACTATCAACGATTTTCATGATTTGTCATATTCGGTTAACACGTTGAACGCCACCGGTATTTTGCTAGTTTCATCATTTCTTCAGAAGAGTAACTTTTGCTATTAAAATCGCATCTTTACAAAGCAGAAACTTCAGAGACACAGATGGATATATATTCAGCAAAACTTAATCTTTTTAACGCCTATATTTAAATATCGAGTATATTACAAAATTCGTAAATATTGCAATTTGAAAGTCATATGAAATTGCATTGAATTCAATAGCGCCGGTCACCGGTGACCCCCATGGCAGTCAACGTGTTAATTAACTAGTTGCTCTCATCTGGAAATATTGCGTTTCATTTGATTTTGTAGATAATTATATTAATCTTGGAAAAGTAAGATTGCAAAGGATGGTAGAATAGGAGACACCTTCGTTTGACCTTGATGTATGTTAGAAGTGCTCTAGTACTTCCTGTTCGACGGTACTTCCGGTTCAGAGTCATTTCCCATTTCTCGCCACTTGTTTGAAATGGATTCGGTGATGTTGCTTAGCGGTAATTATCTAACTATTTTTTAACCAATTTTTTGCAATTAATTTCGTCGATTCTATTTCTACGTTTGATAAGAATCGCTGTGAAAATACGATGTGGCCGAAAATCGTAGGAGTTATCGTAATAATGTCTCTGCAGAAAAGTTTTGCTGGAAAGAGTGAAATCGTGATAAAAGAAACGAAATAATGGAGCTGTATCTTCGTGTATGTACATACGTGACACGGCATTTACGTGCATATCTAAGCATCGCGAAACGAATCATCGCCGAGTCAACAATGGACTGCGACACTTGCGAAACTTTTAGCAGTTTCCTCAAAAAACATTCTTCCTCGATTAATCTCTCAGGATGGAATCCATAACGGCGAAGCTCGCACGAGCATTTATTTCAAGTGTTCGACTTGTTATTTTCATTCGATAATCATCAAAACACTTGTCGACATGTAAACTTTATTTTTTTGCAGATAATACTGTGATTATAAGTTTCTATGATTACCAAAAATATGTATAATAATTGCAAAGTTAACCCCTTGCCCTACGATTTCTTTTGTGACTTCCTCCGCAATGATTGACAATTAAATTGCTAAAATAAAAATATGTTAGTGATTCCTGATACATTTTAGAATTTAACGCAATATTGATAACGTAGAAATCATATTAACGTGTGTTCCACTGATATTCTCAATTTGATAATTTTTGAGAGGATTCAAAATTTCCTCTTCCATCAACCCATCACGAGTGTCACTCGTTGTCGTAGGGCAAAGGGTTAATATTTCTGTTCACTGTCGTTTCATTTGTTACAGCAATTCATATTGAATGTTTGGTAATAATTAATTAATTTCCGGCAATTTCTTAATGAAATAAAAATCAACTTTTACGTAGAAAAAGTACAGACTTTTCTCACGAGCCATTAAATCATTTAAAAACGGAGTAACTCTTTTATCTATTAAAAATTCACGTTTAATCTTTCGCAAACATTAGAAATATATCTCTTGGTAATTGTCTTTACTTTTGCACAAATTATGCGATCTAAATGGTCGCCATTTCCTTATTAATTTGAAAGAATTAATAGAAAAAAAAGTCATTATATTTTCAATGATCTAACGACGAAAGTAATTCCGATTAAAATTTTGTTGAATTATTTGTGCATTTATATCCATTAAAATTTATCACAGAGATTGCAACGATGACTTTGACTTCGAATCCGGAAGTCTCGCGTACCGCCCTGTTTTGACGTAACGCCAAATTAGAAGTTCCCAACTGGGCGTAACGGAGGCACGAAGAAGCGGAGGAAAAACATCGCACTCGAAAAATCTGATAAGCGATTACAGTCACACGCACGTATTACAACAAAAGATTTATTAGAGACCAGTATTCTTCGCTCGGTAATAGCTAGCAACAATTTTCTTCACGTGGATCTGAATAATTCACGGCTTCGTCGAAAATTCTAGACTTCCGTTTTGGATTCTCACTTTATAATTTAAGGTTTAACATTCAATTGTAAATACTGGAATTATAAAAAAAATCATGCATTGAACACGAGTGTTCTCCACTTGCTAAAACTAGAAAAATTCTTCGTGAACCTAGTAACACAGTAATATAAATTGTCCACTGACTTCATTCCTCCTTTAATTCTATTTTACCTCGATAAATTTCAAAATTTGATAAGTTATAAAATATACCAAATTATTTAAAAAAAGGGTTATATCGAAGGAACCAACGTTCTCCACTCGATAAACCTGGAAACTTTCTTCACGACTGTCCGAGCAATTCAAAGGTTTGCCAACGAAAGTGGGTGGTCCAAGAATTTACGATTCTCTTTTTTTGGTTTTTCCTGGATGCAATTTTACGGTCGATAAAACTTTCGGCGATCGACTTTCGCCAATGACGAAGAGCGTCGACGATGTTTCTTATCGGTTAGCGCGTTGTTCGAACCGCCAAAGCGATAATTATCCTGGCATTGTATAGCTTCCGTCTCGGTAAAATGTTTATTGACAGCCCCGATATGAAATCAGGACGAAAGAACAACTATACACTTCATGGAGTCGTTTTTCTGCCTGATCGATCTTTCGATGAATAATAAGGGAGATTTGTTTTGTGCGGATACAGTTTAAACTGTGACTCGATAACTTGCACGATGAGTGTGCAGACAATAAATGCACTATTCGAGGAAGTGTACTATGCTCGGAGTATTTCTGACTCGGTGAAGCATTATTCTGTCATTGATGTGAAATAAATGATAAGATCTAATTGACCTCTTGCCTTGCGACTTTTTATGTGTTAATAATACACATCGAACTGCTGCAATAAAAACTTACCAAGTGGCTGCTACCTGTTATACTGCGATTCAGAATAGAATTGAATATATGCAAATGTACTGAATTTTTTAACTTGGCAGGGTATATCAAATTTCAATTTTTTTGTTCTCTTTTATTAGGAATATGATACGATATTGTAAAACTTGGGGTTAATGAAATTAAAAGAGTTTTGTATTTCCTTTTCGTAGAGAGTCGGCACTTTTTGCAAATAAGACTTTGTCGCGTTATTGCAACAATTGATCCTTCACTGTCAACATTTTTCGCAATTTAAAGTTTGGAAGATGACTATGGATAGATTTTTCATAAAAAAAAACAATTTAGTAAATACCAATGCACTCTATTAGATAAAACTAAAGACACTTTTCGCGAATATAGTAATATAATTTAGCTAATTGCAATTTAACAATTTATAAAAAGTCAGAAAAGTCTACAGAATTGACATCATTCAATTTATGTTTTTTCTCGATATTTATCAAAGTGTGCCATCGTAATTTAAGGAACATTGAACTGATTTTTCATAAAGCATCAAGAAATGTTCGCAAATGAATTTATCAAAGAGTAACGTTGTCGTGTTATAACACCAATTGACGTATGGAGCAATAAGAACATTATCCGTCATAATAGTTAGATGACGATTTTCGTGTCTGGTTACTCACTCGTGCTGTCTCAAAGTTGTGCAATGACAATTGTCCAACATGAGCGAGGCGATGATAACGTTCCGCGAAATATGCACGAATTGCGATGCGAGACACGTAGCAAAATGATAAATGCTTCTGCTTGTAATTAAAAAGAAATAATTTTACAACGTGCGATTAAAAAGTGTCGTTCCTAAGAAACCAACTGTAATAAACTAGCACGTAACGTTAGTCGACAAGTTATTAATTATCTTCTCTTTTTTTTTCAATTTTCCTGTACTTGAAATCTTGCAGTATAAAAATATGTTATCAAAGATAATCGCGCATAATTGCCTGCTGTACTTGCATCCTAAATGCAACACTAGATTATTTCTAATTTAATGGAGAATTTTACAGTATCTGTACTTTGTTCTTAATATAATACAGCGTCGAAAAATGTTTTGATTAGGAATGACGTTCATGGGATTACCCGACGAAATTAGCCACGATAAAGAGATTAAAACCGCACGGACACGGACCGATCGACAGTTGAATATTATTAATTTATGCTGCATAAAACCTGATCGTCTACTCAGTACTCTGTTTCAGTTATTGCAACACTCAGTTTAATAAACAATACAAAATTATTCACCGTTTATTATCATCCATAAACAAGTGAACAACTGTAAATTTAAAACATTGCAATTATTTGTCGAAAAACGACAGTGAAATAGTAGAATCTCAATATCCATTCGATGCTATGTTCTAGTTAATATAAATCTTAAATGAAAAACTAACAAAGAATTATTCATCATTCATTGTCATCCTTAACCCTTTGCCTTATAATGGCAATGGAGTGTGACACTCGTGACGGAGTAAATGAAATAGGAAATTTTGTAGTTTTCCAGAAACTATGAAATTGAGAATATAAATCAGTCACGAGACGAACAAATCGTTTCCAGAATATTAATATTGCTTTCAATTGTAGGAAATATCAGAAATCAGAAAGAAATTTTGATTTCAAGAATTTATTTTGAGTTATTGCACGCACAGTCAAAATAGAAGTCATGAGGCAAGGGGTTAAACAGATGAACAGTTAAATATTTAAAAGTCCGAGACACTTTATCAAATATTTATTACACCAAAGGGGTACGCCAAGTAGTTTTCGATGTCTGACAAATAGCGCTTAATCCACTTTCCGTAAAGATCCGTTTCTCAACCGAACTATTCTCCATCGTCGATTTCCAATTAATTAGCACAAACAACCGACCGTGTACGCGCATGTAAACATTCCAGATACCGTGCAGATCGAAAGGACTACGGTTACAAGCCCGCGATTGAGAGCGCGTCCTTGAAATCTCTCGATTCTCCATTTCAGGATCTCCGTCAATCTGCAGTCCGAGTCTTTCTAATTCATGCAACTCGTTCAGCTAAATGTGGACAGAGAGTAATCTTAGAATCGATTTGAAATTCCGTAGAAAGAACGTAGGCAGGTGTATATAAAACTGAAAGGACGAGGAGGAGGTAGCAATCGATAGAACGACGTCGTCCAACTTTATGCTTTTTCTTCTACTCTTTCTTCTTCTACTCTCTCTCTCCTACTCTCTCTCTCTCCCCTTCCTTTTTCTATCTCTCCCTTCCCCTCTCTTCCTTCTCATTCTCCACTTTTCTCCGTCTTCCTTCATCTCTCTCCTTTTTTTCTTTCTTCGATAGCCAAATGATAAATCGTTCCGGAGACATTAAAGCGTCGAGATAGATGTCGAAAGGTAAATTGTAGGAGCCCGTACGAGAATAGACTGTTTACCTTTGGCGAATCGCCGGCATGCAAGGGAAATAAGGATCACGTTGTGGCCGATCCCCGTGATTGTGAGAGGGAACGGAAGGCTGTGGACACAACGGGATCAAAGAGTCGTGGCATCGATTAAACAAACCACCCTACTGTTCGTCCCCTTTCTTCCGTCCAGAAAAGGACTCACACGGAAACCTGCCCCGGCACGTGGATGTGTTTACACCTGGACACCATGTTCAACGTGCGGAGAAGAGGGTAGTTTGGATCATTTTCTTTTGCTTTTTTTACGTGTGTTATTAGTCGAAACAGGTTCACTCGCCAAACAAGAAGTTGATAAATTTTAAAAGCATTTTGAACATATTTTTATCTAGAAGATTGAAAGGATTTGCGACGCGTTTTTGAGACGAAGTAAGTGCATATTTTTGTAAATGGCTGTCAGTGGGTTTTAATTTATAATCGGTTAGTTGAGGTAGTTCTCTCTTACATTGCGAATATAATTGAGAAGCAGTCTGTTTCTATATTTTATGGCTTTAGCTACTATGGTCATTTTTCTGGGACCTATTGTCTTAGACGGGTTACGAAGCATCGAGGCTATTACATATTAGGACTAGTACTATCAAACCAGTCAAAATGACTGGTAGACATTTTTTTCCAAAAATTCTCCAAGGGGAGAGTCATAGCATAGATATTCTGTGTCCATCTTATAAAACATAAATTGCCGAATCGATCATCTCTTCCACCTCTTAATTCCCCTTTTTTCAAAATACTTATTTCATTTTTTTAAATATGATAGATTTAACGCCGGTAGTTCTAGTGTTAAATGATAATTTAAGAAATATCTGCCAAAAATGGGGACTTTAACTCAGCACCTTTAATTATGTGTGCATGCCTTTAACAAGTTGGAGGTCATGGGGGTCATAGATAAGCGGCGTTATTGAATTCAATGAAATTTCATATGACTTTTAAATTATAATATTTACGCATTTTCTAATACATTCAATATTTAAATATTGGCATTAAAAAGTTAAAGATCTGCTGACTATACATCTATTTCTGTCTTTATGGCTTCTGCCTTGTAAAGATGTGATTTTAATAGAAAAGGTTTCACTTCAGTGGAAATAATGGAACTAGCGAAATACCGGTGGCGTTCAAAGTGTTAATTAACAATACCCAGCATAGCTCATATCACCTTTATATTTTTCCAGAGCCCCAAATATTCCCTGTACGAATTAATTTCAATTACAAATTCTTACTAAACATTGAAGAGTAATTCTATTCTTCAAACGATAACAATAGTTTGAAAATCATACAAAGATTCAAATGCGGGCAAATTGTCTCCAAGAATTCTCGTGCGTGGGTGTGAAATATTCAGGGAACTTAATTATGTACATGAAGATCAGGTGTCAAAACCTCGGTAATCGTATACTTGTCATCATAAACATCGTTCATGTATAATTCACGAACCCATGCTGGCTAGTTTAATGTGTGCGTGTGCAAATAAAGGGCACGTGCCATGGAAAAATAAGGGTGGCGTCGATATGGCATTCTACATTGATTTCCGTCGTCGCTCATGGTTAATGTCACCTTCAGGATTACTCTATGAGGACATCGAGAATTTGCATTGCGAATGAACATTTAGTTAAAAACACACAAATATGATATAATGAAACGATGAATTTTTTATTTCAGTTACGTTTTAATCGAGGCTAAAGTTCTCGGTCATAAGTATATAGAAAATTTTATTTACGAAGCACTGTATTTTTTGGAAATAAAATAATGCGACCAAGAGATTAGAAGAACTAGAAATAAATTTAAATGTCTTTTAACGTTATTGGTTCGAAAAATATTCATTTTGAGATATTTTTCTAATCACTGTTAGATATATGAAATATGTTAGTGCTATTTTGCCAATTAATCTCAATATTGTTTCTTTTTGTACTTTTATCACAAATACCTCTATACATCAACGCTCTGACGTTCTGATAAAAAGGTAGTTTTTTAGCGCCAAACAAATGATTATTTCCTAATATTCAAAAAAGTCTCCGTCCGCAAAGGGTTAATCCCTCGTCGACTGCTGCAAAGAAACTCCATAATTAGAAGCCCATTTACAATAACCGCCACAACGCAGAACGTAGAAAATAGCACAATCCCATCAGCTCATCCTCAACAATACTTGAACATTTTATCCATACAGTACCGATACTTCTTTCTCGTGCAAATATCCGGTCGTGTCTCATCGTTATTTATATCCATGGCTATTGGTTCATGCCCGCCGGCATCATGGAGGAAAAGTAGTCGGAGATAGGGGAAATAAAAAAGAAATAGAAAAGGAAGAAAATGACAGGGTATCCCTATTCGGAGCCTTCCTCGCGGTTAGCGCTTTATCGTAGGCGCATGCTCGTGCTTTTCTCGAAAGGCGGATCCGCGGAGCTTTTCGTCGACCAATGTGCTTTTGTGGGTGGTACGAATCGACTTGCAGCTTGCGCGGTGCTTTCCTGAACGGCCATGTCATACGGCGAAATCCCATAATTCATCCTTGAAGTCTAACGATCGTCGATAAGACTCGCGATCGAACGCTCTCATTGTCGTTGGCATACGTTCGACGTTGGAAATAAGTTTCCGACGATAATCGATAAGCGAGGCTCAAATAAAATGGCTAGGATAATAATTAACGGTAAAACTAGCGAAACGGAGAAAATGATGGGTTTCTGGTGTTTTAAAAAAGCTTTTTTTAATTTATGGGAAAGCAGCATTTCAAGTATGTCTTGTAACATTCAAATTAATTAAATGATCACTCTTTTTGTGCTTGGGTAAGTTGGGAAAACACGTCATTCTCATTCCAGTGTTGTTATTGTTGCAATTCCAATTTTGTTATTGTTAATGGTATAAGTAGCAAAGCGTTCGAGACGAGGAGTTTCTACTTTGCTATAAAAATGTATTTATTTATAGGGAGCGATGCAGTGGATATTCCATATGTGCCTTATAACATATACATTGAATAATTAATAGTAGAACTACCGTTGTTAAGTCTGTTATATTTAAATATGTTAAATAAGCACTTTCAATAAGAGGAATAGAGCTGTAAAGAAGAAAATCAGTTAAGTAATTTATGTTTTATAAGATAGATGTGAAATATTTATTGCACGGCTCTATAAAATTGGCGAGTTTCCCGAAAAAATTAGGAACCAGTCATTTCGACTGCCTTGGTAGTTGTAGCGTTAATCATCTTCTTTACTACTTGATTCCTCTTTCAAAGTACTTATCTAATAAATTTAAATATAACCGATTTATCGCCGGCAGGTCTAGCATTAATTGCTTCAGCTTTCTTACACTTACATTTATTTTTTTTTGGATTTAACGTGGATCGATTGCTTTTCATTGAGTGTAATTAAAGTTTATTAGATTTGTAGCAGTAGTGAGACTTAATTCGAAGGGATTCTATGGCGAGGGAAATTCGTGACATTTGAGATTGGAATTCTAATGGTGCAGTTAAAGAGATTATAGGATGGAACAGCGACGCTGGAAGTGTTATTCTAAAGTGACAATAGAATTATAAAGGATTAATTTGATGAGGCCCTCTGTCATTGTACTCATTCTTTTATAATAGCAATAATTGAAGATTGCGAGGGATACTTCGGTTAAATGCAGAGAATTAGTGTGAGATTAGATGGTACAAATTCTGGCGGTGGGAAAACTTTCAAACCTGCAAGCAAATTGTGCATTTATAATTCCAATGTTCCAAAGAACAATGAAATTATCAATTAATAATTCCATTAATTGGGATAATTTGTATATTTAACTAAACCATTTTCATCCCAATAATAAAAATGACTGGAATTATAATGATTGGACTTTCTAAAATTTTTAAAATATATTTAAACATTCTAAATATATTTTTCCCTTAAGTAAATTAATCAATAATAAGAAAAAATCATTAAAATGTTCAGAATACGCGTCGTCACAAATTTCAGTAAGTTTGTAAAATATTAGAAACGAATCCTTTTTGAAAAATCTGTCGTTAAAGTAACGTTTAAAGAATTACAAGAATATTCTTGTTACGAGGGAACACATTTCGTCATATTTTCAAATGTAAATGCAGAATCTTCGAAATATTCATCGTAACTGTTCTTGGAAAGAAAAATAGCCGACGGAAATAGGTTAAACTTGTTATTCCGAAAGCCTCGCAGCTAATAACGCATGCAAGCTGCTGCTCGCTTATATTTTGAAGTTTTATAAATCGGAATTCCTGCATATTTTCCCATCGTCGTATGAACAACCCACGCTTCGCTCAGAATAAAAAATTTACAAGTGCAGAACGATATCCTATGTGTATAAATATTACGGCAAAAAACCTAATTTCACGCGACCATTAACTTCCCGAAAATTTCTATCAAATTACTAGAAAAACTAGAAAATCCCTATATCTTCATTTTAATCTTAACCCCCCGCTTTTAATCTCTACAACATTTAACCCCTTGCCGTACTATGACACTCGTGACTCAATAAATGGATTAGGAATTTTTCAAGTGTTCCAAAAATTATTAAAATAAAAATATCAGTGGGTCCGGATAAAATAAATTCATTCTATGATATTTAATATTCCGTTAAATCATACGTTGTATAAGAAATCAGAGATAGGTTGTTATTTCAGCAATTAATTCGATATATCAAGAATCACCGACTAATGTTTATTTTATCAATTTAATTTGCAATTATTGCGCATTCAGTCGCAAAAGAAATGGTACCGCAAGGGGTTAACAAAAATTTTCCAATTTATTCTTTGCTCTTCCTCTTCTTCAGTCTTCTTTGCACCTCGAAGAGTCTCGATCTTTGGCGCCAATATTCGTCGTAATCTCAGCGTTTCCTTATCAGATAACACAAACGACAGATCATAAAGAGACGTACAATAAATCTCTTCAAAAAATCTCATCCGGACGATTAAACGTTGATCGTTCAAGCGTAATTACATCTCGATAGCATCGATTAATTTTTAATCATTATTCTATCGATCATGGAATAATGGAAACACCCTAGAGAATCGCTTGGCTTCGTCGAAGCACACAGAAATCATCGGACTTTTATCGAATTATCCGCATCCCCATAATAATGTTTAAAAGGCCATTAGCAAAAGTTGTCGCGGCCGCAGAGACGCAGGGGCGCAAGTAGTAAGTAGTAAATTGCCTCTCTCGTGACGACACCGTTTGTTGCAATTTATGGCCGCCATTACTATATGGAGTATAATAAACTACTGCTACCGGTACGGCTTACCTATCATTTGTTACTATTTATAGACAAAATTCAACGAAGGTAAAACTGGGGCGATTGATACTCATCTGCGGAAGAAGGAAAACGTCGAACGATGATTCTGAATCGGTTCGAGGTGTATCCGATGTTAATTGAGTTCAGTGTGTGCATTTAATGAAGTGGTGCTATTGGGTGTCCTGCAATGCTCGCTCGACAATTGAGAATTGTTTTATTGGAGTTGAATAGAGGATAGAAGAATTACATGGTCGTTTGAAATGTTTGAAAAGCAACTTGTTTCGTGGATGGGAGGAAATGGTAATATTATTAATATTATATTATAATTCAATTGAATTCTGAGGCTTTGGATTTACTATTTAACGCTAGATCTATCAAGGTGGTCAAAATGACTTGACCTGAATTTTTTGAAAATGTCCCTGAAATTTTTAACACTATTTCTTCTTCAATTTTCTACGTGTATTTTGAAGAATGTAGGCGATTGAATCGATCAAGTTCTTTGCCCCTTTCATTTATTTCAGTCCGATATATTCGATTCCGATTATTCGACAATTTTAAATATATCGCATTAATCGTCGATAGATCAAGTGTTAATTTAGCATTAGAATTGATCGATCAAAAATGATTAGGTTACTACTATTTGTATTGGTTTAGGATCGAATGATAAAAATTTGGAATGTTCTTAAAGAGAGATTTAGATTTCATAAATCGGAATCGATTAGGCTATTTTTGATATCCAATCTATTATATTTCATCGTTGAATATTGCTGTTTGAAATAGCGAAAGCCTTTTGAATTTATGGAAATACTTTCCTAAGAGATTCAATATAAGAAACTTGCCCCTACTTTCTCGATAAGCTTTGAAAAACACTTTATTCGATGATGGAGAAGACAGATAATGTCGACTCGATAGTCGGGAATTGTTTTATTGAATTCGAATTGCGGATGCAAAAGTTATATACTCGATTGAAAAGCAATTGATTCAACGATGCAGAAGAATGATAATGCCGAGCCGATACTCGGGAATTGTTTCATTGAATTCGATTTGCGGATATAAAAATTATATATTCGTTTGAAAAGCACTTGGCTCGACGATGTAGAAGGATGATAATTATGTTACGTAAGGATATAGATAAGGAAATAACCTGTTGGGTTTTCTCGTAAATAATTTCCCGTATTTCATGGAGTATTTGTGCAGAATTCGAATATAATTACGCGAAAACCCAGCAGAAACGTTGACCCAAATGAAACGTAGAGGTAATATATGCAAAAAAATATAAATATATTACTAAGTATTCATTTGAGGCGTGAGAAACTGAAGAAAATTAATAAAAGAGAAAGTTTCCTCAACTATTATAAATGAATAATTCATTTGCAACGTATAATAGAAAAACGTGCGAGGTAATAGAAAAAATTAAAGTATATTAAAATAAATAACAAAATCTCTCGGATTCTTATCTACCATCTCACCTTTACGTCTCAAATGCCGAATAACGAAACGAATAATCATCGAATGACCGTCATTTACTATTATAAACTGGTGTTCACACTCAAACTACGTTCTTCCGTTCGTTTATTCAATTTCGCATGAACAAAGGGACAAACGTGTATTTATTTTCAACCGGGAGACGTTGCGTTTCCTTATGACGAGCAGTGAAGCCGACACAATAGAAACTCCTGTGAATTTTCATGAACCGATAACAGAAGAGGATATTATACCGATTAGGTTGATGGAACTTTGTTCAACCGATTAATAAATTATTTCTTTACAGAGAGAATGCCTCTCCATTTTTGAGAAAATTAGTTTTGAAAAAAAAATGTAAATTTTCAGCTTTTAGAATTTTTTGTATTTTAATCATTATAGTTATTAAAAAATTTTTGGTACAGAATGATTCCATAAACCCTCCCGAATATAACGATGCGTATTACTTTAATGTTATAAACATTTAAACATGTTTAAACAATGGTCAAAGCGAAAACGGCGCCCAAAATGCCCCAGTTTTTGTGGATATTTCCTTATTTATCTTAAAAATAAGACGTCCAGGAGAAACTCTAATGGCAGGAGGCGATAGAGCAGACATTTTTCTTGAGAAAACCATAATTGAAAGATCCAACATAAGTTTGGTTTTCGGCTGAGAAACTAAAACATTTCCGCAAGACACAAGGTACCGCCAGTGATTCTCAGCGCAACCGTTTCACCCGCGCTAGTATTATGATATGTAACTTGCTTTACAACTACATTTATTGTTTAAGAGTTATTTCACGACAATAATGCTACATTAAACAGAGAAGTATATTTGTAAAATTTCATCATATAAATAAGCAATATTGTCTACTTCCATTCTCAATTTCAAAATTACACAACTTATTAAATTTAAAAGCGTTTATCATAAAAAAACCCTACATAATGGAGACAAACGGATTACACATCTGAATTCAGCACAAAAACTACCATTGCAATTACATATTAAAGCTTTTGTGCCAAAAGAAATACATTATTTCTTTTCTAGTACTTTCCATTATCCCTTTGCGGTCGTGTTTCATTAAAAACAAAATGTGTAATCGCACTTAAAACAATACTACTAAAAAATCTTAGTAAGAATGACGTATACCTCAGAACGTGTCGATTCTTTGCTTTGGTGGCTGAGAGTAGACATGCGATGGCAATGGTAAAAGTTCTTTGGTGGCTGAGAGCAAATAAACGACCGCTAACTGAGGGTTGATACCACTGTAAAGATGCATTACCAAGTAGCCCAGAAGAAGAGCGGTAATTGATTATTCTGAATCTCGTCTCCAAAAGTAGAATACACGCACTAATAGGTGAAAATAGTTGAGCCCGATCACGAAGCAGTAATTGCTCGTCGACGGTCGAGGGCAAACTGATAGCGAGGCGAGCATCGAACGACTTGTTATTGTTAGAGGACCAACGAGACGAATACCTGGAAGGTGCGATCGCCGAGGACCGCCGAGTTTGTTTTGATAACACGCGGCCGTCGTCGTACTCGACGGTCAGTCATGTGGAAATAATTGCTCTCGCTGCTCGTACAGTCGAACTTAATATCGCAAATGCAATTGAACAATATTGTTTATTGATATAACCAAATGTTATAAATGTAATACACCCAATTCTGTTTTTACACAGTCTAGAAAAAAAAAATTGATTCTGTTTTCACACGACTTCATTCGATTTAGCACGATTAAAAAAACTAAAATATTCTTAAAATAAATTTTTTAATAAATTTATTTTAACTATTTTTTACAGGGTTGAAGGATATGGAACTAATCCCCTTTTTCGGTGTATGTACTTCATGCCTTTTTTTACAAGGTTTTTTTTTACACGGTTTTGTCTGGAACGTATCTATCGTGTAAAAGCAGAATAAGGTGTACTTCGTTTAATGTAGCGTTATTGTCAAAAAGTAACTCATATGCATGAAATGTATTTGTAAAGCAAGCTACATTTAATAACTGGTAAAGTCATAAAATAAATTATGAAGAATAAATTTATACTTGCAAAGGAAACTATAATACTAGCGCGGGAGAAACGGCTGCGCTGAGAATCACTGGCGGTACCCGGTGTCTTGCGGAAATATTTTAATTTCTCAGCCGAAAGCAAAACTTATGCTGGAGATTTCAGTTATGGTTTTCTCAAGAAAAATGTCTGCTTTATCGCCTCCTGTCATTAGAATTTCTCCAGGACGTCTAATTTTTAAGATAAATAAGGAAATATCCACAAAAACTGGAGCATTTTAGGCGTCAATTTCGCTTTGAGCATTGTTTAAACATGTTTAAATGTTTATAACATTAAAGTAATATGCATTGTTACATTCGGGAGGGTTTATAGAATAATTCTATACCAAAAAAGTTTTAAGAATTCTTACGATTAAAATACAAAAAATTCTGAAAGTTGAAAATATGAATTTTTTTTAAATCTAATTTTCTTACAAATGGAGTCTGATAGAGAAAAACGGGCTACAGATTCGTGTTCAGCGCCACAAAATCGATATGAATCAGCATAAATCGTCTCTATAAGAATCAGTTCAATTTTGTAGACGAGTGTTATCGGACACCGGTGCAACGGTTACGTTTTTAACGAGGTCAAGATTTTTCATGTCTGCTTTCAGGGTGAAACATTCGAACGCCTCTTAACGACACAAAAGACCGTAAAACATTCCGCGATATTCAAGGATGTTGGCCGATAATACGGCAAAAACTTCAACGGCCTCACTGATTTTGCATTCGCGCGGAGTTACGCAAAATCGGAAGAGAATCCTGGGTGTGCGCTCGCATTTAGCGACCAGTTTACAGTTATGAATCGTGGTAAAACGTTTTCGATACACTTCGGTGTGCGCTTTGCTCTCCGTTAACCTTGCCGTTCCTCGTTGTTCTGTTTCTTTTTTTTTTTATACGCAACAAGAGCAAAGCCAGGAAATCGGCGAAGGAGAGGAATAAAAATTCGACGAGGCGAATGACGTACTATTTTTCTCCGGGTCGACACTGTCGTTGGTCGGAACGCTGAAATTCTTTTATTTTATTTTACGGAGACTTTTGCGTCTCCCTATTAATCTTTCGTGGTTCGAATTTTTTTCTCAGGCGAGGGAAATTTTTTAAAATTTTCTGCCTCCGATTTTATCGATCTCTTCTGGCTATTGAAAATTTATTTGTTCGGTAATGACAACGGCTATAGGTATTGTGAAATTTTTCCGTGAATATGTAGAATTAATGTTAAGTTAGAAAGATATAACTTAGTTGATAGAAAATTAATTGCTGTGAAGAACCGTGTGAAGTGTAGCTCAACGTAGGATGGTAAAGGGTTAATCTACTTATATTTTATAATATAATGAAAAATTAACCCTTAACCCTTAGCACTCCTATGTCGAGTGTGGCTCGACATTCATTTCTTACGGCAACTTTAACGTCGAGCTGGAGTCGACTTTATATAATGCAATTCCGAAAATAATAGCAATAATAATAAAAATATAGTAATAAAAATTTCTGTTGCAATACAACTATTTACTGAGGTCCCCTTTCTTGATATATCTTACAAATTCATTAAAGAGTTGTTGGTAGGTAACAAAAAATTAAGGAGTGCAAAGGGTTAACAGGATATTTCCGTTTATTATGTCTAAACAGTAATATTTCATCTCGAATATGAAAATAAAGGATCAAAATTTGAATTTGTCCCGACTCGTACTCCCAACCGATAGGTCAGAGTTCAAATCCTCGTACCAATATCTCCAAAGAAACCCCTCGCATTCCAAAGCAGAAAAATGTTAGAAAAAAAAATATCAAATTACACCAACAACAAGGATAAAACTCGTACATCAAACCAATAGATCAGAGTTCAAATCCTCTCACCAACCTTTCCAAAGAAGCCTCTCCCATCAACATCGACCTTCTTCAAAATCGTCCCACAACTCTCTACAAAACCCACAATCAGAATTAAACCCAAAAACAAATCCCCAACCTTCCAACCTTCAACTTCCTCCCGAAACTTCAACAATCGACATCAATGCGAGAATAAACTTTTCCCGATGAGTTATTAATCGTCGACTAAGAGAATTTCGTAACTCCACGTTCCACGGAGCTTGAAAAATGAAGTGTTTTGAAACAAGCATGAACGAGATCGCATTAGACCTCGCTCTATGTTTCTCTACCTAGTCAATGACGTGTACGTACGTCTGTACACTGGTTGCAAGTGCAACCATCTGCATAGGCACACGGACAACGTGTGCACGCGTGTGTGCACACGTGTTGGAGCACGTTGCCATTAACGCTCATTTTGCGTCGTTGCGCTATTCTGCACGGACTCGTGATAAGCACCGTCCAAATCAGGAAAGCCGCATTTGACTCTGTACACAGCGAGCAAGTTCTTTCGACGGCGAAGAAGAAACAAATAGAGATTTTCTTGCTTACTCTATAGTTTGATTTCAACTACTATGGTAATTTCACTAAAGCCCTACTATTTTAGATGGGTTCGAATCACCGAGGCTACGATATATTAATTATTAATTTGGAAGAGGTCACCTTATCCACTATATTCCCTAGCGATGTATTTTTTTCAGATTTAACTACTATGGTAATTTCACTAAAATCCTACTGTGTTAGATGGGTTCCGAATCACGGAGGCTACGATATATTAATTATTAATTTGGAAAAGATTTCCTAGAGGTGATGGAGGCGGTTTTTACTGATTGTGAGTTCGAGAGTCTATCACCTTATCCACTATAGTCCCTAGCGATATATTTTTTTCGAGTTTAACTACTATGGTAATTTCACTAAAATCCTACTGTCTTAGATGGGCTCCACATCATTAGGGCTACGATATACTAATTATTAATTTAGGAAAAAATTTTCTAGAGGTGATGGAGCCGGTTTTGAACTGTGGCCTACTGATTGTGAGCCCGAGAGTCTATCACCTTACCCACTATGACCCTAGCGATATATTTTTTCAGATTTAACTACTATAGTAATTTCACTAAAACCCTACTGTTTTAGGTGGGTTCCGCATCACCGAGGCTACGATATATTAATTATTAATTTAGGAAAAATTTGTCAAAGGTGATAGTGATTAATTTGCAAGTTTGCCCTTACGTCCGTACTCGACTTACTCCCAAAATTGGAATTTTTTAATAATATGGATCTTAAGATTACACGTTATTATAGGTATTTCGGGAGTTTTTGAATGTTGAAGGGTATTACATAGATTTTTCATTACTTTCACTTTATTCCACTTTATGTTAAAAAATCACAATGCGACATTTCATTCACTATTAAATGAGAAATTTCATCGATAATTCTGACCATGACCCTTAACCCATTTGCATCACTGGCGCATATATGCGCGCAATTTTCCTAATCACTAACGCCAGAGCGCATATATGCGCGCATTCGCATTGTGAGTGAATAATGTTATACGAGCAGCATAAATTATTTGTATTATGCAATATTCGTCGATTAAAGTACAATACATATATGAAATTTGCCCTCCATTTTTATCATCTACGAATCACTATTCAAAATACTGCTATACTTGCAATTAGATTTAACATAAAGGAATTTTGTGATGAAGGTATATTTCTGATTTTACCATATGATGCAATCGACTTAAACAATAATTCAAATCGCGACCTAAGAAGTCCTCTGCTCACAGTCCGTTTCTCCTTCGTCTCTGTGAGCGTATTAAATTTTCTTCACATTTAATGCAAACAAAAAAGCTCCTGGTTTTCCCCAGCTGAGTTTATTGCTTCCTGACAAACTCGACTGATTGGCTCGTTGAGCATATAGTCCAAATTAATTAATGACGTGAAAAGAGCGAAGACCAGGCTACCGTACCTAACGCCCTCGTACTAATTTCAATATTCGTTGGCTCTCGTTATTTCTTTGTCCTTTGGGCCGACGTAATAAATACGATGGAATTGGCAACGAGCAGGAACTGCGTCAAGTGCAACTGCAAGGTTGAAATCTGCTTGGATATACGCGAAAGAGAAATTTACTTTGCACCATGGATTTTTAAGGAAGCAGCAAAAAATGTAAGCGATAGGAAATGAATTTTACGAGGATAATGGACACGCGGATCTCTCTAGGAAATAACAGGTTGTCAATGATGAATTAATAATAGCCTGTGTTGTATATATGCATAGTCATTGTATGGAAAAACAGGGTATAAAGCACCGTGGGTATCCTGTGATCAAAATATCTAGCTGTTGAATTTTCAAAGAAGCGATAATAGCTGTTGGTTTATTGCAAAAATTTTTGGTGCCATTGGAATTATTACATTTTTCGAGATCACAAATTTATATATTAATCGTTATTTAGCAAGGTGGAGAAAGATTTACACTGCAATCATGGTTGGTTTTGAAATTACTGTGCACATTAAATAAGATAAAATAATATTTCCCACCGCTCCTAATTCCTCCAACAATCTTGCATTCAAAGCGCCGCACAAAGAGCTCGTTAACAACAATTCCATATCTTTCTTCCTCGAAATTTCTAAACGCACGATAAAATAAAACCACTAACCATTCCTTTCTCTAACGATCTCTCATCTCAAACAATCTCCAACAATCCTCTCGAACGATTTTTCTTCCATATTTCTCTAAACACATGATAAATTAGAATCTCTAAACGTTTCGAATTTCTCCGACGATCTCGCATCCGAAGCAACACTGAGAGCTGGTCCAACAACAAAACCCAATCATCGTCGCGATAAACCATGAAAAAGTCATGAAATAACGATACGAAATAAATGCTAATGACGGATGATGATCAAAAGTGAATGTATAGTAACAGCTGGCGTTGCACGGCATAGGTTACAGCGGAGTATCAAACCGTTAATTTCAAATAAACGGAAAGCACGTTCACCGCACGACTTTCACTGTCGGCTGGTAGCAAAGAGAATACTGGAATTGTTGGCAAAGACCAAAGAAGAATTGCGGTAATGTCTGCCTCGAGAGTACCACCGGATGATAATCGCTCCGGGAGAGCTCATAATTTTCTTTCAGAACTTTAGCTCATTATCAGCCGAGTATTATTATGTCTAAGGCCTCATAGGTCTGGTAATTCCGTCGAATAAATTCAGGGATTCATCGTGGGAATTTTAATTAATAATGCTTCACTCAGATACAAGGATCGCTGACGCAATAGCGCATAGTTTATTAAGTTCACGCGCGAATTCGTGAGGCGGAATATTTCATTGTCAATGAATTAGCATTTTCCTAACAACGGCGTGTTTCTGGTTACGATTTTACGTGATTCGTAATCCGCGAATTGAACTGTTGCATCATATGCGATTAAGTTTATCAAGGATAGATTAATTTACTATTAATGGCTGTCTTAAGGGTGAAATTTTGGCGGGAATTTTGATATTTCTTTGAAAGGGATTTTCATAGGTCTCTGGTTACTTTTCTTGAACGTTAGATCCCAGTGGAATTTATGTTATTACAAATACCATTTCAAAATAAAGTATTAAAGATTCAAATAGCTTGAGTGTTAAATATAATCGCCAAAATTTAAATATTTGCTCAGAAATGCTAAGAATTTTCGTTGTCTCTCGTAATACCCATCAGCCAAGGTTACAAATCGCAGGAACTTGTAATTTGTAATAAAAAGAATAACAGGTAAAGTTTCAGAAATAAAAGAAACTCAATTGTTTATCGTAGGAATCAAATATACGACTAAACATTAAAGTAGCAAACTCTAAGATAGTAATTAAATAGATATTTAAGTAAATAACATATGAAATGAATTCTAAGGAGCACAGCTTCTACGAGGCAGCTCGTAGAAAGATCGAGCCAAACGGAGAACCTGGCATTGCATTGCAACCTCCGACCCAGATAAAGAATGCTACAGTGCACTCGTTGCAGGTGAATGCACCCGGTACAGAAAACGCGACTGAGGTGCGCGAGTCACCGGGAAAAGATGTAAATGCACTTACGAGGCACTCGAATATCACGAGTGTCGTTTGCACTCCTCGATTAGAGACGATCGTCGCGAAATAACGGGGATGATTTTGTGCAAATTTTAATGATGAATCATCGCGCGAAACCGAACTCAACGAATTCGCGAAATTTCGCAAGCGGTGCATCTTCGGGTGATATACGAATTATGGCGTGCTTTTGTATATATTCTACTGTCCGCCTTTAACGATATAAATCGGGGAAATTATTTATAGTATTTATAGAAATTATTTATAGTATGTTAATTCAATTATGTTAATGATAAATGAAAGTTTGATATTAGTTTGATAATTGAACAAAATTGAAACATTGAATTAACACTCGAATTATCGCCGTTGAATCTATTATCGTGAAATATGTTTATTAACTGTTATATTATTAGTTTATTAATTATTATAATTACTAAGTTTGATAATTGAACAAAATTGAAACATAGAATTAACACTCGAATTATCGCCGTTAAATCTATTATCGTGAAATATGTTTATTAACTGTTATATTATTAGGTTATTAATTATTATAATTATTAATAAAACATTGAGAATTTTTATAAAAAATGAAGAACCACTCGTTTTGAATGCCTTGGTGGTTTTAGAACAATACTTCTAAATAATGGTTCATTTGTTGCAATTGTAATATATCGTTGTAAAAAATGAGAATCACGGCAGGTATTTAATATTTACACGATATTCGAGGGATAATTGTAAATACATAGAATATTTAATAAATATAAACAAAGAAGGAAATTGAGAAATGAAATGTTCAAACTGTAAAGGAGCTTTGGAGTATTTACATATAAAATTTGCAATTCTTCGATACCAGCGTGATGCTACCAGACAGTAAAATATTAACATTAATTATGATTGCAATTTACATTACACTACAAATTTTGGTTTGTCATATACCAGATTTGTAATAATTATTCGTCGAATGTCCTTTCGTTCCGTTTATTTTACACTTGGTACCAATTTTACTTAATTTTAAACATGTAACTAAAAATGCAATTTTTCAATACGTGGTACCACTACAGTATCGGGAGTCATTGCAATTTAAATTACAATAGAAATTTTCGCATTCCATATATACTAAATTTATAATAATTTCAAATTCCATTTGCTAATTTCCTTCTGTTAATTCTTCCCCACAGTTTACGTCTGCCGTCGATGTTACTCCGTCGTTTCATGCGTGTAGTAAAAAAGAAAGATAATAAACATTGAACGGATGAAACAATTTACGTATTATATCCAAAACAATCATATGAAATGATGCAGCACAATGCATCGAGCCAAACGTGTAACAGGTATGCGAAGGCGGTTTTTCCGCAAGTATGGAGGGGAGGAGGACAGTCAAAGCAAAAGTAGGGTAAACGTATCCACGTAAGCATACGACTCTCCTTTAGAGATCAATCAGAGCGAACTAAGAATTTTGCGAATGAATATCCAGCATTGTAAAAGTGGAATTTGAAATTATCGTAGTCGCAAATCGCGGCGGGTATTGTGGCTAACTTTGATGTATCTGCAGCTCTGATTTCAGTTCGAAAACAAAACGATAATAACGCAATTAAACGTAATATTAATAATACGTCATACTTTATAAGCAATATTCATTATTAAAGTGTTTTATTTATTTATTAAAGAATTAATTGAGTTAAGGTGTATCTTGTATGAATTACTGCTTTTTTTCCTAACGTTTCGTGACACCATATAGCATACAATTGGAATGCGAGGTTAACAGTGACACTAGGTGGTCAAAATGACGGATTCCTAATTTTTCTTAAAAAATTTCAAATTGATATGGTAGCCATACAGTAAGTATTCCACGTCTATCTTATGAAACGAAAATTACTTGTCTTATCATTTTTCTCACCAGTTGATTCTTCTCTTTCTAAACCACCTATTTAGTATATTTAGTCTTAATAGATATAAAGCCGATTGTTCAGTTTTAAGTGTTTAATGAGGCAAATGATGTAGAGAATGAAGGACTAACGCCGATGCGGTACCAATAAAGTATCATATTCAGGACTAAATTGGTTCATTACATGGAAGTATTTCGTACGTAAGAGGAGAAACGACCGAGAGGAAAGGTCGAGCCTGCCCCAGGATAATCCTGTTTATCCCGTCATCTGTGAAACCTACGAAGCCGAAACACGAAAACAGGCGATCAGACGAGCCCGGTGCCCGTTTAAGGTCAACGTACCGGAGCACGAAGCTACCTTCGGTTTTCAAACAAACGCATTAACAAGCCGCAGAAGCGATGGCGAACGCGAACGATTCGCGCGACATTCCACAACAACTGTCACGCTTGTCAAACGTCACGGAGCTCCCGTCTCCGTGAAACGTTTCGTTTCGTCGGCGTATAATCAACGTGAAAGGAATGAGTTTTCGTACTAACCGAGAATCGCCTGGAGGGTCTGCTCGTCCCCGTCCCCGATGACATCCATACCTCCGTTAATAATCGGACCCCAGAGATCTTCCGGGCCCGATCAACGGGCCCCATTTTGTCTCCGGGCAACGATGTCTCTCGACGCGACGTCCCACATAGTACGCGACGTTTAATCGAACTCTCTTCCCGGTTCTCTTTTCTTCTCTTACGAAATCCACGAACGATACGTTCCTGCAACGACTATCCTTTCCACGGCACTCTTTCCTCGTACCTTTCGGTGCGCTGACACGATCTACGAACGACCGTCGTCGGTGATCGGTACGGTGAACGACAACGACGACGACGACGACGGTAACCGCGAGGACAACAGTGGCATCGCAAGATAAAGAAAATCCTTCCGCACGAATGAAACGCGCACACTCAATGCACCTGTCGCCTCTTTTTCTCGTGGACACGATTTCTCCGTGGATTTTCTGCCGTCTAGTTTGTATACCAAGAGCCTCCGTGTATAATCCCGAGGCGCGTACTAAACTTGAGTTCGGTGCCGACACCACACGCGCATGAAATGTAATACATGCAAACACGCCCCGTACGTGTCATGAGAACGAGGGTATCACGTGATCGCCTTCAGTCTGACTCGGATGAGATTCGAAACATCGCACTTGGACCGCGCGCCTACGAGAAAGATCTCTCGTTTCGTGGGAAAAAATCATCGAATTGATCGTTCAACGTGTCACAATGTACAATTGTATCGTAAAGTTCGGTATTTCGGAAAAAGTTGTGCTGACTCGTGCGATATAAATGCAAAATATGCATTTAAATGTGAACGCCGTGGAGAGAAGTTTCGGACACAAGATGGCGGCACCGGACTGTAACGTTCTACGTGGTAAATCCAAAGCAGTGTTTCTACCATATCGGACGGTTGTACGTCATTCCGCGTGTGTTCGAATGTTGGAAAACGAGGAAGATTTCAATTGTGGAGGTACCTGATGGCGATTTACTTGTTCTGCAACCTGTAAGTACGATTTTTTGGTGAAATATTCCTGTGTATTGTTAGCTGTCGTTATGCCAGTGAGGTTTACACGTGGCGTTGCGTGCGAAAATTGATATTCGCTTGATTTCGAAGCTGTAGATTGTTCAGCTTGGTTTCGCTTCAAGCTCATAATGATCGAATATTACTGGCATTGAATTATTGAGGATAATGAGATATTAGATGATGTCATTTGTGTAGTCGTTCAGTAGCTATTATGCTCTGCTACAATTTGTGAATATTTCGTATTGCATTCCACTTCGAAAATTTTCCAAGAGCTAGAAAGTTAATGAGTGTGAGGCATTACATATGTAAATAACTACGCAGCGTTAATAATTCTGTTCGATATTGGGAAGCATAATACGTAATATCTGTTCGGTATTAAAACATACTCGATTTTTAGTCGAACAAAAGTAAGATTTGGATATGTGTTTTACCGCGACAAAATGGCGGACAACCCGTTTAAATAGATATGTACATTTGATACTAAATCCACCATGGCGGTCAAAATGACCGGTTACCAATTTTTTCTAAAAATTTCCTATATTGATAGGACAGCCATGTAGCAAATATTTCATTTCTATCTGATAAAATTTAAATTACTTAATCGTTCATTCACCTATTCATTCCTTTTTTTCCAAACTACTTATTCGGTATATCTAAATGAAATAGATTTAACGCCAGTAGTTTTAGTGTTAAAAGTCAAATTGTAGGATTGAAAAGTAGTACGCTAAGACATTATTTTAGGGGTAAAGAAAAAATTAAGAATAATAAAGCGCAGCAATAGTGTGGGTACTATAAACATTTATTACGTCACATAAGTACAATTGAACACCAAAGGGCTGCTAAATTAGTATTATTATTATTATTATTGTTGTTATACTGTTAATACATTTACGTCAAAGTTGCACGAGGCTTTCGCGTATCCATAAATAATTTACTCTTGATTTGCTTACACAAATACATACTCTCTTAAATATATTTTGCTCTCTGTACAATATATGTACAAGTATATATCTATATTTATGTATATATGTATTAATGTGTGACATCTATACGTATATATATAAATATGTCTATACATATCACAATCTTTCGCACATAAATTCACACTCACAGTGTTTTCAAAATGATAAAGTATTTAAAGTATATCTGAAAGTCTGAATGTAATTCGTGGCAATGCTGTTGATAAGTTGTACGGATATACTTTGTTGCCAATTGTAAAACTGGTTTTTACTCTGGCACATACAAACAATTACCGAAAATGCTTTTGCATCTCCCAATGTTACGATGCATAGCCTAGCATAGTAGAATAGTTGGTGTTTATCAAAGACAATTTGTATAAAATAAATTCGAAATTCACACCGAAACGTTAATTGCAATAGTTTTACTAGAATCTGCACTGTATCTCTCAATATTTTATGTAATATTTAAGTCAATACTAATAATAGCTTTGGTATAGTTACACACATTGAAGTTTGTAGTCTGAACAAAATTGTTTTCCTCGAGTAAGTAGAATTCAAGATGACGAATGTAGTAGTTCATCTAATTGTCATTCATGCCAACAAATTCACCTTTTTCCTGATAAATTTAATAGCCAAAAGGCTTAAATCACACTTATTGTCAGCTACATACTAAGTTTCAAACAAACGAACCAATCTTTAATTCGACATCATAGAAATAATTATACATGGTTCATCTCCGTTCTTACTAAGCGCGCATAATTTTCTCAGAAAATCATTTCATGTTGATCCGCTTATCCGAAGCGTTAAACAAAATAAATAATTATAACTTTGTACATAATACTTCCGGAAATATTACGCTGTACCATATCTATTCGTTACAATAGGAATCGAAGATCATTGCTTTATTGGCAAAAGCTTCAGGTAAAACGACCTGATCCTACGATTCTCTACACGAAATGATATTTTCTTCAACGAAGCTACTATTCTTATGATACATCGTTTACAAGTTGCAAATTTCGCTATGTGCTATACAGAAGCATATTATCCCTAGTTTGATTTACAACTTATATTATAAACATATTGTACTACCTGCATTCAGTCTTTGTTGGGAAATTAATTAAAACTTACAGAAATTATTGTGCATATTTCAACTGCAAAATCAACTAGGAACTAGAAATAGGATAAAAATATTTAATTGAATCTGGGTCCCAAATTCGCAATGATTTGTTCTGCCTTCCGTTACAACACGACTCGATTCGTTTTTAAACGCGTTTCATTGAAGTAGCGATTAGCAACGATCATTAACTTTACGCATCGTGTAGCTGTAATTAATTAATTTCGTAGTACGTTTAGTTTAATCGCGAAGCTACGGAAATGTCATTCAAGTTGTAGAAAGTACTGTGAGAATATTCTACTTGCACACTTTCATAACTGACATTACTACTGGATTTCCTTAGTTATTTTCTGACACATAGGGAATGCATTGAAATCTGGATTGAGTTTCTAACAGATCCGATCGAAAGAAAATATCGTATAAGTGATAATAAAGACCGTTCGATCTTCCTTTTTAAAATACGATCAACTCAAGTGATCCTTTACGCCTGTCAAGACAGTTTTAATTCCGACTTCGGAACATACGTGTCGGTAGAACATGAAGTTCCAATTTGATAATCCATTTACCTTTCGGTTGAGCTTTGTGACTGATATTAATTGTCAGTGATACGTCATGGCAGTATAGAAATGGCAGCATTAGGTGAGACAAGACTCATCCAAAACAGATGAGAATAAGTGAGACACCTGCGGCCTCAGACTGTATTTGAGATTCTCTTTGTGTTTTTTTTTTCCTTATCATGGCAGAGATATTCACATCTGGACGAAGTAGTATTGTTGCAGACAACAATCCATAGTCGTTTGATAAACTCTTCCTTTCATAGTAACTCTCCATATATTTTGTCATTAGTAAACCCTTCTCCGTTCCGTCAATTATTTCAGTCCCCCGAAGTCGATGATTTACCATCGAGCGTTTGTTCAAACAAACAGAGTGCACGATGAACAAATTCGTATTGTTCTGCCGTTTGAACCATACCTCCTCTGTCATACCTGAATCATGAGATGTAGCGTCATTGCACATATCCATAATTTAAGTTCTCTACCCTTTCACATTGAATGTAAAATCTACTTTATCGTTAAAAAATATATGGTACAGAAAATCATTGATTGTCTAATATTACATTTTTATATTATTTTCGAGAAAGAATTAAAGACTTTATAGGATAACGAATACTCTTTTTAGACATCTTAGAAATAGGCATTGCCGCGGCATAGAAAATTACTTTTCGATCGAAGTATGCTTCAGTGAAAGGGTCGAGTCAATTTGTAATTGTAATTAAAAATGTTTTTCGTACCTCATTTGGCATAAAATACCCAAAACATCGACATTTCCGTCTCGCAGAAGTTGAATCATTCCCGTTGCTAATGCTATGAAACATCCAGTTCGTCCAATTCCTGCACTGCAGTGAACAATGACTGGTCCTGGTAGGGAATTAACTTCTGCAGCCAAACCAACCAGTGCATCTGCAGCTTGAGGTACGGCATGGTCCGGCCACGAGTCATACCTACAAAAATTTATTAGATAATTGATAAAAAAACGATGCAAATGGTCCTTCCACATTGTAAGAATATTGAGAGCTAAGCAATTAATTACCAATAATGCTGTACATGTCTTCTTTCCCCTTCGTATCTAAGCTCTAAATCTCGGACGGTATAGCCGTCTCTAGTGTCGATAGAATTGACGATAATGGTAAAATGTCCAGCTTGTATACGGCCATTTTTGTCCAACGGAAAGTACGCATCACACTTTGTTTTCGCGGCTTCGTGCAATCTTGTCATCATGACAACTACAGGAACTTTTTCTGCCCATACCATCTTCCAGAAGTCCGCTATTGTGTGAGACAATGGTCCCTGTGTTGCGATATAACGTGCATCTTCTCCGTCGTATCCCTGTTGATAACAATCATATTTGAGATAAGGAATTGCCGTGATTTATTGTCTTTCAGTACGAAACTGTACGATGAGAAGTCTAATTAGAGGTAGTACACACCCGAATATAGTTGGCATTTATATAAGTGGTTAGGGGATCATCCGAACCCGGTAGAACAACTCGTGATTGTGGATTCGGTAATACGGAGCAATATCTGTTCTTCACACCAGACCCACAAATATCGAGTTTATCAGGAAGATTCAAAGGGACTTCCCAAAATTCTTTATGTAACGATGCTGGATCACTGATAGCTTTCTTAAGTTGGGCTCTCGACAAAACGTTTCCAGCGCTCAATAAAAACTCTTCTGCCGTACATTCGCGAGTTGGCGTTACCATGTGAGGTGGACTTTCAGGGGCTGGTGCCAATTCTATGGTCAGACTTGCGCTAGATCCACGTCGTTCCAATAATCCTTTCGCTTTGATACGTATCGGTTCTGGTCTACGCTCGGGTGTTGCCACTGACATTACCTAAGTATTGAACAGCAATTTAATTAACGAAGCTCTTCGTCATTTCGTTTCTACAACGATAGAAATATCATTTTGCCGACGATACCTCTGGCAAACCAGTAGCTTGTGTAATCGATCGTACAGACTGAATAGATACAGATGGTTTTACAACCGACTGATGAACCCATTGAGCTTCGACGGGCCCTTTCGCGGTTTTGTTAGATTTCTCTGGATGACAAACAGCACCTTCCTCTACCAAACCTCTTCTATCACCATCTTCGGTATCCTTTTCACGCGACATTTGTTTCCGCAGCCATAACAAAATCTGTGTATAGAGTTCTCATTATTTAGTATTGAAATGGCACGTTCGGTGGGTCTTTGAAAAATGAAAACTTACCAGGAATGTAAAGAGAATGGCGCCAGCGATGGCGCAAAGTGCTACGAAGAGGGGCAATTGCCAATCTAGCCATGATAGAGTCGCAGTGGAGCGTACCTCCTGTCCTGTACGGGTACTGAGTTGAGCTGCTTGCAAATCCATTCCAGCATCGTCCAGTCCCGTCGTGGACTGCCGGATCCTATGCAATTTAAATTTAATTAAGTATAACAGATGGCAACATGTAATTATGCATTAACAAAAATTATAACTCTTGTCGTACCTGTGATGAGATCGAGCAGACATTCCCTCTGTAGGCGGCAGTAGAGGAATAGGTAGCACTGTATCCGTGTGCCACCTTTGTTCGGTAATTAAGTAGAATTTCTCCAAAGGGCCTGTACTGTCATCATTGCTAGAAGTATCGTAATAATTTGCATCGTTCACATAGTGGTTACTCAGAGGAGTACTGGTACCTCCTGCAATAAAAATAACACACTGTTGCACATAAAAAAAAAAAAAGAAATAAAAATCTAACAGGGTTATATCGTAAATAATTTCGATCTATTTTTAGGACGAAAGGCTATATTGAATTATAAACGAAATAAAAAATGAACAGTAATTCATTTAAAATCGTTATATTTGTATTTTTATTTCGGTTTCCAAGGACTTTACATTAAATGCGTAAATGCACAGTTCTATTTATACAATTGTATAAATTTTACATTAAGGTAAATTATCTACGAAAACAGGCTTTCTACAGATACTAAGAAGTATAAATAATAACGTGAAATTACTTTATATGCATATATATCATGAATAATTGCTAGAATCATATCTTACTGTTTAAAAACAAACCTTTATAAACATATATATCGTCAATAATTGCCAGAATCACATGTTACTACATAAAAACGATATTTAATACCGATAATTTTACAAGATTATTAACAAACTTCGTCGATCTCAAAAACGTCGCAGTTTATACGGTACGATCGCGAAACGTTACACAGGGGAGCCCGTAGGAGGAGAAATTTCATTAGAAAATATTATAATCCGCAGTACAGAACGCAATCTTTTTCCCTCGTCTTGAACAGACCACCGACCAATTGCATATTCCCGCTGACAATTGCAAGTTCAAAGGGTAAAGATAAATTTTCAAATTCCAACGGCTTCGTCCGTCTCGAGCCGGAGGAAGTAAACATCATGCTAATTTTACGAACGTTGCACCAAGGAAATTTCGAAGCGGGGGAGGGTGGGTAGAGTAGCATAACGAGCAGACGGCGTATACGCCAATGAGAGAAGTGCATGTGACAAGTGGATGAATAGACGTCGTTCCAGTCACAAGCACGTATGTACACGCGAGAGCGTGTGCATGCACACCGCCCATTTGCACACAAACACGAAAACGAGGAGGCACAAATAAACTACATCCTGTTTTCTCGTCCGTACACATATACTACACAGTGCCGCACATCCGAATATTCCCCGATCGGAGAAGCGAAAGAGGAAGTTCCAGTTAAAAGACCCGATCGATACCTTTCGCTGATAGCACGCACGCCAGAATCACGAGGAGCGTACGGTCAACGTTGAGCTGCAGTTTGCGGTTTGAAACTAGCGGCTGCGTGTGTGCGACATAGTCGGCCATGTTTGATGTCGTTGACTGAGGCCAACCGATCTCACCCGCGCAAGCTTCTCGTTCGAACTGCTGAAGACGCTATTCGTGTACCCTGACCTGGGCTTCGCTTCGGGTCGGCCTTGGGCTTGCCGACGTATGGGAGGAAATAACGGCCAATCGGCGCATAGATGCACTCGGTGAAGAACCAATCCTGGCAACGGTTTACTGCCAGGACAGCAATTTGGCGGGAGGGACTCAAGGTGAATGAAAGCGAAGCACGTGCAACTAATGATAGTAATGTGCATTCGGAAGCGAGTTTTACGTTTGCCCATTGAGTCCAAGGGAGAACGTTGGGTGAGCTGCGAGATCGGGAGGTTCGAATCGCGTGGCTGGTTTGGTCCGTGATGGAATTTCTTGCGGGAATGATAACCGGTTTTTCCTTTCGAATTCTTCCTTTTTTCTATGCTTTTGTCTGCGATGGATACTTTGGAGCGGAGCTACGATTTGAGAAGACGGTAGATTATCGTCTACCGAGATGATTATATGGAAGAAATTTCCTGATCGCGAGACGGGGAAAGTGAAAGTCCAATTTATAAATTTCTTTATCCCCCTTGTAAGCCTACATCAATCCTATACATCTTTCAGAATCGAAGCAGATATCTATCATCGATATTCTACATCCATAATGAGTCCTTATCACGCGAAATAAAAATATCTTTCAATTGTAGCAAATCCTCCGTAGTTTCTTCGTCAAATGAACCGCCATATTTGAAAGTGGTACAAGTCCCTTTCTTCTTACGTCGAGATATCTGAGAATTCGTACAAAAGCTCTCACGCTATAACATGTAACAATTGAACTTTTTTCGACAAAATGATGAGGATAATTTGTTCTATTTATTTTGCCACTTTAATTGCGAAAATGGACTTGCACCACTTTAACACTAGAACTACCAAACCAGTCAAAATGACTGGTACACAATTATTTCCAAAAATTCTTCAAGTTTATTGAAGAGTCATAGCATAGATATTCTTCGTGCATCTCATAAAACATAAATTACCGAATCGATCATCTTTTCCACCACTTAATTCGTCTTGTTTCAAAGCACTTATTTAATATATTTAAATATAATAGATTTAATGCCGGTAGTTCTAGTGTTAAAAACAACGGCTGAAATAATAGCAACTTCAAAATAGCTTAACTTCGAATCCCCTCGCAAAACAACGACCGAACGTACTCGTTATCGTGTACCAAATGCAGGTTCACCAGAGTCCGAGGAAATCGTAAAAGCGATCAACGATACAAAAGAAATACTTTTACATTGCGCTGACGCATCTCACGAATGAGTCATCCTTCTATCGCGTACTATAAAATAAAAGTAAAAATGCCCATCAACACGGCGCGTATCGTATTGTTGAGTAAGCTTGAATTACCGTGAACTAAAATGCCGCCAAAGCATTGCTTCATGTTTGTGCAAGTATCGAAGCCCGCGTATTTTTCCATCCACGAGTTGCCGAACGTCCGGCAACGTCCTCTTTGATATCCAGCCGAGCCGGATGACGATTAAATATATATCGAGCGTCGAATCTTCGTTTATCTCGTAACTCACGAGCACCGTAAGCACGCGTGTTTCACGCGTGAAACATCCCACGCCGTTGCATCAGTGCTACGACGAAGATTCTCTCGTTAAACTCGGAGCTTCTCATTGACACCACTTTCATCGGATGATCTCAAAGCGATGGACGGAGATTTAGGTGAACGTCTTACGCATTTCTCAAGAATATCTCGATGATTCAGAAAACCGGATGTTCCCCATTCGTCCCTGCCGTGCGTCCGGCATCCAATATTCCCTGTCGGATGATACCGTTTCTTTTCTTTCTTTTTGCTTGTTTACGTCAATTTATCTCGTGCGAGGATACTTTTTATCTGTTCGAGACGTTTCACAGTCTCTTTTTCTCGCTCGTACTTTTTCTACTTTGCACGATCTCTTGTTTTTCTTCAGTTCTTCAACGACGACCGATAATGTAATAATTTCGTAGGTAAGAATATTGTCATTGTTCGAACGATAGATGAATTTGGGGATTAAAATCGTCGTAGAAAGTCTCTGATATCTTTCGATTCATATTCTACTACTGGATAGTAATAGAATATAATAGAATCCGGCTGTAGCTCAAACGTTGGAAAACGGATGGGTTGTATTAAACGACAACTGCTATGTACAATGCATCTGGTATATACTTGATGTTCAATGAACTCTCGTTTCTCCGAAGCTACTGGCTACCCGCTGATGCCTCTAGTTCAACAATGGTAACCGACTATCATTGTTGTGCCAGCTTAAAAATCAATAACCAGCAGAGCGCAACCGGATCTCCGAATCCTCATTCTCCAACATACATTTCTAAATTCGTTTTCACCTCTAACAATAAATACAAATCGCCAACGAACCTTCGACCTTCATCGATCAAACATACCCGATATCCCAACGAAGAATTATTTACTCAACAACCTCGATATTCCACAAGAATCCCCATACACCCATCAAGTATTACTCAACGGATTAAAACAGTCCATTTACACGAATACACTCTGTACTCAATTATCCGACTCTATATTTAAGCATCACTCCGTCAAACCGCTCGATATACCGATCAACGATCGATAAATCCACCCGAACTACGATTCTCCAAGGTCGAACGATAACATCGACCCGCCAGACCGTTCGATCGAATCGTTCAGCATATCGCACGAAGAATCTTCCAGATAGATGTCTCAAGATCAGTCAATTTATCGTTCGTCGTTTCCTCCATCTCGACGATACACACGAACATCGTTGGAATACTATCGATGAATTACCGATCGATCGACGAAGTATCGATGCCGCCGCACAATTTCCACCGATCTCCATGATTATTCCGATAGCGATAACGGGCAGGAAGAGAACGATGGAAGAGAATGACGGAATCCGAAGTTGGAGGATTCGCTCGTGGGAGCGCGTGTCCGCACGACGGAATCGTAGGGCGGCCGTGCCACTGACTAAATTCGAGGCCCCATTCACCCTTCTATGGGGAGCTTGTGAGCTTTCGTAGGGCGCACGCATCCAGATACGCACTTGCGTAAAATTACGCGCTGACGATTGGCCTTGGAGCGAGGAACGCGTGGGTGGTGGCAAATCGTTTCGAGGGAGGGAGGGGAGAGAATTGGAGGAAATCTTTATCGAGAGGAGGGTAAAAAAAAGTGCTTGGTATTTCGGTTGGCGTTCGATTAATAAATTTAATTGGTATTTTCGTGAGGCGATGTCTGGCGATGTGTATTAATTAGAAGTGGACGATGGAGAGTAATTAGAGAGGCGGGATTTCGAGGTTGCGGTGACGGAGAAATTTCGATGGGCGTGATGGTAAACGTGCGAATGATGATTAGCGAGCGGTCGGGGGACATTTGTGTGGGAATGGGGGATTAGTAAAATTTGAATTGTGTGGGTGGTGTTATTTGGGAGGGAATTTTGAATTTGATCGATGTAGAGATTAATATTTGCGAGTAGGAGAATTTTAAAATTGGAGGTCGTAAAATTTGAATTGTGCGGGTGGTGTAATTCGGGGGAGAATTTTTAATTTGATCGATACGGAGGTCGATGATTGCGAGGGGGTGAATTTTCAAAATTAGAGGTCGTAAAGTTTGAATTGTGTATTTGGTGTAATTTGAGAGGGAATTTTGAATTTGATCGATGTAGAGATTAATATTTGCGAGTAGGAGAATTTTAAAATTGGAGGTCGTAAAGTTTGAATTGTGTGGGTGGTGTAATTCGGGGGAGAATTTTTAATTTGATCGATACGAAGGTCGATGATTGCGAGGGGGTGAATTTTAAAATTGGAGGTCGAGAAGTTTGAATTGTGTAGGTGGTGTAATTTGAGAGGGAATTTTGAATTTGATCGATGTAGAGATTAATATTTGCGAGTAGGAGAATTTTAAAATTGGAGGTCGTAAAATTTGAATTGTGCGGGTGGTGTAATTCGGGAGAGAATTTTTAATTTGATCGATACGAAGGTCGATGATTGCGAGGGGGTGAATTTTAAAATTGGAGGTCATAAAGTTTGAATTGTGTGGGTGGTTTAATTCGGGAGGGAATTTTGAATTTGGTCGACTTAGAGATTAATATTTGCGAGTAGGAGAATTTTTAAATTGGAGGTCGTAAAATTTGAATTCTGATTCAAATTCTTCAAATTTTTAATTTGATCGATGTGGAGGTCGATGTTTGCGAGTAGGGGAATATTAAGATTCAAATGGTTTTGAATCTTTAAATACCGATCCGGATATGTAGATCATTCGCAATTTAAGATTAGGATATTCAGTTCATTTGAATTTATAATTCGGAGACGATTGGATTTATTCTCAAGTTACTTCAACTTTAAGATCTTTGGCGGATCTCTGTTATAGAGCAGACGGATATTAATAATTGAATAATCACAAATACGGATGAGAAACCAACCAATTGTTCATTCTACGTATTACCAATACTCTTGAACTTTTCAACATTTTCATTGAGCGGCAAAGTAATTTCCAATTGAAGAATTACTTCTGTAAAAACAAATATTCAAATAATAACAAAAGTTTTTCACCGTGCGGAGAATGAGTTTTTAATAAATTGCAACAAATTTTACCAATGTAAATTGCTGAAATACGTATGCTAAATCTATTAATATAAACCTCCTCTACACACCATAATTATGCCCCAAAATTACTGTCCCAGAGAAATTTCCAGTTCAAAGCATTTCTCCCTACAATAATCAATTTCTAAATAACAAGAAAAACTCTGCATCGTTCATAAAGTGGAATTTAATAAACCCCAAACACATGAATTATTCCAAAAAATTAAAAAAAAAATCCACTTACGTAGTTTGTCTAAAATACGTGTTACTTAATTTACTAATATAAAACTCCTACACATGTTAATTATTCCCCAAAATTAGTGTCCCAGAGAAATTTCCAGTTCAAAGCATTTCTCCCTACAATAATCAATTTCTAAATAAGCAGAAAATCTCTGCATCGTTCATAAAGTGCAACTTAATAAACCCCAAACACATGAATTATTCTAAAAATTTGAAAAAAAATCCACTTACGTAGTTTGTCTAAAATACGTATCACTTAACTTACTAATATAAATCTCCTACACATGTTAATTACTCCCCGAAATCAGGGTGTAAGAAAAATTGCCAGTTCAAAGGATTCGCCCTACGCATGGCTGGATAAGCGCGTTCTGTAAAGTTCACTGAGTGCTCAGTGAAAGCTCGTTTAACGCTTACTATAAAGTTTTCGTTGTTCGTCGCGAGTCATTGGCCGCGCACGATCCTTGCGGCTGACGCTGATAAAGCGCTTTTCAAAATCGTCCATCGAAAGCTCCATTGTTTGCTCTACATGGTGGCGCACTTAACTTTCATAATTAAGACCATTAGGCTATCATCGGACTTCTATAACGACGTGTAGCTCGCGCGATTTCAACTTCGTTAACGCGTCCTATGGGGACAATGTTTTCACGGCGCTACGTTGTGAATGAAGTAGAGTAAAGTAATAACAGAGAATTGAAGGGTACTTTTAATTAACCCGAAATCGGTAAACTTGCGGAATGAAAGTTTGGAAGTCTGCTTTTTCTTGCAATTTTTGCAAAAAACCTATGGGAATTGTTTACTGAATTGGGGAGGAATATAGTGTCTTAATTTTCGAAAGCGATGAAGCTATTGTATCATAGTTGAAACTTCTCAAATGCACTTACCGTAAATCAGTTCTTTCACTTTTAAGAACTTATTTTTCTATTTATCGTTACTGCTAAAATAAATTACTAATAATCCTACCAAGCAATCAAAACCCATCCCAAAACTTGTACAATTTTTCAGAAACAAAAATACTGTTACTAATTAATTCGATTACTACTCTAACTCAGAAATCTTAAAAAGATCATTTTTAATTAATATATATAGACTCAGTGGTTCGGCAGCCACGTAAAATAGTAAATCTTAGGTAAAATGATCGTAGTACTTGAAACCGAAAAATATAAAAAAGAAAGAAAGAAATTTTTTCACTTGCATAGATACAAGAAAAAAGAGGTCGCAAATCTTGTAGGTAGTTTGCTAGACCTAACGACTATGGCTATCGAGAAAGAATACCTTAATATGCTCATTTGGAGCATTCGAATCGAAGCAACTTGTCGTCGAGAGGCCTTCGTCTGGACGTGTCTCGAAGAACAGAATAAAGGGGATGATCCTGAAGAAACGTTCTCGGCGCTCGTTCACCGTGCACGTGCCGCTTACACCGTTTCAGATTTTTTCTTTTTACTTTCTCTTCCTCTTCTGCACTTATTTTCCTCTCGTACACCTCGTTTTCTGGAATTTATTGGCAGTTATTCGACAAAGAGATCCATGGAATACTCGGGATATCAGCGTGCCTTTTATAAAGACGTTAATTTGAGTTTCTCTTAGATTTATTTTAAGAATTTTATTATGTGTCTCGTTAATGTGATTTTGTTTCTCTCAAATTGAATGATCGAAGCTAATTTCCAAGGAATTTATTTGGAAACTTGGAAACATGCTATAAAGGTGTAGCTTGAATGATAAAATTTGAGAGATCATAAAACTTGGTATTGTTTGGTTTTGTGCGCAATTTGAGGAGAGAAGAAAGGGTATATCTTTCGGTGAAGTAGATCGGGGACTGTTCAATCGATTTCTCGACTATAGACACCCTCATAGTGACTCACAGGAAATCTACCAAACAAACTGTAACTTCCACTTTTATAGCTCAGAGATCCCACGAAAGACTCACTTGGAAACACGCGCAAACTGTGTTTTTGCAGAACTAAAAAAAATCAATATTCAAAAGTGAAAGAAATTTTGTATCAACATGTAAATTCCTAGATTAATTCCGCCAGCATCGAAATAAACTGTCTTCACGTGCGATCGCATCTCTCAACGAGCCCCACGCTCCTCGAAGCGGAAGTTAACGATAAGTCCAATGATTCTCATCGATCGCCCAAAAACAGACACTCAAGTTTTACTACAAAATTTTGTTCCTTCTTCAAAATACATACCTATCGATATCCCAAGCGATTTCTTCGCCTTCTTAAACCCTCGAGCGCCGCTCCTCAACTTCTTCCTCGGTCAACACCCTTCCACCCCTCGGAGACTTCTCATCGATAATTACAACGCTCAGAAAATTCATCCCTTCGCGATGTCCAATAAAAAAAGAAACACCATTTCCAACATCCAGCCTCGAAATATTAAAAGCAAAGGGAATTACCACCCCAACTATGATTCACCCTCGAACGATCTCTATCAGCGAAGCACGTGTATCCTCCCTCGAAAACAATTTGAATTCTTCTTTCGCGATACTCCACCCGTTCTGCACGTACTTCCCCGTGAGAGAATCTACCTCTTCCACGCGATATTCTCGTTACAACAATCATGAAAATCAATCTCGAGACTGTCTATGATACGACGGAGTCCGTGACGGGGCGCAGGTAACTCGCGCGACACCGGCCACTCGCATCGGACGCATCTGAATGGCGTCTGAACGGGTTGCAAAATGACGGCCAACTGCATTCACCTCTTTCGGTGGCCGTGGAGGGTGGCGAGGTGGTGGAGTGCAGACGCGCGCATTCGTGACACGGATACGAGCCGACCCACCTTCCTCTCTTTTACAGTACGTGGCCTCGCTTCATCCCCTGCACACCGCCCCACGGGGTGGCTGCGGCCGCTGATAGTGCCGCTTTTGCATCTCCGTCTGCGTTCTCCTTTTCTTTCTTTCCATCTGTCTTCTCTGTGCATCCCTTTCCGTCTTCCTCGAGTACATCCGGTACATCCCCTAACAACGACTACCTGCACGTTACCTCGCCGTCTGAACCCGCCGGTCGTTAGGTATCGGAGACACGCTGGTATTTTTTTTTTTATTTCATTCTACTTTTGTGTTTGGAACGAAAATAGACGCACTTTCGATAATGGACCTGGTGGATGCAGTTTGACCCGGCGCTACCAATGGCGCTCGTGCAGTTCTTGTATCAGCACCATTCATGCGTAACGACCTACTTTGGTATCGAGGGCGGTTTTCGGTAACTTTCATTGACTCGTTTCGGGGGAGTTTCGCGGGTTTTTCTCTTCCCGCCTCTCTGTGGTATCGATTCTCTGTTTTACATTTCGAGTCGGAGTGCACATCTTTGTCCTCTTCGAGGATAAATTAGTCGAGGGTTCTTTTTGGATAAAGGTTTCGCTCGGCATTTATCCTCCGATGCATGCAATGAATACGAGATTATTCAGAAACGGCGCAAAGTACAGTCCCTGGTCATCGAATTAGGACCACTCAAAATTTTCAGCATTTTTCATGTTTTCCGTAAAATTAAAAGGCCCGTTCAAATTGTAGTGATATAGTTTATTAACTAATAACACAATACACTACTACTGTACATAACACTATGAACGCATGTTAATATCTCGTATTTCCACCCTTTGCCTTGATGACAGCTTGTATCCTTTCCGGCATGCTTTGTATACATTGCTTTATCATATGCTTTATATCTTCGTTATTTTCCCAAATATCTGTAATTTTTGTTTTCAACTCAGATAATGTGGTGCTTGGAGAGTTGTAAACAAGTCTTTTGAGTAGGCTCCAAACATTTTCTATGTCATTCAAGTCGGGAGAATTGTCCACACAATTCTATTATTATCACAACAGTAACAAACCTATAGCTATGTATACCTTGTTATCAACGTATTTAGTAATAATTTGAATGACCAAAGACAATTTTCTATGTATGATATAACATTATAACCATAAAAGTGAAATTTTTGTACGTGGTCCCAATTCGATGACCAGGGACTGTATGCAGGTATTTTATCCGACGATAATTTTCAAACTGAGGGTACAAGTGGCAAGGATCCCGAAAGGGTTTAATGCCGAGTGCCTCGCCGTTTTCTTGCCGTTTTCTTTGACCCCAAGCGTGACTATATCTTAAGAGTATCCCCTTTCCTGTCTACTCTCATCCCTCTTTGTCTCCCGGCCGAAGAATGAACGCTTTTAACGATGCACACGTTGCAAAAGAAACGTGACGGCAGAGTGGATGAGAAAGTTTTCGGGTCATGGTATACATCATATTTGTACTCGGAGTTTCTCCACTCCCAAACTTCGACCGTAGTTCGCGTAATTCTTCGTGTAACTTTGTAACTTCGGGTAAAAAGTAGCCGACGTGTCTAGCTCGCCGAACTTTCGTCCCTAACGGATCATCCGGCTCTTCAGTTTTAGGGTAGGTACCTGTTTCTTTCTTCGTTACCGAAACTCATTCTTCCCTCCTTTTCGTTCATCCGCCGGAGCGATTGAAAGATACGAAGACGGGGGATGCTGGAGGAGCAGAGGGCCGAGAGGGGGGAATGTTGAATGAGGACTCGAGGTTGGGGTGGAGAGGAACGGAACAGGGTGGGACGAGAGGGCAGACAACAAGCTGGCCGAGGAGGGTGAAGGAAGGGGCTAGAATGTAGGCTAGTCTCGTGGGCGAACCGCGTCCCCAATCGATACACACGCAGCTAACCACTCCGCACCCCCTGTCAGCCTTTGATTTTGTTACAATCTGGGATCGAATTAACTAGATTTCGTTCTTTATGCGTTCCTTTTCTCCAGTTCTAAAGCAATTTCTGTTTCAATCGCATAGTTTTTGGCTGCGGGACGCTCGGGTTGGGATTTTTCAATGGACCCGGGAGGTTGGGGTTTTGGGCCTGTTGCTAGGGCGTGTCGGTCCCTGCTCGTTGGACATTGGTAATTTTGTTGTAATTGTTCGGGGGTTGTAAATCAGTGGAGTTACGATATATGAGCCGTTCAATGCACAAATCGATTAACTCCACTTTTTGAATTTTTTTAAATTTAAGTCTCAAAGCACTTGATTGAATCCTAACTTTTTATGTTTAGAATAAATTTTCGTAATAATAACGATTAACACCATTAAATGACGAAGTTTGTTTGGCCGTCGAATAATAAATAATTGAATTCAGAAGTCAATCTAATTAATTCCAAGGCTATTCCACCTTATTTATTATGTACTTCGTTAGAGGAAAGCTAAATGCGATTATATATTCTACAATACTTATTTGTATTTATATTTTGAAGGGAATTTTGAAAAGGACCGTATACTATTTCATCACGTTTCTCCACTTTAGGTTTCATGGAGTTAATCGCTTTGTGCACTGAACGGCTCATATGTCGAGCGAGAGAAATATTAGGAAGGTATTGGTAATGGGATTAGAATTTTGGCTAGCATGGTATTTAAGCTTCTGTTGTTTTTTAACTGTAATGTCTTCAGGAGTTGCGAAGCATCGATACCTTGATATGTTTCGTGAAAAAAAATTTTAGGAAGGTGGATAGAAATTTTTTCAAATTTTGCAAAACCAAAAAATTGAAAATATCAGTGAGACGCGACACGATAAAATTATTTCTAGAATATTAATAATACGTTGAATTATACGATATATCAAGAATCGCTGATCAATTTTTATTTTACCAATTTAATTCTGAGCTATTGCGGAGACAGTCAGAACGTAAATAGTACGGCAAAGGGTTAATTCTACCCCGATCTTCAACGTAATCTCAAATTAATTACTTATAACTGCAGTTTTCGGAAATCATAACAAGATCCGAAAAAAGTTTGAAAGTTCAGTCGAGTTAATTAATTATAATCTGGCGCAAGACGGATATCTTTATTCTCAGTAACAAAGCCCACGTGTCTATTAACAAATGCTATTATAGGTGCTTCGGGATACGTGTGTATAAATTCTCGATGAAACGCGTGTAAGTCATATATGAGATAGCACCCACGCCTGGAACACGTGGAAAATCGAGTTAATTTTATTTCCCGGCGGTAGACGAGCGCAAAAGCTTGTATTAAGCGATGTCTCTGTAAGGCCACTCAAAATCAATTTAACGAGAGTATCTTCGTTAACGACGAATCACTGCGATTCCTTTCTTTAACCATTTTCGGTCCGTATTATTTTCTCAGTTTTCTAGTGAGCTAAATGAAATTAATTTCACAACATTCTCTATAATTGGCTATCCATTGTTTTTAAATTATAAAAATAACTATAGATACCGATGGATATTTAGGTGATATTACAAAATTATTATGAAATTGGAAAGTCGATATTGAAACGTTAGAAAATAAAATGAACTGAAAAGCTATGTCGAGTACAGCTCGACATAGGACTGCAAAAGGTTAATCCAGAATGAAAATCTTGGGAGAAGTTCGCACTAATTGGTACCATTTTTATAAGGGTGTATTACAGCTAAATCTTTGTTTCTCTGTGATAAATGAAACATGGTCGAGTGATTTTTAATTGAGTCGATGTTACAAGAAATGGGAGACTTTATAAAAGTAGCTAAACTAACGAGGTCCAATAGCAGAATTGTTGTAGAGTGAGAAGCAAAGAGCAATTAATAGAATTGGAATCTTATCTCTGAATTATTTATTTAAAAAAAATCAGATATTCGACTCTCTATACGGTTACAAAAACACTTTTGAATTCTGCGTCGATTCTACCGGAAGTTCGAAATTCCAGTCGGTTGTAATTTTTACAGATAAATCCCTTTAGAAATTTAAAACCCATTCAAATGGAATCTTTATCTCTGAATCATTTATTTAAAAAAATCCGATATCCGACTCTCTATACAGTTACCAGATCACTTTTGAATTCCGCGTTGATTGTACCGGAAAGATCTACCGGAAGTTCGAAATTCCAGTTGGTTGTAACTTTTACATATAAATCCCTTTAGAAATTTCAAACTCATTCAAGTGGAATCTTTATCTCTGAATCATTTATTTAAAAAAATCAGATATCCGACTCTATACAGTTGCAAGAACACTTTTAAATTCTGCGTTAATTCTACCGGAAGTTCGAAATTCCAGTCGGTTGTAATTTTTACAGGTAAAACACTTTAGAAAATTCAAACTCATTCAGATGGAATCTTTATCTCCGAATCATTTATTTAAAAAAAATCAGATATCCGACTCTATACAGTTACAAGAATACTTTTGAATTCTGCGTTGATTCTACCGGAAAGATCTACCGGAAGTTCGAAATTCCGGTCGGTCGTAATTTTTACCGGTAGCTCGAACCCGCAGATAAATAAGGTTTTCATTCATGAGCTCAGACCGAGGCTCACAAGGCACGCGTACCTGCTGGAGGCAGGTGATTGACAAAGTGCTGTGACACACGGAACGAGAAACACGCGGGAAAAAGAGGGTCGTGATGAAGCGGCAATTCCGAACTCGCTATCGCACGCGTTCGGAACACGGACACGTTACTTTACGGATAATCCGAGAGAAATATTTTTCGACATACAATTTCCATCTATATTGCGAAGTTTGAATTGATGTTTTCGAGAGATATGAAATTTCTAATGGAAAAATCTTCAATGTCTGAACCGATATGGTATTAATTTCACAATATATTAGATTTTCAATGGTAGAATGTGTTTACCGTTTTTAATACGAATATAAAGGTCGATATATAGATTTTCTTGAAGTATCTTTAAAGAAGAAATTTCAAAATAACATGGAAACGAATATATGAATTTTGGATAAATAATAAATTTCGAATTATTAAGGAAAATGTGAAAAATAATTGTTTGGTCTACTTGTCGAGTTCTCCTTGTGCTGGGTATCTTTGTTAGTGTTATGTTAAATAAAAGATGTTCTTAAGAGTAAGAGAACATTAAAAAATACCAGGTTATTTACAAAAGCATTGTGGAGAAGTACTTCTACTTGAATTGAAAAAGTCTGCTGCCTCGGTGGCTCGGAAAGGTAAAATTGTAAGTCCTTGACTAAATAACCGTAACAGTTAAAGCTGATAACATAAAAGCAACAACAATATCGTCGACACTTTGCTGTCTCACTTGCAGTCTTTCTCTTGCAACTTGTATAGAAACAGTACGCCAAAAGAATGATAAAACATAGATACAAAATTGAGCGATCCACGCGACAGGCTAAACTAACATAAAATGAAGAAGGAAACATTTTTATTTCGCATTTAATGTGCGCAATTACACCATCAAGAATTTATTTCAGACCCCATTTATCCGTCTATCAAATATTTCTCATTGTAAATATATTAAACACAGCGACTAATTTCTTCTCTTATAATTTGTACGAAAAGAATGCATAAAACATCCTAATAAAACTATTAAAAATTGAGAAACTCGTACAAACGACTTCATTAAATCAAAATTTAAAAAAACATTTTTGTAGCATTATCAACACTAGAACTACCAAACCAGTCAAAATGACTGGCACACAATTTTTTCCAAAAATTCTTCAAGTTTATAGGAGAGTCATAGAATAGATAAAACATAAATCTTATAAAACGTAAATTGCCGAATCGATCATCTCTTCCACCTCTTAATTCCCCTTTTTTCAAAATACTTATTTAATATTTTTAAATATGATAGATTTAACGCCGGTAGTTCTAGTGTTAAATGATAATTTAAGAAATATCTGCCAAAAATGGGGACTTTAACTCAGCACCTTTAATTATGTGTCCACACCTTTAACAAGTTGGAGGTCATGGGGGTCATAAATAAGCGGTGTTATTGAATTCAATGAAATTTCATACGACTTTTAAATTGTAATATTCTAATGTAAGTTCGTAGGAAAATTAAAGTACACGGAACTTATTTCACTACCAATCTATCGGTCCATTAAAACATGTCCCGGCGCGATTGCATTAATTATGAGACAAAGATCAGCTAATCCGACGTGAAATTGACCGCGTACAATACCACCCAACGAGTGCACGTGTGTCAGTGAAATGTTTACGTTGATGCAACAGCAGGTTGCCATTCACCTGACGGTTATTTTTCACTCGGATAGGAAAAAAACATCCGGTGATCCGGGCACTTCCGCTTGGCTCGCGATACCGTGCTTCTTGTTCAGCGTTAACCGATCCGCGAGCGTCATTTCCGGTTTCCGGCCGAGAGGATTTCGCGTACAGAAAATAACCGTGCGGCTGCGATACTCGTATACCGTTATTCGATCCGACAAAAATTCGTTAATCTCCGACTGCGTGGCGATAGCAAAGATCGAAAAAATAATGAATAACAAGAAAATTTCATGGTCTAGAATTCTATGATCTTTTTTTTTAAGAACAAATTTCTGGACGTAGCCAGAGTTTTGTCTTATTTTCGCGTCGAAATCGCGGCAGGTGATGATAAACGTTCATTATACCAGGCCGACCGACGAAATCCCGATGTTTTCTTTTCTTACTTTAAACGCTCGGCTATCGCGTCACATCCGCTTCCGGTCAGGACGACAGATAGAGGATAGGCAACTAGGCCTTGGCGAAAGATCCGTTTACAAAGGTCAAGGTTCATCGGACAAGGCCTCGCTGAATGGTCAGATAGCGGCTGATGCTTAATTGACTGAAAACGTCCTTTGACACTTGCATGCTCGAACGGAGCGAAAGTTTTCAATTTTTGAACGTTTTCATATCGCGCTTATGATGATATTTCGAAGCGTACGATCAGGCGTGATAAATTGAATTTGGTTCTACACCTCTTTTGCTTTTTTTTGGGGAGAATATTTCATAAAGATTTTTCGATTCATGTTAAATTTTTGAGGACGAGTTTAACTGGAATCTGCCCGAAATACTTACGTGAGAATTTTATTGTGGAAGTTTACAAAATAATTTTTGGAAGAAAGTTTGTATTAACACTAGAACTACCAAACCAGTCAAAATGACTGGTACACAATTTTTTCCAAAAATTCTCCAAGCTTATGGAAGAGTCTTAGAATAAATATTCTATGTCCAGCTTAATAAACATAAATAACCGAATCGATTATCTTTTCCGCCTCTTGATTTCTCCTTTTTCAAAGTACGTATTTAATATTTTAAAATATGATAGATTCAATGCCGGTAGTTCTAGTGTTAAAGAGTTAACCGTTTAAATATTTGCATAATGTTTCGTCGCATTGGAAATTCATATCGTTACTGAAAAAAAGTTGACCTTGTATCGTAGAGTGCAGATATTTATGAAAAAACTCTAGAAGATAAATAAACTTTTTTTCAGGAACGGTAATAATAAAATAGATTTCTTAAATCATCGATATTATGGGAAAGTTTTGTATTTCAACCTTTTGAAAAAGTATCTTAATAAATCTGCGTGAAAAAAAAATTGAGAATTATTTTGGCACTGTAACTAACACATGTTGCTTAGTAACAGAAATAAAGCACTGTAGAATGTTTAATAACTTTAATTTAACGAATAAATCGATCCGTCGCTGGCTGATGTAACCTTTATTATGCTCTAATCTCTATCTCTGTTATCTCTAATTTATATAAGCCTGAAATTTTAACTGTAATGTTTTAATGAGGGTCACAACTTTAATCTTATCACGCCACTTGTCCGATATTAGTACCAGTTTTCGTTAATTACACCTAAACCTAAAAGTTGAATTAGTTTCGTTAATTTCACCGCTTTACGGCCCTTTTAAGGACTCAGAAAATAGGAAAAATTAGCCATGATTCGAAGCACCAAAGTATCTTCGCTCGCAAAACAAAAGGTCTTCTATTCAATTAGAAAGGTCATCCCGTTTTAACGTTCAAAAGTAGAACTGTAAGAAGAACACAGTTACAAGCACACGCAAACAAATGTCACTCGAGTCCATTTCCCCGCAAATAAAGATTATGGCGCAGTTTGGTATCCGGTTCAAATTGGAGAACGTTCCCCTGCCTCGTTTTCTCTCGGAATTAGCAACAGCCGTAAATAAATCCAAGCACGAAGAAGCACAAGATTAAAAATTGAAGAGATACTTCAAAAGAAGCGCAAAACTGCGTGGAACTTGGCAACGGATCCTCTTCGTCTGGATGTCTAAATGGTGCTTTTTTAGTATCGCTGAATGATCGAACGTCACGTCCGGTTTCCGGTTGCGATACCAGAGAAAACTGAGCGTCCTTCGGCGTACGTTCTGCCGGTATAAATCCATGCGTAAGCGTGGAACAATCGATGATTAATCGGAGCGCGAGCACTTTGGAATGCATAATTGCAAAACGAGCGCGAACGGGATCGTCCGCGTTTCACTTTGCAGATTAGAATGGCCAGTATCGTGGATTGCACTTGGAAAGTAATTGCTACCGCGTTACGAAAAATTTTATCAGCGAAATTTCTCGAATGGAACGATTAACCCCGTTTCTTCGTTGATCTTTTCATTTAGGAGATTGAATTTTTTTACAATTTTACGCAGATTACGATTTATTTGTTTCCCTTACTTTTCATCGGGTATATGTTTTACGGTTATGTATCTGTCGTTTACGTTGTTTGCGTTTCCGGAATGCGGAAGGGACGACCATTTTTTTATCGTTATTGCACGTGCACAGAAATTTTCGCGGATGTTCTTCGTAATTTTGAAACGTGGCATTTTAACGACTTCGCTACGCGACATGGATTTATTTGTATTGAATTATTAAGTCCGTTGATCTATTGATTTTAACGCTTTGAAAATAAATTTCTTTAAATTATTGGAAGATAGGATAATGAATTTTTCGTTCGTTTGTATTTGACTAGTTCTTCATTACATTAGTTCTGGTTTGCGAAACAGTCAAGAATCTTTTATTGTTTTTTATCCTCGCAGAAATTTTTAATAGAAATGTATTTTTTTAATTTCATAACCTTTGGGACCTCAGTGATTTTTAATAATTTGGACGGGCATTCGCTTATGGAACAAAATTTCTCTGTTCTTTATTAACACCACATCTACCAAAGTGGTAAAAATGAGTTATTCTGAATTTTTTAATGACTGAAACTTTAGATCAAACACTAGCTCAATAATTTACCTCCCTCATTTCTCTTCTTTCTCAACTTTTTAATTGACAATTTTACATATATTGGATTAATCATCGGCAGATGCAGTGTGTTATCGTTAGACGAAAAGAATTTATTTATAGAGAGGGAATTTTGGAACGTAATTGTTTCTTAAAATTTTATTTTCCAGTAATAGTTACTCACGTTAATTTTTACTTCATTAATATAAGGTAAATGTTTGATCACGCTATTTGTGCCATTGAAAATTCGACGAGTCCTCAATTTGTTAAACACGTTAGAATTGCAAATTAAGCTCACAATGTTAGACTAGAAATTGCAGTACGGATACCGCGGCAAAATTCGTGTAATTTTTATGATCTCATCGATATTATTGGACATATGCGGCACGAACTTATTTTTACCGCGAACCGATGAAAACCACAGAGTCGAGAATACGGCAACCTAGTTACAATCGTCAATTAACTCGCTATCGGCAATCAAAACGTAATCTTGACCCGAAAATCAGTCTCCATTGGAGTAAATTAAGCGAAATTGGCCAATTATTTTCGGCTATTAAAACTATAGTAAAAATGGGAAAATTCCCGCATCGTTTTCTTAACATTTATCGTACCTTTCTAACTCGTCTTTCTTCCTTTTTCCCTAAAATTACTAATTTCTTCGATATTTTTAATTCCTTCGTTATAAATTTCCATGAAAGACTAAATGTCAACTCTCAATTCCCATGAAAGACTGGCATCACAGAAAATTCAAAATATGACAGAAAACTGTAACAAAATTCCAACTTTATTTGTTAACTAATTTCCAGTATAAATTCTCTACAAATCATAGAAACTTTCCATTCACAAATTACAAATTTTCTGCCAAGAGTGGAGTCACAAAATCAGAGAATTTCTTCGAACATTGAATCTCGAAGAAATACGTTTTAGGTAAAGAAAAACAATAGCAACGGGCATCCACGAGATGCTGTGGTGAATTTTCTATTTGAAAAGAAACCGGGAACGAAGGTCGGACTTTGACAAAAGGGATGGTTTCTGTGAAATATCTAAAAGGACACGAGGAGACCACCGAGAAACGGCGCGGAGGGGTTCGATTCTCGGAACGGGGGTTTAAAGGTTCATCCGGCTTCCCTTTTCGGACCCCTAGGTCGTTGCTTCCGCTTCGACAAAGTGCTTATCCTATATTGTTTCCTTACACCAGCCTCGAGACAGACACTTTCGAGGGAAATACTCTCCTTATTTCCTAATGTTGCTAACCGGAAGCGCCTCCGGTTCTCCTTATGCTTCGTTACGTTCTCCTCTTCTTTTTGGTGCGATAAGTTCGCCGAAACTTCAGAAGATGGTGGCAACTAATGTGTTAATTAATTGTTCCATTGGAACGCGTAATTACATCACTAATTATATAGCTGACAGTTGAGTATTTATTTATAATATGGTGTTTTGCTACTTAAGTAGTGCTTAGCAGGTATAAGAAATATTATTCGTAGTCGTCTTTTACCTCTTAACTTGAGAGAAAGAATAATTTTCAATCTTGAGAGATGAATGAAATTTTGTAGGGGGGAATTGATAACAAATGACGAAAGATTATCGATGATATTGTAATTGAAAGTGGTGCTTGATTTTATCAACTATTTTTATTTTAATCAATGTAATAATTTATATTAAAACAGATGTTAGAGGTATTTTTGTAGATTGGGTTTTTATGGCAATTTAGTTAGTATTTCGAAATATATAATATAATGTCTGATTAAAAATAATGTGATACTCAGCCAAGTTTCTCAGAATAAGGTAGGAATGTGTTCGATACTGGACCGAAAATTTCAATCTTTTGCATTCTGAATGATTGTTTCAGTCCATCATCAATTAATTGAAACTAAATCAGTAATATTTCATATCCTTAAATCCTCTTTTTTAATGATAACGGCAAGTAAACATATTGAAGACAGGCTAAATATATAAAACAATTATCAAATATGTTAACACTAAAACTAACAACGCAGTCAAAATGGCTGGTGCCTAATTTTTTATAAGAATATCCTAAAATAGGGAAACCGTACAGTAGATATTCCACGCCTATCTCATAAATATAAATACAAATTACATTACTAATAATCTTTTTCCTCTCTTGATTTCTCTTTTTCCAAAGTACTTGTTCAGCATATCTAAATTCCCATAAATATAACGTCGGTAGGTTTACTTTTAATGTTTTAAATATTAAAAAGTTGTTAATTGTTACAGTTGTTAAATAGTCCTAGTGTTTTAAAATCGTAGTGTCCGTCCAAAACTACAACCTTTTTCCTAAAGCCTGGTCATTTTCAAAAGAAGCACACACCGACCGAAAGATTAATCGGAGCAGAAAGTAAGCTTCTTACGCGGATGATCTGTCTCGTCGGAAGGTTTCTGCGTCAATCACCTCTTAAGTATGTACACAAGCGAGTCCCTGACTATCGCATGAGTCACGAAAGTAACAAATGTAATGCCAGATAGAATCTCCGAGATGGAATAATTAAAGAGCGTGAGAAAAAAAATGCCGCCTCGATAGCGAGCAAGTCGACATTCGTGAGACAGATTTAGCTCCGTGAGAAACGTGTGCACGAAATACGTAACTCTTTTTAGGAGAAACGTGAGACAGGAATCACGCACCGGCAAATCGCATTAAGGAAGAAGAAACACGTGTTTTCTTCGCGAGTACTTCTTTCGGAGTTCTTTTAATGGGTGTTTCCTCTTTTAATTCGTTGCCTTTTCTGCCTCGTCATTTGTGGGATAGTCATTGTACGATAAGTGGCCGAATTGATATATTAATGCATAAATTACGCAGTTGTGGAATTGTCAGAGGAAACAATGAAGTGTATTCTTTAGGAATACTCCTTTCGTAGTTCTTTTACCGTGTATTTCCTCTTTTGATTCGTTGCCTTTTCTGCTTCGTCATTTGTGGGATAGTCATTGCACGATAATTGGCCGAATTAATAATTTAATGCATAAATTACGGAGTTGTGAGATTTTGCGAGGAAAAAAGGAAGTACTTTTTTTTAGAAATACTTCTTTAATAGTTCTTTGTATGTAAACGTTGCTTTTTCTGCTTTGTCAGCGGTGTGGTAGTCATTATGCGGGATAATTTGTTGAATTAATTTTTTAACGTGTAAATTACACGATTATGGAATTATGGAGCAACATATTGTAGGTATTACGAAAAAGGGAGCACGCGTTCTTTTTTATTTAAATTGTTATTGGTAGCATAATCATTGTACACAGCCAGGACGATAATTCGTTCAATTAATATTGCAATTTATTGGGCTTGGCATTTTATTTCTTCATAAAATCTTAGAGTAACATACCAGATTATAAAAAGGGGATCCTTCTGATTTCTTCTTCATGTTCCGCGATTATTCTAATTTATCATTAACCTAACAGTCATTATGAACGAGATAACACGGAAAAGTTTAATTTAATTGCACATTAATGTTTTAATTCATGGAACTGATGTTATAATGCTTGACTGTTACAGTTCCTGTTCTATTTAAACTATTTAAACGTTCTCTTCGAGAATAGCACAGGAACAATTGTGCCATTTACCGATGACTCTATTAGCATAGACGTTCATACATAAAACGATGTAAAACTGTTCATCGTATTAATAGCATAGTTACAAATAGATTAGAGTATCTCAATTAAAGTTGTAACTTCATAGTGTGTAAATTAGATTCGTAAATCGACATTTCCTACGGGAAAAGTTTATTCCCGTTAGCCATATAATTTGTCACAAGTAACATAACTGCAATAGTGCTGACAAATTAAAATTCTATCGAGTAATATTTATTCCGCATTCTCACCGATCCATTTTAAATCGAAATCGTGCAAAAATAAAACAATACAAAAATATTTTTCACCGCGACAAAAATCTTGAAAGATAGATCATCATTTCCTCCTACATTCCACTTTATTACTCTCGTCATATCAAACGAACGATCTATGAAACCTGGGAAAACGCTTTACGTAATCCCGAAGAACCTCCGACAATTCTCATAACACCGCGATAATTTCACGTCCTACGCCTCGTTTTAATTGACGTTATAATCCGAGAAAAAGGAGCATCGACATAGCACGTACTAAATTGGCTCGTTAAAGTCCAGGAAACGGCCCAAAGAATAAGTTTTACATCGCGACCCTCTAACCCTTTCGAATTAACATGCACCACTGACAAACCGCGTTCTTCAAATTATCAACCCTTACCTGGCACTGCGTCTATTAATCATACGAATATTAAGATGGTGTTGAACCCCATAAAACCTGCTAAGGATAGGTTCCTAATTATTTATAGAAGTTCCTCCAACAGAGAAGCGGCACTGTATATATTTAAATTATAATACATAAATTATTTAACATCGACTGTGCCACTTGGCTAAGTGTTAAAAACACAGAATCTCAGCCTTTACCGGCTCAATTCCAAAATTCATTGTTATTAATAGTAGAACTACCAAAACGATCAACGTAACGATTTTTTTTTATATATAAAAGTTTCTCTTTATATTATCTTCTTTGCCGGTTGATTCATCTTTTTCCGAACTGCTTGTTTATTATATTTAACACTAAACCTACCAGCTTTATATCTGTTATATTGAAATATACGAAATAAGTACTTTAGAAAAAGAGATTTAAAGAGGTGAAAAAGATGATTAAATAAGTAATTTTCGTTTTATACGATAGACCTAAAATATTTACTGAATGGCTGCCCAATCAATTTGGGCAATTTCTAGAAAAAATCAGAAAGCGCTCATTTCACCGCCATGGTAGGTTTAATGTTAAATATAACAGATTTGACGCCGGCAATTCGAGTGTTAATCTATTTCTTTTCCCTCTTTTCAACCGCCAGAGATGATAACTCACAGCTTCGCTGTCTTATTCCGTTTTATTATTATTAATACTAGAACTTCGGAAGCGATGAAACTGATCGTTCCCATTATTTTAATAAAGATTCCTCTTTACAGCAGATATTTGAATATAACAGATTTAACGGCGGCAATTCGAGTGTTAATCTATTTCTTTTCTCTCTTTTCAGCCGCCAGAGATGATGACTCACGGCCCTGTAATTTTATTCCCCGGCAAGCACGCGTTTCAGGCCGAAACGCGACCGAATGCCGACTAGTGGATTATATTCTCAAGTTGAAACGGAAGTACGCCCACGGCTCGCAAAAGGTTTCGTTTATTAAGCTACTCCTCCTACGCCGTAACGTTCTCTGACATCAGCCTAAACGCCGGGAAGCATTCGTAATTAGTGACTAATTAGTGACACGAGCGTCGCGCGGTAAACGAACCGTAAGGAGTAACCTCTTAATTACCGCCGGATATGCTTCATCGGTTTTCGGATAGTGTTTCCAACGTCGGTTTTTGGACGAATGCACGAATGATCCGAGTCCTCTTCCGGTTGAATGGAAATGGGAACGAGGGTGGAATGAAATTGATTAACGATTCATTTGTATTTGCAGCTTTGTTGGTAATTAGGTACTTTGGAATACCGTGATATATATTGGTGGTTGAATTGTTTCAGTTTAATCCTTGGGGAAAGGGATGAATTTTGAAGGGGTACTTTTACGTGTTGTATCGGAGATATGAATGGAATTTAATTGAGGTTGAATTTTATTTCAGTATTGTAGGTTACTGTTTGACCTAAATTTCCAGTTACGTGATAATTTAAAGGTACATTTATAGATTTTTAATGTATTGAAATGTTTCTTTGTTTTAATCTTCCCAACCGAGAAGTAGAATTTAATTTACAATTCTCTGAATTGATCCGTCTACCTGTGCTCTTGTAATAACTTCACACCCGCCTGGGTTCCATTATTTACATTTACGCCCTGCTCAACCCTTGTTTACCATCAGATTGAATATCCTCTGGTATTATTGTACTACCAACTTTTACCTTTTTTCTAATTTTCCCAACCAGTTCACCGTTTCCTCGTAAAACTTTCCTCGGCCTATTATTTCTAACTTAAATTATTATCACATAATGAAACACTCGCCGCAGCTGAAATGCAAGTAACAACAGATATTGCAACCGATAATAAACATTTCCCTTCTTATTCAACATTAACAACTTAAAAGAGAATCTTTTGAAGTCACTATCTCAAACCCGACCCCACCATTACAAATTCACCCTTTCAAAAACTGCACCAAACTACTTCGACCACAGCGCAACTCGGCAACCCAAAAATTCGCCCTCCCAGAATTCACCTTTGCCTCGTAAAAAAATCCCAAAAAATCACCTTCGTCCGTTACGACCCAACGATGTATTCACGGATAAGAATTCTGCACGAATCCAAAGAGGAAGCTGAGAGTAAATTGCAAGCCTCCGCGCGGAAGAGAGAGGGAGAGACGAAGAGAAACGAGAGAGACGGAGAGGAAAGAGGCCGATAAAAGAGGAAGGAGAGGAGGGAAAGAGAAGCTGATAGAAAGGGAGAGAAAGAGATGGAGGAAAAGAGAAGACGAGTCTGTTGCTCGATAAAGAGAAACGTCAACCCCGCGCATACGCATTGCGAATATCCGAGGTAGCTTCAATGGGCCGGCTGCCCCATTCGCATCCGCTGCAGGGGTAGAGCTCTTTCATTGAGCGGCTCCGTTGCTTCCGCTTTCCGTTCATGCGTCACCCTCCCTATCTTTCCCTCCTCTCCTTTTTTTCCATTTTTTTTTCTCCTTCTCTTTTCAGCGATTCCGCTCCTTCCCTCTGTCTCGTTCGCTCTTGAAAAAGTATCCTACATTCGGTGCGACGACACGGAGCAACTGATTCGTTGAAAAATTTGCCGATTGAGGCCTCGTTGACGGGAGCTGTTTCGCAATCAAGGTCTCGTTCCTGGTGTTTTTAGATATTAACCCTTTGCAGTCCTATGTCGGACCACACTCGACATAGCTTTTCACTTCGCTTTACTTTCTGACAATTAAATATCGACTTTCCAATTTTGTAACGATTTTGTAATATCACCTAAACATCCGTCAGTGCCTATAGTTATTCCTATTATTACAAAAAATGAATAACCAACGATAGAACCATCGACGGGCAATGTTTGAAGATTCATCAATGATTTTTATTTATCTTCGCAGAAACGAGTCGTCAAAGTGCGCGGTACAAGGGCGAATTCTACTTATCGAACAGTTTCACTGATTTATTTTTGTAACACATCGTTCCAGATACTTATTTAATCATGCCTACAATTTCCACGTATCGATGTAATCACAGTCTGCAGATTCGTCATTGGTTCCCTTTTTTCTCGCGAAAAACCAGTTGTTCAAACGTTCGGTACAAGGCTGAACTCTATTCATCGGACAGTTGTATTGACTCATTTGCAGACCGTGCTTTCCAGATATTTATTTAATCATTTTTACAATTTTCATGAAATAGCATGATTACTAACTGCCCGAAGATTCGTCATTGACTTCTCTCTCTTCTTCAGAAATCAGACAGCAAAATGAAACAGGAAAGAATACTATTCACAGAACTGTTTCAAACTCGTTTCATTATTTCTACATTTTCCACGTGTCATTATAAACGCGGATAGTCTCAGACTAGTCATAGTGTTCAAAATAGTCTTTAGAGATTCGTCATAAGCTTCCCCTTCCGCCAGAAACCGGTCAGCTTAATAAAACAGGGGTGAATATAATTCGCAGGCCATTTCCAACGCTTCCATTTTTCTTCTACATGTTTCAAATTTATTTAATAATTCCTAGTCTCCACGGTTCGATACAATCACAAATAGTTTAAAGACTAGTCGCCATTTCGCTCCTTTCCCGCCAAAAATCGGCCAGCTGAATAAAACAGGGGTGAATATAATTCATAGAATACTTTCAACGCTCCAGTTTTATTCTACACGTTTCAAATTTATTTAATAATTCCTACAGTCTCCACGTTTCGATACAATCACAAATAGTTTAAAGGCTGGTCATCGGTTTCCTCTTTTCCCGCTAAAAACCGGTCAGCTGAATAAAACAGGGGTGTATATAATTCATAGACCACTTCCAATGCTTAATTTTAGTCCTAGACATTTCAAATTTATCTAATAATTTCTACAATCTCTACGTTTCGATACAATCACAAATAGTTTAAAGGCTGGTCACCGTTTCGCTCCTTTCCCGCCAAAAATCGGCCAGCTGAGTAAAACAGGGGTGTATATAATTCATAGAATAATTTCAATGCCTCATTTTTGTCCTAGACATTTCAAATTTATTTAATAATTCCTACAGTCTCTACGTTTCGATACAATCACAAATAGTCCAAAGACTGGCCATCGGTTCTCCTCTTTCCGACGAAAACCGGTCGCCCGAAGGAACGGTACAAGGGTGAATCCTATTCATCGAAGAGTTGCGTTGCTTTCGTTTGGAGTTGGCAGAGGTTACCCTTCCTGGTTCTTTCATCTTTCCCCTCGCCGAGCAACCCTCTCGCACTCGCGATCTATACCCCGTTGAATCGGGAGAGGCAGAGAGGGACACAAGCGGGTAGAATAATTCACGATGGAGAAGGAGAGGGAATTTATTGGCGAGGGGTCGAAAGAGGAAGGAAAGAGCCGCTCGCGACCTCAACGTTTATTCTTCGCCCCTGGGAATTTATCGTCGCACTTTTATTTCTCTACCTTTACCTCTCTCTTCCTCTTTCACTTCCCTCTTTCTCTTGTACTCCGCCCCTAGCAACAACCCTGCTTGGTAATTACAAAACCGTCGAGAAACGATCCACGAAAAAAAAAGGAGCGCGCTTGTACTTTCCCGCCTTTCTCGCTGGCGCCCATATAAAAGTTCTCATTACCGCGCCGATATCGAACTTTCTACCACAAAATTGTTACAGCGAACTTTCCGTTCGCCTTTTTTTTCGGTTCTGATTTCAGTGCGGCCGAAAATGTCCGTCGGCTTTAAATTATTTTCGACTTTCTGACGTAATTAATGCACCCTTAGCCCTCCATTCACCCTCGTCATCGGGCGCTTCGTTCGACCGTGGATGTTCATTAGTTTTCCATCAAAGCCGATCGACGGGGATACGTAATAAGAAAATGTGGAAGGTTAAAATGATATTTTGGTTCACTTACAATTTACTACAACTTTATGATAGTCCCGTTGAATTTTTATTTTCACAATTAATTGAATTTTTTATTGTTTCCTGGAACCTAGAGTTTTGGGGAGATTTCGAAACGTTCAGGTAATGATGTATATCACGTTCGAAAAAGTATCACTTTGAAATCTTTCAAAGGGAGGGAATTTGAACTCGGGTTGATTAATTGGAACTCCGGCTCTTTAATTCCATAGCTACCTAGCACCCTTAACACTAGAACTACCGGCGTTGAATCTATTATATTTACAGACATTAAATAAGTGCTTTGAGACAAGGAGAATTGAGGAGTGGAAACGATGATCAACTCTGTAATTTATGTTTTATGAGATGGGCGGAGAATATCTATTCTATGACTCTCCTATATGTTTGAAGAATTTTTGGAAAAAATTCTGTACCAGTCATTTTGACTGGTTTGGTAGTTAAGTTTCAGATTTCTGGCCTTCGACACTAAATATCCCGAGTGGAGAGATTAAAGAATTAAACAGTTCTTCTTTGTGCAAATTTTAAAGTATTGGTCTCATCGATGAGAAGTAGCGACTTTTTCACCGATGAAAAGTCATTTATTAAAAGCAAAGAGTTGAATGAATTTTCAACATTAGAGATACAAACAATTAGCACAGTAATGTAGGAAAAGTAAGAAGATTACTCGATCAATTTTAGCCGCTTAGAAATTGTAAGTCGGAAGTGAAAGAACACTTGCATTTTTAGAACTTTGTAGAATTTTTCCAAAAATTAACAGCCCGTCATTTTTATTATTCACCGCGGATGCGGACCTTAATTGACCCAACTATCGAAATCGTTAACAAAATCATTACAAATACCTAAAAAAAAAGGAATTCTTCTGAATTTCTTGGTAATTCAAAAACACAACGTCAGCAGCAGCGCACTGCACTTATTAAGTCCGCAACGGGGCGATCGATCGGCACGTTTCACAATGAAAACGTTACCGTCCACCGATCGCGCATAGGTTTTATGAATTTTCGTATTCTCGTGGCATTTCAGAGCCGTCCGACGGTGTTCTGTGCCTCCATAAATCCGGCATAACGACGGAGTCCGTTCGTTCGTTGCGTTTATGAAGGAGACACGTGTGCACAGGGTGGCATGAATTTATGAACGGGCCGAAAGGTCGACGCGGAACGAGCGAAGTCGACATTTCGAGAAACGGGCAGGGAAGGAGAGCGCGAAGTAATTTCTGTCATTAATTTTCGGGGAGATTAAATGTATCGAGCTCTGACAAATTGCGAGTATCGATTGCACGTTCCGTAAGCAATTTCTGAAATTTCTTTTGTTCTCCACTCTGGCAGTTTTACGTACGAAATTTGGAAATATGCATCGCAGGTGAAGGTAGCAACAGTCATGGTGGTTAGAGGGCTATGATGGTATTTTTAATTTAGAAACAAATCTGATATTAATTTGAATGTTTGATAGAAGCTTTTTTCGAGGGTTTTCTTGAAATGACTGTTGACGAAGAAAAAATTTCAATTTGCTCTTAGTACTGTTGTCAGAGAAGTACTTTTCAATGTAATTTAATTTTTCAATGAACTACCACAGCGATAAGCGTTGCACGAAGGACAAGCAGATACAAACTGGAATCTCCAGGCTGACCTATTTCGAGGAGTGGTGACGTAGACTGGTCCATTCACCCTGCATCTCTTTCACAAACAGCCGGCCAACATTTTTTGTCATACATTTGATAATGGGCTTTAATTCACTTTGATCCGTGCTTCGTTATTCCTTTCGTCCTTGAATTCCCCCTTATTTCTTTGTATAATTGCCCTTATTTCTCCTGGCTGAGAATTAAATGTAATTTCATCTTTATTTCCTTAAATAATTTGAGATGCAGTATTTTTACATAATTATATATCTTTTTCTTATATATAAAAATGAAGGTTGGTCCTTATGCATTCCTAAACCGATCATTCGATTGCGATGAAACTTTCTTAGTTACTAAACTTCTGACTTAAACTACTGAAAATTCTGACTTAGTACAAAAAAAATTGTTTATCCAAGAGCACTTCAATAAAAAAAATCAGTACAGAATTGTTATAACGAGTTCTCTTTGAATTCGATTTTTGTAGGCGTAGCAGCGCGCGCAGGGTGCAGCTGGTATTTTATAAATATTTCTGTATAGTTTGGATTATATCGATTAATAAGGAATTTTGTTAGTATAGAATTGTTGTGTCTGTGCAGAATAATAGGAATAATTCTGCGAGTAATAATAATATTTTTCATTAAAATAAGTAATTAATAGCACTGTTGGATTTGTTCGGTTAATATGTGAAAATGTCAATGCTAACTTCCGTCAGCTCGTTTGAAACATTTTTATTCTTCCAGTTATATTCTTGTCTATCAAAGTGAAATGCAGTGTAAATGATGAAAAGAGGGATACTACGGTGACCCACTTTCAGAATGGCAATGTCGACCCGATCCATTCATGCTGAGATTCCTTTATAAGCATCGTTCTTTCAAACATCTCTCACGCTAATAAATCCCATAAATTTTTTCCCTTTATTTCAAACATGATAGAACGGAAATTCAAGGATTACCTCTCATTAATTTTGCGCGCCGAAACGTTTCCAACTTTTTCGTCCGTTAAAAGTTGAAATCAATTCCCTATTATTCCATTATTGAATATTCATTTTTATTCAATATCAATAATGCCACCCATTGAACCATACTTTCAATCCAAATCACTCTTAAACTTCAAACTTTCCGTCAATTCAATAAAAAGAATTAAAAACGCTAGAAATTCAGATGCAGACACCTAAAAGTTTCATTCGCAAATTACATCTATAAGTCTTGGATTCTCAAACCTTCCGATATTTGTCACTGGCAACTTCCATTAATTATGCAATTTCACTGACTTCACGGAGTTATTGCTGCTTCCACTAATTTTGGTTTTCTCCGAAAACTTTGTTCGGATCTGTGCAACAGAGCCACCCTCTCTGACGTGGAGGGTGGCACGTTGCAGGAGATACGAACAGATATTCTATGGTGACCCAGTTTGCGAATAGTGACGTCGATGAGACCATTCACCCAGCAGTTCACCCAGGAACACCGTGCTACCACGGGAAACTGGGTCATCCTCGTATAATGCATCTCTTTCAGCATCCTTGGATGCCGTAAAAATAGTCTCGCCCCGCTGAGCAGAACGTCTTCATGAAACCGTTCACATTCGCGAATAATATATAAGTCTCATCTAATTTCAACGATGACGGATTAATCATCGAACTTAAAAGTCCACAGTCTGCAACGTGGAAGTGGTAGGTTACTGTGCTGGTAACTATGATAGTGGCTTGAGTCATTTATCGTTCGTTTGGAAGTACTTAAACTTTTGTTTTTACGGTGTAGGCTCATCTCTGTGTAACGAGACAACTAGCTATTTATTAGCTCTGTTAAATAGGTCAAGTTTTGATAATTTTTATAAAGTAGTTCCACCATATCTTTTGTATACATTGGTGTAAATAAGTCTCGTCTAATTTCAACGATGACGTATTAATCGTTGATCTGAAAAGTCTATAGTCTGCAACGTGGAAGTGGTAGGTTATTGTACTGGTAATTGTGATAGTGGTTTTAGTAATTTATCGTTCGTTTGGAAGTACTTAGACTTTTGTTTTTACGGTGTAGGCTAAGCTCTGTGTAATGAGACAACTAGATATCAGCTCTGTTAAATAGGTCAATTTTTGATAATTTTTATAAAGTAGTTCCAACATATCTTTTGTATACATTGGGGCAAATAAGACTCATCTAATTTCAGCGATGACGTATTAATCGTCGAACTTAAAAGTCCACAGTTTGCAACGTGGAAGTGGTAGGTTAATGTGCTGGTAACTGTGATAGTGATTTGAGTAATTTATTGTTCGTTTGGAAGTACTTAGACCTTTGTTTTGGAGGTATCAGTTGAGCTCTGTGTAATGAGACAATCAGTTCAGTTAAATATGTCAATTTTTGATGATTTTTGTAAAGTAGTTCCACCATATTAAAAGGATATTCAAGAATTGGAATCGTCGAACTTTAACAGCGTCGAAATTGAACTTTAAACATTAACATTTTATTTTCAATAAAGTATGATGATATTTTGTACACAATATCACTTCAGATTACAAGTACCAACGAACAGACTATTGACGTAGATGCAAAACAAAAATAACAATTCGATAATCCGTCTGAAGTTGCGATTATCGCAATGGTCATTGTGCCAATTACGATAATGTCATTCCGTATTCGAAGGAATGGCAGATCTCCCAGCAAGTAGCTCCTACGGATCGGCAAAAATAATCATAGCATTTCGATAGGTCATTATCTCCTCGATATCTTCGATACTGGAAGGACAGGATGATCAGTCCGTATTACGTGTCAGTCAGGCGTAAATTTAGAATACTGCCTACAGCTTCGATAAGTAAATGTCAACACGATTTCTTCGGGGGCAATGTCAAGTTAATAATATTCAAACATTACCATCGATAATTTCATCTCGTTACCTTACAAACGACCAATGCCTCCGTTTACGCTCAATCTCGAGGGTTTTATAATGATTCTTGTTATGTTTATGTTTATTACGATTCTAATCGTCAGCGACGAATAACTGAGTTGTATAATAACATCTCAAACAGTTATATTTCTGTGGTAGGTTTCTCTTTCGAATCTCGCAGCAAAACCTTTTTAAATTAAACTCTTGCGTTATTAAATAAAATTAAATTAAATAACGCTAAGCTTTTAAATAACGCTATTAACGCTCATCTTACTGCTCGATCCTATAAATCGATTTTAAACGCGACGAAAAGTTTGTATTATGCTGGATTAAAATTATCTCCTGTTCAATTAACTAACGTCAAACGAGATTCGAATTATGAGACCGTTTACCGGCCGTACGATTAATTTTTAATAATATTAAATTTTAAAACCACGGGAACACAGCATCCGGTGGAATTTCTAAAATAAGAACTTCCAAGTAAATCAGCGCCTCGGTCTTTAAGAAGACTTCTGAGACCTTTGAATTCTCAGAGTCTTTATCTTTAAACACCAGTATATTAATCATATGCAAATGTAAATGGTTTTTCATGGTAGTACTTCCAAATAAACAGTGCAATATGAGGATGATCGTTGCGCGAAAAAGCAAGCGAACATTTATTTATCATAACGCCGTATGATTTATAATAATTTTAATTGAATTTAGAATGTACGCGGTTTAGTAATTAATCAAGCATAAAAATCAATGCATAAAAACACCGAATCACACAGATAATTTAATAAACAAAACTGTTATCAGAGCGATTGATAACTTTGTGAGAAATTTTATTTTTTGTGTAGTTCACTGCTATTAGCTGATATGTATCTATCTATGTCTGAGTCACTCGAATTACCATTTCTACAATAATTTTTAGAGTATTTCTTTCATCTTTCATTAAATTAATTCAGTTTAATATCGAATAACTAAAAAGTTTCAAGAGGTTCCACTTTCGAAACCTTTAATTAGATAAAAAGTAAAAACCTCTGTATTTTAAAATTAAAGAATATTTAAAAGACAACCATAAAAATCAAACATAACGCAGAACACATTCCCTACGTTATAAAGGGTCCTGCTGTATTTCAAAATATTAATTATCGCCGAAACAAAATCTCCAAACGTTCCTGCACTTTTTGTTTCTTTTATTTTACATGAAACGTCTCGCAGAAGATCGCTAATCGAACCGTTCGATTCTTTCCCTTGTATCAACTGACTCTGAAGTTAGAAACGAAGTAAACTGAACAATTTGAAAATACATATCCCTTCGGGTGTATGCGACGACACGATCCCTTTTGGAGAACGCGAAGAACGGTTTCTATTCTTACCGAACGCCCTCGTCCTTTGGACCCTTTTTCCCCGAGAAAGGAAGAAGGTCGTGCACTTCCGGCTTGTCGTGGCTTATGATAATTCTCAAAGAACGAAACGTCTTTCGCCCTTTTACAGGACGCATACGGGCATGAATAAAACTCGCGGATGTACGACCTGTTTGAATACTTTATAATCTCCTAGCTCGACTTGCTGGTAACGTACGGTACGCCATTATTTTCCTCAAAGTGGCACGTTTTGCGAGGTCTAATATGGTAATATTTTGTGCAACTTTGAGCGAAACATTTATGGCAAGATGCAGGTTGCTTCATCTTAGTTGTTTACATTTTATGTATTATCTTGCGTCAAAAATTGGAACAATTGATTTTATCACTTATTTTACAGCTTAGATGTTACCATAATGATAGTGACGGTAATGATCTCTAAGATAAATTTGCAGTTAATTGTTCCAGTGGTCCAAGTAATTTATTTATCGTTTTGAGATGTTCAGGCTTCTAGTATTATTTAAATGTTCTATTTGTAATTATTTCTCCAAAGCCGTTTCATAATGTTCTGCATTGGTGCAATGTGAAATAAGCGATAAAATTAATTGTTGTAATTGTTCACCACTTTTATAATCACTGGTAAAAATAATGGTAGCGGCGATAATAATTTCCAAAGTGTGGCGCACCTTTTTTTCTGAAATTGTTGTTCGAACGATAATAATCCTCTTGGTACAGTGTTTTAACAATTATGATAACAGTATCGGTGATAATTATTTCCCACCTACAGTGTGCCGTTTATTTGCTCACAGGAACCGTTAATCTATTTGCATCACAGCTCAAATTGTGTTACTTCTCCCTTATTAACGTAATAGTGATCCTCATTACCTAATGGATCGTGTCATTGAAACATACACTTTTGATAATATGTAATTTACAAAGTCATTCATAATTTCATTTGACTCGAATATTTATAATTCTTCATTACTACTAACCGCTTGTAACGAAACAGAAAGATATAATATATTCATAACTACGAAATTTTTACTCAAATTATTTTTATTTCGCGCGGAATTCCGCGTTCGGTGATATAGACTACACAGTTATTTTTCGCGGAATATTCCGCTTGGTGGTGCAAATGGGTTAAAAAATACATGAATCGTTAACACGAAAGCTACAAACGCGATCAAATTACCGGCTAGTAATTTTTTCTAAAAATTCCTCAAATCGATAGGAGTGTCCTACAGTAAATATTTCATTTCTATCTTATGGAGCCTAAGTTACCTAAGTTCTCCGTTTCCAAAGTATTTATTCGGCATATTTAAATATAATCCATATAACGTCGGTGGTACCAGTGTTCAAACAGTTGAAAGTGACTTAACGTTTATAAATACTTCGCGAATAATACCCATCATTTGCAACACTCAGAAGGATTACACGCCCTTCCCGACAGTGTGGCAATGTGCAAAACAATTCATGCCACAAATGGATCTTTATTTATAATTTTAATACACTTGATACAAACTTGTTCGATTAATTCGCGAAGCTCGTTACAGAGAATCTTTCGCATCCCGTTTGCGGTTGTTGATCGAAACGAACGTGGGCGAATAAAGGAAATAAGTTTGAATGAATGAAGCGAGGAGCCGTGCATCAAGTCATATCCGGAAATACAACCGACACCTGCCGCCTTCGTAGTGATTAATTCGTAGCAAAGCCCACGACTTCCTGTCTCTTTTTCCTCCTTTCTTCCGTTCTCCCAACATCTGCTCGTACATCACGCGCGATTTACGATTTTCTCTCTCTCTCTCCTCTTCCTCCCCTCTGTCCTCTTCGTTTTCGTCTCTCTTTCGCTATAAAATGCCACTGCAAGAACTCTTTGCTTCCTTCTGCAGACGTTAACTTAACGACGCAGAGATTTATTTATCGTCTCTCGTTTTCCCTAGGAGCATTCATTTTTAACGATGTTTAAATTAACCATGAACTTATGGTGTCGACGACCGAGAATTTTAATTAGATAGAAATATAATTATGTAAGTCTTTGAGATGTGAAAACGATGAGATGTTCAGTGTTGGAGGAACTCGTGCATTCTATGAATGAAATAAATTGTGCAGGGTGCTGAGGGTGGTTTGCTAGCTCTGTAAATCTTATGGTTTAACCGCGACATATTAATATAATAAAATTCAGCATTTATTCTAAATTTTGGTGCCACTGTTACGAAGGACGAGGATGTACCTTCTCTGAGAGTTTGTTGCAGAAATAGAAAATTAGTTATGGAAAGCAGGTTTAACACTCTGAGTGCAATTAGTATATATTTGTACCAAAAATAGATTAAATCACCGGGATACCTTTATTCTACAAATCTTTATGCACCATAATATATTTAGTGGTCCACATATGTGCCACGTCATTCACTCTAGTACTTTCGTAGAATCAATACCGGTACAAATCAAATAACTGACATCTCACATTTTTAAAAACAAATAAACATCAATAACTTTCAAGCCATCGGGGCTAAATTATATTAACCCTTTGCGGACGGAGACATTTTTGATTATTGAGAGATAACCATTTATTTTCCGAGCTAAAACCACCTATTTATCAGCAAATTAGGCTGTTAATGTATATACATTATAAATTACCATTTGTTTAATCATATTTCAACGGTTGTATTTCAATTTTTCAACTTTAACTGCGTATTCAAGCAGCGATAAACTATAATTGAATTTTTCTCAGACCACACATATGCGTCGCTAGTCCTCGAAGGGTTAAATTATAACGTAAGAAAAATCTCCCCCGGATGAATTCAAACCCCAACTCCCTAACCGAGACTAACCCTTTAACTCCTCACCAACCCTATCCCTCTCAACGTACCCTATCGCCCGAAAAAAACGTCCACCTCAACAATTTTAAAACAATATGTCCCCGCCTACGTTCACTTCATCACCCACGATCTGTAGAGAAATAAGAAAAAAATATATAATATGGCTAAACACCCACGCAATCCGCTAATCCGAAGGAAAGTGTTAGGAGCCCTTTTGAAAAGGGTTTAAGCGCTATGTCGCATGGTCGTCATCGGAGGGTTGGACTCGTCGAGAGATCGAAGAGAGAGCGTAGCTTTTCTAGAACAAGGTATCGTTTCCACGCTTCAATCGAGAAGAGGGGTAAGTTGGCCCGGTGACCCAGTTTATCCCCGGGGGTTGAATGAACGGCACTGAACGCTATGACGTCATTCCCGACCTCATTTCCGGTTCCCGGTGCAGCCAGCTATCCCAGCTCCGTCCCGTTGACCCGAAATTTCTCGTGAATCGAAGGATGCTCGTTCATCCCGAGTCATTCTAACGGGTATGAATGAAATTTCCACATACACGGTGCACGTCGGGGAAAAAATACATATTTGAAGTTCCATCGAGTTGGCGGGTAATTAGCACTAGAACCAAAGGCTTTATAATCTACTACATTTAAATATATTTTTAAGTTGAATAAGTACTTTGGCAAATGAGATATCAAGGGGTGAAATGGAAAAGAAATAATAAGGGAAGAAATAATAATTAGCATTGTAATGGGACCATGATTGTTAACCCTTTCAACACTGAATTTTATTTCTTTAGAAAATGACTAATTTTTAGAGGTGTATATTTTGCGACGCAGGAAATGGAATAAAAATACGACTGAGAATGAAATATATTTTTTTTTTATTTCAGGAGTTTTCAGATTCTCAGCTGGGATAGAGTAGATCCCAGTAGTATGTTGCTGCTGGGATATTTTTATCCCAGCAGTAACTATTGTCATATAAAGAAAATAATATATGGAAATAAATTGTACAATAATAACATGAAAATTATATGATAATGTTTGGGATGTAAAATATCCCAGTAGTGTTGTGAGGGTTAACATGTTGAATACCGTAGGGGTCATCATTGATCGACACTTCGAAATTCAGTGGGATTCATTGTGACCTTTAACACTAGAACTGCCGGCGTTAAGTTTATTATATTTAAATGTAATAATTAAATACTTCGAAGGAACGAGAATCAAGCGGCATGGAAGATGATCAATTCAGTAATCTATTTTTATACAAATTTTTATACAAAATTTGAAATCAATCATTTTGACCAGTCTGGTAGATCTAGGGTTACGATTGTACTGTTACGTAGCAATTTTTCGCTTTAGAATCAAATTATTTTCATCGTTAATGCTATTAGTGGTCGATGCTCGATATCTGCAGTAGCCTAAGGGTGGAAAATAAAAAATGCTGCAGTTATTAGGATACTTCGTTATAGATGTGAATTAGTACGGTGTCTCTGTCGTGTATGAATGAATTTTTTGCGTACACTGCGAAATATATATCGTCGGAATGATAAAGTGCTTTCTGGAACTTTTAATTTCCCTCTCTACGGTTAGAGAATGCTTTGAAATTGGAGCATGTAAATGGTACGTTCCACTTTTTGTTTGATCGTTGTATTTATTCTATTCCGAGATAATTATGCAGTTTCGCCGTATCGATTCGCAGTATTTTGCGATACGCTTGAATTTAAGGTCGCTCGTTCACACGGGCTTTATTTTATCGAGTATGAATGAATTTTCTGCATACACGGTGTACTCTCTGGAGAAGTATTTCCTGTCGGGATAATAATACGGTTTAGTCCTATTTTTTCGTCATGTGTTCTTTCGATTGCGTGAATTTTATATGTCGTACTGTTTACACAGCTGTTGTATTTATTTTAGAAAAATTATTTTTCGGTGCATGAAGTGCAATTTTTGATGGTGTCCCGGTTTAAACGATGTTATTTTCGGCAGGTGTTTACTTTCTCTTGTATCGTCTAAAAATGAGAAAATTACGAATTTTTTTTAAATTGCACGAGTTACACCTCTGTGGTATTTATTTTAGAGTACTTACATCCGATTACAGCAAGGAATGTCGACTTAAATAAATGCCAGACATTCCACGTTTCCTCTATTTATCTACAAATTGGAAAATACGTATGTTCTGTTACATTGTCACTTTGAAGCCATTGTCGATAATTATCGTAGGTAATAAGGGGTAATAATTGCCTATATATATTTTTATCACTACCACAATTTTATGAAATTTACTTAGACTAATTAACTTGTTTAACACTAGATTTACCGACGTGAAATCTATTACATTGCAATATATTAAATAAAGACTTTGGAAAAAAAGGAATCAAGAAGCAAAGATAGTAATTAATTAAGTCATTATTGTATTATAAAATACTCGTGAAACATCTACTGTAAAACATCTCTGCAAATTTGAGAAATGTTTATAAAACAAGTAGGAACCCGTCAATTTGACGGCTTCTGTAAATATAGTGTTAATAGTAGAGACTGGATGTTCTTTTTGGAGCAATAATACTATTTACAACGACTATAATTAATTCCACTTTTTTTATTAAATAATTACTTTTCCCCGCAAGAATTAGCGAGAAGAATTACTTTCCTCAGTGCAAGAATTAGCGAAATTCTCCATTTAAACGATACTCCTTCACGTCGGGTAGCTTTGTCAGACGCAAATAAATTTCTGCCGATGCAAAATTCTTTAGCAGACAATCAGTTTCCACTTTATCACATAAATTCCACCGCATCGCGTATACAAGTGGCACTGCACTTCACAATGCCACTGTCTGTCGTTTTATCGCGGTATAAATAATATTCCATCGTTGTACTTATTTTAGTTTGTTGTAGTTACATTGCCCTACATCGACTACAGTATCTGACGACACTTATCCGATCTATTTATAAGGCCGCGTGTCTATTATTACCGGACATGAATGAATTTTTTTGCCTGGAAATACGGCTAGAAAAAGTAGTCCGGAAAATACCTCCTCGACTCAGCCCTTGTCCTTTGTAACGCGTTATCGAGAATCGATATAAGTGTGAGATAACTTATTAACGTCGCATGTAAATTGTAGTGTAATAATAAAGTAAACGTGTAATAATAGTATTCTTTGCACGAAGCGCTCTTTTTTTTGCATTTACGTAGAGCCATTTTTTTGCGGGGTATAAATGAATTATGATGTATAATAATAAAATAGTGTATAATAATAATGAACTTGAAGTGCGCAGGTAAAGTAATTTCATACCGTTATATTTAAACTTGGTGTATAATAATATTTAAGATAGACCTGAATTAAAGTCTCCAAAAATATCATGGAATGCACTAATAAAAGAGACAAGATAATAGTGCTTATGGGGTGAAAGAAGCTTCATATTTTTAAATTGAAGTATCTTTATTTATATGGCATTTTAATAATGGGGCTATGGTGGGAATGGAGACAAAGGGTCAGACTCACAATCAGTAGGCTAGGATTTAAATTCCCCCCCATTATCTATCAAAAAAGGAGGCCTCAGAAAAAAGTTGTATTGCAACAGAAATTACTAATTAATATATTATAGCCTCAGTAATTCGGGGCGCATCTAAAAACAATAGAGACTCAACGAAATAACCGTGATAATTAAAGTTAAAGAAATATATCTCTAGGGGTTATGGTGGATAAGGGGGTATAGTCTGGGATTCGCAATCAGTGGGTCATAGTTCACAACTTCTTCCGTCACATGTGGCAAAATTTTTCCTAAATTACTGATTAATATATTATAGCCACAGTAATTCGGGACGCATCTAAAAACAATAGAGTCTCAGCGAAATAACCATGGTAGTTAACACTAGAACTACCAAACCAGTCAAAATGACTGGTACACAATTTTTCCCAAAAATTCTCCAAGTTTATAGAAGAGAAACGATTATCTTTTCCGCCTCTTGATTTCTCCTTTTTCAAAGTACTTATGTAATATTTTGAAATATGATAGATTTGACGCCGGTAGTTCTAGTGTTAAAAACATATATCACCAAAGGTTCCGATGGATAATGAGGTGCAGTGTTGAACTCGCAATCAGTGGGCCATAGTTCGAAACCTCTTACGTCAACTATTTCAAATTTTTCCTAAATTACTAATTAATATATCATACTCTCAGTATGACATACCAAGCGATAATTATCGCATTCAAAGACTTTTGACTACGGAAGAATACTTTGCAATTGTCGAACTTTGCCGCATCGAATTTAAAGCAGTTTCTACGCACTGTTGCGGGTACGTAAGCTGCGCAAGAGGATTAGGCGTCTCTGGTAACGTCTAACAACCATGAACACGGACCATTGGGAAAGAACGTTTCCCTTTTATATTTCTGTGCGTGCAATTCCTTCGGCTTCGTGGCAAAATTTCCAAATGGAAAGAGGAGTCCTATAGAAAAGCACTGTCGGAAGTTATTATTTCTCGAGGAGGCTCACTTTCAAGGCGCTACCTTTACCAGCGGGTTTACATTGTAATGCGATGCCCTTTGTCCTGGAGGATCACTTTCCACTCGAAGATTTATGGTCCTACTGTCGAAATCTGACGAGACTCCTTTGCAGGAGCGTAGTTAGAGTCAGCTTGAAGAATTCTCAACAATTAGAACATTTATTTCCCGCGTCTACGTCTCTTTAAATTCAAGAATACATAGAAACTTATTTATTTCCTCTTTTTCAACAAGTCTTCGATTATAATATTCTTCCACTAATTATTCTTTAATCATTTCAAAGTTATTTCTACTCGGAAAGGTTGAAAAAATTCAAGAATTCTTCGGGGAAGCTACGATTTAAGGAGCTAAAGGAACGGAGTAACAGTCGGTATGTCAGAGATCAAATTCCCCATCGCTTCGGGAAAGTTTCTCAAATTACCGTTTAATATAATACAGCCCCCGTGGTTCCAGACCCACGTAAAACAATAGGTCCCAGGAGAAGTGTCCACAGCAATTAAAGTAAAAAAAATACAGAAGGAGAAAGAAAGATAGAATTCTTCGAAGCACTAGGCGACAACGAAAGTAACACGTCCCTGAGTTTTACTATCCCATTCAAGGTGTTGGTGTCAGCAGAGTTTTTGGGACTTCGGTTAACGAAGTCGATTGTCGAGAGAAATTTACACCATGAATCGCTGGAGATACCTGGAGTACCGTCTTACCTTTGGAGATGGTAGACACCGTAAATCACGCGCAGAATCCACGAGTCCCAGGGGTACAAATCATACAGAATTTTTCCAGCAGAGCACGGTTGTCTGTCCCGGCATTGTTGTATCCTCGAAAGGACTTTCTGTGAGGGGTATCGTTGAAAATTTTACAAGACTGAGACAGTGATACCTTGAGATTCTGAGGGCGAACGGTGCACCTGTGATTTAGGTTTCATTTTTCAATTGGTACCCTTAAATACGGCCACTTTTAGGAGGGAAATTTTTCGTTTTATTAACAAATATTTTCTAAGTCGTATATGAATGATTATGGTCTAGTAATATTATTTAGTGATCATATTATTTCTTATTTTAATGATTACGATTCTTGAAAATTCTTTTCTCTTATTGTTAGCTTGCATTCACATAGTCGGAATACTTCCTGTATTGAAATATTTAAGAGAATTTAAGAAATGAATCTATTTCTTACAGGAAAAATACTGAATCCATTCTTCTCCTGCAATTGATACCGAACATGCAGATAAATATTTTTTTAAACGACGGAGAATCTTTGGAAAACCAATTTTTGTAGATTTTCTCAATTGTCGAAAGAATCGTTAGGCAGTCGAATTTATGAAACTACCGCAACTTTATTATTCAGGTGCAATACATAAACACTAGTACAAATAGACAAATTTTACGATAGGATTGAAGTTATAACCCTTCGTACAAAATTGCACCTATGAAAATTCTAAATTTACATAAAAATTAAGGTTTACAGCTTATATAAGATAAAGTTAAAATTACATCAGCTGATAACAAAAGAAGTAACACATTATATTAAAATTATTAAATCTTCCGCAGAGCTTTAGTTCTATTAAATCTAACATAGCTTTAAATCACATATAATTTTAGTAGGCATTAAAATCTTACGTGAAGAAGATCTCCTTTAAGTGAACTTCTATCAATATAAACACTACAGTCCAATTTAAGATTCGGTTAAAATTAGGAAACTTTTCCACATATTTAACACTGAAAGTTCTTTAAAACAGAAATAATTAAAAGCCTATGATTCTCAGAGGGCAATTTCTTGCCACTTTGCAAGAAGATCCATGTTGATTGTCCAAAATCGTAGCATTCTGAAACTTAAAATGAAAGATAAATATTACGTTTGACTTCAGTCTTCATCTCTCGTGTATATAAACACGATTACATCGTCTTTAAAGATTAATATCGGCACACGGCACCAACGTATAGTCGCATTAATGTCGCAAGCATGATATAAATGTTAGGTAGAGATCCTCGAGGCTTTTAGTAGACCAGTTAGAAGCGAAACGAACGGTACAATGGAATTTTTGAGCTTCGACGTGTCGAAAAGGGCCCTCTCCTTGAAAAAAGCTGGGATTCCTAAGCCGGGGCCCGATGAAGTCCGGATTAAAGTCGCATACTCCGGAATCTGTGGAACCGATCTTCACATAATTGATGTACGTCGTTAAGACAGTAGCTTTTTATAAATTTCATAATCGGTCGTTGAATGTGGAATATGGAAATTTATTTATTTCGAAAAAATTTCTTAAATCTTTCATTTTTTCGTTATTAAAATTGCACCTTCTCATTGGTATTTTTCGAGCTTTAATACCTATGGTGATTTCATCCAGGATGTATTGTTTTAGGTGAGTTAACCCTCTATGGGGCCGTGTAATTTTGAAGTAACATAAGACAAATCTAAGCTTTTATTCTTCAAAGTCAATTTTTCAACTTTGCCATATATTACGATTTAGTTCTTAAAGATTATGAAATTCTTTACAATTTAATGTTTCAAAATCAAGTTAAATGTTTTATTTATAATAGTATTTTTATCATTTTCTAATGTGCTATCGTGCAACTGATCATCAGATGCTACAGAAAATTCGGACTATAGACGGTTAACCCTTTGCCGTATAACGAGTGACACTCGTTATGCGATTAATGGAACAGGAAATTTTGAAGCTTCTCAAAAGTTACGAAATTAAAAATATCAGTGGAAGAAACACGATAATATTATTTCTATGTTATTAATATTGCGTTAAATTCGAAAATATATCAGGAATCACTGACATATTTTTATTTTAGAAATTTAATTTTCAATTACTGCGGAGCAGTCACAAAAAAATCGTAAGCCAAGGGGTTAAAAACCACCGTAAAATTGAATTTTCAAGGGGGTTTTGAATCTTAACATTTTACTTACTGCAAGCTGAAAAGCTGTTTGTTTACCAACAGTCATTGACTTATGATCTATTAATCACCTGTTACGAATGACAATAAAATATAATTATACCGCCTCGAAGCAACTACAATTGAAACGATACGATGAACATTTCTTCGCATTTTTATGTTAAAGTTACAGAGTTGTATAAATAATTACATAAACTCCCAAGATGAAATATTAAGTACCGGTGAAGTTTTGATGGATTTTAAATGTCTTCTTCTGAGATACTTTTTTTTAAGAACATAATGACAAATAGTTATGAATGAGAATACTTGTCGTCTGTAGAGCAAAGATCGAGTTTTGTAGGGAGACTCGTATGAGAGACTTTCTTGAATGTTTTGGAGTGATTTTCCATCTGAGATTACGTGAACTCTGACATCAGGTTGATTCGTAAACATTGATTCGTTCATGTTGTAGGAAAGTTGTTGATATGTAGAAATATTCCGCGCGATACAGATTACAATTATACGATGGAACACTTTTTATACGTGTATATAATGCAAAATCGTTGCGTGCTTTATCTGCACGGTTTTACTGAATACGTAATACGAATGTTAAAACAAAGTTCATTTTCATTGCCCTAAATATGAATAATTCACTGAGTACTCTATTATCAACACTGATACCAGTAACAGTTAATCCAATATATTTAAAAATACCAGATAAATATCTTGAAAGGAAAAAACGTAGGGGAGGCGAAACCTGAAAATCTTAATTATCTGTTTCTTTCTTTTGTATATTTGGTTTAATTGCTACAGCCTGTTCTCCTAGGACTTTGATGTTTTAAGTGAGTTCAGTTAATTAAAAAATTAAGACAAATTTCCCAGATGTGACTCCGTCATACTGAGAGTCCGCGTTATTTTAAAGTTACAGAGTTTTGCAAATTGTTGCATAAGTTCCCCCGCTTTATGGTTGCGGTCTCGCCAACCATCGCTCCTTATATAACATAAACATGAAAAACAAACATATGAATTATACTATTAAGAGCTGTGTAATTTAAAAAAAAATTATTTCGATCGTCTCGCAGATGATCTGTGAGATCATGAATTCCAAATCACTTAAATCAGCGTTTCTCAAACTGGGGATCGCGAAGGAGCCTCTAGGGGGTTGTTTTGGCCTCGTTCTGGTAAAGCAGAAACACCCATCTCATTAAATGTACATTTAATAACTAAGATTTGTCATTTCCTAAATAAAAAATTGTTTCTCTACGATGTTTTGGTAACGACAGCTCATATGTTACTTGCAGTTAATGTCGAAGGGTCCGTGAGCAATCTAAAAAACTGTAAAAAAAAACTAAAAAAGTTTGAGAATCACTGACGTAACCCTTTTAGTGCCGACCGAAAAAATGTATTAAATTAGTGACAAATCTATTTCAATATTCACTGAAAATCGCAGGATTAATATTTGTCTAACATTGTTAGGAGAAATGAACAAATCGGTTAATAGAAATAAAAAGTAGCTAGAAATAAAAAGAATCATCATTTGGTCATAGTTTAATATAGAATAATGTAATATGGAGCATAAATTGTGTACTCTCAATTATTTGCAATGAAATTACTAATATCTTATGAGCAAATTAAATAATTATCTCATGATGATCGGCGATATATCGGCATCCGGCACTAAAAGAGTGAAACCAAGGAATTACGAAAAATATCATGAAAATTAATATATTTTGTTCTATCCATAATTTATTTAGGGTTCCTTCCCATGCAAGAAGGAGGGTTTCCTCACGTTGGGCCACGAATTCGTTGGCACCATCGAGGAAGTCGGATCGGCTGTTGCGAACTTCAAAGTCGGCCAAAATGTCGCCGTCGATCCAAATAACGGCTGCAATATGTGCGACTTCTGTCACAACGGAAATTATCACTTTTGCGGCAGCGGCGGCATACGTAACACCATTGGAATTTACAAAGACGGCGGATGGGCAACTCATGCCGTCGTTCCGGTAACGCAGGTCCGTTTAAGTTCCATAAGATTCCTTTGTTCTTCCGTAGCTTTCGTACCGAAAATCGAAAGGTCCCAATGGAGAATGAAAATGACTAGAAAAATACAAAAATTTATATTGATCTTTCAATCTTACAGAGTCTATATAATTTTAATCAAGACTAGAACTATCGGCGTTATATCTATTACATTTAAACATGCCGTATAAGTACTTTAGAAAACGAGAAATAAAGAAGTGAAAATGATCAATTAAGTAATTTGAGATTTGTAAGATAGAAATGGAATATTTACCGGATGGCGCTCCTACAAATATGGGATATTTTTAGAAAAAATTCGGACTGTTATTTTCACTGCCTTAGAAGTTTTAGTGTTAATTGATTTCTATCTGGAAGATTTTCATAAATAATGTGCAGGATGTCTCAATAGATGTAGCAGTTGGATGATTAAAAAATTAGTGTTTATTAACTTACGGTTAGCTTACAAAATTCAGTTAATTATCTTCGTTTAAAATTTAGTTTAGCTGTAAAAAGGTCTCCTAGTTCAAACCTCCTAATTCAATTATTAGATTAGCTCCCAGAATTTAGTTAATTATCTTCGTTTAAAATTTAGTTTAGCTGTAAAAAGGTCTCCTCGTTCAAAGCTCCTAATTCAATTATTAGGTCCATTTAATACCAGAAGGAATCGAAATGTATCAAGCTGTACTTGCCGAGCCACTGTCTTGCATGTCTCATGGATGGGACAAAATTAATCCCGTTAATGTTGGTCTTAATGTACTTGTAATTGGTGCCGGGATAATTGGTCTTTTGTGGAGTTGCTTGCTGCATCTGCACGGACTCCGAAGAACCGTGACGATTAGCGAGCCCCAAGAAAAAAGGCGAAATGTGGCATCGAAACTTGGTAATATGGCGAAAGTAAAAATATAAAAATATAGAAGGAACGATCTTATAATTGTAAGAAAAAATATTTGAAAGAATTCTGGTAGACAGTTATCAAACTTTAAAATTGCCCATTTAAATATGAAATTAATCTTTATTATAACTTCAGGGCCTCGACTTTTAATGCAGATATTGAAAAGCGGTAATTACGAGAGTGGTCTGAGTCATTTATTCTTCATTTTGCGATGTTTAGATATTGATAATTGATAATAGTTCCACCATAATTTGCTACGATAAGCGATGAGTTCAATCTTTCTAATCTTTCGCTGAGACCGCTTTTATAATCACCGGGATAATTGATTTTCTCGATCCTTCAGACTTTTTACATTTTTATTGAAAAATTACATTTATCTTCTGACGATTCGCAGAATTTTTATGATTCATTACGCAGATCAGTTAATTACATTTTCGTTTCAGCTAATGTTTACATACTTCTCTATGATTATGATTATTTAATGCGGTAGATTCAAAATAATAGAATAACAGAGTTATATTATTCATAATATAAGATAGTATGAATTGATAAAATTGTATTATTATTAAATCTGCAGTTTCACTTGCACATTTCCACGATATCACACAAAATGTTTTATCGGAATCACGCTGATTAGTAAAAAAAAGAAGAGTTAGTACTTACAATTTCTCGCGAGACTTGAAACTTCATTGTCAAATTTCGAGATGGTCGCAATCGTTTTTCAGACTTGGACTATAAAGTAAAGAGTCCAGCGGAATTAAAGGAACAATTCGACTTGGCCGTCGATTGTAGTGGATCAGGACCTGCCATGGAAGGAGCTGTGTCTTTATTAAAGAAAGGTGGTCGTTTGTGTGTATTTGGGGTAGCCAGCCCTACGGCAAAATTAACCATCGAACCGTTTCAGGTGAAATTTCTAATAAACCAGCGTTTCAATGTTTCAGGAGTCAAAGGAGACTCGTTAAAATGCAATTTTTCTTCATCGACAGGTGTACATGAAAGAGTTGAACATCATAGGTGTAAATATAAATCCGTTTTCGTTCCCTAAAGGATTGGCTCTATTGCAAGCAATGGCTGACAAATATATTAATTACGAAAAGTTAGGAATCAAGGTATTCACTTTGTCTCAGTATCGCGAAGCTCTGGAGGCACTCAAGCGGGGCGATATTAGTAAAGCAGTTTTCAAAATGTGAAGAGATTGAATGATCTTGAAAAGTTAATAAAATGGAATTTTATTTGTGATAATTCGTTTGAGTAAATAACATTACTTTTACCTAGCGCCAGGAATATCGGAGTATTTACATTCGTTGCTGCGGTAAGGTATAAACAAGTAGGGAATAATAAAAGTAAGACAGGTTTCGACACAATGCATTCATTTATTAAAATCCACTTTACTCTAAAAGTAAATATAAAATTGCAAACTCGTAAAAAGTTCATACAAAACCTTACATATTGAGATTCGCTGTGTTTTTTTTAGTCATATGGTGTACTCGTTTAAAGAAGACAAAAAAAAAGATCCCTGTTACATGAGTATGCAGTCTATGTATAATAATTCGTCGTTCCAAAATTCTTTATATAACAAGATAGTTATATAATATTTCTAATTCTCAAAACTTTCTAATAGAGTATTAACAATTATTAAGTATTAAGTTGTATTGCTGTACTTTTGAGCTCCTACCAGATCTATCTGGAAGGTTAAATCGATATATCCGTAACATTATTATTATAATTTTTTTTTCCGCGTATCCTACGTTATTAATCACTTCCTTTTTGTCTATCAGGTACACCGATAGACGTAAGGCCTATTTATCTCGAGCTATCGTTATGTTGTAGTACTATTTACTTTCGCTATACTTCTCTAGGTATGGATTTCTTCTGGAATGTTAGTTTGTACCTTGCCAACGGCTCTTACATGGTTGGCCCCTAATTAGTTAATGTGATATACTCGCTAATAATAATTCGAATTTGGTTGTAAATTACTAAAAAAATAACCATCTAATAAGTATTAAAAACAAATAAGGCTCCTATGATTATTCGTGATGTCTTTAAAATCTAATGAATATGATAAACCACAGTGTTGTTAGCAGCCATTTCGACGAGCTGCACCGACCTGCTGTCGCCCACTGAAGTCCAGGATAATTAATATTTGGCGTTGAAATTTCTGCAAATCACAATGTTCTTTTAAACAGATGGTAGACATAATTATCAACGTGAATTCGTCGGTACTATCTATGTCTTTGAGAGTCTTATAAATCGTACGAGAGTAACATACCTTCCAAAAACTGTAATAAATAAAACTAGTACTATCAAAGGTCCTGTCGAAACTGACACTACACCAGCAGCATTAACAGTTTGACCACAAGCTGGTGGACACACAGGGACAATGGTTTCTGCGCAAAGAAATTAACGAAAATCTAAACCATGCTAACTACAAAACTGAAGGAATTGATAGTCAAAAGAAAACCAATAAGCAACGATAACAGTAAGAGAAAGTATAGATACATTAAAGCCCAAAATCGATTGAAGTTTTGACAAACAGAAGAAGGATAGCAGATCACGCATTCTTTTTATCTCCATGCAGAATTAATGCTTTGCATATACATCAATGCCTTCACGTTTTACATGATCAACATTACGATACTAGTAAAAACTATGTAGAAAATAATTTATATATACATATATAAATATATATATTTTTTGTTACACAGATCGCGCTGTACTTACCGAACAGCTCGACTTTTGTTTCCGCAGTTCCTAACTTATTAGCAGCCCGGCAAACATACTCTCCATATTGTCGTTTCTCGATCGTGATCACTCGAATTGTTGTATCTGTATATTCATCTGCAGTCGCGAAATGTGATATACTATAATGCTGATTATTTGACAACTGAACGTCATCCTTTAACCATAATATAGCTGGTGGAGGATAGGCTTCCACGTGACACTCTAAATCCATATCATATTGTAAAGCTTGGCCAAGACGTGGTCTAGGTGCTGTGATTACAGGTGCAAATTCCACTTCTACGTTAATGTTTCTTCGAGCTCCGCGGCCTACTCCATTTTCGGCGACGCAATAGTACGTTCCGCGATCTTCTTTACGGATTGCAGATATTTTTAAAGTGTTACCGCTGTAATATTTATATACATGAGCAAGTTAAGGGATATACTTATAAATGTTGCATACTTTTTCAAATAATATATTACACCCTACCGATAGATCGAACCTCCGGTCGGCAGTATAGCATTGTTTTCTCTACGCCATGAAATTCTGGGCGTAGGAAATCCACCGGCGTAACATTCTAATTGTACGACCTGACCCTCGCTAACGACGAGAGATCTAGTAGAATTGTCACTGATAATCGGTGGTCTGCGGACTTGCAATTCTACCTCGGCAGATATGAAATTATTTAATGATATCAATACTTTGCAGTGATATTGTCCAGCATCGGTTTCTTGTATATCTTTAACCTGCAACATTTAATCACTTTATTCGTAATCCTACATTATAATGGAATTACAATGAATGTAATGTCTACGATGCCAAGTGAGTTATTAATAGAGAAAAATATTTTATAATAATACCTGCAGTATAAAAGTTGATGTGGCCTCGTCATACCTTAGGGCAAATCGTGTGTCTCTTATAATTAATGAACTACCATGGGAAAGTGGCAATGGATCATTACCAATGTCTTTATTAACTTTTGTCCATAAAACTGGATAATCTTGTGCATATTGAACGGAGCAACGAAACTCCACAGTTTCTCCAATATCTTTAATTTGCTGTTGCGAAATGTAAGATATTGTCGGAGTACGTTGACTCGTTACTAAAAACGACACAATAAATAAAATATCAATTTACTATTATAAACGCTCCTACTCTTAAAATATAAATACATTAAATTTGGATTAATTAGAGGCTACAAAATGCTATATAATTTAATACTAATTGCACCGCGTTGATAGCGTATAAAATAGTTGTTTGAAACGTTGAATTAATTGAAATTATTAATTTTTTGTGTACACTTGGCGCGGTGGGTACCTGGAGTGGCGTAAACGTAAGATTCTTATTACGTACGAAATAGTACGTGCAATTAAACAAATCGTTTATCCATACCTATTTGCAAGAAGCCAAAAGCCAAAATCGTGTAAACAATCTTCATTATGACACACCCAGTGTTTTTCCAACAACGCCCGAATAATCTTCACTCTCTTTCGCTGTTATGTTCACTCGTTTCCCTCACATAGAATAATATTTTTTATTTCTACCTGTGGCGGCCCTGACCACGCCGCCAGTTCCGGCATCAACCGTTGGGCGCTGCCCTAACGTTTGTTCCCTTTATTCCTATCCCTTTTTTGATGATACGTTATAGGGCAAGATTCAACGAATAGCCCTACCAATTGTCTACCGACGAATCCCACCGAATAGATTTTAAATAAGCTATAAAAAATGTTTGAGTTCAATCGGGAGGTTGTTATTCATAAGGCAACATACATCTCTATGCTTTTTCAATTGAAAAGATTGCAAACGTGCGACGACCTACATTAACGATAATCGATACATTGTAATTGTCAAACAATACATGTGAATCAACAATGTATTAGTCACAGGTATTTGTGACCGAAAACAAATATGGCGAATGACGCTACACCTTTAATCAAACGAAGGTTCGCTTCGAACCTAATATTTCAAACGTAATGGAAGTTTTTGTTACTTAAATGTATTCTAAATTTGTTGAAATCATTTTTGAAATTTTCTTCTTATTTTATATTTACGTATTTCTTCGAATTTCACCTATCTTGGGACGAAATTTGGTTATACCGATGACACGTGAGGTTTCTTCGAATTTGAAATTCAGTTGAGCGCTCCGAATGTAACGAATGTTTTCTTTTATATTTTTAAGACATTTCTGTAGGAATGGACGAGTGTTTTCATTAGTAATCATGAAAATTCATTAAAAAGGGATAATTTATCGAAATAAACTTAAGTGCGGATATATACAAATAATCTAGAATTATAAAAAATTATCAGAACGTCAGGATCGATCAAGATTAAATAATACTGTAATTATTTTCACGTTTACATTTAGTGTGTTCCATCAAATAAGATAATATTCGCTCCAGTATTATAATTCTCTAATAACTCCGTCACAGCTAACAACAGGGTGGCGCAAATTCGTCTATTAATCTTCTATTAAAAGATTGACACATATTCCTTTATAAGTTTCGTACACCATGTCCTTCAAACGGCAACCACTTCGTTCTTAATTCAAAGAGATTAACAGCAAAACTTTGATCGCCTCTTAAAACAGACTTACTGGCATTTCTAAAGGAATCGAATCATTTAAAAATATAAAAATTCCATAAACATGCGAACTCTTTACTTCACGGAGTTCCTCGCAACCTCACGAGCCCATTACAGAAATAGAATTACGATCATTAGAACGGTATAACTGAAAGTCAAGAAACTACGGAATTATCGTAGTGAGCGCCGACCTAACATTCTTCGTAATGACTTTTGATCGCTGACATATCCGAACAAGGTTCACTCCGTATAATTTTATAATCATGCGATCGACATACGTGTCGGTGTCGTACGAGTAAAACGATGACAGCGATAAACGATTTGTATATACTTTCCAACCATTGAAGTTTCAGTGGACCGTGGGACCCGACCTTTACAACTAACACTGCACAGTTCCTCCCTACTATCTTCGTAACGTCGCTGACAGTGCATAATGTATGCGATGGTCTGTCTGCAATATATAAACGATCTTTCGTGGACTAAACGTGCATGACGGCTAAGAAAGCTTCGCCGACGAGGAGCGGAAGAGCTATGGAAAATATGGAAGTGCATAGATAGCGATGGACTCGACCGGACACTTTGGAACAAGTCTCCTTGTATTGCATTCGAGTGCAATAGTGCAAGCTCCTTTGTCAAATAGGAAAATCATTTAGGTACAAGTAGGGGATCGATTGAATCGTTATCAAAAATTATAGAATCAGAAATCTCAACAGTGCTTGCCTTGCCGTACCATTTCTTTTGCGACTGAATCCGCAATAACTCATAATTAATTGCTAAAATAACAATACATCCCTGATTTCTCATATAAAATATAACTTAACGCAATGTTAACATCATAGAAATAATTTAAAATAATTTTAACCCCTTGCCCTACATAACGAGTGACACTCGCGATGAGATAAATGGGATAGGAAATTTTCAAGTTTTGCAAAACCTATCAAATAGGAAATATTAATGAGACTCGACGCCATTATATTATTCCTGCAATATTAATTAATTTTTGCAAAATTAATATTACGTTAAATTATACGATGTATCAAGAATCACCGTTTAATTCTTATTTTAGCAATTAAATTCTGAATTATTGCGCAGGCAGTCACAAAATCAATCGTAGGGCAAGGGGTTAATGGGTTAATGCGTTCACTGTGGTGCGAATCGTATAACAGACGCCCCTCCACATTTTATGAAATATCTCCAATTTTTGAATCTTCTTATATGCAAAATTGATATTTCAATTTTTCAAATAGGAAATACTAATGAGACGCGACGAGATAATATTATTTCTATAATATTAATATTACGTTAAATTATCCGATATATCAATAATCGCCGATTAATTTTTATTTCAGCAATTAAATTCTCAATTACAGCGGAGGCAGTCACAAAATAAATCGTAGGGGTTAATTTAATAGTTTTTAGAAAACTTCAATCCTTCGTATTCCATTTATCGCGTCGCAAGTGCCACACGTTCCTGTACGGCAAGGGGTTAACACTAAACCTACCGGCTTACTATCTGTTCTATTGAAACATACGAAATAAGTATTTTGGAAACAGAGATTTGAAGTGGTGAAAAAGATGATCAGTTAAGTAATTTTTCTTTTGTACGATAGACCTAAAATATTTACTGAATGGCTGCCCAATCAATTTGAGGAATTTTTAGAAAAAAACAGAAAGCGGTCATTTGACCGCCGTCGTAGGTTTACTGTTAAGCAAAGCCTGTTTGCGTGTTGTTTCCTGTTCTTGGTTGACAGTCCGCCGCGATTCTTTCAGAAACGCATTATTGTTATTACATAACCGGTCAAGAGATCTTTCAAGCTAAGAATAAGTACCCACAAAGTATCGGTCCGATCAGCGTTAATTTCTCAAGACGAAAACATCCACGAGGATGTTGGTCCCATCGCTACCTACCGGCGCATATCTATATACATCCTTCCGTTCGCTGATATTTCAAGTTCACCGTGGAGGTAGCCGGTAATGTGCCTGACACGATATGTAACATATGTTGTGTCCGTTCTGTAACCATAGCAATTCGAAAAAGCTCGCCGTTCCGTATTCCCCGATCACCTACACGAGGGTTGAAATCCTTGATAGTAGCTTAACACATGCGAACAATGGCACACGTGCGAGTCAATACTTGGACAATCGTATTCGTTTACGTAGACAAAACGTACATCTAAGCATATGTCATCGTCGATCGTATACGTGTGCGAAGACACATGTGTACTCAGGTCGGAAGCTCATGAAGTGTATTAAATGGAAGCACACCGGGAGACATTCTTCGAGAAATTCCATTACCTTTAGAGCTCATACGCTCAATGTACTATGTGCAATGTATAATTGGAAACTTATGAGGATGTGTCGAACGTATGTGTGGAACATTCACGGCCGTCCATTACAATCGCGAACGATTCTACCGTGTATCCATACATGCCATGTACGAGAATACACCGGCGGCAACGAAAGAGCGATATACTCGTGCAGACTTCTATATACGTTTGCAGGGATATGCGCGTGTGTACGATTCGTAAATAACAGACACGCATGGCCATACGTGAGACATATAAGTATCATCCTGCCACGAGGAGGTCAGTATGTGTCACAGTATTGTGGTGGAAGCTACCGGCGTGATCTAACGAGTACGTGTGCGTCAGTTCGAGGGGGTTGGATCTTTAACCCTTTGCGGTCCGAATTATTTGCTCAAGTTTGTGGCGAGCTAAATGAAATTAATTGCACATTTTCTGTCGTTGGTTATTCATTTTTTTTAATGATAGCAATAACTATAGGTACTGAGGAATATTTTGGTGATATTATAAAGTTCTTATGAATTTGAATAGTGGATATTAATTAGTTAGAAAATAAAATGAAGTGAAAAGCTATGTCGAGTATAGCTCGACGGAGGACTGCAAAGGGTTAACGCTATTCCTACCACGACCGGTCAAATGAGCGTTTTTAACATTTCGATTAGAATTTCCTATGTACAACGTGATTGAATCGCCTTTAACACTAGAACTACCGGCGTTAAATCTATCATATTTCAAAATATTAAATAAGTACTTTGAAAAAGGAGGAATCAAGAGGCGGAAAAGATAATCGATTCGGTGATTTATGTTTTTTAGAGTTGTGTAAAGAATTGTGTACCAGTCATTTTGACTGGTTTGGTTGTTCCAGTGTTAAACTTCAGGAATTTTCCTCAAAAATACGTATAATACATTCACATTATAATACATTTTTCAATATTCACTTCTTCTTTTACTGTTCATTTTCTGGAAAAAAAATATCATTTGACAAATTCACCGGTTGCGGTAGGAAAAGTTATACGTGAAGTGTCGGTAGGAATAGTGTTAAGTTTGTGAAATTCTGTGGATAGATTTGCAAGAGATGTTTGACCTTCCTTTTCTCATGAGTTCATTTTCTAATTACAATGTCATCGTAATGCAGCGGAGCTGAGAAAGTGATAATGAAGATTGGCACAGAAATAAGTCCGTGGCACGTGTAAGGGATCGAGTTTGAAGTTTGTTCTTCTCTTTGACGCCGTTTTAAGGGAAGACGAGCATACTGAGGAGTGAGGAAGAGTTTAGGACAATTGATTAGGATTTCAAGGATTGTAAATTCGTGGAGGGTCGCAGCACTTGCTTGTAATAAAATGCCACTGAACCCGGGACAATTTATGCGCCGTTTTATCGCAGTCACGAATACCCTCTTACGATGGAGGAACTGAAAATTACATCGTTACGAGGTACATCGTCTTCTTCGATAACAGGGTATCAATTCCGGTATACCAAACACAAGAAACGCTAACGAGCGCAATTAAATAATCAATGAAGAGCGCAGTAAGTTATCTTCATCCGCGAAATCATTCGACGCAGGAAAACGGAAGTGCGATAATTCCGTCGTGCTGTAACTCGCAATTTGAAAGAAAAAAGAATTCAAACAACAAACTCATCGAAGAGTCTCCTGTTCGTGTTAACCCTTTGCAAGTATATTCCATCGAATATATCCCTAGAAATATCTATTAAATATATTTCTACGTTGAATTTTGAAGTCTACGAAGCTCTAGATTGGAGAAACTTTCAAGAGGATAGACACAATGGGCAATATTTCCCGGTAAACGATATTACATAACGGTCCTAGAAAGGTTTCTATAAATCTACTTCAAGTCCAACGAGGAAGACTCGGTCGGAATGTCAGCAAGTTTCTTGGACGAGGTTGGCCAAGGCTATGGCGATTCTCTCCAGGTCGAGGAAGGTGATAACTATAGAGTACTCGAATAGTAGTGCTCCATTCATAATTGAAGAAGAGTCCAAGCAATGCGAGGTCGCAACTTGAAACTGTGATCGATCCTCGTTTACTCAGCGATGAGCGATCGGATGTGATTATTTCGAGTTTGACGTACGAACGTCAATCGAATTGGAATTTATATCCGCTGACATTCGCCGTCGCTGTTTATTAACGCGTTGCCGATTAATTAAGAGCCGGAAAGAGTCCATCGTACGATCAGGAACCTTTGTTATCGAACGTGCTGGATTTAAATGTCCGAGGAATGATTTTTCGATGGCATTTTGTTCTTTTGATTTTAAGGGACAGAATTTAATCGAATTTCTGCCTGCAAAAACGTGGTGTAAAATTTTGCAGTGTAGCAATTAAGACGTTGGTTAATCGAAAGAAGACCAATGTTCGAAGAGTCGATATTTGCCGATTTGAGAACTTTAATTAAGAAGTGCAGTAGGAAAAATTCGTTTATTGGACAATCAATCAATCTTGGATCGAATTCAGGAGATGATATCGAAGGCAGTGTCTTCTTTTGACTTTGAGGAGCCAGGATTATCCGAATCATTCCTAAAATCTCAGCACCTCGCAATTCTTTACGATACTTCAAGAAGATTCTGCAAGTAAAGACCGGATGACGATTCGTGAATGAAAAAATATTTGGAGTTCCGATGTGTTATTGAAAGAATTATCTTGTGCTCTCGATGGCTACGAAAAGTCGATGTACAACGTCAGCCATGAGGATGTTCGAATATTCCAAAAATTCTAAAAATCCCTTTTCCGTCTTCGTCTTTTGAATAACTGCTGATCTTTATCTCACCACGATGGATAATAATAATCTACGGGTGGAAGATGAAATTCAGGTAAACCGTTTAAGATAACAATAATCAGTTAATCGCAACAATTTCAAATTATGCTTGCCCTTCTTTACATCGAGGATGAAAAATGACCCGCACCGTTCTTCGTTTATCTCCACGATTATGTCAGCCTTGTATTATTTATCCACGGCGAGAAATTGAAACCAATTGCACTTAACGTAATAAAAGTCCAATATGCAATTGCATTAAACCGTCCCTATTTTGATAATAGTTAATATCCGAAGACCATTTCTATTCCCCTCATTGTTGCCTTATCAAACAGATGCATCAACGTGATAGATGTATCTATGTAGCATATCTAAACGACCCACTTTCTATCTGGATTATCCATCTAATTCAAAGTGGTAGCGCAAAAATGTATTTCACTTTATCAAATTATCACGTAAGAAATGAAGCAGTAATGCGACCTTTAGCTGCCAGACGAACCGACACTAATTGCCCTACCTTTTAATGCTTCGTTTATTGTAAATACACCAGAAGAAAAGAGTCGCTATCAAGTTAATCAAACCTCGATTAATCCGTCGTAGAACAATCATAGCAGACGATCGAGTGCAATCGCAAGTAACAATCTGTCTGCCCCTGAGTTCAGTCCAAGTGAATCTCAGCTGAGCGATCTCGTAAGATCGATCGGAACTGAACGAGGACCGTCGAACATCTCCTCGGCGAAATCGACGCCTCGGAAGACCAACTCTTCCGGAGAACCGAATTTGGACGAAGGAAACAGGACTACGCAAATTATTGGCGGGAGAGAAATTCTTTATGAGCCGGATAAAAATGGCTTACCACCTGGATCGCCGAAAGCTAGTAGGAAAATGTCCAAAGCCAGCGTCTATCCTTCTGGGACCAATTTAACGGCACGAGATGCTTTTGGTAGGTTTTACTGCCTTGTTTAACACGTTAAGCGCCCCGCCGGTTCCTGGGGACCGGCACGACACTTTCCGTTTAGGCTCTTTATTAGGAAAGGTATCTTCCTGTTTGTTTTAACACTAGAACAACCAAACCAGTCGAAATGACTGGTACACAATTCTTTCCAAAAATTCTCCAAGTTTATAGAAGAGTCTTCTATCTTTTCCGCCTCTTGATTCCTCCTTTTCAAAGTAATTATTTAATATTTTGAAATATGATAGATTTAACGCCGGTAGTTCTAGTGTTAATGAACTACATTACTTTTTGATAAAATGGTATATTTCTTACTTGGAACCACTAATTATGGATCGTTCAGAGGCAATAGTGTAGTTTAGGTAAAAAACAAACCGTCGGTTTTTATTGCTCAGCGTTGACATAAACGAAAAATCAACGACCGGTCCCTAGTGACCGGCGTGGCGCTTAACATGTTTACTCCTTGCGACACAATAACGAGCGACACTCCTGATACGGTAAATGGTATAATTTTGAAGTTTACCGAAAATTATTAAATTGAAAATATCCGTGGATTAAGAGACACTTAAATTATCTCTGTACTATTAATATTGCGTTAAATTATACGGCGTATCAGAAGTCAGAATTTTTATTTGACAAATTAATTCCGAGAAACTTAGACTTGATTTTATAGTTTGGATTTCAATTAGCTTTCTGGACGGGAGATTTTTCGAAGTATGATGGTGAATGGATCTCTGGCCTTTTAATTGGAGATTTGTAGATTTACTTTATATTGTTGCTATTGCAGCTGCGGATGTAGTTATTATTTCACTTTTGGCTTTGCTTGCTGTGGTTATTAGAGAGTCTGTGGTATCGATTAGAGTTTGAACTACTTAGACTTTCTTATATGCACGATTTGGCAGAAATTTTACGGAAATAGAAGACGAAAGTTACGGTGTGTAACGAGGTAAAGGGTTGAAAAGTTCAAATTCACCCCCTTCGTCTCTTGGAAACTTTCTATTCTTCCACTGATATCTATAACATTCCCTCCATGATTTACAATCCACCTAAAACAGTTGGTTTAAAATGACCATTTTTCCTAAAACCTACAAAATACAAAAAAAGGAGACTAGAATTAAATATTTCCATCGCCAACTGCTCGTTAACAGAATTCCCAGCGTACGATTTAATCTTAAGCTACGTTCTAAAATATTCACGCTACAATTCTATTTCCTGTAGATTTATTACTATCACATTTTCCCCGACCTTCAAATTCCATTGTAATCGGAATTTCTCTACTTTTACGAATATTCATCAGCAACTCCCATCTCCCTTCGTTATTCCGGTAAAAGTATCATAGGTGTAGGACATTTCGCGCATGAAAAAAAGTCATTCCAACACAAGCCTGTAGTGACAATATGTCCAAGTCAATAAACTACGATCAATATGCATATGAATGTCAGTGTGTCACGAATCGTGGATATTAATAATGCATGTACGGCTTCGACGTGGTCGTAAAACTATAACTACCGGACGAACGCGTGCCCACCTGTCATTATTTCCTTCTTCCTCATTTAATAAACGCAATTTGCGGGAGGCTTCGTAAAAAATGCGCAATAGGATCGGAATCCTAGTGTTCTCAGCGATGTCGTTACGCTATTCGTACCAGTTTCAAAGTACTTTTTAATTAGTCATTGGGGATTCGCTTGGAACGACGATACTCTGCAAGTTTTACGCGGCTGTTGAGAATATCGTTTGCAGTATCTTTTATGAGGAAGCTTAAAGAAGGAAATTGCTTCATGGGTTTCATGCTACAATTTCCCGCGACGGTGTAAATCTTAACGCATTTTAATGCAACAGGTTGCTCGGCAGTGTGCACGTACGAAAGTGTAGAATGAAACGAAGCCGATGATTTTGTTGGCCTTTTTCTTTTTTGTCATTTGGAATTTTAATATTTAGGGTAGTTTTCAGGGTGGGTCTGTAGTTTAGGAGAATTTTGAGGCGTTGGAATAATCAGGTAGAAGAAGATTTATCGAAGGCTGCAGAATTTGAATTTAGCTCTGGGAATTTGTGACACAAACTTCTATTTTCTTTGCTATTAGAAATTCTATTTGAGAGATTAATGTCAGAACTACCAAGGCAATCAAAGTGACTTCTCATTTGTCATAAAAATTCTCCAAATTTATAGGGGAGTCGCAGAGTAGATATTCTACGTCCGTCTTGTAAAGTATAAATTATCGAATTAATCATCTTTCATACCTTTTCATTCCTTTGTGTATTAAATACTTATTTAATATATTTAAATATAATAGATTTAACGCCGGTAGTTCTAGCGTTAACTGACTTTCAAAGCAGAGAAATTATGATTTAAATATCACGTGGAAGAAATGGATAAAAACTTGCAATGAAGATACTTAAATCTCAGCTTACTTGCTCAAAGTTCAAAGTTCTATTTGAATTATCATCGATCTATTTCATTTTAAGTGGATTTTGAGAAACAACTGATCCAGTAACATCACAAGGAGACTTAAAACTAAAATCCACTTGTCGATTCAGGATTCAATTCCCAGTAACAGCAATCCATGGAGTATTGACATTAGTCGGAATTGTGATTATGGAATTGACGATTAAAGATAATTAAAGACATTTTTAATTACGGAATCAGCAAGCTTCAGCATCTACCATCAATATTTGTAAAATGAAAAACGTGAAAGAGCCAAAGATGTTTGTCGTAGGTCCGAAACTAACCGCCCCCGCAACACCAGAAGCAACTCCATCGTTACCGGAAACGCCGGTGTTACCAGACGATGTCCCAAGGGACTTTCCGCGAAAGGACTCATCCGGAGAAACGGAAATCGATCCGGAGACACTTTATTTTCGGTGAGCATCTATTTCTGCGCTCTCATGAAACGAAAGCCTGTAAAAATGGCCGGTTAATGCAATTGTATTATACCTGGTGCTCGTCCGATGTGCTTCGTGTACTCTTTTCACGATAGCAGGTCTTTTCAGTTATTTTTATTGTTGCGTGCACGTGATGCCGCACAAGAATACAAAAGTTAGATTCAGGACGGTCTATTTTTATAACGCTGGTATGAATCTTGAAAGCGTATGCTCTACAGTGACTCCCCTATTAAGCGGTAAATTATTTTTTCTTGCACGCGTTCATTAATCTTTCATCTTTTAATGCAATATTTACAATTGCGGAATGGATATTTAAAGAGATTGTGATTATTTTCTTGTTAACGGATAAATGTTAAAGCAACAGTTTACTGGTTTGAGAATCGCACCCTCTTTTTCTCGATTGACGGCGTCGCGAAGCAAACTAATTTGAGGCCACATTTAACGCAGACTTAATTCAGAGTTTGTTAACATGTCGAAAATCAACTCTATTTGGCCAATTAATTTTATTAATGTGCAACTTTTTCTAATAAAACCACATTTTTAGATACTAGAAGCATAAAAGTACTAACATCTATTTAGCAGCACTTTATTTTATATTAGTATTTTAGTATCGCAATAATTGGCTTTGTGAACTTTATCATTTAATCCTATAATTAACTAAACAGTCAAAATGACGGCTTCCTACCTTTTTATAAAAATTCTTTTGGCACAAAATTCGAAAAATTGGAGATATCGCGTATTTTGTGATGCTAAAATATACATGACGCTATGCTGAAAATATTTTATAAAAGCAATACAAAATTAAGACGTTTAATGAATCTGATAGTTGTCTCAAATGAAACTTAAAGGTCAGCTTAAAACAAAAATTTAAATATCTTGAAAGAAGGAATAAATTAAATGGATCACTGCCATAATTATAAGCAAATACGTGATCAATGGAAGAGAGTTTTATATATATAAATATATATGTCGCTTACAATTCTATTAAACTTATGGCTAATACACTCGCTTCACGGTGTAACGAATACCTTCCTTCTTATTGCCAGGTGCTCGTGACGTTGTAGAGAATGTAGACAACAAAGGGGTCATTCGCAAAGGCCGTTTATTTTGAGGCACAATAACGTACAATGTTGATAAATCATCGATACGCGTAAAAGGACAGATTGCATAATTAATTCTGTTATTGTGCGTCATCGTAGGAAAGCTGTTTATGATCTGGAAAGCCGCGATTTTATGGCTTGATAATTTAACGTCCTCATGTAACATTCACGATGGGTGTCTGAGTTATTTCTGGGTTTCATCACGACAATGTTACTGGCTTAATCGTTTCGTATTCAAAGCAATTAAGCATTATATTGCGAGTTGGTTTAACTAACTAACATCATACTTTATACAAATATGTATAGTAAATGTAAAATAATATTTCGACATTGAAATTATAAGTCTTCAACAAAAGATTCAGCGACATGTCCGTGAAAGATTGGATAAACTCTTTAACACTAGATTTATAGGTGTTCAATTTGTTATTTTTAAATATATTAAATAAGTACGTTGAGAAAAAAGGGATCAAGTAGCAATGGAGATGGCCAGCTATGTAATTTATGCATTATAAATAACTTGAAATATCTATTGTGTCCCTTCGTTATAAATTTGCGAAATTTTTATAAATAAAGTAGAAACTCGTTGGTTTAATGGATTCCGTAGATCTGACGCTAAAATCCACGAAAATATTCTTTGAGTAAATTGAACACGAATTTCTCAGTGCATTTTTAATGAAACTTATGGGTAAATATAGATTGTTATTAATTTGGTTTATTAAGTCAAACAATATTTTGTACATTTTTACAGCGATGGCCGAAGACGAATCGATATGGTGTTAGTATATCAAGAAGAAAATAATGGCGTAATGACAGAACTGGAAGCACGTCGACGAGAGCAAAGACGTGTCTTTCAGCAGAATCTTCTGAAGGAAGGTCTCCAATTGGAGCTCGAATCCAAGGAGAACTCCTTCGATGGGAAAACATATTTCTTGAAGCTTCACATACCGTGGAAAATCAAAGTTCAATATGCCGAAGTTATGAATTTGAAATTACCCACCAAAAGATTCATCACCATATCAGTGAAAGCTTGGGTAAAACTCATTAAAATCTGCGATACTTGATCTCTTGCATTGCTATCCCATTATTTCTACGATTCTATGTAATTCTATAATTTTTATTGCAATTCAGTGAATGTTATTTTACAACAGCAAGGTAACGAGGACGCCACTAAACATTCGAAGCTTTGGGAAAGATGGATACGATGGATCGAATGGATAAAGAAACTTCACTCTTGGGACACACAGAAATACGCGGAAGAGCCGAGTTTCTATGACAGCATCGATTCCGGTGATCGGGAAGAGAGGTATGCATAGGTGATTAATGCAATTTTATTGTTTTGCATTTCAGCTTCGACTATTACGGTCGTTTAGTCTTAGAATTTATATGGCCTACTGTAAACAGAGACGGTAGGATTTCTATTTGAATTAATTAATCAAGGGTTCAGAGGTCTATTTTCATTGATATCGTAAATTCTAGGTGTCAGCATAAATAAACATTAAAATATTTACTTTATCGCCAGTTTATGTATGTCTATTCTTTTTGTAGCAGGTCTTTTGATCGGCTATGAAATAACGATAATACTTTCCTGAAAGAAATGCAGAATTTTGTCAACTTAATATAGGAAACAAAGCAGAAAATACCCTTTAGTTAATAATACAAATAATTACGTATCTTCATTCCATCAAACTGGATATTTGACTGCACATAATAGTGTTAGTGTCAAGGGAGTTTTAATTTTATTCGAGACAATACTTTCCCCAAGAAATGCAGGAGTTTATCAACTTAATATAGGAAATAAAGCAGAAATTACGCTTTAGTTAATAATACAAAAATTACGTATCTTCATTCCATCGAACCGGTCATTTGACCGCCCATAATAGTGTTAATGTTAAGGGTGCTCTAATTTTATTCGAGACAATATTTTCCCGAAAGAAATGCAGGAGTTTATCAACTTAATATAAGAAATAACGCAGAAAATATCCTTTGATTAATAATGTAAAAAATTACATATCTTCACTCCACCGAACCGGATATTTGACTGCACATAATAGTGTTAGTGTTAAAGGTGTTCTAATTTTATTCAAGACAATACTTTCTCAAAGAAATGCAGGAGTTTATCAACTTAATATAAGAAACAACGCAGAAGATATCCTTTGATTAATAATACAAAAAATTACATATCTTCACTCCACCGAACCGGCCATTTGACTGCATATGATACAGTTAGTGTTAAGGGTATTCCGATTTTATTTAGGAGTTTACGAAATGGACTTTAATTTCGTAGGTTCGTCGTGAAGGACAGAGACACGGCTTACACGCCGGCACAAAGGTCCTTGATAGTGATGCAAATATTATTGCGGGCGAGGTACGACGAAAACCATGAGAAAGCTGGTATTCGTAGACTTTTGGCCGATGGCACTTACCTCGATTGCTATCCTTTGCACGAGGGAGCTTATAATAGACCTGGGATCAATGGAGAAGTACCCGATAGGCACTTACTCTATTTAATTTGGGCAAGACCCTCACAATGGTAATGTCATAAATAACTTTCCATTAGTTCTGCTGAACATAAACTTATCCTTTCTCTTTGAAATGCAAATTTCTCCTTAGAAATTTCTAACACGGTAATTCCTGAATGTTCCTTTTTGAACTGCAAGAAGTAGATGTTTTGATTGCTTAGACGATATTATAATTATACATAAGTAGCTTTATATTAGCTCTGCTAAACGTAAACTGTAAAGTAACACGGTGATCAATCAATATTGCTATTTTAAGGTACAAGAAGCAACCACTTTGGTTAATTAGACGATATTTCGGGGAAAAGGTGGCACTTTATTTCGCCTGGTTGGGCTTTTACACGAAATGCTTGTACGCTCCAGCGATCGTTGGATTTCTGTGCTTTATATACGGCCTGGGAAGCATGGATGGACCCGATAATATACCGAGCAAAGAAATCTGTGATTCCAACTTAGCTGGTAATTCTTACGTCCCTTTGTACCTTTCCTTCCACCACATCTCGTTGCCCCATCGATTCTGCCCAACAAAATTTGTTGTCAATTTAAAAATATTCTACTCTTCCTGTGACGAAAGTTTCACTTTTATAGAAGCAACGAGATAGGGTGATAAAATACTAATTTTGAATTACAAATGATACGGTCGAATATCAAACAGTAACTATTCAACTGGTGTTTCTTATACGCTAACATTTTGTTCATTATTTTCTTTTCAGGGAATATAACGCTATGTCCTCTCTGCGACAGAGCATGCCCGTATCAACAACTTAGATATTCTTGCTTATTCTCAAAGTTAAGTTACCTCTTCGACAACCCTGCCACGGTCTTCTTCGCCATTTTTATGTCTTTTTGGGGTATGATAAGAATACGATAACATTTTCTTTTATAAAACGCGTATAAAGAAAGAACAGTCGGCGTGAAAAGATACTGTAATTTCGGGAAATGTTATTATCTTTACATAGCGACGATGTTCCTCGAATTGTGGAAACGACGGCAAGCTGTAATTGTATGGGAATGGGATCTTCAAAATGCGGAAAACGACGAGGAGCCGAGACCTGAATTCGAAACTACGGTGAAAACATTTCGAATAAATCCTGTTACAAGAGAAAGAGAACCGTACTTACCGGCGTGGTCCAAAGCTCTACGATTTTGTGCTACCGGGTCTATGGTGTTTTTCATGGTAATGCAGAAGATCCTGTAGCGTTTTTCATTCTCCACAAACCTGTAATTCCATTCCAGATTTTCTTATCTACATTCCGTCATACTTTAACACATTGAATGCCATGGTGGTCACCGGTGACCGGCACTGTTAAATTCGATATTTCTTATGAGATTTAAATTGCGACGTGCACGGATATGCAGATGTATTCAATATTAAAATATTGCTGTTACAAAAGTGAAGTGTTACTGAGTACATAACTATTCTTACTTTTAACATTTCTAGTCTATAAAAATGTGATTTTAATTGAAACAGTTTCGGTTCGGTGGAAATGATGAAACTACCGAAATACGGGTGGCATTCAACGTGTTATTCTTAGTTTTTCTTGATTTTCACTATTTATTAATTTTGTTATCTATTTTTTCTAGCTACTTTTCTATAAATTAATCTTTGATCGATCTCCTCTATTTATTTTTCTGTAAATTATTTCTCATCGATTTTCTCTACCTATTTTTCATCGATTGCCTCTATTTACTTTTATACAAATTAATGTTATCTTAGTTGAGTATTCTTTGAATTTTACCGCAATAAATTGTTAATAACACGGCAATTATTATTGCATATAGATATGCGTAGTGTTGGGCGCAGTACTTGGAACAATTATTTACCGCATTTCACTGGTCTCAGTTTTTTACGGTGGGGGTGGTTCATTTCTGAAAAAACACGCCAAGATATTCACCTCCATGACAGCAGCCCTTATTAACTTGATCATCATCATGATACTTACACGAGTTTATCATCGACTGGCTCGTTGGATGGTGAACATGGAAAATCCACGGACGCAGACGGAATACGAATCCAGTTACACGTTTAAAATATTCTTATTCGAATTCGTTAATTTCTATTCCTCCCTGATATACATTGCTTTCTTCAAGGTTCGTACAATTGCACTTTAATCCGATCGAAACGATGGAACAGAGGATGAAAAGGTGACGATTTAACTCGTACGTTTGCAATTATTTTATAGGGAAGATTTTACGTTCATCCTGGAGATACAGACGCGAGATCTTCAGAATTCTTTCGCATAAAAACCGACGTATGCGATCCAGCCGGATGTCTCTCGGAAGTTTGCATACAATTGGCGATTATAATGGTGGGTAAACAGTGCTTCAATAATTTCGTGGAGATTCTATCGCCGAAAATGTGGAACTGGTGGCGCAAAAGGACGCACGTCGCCGCCACGAAGGACCATGCTAGAACTTATACGTGTTGGGAGAGGGATTATCAGTTACAGGATCCAGGAAGACTTGCTCTCTTTGATGAATATTTAGAAATGAGTGAGTATTCTATGCTTCCTTTCCAGCTGAGTCATTGATTCTTGCAAAGACGAATGAATGAAACACGATATTGGAGCGGAATTAAGACCTAGTAACACCTTTCAATTATGAAAAGAATCCTAGGTGTTGTTGCTCCGTGCTTTCGTTTCAGTTGCTTGAAATAGACATTGCACGTGGAACCTAAAGTTTTAGGTGGATTTTGAGCCACCAAAGTTGTATATTAAATAAATAATTTCTAAAATGTAACCCAGAAGTAACGGGACCTTGAACTCGGGTTCGTTAATGAAGAGCCTCCATTATTAACCCCTTGCCGTGTAATAACGTGATAAATGGAATAGGAAATTCTGAAGTTTTTCAAAAACTATCAAATTGAAAATATTAATGAGACGCGATGCGATAATATTATTCCTATAATATTAATATTACGTTAAATTATACGATATATGAAGAAGCACTAATCAATTTTTATTTTAGCAATTAAATTCTGAATTATTGCGGAGGCAATTACAAAACAAACCGTAGGGTAAAGGGTCAACCCCTTGCCGTATCGTGACGCGTAAATGGAATAAGAAATTTCGAAGTTTTTCAAAAACTATTAAATTAAAAATGTCACTTGGTCGCGATATGATGAAATTATTTCTACGTTATTAATATTACGTTAAGTTACATGCAATGCTAGAAATTAGGGATATTAGTAATATTATTAGGGGTATTAGTTATTTTAGTAATTAATGCTGAGTTATTGCGCATTCAGTAACAAGAAAAATGGCACGACAAGGGGTTAATGCAATCCCCTGAGACTCATACTTTCACTTAGCAACAAAAGTAGTAAGAAAGTACTCAAATGTTAAGTAATTGTAAGCTGATTCAAATACAATGTTCACTTTATCATTTTCAGTCTTACAATACGGATTCGTGACCCTGTTCGTCGCGGCATTTCCATTAGCACCATTATTCGCATTGTTAAATAACATTGCCGAGATACGATTGGATGCGTATAAAATGGTAAAAGAGGCCAGAAGACCGCTGGCCGAAAGAGTCGAAGACATAGGCGCTTGGTATGGTATTCTTCGAGGGGTGACATACGTAGCAGTCGTTTCAAATGTAAATTACATAAATGGCTACTTTCAAAATGTGCCGTTATTTTTGAAAGTTGCATAAGTCCATTTTTGAGAAAAGTGTGTTTAAATTAGATCTAGCTAGACATAGCTGTCTTGTTTTCTGCATTTCAAATGGCAAAGTAAATAGAATGAAATATTCTTATAATTTCTTCCAAAAATATTCAACTGTTATATTTTATAGTATGATAGGTTCTGCATGACTTCTTAAGTATCCCGACGTAAGAAGAAAGGACTTTTGCCACTTTCAAATATTAGATAAAGCGAAAAGAAATGTTTTCTTTTGGATTACGAACAAATTTATTGTATCCGTTTCACCGGAACGAAAATATGTAACTTCTTGTATTAGGGGGGCCGGAAAGTAATGTCGTTTTTTTACATTAAATTCAAACAAATAAATTTGTAACAAGTTTTTATTTTTAATGAATAATGTAATCGCCCTCGTTACCAGCAACCTTTTGTTATCCAGTGTGCAAATTTTCAATGGCGGATCGATAAAAATCAATTAGTTTCTGAGCAAAATATATTGAGAAACGACATTACTTTCCGGTCCTCCTAATATTATTAGCTAAAGTCTGTTTTTTGCAATGTCTCCAATATTAAATTGACAATCTCCTATATATCTTTCGGGAAAATATTGCCGTTATTTCGCAACCAGTCGAATGACCGACCCTGGTAAAAATAGATACACGCTAGTGCCAATACGGTTAGTGTTAATAATTCATAATTAATCAGACTCGAAATATCCCACTAGACACGCGAACAAAGTGACATTTCTTTTCGCTTCGCCTAATAGAACGGCTGAAATAACTGATTACATCTACAAGTTACAGAATACATTTACAATTATATTTACGTACGTAGGCATTCGTGATTGCGTATACATCAGATTTCATTCCGCGGAGTGTCTACGCAATCGTTTATTCCCCGACAAACGATCTAGTCGGTTATATCGACAGTTCCCTGTCGGAATTTAACACGTCGGACTATCGCGAAGATATGAAAAGCGATATGGATGGAAAACACCCGGAAACTTGTCAGTACAGGGGTTACAGAAATGGACCCTCCGAGAGAGATCCGTATGGACTTAGTCCACAGTATTGGCATGTTTTTGCAGCGCGTTTAGCATTTGTCGTCGTCTTCGAACACGTTGTGAGTATAGAATATAATTATCAATTATTAATCCTTATCGGTCGCTAGCTTTTCATTCGAGACTCTCATTCGGTTGTAGCTGGTTTCGGTAAATATGCGAAAAATCTTCAGTATTGTAAGAAATTATTAATTTATTAATTTTATTAAGATTAATAAAATTTTTAATTTTAATTAAAGAAATTATTAATTTTAATAAGATTAAATCTTTTTGCAGTCGAGATTAACAACGGTCGGGCACGACACTTAGTTTATTATTTATCATTTCAAAATGGTCGTTGCAACGATCGCGGCACTATTTTTTACTTTCTAGCCGATATCTTATTTACCAAGAATAATAAATCGTTAGCTTTAGAACTACCGGAGTTAAATCTATTATATTTAAATATATTAACACGTTTAGTGCCACGGGTGTCACCGGTGACCGGCGCTACTCAGTTCAATGAAATTTCTTACGACTTTAAAACGATAGAATTCTCGAATTCGCTAATATATTCAATATTTAACGGCTGCTATTAAAAAAGTAAAGTACTGCCTAAATACAACTAATGTTACCTTTAACATTTTTACTCTATAAAGATTCGGTTTTAATAGAAAAGACTCACTTCAATAGAAAGAGTGAAACTAGCGAAATGTGGGCATTCAACGTGTGAAATAAGTACTTTAGATAAAGAGAAATGAAGGTGAAGAAGATGATTAATTCAGTAATTTATGTTTTATAAGATAAGACGTAGAATATCTACTTATGGCTTCCCTATAAACCTGGAGAATTTTTATAAAAAATGGGAAGCCATTTTGACTACCATGATAAGTTCTAGAGTTAACTTATCCCAATGTGTGTACATATTTCTTCGAGGAATCATAATGACACAATTTTGATTAGGTTTTCGCCTTAACTGGCATAATGAGCTACGTGATACCAGCGGTACCACAATCTCTGGCCACTCAATTGCAACGGGAACGATTGCTAGCTCAGGAAGCCAAATATGAGAAAGGCATAAAGAGCAGAGAAGACGAAGACGATATCCTTTCGGTGCTTAGAGAAGCCGGAAGTATCGGAAGAACTGGAGGTGGTGGTAGAGGTAGTTGGGCAAGGCGTTTTAGCAAATTAAGCGACGGATTGGATGCACACGTCGAACTGAGTTCCAGACATAACAGGAACAGTGATAGTTCAACTGTATGGGAGGTCACGTAATACTTATGAATTTTAAGGGCTACGGTGGGTTCAAAGGTAGGGGACTCTCAATCAGAGGGTCTGAGTTCATGCGCCGTTACCTCTGGGAAATGTTTCTTAAATTATTAATTAATGTATGATAGCTTCGGTGATGCGGAATCCAACTAGAACAATAGCTTCTGTCGAAGTGACCATAGCAGTTGAAATAAAAAAATACTCGGGAGGAGATGGAAATTATTGCTAAGGGTCTGTGATCGATAATGAGGTAAAGGGTCGGACCCGCAATTAGTAAGAACTTCAAATCCTCCTCAATATCATCGAGGATATTTATCCTAAATTATTAAATAATATATCATAGCTTCGGTGAATCGAAATCCACCTAAAACAACAGCTTCTGTCGAAGTGTTCGTAGCAGATGAAATAAGAAAAATTCACGAGAGAAGAAATAATTATTGCAAAGGGTCTATGATCGGTAATGAAGCAAACACTCAGACTCTTAATGAGTTGGTTTGAGTTCAAATGCTCTTCAGTAACGTCTAAGATATTTTTCCTAAATTAGTAATTAATATATCACAGCCTTGGTGGTTCGGAAGCCACTTAAAACAGTAGGTCTAAAGCGAAGTGACGACAGCAATTGAAACCGAAGAAACACATACATATGTACTTATAAACTGTTTTCGAAAATCCGACTCAGGTAATCGAGTACTTCAATGCTCACAGATGTGATTCTCATAGTGAGAATTATTCGTTTGAGTATTTCAAGTACTTCGTTTATTCGTTATCATGTACTTCTAAGGATCGTACGATATTTATTGAGTAGTTACGAGTCATTCTGGGTATGTATAGTAGCTGCTTGAATTAATAGTTGGTTGTTGATTGTACATGCAAGTATTAATTCAGAGTACTTAACGCTAATGATTGTCAAAACACGTTTTTAGAATGTTTTAAATTTTACGAGACACGTTGTTGCTAACAAGTACAAATTTTCTATGTTTTACGAATGCGCGAATGTGCGATAGTTCAGCTAACTTAGCACGTTTTGCGAGGATACAAGAGGTGATAAGTGCCAAAAGTATTGCAAGGAAATATTAATGATAATGAGGAGAATATTTCAAATTTATTTTAATACTTACCACCTCTATTGCTATGATTATATTATTATTAAAAGCATAAAAGCTACTGATTTAGCATAGTACATATTCTATATCGGTAAAAGGAAAGTCACAAGTATTATCAGTATTACAGTGGATCTTTTTATATAATTAATATAGTTTTATAGGATTATTATTTAGTCTAATTAGAGTTGTTCCGCATATGCATGAGTGGTGTGTCGATTGAGAAAAGCTTCAGAACTTGTTGCAACCTTCGATTGTTTAACTATTCGATGTTAACGTGAGACAAAGATTTAAAAAAATTCTTTCATTCTTAAGCAAATCCCCGTTTGTGTACATATGTACAGAGTTATACTTCAGAATTGTATATGATGATATTTTGTAATGCTAATCGCATTTTTTCACTTAGAAATACGTATGATTATTAATAATTCCAAATTATAATTGTGTGGGTCATCGGATGAGGATTTATCATTCAGAACCAAATATATCAGCTTGTTATAAGGTATATTAAATGAAATATTTAAGACTTATAATTTTCAGAACAAAAAATAATAAACGATCGGTGTGCTATTTTATCATCTGCATCGTCTTTTACCAACTTTTAAAATATACAAATTTTTGATTAGAATATTAGGTGGCTCGTACTGTTTGATATTATTGATATATACTCTTTCAATAATCATGAAATATTTGTATGTATTTATACGTCTTGCCATTGAATCGTGTAAATTATCTCAAGTTTTTAGGGCTTAAATATATTTTGTAAATTCGAGTGTATTATATATAAATTTGACTATAGACGTTATACCATGAATAAAATGATTACGAAAATTCAAAACAACGAGATGAAATGGTTTACTTATCATCTCGTGTTTTGTGGTCCACCTAATACCATTAATGTTGATCGTGATGTAAAAATTGATAAATTATAAGCAGTTATAAATTATATCAATTGTTAAATTTCCACAGTCAGGCTAATTACTTTTCAACAAAGAGGAAAATGTAATTTCCAACGAATTACACAATATATTCTTTATTGTACATAATTTCAATATTTCATTTTCTGTCTTACGCTTGACATTATTACAATAATTACTATAGAATATATTTATAATAATAATATACATATTTACTCTTTTTTTTTTTCTTGCTATTGATTCCATTTATATGTATAATTCTATATGTATATTGGCCTATGATTCATTCGATACTGCACTTTCTTGCGTCTTCTGCTTCTTTTTAAAATCTAAAACGTCTAGTTACATAACATACATACCAACATTCAAAGTGTATCACAGTTGTGTTGAGGGATAGACAAGGATTTTTCAAGAAGAGGAGACCATTCAGGCATTCGAAATCGATATATAGTCCATTCAGTTGGAAATTCTCGAACATGATGGACAACGCATATTATAATGTATAAATCAAAGTTTATATATAGCGAGCTGACAGGCAGTTGTGATGAAATGTATTCCACATTCCTCATCCTTTTTAATCGCGCTTACAAAAGGAAGTACTCGTAGTGCGTTTCCGTTATTTCGTTCGTTTCATCTAAGAGCGATGTAAATGTATTGCAACATTCGCTACAACATTCTTACGTTTGTTGAATAGCTATGCAACGACGTTCCCTTTAATTAAAAATATTGGTAACATATATTGCTTTCGTGTTGTAAGTGTGTTCGTGGTTTTCAATATCTTCTTCTGTTTGTTTGTTTTTTTTACAAAATTTCGTAATAAAAGCTGCTACATTACTATGTACACGTTTTGAAAACGAATTTGGAAGATTTTAATTAGCATTTTGTCGCGACCTATGCCTCAAACAGATTTCGACTATTGCATAAATAGCAGGAAATACTGTATGCATCGTTTTCTCTACCCGTTTCGTATCAACATTTAATTTACAAAAATATTTAAATCCATAAATGTGGACGATAGTCGGTGATACGATGGTCGGTTAAATACTTTACGATGTCTCGCTACGGATAGTTGTCAAGAAAAATAGTTCTAACCCAGTTATTCGATCGTTTCGGATATAGAGCTCTTACATCTACTGATTATGTATCCGCTTATTAAAAACAATTTCTAAAAATATACTATACGAGTTACAACAGTCTATTTCGTATCGAAAAATAAACTTTCAATAAAAATAGTGTCACACGTATTAAAAGACGTTTCACAAAAAGGAATGTAACAGCATGTCATCACATATGAGCCGTGCCTGATAAAAAACGCTTTCCCAATCGTACGGGTTTACATTAATGCATTCATTACAACAGCTTTCGTTTCAACGTCATCTAATTCATAGTAAACGCATTAATGTGAAAACCCTCCCGAGATAAGTCCACCCATTTCGAAAGCATCTTTTTTTTCTCTCATAACGAATTCTATAGCGATGATATTTACATTATCAGTCGTACAAGGCAAGTAAATTCTTCGAATCGGTTCACCTTCCTGAGTGGACTAAATGTCGATTTCCAAAATGTGTTTTCGTTTAGGTAAGAGGTAGGAAAATAACACTTAACTAGGTCCAGGAGGAGCATTGAAATTAAACATGGTAGTTGGCGGTCGTCCCGGCAAAGGTTTTGGTGGTAGCCTCGGTGTTACCGATCCTGAAAGAAAATCGTACAGAAAAGGAAAGAGAAAGGTAGAAAATACATCGTCCCCTTCGTATTTACAGTATCTAATATACTCTAATCATTATCATTACCGTTAGGTTGCGTAGGTGGAAGTTTCGTAGGACTGGGGCCATTGAAAGACATGTGCCTCCGCGGATGTGCAGTGCTGGGACATGAGCTTTCTAGCGTGGAATTCCGCCTCGCGAGTAACGCCGAACTACTTGGATTCAGTGTCGTAGGAAAACGGGGTGGTAACGTTACCGGGGGCAAGTCTTTTCTTGGTGGTAATGGTGGTGGAGACGTGCCATCTCTTGGAGGAAGTATCGGTGCATTCGGAGCTTGTCTTGCCTGTACATGCATGTTATCGTGCAATTACTTTCTCAAGAAGTATTACGTTAAATAATGAATCTTTCAAGGTACATGAAAGAAGAGACATCGATTGCTACATCGAGAAAATGTATAGTTATTATATCAAATTCGTAGACGTACGTATATGTGAGAATCACTGTTAACGGACTGATTGCAAAAAATCAAAAGTCCTTTCGATCATTACAGAAATCTGACGTATGAATAAATGTAAGATTTTTTTTACTCCACCTGTTGCGGCGACTCGCTAATGGAACTCTCTCGTTTTCTATGAGATCTGGGTGGTAAAGGCGGCGGAGGTTGACTCGGGGGTATGTGGCTAGGAGATGGCGGAGGTGGCATTGCCGCACCAGGACTTCCACCCGATGATGGTAAGCCGGTCAGGGCGCCCATTACGCCGATAGTACCCGAATTGAAGCCAAAGTGCGTGTTTGGTGGCTGGTGATGAGGTGGAGGCAAATGACCGGGAGATCCTAATTGTGGACTGCTACCTGGTGAACTGATCGAGAGCCCTGACATGCTGAGAGGACCCGGTGAACCTGGAGGTGGACCTGTACCTGTATTAAATGTAAAGCATATCTACTACAACTACCGATCTAAGATCTAAGAACTAACGTGCGACATGTCGAACATTGTAGACGAACCTCCTAATAAAACAGGTGCGAAAACGCTGTGGTCCCCTACGTGAGGAACTGTGATGTGCGACGTATGTGGAGGGGTTTCTGGTAATTCTGGCGGCGGTGCTTCTGGCGGAGGATCGTGTAATCTTACACTAGACGCTACCGCTTGTAACGGTGCTGGTAATTTGCCACTCAAACTTCTAGCTTTAATGCCCGGCGATTTTAAGTTCAATTCTGGCCATTTACGAGGCTGAAATAGCGATGATTTATGAATGTAGTGATTTACAAATACGTTATGTAGAACGAAGAAATGAATTGTAACGGTGGAGATGAAACTTACGACTCTTGGTGGTTGCCTACATCCTCTTGGTTCTAGTTCTAAGCTTTTCTTGTACAAATAATTGCTTATATCCGCGTCTTTCATGTTAGGATCGAAGGGCGACAAGTTTTCGATAAAATGTCTTATCCTAGGCTCCAGCGAGAGACAATAGGGCTGGTTTTGATACTGCTGAATTTCTCCGGTTATTTCTGCCACTTTTCGCCGTTTACTGAAGTTTATAAGCTCCGGACTTCCAGGCAGGTAATCTGGATTACCTTCTTCAATGTGTAAAATGTTGGTCAGGTACATACCTAAGGAAATATTATTTATTATTATTTATATACAACGATTATAATAATACGAGTCACTATATATTGCGTTGTAATTACCAAAAAATGGTACACAAGGTGGATTTATTGAACGTAATTTCTCTTGGTATTTGCGAAAGTGATCGTTATTTAGTTCACGTGCTTCTTCAAGAGCCTTTTCCAGTCTTGCTGGAATTTGCTGAAATGTAAGAATATGAATTTGATCTTATTATAATCTGTTAAATTTGTGGTTCAAATATATGCACGAAACAAACATACCTGGAAAGTGAATTTTAGCCTAAAGACAGAAGCAGATAGCATAGCACTAACGATTGCTAGTACACCATTGAAATTATTAAGATCCTGCAGCACCATCATAATTTCTATAGCCCTCGACACAATTGCTACTCTTTCTTCCAAGTTTTCAGCTTCGACGATAGTCTTCTCGAGCCATCTCGTGAACTACAAATTAAAATAATATTCATTGCAAGATATATCATACGAAAGTTCCTGTGAATAAACGTAGAATAACTTACGTTTGTCGTGTGTTTAATCATTTTTAATAAATTTGGTGATGTCTTTTCTTTATCTTTTTTCGTCCATACTGACCCTACTAATTCCGACGGTTTTACCGTTCTGTACAGTTCGAACTCTAACAGAGTTAATTGTCTTGCTAACTCAATGGGATGTAACTGTAAGGTTTTTGCATTAATTGGAAGTTTCCTTCGGTTATTGAGTGAACATTAACTCATTTATTAATAATTACCGTCAGTATTCCCCATTCTTCTTCAGGAACTTTTAGGTGCCACTCGATAGGTGGAGGAGATCGTTCGAAACTAAAAGTTATAGGTCGTTGTTCCGAGGGTTCGCATTTTCTCTGTACAATTTTTATCACCGAATCAACCCACTTCCTCATCGATTTTCCACTTACTGTATCTAGAAACGATTGTAATCTTTCCAGAAGATTTCTATCGCGCTCAAAATCGTAGAAATGGTGATCGACCTAACATTCAATGAAATATTTACATCAGTATTATGAAATCGAGATGTACATGTCAATGTGAAAATTAATTTATTACGAACCCAATGCCTTAAAACATTTAAAACTCTGAATTGCACAGGCTGACAGAATTCTTTTCTGTATCGTTTCCAATCTTCTCTCGCAGTCGTCTTACAACCAGAGGGTTTTTCTTCTTCACCATAAACTAACGAAGGATCTGGTATATCAAATCTTTCAATTAGTAAAGACAGTAACTCCTGAGGTGAGCAAAAACTCCTGAAAAGATAATATTCATTTAAATGTTAGAACAATCGACGAAATCTCCAAGTTCGATGTTTTTCAAGGTATATAAAATACCTTTAGAATTCGTAAGGTATATGAAATTTCACGTACCTATAAGTAGTAAGGAATGTTCGTACAAAAGCTGGGTCAGCGTATATATGATAAGTTAATCTTTCTACTAGTTTAACCAAAGTCGCCCCTTTAATTAACGGAACACCTCCGTTTTCCCTGGCCTCCAGAACAACATTTTCCGGGCCATCCTGCTCGGCAAATTTGTATAAATGTGGTGGCGGTAATCTTAAAGGGTGCTTCCTTTCCTCGTCCAAAAGGATACTATCCAATGTTCTCTCTAACATACTCTTCGTATTTAACATTACAAGGTCTGCCATCCAACTGTTCTTATCTTCGACGGATTTGGCAACAAGAATAACATTAGGGTGGTCCCTTGGTGCAATTTCAAAGGCATTTTTTAATTCTGCAAAATTACGGATTCATAATCGGATGACATACATCATTTAAGATTTAATTTGCTTCTTCTCTTTATGCATACCTTCGGTATCCTCCCTATCAATAATGTCAACTTTCCTAATGAAAAATCTCTCCTTCAAGCGCAATTCACCTTGATGAGGTGGATGACCTACCCCACCAACGGCTGCAACGGTAACACTAACTCTTTTGCCACCGCTTGGTTTACAAAGAACTAGTAAGCCATCGAAAAGAAGAGCTTTTCGCTCCGTTAATCTTCGTCCATTACTACCTACTTTCCCCAATGTATCCTCTGTTAAAAAGAGATCGTAAATGCATTAAAATACATTTTGCAAGCTGACCAATGATTGTTTAACAATTAACGTCAACGGATTATCTTTTCGTACCACGTATGAATTCGTTGCAACATTGTCCTACGTCTCTTTGATCCCAACCGTCAACAGTTTTTTGTAATTCACTAGTTTTCTCTAGTGCAGCTTGTCTTCTCGCTCTACTCTGCATTCGCAGGCCTGTATCTTTTTTTGGAAGACTCACCATAGATTGTAATAACTCCATTTGTAATGGTCTTAAAAGACCTTGTACTTGTTCCAAAGTCTCACCATCTTCTATATTTGGTGTACGTTTGTGCAATACCTAAGTAAGATCCCAGTAAATTCACGAATTTGACATCCCGGTATGCGATCACTTTAATCTAATAATATTATATGTATACGAATAATTAAGGCATAAATACCTTTATATAATCAAAGTATAAAAAGCAATGCCACACTGGTTGCAGTAAGAGTTTCGGCAAATAATATTTAACAGCTTCTTTAAATCCGTGGCCCGCCGCTCGTAATGCCGCGTTAGCTTCAGGCCGCGATAATAAATTTGTTAAAACTTCTCGACTAGCTGGGCTGTTAATATCTTTTGCGTATCTAATGTTGTAAATGCAGTAATGTTTAATTCGATTAAAATGGAAATTATTACGAGTCACGTGAGAAATTACTACATCGTATATACACACTTTATATAAACATCAAATTCTGCTGCTTCTGCTAGCTCTTCGAAGCAGGATCCAACTGTTGGTGTTTGCTTCTCTTCCGTAATTTCCATTATATCCTCTAGACTACCAAGTAATGTAACAGTAACTTCATAAATATCCATAATATTACTGAAAAGTGTTTCGAGTTCAATTCTATCTTGTGCTAATTTTGCAATTTCTTCTCGAAATACCTGATCAGAAAAAAACGTAATATATAATATCAATATGCTTTTATGTATACTTCTTTAAATAATGTACCTTGATAATCATATGAAGATCGCGTAAATAATGACGTTCGTCATGTATGAGATCTCTTACAGATTCTTCATAGGTTTGAGAAACAACTGCGCCTAAACCACTCTGTGGACCTTCTGTACAATCATCTTGATAAAACATGTCCATTAATACCTGTGAATAAATTATTATTTACGTTTATTAAGTCAATATATAGAGGTTTTTAGGATATCGATTTCTGGTAACGAATATTATTATATTATTATACATGCTTATATTATAGTTTATCGATATAACAAATCTTAAACTACGTAGAATAAAATAGAGATAAATATGCAGATTCGCTTCTTGAAACATAGAAAAAATTAATGCACTTGTTTTTATTAGTAATGCAATAAGAATAAAATAATAATTTATATAAAATGATATGTTACCATGTCTGCATACATCGCAACTCTTATATCTTCACAAGAAATTTCCACATGGCGTATATTTTTGACATAGTTTCCAGCTAGCTGAAAAGAAAGTAATCTTAAACAGTTTTAGGAAATAGAGATGCGTAACTTGGAATAACAGAGTAACTGTAGATAATTAACAAAAATTTTCTATCTAATTATGGCTATCACGAATGCTAACCGTAACTGATAGAAGCATCTACCAACCTTCAAAATATCCGCAGAAATATATTCCAGAACTCCTACCACAAAAAGACTAACTTGCGAATCAATTTTCTGCTGTAATACTTCCTAAAAATGAAAAAATATTTAGAATTAAAATCCTTGCGTGTTCACTTGAAGAACTGCATCTGTGCATCCGTATTATAATTACTTTTTGTAATAACTGATGAATTTTATCAACAGGAAGAACTAGCGGCGACTTCTTTTTCCCTTTTTCTAAGGCATCTCTTGCGTCTTTAAGCGCCCATCTATCGATGGGTGTAGGAAACGTACGTCTTACTCTTTCTTCTACATCTTGTGGCGTATGTGGAGGAGGATGGCCGCAAAGCATACCCAACAGTCTTAAGATCAAACTTTCAACGTGATCTAAAGCATCTTGTCGTGCTTCAAGACTTGGATGAACTTGCTCCAATACCTGTTTTTTAAATTAATGTTCTACCTTTAATTGCTTCCAATGAGTAGCTGAGTGTAAATTTTGCATAAAAGATACATCAGTTTCATTACAAACATTTAATACTTTATTGTCAAATAATGTTATTACATAATGCTCTGTTTACACAATAGCTCTTTTTCAAGGATGAACGTTTAAGCTTCAAAGAAATACTAATTTCAGAAATATAATACAAAAATGGGCTTATTTACAAGTATAAATAATGATCAGGTTTATTTCAATATATTTTATTGTTTCTCTTAAATCGTCGATCTGCTTAATCTCATTAAAATTACTATTTACATAATAACCATCTTCATTTTAATCCGAGCTTCATAAAACACTGAGAAATAAGAAAAAGGTATTGTATCATATACAACAATAAAATATCCTCTTCAGGACAAAGTTTCATACATATGGTTCAATGAAATAATTCGTCGTAAAAAAAAAATAATAATAATGGAATTCATAATAGTCAAGATTGAACTTCTTTATTATCTTATGTGTACAATACTTTCTGACAATATACGCTGTCTTAAAAAAGACACAAGACGTAATAATCAATATCGAGAAACATTAATCATACTTCGAATATGATAAAATGAGTATCGTTATCTTCAACGTATAATCGAATGGATCTTGCGATCGAGCGGATCGCTCCTACGAGAGTTTCGACACTCGACGGATTTCGTGCATCCTGAAAGAGCATAAGAATTTTCGTGGCCACGATACGCAGCAATGACAATAATGCGAATCAATGAAATCTGATGTATCCTCCTGTCTCGAACGACGGAGCAGATGGAGGTTCGGTAATAAGAAATTCGAACGAGGAAATAACTACCTTGCGTAGGGAGTTGACAAACACTCCCTTCCACTTGGCGGCGTTCTCCTCTTTCTGAAAGTCGTAGCCTGACGGCTCGCCCACCACTGACGCCGGCGATGAAAACATCTCAATGTACTGGTAGAAGATATCACGCACCCAACAGAATAACGTGCACTAGCTAGAAAACACGCTCAGCAGAGTTCCCGAAATTTACAAAGAGCATCTCGTCGGGAATCACTAAAACTTGACAGAGACGTCTGTCTGTCCGTCAGTCCGTTTTTTCAGGGCGCAGACATCTCTGTGGGTAATGCGACAGCTAAGCCACTCGATTATATTCCCTGGCGATCTTTGGACTTCTAACTATTATTATCCATGGTAGCATCTCCGAGGCCGACCCGAGAGTCCTCGAGTTCTGCCGTTTGTACATTTTACACGCCCTTTTACTTGAATTTTTGTCAGAACCCACTGGTATCACCACTACTACCTAAAGATACCATTGCGCGACTCGCATTCGATCGATACTGCGATACAGATGTCGCAACGATAATTGCGAGTTCGAGATATCTCGTTTCTCGTGTTCTTTCGATTATCGTACGATGTTCGAGACCATTATAAAATGTCGGTTTAACGTGTTTCGTTCGGATCGGCGTAGTTGTGCTCGTTTAGATCAATCTTTAATTTCTTTTCAATGTTTCTATTGGAATTGTAATAGTTTTTTAATCTTCCACGATATTTTTAGAACGGAAACAGTTTTAAATAAGATAAAGTATTTGAATGGCCGTTCGTGTTGATAGTTATGAATTCATTCGAAGCTTTACCTGTGAACTACTTGGAAATATCGATTCGATTGAACTCGGGAAGGAGTTAAACGGTAAATAGATTTATGAAATATAATTTGAAATAAAGAGTAGAGAGATGAAAACATTGAATATTTATTAGTTACAAAGTAACATTTGAATAGATAATAATAGTCGTGCATTCTGTGTGTTTCAGGTTATGATCACGAGATGGCAGCCAGACAGTGATTTGCTCGGCGCACAATTGGAAGAGTTTTAAAAGGTAAGAACAATTTTGCTTTTCATGATATAATATTATTATTATATCATTGTTGCCCATGATATAATATAATAATATATTATTATTGTTTCAATACGTACATTATTTGAACGCTGAATTGAAATGGCCATAGACTTCATTGAGGGAAGTATTTTACTGAGGTAGACTATTATAATATAAAATTGTAAATTACCATTTATTGTAAAATTCAATTCAGTTTCAATTAATGCAACGATTTAACGTTACGAGTAAATGAACAATTTTGTATGTCACATGATTTTATTCAAAATGTGTTTTGTTTCACAATTTAAATCATTCAGGAACATAAATATTTCTTTTCCAAAAATGGAAAAATAATTTTCAACACTTTGCACTTGCTGCTTTTTTTGTATCTGCAAATGTACGACTTAAAGAAACTATTTTCAATTCGTCGATAAATAATTAACATATAGCTAATATCCATGAATAATGGTACCAACTATTTAGCTAACATCCGCGAATAATTTAAAAAAATTATAGTATCTCGAGTCAAGGTATTTCAAGTGCAAACTATTAAAATTCATTAATCTTGTAGATATAATTAATACATAGCGAATACTTGTACTTACATAAAGTACATATCTTATTAATCGGCCCTAACGAATTATAAATATAAAATCGTAAAACAAACTTACATACGAAATAAATAAACTATAAATACAATTTGCAACAACACCCTGTGCAAAAGGTTTCGGTGCGAATAAATATAATCTTAGCTTTAAATAACCAATATAAAATATACTTATTACTACCGTATAAAAAAAAGTAATAAAAAAAAAGAACGCGAAAAATACTCAAAGTAACAATGAACGATTATTCATTATAATTAAATTACAATTACATAGCCGCAAATGTAAGGTATCGATGAAAAAGGTATTTCAAGTTATAAATATTTGAAATTCTTCATAAAATCAAGTTCCAACTCTTCGTCAATGATGTTAATTCCATGTCGTCAGGCAGTTTTCCTTCATTTTATTCTTACGTCGTGAAAATATCAAAGTATTTTCCGCCCGATTGCAATGACAATCGGTATTTTCCGAATCGTTCGAGTTGGTGCATCGTGCAAGTGGTTATGAATGAAACACTTAAAACTTAATCCACCAATAATCCCGTGCAACGAACGCGCATTGCTACACCGTAGCATGTTTCTTTATTTTCATGCCAGGGTCATCCTTTTTGACATAGTGGTAGATGCCGTTGGCGAATAAATTTTACATCAGTATTTTACAATCTTTTGAGGATTCAACTGCAAAGAAAAAAATTATATTATGATTAATTTGCACAAATATAGAGCACTCAGAAAATAATTTTCTAATTGCAGAGGTATTTGGATCAAAATATAGATAGATGTATTTAACTGTACTTATCTAAGAATCTCAAATAATATTTATAAAATTAAACGATCTATTCAATTTTAAAGTATCTAAATTTTCAAATTTTCAATTTAAATCGTAAATAAGACATTTCTGGCAATTTAAATTTACATAAATATAGAATAGGCAAAAAATAGCTTTTGCTTTATTCAAATACTTAGTTGAAAATATGGATAGGTGCATTCAGCTCTGATTATTTAACTGTCTCAAATAATATTTATAAAATGAGGCGATCTATTTAATTTTAGACTATCTAAATCTCGAATGTATTAATTGAAATTGAAAAGAATTTTCAAATATTTGCAATCTTAAATTTGTGAAGTCAGAGACTACTTCCTCTTGAAATAATTTATAAATAAAATATTTCACCCTGTGTCACGTGGTCGAGATATAATTCACCATTATTATTTTACAAGACGCAGTAAATATAAAAATTACCCTGAAAACTCAGACCTTAAAAGTGCCTCTTATTCTAATGAAATTCAAGGAATATTAAATTAATTCCTACTTAAGTCCAAGTCGAAATTAGAAATTATTATTAAGAAACTATTAATTATATTTATCGATACGCACGTTGTACCAAGTCCAAGAAGTAAAATCTAATGTAAAGTTAAATAACAGCAAATTTAATCCACGTACAAGCTACCAACATAAATAAAAAAAACAAAATCCAGAAATAACTAGATTCTCGCGCAACAAGAAAAATATAATGCAGTTATAACCGCTTAGAAATTTATCAATGAAAAGTATAAAGTCACAAGCGCATGAAGACATACATTGTAGTACGAATGTTGTCAGACATCAGGTCACGAAGTTCATCTCAAAAATCTTACTCTATAAACTTCACTGTGCACGTGATTTCAACAGTGTTACACTATAAATTCTCTATTTTCCGTTTGCCGACAAACTGGCAATTGAGCTGTAATCTGCGCATTAACAGGATATCGCGAAAATTTCTTGTCGCTTTGATTGCATGAGAAAAAAAAAGAAGAAATAAGAAAAAAAGAGCGTAATAAGTCATCATCGTGAAACGAACTTTTCATCGTGCTAAAGGACGAATTACGTCGAAAGATGTCGTTGACATTTTAAGCGTTTTTTTCGCGTTCGTGTATACACACAGAGAAAGACGACCGTGACGCGTATCAATGCGAATTATTATCATCGAATTATTTCTGATGCGAATCGAAATAATTGCGACACATTTCGCGTGATAAGAGGCGCGAGTTCGCCACGGCTGATGAGACACAGAACCGATGAGAATTTATCGGGGTTAACGCTACGATTGCCTTAGTTTTGCATTCGCGATCGTATCGTGCCTCGTAATTCGTCTCGCGGACTTCGCGAATTTAAAACCCGTGGAATTGCAGCCCGCGACGTACACGTAGATGGGAATTGCGTGGAACGGAATTGCGGGTCGCGAATTATTTTCTGATTTTCCGAATTTTTACAATGCGCGGTCAGTCGCACTGACTAATTTTTTAATTTAGTTTTGTAACTATTTTTAGTTTTATTTTTATGTTGAGGGTTCAACTTGTTCTAATTTCTTACGCTGCATTTTTTTGCGGCTTTGAAATATTGTTAATTGTTCTTTCTTTTCAGACTTACAGGTAGATAGGTGAAACTATAGATGGGTATATGTAAATTTGAGTATTGAGATATCGCATTTTAATAATCTTAATTTTTAAGAATTTTGAGGGATTTATTTAAATTCAAATTCTTATGGTTTATTTAATATTGGATTCCCGTGATTCGTTTAATATTAGATTACTTATGCTTGGCAATTTTAAATGAAGCTAAGTAGAAGAAATCGTACTAATACGACCAAGTAATGTTTGTATTTAGAGCTAGATATTGCGACTTAATCGCGGATAGTTTTGGTATTAATTTTCAACCGTGCAGAGTTTACTCTCATTATTTTGCAGGACGATTAGTATAGTCTTATGAAACGGCGAATTATCGCGTTATTAATCGCGTCTATGAAAGACTGAAATAGTGTGTCGATGAATTCTACTTTAATACCCTGTTTCTCAATGACTTTTAATTAAAATGAGAACATGTCGACGATACAAGAATTATTAAAATTACCTCCTTAGAATTTCGACAAATCTTTGCATAATTTTTGCGAATAATACTAGTCCAGTATTAAACCTATTTTCTTCTATTTTATCAACATTTTTCGGGATACTTAGGCATATAGAATTAATTACAAACGACAGATAGAAATTAGCAAGTCAATCCCAAGAAATCAACCCCTTAATCGAAGATGCCGTTTTACCTTCACAAACTTAAAGCTAATCGTTAAAATTCTAATTGTATTTGATTTAATCGAATTAAAATTACATACCTAATTAAAGGATAAGCCGCATTTCCTTTTTGCCCGAGATCTCCCGACAGACGGAAAAGTTTCCTCAGGTTTTTCAGATTTAGCTCGAACAACGATCGCCTGCGGCGGCCACTGCGAAAAGAAGCGGACAAATTAATAAGTTTTGCAACGTGTTCTAACAAATATTACGAAGAGGCTTCCAATAAAATTGTTATATTATGTGCCGTTAGTGATGGATAAATTATATTTACATTTTTGCGGTATCGAGCTGCCTTCCTCCCCTTGAAACGGTCACTAATTTCCCGGTCATCTTCGACAGAGCCATCAGCGTCTCCAGTTCTGCTCGTCGTTGATCCGACAATCGTTTTTGTCTCCTGCACACGAAATATTACCGTGTTTATTTCAGAAATTCACATTCCAACGCGAAATTTACCGTACAATGCTTCGAAAGCTTACAAAACCTTATCTCTCCCCTTCGAAAAAATTCATTTCTTAACGCGGCCTTTTTGTATACAATTTTTTATCGCGCGAAAAATGGTATCTCGTTGCTCGGAAAAAATGAATGTCGCTGTGCAAATTTTATTCTGTAATTGTTCACTGCTTGTAAGCTGTCGTTGTAAAGTTTTATATTTTACGCGCCTCTACGAATTATTTCTTTAAAGTGTTTTTTTTACAAAACTATCAAAACTAACAATCTTTGTAATTTTTAAAATTGCTTAGAAATTACCCAGTATACAATATACTGTTTTTTAAATTAATTCAATACAATTGGCTTGATTTTAATTCATTAAAGAAACGTAAAAGGATTACTCACTGTTTAATTGACCCCGGGAATTCTCCGTCCATTTGCAGCCCGATTTCTCTGCCGTTGAATTTCGCAAAATTCAATGGTGCTCCATGGGCGCCAATGTCGTTTCCATTTCCAAGTCTACCGCGAGACAGAAAACCATAAAATTCAATTACTATTCGTCGTACGAAAGGAAAGCCGTGAAATATGAGGTCGAAAGGAGCAACACGTTCGTAAAACATCCCTTATCTTACGAAGGGGTGCGAAAGAAATATCCCACTTAATCTCACCGTCGAAAAAAGTGGTCTTTGTATGTTAGACACCCGACGATCTTTATGTTGGACACATTGTTAATCTAATCAGTCCATACGCTCATGAACCATCCCCGTTTAAGGAACAACGTAGCGACTTTCTGATGTAATTTGCGCAAGCTTCGCGTCAGATTATTGCAAATTTTTCACCAGGTCGAAAGAAAATTATTTCCGGAATTCCGATAACGAGGGAAAAAATTCTAATAAAGAAATAACCTCGGTGGACTTTGATATTTAACCTTCCCTACGGAAACTCACCCCCTAAAATGATAGGCAAATCGCACGATTACGTCTACGGATTCTCCGTTATCTCACGAATCCAGCACTTTGTAAATTAATTCAAAATAATATTTCTTGACTCGAGAAGATCAAATACGTAACGCAATTCCCAATTAGTTTATGAATTGTAGCATCTTTCAATTGAAACAAAGCAAACCCCGCGGTAATAAATCGTTGGTCATGTCGATGTTACGAGTTCGCCGGATAAAATTGTAATATTCACCCCTTTCGGTAAAATGACGAGTCTAACTCGTCATACAGTCGGATAACTTTAGTCAAAGTTATTATTCGATATGATAATAATTAAATTAGTTAGCAGTGTCGTCCAAATATGCATGAATTATAAAATGCAACATGGCTCTTATAAATTAAAATTGAATGGTTATTCCATCCCCAATTTTTCATCCTTAAGTCGTACCGGAAGGGGTTAACAAGCCAAAAATTTCCAAATCAATTCCTTACCTTTTGTAAGGAGGATTTGCCTGAATAATCCTAGGTAGAACTACCAGCGCGAGGATCATCAGCGTGGCTCTGATCAGCGACTTCATCTTCCTGCTAGTTTCTTTCACTGTGTTCTCGATTTCCGTTGTGTGCACAATTCCTCCAAGTCCCTTTTCCTCCTTCGATCTTTATTTATTTATATCGTCCTTGGTTTCTTTCCTTCTTGCTTTTCCTCCTTCTTCCCGTATTATTATCTCTCTTCCTTTATTCCTCGTCCCTTTTCGCTTTCTCTGTCCTTCTTCGCCGCTCGTCAAAATGAACGAATACCGAATATTACAAACGTGATCACTCGTCGTCGTTTCCTTCTGTCTCGAAACTGTAACTTACGACGCGTGGTGAGCGCGTATATATTCGGCGTATAGTGGACCATCCCCACTTATGAGTGATTGGTGTTCCTTCCACGCGCACCCCCCGTTCCATTATCACTCTCTCCCGTTAAAATAACGTCTCTTGTGCCGGACGATAAGACACGTTTACATCATAATTGATTTTCTCAAATTTCGTCCACCATTGATGCCTGGAATGGCTGTATTCTCGGCACGCGAGACCGTGGAAATGAATTTTATTGTTAGCGATCCAGTTGACTCTCTCGGGGATAGGAGAAATGGAGAGGTGACGATGAGTTGCGATCGTTGGAGGTTCGAAAGTGCTTTGTAGGAATTTGAGATGATGTTTCACGTGGAAGGAGTAGAGGAGGATTTTTTTAATTGCCGATTTTGATGGGGTAAATTTTGAGATTTAAGGGAATGATTGCCGATGGTAGTATTGATATGTTCGTGGTTTGTAATTCTAATTTTTTTTAGGAATGGGTTTCGTTCGTTTCAAAATTTGTTGGAGGATTTTTTTTGTATAGATTCAGATATTTTTAAATGGAGATTATTTAATATTTTGCGGGACCTTGGCGTATGTATTATATGAAAATTATTTTGGATTCTTCACATTCTGTTAAATTTCGGACGCAATATATTGAGTGCGCCTGTTAACATTAGATTTACCATACCAGTGAAAATGACTGGTACACAATTTTTTCCAAAAATTCTCCAAATTTATATGAGAGTCATAGAATAGATATTCTACGTCCATCTTATAAAACATAAATTGCCGAATCGATCAAGTTTTCCACCTCTTAATTCCCCTTTTTTCAAAATACTTATTTAATATTTTTAAATATGATAGATTTAACGCCGGCAGTTCTAGTGTTAATCATTTAGTTTGCATTATCCTCTATGATTAATTAGCCTCCCTCGAATATCAAATCCCTGGTCTCTTTTCTTCCTTTAGCCTTTTGCTAAAACAATAATAGCATAAATTGTTTAACCAAAATATCCTGCAAAGTTGTAAGATTACCCGGTCAGTCCTGATAAATAATTATACTCAATTTCAATCTCGACAATTGTTAAAAAAATATAGAGTATGTGACAAATGGGGAAAATGTTCCATAACTAATTAAAATGGGGACAAAACCGATAAAAACACGAGCGCAAACGAGCAATCGTGAAACGAGGGTAGCTAGATTTCGCTGGTGAAGATTTCACAATGTCTCTCGTGCTCCATCGCTGTCAATGATGCAACTATTTACCATATTGTGCACTAAAAATAATAACTTAATCTACTTTTGTGTACGTGCACTTTGTACATTCATTCAAAGTACGAATATTATACAAATAATAGGAACTTTTCTTACGGTGTCTCGATGCATCACGTAACATAGTCGCAAGTTTGCATAATGTGATCCATGGATTTTCCAATTCAGGAGGAAATCGATGGAATACAAATTTCTCTTGATCTCACCGTCGAAAAAAATGAGTATCTGTACGAACTAGAGTTACAAGAACGACGATAAATTTTCCTCGGAACGATAGCGGCAGAATCGTAAAAACTGAGCGAAGGAATAAACTTTTGACCCTATAAAAAAATGGGTAAGAAAGTGATAATCGTTATGCGCACTTTCAGCATCCGATAATTACGCCTATATAATCGAACGATCTCCAAAATGCGTATTCATTGAGTCATAATTTCATTAAGTATACTCCAATAATAATTTTAAATAAGTCTGCTTTATTTCTTCTCTCATAAGGATAACATTTACCAAATTTTCTTCGTCCTTTCGAAATATTAGACAATACACGTATATCAAATTGAATTAAAGATTCCAAAGGAAATTCCAGGACCAATTTCCCTCTGCGCTACTTTCAACGATCCCGAAAATTAAGCAAAACCCTCACGTTCTTCCACAATTACGTTAAAGTACTGAAACGAATTTGTTCTTGACGACGATGCATAAAAATCACCCTAACGATCTCTTCCTTTAATTAATCCTTAAAAAACAATTGTCCACTCTTTAATACTAGGAAACAGTAGAATATGATTGTAAATATGAAGTTAAACGGTTAGCCTTTTAATTAACGAATCCGAGCCACCTCCAAGACGTTTTTTCCAAAATAGTAATTTAATAAATCACAGCCTCGGCGGTTTCGAGCCAATCTGAAATTACAAATAATAAGTGAAATGATCATAGAAGGTCGAATAGAAATTTATAACAATGGAGCTATTGTCGGAATCTCGGTGTCATGGCGTTTCTGGAGCTCAACGCGGACTACAAGTTAGAAGGCTGGAGTTCAAACGTTCGTCACCTCTGGCAAGTTTTTTCCTAAAGTTATCATTTAATATATCGTAGCCTCGGTGATTTGGAATCCATGTAAAACTGTAAGTCTCAGTGAAAATAATCATAAAAATTAAACTCGAAATATATAGCAATAGGGGCTGCAGGGTTTAAAACTAAAGCTATACCAAGGCGGTCGAAGTGACTAAATTCCAATTTCTTCTAAAAGTTACCCAAATTGATAGGGGCGACATAAAATAATTTCTTTCCTATGAAAGACTTCTATCCTATAAAACTTAAATTCCGTCAATGATCATCTTTTTCATCTCTCGACTTCTCTTTTTCGAAAGTATTTATTCCGTATATTTAAATATAATAGATATAACGCCGGCAGTTCTAGCGTTAAGTTGAAAGTTAGAATTCAGTGTTAGGTGAGTTCAAATTCCTGTCAACTAAAGGCTGAATGATTTTCTAAATGATCTAAATGATCATATAATATCTGGTGCCCTTAACCCCTTGCCCTACGATTTGTTTTGTAACTGCCTTCATAATAATTCAGAATTTAATTGCTAAAATAAAAATCGATCAGTAATTCTTGATATATCGCATAATTTACCATAATATTAATATTACAGGAATAATATTATTGCGTCGCATCTCATTAATATTTTCAATTTGATAGGTTTTGAAAAACTTGAAAATATCCTATCCCATTTAGCTCATCACGAGTGTCACTCGTTATTGTAGGGCAAGGGGTTAACGATGAACCCGGCTGAAACAATGGGTCCAAGGCAAAATACCCGTAGCAGTTGAAAGCCAAACTACCCTAAAAAATACTGAAGAAATGAAAAGGAATCGGTAAAATCGGCAAAAACCTGATCTACCGCATCATGAAGCAACATCGCTCCATCGTGCGCACTTCCATGTTTATTAAGAATCCCAGCGTGAAAGGAGAGGAGAGTGCGAGAAGAAATTAGAGGGCGTATAGGGAGATAAGTGAAAAAGGTTTCACAACTCGTCGTAAGATACACTTGGCTGATCTGAACCACCGACGAAATCGGTCATGAGCTTACGTAGTATTTCGATAGACCGAGACGATGCCGGACGGAAATTGAGGATTGTGCAACTTTGGAGGCCCGTTCGTGATACACGTTACGTTCGAACGATACTTCAACTGCGCAGTTTGATGATTACGAAATCGCGCCACCCACGCGTCACTTAGCCTCGTACATGTAGAAGTGCGATTCAACGAGTGTCTTTGTATTTATGGAATATTTTTATATCTACAAAGCAGAAATCGCCCGACCGCCTGAACCAATCACGCTCGGGACCGATGAACCGCCGCAAGGAAACACTGAAACCACGGCGGAACTTATGGACGGGAAAAGTACACGGTGTCTTGCTTCATTTTCAACGTGAAAGTTAGACGCGAAGTTGCGTAGCTGTTGGGAGGATCGAGGAAATTAGTTGAAGGGGTGTGAATGAATCCGCCCCTTAAGCCCTTTCGAGGCGGATTTTTATATTTAATTTGAAACAGGGTGTAGCAAGTTTTTATTAATATTTTGGATGTAAGATAAGATTGTTGAAGAAGATAATTATGTATTGCTGTTGAAAATTATCAAAATTTAGAAATTTGTAAGCGGGGCATATTATCCAATCAGCTTTTTATATCGAGATTACATACTTCAGCAGTTTAAATGAACATTAGTTTGGAATATATTGTACAGTTAGTCTTGAAAGGGTTAAAGAAAATCACACTGAAGTCTCTAGGGTGTTTTCGAATGTGTAGTCTATTTTATATTTAAGAAAACCAAATTCTTTTTTTTTACTTTTTCTTTATAATAATTTTAACTTTTTAATTGTTACTGCGTACAATTTGTCTCGATTTGGATCAAACAATAGCTCAGGGACGAATGAAGGTTAATGTTTAATGGTATTTTTTGGAAGGAGGAATTGATTTGAGAATTTTCTTATTGTAGGAGTTGTAGGATGTGTGAATTGAATGGTATTTCAAGCGAATCTGAGAAACTTTGGTGGAAGATAGAGGAATTTATATAAATTGAATTTAACAATGTTAATTGCAATAGTTGATCGTTAAAGTCTATTAGAATTTTAGTAAATTTGATAGCATTTTAGTTTTGAACATTGTGACCAGAGAATACTAAATATTTTCGAATAATTTTATTTCATTGTTTGCACAGTTATTTTATTTTGGCATTGTTAAATAACATTGTAAATGAATGTATAACGTGAAAAATGAGATTTCAGCTGATGCAATTGCCACGCGTTTTACATCAATATAGAATTTTAATTTTTAATCCCATTATCATCGCTACTCATTTTGTAAATAGATCCAACCGTAGTTTCGCTATCTCTGATAAAATTTTCTTTTATGATCGTCAAAAAACTGGGCGATTCTTATAGCTGACAATCGTGAAGGACATTGTGCAATTAAGACAGCGATAATTAGATATTCGCTTTGTGAACGTTCCACTGTGTCTTATGCTCCTTCACTGCAAGTAGTACAAACTATTTGCGGTCTGACTGAGCGAATCGTGGGTCGATATCACTAGAATTTTTACACCTTGCGATTTAAATTTCATCCAACAATTTTCCAAGATTCTTTGTCATTATTAAACGACATTTCTTAAATTCTGTCTATAATTATTAAACAGCATCGATTTTTTTAACACACGCTACAAACAAATGTTGTTTCAACTATTTCTTCAGCTCTGTCCCGGCGTCCTGATAAAACAAAGATACAACTGACTTCAATTATTTCATTAACAGCTATATTATCAAGAAAAAAGCAAATTTTATGCAAGATCTACATTTACCGACAGAATAATAAAACTGGCAGGTTCCCCAGAGGGAGCTTAAATCGCTGTTATTAATAAATGAGAGATTTCGAAGCTTCATTTATTTAAAATATCTATTTATTTAATAATAGAATATATCATTTGTATAATGATGCAGTTAATTGAAAAATTGCGCAAGTCCATTTATTCTTATGCTGAAATAGTTAATGGTTATGTGAAAAAGGCTTCTTGGAATACTATTTAACAATTAAACTTCTTTTGCTGAGTTTGTGAGGATACTTTGCTCTAGTTTCTTTGTTGTTTAAAATATGAAATAAGACATGTGTATTCAATTAGAATTATCTTGAATTAATTTTCTTTAAGATTGAGCTAAAAAACGACTTTGAAAAAGTCTTAAAGAAAAGATAATTTTACAGAGAGAAATGACTTGAATTGAATATAACATAAAGTATTTTCTTAATTAAGTGACTTGAAAATGAATTAAACAATGATATTAGCTGATTACTTCGTTTTATTGCATTCATAGATACGTACAGATTTCGTATTCAATAAATAAATAAAGTAAAATACGTAATACAGTCGACGATGTTTAGATACTGATCGTTTACGTTAGTGCTAATCGAAGATCAATTAAATTAATTGAGACGCGTTACATCGATGCCGCATTACGTGCGGCAGTGTCTTTAATATATCCGCTATTTCTACTCCACTTGAATAAATAAATAAATAAATAAATAACTTACATATAAATTATAGGAATTCGTAGCTACCGTAAATTACACAAAAAGTTTTCAATCGAACGAATATTAATCGCGATTTTTCTATTCCCGACTTGTAGAATAACATTTAAATTCATCGATACAATAAATCATTATCGACGAAGCTCACATCGGCAATATCGCTGCCAATAGTGCGATATAATACAATTAACAATGAAATGATCTATACAAAGAAATAAATAAAAATGTACGAATTATAGAATGAAGATATCGCAGTAAAACCGGCGAGGCAGAAACGTTATTTAATTCTCTAGGGTTTGCCAAATTAGAGGAGGCATTCGTTTAATTAGGTTAATACTTAATTAATCGACCTAACGAATTAGGATCGATCGTAATCTCGAGTGTCAACGGACACTAAGACCCAGCATGATGTATCGTACGATTCTAAGTGAAAATGAGATAAGTACGACGATTAAAGTTATATATGTAATAGATCCGTCGTGTAATACCCTCTTTTACATACTGTAACGCGTTAATTGCCGCGAAATTGAATTTTACCATCGAAATGAAATTACGCTCGGCAAGGAAGATCAGAATTCACGGGTATTGCTGTAAATATTTGGCAAAGATGCACGCAAAATAAATGGTTCTACGGAATTAACCCTCAGCTGGCAGTGTGGAGTCAAAAGCATTTCCATATGGTTAACACCATTTGCATATGGTCAATACAAACTGCACAGCTAAAGTTTAGCACACGTAAGACGTTTACTTGAATTTTTTCGTTGAAGAAATTTCAAGGCGGATAATTTTTCAATCATATATCAATAATTATTAATGACTTGGAAAAATTTGGAATTCTCAGTTGTCGCAGTATTGAAATATTTCACGAATGCAAACAATGCCTAATTTCTATTTCCCGTGATTTTTACCTTCCTTTAAGAGAGGCGTAATATTTCATTTCGATTAGTTAAAATTGCTGCCTCGTAAAACCGCGTAATATTGACTTCCAACGATTTCCAGCAAAATTAATTTCCATTCTTCGTCACTGTTACTTCTCTTTACACGAGGCTTACATAAATACCGATGACTTCCAACAAAAAAAAATTCCAAGCTTTCAACGATCGCTACATTCTTCGTCGATATAGTCGAGATTTTTGTAACAAGTCATCGTTATAATCATAGAATTCGCTTAAATAATTGCCTGATCCGTGCTGTATGATAAAAGTAATTTTCTAAAATGAAGAACGAGATTCGCAAGCATGAAACAACGAATCGGTTTGTCTCCCTTCCGGCGAAGGTCGACGTAAGATTTCGCATGATCGAGACGCGAATTTTCATGGAATACTGAATAAACGACGGCGATCTGAGAGTCAATGCGTGCAATAAATACTAAAACTTACGTCGTTCTACGCTAAATTATATAAATTACAGGCGGAATAAATAATTATGAAATAAAATCTGCCAACGGAGGAACGGATATTGACGCGACGAAACATGCCGCCATATTCAGACTTGGAATACTCGAAGAGTATCCTTCTTCACCCGATTGCTTTCCATTCTCTTCTTCCATTGCAGAACTTCTCTTCTTTCACTGCATGCTCGTTTCGATCGTTCCGCAATTCATTACTTATCTCCTAATAGGTAAGTTCATTAAAGAATTTAAGCTCGGACGGAGGACGGTCCGTAATACTGTTCAGGCGGTTCGTCGTCGAGAGGTATTTTCCATTTTCTTCCTTATTTTTACTTCTCCTTTCTCGTTTTTTTTGTCTTTTTATGGTTTAAAGGAGGAGACGTTACCCTCTCGACTGTCTTCATTCTCGCCCTGTTATCAGCGCGACTTTTGAATTACATTAGTTGGTAATCATCGTCGAGCTGTCCTCGCTGAATTCCCTCGCTTTTCTGAAATTAACACGATGTCTTTTTTTATTCACAATATTTCTTTTGCGTTTGCTTAAGCAGTTCTTTTCGCAAAATAATATTTAAAGCTAATCGTAATTATTGATAACTCATGTAACAGCCAAACGATCAGCTACGAAATAACGATAATATTTTTCTATAGAAACGCAGGAAATTGTCAATTTAATTTAGAAAACAGCCTTTAGTTAATGATCGAAGAAATTACATATTTTTATTCCATTAATCCGGCCACTTTACTTTAATTCAATATTATTGTAACTTTAATTCAAGCAAGAATTCTCGTGATTTCAGTGACTTCATTAAAATTACAATTTATTTGAAACAACGTTTAATTAATCTTGATCGAACGTTTCGCGAAATTGAGATCGTGTAAGCGCGCCTTCGTGGATTTCTTTGCGTACGCAAAAATCGGAGTCATCGAACCAATCGCAATTCATTCATTATGTTTCAATGTAACCGGAAGGACGTGCGATAACTAATTGCATTCAAATTGCGCGTAGAAGCGTTACATCACGAGTCGTGAACTCGCATTTTGCATAGAGTTCACGGTGCATCTTGGCACGTGCCAACTGCACGCTTCCTCGTTCGTATCATTACAATTATCATTGTTGCGACAGCATCGACTGTTAGCAGAGTCACTTACAAATGCGGGACAGTGTCAGACATTTATCAGTGAAAAATGTCGCGAATGACGCGAGTCTGAAATCCATAATGGAAAGATCGATTTTCCCGCAGTGAAGCCCCGTAATTGTATAACAATTATACCAACAATTTCCCCGTTGTTTCTATAGTATTGTCGATTGGTCAGAGAACTTCGCATTACTCACGGAATTCTAAATTAAATTATTTATAGCTGTCTTTCAAAGTTATTCCTAATTATAAAATACAGAAGTGAACGGTCTTGCAATCTTTTTTGAAATTTCGCGCCATCTTATGGAAGTACTGCGTTATACAGAATTCTACTGTATTAAATTCTATCCCTTTCTTATTTTATATTTGAGAAAAATATATTATTAATTTAGAGTCATGAAATATATGTCATTGAGTCGAAATTCTTCTTGAGAAGCATAAAAAAGGACATTCTTCAAGATATAAGCTTGAATTCGAACTCGACATCCGAACGAACTGTCCATTCAATTCGATGTTTGAATTTCGATCGCAATACGTGCCGCGGGAATTACAGAATTTCCGCTTGAATTTTAATGTCGACGCGAGCTTCACGTAGATGGAAAAACTTCGTTCGGGTGCACGAGCAGGCATGCAAGTTATATTTGCAAGAGGCGTGAGCCAGCAAATATTAATATCTTACCAGTGGCAAGGAAAAAAACTTGTCGTTTCCTTCGTTAAGCATGTCAGGATCGCTAGCTACGATTTGCATGATACGCTGCAATGCCTCCAGTCTGTCGTTCGTCGCGGATCTTCGTCTGCGACCTCTGCAAATAAAGAAGAAATCACGAATGAAAAATGATGAACTGAGCGATCATCGGGTTTCCTTGGAATCGGGGACCGAGATGAAAAATTTGAGAATTCTAATCGGTGATAAATTTATTCGCTCTTATCAAGTGCAGATATTAATGTCGGTGATGATCGAGGCCAAGTTGGTCGATTAAATTACGTTTAAACTTTCATGACTCATTGGGAATTTAAAATGATACTTTTTGTGTGATTTTTGCACTTTTTGGATTTAATTGCTACGGTCATTTCGCCTAGGACTTATTGTTTTAGAATTGTTTTAGACATGTTCCGAAGTACTGATCAGAAGTTTGAATTTAAAAATAATAAATCTAAGAAACAGGATGGAAAATTAAGTTTGCAAGAGAATTTTATTAGAATTTTTATGAGAAATAGGAAGGGGAAATTTGTTTTACAAATAGTCAGGGAAAGATACCGATATCCTCGTATTTTTCCTTTCCCTTGAAGTCTGAAGAAAAATGGAAATGACTTTTATAATTCCAGGAAACTCGACTGCTCTGTTTAATTAGATTTCAAGTGGATTGATTCCCATATTTTTTTCTTCACTTAGAAGTTTCGACTTTAAATTCGATTTCTTGTTAATACAGCTTTGCTTTCACAAACTTCTTTCTTGCATCGAGTAGTTATGAAAATAATGGAAAATTCAAGGCTTTCGTCTTCTGCTGGAAAATTCGCGAATTCCAGGACATTCCTCGCGTAATAGGAAATTCTGTGATCTTTCGATACGATTTTCATCATACCTATCACGTTCGGCAGCTATCGGTTTCCCGAAGATTCTGAATTTCAATTCAAAATTCTGCGTTCTATTCAAATACTCAATTTAAAGGTCAATTTTCTAGGACTTTGAAGATTCCAGAAATTCCAGAAATTCCTAAATCAATCAGTTCAAAAGTTTCTTCATCGAATGACGAACTAACAATTCGCGAAAAATTTACACGAAATAGCAAACTTTCCTCGCAATAAGAAAATCCGAATTTAAATCCTCCCCATCACTTCTGAGAAACGTTTCCTAAATTATTAATTAACATATCATAATCTAATATAAAACAGTAGGTTCTAAATGAATTAATCATAGCAATTGATGCCGGAAAGTATAAAACAAAAAAATAAACCTTTAATTTGCGCGAATTCTTTGCCGATAAAAAATGCAGAAGCGCGAGGAATAATTTCAAAATCCAATAAATCTAATAATACAAGAAAATCGATATTCCTCATAGCTCCAAATATTCATACGTTGAATCGCCCGATCGCGAATTGTCTTTTCGCGAAAAATCCAACCACTTAAAATAAAAGAAAATTTCCAAACTCAAAAGCCATCTCTCTAAACCGTATTATTCCTTTGAACAAAGAACTCCAAGTCGCCAAGAAAGCACGTGAATATTCAGTAAACGTAATCACACAAGTACAATCGTGTTTTAAAGTAAACTTAAGTTTCATTCGTCGCTAGTTTCTTTCCGCGAAAAGTCCATCCAGCGAGAGAAATTTCACAAAATCAACGAAACGTCATTAAACGATGTAACGAGCAGCGATGAAAATGTAAAATACCGTTGAATGAGTGAAATGAACCGTGCGGAATTCAACTGCGGAGACTAAACACTCGAAGAAATTAGAAACTCCGCGAATATTGACAACCGTAGGCGAGGGAGTATTCGAAGGACCATTTGCAGCCCCATTTGACGCGACATTTAAGCAAATTTTCCGAGTGCAGAGAGCGCGTGCAAAAGGCTGAATAGAAATTTATTCGAAGGGCATTCGATGGAGTGGTAACCCAGTTAGGGGCTCCATTACGTTTCTGCACTATACTCTGTCTCTTTCTTCCTATATTTCTCTTTCCTTCTCCCTCTGTCTCTCTCTACCGTTCCTCCCTCTCTCTTCTCGTCTTTCTTTCTCCTTATCCAACCTGACCGTGATTATATTATTCAGTCAGCGTAGTTGCACACGCGGGAACAGGTACGTACGTGTTTTACGATTATGGGAGTCGCGAATAACGTATGTTATACATACGTTATGTCTTCGAGGGGATTCGGTCTCGACGCGAAGGCAACGGTGTTCCGGGATATGCCATAAGCGAAGTAGTTACGTGCGGCTGGTTTTCGATTCAACGGAAAATTGCAGCAGAAGGGTCCTTTGACGTCATTTTCATCGAATCACACGTTTTACGTCAATTGCGTCGGAGTAGATTGAATTTCAATTTGTACGAGCATCCTTTGAATCAATTTTTATTCAGTCCTTCGAGCTCGTGTATTTTGCCCGCGGAAATTTGCTCGAGTCTGCTGCTGTATGAGCGAGGATGGATGCAGGGAGATCATTGAAGTTATGAAAGTACGGTTTCGATTTCTTTGCTGGAACTTAACACTATTCCTACCGACACTTCACGTATACCTTTCCCTACCGCAACCGGTGAATTTGTCAAATAATAATTTTTTCCCAGAGAATGAACAGTAAAAAGAGAAGTGAATATTGAAAGATGTATTATAATGTGAATGTGTTATACGTATATTTGAGGAAAAGTCGTGAAGTTTAAAGGCGATTCAATTACGTTATATATGGGAAATTCTAATCGAAATTTTAAAAACGGTCATTTGACCGGTCGTGGTAGGAATAGTGTTAAATCATCTTGCTCTATCGAGAACGATTCTACTTTCTAGCTTTTTTTTAGGATAATTGCCAGGGGTGTTATTAGAATATTGCTAGGGTTCTATGTAGAAATTTTGCTATAGATTCGTCTGGGAATATTGTAAATATTTCTGCAGAACGTAATTTGCAGTCTTGAAGTATTCAATTTAGAAGTTAAAAATCCATGTGCTCGTGTCGAAACATAACAGCCAGTGGCGACGTTAAGAACGTGCGTGCAGGACAAATTGCACTCCGTGAAATTGTCCTCTACTTTTTTTCATCTCGTAATGCCTCTTTCACTTTCATTCCACCCATTTTACCGTACAATTTCTCTATGAAAGAAACTATATAACGGAGGTCAACCTAAGATTGCTAGATATTAAATTTCAATTTTCATGTCGGACAACTATTAAAACTGCAATGATCACGGTACAAAAAACAGAAACGTGCGCCCAAAATAAAATACAGTCTGTGAAAGTGTACTCTACTTTTATTTTTATCTCATAATACCTCCTTTACTTTCATTCCACGTTTAAAAACGCTAGAACTGCCTGCGTTAAATCTGCTATATTTAACACTAGAACTACCGGCGTTAAATTTATTAAATTTCAATAAATTAAATAAGTAATTTGAGAACAGAGGAATCAAGAGGCGGAAAAGATGATCAATTCGGTCATTTATGTCTTTGAGTTGGACTTAGAATATTTATTACGTGACTCTCCTATAAACTTGGAGAATTTTTGGAAAAAATTGTGTACCAGTCATTTTGACTGGTTTGGTAGTTCTAGTGTTAAATAAAGTAACACTAACAACGTACTCAAAATGACTGCTTCAAGGTATCAAGTGTTACAATTAAACTTCAATATTCAATCCAAGTAACCACGTAGAAAAAACCACCAGCAGAAACACCAGGAAGAACGTACAAGATAAATTCCACCCCATAAAATTATCCTCTACTTTCCTTCACCTCGGAACACCTCTTTTTCACTTCTACGGGACGTCTATGAGATGTCTTCCGGTTTGAAAGTCGTTAGTTCTCATTTCGTTAGGTGATGTGTACGTGACTACCCCTTTGTCTCTTCGGAATTCACCCCCGTTTTAGTCCTTCAGCTACGGTTTCAACGTCGACCTCTCTTTAGCCCCCTTCTACGTGTGCGAAGGCGACGCGAATATACAGGGTGGAAGCAACAAGTTGAATTTTAATGCGCATGCTACTCCATTCGAACGTGCGCTACATTTCGTACAGATTTTTCATCTCTCTCTTTTTCTCCCTGCCGACGTCTCAAAACGTCCGCGCATTCCGACGAAACGACGGGGGTAAATTAGAATTTTTTATTTGGAAACACGTCTCATGGCGTCGAAGGAATTCTTAAGATGGAAACGAGTCGATTGCTCGTGGTTTTTTTAAATGAGGTATTGACACGGGGGGTAATAGTGAGTTTTAACCCTTTGCGGTCCGAATTATTTTGTCGAGTTTGTAACGAGCTGAATGAAATTAATTGCACGACATTTTCTGTCGTTGGTTATTCATTTTTTTAAATGATAGCGATAACTATATGTACTGACGGATACTTAGGTGATATTACAAAGTCATTGTGAATTTAAAAAGTAGATATTAAATCGTTAAAAATTAGATAAAGTGAAAAACTATGTCGAGTACAGCTCGACATAGGACTGCAAAGAATAAAAAAAAATTATGTTGAAGATTTCACGAGTTTTTAATATAGAGATCAACGGAATTTTGTCGTTTATTATTTTTACAGGCTGTAATATGAAATTTGATATTCCACGTAATTTGCAATGTTACTTTAAGGCAAAATGCAGATTAATATCTGAGAAATAGTTTTGTGCTAATAGAAACAGCAAGTATTCGAAGTTAAACTTGTTGAAATTTCAATCAGCCTTCTATTATTTTGTAAGATCGCAGAATTTTCCATTCTAGATGCTTTGTTTTCCCAAAAATGTCTTTATCTCTTTGGCAAACAACAGTGAGTATTATCGAGTCGTTCTTACAACACCAACGTCCTCTCATTTGCTAAAAATTCCACAAAGATCCCTGATCAACTGAAACCTCGTGGAAATCCGAAATGTTACTCAAAAGTGATGTAATTCTAACAGCCTTCAATCGATTTCACTTTTGCCCAAGGCGTTGATTCAGCTCGTTAATAATTCTCGGAATCTGATCCATAAAATCCAGTCCGATTCTTCGTACCGCGATCGATGAATATGATAGATTATGACCGGCTGTTGACTCGATCGTTGCCGATAAAGAGCTCGTTATCGTACGGAAAGTACTACCATTTTAAAATTAAAAAGTTATTTTCGATTTTAGTACAAGAGATTAAAGCGTATTTACATTCGCCCGCGAATTTTCGTTATACTATTATAACACGGTGTACTTTGATATGTTCGATCTATGATATATCACGTAAAATTCAACGATAAAAATTCGATCGAACGATTGCAGACTGATATCCGACAGAAATTCTGATTACGCTGATAAATCGATGACTCACGCGGCCTCTGGGAGTTTCTTACGATCTCAATGAAAACGGTAATGACACGATAGAACATCGTACGGTAATGGACCGATTTAATTACCGTGGGAATACGTCCACGTAGCTTATATTTTTCTGTGCTTTTCCAACCACTTCAAACTGCGAATCTTAGGCGAAATAATCACGGTAATTAACACTTGCTCTACCAAAGTAGTCAAAATGACAAGTTCCGAATTCTCTATAAATATTCCTGAAATTTCTAACGCTGTTCTTTTTTATAATCTTCTACATCCGTCTTGTAAAATACAAAAAATTCGATCAAACAAGTTTTTTGTATCTTTTATACATTTTCTTCCGATATAATTTTCCTTGGTATTTCGTGAATATATGGAAGTGATGGTTGGTAGATTTAGAGTTAAAGATAAAGAAGAATGAAGAAAAAGAGGAAACTTACATTTTATTGGGGTCCAAAACGCCGAATGCAACTGGAACTGTTACCACTTTGCCCCTCACGTTCTCCAGTCCGAGAAGAGTTTCGATCTCGGCGAGCCTTTGGTCGGAAACTCGTCTGTGTCTGCTGCAAATTGAATAGAAAAATATGTTAGACAGGTTTATAATATTTAATAAATATAATGTTTACAAAACTGCTGCAGAAAGGTCCTTTCACGCAAGGTCACATGAAAGAAAGAATTGAGAATCTATTTGACAATCTAATGTATCAGTGGCAAATTTTTCTAAGTTGTTCATTATCAATAATTGCTTACGTTAATAACGCCAATTGCAAATATTGTCCACGGAATATATTAGAAGAACAAATGATAAAGGAAGTACTGTTGGAAGTTTACTGCGTTAAATATCGTGCTTGCAATTTGAGATGGAAGAGTAGGAATATTTAATTGGAATATTCCATAATTTGTTGATTGGAAACTTTCTTTCATGTCGATAAACTATTTCGTAAGATTTCGCGATTGTGTGTTGCAACTATTATGCAATGATGATTCTACTTTAGAGATACAGATAAGGTGTGAGATATTGGGAACAGTGCAACTTTATACGATTTCGCAGTATCATTATTATCTGCATTAGCTTTAATAGTGACTTGCATCAATATAACGTGGCATTGCATCAGTAAGTAAACTTTCACGAGGAAAGCGTGTGAAATCACGAGTGCCCGAGTTTTTTGCTGATCTTTCGCATGAAATCCGACCACCTCGGCCCAAGGAAAACCGACTAGTTCGGAAACTAGTCTCTCGTAATACGACTTCGCAGATTTGCATGTTGCAAACATTCAGTTACAATCGATATTTACAGTAAAAATTACAATTTTTATGTACAACTTTGTAATACTGTTAAGTTCACTCTTTTCTCGCAAAATTCTAGAAATTTTCCAGTTTTGCAAAACCTATGAAATTGCAAATATTAACACTAGAACTACCGGCGTTAAATCTATCGTATTTAAAAATATTAAATAAGTATTTTGAAAAAAGGGGAATTAAGAGGTGGAAAATATGATCGATTCGGTAATTTATGTTTAATAAGATGGACGTAGAATATCTATTCTATGACTCCCCCAGAAACTTAGAGAATTTTTGGAAAAAATTGTGTACCAGTCATTTTGACTGGTTTGGTAGTTCTAGTGTTAATGAGACGCAACGGGATAGTATTAGTTCTATAATACTAATATTACGTTAAATTACACGATATATCAAGAATCAATGACCAATTCTTATTTTAGCAATTTAAAACTGAATTATTGCAGATGCAGTTACAAAATAAGTCATAGGACAAGGGGTTAAATGATTTGAGGAAGTTTTCGCTGCTGTAAAACGGCAAAATTAACCAACTATTCTTAAATTGTAAAAGATTCTATTTAAGGAATTATATTCTATTTGCGCTCAACGGTATCTACAGCATTTCCAAATGAACTTTCGCAAGGTATTCCGAAAGTAAAGTTCAATCGTCTTGATCCCGGCTAAAATCCATCCGGATACTAATCAGACTACTTCAGCCATAAGCCGAAGTTTGAATGTACTCGAAATAGCGTAATTGATCGTTTAATTTTAGTGAATTTCGCTTTCATGAAACTGATATCTGCATTCTTAAGGACATCGCACGATGTTGTAAATTTCCACAGCCTTTGTTCTGAATTAATCCTCAATTGCTTAAAAACTTCGAAAATTCAGGTAAGAATGTTTAGCAAATATTAATTACTGAATTTGAAATTTGCCATATCGTTGTACGAATATAAAAAGCGTAAAAGACCGTTCAGACTTTTTTTTATAAACAGCGTAACATCAAAGAGTGTAATATAATATTAATATTGTTCTCCAGTGCTACCAATTTCAACCCTATGCATTCAAACTTCTTCGAAGTCTCCTAACAATTCAAAATTTGTATCATCTTACAAATGTAAGCCTAACGTATCAATCCAAAAAGCAATAATCAGCTATCGACTTCTAAACAAAGATTTTAACCGAAAAACAAAAGTAGAGAAACTAAAGACCAAAATTCTAAAAGAATTAATCCGCCTCATTGTTCTCCACTTCGCGAAATCTTCAATTTTTAAAAAGCAAATAAAATGATGCGACCAAAAGTAACTGAATTGTTAGACAATTCAACGTTAGAGGATTGCGAGAAAAATTCATAGAGCTCCTCAGAATATTCATTGTCGCTTTATCAGTCGAACGAGACTGACAGGATAATGCTCCGTCTGTTCAACGACGCCAATTTCGCCTCGTTAATCGTCACGGCTAATCTCTCGAGCATATGTGTGACAAAGCATCGGCAAAATCTCTAATAAGTGGCGTTATCAGCGCCCACGGTTGTTCTACATAGAAGAGCATCGATATTAATCGAATGCCTCCCCGCGGACTACGGCTTTTCTTCTCTTTTCTTCCCTCGTCTTTCGTCTCGCTTCCGCGCGAACGAAAGCGCCGAGAAGTTCCCCGATAAATAGCGTAATTTTGCTGAGAATTTGTGAAACAAGAATCGTCACGTGGTGACGTAAATCGGCCGTGATAAAGTATCTGATAGGATTGGAATCGGCGATTTCCGAGGCGCCTAACGTCCGTCTCTGCTTTATTTGTCTTTGGATGCTTTACGCCGAAGAATTCGGCGTTAAATTGTCTCTGCATGTGTCGCTTTATTGTGACACAGCACGTGCGAGAATGAGTCATTAAAAAATTTCTGCACCGTCGTCTTTCCTCTCGTTACGATACAAATCAGTGTTTTCGCGCGTTAAACGATGCTAAGTTTCGTAGGGATTTAACTTGCGGATATTGATCGACTTTTTTCATTCGTATGCAAATCCACTCGTGGAGGTAGTTTTTTTTGGCAATTATTTATAGGCACGTCGATAATGAAGTTGGCGGTATTTTTAGAACTGTTTGACACCTGCACGGGTGTTTACGTCTTTTATGAATTGATAGATCTTAAAAATAGATTCCTGCATCTGTATCGCTGAAATTTGTGGAGATTTGAACGCTGTAAATTAATTGTTAAGCATTATTCCCGTTGGCGAAGGTTCTGAATTGATAATTCTTTGCCGTTTTTACGAGGGGATTTCTTAATTGATTAGTTACCGTGAAGTTAATGAACTAGGAAGAATTTTATTACAAGGTGTCTCGAAGATTTGAAATTACGGGAAGACTTTTAACAGATCGTTCAGCAGCGAATGAAAGTCAGGTGTTGACCAAGCGCAAAGGCGAAATTCTGATGTAACGTTACGCCGATATTAACTACTGCATGGAACCTTGATCCAAATAATTTCAAACATCCACTCTTGCCGTTTCTTAAAACAATACACAACTACGGAATACCGTGTGGACTTTCAGTTACAATATTTTCCGAATCTTTCACGGCAACTTTGATGAAGCGCAAAGGGCATCGAAATTAAGAAATAAACTCAATCTCGGTGGCGCGCCGCTTGAAACACTTTACAGAGTATTAACACTAGAACTACCGGCATTAAATCTATCATATTTAAAAATATTAAATAAGTATTTTGAAAAAAGGGGAATTAAGAGGTGGAAAACTTGATCGATTCGGCAATTTATGTTTTATAAGATGGACGTAGAATATCTATTCTATGACTCTCATATAAATTTGGAGAATTTTTGGAAAAAATTGTGTACCAGTCATTTTCACTGGTATGGTAAATCTAGTGTTAAACTTCGCTATTTTAACTGCGAATATTAATCCGGTATGTTTAAATGCGCTAAAGATCTTTGAAGTATTGCAACAGAGAGATAAGTTTAATTGAAGAATTTTGATTAATTTCCAGCGAGAAATTTCAATGGGCTCAGAAACGATTACATAGATTAAAGAAATTTGAACGCTGTGATTTAGATTTTTTAGCTACAGCAGAGTTAAGAGGTCTGCATTCTTCAAAACTAAAATTCTTTTGCCGAAGATTACCATCGTACATGATGAAAATGTTATAAGAAATGTAAACGTTGCAATTTAGATTCTGTAGTTGCAGCAGAGTTAAAAAAGAGTGCGTTCTCCAAACTAACATTCTCATTCTGAAGATTACATCGCAGACAATGAAACTGCTACAATAAATTCTTAAATTATAATGTAACTTTTTCAATTACAACTGCGATAAAAACTCTTCATTTTTCAAAAAACAAACTGTTCCCCTGAAACCTACCGTCGTAGATAATGAAACACTTATAAAAAGTTAACAAAATATTAGATTGGTAGGAAATTAATGTCGGTTTTCAAACTTTATCTTTAAACACTCATATTGAGAATGGAAATAACTTTTTTTCATCAAAATAAGTTCCATTACAATTTACACATTTCTCCCAACGAGAAACAAGTTTTTTAATAATTTCTTTTTCTAAAATGATATAAGAAGACAAACCGATTAAAATGAACTGATATCTCAAAGTTAAGCGCTAAAGTTTAAAAACTCGAAAACCGACATTAATTTCTTACCAACCTAATATATTCTACATTCTACACTCGCAGCAGCGTTAAAACCTTTCCGTTCTCCAAAACTCCGAATTTTCCTCTAAAAATTACCGTCCCAAATAACACTACCCTTACGATCAATTCAAAACCGCAATTTACTTTCTACATTTGCAGTAGCAATAAAACTCATTTAACAAACAACAAAACCCATTTAACAACGTCTAAAATCATCCTTCGAATATTAAACCGCCGTTCTCCAAAAGCGAGGATCTTACCTGAGCAAAGGGGGTGGCCTGGCATACGTCGTTTCTGGTATGAGAACGACAACGAGAACACACAACACCAACATCGCAACGAACGGGCTCATTCTCATTCGCAGGATATCCGCCATTTCCCGCTTCCTCGTCGATCTCTCGTGAAAGAATGGAAAATCAGGAACTATCTCCCTCCTCGACGATGAAGTCTCCCGTTCGATTTCGGCGGGGGTTTCACTTCGCCTCGACGTTGCACACTTATCCTCAACTTCGTACACTTCTTTAAATCCGGCCGGGACAACTTTGATCGTTTACAAGGTGTCGAGACGCGTATCGCTCGGAATCTATCGTAATCGAGTTTTTATGGCCGTGGTCCTATCCTTGTCGCTTTTGTCTCTTGGTGAACTGTAGCGTACCGTCGTTCGCTTCGAGCATATATACTCGAAGGAGATCTGCCGCCTCCACTTCCCCACCTCGGCTGTGGCCCATGCCCCACTCAGCCGGATCCTCCCTCACTTTTATCTCTCTCCTGGACTTCGACCCTTTTTCCTGGATCCACCTTTCTCTCTCTCTCTCTCTCTTCCTCGCTGTCTGTCGTTTCTTCACGCAAGGAAGAGGAATTGTAGTTTTTCTCTCTCTCTGTGTTTTTAAAAATCTTTTTTTTCCATCATGGTATTTGGTTTTTGGACGGTAATGAAAACATCGTCACACCCTGCTTCCATGAGCGATGGATGACTGGTGGCGATTTTGAGAATCGGGGATGAGAATGAGGGGTGGAGGGAGGTGATGTTGGTAGATGGTGAATTATCCTGGTTTCTGCTTGGGGAATGGGGTATTCGTTTTGTGAGGTGGTTGTGGATATTGTTGGAGGTAATTTTGAGCTGGTTTTTCGAAGATGTAGATGTATTTTGATTTAAGATCGGGGAGGAGTTTGGAAATGGGTGGATATACTTGGTAGAATGAAGTAAGAACGGTTTGAAAATGTGTAGAGATGTATTGAAGATGAGAATTGTGGTGAATTTTGAAGAAATACAGGTTTATCTACGGTGAGAAATTGAGGATTGGTTGTGAAAATGGCTGAGATATATTAATTCGGATTGGCTTTATGATATAGAGGTGTGTGTACTAGAATAAATTGGGCTCTTGCTATAGAAATTGTTAATTTACAAAAGTTACTGATATCTGAGAATTAGAATTAATTTAAATCAATAGAGATACGTCGACTGTAAAAAGAGAGATCTCATTGCAAAAACAGCTAATACACGAAAGTTAGGAGTAGCTTTAAAAATGATAGGTATATCTATGATACAAAATTTCTGGCTATAAAAATTTTTAATATACAAAAGCTACTGATACATGAGAATTAGAATTAATTTAAATCAATAGAGATACCTCGACTGTAAAAAGAGAGACCTCATTGCAAAATCAGTTATTATACGAAAGTTAGGAGTAACTTTAAAAATGATAGGTATACCTATGGTAACAAATTTCTTGCTATAAAAATGTTTAATTTACAAAAGTTACTGATATCTGAGAATTATAATTAATTTAGATCAATAGAGATACGTCGACTGTAAAAAGAGAGACCTCATTGTAAAAACAGCTACTACACGAAAGTTAGGAGTAGTTTTAAGAACGATAGGTATATATATGATAAAAAATGTCTGCCTATTTATAAAAATGACTAATGAACAAATATTGAGGTGAGCTGCAAGGAACATGAGATACACGCACCATATAAAATTGAGATTCCTTTACATAAATACGTGTATGCTGCCCTAATATATGTCGATTATCTCGCAAAAATACAGATACACCTGTTACAGAAAATGAGATTATTTTTTGAAACTATAGATGAATTAATAATTAGCTAAGTCACATTGTAAATGCTCGATGTAAGTTGTTCCTCGACGGTACATTGTATTCATGGCATTAATAATTCATAAATGCATGAAGTTATGAAAGATTTTTTCTGCCATGGTGCCAGCTTCTGCGATTTTATGTTCAATCACTTTTTCTGACGAATCGTTTGCCATTAGTGTAATTGATGCTGAGAATCTTTATCTTTATATCGCCGTTCATTATCTTTTCGTGCTTATGATTATTCCTATCGATACTCATGGCCCGAGAAACAACATAAATTATTGATGGCTCATGTTGCTGTTGCAACGACACGATTCTAAGGAGAGTACGGAATGCGGATACAGAAGCAGCTCATTAATCGACCTGATTAAACGATCGTCATTACTTGTAATTAGTTTTTCTCCTCCTCGATCAATTGAAGATTCACGAAAATTTTGTGAATATTCGATGAATACCTTCAATCAATACCGATAATATATATCAACAATATAAATATCGATATTTATGGATATTTACGAAATCGAATAGTTCACTGACTTCCCTAAATTTTTATTATGTCTTTCTTCAATTAAACTTTTACCACATTATCCTAAAAATTAAGTACTATGAAAAAGTAGTGGCTACAATGAATATAAATATAAACACGTTATGTAAATTGACTCGGTCGTTCGGTTTTCCCAGAATTAAAATCAATTTTCTCGCTGATTCGGATGAAAACAAACGCAAAGAAGGAGGATCGATATTTCATTTTTGCATTTCTCCGAGTTTCCCTTCGTTTTTCATTACAATTGCCGTTTGCATAATAAACATATTAAATACTTGAGTCACCCTCACTTTTTCACGGTCAGCCTCCAAAGGTGGGTTAAATTCGTTTTGATGCCCGTCTTTTTTTCTCCACATCTACAGAAATTAACATTTCCCATTGTTACGTTCTTATCGAGCTTTCCGACGTTTCTTTCTCTGCCGTTGTATCGACTCGTTGACAAAACGACGAGAGATTAGCATTCTTCGTCGGGCTATTCCAGATTCTGCAAACTATTACGCAATATCGAGCCTTTTTTTAAATAATTCCTGTTCAGTCCGCGTCGCGAGGAATCCCGTGGTGTTTTTTAAAATAAATCATTTTTTTGTGATTGAAGTTTCATTATGCCGTAACTTAATCGAGATAAATCAATATTTACTTTGATCTTCATACGGAAATGTACGTATTTCAAATTATTTTCCAAGCTCCTTTCGTTGCAAGATATAACAACGTTTCATGGAATTCGCGCGCTCAAACTTTCCCACGTGGAGAAATCTGCCTCGTGTTCGCCGTTATCTCCGCTTTGTATCTTCAGTTATTGCAATTATTATCATTGAACACACGCCTCGGACATTTATTTGTCTAACGAATAAAAAATCTATTCGTGTCGCGGATTATTTCTTTTCAATACTTCAACATCGTGCTCGCTTCTGAGGAATTCCAAATTTCTTTATCTTACGATTTATGAAGATCGTCTCAGTATCTTCACCTTATCTTTCAAAGAACTTCGCTGCAATGCACTTGATCGCTATATGTAATTTCTTTATTGTATATTTTATTAACCCCTGGGAAAATCAAGTCATGCTTTTGTTATGCAAAATGAAAAAGAAAGAATTTGAGTGTGATTAGTTGTTGCAATTTATAATGCAGATGAAAGTAATTGCTAAATATCTAGTTCACCAATTTAATGATTAATCGTGCCGCAAAGCCGTGTGCAGGTGAATACATCTTATAAGTTATTTTACAAAATATTAACGATCGAGTCGACGAACATTTATAAAATGATATGCAGCTTTCATCGCACATTAACGATCTGTACCTTTTAAGAAGGGATTTCTTATGGTTTATAATAATTCACATTGTTTGTAACGTGTCAGTGATATTAAATACTTATTAATTTTGTTGGATAATCCATGTGTAATGATATTAACGTGACACTTCAATGAACTGTAGATTGAATTAACGCGTTTAGCACTGAAACTGCCAAGGCGATCAAAATGACTAGTTTTTTTTCAAAAATTCCCCAAATTGATAGGGAAGCCATGCAGTAAATATTCCACATCTATCTTATAAAACCAAAACTACTTAATTAATCATCTTTTCACCTCTTGATTTTTCTCTTTCCAAAGTATTTATTACAACAGTTATAACGACGGTAGTTACAGCGTTAATAACAAAATTCGAAAATTCACCAACGACAAATCTTGTCTCGAATCATCAGGAACAATCCGTTACTTCTTTTGTTTTTTATTTTCTTTACGACTTTAACTGCAACAGTCATTTCGCCTAGGACCAAATGTTTTAGATAGCTTCCAAATCCTCTAAAAAATCCATTCTTTTTCAACCGATTCAGTATCAGTGCACCTCTCTTCAACTTCTATTTCGAAATCACAGCCAAAATTCATCGTCCCGTTTAACTCAATCATCCGCAACATTTTTCCGCGTTTTTTCCCACGAGCCCGTATTCAGGATTAATTTTCCTCGTCCATTCTATAAACGTCGCCTTAACTTCACATCCGTTTCCCAACCTCGATCCTCGTCCCCACCATAGCAGGATTCCTCGTCCATTTGTGACGTACAACAATTAAACAGATACGCACATCTCCAAGAATGATCCGTCGGCCGGGAAACTCCCGTAATTCTGTCGGTGGATAAACGAAACGCTGCTAAAACTTTATCTACCGTACACTCCTTTGGATAACACGTTTGAGTTTATGCAACTATTTGGAAAGCTTTGAAATAATTGGCACTCGCAATCGGTGCATGCGAATTTCAACTACTCAGTAACCTTTGAGTAATTTTTACTAAATTAATAATTAATGAATCATGGCCTCAGTCGTTTGAAGTCCATCTAAAACAATGGGTTTTAGGCAAAGTCACCTTAGAAGTTGAGACGCTCTGGTGGATAAGGAGATAAAGGATTAGTCTTGCAGTCAGTGGATCCAAATTTCAAATCCTCCATAGTCAACTTTGAGAATTTTTTTCTAAATTAGTAATTAATTTATAATTGCCCCGATGGGTCCATCTAAAACAGTGGGTTCTAGGCAAAATCGGCATAGCAATTGAGACGCTTTGGTGGATAAGGAGATAAAGGATTAGTCTTGCAGTCAGTGCATCCGGATTTTAAATCGTCCTTACACAACTTGGAATTTTTTTTTCTAAATTAGTAATTAATTTATCATTGCTCCGATGGCTTGAAGTCCATCTGAAACAGTGGGTTCTAGGCAAAATCGGCATATCAGTTGAGACACTGTGGTGGATAAGGAGATAAAGGCGCAGTCTTGCAGTCAGTGCATCCAAATTTCAAATCCTGCATAGTCAACTTGGAAAATTTTTTTCTAAATTAGTAATTAATTTGCCATTGCCCCGATGGTTTGAAGTCCATCTAAAACAGTGAGTTCTAGGCACAATCACCATATCAGTTGAGACACTGTGGTGGATAAGGAGATAAAGGCGCTGTCTTGCAGTCAGTGGATCCGAATTTCAAATCGTCCTTAGTCAACTTTGAGAAATTTTTCCTAAATTAGTAATTAATGTATCATTGCCCCGATGGGTTGAAGTCCATCTAAAACAGTGAGATCCAGGCAAAATCAGCATAGCACTTGAGGGACTGTGGTGGATAAGGAAGTAAAGATTCACTCTTGCAATCCGTGTCCTCAGTCACCTTCGGAAATTTTTTTCTAAATTATTATTTAATGCATCATTTCTCGACGGTCTGGAACCATTTAAATCAGTAGGTCCAGTGCGAAGTGATCATAGAAATCAAAGCCGGAAATATAACAAAAAATAAGCTTTAACATACCAATGTATATAAATACTCATTATACCATTCTGATTCCAGTTATTAAAGACACTAATTTTAATTTATTGTCATTTGTAACAGCTGATTTGTAGATCATCGATCGTTCAGCATAGGCAAACGAGAATCCCATTAGCTTAGGTAGAGTGTTAATCCATTTATCCGATCTTAGCCGGCGGCCTCCGTTTCTAATAACTTCTTCCGTCGGCGATAATCACGCGAACATCTTCCAACCATTGTTTTCGTTTGTTTACAGGCCCCGGAATCGTGTCGGTGTATCCGGAATTTCTCGGATTCCAAAATGACCGGCCGTGACGCAGGTGGAGATGCATCTTCACCGAGGTCCGGGCCACCTGCTGCACTCTCGTCGTGCTTGCATCCCGAGAGGAGAGGAGAGCCGACGAAAAAGCGAGGAGAGAGATGGAAATGTTGAGGTAGGTTATTTTCAGAGATAGAATTGTTTTCCTCCATCGCGCGGCCTTCTGGCATCGGCGTTGTCGACCGGATGGCTAATGGGAGTCACGGATCTCGCGGTGTTTAAATGCTACGACACTTCCTTTTGCCGTGTGCCGGCGATTTTTTGGTGGGGAAAAACATCGCGATTCAAGGAGGAACGCAAATAGGTCGGGGAAGGTTCGTGTTTATTATAAGATTCCGTGGGTTATTTTTGGTACGTTGGGATGAATGGGTTTCGTACGTTTGACGGTGATTATGAAAGTGGTATAAGTGGAAGGTTGAACTTGAAAATGGTTTACAATGGAGAAACATGCCGGGTATGGGTGGAAAGAGGACTGCAAAGGACTCATATAGTTGTCATACGATTAACTGGGAGATTTAAATAAAATTAACGCATGCCTGCGATGAATTTTCGTATTTCAAGTTCATTTTTGCGTCAATTTAGTCGAGGAACAAAATGCAATTATGAAGAAGTCTGATTTTGTGTTGCACTAATAACCATTACAATTTGGAGCTAGCTTGTTTTTTTTATTGATATGGAGATACAATTCTTCGGCTTCTGATATAAAAATTAATTTTTTCGTTGCGATTATTGCATAAAGAATGAGGAAATTTTTTATAGGGAGTAGAAGAACCTGGAAGAGTTTTAGATAGTAAGTTTCCGGAGTACTTGGTGTATTTGATCTCTGAAGTTTGCCTAAATTGATCTATTATTCAATCTCTGACGATAACGGATTCCACTGTTGATCTACGCTGCTTAGTGCTACGTATACACTGTAAAATCAAATTTAAATTTTCCGTCTAAAAATAACCCGTCTGTAACTAAAATTTCTCGTCGATTGCTGATAAAGATACGGATGAAATATTATGCGAAATATTGCCCTGATCGATGATCGATTCTATTGTTAATTTACATCGAAAACGCACCATACGTCAAACCCAAAAGAAAATTTAAAACTTTCACTATTAGGGCTACCTATAATTACCCTTTAAAATTTCAACAATCAATATTTCCCCCCACAGACATTCTTGCCCTACGAAAAATAATTAAATGTTTTTTATTTTATATACTTTAATGACCACTTAGAACTTGACCAAAGTTTCAACAAATTTAATTTTATTATCAACGTATACCCATATAAACGAAACGCTCTTTAATTCTTTCCCACCGCAAGGGAAAGATTGAACTACCTAATTAAAACTTCGCCAAAAATACGCGCGAAACATTACGTAAAATATCGCAATCCTCCGATGATTAATTCCATCGTATATACATACTACACCGGTTACTCGCCGCGCATAGATCGCGAAATCAAATTTAAACTTTCCTTCTAAAAATAACGCGCTTGTAACTAAAATTTCGCTTCGAACGCTGATAAAGAAAACCTGAACAAATTCGTTCACCAGAGCGTAATGCTGTTATCGTCACGTATGAACTCTATGTATGCCTCGTGATTCATTCTGCTTGTACAAACAACTAGTAGGTTAAATCTCGTTGCATCGACTCGTCGCTTCCGAAAATCGTGTAATACGTAGACCCGAGACGGGCAAACTTTTTTTCAAGAGAACCAAAGGAATGGAGCAAATTTTGGCGGGCCAATATAATATATTATAAAGCTCAGTAACAACTTCAAAAAAATGTTATTCTTTTAAAACATTGACATTGAAAATTTCTATGCAATTATTTTAAAATCTGCTGGTCGAATATGTAGCGAGTCGCATCCGGTCCGCTGAAAAGGTTCTATCCGTCCCGGCGCAGATTTTGAAACAGTACTATAAAATTTTTCAATTTTAGTATCTTAAAAAAGGAACCATAATTGCTACGGAAAATTTTGCATATGCAAAAAAAGAAGTGCCATGCTCAATGAATTTTTTAAGATACTTTATTTCTCAATTAATTGTACCTCCAAGGGCATCGTCCTCTGGGGGAACATTAATTAAAAAATAAAGTATCTTAAAAAATTCACTGAGCATGGTATTTCTTTTTTTGCACATGCAAAATTTTCCGTAGCAATTAAGATTCCTTTTTTCTTGCCTCGCTGTTAAAAAAAGTTTGCCCATCACTGATCTAGACAACGCAACGAGCAATGTATATGTTACAACACTCAGCGAAGACCGTTCTTTTTCTGGTGATTCATAAATCCCGCCTTTTCTTCTGGTACCCAAACTCGGTGTGCAAGCGTAACGGAAGTGATGCCAATGTACTCCGAAGACACGTAATATATTTTTAATTCCTCCAACGCGGAATTCCCTGTGGCTGGATAAGCTTCTGCGAAGTTTAACATCCGCGGATAAGCTCGCCATGTGCTTTGAGTGAGGGATAAGAATCTCTCGCGATAGTCGATTTTTCTTTCATGACGTCCTCCTGGAGCTTTCGGCACGGCGGATTCTCTTCGATGAAGTAAATACCTTTTTTCTTTGAGCACGCGAATAATTGAATTATGAGGAAACGATAAACTTTGAGATTTCTTGCTTGGACATTTTCTTGTCGTTGAACGTTGCGTATTGTGAAGTTTATCCGTTTGAAGCTGTTAATTTCAGGTATCTGTAAAAGCATTTCCGGGTCTTGCTGATAATTGTTTCACGTGAAGTGGTAGAATATTGCGATTTTTTATCGGCTAACAAATTTTTGCTAGTAACGCTTCGGTATCAAATATTAGAATATTGCTATTTTTCATCTATATGGCTATTTACGATTTTTCTGTTAGTGCTTCAATAGAAAACGGTAGAATGTTGCTATTTTTCCTCCCTAAGGCTACCAAAATTTGTTCTATTGGTGCTCAAATAGGAAACAGTAGAATGTTGATATTTTTCATCGGTCAGACTACCTAAATTTTTCTATTAGTGCTTAAATATGAAACGTAGAATGTTGCTGTTTTTCATCTCTAAGGCTACCAACAAATTTTCTATCGATGCTTGAATACAAAACAGTAGGACGTTGCTATTTTTCATCCCTAAGACTACCAAAATTTGTTCAATTGGTGCTTAAATAGAAAACAGTAGAATGTTGATATTTTTCATCGCTCAGGCTACCTAAATTTTTCTATTAGTGCTTAAATATGAAACAGTAGAATATTGTTTTTTTTTTCATCGGTCAGGCTACCTAAATTTTTCTATTAGTGCTTAAATATGAAACAGTAGAATGTTGCTAATTTTCATCACTAAGGCTGCCCAAAATTTCCGCAGTCAATGCTTGAATGTAAAGTTCCACAATGTCACTATTTTTCCAACACACCTGTACAGCCAGGGGGTTGGTATCGATGGAAGATTTTGGAGGTTGTCGAGCGATATTAATTGACAAACTAATCGATCAAACATTCGCCGTGCAGTCATTCGTGAGCTATAAAACCACTGTACATGTTTTTTAAGGTGTACATCCTCCACCGATTTACGCGCATCGAATTGACCCCTTTGGTGTCCGCTAACGATACGATTGGGCAAGGATGTTATTTGTATCGAATAGCAAAACTGGGGACGATAGGAAAATATCAGTAAACGCACGAAGTTTAGAAAAATAGTTTCTTGTTTAGTCTTCAGCGTGCGCAAATCACATGTGTCACCTAAAAACATTATGAACGAACGAATGATTTTAGCAAACAAATGGATGACTTGCGCGGGGCACATTAACACGCATCTTTCCTTCCTTTTATCGGCTTTGCGAGGCAGACTTTGGATCTGCGATGAAATCGTTTACAGTTCTAAATATAAGAAAACAACGACCGATCTTTGTGGGTAATTCGATTTGCAAATTGCTCGCGAAGAGATGTAATTGAACTTGACACTAAAACTATCGAGATGATTAAAATATCGGTTCCCAATTTTCTCTATACGTTCCCCAAATTGATAGGGAAGTTATGCACTGAATATTCCACTACTATCTTATAAAATTTAAATTACTTAATTGATTATCTTTTTGACCTTTTGATTTCTCTTTTTCCAAAGTACTTATTCAGTATATTTATATTTAATAGATTTTCCCGAGGCGATCATTTATTTTTGCAGATACACAATGATATTGTAATAGAAACTTCTATATGTGTTTTTTAATGTTAAAAATTTGAAGCTTGGCTGATAGTTAGTTTGAAATTTTTATGATCCTTTAATTTCAAAATATGGATTTAACGCCGCGATAAAACTTTCGCTTTATATGGCTCGATTTCTTCAATATTTATAATTGATTGGATATTGCATCTTGGGTGAAATTAATTGTTATTTCTACACAAAATAACTTTAAGATATTCCAAGAGCATGCAGCAGTTATGTAAATTAATAATTAATAGTAAAATCTCAGCTGAATTTAATAACATTTCACACGTAAATACCGGATAATTTTAAATGGCATATAGAAAAATGGCATCCATAAAAATTAATTATTATGCAAAATATATCTTGCAAAACTCAATGGTGATTGGCACACAATTCAACTGAAACTATTCCAATGTCAAATACTATAAAAACTTGTAATGTCCAAATTCAAGTGCACAATTAAACTATTTTTAATTTGTATTACTATGATAAAATAATTTTTATCATTTATTTTGTAATCAAAATCGCAAGGAAATACCCAATTTAAAAATCAGTGTCGATCATGATAGAATAATTTCGTGGAAAACAACCCAGAAGCGATTACCTAAAACCGATACCGGGAATTCACGGAGGTCCTGTCGAAGCCTTCGAAAAAGTTTCTTTCGACTTTCGAATGCTTCCAAGGCTTGTCTTCGATGATGCGGACTTTCCGGCGAATAATGACGCTCATAAATTTGCTTTCACAACGTGAGAGACAGGATGGAATTGTCGAGGGGTTTTTGTTGGTTCCTAATGACGTAAAAGAGATCGGACAGCGAAAGAGGGAAACGTTTCGTGCAATTTCAAGGGAATCGTGACCAGCCGATTGTCAGACGATCCACGGTCTTTTAAACTTTGACGATCGTAGTTTAATATACGCTAGAAAATTCTAATTTAATTATTCTGTAATCGGTAAATGAAAATACTATCCCACTATTTGCTCTTTTCCATTTACCCATTTTAGAATAATAAGATATCTTGACTTCTCATGTTTAAGCGTTAATAGAAATTTGTAGGTGGCTTTAGAAATAAAAAATATCAATATTCCAATACTTTCCATCAAAATAATTGAGTGAAAACTTCAAACTAGAATCTTCTACTTGTGTGTACTATGCTATTGCACTGCACTTTATTATTTTTCATTTACCAATTACGAAATAATTGAACAAGAAAGATAAGAAAATTCTGGTTGCACCACGTTAATGTACTCTCGCTGATTTGAAATTTTCCGGCGATTAGATTCTTAAATAATCAATGATCGTTTGAGCAATTATGCCAATTTTCGCGCATTTATTGAACACGTGATCGAATGTCAGTCTGGAGTTTTCTTTCTATCAGATTTCGACACCGTCCATTTTAATGGTGAGCAAACATTCTTGTGCAAATATTAAAACAGTTGAAAAACAGTTTGATTGTCGAGAATTCTCATAGTCTCTACAATCGGGACTTTCTCGATTCTTGGGAATTTTTGCTCGTGCGAAACTTGTGATCTGGGAAATGGGAATTTAACGTGAAATTAAAACAAAATCTTGCGTGCAAAGTCTAAAGGACAAAATTCGTTTGTGTAGAGATTCTTCAATGTTTTAAAGTAAAAACAATTTTGTACAAATTCAAAGAAGTCTTTCGATACTTCTGAATAACATGAAAATTGTTCTTAAAGTGACTAAAACAGTTGACAACTTTGAATGTGTCATATTGCAAAAATATCCTCGAAAAAATTAAATAAAATGAATTAAAAATTATAAAGCATATTTGATGACAAACTCGAAAGTAAAATACAGAAATAATACGCGTCACAGTTTGGATTTTTCCAATCCTCATTTATATTTCGAACAAATCTCTCACAGAAATAAAAAAAAATAGTAAGTTATTATGTTCCAAATGTATTTTCAAATATTGCGGATCGAATGTAGTTAAAAGTTATCGTCGACCGTGTACGACGATCGACGGGCATCTTAGATGTAAATTCTCTTCTACTTAAAACTTTCGATCGACTTTATAAGCAGACGTAATTTTCCAACCTGTCTGGAATTTGCGATATTTATAGAATGACGTTTACTTTTCCAACTTCTCTCTGGGAATAATCATCATTGGCCTCATAATTACAAGGTGTCTCCTTGATTTATCGTCATCGCTTCCCGAGTCACACCAGAACTATGATCCCGGCAAAATTTCGACAGATTTTACAAGATAACGTAATCTTGCAAAACACGATTTCGCCCACGTAAAATCGCGCGAAAGAAATTCTCTGACGTAATTCTTCCCGTTGCATATTTTATTCAGATTTTTTACACTCCTCTTTTCTAGGCTTTTTCCTTTTGTCGTTTAAATTCATCCGACGAATCAACAGTTTTGTCAATCTTTTTTCCACCAATTGCCTCTTTTAATCTGTGTCCATTTATCCTGATGAATTTGATTTTTATAGTTTTCTTCCGGTTCATTTGAAAGTATTGTTATCGAAATTTGCAATTCAGAAAATTAATATTTATGATTATCACAGTATTTATATACATATGTATTTTGCAAATAATATACTTGCTAGAATTTATATAATTATCTGCTTGTTCACAGCTTGTACTACTTTTTTTCATTGAATTAAATAACATCTATATTCTAAGTCATAGTGCGGGAAAATAATATCAATAATTATCTATGATTGAAATAATTGGTGCAATTTCATACTTCAAATTATTGAATTCAACGTCCACACGGTTTTCTTCCTTTTAACTATTATTATAAAGTACTATAATTCGTAGAAATAAAATCAATAATTATTGGTGAATTCAATTGGATCTCTATTTCGCATGTAGTTTATTTAGAAAAGGTTCATGTTATTTTATAATTCAGAATGATGAATTTAAAGACTAGTCTTCTCCCATTTCACTGCAAAGTGCTATTAAGGTACTATAATTCACCAAAATAGTATCCATAATTATTAATGAATGAAATTTTGTCCACAGATCGCAAATAACATATCTGTGAATTACGTTAAATTCAATATTTCAAGAGAAACTAAACGCTCTTATCTATCAAAGAAGTTCCAATTTCTCCACAAAAAAGAAGTGCACTATATCTACACGATATCGCTTGATCTTCAACATTCGCCAAAAATTATCTACCATCGATCGATCTATCTTTAATTGCGAAAATTCCAAAGACGTATACACCACCCGGTAAAACCGTGATTCTTGCCAACAAATTGATAAGCAAATATCACGGTCGTATCCGAAGTTCGCAATGTTTCATTTTTCGCGCCACTTTTTCCATCGCAACGATCCTGAAGAAATGGTTTCTACTTTTTTCGTCATCCGTCCGCAATTGCGAAAGTATGGGGAACGTTTTTCGCCGAAAATTCGCGCGTTCCTCCTTTCACCTTTCGCTGGCGTTCTTCTGCAAGAAGGTGGTACTATTATCTCATCTATGACTTCAGTCTCCGCTCTGCTAACTCGATATCTTCTCTTTTTTTCTTCTACATTTTTCTGCTTTAATTGCTATGGTGATTTCCCACTTAATATCAATGGGAACCATTCGGATGTCTGGTCATTAAAAGTTTCAATTTCGAATTTATATCGAACGTATACAAACTCCCAATTTTCATTCGTCGCTTTTATTACATATTGTTGCTAAATTATTTTAACGTGTTAGCACTTCGAGTATTCAATTCCTCCAAAGTTCGCCTAAAGTAACGAAACGTTCGCCGATGAAAACGTTAAGTTTGAAACTGAGCGCTCGATGAGGATGTAAATTAAACGGCGGGAAATTGATGAGGGGTACTTAATAGCAGGCGTATTACTTAGCAACTTCGAATGCACGGTGTATTTTAAAATTCTTACATTATGATGGATCGTCGCGCGTACAGAATACATTAAGTATTCTCGTATAAATCGTATTTCACGATAACGTCGGGTTGTATTGATGTTACACGATGATTCTGCGATCAAAGTAACAAGAATAACCTGATTTTCATAATAGATGAACACAAAAGAAGCGTGCCGTTCCCCCGAAAAATATATGTTTCGATCGAAGTTCATGCCGATCGAGTGCTCCTTAACATTCAACGAATTAATATTCAACGGAATTCTTCATTTTTTTGTTCACAATGAAAGAAATCAGTTTGAACTGCGCAGTTCCTTTTTTCCCCCTCTGCCATTATTTTGCATTTTCTGGACCACCGTTAAAATGGCATTTTACGAATTAATTGACGAAGAATAAACTGCTATAAATAATAAGAAGATTCGGTCGCAAAATGGCGATTTTTTTAATCCTTCTCGAGAACGCGGAAGAATAACAGAAAATTATTACTATTTCAAAAAACCATTGTATTTCTCTCTTGAAATATCTTCCTTTGCATTCATCCTAATTCAGATATTTACAATTAGCTTCCATATGGAAGCTTATTATATAATAAGCGTTTGTGCATCTTTGAATATTTTTGAATATCTGCGCTTATTTCAATGAAATTTTCCATCAGTTTTTTTGAAAACGTGCGAAACGAATTTTGATGAAAGAATCCGAAGCCCGTTTCTGTTAGCCGGCACGCGAGCACGATTTCAAAAAAGGCTGCCGGCCTTATTCGGCGGAATTCCTAGAAAAGATTTAATAAAAGATGTGAAACATCGTTTCGGAACTCGAGGCGAGCCATTCTCTATGCGGTCGTAGGCGTACTACGAAAAAGAATTCGAAAATGTTGATATCGTCTTATTGGCACGTGCGGTGCTCCCATGTAGAACTTATTCAGGAACAGTTTTAGCAGAGTTGCGAGGAAATCCATGTAAGTAACGTCGGCCAAGGTTTTTGTTGCAATAACTGCGATATCATTGAAATTGTGTGAAAACAGCCGTGTTCATTTGCAAATGAATTCATTTGAATTTACGTCGGAGGATATTAACACTAAAACTACCGGCGTTAAATCTATCATATTTAAAAATATTAAATAAGTATTTTGAAAAAAGGGGAATTAAGAGGTGGAAAACTTGATTGATTCGGCAATTTATGTTTTATAAGATAGACGTAGAATATCTATTCTATGACTCATATAAATTTGGAGAATTTTTGGAAAAAATTGTGTACCAGTCATTTTGACTGGTATGGTAAATCTAGTGTTAAAAATTTGCTACATAACGCATACTTTACTGAAGCGGAAATGCTAGTTTTTGAGTAGGTAACTATCTATTTATTCTACTTTTTGTTTAAAATTAAAATAAATATTGTCAGGATACACCAGAGCAAAGAGATAAGTAGATTAATAATATTGTTAAGCCACGGTGACTTTCTTCTTCGTTACTAATTATTCAAGTTCAATTTTTTGTTAATTTGTGTGTCAAATACACAACTTATTATGACGAATTTTCTTACGATTCCAGTATTACTCTTTAATTATTCATTATTTCAAACATCCAAATTCAGAAAGCATCAAAATTTAATTCCTCTCGACGGAAGCGCCTCATTAGCCAATCTCATAATCGCGCATTACATAACGTACACTCTATCTTATCAATCGCGAGAATATTATTAAAAAGTCCAAATTGTTGCTGTATAAAATCAATTGTCGAAGTTAATCAAAGATATAAGAATCGGATCGCTCGAAAGAATCACTGTTCGCCAGGTTCTTCTCGGACGTTTAATCCTGATGTAATTACTCATCCTTGACGGCAATTAGTTTTTCTTTTACCATCGAACAACAAATATACCGCGCGTCATACGGCGGAAAAGCCGGAGATTTCATTTTACTCGGAATAACGCCGGTGTAATTTAAACGTTATCGTGTTACTCGGAAATCTCGACACCGCGCCGGTTGCGCGCCGCTTGAAATTAACAAAAATTCGTAGTGCAATTTAAACTCTGTAGATAAAGCCATAGATTACAATGGGATCGTTGAGGCTACAACGGCATATGTTAGATGGGAATGCGGAGGTTGAACGAGGGGAGGGTGGAATAATATTGCATCAGTCTTTGTCGAGTGAAGATTACGCGCTTTAAAGTGCTACCTCGATGTAAGTGCTCGTCTCCAATTAAACGGTACGTGAGTCATCTCACTCGACGGATCTTCGTTGATATCGGTGCTGTCTGTTGACGATGCAATGATGATGACAGTTGGAGTAGGAAATTTCTGAAGCACTCTGCCGAGGATACTGAAATTTACAGGTGTATATTAACACGTTAAGCGCCAAGCCGGTTCCCAGGGACCGGCGTTACACTTTCCGTTTAGGCCCTTTGTTAGGAAAGGTATCTTTCTGTTTTTTTTTTTAATAAACTACATTAATTTTTGATAAAATGGAATATTTCTTATTTAAAACCACTAATTATGGATCATTTAGGCGCAACAAAAAAAGAACTGTCGGCTTTCATTGATTAGCGTCGATATAAATGAAAAATCAACGTCCGGTCCCTAGTGACCGGCGTGGCGCTTAACTGCTAGAAAATCGGAGTATTCCCAAGGTCTTTTATTTAACCCTCTATAGTCGGAATTTTCTGTTGGACCTGAAGATCAGTTGCACGATAGCACACTAGAAAATGATAAAAATACTGTTATAAATGATATATTTGACTTGATTTTGAAACATTGAATTGTAAAGAATTTCATGATCTTTAAAAACTAAATTGTAATATTTGACAATGTTAAAAAATTAACTTTGAAGAATAAAATCTTAGATTTGTCTTGTTACTTCAAAGTTACGGGTCCATAAAGGGTTAATTTCATTTTTTGGAGAATATTTCTTATCTTTATTTGATGCATCGTATTTTCATATAGACGGCAATAAAACTGGAGAATACTGAAATTGTCTGCAAATTATTTTAAATAGAAATTTGTATTAACATGAGAATGAAAATCGAAAAATTATATTTAAATTTATAAAAATATCTGAGAAATTAAATGAGAAAGTAACACAAGTAGAAGTTTATATAAAATTTGTAGAAAATACATTTAATACTTTTTAGAACGGAAGAATAACACGTAATTTTGTGTAATTGGAAAATTTTATATTTTTCTTCTCTTTTTAATCATATGTTCATAGAACTGGCAGTAGATTGAGGTTTGCAATCGAATATTTTATCGTTACTTTCGTGGTATTTTCAATCTGGAAAATTTTTAGTCTATCGTTATCAGCTTCGAAAATGGCGAAATTCTCGATTTTCTTTCGTAATTCCCGTGTTCGCGAAGGTGATAATTTATTTGACGAAACGGCCCACGATATAATGACTCGCAAAAGGAAGAGATAGGATCGGTATGTGTTATCAGCAAAACCGATTTAACCTCCGGTTTGTACATAATCAATTACGCAATGAATCGACGCCTTTTTTTACAGGTAACAAAAAACTTATTAAGCTCTCAGCAATGTAATTATCAACGATCAAAACGATATCGATATTAAACGCCGCATTTAATGACACGCACAACGCAGAAAATTATCGCAGCTCTTGTAATTCCATTCTCGGCGCAGGAAATCGTCAAATATTTTCATCGTCTTGGATAAATCACTTTCTCGCGGTGAATCCGTTATAACAATTGCCATATTTCTGTGCGAAACGTAGAGATTTATGTTACAATATGTCCAAACAATTTAAAGAAGCAAGTTAAACTAAATTCGGAGTCCCATAACAGTTTCGCTGTTTGGTTATTTTATTAATCCAAACAGCACGCGACATGTTTACGTGTCTTATATTTCTTAAATAACAGGATTTCAAATTACACAAGCGCTACGTCACATAGCGCCGGTGCAGTTGAAAAAATACGAGCATAATAAGCTCCATGCTGCTATGTTATTATTACTGCAAATTATTTTTTATTATCATCGTCGTTATTGCGTCTCCTTTTGTCCCCGAAACGAGGAACATCGGGGAGAGATTTAATCTAGCATCCTTCATTGCCTATTTGTGGAGAATCTTTCGCAACTTTCCCTATCAATATTGTATTGCTGTAAATAAGATAGACGTTAATTACCTTCGTTGAATTATCGTGAGAATGATAAGGAAGAAATCGAAATGTATGACGTTTCCTTAATCCTTTGCTTTGCGACTTTGTTTAAAAAAACTTGGGAGTAAGGGATAAGGAATAAATATATATGAAAATCGCAGGGTTTTATTTAATTTCTTTACTGTCTGTTAATTTTTAGAATGGGATTTTATTAATGATGGTATTTTATTAATGATATCATTATGGTTATTTGGAGCTATGGTGGTGCTAGGGATAAAATTTCAGAAGAGATACAGCCTCATATTCGCAGTCTGTCGACCTGAGTTCAAAATCTCCGTCAGCTCTGGAAACTATTTCCTAAATTATTAATCAAAATGTCATAGTCCCAGTGGTTCGGAACATATAAAACAATAGGTCCCAGACGAAATGATGATAGCAATTGCAGCTGAAAAGATACAAAAGGAAACCTTAGATTCCAATTGAAAATCTGTTTTATTTCAAGCATTTCATCTAGTGTAGTAAATAAAAGTCTGCGGAACTTATTTATAAGCAATGACAACTTAAGAAATAATTTGAAGTGAAAATCTGTAGAAAACAATTCAGATGAACAAAATGCACACGCATACATATAATTATCAAGGTCGACACAAGCGTAAAGATCCATGGAACATTAAACGAGGATAAAATTTTAAAATAAACCATGACACACGAAAATGTGTAATATACCATGAATAATAACACTTTTTATTGTGCCTTAAAGACACAATCATATCAATGATACTGTAGGCTCGCGTGTATAAGACGAATAGGAGATCTAGGGTTATTTTCTTCTTCTCCTGCCTCCCCTTAGCCGCATTTGAAGATTTTTTACACAACAGCGCATTAATATACACTAAAAATGGAATTTTTAATAATGGGTTTAACTTGAATTGTACGCATTTAAATGAAAAAAATTGTGCGAATTTGAAGGACTGTGAAATAACTTCGCAGTAATTAACTCCACCCTACACAGCATCCCTACAATCCTCTACAACCTCCGCGTAAAAAGAAATATATAGATCACAATAAAATCCTTCATTTATCGCAACATTTCCAACCTTCATTACAGTACGAATATAATTCGAAACCTGGAAAGTAAACATCTACCCAAAATTTCCCACGTTCGCCGCATCATCAGGAAGCATCCAGCAAAGTATCGCCTTGGCTTTCTTCGCGTTTCGCGCGAAATTCTATTTCGAGAGCGCGGCCGCATGCGATGTTTTTCCGGCGGCGATACGCTCGAAAATCAAACATTGAAGTAGGACAAGGAGCGATTAGGTAATGCGAAAAGTAATCGACGTCGGCGCTGTCCTACGTCACGATTCTTTGCCGCGCACTGATAATCGCTTCTTCGACCGAGATTAGAACGCAATGACTCGGTACTTTTTAGCCGTGTTACGCGCCTCCGCGCCGAGATTCCGCGTTACGTCACGTCTATGCGTGCGAGTATTCCCTCCCTCGCATTCTTCGCCGGATAGCACACACGACAGCGTTTCCCAACTCGGACTCTTGTACGAATTCTTTTCTTGCATCTATCGATAGAGGATATGGCGAGAAGGAGGAAGGAAATACGTGCTATCGATGCTCTGCGATGGGAGATTCACCTTGGGGGTTGGCTTTGAGAAATTTCTTACCCTTGGTGCTGCAGTTGGGAGTTTGGGAGTAGATCAATTTATTACCGATGTTCTTATAATTACAGTTCAGATGATAGGTATGAGAATAAGAATTGGTGTTGAGATTAGGATAGGGTGGATGGAGACTTAGAGTTTTGGTTAATGGGAGCTGGAGGGTTCGATGTTGTAGGCTGTGAAATAGAGTTAACATTGTGTTAACTGTGGTAACGCGGCTCATGATGCTAACTTGGAAGCAGATTACTTTGAATTGTGAAGTGACTGTGGTAGTTGGAAAGTAAGAAAATAAGAATTGTTCCTAAGATTATGACAGGGAGGACGGAGATTTGGAGTTTTGGTCGATGGGAGCTGGAGGGTTCGATGTTGTAGGCTCTGAAAGTAGAGTTAGGATTGCGTCAACCACAGTAATACGGTTAACACTAGATTTACGGGCGTGAAATCTGTTACATTGCAATATATTAAATAAGGACGTTTGAAAAAGAGGGATCAGGCGGCAAAGATGATAATTTGTTAAGTCATTATTGTATTATAAAATACACGTGAAATATTGACTGTACAGCTTCTCTGTAAATTTGAGAAATGTTTATAAAACAAATATGAATCCGTCAATTTGACGGCTTCCGTAAATCTAGTGTTAATGATTAGACCTAAAAAGTAGAAGATTTTAAATTGTTGAAGACGTGACTTTGGTATGTGGAACATATGAAAGTAAGAATTACTTCTAGTATTCATTTCATTTTATGCAACTAGGATAAATCTCTTCATTTCCATCTTTGAAAGTCTAATAATAATTGTATTTGATTCCATAATACACTGCTAATGATCATAGATCGGGAGTAGATGAATATAAGTCCTTAGAAAAGTTCCGTCATCAATAAGAAAATATAAAAATAAAAATACTTTCAAAAGTGGCTATGGCAAAGTTGGAGACTTAAAATTCCAGTTTGGCAGTGCTTAAATTTATAATATAGTAATTACTGACCACAGAAATCCATGCCATCAACACCGTGCACACTTTAATGATAAAAAGAATAGACTTTCTAAGATCCAACAAGTAAATTCACTAACATTTAAAAAAAAAATACATCTCGGACAAGATACACATTCTGTTCAATAATTAAAACGTAGTTAAATCCGCAAAATTAATACAATATTTTAATTTCAAAATACAAGAATAAAAACATCACGTTGCAGCTTTTATAGCCACAAAGATGTCTACTACAACAATTTAGCGGTACCACTGGGAATTCCCTTGCCGCCTCCTCTAGAAAATTTCTCCAACGCAATATGACCTATTGTATCTTTAATAATTCAAATCCAATTATATAAGAGTCCTAGAAATGCCCGCGAAAGTTCTTCGAAGGCATGAAAAAAACATTTTTTTAACGAACAGCAGAAATGGAACGAGCGGAAAGAAGAATCAACGGAAATGGAATGATCTCTTGGAGAACGTTGAGAGACGCTGATCTAAACGATCCAATCGATTTCGCAAAGAGGAGTTCCTCGATTCGCCTTTGCGTAATGCGCAAAAGTCTATCGAGGTTAAGTTGGCATCGTACTCGGAATTTGGATCATCGAATGAATCTTGATCGTTTGAGGACTGTAAAAATGTCCGTAATACAGAGAAGATATTGATTGAAAATACCTGACATACATTCTTGCATAGCAAATCCAAGCGCTATCAATCGACGAATGCACTTTTCCTTAGTTACATTTCAAACGTTCATTGAGAGTGGATTTTTCGAATTAAAATTATATGAAATTACATATACGATTGCTGAAGTGAAAAATCGTTCGTTACGTTCTTTCGGAGATATTTTTACCACATGTTCGCTCAACTAAGATGTAATTTACAAAGCAAACAGGAGTTACGTTCGAATCGTTAATATTATCGGTGAATGAATCCTTTCCGAGAATTTGTTTAATCACTGATCCAATCGTTTTTGACGTAATATTCCGTGAACATTAACAATTACTGACGCCACTTCCGTAGACAAACTTAACATACATTAATAAAATAAAAATCAACAGTACGGCATGATTGAACATTTCTGAAAAATTGCATTCCTTTTCAGTACAACATATATATATTCGATGTTAGGCTGGCATTCGAGTTTCACTTTCTTAATTGGAAGAAAATTTTGTTTACTTTCTCTTTCACCTGCGCTATGAGATCAAAAATATCTGAGCATCCTAAAAATTAAATAATAAAGGAACTATCATAGATTCGTATTTCTGTAGTTCCTTTTATCGGTCGTAAATTAATAATCAGTTGTAAATTAATAATATTACAAATTATTTCTTAAATTATTAAATCATTAATAATATAACGGTATTAGACAGAGACATAAATTTCATTTTCACTTGTACATGTAATCAAAACACTGTCAAATAATCTGAACCTAAAATTACAAAGTATATTTAACACAAAAATCCAAATTCCCTGAAGTATACACGACCCAATTTATTTTCTTCTTTCATTCTTTATAACTGTACTTGATTTTTTATAAACGCCTGACGTAGTTATTAAAAATATAACTATCCGCCATATGGGAAGATCGTGAGAATCATCGGGCATTGTACGCCAAAATTCCATGGCACGATTTTACGAAGCTTATGGCGTGAATGTGACAAGTGAAAGGAAAGTGAGAAATGGGTGCACATTCTTCCGAGAAAGAAGGTAATATCTTCGATCGGAATGACAATTGAAATAAGCGTTAATTAATTGAGAATTTACAGACACGAATCAATTTCTTCAAACAGACTTTATTTACCGAGGACTTATTTTTCTTAAGTTTCACCCCCTTCACATTGAACAACGTATAAAAAAGAGAATATTTGCCAATCGCCCAAATGCCAAAAAGCGGACGTGTTTCATTCTACGATTTCGCAAATCGTACAAAGTACGGTCAAGCTTATAAAAAATTGGAGAGCAAAAGAAGAAACTGCATAATCACTCGAACTTATTGGCTTACTAATTTTGATTTATTTACATTCTTTATGCAACATCCGAAGTATTTAGGTTCCAGCAGCGTTTCTTAATTTGCTCTCCAATTTTACATAAATTATAACTGTATCTCTCGCTTACGTAAAATCAAATCGTAAAGAAAGAAATATCACCCGATCACACCGATCTATAAAACCCCAATAAAAAAAAAAAGAATCTAGTCAATCCCATGTAAAGTCAAAGGTCAACGGATATTATCCAATCCCAAAAAAAAAACTCATAAAACCACAACAAAATTAGGCAAATCAACGAGCATAATTTAAAGAACGAAGGATTCCCATTTCCCAATCGATTACATTTGTAAATTCCCGGGCTATTCGGACGATCGGCGAAAGAGCAAGGTGGAGGGATGAAAGAGGAAATTTCGGATGAATCAGAGATGCCGGAATGTAGGTGAGTACACGTATACGTGACTTTGCCCACGTGTTTGGTAGATGGAGAAGGTGTAAGGTCAGTTTTCAGCATTGGCCTGCCGTCGGCTCCGTGGCTGTCATGGTCTTCGGGTCGGTTCTCGGTCAAGCAACTCTCACGTTTCGCTTCGAGCCACGTTACCGAGGAGAGATGGGTGACGTCAGGTTCGATTAAAAATAGGCAAAGTCGCTTTATTTATAGAAACGAAACGTGCGCCGTGGACGAAACGGCGCGCAAGAGGCCGGCTTGTTCCGCGACTGCGGGCGCCGAGAGCGGAGGAAGTGACAGTACGGTATGAAAAAATATATGGCAGGAAAAAAAAACGTTACCTTAGGGTGAATGTATTATGATATTATAAACGCGGATGTGTCGAGAGGAATTACGATGATAGGACACGAGGGAAGGTGGATGAGAATATGGCTCTGTAAAAATAATTTAACACTATTCCTTCTACGACCGGTCAAATGATCGTTTTTAAATTTTCGATTAGAATTTCCTATATACAACGTCATTGAATCGCCTTTAAACTTCACTTTTCCTCAAATATACGTATAATACATTCACATTATAATACATTTTTCAATATTCACTTCTTTTTTTACTGTTCATTTTCTGGGGAAAAATTATCATTTGACAAATTCACCGGTTGCGGTAGGAAAAGGTATACGTGAAGTGTGGGTAGGAATAGTGTTAATAATGATGATAAATCCTGCCATATGGTGTACATTTGATGATTCATTTATCGCTACAATTTGTTCGTACTCGAATTTAAGAGTGATTCGGTTACTTTTATATGGTAATTTCAAATGTGTTGTAATGGAAAAACAATCCGGGACTTTCGAAAACTATTATGTTGATTGGATATAACAAGAGGTGAATGGGAAAGAAATTGTGGTAGGATTAGAGCAGTATAGCGGCATTTTAAAAATGTCTCAATAGTAATAACTTTATACCTCGTTATATTCAATAATTAATTATTCATTCTAATTCATTCATATTCGACGTCGTGCAAACTATTACAAAAAACTCCGTTATATTGTGCAAGGTAATGTGAAATCTATTGCTATGTAAAAAAGCAATTTTCAATCTCATATTGATATCCCAGAAAAAGCCTGCGCTCAGAGAATTTCAAAATTTCAAAATGTGATTAAATATGGAAGCTCGAAGACTTCGTGTTCTCATTCTACTTAAATTCAGAATATGGAATTTTGAGACCGAAACGTACAACGAGAAAAAGAGAAGCAAGAACGATGCGGGAGATAAATCCTTGGATGTTTGCAAACATTCCATGATCTGAATTCACGAAGACAGAAATATTGTGTTTAAGTAAAACCTCGAAATACCATTGAGATAATGATTAAAGAATTAGCGAAAGCAGATACGCTTATCGGTAGTATACTATCCTTTCAGAATTTCGTCTCCGTCTGTAAGGTGTCGCCGTAATAAATACAAGCATAACACTGTCCACCTTCGGCTTCATCGTGAAAGAAAGAAAGCAATCGGACACAATACGTAATAAGAACACCGACAGAAATTAAGTAACGTTAATGAGAAAAACTCCCGGGAGAATAAGTAGAATGAGTCGGCGTAAAACAGACAGATAATAGAAACCAACTGGGATCGCCGCGCTATGGTAGATGGTCATTGAAGTCGAGTTCAAATCCTTCCTCGTCATCTCTGAGAAGTTTTTCGTACATTCTTAATTAACATTTCGTAATATCGGTGGTTCGGAACCTAAAACAATTGGTCTTAGGAAAAATAAGCATTGCAGTTAAAGCCCGAACGTACGAAAGAGCAGAGAAATCGACATTGTCAGCGGATAACTAGACTTGGAAAATTATGAAAAAAAATTTACAGTCGACTCTTTTGTAGTACACCTAATTCATTCTGTTATATCAAAGTTTATGAGGAACTTTAATGAAATTCGTGCCACTTGAGGGTCGCTTAAGTTTATTAACCCCTTGCGCTTGAACTTTTTCTCGCCCAAAACTTACAGTCAGTCCGACTTCTTTTAGACTTTTTCTAACTGTGTAATATGTGATTTGTTTCAAAGAAAAATTTTGCAGTAAATTGTACAAGACAGCATTTTTATAATAATTTATTATCATTTAATTAACAGATTGAAAACAGAAATTTCAATTATAAGTTATTTGCAAACTTGAAATATATGGTATTCTTTAAGTTACTTATATTTATTTGGGGGGTTTTTCATTTAGCTGAAAATCAAATCGGTCAGGAATATCATCTTTTTGAAAAATTTCTTATTAGTTACCGAATAGAACATTTTCGAAACAAATTTTCTAATCTTCCGATTTTCCCTATTCCACTGGAATCACTATATACGAATACTTTTCTTTTTGCCTTTACTAATAAAACAAAGTTACTATAATCAGTATCGTAGCTTTATTTAATTTTTCATATCCCAGTTTAGCTTTTCAAACTGAATTAAAAAATATGATGGCATGTATAACGCGTTATAACAAAAAAAAATGAACATTTCTTAAGCCACAGTGTATGGAAATTCTAAAGTACCCTGGTGTAGGAAAATTGTCATAAATATTGTACTACCTTATTTTGAAATCTTGTTCTAACAATGCCATATCACGGAAGGGCTCACTATACAAAGGAAATTGCTGCTTTTGGAGAGGAATGACGATCGACTGACAGTGAGGAAATCGAACATTCGTATAAAGTAAGCGACGAAACCGTCAGAGGTGACGGAGAGGTTAACACGGAGAGGTAAAAGTAGAAAACGAAGAAAGAAGTAGAACCGCATGTAATCTTTCAGCTGTTTATCAACATAATAACGGTTACCTAACGTAAATAATAACTTACGTTTTAATAATAATAATCTACGATTGTACTCTACGCAAAAAATGTCTATGTTAATGTTGTGATATAGGATAAGTGCATGTTATCACTTGCACTCTGACTCTACGATTGTGGATCGAAGGAGTATCGAATTCGTTTATCATTCTGTGTTCCCCGGGTGGCTATAAATTACATGTTTTAAGTTAAACGTACATTGAGATAAAGTGTGTGTAAAAAATGTTTCTATTTTGGGCCGATCCATTTTCTATATTATTAGCGCTATGAAATAGAGTCGATGGAGTGATAATTTTGTTGTGTAATAGCTTACAATTTTAATTAATAATCGTGATATTAATATCGTCTGTCTTTAGGAAGAAATCGAGAGAATTTTATAAATGAAAGTAATTGTTTGAGTGTTAGTTTATAGTTTTATTTTGTAATTGTGGTATTAACATCGTTATTATATGAAATCCCAGTAATTTGTCGATGAAGTTAAAGGTCAGTGCGGAACTGCGTATTACACGTATTAAATTCAATTTCACAGTTCGATTGAACGATCTTCAATCGACGAAATTCTATGGTGAAATAGCGATGGGACATTCCTCGAAGGTGGAATTTTTTAATTTTATATGAAAGGGACAGTTTTCTTGGAAAGAATTCTTTGGATTATGACGTGAATGCAGTCGGATATGCATAATGCAGTTGCGAATGAAAAAAATGGGTAATCAATTACTGTACTTTCTTTCTTCGATGGAGAAGAGATCGAGAGCAAGTGAACTGCAATAAAACATTCGTCAAAACCTTCATGGTGCAGTTGCAATATTGCATAATATAATTACAAAGCAGATACAAAATTGTAATATTTTAAACTTGACATTCTACCGACGGCAGTAAAAGAAAAATTAAATGGTCACTTTTCGTGTTGCCGCAATGCAATGATTTTTAGTGAAATTAATTTAAAAAAGAACAGACAACTAAGTAAAGATTTTCATTTTTTTTTGGAAGTAATTTAAACCAAGTACACATTATACAACGTCCGGGGCACCCAGTTATTAGAAATTATATAATAAGATAACTATTATCTCCGTTAAACGGTTCGACGTTTTAACATTGCTACAAAATAGCTCTAAAATGCACTGTACATCGACAAACGGAAAATTAGCGATATCTTAAATATGTTTACTTCTCCATTTGAGAAATATTTTCTACATTATCAGTTAATATATTATATCACTGGTGGTTCACAGCCCACCTAAAACATTAGGTATTAGGTGAACTATCCATAGTAATTAAAGCTGAAGAAATGCAAAACAATGTAACTGTAGTAATTAAAGGCGAAAAATGATAAAAAATAAGTATATAATTATAAAAAATAAGCGAGCTTAAATTCCCCATGGCACGTGGGTAATTCCTGTCTGATATACAGATCGTAACGTCGATGCATCGAAACCCACGTAAGACAATAGGCTCCAGATGAAATGATCACAGTTATTACCGCCGAAAAAGTCTAAAAACAAAGGGAAAAATATCTCCTGTCGACCATACAGAATTTTTGTTTACCATCCGGGCAAAATACTTCCAACTTTTAACGAGAAAGAATTACAATTTATTCCTGCACTGTATTTCTCCACATTATTTATTTCCGTTTCCCATTCCATGTTACTTAATTAAAACTAAAAAGAAACATATACAATTATGGATTAATTAAATGAGATATAACAAAATTGTAAGTATAACAATAACTTAGTAATATCTGGGAATACGTACCTTTATGCAATATAAATCTTCAATAATAAAGTTATGTCGTAGATATGTAAATTTCATTGTAATTTCTACAAAGTTGCTATGGCATTCTGGAGCCATTGCTTTTTCAATGAATTAATCTCCAATTTACTTATCACTGAACTTTTCAATGTAGATTTGAAAATCTCCTAGAACGACATTTACCAGAATAACAGCTCTGTCTGTATGGTTGTCATCTTGTTAGGTGTTAATAGTTGACTGGAGTGTAGTTGACACTCCGTAAAGTTATTTCCTTAAAACGGGAAGAATTGCAGACAACCTCATCAACGTAGAAACTACAGGCTACGACAAAACAGTAATTAACATTCAAGTGCAAGGATAATATAATTCTTACAAATATAGGGAAATTTCTTCCAGTCGTTTTAATTCTTACGCGTGGGTGCATTTTGCACAGAGAAACGTAGATGAAATTTACTGAATGAATTTTTAATTCGTCAAACAAAATTATGTACTATTCTGGGTAAAAATGATGTGGAACTTTGAAATTGAATAAACAATTGCTGTTGGTTAAGGAAGCTCATACAGTAATGTTGCACTTTGCGGGCGGAGTACATTATTAAAGTGCAGTTAATACATGTATTTTAAAACTTACAATTTTTAACACTTATATATAGTAAAACATAAAAAATTAGTGCAACCACGAACACAAGAATGAAAGCTTCAGATTTGAAAATATTAAAATCTCTAGACCTTTTCATTTGACAGCATTTTAAATAGTATAATTCAATATACAGACATATTAATTAAAAAGAAAACCTTAGCGAATAACCATCCGTCAGAATTTAATGTTACTTAATGTCATGATTAAGAATTAATAATTAAAGTTCCTGAACCTCTTGCCATACAATAACGAATAGGATATTTTCAAGTTGTGCAAAACCTATAAAATTGAAAATATAAATGAAACGCGGCAAGATAAATTTTTTTTTATAATAGTAATATTACGTTACATTATACGATAAATCAAGAATCACCGATCAATTTTTATTACAGCAATTCAATTCTGAATGATTATTGAGACAGTCAAAAAGGAAATCGTGTGGCAAGGGGTTAATTCAATCATCGCGGTTCTCATAAAAATGATAGTATAACATTGCAATTGTAAACAATACGTAATCGAGTTTCATATCAATATCTGTTTCATCGATGGAGAGTAGAAGGGGCAATGCTATTAAGTGGCAAAAGGTATTTAGGAAAGTACGACCCCGGACCTCATTCCAGTTGTGCAGGAAAGGTGCAACGAAGCCGAGTCTCGAGAAATCGCTTACAAGTTAAATTCGCTCTCTCCGGCAGAGGACATCGTGTTTAATATACGGCATCGGTGAGTAAAAGTGATTGAAGTGTTCATTTATTAAATTACCTTCCGTCGTGACATTTTTTTACAAATATTACAAAAGTACGAAAATTTTCTGTGTTGAATCTTTGACGGTGATGTACATTGCAAATTTTTTAATTATTGTAAGTTAAATTTTCGGTGCGAATACAAAATTGATGGCGCGGTTTAATAACTGAGTGACAATTTAAAAAAGTTGTATGTTTTATTCAACTTTCTATTAATTTTGGGTTTGGAACATTTATTGGTAAAATTCTGTAATTTGTCCTTTGCTTATGCGTAGACTGAAACCTTATGAAATTCTACTGTGAAGTTTGATGCGTCCTTTATCATTTTAATTAATTCTTGTTTGTTAAAATTACTTCTTAAGTCGAAAAACATCGTTCTAAGTTAAAATGTGAGTGCAGATTTAAATTGTCAGCTTCTATAAATTTTCAAGGGCACAACTTCCTTAATAACAATTCATTCTTTACATAAAAGTTCTCCATTTCGCTGCAAGATAATTTTACGCTGCTGTGTAACAATTTATCTGCAACAATGTCCTCCAATTTATCTGGAATTATGTGCTACCGGTGTTCTTGAAATTTACAACACTTACAGGCCGCAAATATTAAATTTCTATTCTTTGTACCATTTTATTATTAATTGCACTAGCGATATCGGCCATTCAAAAACATACAACTGCTATTTTTAAAATCAACGCAGCAGAAACAGTAAAGTTACGCTAATTTAGCACAAAATACGCAATAATCCCAAAATTCCCATCGAGAGATTTCTACCTATTTTCACCAACCCTCTTCAGCAAAACTCAATCGTTCATCTACCTCGCGAATTATGCATCCTCATCGACATCCGCAATCGGTGACACGAATCATCAAAAGTTGAAATTCGTCAAACCGGTTTTACTAAAAGCCAAAAATCGCGTGTTCGGTCGAAGTGATGGCATCTCACGAAACTATCAAAATTCCCAAAAATCCTGGAAATTGCGGAAGCAATGCATGGAGAGCAAAGGGGAAGGAAGAAGGGCGGGGAGGGGGCGGGAGAGAGTTTCCTCGATCCGCGCCGAATGTATTACGCAACGAATTGCACGCCGGCAGGTAGACGCAACACGGAAGAACTTTCTTCGGCTGCATTCAGCCAGTGCAGTAGCGCTTCCATCATCCTGTTGCTGAACTCTTGACGTCAATAAGACGTCGATTTACAGTTTCGAAAATTCGTGGCACGAAATTAACCGCATTACACGTTTGACGTAAACGACAGGTTGATTTACGAATTCGAAAATTCTGGCGCGAACTTGGGGATATTACACGTTCGACGTTTGCGGGAGATTGATTCGCAAATTCGATAATTCGAGGCTCGGAATTGGAGAGGATTTGGAAAGACTTTCTCAAATAATAGTAATTTCGGAGACACAGAATAAAATAATAAATAACAGGTTCTTGAAAGAGTACGAAAAGTATTGGAATTTTTGGAGAGGAGAAAGGAAGAGATTGATATTGACATAATTCTATGTTAGTTTAGCAAGTGAGAAATGGTTTGTTAATGTAAAATTAATTACAAGGAGTATTATTGAAACGATGGTGATAGTATCGAAGGAAGAATAGTTCGTGACTTTTAAATAATAGATAATATAAAAGTAAAAAACAATTAATTGAGAAGAAACATTCCAGTTTAATGTTAAAAACGAAGGCACAGCACTAAATATAATTATTATGTATGTTATATTTAAGAGCACTTACGAAACGTAAAAAGCATTTTTGCTATTTAATAGTTATTTAATAGTTTCAGCAGAGCAAACATTGTGTAATAAATTGCATTTAGCAAGCGCAGGAAGAATTAAAAGTCTCTGCATTAAAAGAAATTGAAAAAATTTGATTACACAGTCGTACTTTAACTCAATTCAATTCCACGAAATGTTAATAACTTTTCACTCGGAAAACAGCATCTACTCAGATTGTTTGACAAATAATTCTCTGAGAAGAAAAGAATTTGCTTTAACTGCATGCAAATGAATTTTTTAAATGCTCTGTAATTTGAATAGAAGTAAAATTCAATCGGAATTTTAATTTCTAACTCGTTTCAGAATGTGTCCCCCGAGAAACGAAATAGGCAACGAGATAATTAAATTTATGGAACAGGTGGTCCTAGCACATTTAATTATAAGTTTCCGCTTGATGTAGGATCACAATTGCAGAGTATTTACGCCCTTAAATTATTGCAGGCACGAGTAACTCGAGATGCGTTTTCCCACTGTTTGATTGTTTGTTACAAGGGTATTAAATTCTTATCGTCTTAATAAAAACGATAACAAGAGAAATTAAACAAGTAACGCAGTGTTCGCTGTAATTCTCTCAGTTACAACGAAGCGCAATATAAAATGCATATACAATATAATTCTTCACACTTCGTAGCCATTTATAATATATTTACAAAGCAAAGAAGGAATTTTATATGTTTACAAGATCAATGGAAATCCAATTGTTTAAGAAGAAAGATTAAAAATTTAGAAACACTTCTTCAGTTTGCACAATAATCAATACAATAATTTTATGAAAACACCATATTCCACAAGGTGCATTATGGTAATCCCTTGGACGTAGTTAACCCCACGTTATAACCCTTGAAAAACCACCCCTATATGTAGCACCATCTATCTACAAGATCCATTACTAAATCGTGCTTAACAGGATAATGTAAAGTACAGTTTATCATGAAGCCCTACAAAAGTGCACTAAGTTCATCTAAATTTAGAAATACTATGTTTCATAATAAGAGACACTAATTATACATTAATCTTATTGACATTCATTTAACAACAATCATAAATTTTTTTCGATCCTCCATCAATATCTCCAGCAATAAACACCTCATAAGTCTCAGATCTTCAAACTCATAACACACACGATATTTATTATAATTAAAACATCATTTACAATATTACCTACAGTATTATCATCCAAAAAATCATTACAAACAAAGATACCATAAGCAAAACCAATTTACCCCATTGTAACCCCTATCCTTCCTATAATTCCAAAACTTACACCTTCAGCAACCATTTCATCCCTCTCCGGCACCTCGGCATTAATAACAATACTATTCCATAAACCGTGAAACAATCCAACGTCGAAAATTCATTCCCTCAAGCATCAAAAATCATTTCAACCCTTATCCCCCAACCCATGAAATCCCCAATGAAAAAGCAACCCCTACAAGTGCCGGCATCTGCTGAGAACGTTTCGTATCGTCGCGATGCGCCGAGTCCGCAGGACGTCGACAAAGGCAGTCTCCTCCCTTCGTTCGGCACGGCGAGTTCGCCGTTGAAGAAGCGGTGCTTTTCCTTCGGCAGGAAATAAAAGCCTGAGACACCCTGGACACGTGAGCACACGTCGCGTGGACTGAACACGCGGCAGTTAGTCGACGAGGGTGAAATCGGTGGCGATGTTGGAGGGTGAGCCACCCCCAGGGAGCCTCCGAACTTCGAGGGTTGCTTACCAAGCGAAAGAACGCACGTGTCGCCGTAATCGACGATCGACGAAGCCCACCCTCTCCTCGATTACAACACGAAATCGCTCGGGCAGGGGTTGAAACCACGGTGGAAGTCTAAAATCGTGAAAACTGTGGTCCCTGCTGGAAAAAAGGGAAGAAAGATAATCGGGTTCGTCCAGGTCCATCGGGTGATCCATGGCTGTGTACCGTATTTTAGATCGTCTTTGCTTCTCGACTTCGTGCACTCCGTCGAGAATGTTGGCGAATGCATGAGGGAGAAAATAACATCGGTTTTGTGATCGTTCATTGAGAAGAGGAGGATCAGAGTTTCGTGCTACGTGGAACTACGAGGTGTGTAAGTTCACTTGGCAATTAGAGGTTGTGAGCTTTCGCTCGGGTTACTCTAGGTGTGATTCGATTTTACACGTGAGTTACCTTCGGGGTATCGGGCTTCTTTCTGGGAATTGGATTTTTTGTGGGACGTTGGAGATTGGAATCTGTAGTGTTATTAAGGTATTATTGGAAGTTACGGCAGTCTTTCTGCTGATTTTGTGGGTTTTGAATCGGCTGCGGGTGTTAGCTGAGTTTTTGTGTGAGTTCTTTTCTAGATAGTTCTTGTGGTAGAATTTTTATTTTTTATAGTGTACTATATATTAGTATGATGTATTATACAGTATATTACAGCGTGCTATATATTAAATACGGTAATTTAAATATCGTGGTATTAAAATTTTTCTCGGAGCAGTGATGCTTTAAGTTAGGACCAAATATGATAGACTTTCCCAATTAGATTCTCGTTCGGATATCGAATTTTTAACAGTTAACGTTATATAATTTATACTATACTAAATTTTTCCCAATTCAAAAATTGGAAAATTCATCGCAACATTTATTTCGTTGCTGCGCCAATGTACATTGCGATATGTAATTGTATAGAATTACTTTGTAGAAACAGCAGAAAACTGAACGGTTTAAAAGAGTTTCTAATTGTCGCAATTACACAGAATTCAGTATGCAATCAAAGATAAAACTCTGAATATCTGGAAACAAAGATTAAATAACTGAAAGCACTGTCGTAATTACCGGCACAAGTATCAGCTTTTAATAAACGATTGTAATAAAATCAGCAAAAAATTAAAAAAAAATTAAGAACTCTACTCGCTTGAATTTATTGTGAAAAGAAAATTAAATCTGTGGAATTTTCTTTTAAAAATTACTTTCTATTGTTAAAATACAGTTAGGACCTGCCTCTTCGGCTTGCCAGTCTCGAGTACGTGTACTTGAGTACGAGAGACAACCTGTTAGACGTGAATCTACGAAAAGTCAGTTTGTATCTTTTATCTCAGTGAAATACATTAATTTTGATAATTTGCAAGTTTCGTTGTAAACATCGAAAGTAACTAAGCGAAGAGTTGTGTGTAAACGATTGGAAAAAGTCACTTTCGAGAGGCAAAAACGAAAGTGATCGGTAAAATCGAATATTTAGGCTGTTGGAATCTGAAGAGGTCGACTTAATCACTCATTCACGTGAACATAAGTCTTTTAATTTATTCTAAAGCAGCTTCCGGTATTTTCGAAATATTTGTTTTACTGAGAGACAAAAAAAGAGGTAAAATTCCACGGTCTTATGTAATTGTTACGTAATTATGAAAGTCGTGATTTTAATATTATTCTGTGACCTAAAAACGCATAAAATGGTTCGTCATTTTGTACGTGACAACGTTTTCAATAACCGCAAAATCTAAACTAAACGTGAATAAAACATAAAATCAGTGAAATTTCGAGAAGCGAAGAGTTCTATGTAAATACATGAAATTTACAAGCGCTCAAGAAAAGACAGTCGTCACCTTAAAAATGATCTGCAAAATGAAAATACTCTTAACTCATCCTTTCATAATTCTCGAGATAAGATAAAAACACGAACTTCCAACAACAAAAAATTCAAACATTCCTTTCAAATACAAACGACCAAAAAAAAATTCCCAAAAAGCAAAAACCGATCCCACTGCACTTCAAAAAATACCAGAAATAAATTCCTAATGCTTTCAGACAGCTAAAAAATACTAAAAGCATTTTCAATTTGTCTTGAAATTCGCGACTATTCTCTTATCTCTCATCTATTAAATATCGTCGTCAATCAGCGTCGTTTGTGATATTCGTTTTGACTATGTTGATTTTCAACAGAGTTCATTGACATATTGCACAAGTACTCGAAAAAAACTGGTTTCTGACAGGTAAAAAGGAAAAAACTAATGAATTGTAATCCGTCATGGTGTCAGGTACTGTTGTTCGTCATCACAGGTGTACGGTTGTTTATTTATCAATTTTTTTTTACGTCACCGTACGCACGAGAAACTCGCAGGGACGAATTCTATAGGAGTATCCTTATCCATGGTATCTATGTGTGCAGAATGTAGGTTGCGAAATGGGAGACCGATCGATATCTAGAACGCTTAAATACACGCCGATCAATTCTTTCGTATGGCGGTACACGTGCTACCTGCGGGCTTAGCAATTCGCGTTTTTACACCTTTCAGGATGAAATTATTCTGTCGGTCTGTTCTTCAATTTCCAACTGAAGTTGTCTTTGCCAATGTTATTATAATCGTTTATCAAAATTCAATACCTGAGCCGGTAATTGTCACAGTGTTTTTAATTATTTATACGTTGATTCGAGATATTTAGAGTTTTATTTTTCATTGCATGTCGAATGGTTCAGGTTTTTGCAATTTCTACAAAGTGGTACTATATAATTTTATATTGCATTGTACATTGGCGCGATGGATTTTTCAAATTTTTAAATTAGTCAAATTAATTTAGTTAATATCTGCAGTCTTTGAGGCTTATTTTTCTCTTACATTATAAGTGCGGGGAATTACAGTTAAATGGGTGTAATAAATTTTTGCTTCGACGTTAAGATTAGTCTGAGAAATTAATAACTAAAATTAATAATTAAATACCAAATTTAAAATCTAAAAATCATAATAATCTTTCCCAAATTAAGCTATAAATACCGCAAAACCCCGCTTCAACGAAAGAAATCATTAATACCTTGATTGCCATGGAATTACCGATAACCGGCGGTGCTAAATTAAATTCAGTGAAATTATTCCTGACTCTTGAACCAAAAAGTTACCCGCTATCGTCTCATCAGCAATACCAGCAAAAATTCCAATTAAATGCCCAAAAATAATAGAAGAAAAACTACAATAGATTATAATTGACCGAACATCCAAAATTTAAGAATCACCGGCATCAATTCTATTAAATTTCAATACATTAAATAAATACTTTGGAAAAAGAGGTATCAACAGATGGAAAAGATGAACGATTCAATAATTTCTGTTTTATGAGATAGATGTAGAATATCTACTTTACGGCTCTGTCATAAACTTGGAGAATTTTTGGAAAAAATTGATAATTTTTGACTGGCATGGTAGTTTCAGTGTTAACCAGACACCGTCTCACAAATTCCGGTCAACGTTCAAATGAAATCTCGAAAGTCCACTTTTCTAATCCTTCGCATTAACGATAATGAATTGCAGACACCGAGATTGTTGCAGATCGATTCGATAGAACATTACGAGTGTGAGTTAGGTCAGTGAAGCCGATGATTATGACGATAAATTACGACTTGGTCTCCGCGCGTCGGATCGATCGGCTTTACATAATTCTCCGTCTCGAGGAATCGTGCGATCAAGTTCCGTTATCATCTTTTATCGCGCGGATAAAATTCTTCCACGACTTAAATTCAAGCTTGATGTAACGGATGCTTGGAAATGCGCTATTGTATACGCGTCTCCCGTTGATAAGTCGACGTTATGGGAGATAACGCGAGCTACAACACTGACGCGACTCGTAATACAGCGATTTATCAGTTCGTTGACATTCTGTCGAAATCGACAGTGATATCGCGGGAAAAAGGCGCGAAAGGTATGTAAGATTGTGCTCTTACATTGACCTAGAAAGTAGCCCGATTTTAAAGTTCAAATCGCGTATTATCGTTATCGTTAATGTTAGTGTTACTGATAGAATTAACGGGTCGTCAGGTTTTTGACGCCGATTGCGAAAAAAACCGTGAAAGAAGTTCGTGAGGTACTTTTGTATTAGTGGATGTTTCTATCGCGTTGTAAGTTTGAAGTATGATTAATTGTGGCGTGACGTTGGCACTGGAATACGAGGTATTGATTAAGCGGTTAATTAACACTAGAACTACCAACCGGTCAAAATGAGCGGTACACAATTTTTTCCAAAAATTCTCCTATAGAAAACTCATGGAATAAATATTCTACGTCCATGTCAAAGAACATAAATCACCGAATCGATCATCTTCTCCGCCTCTCGATTCCTCTTTTTTCAAAGTACTTATTTAATATGTTAGACTATAATAGATTTAACGTCGGTAGTTCCAGTGTTAACACTGAAACTATCGAGGCAGTCAAACGAATGTTTCCCAAGTTTTCCTAACAATTGCACAGTATTGATAGGAGAGCCGTAAAGTAAATATTCCACTTGTATCTTATAAAAGTTAAATTACTCGATTGCTCATCCTTTTCACTTCTATAAACTCTTCAAATTATAATAACTCTCATCGAAAGCACTTAAAAAGTTAAAGAACCGTATATTAAAATCTTTCAAGCTCTCCTCCGACAAACATAACTGAAGAACATCTGTAAAATACCATTTCAAAGTTTAATATTTTACAGATAAGATAAATTGTAAATTCAGATTTCATTATTAACACTAGAACTACCGGCGTTAAATCTGTTATATTTAAATATATTAAATAAGTCCATTGAAAAAAGGAAAATTCAGTGGTGGAAAAGATGATCGATTCGGTAATTTATGTTTTATAGGATGGACGTAGAATATCTACTCTCTGGCTCTCCTATAATGTTGGAGAATTTTTGGAAAAAATTGTGTACCAGTCATTTTGACTGGTTTGGTAGTTCTAGTGTTAAATAACAATATGCATATTTATTTGCAAGAACAGAAAACACTCGACGGATCGATGCGTTCTAAATAGCTCATGTTCAGACTGTATTTTTCCAACGAATATAGCACTCATTGTCTTGGAAATCGACTTAGTTTTCCGTGTCAAGGTACGCGTGGGCGGGAGAACTGAAAGCGGCAGTAACGACAGATGTTTAAACGAATCGTGGATATCGATCGTTAATGAAAGGAAACTCGAGTATCGTAATCATTCGACACTGCGACAAGAACCGTCACGCGTGTATTCCATTGAGCGTGTAATTAGATAGAGTTAAATGTCGCTCTACGCCGCTACCTTCATCGATCTTCCACGGAAAAAGGAAATGTGCTTATTGTTAGTGTCCATTAAACTGAATGAAAGTTACGCGTTCAAAATAATATTGAACGACCGAACAGTTTTGAATTAATTGAAACGTATTTTAATGCAGAATAAAGAGTGGATCTACCAATAGCGGTTAAAATGACTTGTTTTGCAATTTTGAATGTCTATGTTTATAGAACGTAAGCGATTAAATCAATCGAGATATTTTGCCTTCGTTTCTTTTGTTCTAATGTTTTTATTTTGTTTGTTTCTTTAATATATCGTATGATTCAGTGGTAGATGTAGGGTTAATTTGCATGGATGACAGATGGAATATCTATAATATAAAAAATATCAGAAGTACATCACCTATTGTAATATTTGGACAATGAAACAAACGTTTGCTTAGGTTCGATCCCTTAGATCTAATAATAAAAATCTTGTAAATTGGAAACGATTAAATTTCTTTTTCTCTAACGTATGTAATTAATATTTTTAAGTGTATTGGATTAATCATCGGTGAATCTAATGTTAAAGGATTTTTAGTGACAATTTTGAAGAAATACTTCGTTCCTCTGTTCGATTAAATATTTATACAGGAAGATAGTTAGATTATAACAGAATCAGGGGTCATTTTCGGTTTTGGTAATTCTATGGTGAATAATATATAGCGGAATATTGAATGGAGTTATAACTGGAATTTAATTCGATTATAACTGCGTAGACCAGCAACTACTTTCAGGAACAGTTACATTTATAAAGAGTTAGCATGTGAAAGTTTTACCGAAGTTGATAATGTCAAAAACAACAGTGGAAAGTGATCAGGAAGTAGAGGACACAAAGTGAATGTTGTTCGACTTAAATAAGGTAGAAAGTGAAGAAAATTTGCATCAATTTTATACTACGATAAACATAGTAATTCCCAAGAGTGTTGAAATTTCCAAAATATAACTTTCATTGCAAATTTCTTCCGCACTGTAACAAGACATTCCTTTTCCTTTCAGGACACCGATCAAAGGGCTACCTCGATCCTGTGCAAAATGGGCACCACGAATGCACAGATCGACTCAAAACAAATCCACAACGATGCACGTATTAACGCCAATTCCATTGAAGCTTTCTTCGCCGAATCGGTGATTCTGATAACCGGAGCGACCGGTTTTCTGGGGAAAGCCCTCCTGGAGAAATTGTTGCGCACGTGTCCACGCATAATTACGATCTTCATACTTATCCGTCCAAAAAACTCTGAAACTATCGAGCATCGATTGAAGAAACTGCTGGAAAGCAATGTTCGTAAATACTGCTTTTAATTCAGCGGACGACGATAATACGAGACCTTGGGCTATGGTCGATGAGAAGTCAATGGCTCAGACTCTCAATCAGTAGTCTTGAGGATTAAGTCTCCTATCATCTCTGGGAAATTCTTTCAAAATTATTATTTAATATATCATAGCCTCGGTGATTCCTAAATAGTATTTTTAATTATTCAACGATGATAATACGAGACCTTGGGCTGTGGTGGATGAGAAGTCAATGGCTCAGACTCTGAATCAGCGGTCCTGAGGATTAAGTCTCTTAACATCTCTGAGAAATTCTTTCGAAATAATTATTTAACGTCTCCTAGACTTGGCAATTTGTAAATAGTATTTTTAATTATTCAACGATGATAATACGAGACTTTGGGTGAGAAGGTAATGACTCGGACTCTCAATCAGTGGTCCTGAGCTTTAAGTCTCTTAACATCTCTGGGAAATTCTTTCGAAATTATTATTTAATATATCATAGTCTTGGTAATTTAAAAATAGTATTTTTAATTATTCAACGATGATAATACGAGACTTTGGGTGACAAGGTAATGGCTCAGACTCTCAATCAGTGGTCCTGAGCTTTAAGTCTCTTAACATCTCTGGGAAATTCTTTCGAAATAATTATTTAACGTCTCCTAGACTTGGCAATTTGTAAATAGTATTTTTAATTATTCAACGATGATAATACGAGACTTTGGGTGACAAGGTAATGGCTCAGACTCTCAATCAGTGGTCCTGCGGTTTAAATCTCTTATCATCTCTGGGAAACTCTTTCGAAATTATTATTTAATATATCATAGCCTCGGTGATTCCTAAATAGTATTTTTATTTCTTCAACGATAATAATTCGAGACCTTGGGTAACAAGGTAATGGCTCGAACACTTAATCAGTGCACCCAAGTTCAAAGCTTCTATTCAAACCGGAAGATTTGCCATAAATTATTAATTACTATAACATGGCCTCGGTAATTCGGAATCAAACGAGAATAATAGGTCCTATATTAAATAACCACAGCAGTTAAAGCCAATGAAAACTATAAAACAAAGGGATACGAGACCTTGCAACTGTTGCATTCTTACTTTTAGCAATGAGAATTCATCATCATCCACTACGTCATTAAATTCCTCAAATTTATATAAAACGCTCAAATTGTATCCGTCAACTTGTTAAAATGAAAGTCGCTCCTTCGTTCGATGCAGCAGAATTTCAAATCCAATTCATCCTTTGTCGATTTCCGCAGGTGTTCGAGAGAATCCGACAAGAGACTCCCGATGCATTGAAGAAAATCCAGGCTGTAAAGGGCGACGTGACCTTACCGAACTTAGGGCTCTCTGCCGAAGACAGGAACGTGCTGTCGCAAACTGTTAACATAGTTTTTCACAGCGCAGCCACTGTACGATTCGATGAAGCTCTGAAAGCAGCTGTGAACCTGAATGTAAGAGGAACAGAGCGTATTCTGGACCTCTGTAAATCAATGAAAAACTTATTCAGCCTCATTCACATCAGCACGGCTTACTGTAACGCTGACAAAGAGGAGATCAAAGAATCGATCTATACGTTAGTATGAATATTTTTTATCTATTACATTGCGAACGCTGATTTGGTCATCGATGGCCAACAGTTTACTGTCCTGTTACGATAAATTATTTTTATTAATTACTGCGAGCATTTCGTTTAGAATGTGTAGTTTTAGGTGGGTGTCGAATCACCGAGACTGCGATGTATTAATTTAATATATTTGAACCTTTTAACCATTTCGAGGCCATATTTCAATAAATTGAGAAACAATTTTTAAGTCAGATGTTCCGATTAGGGCCTTCGTTTTGGTCAACATGTATTTTTTTGAAAGCTATTTTAAAATAGATGTAAAGTGGTATCAATTATCGTAATTGGGATATTAAACTTACTATCAAGGCGGTGGGGTAACTATTAAGGGTAAAACATTGAGTTTTAAGGGTAATTAATAAAGTTTCCCTGAGTTATATATGTCCTTGCGGTACCGAAAGGATTAAATAATAATTTAGAATACATTTTTCTTTTAATATAAATTTAATCAAAGATGCCAATATACTTATTACTTGTATCGGATATATTTATCAAATAATTCATATTTCGCTTTCATAATATCACTTTTCACCTGATTCGTATATCTGATTTAAAAATTTCGAAAAATCCTCGTGAATAAATTTCACAAGTCAACGTGTTACGTCAATGACGTATTAACTTGATAAAATAACTTAATTCACATCTCCGTATATTTCCATTTTAGAACAAAAATAAAGCCCTCAACTGTGATCGATATGTGTGAAAATTTGGACGACGAGACGTTGAAATTGTTCGAAAATAAGCTGCTAGATGGTCTTCCGAATACGTATACATTTACGAAAAAATTGGCGGAACAATTAATATTAACGAAGGGATCGGATCTACCTATAACAATAGTGCGACCAAGTATTGTATGCGCTGCGCAAGAAGAGCCATTTCCTGGTTGGGTGGACAACATTTTTGGTATAACAGGTACTGATTTTTCATACGGACCATATAACTATTATTTATATAATCTAGCCTTTCTCAATCCCCTGATCTTCACAGACAAGAATTCGTACTTATATATTTAAGAAACTATTCGTCATTATATTATTTTCAAGGATATTTAAAAATTATACTGTTATAAATTTCCCAGGTATAATGATGGAGGTCGGTAGAGGTACTGTGCGAAGTCTCGTGTGTAATCCAAATTTAATAGTCGATTTGGTGCCTGTTGATTACGTAATTGACACGATAATATGCGTTGCATGGTACAGTACAACACAATGCAGCAATATGCTCAAAGTTTACAATTGCACCAATCCAAATCCTGTCAGGTGCGGTTTCTTCTGAGGTTTTGAGGCTTTCGCAGCCATCGTTAACTGAACAATGGTTTTGAATTTTCGGGTTTTAAGCCTCGTTGATTGCCAGCTTCATTGCTGGAGAAACGTCGGATGTTTTACAACACTTAACGCGGCTTAAACCCGATAATTCGAAACCATTGTTGAGAAAAAGTAGTGATTTAGAGTTTTATTACATTTATAAACATTCTGTCTTTCATTGCACGCAAAAGAAAAAATCTTTTCAATACTTTCGCATTGCAGCTGGGGTCAGTATGAACGTTTCATAAGGAAACACGCCATCGAGACTCCCTCGAAATACGTGACATGGTATCCAGGAGTACAATTTACAACCAACAAATTTATTCATAACATCCTATCAACCACTTTACATATCCTGCCAGCGTTCCTCATAGACTCACTTTTAAGGCTCAAAGGTAGTGCACCCGTGTATGTATCTCCCCATTCAATTTTGCAAAAGCTAATGATGATAACAGTTGCATGAATTATCGATCTTATACAGTCAATTACATTGTTCAACAATCAAGCTTTATTAATCCTTAATTATTCGAGATGTCGTACGATAATGTTGATAATTGTTGTAGAATGTTGAAAACGACGAAACGCGTCGAACGCGCGCTAAGAACTGGAGAATACTTTGCCACGCACGAATGGCACTTTCACCGAAATAATATGAACAATTTGACGAAACACTTGCAAACGCTGAAGGACTGCGATCGTTTTAATACAGACCTGAGAAATTTCGATTGGGAAACATATTCACGTCACTACATGCTAGGAATTAGGAAATACATCTTAAAAGACAATCTGGAATCTCTGAGTAAAGCACGGAATCGATTGTTAATGTGAGTAAACCAGTGATATTCTTTCTATCAGTGATAAGTATGAAGTAGTTAAGCAAAAATAGCAGCTTCTATTAATTCATTTTACCAAGCGCGTCTTCATTGGGGCACAAGATTTATTTCAAAAAAATCGAACACTCCTATACCTCTATCAGAATGAAAGACTAAAAGACTAAACTTAAAAAAATCGAAAAATATGAGAAACTAAAAGAATAAACTCTAAAGAACTCTAAAAGAATAAAAGACTCCATAAAGAATTGTATAAGAATATAAATTCTTATATCTTTCTTTCTCTGAGGTATAATTTGGAAATATTGCTTCATTTTGAAATATTACTTTCACCTACTCCTTTTCTCCGAAGAGCCTTAATTTAGAAATATCACTTTTACCAATTGCAGACTGTACTGGATGCATAAGTTCACTCAAGTATTCAGTATATTAATTTTTCTGGCGATGATAAAGTATGTCGGCCGGTAATGATCGTTCCGAGCTTCAAGAATACTCCGATCTTGATGGCTTGTGCCGAACCAAGGAACGTTACGAATTCACAAAATAAGACCATCGTTGTACATCTTATTTTGGAAATGTATTCATGTTATATCTAATTACCTCCATAAAATCGTAAGTGAATGCATCGCTGAAACTTACCCAATGATATTTCATTTAGACGTTAAGATACAGAATTTATTTTTATTTTTGTGTGCCTGTACAGAAGTGTATACTTGTTGATTTTCGTAATGACATTGTGGAAAGTAATTTAATCTCCTTATTACGACAATTCAAAGTTGCAATGTTTCGTGGGGGACAGGTAAAGTTCTTCGTTGAACAGTGACTCTTAAAGGACCATAATCGTCTTTCTAAGTAATCCAATTACAGATAAAATGCTGATATGATGATTTAATTTCATTGCGCAATTAATATATTAAGCCATACACGAAAGTTTGTCGTCACAGTTTTCTAAAGTTACAACCGATATTAATTTAGGTACTCCGATCCGACCAACGGAGAAACTTTATATTACATTATTACAAAACATAATTACACAAATTTCCAATTATCTATGTACTAATAATAAACATATATGATACCGTATAATTTAAAATAATATATTTTCATACAATCAATCGATTAGAAATCGGTTTATTTATTCGTATCGATACCATATGAATTAAGTTACTTCCTGCAATGAAAGTGTATAAGGTGCGTGCAAAGATATCGTTAGTTTGAGTACGTGAAACTTCCTGTTCTCGACTCTGTGGATAAAAGGGGATCTGCCGATAAAACAATTGCGACTCTGTTAATATAGTAAATGACAAAAAGAAAAGTGCAAAAACTGAACCTACGATAAAAATGGTACAAATAAATGACGCTATATCACGGCAATATCGTGATAAGACTGACTGCAATCGAGTGACCTTAAATTCAACGAAAATGCGATCAGAGGACAACTTGCATTGCCTTAAATCAAACGCCATAACAATGTATCACGTTTTTCATTTGAATTCTTAGCAATTTCAAATTCGGCCTTTGATCTGTATTATATTATCGTTACAATTGATAGATTACGGTTATCAAAGGATAGGAAAGGTGGACTATTTATATTTTTCCTGGTACTGTGTACTCCTTCAATAGTAAACACGTACATCATAAGATTTACGAACAACGATCCGCTATAATCTTACATATTTTCGTATTTTTACAAAGATAATGTTGCATGAATTTTGCAACATGGTTCCTAGTGTTGAAAAAATGAAATACATCTTATACATGCATACACATATTTTATAAGTACATGGGGTTGTTGTACTGATCTCTCAAGTCTTTTAACACTAGATCTGCCAGCGATAAGTCTAATATCTTTCACATTCTCTACTAAATACGTTGGAAGAAAAGATATGAAAGCTTGATCGATTTAATCGCTTGTAATGTGTAAGATACACGTAGAAAATTCAAACAGGGGCGGCGTTAGAAATTTTAGGAATATTTATAAGAAAAAATTCGGTGCAAGCCATGTTGAACACCTTGGCAGATGCAGTGTTAAAACGGCGAAAAATGTAAAATTCGTTTTGCTAATAAACAGCAATACGGGGTGCCTCGTTCCATGCAGAAATTCTTCTGTAGAAAATATATTTCGACTTTGTGTCACGAGCTTCTAGTATTTTGTCCCATTTAAACGTAAGCAATACTTATTAATGCTGCACGTCGATTAAAAACGCTAATTCTCTGTCATCGAACTCACCGAAGATTTTTACAAGTACTAATATGCATATTATATATTTTTTAGGATGTTAAATGTGTAACGAACATGTAACTGTAAGGAGAAAAAGGAATACTTCATTCTGAGTAATGTTTTGTGTGTTTTTTATAATTAATATTGAGCGCAAATATCATTGCATGTAATGGCGAAAATAAACGAATTCCTATCACATTCGACGTTGAAATATAATGTAATATGTTTTACTTTATTTTTCCAAACGAAGATAACAGAAATATATTAAAAACGATGAGAATCTTTATATTAATATGAAAGTAACAGTGATGAATTTTCGAATATGTCCATGGATTCAGACGAACCTAAAGCTATTCTGTTTGTCAATATTACTAATCTCTTCTAATTAATCTAATTAATACTTAACGTATTAAACTCCATCCGAATATGAGCACTTTTTTCAAGTTACTTAACAATAAAATTATTTCGATTAATTGTCAAAATGTTTCAAAGCTGTATAGCGATTACATTATTTAAAAGTTTCGAAAAAGTGCGCGCAACATGCGATTTCCTTGAAAGTGCATCTGCATATAAACGCAGTCGAATTCGGTTACAAAGGGCGTCCGGAATTCGCCGGGCTTGTAAATAGTGGTGCATGGATTCACAGGGCGGTCTGAGCGATGCCAATCGCATGTAAAATCTTCATCAATATAATGAGCACATGGAAATTGTTACAGCGCCGATGTTACGATCTTCTTTCCTATAAGTACTCGCTATTGATAATACTGATAGCGTTTACATGTATATTTATTGGTATCATTCATTTTGGAGAGGTTAGGAAAACATACAATTATTTTGGTATATTTCTTGTCAACCACTGAATGTCAAAAATTATTTGTAATAAGCACCGTTAACCTTCGAGACTTAACTATATTTAATGATACATTTAATGAAACAAAGTAAACATGGCATTTCCTATTAATATAATATATTAATAGTAGTAAATATGTAATAAGTATTAAGTTTTAGAATTATAACAAATGAGTTGTCGCTTCAGCTAAAACAAATACCACGAAAGATTGAAACTGCATATGTTCTATGTTTAAAGATAATGTTATATTTCAGGTATGGTTAGCTTGGAGCAAAGAAAAGTATGAAGCAGTATTTCATTCTTTTAATGATAACATATTAGGTATCTCCTTTCAAAAGAAACTGTGTCAGCATGTCCCGATAGATGTTGTATATACTTGGGTGAACGGATCAGATCCGGCATTCTTAAAGAATCTCCAGAAAAATGTTCCTATTACGGATATCAATGCAGCAGCTTCTAGATTTAGCGATAAAGATGAGTTAAGATATTCATTACGTTCGTTAGAAATGTATGCACCATGGGTTAGGCACGTGTATATTGTTACTAATGGACAAATACCAAGCTGGTTGGATATGGATAATCCTAGAATGACCCTGGTTACTCATGAGGATATCTTCTTAAATAAAAGTGATTTACCAACTTTTTCTAGTCCCGCTATTGAAAGTCATATTCATAGGTAGGTTTATCATTAGAAATTAATGTATATCTTGTTTATAGAGATACACACTCGTAAACAATTTTAAATGCATTAAATATTGCCTATTTAACATGTTGAAGGCCACCTGTATTTCGCTACTTTCATCATTTTTACTAAAGTGAAACTTTTTCTATTAAAATAGCAACTTTACAAAACAGAATCCTTAAAGGCACAAATAGATGTGTAGTCAGTAGGTCTTTACCTTTCTAATTTTAATATTTAAATATTGAATGATTAGAAAATTCGTAAATATTACAATTTAAAAGTCATGGTGTTCAACCTGATAATAAATTCAAATAAGTTTCTTATAAGTTACGTGACATTACTTCTGGATATTGCAGGATACCTGGAATTTCAGATAAATATTTATATTTTAATGACGATGTGATGTTAGGCGCCGAAATATGGCCAGAAGATTTTATTACTCAGGCAGGTGGTCAGAAAGTGTACCTGGCATGGTGGGTTCCTGATTGCTCTGAAATTTGTCCATGGGCTTGGGTGGGTGATGGATCATGTGATCCTGCTTGTAATACAACATTATGTGAATTTGATGGTAGCAATCATTTCTCTATGCTTTATTTCCAAGTTGAAAATTAATGTATGATGTAACAGGACGATATTACATAGAGCAGAAATATAATTCTTTTATCTTTTAGGTGGAGACTGTGACAGTACACCAATTCCTACTGAAAGTGAAGCACTAGAGGAAGAAGGTGATTATCCACATAGATTCTTGCAGAATCCCCCTCAAACTTCTAATAATGCATTCAGATTATTAGATATATTAAACAATAAAGGCATCAGTACTATAGGAAGTAACAAGGAAACATTTACATTGGAAACGATACCAAACACTGATACAAATTTGGCTGCTAGTAAATCTTATAATACAAAGGTTAATGACTATGTCAGTCATATCAAAGAATATCTTAATGAGGATGAAAATAATTATACCATATCTACTTTAAATATGCAGAAGTCCATATTATCGAAAATGATTAATAAAATACGATTTAGAGATCCAAATTATACAGAGAAACGAATTCACTCGAAGGATTCGGCAAACGACGAAAATATAAATTTATCGTTGGTTAATAGCACTATTAAATTAAATAAATATAGTTATTCCAATCAATGGAAACACAGAACGAGGCAGCTCGATACATATGCAGAATCCTTGTTACACGTAAACAGGATATATAACGTAGCTTACGGGTTCGAACGTAGGAGAGTACCTGCTCACATGCCTCATTTAATAGACAAATGGATTGTTACGAATATGCAGAAGAAGTTTGAATTTGAATTTAAGAAAACGTCTAGTCATAAAATTAGGGACTCTGAGGATATGCAGTTTGCTTTCTCGTATTTTTACTTTTTAGCAAGTGAGAAAAGAAATGTGCCAATTGGTGAAATATTCGAAACATTTGACACCGATAAATCAGGGTAAGGATACATGGTAAAACAGCTGCGATAGCTTCGTGACGACTGAACACGCATCTGTTATCATTATCATACTTAATTATTTCCATTTTATATTGCATTCTGTTTCAGGACATGGTCAGATAGGGAAATTAGAACCCTTTTGTCCAGACTATATCCACTACCTCTTGATTATACTCTAGTTGTAGAATTCGAAAGTGAAATAGTAAATTGCTCGAGTAACATAAAAGTTACGGAAGTACGAAACCCACCGCCTGGAGAAAGATATTTAGATTCTTCTCTCGTAAGAAATTTGCAATCATTATTTGCAAATTACGTGAAAATAAAGCTTATACTGTATTTGTTCTCTTCTGACAGCCAACCGTATCTAAAGAATTGATCTCGAATTGTGAACCAATTTCGAGAAAGATAGAAGCTAAATTCGGCGAGAGGAAACTCTATCCACATGAAATAATTAAAGCTGGGAAAAATGAAATATTTGAAATGCTAACAAGTAACGTATCCGTGACGGTACAATTACTTGACGAAATACGTAGAGATCCGAAGTAAGTTAAACAGCAATAATAATCTATGGCGTTGTTCGTACTCCTTTAAGTTAAATTTTAAATAGATGTATTGTACTTGTATTTTAACACATTTTAGAAAATTTATATGTTTAAACGATGACATGGATCCTCTTCGACATTCGGAAAACGAGATCGTTCGGGCATTACTTAATGACTTTTATCGTTCGCTTTATCCATTGAGAAGCACTTTCGAATTACCTCTGCAATATCGAAATCGTTTCTCGCATCGACACGAGCTTTTCGAATGGAGGGCTAATCGCACGAAAGCTCGAAACTTGCTATTGAGTCTCATTGTTTTATTACTTCTTATCACTCTCTATCACTTGTTTTATCATCAAATCCGACGGCTGTTTCGAATTCGAGCATTACCCACTCTCCTCGTTTAAAGCGCTGAAGAACGATGTTAAGGGTTAAGAGCAATGCAATGATAATCTTGTTAAAGATGTGCCGATATCTTCCACGATAATATCAAATGGGACAGTATCGTTTTATTAGATTTATATTCACTTCTAAGACGTAGTTAAAGAGGATAATATTTTTTGTATGTTAGAAGTGACTTTGAATCCCTAATTAATCAGGATCGTTCATGATACATATTTAGTATTACATGAATTTTCATGAGTTAACATGACATTTTATAGAGAAGTATGAATTATTATCTACTAGAGGATAACACGATTTTCTCCAACGAATAAACGATAAGTTTACGTTTATAGAAAGTCGTAAGATCTAACCGCTAAAATGTTTTAGCGTCACTTTTTTAATGCTAACTAATAACATTTCTGTGATATCGATTGATAACTCATTGTTTTTTAATAAACTAAGATTATAACGCTGACGAATTTCTATACAAATGGAATTTTATACAGTCAAATGTTCTCTGACCAAATTCTAAATAAGTGAAACGACTGATGTAGCGTACGCGATTGCTTTTCTTCTATAGAAATTTCTACAAACAACGCGACACATTTATCAAATACGAATTTTAACATAAGATTGCAATAGTTTGTACTATGATTTAAAACGCTAACAATTCTTTTTATTATAGCGAGTGCTCATATATTTTTGTAAGCGTCTGATTTATATAAAAGCAAATCTTACACGTGTGTTCATATTTTTCGATATATATTCGACATTATTATCGGACAGTTCGATTCGATTAGCAAATTATGATTTAAGACTTACAATATGCCAAATATGTACTTATTAAGGAAGTAAACGATAGCTGATAGAAACTATTAAGCTAGTATATTCTTTCAGTCTCAACTTCAGAGATTTATTTTATCGAAATATATGTCTATCGATATACCTATAAAAATTAATTACTCGCCACCATGAACTCTCTACTGTTAATTAAAATACACTTAAGCGATTATTAAAATTGTGTATTAGGTAAAATCATCGATCCCAGATAATTTTCTAAACTTTATTATATATGATTCTACACATACCGAAGAATATTATACTGTTCGTCGAATTGATTATTTGCTATTTACAAAATTGTTGATACATTTGAAATATTGACTTGTGATAATATCAATGAGAATGTCGGAGCAAGTATAAATTATTTGACTCTTCGAAGTAATTAGGTCCTTCGAGTGAAAAGATGATAGTACAGATACAAGAACTTTCGTTAATCATTCGGTCAAGATTCCGAGAGTTGTTGTTTATCCAAAGGAGGACAATTCATATGTCGTAGATTTCGTGGACCAACCATACCTTCCTGTAATCTCGCACATTCGCTCATCCATATTGCAACACTAGCCACGTCTTCAGCCATTAATCGTGGTCCGATACCTGTTACCAAAATCAACAAGTTCAACTTTGCACCTGTTACGACATTTTATGTCTTAAAAAAGTTTGCTTAGATCCAACTAATATTAAGCATCCTACCAGGAATTTTTGGATAACATTTTATAAGCTTCGAGTCCACAACAATCTTCTTCCTTTTTCCTGTTCCCGATGCAGTATTCTTTGCTCTTTCATTTTTTTCTCTTTGTTTACCAGACCCATTACTACTGGCTGGTCGTTTTTCCGAGAGATTTTCCTTCAGTGAATTGCGGTTATCGCTCAACTTTGATTTCCTACTGCTCTCTGAACCAGAATTTTTTCTTATATTATTATCACCTGTATTTACAGACCGACAGCTAAGAGGATCCTTTTCCGTCTTATCCTCCATCGTTTCCTTTTGTGCGGTAAAAGTGTCGCCTAATTCTGCCATTACATCGGCTGTGAAGAAAACATATTTTATTTTTAAAATACCAGTTTAAATCGATTCCTCTTCTTTCAATGTACTTATTTATTCTTCTTAATTCCATACACGCTAAAGCGTCAATCTAGTTAATTAATAGCAACTAAGATCATTAAATAATTCTTCGATATAATTTACTTCTTAATGGACAAGCATCCTCTTTCGATACTAATTCCAAATCTAAATTTACATCCGCCTCGGTATCTTGACTCGTAACTGAGCAAACGCGATCGATAGAAAGTTTCTCCTCATTCGCTCCTTTTTCGTTGGAATGAATCTCCGACGATGATCTTGTGCCATTAGATTCTTCACATATAATATATTGCATCGGATCATCATCAGGAGAATCTCTTTCACCTCCGTCGCATTTCAATCCTGCCAAGTATCTAAATCGAATTAAAGGGTCTAGCAGGATAAGGGGGTCAAAAGTGCCCTTGAAGCTATTTTATTCCACGATGCGCCATTCGATAGGTAACCATAAGAAACCATTGTACACAAATTTTTAATCCGATAGCTTGACCGGGAGGGTAGTTATGGGGTAAATTCGAAAAACCAGTTTTTGCCTCATTTTCGCCACTTAATGATGTGTAAAAATGTCGAAAAAATTCTGACACATTCTAAACATGATTGCACACGGTAGGAATGATTTTCAGATTGTTCCGTTGCAAGTGCCGCGCGCAAAAAATCAAAAACGACAAAAAAATGGGAAAAATGTAGATTTTGCACTGAAATCTTCGAGACACAATTTTTAAATAATTCCTGTAAGTACCTGATGTAACCATTAATATGCTCAATTTTTTTCATATTTTTTTGATATGGTGCAACACTGTCGGAAAAATCAAAAACCGATTTCTGGGACGCATTTCGGGCTGAAACGCGATCAGTATTTGCTATCATTGCATTATTTTAATTCAGTATGTTCATTTTATTACCTTCAATGTCTCTGAATACGAAAAGATACGTGTTAAGGAAGAGAATCAAGAAAATAAAGTAAATTGTTAATTGTATGCTCGTTATATGCTAGAACTTTGAACCTTCCTTCAAGAGTTGAGATGGCGCAGTGGGTAGAGTGTCTGCCTGTGGAACCACTGGAAACTTTTTGTCGCGGGTTCGAATCCCCATGGGGGACTTAATTTTTTTTTCTGTAATTTTTTTTTTAAATTATTAAACACATAGCAATAATCAATAGTCACTTTAAGGTGTTTCACAAATATTTGTAAAAATAATTATATCTACTGTTTTTAATAATGCCACGATTTGCGATTACTAGTATTTTTAAACATTTCGTATATTGAATAAACATCGATTTATTAAGTCATTTGAAAATGTATGTTAAATGTAAAAGGATCATGAAAAGTTATAATCTATAGAAAGGAGAAACTCTGCCTTCCTCCTCTTTGTTATAACTTTCCAAGATATAATATTATGTCCCTTCATTATTTAACATATATTTTCATGCATTATAATAAACCAATATCTATTAAGCATACAAAGTGTTTGAAAATACTCATAATTGCAAAATATGGCATAACTAGGAAAATCATACCGTATGATTATTTTCATGCTGGTTTTATATTTTTTGAAGACATAAAAATGTCTGTGAAACACCTTAAAGCGACTATTGATTATTGCTATGTGTTTAATAATTTAAAAAAAAAAATTACAGAAAAAAAAATTAAGTCCCCCATGGGGATTCGAACCCGCGACAAAAAGTTTCCACCGGTTCCACAGGCAGACACTCTACCCACTGCGCCATCTCATCTCTTGAAGGAAGGTTCAAAGTTCTAGCATATAACGAGCATACAATTAACAATTTACTTTATTTTCTTGATTCTCTTCCTTAACACGTATCTTTTCGTATTCAGAGACATTGAAGGTAATAAAATGAACATACTGAATTAAAATAATGCAATGATAGCAAATACTGATCGCGTTTCAGCCCGAAATGCGTCCCAGAAATCGGTTTTTGATTTTTCCGACAGTGTTGCACCATATCAAAAAAATATGAAAAAAATTGAGCATATTAATGGTTACATCAGGTACTTACAGGAATTATTTAAAAATTGTGTCTCGAAGATTTCAGTGCAAAATCTACATTTTTCCCATTTTTTTGTCGTTTTTGATTTTTTGCGCGCGGCACTTGCAACGGAACAATCTGAAAATCATTCCTACCGTGTGCAATCATGTTTAGAATGTGTCAGAATTTTTTCGACATTTTTACACATCATTAAGTGGCGAAAATGAGGCAAAAACTGGTTTTTCGAATTTACCCCATAACTACCCTCCCGGTCAAGCTATCGGATTAAAAATTTGTGTACAATGGTTTCTTATGGTTACCTATCGAATGGCGCATCGTGGAATAAAATAGCTTCAAGGGCACTTTTGACCCCCTTATCCTGCTAGACCCTTTAAATATAATTACATCGGTGAAAATGTCAATTTCGATACACATATATTTAACTAACCCGTATATTTCCATAAATAACGTAACTGGTACCATAGCCGATCCGCCTTCCGGTTCATTGGTAAATAATTCGCAAATCATGACCATCGTCTCGAAAAGACTTGATCCTAAAAGACCGACTGCTATGGCCAAGAATTTCTTCACTTGGCACTTCCGGCGAAATCTTCCGATTATCATAATTAAATTTAAATCTTTGCGGTCCAAACTTAAACAGTCCCATCGTTGTAAAATCGTCTCCACGGGTAACGATTTGTTATAATCTAGTCGACAATTAATCAACCAATATTGTTCTGTGTAATCATTACATTTAAAATTATGTTTAAATATCACATGCATGAATGTTAAAATCGTCCTTTCGCATATAAGAGTTATAGAATATAAGTATGATTCGAAAATTCATGATTAACACTAAAACTACCAATTATTTCTAAAAAATTCTGCAAATTGATAGTGAAGCCATGCATTAAACAATCAACGTCTATCCTATAAAACGTAAATTTAATTGATTGATCATCTTATTCGTCTCTTAATTTCTCTTTTTCAAAGTATTTATTTAGTACATTTAAATATAATAGACGTAACGCCGGTAGTTCTAGTGTTAAAGTAATTAAAAAATATCCTCGATAACTTTGAATTTCTATTTTCCATACCTCCGAATTGTCGAAGTAGAACTCTGAGAAAACCAAGCGTCAAACCGGAAGTCGTGCATGACGGTGTATGTTCGAGTCGTAGTTTTGTCGGCGGTTCCTCGCCGTCCGCAAGTGCACGAAAATAAGAGCTTGCCCATTTAAGTAAATCGTACGGTTGGGTTCGAATGGCCGCCTTACAGAACTGCTTTAAAATCATTGGCAGATTCGGCGGCACGGTGATTCCCTGTCCCGCGAGTGATTGGTCTGTAACAGACATTTCGTGCGAACAAGATTCACCGAAGTTATTCGATACAAAAGTGTCTCACTTTCGGTAACGTTAAGTGACAAGTTCTTTCGGAAGAGAATGCCGCGAGGGGCCAAGTAGAAATGAAATTAGATGAAGTATTACAGTGCCGAGGGTGCTGGATTTGTTGCTATTTCGCGGGATTCTCGTTGTCTAGGAGACGATATTGATGTAACGCTTTCGTACGGAGATCAATTTCTGGTAAGAACCATAGTATCTTCGGTTTCTTATTATACCATTTGAAAAGATGTAACCTCTTTATGAGTCTGTTATTGTAACATGATTAGATAATTCAGATGACGCTGAATTAATGTATAAGCTGTTGCATGTGCACACGTGTATACGTAACGGTTTACGTAGATATTCAATTTCGGCAATTTCATAATTATATTCGTATTAGAATTTCATATATGAGCTGTTTATTTTGTAAACGACATGAGTCACTTTGCCGTAATGAAAAATGGTGATTTTTCTATGACTACACGAAATTATATGTACTAAGAAAAATTAACACGTTAAAAGGCAAAACCTTAAATTTCTTGATTTTAAAAGAAAGGAACTTTTGCTACTTGCAAAATAAACGGCTCATATTATACTGTGTATTTTAACAATTGTTTTAGAACGAGAAATTCTAGCGGTATCCTATTTTACGCGCTTTATATCAGCCATATAGGCTCGATCGTATATATGACTATGTATAATTGTTTCAAAGTAATAGATCAATAATTCCTACATTCCTTTGGGAGATGTTGGTTATTCGATCGGAAGAAAAATTTGCATTATCGATAAAACTGTATTTTAAGCATAACTATCCTCTCTTCCGGTATTCAAATACTTGCCGGTTACCGCGAAGTTGCGCAACGGTTCTTATAGATGGCATTCGAAATACATTTTGGAGGGATATTGTGATTGCAATATGGCGGCGACTGATGTTGTGCGTTCGTGAATGTCAGAGTGTGGTACCGGTGTGATACAGGAATATTCCTCGTGAGATCGATTACGTTTCTGTAAAAATACCGCATAGACACGAATCCTATTGCATCTGATAAGGAGTTTCGGAAAAAAACGAAATGTCGAAGGCGGACGAAAATGCAGACACCGGAGACACGGGAGACAATTCGAATGGCTCGTCGGCGGAAACAACCTCGTCCCGTGGTGGCGACTTTGAAACGAAACTTGAGACCGATCGCAGTAAGAGATTCGATTATTTACTTAAGCAGACTGAAATATTCTCGCATTTTATGACGAACAATCAGAAGGACAAAGCGGGCAGTCCTTTAAAGATCAAGGCAGGTAGACCAAGAAAACAACCAGAGAATCAGCCTAGAGCCGAATCTGGTGATCATAGGCATCGGAAGGCAGAACAAGAGGAGGATGAGGAATTAATGGCAGAGAGTAATGCCAGTGTAGCACCTACAACACGGTTTGAATCGTCGCCTCATTATATTAAATCTGGTGAGTTGCGAGATTACCAGACACGTGGCTTGAACTGGATGATATCCTTGTACGAAAATGGTATTAACGGTATCTTGGCGGACGAGATGGGTCTTGGTAAAACCCTGCAAACTATCTCCCTTCTTGGATACATGAAACATTTTAGAAGCATTCCGGGTCCACATATCGTTATCGTTCCCAAATCGACCCTAGCTAATTGGATGAACGAATTTAAAAAATGGTGTCCCAGCCTCAGAGCAGTTTGTCTAATAGGAGACGCGGAGACTAGAAACACTTTCATTAGGGATGTTATGATGCCAGGTGATTGGGACGTTTGTGTAACCTCCTATGAAATGGTCATCAAGGAAAAATCAGTATTTAAAAAATTCAATTGGCGTTACATGGTTATCGATGAAGCTCACAGAATAAAAAATGAGAAGTCAAAGTTATCAGAGATTCTGCGAGAGTTTAAGACAGCGAATCGCCTTCTATTAACGGGAACACCTCTGCAAAATAACCTCCATGAACTTTGGTCGTTGCTCAACTTTCTATTGCCAGACGTGTTTAACAGTTCGGATGATTTTGACTCCTGGTTCAATACCAATAGTTTCCTAGGTGATAATTCCCTGGTTGAAAGATTGCACGCAGTTCTACGACCGTTCCTTTTAAGACGTTTGAAATCCGAAGTGGAGAAAGGACTCAAGCCAAAAAAGGAAATCAAGGTTTATATCGGACTTAGTAAAATGCAAAGGGAATGGTATACTAAAGTACTCATGAAGGACATAGATATTGTCAATGGTGCAGGGAGAATTGAAAAAATGAGGCTCCAAAACATTTTGATGCAGTTGCGTAAATGTTGTAACCATCCGTACCTATTTGATGGTGCAGAACCTGGCCCTCCTTATACGACGGACGAACATCTCGTTTATAATTGCGGGAAGATGGTGATACTTGATAAACTATTGCCAAAATTACAACAACAAGATTCCCGTGTTCTTATATTTAGTCAAATGACAAGAATGTTAGATATTTTGGAGGACTACTGCCACTGGAGAGGATTCCAATATTGCCGTCTGGATGGTAATACTGCTCATGAGGACAGACAGAGACAGATTAATGAATACAATGCACCCGAAAGCGAAAAATTCGTCTTCATGCTGTCTACCCGGGCGGGTGGTTTAGGTATTAATTTAGCAACAGCCGATGTAGTTATTATTTATGACTCAGATTGGAATCCACAAATGGATTTACAAGCGATGGATCGAGCTCATCGTATAGGACAACAAAAGCAAGTACGGGTATTTAGGTTTATCACGGAAAGTACCGTAGAGGAAAAAATAGTCGAACGTGCAGAAGTAAAGTTACGTTTAGATAAATTAGTTATTCAGCAAGGACGATTAGTTGATGCAAAACAAACGGCATTAAATAAAGATGAAATGTTAAATATGATACGGCATGGCGCAAACGAAGTATTTGCATCGAAGGACAGTGCTATAACGGATGAAGATATCGATACCATACTGCAGAAAGGCGAAGCTAAAACAGAGGAGATGAAACAGAAACTCGAAAGCTTGGGGGAATCGTCTCTGCGGAACTTTACGGTCGACGCTCCTACAGATTCTGTGTACCAATTCGAAGGAGAAGATTACCGTGAAAAACAGAAGATTCTAGGCATCGGAAATTGGATCGAACCACCGAAACGAGAACGTAAAGCGAATTACGCCGTTGACGCTTACTTCAGAGAGGCATTAAGAGTTTCAGAACCGAAAGCTCCAAAAGCACCGAGACCACCGAAACAACCGATAGTCCAAGACTTCCAGTTCTTCCCACCGCGATTGTTCGAGTTACTCGACCAAGAGATCTATTACTTCAGACAAACCGTAGGTTACAAAGTCCCCAAAAATCCTGAGCTAGGATCCGACGCCGCCAGAATTCAGAAGGAGGAACAACGTAAAATAGACGAGGCGCAACCGTTATCCGACGAAGAAGTAGTAGAAAAGGAGAAACTCCTCACGCAAGGTTTTACAAATTGGACGAAGAGGGACTTTAATCAGTTCATAAAGGCAAACGAAAAATATGGACGCGACGATATCGAGAACATTGCGAAAGAAGTCGAAGGAAAAACCCCGGAGGAAGTTATGGAGTATTCAGCCGTTTTTTGGGAACGTTGTCATGAGCTGCAAGACATCGATAGAGTAATGGCGCAAATCGAACGAGGCGAAGCGAAGATACAAAGACGCGCCGGCATCAAAAAAGCTTTAGACGCTAAAATGGCCAGATATCGTGCTCCATTCCATCAACTGAGGATAGCCTACGGAACCAACAAGGGCAAGAATTACACCGAGGAGGAAGACAGATTTCTCGTTTGCATGCTACACAAACTCGGCTTCGACAAAGAAAACGTTTATGAGGAACTTCGAGCTACGGTCAGATCGGCACCTCAATTTCGCTTCGATTGGTTCGTCAAGTCCCGCACAGCCTTGGAATTACAACGAAGGTGCAATACCTTAATTACTTTAATAGAACGTGAAAATCAAGAGCTCGAAGAAAGAGAGAGACAAGAGAGGAGAAAGAAGGGTGGAAATATAGGAGCAAAGCCAGCATCGAAGCGGAAACAAGAGAATCTACCAGCACCTCAAGATAAACCGCGGAAAAAGAAGAAATAAAACTTAAAGAGACCGGTCTTCATTATACTCACAGGAAAATACGGGCTCGATTGGAGTCTTCATTTTATATTTCCATTTTTCGTCTTATTATGAACATAGATACTATTATCTTTTAAATTCATCCGCAGTATTTGTGATACAGCATTGCTCTTTGGTCATAATAACTATTTTACAATATGATTGTGGACCCTCTAATTAATAGCAATCACGATTCTCCATTATAAAGAACAAACATAAGCTTGGGAATTTCATTTATATGCGAAGAGCGAGCTAACGAATGGGATCCCAGAAGATTTCGCAATTTATAAAGCAAAAGAGACTTTTTTATATTTATATAAACATTATTATCCAACATGCTTTTTGGCATCGATCAAGCTGTGTCATGTAGAGACATTTGAAATATTTCAATTTTACAGAACATGCTGTATTCTTTCGTATGCATCACATACGTGTAGCACGTAAGTGCATCCCGAATGAACTTTACGCGAACAGTTATAATGCAACATAGTACGAATTGTTTAATTTATTTCCACCAACTTTAAAGGCATTGTATTTCATTTTATAAATAAACCGTCATCTGCCAAATCGTACAAGAAACTTCTAATCATTGATTGCACAATTACCTGAAGCAAGTGTATTTGTGTGAAACAGCAAAGGATTACGGTACAAGTACCGAGAAACAAAAAGAAATAGTAATAAATTACCACCGATACTTCCGTGTAACTATATTTATTGAAGTTCAAAGTTTTCAGCGCTGAGCAAAGAAAAATATAAATTGCAATATTTGTCGCTAAATCGTATCGCATAATGACGCACAATTAATAATGTCGGTATCGTAATCATGTACATTAAATAGGAGACACATCGTTTAGTTACTAAACACATCGATCATCGAAACTTAAAGAGAATATTCAATTAACGATTAGCGGTTCGATATTTGTGACTACATAATACGCATGCACAAAAGAAATATCAAGCAAACAATAAATATCATTCAATAATATGTCATACATTGCGGAAGGTTTCCACCCCCTCATACAGAGACTTAAAGAGATAGTCGTATAATATATCGATATATCTTAAAATGCTTAAAATATAATTGTAAGCTAGTATTCTTCTTTCAAAGATTTCTACTCTAATTCTTATTGATCGATTTTTATTTTTTTTTTTGTTTGTTTATTACTTCTCACATGGAACAAAGATCTCGGTACTTATATAAAAATATACAACCGACAAAGGAAATGCAAGTTTATGTTTGTATGGAAGTTACTGTGGCGAATTTTACTTAACTTATTTGTTTTGTATTCACTTTCTTTTTTAATCGTAAACTGAGCTTATCACACTCAAGCAATTTAAGCTATAAGTATTGTCATTTTTGACTGTATCCCTTCTGATAGACAATAAGAATAACATCAGCGTCTCCAGTTCATGCGGCCAATTAAATTATACGGAACCACAAATCTGTTTGTAACTGATTTCATAGATATAATTTATTTATTCCTAAATTCATATCATGGGATTCCTTTACAGACGACATTTTTTAATAAAACTGCAAAAATGCAAGGAAGTAAACAATTCTGTAATCCTTTGTTACTCGCGAACTTATAGCTGGACTTAGAAGCCACAGAACTTGTCTTCCGGTTACTCAAACGATAAATCTGAATCAATAAAATACACAAAAATATGAATTCTGTCTGAGCCTTTCATTGAACGATTACTACAAAACTGAAAATTTAAAGAAATCTTTAAAGTTAAAGCTGAGTTATCAGTTTAACATTTTGAACCACTTTTTAAGGCCCCGAAGCTCTGTAATATTACCACGGGATATATTCTAATTATACACTTTTTAACTTGGCTCTCTCATACTGAAATGTTACATGAACTAATGTCTCCATTCAAATGCACACATAGCACAAAAAAATATATCTTCCCATTGTATGGAATACAATGTTAGTAACACCATGACGAATCAGATAAAATAAGCCACAGAACCATCATATAAAGCAGTGATGGGAAAACATTTTTAGGAGCAGACTAGAAATAGAAATATGAAATTTTGGTAGGTATATGTAATTCATTAAATATTTGCACTTCTATGGAAAATTTTCCATCGAATGAATGCTTTTTAAACACTGAAACCGAAGATTTGTATAGCATTATTTTAATATTTGCCGTAGTTTGCCCACCACTGGTATAAAATAAGAGTGACTTAAACAATTTTCATACGATTAACATAGTTACATATACACATATCGATAAATATATTATAATGCGCTAAGATCTCTTAAAATCCACATATTTCAAGAAATCAGATAATAATCATACATTTAATAGATATTACTGACGAAAATACACATATTGTATGTCATATTGAAGGATATACGGAAAATTCGCAGAAAACTAAAGTACTCCACTTTTATTTACGTATCTACTTATTCTACCCTTTTCTTCTTCTTCTTTTTTAAATTTTTTTTTGTCTTCTTTTAAATCTCTTTTTATATATCGATATCTTATTCTAGTACACGTACTTTCGGCAATCTTACAATAATGTCATTTTGTCTGAGATTAATCGGCAGTAGAATACATTTAGTTTACAGCGAATAGAATATGTCCGTTTAATTGTAAATTACAATTATCAAAACGTGGCACGATTCAGCTTAACAATTTATCATATTCCATGGCAAGACAATGGCCAAATTACAATACACTCGAAACTTTAGCTGTTCTCTCACTGAATTGTGCCGTATGTCTAAAGGAAAGTATGATGTTAAATGTGTTATATCTAAAACTTCATCAATTAACGCAATACACTTCGATGATGCGTTGTCTTATTTAGCAAAATGAAAGTCGAGGTCGTGAAGTATGAACGAAATTCAGGAACAATTCTTCAAAATTGATCTCATCGCACGATGAAAATAAAAAAAAAAATTATATGGATATACAAAATTTGTATCGTTTTCCGTTTGTTCGTTTATTATTATTATTAATATTATTATTATTAATTTACAGTTCTCGCATCGACAGCGATTAGAAGCTGCAATGATCAGGACAATTTCGTGTTTCTATATATTCATTGTCAAGATACGCACTCTATAATAAATATTGAGTGTACATCACTCAATATGCATATATTCTAATGTTTCAATGATTATATCTGTCCTACGCTTTAAAGTTTGCAATAATAGCAATAACAGTAGTAATACTGGTAAATTATATGGCGCGGTAAGCAATTTTCATCCCGCCTCGTTATACATATACATATTCATATGTATATATACGTTTATATACTTTTCTTGCCTACCTAATACGTATACTAAAATTCATTACCCGAAATCAGTAACTTGATATATTTGTAACACCGAAAGATATTATATGCGCACAGTTTTGCATTTAACAGATGAATTTCATTTATCAACTGCGTATCATCGGCTATATAAAGAACGTTTTTCTCTTTAGAAATCAGGTTTTTAGCCCTTTTTAGATCCAATGACTTTTGATTATACGATGTACAATTATTAATATTACGGTGATTACTTAGTTTTCTCTGTACGCATCCTAGAACAATATCGATTCTGAATTCCTTTGACTTTGAGTAAATATGCACATAAAAAGTCCTATTGTTTTTTGTTATATTTTATTTTATTTTAGTGCTTTCGCAAAGAACTGACCTTTTTGCAAGGATATTGTATTACTTAATTTTTAATTAATCGTCCTTACGTGTAATTTCATAGTATATATTGCAAGACAGTGAGAAAAGAACAAATTAAAATATCTCTATTCAGTTCGTATACTTACGAAGCAAATCAATCGTGTTTTCTACAGTAACATTACAAAATATACAGTTCTAAGCTACCTGAAGAAATATCAGCACGTATAATTACGCAGAATTAACAGTAACGATGATTGTTATTCACTGATAAGAGCATGATAAAAAAACGTACATGTAATAAATAAAATGTGCATATTACGTCTACTACGGGGGAATATATGCACGAGTAAAAACACGAAATAAAATTATCGATGCATCATATTCGGAATGAATGTTATGTCAAAAGTCGAGCTTACAATAGTCAGTTTCTCAAGTAGCAGACACATTTTAAATAATACACTTCTCGCATAAAAATAAAAATGATTTAATTATCAGTCAATCAGTATTTTACGTTTAACGATAGTAAATTTAATAAAAAAGAATTAGCTTGTTATTATTATAAAAATTATAAATAAATATTAAATTAACGGACTTGATTTTCTCACGTAAATTGGAAAACCAAAACGACCTAATAACATCTTACATCAATTTTGTTCTATACATTATAATAAAGTTCCGCCGGTAAATTGCCCTTAATGACTGTTCGAGACTTTGCTTATAACAAACGACCAACATTGAATTTAAATGACAAAACATCCACGCAGTGGATATGTTTTTCTCGTGGCCATTGTATGCTCGATTAAAGGAATTCCATCGTCAATTAAATGTAAGATTTCAACAGGTACTTATTACTATAAGTATTCGCAGTGTACCGTCAAAAAAAAAAAAAAAAAAACTTTCCATCTTCTCGAGCCTACCGTTTTACATTGCGAACGACACGCTGCGAATAAAATAAAATTACAGGTCTCTTGAATAAAATCACGCAATAGTACAAAAGAAAAAAAAATGAGAGTATATTCTCGATATGAATGACAATGATTTAAAATCATATCGACCGACGAAGGAATCGCATTCGACGCTAAAAGGAACAAAATATCGTGTCGCAAACGTGAAAATTTAACACCCTGTCTGTATTCTTCTGTAAGCAAGACGAGAGAATCTAAGTGAAAGCTTTAATTTGAAATTAGATGCCTCCAAGGGGGTGGATCAGGGGGTGGAGGCAAAGGGACTGGTTACGGCCGGCAATGACCTCTTTTTCTACCACCTTCATTGCCGTCCTCGTCTTCACCACCCCGTCTGACTTCCGTGTAACGTTCACCCTTCACGCTCACGATTTTATTATCAAGATAGCGCACTAATTTTTTTGGTTCCGTTTTTGGAGCGACAGGACGATGCTCACGAGAATCGTCATCCCTGTCGACATAACTATACCGCGCTATAATGCGCGACTTTAACTCCTCGTCGTTTACCCTGGCTTTGTTGCGACCGTTTGGCTGGTATAAGATAAACATTATTAATTATATTATTTTCAAGATCGTATCGAATAATGTCGCGGTGCGATAGCGTTTATTGCATATCGCACAACGGCAATTTCCGACACGAAATCTGAATAACAGGCTACATGGTACTAAAATGATTAATTACTCTGCTGTGTGCATGCATGTATGGATTATCGCATCATATATGCTTATAACATTTATATTATATTGCCACTGCAAAAATGAGAAATACAAAGCTATGATTAGGTTTTCAAAATAGTTATTTTCAGTTAGAAAGGTGTCTCTGGAAATCACTCTACCTTTAGGATACTTGGAATGTAAAAGAGGGTAGAATATAAAACAATGTAATTCAGGATACTCACTGTTAAGAATGTGAGATTACTAACGATGCTTTGGCCAGCTTCTTGTCGGTGAAGAACAAGTTGCGCCGCCTCAGCTATATCTCCACTGGCAACTGCCAAGCAATGCCTAGCTTCGGCAGGGCTAGCCGCTGGAAACATTTCTTGCAAAAGTGATACTTGATGCCAAGATGATTCCTAATAATGTTAATAAAATAAATAGATGCAAATCAATGTCGGGTGAAGTAATTCGCTCTGCTAGAAATTCTAAAGAATGAAAATCAGGTGTAAATGTAGCACAAGTGCATCAACAGAAATAATATAGATATTTGAAAATCTTGAAGGAAAATATAATTAACAAATGATTAATAAATACTCTCTAAGACCGGGATATTTGAAAATTAACATACCTCTGAGAAATATTCTCCGCTAGAATCACTTCCAGCATCGCTTGTTTCGGACAGATGATGAACTCTCATTCTTTGAGTACCCGGTGGCAATAGAGCGGTTAAACTAATATGACTCAAAGGGTCATTGGGTTGGCAATTTTCACTTTCTTTACTCCCTTGCCGTAATTTGCTCTCAACATCTATAAGCCACTTAGATACAGCCTCTTTCTCGATGGTAGAGAACTCAGGGAGGCAGGCTGATACCATTTCACACAATCCATCAACGTCTAAATCTTCTTCAAGAGCACTTTCTTCTACCATGCTTACCACATAGCTTAGCACAATATCATCTATTAAACTAAAAGAAATATCTTTCTAAAAACAAGGAATAATACAAGTCACAGATATTTTTATTTGCGTAAATCTTTCATCAACATGTCAATGATAAATGGTTTTAATATAACTTTTTACCTCAATTGTGCAGTAGGCACTTCTTTTCTCACAAAGCTAAACAAAGCCTTCTTCACCAACTCTTCTTTTTCATCCATAGTTCGGTTCATTCTAAAATGAGCATTTTGAAGCTAATTTATGCAACCCATTAAAACACAGCCGAATAATAATTACGAAAGTAATTAAAAACGACAGAATTATTGCAACAACAAAAAGTACAAATTGTATACTTAAAAGTATTAATTATTTCATCTACATTTTGCAGTGTTAAGTTATTTAAATGCTAATTTACGGTATACTATGTTCCTAAATTCGAAAATACATGATAAATCTATTTCCCAAACATATGAAAAAATATTAATCTTAATAACTATCAACAGTTCTCTCTCACCACTGTAACTATTTTTCCTCTTTATTATAATTCTCAATATTTTTACAATCGACTCTCGAATATTGCAACACCAGAAAACATAGCATACTACGACTTAACTTAATCAACTGAAAAAAAAACTTATCGATCGACATTAATATCGAAACTTCGTCTCATAAATTTCAACTTTGAAACTTAATTGCGAGTCAATGATTCGCTCCTCAGTTAGGTTAAGGGGAACAACGGATGACCGATGATAGCGTTACATCTTTTGCAAAACAAAGATCACACAGATCATCAGCCATCACTTAATTTATTACGAAAAAGAGCAAGTATCATTTCCGTCGTGTCAGAAGCCACGGGAAACAGTAGCATAGCCAAGGACGATATAAAAGAGACAATGAAAAATTGACAGAACAGCGGTAGCAGCGCCGGTCGTCTCTAGCACGACATCTCGCTGGGTCTCGAGAACAGCAGAAACATTCCCATTGAGTAACATCGGCATTATTTCATCGCAAAAATGCAGCCGTCTACGAACCTGATCTCGTTCGCTTACTCGAAGTCCCCGGGTTCTGGTTGACGCTGAAAACCGATAAAAATTTCGTATACAAACAACGTTCCTCGATTTGACAGTTCGGCAAGGGGAGGGGTGGAACTAGTGTGGCGCCATCATGGTCGTGAAACCACTTCGTGATCAAATCAGCAATTTCGACAAAATTATACCTCCCTCTTCGTATGAATTATCTTTGTTTAAAACGTAATTACGTAATCGTTAAAAACGAAACAGAATTTCTCTCATAGAAATAAAGGGAATACTTTAGGGATATATCGTTTTTCATAGGTATTGGGTTACACGAATTTGGATGGCGATACATCGGTGTAGTGTTATCGATATGTAACCCTTAGAATACGCATTAAACGTGCATTACTGATGGTTCTTTGATGGGGGTGTATATTATACGCACTATAATGCCAGAAATTCTATATTATTTTGGTAAACTCATTTTCTATGTTTGTTCATTAACTTCAATTTGTACTGCAATAGAAAGTGTGCGCGATGAAGTGAAAATAATCGCGCGGTTTACAAAAATACAGGTAAACCGTCGTCGTTTTCATTCATTTCCTTCATTTATATTACAAAAAAAAGTAATTAAGATTAATATCATGAAATTTAAGACAAAATTTTGATATAAGTAATTATACTTGGAAAGATATAATACAAAGGTTTGTGTCTTTTTCATTGGTAATCTTCCGATTTGGCATTGTTAATAAAGTATTTTGATAGAATAAAAAAGATTAATAAGTTATCGATTTACTTATTTTTTTTTTCTTTGGTTCTTTGACAAACTAAAACTATTACCTTAGCCATATTTATCAGGATAAAAAAATCGAGAAGATATAGTCGCGTTTAAAATATATTCATCCGGAAATATATATAGCAATTCGACGTAGGGAAACGAGTTTTATTATAAAAATCGTTAATGTACATATTACGCTTCAATTTATATTCTATATTTTCATTTTACAATTCTCATTTAAAGCTATAGGAAAGATACGGATCCTTAGAACTTTTGAAAGATTCATTTTATGTATAAGATTTCCATAGAATTGTAGTTGAAATATAAAATCTTTCAGGTTGCTATATATTGTTATAGCAATTTATTTATAAGATATAATTTCACATGTTACAATATACGTACTTTCCGATCGTACACGAATCTTTACAAGTGCATCTCGCGCGTATTTCGAAATTTCATACGCATTTAGGTACATAAAGAATTACTTACTTACGATGCTTACGCATAAACAAGAGATCAAGAGAGAAATTGAGAGTATGATCATTTTCAAAACGGATCTGCGAAATAACTTAAAAACTTCAACAGTTTGAGACACGATACACGAACAAAAAAAACTTACAACAACGGCACGTTATTGAATTTTTACGTGCCGTTTGCAGACACTCTCCAGCTCCTTAATAATTACTTAACGATAATTAATTTATACGACTAATCATTATAAATGCATTGACTTCTCGCCGATTTTTTCAGCACAATCAGAGATATCGCAAGCCCTTACGAAATCTTTACGAATAAACGAATGCGCAAATTAACAATTGTCTTAGTCGATTCATTTGCTAAATAAAAGAACATTTATTTCTCTTCTTGTTCGAATATTAAACATTTTTGAAATGTCTGAAATTACGGTAGATTTCTATACAATTATTACGTATTAATATCACTCCGTGTTGTATTATGCATCTAGAGCTGAACTGAAACTTAAATAAATCCATAAAAATGTCTCCTAAGAAAATCGTTTCGAGACTTTTGTCCAGTTAAAGCTAAAACAAGTTGTCCTGCAATGTCTCAATTCTTAAAATAAATATCGGTAATTAATCCAAAGAATGTTTGGAGAATAAATAAAAAGTAAAGCTTAAAATCGGTCATTTTTCGATGAATTTCAGTATTTTTTATACTAAGATGATTTAAGATTTATATGACTAAAAAAAAATGACAGAAGACGTCCTCAACTCTGATCGTGCATTTATGTATGGAATCGACGTTTAACATCGAATTCGCAACGAAAGTAGAATAATTGTTTAAAAAACAACGGAAATATACTTTTGCGGTATACTAGCGAATAATTTATAACTCTATAACGGCCAGTTTTGCATTATAAATGAATTCTATTACTCGAAGAACATATATCAAAGCAAAGAATAAATACATCTACACCTCCAACTTTTTATCATTCGTTGAAGAACTCATTTACATCTTCCTTACTTTAAAGGTCAATCTTATGATTTAAACATGGAGAGTAAAAAAGAAACGAAAAGCTTTCAAGTACACGAGAAACATTAGGTACACTTCAAGTGAATGCAATAAAAAAGGACGAAAAAAAAATGAAAAGTAAACTTACAAAGTAGAAGTCACTATGAGCCATGGTGTGAAAGTGATTGTAGAGGTAACTTCGTGAATATTTACAGATCATCGTCTTATTACTCATCTCGAATACGTCAACTAAAATCATCATCTTCTAGCGTAATCGTATATTCAAGTTTCTTCTATGGAGACAGGAATTTGAAACGGCGAACTCGAAGGAAATGCTCGAAAGACAAATATACTCGCTACGATTCACGCGGTAAATTGGTAAAAATAGTTTTCTTAATCACATACGCTATATATACACAGTTACAACAAAACACCGTTTTGTTTTCGTTCCTTTTACGGGGCAAAATTACGTACAGTTACGATCGATGATTTCTCACGTTATTCTACGTTACGACTTATTACGAAAAAAATCAAGCTCAAACTGTAGTAAACAGACAAAAATTAAAAAGTCACTGAAATAATAACAGACTATATGAAACGGTATCACAAAAGTAACATATCCGTTCTTTTTCTCTTTAACGTTCCTCGTTATAATCCATTTCAGTCGAAGCATAACGTTTTACCTTGCCGTAAGGAATAAAAATTAACTCATATGCGGTAAAAAAAAAACGGAAAATGTGTAATTAAAAACTTTCATAGAAATACTGTAAACCTGAAATTCTTTCGGGAAATTAAAGCGTGAACGTCGTCATGTTCGTTTAAACAGTTCCTACCGAAGAACTGAAACGCGAAATAAATACTTTGAGTATCTTATTACACCGGCTTCTTTTCCTTTGAACATTTATCTTTCTCAACGCTGTTACTCTCAGGACTTTCGATCTCATCGGAACTTTGATCTCTCGAGTCCTCTTTACTGTCTTTGTTGCAGGCCGTTTCTGGTTCCTCCACTATATCTTGTTCTTGCTCTAAAAAGTCTGTAGGTACAAATTCCATCTGGTCTTCGCTATCGTTTATATCCGGCGGACCTGGTATTTCACAGAAATTTATTTCCCTTTCGCCGTCATTCGTTTCGTTGCCTCCGGGATCATCATCCTCGTGTAGGCTCATTAATTTCTCGAAATTCGATGGGGTCGAGCTGTCCTCGTTACCTTCGGGAAATATTTCTGTTGGACTTAGAGGTATATCCAGGGGCTCCATTTTTACAGTGGCATTCGGTGATGTTGGCGTTACTGGTCGTTGTAAGCGTATTTTCGTAAAAGGCTTCGGCTCGATTGGCTCCGATTGTTGCCGTTTCTGTGCACGTTTTGGACTAGACGGTGTAGAAACTCCGGAAGCGGAAGCTTTATTTTCTTTGGTCTCCGTTACCACTCGAGGAACTATTGGCTGAGACACTAACGGCTTCGATTGTGGAATAAGTAGCGGTGGCTTTGGATTCTAAAAATTGTAATTTACGGTCAGTTTAAAATTACGTCCAGAATTGTGTTCATTAAGATCCCAAAATCGATTAATTATTACAATACAAATTTTGTACAAGTCTTCGATAGAACTCCTTGCCGTGCGATTTCTTTTGCAATTGCGCACGCAACAGCTCAAGATAAAACTGATGGTTTCAGAATAATTTGATGATATCATTTACGACTTCTTCGACTTTGCAGTTTTTTGGAAAACATTAAGTTTCTTTATTCTATCTTCTGTGGCACGAGTATCAATTGGTATTGTAGGGCAAGGGATTACGAGAGAAGACAGTTTAAAAAGTGTCAATTGTTTCTTACTTGTGAAGAAGGACTTGGCCCGGCTAATCCTTTCACTTGTAGCGCCTCGGCCGCGTTTAACAATTGTGGTAATTTGTCATGGGCAACGTTAACTTCACCCCGATACATGAATTTGACTAGCGCTTCTACTTCCCAAAATTTCAGATCTTTCATTAATATAATGGGATGCTGACATGGATTTTCGCGTAATAAGTCTGCGAGGTAGTCGCTACACGAAGACAATATCATTTTGTGGCATTTTAACGAACGACCCTCGCAAGCCAACGTAACGTCTACAAATTGTTCCGTGTCTAACAGAGACGGGAAACTGTTTTGCATGTTACTATGGTAGCTGTTCCACCTCAGGCAAACCTAAAACGTAAATAAGAATTACATCAAGATTATATATAAATATACTATAAGTCAATGTTTTACAACGTCGATGTTTATATTGTCGATATTTATAAGAATAAGGCACCTCGGTAGGTTGCTGATGAACTATATTATGAGGTACTCCTTGGGTGGTTTGCCGTGGAGGCATTTTAATTGTAGTTGGCGCGACTTGCTTCACTTTTAACGGTATAGTTTTTAATACGAGAGTTTTTGGCTGCCTTTGTTGTTGCTGTTGCGATTGTTGAGGTAGAGGGGCCGGTGCTATATTTCGAATATGCGGCCTTACCAACGATTGTGCCGCTATTCTAATAGTTTTCCCAGTTGTACCGCCCTGAGATGGTGACTGTAGCACTGAAAGAAATTCAAATTCACTTTACCCTTCCGCCTACTTTATTCCACTAAATCAACAAAAAGATTCTCAATAATATATCATTCTTACGTATTTGAACGATTAATACGTCTATAAAAAATAATCCGTGAGACAGTTAAATAAAACTAAGAACTTTCCTTCATACAGCAATTACAATACTCCTGTTATATTTAAAACTCTTCTCGTTCGAACTCTAAATTAATTTGAATTTCCGCGCCATCCAGAAGACTCAAACTTCAGTAACGGTTCACGGCACCTCGGTACCCCGGTCAAGAACCTCCGACGAAATTCGAAGATCAATTTGAATAAAACAGCGGAACCTCATTTCAACGATACGTTTATACTTGTTTAACAATAATACCGCGTATTATTACCATGATAACGACTGCCAATGAGTCTACCACCGTGATGTACCCTAAGGTGCCGATGAAGATTCGTAGTGCCGCATTGTCGGGGATTCGCACCCCCTCTGACGACGACCGCCCCGCAGATACGGCACTGTGCGCGTAGCGGATCGTTCGCGCATAGATCGAAATGCGCCCACACTGCGCTAGGATTGGTCATAGCACGTAAGCTACGCGCATGAGAACGAACACGGTGCGAGGATCCCGTGTGACGATTGGTAGACGATGGCGGCGAAGGTGACGGCAATTCGGCCGCCTCGAGGTAACAGTCCTCCTCATCTTCCGGCTCCTGCTTCATCGCGACGTCCTCGAGCCTGATGCCCTCCACGATATCTTCGATGGATGTCGTAAGCGCGTCTCGATTTCCGTCACGTTGCTCTTGGATTAGACGACGGGGTTTCAGCTTCACGGTGTCCCTCTCGGCCACCAGTATAAGCCGACCCGCCGTCGCTGCCGTGGTTTTGGTATCTGTTGCGTTGAAGTAGTGTCCGATTCTGCGCCGCCGATCGTGCTACTCTTATTGCAAGTTTTCTGCTCTGCGGGATGAAAACGCGTCGTTTTTTTTTCAGATATTCGGAATAATCTTTTTGTTTGACTCGAAAGGAAGTCTCGGTTCGCGATGGTTCGTTATTGCATGAAGTAGGGATCTTGCCGGGTTGTAAATTGGCGGTTGCACGTGTGGACTTTTGTAATTTTCTCTATATAATTGTACAGTTGTTGTTTTGCGCTATATTTTTTCGATTTATATGGAAATTACAGAACGGCTGAATAGATTGACAAGAGCTATGCCGATAGCATGATTTTTCGGGTGATATAGTACTCGTGAATTTGTCAATGATGCTAATTGACGTTAATAACGAAGTTATATAAGACTTTTCATTGATAAATTTCTATTACTGCGATTTCTTGTAATAGATTAGCTTTAATAGAAAATCAAAATCGTAGAAATCATTGTATTTTAGCGCTGTCGATATATGTATGTACAGTCGTATGACCGAAATTACGAATTGGCGCAATTATTCAAACGATGTGAATTGAATCGTACCTCGTCATAGCACGATCGGCGGTATTTGCCGGCAGATATAGCATGCGATTTGTCGAAAAGTGTTTTCGCGATGTTCAAATTGACAAGGGTCGTGACATGAAAATCATATTTTTCAAATTTATAATTCTATAGTAATTAACGTTCATGCAGATACTAAAAGAATGCGAGAGATATCTTCAAAATGAGAAAGAGAGAACTTCGTTCATCGGCTATCAATATTTACAAAAAATATCCTACGATATTTTGATACAACAAACGTGGGATAAGTTCCGACTGACGTGTGCCAAATTCTTATCCCGTATTGATTCTCAAAATAGTTTCGAACAGATCGATAAATTTTCCGCTTTTTATACAAAACTTTAGATGCACATCCAAAAATATCGTAAACGATCTAAGGTATCTAATGAAAATATTCGCAATGCGGGAATTTCATCATCGCGTGTACATCTAAGAATTCAAACCAGATTATTAATTTGTTAGCCGTCCACGGCAACCATAGTGTTTGTCTTTCGACATGGTGCGTTTCTATAAAAAGCGCTAACGATAATCGTCCGGTGAACAGATAAAGTACATACACGCCGTCTCCCCTTTTTCCCTCTACAATTTCTCTCCGTCGCTTTCTCTCTGTTTAATGCACATCGTGCCGCCATCCGACCAGCAGACGACGCACGGCGATGCAAACGCATTAACGATTCATCCGTACGAAACGCGTGTGCCTCGCAGTAATGCGGGGTAGGTCGATGTCGAAGCGTAAATAGTCCGGTATCGCTAAGACGTAAATGAATGAACGGCAGAAAAAAAGAGGAAGACGCGGGAGTACAAGCCGAACGTTCGTACGTAATCTAAAATGAAGCAAATCCGAAAACATCTATACGGATGTTCCGCCATCCGTGGACCTCCTTTTCCTTTTTTGCATCTCTCTTTCTCTCTCTCTCCCCCTTTTTCACAATTCTCCCCCTCTCTTTTCCCACCCACGAAACAGTGTTACTCCATCTTTCGCGCTCTCTTGCTTCTTCATCATTTGTCTCTCGCATTCTTGCGCTTGCTCGCTCGTTCTCTTATTCTTACTCAGTCACTCCCTCTCTTGCTTGCCGCCCCGAAGGTCTCTCTCGAGCAATCGGCTATAAAATGGCAACCGTTGCGACCGGGTACGATACTGTGTGGCACACGCCGCTGGTACGTTCTCTCCTCCGGTGCCGAGAGTTCTCTCACACGCTCCCTCTCTTCCCCCTTTTCTCCTTCCCTCTCTTTCTCTCTCTCTCTCTCGATCTCTCAGCCACTTAACCAAATCCACTCGTTCGATTCGCAACTACGAACCGGTTCAATTCCGCGTTGCGTCGCGTCAGAGAACCGTGGTACCGACCACGCGACAATTTATCGACCCTCGACACACGACTGCCAGAGCGCCGTTCGAATTCACCGTACGAACTTCCACCGGGTTTTTACTCTTTTTTCCCCCCGGGCTCGTTTCGACGTAGCACACGAAAATCGACACTTCTTCCCCTTCGACCGTTCTACGCTCGTATACCTATCTCTGTTCCCCGTGCAAAACGAGACTCTCTCACGATCGCCGGTATCGGATGGATTGGCACGTTCGTTCACGAATATGACGAACGATAACGACGCCAAAATTCTCGAAATTCCGTTTTCTTTTTCTTTCACGATACGCGTCTACGACGTGCGAATTGTCCGGCACCAGCGGAAGATCGCCGAACTTCGGAGGTGTGCTCGTAAATACCGTTTTACCCTTGTGAAATCGAGAGGATCGACGCTGAGCTCGAGGTCGTTTTTCACGGCGCGTCTCAACGGTCCTCGCTACGAGAGCGGAACGATTTTCCCCCAAGCCGAACCCGGGAGTGACTAAAATCGAAATCGGTGGACGAACAGGGGCGCGTCAGGGCGCGCATGTGCGACGGCGCCGCCGGTCGTCGACGCATATTATCCGTACCGTGTTTCGTGTTGCTATCGTGTGCGCGCTCCCAGGTCTCTTTCGACCAAGGAATTACTATCCGGCCTGATCACGTTCGGCTCGCTCAGCCTCGCGGCGCGAATTCTCATCGATCGGAGCAGCAGCAGCAGCAGCAGCTTCCTACGGCTCCCCTTTTTTTCGCGCGCATCTTCAAGACGCCCGCCATCTTGGAACGTAGAACGCGAAGAACGCAATTGTAACGTGTCGGTATTTAATCGTTCGACGTCCTTTACTTAAGCGCATTAGTTTACCAACAATAGAATCTGCTAGGAGTTCATGCAGCACCAGGTACATCTCGATTGTTGGATCGATATTCACTGCGCGATATTGAGGATTGATACTGAATAATACAGGCTTTTGGTTGGATTGCTTTATCGCGATATCGGACTAAGATAATGATTTCCAACCAGAGTTATTTTCTTTGAGTTATTTCATTTAAATATTATGAACGAGCCTGTATCGATTGTCAGTGAGTATTCCACGTGGTGAAATAATTGCAGGATTTCGATTGATTCTAGCGAATAGGAATTCCTTCGTGGGAATTTTTAAAATGCGCGCCATAACTTTAGTGGAGAGCGTAGATGGTGTTCCTCGTTGATCGCTTTTCTGAGACTATCACGGGAACACTTTTATTTTAAATTAATTAACTTTGTATTATACTCGTCACAAGGAGCGTCGGTTTTCTTTAAATTCGTAATGCAAACTTTGCAAATCATTTTTAAACGACCCTCCATTAACATTAATGACATAACAGCAATGTCATGGCAGGTTTTATATCGGAGAATTTGCAAAAGCTTACACGATTGTTCTGCGCAAGAATGTCAGAAGTCCGAGACATTCGGCAAAGATCTAACGGTGTTGCATAACGTCTATAACTAGCGTATTAAGTTCTGGTTTAAATTGTACAATGAACTAAATTATACTATTTCTCATTCTTCATACTTCCATCTTTAACAGGCAACGAAATGAAAAGACGAAGCTATTATCCGCTTCTCGTTAACACGTTTAACCCGGCGCGGCCACAAGCTGTGCCTTTATCTAACCGCGGGAACCACCGGTGATCCACACAATTTATATATTTCGAAAGTGTTATTCGACTAAACCACAACTTATGACATTGCACATGCATTGTTTGTGATAAACTAAACGGCAATTTCACTAACAACGTAAATTAAAACAAGTGCCGCGAGAGAAATAAACAACTTGTTACCACGCGTCGACTCATCATGCAGAATGTAAAAAAGTGCGCCGGATTGAACGTGTCAAACTCGAGAATTAAAACAATCATGCGGTCAAGTTATATACTTCAGTGTCTATACGATTGATTGAAACTGTACTGGCAACAGTTACATTGTTATTATCGGTATGTTCAGTATGTACAATACTCACTTTTCTTGGCTGCCGCGCGTGTCTTTGATCTTTGCGCTCTCCGCCGTTCCGGTGGCACATCTTCCCGTTCCGAAAGATTCGTCTGGCTATTACCGTTTTTGTTTTCTTCCTCGTCTGCATGTAAAAGACAAATACACCGTTCTTAATGCAGTATCGAAACACGATACTCTACAATCTCAGAACAAAAACAAGGGTATGTTGACGACCACGTAAAGGCTCGGGTTCCCAAACAACGACTCGAGATCGAGCCCCTTTGGTCCCATCGGCTCCCGGAATTTTTTCTTTCACTGCATATACACCAACTCCAATTTAGAATGCATTTTGAAAAACTGGGAATTCTAAGCTGATAATTAAAAGCTACAGAAGTAAAAAATAATACGAAATGATACACAGGAAGGAAAGAAGAGGTAGCTGAATAGATTTGAGCTAAGATGTCCAAAGTTAAGAAGTAGAAAATTATAAAAATTAAGGGAGTGAAGTCTCGCATTGGAAATCAGAGGGACCAAGTTCGAATTTTCCCTCGTTAGCTTATGGGAAACTTAAATTATTGTCCTGTGGCACGTATATTATAGTCTTGGTGGAACCCAGTAAAAACTGTAGGTCCCAGACGAAACGACCATAGCAGTGAATCCCAAAAACGTACAAAGGAACAAGAAAACCATAAAAAGCGGCTCATATTATTGTCGTACCCAAGAAAAGTGTTTCTTTAAAAACAATTTCCGAGAAAATGGACGTCGAGAACATGGGCTCATATGATTTTGACATAACTCAGATCGTATTTGAGCAAAGTCACATTTTCGAGGCTCGCCGGCAGATAACTTTCGGGCATCTTGAAGGTCAATTTGAGCTTGCAAGCTCATGTGTGAGGGCTCAAACTAAAAGCTCAATCCGAATTTCGAGAAAATTCCAAATTTACTCCATCAAAAATGAGCTTTTGAGCTATGAGCAGCGAGAGTTGAGCTTTGGAGCCATTTTTCCGAGTTCCTTTTGAAATTTCGTCATAATCTGAGTGAGCTTTTAGTTTGAGCGACGACAACTGAGCTTGCAAGCTCACTTGCGAGCGCTCAAACTAAAAGCTCAAACCAAAATTCGACAAAATTCCAAATTTACTCCATCGAAAATGAGCTTTTGAGCCATGAGCAGCGAGAGTTGAGCTTTTGAGCCATTTTTCCGAGTTCTTTTTGAAATTTCGTCATAATCTGAGTGAGCTTTTAGTTTGAGCGACGACAACTGAGCTTGCAAGCTCACTTGTGACCGCTCAAACTGAAAGATCAATCCGAATTTCGACTAAATTGCAAATTTATTAGTGGTTCAGAACCCGTCTAAAGCAGCAGGTCCCAGGTGAAATGACCAAAGCAATGAATCTCAAACGATACAGAAGAATAAAGATCACAGCAAGAAAGAAAAAACTGCTCGGATGAACTCTAAGCCAAGATTGTTAAGACCATAAACCATCAAAGTTACCAGTTAGCACACGGGGTTTGCCAAGAGCCAAGTAACGTTTCCTGGCAACTTGAGCAGCTGCGAAATCCGGCTTATGATTATGTTCCATTCGTACTCTCGGCTTAGTGCAATTCGTCGTCGTGATAAGGCTACCCCTGCAGTGCATAGTTCTACCGACGCATCTCCATCGAATGTTATGAGGTTGTTTCTTGTGCAACGTGTACATGTAGCCACGGTGGATGAGTTTCGGACCCCCCTTGTTAGAAAGCACAATCTGCAAAGTAACACGGCTACTTGAATTTCGGCCTATCGATGCCGGATATCGCCTTGAGACTGAGATATTGCTCTACTTCGCTCCCGGCAGATTAACTTATCGAGGTTTAAGGATAATTGTATATAGATCAGCGTACGATCTTATGTTATTTAAGTCATGACATTAAATCAGCAATTAGCATCTATGGACGTTATACAATTTTGCTGTGATTATGGCTGATAAACATATTTCTATCGCGTCAAGAAGTACTTCCCGCTATACCGTTTGTGTAACAATGGAAAAGATCGGTTTCGTTGCTGTTGTTAACACTAAAACTACCGGCGCTTTGTCTGTTATTACTGTGCCGAATAAGAATTGTGGAAAAACAGAAATCAAGAGGTGGAAAGATAGAAGTGGGGTATTTACTACACGGTTTGCCGATCAATTTGGGATTTTTTTTCAACAAATTGGGAAACGGTCATTTATACCAGCTGGGTAGTTTTAGCGTTAATTTATGATTTAACGCCGGTAGTTCTAGTGTTAATAGACTGTCGGCCAATGAGTATTGATAAACAGAAACCTTATTAATAGACTTCCGGTAGGTGAAGTGTTAATATCGGTAATAATGAAATTTCTAATAATCGTGGAATTTCCGCCTTTGTTATTTCGAAAATTAACTTCGTAATTGTTAACGCAAAAGCATACAATCGCCGGATAATAACGAGAACGGTAGCAAAGCGTAATTCTGTGGAAATTGCAAAGTATCTCGGCTCGTACCTCGGCCACGTTTGGATCGTCCTCGCTGGTATTTTCAATTTTCAGAGAACCCGTCGCGCCAGATTCGTCTTCCTCGTTCCTCGCTTTGCCCTCGTCCGATGTATTTTTTGTCCGTCTTGACATTTTATCGTTTGCAATTCCGCTTCCAATTATAGATCCTTATCGAACGTACCCGACAGTATTCGTATTCCCGATGTCCACCTAAGAAAAAGATGGCGTTTCTTTTGCGAAGAAAATCAACGAGGAATATCTTCCCTCGCGAGTATCGCCGGAAACTCGAAAGAATTCTTTGGTTTCGACGCCGAGGAAAAAGTTTTCTAAGGAAACGAACGAACTATTCCTTTTAATGGTCTCTTATTCTTGAAGATATAATTGATTCGAAGAGAGAAATATGAGCAAAGGGAGATGATAAATGCAGAAATCGCTTCGTTATGCTCGGTGTTACTCGGCAGGATGAAAAATGGTTTTATTCAAATAGAAGAAACATTATGGACAATGAGGTGCAGTTAAACGCTTGGATTGATTTTACTGTTTTTGATGTACGTCGACGAAGGAAATGCTGAATGATTTTGCGAGATTATTTATCTTTTGTACAGTTTATCACCGTTAGTTAATGTTGAAATAACCATAATGAATTTCTCCAATGATTATTTTTTTTTAAGAAAACTTCGAGGTTTTCTTAAGCACGTTTTTCAAGTTACATCGTCAACTTCAAAGTTGAAAAACTAAAAAGTACCACAAAGTACCTTCTGGAAACTTTGTAGATATTTAGTTTAAACTATATAGAAGTAATTGCCACAAAAATTGGCTGCGATTATCTACAGCTTTTGTTGCTATTTCTTCCTAAAATTCATACAACACAGTCCGGCTGTCGAGTCTTAGTTTACAGGACAGACAGGAGACAGGTTTTTAACTTTAACACTAAAACTACCGACGTTATATCTACTAAAATTTAAATATAGCGATTAAGTACTTTGGAGAATTCAAGAGGTGAGAAAGTTGATTGATTAGGTAATTTAGGTTTTATAACATAGAAGTGGAATATTTACTTCGTGACTCCCCTATTTAGGTAATTGTTAGAAAAATTTGCGAACCGGTCATTTTGACTGGCTTGGTAGGTTTAGTGTTAAAAACGGTCACATTATAAACTTAAATCAATTTAATATATAAAAAATACGAAATGCGCGTATTACATACGCCAATATTTTTCAAACCGTTCAAATACAAACCCTTAACCCCTTGCCCTACACTTTCTTTTGTGACCGCCTCTGCAATAACTGAAAATTAAATTGCTCAAATAGAAACATATTAGTGATTCCGGAGATCTAAGGAGGTCCTTCCTGTCTTCTACTTGTCCTGTCTCTCTCCTACCTGTCCTAGGAGACAGACAGGACCTCCCTTAAACAGAGGTCCCCCTTGATATCAAGGGATATCAACTTGATAAAGTTGAAAAGCGGGCACGAACGAATTCCAGCTAACTTCTTACATATGTTTAACAAATATTTATGCAAAGTTTCATCAAAATCGGAATGTGTCACTTGGTGAATTTACCTCGTAAGTGGGCGCGCGGTCTGCAATTCTTTATTAAAAGTTTTATTATAAAGTTTTATTAAAAGTAAGTTCTAATGACCTGGTGTAAAGACAGTTAAACACATTGCCGGTCCCTCAATATTTAATAAGTCATAGAGCAACTTAAGCTCTATTATATAATAATAGATTATATTGTATAATATTATTATATAATAATATAATATTATTATACAATATTATAATACTATTATATACTTTATAATATATATAATATTTATAATAGAAATAGTTTCGGGTACATCATTTGACTTTTCATCCTGTACAGTAGCATTAGTAATTCTTTTATAGAGAAATATAGAATTTCGTATAAAGAATTAAGTTGACCTTCAACACTAGATTTACGGGCGTGAAATCTGTTACATCGTAATATATTAAATAAGGACTTTGGAAAGAGAGGGATCAAGCGGCAAAGATGGTAATTCGTTAAGTCATTATTGTATTATAAAATACTGGTGAAATATCTGCTGTACAGCTTCCCTCTAAATTTGAGAAATGTTTATAAAACAAGTAGGAACCCGTCGATTTGACGGCTTCCGTAAAGTGTTAAATAACATTGAAAAAATACAAGAAATAGAAAAGAAATATTTCACTTGTATTCTCTCCATGAGACTATGAAACTTTTGTACATAACATTTTTATCTGACATGAAAACTTCTCAAGTTATTATTTCTTTCCACCTAGATTATCGATTCGCCCCACTGGGCACTGGGAATAGAGATGCTGGGAAAAATGTCATTCCTTCGACGTTGTTAACGCGTTACCGGTGATTACGAGCCGCGAGTGACATATCGACGGTGCAATTTTCGCAATTGCATCTGTCTGCCGTGCTTCTATTACTGCGAAATCGCTTAAACGTCTCCGTACCTATGTGCGTTCTTAAAATAGCACAGATGGAGAGACGAACGGCGGCTCTATAGAATCACAGAAATCCTCCTAGAAACTCCCGAATGCAACGACACTCGAGTTCCGAGTGAATGCACCTAATTCTGGTTTTGCGCGATGAACACGATTCACGGAAATCCGTGTGACAAAAACCCCATGAATATGGGGAAATGGAAGGTCAACGGGAAACCGTGGATATTGGAAAATATTGTAAATGAAAGCAATTAGTATGGTTTAATGTATTTCAGCGTTTCAGGGTGGAATTGTAATTTGGATTTTATGAGCATGTATTCTGAAATTTCATGAACTTAACGAGTATTTTTTTTGTTTAATGAACTTTCAGAAAAAGTATATCAACGTTTATGGACAGTTTTTTATCGAAATTAAGAGTATGGTACTTGGAAAAGAAGGTAGGGGTATACGCAAGATATTTACTTTCGGGTATTTATTTTTAGAGGAAGCCGAAGCGACAGATAAACATTCGGAATTTTTATTAACAAAGTTTATTAAGAAATTTGGATGCAAATTTAACCTTCCAGTTAGCGAGGCTTAAGGAAATTTAATACAATCTTATAAAGAATTATTTATATGAAAATAATTATGAGGTTAAATTCTTATTTATAAAAGTAAATAATTCTTTATGAAGGTTTGTTTGTTTTCAATTAATTAATTAGCTCAAGCATTTTCAATATTTAATTTTGCGGGAATTATTAAATCGGAACGAATACCCTTGAAGCAAAAGTATGAACATTTTTATATAAAATCGTGAGACACGTTTATGCATTTCTTTCCTCGTTATTAACCAATGGTATCTTTCCAACTAATATATCGAAATATATAATAATATATTTAACACCGGCAGTTCTAGTGTTAAACTCGAGACCGGCGATAATACACATGCATTATCTTATGATTTTACAATATAATTAATAATTTTTAAGCCTAGTGCAAAGTGACAATTAACCCAAGTAATTCCTTGCATTTACATATGTGTACATGAATTGCAAAGAAAACAATATATAAAAACAATAACATGCTATCGTTCGTCGTAAGAAAACAAAAGCCGAACCTCACACGGCAAAGTATTTCCGTCGATTCTTTCTACTCCGTTGACCGATATAAACAATACAATTTAATACTCACTCTTCAATGGCGCATAATTCCGCCCATCCTACGTGTAACCACGATCAATTGTTATAACTATTCATACGTTCAAATACAATACTTCAACACGCAAGTAAAGTAGGAAAGAAATTCGTCGGTAGGCGGTGTCGCGTTCCCGAAGACGTTGGCGTTTCTCGATCTCGATCGAGAGAATCGATAGTCAGTCTCCTTTACCAGGCAGCAACGTGAAAGGGCACGCGAGACAAGTTACCGTTTTCGCCGAGACTCATGAATGGTCAACGAAAATGGCGACAAACGCGCTCGATCGAGCCTTGCGCAACGTGCGTCGCGCCTTGGAACGAGAAAATATGGCACCGGACAGGCGCAATCAATAAACGGCACCATGGCACCAGTCTTGGCTTAGAATTATGTCATACGATGTAATCAACGATTACTCCAGATTGATCACGTCTACCGCGTGTATTTCAATGACGCGCGGTATCATACTTCTCTTCTTTTTTTCTGCGTTCAATTGCTATGGTCACTGTAATTGGGACTTAATGTTTCAAGGGGATTCTGAACGACTCGTTCTTTGTATTTTTTTCACTTTAATGGCTAAGGTCATTTAGGCTTAGGATCTACAGTTGTAGGCAGCTTCCGACCTACCAACTATTTTATATCTTTGAGGCTTCAACAGTCGTGGTCAGTTTAGCCTAAGACTTACTCTTTTAAGTGGATCCTGCACCACGGACATTTTTGCATTTTTTTAGTTCAACAGCTACAGTTATTTATGCTTAGGATCTGCAGTTTTACGTAGCTTCCGAGCTACCGACTATTTTGTACCTTTTTGACTTCGGTAGTTGTGGTCCTTTGGTTTAGGACCTACTACTTCCGGTGTATTTCGTATCGCCAACCTTTTAGCTTTTTTGGCTTCAACAGCTACACTCATTGTCCCAAGGCCTACTATTTTAGATAGCTTCCAAATTTCTAAATGATATGATTTATATTTCACTCCCTCAGACAAAAGGTCACTATTGTCCTTTTCATTTTTGATTTTCATAAATATGAATCTTCCACCAATGACATGGGTCACTGGTATATTAATAGTGAAATTACATGGGTTCCTTATCAACTATTTACTATCAAAGTTGCAATATATTTATCACATAAGAAATTCCGATATTTTGTGCCCATCATCATACACTTAACGATCGTGCTAGAGATGCTGTACTTCTTTGTATACTCCGATAACTGAAAGATGGCTAGGAAGCAGCGGAGCCTCTCGCTTTTAATCGCCTATTCCCGCCATTTCGTTTTTGGAATTCCCAAATCCAGTCTCGCACAGTAAACAATCCGCTTAGTCGTTTATTTCCGGAGGCTGAATTTGACGAAACGGCGGGAATAATCTGTTGAAAACAAGAAGCTCCGCCGCTCCCTAGCCATCTTTCAGTTGTCGGTCTATACATATATGTACAGATAGAATGAGCGTACAGAAGGAAATACGAGTGTGGTTTTTCTGATTTGCGGTTACTTGAATGAACGGAGATTGTGCACAATACTATCTCGTACACTTCTATCACAACATTAAGCGTATCTCCATTACTTTTTATTTTCTTCGTCCGTTATCAGCCTGTTTTATTCTACTTGGTTTCGTGGGGTCGCATTGAATTTTGCATGTTATTTGGAATTCCAAATGTTTCGTGCGCTGCAAAATCGATGGAACGTCGTGTTGTACGAATTGCAAAGATAAAAGAAAGAATTTTAAACATGATTTACTAACGAGGACATTCTTTGACTGTTTTTACGCAAGTAGCATACTCTATACTCTCACGCGTGAAATATCATCGATACAATCCCTCAAATTTTATTCGCAGATGTTAATTAACTCATTTGTTAAAGAGTATTTTAAAAATCTATCGAAAAATATATTGAAAAACTAAAAAGAGACACTCTATGTGCCATCGAGAAATGTATGGTTACACGTAACACAAAAAATCAGGGGATGTTTGGTTAAAAGATCCGTCTGCAATGGTTCATTGTTTTTTAATTGTAATTTATAATAATACAGTATAATATTAATTAAATCGATTATATTAAATATTGTTTCCTTGTATGCATTTTGTGACCGAATAACGATACAGACGAGACTAGCAGGTGGTGACCTTCGGTAGCGCTACCCCTCTTTCTTTGTTCCTAGCGCTAAATAATAATTATTTATCGTTTTTTTTTCTTCTTCTTACGTCGTTAATTGATTTCTTCAATACATTCTTCTTTCTCTCGCGCGGGTCCTCTCTCTGTATTTCTCTCTCGCTCCCTTTCTCTCTATATATATCCCTCTCCCACTCATTCTCGCCTCCTCTCGTGTGACTTTGTCTCATTATCGTACCTTGGCAGCCTTTAAACGGTGAATCGCAAAATAATATTCAAAGGAAGCCCGTTTTAAATTAAACGATCGATTAATCAATACCGAGAGAAGTTTCTCGCGTACGCGAAGTAAACGAAAACTGAGAAACGAACGCTCTTAAGTTCATTCGCGACCCAATCATCTCAAAGGCACAGGCAACGTGTGTGGCACAGAACTTATAAATATACAAAAACGACGATTATCTCGTAAGGAGGTAATCATCTATTATCTTGACACTGCACGGACTGTTTGAATGCAAGCTAAACGATGTATCATGACTTTAAATGGAATTTGTAAGATTTGCAAAAAAAAAAGAAGGAGCGAGAATTTTGAATCTCCATAAAATCGGAACGCAATTTTCTAAGGCATACAAAAGTCTGGGAGACGCGAACACCATTCGCGAATTATAATCCAGCGATATTCTGTTGAAACTGGCGACTACGATGAGCAACATGACTCTCGAATTTGCGAAAATTCGCGTATCCTCGCGAGTGCTTCATTCGTGTACTCTAACTTTCTAATTACAACTAATATTCCTGCGGATGAGCAGCGAATCTTAACTTAAACACGACTTTGCCCTCTCAATGAGCAACGTATCGGTGAATGAATATTTATGAGCATCCTTCTGACGATACTTCTAATTTGTAATATAAATATACATAGATGTAATTGAATATGCTAATCGTATAAACGAAAACTTCGTAATCACGTCGTGTTTCATCGACGATACCGAAAGTCGATGAAAGCGTTCTGTTTCCAATGAAAGAATCGCGCTCGATGACTTTGGTATTAAATGTGATGAATATTGTTTGAAAAAAAAGGGGGGGAAGTTCGATGAAAGAAAAACAGGTTATATTTCACGCTACAAAAATCGGGACATCCGTAGAGCTCATAGATAAATGTATTGTATATTGTACATTTATATTGCAGATTTTCGGTTGTTTTTTTCTTCTTTTCTTTTTCATACGCTAATATCAAGATCGAAAACGAATACTTGGAATGTGTACAGTATACAAGGGCGATGTTTGCAATAAATTATGCGTACATAGGGGGCAGACTAGCGTAAACACGTGAAATATTGAGATATTCTAATGCAGATAAACGGATATACGAATCATCATATAAAACCGCATCAATTTTTTTTTTTTCACTTTTGTCGATATCAATAACTTGTATATACAATTTGTCACTTTTATTTCGCCTAGCAAATTCTAATTACGATTCTCTCATCGAATAAAAGTCGATGAGACTCCACTAATAACTGGTTATATACGCGAAGAACTTGATCGGAAGAGATAAGGATAAGTTGCCAATGCCTTCAAAATTTCAACAATATCGATAACCGAATACCGTCTCATACGTGTAAGATACGTAGTGATATTTATTTCTCGGCCGTATCATTACGTAAAACTCGTCTCCTCGGTTGTTCTTTTTTTTGGGGGGGTTTTTACGAATTTTTACGAATCTTTTGCTATAAATTGCACTCATTAATGATCCTTGCCTACCGGTCGCAGGTTATGGAAGATGCTGTTGCACATTTTCGTTTCTTAAAAACTGTCCTTTCGCCCCGACGCTTCCTTTTGGCATACTCTTTAACCCTCGCTCAATAGATGACGGGTTATATATTATTCTCTAAAATTATTTACTCGCCTACCATTTTGTGGTGCTGAAGAGAAGTCTCGCGGTACTTAAAATGTCCGGATTAAGTTTGAATTAGGTCTGAATTTAAAGGCGAGATCAGCGTTCACCCCTTGGGATGGCACCGGTCACCCTCTCGGTCTGATTCTTCTAACATTCCGAAGTCTGAATTTAATTCCTTCGTTACGTGGTCAGAACAGTGAATAATCATTTAGCAAATATGACATTACACGAATGTAACGTTTTCGAGAAAATGCATATGAAAGGAGTCGTGTTCCTTCCACTTCAATTAATTTGTCTCGCATTCTTTCGAACTTCTATCGCGGGACTTCTTTCCATCACCGAACAGTACATTCCAATGTTACATTTCAAAGGGTACACCTTCACGGAGTGTCCCATTCGAATTGCATACAGAGCAGGAATTGACTTGTAATTACAAACGAAACTACTAATCTATCCATCGTTCGAGGGTTAAAGTCAACATTGAATAAATCCGAGGAACACCTGGCTGCGTCGTTAGTCCTAAAAATAGCAGTAACGAAATTTGATCGAATTAGTCTCGTGAAGTCTCTATTACTTGCAACCATTTAAAAGTCAAATTACAAAGATTGTTAAACCTCATTGTTTCTGGGATACAGTCTTTTCTTTTGTTGTCTCGAAACAAACGTACGATAAACAAAGGGGAATCTTTCTTTCTTGGCATTACATCGTCTCACGAACAAATGTCTGAAATCCTCTCGATGACTCTGATAAAATTCACGCCTACCGGTGGCAGTTTTTCCACAGTGTTGTATCCGTTGCGCAATACCGTAATATGTCGACTACCTTTATGGAGTTTGTATATAAATAAGCACTTCCTCACATGCGTCATTTTCTTCTTTCTTTCTTTTTTTTTCTTTAAATGTTAATGCTCATTGTAGTTACAAACGACGGTCTACAGTGAGCATTATTGTCGTTCCATAATAGTCACGCTTCAACACCAACAACAACTAATACAGTTACATGCCAATCACGAAGACTCGAACGAGTTTCAATTTTCCATCGAATTTATATTTCTTGTCGTACGCGCAGTTTCACCAATAATGAATAAAGTTACTCGTTGCAATACCACACATTCGAATATAAAAATTCGGCAAACAATTCTCACAGTTTACGTCGCAGCATACTAGTTACTTTAATATCATGTCAAACTGAAGGAAGGGGTTTCACGTGCGAGGATCTCATTAGCATGTAAGAAATAACGAACACACCCTAAGTAAAAACTTTCTATTTTCTTTTTGCTCGGATTACGATGGAAAAATAAATATGAAAAGAAAAACAACAGGCAGTTAACATTCGCACTTGCAAACGATAAAAACGTATTAAATAATATATATATATAGGATACACGTAATTGAATAAATAAAATTTATATTAAAGTCAAAATATTTCCTTTACCTAGTTGCATAGAGATCTTATCATACTTTCTCTCTTGCAATTAACGATATTAATGATCTTAACTAACACAACCTATTCGGGGAAATTTGTGAACGTAAGAGCGAACGAATCATCTTCCCACCTTAACACCCCCCTCCCCCCTTTCAAACTTACATATGAATTAACTTTTCGTTAATTTACTTGTGCTGGTTGTTGAGCTTAAGCGAATAGAAATCCCATAAACATTGTAATGTACGAATTAATAAAATAAAAACCAACACACGTATCTCAAGTTTTTAAAGATTTGATTCATCGAAGAACATTCATTGAGAACATAAATCGTAAAGAATATCGAAGGCAATAAATAATGGTAAAAAACCTTCTCGTGTGCTTGTATATAAATCGATTTAGCGTACAAAATTTCGATGGTATTTTCGATTTTACCGAACGTAGAACTTTGTACGTGGTTCTTATTACTTTATTAATATTAATTACGGAATAACTAGCAAGAGACGTTTCACGAATGAATACGAATTACGTTAATCACTTGTTAACGTTCGATTAGTAGAATTTGCGTTATGTCAATCTTTGAGCTATACATCTACGGTTGATTGTTTTCTATGCCGAGTAACTTGTTTCGTTGCTGGCGAAACCGATATATCGAGTACACACTTTACGATAATGTAGACAAATATCTACCTAGGTATCTTACGTCGCGGAAAATAAAAAAAAAAACAAGAAAAAAAAGAAAGAAAAAGAAAAAATGCCAGATAGCGATGGCACAAAGGCACGACGGGTTTGTAACTCCTCTAGCCGGCATTTCGGATTTCGATGTAATCCTTCCGAGTCTATCTCGACATGCATTCTGCGTTAAATCGTTCTCAATTGTAAGAAATAAACTGACATGTGCGTATTTAGGATGTGAAAGTATTATTTGTAAAAGTGGCTAATTTCAATGACAGACTCGAAAGGGTGGAATTTTGAAGCGATATTTAACCCTTTGGGTTTTTACGTATACGTAATATTATTATCGTATTACTAATCATACGTTAAAGTTTATTATATTAAACGGTGAAAAAATTCACTCCATGAGTGTAAACTAATACCTAAAAACCCACATCGTAAAGGGTTAAATAACACTTCGGAAGAAACTCGGTAATCTTCTAGAACGTAGCGAATCGTAAATTATTGAGATATTGTAACAAAAAGGAAGCATAATTCGCTCGAAATATTTTTCTGCCGTATTTAAATATTACGTTTTTACCGATTCTGAATCTGTCTTTCCATCAATGTTAATAGTATTAATATTAATTCGTCGATGATCCAGGTAAAACCATTACCAAAACCTTAAAAACCGCCAGTAACAACTTCATTCCGAAAAGTACGAAAGACATGGAAATAATGCCCGTGCCTTAATTGAAGTTCCTTCAAAAATGAAAACGTCCATTGTTAAATAATCTTAACCACAAATCTCCATTGTTATCGAGTAAATCCTACCAATTGTTCGTAGCCGGCTCAACGGAGTTAACGCGTCGTACTCCAAAAAGGCGTTGCAATGGTATCGCGCGAAATAACATTCATCGAAGCATCAAGGAAGTCCAACAAGAAAGAAAAAAAAAAAAAAGATAGAAAAAGAAGGACTTACGGTGTCGTGACATTACAAGCCAGCAAAGAATCGACACTCGACGACGAAGCGTTTCGAACAGTGGCGAATTTTCCGACAGTAATATCGCGTACAACGGATCATTTATTAAAACGTAGAACATTGACACCCACAACGAATAATCATAAATGATGAACTTTCCCGCTGTTTCTTGCTGATCTCTTTTTTTTTTCCTCTACTACGTTGAACAAGAAGGCGATACGTGTATTGCGGGGGGGGGAAGAAGGGCCACGTTCTCAAATGTTCCAGGCTAACGAAAGAAGACTCGGCGTAACTTCATTTCTGGAAGTATCCTGAACCTAATCTCCGTATCCTCTCTCCGTGATTACACGGTAATCTGATACACCTCGAAGAATCATCATTTCTAGCAACTGCTAATATTTACGAACAAATAGAAACATCGAAAAGGCCAATCGATGGGGTGGATGAACATAGCGATTTATCGTGACGGGGGACGCTGAGCAGTGAAGTCGAAGGACAATCCGCACCTTTAAATTACGTTCTGTGGTTAGCTTTTGTTTCTCATTACGTTTATCATGATCATCGGCCGGGGTTCTGAGCCGTCAAACAATCATGCGGCACATACGTAACACGATAGACAGCAGTGAAAAACACGCAGTTCCGGCCACAGAACTGCGTAATAGCAGAAAACGCAGGGCTAATAACAGCATTCCAAATTGTACAACTTTGTGAAGCCAATATAATCTGGAACAAGGAAAGAAGGAGATATACATTTAATAAGTTGTTGAAAAATTCTACCTTAACCCTAATAATACTGGAGTCAATAATACCGATCAGCTGCGATTTCAAAGAAATTATAGTATTTTTGTATTTTATATTATCACTTGCCAATAGTTAGTCTTTGCCAAAACAAAAGAGCAAAAGATTTATCTTTTTGCATCTAATATGTGAAAAAAGGAGAAACAAAAACTTTTATCGACAGGTAATACGTTATTGCGTAGCAATTTAGATATACGAATATCAGACTCAATTGGCAAACTTAACCCTCTGTGGGGACGTCTAACTTTGAAGTAACACAAGTCAGATCTAAGATTCTATTCTTCAAAGTCGACTTTTTAACATTGTCAAATATTACAATTTAGTTCTTAAAGATCATGAAATTCTTTACAATTCAATCTTTCAAAATCAAGTTAAACATATCATTTATAACAGTATTTCTATCATTTTCGAGTGTGCTATCGCGCAACAGATCTTCAGATCCCACAGAAAATTCGGACTATACAGGGTTAATCAATGAATAGCAATAACTGATAATCATAATAACATTCCTTACTTTCTAATATGTGAACGGGCAGCTGGCAGTGTGTCCGGACTCTCTTTCAAGATGAAATGTCGAATCCCCAATATATAATGCTCCAAGTACGACGGCCAGTCGATTTGCTTGACGTCAAACATAAAAGTCTGTCGATCTTCGGGACTAAGCTCTTCCCCTAATCGACGCACATTATCATCCCTGAAGTTCCACTGTTGCGTACTGAAGTATTCCAAGCACTTGGCAGCTTTATCGAGTTTCGCCTGTATACTGACCATGATCGTCGGCTTGCCACTCAACCGATAGAAAAAATCTAATATGTGCGCCGGTAATGTGTGCAGGAATAACGCGCAAATTTTATTCAGCGAAGAATATGTGCGGCACCGGCCACCCGGATACCAAACGACATCGTTCATTGGATGAAGCCGACTGTACTTGAACGACAGATTTACGAACTCCCTCCAAGTTATGGGATTCTGTTGGCCCGTGCAACAATTATAAACAGCGATCTTCCCTGTGGAGAACATCGCGGTTCTCCATGCCGCGCAAATCATTAGATTGATCACTATGTCGACTGGCACTATATCCGCTACCTTTTCGCCGCTGCACAGCATAGTTCTGGAACAGAAAAAGTATCAAGTCAGATAAAAATACTGAAAAATACCATAGCACACGAATCACGTATTACCTATGTTCACGTATTAGCTATGTTCGCGTATTTCATTTTTTTTCTTTCATTCTTGGATATAGGTCATTCTTTAAAAATTATATCGTTTGCCAATGAATGAAGAAAGAGAATCTTTTTTCGGGTATCAGTTAAGATGTTTTAAAGAATAATATAACGAGGTGCTACTGATACAGAGAGAGATAAAAGAAAGGTTCCTCTTTTTAAGAATCACAGATCACGAAATCCAGTTTGTCATACCTGAAGAAACCTTTACCAGCTGCGGCAATGATGCCAGTCGGGCCATTCCAATTGTCTAACCAGCCGGCTACCGGTTCCCTGAACGAAGACAGGACAATGGAAGGTCTGACGATGGCGATCGGCAGGAAACCACGTTGGCATTCCAGCAATCTCTCGGTCAGGGCTTTGGTAAACGTGTAAGTGTTTGGTCGGCCACCTATCAAGGTCGGTGTTATATCATCGACCATCTTGGTATCCATCAACTTCGTCAATGTGATCACGTTCTCCGGTTCGGTCCAGAGAGGATAAATTTCTTCGGCGACGTCCTTACGATCGCAATTGCAGTACGCCGTTGATACATGGACAAAGGCCTTCTCATCACAATTTTCATATTAAATTATTGCTCACAGGCTCAAGATTATAGAAAAATTAATGATACAATTAACCCCTTCCCCTAAGATAACTAATAAGAACAAGAAAATGGAGTAAAAGTGTTTGGGATTTTCCAAACATTGTCAAGTTAAAAGAAAATTGTGGGGCAGTACTATGACAGTAGATTTATTTTAAAGTATATAACATGAGAGATATTAGGGCAAGGGGTTAATGACGAAATATGCCATGAAATTTTTAGAATTTAAGTGATACACGCGAGACATTTAATTGGGTGAACTTTAGGATAATTGAACCGTTCTGTTGCTCTAAGACTAGAAGTTTGTACAGTGGAATCTTCAGTATTTCAATTGGGATACGTGTTCAAACAAATGAACTTTTTTCTGCATTGTTTCAGCTTTAACTGCGAAATTTCGCATACGATCTACTGTTTCAGATAGCTTCCAAACTACCGAGGTTATGGCATATGAATTAATAATATAAAAAAATCCCAACGATAACAGAAAATTCATATTCAGTTCCACTAATGAGGAACACAAGCCTTTAACTCCTTACCCGCCATAGTCGCAAAATGAACTTTGGACATTTAGCGCAGGAAAGATTGCACAGAGCTTTATATCAATTTTGATTTCTCGTTTTTCTACGATTCAGAAATCGAAGAAGGAGGCCAACACTCGAATCTGTTTGTTCTCTTAACATTGAACTTTCTTAATAACCAGAAACATCTACGTAATTCCTCCGCATTTGCTTTTCGCCCACGGCGCCATGACTCCGTAACAGTATTACATTTCCTGTATTATAACAGGAAATAAATTCTCCATGGAGTTTGCTCCAGCATGAAAGGAAGTGCATTGTTTGAACAACGGGACCTTCGGCTAACAAAGAATCGAAACAGTAAAATGTAGGAGTAATATCACTTCGTATATCGAAGATTCTACTGTACATAATCCATGCTTTATCGTTGACGGTGCTCTTGAAAAAATTCTAAAAAAAAAGAGAAGTGTCGATATAATGGTAAAACAAAAGAAATATCCTTACCTCCAGGTTTTGCATGAGACGACACAAATGCAACAGCTGTTTCGTTCCAACCATGTTGATGGTAACGGAGAGCTTCAGTGCCTCGTCGAATTTAACCGTGGCAGCGGAATGAAAAACGACCGAAACGAATTGTATCAGCGTACGCTGATCCTGTTTCGAAATGCCCAATCCTTCTTCCGTAACATCGCCGGCAATCGGGATAATTTTTTCAAGCTCGTGAGGGGAGTCCTGTCGCAATTTCTCAAACAGCTGAAAGCAAACGCATCTGCTGAATCGAAGGCTAACTTTTGCCAAGTGTTATTGTCTTTTAAATCGACTTCGGTAGGAAATACTGATAGCCTTCTCAATTATATTACAGATTAATGTAACTCATGGATTATTAACACTAGAACTACCGGCGTTAAATCTATGATATTTCGATATATTAAATAAGAACTTTGAAAAAAGTGGAATCCAAAAGGCGGAAAAGATGATCGATTCGGTGATTTATGTTTTTTGAGATGGACGTAAAATATTTATTCTATGACTTTCATATGAAATTGGAGAATTTTTGGAAAAAATTGTGTACCAGTCATTTTGACTGGTTTGGTAGTTCTAGTGTTAATGCTACTATAATTAAAATAGTATAATTAGGATCGAGTTTGATCTTGCTACTTTAGAAACTCTTAAGCGATGAACTTCGAAAGAAATATTAGTGTATAAGAAGAAATATAGAAGTGTAAGAAGAAATTCTACAGTATATTGCAATAAAATAGTTTACCGGTGCATTCAACAGCTTTTGCAACCTCTGCTGAATATCTTCACCCTTCTTCGGTCTCATTAACAAATAAATATTCTTTATCCCCGGGCAAGATCTGAGTAATTTCTCGACAAGGACTTTCCCCATAAAACCCGTCCCCCCTGTGATGAAGATGGATCTGTCCCTGTAGAAGTCTTTCACGGAAGTATATTTGATGCCATCCATCGTAGCCATTTCTGTGTTATCTCAAGTAAAATGGCTCTTGATTCCTTCGTTTTTCGTGCAACGAATTATCTCAACACCCTCTGTCCTTCAACTGCGTTCGTCTTGGAAGCTTCGGGTGATCAAGGAAGAGCACTTATTCGCCTTCTGCTTCTTCTTCTTCTTCTCCTTATTCTTCTACTTCGGTTTCTTCTTTGGTCTTGATTCAATTCTTGCTACGTATACTCTGTTCCTCTTGCACTAACGCAGAAGAAATTCCCTCAGAGACAAGGAAATGAAGTTTGGGAGAGGTGCGACGAAAACTGGCACACGTTCACGCCATTCCAGGTTTTTCCAAGAGGAGTACGAGTGGATTTAATATCTACTGGACTCATTTCGTGTCTCCTGCAGCCACAGCTTTTTCTCTGCAAAGAGAGGAAGAAAAAATCAAAATTAGAAACAGTGTCACGGTTTATCTTCGCCTCAGATAAGAAGGTTGCTTTATGTGTCCGATTCGTTCGTTAGATTTCGGTTTTACTTTTCGTGTACACGTTCGAATGAAAATCAATTTCATTTATCATCTTATCTTCAAAATCTCTGACGAAGTTGTAGAATAAACTGATGTTACTTGGAAACCTATCGTATGTGGTACGACTGATAATTATATTCTTGGTATAAAAACTTTCCGGTGTCGCAAAAAGGTAATTCGGAATTTGAGGAAACCCCTGCTTAGTACTTTTCGGGGTAATGATTTAATTTCAACTTAATTATTTTCAGCTTCAATTTCTATGTTTAGTTCGCATGGATTTACCGTTTTAGCTGGGTTTTCAAGCCACCGAGGCTGAAATTTATTAAATCATAATTTGGGAAACATTTTCTAGAGGTGAGAGGAGATTTGAAATTGTGCCCACTGATAACCAGTTGGAGTTTTTGCCACCTAACTCACCGTACCATCCTGGCAATAATTTCCTCTTCGTTCCTGTACTTTTCTGACTGTAATTGCTACGGTTATTTCGTCTAGGACCTATTGTTTTGGCTGGCTTCCGAATCACCGAAGATATGACGCAGTAATTAATAATTTAGAGATGAGGCGAATTCGAACCTTTACCTCTTTACCCGACATAGTCTCTAATTATGAAAGTGATCTAGGTCAAAGATTTCAAAAATTCTCCTCATCGTTTAAGTGCTCTATATTTCACCTACATGCATTCTAATCTGACGGTTCCATTTGATAGAAATGATAAAAATTGAATTTTAAAATTTCTTAATTAATCGGCACTTTCTTTACTAATTTTCTTCCCTCGAAACTCTTCGGTTTAAACTTCAAAATACTTGAGACACTGCAAGCCTTTCTTTTATTCCTCGGCTTTTATTTGGGAATATCGTAAATGCCTGTGCAACGTTACGTTTCGTGTGAAGATAGAAAAGAAAATACTATTGAATGTCTCCTTTATCTTGTAAAATACGCAATTATGTAATACGTTGTGCACGTTTATAATTCACGGTTTTCTTCATACGCTATGACGTAACTAGGAGCGGCGAAAAGAAGAAAGTTATCGTTAAATAAACGTGTACTTGTTTCTAAGCCCGTCTCCGATATTCAGAGCAGAGTGTTACAAATAAAATAAACAATTTTATCGAGCAAACATCGAGCCTCTGCTGGAATCGAGGAGTCGAATTCACTGTTTACGAGAATATTGAATTACGTGGAAATTGCCGAAGTGATATGCAGAACAAGAAGTCTATGAATTGGGAATTTTAAATTAATTTTTTGTTAGAAGTTTCATTTTATTTTACAACTATTAACTTTCAAATACGATCGCAACAATATTATTACCAAATTTTAATTGTGTTTCAAAGTTATCGTTTCTAGAATTACAATTCATTATTAAGTAATGTGAGTCGCTCAGAAGCCAATGCGGTTAAGTCAATTTTTTTGATATTTCCTGATTTTTGTAAAAATTAATAACCTTCATTCAGAAAATATAAAAAAATTGACTTAATCGCATTGGGTGCTGAGCGACTCATCTAATGAAACTATTTCTATTAAAACCTCACCTTTATAAAGTAGAATCGTCAAAGAAGATATAGTTATATAAAACAGTACTTTGCTCTTTTAATACAAATAGTGAAATGTCGAATGTATTAGCAAACTCGTGTATATTGCAATTTAAAAGTTACCAGAAATTGCCATGAGCTCGATAGCACCGAATATCCACGACAATTAACGTGCTAAATGATATTCTCAGCACAAATGACAAAATTCACAAATTAATGGTGAATAGATGCATTTAAGGATTTACATATTAATATCTGCAAAATAACATAATGGCAGAATAATCTCTCGGATGGATAGATATTTGTAAGATCGAATCAATATCCTGTGATGTAATAATGAAAAGTTACGTAGACTCGACGATGAAACGATGGCACACCTCGAGATAGAGAGCAGTTTAAACGATTGCAATTATGACGATGATTGCCGGCACAAAGTGGTTTTGCATAGAAGGAAATAAGATTTCACTTTCTCGTAACTCCAACGTAACCGAAACCTATCGGTGGGGATTCGGTAATCATAATGATAACATAACTTTATCTACCGAGGGGAGAAATCCTTCTGTCAATAACCGTACGAAGGAGAGAGAAAAGAGAGAGAGGGAGAGGGAGAGAGCAGGAATTTACACGTGCTACTCTATTTTCGGTAATTTCAAAAATTCGAGCGAATCGATGTTGCTTCTTTCTTTTCGAATAACTTTCCTTCTGAATTTTTTCTTAACCCTTTTACTATCAATTTTATAATTTCTCGTATTGAAATTATCTTTAGACTGTTTTACTTTTGAGGTTTCTTTAAACAAATACTATCGATCGAAGATTTTCAATACTTAATACAGAAAAAAGGTGAAATATTCGCTCTCAGTCAGTTCTTCCGGGATAATATTGGTCAAAGAGGAAACAGACACTTTTATTCTGATATTGTACATTTATATACGTTTATAAGTACAAATCTAAACGCTCAAAATTGAAATTTAAGAAATTTATATGAAGTTCGAGCAACTTGGAAACTTTTATTGGTACAATTTACCAGAATAAATTCTCGCAATCGTTAAGACCCTCACATTTATCGGCAACGTGAATTGTAATCTCACATTGTAGAGAAGGATTTAATTGCAAACGATTAATCGTTTAAATCGATCACCTACAACCGGTTGCATCCGAAATCCCACTTCTTCCTCGTAATTTAACACGACCCACTACATTTTACACGGTTTAAGTACAAGGGTCGCGTTAAAAGCAATGCTCTCGAGATTTTTTTAGTTTTAAAAGCGTAGAAACACGAGAGAGTCATTGGAGCATTTTTCTTCGCATTTTCTTCCGGAGCACATTTCAAGGCGAAGGAAACGCTGTAAATGTGAAACTCTGCAACGCCTTTCGCCGTTAATCCAAGAATGCGAATTTACCGCGATTGGAGTTTCAAGACGGGATATTGCGAAGATCGAAGGTGGAAAATTATCAGAGAAACAACAACCAAACTTTCTTGAAAATTCGTTTCTCGGTATCTTTCTCGGGTGAACATTTAGCATGGGAATTTGATCAAATGTTTCAATGTCACGTTATTGACAACAGATTAATCAAAATTGAAAAATGCCAAATAAATACGAAGAGAAGAAAAAGAGAAATTGACAGAGCAGAAATGTGAGAGAGACAACCTTCAGCGATTTAATTACGGTCTACAAGGTAGTCGGAGAAAATCACCGAATCGATCATCTTTTCCGCCTCTCGATTCCCCCTTTTTCAAAGTACTTATTTAATATTTTGAAATATGATAGATTTGGCGCCGGTAGTGCTAGTGTTAATTCCCCTTTTTTCAAAGTACTTATTTAATATTTTGAAATATGATAGACTTGGCGCCGGTAGTTCTAGTGTTAACATTGCGTTAAATTATACGATATATGAAGAATCACTGATCAATTCTTATTTTAGCAATTAAATTCTGAATTATTGCTGAGGCAGTTACAAGACAAACCGTAGGGCAAGGGGTTAAAGTTCTCAGCACAATAAATAATTAATTGCCCGTTTTCTAAGTATGCAGATTTCATTACTCTTGAAATGTATATGTTTAAAGAACTAGTAGCTACATCTGCGAATACAATTATCTGCATGCATGTGTACGTGAATGTTCTAAGGCTTCTTCACGGCACGAAAACTTTTATTCTTAGAGACGCTTCAATTGGAAGAAGCACGGTGTTAATGAGTTAATTCCATGTTAGGTAGGCGGAACGAGGCTGCATGTGATGAGATTCACGAGCAGGACGAAATTATATTCCACTGTAATTGGTTCTGTTGATTGTTGCATTAGCGATTGTTAAAAATTGTCCGGGAAGGACGAAGGAATACCTTCGATGGAAATGGCGATGCAAGGATATGAGTCCTTTTATCATGGAAACACATACGCAAGGTAATCCTTCATTTTTTGAATACACCGAATTCCGTTTTTACACGGTAGATACGTTCCAGACAAAAGCGTGTAAAAAAAGACATGAAGTACATACATAGAAAAAAGGGGATTAGTTCCATGTCCTTCAACCCTTTAAAAAATAGTTAAAATAAATTTATGAAAAAATTTATTTTAAGAATTTTTAATCATGCCAAATCGAATGAAATCGTGTAAAAACGGAATCAATTTTTTCTTTCTAGACCGTGTTAAATTTAACACTAGAACGATCGGCGTTAAATCAGCCATATTTCAATATATTAATTAAGTGCATTAGAAAAAGAGGAATCAAAACATGGAAAAGATGATCGACTCCATAATTTATGGTTTATGAGATGGACGTAGAATATTTGCTCTATGGCTCTCCTATGAACTTGGAGAGTTTTTGAAAAAAATTAGGAACTAGTCATTTTGACTGGCTTGGTAGTTCTAGTGTCAATACCAAAGCGATAATGCAATGCTGCCTCACAATTAACCATAATTATTACGCATGCTCGCGGAAGGATGAGCTCTTGTAAGACAGAGAAACACGTAACTCGATAATTGCGTGAAATACAATCCGCCGTTAGAACGTGAATAAAGGAAAAAAAGAACGTCGATTATGTAGATGTACTCGATAAACACCGTTACCGACGACATATACTACTTGCAAATTAAGAATCTCCGCTCATTAACGAATCTCACGTCGTTGAATCCTCAATTCACAATCGAACGTTTGTTTAGTTTGTTAAATCTTTGAAATAACACGTGTAAGGAAAACATCGGTGGAATAATAAGTCTCGTCGTTAAAGGGAAGGAAGAGGGGAGGGGGAAGGTATTTTTCATCTCTTTGGTATTTTACATTTGCGTTAAACGTTTTAACATTAATGTAAGTAGGTACTAATGATGATGTGGCCCCAAGCGGCAAACACTCGAGGCTCAATACGTTTGACGTTTATTTGAAAAGGCTGCAATACACTTCGCCATTCGGGGAAAAAAATGGCGAGGATGATTATTCATTCGAATAAGACGAAAGAAGTGAAGACGTGTAATGCTGACGTGGTTTGCGAAGAAGCGCGGTTACTGATGGGCGATCCATGGGATTTCAGATCATTTTAACCGTGGATTACAAGTTTTACTGTATTCGAGATCCTTCTTGTTGTCAGTTAACACTAAAACTACCAGCGTTAAGTCTATGATATTTCGATATATTAACACGTTGAACGCCACCGGTATTTCGCTAGTTCTTTAGTTTCTACCGAAGTGAAACTTTTTCTATTAAAATAACACCGTTGTAATACAGAAACTTGAAAGACGCAGATAAATATATATTCAGCGGAACTTTATCTTTTTAGCGCCAATATTTAAATATTGAATATGTGACGAAATTTGTAAATATTGTAATTTAAAAGTCATATGAAATTTCATTGAGTTCAATAGCGCCGGTCACCGGTGACCCCCACGGCAGTCAACGTGTTAAATAAGGACTTTGAAAAAAGAGGAATCGAGAGGTGGAAAAGACGATCGAGATGGACGTAAAATATTTATTCTATGACTTTCATATGAACATGGAGAAATTTTGGAAAAAATTGTGTACCTGTCATTTTGACTGGTTTGGTAGTTTTAGTGTTAATACATTGTAATGGTTTTTTGATCGATAACAAACTGTTGGAAAGTCAGAGAATTAGAGGAAAAATTGCTTTCAAATTGACAACTTCCCTTGGCTTAAAAAAGAAGTTAAGAGGGAAAATTGTATTATTAGAGTCCAAGTTAACGAAAATTCAGAAGCATCTTGGACCACATCCCAATAACCGCGCATTGTCGGACGGATTCCGCGCCAAATTAGTTTTGCCTCGACCTTACAGCTCGCGACAGAAGAGAATTCGAAGGTATTCCATCGCATCGTCGCGAAATTGTTTACGTCCTCTAATCACGTCCGCATGGAATCATTCGTGGAAAATGGGTCACCGTAGAAAACTCCGTGCGGTTGGTGAGAGGCTATTTATGAAAAAATCCGACTCAAAAGCTTCGCGGTGGAGAAGAAATCGTTGCGATCAAAATCGCACCGTTAATGAGCTTCCGCATCGTTTCACCCTTTGTGATCGGCGTCGGTTCCCCGATCTTGCATCTCTTAATTCTAATTAATTTGCGAAAATTCTTTATGCCGTGATTTTCGCATTAAAATGCAGTCCACCCGTGGATATACGAAAAATACGTCGAATATGTAAAGTCATAAAACCCTTTAAAAAACAAGATTATTTGGCTAAAACTTAATAGAAACTTATAAAAAATTCTCGTTAAATTCGAAATTGAAATATAGTTGATAAAAGTCTTCGTATATTCGATTTTAATTGAAATCCGTGTTAAATGAGAGTATGAAATATTATTTATTTAAAAATGCACAAAATAAATATTGAATTTGAACTCCAAATTAATTTTCATTTACAATTAAAATTCTGCTAGCGTTTCTACATTTTACTCTGTTTGAAGATTATAATAATAAAGACCAACTAACTTCGTTTAAGAAATCAAAATTACGGTTTAATTTTTAATTGTAATTAACGCACGGATATTCTTTATAGAATTGCAAAAAATCACGATAATTCTCGCGCGAAAGGTGGAATAATTCTACAATTTCCATACTTAATTCCGTCATGGGAAACCATCCCTTCGCCAGCTGCTACCGCCACACCCTATTTCACCATAAACCGTACAGTCGATATTACTCTACCATTCATAGCGCTCTAACTTACGTTGCTGTCCTACGGGAAATTTTACAGTTAACAGTAAAATTAGATTTCATCTTGAGGAATCACACCTTTTACGGATTCTAGCGTGATTACTGACGCTCATCACGTAATTACACCTCGTATTTGCAATTTTATCCGCCGCTTGACTACTAAAATTATAGCAAACAGTTTCTATACGATATTTAGCGTAAGAAACTATTAATTCCATGGTTTTTGAGGCGTCCGGATAACTAAATAAAATCTAAATTATTATATTCAATTATTTTACCTTCAAATTGTCTGTCCTATTTAAATTTAAACGATAGGAGCTTGTAGACTTAACGGTTAATTCAATTTAATTTCTGTATTTATCAAAATTACAACTCCTCGCCAATCGCTCTTTTGCCAGTTGCGTTATTAGTGTCAAGCTACTAAATTATACGGGTAAAACCGTCAGGAGTTTGCTACTTTAACTACCAATAGTGCAGCAAGCAGCTACAGCATAATATTTAATACAGTATCCAGGTAGTTTCTAATTTTTCCGTCAAGTTTCTAAAGGCTGTACTTATACACGGTGGTCCGTGTAGTTCCAAATTTTCTTCCGTTCTCATACACATCGCAACCAATATGGACTTCCACTCTTTTCTTGTTGTCTTTTAAACTCTAATCCCTCGCGAAGTATTCTGGCATTACTGTAAAGTTGTGTACCACAGGAAATTATAATTCACACAACCCTAAATTTTCTACTCTATCTAATATAATTGCAACAAATAGCCACTCTGTAAGTACAGCAACCTAATTGTTTCTCATACACAAACTTTATTATTTACTTATTAACTCACATACAAAATTTCTACACACCGTGCTTATACTCGGTAGCTGGTGCAATTCTAAATTTTCTAACGTTCTCTTTTAAATTATAATCCCTCCAATCTGTCCTCGCAGTACAGCAAAGTTGTGTACCGCAGTAAATTATAATTGACCCTAAATTTTCTACTTAATCTATGATAATTGTAACAAATAGCCACTCTATAAGTACAGCAACCAAATAGTTTCTCATACACAAAATTTCTGCAGACCGTGCTTCCACTTGGTATCCGTTACGATTCTAAATTCCTCTTTACTTCCCCTCAAGAAGCACGTATCAATTCACCCGTGTTACAACCAATAATAGACTTCCCACTGAACATTGCCAGAGAGCACTGTCGGAGGGTTAAAGAAAGTAAAGTTTTCGAAACGACTGCTAAGCAAAAGTTGGGAAACGCTGGCACAGAGAGAAGCGGTTTCGACGGAATTCTAGGTCACCGTCCCGGCCTCGAAACGGTCACAAGAACCCGCCTGGTTGCTTGCTTGCTTGCTTGCTTCACCGGCCCCCGGACCGGGCAACGAGGAACGAGGAAGAAAGACGAGAAGAACGTCGGTCGACCCCGTTACATGAAAACCCGTTATGCTACGAACAACGACCGCGACCGACTGACTGACTGAATCTTCCTTTCTTTTTTTTCTTTCCTCCCTGTGTGCTTCTTTCTATGCCTCTCTCTTTCTCCTCGGTTCTCCGGCAACCTGTCTCACGGATTCGCCTCAACGATGGGTATGCCTTTCGCGTTGCTCGTTGCGTTGGAAGGTGGTAAGTTTTGTGGAATTAACGGGGATCATTGAACGGTGATCGTTGAGGATGGATAAGGATGACGAGAGTGTGTTGTATCGATGATGGTGATGTTTAACACTAGATTTACCATACCAGTCGAAATGACTGGTACACAATTTTTTCCAAAAATTCTCCAAATTGATATGAGAGTCATAGAATAGATATTCTACGTCCATCTTATAAAACATAAATTGCCGAATCAATCAAGTTTTCCACCTCTTAATTCCCCTTTTTTCAAAATACTTATTTAATATTTTTAAATATGATAGATTTAACGCCGGCAGTTCTAGTGTTAACACTAGATTTACGGAAGCCATCGAATTGACGGGTTCCTACTTGTCTTATAAACATTTCTCAAATTTACAGAGACGCTGTACAGTGGATATTTTACGTGTATTTTATAATACAATAATGACGTGACGAATTACCATCTTCACCGCTTGATACCTCTTTTTTCAAAGTCTTTATTTAATATATAGTAATTTACCAGATTTCGGGCCCGTAAATCTAGTGTTAATGAGGTGGGAGGTGGAGAATACAGGCGTTTGGTATTAATGGTGAATGTGTTCGATAGCTGGGATTGGGGATGTTGAAGAATTTTTGTCGGAATTAGTAGAGTCGAAGGGTTTGGTTTTGGAAGTAGGAAAATTATGCAGCTTGATTTTAAAAGGTTCAGAGTCGAAGTATTTAGTACCGTGGATGGAAGAAGCGGAGTATTTTGATACGAGGGTTAATGGAGTTAGCTTTTCATTTTAGAAGTAGGATAACCATACATCCTGACTTCAGAAGTTGTAGAATTAAAGTACTTGGTACCTGGGCTGGGAAAGTGCAAGAATTTGGTATCACGATTAGTAAAAATGCAAGGTTTTAGAAACGATAGAATAGAACACTTTGATATTAAAAGTAACAGAGCTAAATTATTTTCTATTGGGACTAGGAGATCTAGAAAATGTGGTACCAGAAGTACCGCTGTGCAACAATTTGGTACTAGACTAATGCCGCCAGAAATTCACCTATCAGCGGTAGTGAATTTAAACAGTATAGTACACCTATGTGCTTTAATTCCGCAAGTATAACAGTAAACCCAGGGACGAGTAACAGAACATCAAAATACTTTACATCTTCAAACTTCAGGCGATGCTTCATTCAAAACGAAATGCTTAGGAAGATAAAAATCGTCGAAGCTACAAACCTTAACCAGAACAACCAACCATATATCAACATTCACACAGAACACTAAGTTATTTATCTATTCATTAAAATTTCCTACTTTTCTTAACGAATGAAAGCAAACTTAACGAACAACCTTCCGACCATCCCTGTGCCATCAATTCATTCCGTTTTCCGGGAGAAAGGAACAAGTAAAGACGAGTATTTAAAATAGAATGGTCAGAGACGCGGACGATTGTACCTCCAGACGCGTTGAATATGTTCGCCATTAAATAGACGGACGTGAAGACGAAAATAGAAAACACATCGATGGATATGTAGGCAGAAAAATACTTATATGCGACAGGAATTAGATTAAAGTAAACGTCGAGTGGTGAACGCGTCGCGAGGAAAAAAAAAGAAGTCAAGAGAGAAAGAGCGAACGTGCGAGAGATAAAGATATGAAAAGGTTGTACACACGATATGTATATACGTATATAATATTACGGGAAGATGGCGATTTATGTTAGTGGAGCACAGAGAAACGCAGAACGAGAAAGGGAGTTCATTTTCGAGGAACTTCGATCGGCGAGAAGTTGAAAGGAGATGAGTAGAAAAAGGCAAATAATAATAGTTCCCAATTTTGCATAAAGTATGAGATGAAAGAGTTGGGTTCATCGATCGAAGACGATGAATGATGCAATTTTTTAATTTCGCCGAAATCTGTAAAAGAACGGGGAAAAAGGCGAGGTATTCGATACTTTTCTCTTCGCGCTGGCGCCGTGTTAAATAATTATCTTAATATAACGGTTCATAATATAAAGCAACGTACGAGACGTCTAATACATTCCGATCGGAACACGTCAAGCGGAAGGAGACAACATTTTGTCCGTTATATCTTCTGAATTCTTGTAACCCTACAGTCTTCACTCTCCGGACATAGCTTTTAACACTAGAACTACCAAACCAGTCAAAATAACCGGTACACAATTTTTTCAAAAAATTCTCAGAGATTATAGGATAGTCATAGGAGAAATATTCTACGTCCAACTCAAAAAACATAAAAGACCGAATTCATCATCTTTTCCGCTTCTTGATTCCTCTTTTCTTAAAGTACTTATTTAATATATTGAAATATAATAAACTTAACGCCGGTAGTTCTAGTGTTAACTTCGTTTTATTTTCTAATGATTTAATATCGACTTTGCAATTTCTTAATGATTTTTTAATATCACCTAAATATCCGCCAATACCCACAGTTATTGATATCATTAAAAAATAGTGAATAATCAACGATAGAAAATGTGAAATTAATTTCATTTAGCTTACTACAAAACTGACGAAATAATTCGGACAGCAAAGGGTTAATATTATAATTTACTCTCGAATTATCAGCTGAAACAGCATGTCCTAGGCAAAATTAACGTAGCAGATTAATTCCGAAAAAATATAGAAGAAAGAAAGGAAAGAAAGAATAATTATTATTTATCGATTATAAAATTTCCTATGCCGTTCACCGTATCACGAGTGTTACACGTCATTGTAGAGCAAAGTATTAATACTAAAATAACAATACCAGCAAAAAGATGCTTGTTCAATGATTTCTGCGTGCAGTTTCCAAAGAACCTATTCGTGAAATATTGTAACAACTGGTAAAGTCGAATTGGCGCAATTAATTACACCGAACAGCGCAAAGTTTCTACATCTGACGTAACACAGCGGAGATCCATAAAAGATTTGCTCATTAACATGCCTCGCAGACACCGGGGTGTATTTGACACGATTATTTCGTTTGGTAACTGTCAGTGCTTTATTAGTCGATCATTCGAAACAATATTATTGGCCTTTGTCTCTTTCTTTCGTTTAGATTCACTCTCCATTGCTCTCTCTCTCTTCTCTGCTCGCTGTTATCTTAAGGATCAATACAAAGTGGTATTCTGTAGATATTGCCTCTGAAGCACCTACTTGGCAGACAACCAAAAGCCATGTTTCGCGTATCCGCACAAGTGTACGCGAAAATTAGATATTTCGCATTTTTTTTTTCAAGTATCGTTGGAATAACACTTGATTTCGTCCCAAGCGGAGAAGCGGACCGAACAGATCTGAGATGAAGAAGGTTAAGGAATGTACGATTTGATGCCACGATAGACGATATTTTTCATCCAAGAATATTCATTTCCAGCTCGGAATCAATTTTTCTAGCAGAACCTTTATATTCGATGACGTTTTCAACGTCTTCAAGAAGATTACGCAATGGCGCAACGCCCTGCACTATAAAAAATTCAAGTCACGTCTTGAGACGGAAGATATTCAAAAAATGAGAAGAAAGTAACAAAACGGAGATTAAAGGTTTATAGCTGAACGTAGAAATTTTTTCAGAAATAATATAAGTAAAGGCGTGGTCTCACGATCAGTGAGTCCGATTTTAAATTCTCTTCTGTCACCTCTAGGTAATTTTTCCTAAATTATTAATTAATATATTCTCAAGCAGTAATTCTCAAGCAAAATGACCATTAGCAGTTAAAGGCGAAAAAGTAGGAAAAGAAAGATATTTGTAACTCTTCAACGGCGAGCATCATCAAACAGCAGCTATGCTATCCAATAAAGTGTTCTCCAAGGCTAGTAAAATATGAATCTTCCAAAAACAATGCAATATCTCCTCAAAATCGTTCCAACAGACCTCGTAAACCTCCTTATTCTCGAATCGTTCCAACGAAGTTCCCTGAAACCCATCGGAAAGACGGTACATCGAGTCGAACGCGGACGGAAGGAAAGACCCATTGCAAAAGTTCTATCCCAGTTTCGAAACGAACTCGACCAATTGCTTCCATCGATTGCACACAACCGATCTGCCGAAAGAACATACGAGGAGACTCTGACGTACGTAACGCAATGTCATAACGACACCCTCTGCATCATCGAAATTCCGTGGCGTACTTCGGTTCACCTTACGACAAAGGCACGTTCATCCTGTCGTGTACTCGCGCATTATAATTTGGAAGTCGACGGCCCCTGTGACACATTTAATGCAACCACCTGAACCATAATTAAACGGCGAAGGATCCTTTGCAATGGGCCTTTCTCTTGTTGCGAATCCTGCTTCGAACGAATTCTTCGGGATGTTGTCGATTCACGCAGGGTCTTCGATGTTTCTTGGGAAAGTGCTGATTGGGTGGAGTTTGAGAATTGTGGTTATTGTATGGGATTAATGTTGGAAATTCCTTTGTGAATTTCCACTTGTTTTGAGGGAGAAACAGTGGAAGTTTTATGAGTGGATGGAAACAGTATGCCTAAAGTGAATTCTTAGCTGTTTCTTGGGAGGATTTTGAGAATTTCATTTATGGGGTTAATTTTAGAATCCATTTAGGATCTTCGTAAGTTTCCACTTGTTTTAGGGAAGAAAGAGTTGCAGTTTTATAAATGAAGGGAGAGAGTATTTCTCTAGTGAATTCTTAGCTGTTTCTTGGGAGGATTTTGAGAATTAATTTATGGGGTTAATTTCAGAATCCATTTAGGATCTTCGTAAGTTTCCACTTGTTTTAGGGAAGAAAGAGTTGCAGTTTTATAAATGAAGGGAGAGAGTATTTCTCTAGTGAATTCTTAGCTGTTTCTTGGGAGGATTTTGAGAATTTAATTTATGGGGTTAATTTCAGAATCCATTTAGGATCTTCGTAAGTTTCCACTTGTTTTAGGGAAGAAAGAGTTGCAGTTTTATAAATGAATGGAAAAAGTATGCCTAAAGTGAATTCTTAGGTGTTTCTTGGGAGGATTTTGAGAATTTAATTTATGGGGTTAATTTTAGAGTCCATTTAGGATCTTCGTAAGATCGCATTTGTTTTAGGGAAGAAAGAGTTGCAGTTTTGTAAATAAATAGAGAGAGTATGTCTCTAGTGAATTCTTGGATGTTTCTTGAGAGGATTTTGAGAATTGTGTTTAATATATCAAATTCAAAACTTAAAAATGTGGAATTCAAAATGTAAAACTTTTCAACCGAACCTTCATAGCCAAACGTAAAAACTGTTCGGCTATTCCTTCGGAAGAAAATGTTCAAATTCACCTGAGTGCGACTCAAAAACAGATTCCACATCGATAATTTTCCCTCCAATTTGCCAGCCATTGATCGCAACTCGTGTTTTAACCAGGGCGTTAAATGGTCACTTAACTGTGACGTTTTCCCCCTTAAGTTACGCGCTGAGGCGCTCTCAAAAGGAAAGATTATTCACCTCGTCAAAGCGTACTATAAAAAGACCAAAGTCCCCTACGGTAGTTTGGCCATAGGAATCTCGATAAACGAACAAAGCCAATTCAATGTGTACACATATAAGAAGTGTTAATACATTTCTGTGCCTTGCTCGTTCACTGCCACGCGTGTGAATTCACACAGTGCTCCCAAATGTCCCAAACCGTTAGTTGCATACTTATTTTCACGCGAAAGCAACAATTTTTCGATACACGTGTCTCCGTCATCTGCTTACTCCTTCATTTTTTTTAAGCTCAGTTTTGGTAATATGCGACCAAAATAATTACTATATAAAAATTTTGCAGCTAAATTAAAGTGCGTTCTGAGCTTTTGGCCATCTTTTACATCTTTTCACGATGTATTATATGAAATTTATCTGTAAATTGAGAAAATAACAGGTGTTTGCGAATTTTTCTACGATTGTTAGCCCTGCATTAGAAATTCCACTGGTGATGGTGTAACTGATAACGATTGAGTGGCTATTATGTGTAATAAGTTCGTTAACAGTGCAGGGTAATTTATAATTAGGTGATTGTGTCTTTTTTTTATTTTTCAATGTCGACTGATACGGTCATTAGCAGGTTGCGAATCACCGAGGCTGTCATATACTAAATAATTAATAATTAAGAACAAGTTTCCGGGTGACGAGGAAACGAACTCGAATCCATTGATTGGAAGTCTACACCTTTACCTGCTTATTCACGATAGCCCCACGAAGAGACACTTTTTAATTTATTTTTATTGCAAATTCCAATTATCCGGCAAGATTTCCGAGCGATAGTTTGCATAACTACTTCTTCTTCAACTGGCCAGGAAACATCTCATTATTCCAAGTGTTTTATTTTAAATGTCCTCCGAAAGGTGCTTACTTATTTTGAAAAGCGTTGTGATATAACTGAGATATAATATAAATTATTGTGATTTAATTCAACAACATTCGGCAAATTAGTTTTTTATTCCCACGCATTAACAAGATAAATAAAGGAAAGCGGCTTGTTCACAACAAGGAAAAAAGATGTCAACAGAACGGGTCAATAAAGGTTACGATAATGCTGGCATTTAAATCGATGGAATTAAAATTTTACGGAGAATTATTGTCCTTGCATCATGTTAAAATTCTGACAGGCGAAAAAGCAATTACCGTCTTTCATTTTGAAGCAACGATTTTATCGTATTACGAATTACTTGCAGTCGTTCGCTGATCCGCTGCTTCTGATTAATCTAATTAATGTACTATTTCCATTTAATTGCGCCACATAATAACATTATGCTTCGCGCGTTTACTGCTAGAAAAACAGATACATTGCCAACCCAATATTTGTACTTAGCAATTAACACTAGATCTACGGCCGTTAAATCTGGTATATTTAAATATATTAAATAAGTACTTTGAAAAAAGATGGATCAAGTGGTCAAAAATACGATCAGTTAAGTAATTCATGCATTATAAGATACACGTGAAATATTTACTGTACTGCTTCTCTATCAGTTTGAAAAAAATTTTGAAAAATGTTGGAACCCGTCAAATTGACGGCGGCCGTAGATCTAGTGTTAAAATAGACTGAAGATTACATAAAATATAAACGTCTAATATTAACAGTTACAACAATAAAATACTGCTATCGAATTTTATTACAACGAAGCCAGTTAAATGTTCAAGCTGGAAAATAAATTAAAGAAGCCTTTGTTCCACACGAATAATTGAAATATCTTATTTGATGGCATAGCTATTTAATAAAATATCAAATAAATTAAAATAAATCTATAATCTCACATAGCTGCATTATCTTGAAAACTCCAATTTCCCGCCCTTTTCAAATACCATCCTTCGGTCAAAAGGATAAAGCACTTTGTCGATATAATTTTAATTAAATGCCAATTAACACGTCTCGAGCGAAGGCGTTACGAGGTTACATTGTACAAAATGAGATTAATTATTTGCATCGTTTTATGGATGCGGCGTATTATACTTGCAAAATTGCAACACAATACTCGAAAGTCGCGCGCGACGTTCGTTATCGTGAATATGCACGCGGGTCAATTGGCCCGTGACGTTAATGAAAATTAATGCAGCCGCTGTAATTTGTTTGTTAAATATGAATACATCGAGGAGTGCGCAAAGAATTCGCGATTTCACGATATCGAAATTTCCATGCACTCGTATATGGCGATTCGAGCAATCGCGGGATATCTTTTTGCATGAATATGTATAGAAAAATGTACGAATTTATTAAAAATATAATGTCAAAAATAGTCGAGATGAAGGAGTTGAACAGTCGTCAAAATATCGAATGCATACTTAATTAAATACTTTAAAAGTATCAACTTAATTGGAGATGTTAATTGCCGATGGAATTTAGAAGCATTTGAAGAAAGAGGGAGTAAAAGAATTTTCTATTACAAAAAATTCCTAATTGTTTAAGAACGTTAAGACGTTCTCGAAATCAAAGAAATTGATAATTCCTCGGCGATTTAGAGATCGTCTTAACACTAGAACTACCAAACCAGTCGAAATGACTGGTGCACAATTTTTTCCAAAAATTCTCAAAGTTTATAGAAGAGTCTTAGAATAAATATCCTACGACCAAGTTAAAAAACATAAATCACCGAATCGATTATCTTTTCCGCCTCTTGATTTCTCCTTTTTCAAAGTATTAGGTTGGTAAGAAATTAATGTCGCTTTTCGATTTTCAAACTTTGGCGCTTAATTTTGAGATAGCCGTTCATTTTAATCTATTTATCTTCTTATATCATTTTAGAAAAAGAAATTCAATAAAAAGCTCGTTGCCGGTAGTTCTAGTGTTAATCTTCTTCGATAATTATTTGATACGGCACTTTGACATTCTTGCATCTTCAGATAAATTGAATTTAATGTGAGAATTAAGCGGCGATCGTCGGTATTCCGAATGGAAGTCAAGGTGCTAAATGAAGAAGCCATTCTGACGCACGTTAATTAAGTTTTTCCCTGAGTAATATCCATAACTAACAGTGTCTCCTTGCCGCTGATTATGTAAAATCGCCTACGAAACTGGCATTAAAAAAACGTGGATTCTCAAAGAATTATTAAAATTAATTCGACTCGTTAAAATTTTTACTCAAACTTGAAGTATATGTAAAACAGACATTTTGTTTTCATTCCTTTTTTTCCCTGCCGAATCCGAGAGGAAGAAAAAAGGCTTACGCGCAAACGAAAACACTTGTGCTTTGAAAAAAATTGCAGCGGTCATTCGAGATATTAATTTCGCAAATAATGGTACAACTTTGAGGAAGTTCTCGAAACCTTTTTTCATTCGACTTCGAAAAAGCGCTCCGAGGGAAGGAAAAAAAAGTCTAGAAATCGAATAAAAGGAATTGAATGGGCTATAAATAGTCACCGTCTGTAAAAACCCCCGAAATGTCGATGTAAAAACTTAGTTTCAAGTGGACAATCAATTATTGAAATGTTAACGGGTTGCAAGAAATTCGTGAACAGGAAATTTAACGCCTGAATTCAGTTAGCCGATTCGAAAAAATGCAAACGTGTATTTCGCGATACGACAGAGGGACTTAGGAGAAGAGTACATGGTAAATTGTATTTTAATTACTTCAGATGGGCTGCCATAATAGCATGTAACAGTTATTTTAATTAGAGTCAAATGTATATTATACTGATCCAAATTCATAAGCACTTGCAAGATAACAGCTTAAGACTTACTCTCAATTTAAAATTGGTAGTAATTTCTGTTTAGAAGATTCACACATTTTTTATCAGTCTTAAATTTTAAAATGCTAGGCATGATATGACTAATTTCAAATTGTTAAGTGATTGACAGAATTGATTTCTAATTGATAGGCAATTAACAGAATTGATTTAAAATTGCTAGGATTGATAGAACTAATTTCAAATTGATAAGCGATCGACAGAACTGATTTCAAATTGATAGCAATAATATAACTAATTTCAAATTGATAAGCGATTGATAGAATTAACTTCAAAGTAATAGGCGATTGACAGAATTCACTTCAAATTGATAGGATTGATAGAACTAATTTCAAATTGATAAGTGATTGATAGAATTAATTTCAAATTGATAGGCGATTGACAGAATTGATTTAAAATTGTTAGGATTGATAGAACTAATGTCAAATTGATAAGAGATTGACAGAATAGATTTCAAAGTAATAGGCGATTGACAGAATTGCCTTCAGATTGATAGGATTGATATAACTAATCTCAAATTGATAAGTGATTGACAGTATTTTTTTGAAATTGATAGACGATTGACAGAATTAATTTCAAACTGATAGAATTGAAAGGATAGGCACCATATTAATTTGCAATTTAGAAATGATAAAAAAATTTGTTAAGTTCCTAAAAACAAATATGCATAATTGCAAAATGCAATTGCACTCATTGAGCTACTGTCACATGTACGTATACACAGGTGGCTAATGCAATTTCACGTTAGATATCGTCAAAGTAAATAAATGTTTTACATACGTCATTGTAATCGAATGAGAGTAATTTACATTTATTAATATGCTGTATCTCATTAAACAATTATCTCTATACAATATATAATTGCCACGTGTTTAAACTTGTCTGTCAATACTAGGTAACTTCACTTATTTATCTTCAGAGTCATAATACAAATGACTTGGTGCACAAATATCATCAATTCCATTGCAAATTTCCGTCGCACATAATCAATTACCAACGGAACGGTGTTTAAAAGTGTTTAAAAGTGAACGAAGTGCAATCCTGAAGAGGCATTCGAAAGTAAAACACCTCGCGACAGGGAAAAACGCATAATTCATGACCGGGTAGACTTTTTGCGCGAGAAATCTACCAAGAAGTAGTCTAACTAATAATCCCATTTATCGCATCACGAGTGTCACTCGTTATTGTAGGGCAAAGGGTTAACTATTTGTTCGGCACATCCCTAAAACGCTTAAAAGCTGTGGAAATTCACAACTGGACATCAAATTCTATTTAACCCCTTCGGACCCTGTGCACATTGTAATGTACATAATACTTTTCGTATTGTATTTTATTACGTATAGGTTTAAATTTAGTTTCACTTAGTTTCTTTTATAGAAATATTTCTCAGGATCTCCTTAATGTTACAAATTTTGCGTAAGGACCATATGCCCATTAAAATGTACATTTACAAATTATAAATAAAAATTATAATGATAACCACATTAATTTATAATTTAAAAATTCGGGTCTGAAGGGGTTAAGCATTACAACGAGACAGAGTATCAACAGACACCTTGGATTACGTGCGAAAAATAGTCTCTGAAATTCCGTTCATTAATATTAACGTGAAAATTCAATCCGAACATATTTTTCATTGCAAAAAAGGAGTGAAATACCAGGTAGAAACGTAGAAATTTGCATATACTCATGGAATTCGTAATTTCGTATAATTACATTTTGCAACGCGCCTTCCGTTAGAATTTTCTCGTGAAAAAAACGCACATGTCGAACGAGGCACTACAAACCTTCGAATTTCATATTTTCTTTCACTTTTAAACAGTGGGGAATTTTTAACACTCGCTTTTTGCGCTTACTTCTCTCTTTTTATTCATTTTCATCGTAAATTCTACTCATTCGGTCGTTAACGCGTACACTGAAACATGCGTGATTATTATCTTACTCTGTAATTACAAATAATAAATAGTTGTACTCATTCAAACGATGCCTCATTACGAACGGTAAAAAAAATCCGTTCTAGAAAATGGACAATGCATTCCCCGTTGCAACGAGGCGTGCAGAATTTCACATGAAAAGGGAGTGAGGTTTTAGCGAAGGATTCCTCGGATATTTCGAAAGAGCTTAAAAGACAATATGAAGAATTTTTTTATTGATATTCCGAAGTAGTAATTTACTATTCCTAATAATGGGTAGGTCAATCTGCATTCCCTTCAGCTAATATTTTCGAAAAATGTATAAACAATTGGGACAATTTTTTCCCTAATATTTAAAAATATCAATCTAGCATTCCTAGGAATACTGCATTTATTCTTTTTTATGTGAAAAATTCCTTTCGTTTATCTCTTTTCATCAAAATCATTTTTATTTAGCAATGCGAAATTCGTTGATTCACAAATATTATTATTTTATGTATCTTTGGCGCCATTTCCGTGCTCCCACGAGTGATTTAAAAAGAAAAATGCTGAACACGAAAATGTCCTTCGAGAAATTCTAACCGGTTGTTCCGGCTACGATGAGATAACGCTTCGTAAGAGATTTTTTGTCTCGCTGCTAAATTAAATTTATGAGAATTCCTTCGTCGTAGGCCCATTATGAAATGTTTAGGCAAATTGTGATTCACGGAAGTCAGCCTTGTCATTGGCGTCAAGAATGACACGTTTCAGATCTTTCTTTTTTTTTCTATTAATTTCTAATCTCTTAGTATCTCTTCATTACGAAACTTATATTATAAAAGTATTAGTTATAAAACGTTTTTTCTTAAGAGAATTTACAAGGACTTTTAAATCTTAGACAAACAACTTACGGAAGACAATAATTGCTCGTTAAATAAAGATATTTTAGCGACATCAAATTTAAAATCGTATCCCTGAAATTTCCTATATTTGAATCAACATAAAACTGTTTATATTTACGTTTATACGGAAAAATTGAAAAAATTTATCAACAATTAACGCACACAGGTAATTACAACGAAATATGAAATATAAATTCAATGTTAGTTATAGTTGTCTTAATAAAATAAATCGATAAAATTTCCCAAACACGTGTCCACCAATTGCATTAATAAAACCGAGGCAATAGAATTTTCAACGGATAAAAGTGAAACGAAAAGATCCATATTTCATTTAAAAATAATTACAAATCTCAGTCGCGCAACACAGTAACCTTTTTCGGCGTGTAAAGGAGTCACTTAAAAAATAACTTCCATCAATTTCCTTCCGACAAATGATCGACACGTGGGTTGCAAAACTATCGCGGACATTCTGACGGTGAAAAATAAAAAGGGAACGATCGCAAAACTTTCTGCCGCGCGAAAAAAGAACTTCCAGCGTGCAACGACACGGAAAAGAAAACCTTGCACAACGTAGAAGTGGTCGTTGGAAGAAAAGAAGAGGGAAAAAAAATGTTTTCTTCAAGAGGAAATCGAACGAGAAGAAAAAGGAACAGGCGTGCATGTAGCGCGTGTTTATTACGTTCGCCCATGCGCAATACAGAAGAAAAAAATGGCAAAAAGATTGTTTTCTAATATTCTAATACAGTTCAGCGAATACTGCATCAATTCGCTGTTCCTTGATTTAATATTCTCGGAAAAAATAAATATTAAGGACATCTAATCTTCTAATTTTTATCTAATTAATCTTTCTAATCTTCTAAGATCGTCATCTAGTATTCCTGAAAATACTACATCAACCTGCAGTTCATCGTATTAATATTCTCGTAAAAAAAGTTAAACAATTTAATCGAGCAATGCTCTTCCTAATTTTCTAAGGCAGCAATTTGATATTCGCAAGAATATTGAGCTAAATCTTCAGTTACTTGATTTAATATTCTCGGAAAAAATAAATATTAAGAATTTTCTTTCTATACTTCTAAAATCGTCATCTAGTTTTCCTGAAAATACTACATTAAATTGCGTTCCTCGTATTAATAGTCTCGGTAGAAAATTTAAACAAATTAATGGTACAATGCTCTTCCTAATCTTCTAAGGCAGCAATTTGATATTCGTAAGATTATTGAGTTAAATCTTCAGTTGCTTGCTTTAATATTCCCGGAAAAAATAAATATTAAGAATTTCTTTCTAATCTTCTAAGATCGCCATCTAGTATTCCCGAAAATACTATATTAAATTGCGTTTCTCATATTAATATTCTCGTAAAAAAAGTTAAACAATTTAATCAAACTATGCTCTTTCTAATCTTCTAAGGTAGCATTTTGGTATTCGTAAAAATATTGAGCTAAATCTTCAGTTCCTTACTTTAATATTCTCGGAAAGATATCGAATATCCTAGAAAGTGTAATCCTTTCGATTACCTTTTTTTCTTATATAGCTTTTCTTACTGCTATTCGCGAAATAGGACAAGGATTGATCTACGTGAGAAAAGGATTAATACGCATTCGCCATGGACATATATAAGCATAGGAAAATATTTGATAATGTCTTTCGCTTACCCATTCCAGAACCAAGAATCGGTGATTGCTTCCGAGTTCGGTTTGACCATGGAAAACTAACAAAAGATATTGGAATAAAAATGTTTGGAAAAGCTGGGCAGAAATCGCTGTCGGAATTTGCGGGAAGTTTAAAACAAGTTCGACTAATAATCCCGCAGATTTCCTTGCCACATTGGTATCGACAGAATTACATTTTTTAACAGATTTCACCAGTGAACGTGGAAGATAATATTCGAACGTGTTCCTGATAAATTGATGAACGTGTTACCGACAAATTCACGAACGTGTTACCGAATAAGATTGATAACACTCGTGTTTTCACAAACGCCTCGCGGTGTTTCAAGGAGCACGAATTTACGCGATAAATAAATATAAACATTCTTCTTACTGTATCAACAGATACAATGATAAAAATGATTCTTGAAATTTAATCGCAAATACCGTCGTTCACGATGAACCAAACAAATTAAATCTTTACCGCTGTCGCATAAAGGCGGAATGACCGTCCGAAAATTTTAACATTACCATAAACTAATTAACAACGACGAAACAACAGCCCGAATAAATGCATACATTTCAATTAATAAATAAGCACGACATCCTTGTAGAAAAAAAAAATAAGTAACAATGTCAATTATGAATATATAAAGTCTCTCAATTAAATTGCAAATTCCATCACCGACCGATTATAAATCCAACGCGGAAGGTCGAACGATCGTCGAGCTTATGTTAAAATTCTAATCATATTACTAAACGCTATTAAGTAAGATACCAGAAATTAATAGCCGCAAGAGACACTAAAAAAGAAGGAGAAAAAAAATATTCGCCTCTCAACGGACTTGAGTTGAACCTCTTTACCTTATAACGGGACATCGACAGAATACTCATTAAAATTTCACGGGACACGATTTGACTGTCTGTTTCAAAGAGACCAACCATCGCACAGAAGAATTCATGGCGAACTACTACGTATGTGCGACTCGCAGCGCGCTACCAAAGAGGCCAGAATGAGCCAGAAGGCCGCCGACCGCTTGAATGGGTCATTTTTGATGCGACCATTACGAAAAGAAAGCCCGATTCAATGACCCCGAAAGATACTCTATCTTCGTCCGATAGTGGAGATAGTAAAATCGAAATCTAATCTCTTTAAGGAAATTCACCGTTGTTGCGCTTCCGAGAGGGTGAACGAGGTGTAAGTTCAATGAATTACTTGCCAACGAATTTATAACTTTCAGCTCTTCCCAGGGATATTTTAGTTTATTTTGCGAATAGTGGCGAGAATATTGGATTTAATATTTTAATGTGAATATAGAATTTAATATTGGAAGGGAAGTTATTTTATAAAGGGGTGACTGTTCGACGTGAGAAAATTAAAGTTTTTGAATAATTAGAATTGGTTCTTGAATATTGGATTGGGCACAATTCATTGCTCTCCGTAAAAGTATAAATTTCACATTTAGTTATTTTTTATCTGAACATTATTTTCTCAAGGGGTGGCTATTCAATTTGAGAAAATGAAAATGTTTGAAGCATTAGAATAGCCTTCTGAATATTAAATTGACTGATTACATGTCATACGGTTATGAGAATTCTAATATTTAAATTATATAAAATTTCCTGCTTAATAAAAAGAAGAATTATTTTCGAAAGGGGTGGCTATTCAATTTGAGAAAATGAAAATGTTTGAAGCATCAGAATAGCTTTCTGAATATTAAATTGACTGATTACTTGTCATACGGTTATGAGAATTCTAATATTTAAATTATATAAAATTTCCTGCTTAATAAAAAGAAGAATTATTTTCTAAAAGGGTGGCTATTCAATTTGTGAAAATGAAAATGTTTGAAGCATTAGAATAGCTTTCTGAATATTAAATTGACTGATTACTTGTCATACGGTTATGAGAATTCTAATATTTAAATTATATAAAATTTCCTGCTTAATAAAAAGAATTATTTTCTAAAAGGGTGGCTATTCAATTTGAGAAAATGAAAATGTTTGAAGCGTTAGAATAGCTTTCTGAATATTAAATTGACTGATTACTTGTCATACGGGTATGAGAATTCTAATATTTAAGTTATATAAAATTTCCTGTTTAATAAAAAGAATTATTTTTTAAATGGGTGACTGCTCAATGCGGAAGATTAGAATATCCGAACGATTACAATTTGTTTCTGAATATTCAACAAGTTGATTATTCTTCATAAAAATATAATAATTCTAGTATTGAAATGTTAATATAGAATTGAATATCGAATAGGAAGAAAAAATATTTTATACGTATAATAGGGATGACGGTCTAATGTTAATATTAAAATATCCAAACGGTTACAATGACTTTTTAAATGGTTAACCCGATGACTTCTTTCCCAAAACTTTTAGACATTGCGATAGAAATTCATACGACTCAATGTAAATGTGATATACAAGTAACACCTGTACAAGAGAAATTTCTACTGATAACGTTGCACTGATAACGTGTTACGCGAAACTTTCAGGCTGTCTCTAGCTCTACGTTTATTTACGAGTATTACAACGAAAAACTATCTTCAGAACTTCGTGTACAAGGATTTTAGCACTTTCAGTACCACGTTACATCGACAGGGTACGAAGTAGAACTTCCAACTCATCTATAAATTGTCTATATTTATTACACTACTCTATATCGACACTTCCCAATAAAATACTATATCGACGAAGAATCTTCACACTTACTATCTCCACACTTTGTCATAAAACGGAACCACGTACATTCGTTTTACCAATAAACTTTCTAAAAAAATAATTATTCACAATAATGAAAAAAAAAACTAACATATTCTTCAACGAATTCACAGGTGAAATTTGTTAACGATACTATCCCGCTGTAATTCCAAACGTAACTCAAAAAACTCACCGACTGTAACCCCCCCGAAAAAAAAACCGCTTTCGATTTAAAACGAAACGCAATTAACATCCGACGAAGAAGACGATGAGATTTCCAGGTCGAAAATCTTTCTCTCGGCGTCGATGTAAACGGTACCGCGGATCGAGGATCACTAAGGGGACTAACGAAAGGTAGACTGAGCCTACCTGGGACCAATCGGAGTTTCTTATACCTGTTTGCCTGAGAGGGTGGAATGATTTCTCCCACCATGCACTGCCATTCATATTCCTCCTAGTATGAGGCACTTAGGTGAACTTTGAGACCGAAGATTCATTCGCGCGTCCGTAACGAAGGATAATGTGGAGGGAATTTTGAGATTACGTTTGAGATATCAGAGGTAATTGCAGATTTAGGAGTTGTTATTTAAATAGGATTAATATAATTTAGTTTGAGCCTTGATCCGTGTAGTTTCTGTGACGTATTTTAGGAAATTTTGAATGGTGTAAGTTCAGTTGGGTTCAAAGTATTTTGAAGCTATTAATAAATGAGATTAATGTGATTTAGTTTGAGGCCTGATTTGTGTAATGTTTTGACTCATTTTATAAGAATTGAGTAGTGTACGTGTAGTTGAATTAAAATTCATTTGGTGGCGTTAATAAATGCGGTTCATATGATTTAGTTTGAGGCCTGATCTGTGTACTGTTTTGACTCATATTAGGAGTTTCTGAGTTGTATAAGTTTAATTGCATTAAAATTCTTTTGGCGCCGTTAGTAAATGCGGTAAATAGGATTTAGTTTGAGGCCTGATCTGTGCAATGTTTTGACTCATTTTATAAGAATTGAGTAGTGTAAGTTTAGTGGAATTAAAATTCGTTTGCTGCCGTTAATAAATGCGGTTAATATGATTTAGTTTGAGGCCGGATCTGTGTAATGTTTTGACTCATATTAGGAGTTTCTGAGTAGTACAAGTTTAATTGCATTAAAATTCGTTTGGTGCCGTTAATAAATGCGTTTAATATCATTTAGTTTGAGCCCTGATCTGTGTAATGTTTTGACTCATATTAGGAGTTTCTGAATAGTATAAGTTTAATTGCAATAAAATTCTTTTGACGCCGTTAATAAATATGGTTAACATGATTTAGTTTGAGTCCTGATCTGTGCAATGTTTTAACTCACTTCAGAAAATTTTGTATAGCGTAAGTTTAACTGAGTTAAAATTGTTTTGTGTCAATCAAATGGTCCGAAATATTAAGAATAAAAGATTCCCACCAAAAGGAAAGAAGATCCAGAGATTGCAGACCTGAATTAAATGCAATTTTAAGATTTAACCGAGCTCTCACGTGACGGAATCTTTGAGGAAAACGAGAAATGTCAAAGATACCCAAATATCGGGAATAACAATTCGAGATTAAATATTGTAATATCCATGGTGTGTTATCGTATCACGTAATTCCTACTGCATTCTAAATTCCCGAGGTTATGGTATGCTTGTGACGTGAAATAAATTCCGCAGAACTGACGATAAGAAGCACCCAATGTCGACTCTCCGCCTGGGGTTCCCCGGTTTTTAGCTTCGTGTTTAGCATAGCTGTACCCCCATATAAATAATTTAATTGAATCACTAATCATGACAATGGTCTAAGTCATAATTACAGAGAGTAATAATAATTTCTAACTCTAATAATAGTCTGGGGAATAATTTTTAATTCTAATTGTTCTCAATTTTGCATCGTTTCTTTTAAATTGTTCCAGCATTTTGCACACATTTATGCGATATAAATTAACCGAATCATTTAATTCTTTTAATTTTTGACATACAACACTTTCATAGTTAGCAAATGTACGTTACAAATTATTCAAATGAGGTACTAAATATAAATTTTATATGTTTTGTCCTGCCGAATAACTAGTGTAAATTATAATTGTAATTTTGATGGATAGCTATTGTAAAAATGCAGGTTAACCCTGCACACTCTGAATTTACTATCGCGCCGAAAGATTAATTGCACAATAGCTCATTGACAAGTGGTAATAATACAATTTGAAATATTATATTTAACCTGACCTTTGAAGAATCAAATCGCGGTAATCCAAAAAATTGAAAAAATAATTTCAAAGAATAGATACACTGATTTATCTTCCGTTACTTTGAAGTTAAGGGCTCATGCAGTGTTAAGATGTTACCACAATTTAGAAATGACGTCTAATTTCATCATTTTCATCATTTGTTACGAAGATCAGCTCTAAATGCCCTTACAATTACCGATAGATGAAGAACTATCCACTGATGATGATAGCACGATTGAACTTGGGCCCCATGTCCCCATACATTCTTCTTTTTTTATTACCACCATATCTCCATATTCAAATGACATATACATCCACTCCGTAGCTTCCCTGCGTCATGGACCAGATCATGAATACTCAAAATACCCAAATTAAATCCCATTTTGAAATATTTTCTTTCGTCATCTATTACCATATCGTCGAGGTCCTACGATTTTAGAATTCTATTCCAAACTACCAGGATACTGGTATGCATAACGTAAAAACAAAACGTCAGTAGACGTAAGAACGAGATCGATATCACAGTCCCATTATTTGGGACTTTCGCAAATTCCTTTTTGTCCTCGCAATGCCACAGTATTTAAAATTTCACGCATTTTAACCAGCAAGATCTTCTAAGATGGTTACAATCGTTTGTTCTAAATGTTTTGTGAACATTCCTGAAACTTCTAACGCCGTTTGTTCTTCAATTTCCAACATCTATCTTCCAGACTGCAACTGATTAACACAAACTATCAAGGTCGTCAAAATGACGGGTTGTCATTTCTTTCCAAAAATTCTTCAGATTGATAGGAGAGCGATGCAGTAAATATTCCACTTGGATTTTATAAAATCTAAATTACTTCCTCAAAAATGATCAAATTGAAAATATCAGTGAAACGTGACTCGATAAAATTATTTCTATGTTATTAATATTCCCTTAAATTCTAAGATATATCAGGAATTACTGACAAATTATTATTTTAGCAATTTAATTTTCAATTATTGCAAAGGGAGCCACAGAATAAATTGTAGGGTTAATTGATGATCTTTTTCACCTTTTGATTTTTCCTTTTCCAAAATACAAATTCAACATATTAAAAATATTACAGATATAATGCTAGTATTTCTAGTGTTAAATCTATCAAGTCTTCTGCTTCCTGCGTTTCTCTTCTTCCAACGTATTTATCTGGTATTTTGTAATATATCGAATTAATTATCGGTAAGATCTCTGCTGTTAATTTTCCTTTGTCTCCGTTCATGCACAACAATCGAACAACAGCCAACTGCGAGAATACTGAAAAGCAGGCTCACTATTTAAGCCTCCTTGACTTTATTTTCACGGGACTTCCGCGAAAAATCGATCGTAATTATTTTCCATCACCTTGCGAAAACGCGTCACACGACAACGCGTGTGTCCACGTCTGCGCAAGCTGCAAGCGGGTACCGTTTGCGGTATTTGTTTTCTTAATAGAATCGCAGAACTTAAAGTCCACTGGATCCATCACGGGAGGATGCGAATGGATTGCGCAAACATCGGCGGATCGTTCGATTCTCTTCTTGTTGTGTCATCGGCAAAAATCCTGGGGATCGAAGTCGATCGCGATTCTGGCTGACACAGATTTCTTGGTAGCAAAGGAAGGGTATTTGCGCGAATTTTTATTAACCCCTTGCCCTACGATTTGTTTTGCGACTGCCTCCGCTATAACTCAGAATTTAATTGTTAAAATCAGAATTCATCAGTGATTCCTGATATATCGCATGATTTAATGCAATATTAATATCATGGAAATAATATTATCGCGTCGCGTCCCATTAATACTTTCAATTTGATCAGTTTTGCAAAATGTGAAAATTTTCTATCCCATCACGAGTGTCAATCGTTATCATAGGTCAAGGGGTTAACACCTTGCCCTACGACATATTTTGTAACTGCATCTGCAATAATTCAGTTTTAAATTGTTAAAATAAAAATTAATCGGTAATTCTTGCTATATCGTATAATTTGAAGTAATATTAGTATTGTAGAAATAATTTTATCGCGTTGCGTCCCATTAATATTTTCAATTTGATCAGTTTTGCAAAATGTGAACATTTTCTATCCCATCACGAGTGTTACTCGTTATTAGGGCAAGGGGTTAACCCTTGCGACGTATTTTGTAACTGCATCTGCAATAATTCAGTTTTAAATGGTTAAAATAAAAATTAATCAGTAATTCTTGCTATATCGTATAATTTAACGTAATAGTAGTTTTATAGAAATAATTTTATCGCGTTGCGTCTCATTAATATTTTCAATTTCATAGGTTTTGTAAAACTTGAAAAAATACTGACTGTATTTTTTTCCGCTTGATTCATCTTTTTTCAAAGTACTTATTTAATATATTTAAATATACCTCAATTAGCGGCCGCAGATCTAGTGTTAATAAAGCGCGACTATTCGTGAATATGTTGAATTCTATTATTTAAAATTCAGAAAAAGTTTCCTTAAATTTCGTAACACTGTACTCCCGTGACGCTTAAAGCACTGAACGTGTTAAAGTCAAAAAGGACTTGCAGAGATTTATGTAGAAAAATTTAAAAATCTAGAGGAAGATTAAAAAGGAAAAAAAAGTATGTTGAAATTAAAAAATGCACTGACTAGAACGTTCTCCGCATGACAATTTCCTTCCACCCTATTTTCCTCGCGTTCCCCGGATGCAAATAAATAAATTTAACCGAAACGACGAGGTTCCTAAGCACGTTGGTACAATGAAATGCCAACAAATAATAATGAGAATCAATAGGAACTAATTGGTGCGAGGCATGAAAGGAAAACGAAAAACGAGCCGGCGCTGTATTTATCAGCGGTTCATCGATCCCTGAAAAACGCTGCGAAGCCAAGCCGTGCGAGTATTGGCTTATTAGAGCGTGAATAAAGGATCCGTCGGGGGTTTATAATTGCAACCGGACAGATCTTCAAGCGTTAAAGCGAAAATTAAAGTCTCAACTTCGAAGAAATCTCACTTTACGTAGAATCGTTAAAATCCATCGCAAAAAATGACTTCTTCTAATGTACTTTACGTTACTGCGCAATTGAACAGTCAAAACCACTCGTTTCGAGGGTGAAACTTACCCTCGGAAAGAAAAGTACAGTATCTTTTTTTCCTCTTATAGAGTATGGTTTAGAAATATGAAATAATGCTTTAACCCTTTGCGGTCCGAATTATTTTGTCAAGTTCGTAGCGACCTGAATGAAATTAATTGCACAATATTTTCTGCCGTCGTTTATTCCTTTTTTTTAATGATAGCAATAACTATAGGTACTGACGGATATTTATATGGTATTACAAAGTCATTATGAATTTGAAAAGTCGGTATTAATTCGTTGGAAAATAAGAAGAAGTGAAAAGTTATGTCGAGTATAGCTCGACATAGGACTGCAAAGGGTTAAAATACAATAAGAATAGTCAAATTTTCGGAAATATTCGATTCTACTTGTGCCATTGTCTTTGTAAGGGAAAATAGGATTGCCATTTTCTTCTATATATTATGTTCAAGAAAAGAGTAATCTTTCAAAAGTATATTAAGAATAGTAAAGTCACGCGATAATTATACTTTATTAACGAAAAATATAAAATACTTAATAATCCGTTTCAGCGGCTTTTAACCGTTGCTATGGAATTTAATTGTTTTTTTTTCTCTATCCTCCACGTTTTTCGTTGTTGACACCCTCCTCTATCTGTTATAGTTCAAGAGCCATGCACGAAAAAGTGGAAGCGCCACTTTCGCGTCGAGGGTAGATTTCACCCCTTAGCAGGTGTACGAGCACAAATGAAATATACCATTGTTCATGACAGAGATTTCGCTCTGCAGTCGCGCAAAAACTTTGAAACTGCTGGAAAACTCTAGCGACGAAGTCTTGAAAACTTTCTACAATGATTCACAAATTTCCCCAATTTCTATTCCCGCGATTTTATGCAATTTTCCTTCCAGAATGATCTTATCATTGTCCACGACATCAAAGCACGCCACCATAAAATTATTTTCATACTATGACTTTTATTTTATAACGTACAAAATCTTGCTGTTTCAGGTGGGTTTCAAATCAGCGAGGATGTGATATGTTAATTAATAATTTAAGAAAAATTTCTTAGAGGTGAGGTAAGAAGTTTTGAATTATAGCTCCGTGACTATTCGTCGTAATGTTGCAATTAGAAGTTTAACTATTAAATATTCTTGAAAATTATACTTTCCTGATAATTACTTTCAACTGGTATTTCGACAGGATTTTAAGACTGTTCTTAATATTTGCGTTCCACGATAGGACAACGGATTCGAATGCAATATTTTACAATTTAATTACTTCGGTATTATTGGAGACTCGATAATAATCCTCTTCCATTTTATCTGTTTCCTATCTTCCCTTCAATTATACGTTCCTCCTTCTCGTGCTTTCTCTAATTATTATCCATTTTTTCAAGCTGTTTCACGAGTATTCGTACCGAGTAACAATTCCCCTCTTGCATGCATATTAACTTTTTCAACTGCATTCTGCACTTTGCATGAGAAATATAAATCTGTTTCCTCTTCGCTTCTTCTCGTTGGACTTCGCTCGGTACGAAGAAACGCCGAGCGTTTAGGTAGATGAACACATAAAGTTCATGTTCTTACGTTATCGTCGTTTTTACAAACTGAAAATCGTTCCTAAAATATTTGGTGATTTCTTATCGTCGTACGAACATCAAAGAATTCCTTTTGTACTTATACAGGGTGGTCCACGTAACTTGTGCACCTCGAATAACTTTTAAAGTATGCGTTGCACGAAAGAATGTTATATACAAAAGTTACATGGTTTAAAAGGGTACACTATGTAGTGTGTTAATTTTTTTTATAGGTGGAGGCGTTTCGGAGATTTGAAGGTCAACTTTGTTTTTTTAAATGGAATGATATGTTTTTTTATTAACCATGAAATAGCACATTTTCAGACGAGTTCAATGAACTATGGCTCAAGGTCATTCAAGGTCAAACTTGCTTGAATATTAAGTAACTATAATTCAAAGTAAGTATGTCGTGTTTGGTATCATTTTAATCAGAAATCTTGACTTGTAGTAGTTAAAGTTGAAAAAAATATCATTAGTTGTTCTCAAGAACATAATTATTAACAGGAACGTTCATCTTTCTAACATGTCATTAAATGGTAAAGTTATCTCTCTCATTGTACAATACAATATCGTTAGAAAATTGTGCTAAAAAGACATCTTTCGTATTAAATAAAATTTTTATTTTCGTTCGCCGTTTTTTTTAATATTTTAACGAAACTTCTTAGAGTTTTCTTCGTCGCGTATTTCACGTTTAATTGCAGATTACGTGGAAACGAGGGCCTCGGAGAATGAATTCCATAGAGCCCTCGGAGGGCATTTGCAAATTGTTCGCTGTCCTTTTGTCCATTGCATGCTCCACCGTGTTATTCTGGTTTATATTTCAGCAGAATACCTCATTTCGCGAATTTGCGCACGAGAATGTGACGTAGGACTGTCCATGCAGAAACGGGTCATGGTAAATAACTGACTACTCGTTTTAATATTTGCACTTGTGCCTTCTCGGTAAAGAACGAAAGAACAAATAACGAATTAATACACCGAAAATTTCGCGTCACGTTAAACATCCATTGCGAAATTTCTGTTGAGGTATGCGCACGAGAGGAGTAGCAATTTTTTTTTTCGCCTTTTTTTTTGTAAGTTTTACGAAGCTTTTAGGACGCTATTGTCGAGCGCGAATTATTGCACGGTGATAAATAATTGAATGCTCATTTAGTGCGAAAGCTGCCACGGGAATTAATTTTTAATGTCGGATTTGAATACGAATGGAACTCATGTCTGCGTTATAATAGTCTCTTAATAGTCTGATCGGTGTGCTTCATTAAAATAATAAATAACTACGTTAATGCAAAAATGAAGAACCTCGGATGATGTTGAGATTCAAGTTGAAGAGTTTAAAAATACAGATTCTGCAATTCGCATTTTCTTCGTATATATTGTTTATAGCAACGAATTAATCGATGAAGATATAAATACAGAGTGGTACAAAAGTCACTGGACCATTTAAAGATAGAATAATACCTTCATCCATTAAAAATTTGCATTCATTCTTGCACAAACAGGAAATATACTTCTTGGGAATTATTTTTAATTAATTTCGTAGGTAATGCCCCTCCTATGGCTGCCACTATGTTTCAAATGTAAAAAATGGATAGAAAACAAGGTTATCATATTTTAAAATGATCCAATGAATTTTATCAATCGAATGATTAATTATCGATCTAATATTCAAATTCAAACACGTCAAATGTTCACGATACTTCAGCAGCCCCTATTATCTCAGGCGCTTTCCCTCTTTTCAATCCGAATGGTGTATTCAATCGTTGACTTCCCGACTTAAAATTCTTCAGCCAAATTGCAAATAATTTCCATCGATAGAGATATTTTCAAAGTTTCCAATGACTCCAATTTCACGACGGTTGAATGCATCGAGGAGCAGTTCGTTGCGAAGGCAACCCTTTTGCGCGTAACGGACGAACGCGGAAGCAACGCGCGTCGTATTGATCACGTTCAACCAATTTACCGACTCTGGATAAAATCTCGAAGATTCCGGGGCAAATGCTGCGCCCAATTTTTCTTTCTGGTATTCTCTTTCAAGAAAGTCAGCCTACTTTTACTGTACGCTCACTTTTCGCCTTTTTTTATCTGCCAGTAGAATCCACCATTGTTTGTAATACAATATTTCTGTTCATCGAGAGATTTTCCAAGAGTCGTATGTCGATGGAATCTATAAATATGTAACTTGTACTGCGATATATACGATACTGTGCTAAAGTGTACTGTATACAATAGTTTTTATAGTTTCGTGTTGGATTGCATGCTATATAGAAACATGTTTATAGTTGTGTGTATACCGAGTACTATACGTAATAATGTTTATGGTTTATATATCGTGTTCTGTATATAGTAGCATTTATAGTTTCACGAGCATAATGTGCCCCGTACACAATAGTTTTTATCATTTCGTGTGTACGTTGGGTACTATAGACAATAGTTATTATAGTTACATGTATATATTGTGTATTGTATGTAGTAGTTTTTATAGTTTCGTGTTGTATTGCATGCTGTATAGAAACATGTTTATAGTTTTGTGTATACTGAGTACTGTACATAATAATGTTTATGGTTTATATAACGTTTACTCTATATAGTAGCATGTATAGTTTCACGTGCATATTGTGCACCGTACACAATAGTTCTCACAATTTCGTGTGTACGTTGGGTACTATAGACAATAATGATAATAGAGTTACATGTATATATTGTGTACTGTATATAGTAACATTTATAGTTTCACGTGCATAATGTGCCCTGTACACAATAGTTTTTACAATTTCGTGTGTATGGTGGGTACTATAGACAATAATGATTATAGTTACATGTATATATTGTGTACTGTATATAGTAGTATGTATAGTTTCACGTGCATAATGTGCACCGTACACAATAGTTTCTGCAATTTCATGTGTACGTTGGATACTATAAACAGTAATGATTATAGTTACATGTTTATATTCTATCCTGTATATAGTTATTTTCATAGCCTCGCTTCTATATCGTGTACTATGTATATAGTACTTTTTATAGTCGTGCGTGTATACTGTATACCACGTATATAGTAATTTTTATAGCCTCGCGTGTTTATTGTGTACCATGTGTATATAGTCGTTTTTATAGTTTCGTGTGTATGTTCTGTACTGTAAATAACAATCTGCATAGTTGCGTCTGTGTATTGTAGTTTTTATAGCATCGTGTTTATATGGAATATCATGTATGTAGTAGTTTTATTATAGTTTCGTGCGTAAAGCGTGTACTGTACATACTAAGTTGTATAGTTTCATGTGTATATTGTGTAATGTGTATAGTAGTTTTAAGTAGTTCAGATATGCCGTATGAATGAGGTAAGGTGTTACTACTTCTTTGTTTTTGTAAGGCTTACAAAATGTTGCCGTTGAAAACCTGCATGTTTAGAGATTAATTTAAGTGAAATATAAGAGTGAAATATTTATTATTAACACGTTGGATGCCATGGGGGTCACGGGTGACCGGCGCCATTAAATTCAATGAAATTACGTATGACTTTTAAATTGTAATATTTGCGAATTTTCGCATTTATTATGTGAAACATTCTTTTATCGAATTTTGCGTTACACCGACAATTCTTAAGGTGAGAAAGTTACCTGGCGCACTCTGTATATGCTAAAATATTTGTTAAAATTATATTTCATATGGGAGAGAATACGTTTATATTAAAAAGGCATATTATTATATATTATGCATTAAAACCTTTCGCACTTCAGTATGCAATGCGTGTTTCATGCATTTCATCTATTATTACAATAGCTAGTGGCATGCTCATTGAAATCAAAGTGAAAAGGATATATATTTATTTATATCGAAAATACAATTTTATTTTGAAGTTTAGCCGATGCTACGACAATAAGAAATTAAAGAGAAGACGCGAGTATAGAGATTCTTTGGTACAAACGCGCCCAGTAACGGAAACGACGTGAAAAGTACATAGTAATTTATGAGCCGTGAGCTCACCGATAATAAACGGCGACAGAAGTCTTACGAGAGCGTGAGATTAACATTTTTAACATCGGTTTTCGAGATACTCTTCCGAAGAAAATGCCTTGCGACTTTGTCGTCACGGTCGATAATTGCATTACCGAGTATACCTACAGTTTCTGCCTTAAATATCTTTAATGTAAATAAAAACATTTTTCACGACATATTTTCACCGCTATGTACTTTCCTCGTAAATCTGGTAGCTCTTGTAAAGCGTCCTAAATATTCTTTTTTTCACCGACTCTCCGAAAATCGATCGGAAATGTAGAAATGTTGAAGAGCAAAATATCAACCAAATTCCATATCACTGTAACGAATCGAATAAATGGTTTAGAAGTAACTCCGTGTACACAAATTTCGACCTAGCATTTCTATTGGCATAGCATTGTGATCACCATTTCACGAAGCATATAGCACCACGCACTTTTGGCATCATCGGTGGAAATCACAGATAAATTATATAACCTAACAGTCGTGAGATCTGCAGAAATTCCCGTAAGAGATGCGAAAAGTATGTGCACATTGTTAAAATCTACCTCGCAGTCTCCATTGAACGACTATTTCAATGCATTCAACCCCTTTACTCGAGGATATTAGATATAAGAATTCACATCTTCTACCATCGATTCCCAGAGGGTTTTTAAGCTCGACATTTTAACCCGAATTAATCATACAGCTACTGTTCAACAATGTTAAATATTTCAAACAGTAAATTATATATCGAATAACGATGCAAGAAAATTCTATGCTTGATATTAACACGCATTGATTATCGTTGAAGATTGACACTTCGAATTATTCGTAAGTGGAATAGGCACCTTTAGTAAAGCATCTCAAGTGCAAACAGCACAAGATACCAAAGAACATCTGCTTCGCTCGTGTGTCATATATTCAATGAGCATTGCAGTGTAACGTAATACAAATATGTAATGTCGAACGTCTTTCAATTCCGTTCTACTCCGAGCGAATGTCAAGTACAGAAATCTTACTATCCCTCTTTGAACTGCTCTCTTTGATCTAAGCAGAGAAATAGTACGAGAAATCAAGGAGATACGAGTCACGACTATTTTACACGATGAACCGGCATGCGGGTACGTGTGCGCACGCCAAGGTACGCGCGAGCGCACACACCACATAGAGGACACATTGAAAGGCACACGTACGCTTCCACGCACACACCCACGCACACAGGTACACAGAACACCCACACTGTTCATGACAATGCGTCAAAGGCAGCGATGATGATCGGGCTTTGATACGAAATTAAAGGAATTCTCGTAGATATAGTTGCAACAGAGAAAGGAATATCTTAGTCTTGTACGGTAGCAAAGTCGATTATAATAGCGGCAGAATGGTACCGTCGTGAAAGAGGGCAGAATGGATATCCCGATGAAAGAAAAAGCTCTCATTATCTTTCACAGGCACGGCGGGAAAATCGTGAAGGATGTAAACCCGAGTCGAATATAATTTGTAAATTTGACCGAGCATGCGATCGATATCAGTTTCTGTTACCAAACAGAAAAGCCGCAAGAATATAATTGGAACGAGGAGTCGGCCGTACCACTCGACCGTTCGATTTTTACTCGAGACAAAACTTAATACTTCTCGTTACAGGGTGCTGTAAATCGTCGATATCGAATAGAGTTTGTCGTAAGGTGGATATTTCATTGTCAACGTTAATGACACGAGGAGATTGTTAAGATAATTTGGAATGATAAGGGAGAGATTTAATGCACGACATCGCTGGAGATGATAGTAGGCGCGGCTTTTCACCCCATACCGGAGAAAACGATTTCGTGTCACTGATTAATCACGTACCTAAATTGTCCGAGTGCGTCTTCCACGTCGACGGTCCTCGAGCTATCCACGGGCTAATCTCGCGTTACCGATTTAACACAGAATCACGAACTTCTCGCGTTCTCGGCACTTTTCAGCTCGTGCTCGTCGCACGCCAACCGAGTCCGCCATCTTGGGGCAACCGCCAAATCCCCCCAGGCGAGACAATTGCTCTCTACGAAAGTTACTAGAAGCTTTTTCTCCCACTTGCTCTCACCCCTTCTACAAAATCGACTGTACTTTCTTTTTCTTCGGTCTTTCACTGCTCCTCTTTAAGGGGATTGAAACAATATTAATTAAAGTTACGATCTTATCTTCTTATCGGGTACTGACCATCCCAATATTAGATTCTGTCTTTATATTCAGCGTCAAGATCGCGATAGTGAGGATAAACTTATATTATGAATATATAGTATTTCGACATTTTACAATATATATATTAATACCAACTATGAAAATGATATTTAACGTTAAAATTTACGTTTATTCGTTTCTGCTTTTAATTAAATGTCACCAGACGTTCGCAACTATTCACCTTTGTTTTAGGTTGCTATCAAATAGCGAAATATTTCATTATACTTTGACGCTATTTAATTTTACATTCTCACCGCCTATATGTGTTAATTATAACTTATATTTTATATTTTCTTCAACCGAGTTAAGCTCGTAACAGCTGATAAATTGGAGTAAATTTTATCGACCACTCTAACTCCTTAATTAAATATCGTTGTAAAAGCAATAAGATATCGGGAAAGAAAATAATTAATAATTTACGCAAGCATACTCACAAAAACATGCATCGTTATTCATCTTTTCCATTAAACAACTTAACTTCCACCCTAAACGCTTACTTAATGTAAATATTTATTTGAAATGTCAGTTATTTTGATACAGTTATTTTATTTTGCCGTTTACTGTAAAAATATCGGTGCTATTTACAATAATAAACAATCAATACTTTTCAAATTTACAAAATTAAAGAGTAAAATTTTTTACGCAAATACGATTCAACTTCCAAAATATCGAGTTCAAATATAATTTGGATAGGAGTTTTGTACAAAATTTTATTACTTCTTCGCTAATTTATTAATAACATTTATCAACAAACCCTTGTCGTTGCTTAAACGTTTACAAATTACTGCCTCTCACCCGACATCTACCGACGAAGAAACGAATCTAAATGATCAATCTGCTTTATCTTTAGCAATAAAAAAAGTTTCAATTAAATTTACAATCGCAATAAATCCCAAATTATTCCCCTGATCATTATCGGAACATTTCTTTACTTCGTTACATTTTATATTTGTACAAAACGTGAAACTACATTCCGTAGCTTTCGTATTAACAAAGTTATTCACAATTATTTCTATAAAATTTTTCACACAGTTTTGTTCCATTCAAGTATAATATAATTTAATAATATTAACGTAATACTATACTTTATTGGCTTCTCAACTAAACAGAACAATTTATTTGCAAAGGTAACACCTCCATATATTTCTTTAAATTAATGATAAATAATTTTTTTGTATAATTGCACGTCAAGAGTTTGCAACTATAATTTTATTTAATATTTCGGCGAAAATGTCGTTATTTGAAAGCTACATTTCCCATTGGTATTTCAAGATGGATAATTCCTAAGGCTGAAATTAGATATCTTCTCTGCCAGTGAAAGTTGGAAGTGATCAGACAATAAATCTTACACTTACATTCTGGATACTTTCATTTCTCGTCTCTTAAGCGTTTCCTTATTCTACACATTTCCATATGAATTCTTTTAGCTTATTGACAATTTGAATAAAGGTTATAGTATGTTATAATTCTCTATGAACTTTTTGACGTCAGCTTACAAAAGAATTCTTTTACATAGAAATAATCAGTTTAAATTTTGCATATGTCAGTTTCTTTGCAACCAGTATAATAACTTATTCTTATTCGTCATAGCTAATTGAGTTACATGTAAATGAACAAAAATACTTTTGAATTCCTACAACTTGGAGAACTCATTGCAAGGTAAAAAGTAACATGTATACAGGTTTATTTAATTAAAATAACAAGGCACATTAAGAGTTATAGGAAATCATAGGATATTTTTGTTTCAAAACTTACTGTAAAGTTCAATCACCACTTGGAAATTAGTAAAAGTCTTAATACAGATTTTTACTTAAATTCTGACAGTCTCAGTTATTAATCTTTTATTCTCTTTTGCTTAAAAAATGCTCGTCTTATAATTATTTCTAATGTAATATATCAGCTAAATAACTTCTTTTTTATACATAACTATATCTTTAGTTTTTCACAAATAAACTTCAAAATTTGCCTCGTTCATTATTGCTTAATGTCAGTCGCTTTCGAACATTTGATTTACATTGCCCACAAATTCTACAAACTAATATTAATAAATGTATAAGATTCTTAGCGTCAACACTTCCGAGATTGGCAGCCATTCCATCAGTAATGTAAATATCTGAACCTCTCGATGTTTAGTTTTTCCATTTCGTCATTAGCGACCTCCCCCACCCCGTTGATTTCTATGCGTAACCAACTTCTTTAATCCATTTGTAAGTAATAATGCAAAAAACGTATTATAATTTATTCCAATACAGCTACCAAACAACGATAAAATTTGACTCTCATACAATCCAACAACCATAGTAGACTTGTGACTTTTAACGATAAAGTATAATTACAAATAATTACATTTTAAAACGCTGCAGTCGGAAAAGATATTAACGAAGAATTTCTCTGCAATCTCGCTGGGATTATTAAGAACTTCGTTCGTCCTTGTACGCGTTTGTGCATAATATTGCACTGATGCTGCACAAGTTTTAATGTAAGACAAATCCCGTTACATAGTGCCGCATGGAAAATATATGCAACGCCAAAACCAGTGATGGGCGAACTTTTTTCGGAACGGGCCAGAAGAAAAGGAGAAATTGATAGGCCGATATAATTCATTATATATTTAAATTACTATGGAAAATTTTGCATATGCAAAAGAAGGAACACCCCTTTAGATGAACGTTTTTTTAAATCACTGAAATTGAATGTTTCTGTATCATTATTTTCAAATATATGCAGGGCCGTACTTTGCCCTTCGGTATTCTACACTCTTATTGCTAGTATAGAAAGAGAGGTTCGCAACCAGCTTCTGAAACCGGCCTGCGAAACATGAATTTATTAAACTTTATAGATCTGAAGCAATAATCATCTATATTATGAATTATAAAAAATGAACAGAAAAAGTTGTCCATCATATAAATTGTCTAATAAAATATGTAGCAAATACATTTCCAACGCTTATCAACTCGGTACCTATTGCATACTCTAACTGTCCGCAGGCTTTTTATCACTTCTCGGCCTTATAACTATATCAAAGTGTAATTACAAGCTTATAAACTGTTACTTAGCTTTACAAGCTAATATCTTCTTCACGCATTTCAAATGGCAAATTAAATAGAATGAAGTATCAACGTGATTTCGTTCAAAATGTTCAACTGTTACATGTTATAGCACGAAAGCTTTTGTACGAACACACAAATATCTCATCATAAGAATAAAGGAACTTGTACCACTTTCAAACATAACGGTTCACATAATTTATAAATGTACGTGTGACGGTATAACACTACTGCGCACAAATCGCGAACATGTTTTATTAGTAAGATGTACCGGTGTATACCATAACCTACAGTGTATGCGCGATTAGCCGGTGCGTAAACGTCTTCTCGGTTGCTATTTCAATTCAGTTGCGTTTCGTGATCATTCGTGATACAAGCGTCACGGTAGCGACTGGTAGCGACGGTTCGTAATTTACCAGTAGATCCTGTCCTTCTATAACTGCTTGTACCATTTAAAAGAATTATATTTACAAAGGTTTTTTTAGATAGACAAATTGCAATTACGATGGTGTCAAACTTGGTCGATTTCTACGATGGTAAAACCATATTTATGACCGGTGGCACAGGATTTCTTGGGGTTTGTTTGATAGAGAAGTTGCTGCGATCATTCCCGGGCTTGAAGAATATTTATTTACTGATACGACCGAAAAAGGGGAAGGATATCCAGGAAAGGTTGGAAGAAATCAAGAAAAATTCGGTATGAAATAATTAAATAATTTTAGTAATTACAGTCCCTCTGATAATAGAACGTGTAACTTCTATCCAGCTATAGAAATTTAATGTGATTTTCATTGTATCGTATTTATTTGAATACTTTTCGAATTGGAAATCAATGAGATCGTTCGTATTCGGATAGCCGCGGTTATATAAAATTAGTTTTCTTTTCCGGGAACTTGTACCGCTGCCTTCGTTCTTATTTTACGTAGGAAAGTGTACTGCAAGTGATTTGCAATTAATTTTACGATTACGATTCCAGTTGCGATTTTGGTAGCTTTTAAGATATATACTAACGATTTCCCGTTTACTTCCGGCTATCTTCTTGGAAATCGAAGACGCTCGCGGTTCATCGTCTTACGAAGAATTAGCTGATTCAGATCACTGAGTAGCGATAAATATCGCTCTAGAATTTTGCACTTGTCTTATAAAAAAAAAGATGCATTAAAACTTAAATTTCGAAAATATATGTCCTATTTTTAAGTAAATTTAATAATTACTATTTTTTATTATTTTATGCAGGTATTTAATAGATTGAAAGAAGATAATATTGCGGATGTATTGAACAAATTGATTCCTGTTGCTGGAGATGTTGGAGAGGATAATCTGGGTCTATCATCGGCGGACAGATTAACTTTGGTTGAAGTAGTTGATATTGTTTTCCATTCTGCAGCAACTTTAGATTTCGAAGCAGATCTGAAAACAGCTACGAATATTAACTTACTGGGAACGCGAAGAGTTGTAGAACTCTGTCAGGAAATAAGAGACCTCAAGGTAAACTGGTTTTTATTTGATTGCTTTCATTTTTTTATGGTTTTGTTATGTCTGTTAATGAATTCATATCATGCACTTCTGCCGATGCAAAATAAATTAAGAACCTGATTTATTATTTTTCAGATTCATTTAATTTTAACTACAAAATTACTGCCAATTATAGAAATTTAATTAACAATCTCTCGTGTAATTATTTATATTTTAGGCACTAGTTCATGTCTCCAGTGCGTATGTCAATTCTGTCCTACTAGAAGTCGAAGAGAAGATATATCCTGCACCATACGACGTAAATGAATTGTTAAAAGTAGTAAAGGAGTTGAATGATACTGAATTGGCAGCAGAAGCACCAAAGATATTAAAGGATCATCCCAATTCTTATACATTCACTAAGCATTTGGCAGAACACGAAGTGGCAAATGGACGCATTCCTACTAGTATCGTGCGTCCCTCTATGAGTACGTATAAGGATATTAATAATCAAACATACTTGTTCAAAGATTTTCACATTTGTTATAACTACTTCCAGATTCCACCTCTGTGATAATAATTAATTTAATTTAATTATTTCTACAGTAACTGCAGCATGGAAAGAACCTATTCCGGGATGGACAATATCCAAGAATGGCCCGCAAGGATTTTTAATGGGAGCTAGTAGAGGTGTCATAAGGAGATTACCGGTTGCAAAAGATTTGATATACGATTACATTCCAGTAGACATCGTTGTAAACACTCTTATCGCTGCAGCCTATTCTGTACAGAAGGATGGGTAAGAAATTTAACTCTCTATACTTCGAATTTTCTGTGGGATCTGAAGATCAGTTGCATGATAGCACACTAGAAAATGATAAAAATACTGTTATAAATGATGCAATTAACTTGATTTTGAAACATTGAATTGTAAAGAATTTCACGATCTTAAGCCCTTTCGTTACTACGGGCGACCATAGTCGCTCTCCATAAGATGCTACTGACATATCACGAGCGACTATAGTTGCTTTGCATAAAATGCAGCAAATTGTACATACGACGAGCGATTGGAGTCATTGCACATCGAATATCTTACTCTGAACATGTTGCATTAGAAAGAAAGATCTTTTTTTTCAAAAAACACCGTCGTAGCAACTCTGTTGTCACGAAGCGACCGCTGACGATTTTTCTCGCGCAGCGTGAACACTTTTGGCGCAGCGACCCGTTCAGTGGGAGTACCGCGCCGGAGAAGACACCCGTAGCGAAAGGGTTAAGAAATAAGTTGTAATATTTGACAATGTTATAAAATTGACTTTGAAGAATAAAATCTTACATTTGTCTTGTGTTACTTCAACGTTACAAGGGCCCATAGAGGGTTAATATGAAAAATTACGAAGAAGTGGTTAAAAAACCAATCTTACAATTTGTACGATATTGTTAAGTACAGTTTTCTAGGTGTAATTAAATTAATTTGTTTATATATTGCAGTGGCAGAAACATTAAGCTTTACCATTGTACGTCCAGTACGACTAATCCATTTAGATGGATTACTGTGGAATCAAAACTCAATTACTTCTTGCACAAATACCCCTTACGAAATGCCGTTTGGTATCCTCATTTAAAGTTGTTACCTTCTATTTTACTGTATAAAATTTCCGCAATCTTCGTGCACATAATACCAGCATACATTTTGGATACAGTTACTAAATTATCTGGAGGACGACCGATGTAAGTGATAAAAACGTTAATCCAATGTTAATTGTAAATTGATCGATAATTAAATTGTATGAAACATATTTTCTGAATTTCTAAATTCATGTTACTTAGTCTTATAAAGTATTTTGCATGCTTTTCAGTCTGGTGCGGCTACATACAAATGTTAATAGTTCGCTGGATCGTCTGGAAAGATTCATTTTCACCGAATGGAAGTTTCATAATCCGCATATGATCGAATTATACAATTCTTTATCGGAAGACGAGAAACAGCTGGTTACCATGGATATTAAACCATTAGACTGGGAGGACTACTTTGTAGATTTAACGCAAGGAGTCAGAACGTATCTGAGTAATGAGCATCCAAAAACCTTAGAAAAAGCACGTTCCAAAGACAAGGTGTAAGTAATATTAAAAATTCTCGATTTATTACCGACGATAATTCCTATCGGTACTAACTTCAAGAATCGCGGTTCTGATATTGTGAATAGAAACTTGCATTAATAAAATAACTGATAATTCTTTATTTCTTACGAATAGTTATTAAAAATACGAGATAGAAAATTATCTCACTATCCGTTTTTAAAAATCGAACAAGAACCTTTCACATTTAATTTTTCAAAATAGCACCATCTATTATATTCCGCATATCGTATTTCACTTTTTATGAATTAAATGCTTTGTGAATTTTCAGATTACTAGTTGCTCACTTAGGTTTACAAGGCATGCTCTTAGGACTTATATGGTGGTTGGTTAAGACTTTATTTGCCAGCACCTGGACGAAGACGGGCTTGGTCGTTCCACTTACGTATCTTATTTTCAATCAGCTATAAACTTTCATTAAACGCAATTCCAAACGAAACATCTTTTTGAATGTACTCTGTAACGAGAAATAGATATTTTCTAATAACTCAACCCGGCATATCTTAACCTCGCGATGGTGTTGGGAACTTGGAATACTGAAGCATTCAGCTAAAGAATTAAATGTTTTAAAAATATATTATGATATACTGTGCGATATGTATTAGGAAGTTGTAAATGGTTTACGAAAGCTATTCCGAAATATCGCAAAGCTTTAGCTCCATTGAAAGTACTTTGAATCTTACATTACAATGCGATGTATTACTTTTATGTTTTAATTTAATTTTAAGTCAATCGACTTAAATCATCATCTTTTCTGTTAGTAATAGATTCGTTTTTTAATGCTGAATATGGGACGTAGTTACGAATTTCAAATACATATTTTATTTAAGATTTCAAATAAATTTTGTAAATGGTTTATAAGCAAAAGTTACTAAATAAAGAAGCTGATTCTTTGTGCACACTGTTGTTACCTTCGTCGCGTATTCGATTCTTACCTAATTGAAAATCCTTTTACACTTCAAATTTATGCAGTTTACTTGTTACCATTATATCACAGAACGCGATTAAAGCAAGTAATAATCACAATGTGTCACGCATAATACTCTAAATATAAATGTATCGTTATGTAAACACTTCGATATAGCAATCCCGCATTTCATAAGTCAGAAACGAAAATATTGACTGCAAGTCGATCGAGTTGACTGGGAATGTTTTTCATAAACAAAGTCAAAGATTATACATATCACTTGTAATATAACAGCGACATTCTTTTTTCAATTATCTAAAAGCTTTTTATAAAAATCAAAATACGTTGGTTTATTTTGACACGGAAATAAACTCAGAACTTGGCATTTAACAAAAAAGAATTCATCGCTGCATCCTTCTATTAGATGTACCGATATTTGCATATGAAATACTGAAACGTGAAACGTATGAATAATACTGTATTTATTACAAGTTCATTATTCACGTTCTGAGTGAAAAGAGCCATTCTTTGATAATTCCAATTCATATACTTAAAAAAGAACAAATTTCAATATTCAACGATTTTCGGTCCAAGAATATAATAAAATGGAATAATAATAAACTTGTAAAGATAATATCTCGTAATTATTCTATATCTGTCAGGAACGATGTCGATATCATAAAATGAGTATCGTCATTTTCACGTTCAACTAAAACAATTCTACAACGAACTTTGTTCTTAACAAAAAAGCAAAGAAAATCAAAAACGTGCATAATAATTTATAGGTTTTATTGTACAGTCTTACTAATCAATTTTTTAAAGACGTAGGTATCTTTAAAAAAATATAAAGGCAAGTTATCTCACGAATGAAGAAAATTATTTGCTCGTAAAGCAAATCTTTACGAAACTCCTAATTTATGACATTCCATGTACATTTCACGTGACGTAGATTAAAGGCACGTTTTAAAAGAAAAAGAAATCCATCCATGAGGTTCCAAAAGTCTGATGCAAGAAGAGTGTTAAAAGCGGAAATGAATCGGAAATGAAGTATATGAATTAAAATTACAAGGTGTAAGCGATGAGCAAGAAAGTATGCTCAATGAGTCGGTGAATCGCATAATTAACACTATGCATTCATTTATTCTTCTATCATCGAACAGATTTACTTTTATCTGCAATAATCTATCGCCCAGACAGATATATCCCAGACTTCAAAGTACTTATTTAGTATATTTAAATGCAATAAATTTAACGCCGGTAGTTCCAGTGTTAATAATCGTACAAAAAAGTACAAATATCTTCTAATCATCTGTCAAATACCCTTTGCCATTCAATTTTCCATACTGTACCAAAGGACTTGTTCTGACGTTTACTGTATGTTAAAGCTAAAAGGCGAGACGATACCAGACATTTGTGAACCTTTGAAATGTTCAAGAATAACGTTTTCTTAACGTTTTCGTAACACCTATAGTGCTTGAAACTTTCGACATTTCGAGAACTCTTCACGAGAGCTTTCGCAATGCCGAAGATTTGAATAATGCTCGGAAGCCTCTGACCGACCGATTCTATGAGGAACATCGATGTACACTCGAGGAAATTGAATGTGCTACGATATTCGAAGCATTGGAAGGTGGAGAGAGTTTTCTTTATTTGGCTCATTAACATGAGATATATGAGTGGTCCGAGCCATTTTCTCTTCGTTTCGAAATATCTCGATTTTTTTTAAATGCATATATACGATTACTGTTAATTTCGTTAAACCCTCGAACTTTTTATTCTTTTTATAAAACAGCTTCACCATATGTCCCTGTAATTTGCACATTTTTTATAAATACTGTGTGGGTCAAAAGTGACGAAATGGTTTGAAATTTTAATAACTTTCTTATCTTTTATTTCACGTTAACTGTAGTGTAACGTTATGCACAGTAAACATGGGAAATATATTCGCATTAACAGGGAATATTTTTTATAGAAAATATTGAAAAAAAGGAAGTTATTATAGTTTCAAAGCAGTTCGTGACCTTTGGCCGACTCTGTACAATTATATTATCGATAATCGGTATATAAATTCCGTTGTAATATACGTTCGTACAACATAAAATACGTGATGAGCTAAGTTTCTGACATTTTTTACGAAGATTAGTTTTAACACGATTTTCTGTGAACCTTTTCTATAAAAATCGTTAAAGATTAATAATAGTGTTTTATGTTCAGCAGTACTTTACTTTTCTAATGGCAATATTTATATACTTAATGTAGTAAGAAATTCATGAATATTCTCATTTAAAATTCGTAAGAAACTTTGAATTCTGTAGCGCCGAACACCGCCAATGACTCCCAGTACATTCGTTGTGTTAATTATTGCATGACCAATCGATTTTTTATTTTATTTCTGTCATTATCTGGTGACAAATTGCACCAAGTCTGTTTTATTGATTTCCTATGTTCGTATAAAATACTTTTTCAGCTTAAGATTTCTGATATTTTATTCTATAGATTCACTTTATTCTAAACTGCCATTTTATTCTGAAACCTCGCGAAACGCGTAATTCTTAATGATACGATGAAAGAATAACATTAAATATTATCTGCGAGAAATTCTTAAATGTCTCGAATATGTAGAAAGTTTCGAAAGTTAAAAACATTCGCGAAACGTAAATCGTATGTATTGGTCGGTATTAAAATCTGGAATTTAAAAACAATTTCATTTTCTTTTTTATCCAAAAAGTTCCTTATCTTTGTCATCGTGGGAGTGTTAATTTTTCATAAACGATTGGTCTATTCGATCAAATTAAATTAGATGAAAGATCATTTTACATTATACTCTAAATCCAAACTCATCGACGTATCCACAACGTCTAATTAGATTCGTCAGCAATGGCTTCTGAAACATAAAAAGATTATATTCCATTAGATTAAGTGGCAACAATTCTGTGTTGAAAATATGAAAAGTATCACATTTACATTAAATACATATTTAATTTAAATATCTAATTGTTATATTTATTTTCATACAAATTTTGCGAGTTCAAAGTTCTGTACATTAAGGTGCAAAGAACCCGTCCAATTTCTGTGTTTACTACAAGTAATATGGTCACCTGATACTCCTAAATTATCCAAAATCACGAAAAATCAACCTAAAACAAATCTCTTTAGAATCGCAACATTCCTGCATGTAATTTGAGTTGTTAGAAAATTTGCAAGAAAACAACTCTAATGTCGATCACTGTGCAGTGACCAAACGGTCCGGACAGGATCGTTCACTTCAGAATTGAATAATTAAGAAATACCAAAAAGTACCATTTTGAAATCTTTAAGATATTTACTTCGCACTATATAAAAGTAACTTCCGCAAGAATTTGTTGCGCCGACTTGCAAAAAGCTTTTTAAAGTTTTTGGAAGTCCATCGTTTCTGTATAGGGCGCGACAATACAAACTTATTCTGTCTATTTTGTGCATCGCGTTATTCGCGTAATTTATTTATCAATTTATATAGTTTAAACGTTATCATTGTATTTATCCTTACCACAATAAAAATTGTTGGCTTTTCATATGACTTTTTATCCTCTACAGCAGCAGTAGCAAGACTTTACGTAACATCTTTCTTATTAAAAAATTTTCAAACATAAAGCACAACGTAAAAATGACTCGTATAAAAGTTTCTCTTTTTCTTCTATACAATGGAAATCCGCAAATGCAAATATAGATTTTCATACAAAAATGAAATTGACTTTTAAATAACCTTGAAGGAACATAACCATCAAAAGGGAATATTACACCTGCATTCTCCCCCGAAACTATGAAACTTCTGTACGGAATATTTTTCCCTAAAATGAATGGTTTTCGAGTTATTATTTCTTTCCACCCAGAAACTCGATTGGTTCCACCGTGCAGTATCAAATCTTCAGCAAGCTTTTGTTATTAAACATCTTTACAACAAACTCCAACAAAAATGACTCATACAAAAGTTTCTTCTACAGAATGAAAATCCCAAATAAAAATATAGATTTCCACGCAGAAACTGAAGTTGACCTTGAAGTAACTTAATAAATAAGAAATACATATTACACCTGCATTCTCTCCCCGAAACTATAAAACTTCTGTACGGAATATTTTTCCCTAAAATGAATGGTTTTCGAGTTATTATTTCTTTCCACCCAGAAACTCGAGTGTTTCCACCGTGAAGTATCAAATCTTCAGCAAGCTTTTGTTATTAAACATCTTTACAACAAACTCCAACAAAAATGACTCACAGAAAAGTTTCTTCTACAGAATGAAAATCCCAAATAAAAATATAGATTTCCACCCAAAAATGACGTTGACCTTGAAGTAACTTAATAAATAAGAAATACCAAAATTTTCATACAAAGATGAAATTAACTTTTAAATAACCTTGAAGGAACATAACAATCAAAAGGGAATATTAAACCTGCATTCTCTCCCCGACACTATAAAACTTCTGTACGGAATGTTTGCCTCTAAAATGAATGGTTTTCGAGTTATTATTTCTTTCCGTCCAGAAGGTCGATTGGTCCCATCGTTGGTCCCCATCCCGCATTGCGGGCCTGCACAAAGCCCCATGCACTTGCACACCATACGCGTGCACGGCGAAAGAGCATCGAATGCCCATTGCTAGTTGCAACGCGCACCGAACCGGCACAGAAACCGGACGAAGGTGCAATTCACAGCAACCGGCAAGGGAACGACCCTGAGAGGTGTCCCAAGTGACTTCTCAGCATCGTCTGAGTGTACACCGGCCATTGGACAACACGTACAAGAATGACCGTCCGGACGATTGACGGGGATAAAGCGTTCGCCGACCGAGCACTTTTGCTCAGTCTGTTCTCAGGATATAACCGCTATGGATCATATCAAAATATCGGTCCATTGATTCCAACTAGTATTACCGATTAACAGAAACATCGTACGGCAAAGTTAAACAAGTTTCTTCACGTCTCGCGAAAGTGAAACGGAGGGTTGACGTTTAGCCGCCCCGGAAAGTCTCCTCCTCGTCTTTGAATCGGGGGGTGTTGCTGTTTTCGTGCGGGTCTCGTTGGACATCACGTTTACGGATAAATCGAACCTTTCTGTTTTTTTTCTTCCTCGGTTTCTCTTCTTTCGTTTTAATACGAATCGGGGAATTCGCACGGTGCGATTTGAGAAGTTGTACGGCCAGTGAAACGGTGTGTTCTTATTTCCGTTTTTTTCCCTTCTTCGACGGTTACCTTTCACGGTGGGTATGCATCCTACTTGATATTTTGTGGCATACACGAACGGGGGTATACGGTGTTAGCCGGAATGCGAGTGACGAAATGTCGCAGGATGCAGTTTTAGCCTTTTTGCGGACGTGCGGCCGAGGTTGAAAGTAGTTTTAATGACGATTTACTTTATGCTTTTGCCCGGCGCAAACGGAAAAACGACGGATGAAGGAACACATTGGGGACGACTTTTCGCGTCTCTCTGCCGTTGTTACTTTAAAAGTACGCCACGATTTTTGCGCAATTTCTGGAGGAATCTTGGATTGTGTAAACGGTTCTCGCCGGTTTTGGTAACGGTGCCTTAGGACGATGGGATTTTCAGAATTTTCCTACGTGTACGTCGACGGTTGTGAAAGCACTAAATTATTGCTTTGTGATATTTATTTTCTTATTCTATCTAATTCGACGACAAATATTTCTAAAACGACAAAGATTCTTTTGGTAATTTTGTACAACCTCGAAAGAGAATTATCACAAAAGGATGAAATCGTGATTAATTCTAGCATTTTGAAGTCAAAAAAGACCTAAAGGAAAATACCATCTAATTCTCCCTCGGCATCGCATTCTATGAAATACTTACACCGTTCTTATTAACAGCTATGAAGTCTCATTTTCAAAATATACTTACATCGTGTGAAATCGGTTTTACGTAGAAAATCTTAAAGAAACGTCATAAATTTCGAAATGCTATTAGAACCGGATATTTTAATATCAATTCCACAATGTAGATACGTCAATAAATCAAGGGCACGTTAACTTGTTGCAACTTGTAAGTGCCTCATCAACTTTTTTATTCGCAATAAGTCGATCGGGAAAACAGATAACAGTAAAATCTTCCACTTGAAATCACCGTAAAAAAATTTCCATCCTTTTTTACGCCGCAATTTGATGATTCATGTTCCACAACGAGCAAAATTCGCAACATTAATCTTCGTAGTTGTTCCTCGAATTATTCCACGGCAAACATCTCTTTGTTTGGTGGCGAATAGGAAGAAAACGGAAGGCCGCGATTCTCCAAATACGAAATCCTTTGTCGCCGTTAAACGATTCCAAACGCGAACGGCGGAATTTCGGGAAGATTTTCGTAACACGTACTCGGTGAATTTCGAATTCACGAATCGCTCGGATGAATAAGAATGATGCCAGTGAACGTGCATCGAAATCGCACGTTGAATAATAACGAGAAGATTCGCTTAAACGGCTCGGAATTTAGGAACGTTTATTAAGTGATACTTTGCTCGAGTGAATATTAACTTCTGATTATTCCTTTTTTTCTCAATTTTCGTAGGTATTTTTGCTTGCCGCTGCCGAAGAATGAAAAATTACAGTGTTAATTAACAGTTAATATGAAATTTGCAAAATCTCTCGACATGTTTTTAGCGCGAATATGTGTTTCGTAATGGATCATCGATAATTTCGAAGGTTGAGGTTTCAACGAGTCCTCTTTTCGCGAGAACATAATAAAAGAAACTCGATAAAAGTCGTGCAAGGAAAACCATTGACGAGTCGCTCCTGGCTTTCGTGTGAATAACAGATGCCGTTAAAAAAACAAAGATATCGAAGAAAGAAAGATCTTTCAACGTCGGAGTAATTCATTCGGTGACACGTTGCTTATTAAAAATCAGCGAATTAACAAAATTACGCAACTACTTCGAAAAGTTAATTAACCTAATCGTGCATAAAGTGAAAGTCATATGCCACGAAATTCGTGTAAGAAAAATTCGATTCGTACATTTTTATAATTTATTCAAATTCAAAGTCCCTGGTAATAGCAACAAACAACACGTAAAAAGTTGCAATTAACTCGATAAACTATCACGTCAGATACAATTTATCAGATAAATATGTAGCTACAGGTTCTGTAAAAAGTTCTTTTAACACTAGAACTACCAAACCAGTAAAAATGACTGGTACACAATTTTTTTCAAAAATTCTTCAAGTTTATAGAAGAGTCATAGAATACATATTCTTCGTCCATCTCAAAAAACATAAATTACCGAATCGATCATCTTTTCCAACTCTTAATTCTCCTTGTTTTAAAGCACTTATTTAATACATTTAAATATAAGAGATTTAATGGCGGGAGTTCTAGTGTTAAAAAATAGTTCCACTTATCTCACGTTAAACACACAGACATTTCCATAATATAAAGCACTTTCAAACGATCGTCGCATTGCACAAGAAAAAGAAGTCTCAGCGGTGACGTAGTTTCATTTTAAGTCCCGCTACCCGCCATTATCATCATAACGTCATATTCAAATTACCCGAATACCTTAGAATTCATCCAAGTCATCCTCAAATCAAGGAACATTTAAAATCCTCCGATTTCCTAATTACCTTTCATCTTGCAATCGTCAAATCCGCCTAACGATAAAGCACGAATGTCCGACGATATTAAATCGGTCTGAAATCATCGACCCAACGATAAAAACGTCACACGGATAAAAATTCCCCAGAGGCCATACGCCGAAGGGAATACAACCTCGGTTCCACGACATGAAATTCCAAGTTCTTTTTAACTTCGATTGTAAACTTATAGCCCTTCTTAATTGACGCACGTTCACCGATTTCAGAGTCTACAAAAATGGCATCCGAAATTCCAAGGATATCGGAATGGTTTCGGGAGAGAAATGTTTTCATAACTGGTGGTACGGGGTTCATGGGGAAAGTTTTGGTGTACAAGCTGTTATTGAGCTGTCATGACCTTGGCAATGTTTTCCTACTTATCAGAGAGAAGAAAGGAGTCGATCCGCAATCAAGATTACACCTCATGCTGCAGGTAAGAATGAGAAATAAAGGATGAAGGCTAAGGAATAAAGAGAAAACCGCTCGCGCTCACGCGCGTTGAATCATTATTCTCACTATTTTATTCCCGCCTTTCGTCATTCCTGTATTTTTATAAGAGGCCCGACTTCATAGTTTCGTAATGTATTCCTCGTTAAGGATTCCACCTTTGTGACGATAATAGGCGAGCGCGCGGATACGTTTGCACGCGTGCCTTTGAAATTATGAAAGAAATGACACGCGCCGTCACGTGAAATGTGTGTAATCATTTTGCGCACTTTTCTCATTGCCGTAGGCACCGCCAATTATGGTCGATTATACTCTTACGAATTGCACGAAGATTCATTATGGATCAGTGTTGCTAGTGATTTGAAAGGTTCAAAGTTTTAAATAAAAAATATAGTTACTTGGTAGAAGTTAAGAAAGATGGGTAAATGTCAGGTTGATTAAAAGGAACTTTGACTTTCAAATTATGATTGCAGACTAAACTTTTACGAATTGCATGAATATTCATTATGGATCAATGTTGCTGACGATCTGAAAGGCTCAAAGTTTTGAATAAAAAATATAGTTACTTGGTAGAGGTTAGGAAAAATGGGTAAATGTCGGGTTGATTGAATGGAACATTGACTTTCAAATAATGATTGCAGACTAAACTCTTACGAATTGCACGAATATTCATTATGGATCAATGTTGCTAGTGATTTGAAAGGTTCAAAGTTTTAAATAAAGAATATCGTTTCTTGGTAGAAGTTAGGAAAGATGGGTAAATGTCAGGTTGATCGAACGGAACTTTGACTTTCAAAATATCATTGTAGGCTAAACGACGGCAAAGTCTGAAATTAAGTGTGGGTTATATTTTATCTCTAACACGTTGAATGCCACTTGCATTTCGGTAGTTTCATCATTTTTGCCGACGGGAAATTTTCTTTGCTAAAATTACGTCTTTATGGAATAGAAATATTCGAGCTAAAAGTAGTTATATGTATACATTATCATTACTTTACCCTTTTAACGTCAATAGTTAAATATTGTATGTATTAGCAAAGTAATAAATATTATAGTTTAAAAGAGGTAAATAATTTCGTTGAATTCAACAAATCAATGGTCACCGATGATCGTAATGGCATTTCACCTGTTAAAGCTAAGTCGTTTACAATTATCTGCATCACCAAGGGCGGTTAATGACTTATGTTTCTAAATTTCTTTAAAAACTATAATTTAGAAGAAAAAGAAAAGCGGGTTCTTTGGAAGCAGGTCGAAAATGAAGGTGGTTTTGCAGGGTCGATACCGCACACATTGTAAATCTGAGAGTCATAAATTTTCTGGACAAAAAAACTGTATGGTAATCGGTACATCTCGCTACCGATGGCAGCCCATAAATAAATGTGGAAAGGGCAGGGAAATAAACAAAAGAAGATTTAAATGACCACTTTCCGCGAATAAATTTCAAGCCCTGACTCAGGAGATTTTGTGATACAAGACGGTTTATTTTTAAGGCAGATTAATATTTTATTTTTCTACGGTCAGAATTTTCGGTCTATCTTAATTATCTTTAAATAATCATTCTTTGGTTTTATTTCGCAAAAAGTTCGCAAAACGGCGAATCGAAAAGTCCACAATTTTTCACTCAAAGTAATTTCCTTTCAGCCGGTGCACAAGTAGAAATATAAATATAAAAAATTTCTGTTATTATATATTCTTTTTAATTGATTTTCACGCGTGTATACTTTAGAAGAATCATCCGGCTAACAAAGAGATTAAGTAATTTACTTTGTTCTACGAATAAAATCTTTCGCCTCGTTTAATCCAGGTACAATGGGTGACAACTAATAATTCGTCATTATCATGGTACTGACTCGCAAAATGAACGGTCGTTATATTAACAACTCACAATTACTACAAATTACGTTGATTTCGATATTAATACCCCTTGGCATTTATTTTACGTAACGACGTGCTACGGTATTCCCGGTATTCCCCTTACAATTAGTTACGAATGATTTGAGAAAAATAATAACAAATGTTCTGACCGCACATCGTAGCTTATTCTTGTCGATTTTTCTTTCGTTCTTTATCAAATAACTTTAGATCATTTTAATTACAGACAGTTACAGAGTCATTTTCTACTGCTGTACGCAGGTATCTGCGAAATGTGAAATATCGAGTAATTAGTAATTGATAATCATTGGTAATTGTAACATTAAGAAATGAAAATTATATCAATTTTGTTGTGTGCTCTACAATTTTCTAAGCCGTATGTATTAAAGACATGGTAAACTACTAATAATTGAGAAAATAAGACATTAGCTAAGCTAATATTGCCTTTCAAAAGATCAATATTTCATCAATCTTTGGGAACTCAATGAATTACCTTGGCACAAATTAATCCACGTAAATGTGCGAATTCTTGCTTCATCCTTCGCCGCATCACATCACACATTAACTCCAATGACATTGTTATCCTTAATTAATTATCTGCGTCGGCGAAAACTATTATCATCCAAAATATTCCTTAGAGCCTTATATTTATTCCTATCATCAAATAAATTATCAATAATCGACAATAAACAAAAAGTTACCGAAAATATTGTCGCTTAGCCGACGAAATAATTTCGAAACCTTTTTTCATTGTTGATTATTCATTTTCATTTAACAACAGGAACAACTATACGCACTAATGAATATATAATGAATATATACAGGAATAACTATACGCACTAATGAAATAAATACAGGAGCTATTTTACTGTTAATTATTCATACTTATTTAGTAATAGGACTATCTGTAGGCACCAAGGAATATTTTCGCTTAGCTGACGAGATGTTGTGCAAATAATTAAAACCATAAAGGGTTAATGATCATTTCTAACATCCGATAAGCCCTTCGAATAGTGAGTTTTCAAATATCACACGCCTCTCACGATATTACGTTGGTCATTGAGTCGTAAGTGTTCGGTGTATGCTAATAATTCGACAAGCCGCAATTATTAATATGACTGTCATAAATGCAAGTGAAAGCTACGATGACGTAGCTGAGCATGCACCCTGTTATTTAAGAATGTTCCAATTCTCATTGCCAGTAAAAATTATCGCCTTATTGTTAACCGTAACTGTTATGCAATCGGGAATTGCATTTTTAAAACAGTAAATTATGGTGTCTTCGTAAGCGCATACTTTCACTCTTTTCCGACGTACTTGCTGGATCTTATTGCCATCTCGTTAAATGGAAAATAGGGCATTTATTGTGAAATTATGACAGTGGCATGATGTCAATTCAGTTTTTTATATGAGCCGTTAATTTTGAAAGCGGCATAAATCACTTTGTCGTTAAATCGAGATATTTAAGTGTTTGCGGTTTAAGATACTTAAAAATATTCGTGTCAACTTTCGAGGATGTTCACTCGTATTTGTTAATTCGGGACACTTATTTATCACAGTATAAATAATTTCGTATAGTCGTTGAAAAATCACCATTTTTCAATATGGTTGAGTGATTTATGGCACTTTCGAAATAAACGGCTCATTTAGTGACTTATTTTATTGTGCACTAAACTTGCAAACTGCTGGAGATAAGGTTTGTGTTTTTCAATATTTCGCGTTTTTTGCTTGCTTCCCTTTTGCTGTTATCGCAAGAAAATTTTCAAGTACTGGAAAATTATCCCTTCATATATCGCGATCACTTTGGAACATGGAAACTTCGTCATTATTAAAATAAAAATATATATTGGTCTGGAGATCAAGTTTCTTCGAGTTCTAACACAAAATTAAAACAAGGTTTTTCCTTAGAAATTTCAAAAAATTCACAGGAACGATTACGGCTTTACGAAAAAATGGGAAAAGATGATCGAACAAAATGGCGCTTTCGGTTTAATAACCTTCATTTAACACTAGATTTACCATACCAGTCAAAATGACTGGTACACAATGTTTTCCAAAAATTCTCCAAATTTATATGAGAGTCATAGAATAGATATTCTACGTCCATCTTATAAAACAAAAATTGCCGAATCGATCAAGTTTTCCACCCCTTAATTCCCCTTTTTTCAAAATACTTATTTAATATTTTTAAATATGATAGATTTAACGCCGGTAGTTCTAGTGTTAAAATATGAGAAACAGGTTTCACTTTTGTGCAAAAATACGAGGAAACTTTTTCCGCCACCCTAATTATACCATATTTTAATGTATGATTGTAATTATATCGTAATAGTATTTGATTATTTTCCGTCAGAGTTTCTGATTTCGCGAGAACTGTAATTGGCTGAAACTTTAATTTCCATCCAATTGTACAGATTGGTTTACGCAACGAAATTTTGCATTTTTGTTTTTCAGCAAGAACCATTTAAAAGCATCAGGGAAAAACATCCGGAGAGAATAAAAAAGATTGTATTACTTAATGGCGACACCACGTCGGAAAATCTTGGCTTAACACCATCGGACAAAGAACGGCTTCTTCGCGAAGTTTCCGTAATTTTTCACATGGCGGCAAATGTGAAATTCGACTTGAATTTGAAGGAGGCATTAAGAATAAACACCCAGGGCACCATGAACGTCGTGGCGCTCGCAAAGGAGGTGAGATCATCATATTTTCTGATACTTCGCGCAGTGATTACACTGATCTACAAAATTGAACTTTTCTTTTCGCCCAAGCAACATCAGAATTTTTCTGCATTGTAACCGTGAAAGTTATTTAAGTTCTTTTTGCATAAAATGATTCTACAAACCCTTCGAAATATAACGATGCGTATTACTTCAATGTTATAAACATTTAGACATGTTTAAAAAATGGTTAAAGGGAAAGCGACGCCCAAAATGCCCCAAATTTTGTAGACATTTTCCTATCTATCTTAAAAACTAGACGTCCAGGTGGAATTATAATAGAACGAGGCGATAGAGAAGACAATTTTCTTGAAGAAACCATAATTGAAAGTTGCAACACAAGTTTTGTTTTCGGCAGAGAAATTCAAATAGCTCCGCAAAATACAAGATACTGCCAGTGATTCTCACTTCAACCGCTTCGTCCGCGATAGTATTATAATATGTAGTTTCCTTTACAAGTACAATTTATTGTTTATAAGTTATTTCGCGGCAATAATGCTTTATTAAACGCAGAAGTATATTTGTAAAAATAAATAAGCAATATTGTTCAATTGCGTTCTCAACTTCAAGATCATACTTATTAAAGTATAAAAATGCTTGGTACAAAAAACCCTACACGATGGAACAAACAAATTACATATCTAAATTCAGCACAGAACATACTATTCGAATTACATATCAAAGCTTTTGTGTCAAAAGAAACAATTTCTCTTCCAGTACTTTTCATTGACCCTTTGCGGTCGTGTTTCATAAAAAGAAAATGTGTAATCGCTCTTAAAAACAAAACTACTAAAATCTTAGGAACAATTATATATACCTCAAAAACATACTGATTCTTTGCTTTGATGGCAGAAAGTAGACATATCATGGCAATGGTGAAAATGTTTTGGTGGCTGACAGCAGATATACGGCCGCTAACTGAGAGTTGATACCAAAGCAAAGATGAATTACGAAGTAGCCCACAAAAAGAGAGGTATTTGGTGATCCCGAATATCCTTCGAAAGTATTGTACACGCACTAATAAGTGAAAATGTTTGAACCCGATCACGCAGCACTGATTGCTCGTCGGTGGTCGAGGGCAAACTGATAACGAGGCGAATATCGAAGCTTGTTATTGTTAGAGGACGAGCACCTGTAGGTTACGGTCGCCGAGACCCGCCGAGTATATTTTGACAACACGCGGCGGCCGTCGTACTTGTTGGCTAGTGAACCGGAAATAATTATTCCCGTTGCTCGTAGAATTAATTTCAAAATTGTAAATGCAATTGAAGAATATAGTCTATCTATACGACCAAATGTTAAAAATCTAATACTCTGTTCAATGTAGCGTGATTGTCAGAAAGTAACTGATAAACAATAAATGTGTTTGTAAGTACTGAAAGCTACATATGAGACTATTGTCAAATTGATTAACTCTACAAAAGCTAAAGGAGAGGAGCGGGATGAAATAGTATACACTTCTTTTGAAAATATAAATACAAATAAGTATTGTAGAATATATAATCGCATGCAGCTTTCCTCTAACGAAGTATAAAATGAATAAGGTGAAATAGCTTGGGAATTAATTAGAGTGACTTCTGAATTCAATTATTTATTATTCGATGGCCAAACAAACTTCGTCATTTTAGTGTTAATCGCTATTATTGCGAAAATTTATTCTAAACATAAAAAGTTAGGATTCAATCAAGTGCTTTGAGACTTGAATTTAAAAAAAGTCAAAAAGTGGAGTTAATCGATTTGGCGTGTAAACGGCTTTTGTAGTATTAGCGCGGATAAAATGGTTGGGCTGAGAGTCACTTAGAGAGTTATTTAGAATAAATATACGCAACAATATTACCATGATTTTTTTAAAAATATGTGCCAATTTACCATTAAAAGTTAATTCCTCCAAGCGTATAACGGAACAATGATTAGTCGAATGTTTAATTAACAATCGATGGCAGAAAATGAGCAGCGTTTGAAAATGACTTTCAGATGCCACATTTAGAGTCCTTCGTTCACGTTTCAACGTCTTACTGTCACTGCAACGAAACGGTACTCGAAGAACGTGCTTATCCCGCTGACATGGAACCCGAGAAAGTGATAGCGACAGTGAAAGAAATGTCAGAGGAAGACTTTGAAACAATGACCCCGAAAATATTAAGGGGTCAGCCAAACACTTACGCTTTTAGCAAAGGACTCAGCGAAGATGTGATTCAAAAGAGCGGTCTTTGCGCGGGTGTTGTGCGGCCATCCATAGGTAAATGCAACTTTGATTTTTTTTTAATAAAGATGGTATTATCATTCAATAGATAATGTTACGTTCAATCGCAAATAATCGAATTCCTCACGAGGCATTAAAGTTACCAACGAAATGTTTTAACGGAAGTTACTTGTTACGAAAGGTGCATCATATGATGGAAAATATTTTTTGAAGGTCAACTTGACTCACCGAGGCTATGATAATTAACCCTTTGCGGTTTGAATTATTTTGCGACCTCTTTCTCAGTGAAGTGAAGCTAATTTCGTAAAATTGTTTACACTGGTCATCCATTTTTATTTAATGATAGGAATGTCTATAGGTGTTGAGGATGTTTAATTGAAGACACGAAATTATTGTCAAACTTTAGTGTAGATATAAAATTAAATTCTATGCAAAGTATAGGACCGCAAAGGGTGAAATAATAATTTGCGAAAAAACGGCGAGAATTAACGTAGATTTGATTTCAAGCCTGCTAATACAATACAATCTAGACGAAGACAGTCCAGGCTTTTAGCTTTCCTAGGCTATTTTTAACACTAGATTTACGGGCGTGAAATTTGTTACATTACAATATATTAAATAAGAGCTTTGAGAAAAGAGGGATGAAGCGGCAAAGATGGTAATTCGTTAAGTCATTATTGTATTATAAAATACACGTGAAATATCTACTGTACAGCGTCTCTGTAAAATTGAAAAATATTTATAAAAGAAATAGGAACCCGTCAATTTGACGGCTTCCGTAAATCTAGTGTTAATGAAGACGAGCTGCTTTATATTATTATTAATTAATAATACGCATTATTAATATCATTTTTAGTCAAAATTTCATCAAGTTTGTATAAAATGATGCTTTGTTAGACCACACGTCGGACAAGCCCGATATTGACCTTTAATTCCGACCATAATCACCAACCTAACATCCGTTCCACATTTCGCTACGGAATTTTCTCGCATATCTACTTCCACAAGAATATTTTAATGTTTTCTTTGTCTTTTGCATGCAAATTAACGCATTCTCTAAATTTCAAGTGACAGCATCGTGGAAAGAACCTGTCCCCGGTTGGGTAGAGAACCTAAACGGACCTACGGGTCTACTGATCGGTGCTGGCAAAGGGGTGATTAGAAGTTTCCTCTGCAATTACGATTACCTGTTAACCGTGATACCTTGCGACATGGCGATCAACGCAGCGATCGCGTTGGCATGGAAAGTTGGCTTGGAACGACCTCCAAAGCCGATTTACATTAATGCTACTTCCGGTATGGAGAATCCCATGACTTGGGGCGCCATCATAGATACCGGAAAGAAGCATATCTTTGCAACTGCGTTCACGGGTTAGTAATATGATTTGGTTTTTGACGATAAAGTTTTTTTACAACACGTTCAATATCGTAGGGATTATCACTGACTTCCGACTTAGAGAAATATTAATATTTCTCTCATGTTAAATTACTCAATTATTAATTAAGTTTTCTTCGGTAATTCTTTGTATAATATTGTTTTAAACTCTGTTTTCTTGTAGGCGTTCTTTGGTATCCAGGCGGAACGGTGACTTCTTCGAAATTCTACCACTGGTTCCGCGTCATCTTCTATCATTTCCTGCCAGCATGCTTATTGGACACTTTCATAACGTTAACCGGAAATAAGCCGTTTCTAGTGAGGATACAGCGAAAAGTCACCGCTGGTCTTGAATTGTTGCAATATTATACGACTAAACAATGGATATTCCAGTAAGTTGTACCACAAATCTTTCGTGCCAGTTAGAGAAGAAGAGATCCTAGAACAATACCAAATTCTAGGATTTCTTGAGTGTTACATTAAATTCAGTAACAGCGACAAACAGTACAATTAGCAAATTCACTGCTACCAGATGATTAACTTTAATCTAATTAACTCCCTGTATCAATTTGATATTATACACTCATCATGGATTATTCGTCATATAAATTCAAGTATCATTTTTAAATACTACTTAAAACCACCTTCTATACTAACACCGTTTAATAAATAAACATATTTGACACCGATATATCAGCGCGAGCAAATATTAAATCAAATCACCATGTGAAAAGTTCCACTAAATTAAATTACTTTCCAAGGGAGTTAACGCAGGAAATAATTCAAAATCGAACACTACAAAATTGCAGAATCTTTTAAGTATTTACTTTCATCTATTTGTTTTTAGAACCGACCGTCTAATGGAACTCCAAAGTCAATTATGCCCTTCGGACAGAGAAGAATTCTTCATGGATACCAGATCATTGAACTGGGATGACTATATTTTGCAGTACATGAAAGGAACTAGAAAGTATTGTTTAAAAGACGATCCCTCGACAATACCACAAGCACAAAAAGTCCTCACGTATCTGTATTACATCGACTGGTTCGTTAAAATAGCATTCGTCATTTTTGCCATTTGGATGTTTTACTCTCTGATGATGCCCTACAAGGAAGTGACGACGACGGTGTTCGATGTCGATGAAATTTAAGTGCAGTAAAGGAGAATCGTTTGCCGGGAATATAGGATCATTAATAAGTATTCTTTCCTCGTTCGAAGGCAAACGTTTAAGTGTAATACAATTTCGAATGAGAGAGGGGTATTTGAATTACGGATTGTGCAATTTATTTAGGCTTATTTATAATGTATATTAGCGCTTAAATAGACTATGAACGCTGTAAAATGCATGTTCTAGTTTAAAAATGACACGAGAAGTGCAACGAAGTTTATTATGACTGTAGAAGAATAGTCTTAGAGGTGAATGGCGGTTTAATTTCGTGCCATTTTTCGAATTCGCGGGTGTGCTCGGAAATCTGTGGAAGTACGACGTATTACCGACGGCGGGAAGTTTAAATCGTTAGATTTTTAACAACAGCTAGGATGAAGCTAGTAATAGACCTTAAAAGACGTCTTGTCTTAAATTCTTATTACATCGTAATGACTCCGAAGAATGTAATTAACGTACTGTATATGTCAGAAATGAAAAATCCGAGATATTAACGTTAATTTAAAAATAAATTGGTCCGTGAATCACGTAGATCTCAATGATCGTGTTAGACGAGCTTCTAATACGAAACAATTGGCTCTAATTAACAATCATTAACACGATAGGGTAACGTAGTCGTAAAATGACAATGGACGGTATTTTTTATCGCTTAAAATTCCTTGCTTCGTTAAAATACCACTTAATAACAATGTAACAACGAGACAAATGAAACGATTCCCTTCACTATTAACTTCCGGCGTTTACATTTGCATCTCTAACGAATCCACTAAACTCTTAGAATTATGCGAACACGTGATGCCAGTTTCACGGTTTTACGCCGGTAAAAAAGTGCAGGGTCTCGGCAAAACTGGAATTTCCTTTACCGACCTGTCTTTTCATGCCGGGGAGCTTATGCAATCGTGTTTAAAAATTTCAAAGATCTCTACAAAGACGACACACCGATTGGTCAATTTGAAATTTCGAGATCTCTGCTTTCACGAGCACAAATACTCAAGCTGATTCAACGTTTACCGTGAAATCTGCTTTTTCTTCGTCCACCTGAACCTCATTGAGAATTAAAGAATTATGTTTCATCGGTCGACCGATTGCTTTGTAACACTTAACGTAATCCCATTATGTAAGATACTTGAAATCTTCGTTCTTTTTTCGTTCGACAAATAAAGCTATGATACGCGGTGAAATCGATGGTTTGTTATAAACGAAGAATAGTATAAAAATAAAAGAATTAACGCTAACCGTATCGGCACTTTGCGTACACCTATTTTCATTGCAGCTGATTATTTCGTATGTTATGAAATAACGATAACACTTTCACGAGAAAAATGCAGCAGATTTTCAGTTTAATATAATTATTTAGTTAAGAAAACAAGAAATTAGATATTTTCAATACACCGAACCGGTCATTTGACCGTGCATGATACGCTTGGCGCTGAAAACCTGAAGACAATGCAATTACGTCTTATCCTGCAATTTTCAACTAAAATAAAAAATAATATCGATGTGGACCTACAGTTTTAGATGGCTTTCGAATCACCGGGGCTATAATATATTTATCAGATGGGAAAAAATCCCAGAGGTAACGGCAAGGTCATTAGAGCTCCGGTTAATTATCTAAAAATCCGAGAATTTCTCCCTGTTGCCGCCATAGGCTCGTGAACGGTTAGTGCTAACAGTAATTAATTTATTTTCGTCCTGTTTGTTCCACTGGAGAGCAATAAATATTTTTGGTTTCGATTAAAAATGGCTGCGTGCTATGAATGTATATTGTAAATTTATAGTAAGTAATTATTTCTTTCAATTGATTATTATCAGGGAAGCAACGTTATGCGGATAAACTAGATAGTAGGTATTGTAACGATACTCGAATAAACGATTAATTAATAAATAACATGTTTACGTCTATTTTTTTATCCGAGAAACATTTAAAAATTATGCAGACCGATTGTCACTTAAATTGTAAAATTCATTATTTTCATTATGCCCATACAACGCGTAGAATAAATTATTGCAACAAACTGATCGTTAGGTCGAATGAAAATAATTCTTGATACTGTAAAAGCATCGGGATATATAAATTCGTAATAAATAAAACTTGATTTCCTCTTTCTTTTGTCATCCGTGCATTCTAAAGTCTATCTTCGGTTTTTAAATCATTCGATTTTTCGTTTTAATTCATTTGATATAGTTCGCCTACTTACGCAGGTTCATTTTTTTTTTAAATGACGCCATTTACTTGACGTTGATTCAAAATTTGGTCAGAAATTCAGGCAATAAATTATTTATGCATTAACAATTTTCATACGCATATGAATACTCAATGAAACGATAAATAAATAACTCGCGTCTCGTATGACTCGACGTTGAATTAACAGTGGTATAGTTGTTCAAAATTATTTTGGAATTTAAAGCAGTAAAAAAACAAAGGCCAGAAAGAAATAATTATAATAAATATTCATTACATTCGGCGACCAGACGGTGACTCGATGATATCAGAAAAATAAAAGTGGAATATGATTTCTTTCGGGCAATTTCAAGGAATCTGTAGAATCAGCCAGTCAAGGATTTCTTTATATTTAAATATTTAACTAGTTCATCGACCGAGTTCAAGTGCAGTCGCAGAATCCTTCATAATTGTAACGGGAACGACATAACTGCCGGTTTTCTATTTCTCTAATACCACTGCCTAGTTAAAAGCAGCACTAAGTAATTGATTATAAATAAACTGCTCAAGTTCATGCAAATTATAATTTTTAACGACACAGTTAAGAAAGTAGAGCCTTTGCCATTTTTTTTTAATTAATTGTAATTAATACTTTGGGAAAAATTTATTTCCGTACTCACAATAAATTGTATAAATTAGGATAAATTTTCGAGAGGTGATGGGGAATTTGAACTTGAGCCTACAGATTGCGAGATTAATTATAAATAGTCGCACGACCAACGCCTACAATATTATAAAACAAATATTCAAATACAATCTAAAAATAAATTATCAACAATTTGCTAAACACTTCAGCCGCATTTGCCAAATCACCCTTAAAAATTGCCGACAGACAAACTGCATAAAAATCCGCAGTCTGATTGCAAATATTTGCACGGCCAACGCCTAAAGAATTGTGGAACAAAGATTCAAATACAGTCTAAAAATAAATTATCAACGGTTTGCTGAACACTTCAGCCGCATTTGTTGACTCACCCTTAAAAATTGCCGAAAAAAAGAAAGACGCATTTGCAGAGCGAAAACGAATGACAAAAAGGCGGCACGTACGCCATTCGTTACGTAGGGAGAGAATCGGTATCCTGGAATGTCGAAATCTCGCGGTCATCCGCTTTCTCGCTCGCATATGCGTGCGCCTTTGCTTTCTTTCCTTCTCTCTTTCCCTCCCGCAACAGCCGTTACTTTCCTCTCGCTCCCTCATTCCCTCTCGTTTCGACTCTCACTCTCGATCTAACGCGTTTACGAGCTCTCGCTTTCTTCCTCTTACGCTCCTTAAAGGCCTCGCCGTTTTATTTTTGCACAATAATAATTTATATGCTCGTGTGCATGCCGTCGAGGAAAGAAAGTGCCCGAGACGCGGAGGACACGTTGGTACACGGTAAATTAAGTAGAAAAAGTGCTGCGTCAGTGGCCATTCGATTGCAGGAACGAATGCAATTTTTATTTCGCCTACTTAATAATTGGCTTTAGCCTGTGTCCTGATTAAACTGCCGAATTTTGTATCTAATGAAAGAACTAGATTGCAAGTTCTCGATCACTTTACCTTATTAGATTGGATATCTTCACGTGTCTATTTAATTCGAGCGACGAATTAATTTTTCATTCGCTTGCAAATCGATCCGAATAAACGTTCGACCTCGGCTTGACCGAAATGGAAGGAAATTAAAATGTCTTCCCGTTTCGATGATGTGAATATTTGTGGATTAAGGTCTTATTTGAATTTTTGGAAGCATCAAGTTTCCACTGTTTGTGCACGGAGAAGTTACGTGTTATTTTGTGCTTATTGAATAACTTTTTCCCCCTTTTGCACTCCTCCTCGGTACTCTTACAATTCTCTCCTTGCTATTCTTTTCACCAGTCGCTTCCTTTCTTATTTCTTCGCTTTTCGACCTTAGTCTTTACCTTACCTCCACTCCTGCAACCACTCTTTTTCAGTCGCTCCTTATTTGTTTCATGCTTGCTTACCTCATCCTTCCACCTGTCTCTTGCTTTCTCTGTTACCTGTCACTCATTGTGGATCCGACTCATCTTCTTTTCCCTCTGCATCCCCTCAGGCCCTTTCGATTGTTCCCCTTACGGTTACTTCCATCGTCCATTCCCTCTTCTTCCCTCACTCTTTTTCTCATATATTTAATTTCTCTCCGTCTTGCTCTCTCATATTTAAATCTCTCTTTCTTTGAAATGTTCATTCTCTTACCATCCCCCTCCCTCATATATTAAATCCCTCTTATACAGGGTGTTCAAAAAACCATTCAATTTTTACATGGTATATAGGATACACTGTACTGAGTAAAGAAGCTTTAGGAAACATAGGTCGAAAGGTCAACCGTTTCTGAGATATAAACATTTCTGTTTGTTATTATCATAATTGATTTACTGCTGAAGTTGGTGAAGTTTTTGAAACAGCATGTGAGAGGGAACCCTTCGATTGGGAAATTTTACCGCGTAAAGACGTCGTGCAGCAAAGCACTTCCATTAGCACGGCCATACATAAAATGCATATCTGCCATTTCTTCGTTCGAATAATACGCTGACATTTTCACGATACTTTGTAACTGTGTAATATCTACAATCACCGATCCACAACTGACCGATTCTCAATGAAATCTACCGTCGGCACTTGAATAAGAACATTCAGAACGCGGTTTATAAACACTAAAGTAAACATTGCATGCGATGGAAGCAAGTACGTCAGTTGTGATACCAGCAAACAAAAATGTTTATATCTCAGAAACGGTTCACCTTTTGACCTATGTTTACCAAAGCTTTTTTACTCAGTACAGTGTATCCTATATACCACATAAATATTGAATTTTTTTTAACACCCTGTATATATTTAAACCCTCTTTTTCTCTTATATATTTAATCTCTCCCTTCTTTGCTCATATATTTTTTCTTTGTCTCTCTTCTCCTTTTATATACCCACTTACTCTCTCATATATTCACTTTCCGCGGCTATCCCTCTCTCCTCAACCTGTAGGCAATTTGCTTCAGCCAATGGTTTCTCAGCGCAACCGGTAAGAAAGTAATATTGCGTCATCAGAGGTCGGACGCTCTGCGGATGACGCTTAATTACTTTCCTGAAAGAACAAAACCTCAAACGTTTACCAACGAAAGGACAAATCCCGAGGAATCGTGTAATTTCGCGGCCATGGACTTCGCGGCTTTGAAAGGTTCATGGAAACGATTTAGCGCCTTGAAATCCTACATTCATTCTGAATTCGTTGTCGATCTTCGAACAATTCAGTACGAAACAAGTATAACAGTGATCCGTCGATCAATGATCGACCGAGCTTCCGTTCAGAAGTTCGTGTAAATCCAACACGTCTCTAATATCACGCCTGACGTAATTTATTTGTTTTGCGAATTACGAAAGAATCGCTAGAAAGTTCTCGAAGGATTATCGGCTGAGAATCAACGTAACGATTTTTCGAGAATTTCGTCCGTTGAAATCGTTTCCGAAGAAACTTGTAATTGCGGAGGTAAAATTACATTTTAACGTACAAATACGACCAAGAGAAAGAAAAGATTGGAAATGAAGGATGAACAGAAAAAGATTGTTAAGTTATGTGTTAATAAATCCTTTTAAGAGTCGAGGCAAGATGATTCTTTAAATGGCAAGAAGAAGAGTGCCTACGTGACAAAGTTATGTTTCATAAAATGTTAATGAAATTCACTTTACCGCGAATCCTTGTATCATTTTCGACATTTAAATTTAAGAGGAAATCCCGCCGGGCATTTTTTTGGAAATGTATAATCTGCGTTCGAAGACGTTATTGAAAATTTGGAATTTATATGGGACATCTTAAGTAGGTTAACGACGTTAGAAAAGACTTTGCTAAGATTTGCAAAATTCTCAACATAGTTTTCAGCAGCCTGTAAACAAATAATTGCGTTCATGACTCTTTAAAAATATCACTTTGCAGAGCCTAATATTAAAATATAAAATTTGTCACTTATTGCAAGAATATTGTTTAAAAAACAATTTAATAACATCCCTGAATTATAAAACCACTAACGCACTCAATGACAAATATGCATTATACAACTTTCTACTAAAATTCAATTTCGCAATTATTGACAAATATGATCACATCTGCAATGCGAACCCTTCGAAATTTAAATTACAAACGCTAGAATTATAAAACATAATATTTGACGATTACTTGCCGAATATTCTTAAACATTAGGTACCTATTTTTATAAAACCATCGAACTACAAAGTCTCAATTGCAATATATGCTAAATTTTCATTATAAGAACCTTCTCAAAAATCTCTATTTTTACAATTATTCACAGAAACGATCACATTCGCAATGCAAACTCCTCAAAACTTAAATGGCAGATACTAGAATTATAAAATATAATCATTTATACGCCGAACTTGCTTTGACTTGCAGAATATTTTTCAATCAATTTTTTAAAACAACCGAACTACAAAGTGTTGAACGTAATATATGTCAAATTTGCATTATACAACCCTTTTCTAAAATCCAACTATGCAATTATTAATACAACCGATCACATTCGCAATAGAATCTGCAATTGGAACGATTTGCGCCAAACGTCGACAGAGAATCTTGCATGACGTAAAATAACGCACCGGCGCGTCAGGTATACAACTTTTTTCTGCTCGCCGACAGGGACATAAATAATGGAGAGTTTCCTACATCACGTTCGTGGTAAACTATCGCCCGCCATGAATGAAATTGTTTCTCGTTGTCATACGGACTTCGCTTCCCGAATAATTTTCAATTATTTCCGCCATTTCTCGGATGGGAATCAAGTTGCTCGCTGAATCGGCAATAATAAAGAGAATGTCGTCCGCGCTGAATTACCGGGAATGATTTAGCGAAAAGTCTGATTTATCACATTGAATATGCGAATAATTCTAACCTAAGTTATAACAATTGAAATTAGTATGTAAATAGTGGATGTTTATGCAAATTGAAATTTCCATACAACAGAACGATGAAGCAAAACCAAAGGGAGCCAAGGAGAGCCGAGGGGGGTTGGGTTGTTTGCTAAATATTATACCGAGTTTGATACTTTAGATATTTTATATCGAAAATACATAAAATATTGTATTGTTATATTAACACGTTGAAAGCCGTGGGAATCACCGATGACCAGCGTTAATCAATTTAATGTTTCTCATGACTTTTAGATAATAATATTGACTTTCCTGTTACATTCGACACTTAAATATTGATAATTTAATATTCTATTGAAAAAGTGATATATTTCTCGATATATAGCTATTTCTACCTTTAACCTTTTTAATCTTTGAAAATGTGATTTTAATAGAAAGTTTCACTTTAACAGAAATGATGAACCAGCGAAATACGGCTGGGAGTCAACGTGTTAATTGTATTGATATTATAACAAGTATAGTATACTACACTATATACTACACTGCATTAATATAACAGTATATTATACTGTTAAGCCCAACTTTCCCACAAACGTAGAAAACCCAGAGTCTCCGAATGATATATGATACTGTTTAAATTATATTCTGTTTTAATTTATAGTTGATAGAATTACCTAACATTACCGTAGCTCAAACAAAACAATTATAAGTCGCTACTGCATGTCATCGTTATACGAATTAACAGGAATCTTAACAAGCAGGAAGCTTGTCATTTCAGCTCTTCATTTACATACTTATCGTTTATCCTTACTGCGAAAGTTCTATTATGTTGCAAAAAGTTAAAAAACGACATTAAATAAATCCTGATATTAATAAAAAATCATAACAATGACGTTACAAAATAATACATTTTTCAAAATGTAATATAACTGATGAATAATAATCACGTTTTACTTGACGTTAACTTTTACCATTGTAAAGAACGATTAAATGGTTCCAATGACGATAAACAGTATACATTTAAATGAAGTCATGCTATATCTACTTATTAATCGTCAAAATTTCCATTTAATTCGTATGACGTTCATACCCAATAGCGAGAAACAATTTTCTTGTTGATGCTCAAACTCAATGTGTCTCATGTAAGTCGTTCGGGATTTACATAAAAGAATGCATTTTTTGCAACATTTACGTTTGCGCTTGTTTACAAAACAGTATAAAAACCTTCAGTTTTCTTAGTATACATGAACATCACATTAGTGCAATACTTATGTTTCAGTGATAATTGAAGTGTAAAGTGCAATAGAATAATTATCGAATAAGAAATATAAATTGTTATTGATATACTATTGCCGCCACAGTAAATGCAAATCGATAAATTTCATCGGTAACCGATAATCAATCCACTTTACTAAAAACCAACTGTACAGAAAAATTATATATCTATTTGTCGAAACTTTCCTTTTTTATAATATTGAGCGTTTACTTATTCGTCAGGCCGTTTTATTTTCTTAATACTACATTCAAGAGTATCTTTGCACCGTGGAATTGGGCAATTTAAGAGAGAGTCGATCGTAAAGACTGTTCTTTCTTAACGATTACATAATGCGTTAAGGACCCTTTGAGCTTCGACAATTTCTCGTGAAATTTTCTTGCGATTGTCTCACGTAAGCCGAGCGAACGAAAGGAATTGTCGAATACACTGCCATTTGCTAGTTGCGCGTTGTTGATCTTAAATTGGTTATTTTCCGCATCGGCCAATTAACCGCAGAAAATTCCCTTTAAAAATACATGTAATCGACGATAGTTTTCTTCTAATCACAGTTTCATTCTTCACAAGATTAAGTTACAATGTATCATCGTCAATTGAATGACCAACATCAACAACATTTAATTTCGAAACATTTTTAATAAAATTTTGAAAAATTTCAAGATCCTCAACCTCTTGACGCCCTTGGCCACATATGTGGACATTTAGGGCTTTATAATTATAATTACTATCATCAATAAAAAGAATAAAAATTTGATAATAAATTATTCACTACAGAATCTCTCAACAACAAAAATATAAATCTTATGGTTTGACTGCACTGACTGTTATTTCCGGTGTACAGTTAAGAATATGAAAATAGCTTCTATAAAAAATATGATTCTATACTGAATATGATTGTTATTAAAGTAATTTTATGTTATCTCGAAAAATCCTGATGAAATGCCTCAGAATTTAAGCCGATTTGCAATGAAAGCCAGTGGCCATTAAAAATAAGAAGAAGTAAATGCACGCGCCGGACATGAAAGTATGGTTGTCGATTAGATAACGATGAATATCTGACAAAACATCAAATCGCCTACATTTCCCCGCTCACATTTTCTATTCAATAAAATAAATAGAATGGCAATCATCCTATTTAATACCATCAATTATTTCTATAATTCCGAATTCGAGAATTTCTAATCGTAAAGCTGAGGTACAAATTCGAATTAAAAAATCCGTGATACTTCAACTCAATGAAAAGCAGTGGTCGTTGAGAGCAAGTAGAGTCAGAAATATAAATCAGACATAAAAGTGTGATTCTACTTTAAATCCGACAAAGTTGAGCGCCGGTTCGAGTCTTAATTTCTCACTCAAACTTTCAACCGAATTATATAATATTAATACACGATATTAGCCAAGAGACTCGAGAAAATTCCTTGGCAATTAAATTCACAACTGAAGCAAATAATCGTTTAAGACAAATACAGATCACAACATAGATCAGACATGGAAACGTGAATTTACTTAAAATTTTAAAATGGCACCAAATCACGAAACTGCTGCGTAAAATTCTAAGAATGAATAAGTTCTAAAGGTCAACTGATTCTTAAATGAAAGCAAATAGTTGAAAATACCTAAATACAAAAATTCGAGCAAGATAAAAGACAGAGTCACAATCATTCCAATCTACAGCCACATTAACGCCATATAGACCAACGATTAATCGAATAACTAATCGGCAGTTAATCGGCTATTACAAATGACGATAAAATCAAATTACACTGCTTCGAAAAAAGCGACATAATGACAAATCAGAATGGCATAATTAGTATTACCTCGTATTTTAATTTCAAAGTCGCTAAGCTTTACAAGTGGATACATATAGGTACATCACCGCATTATCCAAGAAATAGATCCATAAATAAAGTGATAACTATAGTATACGCAGTCACCAAAGAAATCATACAACAACATACTAAAAATAATTAACTCAATCTACAATTTCTTCTGCGACTGCACTCGCAATAATTCAGAATTAAATACCTCAAATAAAAATGCATCATTGACAACGAAACCCGAATATCATAGAAATTATTTAATCGTGTCCCATTCCACTGATATTTTCTATATGACATCTTTCAAAAAACTTCCATGGGGGCTACGATGGGTAAGGTGGTAAAGGTTAGCACTGACAATTAACGGGCCCGAGTTCAAATCCCCCCATCACCTGTCTAGGAAATCAAACAAACTTTTCCTACAATAATATGTTTACCATAGCCTCGACGGTTGCAGACCCCACCTAAAATTCTACACCCTAGAAAAAATGACGGTAGCTGTCGAAGCGAAAATACAAAACAACAATAAAAACTTAAAAATTTCCTATTCTACTTATCGCGTCAGTTGTTGTTGTAGGGCAAGGGTTAAAGATAAATCGTAGTACGCTCTGAAGTATATGGGCCAAACATGCAAGTTAGTACGGGCCTGAACTGGGTGCCGATGAGTGTTCCCAGTGCTGCGGGCCAGCGTTTGGGCCAGCGTTATGCTTTCTCAGTCTACGGCACGCTCACCATCCGATCGAGTGTACGAGCGGTCGCGTTCCTGCTGACGGTAGTCCTTTCGTTTCTTTCGCAGACCAACCTGCTAACCGATTCGTGCTGATCCTCGTATTTCGGTTATACAGCCGCGCCATCGACGAATCTCGTAAGTGTTATTGCGTAGTTAAACGACAACTTCTCCGGCCTCTCGTTGAAACATCGAATTTTAGTTGTTCGGCAACGCACTACCGAATAAACTCGTTAGCTCGCTGTTTAATTCGATGCGCTTGTGATATCAATCTGGAGGATCTGCATCCACGACGTAATTCCTGTTTTGTACGCCGAATAAACGAAGCAGCCCGGCAATGTTTCGTGAGTGTTCAGTTATATTGGGAATTTTGGGAGAGGATTAACTGTGTGTTTCTATGCGATTGTGGATGTATCTTATTTTAACCTTCGTCCGATACTTAAGAAAATCACATTAAAGTCCTCCGAGTATTTTTTGACCTGTAGTCTATTTATTTATATTTTACTTATTCTTTGTAATAAGTTTAACTTTGTTGAGAATAATATGTATTCACTGTGTGCAATTTGTCTCGGTTTCGGTCAAATTAAATCTCGATCAGAGTCAAAAAATACAGCAGGGACCGATGAAGGTAAACTGGGTTGACAGTAGATCTATCAAGGTTGTCAAAATGGATTGTTCCGAGGTTTTTTTGTAAAAGTAACTTGAAGCTTTCAAACTGAATTTTGTGGGTTTTACCGGTGACCGGCGGTATTGAATTCAACGAAGTTTCTTGTGACTTTGAAACGATATTCACGAATTTACTAATGTATTCGATATTTAAATATTGGTGTTAAGAAGGCAAAGTACTGCTGAATATATCACTATTTTTACTTTTAAGGTTTTTACTTTAAGATGTGTTAGCGTCATTCGATGAATTAACGCTGTTTCTTTCTTTATTTTCTACGTTCGTCTTGAAGACTACAAACAATTAACGCTAGAATTACCGGCGTTAAATGTGCTACATTTAAATATATTAAATAAGTACTTTGAAAGAAGTGGTAAAGATGATTCGAGAAATAAATCATGTGTTATAAGATCCACGTGGAATATCTGCTGTACTGCTTCTCTACGAGTTTAAGGAATTTTCATTAAGAAAGTGGAAACCCGTCAATTTGACCGCTTTCGTGGTTCTTGTGTTAAGCTCGCGAAAGGAACATTGAAAATGAAAGTAATCGCACGTTTAAAACAAGGAAAAACGCAGCCGTTCGATTCAAGGATTTGTTATAAAATATAAAGTAGAATCCCATCAGCTAACCGCTTCGGTAGTTTTAGTGTTGATCGATCAAACTTTTCCCTTTTTCATTCCATTTCTGAGCTATTTATCTGACTTTTTTAAATATATTGGATTAATCGTCGGTAGATCTAGTGTTAAGGAATTTTTATAAAATAGTTATATTAACCCACTACCTCCCATTTGTGGATTTATTCATTCTCTAAGCCAATTAACAATTAAATTGGCAGGTAATGCCAATTTTTCTAAAAAACAAAGTAGAACCCCATCAATTTGGCAACTTCGGTAGTTCTACTGTTAAATCAATCAAGTTTTTTCCCTTTTTCACCCCTCTTCCAAACTATTTATCTGATACTTTTAAATATATTGGATTAATCGTCGGTAGCTCGAGTGTTTAGGAATTTCTCTGAGATTTTTTAACGCCTACTGTTATTAATGGAATTTCATTTGAGTCTCTGCGGTTTGAGCTCTGTATTAGTAGCTTGTAGTCAGTAGAATAAGACGGTTTTGATGAAGTTCTCTGTGGTTGGATATTAAATGTGTCGTCGAGGATAAGGTAACCACTGGTATTTGGGGAAACTTAAATTACGTCTACGGCCATCGTTTAATTGTGGGCATGTAATTAATTCGGATATTAATAGCGACAGAATGTAAGCACAACGTAGAACCGCAAAGGTTAATACTTGACACCGGAGTGGTTAGCGATACACCTCGGAATAGTTTATCCTGTAATAGGAAACCTATCGTTCATTGCTTCAACGTTAATGCGCAAATTAGACAGTAATTTAAAGCAGATTTATTTAGCAATTGTTCCGTGCGTTCGGTACCTTCATTGTTTGTAGTGTAACCTCCGTCTCGTTGACCTTTCATTGCGCATCTAATTAAAAATGTAATTTTAAATCATCCTAACTATGCATAAGCATTATTGAATTAAACAATATCAAAAAATTTCAATTTAATTACTTCCTTTTGCACGAAGTTCTTCCTCTTGTTGGACGTCTTAAAATAATTGCTAGTAATTATTATATATAATATAATTTCTTATTTCTATATCAATTTAACTTGAAACGGTATATATATAATAATAATATCCATTTGTAATAATTTTTTCCCTTTAGATTGTTGTAGTTTCGTTCTGCCAGCGACACGAAATAAATTCAAGTACAAAATATATTTCAATATTCTAATATTCTAAAATTACATCACCGGTATCTCATTACTATCGTATTTGCGAATGTATTAATTAAGGACAAACGAGGGGAAAATTAGAAGTTTTTCGTAGAACGAAATGATTTACTGAAATCAAAAAGAATGCCGTAGCCAATTATAATTAGGAATAAAACTGCATTGCCATATTAATGAACGTTCAAGTATCTTCAAACTGAGGAAAAACACGCGATCGTTAATTGTTCTGATAAGTATTTGTCCGGGATAATAAAATCGAAATAAATCCTACATCAGCGCGAAATAATGTGAATCAGGAAAGACGAGACAGAAGTTGTGCTCAAAACCAAAGCTCCTTAAACACTTTGTGGAATAGAAACAATCAAGGTCAGAGTAATCGGTATATATTTAGCAGTAATACCAATATTTCACACTAATGTTTAAATATTGAATATATCATCATATTCGTAAATATTACAGTTTAATATTTACGCTCGATGGAAGGAACTTTTAAAATATGATTGTAGTAAAAATGATGGTGCAAACTGTAATTAAATATGCCATATTTGGCCTTTAACACTAGAACTGCCGGCATTAAATCCGTCATATTTAAATATATTAACACCTATCAAGGTGATTAAAATAACCGGTTCCCAATATTTACAAAAAATTCCCCATATAGGGCAGCCATACTATAAATATTGCACTTCTATCTTATTAAACGTAAATTACTTAATTGATCCTCTTTTTAACCTCCTGATTTCTCTTTCTCCAAAATACTTATTCGGTATATTTAAATATAATAGATATAACGCACGATAGTTTCAGTGTTGAATAAGTACTTTCAAAGAAGAGGAATGAAGCAGCAAAGAAGAGTAATTGAGTAATTCATATATTGTGAGACCTACGTGGAATATTTCCCGCAATGTTTCTCTGTTTTGCAAAAATTTTATAATAAAATAATAACCCTCCATTTTTGCCCGCTTGGATAATTCTAATATTACGATTACTGAATTTGTGGACTGGGAAGGTAAAAATTGAGATTCTATGTTTTTAACACATAGCCAGACGGCAAAGAAGATAATCAATTATCAAGTCGAATGCCATGGGGGTCCCCGGTGACCGGCGCTGTTGAATTCAATGACACTTCATATGACTTTTAAATCGTAATATTTACGAATTAGTTAATTCAGTGAATATTTACTCGTTGGTCTCAAAAATGTAAAGTCCTACAGTCTACATATCTAATTTTCTCTTTAAAGTTTCTGCATTGTAAAGATGTGATTTTAATAGAAAAGGTTTCACTTCGGTAGAAATGAAGAAACTAACGAAATACCGGTGGCATTCAACGTGTTAAGTAACTTATGCATTATTAGATACGAGTGAAATATCTACTGCACCAGTATTTGCAAAGATTTTATAAGGAGAAGCTAGGAACTCGTAAACTTTGACCGTTTGGATAGTTCTAGTGTTAAGTTTGCGAAAGGAGCATCGAAAATGAAAGTATTCGCACGTTTGAAACGAGGAAAAACACGGTCGTCCGATTCGGCGAAGGACATGGAATTTCTAGTTCTCAACTCCGACGGGGATAAATTTACGGCGAACGATTCGGATTAACTTAACGAAATTGACGCGTGCCTGGGGCGTTCTTGATTAGTTATTCATAATTACGAAGAACGGGGCTTTCTAAATGAAGCAACGCGCAGACGTAATAGTAACTCGAGACTCTACGACACGTAATTCAACGATTCAACGTATAACGTTTACGCTGACTGATTTCGAACTGTACAAAAGGAAGACTTTAATGCGTTCAATACTCAAATTGCACTTTTAACACATTAAATAAAAATCAGAATTTTGTTTACCTCTCGTGAAATCCCGGAGCCATATCGGGTCAGCGTGAGGTCGTGCGTTTTTTATAACATTTAGATATTATTCAGTTATTATAAAATGGGCGCGAACTTGAGAATTCACCTTAAATACAGCTTTTGCAGTGGACAATAACACTAATCGCACGATATGCGGTCAAAGTGACCGGTTCAATGAAATGAAAATACACCTAATTCTGTTTTCACATGGTAGATACGTTCCAGACAAAAGCGTGTAAAAAAAGACATGAAGTACAAACATAGAAAAAAAGAAAAAATCAACCCTGTAAAAAATATTTAAAATAAATTGATTAAAAAATTAATTTTAAGAATATTTTAGATTTTTTAATCGTGCTGAATCGAATGAAATCGTGTAAAAACGGAATCAATTTTTTTTCTAGACCGAGTTAAATCAAAACTGTGTAAAGAAAGATCGTGTAAAAACGGAATTGGGTGTATTTACTTTGTTATACTATCCCCTTGCCTACGTATTTGTGAGATTTTTCTGATTAAAATGATACCAAACACGATATAGTTTGAATGATATTTACTTAATATTTAATAAATTGACTTACAATTTACATAATTCAAACTATATCGTGTTTGGTATCATTTTAATCAGAAGAATCTCAAAAATATATTCGGAAAAGTTACATTTAGAAAAATTAACAAATTAACAAATAATAAAAATTTAAATTAACAAAAATTTGAGCAGCTCACTTTGTTTGCTTGCTCTCTCTGTCTCTTCTACTGTCTGCCTTTTTCTAAGTTCGCGCTCGGTTCGAGCCCTGATGTAAACACAGATTCGACGCCGGTACTCGATAAGAGCACTGTTTTGCCCCCGAAATCTGTGCATTTGTCGAGGTTTTACTGCACTTATTGCAATATGTATGCTAACGAGAAGATCCCTAGGACTTCTATCGATGATAACGGTGTTTCAAAAGCCGCCTCTATTAACACTAAATTCACGGAAGCCGTCAAATTGACGGGTTCCTACTTGTTTTATAAACATTTGTCCGATTTACAGAGATGCTGCACAGTAGATACTTCGCTTGTATTTTACAATACAATAATGACTTAACGAATTACCATTTTTGCTGCTTGATCCCTCTTTTTCCAAAGTCCTTATTCAATATATTGCAATGTAACAAATTTCACGCCCGTAAATCTAGTGTTAATACAGAAATGAATATAACATGAATCGTTGTCATAGTATATGAGTCCCTTGTAAACGACTATTTTACCATTAATATGTAAGATTGCATGCGTGGAAACAGTTGGCCTTCGTTCGTCCATGCACAGAGTATTTTCTGTTTTTTCCAAATGACAAAAACTGAAGTACTATCTGCTCGTTAGGAAACGGGAATAAACATCATTATCCTATAAAATATTTCAATGAAAGGAACATATCGCTGGTGGGTAAGAGGTGCTATGGATAGCTACATAACAAAGAAGAAGTCCGGAGAACCGAACGTGAATAGGTTTAGTTAATATGCAATATAAAATAAGGAAAGAAATTGTTGCTAGGAGGCTACGGTAAATATAGAGTTACAGGCTCTCGGACTCTCGATTAGTGGGGTTCGAGGTCAAATCCTCCGTCACCTCTGAATAATTCTTTCGAAATTATTAACAAATACATCGTAACCTTAGTGGCTGGGGACCCACCTAAAACAGTGGGCCCTAGGCGAAATGATCATGGTAATTAAAGGCGAAATGATCTCAGTAATTAAAGCCGAAATAACACAAAAGAAGATGAGCAAGCCTACTATGTACACTGTTAACACGTTGAATGCCATGGGGGTCACCGGTGACCGGCGCTATTGAATTCAATAAAATTTCAGTTAAATTGTAATATTTACGAATTTGTTAATTCAGTGGATATTTACGCAAAAAGGTAAAATCCTACTGTCTATATATCTCTTTGCGTCTTTAAAGTTTCTGCCTTGCAAAGATGTGATTTTAATAGAAAAAGTTTCACTTCGGTAGAAATGAAGAAACTAGCAAAATATCGGTGGCATTCTACGTGTTAACAGTTAGATAAGGAGGAAGCTACGAAGGTGTCAAAGCCTAAGGTCAGGCGAGAAAAACTAAGGATGCCCTTTGTAACTGCTCTGCTCAACCAGATTTGTTTTCATCGATGCGTAGTATGGACTTACAAGGAGAGAGCCGAGTTGTGTTTACATCGATTTAGTTGGAATTCGTAGATTTGGTCATTCTGTTCATGAATATACAATATTTCAACCGAGCACTGCTTCTAGAATACTATATATTCATAATATCATGAATATATGTATATACATGCTCTGCAACAATTTAGTTCCAATAAAATCCATGTAAACAAGAGTCAACAGTCTTCCTTTTAGTAAGATACGAGATAGTGTATCTCTCGGGACAAGTATATTTTTTCATATTTTATTCAAGGTGAAGCTACTTTTATCGTTTACCTTTTCTCACTCAGCTGAATTATTCTGTTATACAAATTATTCGGGAATCATTGGTCGCTTAAAATTCTAAAGCTATAAATATACAACTTACTTTAATGTTTATCATTCTTCGATTGACGTAGATCTATAAAACAAGCCTACAGAGTTGCGTTTGTCATTCTACTTTCTAGGTTGATTGTTATGCGTAAAATTCGAAGAGGTTCATCGTTAAGGAATTCGAGTCTTTATTCGCGTCGTTGCTATAAACGTCTACTATCTTTTTATCCATTTACTGGCATAGGATATAATTTGCACGATATCCTTTCATTCGTAAAACATCTAGTCAGCACGATACGCTATTAGTACAACACTTGATTGGTGTAGTACCTTTCTATTAGTAAGGTTAATATATGCAACATCCTTCTGTCTGTAGATACATTTTGCAATTTTGGCTCGAACTAACGTTCATTTTAAGTACCTACAAATTTACGTGACCTACGATACAACTTTGTCGTTAATCTCATGTTCAAAGTACATCCTAACTCTCAATGGCCATTTTATTGACGAAATGGAAGAATATCAGAAATAAGAAATATTGCCAACCTAACCTCTTGACGCCCTTGGCCACATATGTGGGCATTTAGTTTCTTATAATCATAATTATTATCATTAATAAAACGAATAAAAATTTGATTATAATTTATTCACTATAGAATCTCTCAACAAGAAAAATAAATATCTTATGGTTTGACTGCACTGACAATGTTATTTCCGGTGTAAGTTAGGGATATGAAAATAGCTTCTATAACAAAATCGTCCCTGAAGAGGTTAAATTACTACGTAAATATTCAAAATAAAGAATAATATCTGTATGGACCTACGGTTTTATATGGGTTCCTTCGTTAATGTTACATTTAAATCACATGCAGGCGGCCCTAGACTTTCGCACATAATTGCTTCCTGAAAATGTTCGAATGTCGAATATTCGAAAGTAGAGAAACATAGAAAAAATATTAAATATTGTATTTTAAAATATTTATTTATCAATATATATAAATAAGATAATGGAGAGTGTTTAAACGCTTTCATGCGTTTTATTTTTAAACTTGAGATTCCTTAACCTCCAGTAGGCAATATATGGGAGTGACTGCATAGAAGAAAACAATTCTTGCAATATCGACAGAAGTCTTTAAAAAATTGAATTTAAAATTGTGCGAAAGCCGAGGGCCGCCTGTATATCTTAACTCTTACTTGTTAGCTAAATATCATACGAGAAACATCCCAGAGGTGACGGCAAGAGGATTCAAACTCGGATTAACCGTCTGGAAATCCCAGAGTTTATCCTCGTCGTACCATCGCAGCCCCATGAACGGTGTCTGACATTTTCAAGGTCGTGATTTATTACGAAATATCCATCAGGGTTGCATTATCGCGGGGAATATAACGACGGAATAACATTGGAAGTTATACACGAACATTGTAAATGTTTGTTTTCGTTTCGAGTGCCACGGTATTCTTTCAACGGCCTGTGAGAAAATTCGCCAATTTATTCCTGCTACGATTTCGAGCAAAACAGTTTATATTTAGCGCGTAATTCAACGATAAGCCGGGGCGAAATTGAAAATTTTCGAATTAAACGGTGATTTATGTTAATTACATACAGCTTTTTATTTCCTGATCAACATTCGATCGATTTTATCACCCCGCGTAAAAGCAACTCGGAATACATTCATTGAGATATTGTTTATGTTAAAGGATGAAATAAAAATGCATTGATCATGCGACGGGAAAAAAGTGGACGACTGAAATTTTCGACTTATGTCTCGATGAATATCGTTACTGTCCACTGAAGACGGAACAGGTTATGAACGAAATTAAAATAACAATAATGAATGTTTGACGAAATCCTTGCGCCATCGTACGACGCAAACAGTTAGGCTCCTACTTCACGACAGGGTCGTTAAAGTATCATCGATGAAAGTGATTCATTTTTTAGCGGCTTCAACCTTCGTGCGTTCCCGGGATCCTTTTTTTACTCAGATCGAGAAAATTGCCGAGCTTGTTGCCGACAGTAAGATTTTTTTTTAATATTATATAGCCTACGGGTCATAAAAGACCCTAGGAACTTTAGTATGATTTTTTTTAAGAAACGGATGAAGGTTAAAATATGTAAAAACAAGGTAATCGGTTGCGTGTAAGCTTCACGGACTACGATGAACACAAGGAGAAACTGAATTTTCTTTGTTTTCAAAGTAGTTTCTCTATACGATACAGAAAAATAAATATCTAATGAATTCTCAAAGAATTCTGCGTTTTAAATATAACGATACGAAATTCTGAGTACCGTAAAATCTTGGAAATGAAGAACGGAATTGATGAAAATTTGTGTACCTGATTGTCCATGTGCTCCCGGCGAGTGAGTGGTCATTGTCGTAAATCGGGATGCATACCGCCGAAAGTCGTAGCATTCGTCACCCTCGATGACCCTTGATGATTTCGTTTTTCCGAAAAATAGACAAGCTGTCAAAGCGTCCAATCCTTCCGGTCATGCAACCAAATTCGCACTGACGGCGTCCCCTCACCGCACTCGCTGGGAAAGGGCCACGTGATTGCGTAATGAATGCTTATTGGTTGCGACACTTTTCGATAGCCAATAGCTTTTGGGGAGCCGAATATCGCTCTGATTGGCCCTATTTCTGAAGCACGTGTTGCGCGCTGAATGCAAATAATTTGAAATTATGACTTACACTACGTTTTTCTGCTTATTAGCATGTTATGTTTCACGATAATACATTTAAAGAATATTACATTAATGAAATAGAATGGCGTAGTATGTAAGTACGGTTACAAACTATTAGTTCAAAATGATTACCACGATATGAAATCATCTATTGTATTCATCTTGCTTTATAAATGCCAAAGATCAATGCTATTTGCATTACGATTCTTTTGTAATGTAAAGTTAACGCATAATAATTTCCGGATTGAGGCAACACTTTTTCTGGGTTCTTCCGTACATCAAAGGCAATAAATTCATAATTCATTCGAGCAAACGATACTTTAACGAAATAACGAAATAATATATTTTTTCACGCTTAAATAACTGCATAAAAAATGCATGGAAATTATTTTGTTACTTCTCATTGTAGGCCCAACAAATATAATAAAAGATATGGCAGAATCAAAAGTAGAAGAAATCCCAGACAGAATAGCGCAAGCCTTTGGAGGACAAAGCATCCTAATTACTGGTGGCACTGGCTTTCTGGGAAAAGTGATCGTCGAAAAATTTCTAAGATGTTTACCAAATGTAAAACAGATCTATATGCTCATCAGAACAAAGAAAGGAAAGGATCCGAGGCATCGTTTGGACGAAATATTTCACTCGCCGGTAAGTGTTTCCCAGATTTTTCAAATAATTCCATAAAACAAACTCGATTACACAAAATATGTTAAAGCATCGGCATTCCATATAAACTAATTGTACCGTAAAAAGTTTATGTTTTGTATTCGACTTACGTAGAGAACTAGTATACAATTAACGAGGCGAACGATGGAAGAAATATCTAAACTATTCGTGTAAACAGGTTTGCGACGGTCAATTGCTACCTTTTTGTTCATGATTTCAACGTTCAGGTTTCTTTCTAACCTAATTACCGAACATTCCTAATGCTTTGAAGGGTCAATCATCGTCATGATACAAAACTAATCTAATTCTTATCATGATAATAATGTGATATAGATATATACTTGTCATTTAATATTAACACGTTGATCGCCACCTGTATTACAATAGAAACGTTAAAATTAAAAATAGTTATATACTCAGCGATAGTTTACTTTTCTAACAGCAATATTTAAACATTCAATATACTAACAAATCCGTAAATATTGTAATTTAGAAATCATATGAAATTTTGTGAAATTCAACAGTGCCGGTCACCGGTGACCCCCATGACATTCAACGTGTTAATATAGTGTTTTCCATGAAGCACCCGGGAGAATCAATGTTGCTAATTGCAAGTTACGCCATGTTAATTGTCGAGGAAAAATATTAGAAAGGGATTTTACGGTTCGACGTCTTCAGATACGAACGTGTCGTAAATCCTCGAAATAAACGTTGTATATTTTTCTAAAATACTGTCGATTTATGAATAATGTCGAAGGATAATATAATGTAATATTTTTCGAGAAACATACTTCGACATGAAAGATCTTCCAAGGGGAAAAAGTGCATACGGTTATATTCGGATGACTTGCGCAGTTTCGGAAAGACGTCATTTTTCTCGAGGAAGATTACGGCAGAGAAAGCTCATTGAAAAACAAACACGACGTTTCCTCTTACTCTAGAGCTGTACAATCATTATGCAAGAATCTTCTTTCGATGTAAGAATAACATTACACGGAGGAGAAACAGATGCAGATTGGCAGACCGCGTAAAAATCGAAGAATACATGCACGATTTTACGAACTATCTCCCGAGAAAGTCGAAGATCTGACTGCTAGCGTCTCAAACGAATTATCTGCTTTAATTCTTCGATATATCGTTAAAATGAATAAAATTCGTAATTAACCCTCGAACGTTCTATTGGTGAAAACACAGGCCAGAGGACTTCTTTATTTTTGCGAGCTGTAGCTTTGGTCAGCAAATGGGCTCGGGTACCCCGGGTTCGCCAAACCCGTACCTGGGCTATTCCCAGGCCCCTGGGGGCAGTGTAAAGGGAAAGTGAGTGAAATGACACCCAAGGATGTTGTCTTTAACTATTTTTGAGAAGCGTACGAGGTCTAAATGTCACTGACATCATCTGTCATACTTTTAAAGGATGACAAAGCCGGTCCTTTCAAAATTATCGTGACAAGATTAAACTGCTGATTCGTAAATAATCATTAAGTTCATGTATTCTACAAAATGAACGTCTAAACTATAAAAGGAAAATTAAACGACCCAATTTCACTTTAAGATGCAAACGATTTAAAATATTCAAATATTCTAGAGCCGTGATGGCGAACCTAGGAAACGTGTGCCAGATATGGTACATAATCAGTTTACGCATTCAGTTTCTTGCTCTAATAGATAACTCATGAATAAGAGATGACTATAGTTCTTTAAATAAATAATTAACAAAAAGTCTACTCTGCAAGTCGAACAGTCGATACATAATATTCGGGAATTTTTAGCACGCGCATGTAAAAATTGTCGCCATCGTTGCCCTAGACGGAAATACTAAGAAAAGTACTTATAGAAGTTAGTAATTGTTAGGAATTCGCGCATCGTGAGTTTTGCCTTACGTCAGAAATGAAATTGACGAATTTTATGGTGAAAGTGCACCGCTCGATCTCGTGATTACATTACGGGGCAAAAACGACGGAAACGGAGTCAAGGCCTCGTTGTAACCGTCTCGGGAGAAGTTTGTGATCGTTATTATCATTATTATCGGGACTCACACTTGGTGAAAGTACGATTCTCTGTGTAATGGGTTATGTCACATCTTTCGGAGCGGTGGTATCTCGGAGACATCATGCTAACGCAATCATGCGTGAGATCACTTTAGTGCCATAAACATACTTTCCTTCTAGAAGATTTGTTTCCGACTTAAGTTTCACCGTCCTTAAGGCAAACGTTGAGAGCAGGATATGTTGTTGAATCTTTAAAAAATTGTAAAATATTCAAACTTTCGATGCAACAACAAAAATTCTAACTAATTGATAAACGATTTCGAGCTACTTTATGCTCTTGATACGGACATGCGAGTAAACGTAGATCAGTGGAGGAAGTGCAAAACTCTTCCTAGAAAAACGATACGTTGCGTTGCATGTCATACAAGAAAACAAGGCCGATATGTCGTGTTCATGTATAATCTAGAGATCGTATGTGATGTATAAATTGTTCAGTAAGATTACCTGATACTTATTATCATCCTTGTGCTGTTAATCCATATTTTGGTACAGCAATCATTATTGGATATGATAATAACTTCTAATTATAAATTTACAAAGGCAAAATTGAATAATGCAATAAGGCAAATGAATAGAACTTGAACGATCGCATGAACAATAAGAAGCTAACACTTTTTTTCATTAAATACGTAACGATACGATCACAGATCACGGGGATGTTATTAAATAGTTTCGTATCTACTTGAAAATCATTCGTTAACTGAGAATGTTAACAATATTTTTTACAGGGCGTCGATATCGCTCGAAATTTATGCGATGAAATAAAAGCTGTCACGAACAGAAATAGTAGAAAATAAAAAGTACAAAATTAATATTTATATTCTTTTTTATGGCGCTCATTCATCGTGTACATTAACTCTTTGACTGCGAAAAAATATACGCTCTCACAGATCCATCGGTATTTACGAAATCACCAATGTCAAATTTTCTTGCCTTATATTTCAATTACTTAATTAGTGCATTACATTAATAAAGAAACATTTTACGTTTCTCGATGAAGCGCGCCGCAGTCAAAGGGTTAATAAGATTACGTACACCACTAAATTATTCACTAATTAACACGATTTAGAAAATGATCGTTTCAGCTCTTCGAGAAGGTCAAGGAGCAAAGGGGTCTCACGGAACTCCAGAAAAAGGTGACCGTAGTCAGCGGGGATGTGAGTTTGCTAGGACTTGGACTTTCGTCCGAAGACAGAAAAATGCTTTGTGAAAATGTTAATATCGTGTATCACGCAGCGGCAACAGTACGGTAACGATGGACGGAAGAAAAAGCTTTAAAAAATACAATTCGACAATAACATGATGAAAAATGGTTTTTATTTCTTTGCAGATTCGACGAGCTTCTGAAGAGAGCAGTTCTGCTGAATACACGCGGCACAAAACAAATGTTAGAACTGGCCAAAGAAATGAAACATTTATTATTATTTGCTCATATCAGTACAGCGTACTGCCACCTCGAGGAAAAGGTATGTACATTTATTCCTTGCAGAAACGCATTTTTCCATTGCGCATGAAAAATATAAGCATTATTTTATACTTAAAACAAGGGCGCTTTTGTTGAAAATGTTACCTGAAGGATCAGAATATTTAGGAGTTATTTTAAACATGCAGCTTTATCAATGAAATGGAATGAAAAGAAAGTTAACTATTCTGCAATACAAATTATCTATATTTATCTATATCCAACCAAACAGACCACCCTGAAACTTCTACGTAATAATTAGATAACAGAGAATTGTCCTTAATTCTTTTTTATAGATGCCATTCTAACGGTCGTTCGTAAAAAAATAGCTCATATTTAGCCCGCTCGAACTTTTAATAAATAATGTAATACAATCCACGTATCGTCTTAAAACAAAGCTAGCCTTTGAAGTACTAAAACTCTTTTCCTATTATATACAAAAATTATAGTTTTAACCTTCCATGTTAGGTGTTAGGAGAAAAACCATACCCACCACCTGCAGACCCTCACAAGATAATCAAATGTGTGGAATGGATGGACGACGATGTCGTTGAAGCTATGACTGATAAAATCTTGGGCAATCTACCGAACACGTATGCCTTCACAAAAGCCCTATCGGAGGGTCTCGTCGAGGAATCCATGCAACATATTCCATCGATTATACTGAGGTATAATTTAAATGGCTCTTATAAAACATAACAATGAACATTTCAATTACAGGAAAAAGGTATTTTCACTTCTAGACCGAGTATAGTTATACCCATTTGGAAGGAGCCACTTCCTGGTTGGACGGACAACATCAATGGGCCAACAGGACTCTTAATTGGGGCAGGAAAAGGAGTTATTCGGACGATGTACTGCAACGAGGATGGCTATGCAGATTATTTGCCTGTTGATATTGCCGTGAATGGTATTCTCGCTACTAGTTGGAATTACATTTACTGCAAGGATCACGAGAAGAGAGTTTACAATCTAACGAGCAGTAGCGAATATAAAGTATCTAGATTTTAAATAACTTAGTAAAAGTTCATTTTTGGGAGAGGCAAAATACCAAAATCTTCTTTGTTGGAACTTTTGCGTTTTGCAGGTCTCCTGGAGAGAAATTATAGAGCGGGGCCGGAAAATAACGGAAAAAGTGCCGTTAAACGGTGTCGTATGGTACCCGGGTGGCAGTATGAAGAAATCAAAACTTCTGCACAATATTTGTGTACTACTTTTCCACATGATACCAGCCTACCTCATAGACGGAATCATTTTTCTCGCCGGCCATAAGCCAATGTGAGCATACACGATATATTAATTAAATAAGGACTTTCTCAATGTCGCAAAAAAAAAGTGGTGCGAATAATCTTAAGATAACAATATTCTAACGAAACTGAAGGACATAAAAATGTTGTTATGCATAGTATGTGTCGTGTTCATCGTCGCATACAGAAAGGTTTCGAAGTATTTGAATATTACGCTAATAATCAGTGGGACTTCGAAAATGCGAACTTAGCAGAAGTGAGGGATAAGTTTAATTCCATAGAATACCAAAACTATCAGATCCATGGCGATGACTTGGACATGGATGCGTATTTCGAAGCTTGCGTACGAGCCGCGAGAATTTATATATTAAATGAGCCGCCGGAAACTTTGCCAGCTGCTCGAAGACACTTGCGAGTGTAAGGAAACATTTTTTTTTCAAATTTAATTGAATAATTATCTTATTCCATATCTGTACTTTAATGAAAAGTAATTTCAAATTTTACTTATATCCGGTAACTATTAATGAGAAATATTTTGTTTCAGTATGTACTGGGTAGACGTATTAACAAAGATATTTTTGTTCGCGGTATTGATCTACATGCTGTTCTCCTGGAGTGAAAGTTTTCGAGCACTGTTCGTAAGGGGCGTAATGTTTCTCACCCGAGCAATAACCAAGTGATTATTCACGATGTAGTTTATAATATTTTTAGTACCTTCATCTGTGTATGATCAAATAAGCTATTAAGCCTGTGCTTTTTTTACAATCTATGGGCTTATTTTTACCGACTGAAATGTTACTGTAAACAAATATTTTATCACGTAGATGTATGTTGAAGTCAAGCTGACGAATTTTTAAACAATAAAATTACAAAGGGGACAAATTCAACCTTTCTTTTACCCTAATTCTACAGCTCCGTGGAATAATGTAAATGGGTATAAACGAGTAAGATAAAATTAAAAACAATTTCCACACGTAAACGTGGCTTTTATTCATATCAAGTATCGAAAAAGGATTACTCCCTTAAACAGACTCCTGTACAGGTGGTTCATAGCCTTCTGGTCTGTCAACCTTTGAGCCACTTTCACCCGCTTCTTCGCTTTTACTGCCTGCACCGTCGCCGTGCAATTCCAACAATTTACTCAACTCAAAACGTGGCTTCTTCAGTACCTTAACCTGCGTGAAATTTGTATACGTAACTATAGAGTGAAACTTTTATCGATTAAAACTTAAATAAATGAAATTCTAAGTAGTAAATTCAAATTAATAAATTGAGAGTCTCTCAGTCAAAATTTCGCATTCCGAAAATTACATACCTTACGAATGTAAACATCATGGAGGGGGTAAATTCCTTGAGAGGCTTTCTCAATGTCTTTAGCAGTGGCATCAGGTAGAAGTTTACTGACCACACCCTTCAGGTCGCTTTTAATAACGTCGTTCGTGATTGTGTCTACCATCTTCTGCCTAATTTTCTTGACCTGCGAACGCACATTTTACATATATATTTGAATAACACACGATTAACATTGGTTTAACCCATTTGCATCACGGATGTAAAAACGGCAGACGACACACGGTAGTACCGCGCATTTCCGTGCACAATAGTATAACAGTTGTAGAGAGCGGAAAATTTCGCGTGCTGATGCAAATGGATTAATAATTGCTGGATTAATAGAACTGTAGCAACACAAAATATCACTATTCTTTAGCGCAAGACTAGTGTGGTAAGCGTGTGCATTTTTTCTATGCAACGTCTTTAACCATAAAATTATGAAACCTTCTATGGCCTCAAAGCTGCACAAAATATGATTTTCTAACTTCTTATTCAAAAATATTGATATAAAACTTTAAGAAAGTTCTACAAACCTGTGCATGCTGGGCGTAACAGGTTTTCCTTGTACTCAGCTGATCTTTGTTAGTAAATCCAATGCAGAAGACCCTGAGTAAATAACCATCGGTGGTTTTTACATCGACATTGGCTTCGATCAATGTTTGCCATTTCTTTACCATCGACCGCAATTTATCTGTAGTTAAGTCCATGCCATGGAAATTGGTCAGCACATTACGATGTTGCACATCTTCTGCGATTAGCCTGAATTTACGGAAAGATCTTTCCGCATCTCCATCATTTTGTAAATCGGCTAAAGAGACTTCAAATACTCTGAACTTCAGACCTTCGGAGGCAATCTCTGAAAAAGGGCAAACAACACTTTTTTATTTAGGGGAAAGAAAAACAAATTCATAAATACTACAAGTTACATAAAAATTATATTTGTAGCAACAACCAAGTGTGATATTTTCACAAAGGAAATCTCGTTGTTGGTAAACCGCTTTTATCTATGCAACATTAAACGCCATTGAAAGTATCGAGAATACTTTTCAAGGAGCTGGAGTTGCAAAAAGTTAGAAAACACTTTTTAATTGACTTACTGGTTCCTTGAGTTCTGTTAACCAATGTCTTTCCAATATGACGGTTGGTGAACATAGACGGTGCCTTAACATCATACCAATCCTTGCGAGTGAAAGGATCTACACTATAACATAAATGCAGATAAGTTATTCACGGCGAAATTACATATCAACATAATTTAATGTCACGCTCACAGAACAGTAATACTTCACCTTTATATTGAAATATTACAAGAGAAAATACATAAATAGCAAATTCAAAAATTAACTTCATACACTTGCATATACAAGCATTTTTAAAAGCAAACACGCGTGACAAATGAAACGGAAGAATGTAAATAATATTAAATGTACAAGAACAAAGCATATTTAATGCGTCTTTCACCTAAAATAAGAAATAACGAGAAAAATAAGGGATGGCATGTACAATTCATACAAACATTCGAACGTCACGCCAACAAAATCAGTCTGAATAAGAAGCATCTTTAAAGGTAAGTAACAAATAATTACATCTTCCGTTTAATAAATATGTGCAGTACAATAGAAGAATATTATAATTTACTCACATCTTCTTCTTAACTCCCTTTTTACCTCCTTTTGAAAGTCCCTTATTTTTACCCACCGCCATGATCGAGGTTACAGACGAAAAGAAGCACGTTTGCCGTGAAACGGAAACAGGCAGAGCAACCTATTAAACCTTCAGCTACAATTGCATGCTGATTGGCTGCTAGGATGAATATTAGTTTTCGAAGAATTTTAGCATAGAATTATACATAAATAATAATATTCTGATTATTTTTACGAAAGGAATAATTAAATTGTTTATTTCTTACACGAGCGCAACGCTTATCATTTTTACAAATTTGTCAAACATCTTGCAAAACTTTATGCTGCAGCAATGATGATGAACATTGAAAAACATAAATTATATTATATATTTTACGTGTTATTATAATAACTATTAACAAATTATTATTATTAATAAATTGATTTCCTGTATGAAATTTATATTGTTAATAGTTAACTCATCTCAACATAAATGCACTATTCCATTACAAAGTAATATATGTATCACATAGTCGTTGAAACTGATTATAAGTTTATTTTAGTAAATCGATTATCGTACTTTATCCGAGTTATTAAAAGTTGAAATAAAAAATTGCTTTTAACTTAGAATGACTTTATCACGTACATTATTATTAAGAGAAAGATGATACGTCTTAGATGAGACAATTATTATAAATGACCTAACAGTTTGCATTTAATATTCTTTGTAATAGTCCCGAGATAAAAAGTATTCCATTTATTTGAATAAATTCTTCGATCTTTCATGATCATTTAAAGGCAAAACGGTATAATGCACTTCAAGTTTGCGCAAAGTTTTGAACTGCATTGAAAAGTATCGAATGACGGCAGCTGTTTTCCTTCGACTAATTTCAGTGCGCTCTGGATTTTCGCGTGCAGGACGGTGGGATTTTTTTTTCTCTTCAACACGAATGTAGAATCTGCTGTTCATGCTCGTTTCTCGCGATAAACTGCATGGTAAATGAAACGATTTTCAGTGGGATGTGCGTATACGGGACGCATATCGCAAGAATCTACGTTTAGTAGCTGGCCTACAAATCATTTCTAATAATCATGAATCTGCAAACACTCTTTCAAGACTTCAATCCGAGGTAAAGTTTCACAGTTGTGATCACTTGCATTTTCTTTCAACCCGTAAGTCAACTACGAATTTTTGCAGAATAATACATTGGAGAAAAAAGAAAACGAGTACAGTATCACACAAATATTCCGTAATAACCAAACTTCATGTTGTTAATTAATTTACAAAAAAAAAGTATTTTTTTTTCAATTTCCATATCAGAATTGATGAATAAAACTATTATTAATTAAATTTAAAGTATTTGCACGACTTCGAATTATACATAAGTTTTAGATAGTTTACGTACTTGTTGCAAATAACATTTTTTATTCTTTACTAAAAATTGACTGCCATTGTTGAAAGGTTGCTGACCTCAGTTTTAACTTTAATTTCCTATCATAGAATTTCAAGTACGATCTGTTCTTTGAAATTGAAAATTTAATGTTACATAATGTGCTCATAAATTCAAGGTGAGAAAAGACAATAAATGGCATTCGTTATGACCTTAATATTGATTGACTTCAAGATTTAATTTAAAAGATTATTTATACCGATAAATAATTTGGTACAGTAATATTAATAAAAATAGTGATTTTTACCAATCATTATTTGAGAAATTAAGAACTTCATCATTAATGCTACATTATTTGTTTTAGCAAATTTCTAGTGCACACATGTCTGATGATATTCACATTCTTATTTGCTCTACGGCTGGATGGCTTTATAGAATGGAGTTACTGGTCAGTGTTTAGCCCAATATGGTTTTGGAAGAGTATGGTAATTTTGGGTGCTACCGTCGGAAGTTACGTCTGGTGGAGGCATCCACATGCAAGATTAGAGGGAGATGCTTATGTGCACTACAAAGCAATGCTGATTACATTGGCATTACATTTGATTCTTTTAATGTTTGAACTGTTAGTATGTGATAAATTGGAATCTGAGAGACATCTGTGGATACTTGTATTTATACCCCTTATCTTTATTTCCATAGTATCAATTGCCGTAAGTGACACTATTTGCAATTTCTGAAGTACAGAACTTGAATAAATTTGTATTTGTAATGCCTGTTTTTTCTTTCAGGTGTGCATTTGGGCAGCAAAACACGATCGATCGTTCGAACTCGAACTGTTCTGTGCGGTTAATGTACTGCAATTTATTTTCTTGGCATTAAGATTGGATGGCTTTATAACCTGGAGTTGGGAGGTTGTATTTGTGCCTCTGTGGGCACTTCTTTGTTTATCCTTAGTCGCTGTTCTATATGCCATAGTATTTGCCGCTGTATTGCTAAGAACTCCACAAATCAATGCGAGACAAAGGAGAACATCCTTAAACTCGGCATTGGCATATACATTTCTTGTGGTTCCAATCTTAGTCTTTCAAGTAAGATTCAACGATATTTATGCATTTTTACAGCAAATATATATGTTATGTTCCTATTAATATTCTGTATTTTCTGTTGTCAGGTACTATTAGCAAATAAATTAGATGGGGATATTTCTTTAAATTATACTATGGTGGTAATGCCACTTTTAATATCCCATATTACACTTATTTTTATGTCCTTTGATGCAAAAGGTGGAAACAGATGTAAGTGAAAATCATTTGCAATTACTTTTTACTGATGTGCTATTTTGAATTTATATAATTTTTGTATCATTATCAAAATTTCTTCTTGTAGGGTGGTTCGGTATTAGAAAGGATTTTTGTCACTTTCTGTTAGGATTATGTCCGTTGCTTCAGGAATACGGAAATATTTCTTATCAGCCTAGAAGTGAACAGGATCAGCCACCATCCGAGCCGATGGTTCCAGAAAAGAATGAAAAACATGTCAAGAAGATAGATCTATCTAAACCTGTCGTGCCTATAATTTCTATAGACATGCCTGATTGATTCTTCTACGTAGGTAGTCGTCGATATATCGATTGAAATTCCTTAAACCGCAAAACAGTTCATTGAACGATTACTTTGTTATAGAATCAGTCCAACTGTTCGAAATGTTTTTACGAATACGAGCGGCTAAAAAACGGAAGAAGCCATATCTTTTAAAGAAATGGACAGGTGCGTATATGGTAATAAAAATGAGGAAAAGAAAGCTATTATTTTCAGTATGATATCTCGTAAGGAAAATATTGTTACTGTTAAACCTATTGTGCGCCAAGGCAATCATAATAATTATCTATTTTGTTCTTGGGGCTTAAGCTTTTCATTATTGCTCTCAAAGAGTATACTAGAGAATGTGATAGATACGATTTCTTTTTAGATTCCATTGACCGACACTAAGCTTAAAAAGTTTGAATTCCTGAGTGCTTCGATAGAAATGGCCCCACGAGCAAACTTAGCAATCAGAGTGCTCAAAATATTAATCTCTTAAAGCTGAAATTTTATTAGTATCCGAACACTTAAGCTATTCGTAGAGTAAGGAACCGACCCGTCCATTTATTTGATTGCTCCTCTGTTGTAAACGCAATACCATTGCCAATTTTTTTCTTCTGTTATGCCTGTTAACTGTACAATTGCATAACATTATAGCATTAACGTTACTTTGCCAAAAGTAGTAAACATAGTGAATGGTGAATACGCCTAAGCTGGTGCTAAAATTAATAATAATTTAGATATGTTTTATACGTAGCTGTAAATTTTCTTTCGAGGTCGGTCTAAACCTCGATAACATGCGATCTGTATAGAGCGAAGATAATCGATTTACAATTCTTTATATTTCGAATCGATTTCGAATTTATAATTTCAATTTCGACCAGAGAAAAATTGTAAATACTAGTTTATATTGAAAAGTTCAGTAGCACCGTACAGATCGCAGTTGAACAATTTATTACGTATATTTTAAGTTCGAGAAGAATTTACTGCGATTTACAAGCGAAAGGATTGTTGACAGAGCGTATAAAATAAAATTGAAGGACATATTTTATTATTTTTTGTTCATGAAAATGTACTTTATGTGCTTCTGAGCCCTTCTACGAGTAATTCTTACTTTACAGAAAGGTAATATATGTCTGTGTCCAACAATCATCGTTACAGCACAGATGTTTAAAGCGCAATTGCAAACGTTTGTATTAATGATACAAATTTTTGATAAATATGTTCCTAAAAATTCGATCGTTATCGAAAGATGGTTCTTCACGAGTTATTTATTAAAAGTAGGTGTTATTAATTTCATACGAAGGGCTCAATTATATTAATTGTCGGTTGAACTTACGTATATTTATATTACATTAATTGTTTGAAGATGCCAACTTATTGTTAGTTATTTTAAATTATTATTTCATTACGAAATAATTCGAGAAGGATACGAACAATCCTCGTCTTTCAAATCGCTCCATGCGTTTCGAAGAACAGTTCGCTAAAATGTTAAAACGTTTGTAAGGAATGAAGTGCGTGTTTAAGTCGAAATTCACACGAAAATTCGTAATAACTCGTGCGTATTAACGCGATTCGTCACGAGCTTAACAAAAATATGTAAAAATCCTTAAGGAAATCAGGTTTTTCATTGGTAATAATATGAAATGAAATCGTATCGGCTGGGATACAAGACTGAGCGCCTCGCAACCTTAGAATAGCATCGGCAAGATGTAAAAACGAGCGGCAAATAATCGCGTAACGTTAGAAAGAAAAAGAGAGAAGCAAGTGATATGAATATTTTAATTGTTAATGTTGCGATATATCATAAAATCGAATATGCCCAATCATTTATTATGTTATAATGTAGAAATAATGTACAGACTTTGTTGTATTACAATAACATTATAGATTATATTAGTTATCGTATATTATACATATCTACCATGAGCGATGGTTGGATAAATAATTAGTGATATTATTTTATTTTATATACATCACACGCAAAAGTACCATTATAATCTAATAAAGTTTATATTTTTTGGTATTAACAGACACAATCAATTCTTACGATACGAGAGCTACTTTCTCATTTATCATTCACGGGATCACGTCAGACGCATAAAAATACATTCAGTCGTAGAAAAAAAAGGAGAGAATGAAATAGATATCGACACTAAGTAAGAAAGAAATAAAATACACCGGTAACGTAAACCTTAATCTTTACATAGCTTCGGTATGAAGTTAAAGTGCATTATTGTACACGGGATAACGTACCAACGATATCGACGATATTACCTTAAACGTTAACACTGTCTAATTCTGTTCTGCTGACAGTTTCGTAACGGCAACCCTAAGAATACTGGAAACCTACAACGTATATATGTAAAGCCTCTTGCCACAATTTCAAATTATATAATTTCTTACATAATTCGTGTGTATGTAAAAACTATAAAAGACGTATTACTTTAAGGTCTGATTATCACTTACGCACATTTTCTGGTGTATGCGCAAAGTATTGTCGTTCTTTAGTAATATTCGCATCATATAAGTCGCTTTGGTTAATCTTCGATTTTTAACACAACGGTATGAACTCCGGTACCCATGTGCGACCAAGCAGTGACGAAACCTTCGACGAAACTTTCGTGATGTCGAGCTCAGAATCTTCGATCAGCGAGGTTTCCCATATATAGAGTATTTGCAAACGTTTTGCACAGACCACCACGAATTCCAACAGTCCTGAGCAACTAAACGTGAAAATGAAAGAAAAAGATCATTTACGTACGTTATACATATTGATCTCAGCTCTTTTCATTTCATTCTAATCCTTCGCGATTCCCGTTATTCTTCCAATCTGTGATCAATGAACTTAAACTAATCTTGCAGTATTCTCTACTGTTATGTAGTTTTCCAGATCACAGGATCAAAAATGAAATAAGATTGATTCAAAGTTCCACAATTCAAAAGCTTCATACAAAAGAAGCATAACATTCGGATCTTGATATATCTAAATTCCGAGACTCTCAATTGTCAGCTCTGGCAAACTTTTAACACAATTACTCAATAATATATGACAGCCCCAGTGTTTCCGAATCCACCTTAAACAGTAGGTCCTACACGAAATAATCATCAGCAGTGTCCAAAAAGTACGAAAGAAGTAGAGAAAATTATTGACATTCGGAATTTCATCTTTGCACCAATTTTCATCCTAACAAGGTATACTCTGTTCCAAGTTGCGATTCTACGTCATCACAAACATCACCCAGTCCACTTGAAGAGCTCAATCTTTCCGCAGAATTTGCAACGTACTTGCGCTATGTTTTAATTTGAAGAAAATAGATCAATGACATCTTTTACGTACGTAATTTCGCAATCGCCTAGGCCAAGGGCGTTTAGGCGTGGGCATCCTTGAGCTATGGAGAGCAATGCGAGATCCAATGGTGCTGGACCATAAGCTGCTATCACCAATTCGACCAGCCGTGGACACTGACGACCAATGCGTTGAACCGTTGCTTCTGATGGTGCTTCGCCAAAGTATAGATGCGTTATAGGAACGTGCGGTGCGAAAAGAAGGCTCTGATCGTCTTCGTTGGCCATGTAAGACAATCTAAGGTAGACAATGGTATACCTTACTGCTTTGACATTAATTGCAACTTCCTGCTCCGGAAGATGACAACAGAATTGTGACGTTGGTCACGTTATCGGTGTATCGTAATTTTGGCTGTTGTTTAATACGCATTCTCATGCAATACAAATCACGCAGAGTTCGCAAAGTTTTCTGTCGTTTACAGAACTGGTTCTACTGGTTTGCAGTTGTAGAGTTATTTCTGCATGTACTGAAGTTTCGATAGTTTTGGCTTCTTGTTGAATAAATGTTTGCTATTTTCTTTGAAATAGTTTTCACGATATTTTGTACTTTTACAGGGCATCTAAATGAGTTTTTAGTTGACAGTGAAAGGTTTTTCACTCTTCCCGTTTGCATCTATGATGACGGCGAGGTTTGCAGTCATTCATATTGCGTTTGTAGACGTCTACAGGGAATTAAGTTTTACTCTAATTAATTTTTAAGTGTTCAAGTAGTTTATGTTATACTATGGCCGTATCTAAAAGAGTGTCTGGTTATTAAGATACAGAGAAAAAGATTGCGTCGGCATAGCGTCGTTGGTGATTGTTACATAAGCAAGTAGTACTGAATATTGATTTCAAATATAACTGCTATTCCAATAATAATGATGTAATTGTTTACCGTTGTACTACTATTTCTGCACCGTTGGAATCTATCAAAATATACAATCACGGTAGGCCGTAATAAGTTAGAAGCAAGGGAAATATGCATCGTGCAATAATGTAAGAAAGATAATGATTTTCAAGGATCGTATTCCATCCGAGTATCTAGTCCGGAAGTAACGTTTTTTGTTGCACGACGGATGTTCGTGTGGCTTACAAAATTAAGAGCATTAAAATGAGTGCGTTAGCAGAGGGGTCAATGACGAAGTTCATTAACGAATCGTACCCGTAACATCCGTTGTGCAACGGAAAGTATTTTCTATGGGAATTATCGATCGTAGAACACTTTCGCGTAGAGTTTCGCCGGCCATTTGAATGATCTTTATGTGTACTGATAATTATGAGAGGAATCTGAATCATTTACTCTCCGTTTTGAGATTTTTACAATTAGACTTTTGTATTAGTATGCTCACTGAGCTCTGTCCAACGATGCAACTATCAGTTTAAATGCTTCAATTTTTTGATCATTTCTACTAGGTGGTTCTGCCATATTTTAATGTAAATTTACTAATAATTACTTAAGATTTAGTACCAATAATTATTTACCGGCGCATATACAAGAAAAGTATCTTCCGATTTGAATAAATTTTGCGAAATAATGGACAATAAGGAATTTAAATTTTCCTCGATCACTTAATACACAACAGCCCCCCCTGATTTGTGCTAAACGTCGACCAATCGGCAAATTACGAATCATTATCACTGCATACGGGATGTAATGTATCTAAGATTAATTGACAAAGCCGTTGAAGCCGAAAATAAGAAAAGCAAGCAAATGAAATCTGCGCTAAGCTTTCCGCTAAGATTTTGAATGAAACTTACAGGACGAGGTTTATATTCGGTAGATGATTCGAGAAGGTAAACCACGCTTTATCGCTGACTCGCGGAAGAGGTTTCGCTTCTGGGTGCATTTCCAGTCGCAAAGTTTCGAGCTGCACCTGCTTCTCGGAGCTCAGAGCTATCAGTAGCTCGTCACTGAGCAACGAATAGGATAACGACAATTCGCGAAGATATTGGCAGTAATTGACCAATGCTAAGATACCTGAAACCCGAGAAATGTATCCGTTACCTTCGTCATTATCGTTTCGTATATATTTCAACCAGGATTTTATATTGTCTGTGTTGCATATTTACTGAAAAAATATTCTCTCAGGAGATCGAAAATTTCAGATATACGAATTTTCGTTTATATAGTAGTTATTACGGAAGAGTGGTAAAAAGATGGTAAAAATTAATAGAAATATAATTGTAACGTTGACGATAACGAATTTAACGCAACATCGTTGATAAAACGGAGACAAGGCGTATAATATTATATAAATATTGGAGGAAAAAATATATCGTACCTTCGGGTAGCAAACGTGGAAAGCCTTTGATCCGCAAAAGTTGCAGAGTCTTTGAGGTATCATCGTCGTTGCTCGGACGATCCTTCCTTTGCTCGACTGAGTTTTCATTTGATATGTTCATTATGGACTTAAATCTATCGTCGTCGATCTCGAAGAATGCGGACTTGGCGGTGCTCATTAATGCCAGCATCTGATATCAAACGCAACCTTTTTAATAATGCTATATTTATATCTTAATTTAGTAGAATTAAGTAAATAAAGAACATTTACAAAAGTACGTGAATCTGTAGCTTCAAAAAAGTTACCCAAAGTGTCGACACACTTCACAAAAAAATACCTCGTCACTTCACCGTTCACCAGCTCTACCGCAACTACATTTAACACTAGAACTACCAAACCAGTCAAAATGACTGGTGCACAATTTTTTCCAAAAATTCTCCAAGATTATAGGAGAGTCATAGAATAAATATTCTACGTCCATCTCACAAAACATAAATTACCGAATCGATCATCTTTTCCACCTCTGAATTCCCCTCTTTTCAAAGTACTTATTTAATCAATTTAAATATAACAGATTTACCGCCGGTAGTTCTAGTGTTAAGTCCATCAACAGCGCATCAACATGTCTCATTATCCTCCTCTTTAAACCTCGTTCGAACACTCACAACGTCCACGTACAATCCTTAAACCGTCATCGGAAACGAGAAAACCCGATAAAAATGATCGTCTGTCAACGAACCTTTGAAAAATCCTCGGCAAGTCCAGGATAATCAGCCAGGCAGCCACGGCCGGCAGCGCGCAACTGTCTCTTCAGGAATACACGGAGCAAACGGATGCAGTGCTGTTGGGAAGAAAAAGGCTCGATTAGGGGATAGCAGAGGTAGATAGACGTTTTGCTGTCGCGGCCTTCGCGAAGGAGGTGCAGAGAAAAAGCGAAAGGACGATTGGAAAGGCACGCGATGCAGGTACGAACCCGTGCAACCGAGAACGCCGCTCGAATTGGGACCAGGGAGCCCCGCGGCGGATGCCGAGGACTGGGACATGCACGTGTCGGGCATGCAACGCGTGCACCTTTTAACGAGGGACAGTTTTATCTGGTAAAAGGACTGGCGGTCCTATGAAAATGCGGTCATGGACTTCCCGTGCGTTTCCAAAGCTTCGGTGGAACGTTCACGTGCTCGGGCATTCAGCGGTCACGTGAACTATGGGGAAGGTTTCAACGGTTTAAGCGTTAGGGGCTTTTTCCTTAACACTAGATTTACGAAAGCCGTTAAATTCACCGGTTCTTCCTTGTTTTATAAATATTTCTCAAGTTTACAGAGAAGCTGTACAGTAAATATTTCACGCGTATTTTATAATACAATAATGACTTAGCGAATTATCAACTTTGCCGCTTCATCCCTCTTTTTCGAAAGTCTTTATTTAATATACTGCAATGTAACAGATTTCACGCCCGTAAATCTAGTGTTAACCCCTTGCCGTATCGTTTCTTTTGTGACTGAATGCGCAGTAACTCTGAATTAATTACTGAAATAATAATCTATCCTTGATTTCTGATGTAGTGTATGATTTAACGCAATATTAACACTAGATTTACGGAAGCCGTCAAATTGACGGGTTCCTACTTGTGTTACAAGCATTTCTCAAATTTACAGAGACGCTGTACGGTAGATATTTCAACGCGTATTTTATAATACAATAACGACTTAACGAATTACAATGTTTGCCGCTTGATCCGCCTTTATCCAAAGTCCTTATTTAATATATTGCAATTTAACAGATTTTAATAAGATATAATAAAATATATCTTGTAGACTGCAAACGATTTAGTTGAACGAATTTCTTTCGTTTTCATTTCCTTTCCTTTAAGGTATTTATTTGACATTTTTAAATATATTTAGTCTAGTGTTAAGGGTATCTCTTCTGAGAGGGAACGAATGCGGAGGAATTCTGGTTTGCACGAATTATGATTATTTGCTATTCGATGGCAAAAGTAAGAGGGAATTAGTTAATCTGTGGCTGCTTGAGGTGCGAATGTCCGTGGTGGAATTTCAGGACTTTACCGACTGTTTTTGTGCTGTTTCGCGGAAATAGTAATAAACCGTTTATATGCGGAACCGCCGTATTATTTGAAGATGAAAACGACATCGATTTAACTGACAAGTACGACACAAGACGAATCGCGTGGGTGATACCAGATGTATTAGGTATCACAATGAGCCTTTCCATAATTGAGATCCTTCTCTGATGCCTGGCTTTGTCTAAATTATTGTTACGTATGAATAACAATTTCCTGTTATCTCTGAAGATCTTTTCCTATCATTAAAAAAAGAACGTCAGTCTCAAAAGTATTAAAGAGATAAGACAATCCAATTCTATCACTTTTCGCCTCAGATACAGTGAGATTTTTGAAAAGATTACTGCAAAGTCACTGCAGCTCAGTGTCCATCATCCTTGTCTCACAATTCTCTATCTGTACTTAGAAACAAGCGTAAAACTGACGATAAATCATAATAAAATAAATATCTTTGTATCATAATATTTGCTAATATTTCACGCGATCAGTAAAAGGGCTGCAAGCCAGAAAAGGAGGTCATGGACTAGCGTAGCTCGCTGCCGATTCCCAATAGGCCATTCACGTGTTTTCCTTCGCGACTCACGTGTACGCATAGAGAAAGGGAACCGATACAAGTTAATAATCGCTCTCATGTCTTCCGGGTTGCGTACCATCGAAATTCTAATTCTGGTAATTCGACACGAAAGTGTTACTTTTACGGTGTCACGTTACAATTTACGACGTTAAATCGTTTTTTTTACGATGCCGCAGAATAACACTTTTGGAATTCACTCAAAACAGTAGGTCCTAAGCGAAATGATCATGCCGGTTAAAGTCGAAATAAAAAGAAAGAAAAACACGTTTGCAGAGTACGAAAGGACCCCGTACAACCTGGAAATTAAATTCTGGGTTGTATCACCTTTACGGTTACCTTTCAAATTTTCCTTAATTTTAAAATACGAAGCTGAACAATCTTACAATTTTCTTTTCTATTCAATAGAGTGGTTTTCAGTAGCGTTGTTTTGGGGACAGTGGAAACTTTAAAACACTTTATAGAAATACCACGTTAAAAAAGGCAGAAGACCCGCAGTGCCGTGGATTTCCGCGTGCAGCAGTTTAACATTGTACAGGGCGGAATATTCCGCGGCTGGTTAAACAAGATGATCGTCATCCACGGAATATTCAGCTTACGGATGCAAATGGGTTAAAGTATAATTCCAATATTTGATGAAATAGCTAGGTACTTTGTGAAACACCCAACTGAATCGGTTGAAGTGTATTATTACATTTCCAATTTAACCAGCACACAAAAAAGTATCGCGTGACCATCGGATACTTCTACGTTAGGCCTGGATTAAATTTGCTACAAAATACCTAGTTAAACCGTAGAGTACTACAATTTTCTACACTTTAACGGATTCTGTTGAGGTATCTAGATATTCCATGAAATAACTGAATTATTCACTTTAACGGTAACACGCATAAAGAGGAACGTATCGATCCGAAGTCGAAGCATCAGCGATAAAGGTCTGCCCGAGATTCATGGAAGACAATCCAATGACGCACGTGCATCAGTCAGTTAAGCTTACAACGTATACCGAAGTCCAATGAAACAGATAGGAAGTTACAAAGCTGACACCGGGTCTCCAGTAGTAGGTAATTAAATCCGTAACGGATACTAATGAAAATTCCCCTCGAATCTTCGGAAATATTGGCCGGTTTTGCGTGTTTTCTGCAGACTGACAGATTTTATTTGCACCGGCAGTTTGAGCTTAGGTGCAACGATTACTTGCACAATTTCAAATTATACGACGTGGTAACAACGACGCGATATTATACATTTTCACTTGAGCATTGGAATCAGCATTGAATGTACCTGAAAATCCTTCTTCTATTAGACTGATACTTGATTATTAAGTATAACTAGAATTGGGTAATGTGCTTGTTTTATAGATAGATGTAATATCATTGTAGCTAGCAATACAAATTCACTTTGTTTTATAGATAGATGTAATATCATAGTAGCTAGCAATACGAATGACCTTGGGCCCTGGAAATTACGATTGGTATTGAACAAAGATTTTGAATTTTCGGGTTTAGGCCGCGTTGAGTGTTGTAAAAGATCCGTCGTTTCGTTAGCATTGTGGCTGGTTTCATCGGGGTGATCTGATACTGACGGATGTTTTACAACACATAACACGGCATAAACCCGAAAATTCAAAACCATTGTTCAGTTAACGATGGCCGCGAAAGCCTCAAAACCTCAATACGAATGGTTCTATTCTTACGAATGGGGGCTACAGTGAATAAAAAGGTCACGGCTGGGACTTACAATCAGTGGACATGAATTCAAATCTCTCGACACACTTGGGAAATTTTTCCTAAATTATTAATTAATATATCAAATCCTAAGTGGCTTCCAACCCACCTAAAACCGGTAAGTTTCAGGCGAAGTGATCGTAGCATTTAAACCCGAGAAATATAAAAAGAAATGAATCATTGCTAGGGGGCTATGGTGGATAAAGACATAAGGGCTCGGACTAGCAATTAGTGGGCACGAGTCACCATTAGACAATTTTTTTCTACATTATTAATTAATATATCGTAGCCTTAGTGGTTCAGAACCCGTCTAAAACAATAGGTCCCAAGCGGAACAGTCATGGCAGTTGAAATCGAAAAATAGAAAAACCTGCTACACGTAGATCGAACAAATGTGTTAAGATTCTAAAAGAGAGACAGCAGATCTGCACGAAAGGATCGTCAATGCAGGGAGACTTCTGGTGATTCCAAGCGGTTTTGTTAGAATCAATAAAGAGTTGTATTTCGTTTGGAGTTTTGGCAATTGTTTGCTAATAAAAAAGGAAGCTACCTATTATCCTGGTTGAGACTGAATTTTACGTTCTTCCAGAGCGGCGATCTGTGAATAATCGTAGACCAAGAGGCAGAACAGACGGGCTGAACGATCGGAAGTTTTTCGTAAGGGAAAATCGTGTTCACTGGAAGTGAAACCCATTTACTTTCGCAGTGGCTCGCCGTTAGCATTGGATTTGAATATCCTTCGAGATGTACCTGCAATAGATATTCACTCGTATTAGAGTAAATAGATACTCGGTGTTTGATTCTTCAATGAATTTCGATACAGTGTAATGAAATTTTACATCGGTCGCTTGAAACCCACTTAAAAAACGGCCTTTATCTTTTAAGCAGTGGAAGTTACCATAACATTTAAAGTCGAAATAATACAACAGAAAAAAGCAGAATTTTGATCTTCTGTTATATTTTTGCGATTTTCATCATATTAACACATTGCATCCGGGAAACGTACTTTTACGGTTTTTGCAGTCTTTTACTGCAGCGCGGGTCACGTAAAAGTACGTATTTAGCAGATTCGTGCTGGAGAACGTGTATCGTTAAATACGATGGGCACTACGTATTCAAAAAATGTATTTTTTTAAAATAATCATAGAGCATATATCTAAGTGTAAAATAAAAAAGTTTCGTTGAGGAAAAAGTAGTTTTCGATTTACTTTACTGAACGATCAAACTCGAAATATTTCCACATGCAATCTGTTAATCCGCTTTTTTTGCGATGTCAGTATTATAGAATTTGTTCATTTAACACGAATATTGAATCGAAGTATTTACTGTGCATCATATTTTTAACTGTAAATTTCTTTTTATATATTTGGATTCAGATAATACAGGAAATTGTAAATTGAAGTAATACTCGACAAGATAGATTACAATGGTAGCAAATAATACAATGAGAGAGTAATGGTAGAAGAAATGCTATCAACATTTCAAAATGTAATTACATCTTAGAAAATACTGACAGGAAGACACTGAACCAAAATTTATAATAAATGATAGAAATAATACAGGAAATTGCAAATTGAAGTAATACTCGACAAGATAGAAGTCCTACTGGGTATACGGTTACTCGAAATGTTCGATCGCGTATGTCGGTGCACGAAACCGGCGGCTGATACACGTGCTGCGACGATCACGTGTACCGTCTCTATTGATACATGTATATGGTCCTATAGTTATTCGCACACGCTACCGCGTATCTTTTGCGCAATATGCGTCATCGTAACCGTGCCATTTCCTCCGTTTTCCACCGTTTTCTCCGGTCCGACCAGAAAAAACGGACAGCCTACCGTTACTTTTGCGAAAACAAGTATGCAGATCGTCGATTGCAAACTAGAAAGATTTACACGAATGAAAAACCGATGCTAACAGAGGCCCGATTGGTATTTTTAGTTCGCCTACACGCTCGAATTGATTGTTTTAACTTTACAATAGGGATCATTTTTAGTTTCTACAGTAAAATTTTCATCGTTCTATCGTTCAAGGAAAACTGCCGATACTCTACCTTGCGTTAGGAGTAAGTCAGGATGAAAACGCGAGGGTCTTAATGCATCCGACTGTTTTGTATAATCACCAGTTTTCGTAAGACGCTCGCAATGGAAAAGTTCCTCGAAATTCACGTGTCGCGGAACGTGTACGGATTGACACATTCCGAGGGAAGATCGTGATGATGTACGTTTTGTTGTTCGTTCGTGTCCGGATTTTGTATTTTTGACAGGTGTTAAAAGCAACCGAGACCGTTCAAAGGTACTTGCAAGACTCTGTTCCTTCGTAGAACGATATCTTTGACGATTGTAATTTGTTTACCTCGTGTCGCACGATTAGCAAGTACTGACGCGACACGTTCGTATGACATTAAAGTCTCCCATGTGTTTCTTTATCTCACAAGGACTGCATTGTCTCTCAAGTATCTAAAATCGACTAATTGGATCCGGACTTATCGATCTCTCGATAGTGGCATTACTCGGTAGTAATCCTAGAAAAAGAGATTTGAAGTGAGGCGGACAATACACAGGGGCCGCGAGTTCCGATTGCTTTATCAAAGAAATTTCAAATGGATTCGATGTCTCAACGTTGCTCAATTCCATGATACGTCGTAAGTGTATCAATGACGTAGTCTATTTTATATACGCCGTGAAATTTATTTACCGAGTACAGGATGTTTTGCTGCTAGCTGTCGATTACCGATTTAAACGAAAGGTGCAATCGTTTCTCGAACGATTATCAAGCGACGAACTCGCAGGGATGCGACGACACTGACACCATCGGAGACGATTATCTTTTTAAGGAGCAGTGAAAAGAAAAACGGGAAGAGTGTCTTCACTTGAATGCTTCACGCTGCCGATATTGTGGTAAACTGCCTTTAACGAAGGGGCTCGAATGACTGACGGAAAACATCAGGAGCGTATCATACCGGGGAGGATGAACGTCATTGATTTTCTTATTGGGGATAAACATATATTTAGAAGTGTATTTTAAACGGTATCGACTTTCAAAAGCTTCGAATAAGAATTTAATATAATTTCAACTGCTGATTATCCTTTAAATAACTTAATAATTCCTAACATCGCATCTGAAAATTCTCCAGGCATGTCGAATTTTATGTTAATTTTTTCCTAACATCGGACGAAATTAGGAAAAAACTTCGCGGAAACGTTTTTTAAATAGTGTTTTAACTCTAGAAAAAAAAGTATTCTAGTAAAATAGTATTCAAAAACTAGTATTCTGTAAAATAGAATGATAACGTATATTTTAAGTATAAATTGTCTGTTTATTTGTGAACAATTGCCGAATGATTTCAAATATATGTAATAGGCTGCTGAAATTTTTGCAAAGTGGATTAATCTTATCTTAACCTGAAGTTTAAAAACCTACTTCATCAAGAGATACAAGACACACAAAACGTAATTCTCAGTATTTATATCTTTCAGATTTGATTTTTGGTTAATTAAGGAAGCGTTATCAAAAAATTGCAAAGTAATCACGTATTGTAATTCTACTTACGCTGACACTTTCCACAATTTCCGACCAAACACCGTGTAATCGCAAAAGTTCATAATATACCAATACCATCCGTCGGATTTAGGCGAGAAGCGCAGAAATTGCAGTTTAAGCCGTCAGTGGCGGTATCGGTCAGACATGAAGAATATTTGAAACGTTTAACTCTTCTCTGACTCACGCGATGCATTTGTGTCGTGTCTAACCTTTGCTGGGACCGTCCTCGGTGGTGGTGTTAAAGGAAGTCACAAAACTGTTGACATATACCACCACAAAGGACAAAATGGCAGGATATTTGGGTTGGGGATGTCTCTTTATCTTTCTTATCATAAATCTAGGTAAGTTGATCTAACACTCAGTAAAAATAATCAGCTGAAATTTGATAGGTGACGTTGAAAAATTTAAATAACAGCCGCTCGCTTTAAGAGGCTTCCTTATTTCTTAGAGTTGAAATACGTAAATGAAGAAGCAAAGTTTGAAACAAATATAAAATTTCACTTTTTAAATTAATCTGAAATAAGAAGTCATCTTTCTGTGAAGAATTTTTGTTATTCTTAATTGTATAATTGTATGGATAAAGTACAGTTTTCTTTGAGTTACGGGACTGAGCTTAACAAATTACATTGGATAACTTCCTTTCAGCGGATGCGGAAAGAATAAAAGACATGATTTACATGTCTTTCGATGGAGTTGCCGCTTGTTTTCGAAGACACAATGGCACTCATCAGTTTGGATGTTCCTGTAAGAATGCATTTTACATGCCACCATTTTAGTTTGATGTCTTGTAATATTTGAATATAATTATTTTACTAATTCTATCTATCAGTGTATCGGATATAGCGGTGCCTGTATCTATAGAATCTATAAAAGGTTTTAATTCTTTGACTTCAGCAAGCAGATCAGGAAGTGTCGGTGTTATTCACTTGATCGAGGTAGAGAATGATGTCAGATGGATCGAACAGAATGCCACTGCTGGACCATATACGGTAGTCTTACCATTTTCCATGTTCAGAAGAGACCTGCTTCTGAGATTGCAAAACACTAACAACATAAATGGAGTTCTGTTGACGAAGAATATCACCCAAGAACGTCCTCATAAATATTCTCCTGAGGACACGTGTCCTAACAGATACTCAGGATATAAAAAATGTAATGATGATGAACCTTGGAATCCTTTTGGATCCTCTTTATTGATGGAGGACTGGAAGTTTCCTATGTTTTTCATAGAGGTCGCATTTCTATTTCCATACTTTTGATCCTTTTTCTATGGCATGTATTGATAATTCATATAAAACACGGACATACTTATTTTTTCTTATAGAATGAAACGCTTATAGAAGAGGTGAAGTCATGTTTTCGGACTCATAACGCACATGACTTAGATACACAGCAGTATAGATCTCTTTGTGCGTTAGAAATGAAGTCTTTTATGTTTGCTGCAGTTGACTCTGATTCTTGTCTAAAACGAAGCGATTTTAAGTTAAATTTCAATCCAACGCAATTTTGCGATCCACTGGGAGATAGAAATATACATTGGCCTTTGGCACCATTGAATGAAAATAATAATTCGGTTATATTAGTAACAGCCAGGCTAGATGCATCTTCAATGTTTGATGGAATATCTCCTGGGGCTGGTAATACTGTAACTGGATTAATTACTCTGCTAGCCACTGCCTATTATTTGAATCGTTTAAATGCGACAGTTACCAGTAAGTAATACTTCAATTTTTCGAAAGATAAAATTATGTTAACTTATATCAATTTGTCTTACTTAATTCGATCTGTTTTTTCAGATACAAACGTCGTTTTTTCTCTGTTAAACGGAGAAGCTTTTGATTACATTGGATCCAGCAGATTAGTTTATGACTTAACAGAAGGTAACTTCAATGCATTGGGTGGAGTCAATCTGAAGTTTGATGACATTAAGTGTGTCATCGAGTTCGGCCAGTTGAACAAAGGAAACATGTTTCTTCATGTCAATCACGGAAAAAATAATACAATGATAAATAAACTACAGAAATCGTTGAATGCAACGATTTTAAACGAAAGCGTTCCGCCCACGTCTGTACAAAGCTTCCTAGAAAAAAATCCAAATTTGCCAACTGTCGTTATAGCCAATCATCGCGAAAAATTTGAGAACAGATATTACAATGGGATTTTGGATGATGCTGAAGGTCTCGGCTATACTAGGTAATATTGCAAATTTTTTTCTTTCAAATAATATACGATACATAAACTGAAAGATAACGCGGAAGCATGCATGACTGAAACTAACAAGTTTTATCGCAATTTATTATTTCAGAAACGATACGAACGGTCTTGCATCTGCTCTGGCAAAGATTGCGATTCACGTTGCTGAGATACTTTATCAAAACGTGACCGGTGAATCACTTCCGGAAACGAACGACGAAACTATGGTCGAAGACATTATCTCGAATATGTTAACTTGTTATTTAGAAAGTGCTAAATGTAATCTGTTTCGTGCTGCTTCGTCTCCAAATGCTAAACTGATCGATCAAATTCTGCCACTTTACGTCGGTGTTCATAGAGTACCAAATACTGCCACAAGTTTAACCAGCCAGCTTCTCGCTTTTCTAACCGGCGAGAAATTACCACATATGAACGAGTCGACGTGTCATGAAAAACACCTTGCTTGGATGGCTGGGTATAACTCTACAGGTTTATGTATCAATTCCACAGTCAATTATAGCACGGCGATGAGTCCTGCATTCATTATTGACGGTACGTTAATTCAATAGTAACATTTTAATCACTGTCAGAAAACTTTAAGTATGCATTTTATGCTTCATACAGGATACGACATGAAGTCCGGTGTTTACTCTACGTGGACGGAATCTATATGGCAAACACTGAGCGTTAGAATGTTTCTAAAGCCTTCAGCTGCTACGGAACGCTTTAGTATGATTTTAGGTAGTTCCGTGGCTGGTACATCGTTCATTTTAGTGTGGTTTATTAATTCTCGGGCCGATATACTGTTTGATTCGAGGTAAATAAATACTCTGCTTCAATGATTTCACATTAGATATTTACGTCATACGTATTCTACTGTTGAAAAATGATTGTAGAAGAACTACAAACTGCTAGGGGTACGCTGCGGACCACATATCAATGACCAGGTTGGATCATCAGATAGACGAAGATGTTCCAGTTACGAGCCTTTAAATGTATGTGTGGTACGCCCTCGGACAATTTTTATACCTCAGTAATGAAACATATGCCGATACCACCGCCGTTTTGTTAAAATAACCGTGAAATCGCGGCAGCTATTGAAATTTTTTGTCTCGTTATTGGTATATTGAAAACAATTTGTATATTTGTTTGATATTTCATATCTCCTTGTCTACTTACACTGTTAGTAATTCATCTTTTGTACGTGTGTCTTAATGGATTTGGATTAATTATACTCGAACGATATAATAAGGGTTGAATCGAGGATGGTAATTGAAATTAATATTCAAATAGTATTATCTATCATTGCGATGATTTGCAGGGTAAATTAAGTTAGAATATGTTAATGAAGCCCTCGATATGTTAAAAAGCATTTTGTACGTTATCGTAGACATACGTATTCCACTTACTCGTTTAATTAGATAAAATGTTCATTAGTCTTTAATGACGAAACGTTTGAATAAGTATTTCATTTCATTTCATCAGCTTTCCGCAGAGATAGTATTATAAATATCACATTTATGGCCGTTTTGTGGTTAAATGGATTATTAACAGTTCTCGGCTAATTTCAATTGAACATTCTATTTTTTTTCGTATTAGCGATTAAATTTTTTTTACTTCCTTTATTTATTATAATTATCCTTTCGAACTGGACGGAACTGAAGTGAGTGGATATTTATATCACTTAGACGATATCATAATATGCAAATTTCGATAATCAATTTTATTTTGATTGGAGAAGCATAAATGCGCGATAATGTGTGTGTGTGTATGTATATATATAAAATGTAAAAAATCCTCGTCAGTAGACGAGGCAAAAGATACAAAATACGATTAATTCTATGCAAAATTCACTGAAAACAATTAGTTTTTCATTAAATCCCGACAAAATGTTGAAAAACGAAGTACAGCCGTCAGTGAAAAACTTATCTGAAATGCATTTAGTATTTTAGTTCCTTTTTGTATGTCTTCTCTTTCTTATTTTTTCCCGTGGATCTTCTATCGATCAGATATTTCTGTTGATATATAGTACAGGATCTCAAAGAATTTGCAATGTAAACGTCCTTAAAAAGTTTTGATGAAATGAACAAAAGAAAACTAAAGGAACTTTCCTTTTTCTTCAGGAACGCCGGAGAAAGCACAGTGAAAGGAACCAAATGAAAAAAGCATTCGTATCTCCACGAAAATATTTTAAGCATGTTCCATCGCAACATAATGTGAATATTTACATTGTATACTTTAAGCCGTGTACATCTTTCAAATTCTTTGACTCTCCATTAGTCTAGAACTATTTATAAACAATTTACCTGTGATTAATTGCAACGTCATACTCATCCGACTATACGAATTTGTTCGACAAGCGATGCAGTCACCTCGTACTTTATTAATTACGAGTTACATCGGTTTGTTTACGTAGAGAACAAACTATTTTGTATGACAACTTGAAAATAAATTGAAGTATGTCAAAAACTGTATCACCATTAGCTTTTCTTCCTGGCATCTATAATACATAATCATAAATAAACAAATGTGCCCTTTGAGTTTGAAGTTTCCTTCGACAAAGTTCCTCACGATTTAGCAATAATAATATATGTAATATCATAAAAAAAGATCTTTTCTTTCAGTCGAAGAATTCTCGTCGTTGATATTCTTTTAGTCGAATATAGTTTTACGATTTGAAGTATAACTGCAAAAATTCAAAACGATTATCTTAATATTACAACAAAGATGAGGAGTGCGTATTGCAAGCGTGATGGCGTTTATTATCAATAAACAACTTATTTAACAGGGCCTTGATGTACACGAGAGAGAAGTATTCAATTTGTTTACTTATGCTTCCTTTTTTTAGTAAGTATGTAGGTATGTAATACGTTTAGTTTATGACTTAAAAATTTCAATCAAGTTAGGAATGGACCTTTCTTAAAATCCTTCGATTTTACATTATCTGTACATGCCAATGTACAGGTCTCAAAGTATTGATTTTTATGTATAATCTGAGTTATGAGATAATTTGTTGTAACCGATTTCCACGTAATATTTATATAACTTTATTACATAATACCAATCAAATTTAACGAGGAACACCAATATTTGTGAATTTAATATCGATACTCTGAATATGAATTCGAAACACAAGAAATACGGAAATGACAACATACCTCTCCCCTTTACAGTAATCAAATTCGTTGAACCTTCCACATATTTATAACGAAGTCAACGAGGACAGACTAATTGTCATGGTAAGTTCATTTTAGAAAATGAAAGGAAGACATTAACAAGAAAAGAAGGAATAATCAACCGAACGATCATATCACTTTGAGTATAGATTAATTTGAAAAGAAATATTACAAATCTAACGCGCGTAAAGTTCAACATAATCTCCATATGAACTGATCTTATATATTCTATCATTACATAGGTCCATTCCTATCTTTTTAAATATTTTAGATAGAGCTCGCACATCGATCACTAATGCACAGTAACATTAGAGATCCATCTGTAGGTCCGTCCGCGTACATGTCCTCGATCGTGTAATCACAAAAAAGAATAAAGTACTTTTAATTCAACGATCGAAACCCGTATCTGGTATTATTACCGCTCTCATTGCAACAAGAACCATAACTAGAGCTCCTTTTACAAAAACATAACATATAAACTTTACATTCCATTAATTTCTTCCTTTCCTTTCGTCATCAATCACTGAGAAAGTATCTCGGTATACTTTCACTACAAAAGAGCAGCCCATCTAATCGAAATTAGTATACTCTCAAATCAAATAAATCAAATTACTTTTCAAAGGGTAATCATCTCATATCAAAATCCTTGGATCAGAGTACCCCATGGAACAATGACAAAACAGCTTTCACGTAAGCGAACGGACCGGATAGCCGTGTATCCCAACGCATGTTCCGACATACGTTCAACCTCTTCGGTAAATGTATCTACTTTTTTTTTGCAAGTATTTCATAGTTTTAGTATACAAGTATGAAGTAGGAGGCTGGGCACCGCCCACCGAGTTATCACAGTCGTCTGGTGCCGCAGCACATACGTATACGTGGTTCAGCCTTACAACCTACCTCTTAATCTAGCATTACTTTTAATTATATTTATTTAAAGTATACAGTATAGTCCCGTACCAGGTGATTCGCGAATACCAGTCAAGTGACTCTTAAGTTCTCTAGGTTCATGGAAAGTGGACTATTATTGCTGGAACTTTTAAACAGTGACTTAATCGTTCAGTACGACCGATCGGGGACGTTTCTTTTCTTTAATTCGCGAATAAATGGAGAATAGGTTTTAAAAAGAAGACGAGAATGAAAACGATATAAACGGCAGAGTACTTTTTTTCTGCATTAAAGTCGAGTGATTCCTTCTTCTTCGTTTATTCATACGCCCACGATCGTTCGACCTTTTTAATACTTTTTATCTTACGTCACTACGACACCGTATATGGAGCTATACTGTAAAGCTGTCTTCAACTGATGATATCGTTTTACCACACTTCGATCGACTCGTTTCTTCTGTTTGAAGAGCTTCCCTATGAGGTTTCGAATAGTCGCAGAAATAATGACGAAAAGCCATCGTGTAGGAATTTGTTCGTCTCGATTTGCTCGGAAAAAGCTCGTAAGCCACTAATGGAAGCACTTTTGTATCGTCAATCGGCTATGTACATCGGTTACAGAAGAAAATACGAGCGAAGCATTCATTTTTAATATCGACCTGGTCGGCCTTGACTTTCCTTCATAGAAAACGCATTCTTCTGAACGCATTAAGGACCGAATGCCGCGTCTGCGTTTATCGCCAACTGACGATTCCCTTATCACCGCAAACCTAAAACAATTTGAATCAGTGACGAGTTTCTCTGGACGATGGAGAAGATGATTAAAAGTGATCGTTAACGGAGCGGCAAGTCACGCGTGAATCTGCAAGCCGTCCTCAATGCGTTACAAATCAGCGGACTAGCACCAAAACTACTTAAGAATAATTCTTTCTCATTTTAGTCACAAGTTTCTCACCGTCAACTTATAGGAAATATGCTGAGACAATATCGGATGAGTGCTGTATACTATATAAACTACCGACAGCCGAATCTTGCAGAATTATTCGAATATGAGTGTAAATAGGTACAATAATTGAACAATTCGCTACGAAGAAGCGTATCTTCACAATTGACAGAGTTGAAAAAGGTGCAACTATTATCCGCGCGTGATTGCAAAGTTTTTCGAATCTCAACACTTTCCATGGGACGCGAAAGAAACCTTTCGTTACTTTCTTCTCGGACGCTTTCATTGATAACGGACGATCAAACACGCGAGAGAAAGTGTTTTTACGATTGACATTTTCAGTTTTTCCATTTTTACGGTACAATAACAAAGAGTCGCATACTAAGTACGGAAAGTGGACAGATCCGAAATCCTTGCGAATGTTAAGGTAGTAGATACAATCCATTTTATCCAGTTAAACCGATTTCTACGAACGATTATACGCTATTATCTTACGTCTTTTTGACTCAAGTGTATGCAAAATTTCGCACTTCGCACTTCCAAGTGAGTCAAGGATACCGGGGACAGTCTCAACGGTCTGAGAAACGATGGACGGAACGCTTGGAAATAAAAAACATTTTAATCGAAGACGAACACGCAGGAAGAACATCGTCGTCGCATGCGCGTGCCATTATTATTCTCGGCCTCCTTTCCTTTATTTATTCTCGAACGTCGATTGTTGTGCAACTAAAGTATTCCAGCACTCGAGATTATATGGGATGCTTTCTTTTTTGCTTTTGTTAGTAAAACGCCAACGATCATATGCAGACAGCGAACGTATGAAACACCTAATCCTAAAATGGCATGTATGCTTGTCGTCGAGAGCCTTAGAACGTTTTTTTTTTTACTTCTCTTCTTTATCGTTTCAGTTACAAGAAAGGTATATTTCAACTCTCCCTCTATTCGCCCGATAGTCAATTAATATTTTTCCCTTTAATTTTATTTCTAACAGTTCCGTATATTGTTATGTACAGCAGTACCACCTTGTTTAACTGCGGTACACGCGTAAAGACGACACTTAGAGTTTAAAAATATAATCATCATATATTTAAAGTAGTATTATATTATCATTGTTGTTATTAATCGTAATAGTATTATTATTATTATAATTAATATTATTATTATCTTGGAGGGACAGCACTTTGCTATGTCACGACACTGCAGAGCTGAACAAAGACTAAACGCGGAAGTTACCACGCTCTTTAATGGCACCAAGAATACGTCGAGATTTTTACTGTTTTTCAGCAGAGTCATTTCTTTCCGTGTGATTTGTTTCAATATTAACGTAGACACCGTAATGAGTGAATCTATTTCATGACACCTCTTTCGTTTTTTTACATCGTGACTTTCTGGTCGGATACGAACGAGCGATATACATCTCGTTTTTCTTTTTCTCCAATCTTACCGCACGTACGTGTACGCGTGTTTGATTTGTATTAATATTAGAAACTCCTTTTGATCGATAGTTGAAAATACCAAGGATCGCTTACACTAACCACCGAAAGATTCTTAAATCTATGGAAAATATTTCTCACTAATGTTCAAGAGTGAAGTTGTCGTAGTGCTAAATAATGTGCCTTGGGTCGCAGCAGTTTGGATATTGAAATTTCTTTGAAATTTGACGAACCGAGAATTTTCAGTTGTACCGGTGTTAATTTTAAAGTGTCCTTCGTTGAATTAACTTTTGCAAACGCATCTTTGTGCACTGCCGTCTGCTGATAATCATCTATTTGAGTTTGGCTGTGGACACAGATCAATTGTCTCTTACAATTTAGATTTCGGTTAGTTTGGTTAGTAATAGACATTGAGAATCAACAAATTTTTGCAGCTTCAATGGGCATGCTCAGCATTGTTAAGTGAAGCAAAGTTTGCTAAAGAAGCATTGGAAGAATTAAATACGTTTTAATTTGTGTGGCGGAGAATCAAGTAGAAACAACGTTAAGTTTCAATGATACTCTTCTCCACTTTCATAGTGCTCGAAAATGATGCAGTGCAAGTAGATGATTGACAGAGATAATTAATTTTGCTTAGACTTTTTGGACGATCGCATAAGAAACGAAATTGCGTATAAAAATATAGAGAACCGATGGCGTCGATTTGTTTCTGTTGCCACGATATTTATAACGTGACGAATACACACCATTAAAGAAGATAAAACGTGAATTTTTGCGTAACTATATTATAGAGGAAATTACATATCATAAACACGTACATATTCGTTCGTACAACGTCTCGTATCCCGGTGTGCTATTTGAAAAATAATTAGCCTTTAAATCAGTTGTCAATACAAACGCGACACTGAAGAATCGACAGAACGAATCATCGTAATCGTTAAACAGCCTTAGTCGGATTCATTTGTATCGTTGCAACGAGTATTCTCTGTTCTAAAAATATATTCCAAAGGGAGGCGCGCGACTTTTTCGTTCTTTATCCCTCGATACCTGAAATCTATCATCCAAGGTGAACATGTTTTTTCTTTCTGGCAGCATTTAATTGAAACAACTGTTTCCCTTCGTCGTATCGATGATACGCAATGGGTCTAACAACTATCGGAAAGACTAATTAGCGGAAAAGGTAAAAGAAAACAACTATTCAATGAAATCCTCTCAACTTTAGCGTATACTGCAACTATCGCTCCAATTCACGAAAGAACAAATCTCAATGAACGAAGAGAAGAAACGGTTCTGAGGAAAGTTCGGTTCCTATCATAAATTTCATTCACAACGTTAACTGTCGCGAAAACCGGTCACACGTTACTCCTAGATAGGAGTACGCACGCAAAGGGACATTAAAATCGAATTACCATACATTTCAATCCGGCTACTCTATCGAGTACCGGCTTTCGACATCGAATTTTCTTGTCGGATCGCGATACAAGACGTACAATCGCCATTAGAGTTCTGCGGCATTCACTGACGAAGAACACAATTGCGTATACGCAAAATACACATCCGTAGTCTGCCGTTGGAGTGGGAACACCAGAGCTGTCGGATCCGATAAGAGAGCGTGATAACCCCGACCCATATACCCTTGATTTTCGCGAGAATAATTACGTATTTGACAGTTAAAGCGAAATCTATTCTCGAATACCTTAATACTGTAATGAGCAACTGGATTTGAAGGTACCGTAAAGAGGTTGACGTTTCGGTGATCGACAGAGGTCAGTGAAGATCATCATCGTCGCTATCGTTACCGTCTTTCGATCTGTCGGCACCTCCCTCACCGTCGCTGGATCCTGAATCACTTCCGGAATCCTCAGACTGCCAGCCTCCTGCTTGCTGTTGCTGTACTTGCTGCTGCTGAACGACGTGCTTCGAGACCTTGTGACGTTTACCCGCACGTTGAACCGGCTCGGCGCCGGCTCCGTCGAGCATCGGCTGGAGGATTCGCCGGCGAGCATTGATGAACCAATTGTTGACTTGCAGCAGAGTTAGGTTCGTCTGACTTGCGATTTGACGTTTCTCATCCTCCGTCGGATAAGGATGCTGTTAAAGGTAGTAGACGATCTTTGTTTGTTTTTGCATATATCTTACTTGGGTAGATGCTAGAGGAGGTGGCGCAGGATGACGATGAGATAGAGCAGGAATAGAAGAGAATTTGTTAGTAGTTTAAGTCTTCTAGAGGGATGAGACTTTAGGAGATGGACATTATTGGAATATTTGCGTTTGGTGATCGCTGGTTTATCACTTGAATGCATTTGACGAGATAGATTTTCGCCGAGGTACATAATACTTTTATATCAATGTTATTGATGTTTCGTAATTCGGCATCGACAGCTATGGTCATTTCGCCGAGGACCTAGTTTTAGATGGATTCCGAACCACCGATACGATCGGTGGCATAAACGTATTTGATGCCGACTGTACAAAAATCAGATCCATGTGGAAAGCCTCTCCGAATTCATTGGTGAACGTCAATGTCATGTTTAATACTGATCCTTCTAAGATCAAGGGCTTGACGTTAAGTGTTGGCTAACGTGACTATAATTATCGATGTGATTCCGTAGGTGAACAATTTGGATAATTGTTTATAAGATGTTCCATGGAAGTGGCAGGAAATTTTCGATGATTTGTCAAAAAGGTAACTTACGACTAAATGTTGAAAGAGCCAAGTTCGCATGATGCTCGTAGCTTGTTTAGGCAAAACGCCTCGCTTTTGCCTTCCTTTTTTGGCGCCACCATGACTACCACCGTGACTACCACCATGATTTGAAGTAGCAGTGCCAGTGCCACATCCTTCATCTTCATCCTCACTGGGGGCAGGGGAAGGGGAACCCGCGACAGTGATATCTAAACACCATTAAACGTTTCTAATTGCAAATACTGACGGAAGACGCGGTACATTGAGTTTCGCATCAGACAATCTACTAAAATTTTGTCTTGTTCTTCTATGGAAACTGTGTTTTTTTAAATCTTTTATAAATGAGATTAGGGAATTTCTACTATAAATTAATAGACTATGGTATTTAAAGTAACAAATGAAGAAGAACACATGCACAAAAAATAGGAGTTTGTATCAAACCTAGTTGGAAAGTATCCATACCATGGAATACCACCTATTTAAGGGAAAACAGAATTTTTCTAACCAAAACACTTTTCGTCATTAGCGTCTCCAACATCGATATATTCATTTTCACGTTCTTGTAACGCAAGAAGACCCCAATATCCAACTTCCTCTAAATATATTCTGTCGGCAATATTCACATAGTCCGTATCATCTATAAACGGAAGTTAATGAAACCTGAGTTTTTATGAATGCCACAATTTTTTCATACTCGGTTCTGATAAACATACGTAAGACTTTTATATAATTTCATGTAAATTTGAAGTTAAAAGGTAGTTCTGAATGATTGAAATAAAATAAAAGTCTTAAAACTACTAAACAAAAATTGTACTAATTAATGTTTCATCGAGCCAACTACGTCCGCACCTCAGCATTCACGAATTCAGACACTCTGAAAACAATCGGGAAAGTAAACTAATTCAAAACGTTGCCTTTACGGTTCTACGTCGACTCTCGATCATCAGATTTCTATTTTAATTTCAGTAATCCGACAAAAGAAAACAAATAAAACAATTCCGACCGCATAGGCAAAATAATAAAATTCATCGACTGCCGTTCACTGTGGAAGCAATTTCAAACTAAACTCCTCATCGGTGCAAAAGCCACATCATCCTAACTTTTCCATCCAATCGATACAATTATTAACACGCTGAGCGCCACGCCGATTCTTAAGGAAGTCCCCGCCAGGCCACGCGCGCCGCTTAGAAGCGTTATGTTGCATGCTGTCAGCCACCGGTGACTGACGCGGCCTCAACGGAAAGTCCAGTGTTAGCCACCGATGGCTGACACGGCGCTCAACGTGTTAATACATCGATCGTCTACAATTACATCGGTATTACACTCAAACTACCAACAAATCGAATCTTTTGCAACCAACATCAGCAATAGGACATCGCGCGCAATTTCAAAACCTCTGAAACATCCTCTTCCACAGGAACCTATCGTGTGTCTCTCTCGTGAACGTTGAAATGCCGCTATACATAGAAGCAGTAATAAAGAATACGAGGTGAAAGGTCGTAAAGCAAAAGAAACGGAAGCGGAATAACTGACCTTGACCAAGATACATATCGTTGACCGGTGCACAGGAATGAGCCCCGATTTGCGAGAGGGGGGTGCTTCCGTGTACCGTGGAAGGTGATAGCGGATCGTCATGGTCCTGACTGGTAGATCTGACCGAGCGTTGAGCGGTGGACGATGATCGCACCGATGGTGGTCTATCATTACCGGTCTCATCTTGCGCGACCACCTGACTGGCACCACCGTTCTCCGACAGGGTGTCTCCTCTGCTCACTCTGAATCCGTTAGCTCCCGACTCAACATCATTGCCTGTAGAAGACAGCACCTGGGAAATATATGACGCAACTAGCCGTCAGAGAGCAGGGGTGGGGTTCTATAATATTTTGAGCGACGCGCAAGTATCGCTCGTTCTCCAGTGCTTTAGATCCGGTTTCTTTGGTCGTACCGTTGTTTTCTTTCTTTTCAATGTCTATTGGATATATTGGAACGGCATCGTTCTATATATCGTTTTATATTACAATTGATACGATTGATTTGACTGATTGCATTTTTGATATGGATACATGTTAACCCTTTGAGGATGAGTACTTTATTTTTTTTTAATATTAACACTTTACCGACCGGTAGCCTATAAATAGGCGTTTTGTCACCAACGCTTAGACTTTTAGTTTATCAATCGGTTCCCACGGCAATCAGTAATTTGTTATTTATTATTGTAGTGGAAGTGTGTTAAGGAGTCAGTGAGAATCATTTGTAATTTTCAAAGAGATCGTAATTTTCTTTAGACGATCTAAGCCGAAACAAATAATAGCGGTCGGTAATGTGTTAAGAATTAATTCTTTCTTTGACGATCGAGAGCCGAGTATTCTCATGAAATGGGAAGGTTAAGTGTGAAAAGTAGAAATTACTGTTTCAACGATTATATTTAAATATTTCTACTCTAACCGCGCATAGGTGCGCCGATAAGCTACGATGAGATTTCTTCTCTCAACGTGTATATGCGTCCATAGTACTCAAAGGGTTAATAGTACATTTAGAGAAAAATTGCAAGATTGTCCTCAGAAATAGTCAATGATAGAAAGGTTTCATCATTTTAGTGGTTCTAAAGCACTGAAAATGTATACTTTATCTCCCAGCCGTTGTTAGATACCGAATTAAAGAATATCACCGTTCCAAGGTTATAATTTGTACATTAGAGAGTATTATTATTACAGAGAAGAGAGTTTAATCGATTCTGTTAATTTCATTAGGAATTAATTCACAGGGAAACTATTCCCTCCCAGAATTCTAGTATCGCAAGATGGAGATCGCAAGGGGTTGCAGATCCATTAGAGACAAGTCGTGAAGTGTGTAAGTAAAATACTCGGGATTCTTGCGCGTCACTTACTAGAAGGATGTCTACATAGGCAAGGGAACAGACCAGGGATTATTAGACGTTTAAAAAGGATATCTAACCTGCAACGGGCTGCTGCCATTGCTGCCACTCGATGGACCCATGTCGTGCCCATGGTGACTGTAGTCGCTGCGTAGCAGATTTTCGCTCTGCATTTTGCCCTTCAGGCACGTGATGTACCTGTTGCAAAAGTCTTTGCACAGCTCCTGTACCTTTTCCAACTCGAGCAGATGGATTCGCAGCACCTGTATCGCCTTGATCATCTACGTTGGCAAGGGGCAAAACAATTTCGATAACTGATCGACCTTCTTTTCATGATAATACGCGACGTCGTCTTTTGTTACTGTTTTTCTCATTACGCAAAAGAGGAGAGCGCGAGTTATTTCAAAAATTTCCCGGGCTGTGTTTGCGATAATTGTTTTTTTCCCGCTTGTTGCAAGGATTAGTTTTAATTAGGAGCAAATAATTTTGGGGTATTTAGAGTGAATTTAGAGATATCATTGTTTACGAGTATGGAGATAGTACTTGTGATAGTAAATAAACATGTATTACACTTTTTGATAATTCCGAATCGGATTATTAAATAGGAGTTTCTTTTCCGGGTTAGCACGTTGAGTGAAATTTATTTTGATGTTAAACCGTATTTAACTAAAGGCACTAGTATCTTTGAAATTTCTATTGAATTTTTCCTAGGAGAATATGCATAAGATTCGCCTAGAAATCAGCATTTCTGCAAAACTGAATTTCATAAACCCTCCTTCCATTAGATGTATTAGGGGGACCGAAAAGTAGTGTCGTTTTTTACATTAAATTCAATTAATTAAAGTAACAAGTTTTTATTTTTAATGAATGATGTAATCACCCTCGTTATTCAGAACCTTTTGTCCTTTAGTGTGCAAATTTTCAATGTCGGATCGATAAAAATCAATTGGTTTTTGTGCAAAATACCTGGAGAAACGACATTACTTTCCGGTCCCCCTAATACTTAAAGGCGACATTCGAGTGGCGGTAAAAAGATGAATAAAAATATTCCATCGGTAAATAAGTGATAGAACAATAAGACTCACCAAACCGTCAATTTCGGGGTCATTGATCAGGAAGGGTTTTCGGTCTCTTTCTTGGTGTTGGACAAAGGCCTGTATGTCCATGTTGAAGCTTTCGGATGTCGAGTTGTCCGAACTTTGAGTCGCCTGTTCGCATCTTTCGAAGAGTAATGCGAGCAATGGGAAGAGGGGATGCTTGTACACTGCCCTCTTGTCTGCTTCGAATTGAGCTTGATCCTGGTGGGCCGTGTAATCGGCAACCCCACTTGCAGGGTCCTGATCGTAACCAGGAGTCACCATCGCTAGCGCCACGGCGGTGCTACCCTCTTGCATTCTGATTTTTTTTGGATATAATAAAAGATAGAACTAATTAACTCCTCGGGCAGCTCTCAGCCTGATTGACTTTTCAGAATAAAGGGATCCCTAGAATACGGAGGCTATACTTTGTTGAGTTGAAGACTCGGACTGCTAATCAGTGGGTCTGAGTTCAAATGCCCTGGTACCTCTTGGAAATTTTTGCTAAATTAATAATTAATGTATCATAGAACGTAATAAAAAACACATCTAATTAATTTCTGAGGCAACTCTCAGCCGGACTGATTTTTCAGAGTGGAGGGATAGTTAGAATACGGAGGCTATACTGGATAAGGAGTTGAAGGCTCGGATTGCTAATCAGTGGGCCTGAGTTCAAATGCCCTGTTACCTCTTCGAAATTTCTGCTAAATTAATAATTAATGTATCATAGAACGTAATAAAGAACATATCTAATTAATTTCTGGGGCAACTCTCAGCCGGACTAATTTTTCAGAGTGGAGGGATAGTTAGAATTCGGAGACTATGCTTTGTAAGGAGGTAAAGGATTAGATTTCCAATCAGTCAGCCTGAGTTCAAATGCTCTGTTACCTCTTGAAAATTTTTGCTAAATTACTAATGAATGTATCATAGAACATAATAAAGAACATATCTAATTAATTTCTGAGGCAACTCTCAGCCTGATTGATTTTTCAGAGTGGAGGGATCGCTAGAATACGGAGACTATGCTTTGTAAGGAGGTAAAGGCTTAGATTTCCAATCATTGAGTCCGAGTTCAAATGCCGTTACTTCTTGGAAATTTTTGCTAAATTAGTAATTAATGTATCATAGAACATAATAAATAACATATCTAATTAATTTCTGGGGCAACTCTCAGCCTGACTGATTTTTCAGAATGAAGGGATCGCTAAAATATAGAGGTTGTATTGCCTAAGGAATCAAAGGCTTAGATTTCCAATCAGTCAGCCTGAGTTCAAATGCCCTGTTGCCTCTTGGAAATTTTTGCTAAATTAGTAATTAATGTATCATTGCCTCGCTGATTCTTAACCAACTTAAAACATTAGGTCCTAAGTGTACTGAATACAGCAGCTGAAGCCAGGAAAAAATGAGTATAATTTCGCCATTGTCAAGTAGCAATCTCCGTAGCTTTGTTTTTCAAATTTCTGCTACATTGAAAATATATCGACGTTCATGGAAAACAGTGGAGTCTTGATGGTATTTTTAAACGTGTTAATTGAAGACCATGAGCTAACTCGTCATTGGATAATGTCTTTGCGGCAGATAAGACGAGTTAACTCATCTTTTATCGTTGTTAAAGTAACAAAGTGTCTCCCTGTTAATTTTCTACCTCTACACATATTCCCGATTGCTCTCGCACAGCGGAACCTCATAAACCACGTGCCCGGAAATATGGGATTATTAAAAATTCTATGCTTCATGTTTTTCCCCCGCCAATAGTTCATACGACTATAAAAAACAACGAATTCTCGGCGTTTCGTGCAATCGTGTCGCAATACGTACCATATTTTCAAACTGTACTCCTCCGAATTTTGATTAAACCTCGAAACACGTTTTATATTACTATATAACTCACCGACGACTGATTTATCGTTACATATTTATGCACAGAGTATAACAGAAGTTTTTTTTTCGGATAAAATAAGAAGGCGCGCGCGAAACAAATATTGATATCTCCATCAGGCTTTAACAAATCCATTTAGAAATTTCGAGTATTCCCCACAAAGATGTCTTACGCCTAGCTATGGAAAGATAAGAGATGAAATTAATAACCCAACAGTTTATTTAGCTGCGTCCAACAGCTGTCTCATAATGGAAGAAATATGAAAAAGTCTAAGCATCTGACTCTTCATAATTTCTCACGTTTTTCCTAGATAGAGAGACGACGATCGCGGTTTCACTTCGGTCAAATCGTTAAATTATACGTGCAAGATTTGACCTACGGGTTAAAATAGGGTTCGATTCATCCCAGTGATCCCTGTTGGTACTCGATTTATGGCGTACATGCGTACTTTTGTGTCTGCATGCAACGGTCTCATTGAATTTAAGAACAATCGGTTATCGATTTTAATTCGCAACCCATAATGAGTGGGATTGAAACGAAACGAACATTCGTTTCGTTTTATTACCTATCATTCCTTTCTGGCACCCTCCATCGCTGCCCAGGTCCTCCGGGGCCTCTGATAATTATATAAGATCGTTAATCCAAACCCCCTGCGCTGATCGCCGAATTGTACTGCAACAAAGAAAAAGAAGAGATCGATGAAGTTATAGAAAAATGGACAGCTGAGGAAGATGGGTTAAAGGGTCGGAATCACAATCTGTGGGCCAAAAACACATGTCCTCAGTAGCTCTGCGAAATTTGTCTTAAATTAATAATTAATATAATAAACTTTCGGCGATTTAAAACCATCTAAAACAGTGGGTCCTAGGCGAAATGATCGTACTAGTTAACACTAGATTTACCATACCAGTCAAAATGACTGGTACACAATTTTTTCCAAAAATTCTCCAAATTTATATGAGAGTCATAGAATAGATATTCTACGTCCATCTTATAAAACATAAATTTCCGAATCAATCAAGTTTTCCACCTCTTAATTACCCTTTTTTCAAAATACTTATTTAATATTTTTAAATATGACAGATTTAACGCCGGTAGTTCTAGTGTTAAAGGTGAACCAGTGAAAAAATAGAAAAGAAACAAAGAAATTATCGGTAAGTGGCTACGGCGAGTAAGAAAGTAACGGCTTGAACTTGTAATCAGTGAATCGGAGTTCAACTGCCTCGTCACCTCAGGGAAATTTTTCCTAAATTATTAATTAACATAACATAGCCTCGGTAAATCGAAGCCCCCGGGTTGTAGCAAATTAAACCGGAAATAATAAAATAATAGATGAAGAGATACCCGAGAAACGAGGAAACTGGAAGCGAAAAAGGACAATTCAAAGGGAAGAGACGTAGATGTAGGACGAGTATCAGAGGAAGAGTGGAGGTTGACCGACAGAAAAAGGAAATATTTGAAAATATACTTTTTCGTGTGAAATGAATGTATTTCTTTATTATACATCCAATTAGAGCAGAGAAAAAGAAGTAAGACGGAAAGAAGCAGGATCAGGACGAGAAGAAGAAAACGAGGGGGTTGTAAAAAGAGAAAAGGCAGGATTAAAGGATACGCCAACTTTCAACGGCACAAGGAAGAACAAAGATAAAGTTTATATTTCCGTTTGTTACAAAAGTACTTCGTACAACAAATAAAAGTAAAGATCTGAGAAGGGAGAAACAGGTGGATGAAAGGAAGAGAAAGAAATGACAAACCGAATCAAAGGGCGCTTCTACTTTTCCGCGGAAGCTACACCAATCTTTCCAATTTCCGAACGGAGAATTCAACATCAAATATCTCATCGTCGCTGAGAAATTCATCCACATTCTACAAATCAGACTCCAACGACCGAAACCCATCGAAATTTTACGTGACAACGAAGTAATTCCGGCAGTTGTTGCCATAAATAGACAGAAATAAACTATTCAACGACAAACGCAAAACAAAAGGAAAGATGACGCATTAATGCTTGCTTATTTGTTACGAATGTATCCGGAGTAAAAAAAAGGAGGAAAAGAGGCTGGAGGGACGGGAGAGGGAAGAAAAAGGAGCAAGTTACGGTCGAAGGCAAAAGGAAGGAAACGCAGAGAGAAGGAGAAGGACAGAATGAGAAAAAGAAAGGGAGCACGAGAGGGAATAAGAGCACAGCAATGAGAGAAAGAGACGGAGGGAATCGTCGTGGCACGAAGAACCGAACGATGCGCGGCACTGCATTTAAATGTCATCATTAGACGGCCTCAGCGCCATCAGCACTGTTGCTGGCACCGGTTCTGCCTTCCATTCCGAACGTCCCTTTTGAATTTTCCCGAATGCCCGTACACGTCCCTTAGGTATGAATAAATAAACTACCACGACATCGACGGCGACGACCGAGGTCCCCCCCAAAAACCGCGACGGCTATCAACAACTAGGAAATCGACCCGCTCGGGTTTTGACCGATCTAATTAAACGGAGGTTGCTTCAGGAAAACGAAACAGCGCCGTTTCGCCAGGTTCGTTAACTGCATTTTTTTATATTACGTACAATATTATGAAATCGTTTGAAATGTTTTCAGTGTCAAGTACGAAAAACTTTGATGGTTTACGTCGAGATAGTTTGGAATTTTGACTGTTGGAGAACTCACGAGTCTACGTTATCACTTGGAAAATGGCGTTGTAGATGCTTCCTTAACACTAGAACTGCCAAGCCAGTCAAAATGACTGGTTTCTCATTTTTTACAAAAATTCTCTAAATTTACCGGAGAACCATAGAGCAGATATTCTACGCTCATCTTATAAAACATAAATAACTGAATCAATTATTTTCTCCACCGTTTGATACCTCTTCTTCCAAAGTACTTATTTAATATATTCAAAAATAACAGACTTAATGCCGGTAGTTCTAGTGTTAACGCTAGAACTACCGGCGTTAAATCTATTATATTTCAATATATTAAATGAGTACTTTGAAAAAGGGGGAATTCAGAGGTGGAAAAGATGTTCGATTTGGTGGTTTATGTTTTTTGAGATGGACGCAGAATATTTATTCTATGACTGTCCTATAAACTTCGAGAGTTTTTTGAAAAAATTGTGTACCGGTCATTTTGATTGGTTTGGTAGTCTAGTGTTAACACATTGCACGCCGGTCCCGCGATAATGCGGGATTTCAGATACATAATTGTAGATTTCACCGATTAATATAAGTCATATTATTCTGTCACGAATAAAATGGTAAAGTGGCCAAAAAAAAACAGTATTATTTCATTTAAATTGTGCATTATTTAATGCATTTAAATTTGATATTCATTTAATTGGCAACATTATCAAACATAACAAACTTCGCGTCTGATATTTAGCCGGCAATGTGTTAAGACTCATCTCCTGCACTTTTATTTATTGGAAAGGTATTAACCATTTGAGGACGACGAACGCACATATGTGTCCAACACGGTTAGAGTTGAAAAAATGAAATGTAACTGTTGAAATATAATTACGTGAATAGTAATTTATAGCTTCGATACATCAACACTTTGACTTTCTGACAAAAAGGTGCTTTTTCACCGCCAAATAAATGATTACTTCTCAATAGTCAGAAAAGTCGCCGTCCACAAAGGGTTAAATATATTAGATTTTTTGTGTTTGATGTTAAAACACCGAAAGGCGTTTGTAAATCTTCTATGACAAGGAGCCTTCGCAGAAAATGGGACCTTACAGAATTCTAAATCGATACAACTTGATTCTACTTATATTATCTGTACAAATAGTAGCTTGACTGATTATTTAGATAAATCATTACATAAATAGTTCCTCCAAAATCTTTCACCATTAATCATCCAAGTTATGCGTTTCTGTATTAACGCTTAACAAGACACGCGCATAATCTGATTCTTGAAGCGACTTAACAAAGGAATGGTTGAAGGTACAAAAGTTCGAAATTAATTTAATCATGAACAAGAAGGGGTATATAAAGGGACAAGTTTTTTTATGAGAGCAGTCAGAATGGTCTCAGCCCTTGTAATTTTATCAAAACTTTTTCTCGTCCTTGAATAGGTCGAGAAGTAACGATGCAAGAAGAGACGCAGGCAGACGAAGCAACGCCGCGAGGTGTCGAAGAGGAAGAAGGTGGCGCCTGAGTGAACAGAGAAGAAGCAGAAAAAGGAGAGGTGGACAGAAAGTAAGAATGAAAGAAAAGGGAAGAGGAAAAGGAGAAAAAGAGAGAGAGAGGCACCATTACTCGCAAGTGGTGCTTCCACCACGCTCGCGTCTTTCCGTTAAACTCGATATTTATTGTCCCTGGTCGTCTCTCGGCGCTTTCATTTAAAAATATTATCGCTGACGGTGAACGGACAGTCCAGTTCGTTTTCACAGCTGCATTCACGCATCGAATCGACCTCGATACACTAGAATTGTCCTTTCTACCGTATCAACACTTTTTTCTACGTTGCATCTTCAATACGGTACGACAATAAAATAATTTGTCCACTTGGAGAAGTATTCTTTTCCATAGTCTTCGCACATCTCTTCCAGGAGTTCATTATTCATTAACCCTTTGCACTCCGTTGCCGCCGCAGCGGCGACATTGCAATAGAAGCTGATAATTCCGTTATCAGGTAAATCCGGTGTATTTTTATATTTTTTTATATTATAAAACATAATTTTAAAATGTATACGTTTCCTTTTAACACTAGAACTACCAACCGGTCGAAATGACCGGTACACCATTTCTTTCCAAAAATACTCCAAGTTTATAGAAAACTCATAGAATGAATATTCTACGTCCATGTCAAAGAACATAAATCACCGAATCAATCATCTTTTCCGCCTCTCGATTCCTCTTTTTTCAAAGTACTTATTTAATATGACAGACTATAATAGATTTAACGTCGGTAGTTCTAGTGTTAATGATAAAGCAAGATTTTCATTCTACCACTGCTGTGCAGTCGCACAATTGTAAATAGTTCTGGAGTAGCTGGTAGCTCATAGTAAAAATTATCGGAGTGCAAAGTGTTAAGTTTGCTCCTTAACACTAGATTTACGGGCGTGAAATCTGTTACATTGAAATATATCGACTAAGGACTTTGGAAAAAAGAGAGATCAAACGATAAAGAAGATAATTCGTTAAGTTGTTATTGTATTATAAAATACACACGAAATCTCTACTGTACAGCTTCTCTGTAAATTTGAGAATGTTTATAAAACAAGTAGGAACCCGTCAATTTGACGGCTTCCGTAAATCTAGTGTTAATCTTCCATAGGGAGTATCACATTAACACTAGAACTACCGGCGTTAAATCTATTATATTTAAATATATTAAAAAAGTACTTTGAGAAAAGAGGAATCAAGAGGCAGAAAACATGATCAATTCGGTCATTTATGTTTTTTGAGTTGGACGTAGAATATTTCTCCTATGACTCTCCTATAAACTTTGAGAATTTGTGGAAAAAATTGTGTACCAGTCATTTTGACTGGTTTGGTAGTTCTAGTGTTAAGTACTCGCGTCTTCATGATCAGCAGTTCTATCAAAACCATCGAAAGAACCCCCGTTAATTGTATCATTCTGCTATATCAAACAGCAGCTTCCATTACCAAGCATCAGATTCAGTATCAAGATTGTCATATCAATATGCCTACAAAGGAACACATCAGCATCGCATCAACGCTTCTCTTCTCATTCGACGTCGGGTTACTTCAGTTCCAGCTACTCGTTCGTTTATTTTTCGATTCCTTGTTGTTCTTCGAGTCGTTCCTTTCATCATTCGGCAAGGTTAAACGTCGAATAATAGCTCTTTCATATGACTCTACCTTTCCCGATCTTCCGCATTGTTCTCATGAAGGCGACCACCACCACTGCCGCCGCCAGCACGGGAATCCTTCTTCGGGCTCGAGAAGGGTGGCGCCTTTCTCCGTTTCCTTCCTTCTCTGTTCCTCCAAACGGCGCATTATATTGCGTTCAGATTCTTCGAGGATCGTGCTAGTATTTTGACGCAGCTGTTACCGGACATGAAGACGACCTGCACGGCTCTAACGAGCAACGGAGAAGAAGCAACGCAACGGAACACTTCGGAATGATGGTAATGCCCATCCGAATGCCGCGATCATTCAAGGGACGGCGAGTCATCGATGCTTATCTTTATGACACGCTTTCCTTTCATCCTCTTTGTATTTTTTTTTCGGTTGCAACTACTTACATTTCGTCGGGGTGTTACCGTTTTAGATGGTTTTCGAATAACCGAGGCTGTGATATATTAATTAATGATTTAGAAGAAATTGCTGATTGCAAATTCGACTGCTTAGCTGCTTATCCGTCGCAGCACCCTTGGCAATAATTTTTTTACTTTTCTTTTCTACTTTTACGGGTTTCATTGATAAGGACATTTCGCACAGCAGCTACTGTTTTGGGTGACTTCCGTACCATCGGGGCTATGATATATTAATTACTAATTTGGAAAAGATTTTCCAGAAGTTTCAAACTCAAGCCTGCTAATTGCGAGTCCCAGCCTTTAATTCCTCATCTAACATAGTCTCCTAACAATAATCTCCTTTGTATTTTTTCGGCTTTAACTGCTAAGGTAATTTCGCCTAAAATCTATCGTTTTAGGCAGGTTTCAAGTCACTGAGATATTGATATATTAATTAATAATTTGTGAAAAATTTCCTATCGGTGGCGGGGCATTTGAATTCGAACTTTTACCTTCTTATCCGCCGTAGCCCCTTAACAATAATTCCTTTATCCTTTTTCTCATTTTTTCGGTTTTAATTGCTAAGATCATTTAGCCCAGGACCAAACCTTTTAGTGAATTTTGAATCAGCGATAAAATACTTTGTTCTTAAAATCGTGTTACTGCGCAGGGCTTGAATGTTCTTCAAACAGGATTATATATTAGGTTGGCAACTAAGTTCCCGCCATTTTTTTTTTAAATTTTAACATTCCGCATGTCATTAAATGTTAGAATCATCCGAAAGAGGATGATCTGTTCTACCGGAATCTATGTTTTGTTTTTTATTCGAGTTAATTTTCCACCCCTTTCGATCTCTTTCAAAAGCTATGCGCGGAATTTCGTTCAATACTGATGCAGAATGGACAGCTTGGTTGGTTCAATTTTTCGAGTCGAAACCGAGTGATTTTTGCCAACGAGGTATAGAAAATCTTGTTGAACGTTGGGAAGAAGTTGTAAACGAGGGAGAATACATTATTGAATAATCATTTGTTAATTTTTATTGAAAAATAAACTTTTCAAAAAACGGCGGGAACTTAGTTGCCAATCCAATACATCTACGAGTTGTCCCATAAGTAGAAACGTTTCGAACGTAAATCTCAGCTGTTAATAAAATTATTTGGCTAAGTGCACGTTTAGTTATGGTCAATTAGATGACGCTAAAGGATACTTAAGTATCGAATCAAAAGTCACGTACTGGTTTAAAGTTACAACGACTTGTTTTTCAGCAAGTTATGAAGGTTTTCGGTAATTCTTTTCGCTATTAACACGTATATATCTCCTATTTTCACTGTAAACAATGCTACAATAATATAAACGTAAGATGTAAAATAAAAAAATTGTTTAACACGCACAAATGTAATACTATATTTCATTTTGCGATGCATTTTAGACGATGTGGTAAAACAAGTATCAAAATAAAATTTAAAAATATACAAACTTATGCGATAAAAATTTAAATATTAAATAGCCTTTCAATATTTAGTATCGAACGTTTTTTCTATAATATTCACTTGCAAACGAAACATTTACAGATATAACCCCAATCACAGCTCTAAACCAATTTTAATAATTCATAATTAATTATTTTACATTACTAATTAAATGTGTTTCAGATAATTCTTCGCTCCGCGATAAATTAAAAACACGTTTATCCGAGTCATTCTATCACAACCCATTCATCTTACAGAAATCATGATATTGTATCAATCCTTTGAGTTCTACGGACGAATATATACGCGTTTACAGTTAAAACATTGAAACATAAATGTTGAAACACGATCATGCAAACAGTAATGTACAATTTTGACTATTCAACCATATAGCATTCCGATAAAAACGTGTCTCTCGATCATCAAACACAATGTTTCTCAATATTAGCAAAAGTTTCCGCCCGAAAAAGGACACTGACTTCCATTCCGCGTCACGTCGATGCAAATAGACACGATTGAAATTATTTCCTTAAAACACGAGGAAAAAGCTGAAATACGCGGCGATGAAATAAGAGAAAAAGCGCATTTGTTTAGACACGGCACCTAAGAGCCCGAGGATCCATAGCACAGGTGTACGTGGCAGTTAAAGCTGAAAAACAAGAAAGCTGCTAATTCGACTGAAACGAATTGGCGGAAGCACGCTACGTAATGACATATGCACGTTGCCCGTGCGATTCACTGCGCCCCGCGCTTAATTTGCCAATTTCTTTTTACGAGCTAATAATTGCCGCGATAACGAGCGTTTAAGAAATGTATAATTCGCGAAAATACGGGAGAACGATTTTTGCGTAATTACCGTTTTCCCAGCATTTCGAAAGAATGACATTGTCAGACGAAATAACGATGATTTCATGGAAACGGAGTTATGAGTGTGGTATTGATTTTTTTCCCTATGTTGTATTGATACAGTAATTTACAAATATCATGGAATTTACATTTTGCATTAACATTAAAACATGAGGAATTTAATAATGTTAGAAGTTGACAGTAGATACTTCAGGTTCGCCAGAATATCAATATTTAATAATATTATCGATTTGTAATCATAGTCAAACAATTGAAGATTAAATATCATTCTCTAAATTCGTGAATTTTCTTCGAAATATTTGCTTGAATTATTTCCAATCATTTCTATCATATTTATGCGAATTCTATGTATTATCTGGTGCACAATCTTTGAAGATTCAAATCATCTAAGCGTACAATTCTCCTATTATTCTATTCGCATCAATTTACACATTTTTCTCAAAGACCCTCACATTTGAGCTAACAAAAATTTCGTTACAAATGGAGAACGATTGCGTCGGCCAAAGATGAAAAACACGAGAAACAACATCCACAAATGATTTCTTACCATACACTGCAGAAAATACCCCAACTTACAGAGCAAACCGAAAGAGATGCACGTAAAAGCGCAAAAACGTAATAACTAAAAGAAAAATCAGTTGCTCTCTCATTATCTTATTTCTACTGTTATCCTATTCACATCAATTTACATCTTTTTTCAGAGACCCTCACACTCAGCCTATCTAAACTTTCATTAACAAAGGAGAACGCTTACGTTGATCGAAGATGAAAAATACGCGAAACAACATCCACAAATTATATCCTAGCATACACTGCAAAAAAATGTCGTACCTTCAAGAGCAAGCGAAAGAGATGCACATAGAAACGCAGAAACTTAATAACCAAAAGAAAAATCAGTACAGTATTCTACACGCACTCATTATCTCATACTTACGTCCCGTTCAGCACGACATACCAGCCTGCCACCGTAAGGATTAATTGCGCCAAAGATGGTAACCCATGGACGAACGGAGGAATTGTTTACTACCTGTCAGTCATCGGCGTATTAAAACCGGGTCGTGTCGTGCAGCGCACCGAGCAGGCAAAGGGACGAGAGAATCGGAGATACGTACACTGTTACGAACCAACGTAAAGTTTACTCGTTAAAGCGTAAAACGGGAAGCCGCTTTTTTCTTTTTTCCTTTCATCGCAAGCCTAACGCGGGACGGCGAAACTGTCAGTCAAACGTTCGATAACCAATGGTCGACGATCCCTACCACCGCGACGACACGCCGGGGAAGAATCATTTTCATGCGAAGAGGGCGTAGCAAAAACTATACGAGAGCCGACCGTTGCCCGGCGGCGCCGATGTTCGACTGCGCAACGCTCTACCTATAGGGCGCCGAATAAAATTCCTTGCGGGAAATTTGAGTTTCTGTTCGCGCTCGTTTCTTTCGGTCGGTCGTCCTGCGTGTGGCGGGTTTTATGTTAAATAAAATTTCAGCTTTTTCGTGCATGTTTCTTACGGCCGACCATCTGTCTACAGTAAGTTTACATCAAATACAATTTCTGGCGGGATATTTGAGTTTCTTTCGGTCGGATTTCCTGATTATAGTGAGTTTATATCAAATACAATTTTTGGCGGGATATTTGAGTTTCTTTCGGTCGGATTCTCTGATTATAGTGAGTTTATATCAAATACAATTTTTGGCGGGATATTTGAGTTTCTTTCGGTCGGATTTCCTGATTATAGTGAGTTTATATTAAATAAAATTTCTGGCGGGAAATTTGAGTTTCTCTACGCGTTTGTCACTTTCAGTCGGTTTGTAATAAATAAAATTCCTGGCGAGAAATTTGAGTTTCTTCCGGGCGGCTCTCCTACGTATTATGACTTTATATTGAATACAATTGCATAAACGATGCCTGCTCGAAGTAACGGCTGTACTATAAGAAAATGGAACAGACAGTATTTTGTGGTGAAATATATAACAGAGTACTAAGGAGTTATAATTGCGATGCTATCTGTACGCGCTATTGAACTGGGGATAGAAAGCAATTATTCGCCGTTTGCAGAGGTGGTATATAATTCACGGTGGCGGTAAAGTGTGAAAAGTTAAAAACACTTGCTGCTAAATATGCCTACATTTTTTGTCACTTATGTAATTGCATTTCCACTTACTGACAGTCAATTGTATTTATGGAGATAGGATAATTTGCGTATTAATACATAAATAATACTTTTATCGCAGTTACCTGTAGAAGAAAAACGGCTCAAGGAAGGCTGGTATTCTCGTAAAAATGGATAACATTATATTTTCAAACTTTGTATCGTTTCGGTTTTAATTGTTATTGGTCACTTTGCCTACGACACACCTGTTTTAACTGATATTCGAACTACCGAGAGTACAATACATTAATTAATAAGTTACGAAAAATTTCCCAGAGATGGCGGGGAATTTAAACTCGGCCCTGCTGATTGTAAGTACGAACCTTTACTTCCTTATCAACCGCAGCCTCCGATAAATTACTTGTTCAATTTATTACCCTATCATCTATACTACATCACTTAGAAGCTGATAAACACATCGCTTCGAACCGAATCAAGCTAATTGATTATTTGCAGAAAATTGTTTGTCTATCGTTGAAAGAAAAGCATATTAAAAAAAAAACGTCGACGAAGACTGACAACAGTCTATTGATAGCTCACATTCACGGAGACACGTTCGCGGAGATAAAGTTTAAAATGATGCATTATGTAAAACTTCCACAAAGCACGATTCTAAAACGGCGGCGATTCATTGCCGATGATCTTTATCGCGGAGCAATTTCTCTGAACGATTTTAACCGGTTCCGCTGAAGCGATATAAACACCCGGCTTTTACATCGTTGCGCGGGAACACCTTTGCGTTGAAGAATTTACGTAATTCGCTTAATACACAATTATTCTGTTTCCATTTGAAGTACAAAGTATGAAGGTGCGATCTAATCGATTAATTTAGAAATTAGAGGAAGGAGGGAGAGAGGGAGGGAGGGGGGGGGAGATACAGATAGATAAAAAGAGAGAGGGCACTGATGTAAATTATTAGATTAGCTCCCCCATGTGGTTCTGATTATTCAGTGAATAAATGTTTCTAAAATTGAGAATGATTCCATTTATGTTAATTTCATTTTATTCGGTGCATAAGTCAATTTCTCGGCCAAGCTGAAGAACCGTAACTAAAAGGCTGTAAACTAGTAAATTAATTATTTATTTCATGTGTAATGTATTCAGTACTACATGTGATAAGAGATTACGTCGTTACGAATAAAAATAAGGAATGTGAAGAGGAAAACGAAATTATGCTTAATTTCTGTCAGGTCATAGGAGGTTAATGGAACTGCATTTAATGTTGGGGATAATTGTCGATAATGCGTTATAACTTGCTTTATCTATACGCGAAATACCACCCAGCTATTATGTACCACTTTATTCGCATAATTATGGAGTTTGTTTACAACTCGTTTCAATGCTACGGAACAAAGCAACCGGCAAAAAATCCTTTCTGCAAATTTACACCGTTAAAAGGACGCAATTTCTTCGTCTTGTTAAACGTTGCAATGTTTCCGAATTCAGCTACATAAAATGAATTCAAATTGAGCACTCTTACACCAAGTATTTATCGTGCAATATCGCAAGAAATCGTATTATTTAAGTTACAGAAGAACCGACACAGTGATCTACGAAATTATATAATACGTAGTCTTAAAAAGAAAAAGAAGAAAAAGGCCTACAACATCTAGAAACAATGACATTTGCGGATTTATCATTTCCTTGAAATGTTCACGATACTTTGAAACAATAATCCTGCAGTCTCCTAAATCGTAACTCCGTAAGTGAAAAAGAAACAAGCTAAAACGTGTTACATGTTACAATTAGTTATGTTATTTTGAGCTCATACTGAACTATGAGAAATCGACCAATCATAAGCGTCGACTAAAGGCCGGTTTTCTCCGCAAAGTGTCGTTTATCAATCACGAGACTGGCAACTTGGAACACGATGATATATTCTCAATTTAACCTTACGTATCATTCATTCGAATAACATGAGCTAATACCAACTATCGTTTTAACATTCCATTAATAAATACGTAAATGAAAACGATTAACATCGTATCGACGAAGCACACGAAGAACGATGGGGAAAAGCAAATCATCAATGAACGTCGTGGTCGCGTGGTATTGCCGTTGTCATTCGAAAAAGTCCTCCTTCGGAAGACCCTTGACAATATCGATCGCATCAATCCGCAATTCTGTCAAGGCATACCGCGAGAAATGGGCGTTCACGGGGGGGCATTGCGCACAAAACAAGTTTTTCGCGTGTATCGGCGCACCAGGAACGAATAAACGAAACCTAACCTCACAAATGCGCAGTGAGCCCATGCTCTAGCGGATGATTACCAATTAAAGGACGTATGAGAACAGCTGTCTCGTATGACACTTATTTCGAAGCACGGTTATAACTCGTGAACTTACCGTATCGCTGAAGCCAGTCCAGTGGATCCTCGAGAACAAAACAACACACAGTCTACTTGTTTTATTTTACGAAGATATTTCGGTCGGCGCGACTGAACTAGTCGGAAAACTACCGTCTTTCTGGTCCACGTGATACCGAGGGGGGCCCGAGGTTAATAACGTCCCGACACCGGCCTATTGTTTACTCGCGCGTCAACGCAAACGCGTCTGTTTACCACTCTTCACGTCGCGCACGATAAATTAAAGTAATCGGACATTTTTCAACGCGATCCTCTACTGTCCCGTCTACTCCTTCCACTGGCTCGTCTTTTGTGACGTCATCGATTCAATACTTTTCGCGAAGATTTCTCCTACATTGATGTTAACAGTCTCCCGCAGATGGAGCCACTGACGCGATCGCCCGGCGACTTAGGCGTCGCTAGATTATGGGCGCGAAATTTAAATTCTCCTAATACGAAAGAAGCTAATACAGTATGACTTAGTTTTTGAGTATGTTAATGATTAATAACTGAAAAACTCCCTGCGATTATTGGCGATGTTTGTTTGAAATATGACATCCAGGTAAAAAAAAGTAATATTGAACACCAAATAGTGTCAGTTTCTCATTTACCGTTTGCAAACTTAAAACCAATCAATATAAAAAGCAGATGTTCAGTTTTATATCTAAAAAGAGTAGAAATATTTCAAGAGGCAAATAATAGATCCATCTAATTCTAAGTTACACGATTGATCCTAATACTTTTAAGTCACAAAAACCTATCCTTTTTGGCCAATAAATATTGATGCGAAGAAAAGTAAGTTTGTCCCAGATGTTAAACAATTTCCCGAGAGAAATGTTCTCCCGATTGAATCTTCGTGTTCATAAATGTTTCAAATGAAAAGGGTTAACACCTCTACCTGCTTGGAGCGATGACTAATGGTGACCAACGGTATCTTATCATTGCTCCGTTATCAGGGATAGTCGGGCTGATACAAGAGCACCAATTTCAGTTCACGCTGCGAAGTTTTACGATCGGCGAGACTCTCTCGCAAGAAATCATGGATCATAGATTGTTTCTACTTCTTGTTTTTGCTTTTTCGACGATCGAGTGCCAAACCGTGCAAGAAAATACCGATGTCACGAGTGTCACAGATGCAACAGCAACGGAAAAACCAGCGCTCGAGAGTTTGTGCACCGTTTGCAATTGCACAGGTACATCATGGCAATTATGGGATATCCTCTTTGGCAAATCGTCGTCTCGTTATTCCGGAAAATTCGAAAGATGCATTTAAATCAGTTGTCGATGGAGATAATTGTGTTGGACTTTTGTAAAGTGATAAGAAGCGTTTGATTTTTCGTAGATGTCATCACTGTAGTCAGCGCGATAATTTATCTGATTTCTATTTGTAATTACCATTATTATATTATCTAATTACTACATCACCGAAATGTAAGATTTAATATTTTAGCTTGTGCAGATTAAAATTGATTATAAAGTAGTCTTTTTTATTCAAGTAGAAAATTAAGTTGTAGGAAAAATGAGTATTGACGCCGATTAAATTTCAAATTTGGTTTTACATGTGGCGGTAATAATGGCAATTGTCTAAGTCAATTTTCCTTCGCTTCGAGACATTTCGATTTTTGTTTTGGATTGGTCAACTGTGTTAATTGGCTCAATTTTTTCTCGTTACTGCAAATTAGTTCCACCGTGCTGTAATATACATCAACGAAATAGAAAATACAGGATATACTTAACTTTTTTCATTTTTGACTCACAGCACTTTCATAATTATTATCATATTTACGAAAATTTCCCTTTATTGAAGCATTTTGCTCCTCCCTTTTTACTGTAAAGAAGTAAAATACAGAAACCCTTCACAATAGATTTCGCAATACGAAACGAAATCTTGAACATACTATTATATAATATAATATAACAATAATCTAACTCTGCTTGAAAATTCCCTTCCCTGATATAATTATCTAGAGCAAAGTTCACAGATTGAAACGTATACGAGAATTTCTGTAAAATTTCATCAATTCTATCAAAATATAAAACAGTAAAAATAAGCCGAACATAAAACATACGAGAAAAGAAAGCCCGCGTTGAATTTCAAATACAGAGAATCTTGAATTAAACGAATATCATCGTTCTGCATCAGGTGATATTGTAAACTGTGCCAACATGAAACTGACGGATCATTTCGATGATTCCCAATGGCCTAACAGCTCAATTAAATTAATGTCGCTCGAGGGCAACTCGTTGGTTCACATCAAGCCGTTCCCGAAAGTAGCGATTAAAAAGCTGGTTTTACGTGGAAACGAAATCACGAAAATCGACGAGTGTGCTTTCAAGCAGCTCATCAATCTCACGGAATTGGATTTGAGTCATAATCAGCTCACCTCGGAATCATTGAGACCGCACGTGTTCGAGGTAATGTATTTTACTCCAATCAATTTTCCATCTACAATCTATACTAAAATTGCCAACTTTCCCGAAGACGTTTGGTTAAACTGTTAATTCGGTTAAATTATTAACGACCGGGAATGCGCTGAAAAAGGACAGTTAATGAAAAGAAGTTTACTCTAATTAATTTTCCATCTATAATCTATACAAAAATTGCCAACTTTCCCGAAGACGTTTGGTTAAATTATTAATGCGGTTAAATTATTAACGACCGGGAATGCGCTGAAAAAGGACAGTTAATGAAAAGAAGTTTACTCTAATTAATTTTCCGCTGACAATTGATACAAGAATAGACAACTTTTCCAAAGACGTTTGGTTAAACTATTAATGTGATTGAATTATAAATAACCAGAAATACGCTGAGAGGGGACAGATAAAGAACACAGTTTTACTCCGATCAATTTTCTACCTGTAATTGTTAAAAAAATCGACGACTCCTCGAATATGATCGGTTAAATTGTTAATCGTATTAAATTATTAATAGTCGGGAATGCATTGAAAGGGGCAGATAAAGAAAATAACTTCCGTCCGATCAATTTTCCACCTACTATCGATACAAAAATCGACACCGTTCTGAAGACGAGCGGTGAAATGCATGTACCGATTTTACGATATTCATAATAGCTGGCAACACGTTGAAAAGGGAGAGATAAGGAAAAAAATCGATTCGATAATATTTGTATGTTTTCTATCGCGCTTAGGGATGCGTAATAATTCATCAATTACCGGGTATTTAATCAAGGCGTATTCGACGATAGTACGTAATCTTCAGTTAGTCATTGGTATCGGTATCTTGAGAACTTTAATTGAAGAAAAAAGTTTTAGCCGCTGAGATTAGAAGTCATCGTATCGAAGCGATTCCCGGTATGAACGTCGATGATGGGTGTTTTTCTAGCGATCGTTAATTCTTAGCCATTTGACCTGTTCGCTTCATTTATCGATGGTTTATTCAAATTAATATTAACTAATTTATTCAACTTGATGTCTACATTATGTCTGAGAATATAAATGACTGTAGAAATTGAATATTTTAATTATAGGAAACTTCTGGTAAATGTTAAATTGTAATTAGGCCGATAGCAAAATGCATTTCATAAATCGACTGTTTACTGAAAATGGCTTGGGAAAGTTTGTTATTGTTGGACTTTCTAATTCAAGTAAAGTTACGAAGAAAATGATCAAAACTGTCGAATATTTAAAAAATTGAAAATTTCTGTAAGTTATCAAATTGAAATTAACTCGATGAAATAAGTTAATTTAGAAAAATTCACCCATAATTCGTACCGAATGATGAGTTAACGAGTCATACAAATTTTAATACCTTCATTATTACTGATTTCACGATTATCAAGCGTCGAAGCGAATCGAAAATCTAAAATCGTTTCTTATCATTCAGGGAAGATTTTCGCCAGAATCTTACGAACCGTTAGAGAAACTGATAATCTTAAATCTGGCGAACAATGTTCTCCATTCATTGCATCAAGATCTCTTCGAGCACATGATGAATCTAAAGACACTGATTCTCGCCGGAAATCCTCTTAGTACGATCGATTATCGCACTTCCATCGCGATAAGCAGCCTCGTGTATTTAGAGGAACTGGATGTAAGTTATTGCGAATTGAAGACTCTGCCGGAACATCAATTTCACACTTTGCGGTAAGAAACTATTAAATTGAAAAAAAATTGCATCCGCGTTATTCCTCTCCTCCTAACATTTTTATTAATTGTCTCTAGATATATAATGTATTAATCGTCGGTATTTCAAGTCTTAAGAAAGATATTAACCCTTTTCTTATGGAATAAGAAATTCTGAAGCTTCTCAAAAATGATCAAATTGAAAATATCAGTGGAACACGAGACGATAATATTATCCCTATGTTATTAATATTGCGTTAACACTAGAACTACCAAACCAGTCAAAATGACTGGTATACAATTTTTTCCAAAAATTCTCCAAGTTTATAGAGGAGTCTTAGAATAAATATTCTTCGTCCATCTTAAAAAACATACATCACCGAATCGACTATCTTTTCCGCCTCTTGATTCCTCCTTTTTCAAAATACTTATTTAATATTTTGAAATATGATAGATTTAACGCCGGGAGTTCTAGTGTTAAATTCTAAAATATATCAGAAGTCACCGACGTTATTATATCTTAGCAATTTAATTTTCAATTATTGCGGAAGCAGTTACAAAAGAAATCGTAAGACAAGGGGTTAATCTTACCCTTTCATTTTTTAGACACATCAAAAGTTTGAATCTAACCGGAAATCGGTTCGACGTTCCACCAGTCGCATTGGGCGAAGCGGAAACACTGGAAATCGTTTCGATGGATGAGAATCCGATCGAAGTTATCAACCAGATGCACGCATTTCCGGTTATGCCAAATCTAAAGCAACTGAGTCTTTGCTGCATGCCTCATTTAAAGAGCATCGGAAAGGGTGGTCTGTCGGGTTTGACGGCCCTTGAGAACCTTAGAATCCAGAACTCTCCGAATCTCGAGGACATCGATGAGAACGCGCTTGTTCAACAAGTAATTTGAACAATTTAAACTAATATTCAATTCAAAAAAATCTTGTAATTAACGCAAACAAACGAAAATTTCCTTTATGAATATTCACGTAAAGTGCTTCCCATATTTCACACTGGCGAAACAGTAATTAAACGCGTCGATTGTTAATTTCCAATTATTTCATTTACTCTTCAGATTACTTTTCGTGTTTCTTTTCATTGGCACCAATATTGGTCAATATAAGAAACTTTAAAATCTATTCAGATAGAAAGACTAAATATTCGTGCAAATAAAAACCGATATTAACACATCTTAAGCGGAATCTTAAAGGAATTATTTTTTAAAAAGAAACTTAAAGTGTATTAAAAAATAACCCATAGTTCAAAAGTTATAGCTACTTGATGCAGAAGTAATTTTGCACGCGAATTGCAGGAAATCGCCCGTTATATTGTGAAGAATTTGACGAGAAAATATCCGCTGAAGATGTGTTAACTAATTCAACGACTTATTTCATAATTATTCGACGGCCGACGCGTTAATTTCTGCGACGCAAATAATAAAAATATCGAAAGTCCCTTTAACTCCAACAAATATGGCGAAGGAAACGTAGTTTGCCAATTGCGCGATTCGATTATCGATACCCGATAAATAGACGATCGTAAGAGAAATTGTGTCTCGAATTGCAACAGAAGGAGGAGGGTGCAGTTTGGCCGCCACTGAAGAAACTAGATTTATCGGATAACGCCCTACGATATTTGCCCTCGCTTCTCGTAGGAAGATGGGACTGGCTCGAAGAATTGGATCTGATGAACAACAAATGGAGCTGCGATTGCGATAATCAATATCTGGTAAGTTCTGCCAATCACGAAATATACATACGGCTATCCGTGTCGTATCGTATTCGATGCAGCACCATCGAATCGATCGGGTGACTTCGAAACCGACATCGAAAGCGAACGCTGTGCATTTTTTCCATGGCTCTGGAAATGTCCCTCTTTTTTTAAGTAGCGTATTAGATTAACACAAATTAACGTTAGTATGGAGCACCATCGAATCGATCGGGTGGCTTCGAAACCGGTATCGAAAGCGAACGCTGTGCATTTTTCTCATGTCTCCGGAAATGTCCCTCTTTTTTTCAGTAGCGTATTAGTTAACGCAAATTAACGTTAATATGGAGCACCATCGAAACAATCGGGTGGCTTCGAATAATTTTCCTCTTACTGGGGATTTTGTTAATAATAATATTACCACTGAGAGACTAGGAGAAGCTTTTACGATTTTACTCGACTTTCGACGTCTATCATGCAACTAATTAGCATTTTTTAAGTACAGTAGGTCTCCGTATAATATGGAAAAAAAATCGTTTTATGGGGGTACCAAATTATGCAAGGTCCTACTACGTCTGTGGTGGAAACAGAATTAAAATGACGACCTTCTAATCAGTGGATCCAAGTTCACATCCGCCATCTTTACACGAATTTCTTGGAAATTATCATACGATTTATCATACCGTTAAATTACCATCTAAAATCATGTTTAACACTAGAACTACCAAACCAGTCAAAATGACTGGTATACAATTTTTTCCAAAAATTCTCAAAGTTTATAGGACAGTCATAGAATAAATATTCTGCGTCCATCTCAAAAAACATAAACCACCAAATCGAACATCTTTTCCACCTCTGAATTCTCCCTTTTTCAAACTACTTATTTAGTATATTTAAATATAATAAATTTAACGCCGGTAGTTCTAGTGTTAATTACACCTACTAATTCTTCCTACCACGCAACCATCTAAAACTCAAATCCGAAACGAAACGACCACAGTAGCCAAACCCAAACAACAAAGACGGAATTCCACCCTTCTATTTTCACCTAAATACATTGCATAAAAAAACGTGCACTTTCCCTCCGCAGATCAGCACGTTAATTCCACGCTACAGCAAACAATTAATGAAAAACGACACCAGCAATCTTACCTGCACCGCACCGCCGGAACACGAAGGGAAAGCTCTGATATCCTTATCCCACCGGAAGTTACGTTGCCTGGACGTCTATGGCGCACAGCCTGAAAAGGATGCCGCTGTTCTGATCGGTATGCTGATCGGTCTTCTCCTTGCGATTCCCATTTGCCTGACCATCTTCGTCCTCTGGCGTCGTGGATTCTTCTTCTGCGGCTCTCACGGACCAGCGAGCTTCTCTCGCGCCTTCTACAAGAGAGCTGCTAATGAAGACGACCTCTGAAGACATGGCCATCGCTGATCGATTCTAGTCGAGAGAGAAGAAACAACAATGGGGGTTCAAAAATCGTATCGTATCTCGTACGATTTCTTGACCGTTTAGCTTTAACCCTTTGCGGTCCGAATTATTTTGTGAAGTTTGTAGCGAGCTAAGTGAAATTAATTGCACAACATTTTCTGTCGTTGGTTATTAATTTTTTAACGATAGCTGGTGATTTTAGATAGTTGGTGATTTTTTTTAACGATAGCAATAACTGTAGGTACTGGCGGATTTTTATGTGACATTGCAAAATTTCTATGAATTTGAAAAGTCGATATTAATTCGTTAGGAAATAAAATGAAGTGGAAAGCTATGTCGAGTATAGGACGACATAGGACTGCAAAGGGTTAAGATGCGATCATAACTGAGAGTTGTTTGCATACGAGGGTTGATTATCGTCGATCGTCGAAGTTCCTTTTATTCGCTGACAGAGGAATGTAATTGAACTTCGACGATAACCGAGCTTCGCATCTTCAAAGTATCTTTTATTCACTGATAGGGGAATGTAATTGAACGTAATTGAATAACCGTAAAGTAATCATATCGCTAAAATAATGGAATTATTTTTTATTTTTTTATTTTAATTACTAAATGGAGATATTCGATTTTTAACTTATCATTTTTGCAAATTTTCATCCTTATTAAATTTGATTCGCTGCGTGTGCTCTTTCATGTTTATACTACGGCAGCGTTCAGTTGGAGTGTCACATAACGAAAGGGTTGATTGCTATCGAAGGATCGATGTTTGGAGATTAACACTTGGGCCGTTTGTAAGTTTTGGGAGATATTGTAACACACTGAATTGCTTGCCGATTGTCTGTCGTCTATTGTTTTAAGATCAATTCTATGTGACAAGTAATACCAAGATTCTTAACCCTTTGCACTCCTGTGTCGAGCTGCACTCGACACAGTTATCCATGGCACTTAACGTTACATCTAATTATCGACTTTTCGAAATCAACAATAATTTTGCATCTTATCATAAATATCATAAATGTTAACATAAATATCCCGCGGTGCCTACAATTCTTCCCGATATTAATTAAAAATGAATAATCAACGTTAGGCAATTTTCTGAGATTATGTTTGTTTATCTGACGAAAAGTTCGAAAAATAATTCGGAGCGCAAAGGGTTAACAATTAAGTTGCAAGTATTTGCGTTAGAAAATGATTTTTGTTGTACAACTGTTCCATCGCATTGGCAGATTTAACGGAATATGTGAATTCTAAGACAGGGATGAATTGGAATCGCGGAAATAGCTGTGTCTTATTTGATCTTGGTTCTGAATTACGGTTGGTAGAATAGTTTTGCAATATTTAAAAATGCCAGGACATATTTAATTACAGGATACAGTGGTAATCAATTATATTAAGCCAGTTTGCTTTTTAATTATTGGAATACGAAAGTAATAGTCAATTATATCGGAAACAAGATTTAATAGGACATTGTACGATGATACATCTAAGACATTAAACGGGTTAAACATTTTGGAGAAACTTCAAGTAAAGGCTTGGCAATTCAGACTTTACAAGTATTAATTTAAGGGAGTTTAAGTTAGAAATGTATTAACGAATAACCCTCCAATTTTACTATACCTATAATTAACAAGTAGCACAAGAGTTCCATACAATCTACGTTTACCCAAGAAAATTATTTATATTCACACTGCAATGTGCGCCACCCATATAGCACCTATTTAATCATCCAGTAATATACGTATTTTTCTAATAAAAAGACCTATTACATAATAATTTCGTATTATTAACATTACTCCACAATCCCTCAATTCCTTGATACGATTAATCATTTATAAAACATCCAAAAATACTGCTATTAAATGCTAAAAAAACAGCAAGCCAAGAGAAACATCCAAGAATCTCTCAAACGTGTCTCCTTACATTGATATTTCTACTTAAATCATCCTCTCATCTCTTAATTACTTTCAAACTGAAACCATCGTTACTCAATCGAACATCCAATATCCTAAATTATTCTCAAACTAAAACCCAAAGACACACATCTCTCACTTAACACTAGATCTACCAAGACAGTGTAAATAACTGATTACTAATTCCTTTGAAAAATTCTAAAACTTCCCAACTTTCTTCCTTTTATTATTTTTATAAATTATCTCTAAACATAGGTCCTACAGCATGTACTACAAAATAGAATCTGCAATAGTGAAGCCCTATACTGAATAATACAAATTGAAGAACAAAATCGAATTTTATCAAAATCAAACGTTATTCGTAAACAAATCTAAGTAAAAGAAAGAAATTTTCGTCGAGGTTTATTTTTCCTGAATTTTTTTCCTCGAGACAAAACTGGCCCAAACGAGATGTTTCCCTTATGTATTTGTTAAAGTTCCCTACTATGTTATGTAATCTTTGTGATTGAAAAACATGTATTTATACTCTCGTGCGTAAGGGCATTTGTATTTTCTTTTTGTGAATAAAGTTATTATTATAAGTAAAAGAAAGTCAAAAGAATGCTCATTGAAGAGATAGGCATCATGAAAAAAATCACGCCGGCTCATTTTTCCTTTAACAAGTCTCAAGAGGATTCTGGAGTCTCTTCGGTGCAGGATGTAGGGCTAGCAGCGCGGTTTCTATAATAGTATACCAAAGGGGATGATTTCGGGTAGCGTTAAGCCTGCGGACGGGTTTTCGGCTTTCCCGTTGACGTAAAGGGCCGCTCTCCGGATTCTGGACCGTCAAGGGACCGACGGGACGTACGAACGGACACGCGTCGGTAACACAATTACCGTGACGTTAATTTACTCAATAATCGCAGAAGCAATCCCCGTCTAAATGCCGGCACGCGCCTCTCCCTTCTGCCGTCGATGTTCGAGAGAAGCTCCGATGTATAATCAGGAAACGTACAACACAGTGAAGTTTCAAGGATGGGTGCACTGTTACGTGCAGGACACGATAAAAATGTAACGTGAAGCGAAGGTTTAGTAATTTTAGATTTTCCAAGTATCAATTCAGCCCTACCGTTCTCCTCGGGATCTATATGACCCGGAATGAAGATTATAATTTATCGGGTATTATGTTTTTGTTATTCAATGTATTTAAATTCTACGTCCGTTTGTTTGTATATTTTATATACACCTAATTCTGCTTTTACACGGTAGATACGTTCCAGACAAAACCGTGTAAAAAAAGACGTGAAATACATACATAGAAAAAGGGGGTTAGTTCCATATCCTTCAACCCTGTAAAAGATAGTGAAATTAATTTATTACAAAATTTATTTTAAGAATATTTTAGATTTTTTAATCGTGCTAAATCGAATGAAATCGTGTAAAAACGGAATCATTTTTTTTCTGGGCCGTGTTAAATCAAAACCGTGTAAAAACAGAATTGGGTGTATTTTAAAGTAACCTTTGTTCGTCGGATCACTATGACCCGAAAGAACACGAATTGAGGTATCAATGAGGAGAACAAGTTAAGAGAGTTTAACACTAGAACTACCAAACTAGTCAAAATGACCGGTACACAATTTTTTCCAAAAATTCTCCAAGTTTATAGGAGAGTGATAGAATAGATATTCTGCGTGAATCTTATAAAACATAAATTGCCAAATCGATCATCTTTTCTACCTTTTAATTCTCCTTTTTTCAAAATACTTATTTAATATTTTTAAATATGATAGATTTCACGCCGGTAGTTCTAGTGTTAAGTTAGAAACTTAAAGAGGTGTCGGATGATACGTTTGGGTTTTAACACTAGAACTACCGGCGTTAAATCTATTATATTTCAATATATTAAATAAGTACTTTGAGAAAAGAGGAATCAAAAGGCGGAAAAGGTGATCAATTCGGTCATTTATGGTTTTTGATTTGGACGCAGAATATTTCTCCTATGACTCTCCTATAAACTTTGAGAATTTTTCGAAAAAATTGTGTACCAGTCATTTTGACTGGTTTGGTAGTTCTACTGTTAATGTGAGTCACTGTGAAAATGACTGCTAAGAAGGATAGCAAGTATTTGTACCGAATAATCAATCGAGGAAAAGCGGCTGATCTTAGGAAATAGTTTGAAGTTAGAACTTTTATTTGCTTGGTGATTTGAAGCCACATCTAAAACAATAGGCTCTATGCAAAGTGGCCGCAGTAGTTGAAGCTTAAAAAATAAAAAACAATTTATCGCTAGGGAACTATGGTGGGTAAGCAGTTAATTGCTCGGACCCCCATAAGTGGACCCAATTTTAAGGGCGTCAATTTACAATAGCGTTATCTATGGAAAACTTTTGATAAATTAACAATTAATTTGTCATAGTCTCCCTGATTCGAAAGGCACTTAAAAACGCAGATTCTATGTGAAATGATGGCAGCAGCTAAAGACAAAACAAAAGTGTACATTCTATTTTCATTGTCAGCCCCAATTAATTGTAAAGCGCAGCCGAGGAACGTTCGCCACAGAAGTCATCTTCGTATCTGCAAGATAGGATGGAAAATGCTTTCACGATACTCCAACAACACTGCGGATCGGATAGTGGCCTAGGTGGATCATAAAGGGCAAGAACGTAGAGAGGGTACACTTACACATCCATTTTGAAAGCGTTGTGTACATCGGCCGATAAGTAATTTAATCCGGTGTGCTTCTCCCGATCCGGAATCTCCGCCCTTTCAAGATTCGATACAGATGTATCGACTGGTGAAAAGCTTTCGTCTACGTGGCGAGGGATTGATTTAGGGACGAAAGAATTGGCGAACTTAAATGCATGAATATTTTTCATAAGAGCGTACGCGAAGATTCGAAAAGAATTCTGAAAAAATTGGATTTCGTTCGTCAGTTTGTATTGTTCACTGTAGCATTTGATTATTGTGGATTCTATTCTAAACCTACGCTCTTGTAAATTAAATGAGTGGTGTATACCTTCGTGATTTAGTTTGAGAAGAATTAGAAGAATTGCCCTAGAGATTTGTTTTGTCACTGCCTTCGCAGTAATTCAGAATTTAAATGCTAAAATAAAAGTTGATCGGTGATTCTTGATATATCGTATAATTTAACGTAATATTAATATTACAGGAATAATATTGTCGCGCCGCGTCTCAAGAATATTTCTAATTTAATAGGTTTTGCAAAACTTGAAAATTTCCTGTTCCATTTACCTTATCACGAGTGTCACTCGTTATTGTAGGGCAAGGGGTTAAGAGATTAACCCATTGACTGCCAGAAAAACTAAGCAAATATTACCTTTGCTTGTTAAAATTTGAGAAGATGACAGAAAGTTTTTAGAACAGTAATTTTATTAATGAAAAATATAATCTCGACATTTGTAATGATACGAAGAACATTTTTGTTCCAAAATTTCTGTACATGCTCGGCCATTATTATTAACTTATTAATTCAAACTTATAGTGCAGCTACGAGATATCTCGTAGTTGGCAGTCAATGGGTTAAAGGATGATTTAAGTAGAAATATCAATGTAAGGAGACACGTATGAGAAAAGTGTTCGGTTTACTGTTATTTTTCAAAATAGGACGTCTGTGTTGCGCTGTGGTTATTAATATTTGAAGGAAATTTGTCGACAAGCCGTAGTCGCTTATCAACTTCGTGGTTCTCAGTGCACAAAAGCGCCTTTAGAATTTTTCACGACACTTTCAACGGCGCTTTCCTCGTAAATCGATCGTCTTATCAACAGACCTAAAAACAGCGATAGAACGCAGCAACTAAGAATCTTTCCATATTTTCTATATTTCCTCAAAGTCCAATGAAATCAACAACCACACTTTAATCCAACAGTAAACTCTAAAAGCTTGGCAAACCCACCACAAAAATATCAACCCTCAAAAAAGCAGAAAAGAACTTATCAAAATCCCACGTCAATAGAACAAACAAAAGACTTAAGAAAATACTTAACCCTTTGAGGACGGCTGACGCATATATGCGGCCTGAGGAAAAATCTGATTATAGCTTATCGACGTATGTATACATGGTTAGAGTTGAAACAATGAAATATAACCGCTAATATACGATTACGCAAATAGTAAATGTCTTCTATACATTAACACTATTCCTACCACGACCGGTCAAATGACCGTTTTTAAAATTTCGATTAGAATTTCCTATATACAACGTAATTGAATCGCCTTTAAACTTCACGACTTTTCCTCAAATATAATACATTCACATTATAATACATTTTTCAGTATTCACTTCTTTTTTTACTGATCATTTTCTGGGAAAAAATTATCATTTGACAAATTCACCGATTGCGGTAGGAAAAGGTATACGTGAAATTTCGGTAGGAATAGTGTTAACACTCTGACTTGCTGATAAAAAGGTGGCTTTTCATCGCCAAAGAAATTATTTGTCAATGTTCAAAAATGTCTCCGTCCGCAAAGGGTTAACACTTGAACTACCGGCGGTAAATCTGTTATATTTAAATACATTAAATAAGTACTTTGAAAAAAGGGGAATTCAGAGGTGGAAAAGATGATCGATTCAGTAATTTATGTTTTATGAGATGGACGTAGAATATCTATTCTATGACTCTCCTATAATCTTGGAGATTTTTTGGAAAAAATTGTGTACCAGTCATTCTGACTAGTTTGGTAGTTCTAGTGTTAAACATATCATAAAAAAACCCTCGATATAACCCCTTAGAATACATATCTCCTCGAGTCCCAACACCAACAATCTCAGTTACCCCATAACAACCACCGAACGCTGCCAAAATCGTTGCACCAGCATCTCGTGAAAGAGAGAAGCAAAGGCGAAAACAAGAAAGAAAGGAAATAGAATTGAAGCGTTAGGAATATCCACCTGAGAGGTATACACGTGAACAGCGTTATCCTGTGTGAATGGGGAGAGCGTGATAACACGGAGGATCACGAATACAGAAGGTCCCTCTCTCCTTTCCCTCTCGTGCTCACCCCTTTCCACCCTCCCCCTCTCCCTCCGATTCGAGGGTTGCAGGGTGAGACCGATGAATCCCCGAGAGCGTGTCCATGGAAACGACAGACGAGGTCCCGCCCCGGGGGTTCGACGGGGCCAACCCTGGCGACGACGAGCGTCGCGACGCCGACCAATACCGGCGCCAGCCGAGCCTTGGATATCCGCCGGCGAGGTTTACTCTTCTTCGCCGTTTAGACCAGATGTGGCGGGGTGGAAATGATCGCGGGGGAGGGTTGAATTGCCCTGTATCGCCTTGAATCGCGCACCGATACTCCCTAAACGTCGACCAACGACGATACCCGGTGTCACTTTTGCCCGCGATCTTTCATTTCGCTCGTCGTCTCGCGGATCAACAGTGATTTCAACTTCAGTGCAATTTCACAAGATCATGGATTTCTTCGTCGACTCATGGTGGACTTTCATGGTGCTTGGAAGTGTCTGATGGAATTCTAGTGGTGATACTGGAGCGGCGATTGAGGATTTTACGTTTGAGAGATATTTCTTGAAGAACGTTGAGTATTATAGTTTGAGTTTTCGTCTGTGAGTTTTGTGGGGGTGATTTAAGAGATTTGGAGATTGATACGGTGTTAGGACACTAGTGTCCGTTGGATAGATCGGTAGGGTTGGAGGAGATAATTGGGCGGTTGTATGGGAAGTGTGTGGTACCTTTTTGTTTACCGATCATTGGGTACGGACGGATAAGAATGATGGAATATTATACCACGGACAGTTGGACCGATATCTGATAAACTTGTCAATAATTGTACATTGTTTCATGAATCATTCTGTATCTAATCGCTTGCTTTCGTTGCTATAACTCAGTGTACCAGGTACCTTCCAATTTCACTCAAGAATTAAAAACCTGACTCGACCCGCAGGCAAATCGATATCTATGCAACTAATAATACATTAGTTGTGAGACTCTACAACTAATAACGACCAGCCGTTATCCTAATCATCCACGTTGCTTCCGAACAACAATGCATTAAAGACCCACGCAAACTTCGTCGAAGTAACGAAACTTTGACTACAATCATAATATAGACTCTAACAAAATAGATTGATTCAAAGACAGCCAACATTCCGGAGTGTATTATACCTCGCATTCTTCATCATCGAGAATGTAAGCGTTTCTCGAAGGAATTCGGAAAGAAGAGACTCGACAACGTAAGCCTGTAAAAGATGCAGTCGACCTGCCAACAGCAGCAGGGCCAGGCAGGTCAGAATGGAACCTCGGCGAGCAGGACGTCGTTCCTGATCGAGGACATCCTCAGCCGTGGCACCGTTCCTCCGCATTCTCATCATCAGCTTCATCATCAACATTTGACGTCGTCTCACGGTGTACAGCATCAACAATATCAACAATTCGCGAGTCTGTTACCTGGTTATCCATCGGCACCACCTGCTGCGGCCTTCTTCCTGACACCGTTGTTTGGCAACGCGGGAATGGGAGTCGGAGTGGTACCAGGAGTTGGCGAAGTCGCGGCCTTGAAGTACAATCGTCGACGGAAAGCACGAACAGTGAGTGTTTTTCCTGTGTTAACACCATTCCTACCGACACTTCACGTATACCTTTTCCTACCGCGACCGGTCAACTTGTCAGGTGATATTTTTTTCCCAGAAAATGAAGAGTAAAAAAAGAAGTGAATATTGAAAAATTGAAAGGCGATTCAATTACGTTGTATATAGGAAATTCTAATCGAAATTTTAACCCTTTGCAGTCCTGTGTCGAGCTACACTCGACATAGTTTTTCACACCATTTTATTTTCTAACGGTTTAACACTAGAACTACGGGCGCTAAATTTACTATATTTAAATGTATTAACTAAGTACTTTGAAACAAGGATAATTAAGAGGCGGAGAAGATGATCGATTCGGTAATTTATGTTTTATGAGATGGACGTAGAATATCTATTGTATAATTCTCCTATAAACTTGGAGAATTTTTGGAAAATATTGTATACCAGTGATTTTGACTGGTCTGGTAGTTCTAGTGTTAACATCGGCTCTCCAATTTCATAATGATTTTATAATATCACTTAAATATTCGTCAGTACCTGCAGTTAATGCTATCATTAAAAAAGAAATGAATAACCAACGATAGAAAGTGTTGTGAAATTGATTTCATTTGGCTCACTATAAAATTGACAAAACAAGTCGGACCGCAAAGGGTTAAAAACGGTCATTTGACCGGTCGTGGTAGGAATAGTGTTAAGACCTCCTTCCTTTTCGCGAATTATTCTGACTGTTTTTAGTACTTGACTGTTCCTTTGAATGGGATCATGGATCGTGAATTCTTAAGAGTTCTTTTCTTTTGTATTTTTTGGCACTAAATGTTGTAACTTCGCACGGGGCCTATTGATTTAGATAGGAAAATTATGATATATTAACACTAAACCTACCATGGCGGTCATTTGACCGCTTCCTGATTTTTTCTAAAAATTCCCCAGATTAATTCAGTAAATATTTTAGGTTTATCGTACAAAACAAAAATGACTTAACTGATCATCTTTTTCACCGCTTCAAATCTCTTTTTCCAAAGTACTCATTTCGTATATTTCGATATAACAGATATAAACCCGGTAGGTTTAGTGTTAAATAATGATTTAGGAAACATCTCCTAACAGTCACGAGGTTTTGAGCTCGGAGACAGTAATCAGGAGACCGAGACTTCAACTTCATATCTATCATAATTATAATATAAAATAGAATCTATTATAATTATTATAATACTTCAATTTACCTTGACCTAAATTGACGAGACGTCTTGCATTTTATTCGGCATTAAGTTTGCATTTAATTTGGTGATTGAAAATTCAAAATAATTTGAATCTTTGCACGCATGTAGTAAATGGGACGTTTGTAATGATATAATTTTTTCGAAAAAAAAAACGATTTTAAACATATGTAACCATAATTACCATAAAGATGTTAGTCCTTTTAGAGAAATGAAGCTAGCTAATGAGTGTCGTTGATAAGCATAGTGCGCTGCAGTGCATTTAAATGCTAATTTCAGAAAATTTATGTTAAAAATTGGAACGTTTGCGGATTTTGTAAAAGTAGCGGTCGTCGAAACATGGATTCCTACAACTCATATGAAATATCTCCTCTGTAATACAATATTTTTCCGGTAAAATTTCACCAAATCTCGACAAAGAGCATAACTTAATAAAGTAGGAATGTGGATTTTTATAAATAAAATTAATTAACTTCTATATAATTCAATATTTCTCTATAAAAATATCCCTTTGTAGATAATAATTTTTAGATAAGAAAATAGCCATAAACCGAATCCGACGGTTTAAATGCTAAGATCCAAACAAGTTGATTCGTTTAAATTTAATTAATTTTCATTTCTAATTTACCTTTGCCATCTACCACTTTTTGCGATTGCTCTTCTAACTTTGTGTTGATTAAATGCAATTCTCTACCGTTAATTATTCATTTTTATCCGATTATTTTGCAATTCAAAAGTCAAAATTAAGCCAATAAAAAATTAATTACAGCGGAAAGCTATGTTAAGTACATTTCAACACAGTAATTCAAAGTGCTGATACCAGAATCATCTAAAAATTCCGCAAGATCTGATAATTTTACCTCCAAAAGAGATCAAACCATTGAAACAATCCAAAATACAATTTTTCAATACCATCGAAAAAACAATTAAAGAAATCCCAACGAATTTCGCGATAATCTCTTTAACAAGATATTTCCAGAGAACCGATCTTCATTCGTCAAATCTACATCTGCAAATTCCAGTTAAACGTGTGAAAGGGATCTTCCCGAAATTCCCTACTTTGCTAAAATCTCATTCAGAAAATGATTGATCCAGGAAAATGCAATTAATCTGTAAAATAGAAAAAACTTAGTTCCGGTCGTTAATTAAGCCTCTCTCCTGCCTGCGATCAAATTGCTCCACATTTTTTAAAATACTGCACCGCGCTATGGATCTGCGATCGGTGCAATTAAATTTGATAATGCAACATTTTTCTTTTATCCCTCGATGCTATAATACGTTAAAATGCATTCCAAGACTTTTTAATTAACGATAATATCGCACTCTCTTTATGTAGGTTTTCAGCGACCAACAACTGGCAGGTTTGGAAGCCAGATTTGAGGTGCAAAGGTATTTAAGTACACCGGAAAGGGTCGAATTGGCGGCGGCTCTTCATCTTTCGGAGACGCAGGTGAAAACGTGGTTTCAGAATCGACGAATGAAACATAAGAAACAATTGAGGAAATTGAACACCAGTGCTGGAAGCAACGGTAATCAAAGTTCCGGCCAACAGTGTTCTGGTCAATCGGTCTCTGCTACATCACCGGCGGGTGAGTTTTGTTTTATCATAGATTTCAATTAAATTCAAATTGCAGATGATATTTAAAGCCTTTTGGACTCGAATTACTTCTTGCTAAAGACATTCAGAGTTTGGGACAGTCTTTGAAGTGTGACTATAAGATAGAGGAATAATTTTTTTCGTATTTCTTGTGGGTTTTAACTGCTATGGTTATTTTACCTGGAAGCTATTGTTTTAGGTTGGTTTTGAAAGGCAAGATTAATATTTTTAATCTTATTAATCTAATAAAAAATTAATATTTTTGATTAACCCCTTGCCGTACAATAACGAGCGACACTCGTGACGCAATAAATGGAATAAGAAATTTTCCAGTTTTTCAAAAACTATGAAATTAAATGTATCACTGGGCCACGATACGATGAAATTATTTCTATGCTATTAAAATTGCGTTAAGTTATATGCTATATCAGAAATCAGAGATAGATTATTATTTCAGCGATTAATTCGGAGTTATTGCGCATTCGGTCAGAAAGGAAACGGTGCGGCAAGGGGTTAAATATAATATAATATTGGAATAAAAAGTATTTTTAAATCAGGAGATTGTGTGTTCTATCAAAGATTTAAAAAAACCGCGCAATTTGAAAGACCCTATACTATGCCATAAATCTACAAAACACTTCCAAATTCTTACTAAAAACGAAGATAACAATTCTACTTGGCAAAAGAACAACATCGTAGAAGTATTGTGAATTCTCATTAATCAGAGATTCCCTTCGAATTAAAGATTTTCAGACAACACCCACGAAATGATCACGGCTGAAGCACTTGATCGGAATTTCGTAGGAAGTGCCTATGTGTCTGATAAAATGGAAGTTGGTCTCCTATTATAAACTCGATAATGCTTAAAATTTTCGCGCATCGCGTCGGTAATGCAAGCGATTAATTGCAATTGCAGAACCTATGCAATTTCCTATCCGCGTCACAATGCGTAATTACCACTAAACACGTGTATCGACTTTTCGATAAACAGGATACGCATCCGCAGGGTTGCGCGCGCGCGCGTTTGCGCTCGCGCGTACACGATGCGCCGCATCAATTAGCTCGGATTAACAACGGCCTGTTCTACATAGTCAATTATTCAAAAATCATCGTAATATCGCAAGAAATGCCGTATTGATGCGACGTATAAAAGAGGGTAAAAAAAGTCAAAGAATGGAGGGGAATTAATATTCTATTTATGCCGATGATATTGATAGTTAATTGAAAATGATTTTCAGGATTATATCTTACTTGTTATCGTGATACAAAATTGTAAGATAAAATCCATTGCATTTCAGCTTCTTTTCGACAATTTTCAACTTACATACATAGTTTTCTTGCTAATTGCGCGAATTTTTAATCACCTGTGGGGCTCCAGGTTGGCGGATTAGGAAATGAGATGATTAACGAAAATTTTTGAGAAAGACGGTGCACATTTTGTGAGTGATATAACTAGCGATAATGAGAATAGTATACATTGTAATAGTGAATGAAGTAATATTAATATCTAGAGTATCTAAATTATTATATTTTCCTTGCGTTTTTTAAATTGGCGCGAAATTTGAATACCTATTGTAATAAAAAATGTAGATTATACCAAAACACTTCAAGAGATGATTAAAAAAGATCTCTCAAAAGAAGATACTTGAAAAATGTAAAAAGTATCGTTTTGTGAGATACATAATAAGCAATAAACGTTTCATAATCCGCAAGAGGAAGGGTAAACTCGCAAACGATTATTGTACGATCGTAAAATCGTAATCGTAAAGGAAGAAATATGAACGTCCATCTTCAAATTAACATTCGCCACGGGATGCGGGCAAGTAATAATCAGTAAAAGTAGATCGCGGCTTGTATATTGCAATTAAATCGTTATTAATATAAACTTCATAATTACGATTATCAATTTGCATTTGAGCGCGGCTAGCGACGGAATTTCTGTGTACGTCAAATAGTTCCCTGTTATCATGCTAATGGAGCATATAATGCAACCAAAATTCGGCTGACAATAAATTACGCAACTTTAGTTAACTAACCAGACCATAACCGAGGTAGCAGAGAACTATAATGATTAACTAACGGTGCCTGGATAATGATCGCTTTTTGTCGTAGAATTCCCCACAATTCGCGTCCCGTTTAACAATGTTACTGCTTGTAAATTACGTTAGGAGCCTCGAGCTTCGAAATTAGTCATAATGTAATAGATTTTCATTCAATTAACCGCGCGAAGAACCGATCCGACAAGATTCGAATAATTTTTTTACGCAATTTCAATCTTTCTCTCTCTGTCTCTCTCATTATTATTTATCCGACTATCTTTGTCCCTCGCTTTTCGACGAAATACGTAATACAAGAGTGGGAGGGTTATTAATTATCGCGACTTTTCGGATGAAGCCAGCAGAATGGGGATTAAATTTGTGAAATATTTTTGCATTTGGGGAGTATTAATCGCTCGTCGATTTTCGAGGCTTTCGAATTAAACTGCAATAAATTGGCTTCGCTCTAGCGCTGTTATAAAGTCGCGACGAACTTAAAAACGAATTGATAAAACATTGGACAATATCGTTGAATTGAATTTCCCTTTGGCTCGAATGAGAAGGGAAATACTCATTATTCGTTTAATTTTTATTAAAAATCTTCATTTCTTGAAATATGAAAAGTAATAAAGAAAGAATATTTAAATTTCTCGGACTAAGAATCATTTAAGAAACTCCTAACGATTACTTCATTCTCATTACCGTTACATTTTCCCCAAAAGTGTACTGAAAAATTTCAAGTAAAACCTAATGCAATTTTCTAAAACGTATTAACACGTTGAACAAGACCAATATTTCGCTAGTTTCACTGTTTCCACTAAAGTGACACTTTTCTATTAAAACCGTATCTTTATACAGCAAAAATGTTAAAGATAACAACAGTTCTATATTAGACAATACTTCACCTCTTTAATAGCAGACATTCAAATATCGAATATAGTAACGAACTCGTGAATTCTATCGTTTCAAAGTCGCAAGGAATTTCATTGAGGTCACCGATGACCCCGTGGCATTCAACATAAAACAATAACAATTTGCCATACTTCCAAATTGCCACCAATGATTCAGTTCTCCCCGATCGCACAACTGATCTATGCGTCGCGCAAAAACACCCGTTAATGTTTCATCCGAAGATGCATATTGGAATGCAAAGAGGATGAATAATAAGCAATGTCAGAAAAGACGATTTTCCGTTGCAAATAACGCTTCCTCCGTAAGTGTCCAGCCCTTTCTAGTCGAGGGGTCACGACAGGGGGTAAAGTCGGGCCGAGTTGCACCGCATCCGCTCGTAACCTCCGTCAAGTTCCTCGTCTTGGTAGCCAAGATGGCTTCGTACGGTAGGAAGGGCTAACGAAGTTACGTAGACATCTCCTTGGCAGCCGCCAAGAAGGGGCTCGTAAGGGGTGGAAAGCACGTACAAGATGAGACCGCCTCGTCGTCTAGAGACTCCAACGGATACCGTCTAAGGAACCCAGGAGAGTTACGGTGTCTCTCGTGCCTTTCTTCCTCGACCTTCTCTCTCCCTCTTCCTCCCTTTCCCTCCTTCCTTTTCTCCTTCGTATCGCTCTCTCAGAATGTCCTTCTCTCCCTTGATAACACTCGCAGCCTCTCCTTCTCTCCTTCGCTTTCTCTCTGTACCTGTTTCCTCCTCTCTCTTGATAACACTCTCTTTCGCTTTCTCTCTCTGTCTTTCTTCGTCTCTCTGTCTTTCTTCTTCTCTCGTCTTGATAATACTCTCTTAGTCTCTCCTTCTGGCTCCTCTCTCTCTCTATTTCTCATTCAGGCTCTCCTTCTCCCTCTAGGTTTCTCCACCTTTCCAACCACCCCCAGCCCATCTTGCTCTCCCTTTCGTCTTCTCAATTCGGTCTTGGAGAAAATTAGTCAATTATCGGGTAAGTGCTCGGCCAGACCTACATTCGCGATTGTTCGCCACTAAGGGGCTACGATGGATCGTATAGTTGTGTATCGGCACATATCTGACCCAATTCAATTAAACGTTTTGCAGACGGATGAAAAAATGGGTCGATTCATCTCTGCTCTTCGGGGGAACACTGTTTCTATTTTTTTAAGGCTGTATTGTCTCCGTTATGGTTTGTTAATGGAGGTAATGTCATTGGGATTCTTTTGTGTTATTTGATGGAAATTAAGAAGGTATTTGCAGGCATTTGTGTCACGCTGCAAGTATATTATAGTGAAATTACGAATTACTGAAAAAAATATATAATACACGTCATGTTTCATCAGTTGGATGATGAGTAATGCTTGTTAGATGACATTCTAAGAATCTAGTCACAGAGCTGTCGAAACTTGAAGGTAGAAATCATTAACACTCTGCGGACGGAGACTTTTTAAATATTGAAAGATAATTATCTATTTAGCGATCAAAAACCGCTCTTTTAACAGAAAGTTGGAGTGTTAATGTATACGAATTATAAATTACTATTTGCAGAATCATATTGCAACGGTTATATTTCAACTTTTCAATTCCAATCGCAGATACATGCTTCTGCAGATATAAACTCTAATCAGATTTTTTCAGAGACCACATATATGCGTCCGTAGTCCTCAAAGGGTTAACTCTTTAGAGTAAGAAGCTGCCTTTTAAGGAGCTGCCCTCTACTTTGAAACCTACTAATATATTTTAACACTAGAACTACCGGCGTTAAATCTGTTATATTTAAATATATTAAATAAGTACTTTGAAAAAAGGGGAATTCAGAGGTGGAAAAGATAATCGATTCGGTAATTTATGTTTTATGAGGTGGACGTAGAATATCTATTCTATAACTCGCCTATAATCTTAGAGAATTTTTGGAAAAAATTGTGTACCAGTCATTTTGACTGGTTTGATAGTTCTAGTGTTAAAAATGCCTTCAAATAGCACGTTAAAGACTGACTTCGCAATAACACTCGTCTAAGCTTCATTCCAGACAAATAAAACCAAAAAGCAAGTCTCTTAAAATAAATAATGTCATTTGTCAACCCCTTATCGTCCAAATTCCCCTCAAAGAAGTAAAAATCATTCCAAGATTTCTATCATCCAAACCGATCCTTCTGTGCTTCACAAAATCATATCCCAATTTGAATAAAATTTTGCGAGAGATCTCCCCAACATATTCACCAGTTAACCCTTTGTACTCCTTCATTTTTTGTTACCTACCAACATCTCCTTAATTAATTTGCGAAATATATCAAAAAAGGGGGCCTCAGTAAAAAGTTGTATTGCAACAGAAATTGTTATTGTTATATTACCATTATTATAGAAATTGCATTGTATAAAGTCGAGTCTAGCTCGACGTTAAATTGGCGTAAGAAATGCAACGTCGAGCCACACTCGACATAGGAGTGCTAAGGGTTAATAAACTCATCTTGAAAACGAATTGTTGACAGAACGACCGGTGGATTTCTCGTTAAACGGTGGCCGAGAATCACGAGCGAGCAGCGACGCCCCGGTGGACTCCGACGACGACGAGATCGACGTCCTCGGAGATGAGACACCGTCGCCGACGCGAATCGGGAATCACCATGTCTCCAGACGAGCCGGTTCGCCGACGGGCTTCCATCAAGTGACGCATCCACATCCGGTCACCCTTTCTCATCAGCCGCAGCATGTACAAACGCTTCAACGTCAGCATCGCTGAAATAGCCCGCCGGATTGCTCGTTTTTCGAATGAAAAGTTCATAATTAACACGTGAAAACTGAAAGGACTCGTTGATTCTATTATATTCGGCTGGAATTGTTTGTACAGCTACGATTTTAAGCGGACTTTGAAGCGCCCAGGCTACGATGCACATATCAAGGGGATGAAGAGAGTGAAGTGAATCTATCATCAACGTTTCTGCAGTCTCAACTCGAACGTTACGGTTATCTCGTTGGAGAAGTACGATTATAGGGATGAAGGCTAACACAGGTTTCATGTGGATGCTCTTAAACGATGGATTCTAACGTGGATTGACTTGAAAGTTCTTGACTTTGTGTTTAACACCGCTGTAGCTTTATGCTTCACTGTTACGGTCATTTCGACGGAGACCAACAGTTTGAGATGAGTTTCTAACCACCGAAGTGTAATACATGTATGACGCAAGGAAACTTCTCATAGATGGGAGGAGGATTTACAGAATCAGCTAGTTCTCCACGCTCTCATCGGAATATCTCTACTGTTAATCCTCATCAATTCACCAAGGACTATGATTCTAGGTGAGTTCTGAACCACCGAGTCTACTATATAAACATATCACAAGAAAGAACGAGGAAATTCGAATTTCAACGTCCAAAGTTACATTGTCTACGTCACCGTCCAATTGCTACAGAATTTAGTAATATTCGATGACCCTCGCTATGAATGCTCCTCTTTTAAGTGTTTCAATTCTTATCCTGATTAGAAACATTAAATGCGAGGAATTTTTGAAAATAATAGGAAAGAATTTACCATTTATACCGTAATAGCTGGAATTGTAATTGTTCTCCAATTTTTGTGTTGACGATAGACATCTGATAAGAGGAATTTTCTAAAAGTGACAACAAAACATCCGTTATAGTCCTTGCCACCATAATCACCGGTAAGCCTGAAGATCACGATTATCCACCATAAAATACCCGAGAAACGTATCAAACCATGGCGCAAGTTAAATCGCACATACTGAACGTTTATTCAAGAAACTGGACTTTTTGACAGAGAAAATAATTGCGCGAAGGGAAAGGAATATCAGACAGTGACTTTGAAAAGATAATACGGACAAGATATGTGCATCGAATGAAAGTGAATATTGAAGTGAACAAACGTTCGAATATTGAGAGAGAATTCTAAGATTAATTAATTCATGCAAAATCCCGAGTCGATGTAGATGATGCAGGTAGATGTTGAGGGGTTGGAGATTTTTATTCAATTGAGATACATATCAGAGAAAGGAATTATCCTGTATAATGTGACGTCAGTAATGAAGAAGATTTATACCTCTTTAGATTTAATAGCTCAGTGGCAATTCTTAACCTGGAATTCTTTTCGGTTCTTCGAAAAACAGTGGTGCAGTTACAGCTGAGCTTGTACCACCATGAATTTAGATGATGGATTTGAAAGAAAGGGACTTGGATTATTGAAAGAATGCGGATGAAGGGAAGATTGGAAAGTGACTAATTTCGAGGGACGAGGCTTTCGTGAATCGTCCTTAAGTCGTGCAGAATCGTCGAATTTAAAATTCAAGAACAATTACTGTATTTGGCATAATTTAAGAGTTAAGACACACAACAAGTTCAGATATTCGCAGTGCGTGAATTTCCTAACGAGAAAGGTGATTATAAAAAGCATAAATAAATAAACATAATTCGAGAAGACTCAGACCTGAAAGAAACTGTTGACAAATTAGAAGTTAATCGGCTGAAATTACCAGAAGACATTAAAGTGCTCATTAAAGACATCAAATGACAAGCTAATAAAGCGTTCTATTGAACAATGAGTGAAAAGTGAGAAGAAGTTATAATCGGTGAACTTAAAAAGCTGCGTCGATGAAATTCATCGTCGTTAAGTGTTAAAAGGATAGAACTTAAAGTCTACATTTTAGCAGGCAAATTTCCATGCATAAAAAACAGCATAAATAATTCCGATTATCGTAAGAAAAACGAGATTATCGTTTCGTTCTTTGACCATTAATAAAACCGATGTGTAAGACGAAATAAAAAGTGAATGATATATTTATTTTCAATAGTGTTTGATTAAATATTCGATGGTCAAAGAACTCTTACGAGAGGGAGGATACTTTGAGACGTGTAAAGAATTAGCATCGGTAAGCTAGGAGACCGGAACCGCCATGGAACCGGAAATCGACAACTAAACCACACGGAATGGACTCTGACCTTGTAACGGAGTGATGTTAAATACTTCCACGAAGAAAGAGAACGTTAGAAAGTGCAAACGCGTAAATGGCTCGCCAATCAAACTCGGTATGACACTTTTTATAGCTAAATGCAGTAATAAAAGCTAGCGTGTTTCGTGTCACTTTTTATAGCGAAGTAGAAAGTTAGCCTGTGGTTCGAGTTGAGATTAAAATGTCTCGGTGTAATCTATCGTGTGTTCGTTTTTTCCCTCCTCAAGTTACATCCTTCCGTGAATTTAACCAAAGCTGGTGTTCAATCTTTCACTTCCACTTAAACTTGAATAATTCCATTCTCATTTTAGATGAATTCTTTCCATATTATTGTGGTTTAATTGGCCGTGCGAAAATTATTTCTCTTGTTTTTATCGGTTCTGATTTAACACGGTTCTAGAAAATTGTCTCTTTAAATACTCATCATTTGATTTCAATGTCGGGGAGAAATATTGAAACGGGAAATTATTCGTAATTATGAAGGAATTGTTAGAAATGAAATTCTGGTGATATGTTAGTCACGGTTTTGCATCCTCTGATTTATTAATTAATATTGAAGGCTCTCTGAGTATTTAATACGAGTTATTAATATATTTTCTCATGCAGACGAAATAAAACATGCTCCATTTGCGAGAAGCACTACTTTTTAATTAATATAACGTGCAAAAGTACTAGTAGCTTGTGTTACTTTGATCTAATCAAAGAACCAAACCATAGAAATACTAATCATCATATTAATGCTATTTTAAATTCATTTCAAAGTTAAACTTGTAACTTCTGATTGCTCTTAATCACAAATTACTTTGGAACTGCATTAAAAATAGTTTAAAGCATTAGTTAATATCTTAGAATAATATCTATTAAATCTTAGATACTTTTTCTGTTATATTTCACTCATTCTCTGCAAAATTCATTTCTCGTGATTTATTCAGCTTTGGGAAAGAAATCTGAATAATGGAAAAATTGGAAAGTCGTGGAAATGTTACAGAAAATTGAAGGAAACGTCGATTTTCTACTTTGAAAGTTTACATGCATGCTTTCCTTCACGTTTCTGCATCACACCATTGACATTTTATGGCGTTTCGGGTCAAGAACGACGATCAGGCTACTCGTGCAATATTACCATTCCACTAATTGGCAACGTGACATTTTCCACCCATAGTTTAGTGGATCACTTTCGAAGTTTAACGATGTCCACGAGACGAAGGAGACGAGCGATTAATTTCAGATTTGTCTATGACGTTTTGAAATTTTGTGCGACGGAAATAATTCTAAATTGCGTAGACTCACGGTTCTAAAGTGCTGGGATATGCACTTAGGATTTCCTTATTAATTTCGATATGAAATTTTAAATAATTAAATACGTCTGCTCTCCATATACAGTTTCTATTAACACTAGAAGTGCCAGCATTAAATATTTCATACTTAAATATATTAAATAAGTACTGTGAAGGAAGAGGAATCAAGCAGCCCCGACGAAGATCAGCTAAGTAATTTATGTATTATACATTGTAAAATTAATTAAACTCGTTATGTGTATAATATAAAGGGGAATTTTTATAAAAAAAAATTATGAACATCACATTGGAGCACATCGGTAGTTCTAGTGTTGATAAATCAAAAATTGAAAGTATCTGTTTTTAATTTCTACATAAAAGCTAATTTAATACAGACACGTACAAAGTACAAAGACTTAATAGCCAAACGTATTAACCCCTTGCTCTACGATTCTTTTTGCGACTGTGCGTGCAATAATTCAGAATAAAGTTGCTAAAATGAATATTTATCAGTGATTCCTGATACATCTTACAATTTACCGCAATATTAATAACACAGAAATAATTATATTGTGTTGTCTTCCACTGATATTTTCAATTATATCATTTTTGGGAAGCTTGAAAATTTCCTATTCCATCAGGAATGTCACTCGTTATTATAGGCCTCTAATTAATTTCAATACAAATCCAACACTTACACATCTGTTCATATACCTAATCTCGTATTATTTTACTCTCATCACCCAGCTAAAATTCAGAGCTATTTTTAAAACTTCCACTCACTCAACTATACGAAATATAGAAACATACAAAAATATAAAAAAATCCAAACGCCCCCTACTTAACACTAGAACTACCAAACCAGTCAAAATGACTGTTACACAATTTTTCCAAAAATTCTCCAAGTTTATAGAAGAGTCCTAGAATAAATATCCTACGACCATCTTAAAAAACGTAAATCACCGAATCGCTTATATTTTCCGCCTCTTGATTCCTCCTTTTCCAAAGTACTTATTTAATATTTTGAAATATGATAGATTTAACGCCGGTAGTTCTAGTGTTAAACCTGTATCCAACAAACGTTCACCAAAGTCTCAAAAACCTGAACAAAAAGAACTTAAGCCTGTCGAACTTGAACAAAAGGACTAACACCCCTCCGACAACCATAAATAACCCCAGGCTTCATCACCAGCATCATGAACCACTCGGCTCAACGATCTCCGAATTACACTATCAAATCTCATCTCCCTCTCTCTCTCACTCCCCCTCTCTCTCTCTAACCTACAAACAAAACCTAATCGACGATTCACTCCCTGAATCAATACCATAGACTCGCTTCGATCGCGTTCTTACTACCTGTTGCAGAACGTCAGAGTCGCAATCGCTTCTGAAAAAAAGAACAGAGCAAGACAGACATATTGCACGGAGGCAGGTAGAGAGCGTTTCCAGAGGAAGACGACATAGGCGGAGTCTGCGGAATACGTCGTGCTTCCAGTTGGGGTGAATCCTAATACCCAGATAATGGGAAGTAATTGCGAGGGATCAGAGCGAGCAAAGCTACTCTCTCTCGGTTCGAGGGGGTTTCGGGGGTTCAGGGGGATGGGTTCCAGGAGCACCATAGAGAGAGGGGGTGGAGGTGACGGCGACCTCGTCCCCTCGCGATGCCGTAGACTCGTGGGGATGGATGAAAAGGACGATCCAATGGAGAGGCAGAGAAGGAGAGAAAGGGACGGAGAAACGGATGGAGAAAGACGAGTGAACGTAATCATGTTATCAGGACGAAATCACGGTTCACATTCTCAAATGTGTATGACGGATGATAGTGTTTTCGCGAGGAGTACGGCAGTCTATCGATTCTCACGGATGCAATTGGGAATACGTGGGTGACATTAACTATTTGAAAAGTTTCGAGTCTGGGTTTAATGTGCAGGGCGATTGCGAAGTGAGGTGTGAAACGTAGGGGAATGTTGGAATTTGAAGATGGATGGGATGGCGTTCGCTGTGTTTTTTTTTATTATATCTTTTTAGCTTCGATCGATGATCATAGCGCTTGAGATCTACTATTTTAGGTGGGTTTGACACTATGGAGATTATGATATATTAAATAATAATTTGGGAAAAATTTGCCAGATGTGACGAGAGATGTGAAGCTCTGCCGAATGATCGCAAGTACGAGCCTTTACATCCTTCGCCGACATTGCTCCCTTAATTGTGGTTTAAGCTGTTTCACATTGTTGAGGCTCTGATGTCGACGATGTTAGTTATTAAATGTCGTAACCCAGTATTAAACAGTGAGGTTTCGTACAAATGGTTGTAAAATAAGTTGTCTAATATCGTAACGTCTAAAATAAATAAATTGTCTAGTATCGTAACGTCTAAAATAAATAAATTGTCTAGTATCGTAACATCTAAAATAAATAAATTGTCTAGTATCTTAACGTCTAAAATAAATAAATTGTCTAGTATCGTAATGTCTAAAACGCACACAAATACTCTGAACCAAAAACTTGCTTAAAGTATTGAACTATACAATAATTATACTAAGGCTTGGCGGTAAAAATTATTTCTCTAGAATTTCATGCCACAACTCTTCCAATTCGATGTCCAGCATCATCCATCCTCAGCAGCACCTCCAGGACAATGCAAACTACTATATTACACAACAATGCAAAATACTACCGCAAAATAGAAAACTCAAACTATCGCTTGCACGAAAATAGAAGAGACCGAGGTACTACCGTGACTCCAATGAATCCCTGCAACCCCATAATTACCTGAACAAGGCACAGAACACGTTTTCTTTGATGTACCCATCGGAAGATCTATTTCTGCCATAGGGCGATAAAGCGTCGCAGCAAAAAGACAAGAGGCAAAAGAACGACAGAGATAGGGAGCGTCGGATAGAAAGGACAAATATCTCGTAAACTAATGAGATCATGGAGGTACATTTATGACATTTATTAGATTCCGCTAAGACGTCTGTTATTACGGTACTGTAAATAAAGGGGGAATATTCGCACCCCTTGCCGGGAGAACGGAGCAGGAATGCGGCGAAAATAATGAAATAAAGGACAATGAAGTGGCAGGTACAATAGCCAATAGGGTCTAGGAGGCTCGGATGAGAACGAACAAGGCGGCAAGTACAGAGGGACATGGCACGGGGGTCGAAGCTAAGGGGGGTGAAGCTGAGCGGGCTAAATGCAGTGGGCGTGTTCCCATTACTTTCATTATTTTCCGTCACAGGGGTTCGGCACTGATATGCACAGCAGAGGACGCAGCGGGGCCAACGTGGGGTTGACTTTCAACGAACTACCTGCTGCCGGTTTATTTCTACGTCGAGTAACGTGGATTAACCAAAGGTCAACCCTGATACGTTGATGAGCGGGCTTTATAATCATTTGAGTGGATTTTGCTTTGCTTTCTATTTACTGAACTGAAGTAAGAGCTGTATTTTGAATGTATTTCAAGAATGTGTTTCAAGAATTTCAAGAATGTGTGGGTATGTATATAAAGAGTGGACTGTTATAAAGAATGGACTGTTAGAAGCTCTTTCAAGATCGGATGAGATTTGTCAAATAGGGCAAGAGTGTTCTTATAACTTTTTATCGTAAGGATTTGATATTGCGTATGCACGGGAAAGGACACAGAAGGTCAATTCGAGGTCGACTTTCAACGAACTACCCGCTGCCTGTTTATTTCTACGTCGAGTAACGTGGATTAACAGAAGGTCAACCTTGATACGTTGACGAACGGATTTTATAATCATTTGTGAGGATTCCGTTTGCTTTCTATTTAGTAAACTAAAGTAAGAGCTGTATTTGAATGTATTTGGACAATGGTAAATGTATATGTATATAAAGGATGAACTGTTAGAAGCTATTTGACTAAGGGATGTAATATTAGAAGTTGATTTTATGAGATTAGACAGATGGATTGAGAGTATTCCTATTATTTTTCATCATAGGTGTTTCATCCTGCGTATACACGGCAAAGGACGCAGAAGGGTGAACACAAGGTCGACTTCCAACGAAGTACCTACTCCCGGTTCACTTTTTACAAGTAGTTTTGGAAGATCCGCCTTGATAAAGGCACACCATTGACGAACGGATTTAGCAATTATTCTTGACAAGATTTAGTTTATTTTCTATTTTGTAAACTAAAGGGAAACTGCTTTTTCAATATCTTTGGAAATGTGTATCCAGAGAATGACTGCCTAACGCAAAATAAACTACTAGCTCCTAAATACTACTATTACAATATATTAAAATATATTAAAAAGTTAAAACCTTTCTAAAAAGCTATTCTCATATCTATTGTATTATATCTGCAGGAATACTATACGATACGTGTTCCTCTCTTCGTGCTTGTTACAAAAGTACCAACAACATACCTGTGTTCTTCTCTTTTTACCTGGCGCATTTCAATAGAACTAGGTGATACATCACTAACCTTTTCATGGCGAACGATGCACATGCAGGCCATGGATGCAGTTGGTGTAAATATTCAAAGATCTGTCGCACAGAGGAGCTCAAGTATTCCTGGCACTTTGCTGTCGAAGTCGTCTTACCCGTACACCGTCTCAAAGTCGACTGCCGGTGCTCCTCTTGTAAACAGAAGTCCGAACTTTCGGCACGGCCTTCGGGTATCACTCGGCGGCAAGTTTCCAGGAAGCGATAAGCAGCCGGCTGTCCGCGGTTTTCGCCATCTGTAAACAGAGTAATACGTATGTTAGTAAAATTAACCCTTAAAGGTCGTAAGTCACCTCTGACGTGACAACAGTTTCGGTTGTATGGCACGTGTGAGGTGACAAAATGAATCGAGTCTAAACTCGCTGTTTGTGGAACGTGTGAACAATTGTCTTATCAATTGAACATTATCAAAGAAGTGATTAACATGTTCAGTGATATAACAGCGCCTTTTTTAAATCGAAGTTTAATATTTTGGCCCTAAAAATTGAACGAACAAAATTTTATGAGTACGGTTAGTGATAGTGGCAGTGAATTCTTTGAAAACAATTCTAAAAGTGTTTTTTTTTATTACATTCTAAGAAAAGAAAAGTTGTTATAGCTATAAATAATTCAAATGAAGAAGAAAATAATATAGAAGGAGAATTTATTGATGGCGAATTATTTGAAACTCATAGATTTGTAATACTGCTTTAAAAAATAAATAATTTCTAATGAAAATTTTGTTATACAATATTGAGAATTTTTCACATATTTACTGAAAACAACTACAGCCTAGTGAGAGTCATATATATATTGAAAACACGTGAATTCACGTCAGCGATCGCGAATGTGTTAATGGAAGATCATTTTTATTATTTAGAAAAATGTGCATGTTTAACTTCAACATACAGCACGATTAATGAAATATATTTACGGCGATAGAATCGACGAATACCAATCTAAATCGAACGCTACAACTATGAGGCATACAACGCGAAACAGGGGTTGATATCTTAGGTACATCAAAAAGGGGAGTTTATGATACACCCTCGATGCATGATGCAATCATAACAAATCAAATTACTGTTATATGAAGATAAGTCTGACGAACGTCTCTCTTAGCATGCTGCATTTAATTTCTGACATTCCCGATAAAGTTGCACGATAACGATAGCTTTTAGAGTACCAAAGACGTCTGCGCACTAAAATAATTGCCATGTAAGTAAATATAGCTAATGTGATTAAATGCATTTTAAATAATAACGTAATATAAATTGCTCGACACTAACGCCGTTATTGCGTAAAGGTTGCTATGTTACACGGATATTCTAATTGAGAAATATAATTTGAGACTTATAAGCCGATAGAATGCACCCACGTTCGTACAAACGGTTCCAATCCAAAGGATTAACACTAAATCTACCGGCTTTATATCTGTTATATTGAAATATACGAAATAAGTACTTTGGAGAAAGAGATTTGAAGAGGTAAAAAGATGATGAGTTAAGTAATTTTTGTTTTATACGATAGACCTAAAATATTTACTGAATGACTGCCCAATTAATTTGGGAATTTTTAGAAAAAATCAGAAAGCGGTCATTTGGCCGCCATGGTAGGTTTAGTGTTAAAACGTGCGGGGTAGAAGTTTGTAAGCAGCGGTTAAAGACAATGATTCAGGTCGTCCGGGTCGTCGAGGAAGAGAAGAGAGGTCGTAAAGCTCCCAGTTTTGGTAGATTTATTCGGAGGGTTCGTTGAGATCCACGGATTGACACGCGGCGACGTCTTGACAGCTTGTTAGGCTAACGGTTGGGTGCTGTTCATCGAACACGATGCGCTTGAGCCTCTTTACAGCTCTTTAGCTTGACATTTCGCTTCTGATCAGGCGTTATACCATTGTCATCTTTTTTCTCTCTTTCTCGTTGCGCTGTTTGTATGCGTTTTTTTCACGGCGATGATGCATGGATATTACTGCATTTTTCGGTATTTCTTCCTTTGTATTTTTCGGCTTTAACCCTCTATAGTCCGAATTTTCTGTGGCGTCTGAAGATCAGTTGCACGATGGCACATTAGAAAATGAGAAAAATACTATTATAAATAATACATTTACCTTGATTTTGAAACAATAAATTATAAAGAATTTCATGATCTTTACGAACTAAATTGTAATATTTGGCAAAGTTAAAAAATTGACTTTGAAGAATAAAAGCTTAGATTTGTCTTGTGTTACTTCTAAGTTACACGGGCCCATAGAGGGTTAACATACTATGATTATTTCGTTTAAAACCTACTGCTTTAGATAGGTTCCGTGTCATCGAGGCTATGACGTATTAATTACTAATTTAGAAGAAATTTCACAGGCAATAGGAATTTTCAAAATCGAGCCTAATGATTGCGAGCTTGAGCCTTTAACGTCTTACCCACCGTAGCGCCCGTCGAATTTCTATTTTTTTTGGCTTCAACTGTAATTGTCATTTCGCCTAGGATCCATTGTCCTAGGTTGCTTCCGAACTCCTGAGACTATTAAATATTTCTTTTACTAATTTAGGAAAAATGTCCCAGAGATAGCGGGATTTCAAAGTCGAGCCCACTGATCAGAAATCCAAACCTTTACCACCATAACACCACTCGAATTCTATTTTTTTCCGACTTCAACTACTACTCATTTCAACCAGGGCAAATTGTCCTAGGTACATTGAAGTCACTCAAGCTGAAGTGTTACCAAACGCGAAGTCATGCAGTCATCTTCCACCCACAGAAGCCTAAAACAAAAGAATAATAATATTAGTAGCGACAAATAATATTAGTACCGCTCCACCCGCAACTATACCACAGAATCTCCCGCTGCATAGATTCCTGAAAAAAAGACTAATTCCTTCAAGACAAAAGTAATGAAATGAATGAAATACGCTTCCACTTCTAACTCGATTGATATTCGCAAAGTAATAATAGGCAATAGTAACTCTCTACTTACTATAATATAACCAGAGAAGCTAAAGAGGAAGAAGAAGGATGGGAAGGGGAGGAAACAAAGGAGGAGTACAAAAGGCAGTCGTCACCCTTCCCCGAGAGTCTAGAGAAGCGGAGAAAGGATCAGGATCGAGGAGCACAGGATATTGGCGGTGGAGGCGACGGCATTACTGCCCACGTGCCGTTTAACTCGATCACCCTGGGCAATCTGGCCTCGTTTCAACCTCCAGTTACTGCGACGCTTCCACTAACAAATAACATTGTCGACGACCCTGCGGGGGCGTACTGATTCGATTTGCGCACCGTGAAGGCGTGTTACCGGAGAGCCGACGAAGGAAGAGGACAGGACGATGATCGCGAGGGCGAAAGAGAAAACGGAACAAAAGAAGGAGGTGGAGGAAGTGAAGAACGAAGAGGTGGAGGAGGCGGGAAGGGGGATGAGAGAAATGGAGAAATTCTCTGTCATTCGTGTTTTTTCTGCTGTGATCTCCGGATAAGAGGAAAAAAATATTTGCACGGGAGAAACTGCAAAAAAGACCGTGGAGGATGGAGAGATGGGAGGAGGAAGAGATTATTGAAAAATATGAAAGAATATTCTCTCAGCGACAGAGAATAATGAAGTGGAAAGAGAGTGGATGATATTACAGAATATTTGCTCTGGGGCCATTTCAGAGGGAATGAATATTATTGTAAAAACGGCGGAGAAGCCTTTTTTTATGAAACTTTGAGAAATCTTCGGGATTGTTTTATAATATTATTGTATAATTAATATTATTTTGGTACTATGTGTAGCTAGGAACATTGTAATTTTATAATTTGTTGGAATTACAAGACTGTGGAAACACGAAATAATTGCCGGGTAATCGGTAGTTGGAGCAACATCACTTAATCCTGTTCTATGGAACTTAATATTTGGAACGAGGTACGAAGGTCTATCTTAAAATAAAAATTTGTCTACGATATCCCTGGCTAAAATAATTTAAAAAATTCTCAGTGCCTAAACTGGTGCATCAATATAATTATTTAACAGTTAGAAAAATGATATCGCAAACTATCTCCAGCACTATATACAGTCTTCGAACACTCCTGCCTACTTTAACTCCCATTTGACACAAACGACGATACTTCAAGCATCAATTAAAACGGTGTGGAATTACACACCCAATTTGAAAATCTGCAAAAGAAAAGCAATTTAAAGGGTCGTCTCTGCTAGACAAAAAAAAAGAACGGAGAAAGAATGATTGTGAACGCGATGTGCCGCAACGTGCTGGAAAGCCCGGCTACGGCCTAATTAGTCCGGTTATTTAGTTAGGCCACGGAGATGCGAGAAGTTTACGGGGCTGTTCGGTGCTAGAGCACTACTAAAGATTCGTATCTCCAGGACGTGTTTAAAAATAATTACCGTGGAAGATTCAGCGATAGTCACGGATTCGCCCTCACCTCTGTGCTTCCTGGCCCTTGTGAAGTGGCCCCTCGTTGTTGTTGCGGCATAAAGGCAGCACCAGCTCGATCCCTTCTCCTCCTATACGTCCTCGCATCTCTTCCGGCACTGCTCGAGTGGTCCTCACCTTTCAACCACTCTATCACCGCGTTTAAAGAAGTAAAGACCAAAGGTCTTTTACAGTTTTAAGGGGTTAGACCGGCTCGAAAGAAGTTTGCTTGAGATGACAATGTGACGCGCTATACCGCCTCGAGCCTTGTTAAATCGACGATGCACTGAAAGAGTACGGTCGTCGTGTACGTGGAACATCAAGTAGACTCTGAATAGATAGAGGATCGAATGACGAACATACGATGAGAGGTGTATGGTGTTCGTTGCGAAATCTGAGTGAGTGAAAGTGTATTTTAATTCGTTGTCATCCCTGACGAAATTTTCGATTCGTTCCGACACCTCTGGCATATTGTTTCGTTAATTATTAATTAATATATGATAACGTTGGTCATTTGAAAGCCAATTAAAACAGAACGGTCTACTTAAAGTGACTTTAGCAGTTCAAACTAGAGAAATACGAAAGAAATAATTTCTAGGAGAGTAAGGCGGGTGAGGAATTAATTGATCGGACTCGTAATCAGTGGGTCCGAGTTTAAGTGCTACTCCATTATCTCCGGGAAATTTTTCGGTTCGTTCCGACACCTCTGGCAAATTTTTTCGGTAATTATTAATTACTGTGTGATAGCGTTGGTCATTTAGAAGCCAAGTAAAACAGTACGATCTAGTTAAAATGACTTTAGCAGTTCAAACTAAAGAAATACGAAATAAATAATTGCTAGGGGAGTATGGCGGGTGAGGAGTTAAAGGATCGGACTTGTAATCAGTGGATCGAAGTTTAAGTCCTCGTCCGTCACCTCTGGGAGATATTTAATAAACTATTAATTAATATATCATAGCGCTGGTCATTCGGAACCCATTTAAAATAGTAGGACATAGGTGAGATGACCGTAACAGTTGAGGGCGAAATACAAAAAAATAACAACTAAATACTACGATGATATATATACCAAACAGAGGGTGATTATAGTAAGCATTTAGGAAGAGCACTTCGTATCCACTCTAATGAGATCGCATCTAATTATTCATAGATGAACTACTAGTCGGTTGCGTGCTATTTTCAGCTTAAAATTCATTAAATTAGCTCAAATTAAGACACAATTTATTGGATTAATGTACCCGCGTCTAAAACTAAAACAGGAATTTTTAAACGTATAAATATCAGTTAAGCATCACCGTGACAATTCATTTTATACAATAATTAAAATGAAATCATTACAAAATCATTAATAATGCAACACAATAGAACGTTTGATCGACATTACTTCCTTACAAAGAAATGTTTAAATATACTTTATTCTAATAATTAAAGCTCAGTCGTACACTTTTAATATCCTTGCAATATAAAAGCGAGAAAAATATATCGAAGACAGGTATACAGAGAAACGTATCAATTAAATAAGTTTCGTTCGTATTTATAGTATTTATATTTGTTTACATTATAATTTCCATATATTATAATTATAATTGTAGTAGGCAAAACAGTTATCATCTAATAACATAACATTCGTAAGACGAAAGTATAATTACGAAACGGAAGTGGAGGATCTCGGGGGGAAGAGAGAAAAGGGATAGAAATGCTTTTTAAGGCTGACAAACGGTGGGCCTTCGACACTCAAAAACAAGATTACTATTAGCCCTTAAGATTCTAAGGGATTAGTCTTTGCATGGTCATATAGGAAATATTTCGTAGGGCGGCACGCTATCGTACGGCCCACCCTTTAAAATCCTACAACTAGATCTATCTTGTATAACCGCGAGAACTTCAAATTATTAAAAATATACATCCTACGGATGTACCATTATTGCGCATTATATTGTGCAGAAATAGTCGTAAATAGTTGTTATCTTTAAACTTTTTAGGCATTACTTAGATGCCTCTAACTAGGCCTTTCCTATTACACGTAATACCCAGGGAAGCAACTATTGAATTCTTCTTTATTGTTGTTCCTTTCTTTATTAATTTACTTCTAGAAAACAGTTGTTTCTTTCCTTTCATTATGTCAATTAGAATTCTCTACTTGTGCATACACGTGGATTTTACGCGTTTAAGACTCGTCATCGCAACATGACAGTCATGCATTGATTATTCGAAAACTTGTGAAAATATCCTTTTACACTTTTATCACAATTCGATGTAGATCGTACAATTTATAGCAACGTGTAAAATCACTTTTATTCGTTATAGCTATAGCATTGTATTTTGTAGAAAAAATGGAAATAATATTGCATAGCTGTGTTATGTAAAATTAACACGCTGAATGTCATGGGTGTCGCCTGTGATCCTTTTAATATATAACATTCATGAATTTCTTAATACATTCAATATTTAAATATTGACATTAAAAATGTAAAGTACCGCAGGATATATCATTATTTTTTACTTTAACATTTTTCCTCTACAAAGATGTAATTTTAATATCAAATGTGAAGAACAAGCCGCAAACGGCTCTTTCACTTAAAATCTGTGATTCTTCGTAAACTAACCAAAATAATTAAATTTTACTTTAATTTCGATTTAATATTCAAAGCGTAAGTTGTTTCAAAAAAAGGTCCTCGACTCATGAACTAGACGAGCACGAATGACATTCAACGTACTAATTAGCGGATGATTGCGGTCTTTGAATAAATGGATGACTTTATTCGCCAAACTTTTGCACGTCGCTACAATTATACCAAGAAAATTGTTACTTACAAAAAGAAAAGAAAAATCACTTATCTATTGCTGCTTTTGACGGTTAAATCTCCAAAGAATTTTAACACGTCGAATTCCATAGGGTTCACCGGTGATCAGATCATTTAATTTTTATTAATTTCCCATGACTTTTAAATTATAATATTCACGAATTCGCTAACATATTGAATATTTAAATATCGCCCTTGAAAAAGTGGAATACTGCTGATCATATAGGTACTGTTACCTTTTTATATTTTAAAAAGATGTGATTTCAATAGAAAAAGGTTCATTTCAGTAGCAATGACGAAACTATCGAAATTCAGATGGTATTCGACGTGTTAACAATTTGTCAAATCCTTCAAATGTCAACGCACGACTCTGCACGTAACGCCAACTTTTTTTAGAGAGGGACCTTCTGCAGTAGTACTGCCGATGGTAATAGTATTGCAGATACTAACAGTATTGCAAATACTACCAGTACTGCAGACACCAACAGTATTGCAAATACTAGCAGTACTGCAGATACTAACAGTATTGCAAATACTAGCAGTACTGCAGACATCAACAGTATTGCAAATACTAGCAGTACTGCAGATACTAACAGTATTGCAAATACTAGCAGTAATGCAGATACTAATAGCATTGAAAATACTAGCAGTACTGCAGATACTAGCAGTACTGCAGATACTAATAGCATTGCAAATACTAGCAGTACTGCAGATGCTAATAGTATTGAGAATACTAGCAGCACTGCAGATACTAATGCAGAATAAACTGCAATACAGAAATGACAACGATGAGACTAACATCAGTCGTTGTGTATTGCAGTGACATTAAATAAGTTTTCTGATCGTAAACGCGTTAATCAGAGTCGCATCAACTATCCCTATGTAATACGGGAAATATATTGGCAAAAAGAGTCCTTCCGACGAGGAACAATCAAATACCTCGATAACATTATAAGACTGTCGTTCAGTCGAAAAATGTTGAATTAATCCTTTGCGCTCTAATATCTCACAAATTGCCTAATATCGTTAACTCTTGATTTTTGTAGAGAAACGTCGTCCAATAAACGTTCGAACAGGAATGTTTCAATAACCTATTAAATATTCAATGCATTTTAATCATATAATCGATGATAATATTTTCAAGTTATCATATTATAAGTCACGACATTTAAATGCCTACGATTCACATTTCACTACGAATTCTTGATTATTTCCCTACCTCCGAAAATACCAGGATAGTTGTACCTATAAAATAGAAAATATATAGATCTCATAAATATCCTGAAGCATATCAGATTGCAAAGGGTTAATGCAGTTCATCTATATGCAAATTTCATGCTATTACAGATCTTTATAATTTCAAGACTTCTCTAATATCCCCCTTTTTTTCTTCATATCCCTCTTTTTACGCGTATCTTTTTTTTTCTTTTTCTTTTGAGCACTTTCTCCGTTACAAATAGATGATTCCCCGAGTTTTAATGCTTTGATTTATCAGAGATCAAAATGTATATTACATTGGCGCATCATCCCTTAAATTGTGATAGTATAACATTGTTAATTGGTTCGTCATGCAGCTGCGTGAAATGCTTAACATTACATACGTGTGCAATGGTTTTGCTTAATGCGTTTTACATACTCCTTTTTCATTCTCTTTTCCTTTTTCCCTTTTTTGATTACACGCGTTTATAGCATGATAATAAAACTGATAATAAATCTGATAAAAATATCGAAACGCTTAATGGGCCCTCTAACTCATTCATTTCATGAAATATCAATAAAATTACGATTAAATTTTTCGATAAATCTTAATAGTCAAACATTCCTGAACTTCGTATTCAAATAATCTGTAAGTAGTTTCGTTTTAAGACACATCCAACCTCGATAAAGAATTTTACGATAGAAAACGAATGTCAACGCGATGATTAATACAACAAACGATTACAATTACAATTTTTCTTCTTTTTTTTCGAGAAACGATAATGTCTCAATAATAGTCACTCGATAAAAGTATAAATGCAAGAAGGACACAAAGTAATAATCCTTCGTGTTTTTGTGGAACGACGGAACAATTATTTTCTGATTGTTCGATCACAATGATTACTTTTTAATTAATTACAATCCACTGTTCAGTCTACAATCGAAAGGTATCGATTTACCTGATTAGTGCCCCGTTCGAGTTTGTAAAATAGATATTTAAAGTCTTATCGTTAATTAAACAGCCAGTTCCGATAGTAATCTTGATTTTAAGCAAGGTTTTACGTTGTTTCTTTTATATCGATAATCAAACTAGAATATATAAATTAATATATTACATATGAAGTAAACAATAATTAGCATGTACAAAAAGACACATCAGGTCGTCGTGGACCAGTCCGCAACGAGAAAGAAATTATTGACACGTTTATCAAATACTTAGTTTAATACGTGAGTTGAATTATAAAAAAAATCTTGCGTCATCGATAATCACCCTCGGCAGCGTACAAAGCACAAACAAACATTCCTAAATGTACCAGAGCTCTTAAGAGAGAAATGAACACGGAAAATAACGAGTATTCTAATTACGTCATATTAATTACTAACAGTGTAACGTATTTAAAGGCTCTAGATATACATTGTCATAGCTTGCGACAAGCAATCATTTGTTGAAACATACGCGCAAAAACGTACAAAAAGGAAACCTCGTAACAAGATTAAAAGATTCAAACGATTCACAAGGATAATGAGAAAAAAAAAAAGAGTGAAAGTAAAAAAGAAGAAAATCTATAATACACACTTCAATGTCAAACAAACAAATTCCCTCCATATATACTTCGACGTTAACGTCCCGTTGTATAAAAATATTTAATTCAATGAGTAACAACGAAATTTACAAAAAAAAAGAAAGAAAAGGAAGAGGGAGAAAGCATCTTAATTATCGAGTCTTAACGCAATTATATGTTAATAATACGAAGGCATGCGCGGTTAAAATCATTTAACCCTTTATATCGGTGTGCCGAGCCAAATTCAATTGAAACATTGCAAAATTCATTTCTGCTGCCTTACTTATGACAAATTTTAAGTTTAATCCACCAACCGCGGGCAACGTGGAATTTCGCATTCCACGTGAATATAAATAGAGATATACACTTCCACAAAATGCAACGAGATATCAAACAAATTGTTTGGTTTGTTTTCAAATCTTTCATTCTCTATTTATATCCAGTTAATTGAATTCTTAGGGCAAGAGTACATAGTAAATAAAACTAGTCTGCACTTTTGTACCGAAAAATCAAAAATTCGGTCGCCGTTGGAGGGTTAAACAATATTATATCTATTAAAAGAATTTACAGTTCGAAAAGTGTCATAAACGTTGCTCGAAACTTTTAACTCTTAAAGAATATTTAAAATTTGTTAATATCAAATTTCAGACACTCCACTGGCTCGAAGTACAACAGCTCAAAGAGCTATAATTGTCTAATTTTTAGTGGACCCGTCTCTGGTACATCTAAATTAACTCATTGCCGATCGGTGGAACAGTACGATAAATATAAGTGTCCAACGAAATCTTTGGGAATCGTAACGGTAATGGAAAATCGTTCGTTAAGATCTGTAACAATAACAGGGACTATCCTCGGTTATATAATAAATAAAAAAAAAAAGAAAAAAAAGAATACACGTACAAATACCGTGCTGTTCCTACGACGACAGTCGATAAAACGAGCATCTTGTTCTTTCGATTTTAGACTCGATCGAATTAATTGCTGTTAGAAACGACAATTCTAAACTTAGACCGTTTTTAACGTCATAACACACGCGCATTCAATTAAACCGCAATATTCACTTTTTAACCCTTTGCACCCATGCGCCTCATAAAACTGAAGAATTTCAATCGCAATGCTCGTTTCGATTGAATAAAATTAACTTTTATTGAATATAACGTAAACGAAGTGAATAATAATACTCTAAAAACATAATTCAATCTTTCAGATTCACAAATTGAAAGGTTTAAAATATAAGACATTGTAGATAAAAAATTAACCGTTACAAATACTTTGTGAAATTCCTTCGCAACACTGTTAAAGATTTTTATCTAATACGATTTAAACGCTGACATAAATTCAATTTATCGGTAAATAATAATTAAGGAATATCAACTTTAACATAACTACAGAGGGCAAAGGGTTAAATGTAAACAAACATTTATATATATATATAACTCCATCGTACAGTACGAATGGAAGGCTTTACGCGGGAAAAAGAGAGCCACAGAGTTCATAAAGATCATTTCAGTGTCAATGAAGAGATGGCCTAGAAGCTCTCTGCTTTAATCTAGTTAAAAGGGCTTGCTCTCCGTCATCCTCCGTCTTCGACATCATTCCTCGGAAGCTTTCTGACCTATATTTGTCCCTTAAGAACGTCCTCCTCTCCTCTTTGTACTTTTCTATCCTTTCTCTGCATTGCGGATCACCGAGATCTAAGCCACCAAGATTCTTCAGGTGAATCTTCTCGGAATTGCTCGAAGAGCTATTCAAGCCTGTACCAACGTTAGGCGTTGAACTATGCTGAGCATCATCCGAAGACTGTTTCACAGGCAGAGAAGATTCTCCTGTCATTTTATTAAACTTAGCCTCGTCCAACGATCGACTCAACGTTGCACGTGTAGCTCTTGCATGGCGTGCTCTTAAGCATGGTGGTAGATGTTGAGAGTTGTTCAATGGCGGCTCTTCGGACTTGCCTCGAGCAGAATCCAATTCCTGTCTCATCTTTCGTTCCCGAACAATTTCTCTTCCAATTTCGGAATCGAAGCTTCTACGATCTCTACCGCTATCACCGTCGTACCTTCTTCTTGGAGGTACCGATAAATCTCCTACTATACCACCTGATAATCTTTGCAGAGCAAGCTCCTGTAATATCGCGGCGGTGTCACGAAGGACTATGGAATCATCCACTGGCGAGGAAGCGTTTGAGAATGTGCAGGATGAGTTCAAGGATGTTGTTTCGGAAGCACCTTCAGGAGCGTGCGCCAGATCGGTAGGCTCTGCCGCATTTTCAGACGGTATCACTACTTCGATGTGCTCTTGTACCTTCATGTTATTGCGTTTCGCGTTTTCGTCGGTGTGTATTGAAAACTGTTTCGTCTGTTGGATATTTTGAGCTTGCTCCTTCGACGGTGTGTAATCGAAGCTTTGGCACTTTTCTGGCTTTTTGTTCTGACGCTGCTTTTCGACGTCAGCTCGTGAGACCTCGTATTCGTTACTTTTCTCCGATGGACTTGAAAATGAGCGACGATCGATAGCTTGAAATTGCGGCTTTTGACGCAGTTGTATCGTGCAACGAATATCCTGTTGCTGAAAGTCCAGATTTCTCGAAGTACGTTGAACATTTTCGAAAGAATCCTTCTCCTTGAAGGCTTCGTCTTCGTGTTGGTTCTGATTCCTGTTGAAAGCGTTCGTGTTATCCAGCTGAGCGTAGCATGTGCTTACCTCATGGTCCATCCGATTGGGTTTTTCATTCAAACGAATGTCCGTTATGCTGACGGTACAAATCTTTTGATTCCCGTTGTCCTGATCTTGCGTAGGGGAGTGAGTGGCATTAGCAATATCGTTCTCGGACTCGACCAAGCCAAAGTTTGAGTGAGAATCAAAAGCTGCGGAAGTTCTCTGGCGAGTATCATCGTGATCGTCAAGTTCCTTAACATCGGTGACATCGAAAGTCATCTCTGCAGATTCCTGTGGGAGGAGAGGACTCTCAGTTAAATCACTGACACCGATACAGGACGTATCGGTATCCACGGTCGAACCCATTGTAAGATCGAGAGACGTTCTTGATACATTTTCCGACATCGACCTTAATTGTGGTGCATCTGTCGCAATTGCTGGATTCACAGTTCCTTCTAAAGGATCTTTCGGGCTACTGGATTCGCTGGTAGGAGTAGTAATCGAACCAGTTGTTCTTTCGACTATCACCCATTCGCCAGAGCCATTGGTATTCGTTGCCATTTGCTGAGTTTCCGTGTTACTAAACATCTTATCCGAGCTATCACAAATCACGAATCCAGAGTCAGGGAGGTCTTCTATGGTTTGTTCGTAGGACATGGGGGAATCGAAATCCGTTGCACTCGATAACGGTAATCCTGGTAACTCGTTTCTATGTGCGTTAGTGCTTTCAGCCAGTATTTCTTCGTTCTGAGAATTAATGGACTTATTGCTGGGAGTATCGTGCCTTCGTGCATCCGATGCATCCCTGCTGTCGCTGAATGATTTATTTTCATCGATCTGACATAAACTCGATCTACTTTCTATATCTTTACACGGGGAACTTATTTTATTGGACTCTATCCCACTAGGATCGGACACTATCCTGTCACAGGGTGTCATTTCTTGGTCGGCAACATCCGCTACTACTATATTCATCTTCTTCGGGATCTCCTGTGCCTTAGAGGATTCCTTATTATCGTACAGATCTATGTGTCTATCGTATGCCATTATTCGTTCGCATGACTTAGCGTTATTCTGTCCTTCTAAATTTATGGATAACCTATGACTAGGGTCGGATGATTTATCGGAAGACACGCTAGTTCTGTTCAGCTTGTTCGCGTTACTTTGCTCGTCGTCGATATCTAATGGTAAGGTGAAACTTCGAAAACTTATCCTAGGACTGTTAGCCGGTATAGGTGATGTGGAGTGTGGGGTTCCGTGTAATGTTGCGGGCGTTAACGGGGTTGAGGCTTCGGATAATAATGGAAGATATCCTGGCGTTGGTAGGGGAGATGGGGTATCCATACTATGAACATCAGCTGCTACCATCACCTGTGAACATTTATAAAGGAACTGTGCTACACGGATTTATATAATTCGAATATGAAAAACAAAATCTCAGATTTTCAAGACAATGGTTTAAATTATTATATCTGTTAACCCTTAGCACTCCTTTTGTCGAGTGTGACTCGACATTACATTTCTTACGCCAACTTTAACGTCGAGCTAGACTCGATTTTATACAATGCAATTTCTAAAATAATAGTAATAATAATGATAATATCATAATAACAATTTCTGCTGCAATTCAAGATTTTACTGAGGCCCCCTTTTTTTATATATTTTGCGAATTAATTAACGAGTTGCTGGTAGGTAACAATAAATTAAGGAGTGCAAAGGATTAACGTTGAACGATAAACGAAATACAATGATGCTTTATAAAAAAGATGCAATTGTAAATTTCGACAAATAATTACCTGATCCGGACTTTGGCTGTCGATAAAGCGTAATTCAACGTCGCAATGTAACCTCTCCTCTAACCGTGACCTTTTCCTTTTAGATCCACCAGTAGCGGCGGTGTTTTGAGTTCCATCCGTTCTCTGTCGTCGCGGAGACGCTTCAACGGATGCCACTCCACCACTTTCCTCCTCCGAGAACATTCTCATTTCTCGCTCTTCCAGATCGAAGTTCAACTGTATCTCCGACAAATCCAACGGAGACGTTGCATTGGGCGCGTCTGCCAAATGATCGAAATACGAATCGTGCGAAACCGATCGACTGTGTCCACATGGCCTGGCTGGCGGCGGTACCAGAAGAGGTCCTAAGCTATCTTCGCCGTCCAAACTATCGGCACTTTTCACAGGTCTCAACCGTCTCAAGGAGTTTAAGGAACTTGGCACCGTTTCTGCTTGAGGTGGTGTACCGACTTGTCTCGTTTTACCTCTGGCACCCAGGCCACCTCTGCCGAACAAAGCTCTCCAGTTCAAGGAGGGTGAACGCTTCGAACCGTTTCTCTTTCGTGGTAATTCTATCACCGTGTGGTAATGCAATGGTAACCCAGCTGGACCGGCGCCCACTTCTATGTAATCCGGTTCGCCCCTGAAACTTCTGTTTCGAGCCTCCTCCAAACTGAGTAATCTTGCCGATGTCGTAATGGCCAATGATTTCGGCCTTCCAACGGGGCCATCGCCAAAAATTAATTCAGCGTAGCATACTAAAAATTCCGTTACGACGGCTTGCACACCGACGCCCTGCAGAGCCGCTACTCCACCGACTTCGAGTTCTTTACACCTCAAAAGGTTTGGTGCCCATACTATCGCGACGTTACGAGGCGTCATACCTGTTTCGGCGCCTCGTGCTGCGACTCTTACCAAATGGCGCATAAGGTACTCTAATGTTCTGCAAATAAATGACCGTGACATTATTTTCTGGGATAGATGTATAGATACGTGATGATAGGCTTGGTAAGAGAGGAAGAAATTATTATAATCGTATTTTATCGACTGTAATCACCTGTAATGAGGCGGTGGTAATTTTCTAACAGCATCTCTCATTCGCCTTAGTCTTTCAGCGTCACTGGTAGCTTGAACCGCGCTAACAAAAGTGGAATAAAGTTGGTATGTACACAATGGATTTGGTAATTCTCTGAAGTACATCTTCAAGAGTGACGCCACAGAATGAATATCTTGTAGAATACTTTCATCGGAATGCAATGCAGGAACACGATCCTCATCGAACGCATTTCGTAATCTTTGAATATTAGATGTCACGCCGCTTAGACGATATATACCATCGACCAATCCATGATTCTCAATGAATTCCGCGCAACACGTTAGTACGGTAGGCACTGGAAGTTCCATGAAATTCCTAAATTTCCATTTGTCTCTAAGGACATCACACGAACGTTTCTACTTACCATCTTGTCCGGAGTTTAAAAGATGTTCCCCTAAATCACAACCAAATACGCGTTCCTTCAAAATTCCTGACTGCTTTAATCGCCGCCTGGATGGCCTGTTCAGGATAAATGACCTGAAAAAGGCAATTAGCTTTCCATGCTTTCTGAGCACTGGTTTCACAGGCAATTTTGATCTGACCGTTGTTGATACAGTTAAATGACGTGGAACTTTATCCCCAATTACTGCTACACACTCAGCTGGAAAGAAACCAACTGCAAAACCATGCTTTCCACGCCACCATGTACTTTCTCCAGGAGGAGGCATGTCTATTACAGAGATCATGTCTCCGATCTAAAACATTAAATGTACAAGTTAAATGAAGAACAATGGAATTAATCCATGCCAGGTAGATTATAAACAAGAAAAGAGAGAAGGTGATTACCTGAAAGGAGATTTCATCCGGTGCTTGGGCCGCATAGGGTCTTACAGCGTACGCTGCAGCAACTGCAGGGGTGTTAATGGGACACGAATCCGATTCTGGTACGAGAATTCTTCTTCCTCGGTTATCGAGTTGCAGCCAATTTAATACAGGCCCGCAATTTAAACCTTCGTGATTTAACTGCGAGAACCTGTTCAAGTAATCTCTCAGTATATCACAGGTGTTTTTTGGCCGAGTATCTGGAAGCTTAGTTAAGGAAGAGAACTTCCTATCGAATATGCAGCGATGCAGTTGCTTGTCGAACATAACAAAATTATCGTAAGATCGCTGCAATGTCCAGCATGCATCCCCGGATGTTACTCGGACCGCATAGCTGTCCGAATCGTTAGAACCCTCGCTGAGTGAAACCTGAAAAGAGTTAATGCGAAATTTAAAACAGCTGACATCACGTTTCATGTGGAGCAATAGTTAATATTAAAACTGGCGACTGTTAATTCAGTATATTTGAAGATACTAGATAAATATTATGGGAGAAAAGAATATTTTAAAAAAGTTTCAGTAAGTTATTTTGACCATCTTGGCAGATCTAGCTTTCACCACCTTTGGGGCGGATTTTTTTACTTTGCCTGATATTACAATTTGGCTTTTGAAATGTATGCAATTTTTTACAATTAAATTGTAGCAAATCAAGTGAAATACGTTATTTAAAATTCAATTTTCATAATTTACCAAAGTGGTACCGAGCAACTGATGCTCAGATGCGACCAAAAATTCGAACTAAAGAGGATTCAATTCTTTATAAATATGATATGCGGTCTAACGTTGAAAATAGTATCCAATTAAAGCCTGTAAGAGCCCTGGTTCATTGTTTCCTCAAGTTGAAGGTTTTTAAGATTTCTAGCTAATTGTTTCGACAATCTAAAGGTTTTGCAAGAGTTCTGGTTAATTATTTCTTCGAACTAAGGGTTTACAAGAGTTCTGATTCATTCACTTACCTCCAGCGAACTGAGTTCAACATGTTCATAATGAAAATGGGCACATTCGTCCAGTTTAGGAAATCGTGCTATGCTGCCCATGTTGCTGCCGGAACTGACTGGTGTACTGAAATCGTCCGTCCGGTTACATCCCAATCCCTGTTTTAAATAACAACATAATAAATTCTATCAATTACCAAATTCGTACTATCTTAGACACAATTAGAAGTAATTAAAATTACAGCAGCACCGTGTAAAAAATCGCCTGTGATTTTTATGCAAATACTAAGAAAATCTCAGACTTAATACACTGATATCCAAATTCTACGAAATATCTCATAGATAACAGCGAATGGGTTAATACTAATTGCTTATAACGAAGTACAAAGATATGATATAGGTCAATAAGTACAAACTTATTCGCAGAAATAATTTTATTCCGCGCGAATTATTCCGCTTCGCGATGTAAACGGATTATTATCATATTCCGCATACAGAGAATATATCTTAGAACTCCTTTTTACACTTTACTTTTCCTTCATTAATTTTTTAACGTCCTCCTATGCGCAATTATATTTCGCATTTATGCATTTTTATCATTCAAGTTACATATTATAATTGACAATATTTAAATATCCGTGTGTAAATCAGATTAAAGAACAAGCCCTGAGAGTCTTTCTTATGATAATTAATAATAATCCTCAACCTGAGCTGAAATATTCATATTTCAGAAAGAAAATACCCGAGAAAAGTGAAAGTCTCGCTCGAGAGGCCTCGTTGCTCGAGAAAATGGACTTCGGCGAGAAAATCTTAAGCGCGTTTCGGTATATTTAATGTTCTGCTGGCAGAAAACGAAGGCAGTTTATGGGAACGACCGAAGGAAGACGATTCAGATGAATCATCGTCGTATGTGGGGAATTTAACTAAGTAGCAAGCTCACTCATTGATCTTGTCAGAGCTCGCCCCGCCTCGGTATAATCCACAGGCCAACGAAAACTGTTAATTCATGCGCCACTTTTACATTTTATTCGACCACCCTTCCTGCCGCTCTTTAACGTCCATCGATACGATATCTGATCGGAAACTTTTCGAATTCATAGTTACGTATTATTTAACCATTAACCCTTTGCAGTCCTATGTCGAGCTGCACTCGACATAGCTTTTCACTTCATTTTATTTTTTAACGGTTTAATATCGACTTTCCAATTTCAGTTATTAATAATTTATAGTTATTGTTATAATTAAAAAATGTGGATAACCAGTGATAGAAAATGTGAAATTAATTTCATTTAGCTCACTACAAAACTGAGAAAATAATTCGGACCGCAAAGCGTTAAAAGATATTGCAGTTTTCAAATCGCGTTCTTCCAGTAAAAGGTTCTTGGATTATTCTACGTATTGTAGATTTTATTTTCTTTTATAAAAAAACATTATACATTGCATTATTTGTAATTGTTACTGTTACCAATAATAATAGAAGTACTAAATGTGGATAAATGGCAAATATTTCTAAGTGTTTTTCGATCCCCTTTATAATATAATTCTTAGTGTTTTTATTACATATAAAAATACATAGTATTTTTATAACATTTTTATTCCATCCTGTGTTAAAATTCTATACTAGTTTGCAACGATATTATTCTATCACCCTAAACATTCTGCATTATGAACCCGTTAAATGCCAGCCGTATTTCATCACCCTCGACATTTCTGTTCAAGGGCAACTTTTTCCATAGAAATTCCTCCTTTATAGAGTAATAACGTCAATGATGAAAAAATTACATACTGAAAAATACTTTACATGTCTCACACTAGCATCTTAATATCGATTACGTCAGCAAGGTCATGAATACTGCTTTTAATATTCATGAGAAAATTCAGTGAACTTAACTGTCCCGTTCATCAATGACCCCCATGGCATTCAACCTGTTAATAACGTCACAAAAGCATGACATTAATAAAGGGAACGTACAGATTAACACTAAAACTACCAAGGCGGTCAAAAAGGCCGGTACCCAATTTTTTCAAATAATTTTCCAAATTGATAGGGGAGCTATGGAGTGAATATTCCACTTCCATCTTACAAATCCTAAATGACTTAATTAATCATTTTTTTCTCCTCTTGATTTCTCATTTTCCAAAGTACTTAATCGGTATATTTAAATGTAACAGATACGACGCCGGTAGTTTTAGTGTTAAAGACTATACCATTGTTCCTACTAAAATTTCATGTAACTCTGAAAATCTAGCTCCCAAGTAATAAAGACGAAAAATTTGAGACCATCTCTTTATACTCTTCGTATAATTTTAGATAACGTCAGGACTGCACCACATTCACGTATAAAGATCTTTCATAATTTCAACTCCATCGTGTTACAAAAGTCCGGGAAATTTCTTCCTGCAGAGAGAATGAAATGTATGGATTTTTGGTGTAAAAAAGAAAAGGAAAGAATCTCCAGTCAACATGGGCATTCATTCGCATATAAGGGACTTCCTCTTTAACTGCTAGGGGGAAGTGGTAGAGTAGGCTTTCAATTATAAGAGCACTATCAATTATCTCGTTTGCCCAACAACCTTACATCCCATCGCTCGCAAATGTCCTGACCTACGAACACACAGGCGAAAGGAAACGTGAAAAGTTCTTCACGCGTTTATGGTCAAAACGAAACCGTATGAGGCCTCGATGGGATTATGGTGAGTCGAGGAAGCAAAGACCGAGACTCGTAATCGGTGTACCTGAATTCAAATCACTCATCAGTTCTGGGAGAATTGTTTTAAATTATTAATTAATATATTAAAGCCTCGGCCGATCAGGAGCCACCTTAAACAATTGGTTAAAATTTTAAAAAAAATAAAAATAAATTGCTGCGATGGGTGACTTAACACTAGAACTACCAAACCAGTCAAAATGACTGGTACACAATTTTTTCCAAAAATTCTGAAAGTTTATAGGAGAGTCATAGGAAAAATATTCTACGTCCAACTCAAAAAACATAAATCACCGAATTGATCATATTTTCTGCCTCTTGATTCCTTTTTTCTTAAAGTACTTATTTAATATATTGAAATATAATAGATTTAACGCCGGTAGTTGTAGTGTTAAAGACTCGGATGCCTAATTAGTGGAACCGAATTCAGATCATTGAAATTTATGTTAATTTATTAATCACTATATCATAGCCTCGGTGGTTCGGAGACCACAGAAAATAGTACGTCCTAAGTGAAATGACCGTAGGAGTTAAAACTAAAAAAGAAAATTAATTTTCTCAGTGTGAAATTTAAATATCCCGCAAATAGAAAGTTTCTTTTTAAAGCTAACATAATTCCCGACACTTTGAATTTACGATTAAAATTTAATTTTACTTTTAAGCCACTTCCTTCTTAAATAATTTTTATTGGTTCACGGTAAAGAATAAATATCGCACAGAAATTTTCTTTTTCAATTTGGTTTAATCAACTTTTATGCCGGACTCTCAGAGGGCCAATAAAGCGCTTACAGTATATAACAATAGAGATAAGAACTTTATATATCTTCACTTTCTCTTCCATCAAACGATGTATCCCGCAAAGAAATAAGTATTGAAGAAATTTTCGTGAAACTCCAAGGCGTATTTCTTGAAGTATATTCTTTCGGAAAATCACAATCCCACAAATCCATCGAATTCGATCACGTCGCTTTGTTCGAGTCCTCGAAAATTGAAGAGAATCGCAGTGCGGAGTATCGACGAGCGAGTGCAACTTGTCTTATTTGGGTCATTGTATTTTTTGGCAACCTCGAGGCAAACATCGGAGTCTGTACGTATATAATCGAGCACTGTTCTTCCTCCAGCTGGATCTGGCAATCGCACGGAAACGATCGTTCCTCTCGGTTTACGCTTCTTTAAACTCGACTCATTGCCAATTCGCTAGTCTATTCGTAAATCTCTGTAAAATCGATCGTCCCTTTGGTTGACCGATACCAACGTTCATTCGATTATTTAAACATTTCAGAATGATATTCACCGCGGAAGATTTACATGGTTGTCGAAGAAGTATCGGATTTCTGCTTCTATCTGAAATTTGATCCACGGCCAAAATTTTGAACGGGGGATTCTCTGTTCGTCTTATAGTTTCTGTCTCCTTCTTATCTTTTAAATGAATGGAAATTTGATTCTTAGGAAAGTTTAATGAAGTGTTTCTTCTTTATTTTTGGAGATTTATAAAATGGAATTTATGAAAATTTCATTAGCAAGTTAAGACGGAAGTGAAGAGGGGGTTGTTATTAACTTGATTGAAAAAGATGTAGGAAGTATCGAAGGCTGAAGTTCGAGAAATGTGCGACACGAAATATTCAAGCTGCACAGCTGCAGTTTCTCCTCTGTTAGTAGGTCGACGAACTTTTTGGCAACATTAAGCAAACATTATGAATTCTGAGCGTATTATCCGTTCACTGTGTCTATTTATCGTCGTTGGTGAGTTACGCGAATGATCGGGTAAAAGGGTCTCGTGAAATTGGTGTTGCAATTTCTTCGCTTTGTTGCTATATTATGTAACTGATAGTGTAATAATTTCGTAATATTGGTGCTATTATCGCTGCACTCTAAATTTAGTTGGATATTTCAATACCTCGTATATGAATACCGAAGAAGTATAATCAGAATAAAATATAAATACTGAAGAAGTGCATCGTAAAAAAGAACAGAAGCTCTGAAGAAGTAAAATAAAATAAAATGCGAAGATTTAGAAGGAATGTGCAAAGTGACGTAAGAAAAAGTCTATTTAAAAAAATATATACGATTTTAAAAACTGAAGAAGTACATGCAGAATTAAATTGCAAAGGTTGGAGTATAGTCCGAATAAGAGATGGATATTGAAATATAAATATGGAAGAAGTGCATCGCAGAAAAGGACAGCAGCTCTGAAGAAATAAAATAAAATGCGAAGATTTAGAAGGAATGCGCAAAGTGACAGAAGAATACAATAAAAGTCTATTTATAAAAATATATATACGATTCTAAAAACTGAAGAAGTATATGCAGAATTAAATTACAAATGTTGGAGTATAGTCCGAATAAGAGATGGATATTGAAATATAAATATTGAAGAAGTGCATCGCAGAAACGTACAGAAGCTCTGAAGAAATAAAATAAAATTGGAAGACTTAGAAGGAATGCGCAAAGTGACAGAAGAATATAGTAAAAGTCTATTTAAAAAATATATACGATTTTAAAAACTGAAGAAGTATATGCAGAATTAAATTGCAAGTGTTGGAGTATAGTCCGAATGAAAGATGGATATTGAAATATAGATATCGAAGTAGTGCATTGCAAATAAATCGGACATATTGAAGAAGTATATTCGAAGTCGAAATGCGAACGTTTAAAAGGACTGTGCAAAGTAGAATAAGAATATTCAATAATCTATTTAAAGAAAATATAAAAGTTAATAGCCTGAAGACGTATATGCGGAATAAAATGCAAATATTGATGAAGTACATTTAAAAAGAAATACAAATACCGAAAGAGTCCATTCAATAATAAAATACAAATATCGAAGATTTATACGCAAAGCCAAATGCAAATACTGAAGAAATATCGGCAAAATAAAATGCAAATAGTGAAAGAGTACACTCAAGATAATATGCAAACATTGAAAATGTGTACTCAGAATAAAATATCAATATTCCCTAAATACATTTAAACTAAAGAGCGATTATTAAAGAATATATTATAGGAATATACTAAAAGTAATATTCAATTATTAAAGAAGAACAAAGAAGACATAACACTGATAAATTCTAATAACACAGAAAAAGTATACAGCAGGAGTTTCAAATCTATGTAAAATTGAGCCTATTATTCTTTCACATTGTATTGTTCCAACGAAGTGCCATATCGTAGAAAAATACTAAATTTAAAACGGTCAAGTGAAAGGAAGATTTCACTGTGACGTACTTGCACTAAAAAGATCGATAAAGGAACAATCTAATCGAACGGTTAAAGTATTACCTCAACCAATTATCAAATCATTGAAAAATAATACACCGGAAGTCATTAAAGAACAGAGAGGCTTCATTGTAATATCAAATATTCTTTGAAAACATTTTCGCGTGCAAAACTCATTGGAGGGGGTAGAGGATCGATGCGCGGTTAAATCTTACGAGGTCAAAGATTCTCTGTGGCACACAAACGCGCAAAAAATCGGCTGTATAAAAATAGTACAAAAATAATCATTCTCATAGGCGCAGAGATGCGCTAGAAATCGCGAAAAACGAAATGGAAAGTCGTTCAAGAAACGTATCTATCGAAAACTACGCGCGTTATCAAAATGATCGGCAAAATAATTTGATCGACGATAGAATTTTCATTTGATCGATAATTTTATATCAATTATTACCTTTTTTTAAATTGTTATTACTGTTTTATAATTTTGTATTCGTACAAACATCAATAAAGCGTATAATCGGTTAAATCTTTTGTAAAAATCGAGCACCAAAAACGGAGGGAATTTTGAGACAGATTCAAAATAAAGCGAAAGAATAATCGCGTGGAAATCTTGATAAACAGCTGTAACAAAATAGGAGAAAAGCAACCGCAGAAATGAAACATAAATTCGATTCCCTCAGTCGAAATTTCAACAAAATAGAAATCCTTCTGCACATTCAGCACTCGCTGCTGCAACCACTTTGCAATTACAACACCCAACAATTTCGCACATCACTCGCTCTCCGGTACGTCGATAATCCTCGTACCGATGTACGATCAAACAGCAAAACTCAGAGAAAACCAGCTCGTGAAATCGTCCAAACGATTCTTCGATCTCTCACCACCAAACATCCGCAGATCCCATTGAAACTCCAATCTCCTCCTACAGCCACGATTCCCCATGCAAACGCGAATAAAAGAACGCAAGAATCAGCAACCGATTAAGCCCATTAAAACGAAACACTACCTGAACTCCACCGAGGAATATTTCAATAAAACGGTACGAGATCCGCAAGCACATCAGAACTCCGTAGAAACGACCGTCTCAATTCTCCACAGCCTCGCAGTCGTCTCGAGTGGGAAACACTCGACGGATGGTAGCCTCAAGAAACAGCCAGTGATTCGAACGTAGCACCACAACAATCGCGAGGATGATAATTCCGCTCAATCTTCGAGACACAATCCGCGAGAACATTAGAAGCAGTCCGTATGAACGAATGTCCGAATTGTCCATCGATTGAGAATCGGTCTGGGGACAACTCTCACTAATCACCGATGATCCATTGATGTTTTTACGTTCACCGGAAACAAGGAGGCGGATGTAACCGAGAAAGATTACCAAGGAATGTGAGAAAGGACGAGGAGGACCAGAAGGGAGGAGCGCCATCCAGAAGACTACCTCGAGACGGCCGGAACAGCTGCCACAGCCGCCGAGGACCCGACGCATAGCGTCGCGGACGCTTCACGCCGCGAGACGGAGGCGCCAGTCGATGAAGACGACGACGACGGCTCGACGTTACCAGTGATTCAGTCGAGGTGGACCCGCCGATGACGTCTAGAATCGCGTATGAGTAAGGTGAAGAGCAACGAGGGTGTCGAGACGAGGTGCCGAGGCGACGAGGCTCCATGCTCACCGTGTACCAGTCGACGGCTCGCCGGGGGAAACTGGGTCACGGAGTCAGCAGCCAGCAACCAGCAGCAGGCGGTCGGCGCTTTGCTCCGGGGATGCCCTAGGATCTGCTCGCCGCGATCGCGCACCACCAGCCTTGCTTCATCCCCTCTCGTACCTTCTCGTTCCGTTTCGTACCATCTAGTCCTGCCATTTTCCGTTCATTTTCACCCACGATTCTCTCTTTTCTCGAGGAATCTCCAATTTGGGGGTTCTAGGTTTCCGGTTGGGTCAGAGGTAGTTGCGTAGACGCGTCGCAGGTGGTGAGATTGACGTGTGTTTTGGTGGAAGTATTTTTAAGGGGGGATTCCCATTTCATGGCTTCAAAAATTTGTGTTTTTTTTTTTTTATTATTATTGTAGTTTATACTCTTAAGAAACAATGTGCAAAATTTCAATCCGAAATTCGTTGAATTGACAAAGTTATGAGTCAATAACGAACTCGGCGCGCACGTATGCTGAGATAGCGAGCGGGCAATACCCGAGAGGTTCCTGTTTAGTGTAGCAGGTATATAGTCTTTGACTTTGACTTTGAGACTCCACCCAACCGTCGGTGTCAAATTCAAAGTTGGTGGGGTGGAAATTGAATGCTCTATGAGTGATTAGGCCAGGTAAACAGCCGAACGCTGGTTCCTGGATTGAAAACTGTACGTAAAACTTCAAACGCGTTTTTCTCGAAACGAGTTTTTTCTGTACGGTCGACATGATATCTCCGGAACTATTCAGTCGATTGCCTTCAAATTTGACACAATTCTCGAAAAAACATCTGTCTTCAGTGTGAACTACGAAAAAACATATCGATGCACAACTATTTGTTTTATAAACAAACGTGTGACGAAATTTATTGCGAAAAAACAAAATTTTTTTTCCAACCGTCGCAGTTTCTTTAGTTTTTGGAAAAAAAATTGTCCGTAGTTCATACCAGAACTACATTCATAAGGAGTAAATTGCCATTTGAATTTTTTGTTTCAAACAACTTGAAGATCAGTTATCGTGTCGGCCAGCGACCGTGAATTTTCAGGAGGCGTCCCACCTCAAACGACGTGAAAGCCATAATTTTCAAGATAATCAATTAAAAATTTAACTGTAGTTCACTGAATACATAATAACTATACGTGTGAATTATGACAAAGATTTATCTAATGGTTTCCTTAATAAAAATTCCTAAAAAAACACGATTTTTCAACACTTGAAATGGGAATCCCCCCTTAAGACTGCAATTTGCTAATCAGTGGATTAGAGCTTTCTTGTCTTTCTGGGAAAAGTTTCTCAGAGGTGACGAGGGATTCGGATTTGCTAATTAGGAGTCCGAGTCTAACTTCTTACCCACTGTAACTCGTTAACGACAATTTCCTTTTCCATCTTCTGTATTTTCTCGCCTTCAAGTGCTACGGTCATTTTGTCTAGGATCTACGGTTTCAGGTGGAGTCAGAATCACTGAAAGGTTTGCTATGCTGTGTTGATCTCTGATGTACACTTTTTATGGAATAATAAACTTTCATTGTTTCAGAGTCACTCGAAATTATCGGTTTCTTCGCTTTGCTAGTATAATGATATTACCAGATGATTTTTCATCATCATCACAACAAAAATCGTCGCTCACATCACTTAACTCTTTGCGGTACCGATTATTTTGTCAATTTTATAGTGAACTAAATGAAATTAATTTCACATTTTCTATCGTTGGTTATTCACTTTTTTTTAATAATAGCAATAACTATAGGCACCGACGGATATTTAGGTGATATTACAAAATCGTTACAAAATTGGAAAGTCCGTATTAAATTGTTAGAAAGTAAAATGAAGTGACTAATTGTAAGCGTAGTAAAGTAAAGTAGTGAAACTAATTTATTTCTCGTTTCGAAATATTAACACTTTCGTTCTGGGTGCACGTTAACTTCTATGTAATCAGACAATTATCAACACCGTTAAAAAGATTAATTTATTATCACGTGAAGAAAGCAATTTCACCATGCCGAAGTGAACGTGTTAAACTGCTGAGATTCTACGAGGTTTTTCCTTTTCCGAGTGAAACGCTTGGAGAATTTGCATTTGAAGGTGCTGCATAATTGAATGTTTAACTTGTATTTAGGGCGGCTGGGTGTATTTTTTTACTGGTATCGCTACACTGCCGATATTTTATGTAGCTCCGTGCTTAATGCAGAGTTGTGGATGTGAATTGCACTTAATCCGGTTAACCTGCATTTTGTTACGAGTATTCGCCAGCTGCTGGAGATTTTTTGCCGCAAGCTTTCGCGGCTGGAATTTTTCTTTCTGTACCTCCACTTTGAGGAGGTTTTGTGTTCGTTGGTTTTAACATAACGAAGCATTTAACTTCTACTTAATCCAATTAATTTGTATTTTGTGTCGAGTATCTCTTGACTGAATAAGTACTGTGGAAAAAGACGAGTCAGAAGATGGAAAAGATGATTAAATCGGTAATTTGTATTTAATGAAATACAAGTAGAATATCTGATCTACTCTCCTGCTATAAACTTGGAGAATTTTTGGAAAAAATTGGGTAAAAGTTATTTTCTCTTGGCTTTCGTAGTTCTAGTGTTAATCATCAAACGGAAAAAAATTCTGTTCACCCTAATGATATCTCCAAAACAATAATCATCGAGCACCAGGGTGAAACGTAATTGTACATTACCCCAGTGTCCTGAAAACGCGACTTCCGCCTTTCGAAAGGCAACGGCACAATAACGCGATGGAAATAATAGTTTCCAGGATAAAGTAGGTCGCTCCTGTACACGTCGGATCAAGTAATAATCATGGCAACCTTGGGGAAGAAACTAGGACATAGCCGCCGGAGGCAGCAGCAGGGATTCGGAATTCGGAAATTGGAGCTCCGATACGATATCAGGATGGGGATGTGCGACCTGCAACGCAAATATCGATCGTGGGTCCCTTCAATTAAGAATTTCGTGCATTCGCGCGTCTCTTCGACGTTTCTGCATCGATAAATGTTGCTCCAAATTTCGTGTACAATGGAACCCAACCTTATCCGAGCTAACCGAGCGACGTGTGCAGCTTTTTGCCATTGGAAAAGCGCTTCGTCGGGTTGCTCGACGATTCTCTTTTTCGTACGGTGAATAGGATGGGGAAATTTGCCCGTGATATTGCAGCCGCTTTTTTTTATGCCACTGAGATTCATCTGTTACTTTTTGCATTATTTTATCATTCTTTTGTATGCTTCGGAACCGCTGCAGTAATTCGACTTCGGATCTTCCGCTTTAGATGGATTGGGAACCATCGAGGCTACGATATATTAATTAACACTAGAACAACCAAACCAGTCAAAATGACTGGTACACAATTCTTTCCAAAAATTCTCCAAGTTTATAGAAGAGTCTTAGAATAAATATTCTATGTCCATCTCAAAAAACATAAATCACCGAATCGAGTACCTTTTCCGCCTCTGGATTCCTCCTTTTTCAAAGTAATTATTTAATATTTTGAAATATGATAGATTTAACGCCGGTAGTTCTAGTGTTAATTATTTACGACAAACTTCCGAGAGCAGACAGGTGATGCAAATTCGGATCTACTAATTAGGAGTCTGAATCGTTAACACCTTAAACCTTTGCAGGCGGAGACTTTTTTTAATACTGAGAAATAATCATTTGTTTTGCGCTAAAAAACTACCTTTTTATCAGAAAGTCAGCGTGTTGATGTATAGAAGTTATAAATTACTATTTGTGTAATAATATTTCAACAGTTATATTTCAATTTTTCAACTCTAACCGTGTATACATACATCGATAAACTATAATCAGATTTTTCCTCAGGCCGCATATATGCGTCCGTCGTCCTCAAAGGGTTAACGTAACCCGCTAGCGATCTGTTGCCTAAGACCTTTCGTTTTAGATGAGTCCCGAATCACCGAAATTGCGATATATTAATTTAATAAATCTCCTCCCCCATAATGCCTCTTTCCGGCAGGTTTATTTGGCGAGAAGATTCGTTAACGTGTTAAATAAAAACCCGGTGTTTTTTCTCGGTGCTGAAAAACGCGATGATTTAGAGCAGCTGATCTTTAAGAAGGACGCCATGGTAAACAAACGGCCAACTGTTCTTCATGCCGTAGCTTTGCGTGTACTATGAAGTAGAGCTAATACTTGAAAGAAGTCGCTAAACGTATTAGAATGGAAGTATTGTAAAACGAATTTTCTTGTTGTTTACTCGACGGCGCAAATCTGGTAAGCGAGACTCCTAAGACGACAATAAGATAAGAGCCGAGGGTCATTGAATTTCTTTGACCTATCGATCTTTGAATTTTTCAATTCTATTACGTAAGACGATCCTACTGTATTATTTATGAGAACGATACGATGAAATCTATGCGTAACAGCATTACAGAGGCGGAAGTTTCGAGCAGACGTTCGGCGCTTGAAGTCGAACAGACATCATGGTTTTTCAATTGTACGATCACTCGATAAAGAGATCTAATTAAGGGAAAACTCAATTTTTTATTGCTTCCCCGTTTTTTTAAGTTTCAATATTTATGTTATAACAGAATTATATAAATGAGGCGCGACGGAATCTTGAATTTTTCAAAAGAAATCCTATTTCATATTATTCCGCCGTTGCATTTGCGCGAATGTATATTTCTTTCGTGCGAAATATATATGGTGACCTCAATCATTCGAGACAGGTTTAGCAGTCGGAATTAAAATCTGAAAGTTTAAGCGATTTTAGGAACTTTCTGATTTTAATCATTCAATTTCAGAGTTAATTTCAAACCACCATTTTAAATAATATGTTGAAAAATGCAATTTTTTTTCATCATTTTTTCCGTTAAATATTAATCCATTTTCTGGAATATTTATTTGTACAAACTATATAGTCAAAAATGAAATACGGATAAATTAGAAACTCGATATTTGTGTTACAAAAGAAGTTGTATTTTTGATTATATTTTTAACATATTATTTAAACAAACGGAGTTAAAAAAATAAACGACCGGATTCGCCATCAAAAGGCGCTAATTTTCACTCTGCACAAAATTTCCGTATCTCTAATAGTTTCAGAGATATTCGATAAATAGGTTTCGCAACCCCAAGTTCGAGGGCAGTTTCACCCCTTTAACGTGGACGATTGCCGATAAAAAAATACGTGTCAAATATTTTCTCGACAACTATATTATACTAAAATTCCATAAAAATCTGTGATTTACACTTCGGGATGATCCCTTGCTAGTACCGTCCGATACAATTAACCCCTTGCCGTACGATTTCTTTTGTGGCTGACTCCGCAATAATTCAGAATTAAATTGGTAAAATAAAAGTTGATCAGTGATTCTTGATATATCATATTATTTAACGTAATATTAATATTATAGAAATAATTCTATCCTGTCACGTCTCACTGCTATCTTCAATTTAATAGGTTTTGCAAAACTTGAAAATTTCCTATCCATTTTACCGCATCACGAGTGTCACTCGTTATTGTACGGCAAGGAGTTAACAGATTCTAGCTCTTCGATACAGCGTTCCCGTTGCATCCGATATTCCTAAAAGGTTTTTTCGAGCCACCATAAAAGAGAGAATCCCGTGCTCGTGACTCATAACACTCAAGTGCTCGGATTGAATCCGCGAAGATGCGTAGAAACGCGCACCAACCGCGCCCAAACTCCCCAGAAATGACGCTGTAGGAAAAACTATACGACACGGCGTCGTTCCTTCTCTTTTCCCTCCCTGTGCCTTTCCAACGCAGCACTTCCGAATCAATAATCCTGAGAACAAGGACGAACCCTTTCTTTGACCGGTAGGAATTCAAAGAACAGCCTCCATCCGTGTTCTTTGTCTAAACTCCGATCCTCGAAAGAGAGCCGAGCACCTTTACGGTCCTTTTGCTCTCGTGGATCGTTTAATAACACAAAGAAATACTCTGCGATTGAAACTAACTGCTCTTTGTCTAGACGTAGCTTCTTTCAGCGTTGTCTTCTCTCCATTTGTCCCTCCTTTCGCTCGTGTTTCAAGATTCTCCTGCCTATTCGACGTGAGAAAGTGTATTTTGGAACAATTGTCCGGCAGTGTTACAAGTCTGTTGGTTGTACGGCGTTTGGCTCTTGTCTTTGGCTTTCTTTCACGGCTTCTGCGTTGTTAATTTAACTTATTCGTTTATGTGGACGCTCACCTTCGGCAGTGGAAAGTATGTTGTATTAATCTGTTACGTGATTGCGTGCAGAATTGTTGAATATTTCATAAGGTTGTCGCAATAATTACGGTGAATCGGAACTGTAGGAATACTTCAGAACTGTGGAAGACAAGTTCTGGTGGAATTCCAGTAAGAAAATTTCAATGTAAGTCTCTTTCATTTAGCTGCAAAATTCCGTACAAACTTCTTAAAATTCAAGACGTACAGTACACTTAATCCTGTAAGCTTGCATAAAAAATCTTGAAACAAATTTCCTGAAAGCTTCAAGACTTGAATAGGTGGATCTTTATACTTTTCTATTTTTTCGGCTTTAATTGCTACGGTCATTTCGCCTATTGTTTCAAGCAGGAAAATAAAAAGAATTTTGGAAAACTTCTCAGAAGTGGTGGACTACGGTTTGAACTCGGGTCTACTGATCGAAGTCTAAGCCTTTGCACAATATCTGATCACAAATTTAATTTCTGCATTTTTTCAGTTTAATTACTACGATAATTTTACCTAAAACCTATTGTTTCAATCACCGAGGCTATGAAACATTAAGTATTTATTTATGAAAAATGTTCCACAGCTAACTGAGGAGGATTTGAACTCGGAACCACTAATTCGGTGTACGAGCCTTTAGCTCCTTTATCATGGCAGATCTGTTTAATTCTGTTACAGTAATTTTGTGAAATTTCTTAAAATTCCAGACACGCCGAGTAACCTTTTTGCTTTCGAATTCGCCGAGAGAGTTAAAATGAAAAGAGCTTATATTAGCGTGACACTTGAAGACAGTAATCAAGAACGCAGAAACTGAAGCAAGTTTCTGTGCGTTCAACAACCGGCTGGCTTCATTACTCCTTGCACAAAGTTCGTGTTTGCTTTATACCGAATATTCCGACCCCTCGGTAAACTTCGTCTCGGCTTGGTTCTACTCGAAAGAATGCGAGGATTCTATTTCAGGGAACTCCGCTTCATCGAAGCATCGATTTCACATTTTTATCCTTTTTGTATCGCTGCGTTTTCGAGATTGTCGTTGGAGTACACAGAACTTTTACACAACTTCCATGTAATGAAATGGAGAAAAGTAATTTCACTCTGGTTTCGTACGTTTCTTCAGCGAAATTAACTTCAAAAACATTTGTACCGTAAATTATGACGGGGATTCGTCATTTGTTTTTTCTTTGGTTCGAGATATTTTCATTTTTTTTAATGAGATATCTATTAACCGTTTGCGCTCCGAATTATTTGACTAAATTTTCGTCAGATTGGCAAATGTAGTCTCGGAAAATTGTCTAACGTTGATTATTCATTTTTAATTAATATTAGGAAGTATTATGGGTACCGCGGGATATTTATGTTGAGATGCTAAATTATTGTTGATTTCGAAAAGTCGATAATTAATACATCGAAAATTAAGAGCTATAGGAAGCTGTGTCGAGTGTAGCTCGACAAGCAGTACAAAGGGTTAAATCCGTTAAATTTAAATTTAAAATTTAAAAATTTTGTAATTTTTTAATCTTTAAATTTTTAAATTTTTAATTTTTTAAATTTTTTAAATTTAAATTTTAAATTTTTATGATTTGTGGAAAGTGGTTACAGCATAGTGTAAAATAAATTTGTGCAAAAATAAGTAATACGAGCAGTTTTTCAAATTTTGTACTTAAGCAATTTGTATAATCGCAATTTGTAGTGTTTTAAATATATCGTCAATTTCTTTGTGTTCACAGTGTTCTTTAGATAGAATTTCAGCAAAGTATCGATGGTGAGAAAGTAGAATTAAAGGTACATCAATCCTTTCTAAGGATCCAATGAATCGTCGCGCTTTTACTTACCGATGCGACATTATGTAAATTATCTAGTTTAACGAGTAAATTGCAGCAATTACGGAAAACAGGGCCTCGATTAGGGCAATTTACCATAATTATGCTTTAAATGTAAGAAGATGGCGTGTCCTTTTGTTCTCGCGAACAAAAGTAAATACCCACAAGTGTGAGAAATTAATTCAAGTAATAAACACTTCAAAATTCCGACAATAAGAAATCAATACTATCTGATAGAGAAATAGAAGAAAAGAAAAAGTAATTAAAATACATAAATGAGCGGACATGCTGCCGTAAGATTTGAATGAATTTTTGCACAGTACACTCGCGAGTATTGGATTCATCTTGGCGAACAACGGAGGAAACAAGTTCTATTTCTATTTCTAGTGCTAACATAAATTTCACACGCCATTATTTGTGTCTATTCTCTTCCTCAGATCACTGCGGCTGATGATTGGAATATCCTGTCATGCATGAAAACCTATCCCCTCCGTGTTTCGTTCGACCAGAAACATCAACTTGGACGGAGGCATCGAGAGAACCAATTACTCGATCTTTTGCTCTCTTTTTTCTTTCCTTCTTAACGATTGAATTTCACTCGATCGATTTCGTCACGTCAGGTCAGCAAGGAAGGGTGTATTTAATCATGGAGATGGAAGAATATAAATTCTAACGGGGGTTACGATGGGTAATGAGGTTTAAATCACATTAGGACCGTGAACATTTTACTAAATTATTAATTAATCACAGCTTCGATGATTCGAGGCCCATCTAAAACCGGTCTGAGGCAAAGCATCGTAGCAATTAAAATTAAAAGCTACATAAATGCAAATTACACTGGTTTACAAAATTGAACTTTTTTTGCATAAAGAATATTTATGCCGATTCTTATAGATTTTATGGCGCTGAACACGAATCTGAAGTCCGTTTGTCTCTATCAGACTCCATTTTTGAGAAAACCAGTTTTGAAAAAATATAAATTTTCAACTTTCAGAATTTTTTCTATTTTAACCATAATAGTTATTAAAATTTCGTTGGTACAGAATGATTCTATAAACCCTCCCGAATATAACGATGCATATTACTTTAATGTTACAAACATTTAAACATGTTTAAACAATATGCAAAAACTATATGCTGCAAAACTGAATTTATTCAGTCTCTTTTACAATACTGTATTACATCGCGAAATATACCTGAAAAAATAAAAGTCCGAAGCAAAGAAGACTACGAAATGCTTTATTTTCAAATGCACTTTTTAATTTCGCGAATATTCCTTTCCATCGCAAAGAAGAATCGTCGTTAATTGAAAACGCTTTTAAAATACCTTGAAACTAAATATCTCTCGAATTCGAAATGTAAAAGAAGCGAGACGTACGAGTGACTACTTGCAGCCTCGATCCACGTTCCAATTTAACAAAATATGCCACGTAACAAATTAAAGCGCGAAATCCGATGCCAGTGCAGCGTAGAAGATGCAGCTGAAAACTATCTCAGTCCTTGTTCAACGAATAACGTCATCGCGTGCATGTTTCTGCAGAACAATATCTTAACTCACTGACGTAACAGATACGCATAATAATGCAGGAAGCCTAATTAACACATTCCCATCCACACTTTCAAAACCATGCGCCGACGTTTCTTTTGTGAACTCGTGTCTCTGTGAGAACGAGAATGGAATTGTGAGTAACGGAAGATGCACGAACGTCGATGAATCGCGAAAGTGTTCGACGGAATGCAATTCATAATTGCAAAACAGTACGCTTCGTTTATTGGTTCGATGTCACGGTTAAATTTTCAACCGAGGATAACGAGTTAAGTTGTCATTGGAGAACGCTTTTACGGTAAAACGAGCGAGTGAATCGCTTTCTTGTTATTGGAGTTAGCGGAGACACTTTAGATGAGTGAGCTGATTCTTAACGTTAGAACTACCGGCGTTAAATCTATCATATTTAAAAATATTAAATAAGTATTTTGAAAAAAAGGGGGAATTAAAAGGTGGAAAACTTGATTGATTCGGCAATTTATGTTTTATAAGATGGACGTAGAATATCTATTCTATGACTCTCATATAAATTTGGAGAATTTTTGGAAAAAATTGTGTACCAGTCATTTTGACTGGTATGGTAAATCTAGTGTTAACGTTAGAACTGCAGGCATTAAATTTATTATATTTAAATACATTGGGGGACCGTAAAGTAATGTCGTTTCTCAATATATTTTGCTCAAAAACCAATTGAATTTTATCGAACCGGGATTGAAAATTTGCACAGTGAATAACAAAAGGTCGCTGATAACGAGGGCGATTACGTCATTCATTAAAAATAAAAACTTGTTACAGATTTATTTGTTTGAATTTAATGTAAAAACGACATTACTTTCCGGTCCTTCTAATATTAAATAAATATTTTGGAAAAAGTCGAATCAAGAGAAAAACTATTAATCTAAATTTCTAGACACGATATCAACTTATAAACTCCGTCACACTGGATTAAAAGTTTCCGTGCAATCCGGTTAATTATCGCCATGCAAATTAATTCTTCGAATACACTATTCCATACTTGTAATATCCTCATTATCCCGAGTAAACGTTTCAAAACTGTACATTTCTAAACACTCTTCTAAACTTTCATATTAATGTAACGCTAAAACTACCAAGGCGATCAAATTAACGGGGTCCCAATTTTTTACGAAAAATTCCCCAAATTGATATGGGAGCCATAAAGTAAATATTCCACTTTTATCTTACAAAACCTAAGTTACTCAACCGATCATATTTTTCATCTCTAGATTTCTCTTTTACTAAAGTTTATTCACAATACTTAACACTATCGCCGAGTAATCCAATATATTTAAATATAATAAAAAAATATATTAAAATAAAAAGAACAACGAGGTAAGAAAAATTGAATGATACCATTCTTTACATTTAGGAAGATATGCATGGAAAAATGAAGGAACAGCAGACTTTGAAACCTCAGTTATTTTTTCAATGAAATTAACAACCAGTCGCTTTAAATACTTTGGTAATTCTAGAGTTAAATATAATAAAGCCGGTAGGTTGTGGAGTTAAAAAATCCGTCTCTAAAAATGATAAATCGATCGCGAGACGAGATTCAACGCTGGAAAATAATCGGCTTTGCAGGGAGGATCGTTCGTTCGGTGGTTCGTGCAAGAAGACACAAGGTTTCCGCAAAACGGATGGCTGTTCCAGGAGAGGATGTTCGTACGCACTCGGTGTGACTGTACACGAGGGTAGAGGCAAAGCCTATCGATTTGCTCTCACGCTAGCGAGATGGACGAACGAGACCAGAGCGAAATAGAACTAACTTCCGCATTCCCTCGTGAACCGACCACGAAGAGCTCCTCCGAAAACCGCCTTACGAAGAAGCCGTGTCTCGGTTCGGAGAAAGAGGTGAATGCAGAGGACAGGGAGAAGAAAAAAAATTAAGATGTCTTTTGTTCACCTTTCCCGCCCGACGTTTCTTCCTACGATTAAAACGTCGTTTTTCATCTTCACATCGGTACGATTCTTCCCTCTGTAAACCCTGAATGGCGAGGGAAGAATGTTTGAAGGGTAGACCTTATATCACTTCGGCTGTTGCCTCTTCAAACACCATATTGTAGAGGATGTTTCGTTTTTATTTATGGCAGTTATATCGCTTCGATTGTTACCTTTATGAATTCTGAATTATAGGGGAAGAATGCTTTCTCATTCTTCACCTTATGTCCCCATGGCTGTTGCTTTTTTTAGACTCGGAATTGTAGGATAACAGTGGTGTTATTTTTGGCACTTATACCGCTTGGATTATTGCGTTTCTTAAAGACTCAATTGTAGGTTGAGTATATTCTCTGCTCGACGTTCCCAACACTGGGATTTTTGCACTTTGAAACACCTTTGAAGCACCTTGTGTTAAGGAATCAGTGAGAATTATTTGTAATTTTCAAAGAGATTGTAATTTTCTTTAGGCAATCTAAGCCGAAACAAATCCTTTAAAATGGGTAGAATGATCAAACAATAGCGGTCGTTAATGTGTTAAGATTCTATTAAAATTTAATCTTTTAGTCCTGTATCGCAAAGCACGGATGCTTCGTGCACAGTGCAGGAAATTGATTGTGACGACCTATGGAGTAGCAGACGGAGCTTTTCCCCAGTTAGCTCATTTGCGCCGTACATACATACACCATTCTCTTTCAAAGCATAAGACGTATTCTGCACGTAACTCAGCTTACCAGACGAAGCCTTCTTCTCATCTGCTAGTACATAGGGTGTCACATTTCATTCTCTACCTATACACGTAGAATTTTAATGGTAAAAGCAAGCCGGGTCACGCAATACGTTTGCACTTTTAATGTATTTACGGTAAGGATTTAAGGGGAGCCATCTCGGTGTAGCAGGTACAACCAAGGAAATTGAATACGACACTTCAGCCACTTAGCACAGTTACGTTATCCGCTTTACGATAAGGACTTAGGTGCATCATCTTAGGAGAACCAAGGAATACCTAAGTCATTAAAAGACAAGATTTTCTCACTGTGCAGTTATAGGCAAGGTACGGTCGAGACATAAACTCTGTTAGGTGTTAAAATCACACGTGTTTCAGTTAGCGCCGTAAAGGAATTGGCAGAAACGTTTTATTAAACGTTTCATTAATACGTTTTATTAATAAATATTTTAAAATACAATTTTCAATGTTTTTCATATATCCTTCCACTTTCGAACATTCAACATTCGAACACATTTTCAGGAACCAATTATTTGGAAAAATCGAGGGCCGACTGTATATAGTGAGGGACCAGAAACAAGTCACGTGGGACGGAAGGGGAGATTGCTCTCGCACCGCCTAACCCCGCCATGTCGATCCTGGAAATCTGAGATCGACGAATGACAACCGAAAATAAAACACTCCTTTCGTCGTTCACATGACGACCCAACGAATGTGCGGGTCTATCTTGCGTCAAAATCGCAAAAATAACGCGTCAAAATCGAAAATGCGTGAGGGAGAGGGATGTCCCTATCCGTCGGCCGAATCAGAGCAAATTACCCCTCAAGTGCCTTGTTTCTGGTCCGTCACTATATCTTCATCATGAATTGTCGTCGAAATGCAATCTTTCAGAAATTTTCTCTCACCTTTGCAGTCTGTGGCTCGATGTCGGTGAGCCGTTGTGCACGGGGCCTCTCTTGAGCTGATCCTGGCATCCTTTGCAGCCTCTCCGTGGACGAGGACGAGGAGGACGAGGACCCAGGCCTCTGGCCTGGTTTTCCACGCGCCAGGATGACGGCAGGATTCTACTTCCCCCTCGATTGAACCATTATTCCTCTCTCACGTTGTTCTGCGCAAACAATTTTCATGCCATTCAGACACTTTTATTGCTACTCGTAACGGCAGAACGTGAACTCTTATGCGACGGACAAAGGTTGAACGACGATATGACTTCGTAAATATCGCGGCAGAGTGCCATGGATATGTACGTTGATTAAAAGTTTTATGAAATCGAATGGGAATTGGTCTCGTCTCTTATGGGCAGGGTATAGGAGGAACAACTTGATGGTTTTTGCATTATCTTTTTTTTCAGAAATGTATACCTTGGCTTCTCGATTGGAAAGTAAAAATGAAAGACTGATCACTTTTAAAATTTTCGTGGTATAATAACGGAAAAATAATATTATTTTAAGATACTACGTTGTATAATAAAATTGTTGGTCGGCTGGAATATTTGTATATCTATATAATTATTTCACCGATTATCATACGAGTGGAAAATTCCTTTGTTGCTTTAATCGCGAAAATAAGACTGTCTTCTGTATTATTAAACTGACCGTAATATTTAACGTTGAAGTTTCTCATAGCAAAGCGAGGTAATGATTTTCGTTCACGTGTAACGCAAATAAACCCTTTACTTTGGAACAATTCGAAAAGTCCTCATTCACCGTTACAATCTGAAACTTCATTTCGCCTACATCGAACAGAACTCTCTTTGAGGTCGATCCACGAAACATTTCCAATATTACAACTATACCGATGTTGCCTTCAGACTTTTCTTCCTTCAAGCACAAAATTTCTCTGACACTTTAAAATAATTCCGTCGGAAACACTTGAAAACTCTTCGCCCTTTAACACCATATTCACTTATTATTTTAATAATAAATTAATTGATTACACATTGAAGTATTAATTCGTAAATCGACGTGACAAACGGTTCACTGAGGCTTCTAAGGTCCAATGAAAATCGAAAGAAGGCAACAGTGAACGTAAAGTGCACGATGCGCTCGAAACGGCAAACAGATAGTGAAAACGCCGTCGCTATACGGCTCGTAGGAATTAATTTTTACGGTCTGCTCGTGCAGATTTTATCTTCAAATCGAGAACACCGGGCAGATGAAAGTTTCAAGCGCGTGCAACATGCACCGGACTCACCGGCGAAGCGCGATATTTACAACGCGGCAAGTCCACTCGAAGGCGGTCAGGTGGATTTACTGTTTTAAATCTGACGACCTTGCCACGGCCTACGAGTCCGGTAGGTATAACGATCCTGTTGAACTTTAATGAAACGAATCGCTCTTATGATCGACGAGGAGCTTATGGGGTATATATTAAGAGGTTACTTGTGATTCCTCTTAATCCTTCCGCTAGGATAGGATCTAAGCGGAAAGCGCTAAAGATATAGCCGCGGAGGTAGCTATGGTGGCTGAAGAGGCAAGGACCTGATCAAATTAAATTATTCTTCGTCACTTCAAGGAAATTTTTCCTAAAATATTAATTAATCATAGCCACGGTGGCTCGGACGCTACCTAAAACAATAGGACCCAGGCAAAATGATCTTAGGAATGTGGAATTTAGAGAGAATTAAAATTAAAAACTCAAACTCGTAATCAGTAGGCCCGAGATTAAATCATCCGTCGTCACATCAGCGAGATTTTGCTAAATTATTAATATATCATAGACGCAGTGGCTGAGGAGCTAGCTAAAACAATAGAACCTAGGAGAAATGATCTTAGGAATGTGGGATCTATGGTGATAAAAGCTCTGATTCGCAATCAAGCGGGCCAGAGTTCAAATCATCCTTTGCTTACTTCTGATAAAAATTTTCTTAAATTATTAATTAATATATAAAAAAGAAAGGAACAGAACTAATCGCAAAGTAGCTACGGTGTTAAAATGACGAAACCAGCGAACTACCGATGTTAATTAATATATCATAGCCTTGGTGGTTGGAACCCACGTAAAAATGTTCAAGGTGAAATAACCTTAGGAGCTATGAGAGCTAAAGAGATAAAGACTAACTGCTATGTAGAATTGCATCCGCAACAGTTGGAAATTCAACTGTACAAAAAATAATCATATAATATATCAATTTTAATTCTCTACTGTTCAATTTGAGTGCTGTAAAGTCGAAATGTAATGCAGCAACACCCTGGCAACGGTAAGAAGCTAAATTCCATCGGTAATATTAACCGTAACTCTAAAGTGGTAAGGGGAGTCACAGACCCCTCAAATCGCAGCCGAAAAAAGACATTACTTGTTCAGACTGCCTCTCTCTCTATCACCATAGTCACCCTTAAGTAAGTACGGGGTTAACGCGCTCCCCATGACTCCACCAGTTGATATAACGATCCTGTTGAACTTTAATGCGAAGAAAAATTTCGACGGGACCATAGGCAATGTTAATATAGCAAGAGTTCACAGCCTGCTACAACTACGGTGAACATATAAATAAACATATGTCCATTGTCAAATTTGAAATTGGCTCCACCTTCGTATTTAAAATCTGAAATTTCGTAATTTTAATCAAACCCTTCTCCTACTACACGCAACAATTTTTCATTTCATAGTTTTTTAAAAAATTCCGAATTTTCTACTCCATTTACCAGGTGAGGTCTGTAACTCATTGCAGAGCAGTAATTAATCAGATCGTACTTTATTATCGACCGTTAAAACTAATTAACATAGAGATTATATGAAAATTTGCCCGAACCGAACCCTCAAAATTTCCTCAATAACTCAAAAAATATCGTTAATTATGATCAAATGCAATTACAGCTTGCCAGTGATACAAAATCCAGCTAAAACAGTAAATCCTAGACAATACGACTTATCAATGCCGAAAAAAAAAGAGAAATTACAATTTAACTCTACGCGTGCTTGTATTCAAAATGTTCATCCGATCTTAAAATCGTATTGAATCTCCTTTACGTCCATTGGTTCGTTAACAAACGTTCTTTCAGGGAGAAATGTTTTTCGTGCTAAGGAGAACATCCGGCTGCACATTCGCAAGCGAAACTGACGACCTTTTTTTTTCGCTGTTATGACTTTAGCAGAGAGCGTGTGTACCAACGGTACGGCTGAGGAGAGACGAAAATAAAAGTGTAACAAAGCCGCAAGTAAAAAGTCTATACCACATCCGCTGCTGTACGTTTCAGATCTTAAATATTCACGCGGTGAGTTTGGATTGGTATAATTAAAAGCGCCATTCGAAATGTCGTCAAAAAGGAATCGCGGACCGTGATTGACGCCGAGGACTTTTTGATGTCTCCAGCAATTATGGAAATGCGTCGTTACTTTTACTTGAAACTTTCCTCACCGTCGGGCAACGTGCAGTATTTTACAAGATTAAAAAAAAAGTGAAAATAATGGAACTCAATGTGTGTACGTTATTGAAATGTTTTATGAATATTTTAATGTGTAACATGGAAATAATGTTCTTCATTTCTACATCTTCGATCAGTTCAATTCTTTAACTGTTATAGGGACAGTTTGGCTAAGATTTATTGTTTTAGGGCTCTGGAACACCGGGGTTATAATATATAATTAATAATTAGGGACAAATTTCCCAGGGGCAACGGGGCATTACAATTTGGATCCACTGATTTGGAGTTTGAACCTTCAACTCTTTACCCGCCATAGCCGGCTACCAACAATTTTTTTATTTTTCTGTCTTCCACTTTAACATCTATGGTCATTTCGCCTGCGATCTAGCTTAGATGGCTTTAAAACCACCCATTTCAATTCTTAATCCCTGTTATTCATTACAATAAAATATTACACATCAAATTCTATTCTTTTTACTATTTTACTATTTTACTATCGCACGGTAAATGAGTGAAATACTCAACTTTTTAACCCCTTGAGCGAAAATAACGGGCCTCGTCCGCCAAGATTTTCTGTACAAAATTCGAATTTGGCGGGCATTTGGCTTTATTATAGATAACGGTTTTAAGAGTTTTTTCCGTGATTTTTTATTATATCAAGAATGTTGTTTGTGTCATCTTAATTTCATTGTTACTTAAAGTTTTTATTTTTCAACTTTTATTTAATATTATCATTACTTTATAAACCTTTTGTATTACAAATGAAATAGTTTTTTCTTTCATATAAATATATTAAATAAAAACAAAAATATTTAAATTTTATTTTACGACAATTCCACGCATAGAATTGCGAAAAATTTAATGGTCTGCACGCGTACTATTCTTCGAAATTGAATCGTAAGGCAAGGGGTTCAACACCCCACCGGTCCCTAGGGACCGGTACTACACATTTCATTGCAGCCACGTCGGTCCCCAAGGACCGGCGGTTTATTTTTCGTTTACGTTAAAGTCTAATTTGTAATCTATTTAAATAAGTTTTTGATGTAAGCTAAGCTGTCGCGATTGTCCGAGCTATGATTGTCCGAGCTATAATTAATGGTTTTAACACGGAGATATCCAATTTCATCGAAATTTAATGCAATTTATTAAAACAATTTCAAACAAACGCGAACAGGAAGTACGGCAATACCGGCGTGAGGCTTGACATGTCAAACGTAAAGAAATCATAAGCAGCAATCTAATCACTCATCGCGTAATTATACATCGATAACGTCCTGCAGTTTGGATTTTACACGACCTCTTCGACAGTAAGAACAATCGATAAACTCGAATCCCTAGAAGTTAATTCGATCCAAGTGCGTTTAGGCTTCTCTGCTGTGCCAGTCGAAAGCAAAAAAATGTTTAAAGTTACTCGGCAAACATTGATTTCACTATGACCGTACCAAGAACTCTGCCTGTATTCTGAGAAACAGAAATCGTATTTGGTCCTCTGAAAGTATCGCTTTTCAATGGAAATAATCCGACGATGAAAACAGGTTGCTGCGATCCGACGAAACTGAAACGCGCGAAAATTCGGATAAACGAAATAATTCCACAGAGTCATTGACATACTACAATAAAGCTTAACGAGCTTGATAGAGACGAGTCAAGGTGGGGTTTTTCAATAGGGAGAAGATTACGCTCTTCCGATAACTTTACTATGCCAAGGTTACTATCTCGACTCGCGTGGTGCAACTGGAATGCGATGCTGAGTGTATACTTTTTCTCCTTTTTTTTCTCTCTCTCTCTCCCTCGCAAATTCCCGCCTTTATTATTATCAACGTAACGTTCCAAAACGCAGACGATCACGTATATCGTTTAAGTACACGGATTGTTGCTCTTTTTTCTATTCCGGTCGTGCAACGTATACAATGAGAACCGTAATTAAGCATCGTGCATACGAGAGACCCTTATCATGTTACGTACACTTTTAAGTACCGCGTTGTAACTTCGGATTCTGTATCACTCATAATAACGTTCGTTCCTCTCCATAGTTGCCCGCTTGTTTCGTTTCAATCGCAGTTTCCGAATGTACATTTCATTCGTGTACTTTTTACGCAACTTTCACGAGTATCGACCACAAAAAAAAAAGAAGAAACGTTCAAACGCCTCGACTTAACCTTTACGTGATTTTATAACGTACTTTGTTTTCTTTCCGATAACTCACGTTTTCCATGAAGCACGGTGAATGTATCTGGTTGATAATGATAAAATAAATATAAAATTACAGAGATATATAAAAACCGCAGAACCCAGTACGATGAATTAGCAGAAACTCCAACCGATAAGCCAACTGTTTTGTTTGACCGCGAATAAAAACACACTCTCCAGATTGAATTCGACGTCCCGCAATATAGCGAGCATAACAGGTGCAGTTACGCGTAAATCATAAAACGTACTATCCGCCATTGAACCAAAATAAGCAAATGTCTCTTGGCAGAAAAAATATACGGTACTACTTTCAAATGCGAATGTCTCCTTTCCATATTTATTATCGATATTACATCGATCGTTTCTCGAGGCTATAAAGAACGATGGATTTTAAGGTTATAAGGGTCGCATCGAAGGAAAAAGCTTTTCGATGGCTCCTTCGATGCGGTACGGTGCAACACGGGGTTAGGTGCAATGAACTTCCCGTACAAAATTGCACCGTCCTAATGGATCAAATAAATAACGCACGAGAAACGTATTTACATCGTGTGTCGATAATACCGTAGGAGAAATATCGAGCGGACGGAGAGCGAGAAGTAACGAACAGCTGGGATATCGGCTCTCACCTGAAACCACGAACGAGAGAAGTAACGGCGGTTATGTCACGAGAACGACAATACCGATAATTCTCTCTCTCGACACATCGTAGACTAGGAAAGCCCTTTTTCATCCTCCGCCATTTACTGCACCGTTACACGCACACGCGCATATATACGTATACGTAGAGGGACATACAGGAACGACGGAAAAAGCGATACACATACGTAATGTAATCGGTGGTATACTTTGAGAATGATGTACTTACGTGAATTAAGCGGCGTACTCCAAAAAATCATGCGAAAAGAAGATCGGTCATTTTGATTCGTTTCGCGCGCCGATCGTACGCGAGTGCAAATAAGGCCACGTAAGGGGCACCGAAACGGCACTTGCATACTAACAAGCGGGAAGCTCCTCTTCCCTTGCCGTGTGTATATTAATATATGTTAAGCCGACGGTATACGCGCGTTAAAACGGTGTATGCGGTTACGTATGTATGTACTTGGAGGAATATCACCACTCCCGAAGTTGAGAAACCCTGGCCAACGAGAGCCGAGACGAAGCGCGAGATAGAGGAGGATGGAAGTGAAAGACGAATGAAGAAAGGAACGAGAAAGAGAGGGAATACGAAAGAGATATACGGGAGGGAATAAATGGGGTGGGGGAGAGAGATGAAGAGAGGTTCAACACGATGAAAAACACACGTCTGCCGGAACGCGAGCCATGTTTGCCTCTGTGGCTAAATTACCGCGAGACTGGTAAACCAATGCGAAGATCTCGTTGACAGTTTTCTTGTGGCATCGCCTTCGTTTTCGTGCACGTTCTTCACTTCGATCACTACTAACTTAACCTTCATTGACGAGCAACGAGAAGACGCTGTTTTCTATGGGCTGTCAGGCCCGACCTGCCTAACCTGACCCTCGCGTCTTGACTGGGGGGAAAAAAAAAGAATACTACGGGTACAGTGCGCATCTGCACTCGCGCAGGATTCCGCCGGTTGTACTTGGCATTGGCGGGAAATTTTGACTACGGATGAAGAATTATGATGATTGTTGGGTTTCTCGTTGATTGGGAAAATAATGGAAATGTTAGGATATTAATGGATTTTTTGGACTCTGTGTCTGTTTAAGGAATTTTTATTGTGTCGTATGGTAGATCTATGTTTTACATTTTATTATTGTAGTTTTCAAATTTTAAATATCTTTTAAACGTATTTTAGAAATTTATTAAGTTAATTTACAGTTTTTGATAGATCAGTATCGGTAGAATTGTCAGATTCTTTGAAGAAAGTATAGTTTTGATGTACCATAGGTAACAACCTTAGTAAAAGAGCATCTTCTGCTTGGTGCGAATGATCTATTTTTAATGTAGCAAAGCAATCGTCTCTGAATTTAATATTTACACTCTGTTTAATTATATTTGCCAATGCGATACTTATCGTTTGACAAGATTTGTAGTCGTCATCCAATGGAACATGGTTATTATATATTATTTTACTGTTCTGTTGGAAAGTGAATTTTGTGAAAGGATTGTACACCTGCCACAGGTTCATTTTATTTAACATAGTTTGCTTAAAGTTCTCTGAATCGTGTAAGGTCAATTTATACTAAAACATACAAAAGACAAGGATCGCTGCAATAATAATGGCATATGCGTATATTCTAAATGCATCTGTTTGTATTATAAAGTAAAAGAAACACAGGAAGTACTTCAAAAGAACACCTAATAAAAATTATAATTTCTAATGTGCGTCATAATATATGTATTTTTATATGAAAAATATTTTAGACAATAAAAAAATTATTAATAAAATATTATTATACAGAATTATTATTTATTGCACAAACCTTCAATTTGAAGGACAGATACTCTTTCCAATAACGAACACTGATAAACTTCTCATTACTTGTAGTTTTATGCAAACATAAACATCCATTTTCAAAATGCAAATCATGTACAATTTCATCTTCGTTACATTCGTTTTTTAAGTAAACCGTTGCAAGAATTTTATTTTTTCGTGGAAATCCCATGGAAATTAAAGTGGAAAAAATAGTATTTGAAAATTTAAGGATGTCATTTGTGGATTTCCCATAATTTGTGATTTGAATCGAGTAGTACTTCGTTCCATCCTTCAACAGTGTAAGGTCAATGTGATTGCATTTTGCTTTGTCGAGAGTAGCTTCCGAATTCCACATCTCAATGTAATATTGCAATATCTATATTAAAAAATATTCGTACTAAATTTCGAAAGAGTGCATCGTTAAAAATGATACATATATATTGTGTAGAAATGTGCGAAAAATGTCGACAGCCTCGATGCAACGTTAAGCATTGCGAGCAAGAAGAGTAGGTACATTTTCATATCTTGAATTCATATTCACAAGCTATTATACTTATTATAAAAAGTATCTTGAACATGAATTAAAAAACTGGTAAATTTAATATTAATTCAAATTTGCACGATAAAGAAAAAGTCTCAATGAGTCAAGAAAGAGTGATACATATATTTGCATTCATTATAGAATAATACAGTCATTTCAAAGAGTGTAAAACACGGAAGGAAATAAAATATAACCGGCCCTAAATATACCTTTTCTACAATATCTAATAATAAATTCACATCGATTGTAATTTCATCCATGGTGTTAACACTAACGTAACCGTTAGACAGATTCAAACCTACCGGCATGCGAGGGATCCTGACCTCTAGGTACTGAGAATTGCACTGAAAGGTTCTACCCTACCGATAAATGCATCATCATTCAGGATCATTTAACGAAAGAACGCATCCCGAATATAGTGTAGCGTCGGTATACGAATTTCTTACGTAGTTCTACGATAGTGTGTTGAAGCGGAAGTAAAAAAATTCATGTTTAAAAAGTGACAATAACCTAACGCATGGTAATTGAGACTGTTCGATCGTAACCCTACGATATTCGAACACTTCGAAGACCGGGATATATTTCTTTTCGTGAAATTGCAAGCGAAATCTCATCGAATGACAGAACACGAACAGAAGGATGAACCTAACCTCAAGGAGGAGCGTGCCACTCCATCGCGTAAAATTCGTCACCGGTAAGTCATTTTATTTATTGTTAAAGTGATTTCAATCTCATCGGATTGAAAGTTGCTCGAAAAGAACATCATTGGCATAAATTTGCGTTTTAACGGTGATCGTAATTAAAGTCGCGTTGAGTATCAGTTGCTGACGCGTGCTCCTTGGATACACTGCACGCTTTACGTAGACCAATGAAAGCCGGGCATACGTCGCCTGACACGTCAATCAGCCAATCAGTGTCGTCTGTCAATTTTTTGATTGCCTCGCGTCAAGATCCATAAAGTTCGCAGTTGTTAAGTACATGTAAACAATAACTACTAAATGCGTCACAGTAGAAATAATGCTATTCATGTTTACTTGATGTGATCACCCGGTAATATGAAGAGGTCTTTTGTACATTTGGAAAATAAAAAAAGCACTGTTTTTTTTGTGTTTTTACGGAGTTCCACGAGACCTCAATGACCGATACGATCAATTTCATCGATGATAAGTAAATTGTTTATGAATCTTTTTCTGTTTCTGTTTACGCTGGCTTTATTATCTGCAAATTTCAATGGCATTAGTTCTATTCCTTGTATGATGTTTGCATCGATAATTACTTTGTTATCGCTTTATTGTTATCAGCGTTGCATAACAACGAATTCTATATACTTTTGCGGAACGAATTTTCTTTGTTTATTTGGATTACTTTATCTACATACTAGAAGTTTGTTTTTGGAAACATATCTCTCGTAATTTTTTTTTACATGGAAGAATTTATCGATAAGAATGTATTTCTTAAGTGGCAGATTCTTTAAATACTTTTCTAAACTGATGCCTTCGAGTGTTAAAATAAAATCCTCACAAGCTCATCAAGATTACAGCGAAAAGAGTTAATGTTCAATGCAAGAATACGTCATTGATCATTATATAAGTGCTTATTATGCAATGACTGATAAACAAATTGTCAATTACCGTTCCATTCACAATTAACGCGTGTTCTACTTTAGAAGATATAAAATTCACGCGTTTATTAACTTTACTTATAATTTCGTTATCTCATTCTATTATTTGTTGGATCTCCGTACATTTTTCGCACTGAGCACCGAATTATTATTTTATTACGCTGTCTAATTAAAGTTATTTGTGCACTATTTATATTACAATAGAAAAGAAACTTCGACTTTTGCTTCCAAATATAAAAAAGTTTGCGAGTGTGGAAAATGTTTATCTTCTCAGAATCACACGCACACTTCAGAATCATATTTATTCTAAAATCGCAGACAAAATGACATAAACAATCGAGCAACTTTCGATCCGAAAAATGACTTTCTTTTCAGCCTAAATACGTCTGTACATAAATAATTGATATTTTCGAGCGAAGCGTTACAAATAAATACTTTTAACAAATTTTGCATACCGCAAGTGAAGCATGTAATTTAGATTGTGAATACAACTACTTGGAACTACCATTTGCATAGAATATTTTCTATTCCACTCGGATTATCGTTAAACGTTACAAATTCTTCGAGTGACCTTTAGCATATTTACAAACAGTCCGTTTACCATTTCATACAATACAATTTTAACGTAATATCAAACTGAGTATCCAAAAATCAGTTAATCAATTCGACACCTGTCGGGACATCATCGGTATAAAAAATGTTCGAATTTAAGAATGCGTTAGCCAATTGGATAAAAGCACAATCTTCTAACGGGAAGAACCGGTGTTCAAATCCACCTTATATCCGGCTTCTAAAATTTTTCAATAATTATATTCGTGCCAGATCACACTCGATGCTTCCCAAAATCAGCGACTTAAGCGACAGATTATAAGGTAAAGTTTTGACTACAATTTAAGTTTCAATTGACATCAAAACAAAACACCCAGAGCAGCATATCGCGTTGCAATGCTTTTCAATACGTGGCTTTTTCACACAGAAATAACAGTTCGTTCGGCAAGTGGCTTATATAAAATATACCTCAAGTGCATGATTAGTTGAGGATCACTGAAAGATTGATGTGTTTGACGACAGCAGAAAGTGGGTTTTTATAACATGTTGAACTCGGTGTGACTTACCGACAGGGTCACAGGGTTTTGGTTGTATATTTATTACGATTATTATGCAGCATATTAACCCTTGGATACTACGTACGCATATATGCGTTTAGAGGGAAAATCTCATCGTAGCTTATGGGCGCATGTATACGCAGTTTGAGTTGAAGTATTGAATTGTAACCATTAAAATATGATGGCTCCGATAGTAATGTATGTCCGATAGAGCTGTGGTCGCTAAGGAAATAAAGGCTCGGACTCACAATCTGTGGACCCGAGTTCAAATATTCCTCCGTCACTTCCGGATAATTTTTCATAAATTATCAATTAATATATTATCGTCGTGGTTCAGAACCCAACTAGAACAGTAAGTTGGAGATGAAATGACCTTAGCGATTAGGAAGTTATGGTGAATGAGGAGGTAGAGGTTCAGGCTTCGTACTAATTGAGCCAGAGTTCAAATCCTGCTTCTTCACTTATGAGAAATTGTTCGCAAATTATCAATCAATATATTACGGTTCGGAAGCCAGCTAAAACAGTTGTTCCTGGCGAAATGATCATAACAATTAAAGCCGAATAGTGCAAAACAACAAGATGAACTATTAGATAGGAATATACTGTACACTGATTAATGCGAAGCTAAAGAATACTGGAACATGGATGATTTGTTTCAATGACGATCTATCGATATATGCGTCAAGTTGCGCGTTGAATACGTTAACAAGTTGAGCGGCGAGAAGATGCTGATGTTCTCGTCTTGCTATTTCATCTCAAGTTTCAGAATTTCGGTATTAAATGTTAAACTTACGGTAGGGGTTCTCAACTATTGGGATTTAAGACGTCCCAGCGTCTTTTGCTGAAGAGTGACGACAAAAAGAAGTGGAGAGATAAAGAACTTGCTTTAAATTTCTTATTTTTTCATTAGTACTTTCAGTTTTTATATAAATATTAGCGTTTATGAAGCAGAGTTGTCTCTACTCTGATGCGAGTACGTTGTTTATACATAAAATACGTAAAATTGGCAAATTGATATCCTCTTCAAGGTGGTATACAATTTATTGTCTCATGTTTCGGAAACTTGGTATTAAATATTCTGTGCACAGCAGAGATTCTTAAGCGAGAAACTTGACGTAGTGTCTTTGATATAACAAGGGATGTAATAATTACAATTTTCGCATAATTTTTACTCTTTACGATTAATGTAATATTCAGCATTTATAGAGGAAACTAATTTTCATTCTTGCACTATAAATACTCGTTCATAGCGTGAATGCTTTTAGACATAGTAACACATTATTTATAACAAAGTCGTGCATTCATGTCGAAGAGCAAATAATTAAAATACATAAAAATATTCTTACGATTGTTTTATAGCAAAAACTATAAACTTTCAGCACAGAATATTGCTTGAAAATTTTTATAATATTTTAACGAATACAGAGTTATATAATTATCAAAATATAGCAAATATTTTTTAAAAAAAATTGTACCATTTTGATATAATATTATTTTGTTACTGTTCCATAGAAAATGAGTTTTCGTAGAGGCAATGAGAGATGAACAATTAACTCATAATATACGGGGTTTCCATTTATTTGGGTTTATAACGATCAAAAGCATTGCGGTCATGTGTTTTGGTCACAAATTAACATAATTTAATGCCTGCAAATAGAACGTCCTCAACATCTATTCCAGCAATTTTTAAATATCTAAAAATGTGGTGATGATTTTCTTTACTAATTCAAATTGCAACAGTAAATATTGTTTTGCAAGTGTGTTCGTACTTAACTTACATCTTAATGTTTACTAACATGAAACGTGAACTCATATCAACGGAAACAAGTACGTTTAAGGTGATTCCAGGGCAACAAATAACAATTAATTCTAGAAACGCCACAGAAAATTATTTTAAAACAAAATAAGTCCTATTTTCCATGATTCCTAATTGTCCGTTAAAATTTGCAAACTCATGAAATACACATATCGGCAAAAATGTTACATTTAAATTCGATGGCAGGCGATAAAAATGCAACCGAAGATACTGAAACGAAATGGCTCTTTTGCCGATAAGAACGCTTATTTTACGACAGCCGCCAAAAAGACTTTGAAGCAGTCGAGAAAAAGGAAAAAAGAATTCTTTATTGATGCTTCATCGAAGACATCCAGAAGACAATTATTTTCCCCTGTTAGATTTTGCTTTATCGAAGTTACTTTGATTTCTACGAGGAAATTATTTTGTGAGGCTCCTTAGATTAATGCCGTTATGTTATCTGTTCCATAGGACGTGTTACGTAATATTTGTGCTCGAGACATAGAAATAAATGTACAATGATAGTCATTCCTCATCGTTGTCAAACCGCAGAGCAAACATCGTGCAAATCTTCGCACAGTTTCAACGAGAAACTGATTCTAATTATTGAAACATTCGGACGACGTTGAAATCGTCTCGTCGTCGTTTTTCTTCGCGAGTCAATCTGACATTTGCAGAACATTGTGAAACTGATATAAAATGAAGAAAAAAAAGCGATAAGGAGATCACATGTTCGGTAAAAAAGGAGGTCGCGGTTTTGTGGAATTAATTAGAAATGAATCTGCACTTTTTACAGAAATGAAACGATATCGGAGCGTATCAGTTGTGAGAATAATATGTTCGAAAGAAGCAGAGGATGGGATAAAAGAAATGCACATTTGGAATATAATAATGCGATACATGTAATTCCAGACGAAAATATGGAATAAAAAATCCACGTCTGCAAATACATTAAATGGAGCACAGACTGACAATAAAATGGAATAAACGAAACTGTAAAATTACAAATGACGGCGCAAACAACGTTCACATTTATTTACAAAAAAAAACAAAACCAATGAACGCAAATTAGAAAAATTATGAACGAAAGCTTCCAAAGAGAATCATCTACAGCAGCGAAACAAATCAAGCTAACAAGCCACTAGAAATAATTCCAAGCAAAAGCAAAAACAGCACCTAGCAATACCTCAAAGCCAGAAAAAAATCTAAAAACCAACTTAAAAGCTCCCCGTAATCTTCACCACAATCGTTATCAATCCCAATCTCATCATAATACCCTAGAAAATATCAACGAACCATCCAATAACCCCAATAAAAATCTCTCGACAAATGAAATCCATGAAATCACTCGTTCACCAAACATCACAGTCTTCACATACCCGGAGTACTCAGCCGCGCAATGAATCGCGACAATAACCAAAACTTCGTCTAAGTCCGACACTTTGCACACGTTCTCGCCGGCGACCCCTGAACCCCGTCGTCCGGTCTATCATATCGTTCACATGTAAGTACGTCGTCGTTTGCAAACTCGCTCGTATCCGTAGATCGTGATCGGCCAGTCCGTGGGCACGCTTCACGAGGTGTCCTCCGGGTGATTTCAGTGCGTGCTCGTGCCTCTTACCGCGCTGTTCTCCCATAGGAAAGAAAGACTATCGGTGCGACGAAATGAAGGACGTTCCTATGTGACATCGTAACGTACGAGCACGTAATTGCGAAGACTGACGATTACTGCGTCTCAAAGGGTGTCGTATTTGTCCTCGGTTCGTTGAATTTTTGTGCGTCAGAGTTCTCCGTCTGTCGGGAAACTTGGGGAGGTTAGATTGTGCCGGCGAGGAGTAGAAAACGTGAAAGGGAAGAAGGCGAGGAAGACGTTCATTTCGGGGCGAAGAAGGACGAGGGGTGGTGAAGGAGACCGAAAGAGAGACGGATGATAGGGGAAAGGTGGTGAACGGAAGGAAGACGTACGTAGTATGCTCCGAAGCCTTCTGGGAAGTTTCATTGGTATACTTATATTTTCATAATCCCTGGATTTTGGTGCTTGACTGCCTTCGGCATTCTGTGGCTCTTGCTGGTTGGGTTTGGCGGGCTTTTTTTGTTTCGTCCTGAATTTTCGAATGTTCCTGTAGCGTTTGGGTTGTCAGTGGTTTTGAAAGTTTGCAAGTGTTAATAGAACTTTGTCTAAGTTCATTTCGGAAGTGAGTTCTTTCATTATTTCTATGAAACTTCTTATATTAATTAGCGTTTATTTTCGGTTATTTTAGCAACGTTCTTCAATCTGTAAAACGCATAGCAATAGATGAATTGGTTACAAATTCTTCTAGAACTTGTATGCGAGAATTTATGATAATAATGATGGCTCGAGGACTCTTCGAGACATTCGAATATTATTGGATAAATTCAGGTCGTACTTTAACGCCAAACGTTTCAAATCGTCCGCCATTGTCAGTTATCAATACGTACCACGTGCCTTCTCGTCTGGAACGATGTCGTGCGAGGGATTTCAAGGGTGAAGAGTTCATTAACGATCAAACGAACGCGGAACAGAAATTCTAAATAATAGATACGTGTTTCTTGACGGTTTCAAGAGAGCTTCGTGAATCTGAGATTATCGGTTGAAGTGGAACTTTGTTCGGTGCCAGTGTTTCAAGATACTAATAACAATATATTTAATTGTTGTTCAATTAACCTTTAAAAAACGAAAAGCTTGATCTCCAAAGTGAACAGGTCATGTTTCGTCTAATAACTGCTAATTGATATCAAAGAAAATTGCAAACTTTGAACTGTGCTAAAGAAAAATTGACTTTTTCATAAAAAAGAACTCTATTTTTTTAACAATAACTCTCAAAATTTCAGTAGACCAATGATCAATGATTCATATTAGTAAATTTAACAACAAATAATTAATATTGTGTGGAAGTTGTATTCTGTTAAGCACAAACACTGTTTTTAATGTCAACTGGTCCTAAAGGACACATACTGAAATTATTCACAGAAAACAATTAGCCACAAGCATCATTTGAAATTTAAAATAGTCAATAATAAACTAAAATATCTATTCGACAATTTTGTCCCCAAAAGACCAATTTCCAAAAATATACACAAATTACTGCCATCTTCTTGAATCTCTCGACGTAACAGTGACAAGTTCCATAAAAATCGCTGGCCTCGAATTAAAGGGATGTTCCCATTCGATCAGAGCTTTGATAAATATTTGAATGAACTTTTAATTTGACGAATTCTTTCAAAATCTCAATTACTTCTGTCAAAGTGGCTCTCGAAGAAGCCGAACTACTGCGTCTCGTTTTCGTCCTCTTCGTCCTCGCGGTTGTTTTTGCTGGATTGAGAGAAGACCGACATTTTAATTCAGGATTCCTGTACTCGGAAAGAGCGTGGAAAAGGTGGTGGTTCGATCTTTCGCAAAAATTTCATTCGTTGAAAGCACGTAGAAAAGCTCGGGGTGAGTAATCAAACTTATGGGATTCGAATGTACTTTTTACGTATTTGCTTCTTCCTCACTTTCGAAGTTTTCAGAAAAAAACACGTTGAGTGTCGACACATTGCGAACTTTCTGCGTTATTTTGTCATACTGTTATGTGAAAATTGAGAAATTTTTTTGGAATTTTCATTGTCATTTAGACCGTTAATTATAACTTGAATTTTGCATAGTGAGATGGCTATCAAATTTGTTATCAAAATTGTATTGCAATGTACCTTGGTGCAATATAAAATGAGTGATAAGTTGAAACTTTCAAATTTTTCGCTTGTACTAGTTTCCTAATTTTCAGTGACTTTAGAATAAAATAAATTAGTACCATAAAGCTTGTTAACAGTTAATAAATGCTTCTCAAGTGCCTAAATTTCAAAAATCGGAAATCCTTAATCTTTTAAATGAGTGAGCAATAAAAAGAATGTAATTTATTTGGTATAAATAATTAAACTTCCAAGCAGAGGGTCCTTATAATCGTATAAAGAGTCCTTTTAATTATATAGAGCAATAAATACCTAGCAGCTGATTATAATTCGCAATAAAACAGCTGGTTCGCAATGCGTTGACTTTTTAAATATTTAAATGGACGGTAGCAAGGGTTTTCTGTCTTTGTGCTTTCTTTACGGTGTGTTTCGTCATTCTCTTTTTCCCTCGGACGAAAGTTCTATGCGAGAATAGAGTTTGATTGGAAATTGCAATCGAAGACTAAACTTGTCATCCAAAACGATTTCACAGCTGCTTAATTGCTATTCAGGGGAAATCGAGTGACATTGACGATTGCACGTTTTGCATTTACCGAATTTGTGACGTAAAGTAAAAATTAACATTCTCATCAATAAGCGTAGACTATCGTGGAACAAAACGTGTTTTTCCGTATATGTCGTCATTGAATGAGTTACAATGTAACGGGTAAAGCTACTTTTTTATTAGCACGTTCGTGGACAGTAAAAATTTCAGTGAGCTGCAAAAATAAACAGTCAAGTGTCACACTTCTAACTTACACCTTTAACCCTTTGAGGACGACGGACGCATATATGCGGTCCGAGAAAAAATCTGATTACACTTTATCGGCTCGTGTATACACGGTTAGAGATGAGAAATTTAAATATAACCGTTGAAATATTATTACGAAAATAGTAATTTACAACTTCTATATATTAACACTCTGACTTTCTGATAAAAAGGTAGTTTTTTAGCGCCAAATAAATGATTATTTCTCAATATTCAAACAAGTCTCCGTCCGCAAAGGGTTAACTACACAAAGAAAAAATAAAATAGTATAAAAATACTCAATGAATCACTTGGCCATCACTTTGAACTGCATAATAATTACAAAAAAATTAAGGTTATATAAAATTAAATGAATTATAATTGGTTTTTGGCATGACATGAATGCTATAGCATTCTACATCACGATGAAAATGGATGTTGTAGCATTCACGTCCGCGAACGTGTTAAAAGTACGATAGCGAAAAATTACAAAGTATGATACGGATGTTTGCAATTGAGATCTACGTGCTCTACAATCATCTAGTATTTTGAATATATATCATTTTCTAACTGCGAATTTACGGAGACGAACAAAACTATTGCAATTGCTTAGAACCTTGTCTGCCTTCATAGGAACTAAAATTAAGAAATTGGACGATTTGTAGCTTGTAAATTAAAAGAGCTGGATCGTCTTTTGTACTATTTGCTATTTTACATAATAATATGAAAAAAAATTGTTTGCAAAAAATTACAAGTATTTAGTATCTTACGATTGACTGTTTTACTGGTCTAAATTTTATCAACGACTGACGACTAAAGTAAAAAGTTTTTGGTGAGACTAAGTAGCTCAATGAAACGACTACATATGTGCCAATAATTGTAAATAATTCCAAACATTTTCTCTCATAATTTCACAAATAAAAGTAACCATGTAACTCCTCGGTAAATCTCAATAGATCTAACAGACATGTAATCCTCTATCAAAAATCTGTTACCCTCTAACTTTAGATCGTTTCGTCAAAATTAAACGTACATTTCATCAAAAACATCTAAAAAAATTCATTTTCGTAACTAAAAGCAATCTTACAAGGAAAGAAATACTTCATTGCGTAACCGTCCTCAGAAAGCCATTACTCGTACTATTAATATTAATAGTATTACTATTACTAGTTACTATGAACTAGTATTACTATTAAATCTATTACTATTAATAGTAAAAGTATTAAAAATTAATCGTACATAATACTGAAGTAAATAACAAATGGCTAAATTTTAAGGAAAATAATGTAAAAAGAGCAGAGTGAATTGTGACGTCATTTGGTGAATTTTAACATACGCTTTATGTCCGAGGAACAGGCTAAGTGGGTCGTTTCCTTCCCCCTTTGTTTGCGATCGTATTTACGGTGGTTGTCCCGGTTGAAGCTTCGAAAAAAAGTTCCTGTTTCTTGCATGAGACCCCTTCCTCCGTTTTGGGTTTCGTTTTGGGTTTGTTGAAGGCAGGATCCGCCGAATGAGTCTTTCCGGAAGGTCGAAATGTGGATGCCTTTTGGTCGAACTGAAGCTTAAAAACTGCATGCGGCTTATTTGGCATGAAATGCTGCCGAATTGAAAGTTCGAAAGAAACGAACGAATCGAATAAATCGTTAATTACGTTACACTGGGTCACTCGAAAATGTCCTCCCTCTTTTTTTACAAATAAACATCCAGTTTTTAATACCACAGCTACCAACAGCAATCAAAATAATTTGTTCTGAATTTTTTAAATAGTGTTCTTGAAATTTTTAACGCGGCATCTTTTGTTATTTTTTTACATTTGTTTTGTTAAATGTAAGGTATTAAATCAATCAAGTTTCTTGTCGCCTTTATATCTTTTTTTTGTGTTTTTCCAATGTCGTTAAATGTATGGAATTAACACTAGAACTACCAAACCAGTCAAAATGACTTGTACACAATTTTTTCCAAAAGTTCTTCAAGATTATAGGAGAGTCATAGAATAGATTTTCTACGTCCATCTCATAAAACATAAATTACCGAATCGATCATCATTTCCACCTCTGAATTCCCCTTTTTTCAAAGTACTTATTTAATATATTTAAATATAACAGATCTAACGCCGGTAGTTCTAGTGCTAAATGGCAATAGTGTTTTTTTTCCGATTGTCGATGGAAAGTCGAAGGAAATGCTACTTCCTCTTTTGAAATTCATTCATTTGCCGTTCTTGTCCTTCTGATTGCAAAATATGATTTATTAAATTTAACGATTGCAATGAAGCAAAAGTTTGCAACCTTATTTGGAACAATTTCATGGGAAAGTATCTACTGAAGTATAATTACGCTTGGTAATTTTGATGAAGGGAGATAAAGTTAGAGTCTTGTGAGTGAAAACAAAGGCATTCTGTTATCTAGTTCGATATACTATCAAAACCACTTGCAATACGAGAATTGATTTCACTGATTTGAATGTAATCAAGGAGTTAGATAACTAAGTTTTTAAAAGATATTAAAGCTTAATAACTAATATAAGAATACACTTGAAAGATCTACAGCACAAGCATTAGTTAAAGTGCCATTTAACACCTTCAAACTTTAATCACCAAGGGAATAGCAATATTACTTGAAGTCCTTCACCTCAAGATGATATTCAATACGTCAAATATTTCAAAAGTGTACACAATCCAAAGAGCAAACTCCTTTTGATTAACTTTTCAATTTAAACGACTATTTAACTCTTTGAGGCACTGCTATTTAAAAGATTTAATGACCTTGAAGGCACAGAAAAGTAAAATGTTAAAATAATAGACAAATCGTAGATACACTTGCAGATATAATAATATTACAAAATAGATTTACAACACTAATCACTGATCTTAAAAGTGTGTAAAAATCTGATGGTTAGTGCCATGAATCACAGAGCTCAAAAAATTTAAAAAAATTAGTCTATATTGCCAATAACCCCTAAGCTTGAAAGAGTTCAATAAAATGGTGATAAATGCCAACAACCACCAAACTTAAAAGAGTTGAAGAAACTGATGGTCAATATCATTAACACTAGAACTACCGACGTTAAATCTATTATAGTCTATCATATTAAATAAGTACTTTGAAAAAAGAGGAATCGAGAGGCGGAAAAGCTGATCGATTCGGTGATTTATGTTCTTTGACATGGACGTAGAATATTTATTCTATGAGTTTTCTATAAACTTGGAGAATTTCTGGAAAAAAATTGTGTACCGGTCATTTTGACCGGTTGGTAGTTCTAGTGTCAACCACTGACTATTCGAAACCATAACAAAACTCTCCTCTCCTATCTCCTCTGCAAAAGAAACATTTTCGAGTGCCCCTTATAAACGCAGCCCGGTACCAAAGTAATCCATTAAAATAAGAAACATCAAGGGAAAAAAGAAGAATTTTCAAATTTCCAAAAACTTCCTACAACCATGAAAAATTCGAGCAAGGAAAAACCATCGGCCGAACCTTGCCCCATACACGTCGATTCTTTTGAAGGTAACGCCAATCGCGTAGAGGAAAGTCCAAGGGGTCAAGGGTTGAGGAAGGACGAGGGTGAGTTCGATCATCCGTGTACAATGTCGGAACAATGTCCGGTGAGCTTCGTCGTCGGGGAACCCGACCCGAGCGAAGAGTTGGAGGTTGAGGATAGCTTTCCACCGGAAGGAAACGATTTCAACAGTCTCCAGGTGCACCAAGATGTCATGCCAGGATTGGTCGAGCGCCGTAAGCGGCTCAGGTGAATTACATTCATATATTTTTTGTTTCTCCTTCCCTTTTTACCTCTTCAACCCTCAGGGTGTTTGCAAGATTGGACCTGACGACGAGGACAGATTTTTTTCGCCTTTTGATATTATCTTCCGAGGGTAGAATTTTCGAGGGGTTGTTGCAAGTGTCCGTCGTTGAATGTTATTTGAACTTGTACTTCCTCTTTTTTAAATATTTCTTAGCCTAATTCTGGAATTTGGAGACTTAAATGGCGCTGCTTTAGAGCCCTTGAGCGCAAAGGGTTGTTAGTGACGGAGGTTTCTGAGATATTTCGAGATTTGGTGCCTCGAATGTTTAAACAAAATTTAGAAGTCTTGAATGACTCGATACAGTGTACGACGATGACGCGAAGCCCAGGAATTTGTATGAGTTTTGTTTGATGTTTTTTTTTATAAAAATGACTGGTCGAAAATGCCTAATTATTTTTTTTTTAACTTTGTAATGTCATTCTTAGGTTCCTTTTGTACGTGAGAAGTTTTGTAAGAGATGAATAGTGTTATAGAGATAGTTAGTACGAAGATTAGATGGATGTAATTTATAATGGCGGCTTAATGAAGTAGAATATGCTGAGTGTTTTAAAAACCATTAGTGCGTGATGATTCACTTTTCTTATTGGGCAGTAATATATAATATAATATTATTCGATCGATTGATTTATTTAATGTATTATAATCGAGAATGGACGTTAATTAGCAATTAAAATTCGCAGAAGTACCGAGCACTCCAATTGGGGAGTGTTCTCCAAAATGAATGCTCTTTATATTCATTTTAATAAATTAATGTCGAAAATTGCAATTAATGTGGCCTTGATATTAAGTTGACGATATTAATTTCGTGTAGAGAATTTGGTAATTTTATCAGCGTTAAATTCGATGTAATAGGGAACGAAGCCAATTAGCAACATTGTTATAATCGTTGAAATTAATCGACTGAATGACAATACGAAATCGTGCAAAATTATGAGAAGCTGCTGGAATGCAGTTCAATGAATTGCTTTCAAAATACACTATAATGTTAGTTAATGTTAACGAGTTCTCATAAACTCTGTTTATATGCATACATTCTTTCTATTCTGTATTTAAACAGATTTTTAAACTTCGTCATTCTGAATATGTTTTTTCTAATTATTAATAACCGTCTTAACTTATCAACCACAAATTTATTCGCAGTCGCTTGAAATCAGAGTGTAATCAACAGCAATTAACTTTTCACATAAATCATACCTAACGTTAAACAATTTAACTTCAAAACTTCATTTAACACATTAACACGTCGAATGCCGTCGAGGTCACCGGTGACTATTAATTCCATTGAAATTTCTTATGTCTTTTAAATTTGAATATTCACGACGTTACAAATATATGTAATATTTAAATATTGGTATTAAAAAATTAGTAGTGCTGCTTAGTATATTCGATTTTTACCATTAAAAATTCTATTTTATTAATTAGATTTTAGTAGAAGATAAAAATAACGAAAGTATCGTGAAGGCTAATTTAAGCATTCAGCGTGTTAATCATCGTTGATTTTAACGGAAATTATGGAAATTATCGTAGCCGCAATTTTTGACGAAAGTGCGCATTAAGCAATGTGTTCTTCGCATCTTTTCCTGTTTTCTTTTTCCCACTTCGCACGTCAACTTTGTTTCCAAAACGTCCACTTGCGAAATCGAGCAACTTCCTTTAATTCTCTATGCTCACGAATACAATTGACGACGGTCGTCGAGCATTCGTCGTCATTTAACTGCAAAATTATTTAAAATAACCCATACAGATCGTAGTACCATGCTAGAGCGCAGATGTTACGACTGTGAAAAATGTACATTTCCATTGCGGTTTAACCTTTTGCTTCTGTTTTTTTGACACTAATCACCATCGCTGAATATTCACCGTCATTTTTTCCCCGAGGAATATAAAGTATGCATACCGCAAATGTAATACTTTTAACACCAGAAGTAACGACAATTAACTCCCTATATTTTAGAAAACGAGATAATTGTTCCAGTGTTAAGTGTAATTCGTTACTATTCTGTCATTAATTCCTATCTTTTTATTAGTCAGTTTTGAAATTACTATTACTATTGCCTCCGATGAAGGCGTCAAATAATTAGACAAAATTAAAAATATCCCCTCAATTATATAATAATATTTTCCTCAATTACTGTAAAACTAAATTTATTACAGCTGCAAATTTTTGCAAGCCGTTGCAATTTTTGAATTCGATGCAATTCATTCTTTGATCTTTCAGCAAGCCTGTCAAATATCATTTTATTTAGAAACAAATTACTTTAGAAAAAATAAATCCACGAAGTTAAAAATTCTAGAGAAGCTACGAGAAGATTGCCTTAGAAATTCATGAAAAAATTGTGAAATGTGAAATAGCTAACCATTGCAAAAAATTACAAACTGATTTTATTCACCACCCGAGAGATCCGCATAATTACACTTTATATCTCAGCACGATATTAATTCATTGCCGATTCTATAACGATTTACGTAACAATCATCGAATCTGTGTAGATTTTCGCTTTTACGTCGATTGTTTACAGTTCAAAAATTTTCAAAAAGTCATACGATTGACGATATCATGCCACGAACTGCAAACGTATGCAGCCACACGAAGTTGTTGCAGATAAACATACTCAGAGTGATTACATTTTGACGAGCATCGAACGATAAGAAAGATTTCATAATGTCGTTCGATTGTGTAATCCCCTTCGTATAGTTATTACGAGAATGCGAACGTTTCGTAAGTCCCTCTCGTTTCTGTGACTGACGTTACAGTTCGGATGCACCTTGTGCACTTGACATAGAAGCATTGCCATTTGCACTTATTTATTATCATTTACAGGATATTCCATAAAAAAATTCAAATTGTAATTGCTGATAAGAATGGAAGAGTTTTTTCCAAAAAAGAAATGTTATTAAGCATTTAATTAAGTATTGAGTTGCTAGGAGTTGCTGAAAAATTGTTATTTCTTTAATTTGCTATCTGTTCGTTAATTTAAAATTGAAAAATGCCGCGCAACGAGATAGTGCTGAACTCAATGTCAAAAAATATTAGAAGGTGCGGACAAACTTCCGCGATTTGTTATTGAAAAATGCCAGGCGGCACGATCGTGTTTATTTCATGTTTATGTATGCTGTTTTTGTTGAATCGCATTTTAAAAAAAGGTGATCAGGAAGTTGTAAAAGCCTATGCCTTCAAGTAGCTCTAATTACACATTGTAGATCAACTAACGATACACTTTGTCTTACAGTTAAATGAATAATAATACGTTAAATAAAACTTTGAAATTAAAGTTTCGTTGCTCTTTAAAGAATATTTAATTTTTCATAAAATATGAGAATCATTTTGAATTTTCTTATCGTGTGATTCAAGAGTAGAGGGAAATTCAAGTTTAATTGGTTTCATTGAATAATTTGCGCAAATTAGAACGTGTTTTCGACGATGTTTGGAGAAATGATTGCAATCTATCGATAACATCGTTGTAAATTCATCTTTAAAATTGATTAACATGCTAATCTTCTTATCAGTGTTTTGTCGAAGAATGTGATTGCAGGGAAGAATCACGCATTTTGCATTTTCTGCTAGTTACGATAATGAGCGAATTTTAAGTTTAACTTCTATCGAGAAGAGGTCATTGAACTTTTTGATTTTCATTTTAAACTTTAAACTTGAAATAATCCTTGGACATATGATAATAATTCATTGATGAACGAGGTAATTTATTATGCATTCCTTCGTATTTTTCACCGGGTTCTATCTGAAATTAATAACAGCATTTGTAATAACTTATTTACTTGTTCCTTTATTGAAACCGGATTTTTCATTAATTGTACTTTTTCTACTACAATAAACTGAAATGGTATAATTCAAATATTAGGGTAAAGGTATCAGCAATATTTGAAGAATATTGCTCAATTAACATTTAATAAATGTATATTAAATAAATATCCTATAAATCATTTTTTAACACTAAAGTCCATTCGCTATCGAAATATATAAATGTATTTACGTTACATTTCGATACTGAAAAAGTTTTAATGTTATAAAAACGATTTACAGAATATTTATTTAATACTCTAATGATATTTCATGATAGACAGAAAATCATTTCCATTATTATTTGAATCAATAAAGTCTGATTTCTGTGAGAAAAGTTTATCTGTGATATCTCAAATAACTTGTACAATTTTTTTCATTTTATTTAACTAAGCCATTGCTTCAAATAATTATCAGTGAAGAATATTTCAAATAATACAAAACTATCAAGAAATTATGACTATCTTTAGACGTTAATATGTTATAATTAAATTGTTAAACTGTGGACTTACCTATTTACGGAAGCTCTCGTCTGTTTGAAACAATAATTATAACAATTATATTACAACAGTAATTTCGCGTAAACTAATCGGACATTCATAAGTTTCCAACAAGTAGTTTCACGATTAGTACACTATATAACTTCAGAAGAGAAATACATATTATTTAATACAAATTTTAACATTTACAATACAGACTAACATTAACCGTAATACCATTAATTGTTATCAGTTATTACCATAAAAAACAAACCATGTTTGCATTAATAAAACTCTAGTCAATGAAGGATAGTAATTCGTACTACAAAACTATAAAACTTTAATGAACCATCAAATAAAATTATGTTCTAGCACTCAATAAAAATGATAATAAATACAGCAATACAATTTCACACAGCCTGATAAAAGTTTCCGGAAAAACAAAACTTTCACTTCACTTCAAAGCACTTACTCAAACTCTAATTAATTAAGAACACTAATTTCGACTACAAAACCATAAATCTTTACTTAAGTGTCAGATAAAACTGTATACCACAGCCTGAGAAAAACTCGAAAAACCAAATTATCCCAGTCTCACTTTCACTTCGAAAACTATCGCAAAGGATATTTAATCAAAACAGATAACCAGTGCTCGCAATCGAATAGAAATCACGATGATTACATCACGATATAATCGCCTCTATCTCCTAATCGAACTTTCATCAGAAAAGCAATATCCTTCCAAGCAGTCGCCTCCTCTTTGTCATTTAAACGTTAGCAATGAATCCTTTGAGAGCCAAAACCGCTGGGGAACAATGTCAGGAATCCTCGACGCGATCTTCACGATTGTCGAAGAAATCGTTTCTTCGTGTCGGTGACTCGACACACAAACGAGCAAATTGCCTCCGATGATGTCTGTTTTTTACACAACTGCGTTACTTCCTCGAGTCAGGTGTATGAAGGTAGGGGAACCCTCGATGGAAAGTATCGTCCACCTTGCAAGAGATCCCTCAGTCACCATAGATCTTTGGAGAACGATAGACGCGATTTTCAATCGTCCTGGTGTTCCCTGGTGTTTCCATTACACTTTCTACACTTTTTCAACTTCATCGCTTTCCATTTCAATTTTTAATTCAAACGAGAACTGTCTCTTTTTGACCAAAGATAATTTGCTACCAAACTTCTTGTTCCTGTCATCCTACCATTTTGTAATTTAAAAATTCGTGAAAAGAAAAGAAGAATCTTTAATAATAATTATAAAATAATTTTAAATAATAATAATAATAATTTTCATCAATAATGATGAAAAGTGATACCGTGAAATATATTCTATCGATTGTAGAAGTATTAGGAATCTCGTCGAAGTGAACGACTTTGAAAATTGACTTCAGTGAGATCATGACGATGACGTTGATGTAATTAACGGGATTAAAGTGTATGAGATAATCGGTGCGGTTTTCAGTGTCCTGGAAATTTTGTTGACAATTGTGTCCCTTTGATTATCAAGTTTATCGGTGATGACGATGCGGATGTCGATTATAAGCTATTTCGGTGAAGATTTGACGGAGTACGCATGACGATTTTGGAGATCGTAGTTTTTAAACGGCGGAGAATTTCATCTGCGACGAAATAAACGTCAAGGAATGATGGAAAAGTGATTTCAATGGATCATGTGGTACAAGAAAATGATTCGACGAAAGAAATGTCTGTCGAAATGTCTTTGCGAGTCGCGCTGTAACGGCGGTGCTAAAGAAACGATTTAAAGAAAAGGACTAATTGGACGAATGTTAATGCAAGAGAAAGAGATTGAAATCGATTTGAAAGTATTAACTTAAATAATACGAATCCTAAAACGAAACGACGAGTAATTTGTCTGTAGAAAATGATTCTCAACGGGCCACGATTTGAATGAAGAAAAGTAAGAGATTAAAAGTGGAAGCATTCCTTCGGAATATTCAACCAAAGAGTTTTTCAAATTCCAAACGATCGGCAAATTCTCTTTTCTTCGATAATAAATTCATGCAAAGGATTACTTCAAACGGGTCGAAAGAAGGAAGAATTATGAATCGCATATTTTCCACTTGTCGGAAGTAATTGTTGAAAAAACGAAAGTTAAGAATGAAAGAAGAAGAGTAGGAATTTCACTTGGGACCGTTTCTTCGAATTATCCTACCAAAGAATTTTAATTAATGGAAGCAATCGACTAATTCTTTTTTCTTCAACAATAAATGCTGTTCAAGTTCCGAGCTTGAGAATATTATCGCTTCGTCATATTCTAAATGAGAAATTAACGAGGAAATTCGTTTAAAAGATTACTTCAAACGAGTCGAAAGAAGGAAAGAATGATAAAACCGCATGCTTTCCACTTGTCTGAAGTAATCGTTGAATAATAAAAGTCAAGGTATCATTTTGGTCTAGGAAGAAAGGAAAATCGTGCCTTTTGGATCGATAGCTTTGTTATTAAAGTGGCAGTCGAAACATTTTCAAAGTCTTCTTCTCCTCTCGTTTAACCGGATTCTATGAAGTTTCCGTCCAATTAAGTGTTTACGGGATGAAACGTATGAAAAGATTCGTTTTGGCTCAGAGTACGGAGAAGGATCCAATTTGGAAGAGCTCGGACAATTTGCTGGCTGGCATTTCGAAAATGAACGAGGAAGATAAGAATGATGAAAAGACGCCGAAGGAGGGGACGTCTACCGGAACGGGTTTAACGTAATGTTGCATCAGTTTTATTTAAATTATTTCTTCTTTATGAGATTCAAAATCTTTAGAATATTAAACTGCAATGACATCGGTACTCTGGTGAATAACAATGTTACGATGAATCACTGAAGAACTTTGAAAACCGGGGGACTGTGTATTCAGCCACTTGTTGAAATTATTATTTTTTAAGTGTTCAGAATAAAAGATAGGATCAAAAAGAAATCGAAGACTAACTTTTTGTACCTTAACAATTATTTCTTATTCAAAATGTTTAGAATATTAAGCTGCAATGACATCGGTACTCTGGTGAATAACAATGTAACGATGAATCACTGAAGAATTTTGAAAACCGGGGGACTGTATATTCAGCCACTTGTTGAAATTATTATTTTTTAAGTGTTCAGAATAAAAGATAGGACCGAAAAGAAATCGAAGACTAACTTTTTGTATTTTAACAATTATTTCTTATTCAAAATGGTTAGAATATTAAGCTGCAATGACATCGATACTTTCGTGAATAACAATGTAACGATAAATCACTGAAGAATTTTGAAAAAGGGGACTGTGTATTGAGCCACTTGTTGAAATTATTTTTTTCAGGTGTTCATAATAAGAGATAGGATAAAAAAGAAATCGAAGGCTTACTTTTTGTACTTTAACAATTATTTTATGAATTTTTAACATTGAAAATACTTCAGCAATTCAGATTAATGTAATATTTACAGTTTTCGCGATAACTGTTATTATGCTTTTATAAATAAATTAGAGAATCCGATTGAAGAAGATTTTAACTTAATATTGCATCGAGTTACAGAAATTTATGAGTGCAGAGTGCCTCAGCCCGTTTTAAATCAAACTTTACAGCGATATTTATCGTAATTTCACTGAAAACAAAGTTAAATATTAAATATGAATGGTCGGAAATGTTGAGAAATACCAAGCAATCCGCAAATGCGAAACGATTCGCAAATGCCATCCTTTCTGAAATAAAAAATGAAAAAAAGTTTTGAAACTTCTTCTCTTCATGAATGAAATTTTCTATCCACCGTGTTTCCGTCTATCGTTATTGCAACAATTAATAACTAAGAATGAAGTAATATTCGTTATAAAATTCCAATTTTAACGCATCGTGAGATAACACAGAAACAGGAAGAGATTTCGTATTCGTAATAACAGGTTATTATCATTAGCAAACACGTTCATAAATCAGCGCTCCGGATACGATACGTATAATAGAAATAATTTTTACAAAATGTCCAAGACCTTCGCTTTCTTTCCTCGTATTACGTTGACGTAGAATATTTTTCTTTCGACGTCCAAGAAACCTGACGACTTATGGAAGATGTCCGACCTTGAAATTCCGCGAGTAAAAATCGTTTTTATCTCGAAAAACAGATATTATCATGCGCCTTATTCCAGGTTCATTGAACGTAGAATCGTATACGTTTGCATGGTTATTTGCAAATTTCAGTATCCTTTTACAAATATTTTGCCAGTAATCCAACGTACGTGAATCGCAATTGCGACATAATATTTGGCAAGAAATAAATTATTCATTTAGTTTTTTTGTTGAATAAAATAGATATTATACATAGCATGAAATACTATTTCTAATGAATTGAGTTTAGATGTCTTCTCCTAGATTTGTCTTACTTTCTCTCACCATCGATTTCATCAGCCTTTTTCTATTTACATAGAGATAGAAACTCTGAAGTGACCAAAGCGTGACACAAATTCTTTCTTGTTCAACAACAAATTACTATTTTTTATGCAAATTTTCCAACGGGTTTATTTGCCGAAAGGTGACATCGTAAATATAAAATATGGGAGATTGTTGAATTCAGAATTATTTAAAGACTGGCTAAATTCTCTTTATCCAGCCGACATTGCAGTACTGTTCATAATTAATAAATATCAGAATTTAGAATGATCACCGGCAGTCAAAGTGTTGATTTTCACTTTGAAAAAGTAAAAAATAAACGAGCCACGAAAAACTGTACGATAATTATGTAAATGGTCCAAGGAAAAAATTAGAAAAAATAGACATACTTTCTGTTTCCTCAATGCACATAACAGTGAAACTACTCCGCAAAAATAATAAAAGACTAAGTCCTTGAACAGAATTGATAATATTTTTCATAATTTTTTCCGGTATGCCGGACAGAAAAATTCTGTCAAATTCCAAAGTGGAAATTAATTCTACAGACAATGATACGTCATTTTAATTACCCCTAAAATTGCCGGCCTAAGGAATATCGCAAAATTACTGTGTAAAAATGACAGGAAGTCCAAATAATTTCCCAGAATTGATAACAGTAATATTCTTCAGACGTCGACTTATATCTGTAAGCCAGAACGCGAAGTATCACGAAACAAGCAATAACTAACTTAGACCACCGTTAGAATTGTTAATACAATCGTAACTTAACCCTTGCAACACTACTGGGATATTTTATATCCCAAACATATTATTGTTTTCATGTTATTATTGTACAATTTATTTCCATATATTATTTTGTTTATCTGACAATATTTAACATACTACTGGGATCTATGCTATCCCAGCTGAAATTCTAAAAACTTCTGAAACAAAAAAAATATATTTCATTCTCAGTCGTATCTTTATTCCATTTCCTGTGTCACAAAATATACACTGCTAAAAATTAGTCATTTTCTGAAGAACTAAAATTCAGTGTTGAATGGGTTAAATTCATCGTTCGCATAAAACGAGTTAATATCAAATCACGCGAAAATCAACGAAATACTCTCTCGAAACGTTACGATCAAGACTCACTCGAGTTTCTTAATCTATATCAAGGTCACGGTGCAATTAACAGAAGGTAGAGCCCCTGTTTACGGCGTGCAAACGCCGGAGGCGTTAAACGAGACTTGTTTATCGGTAAGAGATACATTGAATCAGTGACGATTCTCTTCCATCGGCGAGGAGAAGAGATCGAACTGAAACGAAATCATGCGCGCATGTAAACTAGGTGAGACACATACGAGGATAGAAGGCCCCGAAAGCGTTACGAGTTATGGGAATGGCATTGCGTGAGCCGGTTAAATTAACGGTCCCGTGTACTTTCTCCGATGTCATTCATGTCTTCCCCGTCCCCGGATGACACGGATCGTCTTGAAAAATCTGGAAAATTCTCCGAGGCTTGGCCTTCATGATGCGTGAATTCTGTTGGAAATTCTTCCCGGGTATTTATTCGAGTGACAATATAATTGGTAATCTCACGGAGTTGTTGCGAAGTGAAAGAAATTTCGGGAGACTCGTCGGCTTGTTTTTATTAAACTTTCTGGGATTAATGTTGATTTTAAGTGTTTAGAAAAATTGTAACGTTTTACTGAGAGTAGTTTATGATAGTGATAATTTAATTAGAATTGTATTCGATTTTTTCATCTCATAGAATTGTTGCGAAGTGAAAGAAATTTCGGGAGACTCGTTGGCTTGTTTTTATTAAACTTTCTGGGATTAATGTTGATTTTAAGTAAAAAATTGTAACGTTCTACTGAGAGTAGTTTATCATAGTGATAATTTAATTAGAATTGTATTCGATTTTTTCATCTCATGGAGTTGTTGCGAAGTGAAAGAAATTGCGGGAGACTCGTCGGCTTGTTTTTATTAAACTTTCTGGGATTAATGTTGATTTTAAGTGTTTAGAAAAATTGTAACGTTTTACTGAGAGTAGTTTATCCTCGTGATAATGTAATTAGAATTATATTCGGTTTTTTTACAACGAAGAGGTTTTTAGCTGAGGAATTTTAAAGAGTTTATCATTTTACTGGAATATCGTTTGGTGTGAGCGGCAATCGGTATCAATTTTGATATCTGTGAAAAATCTCTGCGTTTTTCTGGGATGATATCAATATCCTGTTATCCTATCATAGTTGATAGGAGTTGTAATTAAGTATTGTGGCTCGATAGAAATTTCCACGGAATTGTTATTTTGCCGCTTCAATAGCGCCGGTCACCGGTGACCCCCATGGCATTCAACGTGTTAATATCAATTTTAGTGTCTCTGAGAAATCTCGGTGTTTTTCTTCGAGGTGCTATTTATGTACTATTGTTGCCGGGAATTGTAATTAAGACTTGTGGATTGTTGGGAATTTTAACGAAATTGTCATTTTATTGATATCCATTGCAATGCGATTTTAATATCAATTATATTTTAGAAATATCTCAGCGTTTTTCTATGAGACATTTACATCAATCGTACTTGATTCTTGTGTACTAAAAGAAGTTTAAACAGGATTCTCATTTTACTGTCAACGATTTTGTCTTCTTCTTTTAAAGGGAATCGTTAAATGTTAAATTTAATTTCTCAATTCAAAAACATTCAAATTCTCTTTCATAATTCTCAGCTTTACTTTGCGACTTCTTGCTCGAATGGCATTATAATTGGAAATTGCAATCGATTCTCACAGAATGGTAAACTTTTTGAAGAGAAAACCAAACAGTGATCCATTACACTTTGAATAATTTTGTTCAGCGTGTCATTGATTGATTGAAGTTAAAACAAAAGTGAATATAATTCAGTTAAAGGATGAAAATCAACATGAAATTTCAAAATGAAACTTTATTCTATAGAAAATTATCTTCCATGGAATATTATGTCAAAACTGTGGATGATAACTCAATGAAGGACCGCGAATTAATTTTAATTACTTTCAAGGTTATCAGGGTTTCTTTGCAAACACTTAAATTTTCGAGACGCTGTAATTGTAAATTGTATTAGTTTCCACGCGACTGAAATTTAAAGAAATAACAGAAATTATATATTTATTATAACGAAGCTAAAATGACTTTAATTTTTTAATTATTCTATGATTATTCGCCTTAGAATACAAAAATATAATAGTACAGTTTCACTCTAAGCTTAATGATCCACAATTATACAAAATAGAAGTTAACTATTCCACTAAAGACAAGAAAAGTAATGGTATTACAAATATATTTATTTAATGTGTCAATTATATTTCATAGGCCCAGCATGTCGCAGGGCACGGTGATGATCCAGACGCAAAATAGGCTTCAAGAAAAGGATTTCACTGTTGCCACCCCCGAAGAGTTCGTCCATCGTTTTGGCGGTACCAGGGTCATCAACAAGGTAAACTAACTTTAATGTAATTAATTTTCTAATTGTAATGTTTCTCATTAACTGTAAACATACAGTTACTTGGGTTCTTCCTTTTCCTCTTTATTATTTGAATATATGAATTAATTTGTGGTAACCAGAGCGCCGGTTAATTACGACGTAAGTCGTAATTGCAATAATCGTTAAGAGTTCCAGAGATTTGAATATCTTCACAGTTTCTTCAGCAACCTCACTGAAATCTTATTTCCACTGTCGGCCATTGCCTTTGTTTTCCATCAGAAGCTGCGACGAATTATTTCTTTTTCTTATATGTAGAAACGAGAATAGCTATTTCTCATGAACGATGTCTGCGGAACTTATTTTCTCGTTTCAAAATAAAAGGAAACGCAGCCGCAATTTTCTGCCGATAATGTGATTAGTGGCTGACGTGAAAAGAAATTATGTTTACAATAATACAAGGTCTTGAACGTTGCACTTTAAACTCCTCCTCGGTTGCAACACGCTTCTCTTCTGTCTTTGGAAGTGCAACTTCTTTTTCTTCATTTTGTGTGCCATGCAATTTGAATAACATCGTATATTCAGATAATACGAGTAAGGTGTTACTTTTAAATAATGCCAAGCTTTGCAAAAATATTTTCCATGGAGAAAATTATGTCATAGTCTGACTGATTTGACACCAATTTTTAAGTACAATAAATATACTCAATTTATCGGAGAATAGTTGTCGAACTTACAATCACTTCAGCAATTAACGTACAATTTAATAAATAAATATTCCTTACTACTTTTAATTAGTATTATTATCGCATAAAATTGTGTAATTAAGTGTAGAAAGATTAATTAATTTCCATCACCTGTCGAAAAATTAAAAAGTGGATTAGAATCGCAGCGTTATTTAGAATCATCCTCTTTCTTCAATCACTCCAAACTCTCAATGATTCACCGAACCTTAACTCCTCTCCTCTAGAAATATAAACGTTCCAACGCAATTCTCTTTCCATAGAGATGCAATTTGCTAAATTTATCAATCTATTGACCGCTATTTGTACGTTTAATCGGCAGGTACTAATCGCCAACAACGGAATAGCAGCGGTAAAATGTATGCGGTCGATTCGCCGATGGTCCTACGAAATGTTCAAGAACGAACGTGCTGTGCGCTTCGTGGTGATGGTGACTCCGGAGGATTTGAAGGCGAACGCAGAATACATAAAAATGGCAGACCAATACGTTCCTGTCCCTGGAGGAAGCAACAACAACAATTACGCGAACGTGGAGTTGATCGTTGACATTGCTATACGTACACAAGTGCAGGCTGTTTGGGCCGGATGGGGTCATGCGTCAGAAAATCCAAAACTGCCGGAGCTACTTCATAAGAATAATATTTGTTTCATCGGTAAGACGCTTCACCGGTAGAATAATATATTAGGTAAAGCGAAAAGAATTGTCGTTTTCTTACAAAGCGACATTTATTTACAAAAAAAGTACGTAATGTTCATTCCTTCTAATTGCGCACAGTAAATCCCGGCTGTGACAAATTGAGGAAATTTTAATAATTTTTTAATTCAATAAATCGTAATGAATCACACCCCAAATATCCCACCAGATACATAAAAAAAGATTTCTTTTCGCTTTACCTAAGATTACTAAATATTAATATAGATGATACTGCCTCTCAGCAATTGTCACTTCAGGGGGTGCAAAAAATAACATCAACGGCAAATACGTCGACAAAGAGGAATACACTTCAAAGCATAAAGTACAATATTACTAACTAAACAAACAATATTTTACGTCTTAATGAGTGTAATTGTCGCATAGTCCCATACCAATAAGAAATCTACCTGAATATTTCAACAGATGCCTCTTTTTGTCATTACTCCATTTCCAAGAGAAATAAGAATTACTAGGATCGTAAGAGAGAAAAGCAAAAAGATGGGGAATAGATAAAAAGTGGGAAAATCAAGGAGGAAGAGAGTGTAGGAAATAATGTGAGGATATATCTTCTCAGGACCGTCGGAGAGGGCAATGTGGGCGCTTGGAGATAAAATAGCATCCAGTATAGTGGCTCAAACTGCGGACGTACCGACTCTTCCTTGGTCAGGATCCGAACTAAAAGCACAATACAGCGGCAAGAAGATAAAGATATCGTCGGAACTTTTCAAGAAAGGTTGTGTCTCAACGGCCGAGGAATGCTTAGCGGCAGCTAATAAAATTGGCTTTCCAATTATGGTGAAAGCCAGCGAAGGGGGTGGCGGTAAGGGTATTAGGAAAGTTGAGAACGCCGAGGAATTGCCTACGTTATTTAGGTGAGAATGCAACTTCCCGATGTTCGAGTTATTATATTAATTGATAGTAATTTACATTAAGCAGACTTCGAACGATTCTCTTAGGCAGGTACAAACTGAAATCCCTGGGTCTCCGATATTTATCATGAAACTGGCGAAATGCGCCAGACACTTGGAAGTTCAGCTATTAGCCGATAATTACGGTAATGCGATATCGTTATTCGGTCGTGACTGCTCCATTCAGAGGAGGCATCAGAAAATTATCGAGGAAGCTCCTGCAGTAATAGCCAAATCAGAGATTTTCGAGGAAATGGAGAAGGTAATTACGGATAATATTAATTTTCGGTCAGTAAAATTGGTTTATATTCATGACTACAAGGTGGGAAGGAATTTTTATATAATAATGCACCTAATTTTCAATGTAATCTTCAATTCCCATGCCTTTTGACATCTCTTTTTCAAGACATGTTTATTCAAGCAAGATGTAAAATACTCTTACTGCGAAAATAATATATCATAATGTAATTTAAACCCATTACTCTTTGGAAATGAGGTTCATCGATGCTATTCATTTTCAAAAATACACTTTTATGGCTTCTCTGTCTAACAGGCTGCCGTCAGACTGGCAAAAATGGTCGGTTATGTCAGCGCAGGTACCGTTGAGTATCTCTACGACACTTCAGGACGGTACTATTTCTTGGAATTGAACCCGCGTCTTCAAGTGGAGCATCCTTGTACCGAGATGGTATCCGACGTCAATTTACCCGCAGCTCAGCTTCAAATTGCCATGGGATTGCCGCTGCACCATATCAAAGACATACGTCTCCTTTACGGGGAAAGTCCTTGGGGCGATAGCGCGATCGATTTTGATCAACCACAGCACAAACCGCAGCCATGGGGTCACGTAATCGCAGCTAGAATTACCAGCGAGAATCCTGACGAAGGTTCGCCATCATACAGTCTCCTTCTACTTTGTTCTACTTAATTTTTCAAATTACACGTTAATCATACCTTTGATAACACTGTTCATCCATTTTTCTAATACCTTAAAGGTACACGATGTTTTATGTATTTTATAGGGTTTAAACCAAGTTCCGGTACTGTACAAGAATTGAACTTCCGGTCGTCGAAGAACGTCTGGGGTTACTTCTCCGTCGGAGCTTCCGGTGGTCTCCACGAGTTCGCAGACTCGCAGTTCGGCCACTGCTTTTCCTGGGGCGAGGATCGTAATCAAGCTAGAGAAAATTTGGTCATAGCTCTCAAAGAGCTGAGTATCAGGGGTGATTTTAGAACAACCGTTGAATACCTGATCACCCTGTTAGAGACGGAATCCTTCCTGCAAAATCATATAGACACAGCTTGGCTGGATGTGCTGATCGCCGAGCGTGTTAGAAGCGATAAACCAGATGTATTGTTAGCCGTGACCTGTGGCGCACTTCATATTGCCGATAGAACTATCACCGCAGCTTTTACCGGGTTTCAAACTGCGTTAGAGAAAGGACAGATACAAGCCAGTAATGATTTGGACAATGTAGTCGATGTAAGTGTGATTGATGTTTCAGGCAATCGCCATTGTATTTGTAATCTGTTGAATCATTGGAGCTCTTTATACAACCGTTTTACATTAACATTATTATTTAGGCAGCTCATCGTAATAATTATAATTTTATATTCATTTATAGTAATCACGTATTCATAATTAGTAATTACCTGCACGAGAAAGATAATGAATTTAATGGAATTTTCTTTCAGGTTGAACTTATCAACGATGGGTACAAGTATAAAATACAGACAGCTAAGTCAGGTCCTAATAGTTATTTCCTTGTTATGAATGGTTCCTATAAGGAAGTAGAAGTACATCGACTATCGGATGGAGGATTGTTGCTGTCTTTGGATGGGGCAAGCGTTACGACGTATATGAGAGAAGAAGTTGATCGTTATAGAATCATAATAGGAAATCAAACCTGCATTTTTGAGAAGGACAATGATCCTTCGTTATTGAGATCTCCGTCGGCCGGAAAGTTAATCAGCTTCCTAGTAGAAGACGGTGGACATGTCGGCGCTGGACAGGCATACGCGGAAATCGAAGTAATGAAAATGGTAATGACGGTAACCGCAAGCGAGGCTGGCAGTGTCTTTTATGTCAAAAGGCCGGGTGCCGTTCTCGAGGCTGGTACTTTGATCGCGCATTTGGAACTGGACGACCCAACGTTAGTAACGAAAGCTCAAGAATACACTGGCCAGTTTCCGGAACCAGTCGCTGGAACGGTTTCCGAGAAATTGAATCACCTTCACTCGAAATATCGTACAGCTTTGGAAAACACATTGGGAGGCTACTGTTTGCCGGATCCATATCACTTGCCTCGGTTGCGAGAACTCATCGAGAAATTCATGTTCTCCCTTCGAGATCCTAGTCTACCTCTGCTCGAGCTTCAAGAGGTCATTGCGACGATCTCCGGACGAATTCCGATTTCCGTCGAGAAGAAGATAAGAAAGCTGATGTCCCTCTATGAAAGAAACATAACTTCCGTTTTGGCTCAGTTTCCCAGCCAGCAGATCGCTGCAGTGATCGATGGCCATGCAGCGACACTTTCAAAGCGAGCTGAAAGAGATGTCTTCTTCTTGACTACCCAAGCCATCGTGCAATTAGTGCAAAGGTATCGAAACGGAATACGTGGCCGTATGAAGACAGCCGTGCATGAACTCCTCCGACAGTATTACACCGTTGAATGTCAGTTCCAGCAAGGACATTACGACAAGTGCGTGTCTGCCTTAATCGATCAGTACAAAGACGACGTGGCTACGGTGACGGCTATGATTTTCAGTCACAATCAGGTTACAAAGAAGAACGTCCTGGTTACTATGCTTATAGATCATCTCTGGGCAAACGAGCCGGGCCTCACGGACGAATTATCCAGCACGTTAACCGAATTAACCAGTTTAAATCGTACGGAGCACAGTCGCGTTGCTCTACGCGCTCGACAAGTCTTGATCGCTGCTCATCAACCCGCTTACGAGCTTCGACACAATCAAATGGAGTCGATATTCCTCTCGGCGGTGGATATGTACGGGCATGACTTCCATCCGGAGAATTTGCAAAAGCTCATCCTATCCGAGACGTCCATTTTCGACATTCTTCACGATTTCTTTTATCATTCTAATCGAGCCGTCTGTAACGCAGCATTGGAAGTTTACGTTCGCAGAGCGTACATCAGTTACGAATTGACATGCCTCCAGCACCTGGAATTGTCAGGTGAAATACCGCTTGTACACTTTCAATTTTTGTTACCTAATAACCATCCTAATCGACAAAACCAGTCTATGGTTAATCATAGAATTGGAGCCATGGCAGCTTTCCAAGACTTGGAGCAATTTGTACGGTATTCGGATGAGGTACTCGATCTCTTGGAAGATCTATCTTCACCGAGTTCAGTTTCTGCTAAAGTTTTAGAGGCCGTGGACGCGGTTGGAAGCGAATCGAGGCATAGTACTTCGATAAACGTGTCTTTGAGTACAGCAGAAGCTGGTGTTGCCGTGGATATCGGTGAAAGACCCACGGAGCCAGTGCATATTTTAAGTATCGCTGTATTAGAAAAGGAAAATCATGATGACGCTACTATGGCGAGGTTGTTCGGGGATTGGTGTGCTACAAACAAAGAAGAATTGATTTCACGGGGTATTCGAAGGGTGACGTTTGCTGCCTTGAAGAAGAGGCAATTTCCGAAATTCTTTACATTCCGTGAAAGAGACGGTTTCATCGAGGACAGAATATATCGACATCTCGAGCCCGGCTGTGCCTTCCAATTAGAACTCAATCGAATGCGAACGTACGATCTTGAAGCTTTGCCGACTTCGAATCAAAAGATGCATCTTTATCTCGGCCAGGCAAAAGTAGCCAAGGGGCAACAAGTTACGGACTATCGTTTCTTTATTCGCTCAATAATTCGACACTCTGATCTTATCACGAAGGAAGCTAGCTTCGATTATCTTCACAATGAAGGTGAACGTGTCCTGTTGGAAGCTATGGACGAATTGGAAGTCGCATTCTCCCATCCCCTTGCAAAGCGTACAGAATGCAATCACATTTTCTTGAATTTCATACCCACAGTTATTATGGATCTCGTTAGAATCGAAGAAAGTGTTACCAGCATGGTATTGAGGTATGGTCCGAGATTATGGAAATTGCGAGTACGTCAAGCAGAAATAAAGATGACCATTCGTCCAGCTCCAGGCAAACCAACGTCCAACGTACGTTTGTGCATTTCCAACGATAGCGGTTATAGCATCGACTTACATCTTTATACGGAATCAACCGATCCAAAAACTGGCATTATTCGTTTCGAATCTTATCCTTCATCGACGGCAAATACTTCCTGGAGACCTGGACCAATGCATGGTTTACCAATTTCAACGCCATACTTGACAAAGGATTATCTTCAGGCGAAGCGATTTCAAGCTCAAAGTGCCGGCACGACTTATGTTTACGATTTGCCTGACATGTTCCGGCAGCAGATTGAAAAATCGTGGCATAAATATATAGAAGAAAGACCGAATTGTGATATAAAGATTCCAAGCCCCGTTCTGGACAACGTTGAGTTGGTACTGGAGGGTGAAAATCTCGTAGAACAGAAGCGTCTTCCAGGTGAAAATAATGTTGGCATGGTTGCTTGGAGATTGACTCTTTACACTCCAGAATATCCAAATGGTCGAGATATAATACTAATTGCAAATGATTTAACACATCTAATCGGTTCTTTCGGTCCGAAGGAAGACCTGGTCTTCTGTAGAGCATCTGAGAAAGCAAGGCAACTTGGTATACCAAGGATATACTTCTCTGCAAACTCTGGAGCTCGTATCGGGCTTGCAGAGGAGGTCAAAGCACTCTTTAAGATCGCTTGGGAGGACGATAATGAATTTGAAAAAGGTTTCAAGTATATATACTTAACGCCAGACGATTATGCACGCTTGACGCCTTTTAACTCTGTTAAAGCTTCGTTGATCGAAGATCGAGGCGAGCCGCGTTATAGGATTACAGACATCATCGGGAAAGATGATGGACTTGGTGTAGAAAATTTAAAATACGCAGGCATGATTGCCGGAGAGACATCGAGAGCTTACGAAGAGATAGTCACTATTTCCATAGTTTCTTGCCGTGCCATCGGTATCGGTGCATACCTGCTGCGTCTTGGACAGAGGGTCATTCAAATAGAAAATTCCCACATTATTTTAACCGGTTACAGAGCACTCAATGCAGTATTAGGCCGTGAAGTTTACGCTAGTAATAATCAACTAGGTGGTACGCAAATAATGCACTACAACGGTGTCTCCCATGCAACGGATCCTAGAGACTTGGATGGTGTTGCAACTTGTTTGAAGTGGTTGAGTTATTGTCCGAAAAATAAAGGTGCACCGCTTCCTATATCATCGTTACCCTTGCCTGATCCAGTTGACAGAGAAATTACTTATATTCCCACTAAAACTGCCTATGATCCAAGATGGATGCTTGATGGTCGATATCTACCGAATGATCCGAACATTTGGGAAAGTGGATTCTTCGATCGTGGATCATGGCAGGTATGACTACATTGAATTCGTTGAAATCAGTTGACTTTATGTCAGAAGATAGATTGATTAAGATCGGAGAACTGATCTAACTGTACATTGTAATGGATTTGAAATGATTTCTAGGAAATAATGAGACCCTGGGCACAAACCGTTGTAACTGGACGAGCTAGGCTCGGTGGAATTCCATGCGGTGTTATTGCAGTTGAAACAAGAACCGTGGAATTGCATTTACCAGCTGATCCTGCTAACTTTGATTCAGAAGCTAAAACGATATCTCAAGCAGGACAGGTATGGTTCCCAGACAGTGCATACAAGACTGCACAAGCTATTAAAGATTTCAGCAGAGAGGAGTTGCCGCTGTTCATCTTTGCTAATTGGAGAGGATTTTCTGGTGGAATGAAAGGTTCTTATTGTTATTCGCCACATTCGTTCCTTAGCAACGGCAACAATGGTACAATGTTTTCATGTTACTTAATGTACATTTATGTTATAGATATGTACGAGCAAATTGTAAAATTCGGTGCATACATCGTTGATGGACTACGCGAATATACTAGACCAGTAATTGTGTATATTCCACCAAATGCGGAATTACGAGGCGGTGCTTGGGCTGTTCTTGACCCAACGATAAATCCTCGTCATATGGAAATGTTTGCCGACAATACCAGCAAAGCCGGGGTTTTAGAACCCGATGCGATAATAGAAATCAAATTCAGAATTAAGGATATAATCAAAACTATGCACAGGAACGACGGGATTATTCAGAAACTCAAGGTATTCCTTTTTTACATTTCCATGAAATTATATTGCTAGAAAGAGTCAAATATTAATTGATACCGTATGTAATTATCAGGAAAAGCTGTCCGCCACGAGTTCTCCGGAGGAACGAACAGATATTGAAACACAAATTCGTAAAAGGGAGCAGATCTTGGAACCGATGTACCGTCAAGCTGCAGTTCACTTCGCGGATCTTCATGACACACCGGAAAGAATGTTTGAGAAGAATGCGATTCATGACATCGTACCATGGTGCAAAGCACGAAAGTTACTTTACTGGCGACTACGAAGAAGACTCCTGGAGGACGAAGTAAAAACTGAAATTCTTTCGACACAACCAAACCTCGACGTTCGGCAAGTCGGTGCGATGTTACGTCGTTGGTTCATAGAAGACAAAGGTCCCACGGAGTCTTATTTATGGGATCAAGATGAGAGTGCAACACATTGGCTGGAATCACAGCGTCACGATGAGAACAGTGTCGTTACACGAAACATTACATGCGTGAAAAGGAATGCCGTTGTTACTCGTATCAAAGAAGCACTCGAGATCTGTCCCGAAGTACGGTTAAACGCGATTCTGGAAATCGCCCATAGACTTCAGCCGGCGGAACGTGCAGAGTTGCAAAGAACTTTATCACAGTTAGAAACAGCTACCCAGGAACATCACAACGATTCGAGCGCTTCTTCCTAATAGTTTGTCAAATCAGGAGATGCAATTATATATTTGCGTACCTGGTTGTATGTAACTTTATTAGAATTAATTCTGCTGTACAGACACTTGTTTGTTATTCCGTCTTGTTGGTGTCGAACGTACGGAAATAGTATAATTTTGAAGGATTTCGTAATTGCTCCTATCGGTCGTATTGTCTGAGGATAGCCAGCAGTCGAACATGTTTATCATTAAGGTTTAACGGTGATGTTATTGGAGAGACAGTATCACTGCCGTCTTGTGACTGTCATAAGGCATGCCTACTTCTAATTATAAGTGTATCCGTGAATATAAAGAGATTATATATATACATATATATATATTTATTTTTAGAAAAGGAAAGAATGTCTGCTCGTACATTTTTCAATTTTTTCCGAGCGACTGTTAAATACATAACATTATTTTTCCACTGTATCGATGAAAAGATCGATGGGTCAGTCAAAAAAGTATTATGTATTGTTTTTCAATTGTAATACAAAGTATGAGGTCTCTTTGCTCCGTTGTAAACAAAGTACAGTGATTACCAAAAGATATCGATATTGAAGATTTTTTACGATTCTAAGCGTAAACATAAGTAAAAAAAGAAAGAAAGAAGAACCGAAGAATATAATACAAAGCGATTATTATAAAAATTTTATATTTTATACAATTTCTAATCCTTATCATCTAGAAGTAATGTACATTATAAAAATTTACAAAATTATGAATACTCTCCGTTAGTAATATCACCATTAAAAAACTGGAATTTGGCTTCGATGCACATCAACTAAATCATCATCTAAAGTAAGTAGAACCATGAAGGAAAAGAACATTGCTAGCGCAGATAGGAAGTGCCAAATGTCATGGCTGTCAAAGAAGTTCAGCAGCAAACAAGGCTTATTATATAAACGCGATTGAGCCGGAGTAAGCGCCCATGAGATAGTTTTATTTATGAAAAAGTATAACGCCGCTCCCCAGAATAGAATCGACAGACAGATATAGATCAATGGCTGAATGAGAATCCGCTCCTTATGGCAAAGCTGAAATAAAAAATGATTATTGAAATCACATTAAGTTTCTGATCATCGATGTATCAATGCCCACCTTCATCACGATGTAAAATAGCGTGTATAATATTAAATTGGACATTAATATAGCTAATAAGAATGTAGCGAAGTTTTTATCATGATATATATTCCCAACTGCTGCAAGACCAATGTTGCACAAATTCGCTACAACGAGCATTACGAACCGACCCGCGTACACAGGTCGAAGAAAGTTCCAAATTCCGGTATGAGCGTCATGCTTACACGTCTGCAAACAACATTAAGCTCCAGTGATCAAACTGCAACTAGATGAAAAGTATTGAATGAGTTGTTACCATGGACATGTATAGAAAACTTACCAGTATTATTCTCTTGAAAAAACTTGAATTAAATTTCCATCGTCCCATATAGTAAATTTGAAGAGTCAAAATGAAACAGATCAGCAAATGTAGGATCGTGAATATTATCCAGAATAATTCGGAACCATTTAAAACTCCCATTAATCCTATGAATATAATCAACGCCAAAATACCGAAGGTAATTGGTGCTCGTGCATTTATATCAGGATGACGAGTGTGATAAATTTTTATCATGCATAGCACTGCTATGACATACATGAAACTGGTATCTGAATAAAACGATTGATCAAATTATCTTCATTATCGCGAAGATATTAATGTTGAATTACAGTTGTGATCTCACCGAACTGGAAATTACTGCGGTTGGGACACACATGATAACTTCCGGAAAGAATACCTTCCATTATAAGCGCGGTGCCCATCGCGTAAAATAATCCATAATGCTGAGGTATCCCATAAAATTTGTTCCTCTCTTGATCCAATTCATTATTCTCCCGAGAGTAGATCAAAAATATAAAGAGAAGGCCCAACATAATATATCCAAAATTGGAGAAAACGTGATTAAAGTCGGACAATAGCCCAAATGGATGAGCGCATAAGAAATTGTAATAACACATATCTTGATTCCCCGTAATATGTAGGATATGCTGATATGTTATTACTAATTGCACAACTGGTAATGTGTAGAAAATAGCAACCGTTAGCAAATAATATAGATATAATCGTGATTTGTGTCGTAGAATCTTCGGATCTTTGCGAGCTAAGTCGCTAACTGAAAGTACAAGTTTCGTTCGTATTATTTCTTTGTCCGAATGAACATCTTCCATCATATCAATATCATCTTCGTCCAACGACGAATCTTCCTCTGTCGATGACCGATGAGGGGCACTCTAAAGGAAAACGAAGTTTTTGATATACAAAATGTACAAAAAAAATGTACAATTAATAAACTTTAAATATTTACCTTAATTCATGTAAACATGGTTAATATTTTCAGTTTTTACAGTTCAAGAATACTAACTTGTATTATTACAAAGATTTACATTACCTGTTCCATCGTCGATGGACTTTGTATACCATCAATAGTATCCTGTTGTATCTCACTGTCTAACATATCTTGGAGCATTTGCCTACTTCTTTTAACTTTGGATACTATTACACCAATGACATACATAATGCAGAAACCGAAAATGATTGACAGAGCTAATCCACAGGCAAGTATGTAATCATTTTTAGCAATACTGTCATTTATCGTTAATATCACTTTTTTGTTACGTTGCAAATTCAGGCTAGGTACGCCATTACAATCGGTATCGTCACCTTTTACTACAAGTACTACAAAGAAACCTGTAGGATAACTTTCTCTCTAAAACATATTATCTTTAATTCGGTACAATATAAAATTAAATTTACTTGTTAAAAAAATTATTGAGCTAGAAGAAAATGCTAACCGGTATAGTAATACCACCTTGTCGGCTTACAGTTTGCCAATGACCAGAAAATTCAATGTTCCTTTCCAAATCAAATACAGGGCACTAAAAAAAATATTTATCTATTAATATGATGAAAATATGGATAAATTATATTAAATTAAGGTTGCTTGACTTACTGATGTATTTTGTATCGACACTGTCATACAGATATCATTATCAGATTGCACATGAACAATTACCGAAGAGCTTTCCACGTCTCCTGAGAAGTTATAATCAAAGTAAATGGGTTCTGAAGGAGAAATATTGACTTCTCTCTTCTCTCCTAGGCTATGCAAAACAAATGAATGAATTGTTTATAACTTCTTCATCCAAAGATATTAATTGCCATTAAGAAATTACAAAAACTAATATATACCTTATGTAAAAGCCTGGACCTTCGGTTACATTAAGTTTAAGGAAAACATTCCTATGGTCTGCTGTATACAAACTAACAGTTACAAACTCTTCTTCATCATCATCAGGCTCACTTTTATAATATTTTGTTGAACACAAAGTTCGACTAGTTTTATTATACTCTAAAGTGTTACCAACTAACAGAGGTATTTGCCACGATAAGAGAGCTCTGTTTTGCCTAACAACTACTACAAGAGGTCGATCATGAGTAGCATTACTCTCAACTTGTATCCTTGCAGTTTGCAGCAATGATGCCTAAAATGATATATGTTATTGAATACGTATTAATAATTCTTTGATTATTACATATCCGTCTGTATTCTTATGAATTTTTAGATAGTCTAATACAAGATATAACTAATACAAGATATACTTAATGTATCATTTTCTGATGGTGACAAAATTACAATGCCCATAATTAATCAGAATAATATAACAATCTGTAGATTAGAATTATGAAATCCAAATACTTACATTAATTGCAGGATACAGGAAAACGTATTCAGTGCTGTTATTTATGTTCAGCGCATATTCCTTGTTGTACACACCCGACACAATGATAGGTAAATATGTAGGAGCTGATTTTGATGCATTTGCATTATGAATATTTACCAACAAAACAGTGATAATAACAATCACTGGTAAAATTCTCTTCATCGTAGTTTATCTATTATTCAAAAAGAAGATATTAAATCATAATGAATATGTTAGAAATAAAATTTTTTAACATAAACTTACTTAATGTGCTAACTCGTTAAACGCTGATGATCCATATATTCGGTATAATTTCTAATTTAATAAGTTCCATGAAAGTACGAGATAGTCTTTGACGACCTTAACTTCGCCAACGAATGTTCATTGCTATTGAACTTTAATAAACGAGCAGTTCTAACAGGAAACCCCCGACAAATAATATTCTACAGCTGATCATACAAACAGTTGCACCAGGGCAGTTTGTGCAATCAATTGTGTCAATGCAGTCAGGTACGTCATGTGCGCATATAGTTGATACCAGTGGGTCCAACCATCGAGCGCCTTTCAGCTCTTGATCGAACAATTTCGAACGATTTATAAAATTGATATTTAGTAACAAAATATATTGTGAGTTTTTAATTTTAACGAGTGAATAAATCATTCGGATACTAAAATAATCCTTGTTTAAGTGCATGCTTCTGCACGCTGTCTGCTGTTCGATCTACAGCAAACATAATACAAATTTAAAAAAAAATCATTTCATTTTATTAGAATTTGTATACTACTGTATATATCAAATTGATAATTAAACGATAATTTACAGTGTAACTATAAAGATGCTTATTACAGAAAGGCATACAGAATCTACGTCGTAAAAGGAAAATAATAAAAGTGATATTAAACTAGAGTTTTTCATTGCAATGAATTAATATAAAGGTGATAAGCTAAGAATAATTTAAAAATCATTTCTTGTTATGCGTTTGGAGGATAGAAATGAAGGAAATATAGGAATATTATTAATTATATAAATAACTACTTCGCAAAATCTTGTTGAAAATGAAATTTTATTCGTTTACTAGAAATTTTGTACGTTTAATTCATAGATTTGAATGACAAGTAATGTTAATATTGTTTCAAGATTTTTATTATCATCTTTTATTTAGATTATGTTTAAAGAATTTGTAAACATTTTGATTCATTTGCTTGTTTATCACCAGAAACATCAGTAGCTTTTAGTCATTGTTGTTAAAGATGGCGGCAACCGTAGCACCGAAGGATGTTAGTACATATTTAAGTCAAAAGCAAAATGTTGCTGATAAAGAACTTGCCGCCGAATGGGCGCAACTCGAAGAGCTTTATAATAAGAGGTAATTAAGCAAAAAATATTCCAATCGAAAGGCATATAACAATGGGGAAACATAATCCAATTTTGTATGTCCGGTGACTTGCAGACTTTGGCATCAGTTAACACTTAAATTAGAAACATTTGTGAAAAACCCATCGCTGCAGAAAGGAGGTAATCTGGTGCAATTATATTTTAACTTCTTGTCCACCTTTGAAAACAAGTAAGTAAAATGTATATTTATGTTTTTAAATATTAAATGAAATCTAACCTTATTCTTCTATATTAGGCAATAGTGATACAGCTCTTTTTTCAAAGGATTCGCGTTATCATTTGATGAAATAGTTCATACTTACGGAGTATACCACAATATTTAGTTAAATTTATGTTGTATACTTCATATATTTCTTGTTTTTTCATTTAGAATAAATCCATTGTCATTGGTGGAAATATTAGCTCATGTAATACAACAGTTTCAAGATAAGCAGGAGGCAATCAAATTTTTGGAGAACGCTGAAACTAAAGTGAAAAGCAGCAATGAAGCTGTTGCTCTGTGCAAAGTTCTTATAGGACAAATTTTACTTGATAAGTTGAATAACCAGGAGGAGGCGAAGAAGATCATCGAAGAGGTGGAGGCTATGTTAGATAGTGCTGACAGTGTTACAGCAGTTCATGGTAGATTTTACCTCTTAGCCAGTCGACTTTATAGACTGCAAGGAAAGCATGCTGAATATTATCGCACTGCTTTAAGGTATTTGTGCATGTGAAAATTTTTTAATGGAATACACAATGTATAAGTGTTAATTTCTTTAATTTTCTATTGCAGATATCTGGGTTGCATCGATTTGAATAGTTTAAGTAGACAGGAACAGGAACAACATGCTTTTTTCCTTGGTCTAGCTGCTCTTTTAGGTGAAGGAGTTTATAATCTTGGGGAATTACTTGCTCATGCAGTTTTACAATCCTTGAAGGGTACTTCAAACTCTTGGTTGGTTGATTTACTACAAGCTTTCAATGCAGGAGATATTGTTGCATTAGAGAGATTGAAACCTCAATGGAGCAAAGTTGCTGATTTAGCTGCACAAGAACTAAAACTAAGGCAGAAAATATCACTTTTATGTCTCATGGAAATGACTTTCAAAAGGCAGGCTAACAACAGGTATATACTTTATTTTGCAAATTAACATTACATTTAAATCATTCTAACCATTTGCGCTGGAAAGACGAGGCACGCACGTCGGTAGGCAGTTTTCACGGAAATCAAAACGACGTGGGCGTCACATCGATTGAAATTATTTGTCGAAGAACTGTTTCAGCTCGTAACGCACCGCGCGGAGGCATCGATATAGTTGTAATACATTGTATTATAACGCAGGGAATTCATGTACTAAATTCATTTTACATTTATTTAGGAATGGTATTATAATTTTAATACACTATGGATACATCATCCACCTTTTTATGGGGCGCACTGATCGATTTCGCCGAAATCCTGGTCAAAACCTTAAAACGTACTTCAATTTAGTCGAAAGTTGACATTTTGAGATTAGTTGGGTTACTGATTATGAATTTGAACTGAAAGTTGCCAAAAAAAAATAGTGAATGCTATATATCAAGAAGTAAAACACGATACTTCCGTCCTATGTCATAAATTAATGTTTTTGGACTTGTGGCGGTGATTTCGGCAAAATTGTCCACCGTGTGACGCCTTCCGTCGAAGTACGGTGTAGCGTTCTGAGACGTGCATCTGTAAATTCGTTGCCAGTGCAAATGGTTAAACCATTTAATTTGAAAACAGAAACATGACGTTTAAAAATGAAGCATGCAAATGAGAATTGTCCAGAGAGCATTCCAATGTCTAATAACTATTACTTTATTACAATATATTTAATATTACAGACAGTTGACATTTGCTGAAATTTCTCAAGAAACCCGTTTACCGCTTGGTGAAGTAGAACTATTAGTAATGAAGGCATTAGCTCAAGGTTTGGTGCGTGGAGCTATTGATCAAGTAGCAGGAACAGTAAATATGACATGGGTTCAACCTCGTGTGTTAGATCGTACCCAAATAGCTGGTATGGTTCAACGGCTCGATGGATGGTGCAAGGATGTTAGTTCAATGGAACGTTTGCTAGAAACGCGAGCTTCAGAGATTCTTACTCTTTAATATTCTGTCCAATAATATTTGATTGATTATTTTGTAAGTTGTACTTTTCTACATCCTTTCACCCATTAGCTTACCGTCATTTTAAATAAAATACATTTCAAGCAGGCCGTTTACTTTTAAATAATTTGGTTTTCGTATGATTTCTATGAGTGTAATATGTTTAAAAGAATATTTGAAATTACGTGCGGGCGTCATGGTCAGCCAATGGGTTTGAGACAGAATTGTAATTTAACACAGTGAGAAAAGTCATTTAATACAAATTATAATATCTCTATAAGATATTTGTTTTTATTTTGCTTTCGCGTTTAAGAACTGTAATATAATTAAGTTCAATAATAATATACGTCGACTTTCATTGTGTTTTTATATCTGACTTTGTACATACACGAATTTGGGTACCTCTTCGAAAATTTCCTCTTTTAACATCAAATAAAGAACGTCATTCCGAAGCATTTTAAATTTAGCAAATACTGTGTTCAGACATTTGTAATTGTTTTGTAACTATATAAACGTACATCTAACTTCTAGAATTTGGTAGATTTAGGCCCATCGTGAAGTTTACCACCGTGGATAGAAATTCTGTTGACAAGTAGAGAATAAAATTCATCGGTAATTATTGAACAAAAGTATTGTGTCAATTTCTAATTGCTAGAAAAATTAGTATAAAAATTCAGTAGGGACTAAAGCATAAAATATTACACACGTGTTAAAAAAACTTATATCGATTAATAAGTACATTGTATTATCGCAAATGAGGTATAGGATACTCCATTCAATCTCAGCTGATATTTGTGTATTGTCAGTTTGGTCTGTGCTACATGAGCAGAGTTAGGTTAACCAGTTGATATCGAGATATATTTCAAAACATACGTAATGTTATTATGTTAAGCAGTAAGAAAGAAATTATAACATGTACAATAAATTAAAATAAATGACTTATTTTGATGATGTCTTGAAGAATATCGTATGAAACACTTGAAAAGTACCTGTATGTGGTCACACAATTCATATACATACATATACAAAAATTGTGTATTGTTATATGTCAAACTATAATCCCCAACTCATTTAATTACCTGATAATTTGCTAAGATATCGAAGAAATATGGATACTGTGCCAATTTTAAAAAGGCCTAAACCGACTGATAATGAGGAAGAGTTATTTCGCATGCAAGAAGAATTTCTTAAGAATAAGCAACAACCATCCGCCAAAGTAATAAATTTGCGAAATTCAAAGCAGATTCCCAGTAGCATTGCTTCTGTTGAGAAGCAATCTGGGACAAACAGAGTAAAATCAAAGTTTTCTGAGTTGAAGAGACTAAAAACTCAGGATCGTGTCTCTACTTCGCAAATAAGCGGTGATGTTCTAAATCCAATAGTCAATGAAGTAGTTCAGAAAGATCAGTTTACAGGAATACAAGATTCCGTTCATAACTTGCCCATAGCACCATCAAGTATAATATTGGGGAATATTGTTGAAAAAAAATATAATCCACAGAAATTAAAGTTTAAACCTGATGGGCAAGTTTCTTCTAATACTTTCATCACAGGTTTTCCAGAAGTTTTTGTTTCTGATGAAATGGTATTATTACAATTTTATATATTAATAAGCACATATCTTTGTAACTGCTTTGTTAAAAATTTATAAGAGTTACATTATTACTTGTTGATAATTCATAATGTATGCTGTTATTTCTCAATTTAATAAAAAATCATTATCACAAGTAGCTTACATACATTCTGTATATAAAATCATTAATTTTACCAATGTATTTTAATCGTTAAATTAAAGCTTAGAGGTTTTAAATGTATCTTAATATTATTTCAGAAAAATGATAGTAATCAAAGTTTATTTTGGAAGCAAATCTGTGAAAGGGAACGTATCTCTAAAAGTACAGGAAATCAGCAGGATTCTGGAACATCAGACATTAATGCTGATATGAGTGCCATAGTAGAAGGGCCATGGGCAAAGGAGATCCACGAGGAAAATTTAGAACGTTTAAGTCAAATGACCCAAGAAGATATATTACAAGAAAGAAATAAGCTTGAAATGAATCTTAAACCAGAGATTATACAATTTTTAAAGAACAGAAGAAATAAGAAACAGAAAGTGAAAAATGACCAAGGAGACTCTATTAAATCTGAAAGTTCTAGTAGGATCGAGATGAAAATGGAAGTAGATGAACAGGAGGTAGATAATACTCGAGATAAGTATTCATGTGATGATAATGATATTAAGCCTACAAAAGAATACGATTCAACTGATAAATTGCAAGAAATTATACCAAAGCCTCCTGTTGAATTAATGGAACAAGCTAAAGAGAAGGGTTGGGTTCATATGGATTCTCTTGAACCAGAGAAATTGAAATGGATGGAGGATCTAAAAGTAGAAAAAAAAGATGATCTTGTTCCTGATAAACCATATAATGCCCGTTTTGATTTTAATGGTAAACACTTAAGTGCAAATATTTATTCGATTACGTATAATAAATAATTTATTGGTACATTGTTTGCTACTTGAGAAACATTATTTATATAGATCTATGTAAAATTCATTGATATAAACATGATAAACAGATAATTTCCTTTTCAATTAGGCTTATTGCTACCGTATAAAGATGAAAGTATACCAATAGAGAAAGGTCTTCATCATCACGGAGAAGAACCTGAACGTCCTGGATATTCTTTACAAGAATTATTACAATTAAGCCGCTCGTCAACAAAGCAACAACGATGTACAGCTCTTATGACATTAGCTAATATCATTGAAAAGAGTCGTAAGGGTTGGTATGACAAGGTGTTGGATCCAGCTCCTCTAACAACACTGAGCGAGAGAAATCTTTTATTATTGCTACGATTTTCATTGGATGAATCGTCAGTATCTATAGTTAGCGTGTCTTTGCAAGCATTACGAGCTTTCTTGTACAGTGAAGCAGATGAAATTTGTTTGGATAGATTATATGGTTATAATTATTATAAAGAACCTACTTTGACTCCCTCGAAAGGAGATATTAGTGATATAAGCAATTTAAAAGACCATGAATTAGCACAGTTAGATGCTGTTGCCGCTTTATTACGAACTGATATTATTTTAAGAATTAGGTACATAAAATTTTCATTGAAATATTTGAAATTAATTTAAAATAAATTTTACAAATGTTAAAACCATAAATAAACGTATACTGCTTCAGGTATATTTTAAATGAAATACGACCACCACCTGTTGCTGTAACCTGTGCGCTGGAGATATTAATTCGACTGGCAAGACATTCGAATATAACTGCACTAAATATTGCAAGTACACCTTATTTATTAGAAACGATTATTGAACATTTTATCCCACTGTCTACAGATTTATTAGGTTCGTATTTTAAAATTCATTCGAATATCAGGTACTTTACAATTCTTTAAAACAATGAACATATATTTCTTATCTTTACAGTAATGCAAGATAGTATAAACAATGTTTATGGAGTTCCTGTGATTGCTGCAGTGAGATTATGCCGAATTTTAATTTCTTACGGAGGCAAACCTGTGGCAGAAAGATTAGATAGACTAAAAGTTTTACAAAGTATCATATCATATATCAGTTGTGATACAGGGTAATTTTATTAACAATATTTTCAATACAATTACGACCATTCTTTCATCATGTTAAATAGATATATATTTTTGTAGAAAAGGAAATGCTAATCTTACCATTGAAAGTTTACGATTATGGAAAACAATGTTGTTGCATGGAGTGGCTATAGATAGTATCGAAGGGGCTCAGTTAATTATGGTATCCCAATTACAGCTCCTTCTCAGCAATCACGATCTTCAAACTGCATCCGAATTATCTTGCGAATATGCGGCAAATTTAATTTCAATTGCAAGTTCTTTAACAGCTTTAAGAACAAATATATCAGTTTTACTATCTAAATGGAGTGTACAATTGTTATCATTATCTACTCCCACGGTACGTCGAAATTACTTATGTCGTCCGTGTATTGCAAATAATTCGTTAAATTTATATGCTTATGTGCATGCAAAATTATATTCTTACAGTGGGGTACTACAAAACTGATTGCAGAAACATTGTTAGCTATTGATGATAATTCTACAATTACGAAATTAACAGTATCTAGATCTCAGGTATTTTCTAAGCTTCGGTAAGTTTCATTGTATATTATTCACTTTATATTTAATTAAAGTTATTACGTAAAAGTGGAAATTTATACATCGACCGTGGATCATTTTACTGAAAGAGAATTATACTTTACAGTTCTACATCAAATTTGTTGAGCAGTTATACTCCAGCCAAGAATCGTGAACCGTCCTGTCTTCCAAATCTTGGAATATTAACTGAAGATGGACAATTACAGCCTATAGTGTCTCATCAATCTTGTATACCGTTTTTAGCAACGGTATTAAACGTCTTTGTTCGTAATTCTTATATGACGGAAATAGAAGCGGTACTTAATCTACCAGAGGTTCATACGTACTTAAAAAAATTAGGAGCAGAGGATTGGTGCTTGGAGAGATCATGGTATACAAGATCTGAATTGATGTTCCTAGTTGATTTGGTTAATGCTGCTTTTATCGTTAAAAATAGAGTAAAAAGTGAGATGGCATACATTATTTGGAAAGTTGCCATTAAACTCGTTTCAACATTACCTGCCGATTTGTCATCGAACGTGAAAGATATGCTAAGGATTGTTTTATCAGAAGAAAGATTGAATTTGGAAATAGTCATGAGCGAATTATCGAAATTAAATTTGAATGCAAGCATGAATGAAATTAAAATGCATTTAAATCGTAACGTGGCAGCTTTGTACGAACAATACATCACGTCGAATCATGACTGGGAACAAGCAACGATGCCGAAAGACTGGCTTTATTTGCCATTAGTACATATTTATACCAAATGTAAAAATAATGGCAAATTCAATGATGCAGATAAAAGTAGTATTCTAACTTTACTTAGTTTAGAACTAATTTTACCAGATTTGGTTAAAGAATTGTCGGAATGTTTAAGATTTAGCAGATTAGTGTTGATATATTTGTGCGACACTTTGCATTTGAATAACGATGTGTCCGCTTTACTTTCTACAGCGATTTCTATTCTATTGAAAAATCATTACAAAAGCTTCAATTTTACTTTAAGTTTACCGGGACTTAATTCATTCACCGACTTATTTACCGCACTTTGCGAACAATTCTCCTCGTCGTCGTACGGTGATTACGGATTTGCGATGACTTTGTTGGTGCCAATTGCGCAGAGACACGATGTACATTACAGAAAATTATTATGGTCCGAACATGCCGGTGTGTTGCGATATCTCAGACTACCTTTAGAAAAATTGGTTATTCCATTGAAAGAATATTTGTATCCTGTCGAGGAAGATACATCTTTGATAGAGAGTTACATAACAGCTCTTGTTAGAGGAATCGTTAAACAGAATTGGTGTCCTATTCCGTATGCGATTGCTGTACATCATTCTGCCATGTATTTAAAAAAGTCCAGTAAATTGGCGGCACGAATGAGAGTGCAAATGGAAAAATTGCCTGATAAGGAACTTTCCGCTATTTTGTTACATTATGAACCGTTAGAATAATAAGTTGTGAATAATATCGATATTAAAAATTCTTTCATTTCCTGCAGCGTATAAGAAATCCTTAAAAGAAAGATGAAGTGTTTTATAAAGTCAAAAGCAATGAAAAAATCATTAAAGGGTTAAAGAATTTATTTCAGTCCATTGTAAAATATACAGACACCAGCATTTTTAGATAGACAATTACATGATTAAAGAATAGGAACAATTTGTGTTACGATTATACAAAGCATAGAGGCACTGCTTGGTCATATCAGCTGATTGCCAAAATTTTTAACAAATTTTCAGTGCTAGAATTTAATCTGTGTTTATGTCTTACGTATACGGTACATACATTTGGTATTTTTAATGTATAATTTCTAAATAAACTTTCGTATCGATGAATAACAAAAATTGTGATGAAATAAAAAGAGGAATCTTCAAATTATATGCTCTCTTTACAACCATAAAGATCCTAAGTCAGTAAAATAAATTAATGAGAATCTTTTAAAAAACAATTTTCTCGAAAGCATTTACAATATTTACCATGTAATTCTGGTGTCACATAAATCTGACGAAATATACAAATTTTGTATAACTTTAGTGAGGTGTACATAAAAAACAATATAAATACAGAAACGTTGAATAATATGCTGGAATAAAGTATGTAAATATCGTTTTTGTTAATTTGAATTTGTTCGATTATTAACATTCTTAATACATTTGCAAATCATTTTTCTGTATAAATTTGATATGTCGTATAGTATGTACAGATTAAATAAAATTGAAAAATTAAAGTTTTTGTCTCGCTTCATTTACAACCTTTAAATAAATTTATTAATTGCTGTAATAAATTTATTTCTCCATTGTCATTAACTGTCTGAGTATAATTATATCGTATAATTCCGCCACTGTACGCTTGGACTCAGACGGTCAAACAGAAATCGCAACAACGTTTTTCGATCTCCACAAATTGATAAAAAGAATAACGTATTAAAATTCATAAATTGCGAAATAAGTGATTTTAAATGTATCTGAATTAAACGAGCAGATTCAATTACATTGATTAATGTTTTATATTAACTTTGTTCACTTTGCATCTTTTTTAAGGAAATTTAAAAATAGCTCGCGTAAACATTGATTTAAATATATAGTAATATAAATAAATAATACATAAATAGTAGGTGAAAAATGTTCGTTGTACACGGTGCTATTGTAGGGGTGTATATAAATAACGTAAGCATGTCAATTGATTAGAGGTCGAAGAACGCTGTATAGCTGTAAGAAGGAGCACAACTTTTGCGGCAATTATGCGGTAAAATTTATAGCTAAGTTTGCCCTATATGGCTCGATGGTAACCATTACGTACTACTTTAACTAAGTTTCGTGCAGAAGTACGCCGTATTGCATATAGCTGTGTTTTGTTATGATAACGTTATCACAAAAAATGCCTGTTATATTCGTGAAATTAGGAAAAATTAATAGCTTGGAATACGAAACAAATAATGTTCGATAGACTGTTTCTGCACTCCATAAAGGTTTCTATCGGTAAAACGAAAGCCTGTTGATTTTAATTAATATCTCTTTTTCTTCATCGTAACTTTAATTTTAATCGATAAAAATTGATTAACAATATTTCTTTTATATATGTAATATTTAAACGAGGCCCATTTTCAAGCGTTGACATTCATATTCTTATACATTTTTATACTTCGAAGTTTATAATATATTGTGCCTATCTTCCTTTTCAATGGTTTATTTCTGTCGTATAATCTTATCGTTAGGTAAACGATTCATTTTGTTACACGAAAATATTTGATACAAGAATAATATAATTTCCTAGCGAGATAATTTGCGGTGACTCGTTAACTATGAATTTCTTTATCGTATAGTGGTCATGGTAGCCCAGCTACCAGTTTAATTCTGCATCATTTAATCTTTATATCGTGAGAAAAGCTAATCGATGATTGTTTTCACATACCATATTTTGTTTTAACAATTTACGACTATTTACATTTCTTAAGGACAGTTTGAGTAACTCCTTAACGACACGATACGTTCTAAGGTATTCGTTTATTTCCACTTTAAACAAAAGTACATTATAAATATATTTCAAAGCTTCGCAACAATTTACAATGGCAATATTATATATACATGTATACATTTTGATATACACATATATACATACATATTTTCAGACATAGAAAAATACAAGTATAATTGATTGCGATATTGTGTACTGGTCGTTAAGGGGCTAAAAACTTATCATAGCCATTTGCGCGTAACTGAAAGTATCATTAAGTACGCCACTAAGTGTTTCCTAGTATAAAAACGACTAGTATTCCAGTAAATGATTAAAAATGCCAGATTCTTTCGATCGTCTCTCAAATAATTTTGCTATCAATTTTCATATAAATTCTCTTATATTGTAATGCAAGAAATGTTTAGATTAACTAAAATGAAGAAAAGACTTCGCGCTCTACCTTTCAAATTCAAAATTAATCAATGTAGATGTCGCTTAACCCTCCCTCTCAGCCAATAAGATTATCGCGATTTCAGCCAACAACAACGCTTGATCTCAGCCACCGACCAATTGCAGTGAAACGAGGAGTGATTCGAAAGTGCGCTCACATCACGAAGAGAAAGATTGACAAATTTGTTCGCTATGTAATAGCCTTCATAACATTTGCGCCAACAGATTGCTAGGATTCTATACCAAGCTTTCTGTAAGTCTCTCGATCGACAGTGACTAATCTACCCTCGACGCTCGAGCAATCCAATTCAATGCAGTGCAGCCTGGCACCCCATTCGCAGTGGCTTTGATCATCATGGCGGTAGTATTTGATCTGGAGGCAGGTTGTCAAGTAACCGGAACCGAGAACACGCATTGCGATCGACAATTCTTCGCGATGTCCACGTGCGCTCGCCGGTATTCCTTTTGTGCTGTGATAAGCACTGTAAGCACAGGCTGTGCCATCTCGCGCCCTTTCGATGGCCTCCACCTGTTTTCCTCCTATGCTTAGGGATCTGCAAACGAAAGGATGCATTTCTTGGGTGAGTAATTACCGATACATCTGTAATCTTTGTAACTCTTATGTACATCAGCGATTCTCAAACTGGGATCCGCGGTCCCATAGGGCAGGAGTGGCCCAGACTTGTTTTAAAAAGTTTAATTATTAAATAATTTAATTTCTATGGAAATTTTTGCATATCTGAATAAAGGAACACTCGCCCTTGCTCTAGGGCACCGCGAAGGAGTGGCTTAGTTCAAATTTTGGACTGGTTCAAATAAAGCAGATACATCCAACCTATTAAATGACTAAAATTTGCCATTGTTTGTCAACAAATGTTTCGACAACAGTAGCCTGTATTGTAGTTATTTTTAAATAGTCTACGAGCAACGTAAAAAACTGTAAAGAGACAGTCACGGGAGAAATCTGAAAAAGTTTGAGAACGACTGATGTAGTTTTCATGAAACTGATATTCGATAATGAGACTGAAGTGATATAATTGAACAATTTCGATTGAATCTTTGTTCTAATTCTGTTTATTGTTGGGAAAACTTGAGTTTGGCGAAAGACAGGTTACGTTAGAGATTATTAATAAAATACGATAAATACTAGTTTTTGTTGATCGGTAACTTTACCTATCAGTATTGGAAAGAAAAAAATTGTATTCTTTACAACGACGTATCGTGGACAATGTTACGGATGTTGCAATTTACGTCGAACATTTCTGTATTACGCACTTGATTAAGATAAAGTTAAACATGCAACAAAGAAATCAACGAAGCAGAAGTTGTTTGTTCTTTCTTTATTTAAAAGTTCAATCTTTGTTTACGTTTGCATGGTTAGTCTCTTCGTACGGGAGATATTCGGTAAAAAAGACCTGCTAGTCGAGTATCTCGACTCTCTACAGCAGTAATTATATTTTTAATCTATAATATTATTCTCCTCTATAATAGAAATTAAAGAATTATTTAAGTAATATCAATTCTTATCGATATCTAAGAATTATCAGAAATTACAGCGAACAACGAAGTTGAACGTAGTGGATCAGAACCATCTGTAGTATTCCAGGAATATCGATACATTATTACTATCGATATCATTCCGTTTCGCATATCGATCTGTTTATTATTAGCCTGCTAGTCCTCCGGTGCAGTTATTTCTATCCTCGTAGAATCTGACGATTGTTTCTTTTGTCATAATATCGCGATTAGATCAGAGCCGAGCTAGGATGAATAGCGGTTGGATGACATACGTACATAGAATGGGTTCCAATCCTCAAATAATATTAGATTGCAATAATAGGAAATAAATAACCAGGCAAACAAACGTATTGTAATCTGCAAATATAGGTACACTGTGTACATAACAGTGAATATTGGTTCGCAGTTTGCGCATCCATTATATTTTCCCTGATTGTTTTCAGAAAATATAATTATTAAATTACAAATATTTATGGCAATGAAACGAGCAAACGATAATGAAAAATAGTGGAAGGAGATTTTTATCTGCGGAAATTTTTATTAGACTCGAACTCGCAATTAGTAGAGGTCCCAAGTTCAAATCTCCTATCACCTCTAGGAAATTTCTTCTAAATTATTAATTAACATATTATAGCAGTTAAAGCTGAAAAACTGCAAAGGAAATAAATTGTTGCGAGGGGGCAATTATGGATAAGTAATTAAAGGAATGGATTCGCAATTAGTAGAGGTCGCGAATTCAAATCTGCTCTCACTTCTGGAAAAGTCCGAAATTATTAATGAATACATCAGAGTTTCAGTAATTCGTAACCCATTTAAAACAGTAGAGATTAAGCGAAATCAGCATAGCAGTTGAAAATTGAAGAAATAAAAAATAGAAAGAAAAATGGTACGTAAAAGTTTTCAAGTTACAAATCTTTCTCCCTCGGCTCGTCGTCTGCATCGACGCAAAGCAATTTAACCGTAAATCGGTATTCGATTGGTCGTATCGGCAAGCGACGTTGCAGAAACACGCTCGAAATTCATTTGCATCCTCCTACGGCCGACATTCGAGATTCTGAACCCCGTTTCAGAATTCTATTGTGCATCGGCTGACGAGAGAATTGCAAAACCGCAGTCAGTTGCAAAATATTCAAACGCAGTCAAACAGACCGTGTATCCTTGAATTTTAGTTTTGCCTCGTCCCCATTTTGCTTCTTTTCCTTTGCCGATCCTCCGCCTTGGCATTATTGAAAATGAATCGCAATTTGAACCCGAGCTTAAACCGTTTCTTCCGATTGTGCGAACCTTTTCGTTCGAAACGGTTTAGCTTAAGGAAGTGAGGTTTTGTAAAGAAATATCGTCGCCTCGAAAGCATTGATTTCAATGAAATTTAATAAAACTTTATTGAATTGTTATTTTACTTGTTTTTCTCATTTTTTTAGTATCGTGAAACAAATATCAGAATAATTTATTTGCAAATTCTGAGTTTGTTTTGCTTCTTTTATCTCTAAAGTTTGATGTTTCCAGCACCAACAAATTTTCGACGTTATTGCAACGTATTAAAAAAAAGTAGTTATATATTTTCACAGTGCATTTCACATTTATATGAAAATTTTAATAATGAATGTATTGGAAATTCGCTCGATAGGTTCGTTTAAATATTCAACGAAATCCCAATGCATCGACGTCCTATAAACATCGTAATTAAAAATTAATCTCCGTTTTCAAATTTGTTAGTCGAATGTTGATGTTACACAAAGGTATCGTCCAGGAATTCTAATGCATGCTCGAGGGTCATTAGAGTATAATTAAAATCGAGGATCAATATCAGTAAGAGAGCCTAGAACGGAAAACATTATCTACGTTTCTGTTCCGCAAGAATTGCAATGCAGGAACATTGACTTCGTTTTTCAGCAACTTGCAATTAATTTTTAGGAAAATTCGGTATTTCATTTTCTTATCCTGCGTTTTTTTTGCATCTGCATTGTGCATTGTGCGTTTTTTACGTTGTAACCTCGGTTCAATGAAGATACCACACATAATGGTTATAGTGGGTATGGCGATAATTCCCCATCATCTCTGGGAAATTGTTTTTAAGTTATTAATTAATATATCATAGCCTCGGTGGTTTGGAAGCTACCTAAAACAGTAGGTCTTAATCGAAATAACTATAATTGACCAGTTACTTCTGGAGGTTATGGTGGATAAGCCGCTCAAGATTGAAACTTTGAACCATTGGGTTCAAATTTAAATCCTCATCACCTCTGTGAAATTTTTCTGAATTATTAATTAGTATATTATAGCCTTGGTGGTTTGGAAGTTACTTAAAACAGTAGGTCCTAAGCGAAATAACTATAGTTAACCAGTTACTGCTAGGGATAAGCAACAAAGGACTCGGACTTTAAATTAATGGTCTCAGATTCCAATCTCCGTCACATTTCGAAAATTTTTCCGAATTATTAATTCACTTATCGTAGCCTCGATGATTGGGAGCTCACCTAAGACAACAGATGCTAAAAAAATTGCTATAGCAGTTGAACCGAAAAACACAAAATCCAAACCCAGATTACTTTAGTCTCAGAAGAGTTCTTTTATTCCTATAAGTACCTATATGGCTAATCCGTGTTATCAGTAACTTAATTAAAACCATATTTACCGATAAAGATATACAACCCAGTGTAATCAACGAGTCTACGATTCGGGCTCCTAAAATGAAAGTCTGCAACGATATCAGAACCTTTTGATCTCATCTATCATAAAAATGAATGATGCAAAAAATCTTTCCAAGTGTTCTGCAAATAGCACGAACTGTACGAATGAAAAATCCGAGCAACGATATATCTTTAACGCGTGCTAAAACATATTTTACGATATAATTGCACGTTATACCGCGCTTTTTTCCCCCTTCTGTTTTTTCACGTCACGAGAACACTCCTCTGACACGTGAATGATGCTCGACATTGATACGCGTAAGGTTCATTGGCATGCATTTACTTTGCTCGAGAAAACGCTAAAAATACTTGGGCTTGAACCTAAGCCAAGCTGCATATGTGACTAGGCAGGATGTATTAATATTTAACAGTTGTTATTTCAACTTTATATATTTATAGAAATGCATTATTCCGCGAAGTAACGATTACCACGGAGAGTTCGTGAGAGCATGCTTAAACTGAGCGGGAAGTAATAATAAGAACGGCATTTGATGATTTCATTTGATTAAAACTGCATTCGAGAGGATAAGAAGTTTACTAAGAAGATTTTGTCTAAGGTGTACTGTTTTAGATGGGCTCTGAAATATCGAGATCGATATAACCATCGATATATTAATTAACAATTTAGTCACCCCTAAAATAAACCTATTAACGTACAATCTAAATAAGCAGTGAATAACAGCCGTATTTTGCCTGTTTAGTAATTTCTATTAATGCTAAACTGTTTCTGTTTAAGTCACACATTTAGAGAAGAGAATTATCAAAGGCAGAAATAGTTGTGTTCAATAACACTGTAGTTATTCTGCATTGATATTTCTAAATCGAATATATAAGTAAAGTGATTATTAACTTTTAGAGATTATAAGAAACGTTAAAATTCATTCGAGTCACCGGTGACCCGATGGCATTTTATTTTAATTTTATACTTGATTAATAACTTAGTTTACAAAACTTTACGACGCTGTTGTTCCTGCAAATGTATTAATCATAGAAGACTTAAGTATTGTTAGACAAATTCGCGTCTTGACACGAAATATCATTTATTTCTGTTGCTTTTGTCCCACCGATTGTAATTAACGTTTATCATCACAGAGAATACATTTTCGAGAATGAAATTACAGTGTGCGCAATTTCGTGCGTCAAATTTAGTGAAAGCATAATTATTACGACGTTTCACTCAGCGGTGCATAAGACTCGTTAAAGCTACCTCTAACGAAGCACATAATTAGTTCACTGATGCAAGCGGAGGACTGCAAGTCGAAAATTATAGACAAGCTAAGCGGATTGAATTAATTAAATTGAAATCAATCATGAGAAAAAAAAACGAGATCGTTCATTTTTATCTTCGCGAATATCTCTGTAACGCTGCGCTCTTCATTCCTATGCATCCTTCATTCTGCATTAATTAATAAAACATTGTCACAGCGATGTTTTATGTAATTAAACGGATAATTATGGAAGCAGTCGACATCTTCGATGAGAAGGAAACAAGAAGTAAAGATAAATAGTAATCCTCTGGAAATAAATTATTAATTAAGATATTATACCCTCGGCAGTTCAAAATTCATATAAAACAGTAGCTCGTAGGCGAAATGATCATAGGACAATATTAAACAAGAAAAATATAAATAAGAAGAAGAACTTATTGCCACAGAGCTATGATGGATAAACAGTTAAAGGCTGGGAATTTCAATTAGTGGGCCCGGGTTCAAGTCCCCGTCACCTCTGGGAAATTTACTAAATTATTAATTAATATATCATGGCCTCGAAGGTCGGGAATTTAACCTAAGAAAGTAGGTCCTAGGTGAAATAAATAAAGCAGGTTAGACCCGAACAAATAAAAAATAAATTATTGCTACAGAGCTATAATTGATAAACAGTTAAAGGCTCGGACTTGCAATTAGTGAGCTCGAATTCAGATTTCTCTTGAACTCTAGGAAATATTTCGTAAATTATTAATTAATGTATCATAGCGTCGGCGGTTCCAGAACTCATCTGAAACCGTAGCTCCCGGGCGAAATAACCACGCCAGTTGAACTCAAAAAAATGCAAAATATTTATGTATCTTTAAAATTGCACTCAACGAGAGCCATCTGCATGACCTTTACGCTTCACGAATACCTAGAATAGTTGAAAAAAAACAACAACAGAGTAATCTGTATTCGTAACACGATCCTATTGTACGTAACGTGCACTTTTAAGCTCGCATATTCCAGAACATGCGGAGGACTACCGTACTTTTATCTTTTACGAGGTCGTAAAGCAGACAGAAGCATAGCTTTTAGGACAATGTATTCCTACTCGATGTCGATCAATCGTAATCGCGATATCGTTTTGTCGGAATGGCAGACGGATACGTTGCACCGATAATAGGGCATACTAAAAAGAAGTTCCCGGGGAGTTACGAATAATACCAGAAAGTACGCGCCGTCGATCGATACCCCATCACGGTTCGCGAAAAATGTAGTGTACTATTGCAACCTCGCGTCCAATGCTATCCTTTCTCTCTTCGACGTGACGAGAAACGCCAAAACCAATTCAACGAATTTAGATCCTACCGGTCAAGTTTCATCAGCGAGACAGTATTGTCTGAAGGGGTGTTTCGGACTTCACGATGGAATTTCACTTCTACCCATCGAGTTATCTTCACTCTGTATTCGTACTGGCATTGCCAAGTTGAAAGGTATCGTTGATGTAAGCTTCAGAGCTGGAGTGTTCAACCTTTTAGCTTCCCTGGACCACATTGAAGGATGACGAGTTGTTTTTGGCTATGCAGAAAAGACAGTAGCATTAATGAATACTTTACAATGCGGTTTCACTTCTTCCATTGAATTATTTTCACTCTGCATTCGTGTCGAAATTGTCAAGTTGAAAGGTATCGTTGATGTAAGCTTCAGAGCTGGAGTGTTCAACCTTTTACCTTCCCTGGACCACATTGAAGGACAACGGGTTGTTTTTAGCTACGCAAAAAAGTCAGTAGTATTAACGAATACTTTACAATGCAGTTTCACTTCTTCCATTGAATTATTTTTACTCTGCATTCGTGTCGAAATTGTCAAGTTGAAAGATATCGTGGCTTTAGAGCTGGAGTGTTCAACCTTTTAGCTTCCCTGGACCACATTGAAGGACAACGGGTTGTTTTTAGCCACGCAAAAAAGACAGTAGCATTAACGAATACTTTAGAATGCAGTTTCACTTCTTCCATCGAATTATTTCGACTCTATATTCGTGTTGACATTGTCAAGTTGAAAGGTATCGTGTGATGTAGGCTTTAGAGCTGGAGTGTTCAACCTTTTATCTTCCATTTGCCACATGAAGAAAGACGAGTTGTTTTGGGTCACGCAGAAAATACAGTAACATTATGGAATACTTTGTAGTATTATTAATGGAAGTTTCAGTCACAATCTCATCAATTTTGCAATAAGTTTATGTTTTTTTTTGTTAGACCGCATATATTTCTGGCGTTGTTATGTGACTGTTTATGTAACGTTTCATTCTATCGGTCCGTTTTGATGGAAGGTGTGTACTAGCAATTTTGTTGATGTTTCTGATGGCAGATTAAAAGAATAAGTACTTTCGTTTGGAATCGAGAAATGGATCGAAGAGTCGTAGTTCCTTGGGGGAGGTCAGATCAAGTTTCTTTTTTTATTCTTTTCCGCTTGAACTCTTATGGTCATTGCACTTAGGGCTCATTGTTTCAGATAGTTTCTAAAGCTATCGAGACTATAAATTATTATTAAATAATAACTTAAGAATTATTGACCAGAGGTGAAGAGGAATTTGAATTCAAGCTCACTGATTTGAGGTCGAAGACTTTAATTGTATATCCAACTTATCGTTACACCGTAATTGGATCGGTCTTTTCTTATCAAACAGATTATTATCCCGTGGAATTTGGAATTTTATGTACATTGATTTCTATATAACAACAAATTATTTCGCTAAATGTGAATTTTAAACTGAGTTCAAAGGTCGTTTCAATTTTTGCAGGAATTTTTATCTTGCTCCTGGAATATATATTCTCCGTACCGTTATTTTATTCAGTTTTCCAAAAAGCATCGTGCAATTCGTACAATTTTCGCAACGAAAACAAAAACGGAAAAATTGTTCTACGTATTTCGTAACACTTGAAATCTAAAATTCAAACCGGAATTCCAATTTAACGAAATAGATCACCCGTGCCCTCTCGAGGAGATGAAATTATCCATTGTGGCTGCCATCTTACGATGAAATTTCCCTACCAAATATAAAACACTCATTTTTTGCATGGAAAATCTCGTTGACATAAATAGAAAAATGCTCAGCGTATACTCGGGCGCATTCAGTTCCGAACAACAATTAGAACGGAATACTCTCCGAAGTATAACTTTTTTCAGGTATTTTTGCTTTCATTTAAAAAAAAGCACACACTTCGATTCAGATTCAAATGCATTTTCCTATTCAAAGGAATACATGTTTCATCAAATATGTAATTTAATAACTTTATCTATTCCCACGTGTCTCATTCGAGTTAATTTTATATTCCTCGGATACTTCTTAATAAAATAATTAAATATAAACTTTATAACTGTCAAAACTCAAAGTTAACTTGAAACACTTCACACTTATTTGATAACCAGATAACATAATTTATTAATTAAATATAACAGGATTGAATATAATCGAGGACTTCTGCCATGATACAATCTTTTTAATATATAACAAAAATCAATAGAAATAATACACAACTTAACGTATGAACATTTCGGATAACACCAGGGCTGTATCCTCAACAATAACACTAGATAATTACTAATACCGTTTATATCATCGAGGCCACCGAAGAAATATTTTCATCAGTGATTTTCTTTTGTTCTCTAATGAGTTCTCGAGATTTAACATCGAAGCTAATGAAGCGTCCGTGAAACGAGAGAAACGAATGCCGAATGCCGGTACTTGTTCGACGATATGCAAGGCAAACGAAAATCCCCGTATCTTCGTATCGAGACGATACAAAGATTCGAGAAGATCGTTTTCTGGTTGATTTCCAACGACGGAACCACTCGACGATCGACTGACTGATTCTAAAGCGCGTCGAGTGCCCTTACAGTTTCCTAACTAATTCAGAGTTTCGCGTTCTGGCAGAATCTCCGCCGTGGAATAGAACAGATTCTATTTCTCGTCTCTTCATCGATAATCGTGACTTCACGATAAATAGGCTCTCGAGGAATCGCCCGATTTTCACCTCTGCTTTTGCAGCCGCGCGAAATCCTGGCGAATTTCGAGAGATAAAGTCTTCGACATTCTTAGACGATCTTCACATTTGGAATTTTTTGAAATATGAAAATTCCTCTGCCGTGTACAGTGGCGGATTTATGGCGATGCTTATGATGCTGGGGCATCAGGCCCCCAAGATCTTTCGGTCCCGGAAGACCTTGCTCTTTATTGAAGTGAAATTTGTTTACCGGCGCTCAGCATGAAGAGTAAATAGAAAAGTTATTAACAAAGATCGCAGATTATTATTAACCCTTTGCGGACGGAGGCATTTTTCAATATTGAGAGATAGCTATTCATTTTGCGATCCAAAAGAACCTTTTTGTCAGCAAGTTATACCGTTATTCCATATACATTATAAATTACTACTTGCTTAACCCACTGACTGCCAGGAAAACTAAGCAAATGTTACCGTTGCTTGTTAAAATTTGAGAAGATGACAGAAAGTTTTTAGAACAGTAATTTTATTAATCAAAAATATAATCTCGACATTTGTAATGATACGAAGAACATTTTTGTTCAAAAATTTCTATACATGCTCGGCCATTATTATTAACTTATTAATTCAAACTTATAGTGCAGCTACGAGATATCTCGTAGTTGGCAGTCAATGGGTTAATCATATTTCAACGGTTGTATTTCAGTTTTTCAACTCTAACTGTATATACAAGCGGCTGTAAACTATAATTAAATTTTTTCTCAGGCCGCATATTGCATCGCTAGTCCTCAGAGGGTTAAAATCGTATGTTATTTTTTCATAATCCGTCCTCATCTTAGACAAGCCTTCCCACCATCCAATAATATGCTGCTAAGGGCCTCTGAAATGTAATTAGCGTCAGGCCCCAAAAAGTCGCCATCCGTCACTGGCCGTCTATGAATTTCGGCATGGAATTTCTACTTGATTCTTATGTCTAACTTGGAACGTTGTAACGCAGGAGGCTTGTTTTTATCGAACGATATCGATGAGGAAACGTAGGAAATATTGGAATTATATGTTGAACGTCGTAGAATTACACGGGATAGTTTTATTGCCGATGGAACAAACCGATGCTTTATTTACAAGTAAATTAACGTTGAACCGAGTTCTATTTCGTAAAATGAGTCACCGTTGGAATAGAAGTCATGTGCAGAAGACCGAGCATACGTTTCGCCTTTGTGCGATACGCGAAATTAACGTTTCACTGTGCAAGCGGTATGCTCGATAAGATCGTCTATAGTTGGAGCTTCCCGATGAAAAGTAGAATTCTCGTCTACGAGAGCGGAACTTCCTCGAGTTCGTTTTATCCCTTTCTTGAAAGTGATCTCCTTTTGGCAATTTATTCCGCACTGAATTTTCTTCTTTTGTAATTCATTCCTGACCGAACTTCATTTGCAGTCATTAATATCTAACTGAATTTCATCGTTAATCATTTATACCTGACCGAATTTCATTGTTGATAATTCATTCTTGATTGAATTTCGTCTTTAGTAATTCATTGCTGCCTGAATGTCACTTTTTCATTTTGACGCCTCACTGAATCTCATTATAAGTAAATAACTTCTGACGAAATTTTGATCTTAGGCAAAATAGCCATTGGACGTTGAATATTGTCTGAAATTATCGGTCAATTTTCAGTGCGTCTTTCTTTATCCTTTTTTCAAGTATTTTCGCATTTCTCTCTTAACACTAAAACTACCGGCGTTAAATCTGTTATATTTAAATATATTAAGTGAGTACTTGGAAACAAGGAGAATTAAGAGGTGGAAAAGTTGATCGATTTAGTAATGTATATTTCATGAGATGAACGTAGACTATCTATTCTATGACGCTCCTATAAAATTAGACAATTTTTGAAAAAAATTCTGTACCAGTCATCTTGACTGGTTTGGTAGTTCTAGCGTTAATTGTATTTTCGCGCTATCGAGAGATGAATTTGAGGTATTTGACTGAAGTCTGGGTTCAATTTGGGGAAACTACGTTCCCGTGTAGAATTCTAGACTATACCTTGCGACCTGACCCGAAGCACTGGAAATCTATTACCTGTCCCCAGTGGATTTCCAGCTAACAGAACCGGCATACATTACTTTATTCTCTGCTATACTCCCTGTCTTATTAGAGTCCCCCTTTGTTATACCGTCCATTCAATTTCATTTGCTTTTATTGTACGGTATTTTTTAAACCCGCCAGGACTTCCATAAACAAAGTGAAGAAATATGCACATAATACGTAATACGTTTGTCGATATTGGCATTTAATGGTTTCGCTCTGTTTTATTGTTCTGCCTACACTGCTTTTTGAACTTACGAGTTTCAGCTTGTTGCGCTACTTTTTGACTTGGGACTTTCTTCGGCTAGTACTTTGAATTGGAAGAGGTGGAAAACTGATATTAACACTAAAACCTACCAAGGCGGTCAAAATGACCGGTTTCCAATTTATCTAAAAATTTTCGAAATAATAGGAGAGCCATAAAGTAAATATTCCACTTCTCCTCTTCTTTCACCCCTTCATTTATCTTTTTTCAATGTACTTATTCAGTATATGTAAATATAGTAGACACAATAGCAATTGTTATAGTGTTAATACATTCAAATCTAAGTGAAATATCCGTAGCAGTTTAAACTGAAAACTATAAACGAAAAAAAAACAGCAACTTTACAAATTTTAACTCCCTTGCTATCGACTTACAATGGCAAAAAAATAATGTGTAACAGGGCCCCAGTTGCATTTTTTCACTATATGTAAATATACTAGATACAATAGCAATTGTTATAGTGTTAATACATTCAAACCTAGGTGAAATAACCATAGCAGTTTAAACTGAAAACTATAAAAAAAAGCAACTTTAAAACTTTTAACTCCCTTGCTATCGACTTGCAACGGCACAAAGAAATCTAACGTATAACAGGGCCCCCGTTGCAGAACGAAAGCAAAGAGCAGAAAAGAAAGAAGATCAAGAGAACGGAGCGCGGACCAAACGTGACGAAGCCTCCCTTTGGACATCAAGGGAATAAAAAAAAGGCAACGAAAAGGCTTTCGGGGCAACACGGCGTTAATCGAAGTTCTTAGGAGGAGTCGCGCTTTCCGGGGGATGCGCTTTTGTAATGAAGGCTCGAATATCGCTGACGTGTGTCCCGTTAAATGGAGCGTTCTATTATGCAAACGCTTACACGTTCGTTCCGAGCTACACCAGCCGAACTGAATACTTTCCGGGGAATATTTTTATTATCCTTCGATAATTCGATTCTTGATGACTATTAATAATACGCTTGAGATAGAAGTTCATATTGGGAGACGATCTTACCGAAAGGCTTTTGCTGGATTTGTCTTTCGGCATTTATACTCCTCGTTGTAGCGTTGTTATATTTGACATTAGTCGATAGTTTTATTAGTGTTCAATTATCCTTCGGTAGATCACGAGATACCGTATTTCTCCATGTCACCCTCTTTCGAAAAATGTGAGGTCTAAAATCTTAGTGTCTTGTACAGTGGTTGTAGTTTTTTTTGTTTCAATGAAACTTAAGTTCCATACCTTAATCTGATATATATTTTTTCGAATTTTTTAAACTTCGTGCCTCAAAATTGTGTGTCTTATACATGGAGAAATGCTGTGCATAATGTTCTCCATAACCCAAACTTAACCCCTAGAGGGATTGTTGAGGTGTGAGAGATTATTAACCCATTCACTGCCAGGAAAACTAAGCAAATATTATCGTTGCTTGTTAAAATTTGAGAAGATGACAGAAAGTTTTTAGAATATTGGTTTCATTAATCAAAAATATAATCTCGACATTTGTAATGATACGAAGAACATTTTTGTTCCAAAATTTCTATACACGCTCGGCGAAATAACTCTCTTTAAAGGGATATATTTTGTTTGTGCCTTACGACGCGGAGTTTTTAAGTCGTTCATTCTTTGATTACGTTTGTTTTTAATTCCATTAAGGATAATCCACGGTGCGTGCTTATGAAAACATGTCAGAAAAGATCGTTCATTAGCGAAATTAGGCCAATTCGTTGCTCAAAGTATACATCTGTGTAACCTAAAGTTAGAATGCTATTTTTGGATTCGTAATTTGATTTCTTACGATATAAATATTATTTGAAACTGTCAAGGTATTGATCTTCTGCATATTAAATTTCCCAATATGTGTACAACATCATTTTGTTATTTTTTTCGTAGCTTGATATTGTTTCAAAAAAAACTCAAGCCTTTTCTCAATATTTCAATACTTTCACTATACGCGGTTATTAGTTTCTCATATGTTTTTCATATACTGATATTGTTTCTATCTTTAAACAAAGGCACTTGCAAATTCTGTAAAATTCTTGAATTCTCGTTTTTTCCTATATATTAATATTTATAACGGGTGCAGTTGAATTCGATGAAATTTCTTATAACTTCTAAATTGCAATATTCACGAATTTCCTAATGTATTCAATATTTAAATATTCCTGTTAAAAAAATAAAGTATCGCTGAGAATACAACTATCTTCACTTTTAACGTTTCTATTCTATAAAAATATAATTTTACTAGAAAAAGTTTCCCTTCAGCAGGATTATTGAAGCTAGAGAAATACAGGTGACGTTGAACGCCTCAAAAGCTATATTTCTTTTCGTATATTCAAATTCCACGCATTCGCAATCGTGTTCGAAGGAAAAAAGAGGAAAGAAGAAGATCGGCAGAGTGCCCTAATCCGCGAAATAAAATCTTTGTAGTACATCGCCAGTAACAGCAGCGGCGATAGAGGTTTATGTAAAGGCAATAAATTAGTTCGTGGAAAGGCGGAATATCTCTCTGAAGTGGCGGATTTAAATTTATCCGCTATAGAAGGGCCCAAAGCATCGTGTGGCTCCGGATAACCGAACAGACGGCCGTGCAGATAAAATGTCTCGAGGGTTCGGTAAATAAGCTTTCCCAGCATATGTTTCTTCGTCGAAAACCGATGCTCTCAAAGTATTACATCGATCGCGTATAAAACGTGAAATCAAAACTACAAGTATTTCTGCTTTGGCGATTTTTAATGGATTAAATAATCCTTCGCAATTCTATGCTGAGCTATATTCTCGGAATTCCGAATTTTCTTACTTCAAACTTTGTAAATTTGAAACGCTCTTCTATTTTTATCTAAATATTCCGCGGTAACTATGGTTGTTGGAATTATTGCATAAAAATTACTAATAAATGGTAATGAATTTCGTGAAATTAGTTTCACTCGGCTGACAAAAAGCCGGAAGAATAATTAAATAATATTTGGCAGCGTAATCGAAGACATTAGATCATTCTCAATCACTATTCTTCATTAATGCTACATTTCAATTGCAAAATAATATCAAAATAACCGCGAAAAATGTTAACCTCTCGAACATAGTCAAAAAACAGCAAAATTCCTAAATCATAAAAATGAAAGTCAATCGCGTGTAATAAATAGCCGAATTTAACAAATAAATTTCTAGTTCATTTAATAGTTCTCAAGCCACAAACTTCATTTCATTACCCCGTCAAACACTAATCGTCTAGAAATACCTTCGCATACAACGTCAATCCCTTAAAATCACCGAAACTAATAATCCATGAGAAACATCGAGCCTGGCAGCGTCATTTGGTAAACGTCATTCGCGAGAACGTTCGACGACAGAAATCGAATCTCGTTTTCTCCGCTGGCACGGAATCGAAATATTACATGTTTAATTTCTGTGCTTCTCCAGAAGCCTTCCAGGGGGTGAGCAGGGTATGCAATAAGTGCATCGCGTGATTCGGGTTAATCAGGCGCGACCTTAAGGCGCATGAAAATTCTACGTGATTTCGGCGATAGCGCCTCGTGGAAAGGGGAGAAAAAGCAGATCGAACTACGTGAAATTTGTCCGGGTAAAGAAATGAACGTTCGCGGGGAATTAACGGTGTGAAAAAGAAGAGTAAAAAGTTCCTGCATGGAGTTTCTGGCGCGCGGTAAATTTTATGGTTGATCGCGCGCCTCTGTAAATCATAAAAAATTTACGGGTTCGAGTTTTAGTTGAACGGCGAAGTTGATCCGACGGAGTGAAAACGAGGGAAAATTAGGGGTGGTTTTAACGAATGGCGGATTAACTGATACTATTGGAAAATGAATTTTATCTTGCGTTTGAGGATACGAGAAATTTTTTAAATTACGTAATTTCTATGTTTGATTAAATACATTGAATGTTTACTATGTTATTTTGATTTGGCGTGAGTGGAATTAAAAATAATGGAGACCGCAGGAATAAGAGAAGCAGTTTGTTTGCAATTTGAAAATTTGAAAATTTCGTGCAGTAGCAGAATTCTTCGTTTGAGATTAGACAATCCCAGCGGCCATAAAACAGCAAATCTTTCTGAAATAGTTTCATTTTTAGCATTGTTTATCGTAAACACATCTCTATTACTCTCAGAATATTATAAACACCATTAACATACCTTATCAAATAATTTGATAATTCAATCAACCACAAGAATTTTTGCAAACAAAGCAAATGAGAATATTTACAACTGTACAATTCCAATAACTAAAAACCATAAAAAATTTGAAAATACTTCAACGTCTCCTATATATGTTGGATTTGGATGAACGGATTTTCAGAAATAACACTTAACACTAGGCTTACAACAAAACTAACGCTAAAATAACTTTATTCTAAATACAAAAACAATGAAATATAATAAACTGTAAAAACCATAATGAATACTTTATCATGAATACTTTATATTACTCATTTTTAAAGTATTCATTGTTATTCTTAAGGTATTCATTATGCTTTTTATAGTTTATTATATTTCAATGTATTTGTATTTAGAATAAAGTTATTTTCGCGTTAGTTTTGTTGTAAGACCAGTGTTAAGTGTGATTCCTGGAAATCCGTGCATCCAAATCCTACTATTCATCGCACATACTTTCCCATTACTCCCATAATACTAGAAGTACCACTAAAATTCCTTATCAAGCAACTTCAACCTAAATCGACCTCAAGCTATCGCAAAGAAAACCGACCTCAGTTTTTAAACAATTTAATCCTCCGCATCGTAAGCGCAAACGTTAAATTAAATCTGTTAACATCAGCTAGAAAAAGCACCGGGAGTTCCACATACTTCGTGTCGCATATTCCTCCACCGGAAGTAGACGTCGCGCGAAATAAAAAGGAGGTTGCCGCATTTCCCGCGGAAAAGCCGGCATACGCGAGTTCGCTTGATCGACATGGTTTGCATAATTATTTAATTTTATTCGCCCAGAACGGCAGTAATACGTCGACTCGGCGCTATTTAACATATCGCAATTGTCGAGGAGTAATTTTAGCTCGTATTCGTGCTACGTGCAGCCTCTGATTTTAACTGGCATGGGGGAGGAGAGAAATGGCGCCTCGTATACATCCATAAAACCAGTCGATATTTCAAACCGCGCCAACTATGATTATATTCGACTCTCGGGGAGGCTCTACGTGTCCATTATGCCGTAACGACATCTTTTCAAGATGAAAACTCGATACGTCGGGATTCTAATTATTTCGCCCACGGCGTCGGTACTAGCGGGTTCCCATCGATCACTTCCGATTAGAATTTCAACGTCGTTTATAAAGAAACAATGAACGCTCGTCGAGGGTGAAAATCGTGTGCGGGCAATTGCATTCTGCGCTGCTTGAAATTTCCCGGGTTAATCGTTTTATTGTTTTATTCCCGCGGAGACAAGATTTACAAGCGGCGTTGAAACGTTAATTACTTTGTCGAAATGATTAAAAACTGGATTGCGGCGGATTGAGAATTTTTGAAGCGTTGAAATTGTTTCATTTGATTGCAAAAGTATGGGATTTGAAGGGTAGAATTAGGTATGAACTTTAAAAGTGTAGTCGTTGAGATTGGTTTGATTTAAGTGCGAGTTGATTTATGTTTTTTTTTTCATATAACTTCAATATTACTCAAGAAAACTGCGAAGAACAGTATTTGCAGCAATATATCGTAATATTTTGTAAAAAGCTGTTTATCTTCCACCTACAATTTTTTTTGTATTCCTATTGTTTCTCAAGATAGGGGAATAAACTTTGAAGAACACTACTAACAATAATTTCCCATTAAATTCTGTTTAAAAGCTATAACTTTTCATCGAAAAATATTTTATACTCCTAACATTTCTCAAAATAGTTGATGAAACTCCGACTTACATCCATTAAACTTGCTTTATCATTAATTAACAGAATACTTGGAATTTTACTATCTCAAAAACTCCTGAAATTTTATCCAAAACAATCTCAAACCCTTACGAAACATCTATAGTACATCTATTGACATAGAACCACCAAACTGAAGCGAAATATCCAAGTCTTTCAGCAATGAGAAATTATTTCTCCTTCGAAGAAAAATATTAAAGATATCATTTCCTTGGAGTTTCTAAGCGGAAGAAAATTCCCAATCGTTTGTCACTGCCATGCACGTACCTACGAAATTTTGGAAACTGTCAGACACTAGTTTTGAGTAATAAACGAACTGAAATCGATTTCCAAGTTTTCCCGTACACGGCGATACGCGCATGTACCCGGTAACACCTGGTGTACTCTCACCTACCGTGGCATAGTTTACCTAAGTCCATCAACATTTTTCAACTTCTCCCCCGTCGACCCGTTTTATTCGCAGTCCGTAATTTTGTGCTCCTTTTTGTTCTATTCTTTAGTACTCGTACCGTAAGCCTCGCCGTGAGGTATAAATATTTATGTTGCGTACATCGTTTTCACTGGAGTTGTTATTCATGAGGGTTTTAGTTGGACCCCTTCGAAATTTTGATAAAATTTATTTACGGGAAGGAATTGAATTCAGTAAGTTGGAAAAGATGGAATTGAATTGAGATCGGTTCATTTTGGAAAAAGGTTATTAACACTAGAACTACCGGCGTTAAATCTAGTATATTTAAATAAATTAAATAAGTACTTTGAAACCACGTCAATTAAGAGATAGAAATGCTGATCGATTCGGTGATTTAGGTTTTTTCAGGTGGACGTAGAATATTTATTCTATGACTCCCCTACAAACTTGGAGAATTTTTGGAAAAAATTGTGTACCAGTCATTTTGACTGGTTTGGTAATTCTAGTGTTAAAAATATTTGAAGTGTTATAATATTATTGTGATTTTCATTGAAACTTGTGAGAAGTGTTTGCATAAATATTTATGTTTCGTACACTGTTTTTGTTGGAGTTGCTATTTATAAGAGTTTTAGTTGGACCCCTTCGAAATTTTTTATGGGAAGGAATTGAATCGAGTAAGTTAGAAAAGATTGAAGTTGAATTGAGATCGGTTCATTTTGGAAAAAGGTTATTAAAAACAGCTATGATGAAATTTCTGGAAATTGTAATTTGTTGTTGATTCTGAAATATTCTCAAAAGTATAGGAAACTACTGAATATCAAACTAAGCCGTTTAAATAAATTAACCGGGTACAATACGGTCTGTTTCAAGGATTTCTTCGACAAAATAAATAATTCCCCGCTGTATTTTCATCAATTCGTCGCAATGTCACCCCAATAATCCTATCTTTATCCGAACGAATGAATTAATTCAATAACCTCAATAAACAAACTAAAATCTACTCTCCAAAGTTTCTCAACCAGCTTAAATAATTACAAATGATTTTCCCAGCCATTTAAGTTCACTTCTATTCCATTCCCTTTACCACAACAATTGCCAGCGATCAGTTTGTTACCTTTAAATCAACTAGATAAATATTACAAAGAAAGAGCACAAAGAGCCACAAAAATCATCAAATTCAATCACGTACGTTTTCTAATATGAAAAATTCTAATTTGGAAGATCTATAATTTATCAAAATTTGATAAATATCTCTAAAAAAAGTAAGAACAAGTCACTTTCTCAGCCTTGGTACCTCTAACGCTAACGCAGCCATAGTCAAAATGTCCTAAAATCTAAATATCTTCATGCAACGCGATATGCCAGGAAAGGATCGAGGATTGATGTTATCTACTTGGAACGAGACAATTGCCCTCCGATCTGCATGTAATTACAATTGACGTTCAAGGTCAGAGAGGATGTTAAACTTTAATATCGATCCTCCGGGGAATAACAATGGACGATTAGGCGTTAAGCCAGCAACACCGAGTGTTCTCCCATTGACTGAAAGAAGACGAAGACTTTAACATCCCTGCGTTTATCATCGTGATAGTTCATTTCCGATATTACGGCCAACACGAGGCTATTAGTATTCCTATAGAACGACACTTCGTAATCCTCAATTCTCCGGGGATACTAAGCCGTAAATTGAGACTTATTGTCGATTTTCTCTTTATCCACTTACACAAAAATGGTCTGGTGAAGTGCACGAATGAAAATATGAAGTATCGTGTACCGGAAACGAGTGCTGCTTTGTTAACCTTGGTGTTCCTCTCTGGTAGTTTCTTCTTGGACTCGATATTTTTGTACGTAGTGATATTAACACTAAACCTACCAAGCCGATCAAAATGACCGGTTCCCAACTTCTAAAAATTACCTAAATTGATAGAGGAGCCATGAAGTAAATATTCCACTTCTATCTTACAAAACATAAATTATTTAATCAACCACCTTTTTCATTTCTTCATTTCTCTTTTTCCAAAGTACTTATTCAGTATATCTAAATTCTAGTATATATAACATCGGTAGTTTTAGTGTTAATACTGCTTGGAACTTTTAACGTTTGAATCTTGCGCTTATTATGTTTCTTAACAATTGAATTACCAAAACGGTCAAAATGATACGTTTCTACTTTTTTTTATTATAATACATAAAGTATTTAATTTATTAACTCCTTTGCCGCTTGATTCCCACATTTTTAAAGTAGCTATTCAAGAGGAAAAAATTGCTGATTGCTATTTTTTTATAAAAATTTCTGTGGTGCGATAAATATTTCACATGAATCACATAGATGATCATATCTTTTCTCACTTGATTCCTCTTCTTTCAACCTATTCTTCTTTCAAACTATTTATTTAATATATTTAAATATCACAGACTTCACGTAGGTAGTTCTAGTGTTAATATTTCCAAATATGGATATATCTGCAGCTTCTTATAACGTGGGTTTATGTTATTTAATTTTTTTCATAAGGTAACAATGTTCAACTAAACCATTTTCATAGCCGCTGACACCTACTGATAGTATTTTCGACAATATAAAACGACATTCTGAAATTTTCAATTTTCCAATAGCAGTAATCAGATACTTTCACGGTACTAAATTGCGACTAACTGTTGACTTTCCAATTATCCACTCACAAAAAAATGGTAAAGACCGTTCTCTGCACTGCACGAATGAAATTATTAAGTATCATCCCCCAAGCTGGAAACCAATCTTGCTTTTTTGCCTTAATGTTTCTCTCTACGAGTCCGCCATTAATGTCAATTGCCCTTTTTACTGATATCCACTTATGAGAATAAAAAAGACCGTTTGAAGAAACTGGAAGCACGTACGAAACGTCGTGAAGGAGGAAATGGTCCCGTTTTTCTCATCGTTTGCAGAGTGGACTTAATGCTTTTTGTTGTAGCTTTTCTGTTACGTTGATAATCGATTTTCTCCTTGATCGTTCGGAGGATATATATCGTTCGAATAGGAAAGCAGACGCCATATTCAAACAATTCATCCCGCTTTTCTTTATGTTTATAACACAAACTTAACCCCCTTTGTTGTCCTATGTCCAGCTAATTTGGAATTTATAAAAACATTTAAAATACTTGATAAGAAATTTCTTACAAGTAGTATAATTGTGTAATATTTGTCCTAGCTTTTCAATGTAAATAATTCGTTCAACACTTAATTTCAACTTTGTTTATTAATGTCTTTTCTATCTTTATCTACGACCGTATATTTATGGCCGTCACGGAAGAAGATTGCATAATCAACAATAGAGATTATCACGATATTAACACTAGGACTATTGGCTTTATATCTATTCAATTTAAATACAGTAAATATGTACTTTGGAAGAAGAGGAATGAAGGGGTGGAAAAGATAATCAATTAAGTAATTCAGGTTCTGTAAGATAGACGCGGAATATTTATAGCTCCCACATCAAATTCGGGAAATTGTAAAAAAAATTGGGAACCGGTTATTTTGAACGTCTTGGCAATTTTAGTGTTAATTTCCGTTAGCTAACGAGAAATTGGAAAAATTATTCAACAAGAAGAGTTAATAGATTGGAATTTCACCTTCAGTTAATCCGCATATTCCTTTATCAAATTTGGTATCAAATTAATGGATAGTATCAAATTTTCCATACAATCAGTTGAAATTAGTTTCAAAGTTTACACAGTTTAACAATACCTGATTACAATACTGAATTATTAGATACGTAGTTATCGTAACGTTTCAAACGAAACTGATAATACACCGATAGGAAACCTTGTTAAATTAATTTCGATCAATTGACGAAAGATCAAAGAGGTAAATTGAACGAATACTTCCTTTCGTGGGTTTCCTATCAATGTAAATTATTGATTTCCCCTTTATTCACTTACGCGGACAAAAATGGCCCTATAAAGAACCCGAATACAAGTAGGAGCTACCATGCCAGAGATTATGGCACCGTTTTTCATGTCGTCTGCAGAAAAAAACGCCTTAATGTCTCTTTCTTTCGTGGGTTTTTGGTCGACGCAGTTCTGATAAATTTCAAAGTTTCAACACACGAAAAATCCCGGACCTTTGAAAATTACCGTCGCGTTTCATCCCGGTTTTCCAATGTCCTGTCGTTCCGTGATGTAAAAATGTTTTGCGCGATTGAAAGTAAAAGATAGTCGGTTATCTTTCGCCGTGTATGTTAATGGATATAAATGGAAATACATGCTGCTGGTAAAAGAGAACATACTTTAATATTAAATAAACAGAAGTGCATGCAACATTCTACTCTTTTTTTGTGAAATAACATAAGTTCTTTCTGTAAAATAATTCACTTCTCGGTATTCCGTTATTTCCCATGATCAAAGAAGTGAAAGATGAATATTTAAAAATTATATACACACTTATAAATAAATAGAAAGCCCGTTTAACTAACCATATCGCTGTAAACGTTAATTTACAGAAACTGTTAGACTTAAATGTGTTATACATAAAACTGTTAGACTAGAGAAACTGTTAAACTTAAACTCGTGTCTTTAAATACACTTAGTGCAGAGAATCTCGTGCAAAACCGAAGAAAATATGTAAAGATGCTCTGAATGAAACACAGACCATATCGGCAATCCGTTTTTGCCCCTCGCGGAAACCGCACCGACGAAAGTGAAGAAGAAAAGACTTTCAGGCAGCTCACCACAAACAACACAAGAAAAAGAGAGAAAAAAGGAACAGAAAAAAAGAAGACAGTAAAATCCTAAAATTCCAACCGATCAGGATGCTAATAATTACAATTAAAATCATATCACATTCACTGTACCCACTGCAGCAGTTGCGGCGGCTTGAAACTGATGTCCAGCCGATAGGTAGCTTCACAGCTGAGCTTCACCGTCTTCAGCTGTCGGAATCTCGCCGATGTTTCCATCTTGCAGTAAACTGGACCAGCTGCTGGTTCCCTTCTGAGGGACAAGGTAACCCGAAAATGCCCATCAGCACCCATCTAGCCCCATAATCCTACTTTAGGGGTAGAGAGAAAGAAGAAGTAGCAACGCCGTGAACTCCTCCTCGATTGAATCCGTAAAAAACGGAAGTCTTTCAACTGAGATTTAAATCACCGATTGTTTACGATCAATGTAAACCGCGAGAAAGATGGAAATAGAGAAAGGGAGGGATAAAAGGCAGGGAAGAATGCTTCGCGAAGGACGACGAGAGAACAGACGGATGCAACATGCGCCGCGGGCGTCGCGACGCTCACTGAACCACGGACTCGTAGACGTAACGCGACTCCTACACGCGACGGCGGCTTTGACTTTCCTCTATATTGCCTCTCGACCCCCTACCGAAAGCTTCCAGGTTGATGGAGAAATTTTACGTGCAAGCTTTTTACGCGTCTGCGCTTTTTCTCAGTTATTCAACACCCTGCCGGGACGATGGCGAACGTTGAGAAGACCTTTCTCGGCGGAAAGCATCCACGGCGTTTCGGCTCCTGCTTTTAATTCACCGAGCTTCCTCAGTTGGGATTATTGCGTTTGTTTTAATGCCGACAGTAACGAACGTGAAAATGACGTCGTTTGTGGAGAACCGGAAATTACGGCAGGAAGAGAGGGCAGAAAAGTGGTGAGAGTTGGAGAACGGCGTAATTTTGATGAAAGATAAAGGAACTGTAGTTATGCAAGGGGTACGAGGAATTTATGTTATTATTGAACAGTTGTTTTGTTAAGAGATACGTATACAATAGGGGTGATACTAAATCAGTCGAAAATTGTGGATCGTCGAGGAAGTGATGGTTGAAGGTGAAGGTTAATAAAATAAGCTTGAGAAAAATTGGAGTGATAAATCACTTGCCATTCATTTTCGACTGACTTCGAGGTAATAGATGGTAACAGCTTCTTTTTGCATGGAATATCGAATCGAAATCAAGGGATAATTTCGAGTCAATGATTTGATCGATCATTTCGGGACGAGTTTGTTTTGATTTTAATTCAAAAATTTTAAAGAAGAGATCTTAAGGGTTGCGTGTTATTTATATTCTAATTATATCCATCTTCCAGTGTTATTCACAGGTTTTGTAATCTGTTTTCCGGTGTCGACATTAAGACTTTCTCGCGTCTCGGTTCAACAGCTTTGGAGAAGCCTATGAAGATTGTTCATTGATTATCGCATGCGTTTGTAGTTTTTATGGAGGTCTTAGAACTTCTCTTAGGTCAGTCAATAGAAGCAAGATGATTTTCTCGTTATTTATTCACCTTTCGATAGTATAGATATCAAAGAAGACCTGTAATGGAATCAACAAATTTGAACAAGCAATTTTGCATGATTTCATTCATTATAATGGAAAGAAGTAATTTTTAAATTTTTATTATTCACTATTTATTTGCATATTTTATATTGTGTGTATAATGTATATTATAATTATTTATTTTGCACTCTTATCAGTATTAAATCATCCATTATAACATTTATTGTCCATTCTGAAATAATTACTTCTCAAAACGGCACGTCTAAGAGTTCCCTTCGACTTCAGGGTTTGCCGTGTCTTTGATTATTTACGTAATAAAAGCAAAGAGAATTTTTTATCAAAAAATTCATACGAAGATCGAGGACTTAGGGAAGATTCGGAAAATTATTAAATTCGTGGCTCGTGCTATTTTGATTGAGATCTCACGGAAGGATAGTTTAACGCGGGCCAACAGATTTCCTCTTAAATTCGCGCATTGTTATGATATCATAATTTACATTCTTCCCGATATATTTACGAGCGCGCGTGTACAGATTTAGCACGTACATATGTGCAGCTTGATATTTTGGAGTATTTTTCATGCAAACGAGCATTTGGCACGAAATCACTGCAAAAAGCGTTTCTCGTTAACAGCCCGAAGGAAGCAACGTCGTGTAAATAATGGAATTTAGTTGTTGACGATATTTGTCGACCGGTTCGTTTCTCGGTTGAAATCATGAGGTAATGAGAGAAAAATAACTTGCTAATTCGGAATAGTGATGTTTACAGTTTTGCAGTACAACGTAACAATTGCAGTGAGAATGTCGAGTCTTAGAATCGTTTGATTAACTGTGCAATTTCTCACCTTCTCTTGAATATCGAATATCACTGTGGTTTAAAGGAATATCATAAATTTATCTGGGCGAAAATGTATTATTTTGTATACTTTGATATCATAATTTTACAGTCTTCAAAAGAGTATCGTAAATTGGACATAATTGAAGCTTTCTATTTTTTTATATTCTATTCTATTTTCGTATTTTCTTATTTTCTATTTTCTTATTTTCTGTTATATGATAATATAATTTATATTTTATTCATAATATATCATTTGGAACAGTTTGTAGAAAGTTTGTAGTAAGCTCGATCTTTCATTGATAGAAGTGAATGAGAAAAAGAGTATAAGAAGGTGGATATATCCACAATAAATTAAATATAAAATATTCTTTTATTTATACTGAACATCTTTTTACGATTTATTTAACGCTAAAACTATCTTGGCGATCAAAACGACCGTATCTCAATTGTTTCGAAAAATTCCCCAAATTGATAAGGGAGCCATGAATTAAATATTCCACTTCTATCTTATAAAACTTAAATAATTTAATTGATTATCCTTCTCACTTCTTGACTTCTCTTTTTCCAAAGCACTTATTCAGTATATTTAAATATAATAAATATACTGTCGGTAGCTCTATTGTTAATATACCCTCGTATCATTATTTCTTATCATAATATTATATTTTAATCATTATCAAAATATTGCTTTGTATCCCCTGTGTCTTAATTTATTTCATTAATTTTACAACGTATTACGTTCACTAACATCTCGATAATATAAAATAAGATAATCACCATGAACAGAAAATAGATTGTTTTTCACTTCGTTTAAATATTCTGAGAAATATCTTTTACTTAAAATACACCGTCTGATATATGGGAGTTACGTTGATGGGTATTCGATCGCCTTTTCCATTTCCTTCGAGGATATTTTTGAAGAGTGCCGGCCGCAAATAGTAAAAACGAAATGGAAACGAAAGGACGTTCTGCATAACATGGAAGACGCCGTTACTAAACTTACCGCACAAATATTTCTTTCAATTTCACTTAATCTCCATCGCTGACGCATTCAAAACATGATGGAATTTATGAGACCCAATGGTAATTTATTTTCATCCGGATAAAAGGGATTCTAACGGTTTAAATTTTATAAAACATTTATATTACTTTACATTTCCTTCGGATCTCATTAACTGCTTAAGAATCACGACTACTTTGAAGATTTCTCATTGATGCCTTGTAAAAAGGGGGAAAGAATGATGGTAACAGTTTTGTGGAAGTCGCAGTTATGCGTTTGTTATTAAATATATGGAAATGAAACTACACGTAAGGATGTAGGTGACCCAACGCATAAGTATAATTTTCAAACTACAGTCCAAGAAAGGATAAAGCACTGTCATGAATAAAATACGAGGTCCCTATACATTGTACCGTCTCGATCTACTTCTCGGTACTAAATATTTAAATTTGCACGTAGACCATCTCGTTGCAGTGTACGGCATATGCACCAGAGACGTTAACTAAGTAATAAGAAATTTTTACTTGGCCTGATAATCTTCCGACACCTCTGCGCAGTTTTTCTAAATTATTAATTAATTTATGACAGCCTCAGTAGTTGGGATGATACTTAACCCTTTGCAGTCCTATGTCGAGCTGTACTCGACACAGCTTTTCACTTCATTTTATTTTCTAATGAATTAATATTGACTTTTCAAATTCATAATGATTTGTAATATCACCTAAATATCCGTCATTACCTATAGTTATTGCTATCATTAAAAAAAAAGAATAACCAACGGCAAAAAATGTTATGCAATTAATTTCATTTAGATTGCTACAAACTTGACGAAATAATTTGGACCGCAAAGGGTTAAAGTATAGCATGTCCGAGGAGGAACGATCGTAGGGGTTAAACCGGAAAAAATAAAACATAAATTATTGCTAGGGAGCTACGATGGATAAACATTTCAATGCTGAAACATCTAATTAATGAGCTTGAGGTCAAATCTCTCATTACCTCTGGGGAATTTAACGTAAATTGTTAATTAATATATCATATCTTCGATTGTAGGGAAGCTATATAAAATAGTGGATCCTAAGTGAAATGACTATAGGAGTTAAACTAGAAATAATGAAAAAGGCGAAAAATTTCGTAACACGATTAGTAACAGATCAGAAACATAGAAATATATGGACATGGGGAACATATTAACACGTTGAATGCCACCCGTAATTCCACCGAACCGAAATTATTTCTATTAAAGTCACTTCTTTATAGAATAGAAATGTTAAAAGTGAGAATAGTTATGTACTCAGTAATACTTCACTTTTCTAATGGCAATATTTTAACATTGAATATATTAGTATATCCGTGAATATCGCAATTTCAAAATCATCAGAAATTTCATCGAATTCAACAGTGTCGGTCACCGATGACCCCCATGGCATTCAACGTGCTAAAATTACTTCGTAAAATTCATTCTAATGTAAAACACATCGTTATTCTTTTCGCAGTAAAGTGACAAAGTCAAAATCTGCATATTAGTTTCTTCAATTGAATTATATAAATATATACATTATTTTCTTCAATTCAAAAATGGAGTCGACGTAAAGCGAAGGCGACTTCTAGAAAATCTGTGATAATGTAAAATAAGAAAACACATTTCCCTGCTTGGCTTCATTTTGTTCTTGTACAAGTAGCAGAAGCAATTTTGGACTTTTCAGAGAAATGGATTTTACTGTTTAATTATCCCCGCCCCCTTTACAAAACTTCGTGGCTCGTCCATCAGCATTTTCTCTGTTGAAGGAAAAACTTTCCAACTTCCCCGCTTTTACGGACGTTCTTTCACGGAGAAAAAGTGTGCATTCATTGTGATGGAAAAAGTGAGCCAGCATTCCATTGAAGTTAATATCGAGCAAGTATGTGTAATCTGTTGGGTTTTCCAGGTAACTAAATCAATACGTGTATATTAAACACGAACGGGGCCTCAGTATTGTTTGTTGAACGTAACGCGGATTTAATATTAATGCATTTAAAGAGAATCCGCATGTTTCGAACACCTATCTCTTTGGTGGATGTAACGCGACTACGGCATTTTACAGTTTTTAAAAGTCTTCAAACATCTTCGGCTAGAAAAGTAAAAGACTTATGGGCAATGAAATTAACAGGGCGAATGCTTATGTAAAAGGGCCTAGATAATCGACGGCAGAGAAAAGTTTATTTTTTCCTTTCGTTAATTCCTTAAATTATTAATTAATATATCCATAGCCTCGTGGATTGAGAAGCTATCTAATTGTAAGACTGTAGGTCCTAAGCAAAATGACTATAGCAGTTAGACCCGAAAAAATAAATTATGGTGGATAAACTGTGAAAACTATGGTGAATAAACAGTTAATGACTGAGACATTTTTCCTAAATTATTAATTAGTATATCATAGACTCAATGATTTGAAAACCCAGCTGAAATGGCAGGTTCGACACGGCTTCCCAATTACTGGGTCTGAGTTCAAATCCACGTTATCTGTGAAGAAGTTTTTCCTAAATTATTAATTAAAATGAAATAATAGTCTCGGTGTCTCGGAATCCACCAAACAGATGATCTTAAGCGAAATCATCATAGCAATTAATACCGAAGAAATATGAAAGAAAGAAGTGACTTTTACACGATGGTTAACAGCAAACCGTAACCGGCACTTTATGCATACCTATTTTTACTGTGGTCGGTCATTTAACCGGGTCTGAAATTACGATATTTTTACGAAAGAAATGTAGATTATCAATTAAATATAGCAAACAAGGCAGAAAACAACGTTTGGTTAACAATAACAAAAATTACATACTTTAATTTCACTGAACCGGTCATTTGGCCGCGCACGATACGATTAGTGTTAATGAGAAGACAAAAAGAGGAAGATGTTTTACATGTTTTTTAACGTTTAAAACGCCGTTTAGAAATTTTTCATTGTAATTTTAAAGGTATTCGTTGTAGAAGAAATGGAAAGTCGAAGGGATGAAATGTTTGGCATGGAAAATATAAATATGTACATAATGTATAAAAATAATTAGTCTGTTTTTATTGCACATATGTTACAATTCAGTTTCATTAGATTTGTACTGTCGTTGCAGAGCTAAGCGCTTTGTATCACATTGAAAAGGATTTATACGGGAAATCACGAACAAACGGCAGGATTTAAAAAAACTTTTACGAAACAAGTTCTATAAGAAAGTATTGCATTCAATGAGAATTTTTATTAGAAAAATCATTATTATTTCATGAACAATTTTATATTTATCTACAAAATCATGTTTAAGATTATCATTAATAAAATGGAACGTTTTATCGTTGAACAGGTCATGAAAATACGCAAGCGTCTCTGTATTAAAGAGATTATGGTTTTGATACGCGTTAACATAGAAAATGATGTCAATGAGAAATCAAATTATTACGTATAAACATATTACTTCGTACTTCAAAGAAAACCGCTCACAACTTTAACAATTTCGAGATACTTTAAAAGCTTTGAATGTCACGAGGAAATATTATTTAATCATCGCTCCCGTAATATTCTCAGAATTTTCAAATCTTTTAAAAACTCGATAAATTCTTGATCTATATATTAAGTCTTATTTCTCATTATAACTTGAATCGTATCAAAATCGTTTTATTTTCATCACTGATAAAAATGGGCACCATCAACTAATTCTCATTTGCAATCGAATGACTAAAGCAGGTAGTTATCTGTTTGAGAATTACGTTCCAACTTTCCATACATATTTCCAATCCCATGCTATAAGTCTTATTAATCGTCAAGACGATTGTCCGAGTGATTTCTCTTTAGCCTTAAGGACAGAAGTGGTCAAAGCTGCGCCTACCTTGATTTGCTCTCCTACTTTTATGCAAAACTGAAAATCTTTCGGCGCTTCAAAAAGCAATACAATAGTAGATCCCATTCGAAATTCACCGAACAATTCTCCCTTACGTATTCGGGCACAGCCTAAATTAGCATCTTTCCAATTCTTCGCCTCCGGCCATTTAATTCTATTCGTGTGAAGATCTCCATCACAGTAAACTCTTATGGAACCCACATTTGTAGCTCCGACTGCGGTATAAGCCATAAAACCGCCTGTCCATTTTCCAATATAAATAACTCGTTCGTTTAACGAGAATAGATCCGGTAAAAATCTCGCTATCTTTGGATTCACGCTTAATAACTTTCCTGTAATAAATTGGAGCCGTTTCGTTAGTTTTTACTAACATAAATCGAAAAAAAATCTGATTTTTATACACAAGAAAAATGGTCAGTACATTAAAACCTAAATATTGCATGCTACTAATAAATTAGCATAATTGTATAATTATAAATGTAACAAATATTCGCATATAACTGTAAAACATAAAAAAGGATACCTTGAAAATGCCTACGAAATTCTATATCCCAATCAGTCGGACTATGAAATCTATGATAATCCCCTGGTGCTAGATAAACAATTAATTGATATAGCTGATTGTTCGGATCTTTTAAAAGACTTTTTATATAAGATTTGTCATCCTCTGTTGTAAACGTTTCTGGTTTACCAGAGGGAGATAATTTTACATCGCCTAAGAAATGTCTAAGATTATATGTTACACCTTTCACTTGTTCTACACAACAAGATGTTACTGGTCCAAAGTGTAGTACTGTTCCATCAGAAGGTGAAACCTGTAATATTCAAACATTGTAGATATTATTCAGAATATTTTTCTGCCTAATTAGTGCAAATAGAACACTTACAATATCTGTATTCTGATCTATAGGTCTCACGTCACATTTAAGTGGCCTAACAAAAAAATCAACAAGGCTTGGAAATTCTGATAAATCAGAGCCTACTTCATCTAAATTAGCATTAAAAGTTCTTGCATAAAATCCATATAGAACTGGCCTTAAGCTAACTGGTACTTCCAAACCAGCTATCCAACCCCATATTCTACTTGCAATCCTTAATGGCAAGCAGCAATAAAACTTTACCTGAGGAATTGAAAGAAATGTAATTGACATTAATACTTTTAGTATGCCCCCCACATTGATCATACTTTTTGTTTAAGATACAACTAATTAATCTTCATAATTCACTCTATACCATAATATCATTGATTGATTCATATGTATCATTGTTTGCTGTTGTATACGGATGTTTCTTCAGATGTCTCCATTGCAATATTGCTAACAATGATACTCCAACTCCAACAGGAACATTCCACTCCCATCGTTTTATAAACGAGTGCCACGAATTCTTCTTATATTGTTTTGTATTAACGCTCGAAGCATACTTTCTTGAGAATCTTTCTTTTAGTGAAATTTTGAAAAATTTCTTCATAAATGAATCTGCAGGAGGCACGTAACAACCACTTCTGAAATAAATCAAATGTGTTAATTAATTTTTCTGATAGTTCTGCAATATCAGCAGTGCAATAAAAGTACAAACCTCACATGATGAATTAATCTTGAAATTTTATATACCGTCATTCTAAATGTTAAATGTAACTTAACGTTCTACCTATCAAAATACCTTTGTATTCTTTGTACACTTTGAGGTTATGTTCGTTGCAAATCAAAATTTCCACATCCACGATACATGTACATTCGTTTTGAATAAGCGCGGTCTTTGAAATAAAGATAAAAGTTTACTTGTAAATGAAGATAAAATGCGCTCTTACGACATTTACTCTACAATCACGAAAACAATGTTTGCGGCAATATTTTCATTTGCAGTTAAACATTTAGTCCAAATAAATCCCGTAGCAATATTTAAACGCAAAACAAAGAACAATGGGAAAGGGAATAAAATATAACAATAAATTCCATAAACTGATATGAATCATTGCTACCAGCTTTCAGCGCTATCCAGTGGCTCGTTCAAACAATTAACTTGTGATCTTGTTTAGCTCTTACGCTAATTGAAAATCGAATATTTCATTGTAAATATCAAAATACAGATTAAAAGACCACCGAAGTTCGTAGTAATTTTCTAAGTAATTATTTGTGAAGTAGAACTATATAGCCTACTAATTCGGTAATTTTTTGAGTATCAGAAACTTTGTTAATTTCACATCCCTGTAATTAATTAAACTGTTGAACCTGGAGATTTTATTGATTAACGCGATCTACTTAATAGTACTAAATATTTTAATGAATAACAGAAATCCGCACATGATTTTTCGAGATATAAATTAAATTTTATTTAAAGTAACAATCTGTTACAATTACAATTCAAATATCAGCAATTATATGATCCTCATTCAATGATTGAAGGTAATCATTACAAAAAATAATGTTTTTATAATAATTTGACTAATAAATGAGGTGTGTGTGTGTATATGTACATTTACGCGCCGTAGAAATTGTCCGTTCAAAGGCGTCCTCAAACTACTTCTCCTTCTTTTAAGTTCAGCTGTACAGCCTATCGAAATTTCTACATATCTACTTTATATATAACAATGTTTTCTATAAATCCTAAATACTGTAAATTTATTCATTATTAACAATTTAATATTTCAATCGATACATTTTCTTGAAAGTCCTTAAAACCGTAACAAGAAATCAAGGTTAATCTTGGCAAGTCCCTGGAACCTACGATACCTGTCCCACCGATCGTGAAGATTATCGCAAGAAAAGCATAATAACAGGTGGCTCCGCGTCGCGGCAGGTGTATCAGGTTCTTTTCTTTTTATATCTTTCCCTGGACGGTATACGATCCCTCCATTGTTTTCGAAAGATGCACACAGTACCTGGTGAAGTGTATTGAAGCGTCGTGTTCGAAGCGAAGCTCGTTCCGTGATCACGCGATCCACAAGTGTCAGTAGGTGGAAGGAAAAATGACGACAGCGAACGGGAACGTTTTTCGGTAGATGCGATTATTGCATCGTACCTTTTAAACGTGTACAGGTTATATAGATAGTATTATTCTGGAAAGTGTACGCATGAAAGCTCGTAACTGTGGTAAAATAAAGAGTGAAATAATGCCGCCGTCGTCCCATACGAATTGGACTAAACCCCTTCTCAAGAACGGACAGACAATGCAGATGCAGGCGAAACGAACGACCTGTTCGGGACAGAATCAAAATTCGAATGGCAGCAGCACGGAACATAGTGGTATTCCGCTCGACAGACGGATTAAAGTCGTTCTGGTGGGTGACGGTGCCGTTGGGAAGACCAGCCTCGTCGTTTCTTATTCCACAAATGGTTTTCCCGGGGAATACGTACCCACGGCTTTCGATAATTACAATGGTTAGTTAAAAAGTAAAATAATTAATAGTGGTAAAAAGTAGTTGAAATATTTACGTTGATAATTTTAAGTTCGTAAGGTACAATAATTAAGAATGAAATATTGCCAATGATTTAATAAATTAGTAGTAATGATAATTTTATAATATTATTTTACTTGACATTTAATGTCTTAGAATTTCTGCATGAACGTTTTTTCAATAAAAATGTAATTATAGAATGTATTAATATTCTCGACCTTTTTATATATAACTCTGTTATCATTGAACTATTTATCGGCCTTTATTTTTATGTGTACATTATTATTAAACAAACGGGGCCATGTATGAAGAATTTATTTTTAAGCATCTTAATTTTCTATGCACTCAATTTTTCCTTATATAATGGAAAAAATGTTGAAGATAAGTTGCTTCTTGATAGGATCCACATAATCTTATCAGCATTGTCTACTACAAAAGAAAGTTCTGGTGTGTATATGAAATTTCTAAAATGTGTTTAACATGTTCACTGAATACCAATGAATAGTCTTTAATACTTCTATTATGAAGTATAAGATAAAGATACAAAAATCATTTGCAATTTGTAATTTTCGATCTTCTGACAAATTGTTATATATTTTTTAAATTACATTATACAAAATGTGCTTCAAAAATATATGAATTTTTTCTTTTTATATAGAATGAATAATTTTCCCTACTGTACTTTACTATTATATGCTATAATATTACATATAATGACCTTCATGATGTATCAGGTATGGGACATACATTTTAAGATCCTTTTACTTCTTTCAGTGGTTGTTAATGTTGATGGTCAGCCAGTAAATGTTCAACTATGCGATACTGCAGGACAGGATGACTTTGATCCTCTGAGATCGTTATGCTATCCAGAAACAGATGTGTTCCTAGTTTGTTTCAGTGTTGTATGCCCCTCATCTTTCCATAGTGTAACTTCTCGATGGATAAATGAAGTACAAAAATATTGTCCGAATGCACCAATCATTTTGGTAAGGCATACTTGTATTCTGATTTATACAAGGCATCTTCCATATTAAGTATAAAATATTCAATAATTCTTTATTGCTGGCAAAGAGAAACTTTAATACTTGCTTAATATATAATTAACAGGCAAATATTTTTGTTTCAGGTAGGTACAAAGAGTGATTTGAGGTCGGATGTACGTCTTACATTGCAATTAGCAAGATATGGCCAAGCACCAATTACTACTACTCAAGGCCATCAATTAGCTCAAAGATTAGGTGCTGTAAGTTATGTAGAGACATCCGCATTAACTCAACATGATCTTAAAGAAGCATTTGATCAAGCAATAGTTAGTGCTCTTAGTACGAGACGTGGTGGTGCTAGTTTATTGTATCGACGTAGAAAACCTTTACCCCTATGGCGCAGATGGTTATGTTGTTGGGAAAGACCTTCAAATGGTGCATAAATATTAATTATTAGACTCTCTAGAATCCCTCTGTGATCAAATGCGGCTACCTCTCTATTGGAACTTTCATTCTCATTATGACATCGACTCAGAGGCTGGTATTTAACATGACTACTAATATTATTTACATAACGTTTTTACATTCTTATCATTAAGTTCGTTCAAATAGTATAATTTTTAGAATCACTGTTTCAAAAATGCTATAACTTATTTTAAATTTTCAACGACTAAACAGTTAACAGAAGCAGTATTATTTAATTCGTAGATTTTACATATTTTTTCAGTACAATATTCAGTCACTGGATTGAAATATAAAAAAATTATATTTAAATTGTTAACTTACCTCTACTTCTGAGTATTCTTTTTTTATTCCGATAGCTGAGTTGTCTGCCGCTCGAAAAAATTCCTGAAGCCGCATGTGGCATAATTTATTATAATATTAATCGTATTTTTGTTACTAGTACGTAATTGGCTGCTCGCCGGTTGTGATTTTTCCTTTATCTATAAGATCATTACTTTTAGATTTAAAAAAATTTGTCATTATCAAATTATCATCGTCGCATTACGTGAAACATTTTCTTTTCTTGCTGCGGAATTTTTTAGACCATCAACCCTTTGCACTTTCCCGTTAAGTGAGATACGATCGATTGATGTTAACTTATTATTTAATATTCGTCTACAGGTGAACTCGTACGTGAATGTACGTTCTTAGGCAGGAAAAGAAATTCGAAGTGCAAAGGGTTTGAAATCCTTGTTACATCTCAATTTAAAACGCATTAAAACGTCTTAAAATATATACATCACATTAAGATTACAAGTAACATTGTTATTATGCAAATAGAGTAAATTGATTATTTAATAGCGCATTTTCATATATTATACGTGATAATATATTTGTATGAGCAATATTTCTATTTACTTGTAACTATCAATCGATAATTATCAAAATAATTCGAATCTTTCCATGAAACGATTATAAAGAAAGAAGAATGCAAAACTGTTAGATACGTTAGGAAGTGCTGTGATTGAAAAAGAAATGTAATTTTTTTTAAAGTTCTACGATTTTACGCGTAGAACAAAGAAACATACAAGACTGCCAGAAAGTCTTAAACTTGCTTCTATATGACAGTTTTAAACGCCAGATTCCTTTCAGTGGATTTCAAATAAATTCGTATTTGATCAGCAAACTTTATATTTCGGTTTACTGTCGAAATTTCACACGATTTTATCTAAATCTTTCATTGGGAGCAATAATCAAGATATAAGATTTATAACACAATTATTCTGTTACATTTAACGTTTATAAATTATTAAACGGTAACAAAATTTTGCTCAAACGCATATACGTTTAAAACAATTTATTTACTTGAAACGTGGCAATTGAAATTGCAATCGCTTTGTTTTAAATGAGAAATCATGTATCTTCGTTCTTAAACAGAATCAGTTTACATTAGGTATATATGTATATATTCCAAACTGTGATTGTAAATTGACCTGCTCTTTGTTAAACGAACCAACCACGAAATTCGTAACGGTTAAAATTCCTAATAATCGGATTTTATTGATTCCAACTGCGGATCGCAACAGTTTACTATGAAAACGAGTGTTCCTTGACACGTTTGATATTAATATAACAAAACGAATATGCATATACGTCGGATATGTTATAACTAATGTAATACGATATACACCACACACTCGCAAGGAGAAAAATATACGCGTATAATGAATATTTATATTTAGACGTAACATGCATATTGTATGATGTACTCTTTAATGTTTGTTGCTAGTAAGAGAAGCATACAATGTCTATGAATTTTGACACGTTTTCCAGATGATGAAATATAAGGAACATTGAAATATATGACCTTGATGTTTCTTTGACTGAAGATGTATATTGTTACATCTGGTATTTATTAAAAACCCACTGGACGGTAGAAAGAAATGAAAATGATGTTAGGGAAATTAGGTTGATATTACACGGAGCATAGTTAAATATACATTATTACGACTTTGGAATGATCTAATCAAGCTGAAGAATTGGTTTTATACATAAACTGTACATTACTTTTATTTAAATCAATCATGTAATTTATTTTTTTTTATTCTCTTTAAACTTCCCAGTATTGTCACTTCAATTATTCGACATTTTTCTATAAGATTCTTTCGATATACAAACCTCTATGCTTCCATTATTGTTCCGAAACGATACAGAATTACTTCGTAGCATATTGAATTAAAAATAAGTTTCTGTTACATTGTAATGTATGACGGAAAAGAATAATAGAAAAACGTTGATCGTAACTGATTAGTATTAATTACACGATACTGTTATCTACGTTATACTAACAATTTCGTTGTATATGCTGTCATATCACTATCATAAGCACTAGATAACATCATATTTAAAAAGAAATACGATATATACATGCTATATATACATAGGCAAAGCATTTTAGACTGAAATGTCCCGATGTTGTAACGAATAGTATTGATATGTGCTTATGCCATGTAATAAAGTAAACGATATTTTTATAAATAATCCTGTATGTTAATTTGTGGTCTTAATCGCGTCGCATTTACGTTACTTGTTACATATCAAACGAAATATACAAATTTGAATACTAATAATAAATTACCGAAGGAACTGCTTTTAGTATCTTCGAAAATTTCAGTTCATTAATACAACAGTTCATTGGAATTTGACATTTGTTGTTACAGAATCATGTACATTTTTGAAAAGAAAATCTTTATATAATATTTAATAACTATTGCAGTGAAGGGACGAAGGCCTTGAAATATTACTTTGCTACGTTCTACAATTTTCCACATTCCTTAAATATTATGTAATCCATGTTTCGTTCATAATATGAAATATTAAGGAAATTTCAAATTTTTATTGCTGTCGTTATACATCATACAAATGGAGAATTTAATTGTCAAATACAAAATATACACATTGAGAAATGCTGGAATCATAGCGTATGTTCGCTATAACGTTCCGTGTACTTTTTAATCGTTTGTACTATATTAATATAACATATATATTTTTCTGTGTTTTGTATTCTTCGACCTTGTTAGACTAATTATATTTAGCAAGATTAGATCCTGTTAAACGAAATTATAAAGGTGTAATCGTTTTAAATCATCAAACAACCGTGCGTAGTATCAGAACGAACATCCCTGTAACGTCATTCGACGGTTTTTACCGATTGGTTTCTTTCTTTCTCTGCAATGCTTTTAGCGTTAACTATTACAGTTTATTTCGCATAGAACTGATAGTTTTAGTTACATTTCAAACCAGCAATGCTGATTGGTTTAAAATTCTCAATAAATATACATACATCAACTGTCCTTATTGAATTAATAAGGAAAGTTCTTCACGGCCACTGATTTACGACACGATCGGCCACCTAACCGCAAAAAAAAGACGTTTTTCCAGATTGCTTGTGAGAGGAAACGGTTTGTCATGAAGACAGATATTACTGATCCGTGGTGTGGTACGGATGGACAGAACGTTAATTACGACAATTATAACAATTACTTCGAGGATTCTTTTGTTGAAAATCAATCTAATCATATAAAGCTTGACGATTCTGAAGAATATCTAGAAAAACTCTGTAAGTTGCTGCTGCATTTTAATATTTCTTTTCCATGCCGATTTAACTTGAAATCAAAAGTAACAAACGTTATGAATAATTGAACGCCCAACATTTCCTCGTCGACAGTCGATTACATGTTTGTTTTTTTTATGTAATATTTTATTAATGATCAAATAAGAGAAAATTTGTCAATGGTATTTCATGTGCTTTTATATTCTAGATTCTAGACTAAAGAATATCAAAAAGGGTACTTCAAAAAACGATCTTATATCTGCTCTCTCAGAAGCCAAAGAAGATTGTATTGCAAGATTAATAACATCTGGAGGTCGTATTGAAACCGAAGAGGAGGCTGAATTAGTTTCTAATCCTTTGATAAGGCACATTGCTCCACATTTACAAGTACAGTAGTAACATATAAATTTACGACAAATTTGCTGTTGTTCAAGAATTAACAAAAACTGATGTAAACATTTACCTTGGAAAAAATTATTTTAAGGCATTAACAGCTAGTGAATTGGTACATCTTTTAAAAGCGGATGTACTTCAAGCTGTTACCGAAACTGAACAAGAAGACATTGCAGAAGAAGCATTAGACATTGAACAAGAAGGAGACCACCAATCAAAAGAGGAAAGTCACTGATTTTTTCTTCTTCTCCAAACAAAATGTCAGTCAAGATACTATCTGGGAAGGTATTCCTGTTAATAACGGGTGCTAGCCGTGGAATAGGAAGACAGATTGCAACATCATTTGGTTCGATATTAGAGGAAGGCTCAGAAATTCTTTTGCTGGCAACAAATTTGAATGCTTTAAATGAAACTGCTAAAACCATACCTACTAACATAACTGTTAATACTGTTAGTATTGATCTAAGTAAAGCAACAAAGGAAGAGTTGCACGGTAAATATATTACAATTTTTGCATTTACTTTTCTACTAAGATTAATTTAAAACTAATGTGGCTGATTATGCTTTCCATAGATATTGTGCAAGGAGCTTTAAAAAAATCATCGCTGGAAAAATTTGATAGAGTAGTAGTAGTACACAATGTTGGTTCGATTGGTGATGTCACCCAAAGCACAAATGATATGATGGACATAAATGTATGGCATAGCTATTATAATTTGAATGTATTCATTCCTGCTATTTTGAATGGGGTTGTTATGAAAATATTCAATGAGAGCTCAAAATGTGAGAAAGTAATCATTAACATCACTTCATTGATGGGGATACAGCCAGGAAAAAAATTAGCTTATTATTGTACCGGAAAAGCAGCTAGAGAAATGTTCTTTAAGGTAATAATTTTACTTTAGAATTTATATTATTTTCAGCTTTTTACCAATCTTTAACAGCTCCCTGTCTTAACAATTGTGTGTGTTTTTGCGTAGGTATTTGCATTAGAAAATCCACATATAAATGTACTGAACTATTCACCAGGACCAATTGATACAGACATGTTTCGTACAATTTGCGATGATATTGGCGATGAGGAAACCAAGAAAAGTTTTAACGAGTTGTTAGCAAAACGAAATGTTCTAACAACTGAGCAAACCGTGAATCGTCTTTTGGGAGTTCTGAGAGACCAAAAATACAAATCAGGTGATCATATTGATTATTATGATGATTTGTAGAAAGTTTATTTGGCATGGCATTACAAATTGTACTGATCTATATTGTTCATCGATTTTTTATTACTTTGATACATTAACATTTGTCAGAGACTAATTTCGTAAATATGTATTTCCACATTCTATATTATTTTAGCACTGTTCTACAAAAATGTTGATTTTTACGATAAGCAATTATACATCGTTAAAAATAAAATGACTTTGAACCATAGTATGTATTATTAAAAAATACTGATCGTTCAATATTTATTTTATTGCTTGTACTTACAAAATTTCACAGTTTTACAGTATATCTATAATATATCATACATTATGATTATAAAATGTATTCGATATACTTAAATATCGAATATCGATACAATTAAAAATCACAGATTATCTTTTGCCTTATACTTCGAGATGTATATCTCTGGGAACAAAAAGTTCTTTCTAAAATACATTAATTAAAATATGCATTTGTTTCTTAATTATATGAATAATAAAACAGCCTACGGCAAAAAATCCAGCACTGTTTCGTATAGTTCCGATGTTTCACAAGCGGAATAATTTTTCGTTTCTTAGTAATATCGTATATATACCGGAAACTATATGCAACGTTATGCATACTTTGAAATTCACGAATAATGCTAAACTTTTCTTCCTTATTTCAGTCTTTTTATAAGAATATTAATTGAACATTATTTCATTCTTCGCCGAATTTTGTTTACCACAGACAATTCTATTGCGCATCGTTCGATAAAATTAGTCAGATCTATGAAGTCTCCGATACATCTTGAGACATTAATGTATATTCCACAGAACTTGCTTTATCGCGTTGTACTTTTATACTTATAATTAATAATATTGCAATTGTGAAAAATCCCGCAGATACTAACCACACTGGTGTAGGGTAGAAAGGAGGCATAAAATACGAATAAACCATACCATATAGGGAAGCTGCACCAAGAGGGGTTAAAGTTTCTATCGATATCGTCAAGGAAAATACTTTACCTGCAACAAATAAATTACTAATTTCAAGTATTAATATATTTACCTATTTGGGTGCATATTTTTGCCAAATGTTATGCGTGTGCACATTCCATTACAAATGATTTTTCTATGTCAAGAATGAGTAGATATATCAGAGATTTAGTAATTCAGTGATGACTTGAAGAATTTCTATCTACTTACCAACATCGCGTGAAGGTACTGATTTCGCTAAAATTGCACGAATCGTAGGAGTAGCCACGCTACTAAAAATTTCTATGATAATGACTAGATACATATGCCAAGGTTTCCAAGTCAAACTTCGTGTTATAGCACCACCAAGAGACGAAAATAATGATAGTATTGAAATTACTTCGTCAGAGAAGCCTACAAAATTAATCGAATAATAGATCTTGCATAATTATTAATTAAATAACGCGAACATTTGATCTATGCATGACTTCAGAAATATTGAATTAAAGAGTATAAAATATACCTCCATATTTTTTCAATAATCTAATTGCAATTATTGTGCCTAGAATTGAAACTATTATGTTGATCGCTGCATAATCAGAATATGTCTTTACATCCCAACCAAGTCGGGCACTAGCAAACAGAAATCCAGTATTTATTTCTCCTTGTAGAGTTATAATGATCAAAGTGAGACAAGCTATACAACACCAAATTATGCCTCTATCAAATCCATCTCTTCTTTTTATACATACATTGAGGAGATCTTTAACAATACTAACGTCAAACAAACTTTTCAACGTTTTCTGAAAGAATAAATAGAACTTGTATGCCTTTTATTCCGCTCGTGTATCGAAAGTGTAAGCAACTATATTGCAATTTCGTTTGAATAATACTCACACTATTACCATCATGTACAGTCTCAGAAACAAAGAAACAAACATATAGTAGTGCTAGCATACAGCATACAGTCGCACTACCAAATACTGTTGTATATCCATATTGTTTAAAGATAATAGGACCAACAAATATACCCATTAAAATACCAAGTGAGGTTAATCCATCAAAGCAAGCTAAATACCATGCTCTGTTCTGATCATTTGATAAATCAGAAACATAGCAAGCACAAGCCAATATGAGTATACAAAATCCACCAAGGCATGCGCGTGGAATGTATGCTATTGGGAAAAACCATGGACTGATATCCCAAACAGTCATCATGGTAAGAATAAAATATGACAATGACATACCTATAAGGTAGAAAACATTGATATAATTAACTGATTGATTTTAATTCATCATTTGTGCGAAAGTATTACAATATTACAACCGATTAAAACCTTTCAAAGCACACCATGTGCTTACCAATATATCCGGATAACATGAGAGGTTTCCTCCCATATTTATCACTCCATGGCCCCAAAAATAAAGATAGGAAAGCAGGTAAAACACTATCAATGAAAGACTTGGTCATTATAATTAAACTTGCTTGGGGCTGGACCATTGAATTTATCTTCAAAGCTTCCTTAGAAGTACTGTTTTCGTGTAATAATAAGCATTCTGTTTTATTTAAGCCTAATGTTACCATACAAGTACGATATACTATCAAATCAGTGAAAATATTACCTGAAATTGACAAATATAATACATTTTGCTTTAAAATATGTATGTTTCATGTAATGAATTGTTGCCGTGAAAAACGTGCTACAAAAAAATTATATCTGTACATCATATTTAATACCTTTTACATATAATATTTACATTTCATTATACATAATACAGCAGTGTATGCATTTTTTTCCATAAAATATTCTGTGACTTCAAAATATTTGATATAAACAGTTTATATACAAGATATGATAAGACTGGTGATAATAAATAATAAACATATTCACTGTAAAACCAATTTGCAAATTATAATAAACAAATGTGATGTGTCAAGTTGAAACGACATCTGTATATGTATGTTTTGAACAATGAAAATACTGATCTATTAATACACAATTTTGTCACTACCTGACATTGACACTGCAAAAAGTACAATCACCATTGGCGGTTGTACCAAAATATATCGTTTACGGCAGGTACTTTCAGCCTCCATTCTGTTTTGTTTTGTTCCTTAAGTGTTTTCAAAACAACGTATACAAAACTACGTCTTATGTAAGAAGAAATTTTCTTTGTTGAAAACTAATAATACCACATTGTATCAAAATATAAAACGAGAAGACACATCAAAGCCTCTATACGTGATAAACGTTGCACGACAGTATCATATCACATTTGGATTATTGTTTAACTCTTTGTGCGAATTGGCACAAGTCATGTGAATCATTTCAATCTACTACGTCACACGCAGTAACAGAGCTTACGTATCATTATCTTCCAAAAAAAGGCAAACAATCTGCCTGACTCCTTGCTGTTTACATTTGTATACTACGAGAAAACTGTAACCGTAAAATAAGTCAAAGTATTGTCGCAAAAAAGAGATAACAAAATCCGATAAGAATCTGATTGGAATTCAAAACATAGTAGCTTCTGAAGCTTGCTAAATTTGAAATCGTTTGAAACCAGGGTGTCCAAGCTTAAATATCATCTGCATTACCAAAGCTTCGAGAAATGTTTCATGTTATTATTTGTAGGAGGCGGTAGAGTCACCGAGTATAGTGCGTGCTACAAAAAATTTAAAACATGGCGCGCCTAATACTATCTTTTGTTACAATATTGTAACTTGTCTCCGAAAAAAATGAAAATTGTTACAACGCTCTTTATAATAGTGAACATGGCATCGAAAGAAGAGAAAACGTCTTTCCATGTACAACACTAGAACCGAGAAACATATAATCAAAGTTTGCCAAAACGTAAAAATATTTTTTTAGAAAGGGGTGACAGACCTTCTTGAGCCAGAGCGAAAGGAACGGTTGAATCCAGTTGAGTTGACCTTAAGTATCTTCTTTTAATTGTGGCAGCATTCAGTGTATTTAATAATTGATATTAAAAAAATCATTTAATAATAATTTATTCATTTTTCATACCGGAATCTCTTATTTACAGAACATAATTAAATTATGTTGATATCACAATCGCTCGTATTGGCAGTCCTGTGGTGCAAGAAGGAATCTACGTACGATCGATACGACGCGCTGATTGGTCGCCGCTCTGTCCAATCAGACGTCGAGCTGCCGCAAAGGCTCGTCGTTCCGCCAGAGGGATCTCCTGCCTCTTTCTCCTACTGGACTTGGTGCCGACAAGACGTATTCACGCGAGTGCGACGTAATTACAATTTTCTCATTTACCGATCGCAGAACAATAGTTCTCTCGTTTATCAAATACGTGATATTGCTTCTACTATTCCATATCTATCAATTTTGACAATAATAATTACGAATTTAGTAATAATCGCGAAATAACTACGACGCAATTGGTAGTGTCCCTGACCTCTCGCGACATTTACGCTTCACTTTTCTCGTTTACAACATGGATACACCTACTATTGTTTCGTATTTTGGCTGTAGAGATGTAGAACGCGATTATGGTTGTTCTGAAACGCGATTATACAGGATTTTTGTGCTTTTACGCAGTTATTTAGCACTACTCTGACGTGCTTACAGAATTCGAAGTTATCCATCGAACGACCTTGCGGTCGGGCAAGTTCGGCCAGGCTCAGGATGGAACAGCAACACAACGTAAGATACTATGCATAACACGCAATTAATATTTTCATTTTCTTTGGATCTTCGCGATATTTTGTTATAATTAATTCAACATTCATATTAATTAATATCGAGTTGAACAACTGACCAATTGAATATGTACGAATTAATACGGTGTTACGGAAACTTGGAGTAATTGAAATCTTCCGATATTACTTTGAATCTTTTTACGATATACGAGTATTAATTAAATAATTACAATACGATAACCGACTTTTGAGATAGCCGCCTTGTTTTCGAAAAACTTTCCCATTATGACGTTGAATTTCAAGGATCATAATTCGATGCTGCAATTAAATCACAATCGTTATTACTTGGTGCTATGCTGCTACGATGTAATTTTCTGTTTTGAGATGCTGTAACGGTTTTATACTACTATGACAATAAAATTCGGGAACTCATTGTTGTAAATGTGCTACGTACCTTACAGCTAAATATTACACAGGTCACCTTCAAATGGCTGCCCTTGGGAAGCTATGCATCGATGTCAACGCCTAGACCACCCTTCAAAAGAATTTTCGAAGTGGTTTTGTGTAATGGCTTTCACAGTTATTGTAGTGTTGCTTTGGATGTCATTAATGTCATCAAAATACCTTCCTTTCGCTATTCCTTTTAATTTCGGGAAACGAAAGAAGTCGTTGAGGGCTCAATCCGGTGAGGTTTCTTTTTATTCCCGAAATTAAAAGAAACACTAAAAGGAATAATCTATATAATCTAATATAATCTATATGTAATATAATATATATAATCTAAATACGCCAGAAGACACACAATACCATGCATTTCCACGCAAATATTCCGCTTACGGATGCAAAAGGGTTAGTGACATTCGAAGTAATACACCAGCTGTGAAGGTCATGCCACAATAACATTTCGAAAATTGTTTTGACTAGGCGTTAGCATCGATGTATAGCTTCCAAAGGGGAATACTTTCAAAGTGACCCCAGTAATATTCAGATGGGTGCATATCACGTTTACAACGAGTTTTCAGACTTTGTCAGAGTAGTATAGATATTAAAATTTATAATACACATATTATAATACACAAACAACTCAACAGCAGCATTTCTTCAAGCAAGCGTTTGTATTGGTATGAAAAAAGAGCAACATGATGTTTCTTTGATTTCGTTGTGCCATCCATCCGCCAGCGTTTTATTCAAAAATCTTTAATATGTTATTAAGAATAGCTAAATGATGGGATAGTTGATCAGCGAAAACAACTCCCGCTTAAACGTCAATTAAAACATACAATCAATCCTTTTAAAATCATCCATGCTACTATAATTACACAACAGAATCAATTATCAGATCAACAAATGATCTGCTTTTACACCCTTCTGCCACTTGAAAACTTTTACACCCTTCCTGCAACGAGAACATAGAATATTCACAATTAAATCCCAAGGCAATTTCTTTCAAAGGTCATCCTATTCAATTTTCCCCAAATCGCGTTTATATCTCGTCGTTAAAGTCCGATCCAGGAATCGGCAGACGCAGAATTCCCAACGGAAAACACAACTCTCCAAGGAGATTGTTCTCCAGCCGGACCTGCACAGGTTGTATTTACTTGCCGATCCTGGACCAGTAGAATCGAGTGGTGATGTCGCGCGTTCTTGGTTCACCATTTCCCCGGCGGATGAAGTGAAAGCCATGATACGAGGCTGGAGTAGAATGTAAAGAAGTCGAAGCGAATCGAGAGAGGGAAACTGCTTTGGTGTCCAGTCACTCCAAGGCAAGCTGAAAGGAATGTCGAGCGCCGTGCATCGAGACGCTGTAGAATTTTCACGCTGAGCATCCTTCTAATCAACGTTGCTCGACACTGTCGTCAACGACGCTTATCACTTTGGTGAGTAAACATACCCTCTTCTCGAACGTAGACCGACGCTTTCCTTCGCTCGTTTCATGACACTCCTGACAACCCCTGGAAATTGGGGTGTTTGGAGAAATACTTTTAGTTGGGGTGAATTACTCCCTATCGTTGCTTTGGGGTGTAATTTTGGGGGGAAGTATGAATATTTCTTGCCTTTTTATTAAGTTCTCGAGGAAGTGAAACTTAAAGAAATAATAGGAGGGATGTTGGGGTAGTTTAGAGGAGTAGCTTAGGGTAGTTTAGTTTCTCTATGGAGAAACTTATTTTATCAATGTTTAGACGCAATTTTTGTTGCTTAGTTGCGAATTAGAATGGTAATTTAAGTTTTGAGATGTGTGCAGCATCCTGGCGATATCTTAGAGGGGGTTTCAATTATTTCGGGCTCAATTGAGAAGAAATTGGCGGTTTAATGTCAATATTATGGCAAATAATAATTCTACGGTAATAATATAAATTTTATGTGTTAGAAAAACTTTGTTTGTAAAGTCGATGGTTTGTTTTCTAGTTAGAAGTATTCAACAGTACCTGGAATATTTGAAATTAAACTTGAAATATCAAATATCAATGCATTTCAACCATTGCAAATGACATTAAGCTGAGATAATTAATGAGATTGAATAGAAATAACTAAGGTTTCATCGAACGGAAATATTAAAAGTCTAACATTTTGTTCGAAAATTATAATAGATTTGTGTCAAAATAAATATAATCCAGGCGATATAATAATTCATTGTATAGTTTTTATAAAGTTTATACAAACTTTCGAATCATCAGTTTGACGTATAGGACGAAAAAAGCTGAGATCTCAGTTTAGGAACACTCCGCTTAAAAAACTGATAGCCCTACTGGTTCGTGAAATGTGTCACTTTCATATTCGTTATATATCGGAGAAAGTATCGCTGTTATTACGGAAGAATATTCATCAGCGTCGATGTTATTCGCCAAAGAGACATCGTACTCTCGATTTTCTTTAGCGCACCTATAATTCAATGGTTGTAGATTTGATTTTAGTTAGCAGTAGAACTGCTGATCTTAGATCCGATATATTAAATAAGTACTTTAAAAGAAGATGAATCAAGTGGCGAAGAAGATAATCAGTGAAGTAATTTGTTTGTTATAAGATACACTTGGAATATCTACTGCTCCTCTAGAAGTTTGAGGCATTTTTATAAATAAATTAGGAACCCGTTATTCAGACTGATTTGGTAGTTCTAGTGGTAAATTATAGCGTCATCGCTACAGAGAATACAATATTACACGACGTCCTCTCTGAATAATAGACATAGGCACATTGATATTCATTATATGTGCATTCTTCAAGTATTCATTTTAAACCGTTTTCCATAGCAATCGCAAGATCACATCGAATATAGAAGAAATTATTCAATTGTAAATAAATCCGAGTCCGAGTTTTTCCGAAGATGTACCTTTGATGTTTTACTCAAAGTACACACTTTTACAAATATATTTTGTATTTATTTTAAGCAACGATACTTTCTAATACACGGAAGTCTTAGATTAGCCGGGATTATAGAAATTACGAGGTGCTGACTTTGCAAGAAAATTATAGGGATCATCAGTAATTATGCTGATATTGAGAAACTCATCTCATCGACTCTATCTTTGAGTATTGTCGCTACTTATTACTAATCATACGCGTCTCGTCGTATAAGGACATTTGGGACACGTAAACACTTTTACCTCTTTCGCAACATACACATTTAGAGTGTTCCACTTAAAGTATTTCATTTACCCGGTAAAACGACGTACGTGACTATTTTTGGTTGAAGTAAAGATCTGCGTCGTAGAGACAACTTTTTTGAACATAAATTTGCCTGTCCAAAGGCAGACTGGGGTAATTTATGGAAGAAAATAGTTTCCTTTACTTTCGTCGTTCTGGAGGAATGGTTCTCTTGCTTGCGGTCTTTTTGTTTTCTTTTTTATATCTCCTGTTTTTGTGGAACTGTGATCGAAAGAGTGTGACGTGTTTATCAGCGAAGCATCTGACTGTATTACATACTTATACTACTTAAAATTTCATACGAGTTACGATTGTTTTGCTTACTTTTAAATGAGAATCGAATCATCAACGATGTAATGCACTTGTTGCGTGGAAAGATTCCAACGATGTTAAGATTAAAATTTAGATTTGTTCCATAGAGTTTAAAGAGTTGCCTCAATTACACTGCAGGACATAGTTTTTAAATTTCAAGTATAAAGCAAGATCTCTCCAAAAGTGTTAATTTTAATAAGCTACACGTAAAAAACAGGATAATCTTAATTCTTTACAAATATTTAATGTACTATTGGCATTTCACCGTAGAATGTTTGAAGTAGGAAATGCACAATAATTGTGCAATCCGTTATAATAGAATTTCGTAATTCTCAGAAAAAATTCGCATCTTCAAGAATCCCTTCGCAAAGCTTCGGATAATTATCGCGGAACTCAGTTTACAAAACTCTCCAACAGAATGTTATTTTCTGTACGTAATCAAGAAAATTGATAGAAAATAAGGATCGACAATTTTCCATCGTTTTTCTATTACGATATAATAAGAAACTGGAAGCTGAGAGTGTCGTGCAGAACTTAAATATATGTACGTAAGATGTGCAGTAAGCACGGCTAGCCTATCATTCTCTGTGCTCAACGAAACCCAAGTGAAAGTACATCACTGTTTGCGCGAATGTGTAGACGATTTTGCTAGCACGTGTTTGCGTTGTTATAATTGGGCCAACGTTTGCATCGTGTTACATTGCTCTTACGTTATAGAGTGAAACCAAAAAGATTTTAAATTCCATCGATAGTAGCACCGTGAATAATCTCATTTCAGTTCACATATTTTCTTTCTTTCCTTCGCACTTTTTCGGCTTTAACTGCTACAGTTATTTTGCTTAGGCTCTACTGTTTTATGCAATTTCCTAATCACTCAAGCTATGCTATATTAATCAATAAGTTAGTTCGAATTTCTTAAAAGTATCAGAAGGTGATTTGAACTCGAGGTTACTAATTACGAGTCCTTTATCTCCTTATTCGCCATAATCAGCCTAATGTTCCTATTGGTATTTGTTTACATAACAAACTAAAATAAAAGAAAGTTTATAAAGGACCACAAAAAATGATGAACTTTTAACGATCTATTGTTAATGTTAGAGTAATTATATCTAGAGTGTTCTTCGCAAAGAGACAAACTGTACGGAAATGTAGATTGGATGTTACCGATTCGTAGGACGAATTAATTGGAAATAATTGTTCGGCGAAATCCTTCGGATACGCGTGACAGTGAGAGAATAATCATTTTGCTGAAGTGTATCCCTGCTACTCGGTTTCGCGGGTTTCCATTCGAGGGCATTAACGATCGATTGCTAAATTGACATTCCTTCGAACCATTTGCTTTCTAAGCCGCCGTCACGTGCGCCACTTCACGCGAATATTTCTGTATAGACACGTGCAATGTTTGACGTTTACTCGTGACCACGATCCATTTACATTTTACAAGGACTTTACGTGCTGCTATGCGTGCGAAATTACGCTCGACACTTTCTTCACGAAACTGGTACACAGTTGAGTCGTACGGTGCGTATAGATTGATCTCCAACTGGGATCGGCAACTTTACTGGTGTTATAATAGCAGGGGATGATGTCTCGCAGAACTTAGGTATTGGGATTTCATCTTCAGACTGTTTGGCTGTAACTACTGTAGGAATTAACACTAGAACTACCGGCGTTAAATCTATCATATTTCAAAATATTAAATAAGTACTTTAAAAAAAGAGGAATCGAGAGGCGGAAAAGATGATCGATTCGGTAATTTATATTCTTTGACATGGACGTAGAATATTTATTCTATGACTTTTCTATAAACTTGGAGAATTTTTGGAAAAAAATTGTGTACCGGTCATTTTGACCGGTTGGTAGTTCTAGTGTTAAACAGGAAAAATCAAGAATGTTTATTTCAATTAACAACGAATGGAATATTAATATAACACAAGACAAAACAACACAAATAATATAATAAATAACGACACAAAAACAATTTGGACTACACAAACAACTCAATTACTAATCTCTCTCGCACAGTTCTCTCTCGGATCTCACAGAAGTCTCTCTAACAATTCTCAATCGCGCACATATTTATAACATTCACACGGCATACTCGTTCAACACTTGCACTCTCGTCATCAGCTGTTTGCCATTGTGATTACCGATCGATAGCTCCGTGGTCATTGGCCTTTAAGGACAAATGAAGATCCTGTTCCCGGAAGCTTCTCGATGGTTGTACACATTCAGGGCAAACAACTGATGCGCTACATTCATAACTAGAAATCTGTAGAAGTACTGTTGTCACGTCAGAGGTGACTTACGACCGTTATGGGTTAACTAGCATGATTATTTTATTTCAAACATGCAATTTTAGCTGGCGTAGGACCACCAAAGTAGTATTTCTTACAACAAAGAGTTGAGAGATGTCGTTCGATATTCAGAGAGATAAAGTATCTGTCTGTCCGTGTTTGGATGGCTTAATCTACTACGGTCATTTCAAGGAGCTACAGCTTCAGGTGGGCTCATTATACTTATCGTATGGAAGAAATCTCTAAGAAGCAAATGAAGACTGGATTTGCAGTCGAGCTCGTTAATAGGGGTCCGATGTTTATCTCTGTTTTTATCATGGTCCTATAACGAATCTGCAGTCGATGCAATTTATATACCCATTGTTTCGGCACTGAAAAGTCTGTATTTTAAATCGGTGCTTCATATTTATTCATTTTCTTGGTTTCTGTAAGAAAGATATTAACCCTTAACGGTCATATGTCATCTCTGACGAGACAACAATACTTTGTCGTTGCGGTCGTATGGCACGTGTGAGGTGGCAAAATGAGTAGAGTCTAAACAATAGTGGCAATTATCAATTGAACATTACCAACGGTGTGATTAACATGTTCAGATAACATTGAGATAATCATAATTTAGATACATATTAATTCAATATTGAGATAATGGTTAATACGCAATATTCTGTTGAGAAATACCGTGAATATGACTTTGCGTTTTGAGTATGGCAAAGAAACAGACTAATGGCTCTTTCTGCATATAAAGTAATCCTAAATTTGAGTATCTTACAGATTCCTAAAAGTGAAAGGACTTCTGCTTTCTCTCTTCTTCACCAAATAAGGAAAGCGGAAGTAGTAGTTCAGATTAATCTATCCGATAATCACATTCTCATGCGATTCTTCGGCTCTTATCTAGTGATATTGAAAATAACATTCGGAGAATTAAACAATTGCCTTTTACTGTAATTTATTACGTCGTAGCGCCATTTCCGTTACAATAATTACGTTAAATTATTCGAATAGACAGCTACTCTGTACGTGCTTCCTACAATCGCATATTTCAATTATTTATTCCAACATATATTTCTAATTACTCGATGCTGTCTTTAACGAATACCATCGATGAATCACTTCAGAATATTTAAAAAGGAAACAACACATGAAACGTAGGCGGCTATGGCGGATAAGGAAATATATACCCAGACTCGCAATTAATGATTGAATTAATACAAAAATTTTCTAACGTATTATTTAATATAAAATAATTTTGATGACTTGAAACCCACCTAAAACCGTAAGTCTTAGGCGAAATTATTGTAGCAATTAAAACCGACAGTTATAAAACAAAAAAAAAACATAAAACGTCTTCGAATTTTCCTGATTAATTTATTTCGTGCAGAATATTTACGATACCTCGACGTTTCAAGGAAACAACTAAAAACGACTGAAACATAGATCATTCCACGCGTAACGGTACACCAGAATGGACTTTAAGGTGCGTAAAATTGACTTCCGCGAAGGAAACCTTCGCTGGGAGAAAACAAGCTTCCGTCTAGCAAAATTCATCCTGTGTATCGGTAAAAAGCAGGGCAAAGGAATCCAGGTCGATCGACGTTCCAAAAGTGCACGCTTGAACGGGAAGTAATTAAAATAGTGCTTGCTTAAGTGCCGTAAATGGTAAAATACACGAGCGGGCTAACTGTGTTTCATTTAAACCTCGACGCGGAATTGCAAAATAACAGACTTTCGTCACGGTATTAGAAAAATTGTAATTATAAATTTACATCTATGTTACATTCGAGTTAGTTGAGTTTGCGTTTCTATAATTAATTGTGGAGTGTATGTCAGCTGGACGTTAAGACTTTTTGCTGTTTGACAGAAATAAATTGTGTCTGGTAAATTGACAAAGCGATTCTTTGACTAATTTCGGAATTATTAATTTTCCAAAACCTGGGATAAGCCCCATATTGAATTATAATTAAATATACGCTTGAAATTAAATTATCAGATATTTAATAGCCTTAAGTCACTTTGTAGAATTAATATTTCTGATATTACACTCAGAACTGCGTTGACAATTGCCAATAAATAATTACTTTCTACAAAAATGCAGAAAGTCTTAGGTTTAGTGGAAATATACTTCACGATTATTAATTTAGTAGGAAGTCAACTCTAATTGGTATTCCTGAAGTTAGCTATCGTCTCGGTTTAATTATCGGCAAAATAACAATTGAATTATTGAGAACATTAAGGGGAATCTTTAATTGGCACGCCATACGAATTTGAGACAATTTTTCCTGCCAAGGTACCAATTATCAAACGATGCTATCAGCTGCAATGGCAGGTAGAAGCGGTAAACTCGCGTGATTTCGAGTGTGTTATCTAATGTGAACTGACTCTCAACAATCTGAAGATTCTTGGGAATTGTTCCTCTAACAATCACACTCGCTGGGAACCGCGCCTAAAGGAAGATCCCTGTCGAGATATCACTTGTGATTTCTTAATGTGAGAATCTCTCGTTACATCCTAAGTCTCCTGAAATTACGATACTCATTGCGAGCGTGTGCAAAATTTCTTTAGAAAATTACACGAGCAATGGTTTCATTGTCATTGCGTGCCTTTCGTTGAATTTTATTTCTGACGCGTAACATTTTTTCATTGTGGAATTTTTTTCGTGACTTTTGCAGTCGGTACTTCTTTTGATTTTATGCTGAACGTAATTTTAATTCTAGGTAAAATTAATAATTATTAAATAATTTATTCCATGTGTTAGGAAATTTTAAGTAGAGCGACTGTGCAGGTCATTAGAGGGAAATTTCTTTTAATTTTTTTCGTGATTTTTGCAGTCGGTAGTTTTTTCGATTTTATGCTGAGCATAATTTTAATTCTAAGGAAAATGAATGATTATTAAATGATTTATTCCACGTGTTAGTCAATTTTAAGTAGATCCACTGTGCAGGTCATTAGAGGGAAATTTCTTTTTTATCCATTAGAGGAGGCAGCCGCTGTTTAATTATTATTTAGCCAGATGCATTCAATTATTTTTCAGACGCTAAGGAATATTTAAATTAGAGATTTTTGATAATATCGAGACTCACACAGACTTAAGTCAGTCAATCCTTGTTTTCTTTGTTTCCGAATAAGCCTGACTGAGAAGTATAATAAATATGATAAATAGACTTATAAATATGCACATTACAGTCCTCCAAAAATATCCGAAATATTAATTTACTCAGGCAAATTATATTAAAACGGTTAATGCAAATACACCTAGCTTTTAATTCCAACCTCGTAAAAATGAAAGAACATAATAACAGATATAAAATTCGGTCAACGAACTGAAAAAAAAAAATTGAATGCATGAATAACGCATTAAACGAGCGATCAAGCATCCTTTTCATTAAGTCCGGGAGAAACTGGTCGAGAATGTATTTTGGGTAGGGTGCATGGAATGCAATTTGTTTATCCGGAGCTGCTGCAACTTGTTCCGGCAACCAGAAGGCCTCGCAGGTTGGGGAAAAAATATCTGTCCTCGACTTGAAAATGCAAAAGTGTTTACAATAAAGCGTAGAAGACGATTCGACCGACCCTGATTCCCGACCTTGCCGGGAGGTGAACTATTTCTAGAAAATCCCGGAATTTTATATGTCTTTGACAAAGAAAGGCGTTTTAGAAAGTATCTCGCGAAGGGCATCATATTTTTCTTATAGCATAATTGGAGGAAATGCAAGCATATGCTTATTAATTAAGCTTATTTGTTAACATCTAATTCGGGGAAAAAAACTCTTTATGTAAATTCTCGCAAATATCTTATTATCCGGAACAATAGCTCCTTCGAGTTTAAATTCTTTTCATTGATAAGAATTTAGAAAATGTAAAGCCCTTATCGCAAGCTTAGATCAATCAAGGTGTCAGATGGAGCAATTAACCCTTTGCGGGCGGAGAATTTTTTAGTGTTGAGTGATAATCATTTATTTAGCGATCAAAAACTATCTCTTTCTCGGAAAATTCGAGTGTTAGTGTATTCGAATTATACATTAGTATTTACAGAATAATATTTCGACGGTTATCTTTCAATTTTTCAATTCTAATCCTGTATGCATGCCTCGATAAGCTATAATCAGATTTTTTCTCAGACCGCACATATGCGTCAGTAGTCCTCAAAGGGTTAAAAGACTGCGCTCCTTTGTTCATTAATTAAAAAATCGTGGAAAATAGAATTTTATGCTTTATAAATACAAGATACAGTAATCTTTAAAGATTGAAGTTTTTAAGCCAGAAGAAATAGGCACTTCCACGTAATTATAGAATACTCTAACGCAATATTTAATTGTCCACATCCCATAAAGGAAGGAATTCTGCGCAATCCGCTCAAAGCGCTAACGAATCCGCGGATATTTATCTCAGGCCATTCGTTACAAACGAATTAAATTGCATAGATGGTAACTTGTATTACGCGCTACCGACCTTAATAGAGAAATTATACTTTCGCGTTTCCATTCACCGTAAATGTCATCGATTGTTAGTCTATTTCACATTTTTCGATCGATCATGGGGGTGCAGAAGGAGGGGTTGCGTACAGCTCTTCTCCCAAGAATCCATCAGAACGAATTCATCGTGGAGGTTCGCTCGCAATAATGCACACAAGCTCTGCCATCTCTCGTTAACCTTTTCTCTGAATGATGGAAGAAGTACCATGCATGGGAAAGTACTTTCCTAAAGATTCTCACAATCGTACGACGTCTAACCGCGACTATAATAAATATTACGAAGTTCCGCGGAGTTACGTTTGCACGTGGAGCACTCGTTGCATTCGATACCTTGTAATTTCTTCGTTCATTCAGTCGATCCAGAATCTTTAATTTAATTTCACTCGTCGAGGATTAAGTATCGGGTATCGCGATCTAACACGCGGTTCTGTTAATTTCCTGTAGCTTGAGCATTAATTTAAAAAATCTTGGAAAATAGAGCTTTGCATTTTGAGCATTGAAGATAGAATAATTATATATCAAATATTATAAATAATACAAATTAATACGTCGATCACTACCACTCTTCGTTACTTTGCAGTGTAAAATTGTTAGTAAAAGGTACCAGTGATTTCTTTTCCGGGGTATGTTTTTGTGTGATTAGATTGTGCGTTGTGAGATGGATAGATAGATATTGATTGCTTATTGATTTTATTTAATCGACTATTACGAAGGAATATAAAATCAATTTTACTGCCTTGAAACAACCGCAAACAGAATTACTGAGTATTTCTTCACACTTCGTCTGATAGAAACATCTTATTGGAGTTATAGCATTATCCAAAACAATAACCGACAGATAAAATATTAACACTTTGCGGACGGAGACATTTTTGAATATTGAGAGATAACCATTTATTTTGTGATCCAAAATCACCTTTTTATCAGCAAGTTAGGGTGTTCCTGCTTATACATTCTAAATTACTATTTGTTTAATCATATCTCGACGGTTGTATTTCAATTTTTCAATTCTAACTGTGTATACAGGCAGCGGTAAAATATAATTGCTGTTCTCAGACCGATCATATTTTCCGCTTCTTCATTCCCCTTTTTTCAAAATACTTATTTAATATTTTTAAATATGATAGATTTAACGCCGGTAGTTCTAGTGTTAAAGAAAAACACAAACTACAGTATAATGTTCATCAACACATACAATTTTTCTAATGCATCCCAGAGGTATTGAAAAATTTCTCTAGATAAAAAAAACAACAAAGTCCTCAATGGCGTATTTAGAAACAGAGCCAGAAGACTTTGCATAGTCGCCTGCTACGATTTCTCAAAATCGAATCTTGAATTGGCAGCAGGTCTTCGGAAACCGGTCGATGGACGGCCGGATGACCGTGATCTTGAAGCCTGGCCAGAAACTCCGTTCTCCATTGATGACCGGTTTTAACATATTCGAGGAAGTCGTGGAACGTTGATATAGTATTATACTGGTTGTAATTATATACGATCATGAACCGTGTTCCCAACGAGATAAATGACGTACCGTAATCTCTCTTCCCGAATGTCCTCGAAATCGGGAAGTCGTACTTTGTTTGGTTTGATAAATTCGGCGTGGAATTTCTGGAAGCATAGAACTTCACGACTTGTTTTCTCCGAGGCGTTATAAATCGGCATGATTATCCGGCTTGAAAAATGAAACGTACTTTGCATACGTGTTTCGAGAAACGTGTCTGTTTATCCGTTGCCATTGTAGGAAATTTTTTGTAACTTATTTCGTGTTTTTCACATTCCTGTGATTAAGAATTGTCAACGGTAAATAGAAAAATTTGCTTAATTTTGAACGCAATGTTCGAAAAATGATGTAAATAAGAATATTCGTCTATTAGTGCGTTGACTGCCATGGGGGTCATACAATTTTGTATGACTTTTAAATTGCAATATTCACGAATTTTGCCATATATTCAATATTTAAATATTGGCGTTAAAAAGATAAAGTTCTGCTGAATATATATCCATCTGTGTCTTTGAAGTTTCTCATTTATAAAGATGTGATTTTAATAGAAAAAGTTTGACTGCAGTAGAAATGATGAAACTAGCGAAATACCAGTGGCGTTGAACGTGTTAACAAAATTTATATTAGGTGAAGACGTCGAGGATTTTTTCGCGATAAAAAATATAAATATTACTTATAACACAGTGATTTACAAAACAATGTTTCGGACAGAATCCACTGGCCAGTCATTTGGAAATCGTATTATATTGAGATCGCGGTAATTAATCGAAAGTGTTGAGTAGAAAGTGGCACGAGCTCGGTTAACCAGCTGTATCTTTATCCGGGGATACGAGGAAGAAACCGCAGAGACGAATGCAAAACTTATTCTTTTGTTTCCCCTCTGCAATCCACCAGGAATTGTACTATTCACATACAAGAATTCCGATATCGAGGAATCGAAATTTAATATAACTTTCGTTCTTTACACTCTCCTTTCCTTCGTTCGTACGCCAAAAATTCCAATGTCTCTCTCCCTCGAGAAGAACCGAATCAAAAAGAACGAAAGAAACGTCGGAGTCTCATATTCTTGAAATATACATTGCAAATGGACACACGTAGGTACGATAAGACACGTGGAGAATTGAAATGTTTCCCTCGAAACGCGGTTGAACTTAAAAGGCGACAGATAGAAATCACGAATGGGCCCTCCATATGCCCGGAGAGAATTGTACATTTTCAGCTGGATGCCCTTGAAACGAACGGCAATGACCGGACGACGATGGTGCAGGAATTTTTTTCGCATTATTATTCGAATTTATCCGATTAGCAGTTTACCCGGCGATGATTAACATACCGGGGTTCATCGGCTATGCGTCGAAATCGTTCGTTACTCCTCGCGTGCTACTCTTATTATCATTTAAGTCTTCCGGTATCGAAAAATATTAGATATTCCGCCGGAATGAATTTCCATATCGACAGTTACAAATGCGTTAATAAAATTCACCGTTATGGGAAACAGAAGGGGGATCTTCTATTCTCGTGTCTTCGTTTTAATAAACCTCTCCAGCCTGCATTTAAAAGTTGGATTTTAGGATGTTTTTCACAGTGTGACGGAATTAGCATCTTAGAATAAATGTAATTCGATTATCGAATAGAAGCTTTGGCAACAGTGACCAGTGACAGTCACAGGGTTTATTTGACTAAAATACTCGACACTTGAAAAATAAATGGACTAAGTCTGTTTAATAATTTAATTCCCACGACTCCATGAATTTCATTACGAAATTTAATTACTTAATCTACATTTTTGTAGCTTTTATTTGCAAAAGTTACTTTTTTCTTTTAACTTTTTTTAATTTTCCTCTAGCTTACTGTAAATTTCAAAAATACTAAAATAAAACTTGACGCTTCATCAGACCGGCGCTAAATCTATTATATTTCAATATATTAAATAAGTACTTTGAGAAAAGAGGAATCAAGAGGCGGAAAAGGTGATCGATTCGGTCATTTATGTTTTTTGAGTTGGACGTAGAATATTTTTCCTATGACTCTCCGATAAACTTTGAGAATTTTTGGAAAAAATTGTGTACCAGTCATTATGACTGGTTTGGTAGTTCTAGTGTTAACTGCCTTCGAGGAACGGAAGGTAGCGGCGTGGAAAAATAGGAGCAATGGCAACTAATGGATGAAGTTTGCGGTTGAATCGAGTGTCTCCTGTTGAGCTCACGCGGAAAGTTTCACGTGATCGAACGACATAAATCCAAGTTGTAAATTGCTCCGGGGAGATATGTGAATGCCTCGAGACACGGCTATCTACCGTCCGCTCACTTTTTCTTTATGGAACGCACAGCTCCGCTCTTGCATCGAACGAGGAAATGCAGGACATGTGCAACTGCAGCTTGCTGCGAGCACTCTGAACGATCGAAATTCTTAGTCGAATCTCGCCACATCTCTGAAAGCTAGAACGGCCAGAGAGACTTTCGAGATTTCTAACGACGCGAGCTACTTCGTCGTTGAAACTGCAACGTTAATTTCTTCAGAAATCAGTGCTATTTGGTAGATCAAGCGGAACCGGATGAGATGTTTAGAGAGTTTGCGGAGGACCGTTAGACTCTTCCATTTGGAGAAATTAAAAATTAGTTTATAATGCTGTTGAGTCACTGTTATCATAGGAATATCGAGCGTTTTATTGAATCTAATTTTATATAGAGAGAATACGGTAAATATTGGAACCACTTCGAACTTCCGGTGGAAACGGTTGCGATATTTAGAGAGATTGTGAAAGACCGTTGTATTTTTCGATTTGGAGGAATTAAAAATTTGTTTATAACGCAGTTTAGTCACTGGTTTGATAGGGATATCGAGCGTTTTATTTAATCTAATTTTATATAGAGAGAATACGGTATATATTGGAACCATTTCGAACTTCCGGTGGAAACGGTTGCGATATTTATAGAGATTGTGAAAGACCGTTGTATTTTTCGATTTGGAGGAATTAAAAATTAGATTATAACGCTGTCGAATCACTGTTATCATAGGAATATCGAGCGTTTTATTGAATCTAATTTTATATTGAGGACATGCGGTAAATGTTGAGACCACTGAGGACTTCCGGTGGACTTCCATCACTTTAAATTTAATTAAAAATTCTCTTATAATTTTGTAATTGTTCTAACGAGGATTTCCACCTGCATGCGGTATCGAATCAATGAGAAACGCAATTGTTAATAAGAAAAGCATACCCATCGGTTACCTTTGTCGGAAACAACGTTCCAAGCTTGGTACTACTCAATCAACGCAATTTTCCCGCGCACTTTAAACGAAAGTATCACGATATTGTTTTCGCGAACAAAGAGTATTCGCGAGGCAGATGAAAGTTCTTTACGTAACCGCGATTTGATTATGTCAGTTTAACGGTATTATCTACGGTACGCCAGACGAAGTAGATAAGCGCATAGTTTTCTTCGAGGACGACCTCGAAGGACACGCAGGAACCGTTATGCATTATAATCATTAATGGCAATGTCGTGAAATTCCAGACAGCCAGTGTTTGAATCGAATCAAATAATATCCTGATCGAATGTTTAATTGGACAGAATATCAAAGGAATTAAATTCGAGTGATTAAATTCCATTTTTAAATTCCATCGATGTTTAAAATGCAGGTGTTTTTTTTGTAATCAACGCGACCAAATTAAATCCTTAGGATTTAATGCTTCTTTTTTCTCGTGTATTATTTGCATATTTGTGCAACTGTATAGGGAGTGATTGCGTATTATTGCAACGTAATAGGAATTCGCAGGATAAACATCCATGAAAATCAATCCAAGTAGGACGTAGCAGTGGTCTTGAGAGGAATGAATTTTTTTCATTCGCCTGACATTATTCCATTAATGCGTATCTCCATTCTGAAGAGCAAGCATCAAGATAACATCTTGCTTCTCGCGTTCTAACTTAAATACACGTTTAATCGTGAGATCGCATTTGGATTATCGGAATGCGAAACTTGTGAACTTTAAAAATCGTTTTGTCGATGTTTTGCAAATATTAATACTTCATTATGTAACACCACTGTCCGCGGTACTTTACATAATGTTATTACATACGGTATTTTACCACCTGTGCCGCAACGTTATGTAATATATCTATACAAAATACTGTAGTGCTACTACACAATATAAAATAATACAATAGGGGGTAGTTCACAAGTCTCGGGCCCATTTAAAAATAGAATAACTCACCTATCTATTAAAAATAACATTTATTCTTTTATAAACTCCACAAATACACTTCTTAGAAAATATTTTCAAATAATTTTATATATTACGTCCTTCAAAGCACCATCGCCTTGTTCCTAATTGGAAATATTAATAAAAGAAAAATTGTTGTCTCTTAAAATGATCCAGTGACTTCTAAACCAACCTTTACAATACTATACTATTAAATATAATTACCATAATAAAGTAGTCTACATCGTTTTGAATAATTTAAAGTTACAAAGTGATACGAGATCGTTAGTGACTATCTAAAACAATTTATGTCTTATTTTTTATATTATATTCAACGAAGCACTTTATCTTCCTTTGTTCGCGGCACAGAAGAAAGACGACGTCTTCGGGCGACGTGTTGTTTTTTTTCCCATCGCCGAAAGACGCGTGTGACGAATATCGGATCAACGTTTGTGCAATGTTAGCCGAATGTTTCGTTGCACGTGGTCTACTTGGGTATGCGATATTACGTTGGTGTAGATTCATGCTTAGGAGGCCACTCCTTGTCACGGACATTACGGAATGACTTAACTCCGTAGTCCTTGAGGTGCTAGAAGTCGAAGATTTGGCCTCTTCCGTTAACCCATTTCTTCACCGTACGCTTCGTGAAATTTTTTTTTGTTCATTCCTGTCGCAATTTGCAATGAAACGATGAAAGGAAAATTTGCAGAGTTATTTAGAACGTTGTATTAAAGAGTGAATATAGTTCTCGAAGCGGTAAAAGTAACATTCTTGAGGTTCTTCTATTAGCATTTTCCTTCAATACGCGCAGCTCTTGAATTTTTGTAATTTCTGTGGTATATTTGTAATTAAATAATGAAAGGGACATTCGCGAAGGTTTTTAGTGTTTTGTATTAAAGGCTGCAGTTTGCGTAGCTGTAAGAATAACATTCTTGGGGTTCTTCTATCAGCTCTTTCCTTCAATATCTGCTGTTCTTGGATTTTTGTGATGTCTGTGGTAATTTGTAATTAAATGATGAAAGGAAAATTCGGAGCTATTATAGAGTTGTATCAGTTTCTTTTGGATTGAAGAATGTCTGCGGTTGACGCGGTAGAAATTGGGTTCTTCGATTTTTTCCTTAATGTTTTTTTTTCAAAATTCATATTTCTTAGGTTTTTACCATTTCTATCGCAATCTGTAATTAAGTATCAAAAAGGGAAAGTAATTTTTTTCCTTTTAACCCAGACCTAACTCATTTCTGCATTCTGTACAGTTCATACATTTTTGTTCTCTCTAATGTGAGTAGTAACTAAATATTAAAAAGAAAATAAAGTTTCATTTAACTGAACAATGGTTTTGAATTTTCGAGTTTCAGCCGCGTTGAGTGTTGTAAAACATGATGTTCTAATTCGGTAACGAAAATTCAAAATTATTGTTCAGTCAACGATGGCCGCGAAAGCCTCGAAACGGCAATGTTTTGTTTAAATTTATTATAAAATCATATGGTAACCTGGCTCAGTACCATACAATAGTTATACGCTTTAGTTAATGCAAACTGAGCACACTAATTCTAGTTAATTACTGGCAAAGCAAATATGATTTATAATTAGTAATGCCATAGACAAAAAACGAAGATAAAGAGTTCACCGAGGAAATGTATTTCTCGAAAATTACGTAAATGGAAATTTGCCGAAAGGGGTCGCCAATAAAACATTGGAAATAATTGCGCTTGTTTTCGTGTTACTGGAGCGTTTCGCGATAGTTAGACGCGAATCGAGAATTGCTCGCGCTTTTTACTGCAAGCGAGCAGATTATATGAACACCTTGCTGCAATATCTTGAGAGAATACAAGTGAAAGGAACGGGTTATGAACTCATGGTACTTCTGCCTTAATGATTCCATTTTATCGTCTTTATTGATCCTCTCTTATCAATGGTTTCCATGAAACATAAGAAACTATATTGGGCTACTTAAAAAACACAAAACCATAAAGAGAATTTTAATTTGGAACATTTAACAATCCAACTTTCAATTACATTCACACAGAAAATCAAATCTATTTTTGCAAAATGGAACTAGTATATTTTAAAAAACTCGTGTTGCTTCCAGAAATTGCAAAGCCTTACAAAATTAATCATAGATTATTAACACTAGAATAACCAAGGCAGTCAAAATGACTGGTTTCTCATTTTTCACAAAAATTCTCCAAGTTCACAGTAGAGTCATAGAGCAGATATTCTACGTCTATTTTATACCACAAAGAATACTGAAGTAACCGTCTGTTCCACCTTTCGAGTCCTCGTTTTCTACAGGAATTATTTGATATATTTAAATATCATCGATTTAACGCCGGTAGTTCTAGTGTTAATAACTCGATAAGGATCATGGAACTTTCAACGGTCTTTTAAGACCTCAACGTATTCGCTGTAGGAAAAAACAATGCCTTGCACACGAGTACTGTAAAGGTAGTGAAATATTGCAGCTCCGAAAGAAAAACAAATAGAAATTCCTGAGAATAGCGGAATCGCGATGGAAATGCGATATCGTTGTACAGAGTTGAGCGATCTGATCTCAAATTACGGATTCCAGTCATGCCTGTTAGGCACCCAGCTCGAAACGTATTACCTTTTACTATTGTTTCACGCTAACCGATTACCAACCTGGATGTTACGCAATAATACCGTAGACTCTTCGTAAGAGCTCCCAGTGATGCGGTCAAGCATTGTTCGTACGTTATCACTGCTATTTTTCACAACTGAACATTCGTGCAAGCACCTGCGCCGTGTTGGCATCGATCTGATACTCTAAATTATTGCGGAATCGCGTGAAAGTTCAGCAATCGCGTGATTAGAATATTATGAACATTTTTATAGAAATTTTATTCTAATTTGATACGTGATTTATCGGTGAATGTACTTCATACCTTTGTACAATCGATATAGCATTCTCGAGCAGTTCCTTTTTAATTGATCTAATTCAGACTTTGGACTTTGATAATGACTATGTATATTCAGCTAAACATGCTTCGGTGATTGTAGTTGCTGCTGTTATTGGATAAAAGCACATAAACGGTAGTTGAGAATTTCACGAAATTATTTCGCTTTGCTGAGGAAATGTTGGAATAATATTTCACGCTGCCAATGGGTACTGTGTGCCATTACAAATTTTGCAATGTTTACAATAATATGAAAACGTTCTCAAGTATCAGGAACAATTTTATTTCGTATATTAATTCGTCGTGAATGTTCTCAAATGGCATTCCTTTACTTTACCAGTAAAGTCTAACAATTTTGTAATTTTAATTACTTCAAGTACAAAGATACCTTTATCAAATAAAAAAAATCAAAGTTAAAAATTACAAATAAATCCAAGCATAGCGTGTCGCTTAAGGATTCTTTTCTCTATAAAAAAGAATACTGAAATCAGAATCAATCTGCATTTACTTATTCCACACCATCAAGAATAACGCGCATGTAACAATGGAAAAATTTGCCTGGCGGCTGTTCAGGGTTAAAAAAATCATTGCCGATGTTTAATTAACGATTACGCATATTTAAAAACAATACGCTAAAGTCCCACGAGAAATGTTACTCGCTCCTTCGCATCCCGTTTGTGCGATATTTCCGCAGCTGACGTAAGTGGTGTTTTTTTTCTTCCTTTGCACCGTTGTTTATGTTGAAAGAAATCCTGTTGGATAAATCGAACGATCGCGAGATTTATCGCGTACTGTGCTTTCGTTCCGAGCAATTATTGTACAAAGCCAATTATGCAAACGGCGACGTCGATGAAGGATGCGAAGGAGAAGCTAATATATAATAATATTATTATTACAAGTGTCGTTGCTTGACGCTGTTTCAGATTCGAAATTTCCGTGACTGGATGATGAGATGGAACTGAGCACGATGCTGCTGAAATATTTCCTTATTACCATTTCTTTGGTATACGGTGAGTTCAATCTGAAATATGAGCTTATTCGGTATGATTTTGGAACAGTTAAAAATTAATTTTTAAAAGTGAGAGTAAGTTTTTGCGCATGAGTATTTTTTTTAAATGAAATTACGTCAATGGCGAAAATAGGGATATATTATCGAAGATGACAGAGATGGGGAAAGATAAAATTTTTGTTAATGTTTAATGCAGCCTCGGTGTTCATACGTGTCATGGTACACCGTGATGTCATCCTCTTTTAGCACTTGAGAGTCGCAAAAACGAACTTACGTATTCAAAGTTTACGCCGCTGCAGTAATTAATACGAATTGGCAATACGTTTCGTGTACATGGGGAATTTACCGTAGAAGGAGTGGAGAAATTTTTATTTTTTATTTTTATAAAGCCTTAATATATTAAATAAGAATAAATATTGATTAAAGATTATCTAGTAGGGCTGCAGGGAACTTGACAAAATTGGAAGTAAAAATTCAGAAATATTTGATTAATCGAAGAAAGTTGTCACTTAGCGAGAATTAAGAAATATTTAACTTTTAACTTCCTATGACGTTGAGTGTGTTAGGTATTACTCGATCGAAACTCAGAGATATTTTAGTAATTCAAAAATAATCAGGCACTAAACTGTGATGTCAAAGTTTATAATTACTGCTCAGTCAAAAGCATAGAAATATTTAATAAAATAGAAACATACACTCCATTTTAACTTTTTATGATGTTAACACTAGAACAACCAAACCAGTCAAAATGACTGGTGCACAATTGTTTCCAAAAATTCTCCAAGTTTATAGAAGAGTCTTAGAATAAATATTCTATGTCCATCTTAAAAAACATAAATCACCGAATCGAGTATCTTTTCCGCCCCTCGATTCCCCTTTTTTCAAAGTACTTATTTAATATTTTGAAATATGATAGATTTAACGCCGGTAGTTCTAGTGTTAAACACGATAATTGTCACTCGGTCAAACCTTAGAAATATTTTTTAAATAGAAAACTGTCATACTCCTATGTAAGAGTCTATAATGTCAAGCTTCATACTTAACGCTCATTCAAAATGCAGGAATAATTGATTAAATAGAAAAGTATTATTTTCCTCTCTATATTTCAACGTTCCTATGACGTCGAGGCAGATAGTTATTACACGTCAACCTGGTATACTTGGTGCTAATCAAAAGGTTTCAACGTGGATGCCTAAGGCGTTTCTTTATTACCAAATGGCTACTCTTTCCCACACTTACCACGTAGGCAGGAATACGTGCAAGTGCGCTGTTCTGCAACGTAAAGAACTTCAACTCGTAAGCAATGCGAGACACATTTCATTACGGCATTGATTGCTTAAAATAGAGACGAACGAAATTCGTGCCTGAAATTCGTTGCTTTAGGAAGTCCAGTCCCTCGGCAGGTTTCGTTCCACGAAAGAAAAATTAGCTGAAGACGCTTCTATTAGAAACTTTCGCGAGAAAAACTGTGACTTTGAAAAGATCGATTTCTGATGATCTAAAAATGGAATAAGAATGCGATACTAATGTCATATATTTAATATGCTAAATTGTGAGGGAATTTTAAAGATAATAATTGAAAAATTGCAATTTAACTCTTTAAGGCACGGAAATTCAGAAAATAAAATGATGCATGTTGCACAGACAATTTTTTTTTGATTGAATAAAGTTGGTTTACATTTGTTAACAAAGTTATATAATAATATAAATTTTAGAGGTGGGACACTTTTAATCCCGCCGTGCTTCAAAGAGTTAAACCAATTTCCATTTGTTTAAAAAATATCCTGTCAATTTCATGTGTTTAGGTTTAAATGTTCAAGGGGTTCTAACAATATAAACTGTGAAATTGCAGATTAATAGTTACTTCTTTCCTAAACAGATCTAATTTAGGAAAATTGCATCGATCTGATTTCAATATAACAATTTCAGTTACAATGTGATCCCTGAAACAAATTGATGTAGACAAAAAACAAATTGTTAAACCAAAAGAGCTTTGAAAAGCAGGGCGCAAACCTCCCACACCTATGCACCATGACGTAATGCCAAAACTATCGTTAATAATGATGAATAATTATACATAATGACCCCAACGCTACAGTGTAATAATAGATTATTAAAATTAGCTCCCACCGAAGGCAACATCTATTGTTACATTCACTTGGGGCAACAGTGCATCATTAAAGATGCGGTTTATCACTCGAAATATCAATGGATGTCACGCGAAGCTACGACACTTCGTAGAAAAAGACGGAAGCCTCTTCGAATAATCAATCAGCGTTATGAAATTGCGTGTTAACAGCAATTGGTTTCACTTTTAGTTACAGAATGTGCAGCCCAAGTTTACAAGAGCCACTCGTCCGAGACCGCTGTAGTAATCAAGCCGGCAGCGGTAAACGATGATTTTATTACACAAACGGTCTATGGGTTCTTGGATTTCACCACGACGATTGGGAACACCGTGATGGTCTTTAGCCCGCAAAGCGCACCACCGGGTATAATTTTCAATTCTTATTTTTCATCAAAATCATTCCGCTTCTTTCCGAAAACCCATCGTTTTATCGTATCAACGTAGTCTTCAGGCTGGTTGCAGCATCGTACAAGAAAATATGCATTCTTTATGAACGGATAAAGGACAGGTTGTCAGATAAATCGGATTGAATTACATGCTTACTTTGAACGTGCAGAACTTTTTATCTGCATACGTATTGTATACAATTTTCGCATAATTTTTGCATTTTTCTGAGCTTACAAACGAATTTGGGAAAGGATCATTGGATTTATTTGCGGTGGGTGCTGCGTATCGACGTTTATGTTGTGAATAATATTTTTGTGTAATTTTTGTGCAATAGTATAAATATTTATTGCATATTGTATTTTATTGTCATAGAATTTCCAATCTATTTTTGATTAATTGAAATTAATTCGGAAATATTCTTCGTTGCTCGATCTTCATTAAGTTCTTTCAACCCTTTGCAGTCCTATGTCGAGGTATACTCGATATAGCTTTTCACTTATTTTATTTTCTAACGAATTAACATCTACTTTTCAAATTCATAATCATTTTGTAATATCACCTAAATATCCGTCAGTACCTATAGTTATTGCTATAGTTAAAAAAATGAGTGAACAACGACAGAAAATGTTGTGCAATTAATTTCACTTAGCTTGCTACAAACTTGACAAAGTAATTCGGACCGCAAAGGGTTAACGGCAGTAATAACATTGAAAGACACTTCCGTTAAATGTACCGAAGTTTTATCAGATCTCAAATTTATAATTATTTTGATAAAAAAATTGCCTTTGGAAATGACACGTCGGCCCAAAAAGAACATAAAATTGCAAAAGCTTAATTATAATATCTAATAATCCCAAAATCAATCTTCTGTAAAACTTATAGTTCTCTTTAACACCAAAACTACTAAATCGGTCGAAATGACCGGTTACTAATTTTTTCTACAAATTTCCCAACTTGATAGGGAATATAAATAATAATAACAATACGAATTCTAAATTACCTAATTAATCATATTTTTTACTTCTTTTTTTCTAGTATTAAAGATCATACGTGATAATGAACTCCGATAAAATTCTACGTGAAAATGTTATTTCATGTTTTCCGTAGCTCTTTCTGATAATCTTACGAATGAAAATAAAGGGAGAAAAAAGATCCACGTGAAAGTATGACTAAGAAATTTCTCATAGCGTACCGAGACCTTGAAGCTGGCGAAGATTTAATTCCCTGACAAAGTCGAGAATTTATTTCGGCCAGGCCTCACCTGCGACGATGTCATAGCCCAACCTCCTTGTCGTTCATTCTTTCCTCCTTGATCTGCAAGGATATCTATTGTTTGCCGGCGTTCGAATTTTGTCGGTCGACCACGAATGTATTCAGACCTTGACTCGATAGATCGGAGCATAAAGAGCACGGTTTTTAAATGTGAAAAATGATCCGGCTCTTGTACACATTAGCGTTTTTCATTCTCGCTCGTCATACCCCATTAATTACGATAATCATATTAAAAGGCTAGGGTAATCGATTTCGTGTCTGTAATTCACCATGTCGACCGTGCGAATGGTAACTCGAGTCGTCTGAGAAAATGCAATGAACCGAGAAAGTTTGAAACCATAGAAATTGGACATTATTGTACATTTTGGCTCGTTATATCCGATTAACCAGGATAATCATATTAAGAGGCGATAGTAATTGATTTGGTATCAGAAATTCCCGATATCACTCGCATAAATACTAACTTGAGTCGTTTGCGGAAATACAGTGATCCGTGAAAGTTTGAGACGATAGGAATAGAATGTTATTGTCCATTTTGGTTCGTTATATCCGATTGATCAGAATAATCACTGTAATTCACTGTGTCTGTAATTCACAATGTCTATTTTGGCTCGTTATAATCGATTAACTATGATAATTGTATTAAGCCCTTGCCCTACGATCTCTTTTGAGACTACACGACCACTAACTCAGATTTAATTATACCAGATTAATAGAATTATATCAGAATTATATTACATTAATTACCCAGAAATAAAAATTTCCCATTAATTTCTGATATATCGTAACATCTGAAGCAATATTAATGATATTACTGATATCTTCAATTTAATAGTTTTTGGAAATTTTCTAATTTTCCTATTCCATTTACCGTGTCACGAGTGCCACTCGTTATTGCAGGGCAAGGGGTTAAAAAGTCAAAGTAATGGATTTCGCGTCTGTAATTCACCATAGTAATTGAGAAAACAGAAGTCCCAATGCAGAATCGAGATGAAAAAAATCGCAGCACGAAAAATTACTTTGTTAAACGTAATACCTTGAACATTGCACAGACACCTCAGAGTTCCTCGACTTCTCGTAGTTCTTCACTCATCGCCGACATTTTATTTTAGACGGTGCTAAGGAGAAGAAAGGTAACGCTCCTACAATACAAACGAAACCGAGCGAAACGCAGGAAAAGAATATTCCGAATATTCAGCCGAGCAAAACGCATAAGGCGAATTCCAATGACGAAACGAAGAAGCAAATAAAAGGCACAAAAGTTGTCGTCAATTCCGTGATCGAACAGAACGTCATTAATTCTGCCGACGACAACGGGTCACGCTCTACGAAATCTCAGGTAAAAGAAACTAATGATTTTTATATCTCTTAGTGTCCGTTACTAAGAGAATGAAATATTCAAATTAAACGCTCGAAAAATAATTAAAATATTCAACTATAAGCTGAATAAATTAATACTGATAATGGAAATTCATGTAATACTTAATATTTTACAAAATTGACGTAAAGAACTGGAGGAAAAACGGGTTTGAAAATTTGGAGGAATTTTTGGAAATATTAAGATTAAGCTATTTTCATCACCTTGACATATTCAGTGTTAAGCAGATTTATTAATACCACAATAAATTGCTGCAGAAATGTAAAAGTGTGCTGCAAAATTAAAAAAAAATCATTGTAGCTTCTAAGTAATAATTGCAGGGATCGTTTCACTATCTGCAGAACAACTTGCATAATTTATTTGAAAATACAAGGTTGCTGAACGAAGAATTGCGAGACAATCGTTATGAAAGCACTCGTAAAATAAACCTCATACGTAAACGTAACCGATGATTTATGGTATTAAAAAAGTACTTTAAAACCATAACAAGAACTTACGCAGCAACGCGTCTTCAGATGGAAACCGAAACATACTTTCGCTTTCGTTAAGAAAACTTTTCCGGTTTCTGTTCTCTATTGCGGGCATACGTAGGAGATTTCTACTTTCAACCGTTGACGTAAACCCGATGTAAGGGATTGCTCTTTAATGTATGCAGTTTCGTGAATTGCATTTAACGCTTCGCTGAAGGCTCATATTTTATCAATTACCGAACTCTGTGCGCGCTGGTTTCACATTCAAAAATTCATCTACATGAACTATTATCGCTGGAAGGAATTCCTAATTGTTTTACAGACAATTATAGAGGTCATTAATTGTTAGATTATTTTAAAGGTATTCATTATATCAAAGAGAAATTCGGTCATTTAACCCTTGGAAGTTCAAGTGAGCCTCTTAGGTAACATCAGTGTTGTTCTACTCTAGTAATTACAATTATATGGCGTCTGAAATGAAAAGGGATTTTTTTAAATGACTTGAGTATTATTTATGTATTATTATCGTATTTAACATATGACTATTGAAAACTTATAAGAAAAGATATATCAAGAATATAATAAACTTGTCGGTAGGTAGTTTCTTAGTCTGTTATTAGTTTCTAGTATTGTTTTTAACATTCGTGGACGTTTCGTATCAAAATTGTATAAATTCAAAAATGTCCAACGAGCAGTGGCGTCAACCATTTGCAATCCTAATTACCAGTCCAATTTTTCATCATCTAAGAAATTAATTTCGTGAAATTCTCAGTTATCGTTTGTTCCTTAATATCCCAAAATAGTAACAATTACAGATACTGAAGGATATTTAGGTAAAATCATTGTAAAGCTCAAAAGTCGAAATTGATTTTATACAAAATTAAGCACGACCGAAAAATGTGTTCAGCGTAGGTCGATATAAAATTACAAAGGGTTAAGAAATGAAGAAACGGATACTTTAAAAGGGAAGCTGAAAAATTATGTAATACATTCAAAAAATGTATTACTTCGCAGGTACTGAATACTCGAGTGCAAGTGATGACAAAGAGTCCTGTGATGTCCTCTCACGTTCAGGTGAAGGCGAAGGACGATTCACCCGGTGTGAAGAATAATCTTGCCGAACCTGAATACGATTTTCTATCGAAACAACCCACAGAAGTTATCGATGAAACATTCAAGGTAGCTAAACTGAACTAGAATTAAAGAATTCCAAAATCCTGTAAAGCTAAAGATCTCAACGGTTGAAAATACGTCGTAGCATAATTAAATTAATGCAATTTTGGGGATGATGTTTTGATGTTTTAAAAGATTAACGTAAGAGACGAAGTTTTACAATCTCGGATAACCTGACGTGTTGCAATCTTGCATCTACAACTGTTCTTGCATTTCTCCAGCCGTATGTAATTAACATTGACACAAATCGGACGTGTCTGTGGTATATGCAAATGGGAAATAACGGGGGTAAACCAGAAAGTCTAGTTTCCAGTTCTATCAATTAATGAAATATAGTATACCGTGAGAAAAATGAAATTCCATCGTGTACTATGAGTCTGGAGGTCTCTTCAAGGTGTTAGAATCGCGGGTTTCATTGATCGAAGAAGAATTATCAAGGTTCGTTTGAAAATACCAAGAAAATGCTAAATGGAAAAGTTTCCCGCGTGTTAAAAGTGAAATAAAATTCTTTTATTGACAGATATCTGAATTAAGCTGTTTACTTCTGATACTATTGAGTATTACGTATCTTAGAATTAAAATACTCACTTAAAATGACATTAAAGAATTTAAAATTTTAAAATGATATTTAAACAAGATCATTTTCTGCAGTTTTGTGTACTCGCGCTCGTTTTGCTGGTCGTACAATATTTATTGCATAGGTTTTGAAAAAAAAATACATAATTTCATGAAAACTTATAAACTTTGTTGAGCTCTCCCATAAAACATAATATTCTTGCATCGAAATTGGCATTCCCCTCTACACGCTCTATCCCTTTGAAGCGATTCATTATCGTGCAATAATCGGCCATGAACCGCGTGAAAGTTGAGTCTCCGATCGTGTGATAAACGATTTCACCGTTGCAGCTCATCGCGCTGAAGTGTTCGCAATAAATGTTCGAAGTCCGGCGAAATCAGAATCCACTCATCTCGAACGAATGAAAACTTAACGACGCGCAGAAAATTTATTATAAATACACCGCATTCATTTACTTGGTTCGATTTATGTTTAACTTCTTGTAACCCGAATTTTTTTTAAATTTTTCCCACTTTTATGAAGTTAATATCATGCAATTTCTAAATATAGCTCATTAAATTTGTACCTAATAATAGCTATACCAGTGAGAATCCAAAATCATCGTTAAATTCTATAATAGAAATCAAACGATAGAAAATTAACTATGACAAAAATCTAGTACAAATTTCAATAAATGCCGATAAAGAAAAAAGTCGAGATATGTAGGGAGTACAATAGTAAAAGAAAAAAGAACTTGAGCGATCCTGAAAACCTCCCTTTTTCAGCTGATCAATCTAAGACCCTCGTCGAAAGCCCACGCAAAGCCTAGACCCACCGCTCGAAGAGAAAAAGAGAATCCAACTGGACTTGTAACGAAACTCGGTGGTACCATTGTTAAAGATGGTTTGACCACCGTTCATGAAACCAGTGTCATTGGTACTTACATAAATGGCAAGTACGCCCAGGTCCTACAGAGCTCATCGAGAATTCTTGCTGGTACACCAGCGGTTCCCGAAGGAAAGATCCGACCTTCCAACACTCAGAGGATTTTAAAGACGATCGGACCCCACCAGGGAAAACTGAAGCCTCAATTGGAACCTACACCGACGCATCAGCAGGAAGAATCTTCCTTGCCTCTGGAAGTGCTTTTTAGTGCACCCGGTAAAACATGCAACTTTTCGAATTTTCTTTTAAAATAATTTGTAACCATGAAATTTCTAATAATCTTCGCAATTGAAAATAATTTTTTCTACTTAATATTCTCAAGTTATAGTTATGTTAATTTAACACTAAACCTACCGGCTTTATATCTGCTATATTAAAATATACGAAATATGTACTTTGGAAAATGAGATTTGAAGAGGTGAAAAAGATGGTCGGTTAATTAATGTTTGTTTTATACGATAGACCTAAAATATTTACTGAATGGCTGCCCAATCAATTTGGGGAATTTTTAGAAAAAAATCAGAGAGCGGTCATTTGACCGCCATGGTAGGTTTAGTGTTAAGATGAACCCGGTAGATAAAAGTAATTTATGACTGCAAAGAAGTTATAATGACGGGATTCCAATTTTTAGTCGTTTCTTCGTGCAAAGAGAAAGATCGTATTGGTAAGAGAGTTTGAATTTGTTAATCATAAATTAGGTTCTGCCGTACGAAGCACACGAAAGAATGCTGCGCCAAATTCTGCACGTCCGAAGTTCCGCAATAAAATCAACGAAGATTATGACAGTGGCGAGGCACAACAAACGAGGACAGGTAAAAATCGAAATACTACGCCAAGGCCTAGCTACAAGTAAGTGTACTTAAATCTATTGGCATATTATAGAAAATTTGGATACTTATAAAAATGATGGTCCTTTAAACAAAGAAGGTATCGCGATTTTACTTGAAATTACCTATTTAGGAATCGTAGCCCACCGACAACGACAACCGAGCCCCCAGTTACCCGTCGTCGTACTGGTTTCCGGCCGAGCAATCAACCTAGCTCCCCCATAAAGCAAAATAATAAAAATAAGAACGAACAGCCAGCAGTCAGTACGAACACTCTGCCCAAATTAAAGTTACCAAGAACGCAAGGTCGCTGGTCGTACAAAACGACTCCAAAGCCAAGAATAATCATCCGGAAGCAAGTAGATGATCAGGAAGTGCAATCCACGCCTGAAACCAGTACAACCGAGGCTCCCATAAACGTTGATGAGAATAAATCGACGGCACCTTCGACAACAATTTCTTCGACAACCACGACGACCACTATGGTAGCTCCTAATGCACAGAGAAAAGTGCAGGAAATATCCAACGACGATGAACTCGATCCTAGCGAGAGCGAGGACGTTGCGAGTGTCAGTATTCAAGATCAACAAAATCCGGAGCCGATTTTACCTATAGAAACGATTAACGTGGAGATTTCAACGGCTGCCGATTCGAATAATGCTTATTTCGAGATTGCTACCATTAAATCACCATATGCTTTCCAGGTAGACCACTTTTATGAATCTTTTACTATTATGCAAGAAGATATTCGGCTTTGAGTTTATTTGTTCCATTGTGTTCAATTTCGTTGACCTTTTATATTTCAGGTCGGAACTCTGCGAAACACTCGTTACGTTACTGTGACATCGACGATAAAGAAATCATTCGCAACGATAGATCCGTCGAGCTCGATATCTCCAACGGAACCTTTGACCGAGAATATTTTAGCAAACACCGCGGCGGCTTACGAAACGACGCTGCCATTGGATTCCGCTGTCGCGACACTGCCTGCTATATCTCTAGAATCCGGTCAGGCTACACCGCCTTTGGAAACCCTGACAGAGACTTTCTCGACCACTCAGACTCTTTTAAAGACTCATTTACTGCCAGTCGTATCCGCCGGTAACACGACAAAACTTACTCTCGTTCAGACGTACAATATCGCTCGCGTAGTTACCGCAACGAAGACCTTACCCCCCATGGACATTTATCAATTCATCCCCAGTAAAGCCCTGAACGAATTCAACTCACGACTAGACGAAGCAGGCAGCGAGTTTCATCTCGAACTCGATGTCGGAGATGACAGAGATGACGAAGATATACCTAAGAGAGTAGTAGCACCCAACAGTGACTTAGACTCCGACCTCGAACCATTCAAATCCGTTTCACCTTCCAAACAGAAATCGGACAATCCTAACAATTCCGCAGAGTCCCAATTAACTCCCGATCAACTTGCTCTGATAAAGTACTTCGGTCAACAACAACCACAAGTGATCACAACCTCGCGACCGGTCGTTGTTCTAGAGACCCTCTATCAGTCGCACGTGATACCAATCGTGAACGGCGGAAATACAATGTACTCGACCCTCTCTCGATCGGTCGGTACCGTACCGCGAACCTCTTACGAGTACGGAACGTCGACAATCGCACCAATTCTACAACCGCAATTACCACCGCAATTGCCAGCCCAATTACCACCACAATTGCCCCCGCAGTTGCCTCTATTTCCACAACAGCCGCAGTTCACGGTAACAAGTGCACCGCTGATCACACAGACCCTGGCAACCGTCTCCGATTCCAGGGTACTTAAGCTAACCTTCGGCGCGAAAACGACGCATACCACGTTGTTCTCCACCAGAGTGGTGCCCACGGAAATCACGACTTACCTTACCAGTACCATACCGGTTCAACCAAGCGTTCAACCTTTCCCTGGTTACTATCCATCGCCGGTTGGCTATCCACCGTTTCCATTTGTAGGTTAGAATTTTTCAGCTGTTTACGCTAGGCGTTTGAAAATCAGGTTCGCCGTTAACACATTGAAGACTGGACGACACTCTTGATAGTGTACTCTGAGGGACACGCGAAAGAAGAGTGAAAGTAAACGAGGAATTAAATTTTGAACATTCTCCTTTTTAATGTTGACGAAGTTGAGAAATATCGTTTGACTTTGAGATCGTCGGGAGACTTTTAGTTTCGTGTGTTAAACGTAACGAAATTGTTCATAAGGCAGGGACAAATATGAGATTAACGGTGGTATCGACTGTGATCGGTATGCGAAAGACGCACCCTCGAGATTTCCGGTCTGCAGTGTTTTAAGGCTTGCATTTGACACGCTTCGATGCGGCATGCCGCGTGCGCTAAAAGAATTCTGATTAAAGGGACATTCGTCACGTGCACAAGTATTTTAACAGGACTCTTCCGTTATCAGAACAGTTGTGTTGGAAATTACGGCGGCCATCGCGACGATCGGGCGCCTGTGAAGACTGATTAATTTTATATATAATGTCTGTAACACAGGAATTCTACCTGTTGTGTAGGTATCGGACAATGCCATATTCGTAGATACTTGCCAGTGAAAAGAGACAATCTCAAAAGCATCGCTTACACGTGTCTTCGCCTTTTTTTAAAACAACATCTTATTTAAAATGTTTTTGAATATGGCGGCACGATTTTTGAAAGAATTTTTTTTAATAAGAAAAAGGAAATTTTTGCAGATGTCAGTGGACAGATAACATTGTTAATGAATCTACAGAGGCATTGATAGGTGTGTTTGTTTAACTTTTTATTCGAATTACACGTATTCAGCGCGCGGTGTGCCACATTACAGCGCAGGGATAGGGTAATTAAAGAAGAGGCGAAAGTAACATTAACAGACCCATTTTCAATCATTAAAGTTTCCAATTCATTCATCATTTCTCGGTGCACTCCAATATTGCAAGGTGCTGATTAACAATCACGAAATTCTTGTCGAGGATTGTTGCAACTTGTATTCTATCTAGGCATTGCAAAAAAAGACGTAAAATCAGGACGTTTGATGATAAAATGATTCGAGATATCGAGTCCAATTCGTCCTTAGTTTCTGAGTTTATTAGAGAGTTTTTAGCTGTGGCGTTAGATGCAAATTCAAGTGGATTCAATGCGGTTTTATGATTTAAATGACCCGCAAATTTAATGATACAGTGCTCGATTTTCGTACGAAAAATAAGAATTCATTGTTGGCATTTAACTTATACTTTTTGTCTTATCCGTCCGACAATTGGAGCGAACTTTTTTCGCGAATAAGTATTATCGTGATTCGTGTCTTCGTTCTTCGTTCAGTATCATCTGTTTTTCATAAATTGCACATTCCAAATGGCCTAATCGAAGAATTTGTATTTATAATTGAACATCGCGTTAACTAGGCTGCAGGTGCATTTCAAGATCGCTTTATAGTACATAACTTAGGCGATAATAAGATGTAAATTTTGTAAATAATAAGCCCGTGGCTTTTCTTCAGGATACGGTAAAAATTCCCTGAAAATTCTATTTCCTTGCTAATATTGAAAAAAGATTATCGGTGATGATTAACAATATTATATTTTTAATTGTGCTTATTTCATTATCAATTTCACATTCATTATCAATTTTCGGGTATGTTGTTTCCAATGATTGTTACGAATTAACACTTTGCGGTTTTCACAGCTAATTTTTTATTAAAATAGTGTAACTTAATAACTGTTTTTATGGTAAAAGAAAAAGAAACGTCCAACAATATAGAATATTTCTAAATTAACTTCAATTAACATATTGCAAAAAATATTTCCACGGCTAAGGATCGACCTTTAGCAGTTCTATATCGTATTTCATTCTGTAATACATTGTTTCCCGTTGTATTCAATTTTCGATCAACTCTTCGATAAACATTCCTCAGTATCTGTAACTATTAAAATACTGCTGGAAATTTGACGGAATCGCTTAACTGTCAAAAATTACTGAAGGAATAATTAGGACCGCAAAGAGCTGATACTAAAACCTTCAAGAAATATATATGCAAATTTGTTCACCTGCATTCGAAATTCAATGTTTTATTGACCGGTACCTCGTACTATATTTTTGCATTTCACGTTACGGCTTTACGTGGTTGTATGCAGTTCTCACACAGAATGCATCGGTATGCAGTAATGCATCCTCCAACGCATAATGCCAGTATAATTTAAAAGAGACGAAAGTGTTGCGTAAAGTTAATTGCAATTGGTTGGCAACGAGATAATTGTACATAAATTATTGACTACTATATATGGTACTATGTATATGTATACGGAGAAATTTGTAAATAAAGTTTGTAAAAATGAAGTACATTGTCGCACGTTACACTCGCGGAAAATGCACTTGCAAAAGATGTGCGTAAAATTTTGTACCATGAACGTACGACTGGCAAAACTTATCGTGCGATTTTGTCATTCTCCTTTCTTTTTCTTACGGTGCACACGATAAATGCAATAAAACATTGAACGTATCGTTGAGGAGAGTAGTATCATTCCGATTAGAAATTAATGTCATTTATTTAACGGCGTTGATTATATTCGATGTTGTATCGTATAAAATGCTTTATAATGAAGTGTTTTATCAGTACGGATGGAAGGAAAACGAAAGTGCAAATAATTTTAGAAGTATTAAATAGAGATGTGCGATGGTACGATATTTAGTATAAAGTAAGAATATAATAACACGGCTCTTATCTTAAGTATTTAATTGTGACTCGTTACTAATTTTAAGTTTTATTATTCTATCGTATAATTCAAATATCGTCACGTTTATGTTGTATCCGAGCATTAAAGAAATTGCGGTTTAATAATTGTGCACTCGTGTGATCTTCGGTAGATTTCTTTGTTATATCGATAAAATTGTTTAACCGGTCGTCTGCCACGTAGATCAATGATTACTTGGTATTAAATTACACTTTTCTTTAAATTCTTCGTTACAATTGTTTACTGAAAAAATGAGAAATTGGGAAGATCTTTGAGGTACACTTGAAATTGGCAATTTTATATAATTGTGCCGGTGATTATGAAAGTGATCGAAGTAAGAAATTTTAAAAATTAAATTTATATTTTATTTTGTCACATTATAACACGATTGAACCACTTTGTAAAAATCATTAAAAATTGCACCGATTACTAAAGTACATAGTTGTCGTGTTACGCAGAATTTAAAGTGCAATTATTTCGAAACAACGAAAAGATCACTTACTTGGATCATTCTCATAATTACCAGCACGATTGAACGTTGTAAGGCAGTGTTTCTTTAAATCTTTTCGATAAAAAAAATTCCACAAAACTCATGTGGCAGACGACATGTTAAAAAAGGGTGAAACTTATAAATATTTTTGTAATTAAGTACTATACGATGGGATATGGCGTACCTAGTTGCCGGTACAAAAAACAATGTACCTTAAACTTCGAATTCCCGAAGTGAATCTTTCTCTTCGAAATCCATTACGAAAATACTGATTCAATTGACGATGGAGAGCGAACTTTAGCGTTTAAATACAGCCTGCTCTTCCTTCCTGATGGCTTGAATGAACGTCAAACTGAGGACTGCTATTATTACCTGCAAAAACAGATTTATCCTTAAAAGAGTCTACAGCTTCTTCATCATCGACCTCTTGCCCTACGATATTTTTTCTGACTTCCTCTCTGTGTTTTTATCTTTTTGACTTTAACTGCTATGGATATTTCGCTACTGTTTTAGGTGGATTCCGAATCACCGAGGTTATATTATATTAATTAATAGTTTAGGAAAAATTTCCCAGAGATGACGGACAGAGGGAGGATTTGAAACTCGGGTCCATTAATTACGAAAGCCTTTACCTCCTTAGCCACCATAACTCCCTAATTGCTAAGGTCATTTCGCCTAAGTTGTAGGTGGTTTCTGAACCACTAATTTTTCTGACTTCATTAGGAATAGTTAAGCATTAAATTTCTGCTTACAAATATACCGATGGTGTCTGCTACCATATACTTTAGAACAGAACAAATAGTATTTAATTTTGCTGTATCTCACTGATTTCATCAAGCTATCAGTTTTTAGAAAATCTAAATTCTTTTATGCCATTTTCTATGTAACTTATTACCGTAAGGCAAGGGGTAATTCAATTAAATTATTTTTTAATGATCGAAAAACCTTGGAAGAATATCCGACGAATGAAGAATAGCCAAGAAATTAAGTCAAACGATCAAGTAAACTTCAAATCGTCAGAAAAATTCGTTCTTCATTGATAATTATTCTAATTAGAAGAACTTACATGCAACATGCACAAAGATAAAGCAACCCCAGCCAACCATCCTGATCTGCTTTCCAAGAACCATGATATCTCTTCGACGCATCCGTGGAAGAAGGCATTTCCGGTGACCGTGTCTCTGCATTCGGTGGGCAATGGTTTCAACAGAGTCAAATAATCCATCGGCCCATCTGCGCCACAGCAACCGATCTGTTTAAGTGATCGTCTATTAATTCCACGTTGGTTCAAGTAAAAAGAGGGAACGCCACGATGAAAGAGTAAAAGTCACGCATTTCCTTACGCTTTCTTGAACCAATTGAAGAATATTGGCTGCCCTTTCATTCTGAGAATTATCGATGAGAGAAGTCATGGCACGTCGTATGATCGGCTGGATTTTACTGTCGTACGTAGAATAATCGAGGAGTATTGCTGTACCAGCCAGGCCGAAGACGAAGCACAATATTTGAAGACCTACATGCTGAAAGGATGTTTGATAAAATTGTTTTTTTTTTTATTTAAATCAGTTAACTTCCATAGATTATCAATATGCCCGTACATAACATCATCTTTAATTGTACTTTCATTTTAATTCTATATCGTTACTTTACTGCCACTTTTATGACAATATTCTACCAATATCGATGAAGCAACGTAAGAAACTTACGCTAAAAACAAAAATTCAGCTAAAATTAGATAGTTACAGTTTCGGGATGGATAAATAGTATCGAGTAGCATGTGTTTCTTACAACGAACAGGCCGAGAACGTTCTCCATCAGAACAACGGCACAGCCGACGAAAGCGATGATTATAATAAGAACCGATCCCGCGAGCAGGATGTAAATGCCGATGTAAAATTCATACATGTCCAAAAAATCAACCCATTCCTGAAAACCTGGATCGAACCTTAGCCACAAACACAATCCGAACATCGCGGTTCCGAGCAGCTGGAAAAAGATAAAATTATGCAAAACTCCTGGAAAGAAGTTTGGATCAGTTTTTGGAAATTTTTTCCTATAGAATGTTATAAAAAAACACCTGAAATAATCGCTCGTAGGTAAAATGGCCATAGCTGTGAACACTAGATCTACCAAGGTGGTCAAAATGATTTATTCTGAAGATTCTTCAATTTTTTAACTCTACCTTGTAGAATGCAAGAAATTAAATCCATCAAGTACTTTTGTCTTGGTCATTTCTTTTCTTTTAACATATTTATTTGGCAATTTTAAATGTATTGGAATCATCGTCGGTAGATCTAGTGTTGAAGCCAAAAGAAATGCAAGAGAAAAGAATTTCGGAGATTTAATAATTTAATTAAATTTAATAATATTAAATTTAATTTAATAATTTTAATAATTTCGGAGATTTAAGAACAGATGTTTCATTGATAGCTTTTATTTAAAAGGGTAGCCTAATTACTTGTAATGGAGCATTTACCATTATACTGCTTCATTCGAAATGATAATAATAGAAGGCTGAATGCAAGTGATACATTGGAAATTGAATAATTAATTATATTTTATAAAGCTACCAAGAAGATTATTATATTTTATACGGGACTTTTCTTACTTGATTTCCTTAGATTATAAAATTCTTGATATTTGATTGCCAGTGAATTTTATCATTTTCAAAATACCGATACAAAAATGTCGACGAAAATTAATTAAGACGTCAATGAATATAAGAAATATGAGAATAATTTTCTCTGAAATTTTTCTGAAAGCATTCCAAATTGCAATTCACGAATAAACTATTAATAGCGAGTTCGACGTTGGTCACAGTCACTCTAAACATTGCTAATTAAAAACGTGCAAATTGACGATTCTTCCGCCATATTGAAACAATATTTAATAACTCCTAATATTCATCGAAGGCTTACTGAATAATTCTTTATTCTTTATTGACGGGCACATTGCCCTTTAGTATACATTGAGAGCAACAATCGTTACGGTATGCGTGAAATAATACACATATAACAACAAATAGAAATATAGCTAGAGAATATAATAAATAAAATAAGTAGAATAACATATTGGATAAAATAGAATAATAAGCCAATTCGAATGCATAATAAACAAAGATTAGGAAGATATATCTAAAACGTCGAAGCAGCGTTTTTGAAAATAATCCAAGATGCGCATCAGTTTCATGTTTGAACTCGAATCTTCCGATTTCTCGACAGTTAACGTGAGACTGTATTCGTCATTCCGATAAATACCGATATCTCTCCCACGTTCGGACGTGACTCACATCGATTCAAACGTAAGGAGGATCTATGTTGCAATGAGTACCATTTAAATCTAAATTGTCTCGACTGACACAATTATGGTGTACCCCATCAAACGCACTAACGCCAGTGTCACAACGCGAAATAGAGCGTCAAGAATCTCCGAAGGAGGGCTGACGTCACGACTGTAAAATTCGTAAATCTTTATACGCTTGCTCGTAAAGCAGAAGGCAGGTAAAAAATCTAAGGAGTGAAATCAAAGAGAAATATAATATATCGAAATATATAAGACAGTAATATATATCTCATACTATAAAATTAAATCTATCTGATCTGAGAGGGAAGATCTTCCATCTGAAGAAAGTTCTGTTTTGCTCTCAATTTTCAATATTGCAATATTTATCAGTTACTTTAGCTTCTCCTATTAGCTCAATTACTTACCCATATAACTGCATTTAAGCAGAATATCATAACTTTAATACATTTGATCCGTTCTTCCAACTGGGGAGCGGGTGATTTCACAACCATCTTGCGATAATTGCCCTCGGCCCTCGTCTATGCGGAACACTTAATCTTAGAAACACGTTTGAACTTATTCTCGTTCTTTCTTGTCTTTTTTTTAGTATTATTATTCCCCCTTTTTCTTACAAGAATCACTAATGAAACGATATCAAAACGTGGACACCGTGGTTATGGACGTAACCGGCGACGGATACCTGAAGCCTCCATCTAGCATATACTCTTTATCATCGACAAATATGAGATAAGTGGATAAGCACGTCCTAGATAAAAGAGCGCGTTGCAGGTGACTCATTCGCATCACGGGGAACTGTTAAGGAAACGGGTATTATTGCTGGAATGAAAAGTTTGTTTGTTGTTGTTTGTAGACTTTGGGAGATCATTTCGTTATAATTGAAGTCCATGAGTTAATCCGAGCGGAGAGTCTTTCTTTATCCGATTAAAAGGAAAGTGAAACTTAACAGTAGAACTACCTGCTTTAAAGTTGTTATGTTTAAATGTAATAGATAAGTACTTTAAAAAAAGAGAAATCGAGGTGGTTAGAAATGAACAGTTTAGTAATTTATGGTTTATAAGATAGATAACGAATATGTATTGTAATATTCCTCTATTTTGAGAAATATTAAAAAGAAATTAGAACCCCGTCATTTTGGCATCTTGTTAGTTCTAGAGTACAGGATTTGATAAAGAGGAAAGATTGAGGGAGAGGACTTCTTTCAGTTTACCATTAATTGTTCGAAGTATATTTTTATTTGGACATTGTATTTTTAGGAATTGTAAGGTATTTTAAATAAATATATAAAGTACACGCAATTTAGATCGATGTATGATAGGATAAAATTAATCATTGAATGGGAAACGATATATCGTAATTATCTCTTATGGAATAGTAGATAAAATTGATTTTTCATCAAAACTTTTAAGTGGAACAAGAACATAACTATAGAAAACGATAAAAAATGTAGAGCTTGTTCGACAGTCAGGCAGATATTTAACTTTGTTCCTGACTAAAGGAAATAGACGTATCTTTACAGATGTGAGATCTAAAATTAGACGAGTTCGTACACCCCGTATACGAACGTTTGACTGACCAACATGGTTTAATCAATTTCGATAATTACATGTCTATATGTCTATTACTTCAATAGTTGATATGTAATTAAAATCGAAACATATATAAAGAAAACTCAATATCTTTATTTGTTTTAATCACTGCGTAAAAATACATAAGGTATTAGACTTTTTGGTAATAATATTTCATTGCTCCCCGTGACTTTCTTCTATTACCAAAGCAGCTCGTTTTGTACATAATACGTTCATAGATACATAAAAGATGCATCAGACATACAGTGCAAAAAAAATACATATTCTTTAACATTCGTAATTAATACGATTCCGTTGCACTGCTAAAAATCGGTTTCGCAACTTTATGCTCTTCGGACAAAGTGCGTTTTTAAATTTGAACAATTTATCGGATCAAACTACACCGTGGATTGCAATAAATATACAATATATAATGACCTATTGCTGATTTTTTTTACTTCTTTCAATCGATTTATCGGCAGTCCACGTGGAGTACCATGGTCAATCGTGCGTTATTTGCCGGTTTGATAAAGCTCGACCGCCGAAGCATGTCATGACCGTAGCTGATCGTAACTTGGCCACGATGCCACACGATGTTCATGACGTGAAACAAAGCGTTTGCAGCATCAGCAACAGAAACGATTCCTGCAACGAATATGTAGCTTAGGAAGTGGGGATGTGGCGTTGAGCAAGACATTAAGCTTTGCTGATGTGGAAGCCGAGTAAGCTGAACGAGAGCTTATGGGACTTTACTCGTGTGCGAGCAACGTTTATGTTTCGCGACGGTCAAAGCCGCGATAACGCTCTGCTCATTAACAAATTTTCACTAGTTCTTTTCTCGATTATACTTTTTTCCATCGTGGTTCAGTGAATTATGCAAGAATTCATGCTTTTGCAAATTCTGATCGGTTTCTCTGTTCTGGCTACGGCTATTCCGAAGCCGGAAAACGAACAGAAGCAACGAGTTCTGGATAAGGTTTGTAAGGAGATTCGTAACGTTTTTGAGAGCTACTTCGTATCTGTTGATTACTTAGGAATAATAAGTGTAATGTTATAAGTACACGTATAAATGTTAAAGTGTGTATTGTACATAACCTTGTTAAATTTATTTAAAATATTTGGAAGCTATGGTAATTGTCACTTCTCGAAATTTATAATACCGGCAGCCGATTTACGTGTTTTTGCAGTTGAATGACGTATTTCTTGATTGGTAAAATAATAAATTGCACCGTGAATTTGATATTATTTTGTTTGAATTCTTATTTAATATGTCTTTATAATTCCTGATATAAAATACATTTCATAGGACACAGGCAAAGAAGAGCATTATATTAATTCTCAGCATAATCCAGCATACGATCATGAAGCTTTCCTGGGAGAAGAAGCTAAAACATTTGATCATCTTACACCTGAAGAAAGCACAAGAAGATTAGGAATAATAGTTGACAAAATAGATAAGGATAATGATGGTTATGTTACTGGAGAAGAACTTAAAGATTGGATATTATATACGCAACGACGTTACATCAGAGACAATGTGGAACGTCAGTGGAAGTCTCATAATCCTGAAGAGAAAGAAAAACTGCCATGGACAGAATATTTAGCAATGGTTTATGGCGATATGGATGAGCATGAGGCTGAAAACCATGAAAAAACCAAAGACAATTCCTTTTCTTATGTTGCTATGCTTAAGAAAGATCGCAGACGTTGGAGCACTGCAGATTTAGACGGAGATGATGCTCTTACAAAAGACGAATTTGCTGCTTTCCTTCATGCAGAAGAAGCAGATCATATGAAGGACGTAGTTGTCCTAGAAACTATGGAAGATATTGATAAAGATGGGGATGGTAAAATATCTTTAGCTGAGTATATTGGTATGTATTTAATTCTTTGTTAAAAGGAAAAAAGATAGAGGCTGTCCAAAGAATTATTCAGAATGAAAAATAACAATTACATTTTTCATATACAGGTGACATGTACGAAGGTATGGAAGGTGATGAAGAGCCTGAATGGGTAAAAAATGAGAAAGAACAGTTTTCTATGTTTCGAGATAAAGATGGAGATGGTTTCCTAGACTTTGAAGAAGTAAGACATGAATAATATCTTATGAATATTGCATCAGTATTGATATAATATCATTATTGTTCTTTTAGGTCAAGACTTGGATTATTCCTGCTGATTTTGACCATGCAGAAGCAGAATCACGGCATTTAATATTTGAAGCAGACACAGATGCAGATCAGAAACTTACAAAGGGAGAGATACTTGAAAAGTATGACATTTTTGTCGGTTCTCAGGCAACAGATTTTGGAGAAGCATTAGCAAGGCATGATGAATTTTAAGAGATTCATATGTTGGTGACTCTTAAATACTAATTTTATAAACGAACAAAAACTATGCGCAATGCATCAAGGAAAACGTTGTTTTAAGCATTTACAAAGAATATTTATCTATATTAGTTGAATAAGAAATCTTTTATAATGCCTTATTTTTTACTTACCTCATGACATTAGCAATACAAAAATTATATTCCCTAAAAATGTAAATACACATTAGTCATGCAAATAAATTACAAACATTTTTAACGCAAATGGAGTAAATATACCACAAAGCATTATTGCCTTTAATCTACTAATCATTTATAAAATATGTGACGTAAATATATCAAATTGTTATCTAGCGTGTATAGTGTAAACGTTTCAATACCATATTATAGTTCAAATCTGCACCTATCAGATAAAATACAGGTGACAGAATGATTGAACTGATTATTTTATCAGATAAGCTTCAGCATTGCTTTGGTATAGAGGGTTGAAGTGAAACGTTAGATTCATCAAAATGAAACATCTTTACCTATGTGTGTTTTTGTGCATAACATGTATCTGGTGCATATCTGCAGGTAATTATACTGTACTTTAAGTAATATGGAATTTTGATAAAATCAATAAATATTTTTTAAATCACAGTTGTGAATAGAAACAGAGCACAATGCTTTCACTTCAGATGGTTGGGACCAACGTTTAATAATGACACGAAAATCGTGAACTGCACAAACCAACTGGTCACACCATGCACAGGATATTTAATTCATTCAAGTATGATACTTCTATAAGTATAGAATTATATTAAAGTCTCAATGTACATTTAATTGTTGTCTTTGTAACATATACGTAGTTTCAGTAATACATTTTCATTCTCATAGTTTCGTTTTGTATATAAATCTGTGTAAATCATCTCAGGTACACCACCAGATACAGTTCAATTGTGGAAGGATGGAAAACCAGAGGATGCATTTACCGAACTAACACCTGGTAATGTGTGCATAAAGTATACTTTTTTCTACAATAATGAACGTAAGTATTTTATTATATATTTATATACGAAATATATATTAAATAGTTAACATAATAACGTTTAAATTGCCGTTAAATTATTATAGTTGTTAATACAACAAGTTTCCGTGGAAAAGTAATAGAAGACAAAACATCAGCTATTACATCAGGATGCTATGAACATTTTGTAAGTACAGTTGAAATATATATATCATTTTATAGATTTCATAATATTTCATAATGTTTTTTGTAGGTGGATGGTTATAAAGTTGAATTATGCGTTTGCCACTCTGAGAAAGGACAGTTACCTTGTAATGTATCGTCAAAACAAAGTTATTCTATAATTATGATTATTAGCTTATCAATTGTATTATTAAGTTTCATTTATTATTAGTACCATAAAGTAACTGAAGTATAAGTTTCAAAGATTTAGTGATAACTATTGATACAACAATATATTTTAACTTGTAAATATATAATAGATACTATAAGTTTTGTAATGACTGTATTTTATAATATGATACATACAAATATGTGTATTTTAACGTATATTATGACATGCAGAGCAATGTTACACATTGACATAAATCTTAAACATACTTAAAGATATGAATCATCGAAATGTTCAAGTTCAAAAAATAAGAACTGTGAGATCATCATTGCCTATTATCCTCATGCCCTACCACAAGACTTATATGTATAACGCCAGGCATTTTTAAATTATGATGAATATTTCAATTTTGAAATGTTCCTTCGTTTTATAGAAAGCTCTAAAAACTTTTAAGTATCAAATATACAGAAATAGGAAATATGTTTGAGATATGATATCTTAAGAGAACATTTGATATATAACAATGTGTTCTATTATGTGTAATACATGACATTATTCACAAGCAGCCAAGAATTAGTAAATTATTATTATATTTGATTATACTACTTCAATTATTATCCATTCTGTATGACTTATTGTTAGAATGTATAGGTAGCCATCAGATTTACAACTTACATTTATTACAGTAAATAATGAGTATTATTCGAAAAAATTTACCATGTCGCTTTTATATTAAAAAGATTTGCTGCTATAGAACTGTGGCAATAAAATTATTATTATGCCTAACATATACAATTTGACAGTTCTTAAAGCATTTAAATCAGTCTGGCCACAAATATCGTCAAATTATTATCCCTGCAAACAAAGGATTAGAAGTTACATAAAATAAATTCAAAGGATGTTTATCGCATTTCTTTTCTTCCTTTAAACAAAGAATATTTCGGGCGAAAATAAACAAACATTTGCGAACAATACTTAATTAATTGTTGTTACGTTTACTTAAATGTGGTATAATTCAAATATAGTCAAGAGGTGTAAAACGTAATTTTGCGTTTCATTTGATCAATTGAACGTACCCATTTACCTAGGAACATTTTGTAAATTTACTATCTGCTGAAAAAAAAATTCATATTTATGTAGTTCATTTACGAATCGACTAGTCGTGCGGACAAATACGGTGACCGATTTTGTACCAACCGCGTGGTATATAGCATAAAATTGTGTATATCAGTGAAGTATGATATTGTCTTAATGCAATATGTTAAATAGCCGTTAATTCTCTGATATAATGTAAAGGTATATTCAATAAAAATTCACTCACTAAGAATGTAAGTACTGCATCGTTGCACCTGTTTGGATTGCCCAGAGAAGCACTTATTTTAGGTTACAAAACTATATGAAATTTGTGTATTAACATCAATCCAGTTTGAACTCGTTGAAACGACGTTAAACGAAATGTGTTTTTCAGTTATTTGCAATAAATTCAAGTGTGATGTCAGCTTTTCTGTATATTTTACGAGAAAGAGTGTTGAACATTGTCTTGTGTTTTGTAACTAATGCATGATTTGTACAAAAATATTTCTGTTTTCATGAACTTTACACAAAGTGTATTTTTACTTAATGGTAAATTAACGAATCTGAATCTCTAAAGAGGACAAATTATTTCTATATTCTATTATGTGGAACTAATGTTTCCTTTTCTTTCCAGAAACTCATTGCAATATGGCAGAACAACAGTCACCTCCTGGCTTTAAGCGCATGTCTTTAGATAAGATTATTGAAGCTATGACTGCAGATTTAGAAAGTTCTAATGGTCATTATGTTCAATTTGGTGTTAACCCACAGCAAGCCACATCTCATAATTGGGGAGAATATTCTAATGGTCAAGCAAGACATTACATTAGTAATCCTTCTCCGCATTCTAATCAATCCACAATGCAACCAATAGCTCCAATGGGTACTTCTTTGTATATGCAAGACATGCCAACTTACGATTCATCAACAACAGACCCAATATATTTCCCATCTCAGACTGTAAATCATTTAGGTATAAATGAAAATAATGATTTGATTGGTACTATAGATGTTGGAGGAGGTAATTACATTAATGTAATTTATGGAAATGCATCTCAAATTATGGCTGAACAGTGTCAGCTTTCAAATATGACATCCTATAGAAATCAAAATATGATAGATCGAGAGTATGATCTTTTCAATGATCGGCATATTCCAGTGCCACCTGATTTACCATCCCAGAATTTCAATGGAAAACATTTAATTGATAATTTAGTTGGGAACTGGGTACCAAATCAATCTGGTACCTACAGTCCTTTTGGTGGTTCTCCGAATGTGACTCCTGTACCTCAGTCAAATGTAGATGTTAGGGAACCTGAAGAATTACCTAGAAATTCTACAGATACTCAGTACAAAAAACCTCGTATGATAGCAGAAGTAAAACCTATGAGACCTTCTTATTCCGATGTCTTAACAAAATCTGCACCGACACCTCCCTCTCCATTAACAATTCAATCTATAAAGCCAAAAACAGAATCATTAAATAAAAAGATTTGTAACAAGAATGCAAAGAATAAAACTAAACCTGTATTATTGAAGCGGCAAAACTCGTCGGGTAGCGACGATCATAATTCTCCGAAATTACAAATACCGCGGAAAGTTTTGGAAAAAAATAATTCTAATCTTCCAAGAAGGTGGGTGTCATTGGATAATCTTGGTTCACAAATCGAATCTCATGAAATAAACAGTTTTGATAGATCTGATCAATTTGAAAAGAAAAAGGTTTCTAAAACATCGAAAAAAGCAGAGAAGGGAGAAACACTTAATAATTCGAAGGTTGCAAATAGTAATTCTAAAACTTCTGGAAATATTCCAAAACGCCCAATACAAATAAATAACAATTTGAATACAATAAACACCTCCTGCCAAACTGTTTCACCTGAGAAGGTAGAAAAAAATCAACAGGTCAGCAATAAAGTAAACAAAGATGAGAAAAAACTTACTAAAGAGAAGAATTCTAAACGCTTCCAAGCTGAAAAAGCACAACAAATTAAGAAAGCTCAAAGAAATCGGCGACGAGAAAACAGAGAATCTCCAGTAAAAGATTTATGTAAAAATTTAAATAAATATGCAAGTCGTTGGAGTAAAATTGGTTTAAAAATATTTTACTGGTTGTCTCACTTAGTATCTGATGTAGTCAGTATGAGTGCCAATCTCATTATTCAACTGTAAGTAATATGCATTGTCAAAAAAATTGTGTAACCGCATTTAATAATATGTAAGATCTGCAAATAACAATTGTATATCTGTATTACAGGGTCAAGTGTACATGGTACCACACCAGATTGTATTTGAAACACTTCTGGATTTATATGGCTGTAACATTCGCAAAAATTCGTATCTTAAATGCCTTTGGTAAGCAACTGGATAATTGGTTTGGTAGTAGTAAATTTGCATTTTGGCGTAAATTAAAACCTAAAAGTGAGGAAAAAGAAGAAAACAGTAACTGGATACATGGTGGTCTCGAAACCAATATTCCATTACCTAGTACTGGTGAAGAAGCTATGAAGAGATTATTAGCTTGTGAAGGAAAAGATCCTTATAGTATACTTGGAGTAATGCCAACATGTTCTGATGATGATATTAAGAAGTATTATAAGAGGCAAGCTTTTTTAGTTCACCCAGATAAAAATAATCAACCTGGAGCAGAAGAAGCATTCAAAATACTTGTACACGCGTTTGATATAATCGGGGAGCCGGTAATAATTATGTTTTATATCGCTAAAATGTGTGATTTAAAAAAAAATTTAGAATGTAACATATACTTACTTTATTTTCAAATTTTTGTATAATTATAACGTCTTATGAAATGATAAATAATTTTGGATTATTTTACACTGTTCTACGAACAATGTACATTTTTTGTTATATGTTGCAAATTTTAGGAGCGTAGGATAGCATTTGATCAGACAAGGCAGGTTAAGGCATCTTGGGGCGAATTGAACGATTTATTGTCCCAACTTTATAGAAAAATGGAACAAGCGGCAAATACGATAAGATGTACAAATTGTGGACTGAGACACAAAAGGATTCCAACCCAACGTCCTTGTTATGCAGCACGTTTTTGTGCTCAATGTAAAATACGTCACAGCGCAAAAGAAGTAAATCTTGATACTGTTTTAAAGTCCAAATTCTATTACAATGCATTGCTTAAATTAATTAGTAAAACTTTTAATAGGGAGACATTTGGGCAGAGTCTCGTTTAATGGGTTTTCTTTGGCATTATTATGCTTGCATGGAAGGGGCCGTTTATGATGTAACTGATTGGGCAGCTTGTCAAGCTGGCAATTTAAAACATCTAAGAGCAAATACACATAGTGTTCAATATAGAATCGTCCTAGGTCAAAGGCCACCATCGCAGGCTACCAATAGTGGCAAGAAACGACAACAAATAGATCCAAATACAAGGTATAATTTTTCGCATTATAACATATCATTTCTTTCGAAAGTTTACTTATATAAAATTCTAAAGTCAGCAGTATCGAAGTCAAAAATAATTAGACATTACTTAGCAATAATTACATTTTATGCAAAACAGCGAGGCAGATTTTGAAGATTTTTTGAATAATCTATACAACCACAGCAAGACCGGTTCTTCAAATGCATCCGGAGATCAGAACTCATTTAGAGGGGACTCTAAGCGACGTAAAACAAAACGTAAGAAGTAAATAAGTATGGGCAAGTGACTTCTGACCTTTTAATATCCGTCATGTATAATTATTCAGTAATATACACGCTTCTGTATTGAATTTCCTTTTTTTCTTTAAAGTAAATACTGATAGTGATTAATAATTTTTTTTTTCACGTTTTCTAATTACATGGAATTTCACTATAAAGAAATATTGGGAAGCATTCATTATCTAAAAATGCTTTGAGTTTCATTTAATTCCGAAAACAGTCTGTTTGATTATTGAAACATAGAAGTGCTGCACAACAGATTAAAATGAAATTTATTCGAAAAATGCAAATATTATTACAATGCTTCGAGCTTTTGATCATAGATTCGCATGTCAAAATATTTTACCTAAATTTATATTAAAACAAACAGCCAACAGTGTGCAATGAACGTAATGCTGCATTCATAAAACGAAATTTATCTTGATTCAAGCACTTATGATATTTAATGATGAAATACTAATAATGTTTAATGAAATTTTAAGAACCCTTTAATGAAAAGAGAAATCCTGAAAAAGCAGTTTTCTTGGTGTTTATTGAGAAACCTAGTTTTTTAATTTACCTTTAGTATAATACTCAAAGACGATTAACATTATAACGATATTTTATTATACATAATATACATGTAATGTTATGAAAACGCTGTGTTAATGATTTTCTCAGATTTTAATGAAATTGCAAAGCAATGAAAGGTATTTAAAGTTTCTATATTTCGAGTTACTTCTTTAAGAGATACTAATATAAATAATGTATCGCCTTTCAATTGAGTACTGTAAACTAGTAATACTTAATAAATGCAATATTCATAAAATAAGTATGACGTAGTAAAATAAAATAAATTGGATTACAAAATCTTTGGGATATATTTTAAATCAACTTCTTTGATTAAATCTAAAGTGACAAATAACTACAGTATATAATTCATGTATATGTATTAACAAGATGACACTAGCATCACAGATTATGATTTCTTTTATCACCGAACATCTTTAGGATAATACCTTATTTGCTATGAGTCTTGATCTCTAAACATTTATAATTGATAATATAAAAGCTAACAGTTTGTTTGACAGAATGACGAAATACTGAAAAAAAAGACTGATTTTCTTCTCTCTGTGTTACTCATAAGTTATATTGTAGCTAGATCATTGTGTGGAAATTGCTTAATCTTTGACTCAAATAATTTCAAGAATTCTTATTCTCTTAAACTTCATGCATCCGATTAATATAAAATGCTAAATCTAACCTTAAAGAAATTCATGACAGAAATTTCATTTTGCATTATACAAAGTGCACTATTTACGATATAGTTATATTAGAGTAAATGAAAATTTTATATTGTAATACTCACAGAAAAATATTGAATGCATATGTCATAGAGAAGTTTCATTTCTATTTGTTTGTACAATACAATATGCAGTGCAATCGTTTGTATAATCTAATGAAATTATCTCAATGTACATCAGACGAGTTTTACAGTAAAAACACTGGTTAAATATTACCTACCTACGAATTCTGACATGAATCTATTAAAATACTTCCAATCGGTACCTTGTTTTTTCTATTGTATAAAGACGTTAATGACTGTCATTAAGCCTTACAATTTATAATAAAGCTGCTTTATACAATTTCAAGTTTATTTTATATAATTTGTCATGCACCCAGCATTTGCTAATTTACTTCAATAGCAATGGTAAGAAAAAAATTCAAGAAGTTCGATTACATCTATTTTTATGCATAGTTCAAAGGTATACGACAATATATTAGGCCCTTATCCAGGTAAATAACAATGCTTATGAAATTTTCTACATGTACTTTAGTTTAATATATAGTTTATCCATAGCACAAGTATGTAGCAAGGAAAATGTTTATTATACAAACTTGTTACATATTTTTAACATTAATATCACTTATAAACTATGCACCTTTAATTGCTACAAATGTTAGCAATATGATATCAATAAAAAAATATAAAAATAGCTTTTCTTTAAAGTACTATACAGACAATATATTACTGACAATCTCTCAATTCATTCAAGCATTTCCTCTAAAAATACAAGTGCATCTACATTATCAATTGCACTATCTACGTCTCGTTTCTGCACTGTTTTCTTCTTCATCTGTGCAGTGTACTTGTAAGCTTCCTTAGCAAGAGAATCAATAAAGAGTTCCTGCAATTGAATTAGAAAATAATGTTTATCATACAATGTAGAAATAGCCAGGTAACATTTTTTTCATTCTTAACCCATTCATGTTCAATGTAATGAAGAAGTAAATCACAATTTCTGAAGTGTAAAATTGCAAGTTTAACTCATTTTTGAACATTTTTTTTCTGTATGTCTCTGAGACATTGCTATTATAATATGGAAAAAGGAATATTAAACATGGATAGGTTAATATTTCGTAAATATGATGAAATTATAACTCACAGTAGATTTTGCGATCAAGAAGACAGCTTCTTGATTGACCATATTTACCTCTGGATCCGTTTTTATAATTGCCTTTATTCTGCCCAGAGGTAATTTTACTAATTTCTCTTTTTGCTCTTCATCGGCACGAAAAACACTTTCACTTTCTTCCTGAGAGTCTTGAGAGTTCTCACCACCGGTACTGACAATACTTTCGTTCAGTTCTTTGTCACTCGCTGTACCTTCATTTTCGGAGTTTACCATAATTTCAACAATAATTTTTGCAATTGGAACTAATTGCAATCGCGCGATTTTCTCTGCTTTAAGGTTCACGATAATACAGTCATCTAGTGGCCACGTTATACAATAATGTCAAATCTTTACAATCTCAATGAAATATGAAACTATATGCAAATAGAATTATGTAAAACCATGATAATTCGAAATGATAAAATCGTATGTTTCATATATTTAATATATGTTTTTAAAAATTTATATAAATATTATAGAATTCTATATTTAACATTTTTTGGAGCACGAAAAATTGTAAACGATCTCAAAGAATTAAACTAAGACATACTTGTTTATAGATATTTCGAAATGATTCGCGTAAAGTAAATCGATAATATTCAAATATTTGTAACTTTTATTTCGAAAGTCATATCGATAATATTTTGATTTCAAAATTACAATTCATAATTCTCCTTTTAATCGCTAGATGGATTTCTAAGTATTTGTTAAAAATTGTTTCTTTCATAACTATTCCTAAAAGTAACGTATCCTTTCGATACAATTTGTTTTAATCTAAAATAGAAGTAATTATAAAAGAATCATTGTGAATTTATAATAGATAATAGTTAAGTACGATGCGTTATAAAATACATTATTTCCTATACAAGTATTTCGGAAAGTACATTACGAAATGTAAATCGAGACTTCAAAGTATTTTCGGATCCTTGTTAGAGGGCGACAGAGTAGACATTTTTTAAAACGTCTTTGGTAACCGTCAGTAACCGTATACGTTGATGTCCGTGGTAACAGCACCGTTGAAGAAACTTTTATTGTTTAACTTATATATTGATGATTTAAGAAATCAGTGGTTAAGAGGAAAAGTTATTGAACAACCAAAGCATATTTACAAAGTCAAACTTTGTGAAGTGATTGGCGATAGTGTGACGGCTACATGAGACGCATAATGAAATTTCGAAACATCTTCAGGAAATAATACATCATTTGTATAAACGATCTAAAGGTGTTATTGCAGATATACATGCTGCAAGCATTAAAGGGATAAAAGCGAAAAAATGTGCGATCTTATCGATTTACGTAGCCCCGATGGAAAGAATTTCCAAGGTCCAAAACTCGCGTCACCTTTAATACCAGCCCCTACGGACAATGTGTGCAACAACAACAGCAATACAAAGGCAACGAATTCCTTGATGGTGGGAAAACGCGATAGCTTGGATAATAATCCATTCGACATGGTATTATGCAAAACAACAGAGTACATTCAAAAAAAAGATGATCCCTTTGAAATAGCTTTAGAGAAAGCATTGGAGTCAAAGCTGAAAAATAGTGTTGCACTGAGAACTTGTTCCGTTGATTTTATAGATGATTTCAGTCCACGCTGTAGAAAACGCCGTCAGGTATTGAAAATGAATAGAACCTTAGATGAAACTTCGATTAATGAGGAATTAAATCTTGGGGCATTAAAAAAGAAGGTACTTTTTAATGAGGTATCTGATGAAGTTAAACCAAACTTGGACAACTGTAATATAGTGGATGAAGATTCAAAAATGAATAATGATAACTTACCATTTACCACAATTACTCCTAAAGTTCCTAATATTGAAATTCATAATGCTGATTTATCAATTTTAAATGTATCTGTAATGAATGACATATTATTTGAACCTGGCTGTGAATCCGAGAATGGTCAGATGAAACCTGTTCTTCCAGAAGAGAAATCTATGAGTAGCCAAAAAGACAATATTGAACAATCCATAGGCAAATCTATTTTGAATTTGAAACTACCAAAACTTCGGCGTTCTCTCTCACAAGGAGATAAATTATCTCCAAGAAAAAATAATTTTAATTCTATACCACATTTGGCATTAGAGAATTTACGAGGAAATTTTGTGAACAATGAGAGCACATATAGCATTTTGTCCACGAATTCTAATGATGTGTTGAATGAAGGTTTCTTGAGAAATCAATATAGCAGAAGTTCAGTATGCTCTAGTTTATCGAACATTTCTGCTATAACTAGATTAAATTCAGTTACCTCAATGACTATTTCACCGACGATGTCAACTGATGGTACTATAAACCGAGCATTCTTAGAAAGTTGTTCATTGGAGAAAACAAATATGAGGACATGTAGTGAGAAAAAAGATTCCGTTGAAGATACAAATTTTGTTTCACCTACCTCTACATGCTCAACGAATTCAATGTTTAGTACAAAAGATAAAGCTTCAACTTTGACACCTAATTTATTACAGCAATGTAGCAGATTAAAAAAGAACTCCCCAGAAAATTGCATTCCACAAAATGATAGCATAGAAAAAAGATCCAATCTTTCTACTGATTGTAATGCATCTATGGCTATTGCCAAAACTATAAATAAGGAAGATAGTTTGAGTAACAAGTTAATAGATATTGATGTATTCCCACCAGAAAATAACTATACTAAGGAACATATAAATTTGAGTTCAGATACTTCTTCAGATTCTGTATTTGTTGTAAGTTTTTCCTCTTGTTGCTTTTAACTATGTGTAGTATTATAGATTTCAAAAATTTCCCTTGTTTAACTAATCCTTATTAATTTTCAGGAAGAAAATAGGATTTACAAATCGATACTACATGAAGCTAAAATTCTGGCAAAAACTTTTGAGGAAATGGCATTAAAGACAAGTTCAGGATGTAAGTTATATTCCATTAAATTTTAAATCTTCCTTACACATTTTTAGCATTACTTTTATTTCTGATTTATGTTTTTAAATTAGCTAGCATAGATGACTTAATTTCGAGCAATCCATTGTGGACATCAGAATTATTGCCAGCATTTGATGATGAAGCGGTTGATAATCTAATAGAATTGCCTGCATCACCTAATAATGTTTGCAGTAATAACATAAATTCAAAGACTGAACAGACTGCAAAGGCAGAAAACAGTATTGGTAACGACAGTAAAGTAGTAGCAAATGCAGAGGATGTAAAAATCGAATTAAATGAATTTGTACCTATAGAAAAAAGAATTACCATGGCAACTCTTTTGTTGGATCTAAAAAAACTGATCGAAACGGAGAACAACACGCAAGTAAATGCATTGCTTGAAAATTTAGAATCTGCTCTGGGTGTTAAATGTATGAACAATACTGAATTATTAACTACATGTCTTAGTACAAGCAATAATTTAACAAAGAGTCCTCGAAAGCTAAGTGAAAATTTAACTAGTGTAGAAAATGCAAAAGAAAATAGTGCGGAAGAAAGCAAAGAAGACAATTTAGACGCGGAAAATGTTAATTTAAACGATTTAAATACAAGTAAATGCACACCTAACCGGAAATTTTTAAAAGAAGTAAATAGCGAATTTGAGAATGTGATTTTGGAAGTAGATAAGAGCACAAATAGTTCACTTGAAGTAATGAATGTGCAGAGTAATGAAGATGAAATTAGTATTTTACATAAATCTCAGAAATCACATTCATCTAGTAAAATCGAAAATACTAACTCTTTAAATGAGAAAATGGCACTGGAACTTCTTACAACCTTAGCAAAATTATTAACTGGGAAAACGGAAGAACAGTTACCCACAGATTTAATTCAGAACTTGAGGAAAGTATTAAATTCTGATTCCAATAACTGCAATGTAAGCAATAAGACAGAAACTGATAGTAGTCCTGTTGAAATTCAACAAACACCAAAGAAGTCTGCATTCAAATCTGAAAAGACAATACGTTCCCCAGCTTTATCGAAATCCGCTAATAGGTATAGTTTTAATGAAGAATCAAAAGTACGTATCAATCTCGAAGAGCTATGAAGTGAATGTAACTTTATTATTATTGCTATTAGTAGCAGTTGTTAATTATATCATTTTTCGTAGAAGTCATCTGCCCCAAAACCACTTAGGAGAAGTATATCTGCATCTCACAGTTCGTCAATGAAACTTATGCCAACTCAATTATTATCAAAAGACAAAAGTACTTCTCAGTTAAAGGAGATTAAAAAACGTTTCCCAAGCGATTCCGCTTTGGGTAATTCAGTGTCAAAAAAAACTGTCGATCCTGCTTCAAGTGCCACGAAAATTAATAATGGAAAAGGTAATATTTTATATATTCTGTATCAATTAGTAATGATACATTGATCACCAAAGGTTATATTAACTATCAGATACAGGAAGAAAATCGATTAAAGCACTCAATGTACAAAGAGATAAACCAACATTGATAACTGATGCAGTTAAAAGTAAATTGAAGATGAAAACAGATATAGAGATTACAGGTAAAAAGGGCCCAATGAAAGCAGTTCATCCAATAGGAAATATGCAAAAGAAAGGTATGCCGTTAATTGTTTAACACTGTATCAGCATCTTGTACTCTATAAGTATTTTATTTCACTTTTGTTTTATCAATATTTGTTATGAAGAAGCGTTCGAGAAGAAAATATCTCCATCGACCGGTACTGTGACACCGCCGAAATCGCATAAAATAATTAGTAGCACACCTAATTCGATAGATAAGGGATGTGCAGTGAAGAGATCTCCACGATCTAAACCAGTCGCATCGTCAACACCGGATGCTCAAATTTCCAAAGCACATGAAATTCAATCAACTCTGGCTATTTCGAAGAAGCGTAATTTTTCATGTGATATATCGCCTGTTGTTACGCATGTAAATGTTGATAATAATAACGGCGTGAAGGGGAGCCCAAAAAGGTAAGAGATTGCTATTTTTAGTTATTTTGCAGGAAATATATAATATTTAACTCGTTTACATTTTAGAATTAATAAACCGTTGTCACCGAAAAGAACAACGCCTAAGCGCCAACCAGCTGATTCTAACATTCCAAAATGTCGAACTCCTCCTGTGATGAAAAAAAGAAATAGCTTGTACGATGTTAATCGTTCTGAACGTTTTTCTGAATCGTTGCAACATTCGCGAAATAAAAGATCCGATATCCAAAAGGTGTCACCAAGTCCATTGAAAAATAATGGTAGTAAAATACAACAGAGCCCTCTGAGAGACAGTAATAAATTCAGCCCTAAAATAAAACCACTCAATCTAGTGTGTATACGTTAATATTTTAATATTCTTGTATAAGGAAATTAAAACGACTTATTAATTTAACGCTATCGTTCGACAGATCTCAAAACTTCGCCGGCACAGCCATGATATCAATGTGATAGAAAAGGAGAATGTTTATATTTAATTGAGAAGATGAAGCGTGTGTGATTCGTGATCTGATTGTGTTGAAAACTGTATATAATACTCGTTACAGTGTATTTTTTTTTTACTTTTTGTACTTTTACAGTTGATAATAAAGCGTTTGTTCGGATAGATGAAATCTTTCCCCTCCTTGGTATTTCGTGATACGCATTATACGCGACATGCACTGCAAGCTAATATATCATCTAATATATATATATATATATATATATATTTTTATAATATCATAAACGTAAGGTTTTTGATTGGTCATTTAATTGTAACACCCGAAAAGGAAAGGCTGAAAAATGTGTACATCCATTGCTATTAAAATAGAAGACTATGTCATGCGCGTCGAAATTTGTTAAGATTTGCTCGAGATCTGTTGCGTCAGATCCGTCTATCTGAAAACAGGCTCAAAAGGGAGCTATTCGGCCGGGAACGAGGACAGCAGCGCTCGGGAATGGCCGATACGTCACGGTCGTTTCTAAAATCACAGACACAGTAACGTATCACATCGTAAACCGCGAGAAAATTTCGGACGAAAAATTTCATTATCATCGATAACAAACTAACCGAAATATAACACGTTGATAACCGTATTCTCAAAATAACACCTTCTCAAGTGATAATTTCACCATATTCCTAAGTGAATTCCATGATAATGTATGTTTCAAATGCAAAAGGGACGGATAACCGATAAAGAGAAAATACATAGATCGTCTATAAAAAATGAATCAATACCACGTACAAAGGGTACCTAGAGTTAATTGCCTATTACGACGATGCAAGGAGGAAGTTGCAAGGAAGTGTAATATCACGATCGTCGGGAGTTAAGGTGAGAGAAAAGGTGTTGCGAAAGGACAGGATAAGTCGGTGAAAGCGGTGCGCAGAAGCCGGTTCCACGTAGGGCGCAAACGCAGGTATCGCCGTACCTGCACGGACCCGTCCCCGCAAAAAGTGCGCTCCGCGTGTTCCGTACTCCAGCGGCGGTCCGTCCATACTCGCGTGCAGCCGCACCCGGCTTGGCGCTCTTCGGTTTTATCGAAATAACTTATACGAGCGGGCGCGCATAAAGTTAATCATCGATGCAAACGATTCTTTGACAATTGTCAAAGACGACGGTGTCAGTGAGGTGAAGTGCGTCACAGTTTCAGGGAGTTCGATCTTTTTGGGCGTTCTGTACGAGGAGAGCTGGCGCGGCGCGCACGAGAGGCCGCCTCTAGAAAAAGAGCGCGTCTCGCGCGTTGCGCTACATTTGGAGTGCGCGATGCTCGAGAAAGCCTCGGGAGGACGTTAGAAATGATAAAAATCCAAGTAATCCGATAAGCAACAACGAACGACACCAGAGAGTCGAAGGTTCCGTCTTTTTTTTTTTTTAAAGGCGAGGTACGACAGAATTTTCGGCCGGCCGAGAGAACCGGGAACGAGGAGAGCTGGCCGCGCTTCCGAGGCCAGTCTTCGGGGAAAAAGAACCGCGTCTCGCGGATTCGCTGTGTGCTGCGGCGACTATTGTGCGATACAATCGTCGTAGCTTATCGACATTCTCGGAACTATCGAACGTGTCATGGGAAATCGTGGACGGTGGACAATAGATATCCATAGGATCCTGTGAGCGGTCTTGGTACGTAGTGTCAACGCGTACGGACGTATACGGGGAACGCAACCGCCGGCGATATATCCCGCGTGGTACGTATACGCACGTACACATATACCAGAGGAGCGCGTTTAGTACGTGTGGCATGCACATTCGCAAGGAACCGTGCGGACTCGTGGAATCGTCGTTTGGTCGCATGTATCGAAGTGCTCTGTCGCGAGGCGCGCTTAACAGAGGGAGATCCGACACCGTGGAAAACTTGTCGGACGGCGAAAGAGAGAGAGAGAGAAAGACCGGCGAGAGAAGCGAGGTACACCGTCGTTTGACGATTGGCGCGTGCCGTAGACGTTCGACGGTCACTTGGCAATATACGTAGCGCAATTATTTCCCCGGTTATCCTATTTCGTTCTCTGTGAAGCAGACATTATTTATGGGTATACGGAACGGCGCGTTTTCGCGTGCGAAACAAAAGACTAAGACCAGCGAACGGTCCGCGAGGAGTGCGGCGACGATTCTCTTTGTTCGGTTCCGCGATACCTCGATAACGATTCGTTCGAATTTTAAATCGTACCTCGCGATCGCCGGAAGGAAGTTATATACGCGGACACGACGGTATCTTGACGTCGAAAGTGCGTGCGGAGGGTGTGAAATGCAGCGTCGCGCTGCAGCTCGATGTTCGATCCAGCGGCGGCGGACGGCCTGACTTTGTCCGAGATTACCTCTCGTTCGTGGTGCACCTCCCGGCTTCGGACCAACAATGGATCAGCGCAGCTGCACCACACCGTACGAAAATCGTTCTCGGTAGCGAACGATCGTGTTTTAACGTGTACAAGGTCAACGATAAAGAGTGATCGTCCTTACGGCACGATTAGAAGCTGCTTAGTTTAATCGCGCTACACGGTGATTAATGTTAAAACACCGAGGAGACATTTCGCGCGGTTCAGATGCGCCATAGATTTCGCACATTATTGACTTGGTCGATCGGTATAATCGATAGTATTACGTTACTTTAATGAGTTTATCTCATCCAAAGATTCTCGCCCATCGACATCGATACCTTCGATACATTGACACGATCAAAACTAGAGAATCGTTTGCGCGCAGTGTTGAACTATTATTATATCGTTCTACTCGAACTTACTACTTGGACGTAAGAACGAGACTGCGCTCGATACGAGATGGCTCGGAGAGCTTCTACCACGCGAGAGCATGATCGACTTTTCGTCGACGCACCGTTTCAAATGCTAGGAAGAATCCTCTCGCTGTTCGTATAATATATAACGACAGATTGAAATGCCCCTATAATTGGACTATTCATGATATACATTTATCAATAATAATGCAAAATTAAAAGAAATGTAGAAAGATTTGCACAAGAAACGAAGAAATAATAAAATAGAGGTGTATATAATACGCGGAAATAAAGAAGAGTGCCGGTCGTTATGACATCACGCGTAAATGGTGCGAGCGCCGTAAAAACGTGCAGAAAGCACCCCGGAGATAATGTCTACGAACTAAGCGTCGTGCTAGAGTATCGCACAAACATAAATTGTCAGATATCGCACTCTAACGCGAGCCGCTCTATCGACGCATAATAATGCAGCAGCATCGTGTGGAAACGCAAATACTCCACGAGGAGCAGATCCTGGAGGCGATAGATCAATTACGTCGTCGTAAGGCAAGACCCGACGCCGATCGTATTTGCAATTATCTGCTACGAAAGTTCTCCGTAGATGCGCGGGACACTATTGCCGATCTTCATCGGCTGATCGAGGCGGAAAAGGTCATCCAGGTCGATTACAAGGGTAATACGAGTTACAGAAATGCTTCTAAGTGGTCAAGGCTTCAGCTGTACAAAAATCGACCGGAGGGTTTCGTGAAAGAAAAATTGAACTCCGGGATGGTGGCAGGTGCCGTGGCCGAACTCGTGGTCGAGGAGCCGGATTACCTCGATCAAGGTGTACCAGCTTACAGACTGATCGAGCAGCTGCTCGACGGTGTCTCGAATCCTACCTCCAGACGTATGGTCGAAGATTTTCTCGGAAAGGAGGTTGCCAGTGGTAATTTGACGCGTCTCTCTAACGGCAATTACTCGCTGGTGGCGACGTCTGACATGACAACCACCGCCGAACCAACGCATCGTGAAACTTTTACTCTCGAGAATGGGAACGCTCGACGTAAGGAATTGCAAACCGTTTCCTCGACTACCGGCGGACTATATGATTTCGACGAAACGGAAAACTTGACGATTACGGACTCTAGATCGAATACACCGAGGTCCTCGCGTCAACCAAGCCCGAAGCCAGAACCACAAGTTAGAAAAGAGGAATGCTTCGAGATCGTTGTTGAGAGAGACGAACATGTCGAATCACCGGTGGAGCAAGATTCTATGAAAATAGAGGAATCGCAGGAGCTACCACCACAGACGTCTGTCGAGGATATCAAAGAAGAGCCGAAGAATACGGATAACAATCAGTCTCATAACCTCAAAAGATCATCGAAGGCCGAGCGTAAACAGCGTTTACTGGTTCGGACGGAAGATCCTATGGACATAGAGATCAAGTTTGAAGACTTTCGAAAGGAAAATAAAGAAGAAAGCGCTATACAAAAGGAAAAGAGGGAAGAAGCGGGACATCTTAGCGAAGAAAGGGAAGACGAGGACGCGGGAAGGAGCTCTACCAATCCATCGCCAACGCCGTCTAACGTTAACGTCGGTGGATTCCGCAGCGCACGGAGAAAAGTATATTTTATTCATCTTCATTTCTTATTCAATTTTTCTTTACTGCAAATTTAATACAATCGTTTACATGACATTTATACGTGCAATTAACAGATGCGTGTATTGCAGAGAGCGAAAAAGGTATTTGATCCTTCTGACAATAATCTTGTAAAACGAAAACGTGGAAGACAGCCAGGTTCACAGAATAAAACTTCCATATCGCAAGACTCTCAAGATTCTTCGAAATCAACCATCAAGGACGGTCCTTGCAGGCAGTGCAGCCTTTGTGCCAAAGAAAAACAAGAAAGTTTGGTCGCATGCAGAGATTGCACTGTACGAGGTACCATTTTTTTAACAGTAATAATTATACAAAATTTCTTAATTTACATATTCTAACAGGTTGTTCCTTTTTTTTCTTTTCAGCTCATCCAAGCTGTATTTATAGTCCAGAAGAAATGGTTCAAAAAGCAGGCAGTAATTGGCAATGCGAACGTTGCAAAAGTTGTACCATATGTTGCGAAACTTCAGATGCGGTAAGCTACATAATACATAAACCGCAAATTGGCACAGACATTTCTGCAATTAATATAATTAATATATATATATACTTATACCTTTCATAGGGCCCACTTGCAACTTGCTTTACCTGCGATGAAGCTTACCATTATTATTGCCATACACCACGTATAACAATACCTAAATCAAATTCAAAATGGCAGTGCAACGATTGTGTTCAGAAGCAATTTAAGACAAATCTAACTCAGAGTATCAGTTTGGTGACTAATAGGCCCGATACACCATCGAATCCACCAGTCTTGCCACCTGTTTTAAGTCCCCAAGTTTCTCCAGCAAGAGGATCCTCTGATCAGATGGAAGATGATAGTCCAAGAGATGGAATTGATCCCAACATACCTGATGCTTCGGATTGGACGTCTGAGCAAGTATATCAGTACTTTGCAAGACTATTTCCAAAAGAAGCCGAAGTATTTAGGCAACAGGTATATATTCCTTGAAAAACAACTTGAAAATTCACTTATCTTACAATATCGATTTATTTCAATATTTTCTTATTACAGGATATCGACGGCCATTCGTTATTGTTGATGAAGCGGTCCGATGTCCTGAGTGGTCTTGACTTATTGCTAGGTCCAGCATTAAAAATATATAGGCATGTATTAAAGTTACAAGTGCGGAGGGACGATCCGAAACTTTATTGGTTGTAAATGCTTTAAATACTTGCCATACTTTAGGGTAATCTTTAAGCGAAGTTAAGCGGTCACTGTATTATATAGATTAGCTCTTTTTACAGCTAGGGATTACAAATATTTTTTTTGATTCAAGATACTTTTTCATATTGTACATATCACGTCTATCTTGAATTGAAAAATGAAACTTTGTCATTAAAGAACTTTTAAATACTGAAAAAAAATGATACCAAAAATACAAAAGTGTTGCCCATTTTCCGTACGTGTACTCTTATATCCGATAACTCATCTTGTCATCAATGTGGGTCTATATGTGTGTATGTATTTTATGTTTCATGATTGTAATGAACATTTCTGAGGAAAGGTGCTAATCTTTTTATCTCAAATTGTTATGTGAAATTGTTAATGTTAAATTTCTGTCTCATTATTAAAAGGTTCTAAAACTTGTTCTGTTTAAATAAAATAGTTCAATTGTGAAGTGAAACAATAACTACTATCTGCATACCTTTGTACGACAATACATCTTTTATTATTCATTTTTTTTTTGTTTTTACATTGCATAGCAAGATAACAAATATTTATCAGTAATACAGTAATTCTGTCGATATTCTACATAAGGAACATGATACTTTGGTTTTAAATATACTTTCTTACATGTTATAGATACTGATATTTACAATATACACCATCATAAACACCTTCAATCCTAAAACCCTATTGAAGTTTTCATAAGGTACATGACATATTTTGATCTTGAACGATCAGGTTTACGAACAAATTTTAGCATCTTCTAATTCTACAACATCAAAGGTAATAAATTCATAATTGTGTAAAACAATGATACATTCTTAAAAAAATTGTTCTTGTAGAGACTTTTCTTATAAACTGCATTCACAATTTACTCTTTATAACGTACATATTTCTAAGAAATTAATGTACATGATGAAGTGCTAAAAAATATAATTATTAGTGCTGCACAAACTAAGTTTGTGTTTACTTTGTCATAACTGAAAAATATCAAGTAAAAATTACAATATTGTAATACGTAATCGATGTTAAATGTTAAAAACATATAGATAATGTTGCATCCAGATGTTAAGTTATAGTACGTTATAAAGGGTTAAATTAATCGAAAACCAGAATTATCTTTTTACAGATACATATTTTTTCTGAATATTATCACAATTTATTTCAGATATTTATGGTAAAACAATATTCACATATTTTTAATAAAGTAACTTGTTATGCATAACTACTCATAATAATTATCTGTACATAAGTTTCTGTGATATGGTACTTGTAAGTTCACATTTACATGAAATAAAATATAGTTGTAAAGTGATATTAACATTGATCATGAATGCAATACATCCTATAATTTCTATTACATTGAAATCGAAATTCATTTGTTTAGAAAGTAATTATACTTTAATACAAACAGTTGTAACAATTACAAGTATTTTCACAGTAAAAGTTACAATGGTTTAAACTATTATTATAGTAGTGTATCTTTCGAAATTGTTATATTATAAACTACCATTTTATAAATATTTAGTAGAACGGTACCTTATATTGCTTAAAAAATTGCATATAGATTTACACATTAAGATAAAAGATTAAATTGCAACATTGTTGTGTAAAGAAGCTGAAATATATTGCCGACAAAATTTCATACTACATTTCGATACTTATATTCATATAATTGGTAATATATTTATTTGAAGGGACGTTGTACTAATTTCTTAATTTCAGCAAAATGAAAATGTAGAAATTATTTTTTGTAGAGCTGCTCTCAATCTCAGATTGTACTATTATGTTTTTTGCGATCGGTATATTTTGGTTTAACATGCATAGAAGACAAAAACAAGAAGTCTTGAAATTAATAATGAAACAAACTTGTTAAATATCAATGCTATATTATTGTTGAATACTCATGAAATTAACCGTAGAATTTATTAATTTCTATGCTTTCTTGAGTTTGGACTTTATTTTCTTTAAAGGTCAAATTGATATCAATTTGAATTTCGTTGTACCAGAATTCTGAGTGAACACAAAGAAACTTTTCACTCAAAAGATAATTTTTATAGTTTACTTTAAAACATCAAAAGTCATAATGAATGTAAAATATAGTAAGTCTGATTTATGAAAGATAATACCATGTTAAGGGAAATAAACAGGAACTTTCTTTACTTAAATGAAAAAATGTATATAAAATGTAGTATACGATATTAGTATATAATTTTTGTATGAATGTCTCATATTTAAATATTTTTCTTGTTCCATTTATAAATTATATTTAGAAAAATAATATATCATTGTAAATATCTATGAAAGCCTCTGATTCTCACAAATTACTAGCAAGTATTTGGTTTCCAGTCTCATCTCTGTGTATTATCTTTGTCACTCGTCATATTTTATTTTAAGAAATGCTTGATTATGCTGCACCATAGTATTCTGTGTTAATAAGCTCATTTAAAAAAAAAAAAAATGTAACAAGAACTATATAAAAACCAGTATTACCCCGTACAAAATAATTTAAGCGTATGTCTCACCATAAATTTGTTACTGGAAAAGATTTCATAGCATGCCTTATAATTTATTTTGATTTTTCTCTTCTCTTTTTTTTTTATCTGAAATCTTCAAATTACTCTTTAAAGCTTTTATTTTAATATACGTATTCTTAAAAGCTAACGTCTGTATTTTTAAATGTACGCTATGCCATAGAAATAAAAGATTGCATAGTCACTTTTAACAATTGCAATATTCATAAAGCATTTTTATACATAATATAAACATATTTTATTCAAAATTCTGTTAATATACTTAAATTTAAATATCTTCCAAAATTACTTAAAATTTAAAATGAATGAGCATCTAGCTAAACTTTCATATTTACTTCTGTCGCATCAATTACATCGGCATACTTAGGGGGAGGTTGTTTAAGCAACGGTGCTTCATCCGGTATGAATAATGCAACCTTAGGAGATATATCAGACTTTTCAATAAGTACTCCCTTATAAGAATCATTAGCTTTATCAGGTGATAAACAAAGCCAAAATGCGGATAGTGCTGCAGCTATGATAGCGGATGCGAGAAGCCAATGCGGTATTCCGGTATGTTTTGAAGCACACTGAAGCCAGTCAGACCCAGGTATCGATGCTGACTGATCATTTTCTCCAGAATAATCGGATGGTATACCATAGTCCACGGTCTATGTTTTTATTATTTTACCATATTATTTTCTTTTGTAACTTAATTATTTATTGTTTTATCGACCAAGATAATATAACTAATTTTAATTTTCATTTAATAATTAAAAATGTATTTACATATTTCTAATATATTCCTAAGTTAATTGTACATTATATAATCACAGACAATCATTTTGATTGCAAACTATCAATTAAACTTTTCATCACAATGTTCTCTCAGTCATATTTATCGTTTGTTATAATTTTCCACATTGATTATATTACTTTTATACTTTATTCATAATTAATATATTTTCATTTGCGATAATGAAAGTTTAAAACTTACCCCAGCATCCAAAGGAACAGTTTTGATGTAAGTCTGTGGTAATTTAAAACCATTTGAGTCCCACCATCCTGGAAACAATTCTTTTCGGAGACCTGGATCAGTTAGAATATCATTCTCAGGCATATCAGGTGACATTAATAGTAAATTAGAATCTACTCCTTCTTCTATGTAGATTGCTACAGAAAAGAGTGACAACAAATCCGAAACACGTTGTTTGGCCATAAAGTCACATCCGGTACTGCAAGCATAGCGATCTTGGGGTTCCACGTATGCTTCTGTACATGCTGTAAAAAAATATGATGTTAAATTTTACAACTACAAAATATATGTACCTTGAGGAATTTCTGTATTCTTTATATTATTACTTCATTTGGCTTATATCGTGTCTTAGACATTTCTTTACATAATTACAAATGAATACATTCATCGTATAACTTGACAGTTTGCATACAATTCAGAAAGTTAGAATTACATTCGATAGTTATAACATATTTATTACATGGAGTACTTACAAGCTTCACAAACGTCTATGGTACCATTTAAACTGTTTGGTTCTAGACCATGACGCAGATCTACTAGATTGAAAAATCTACATCCTCGTTCGCAGCATGATTTAACATATTTGCTCTAAAATTAAAATGAAAAATGTTGTAAGAAATGGTTAAATGTATAATGTAGAAAATCATATTTACAAATGGAATTCGTACGTTTGTAAAAGAAAGCGGTGTTTTTTCACATAGATTAATGCACGGATCCTCTCGGTTCACAACATTGTAAAACACATCACTACGCCCGAAATTGACGAGAAATAACAGCAACACAGGAACAATTCCAATTTCTTTTCTCATTTCAAAGTATTAATCACGAATGAATGCTGTTCAATCGTTTATACCGTCGATAAAAATATTCCGTTGGATGAAGAATCTTCACTAAAGAAGGTTGATAGCACAAGGAATAATCGAGTAAATATCGATTTAATTATGGTGGGAACACATAACATTGGTCAACTTGTACGAACCCTGTAGAGACGAGCCAATAGTGTCTCTGTTTAAACTGCGAGTATACGTCGTCTGCTTAGTTCAATATTTCCGGTGAGCCGATCAAATTAAAATACCCTTTTACATTCTCAGCGTTTACAATTAAAAACGATAACTTTCTTCATTCACACAAATGAAATATATATTCTTAATACTTGATGTAAATTTAAAAAAAATTACCATCCTCTTATGCCGTAATGTACATCAGTAACGAGCGAAGAAACAAAGATATTTCGATGTGTTTTTAACTTATCAAAATTTCATTGAACATTGAAAAGATACAAATGTTAATGTTGATTTAATATATTTTTTCGCTTATATGAAATATTGGAAATTTTGTAACATTCTTCTTAGAGAAGGTTGAATCTGTTATAATGTATCGATTGTCATATGATGAAATACTTATTCATTTATATCTTCAAACTTCAAGTGATAGCTAAATATCTTTTCAAGATTGTCTGCACTGATAGAAGTAAATACGTAAGCAAGTTGATTATAAGTTGACATCGTTGACACTGCCTTGCCTGAAAACATTATTTCATACTGGGCGCTGGTGGCAGCACGTATTATTTTCAAGTACGTTTTATATGTTACTTTCTTTTCTTTTTTTTTTTCTTTTCCGTTTTATAAAACAAGTGATTCTACAAAAAAGAACTTTTAATTCTAGACAAATGACAATAGAAGTAAGGTTTTTTTAATGAAAATAATTTTCCATAACGAGTGATTATTATTTCATTCGTGCCGTGTTGATTATTGAGTTACGATAACTTTTTTTTAGTTTGAATTCACTTATCGATATAAAGCATATAAAGCTTCGGTATGACTCGTGGAAATGTTAGAAATCTTACTTCTAAATGTACGTTGTGTAGATTAAAATTCTAAAAACATGTGAAAAGTATATTATATATGTATAAAATATATATACATATATATATATATATATAGCATAATTCTGTAGGTATACACCACTGGCACATATGGGATTATGATGTAATTCAGAGTACATGTTGTATATGATATACCGTGTCTGCTAATTTTAATGAGCTAATATAGAATTTCGTTTACTGCTTGTTATAAGAACATTTATCGCTTTTAGTTTTAAATTAAACTTTTTAAGAAAGAGAAGATGTATGTAGGATATGTACAAAATTTTATTAATGAAATAAGTTTGGTGTATTGTGTTATAATAGATGTTATGTAATTAAACATTTAATTGTATGAAACAGGATGCCTGTAAAAAAGGAAGGATTTTCCACTAAAGCTATTCACAGCGGACAGGATCCGTCGCAATGGACTCATTGTGCGGTCGTACCTCCTATTGTAATGTCTACTACCTTTAAACAAGATGGGCCAGCTGAGCACAGAGTAAATTACATTTGCTTTCAGCGTAACAAAATTCTCTTGTTTTTTAACTAGCATACACTTTCATTTTAATCTGTTTTATTTAGGGCTTTGAATATGGCAGAAGTGGGAATCCCACAAGAAATGTTTTAGAAGAGTGTTTGGCTGCACTAGAGGATGGGAAGCATGGATTTGCATTTTCATCGGGTTTAGGTGCAACCACTGTATTGTCATCCTTATTGAAAGCAGGGGATCATATTATTTCTGGAGATGATATTTATGGTGGAACCAATCGCTTTTTCCAAAGATGCTTATCTGTACAAGATATTTCATGTTCATTTGTAGACATGACTGACATCAATAATATTTTACCCGTTATTCAACCAAATACAAAGGTTTTTTTTTATTATTATTCCAATTACAGAATTTCTATACTGTTCATAAACTCAGGTTGTCTAATATTATTTATGTATCTTTTTTTCAGATGATTTGGTTGGAAACACCTACTAATCCTATGCTCAAAATAATAGATATCAAAGGTGTTGTTGATTTGATAAAAGCAAAAAATCCAGATATTATTGTTGTAGTTGATAATACTTTCATAACATGCTACTATCAGGTAAGCTATTATTAGTTACCAAAAAATTGTTTCCTTTGCTTAGTAAATATTGTATTGGCTAATGCAACACAGTTCTTTCAGTAACATATTACATGCATTCTGTTTTAGAGACCCTTAGAATTTGGTGCAGATATTGTAATGTATTCTTTAACCAAATACATGAATGGACATTCAGATATTATAATGGGTGCAGCAATTACAAATAGAGATGATATTGCACAAAGACTTCGATTTTTGCAAAATGGTATTTAAGGTTATTGATTTTATCGAAATTGCCCATGTCCACAATACATATTAATTTATTTTTTACTCGTCTTAGCTATGGGTGTTGTCCCATCACCTTTTGACTGCAGCATGGTAAATCGAAGTCTCAAAACGTTAGAGCTTAGAATGCAGCAGCATATGAAAAGCGGATTAGCTGTTGCCAAGTTTTTAGAGAGTCATCCTTTAGTAGAAAAAGTATTTCACCCCTGTGCGTATTGAATATCTATAATATAATTTCTTCAAAATTTTATAATATTATCTGCCCTGCAATTTATTCGTTATATCTACTGAAATATTTTAAAAGTAGTAAAGAAATTACTTAATCAACTTTATGATAACATTGACCCACATTTTTATCCACAATGCGATATTAAGTTCCCAAATAACGTGACATAATCTTATTTTAGATTTACCATCACATTCACAACATGAACTTGCCCTAAAACAAACGACTGGCCATAGTGGGATGCTTTCATTTTATCTGAAGGGTGATTCTAGAAAATTTTTGAAAGCATTGAAATTATTTTCATTGGCAGAATCACTCGGCGGTTACGAATCTCTCGCTGAATTACCGTAAGTATATAAAACTTCCATAATCGTATCTGACGATATAAGTTTTACGTTTAAATAATTATTTATACAGATCTGTGATGACTCACGCATCCGTACCTGAAGAAGCTAGGGCAAAATTAGGTATCAATGATAAGCTAATCCGTCTGTCCGTTGGCCTTGAAACGATACAGGATATTTTAGCTGATCTTGATCAGGCTCTTAAGGCTTCTTAATAAACAAATGCAGTGACAATATCATAAAGAAAAAATACTCTATTGAAATTACAATTTGAAATTGCTTGTTGCACGTGAAGTTGAAGATTTTACATACACATTTTAATTCTCCGATCATTTTCTAAAAGAGCTATATTTTTATAAAGTACATTTTTACATTCCGCAATCGTCTAATAATATTACATCTAAAATGTTATATTAAAATTTCATAAATCATTTCAGCTGACTGCGTAAGTGAACATATTGTTCAGGTTATTAAAGATTTAGTAAATTTTAGTTTGTGTGTTATTATCTCATACACTTCCTGTACCTAAAGATAATTAAGTGGCTAAATGTTTCATTTCGTATTGCTATATTTGATACATTTTTATATAATTATTTAGACTTCGATTAGTGATCACAGAAAAATATCTTTTTTTGAAAACTGGTATTACATGAAATAGAAATATTCAAATTGGATATCATTAATTGAATATATTGAAATAACCATCAAATTTAATTATTCTTTAATTTGAGGGAAAATACTTCAATGTATCTTAAGAATTCTATGGATACATGAAGAAATTGATAAGATTATTATAAAATTTAATACACAATATTACTATCAATTTTTTTATCTTTATTTGTTATATATTCGCAAGTGAAGTATAATATTCAACATAATTTTGTCAGTGATTTTAATTTGTACCACTTGCCGTTTTAAATAATTCAAAATTAATAATATAAGATGCACATAAGATTATGTAATACATATGTTTGTTTTTTAATTAAAATTATTACTTTCTCACAGAAGCAAGTATAATACTGTATTATATAAAGTAGTGTTAAACTTGTCATGATACTTAAAAAATAATATAATTTAAATGTGTTTCTATGTCATTGATAAACATTAAGTTTTTGTTTAAATTAAATTATTGTAAATTAACTTTTGAACTATATCGTAGTCTTGCTTTATTTAATCTATCATATTCTTGTGCTCGGTTGTACAGCAGTACTCCTGCTATTACTAGAGATGTTCCCAAAGCCGATAAACCAGTTACCGGATTGCTAAATAATAAAACTGAGAGCCAAATTAGAAAGGCTCTCTTTGCTGTATTGGCAACACTGTAATAAAAGTATATGTTTAAGTCTTACATTAACAAAGTACAAATCCAAATTATCATATGTATTAGTTACTCTAGTCAAAGATCGGGAATGCACACCTATGTGTTACAGGGCTGATGTAGTCCATAAGTACGTATGCAGTGATACTTTGAAAATGGAAGAACACTCCATTTAAAAGGAATGCTGCGAATAATTTAAAACTTATGGAATGCTCAAGAGTTGGTAAATCTACTAATAAAATTGATACTGGTACTTGTACCACAATTGATGCTAAACTTGTATAAAATTGCAACTCTGCAGGTCTGTAATTTTGTATTAATATTACTGATATATTCCTGAATTATTATTAATTAAAAAGATATAAAAATGTAAAAATTAAAACATATAATTTTTCATTATGTTAATATCATATATATTACAATTATCTAAAAAATAATAATAGTAAAAAGCAACATGTGTATAATAAATTATATCAATTGTGTGTATAATTACAATACAACTTACGTGTATTTAAAATTGTCACCACTTATTAACATTTTAGAATAAACATTTTGTAAACATTCGGTTAAGTTTGTTGCCATAGCAGCAATAAATCCTCTGAGATCAAAGCTTATTTCGTTAACCGAACACAAAGCTAAACCACCCATTACAGGAATTAATGATAAATTTACATATAACCCTGTATGTTCTCCTATAAACACAAACATATATGTTTCTTATAGCTAATCTTACGGTCAACATAAAAATAAAAGTTTCGGTCCTTACTATTTCTCAATTACTTTTTAGAAATAATAAGTACTGAATCATAAATTCAATCATAAATATAAATAGAACTTTGAGTATTATTTACCTAATAAATATCTGCTAATAAGGACGGTAAAAAGTGGTGCACTACTCTTTATAGTTTCTGTAAAACTCACAGCTACATAATTTAATGATACTAAACCTAATACTACTGTTGTAAATCTTGTACAGCCCACCAGTATCATATGCTTATAAAAACCTGGTGGCCTCATCAATCTAGGGCTTGCTTTGTACATTCCACATGGAAAGTACATTTGTATAAACCCACAAACCGCAGTCATTAACATTTGGCAGGCACCTAGTTAACGATAAATTTAATTTAATATTATAGATTATACTATGTCATTCATGTTAGATTATCAGCCAAAGTCATTTCAATAAGTTTTATCTTGAGTACTATATGGAAATACAATAGTATAAAAAAGCAAAACTAGAAAACACTATTCAAGAATAAAATGGAAAAAAATGTCCTCACCTAAAATAGTTGGGTTGCCTTCCATGTACGATAATATATATTTGTTTAAAAATAGAGTACAACCACTGAAAAAGTACCATAATGATAGAAATAATAAAGGTCTTGGATTAAATAAACCACCCTTGGTGTCGTTTGTCGAAACAATCATCTCCTCACGTTTCTTGTTGTTCTCCACATACTGTTTACTTTGGCTGTCATATATCACCGACGGTTCTTCAGCATCGTAAGATGTTTGCGCGTAATTAATACGAACAGTATGATTTTCCATCATACTTCTCTCAGAAATAATTATCCAGACATTACTTAGAATTTTAGTAAATACCACTTTGCTGATAAGATTACATTTTCAGCATGTCGGTGACAGGACATTGAAGTTATTCACACGTTTGCCTTGAAAGTTTGTTTGGTTATGTGCTCTAGCGTCTTTAGTCGGGCGAAATAAATTTTCACGTTTTGAGTCATCCTGAGATGTTGTACAGATAATATTTTTATTTGATCAATTATAGTAATTTATTGTAATTTCATCATTAAAATGTTGTATTATCGTCCGTAGAGCTTTTTCACTTATACGTGCATACGTAGGTGCATGTGTGTATACATGCGTATACATATTGCATAGAATTAATGCGATCACACTCTTTGCAAATGGTTAAATGTTGAAATTTACACAACAAATAGTGCAAATTGTATTATTTTAACCATTACCATTGTAACAACGTATAAGAAAATAAACTATTGAATAATATATTTATTTTCTTAGATAGGAACATCAGTTTTCAAATTAATTTTATCAAGTGAAAAACTTATCTATTTTAACAGGTATATTTCCATATTTGTTCTAATATACAGTTAGTATAAAAAATTATTTAATATTTATATAAAACATCCAGTTACTTTGGTGGAATTAATCACTTTAATGTCCTTCTTACACTATATCAACATGGTGCATAAACAAGTTATAAAATTGATATAAATTGAACTATTTACATATTTAAATCTATTCAAATATTCGTATCAAGGAGTATTATCATAAACAATATCATAATTAGCATTTACAGTTCATTAGATAATGTGTTCCTGTACTTTTCTGTGAACATTGCATCAGCTTGTACAGAAGCACATTTCTGAATGAAATCTTTATATGCTAAAATTGCAACGTTTCTTCCACCTATTGCGCTCATTTCCATTGCACTTGCAGCCCATTCAATGGCATTCACATAATACAGTGAATCGTGAAGCTTAAATTTATCATGACGAACGTTTGTTGAATACTGAGGATAAGCCTTCCAACTAATTTCTTTGATATCATCAACCTTAAACAGAAAATTTCAATGATTAGAATTAGCATTACAAATCGTAAATATATTTGTCGGTGTATGAGAAATTATATATACATTTGAAAACATTTTGTTTATAAGTTTTGTCTGTAAAGGTGCATTGCTGAAGATCTTCCAGACTCTATGTTCTTTAGTTGGACCTTCAACAGAATTTAATCTGCCCAAAGAACTAATGATTGTTTTATTAGTATCGCAACTTAGAATATTATCTAACTGTTCTTCTAAGCCAAAGTAGTCTGGCTTCATATCTGCTTTTATAAATGTAGCTACAGTTTTATGATATTCCCCAGCACTATGGAAATCATCCTCTGGAAATCCTTCAAAATTTATAGGAAACTTCTGATCGTGTGTAAGTGGAGTTGCAACAATTACAATGTTGTATAAAGATTTCGTTACAACCGTGCTATCTGAAATAAATAACATTCATTTATAAGGCATAATATAATCAAATGTAATGCATAAATTAAAACTTAAAAATAATGTTACAAATATTGATTAACAATACAACTTTATATCTTTATACCTTTGTTCTTATAATGCACTTCATACAGAGTTCTGTTTTTTACATCTGTCTTCAAAATAGTCTCTACGTATGAAGGAATAACATTTACATTTTCATTCCTACGTATTAAATGCTCAGGTACCTATAATTATATTGCGTCATTGTATATCATACAGAAGTGTCTCTTAAATTTTATATTTGAATTACGTATTATACTAAGTATAATAAGTGTGTAATGTTATTAAAGTACTAAACCTTCTTGTTTCCTCCTTTAATTGCCCATAAATCTGTTCCTGCTCCGGCTACAGATACAGAGCCAACGAAACTTTGAACATTAGTATCTTGCCCATAATTTACCACCAAGGTGGCCTTTACTAATTCATCAATAAGTCTTTCCCTGTATCCTAAACTTAACAAATGTGTTTTAAAAGGCACTTGTAATAGCTGTGGGAAATCAGGATTCAAAGCTGCTAGAAGTGCAGTCACATTTTTAAAAGCCATCTGTGCATCCTGTAATTTGTATATCTTTCCAAAGTCAGTTGTTATAGAATTCACGTATCTGTTTAAAGAAAGTCCAGATCAATGAAATGAAATGGTGCAAATTTACTTTAAATGATTTGATTGCCATGCTACAGAAAGTATGTAAAATACCTATTAAGGCTGAATGGTTGAATGCCATATCTGTACAATATTTTTGCAAAAGTTGCCGCTTGCCAATTACTTTCCTCAAACACAAATTCATCGCCATTCCAAATCCCTGATCGTTGATTGCTGCCTGATCTCCTTTCAAAACCTGTACAGATTTTACAAATTAATAAGGAACTTAAGTATTTCTATTTTATTGTATAAATTTCTAACGTATCATAAAATAGAGCAAAGTACGTACCAAGGAGTTTTACAAATGTCTTCATATACTTGTTCTGGGGATGTATAATTGCACCACCAGCTTCGTATTCATTTTCGTCAATTTGTACAGTAGCTAATCGTCCACCGAGAGTTCTACCTTCGTAAAGATCAATTGCAACATCTTCTCCAAATAATTCTCGAAGGAAGTGCGAGGTCGATGCGCCTCCGATACCGCCACCGATGATGGCTAAAGACCAACGAAATAATCGCTATAAATTATTCCCGTTAATAAGCTATATAAATAACAATATAGAAAATATATTAAGTGTGTCGATTAATTTAAATTTTCCAAAATTCTTCACACATTTTGAGCAGACATCCAGTGATAGCAATTTAAAGTATAGGTAAGAAAATTTGATTGAGCCATATGTCAGCCGAGCAATTTGAAAATACAATTAATTTATAAATTTATCACTTACCAATATTTGCTTTACAATTTTCAAGACATAGTCCTGTTTTAAAAATTAATATCGACAGAAACAGAATCAAGCAACGATCCATATTTCTTACGGATACGTTTTTCGTGTGCAAAATAGGCGACCAAAGTGAACACAGATTTATCTTTTAATTGCAGTTAAACACTCTGCGCCGGCAGATAAGCTATGAATTTACATGTTACATCATTTTTTATTATTAACATATTACATAAATATTAAATTGTTTCTGGTAGGTTTTAAGTTGCTCATTGCTTAAATTACGATATACATGCAATTTCATCTACATTATTAATTTAGAAATAAAATCGTATTTTCAAGTGTATCTGAAATTATTTGAATTTAATTTTTAGTTGCTGTTAGATTACCGACAGCATTTGCATATCCGTACGATCTAAATGTATCTCGGTGTTTGTAGAATTTCAGCGTGTTCGAGGTATCGCTGGCATCGCTGACACGTGCATCGTAGTTTCAAATTGTACAACTTTCATCCAATAGTGGATTTGTTTTTGTGCATACGTTAATTTCTATTTAACAATGACGAAAAAGGTATTAAAACGAAAGAAGAGAGTGGAAGAAGAAAAAGAAGATGCACCGCAAGTAGAAGTTTTACCGGCAAAAAGAATGTCAGATGAACCGCCACCAAAAAAGGTTGGAATCTTTCTCCATACTCTTGATCAATGAAAAATAATTTATCAATTATTTGAATGTTTTAAATATTAATTGTAAAATTAATTGTTAGAAATGGTTGTACAGCTTTTGTTTCAATTATTGTGCAGGTGAAATGGATCAACAAGCAGCGGGTGTTAGTTTTTTCTACTAGGGGTATCAGTCACAGGCATCGTCATCTTATGGATGACTTGAAAAACCTTATGCCTCATCATAGAAAAGAATGTAAAATGGAACGTACAAAAGATTTGCAAGTGGTTAACGAGATGTGCCAAATGAAGAACTGTAATAAGACTATGCTCTTTGAAGGCAGAAAGAAAAGAGATCTTTATTTATGGTGCTCTAATGTTCCCGCAGGACCATCTGCTAAATTTTTGATTGAAAATAGTATGTATACATTTAATATATACTATATTGGTAGTGTTATATATATAATTGACATATTAGCAGAGCTTTAGGGTTCATTGTTTGTTTTCCTTTCTTGCAGTCTATACAATGGGAGAATTAAAAATGACTGGCAATTGTCTGAAGGGTTCTCGTCCATTACTCTCATTCGATGATAATTTTACAACAAAACCACATTATAGTCTATTAAAAGAATTATTTGTACAAATTTTTGGTGTTCCGAGTCATCATCCAAAGAGTCAACCATTCTTTGATCATGTTTATACATTTTCCGTACTGGATAATAGAATATGGTTTAGAAATTTTCAAATTTTAACCGAAGATGGCGGCCTGGCTGAAATTGGACCAAGATTTGTTTTGAATCCAGTTAAAATATTTTCTGGAAGTTTTGGTGGAAACACTCTTTGGGATAATCCAACTTATATATCTCCCGCTAAGGTATAAAATTTATAAATTCTAGTCTTTATATTTCAATAGTAGAATTATAATTAACGAATTATATTTCCTATGATATTGTCATATTCAGTACCGACAAGCATTCAACAAAAGGGCTGCTAGCAAATACATAAATAAAATTGAGCAGAAAGTAGTATTAGAAGCTACTAAGCCGAAAGAGACTTACGCATTAAATCCTGTGGATGAGATATTTAAAGGAGATCCATTAGATAAAGCAGTGGAATTAGAGAAAATGGAAGCCCAGGCTCCACAGGGTGATAATAAAAAGAAGAATGTAAAAAAGGGTACAAAAAAGGTCCTAGCAAAAAAAGGTAAAACTGCAAAACTTAAAAAGAAAGTTAAGGGTTAATGGGATGAGTAATGGAATTATGTATGCACATTTTTGTATTATGCTGTTAATAAAAATCGTTTTGTAAGTATAATAGTGTACTACAAGTGATGTCGTTTTATCGCTTGGAAAATAGACATCACATTGCACAAGTGAATTTCGATCGAGGTAAAATTATACAGGTATGTTAAATGATATCAATATTAATAATTTTCATTTCTTTTTACAAATTATAGAATTGTTCAATATGGAAATGTAACTGAGAAATTTTTTTATGTACATTCAGCAGTATTTACAAAAAACAATATTCATATATCGCTATTTTCTTACTTAATAAATATCCTTAACATTGTATTTAACACAATTAAGTACAATGTTACGTAGGAGGTATGAAATTAAAGCAGGCACATAAAATTAAATGTTTATTTGATAAATTTCATTATACATAAAGTGTATAAATAAATTTGTAATTATGTGACGAGAGTGTACATTATTCGAGATCAATGTGAAAGTTAATTAAAATACGATACTTAAAAGTTGCATGATTATTAGAATATCTGAAGCTCAATATATATTTTATTTCATTTGATTCGTGATGATATACATTTATTTCTCTTAAAATACCACAATATATTTTTTATGTGAAGATATAAAAGTGTCAGTATAGAAATTGCGATTCAATGTTATATATAATTTTAAACATTTAACAGTAATATGTGCGTTGTTCTTTAAGGCTAGAATATCTTGGGAACACGAATATTTGCATACAAACAATAATGGTACATTATAACGTAAAGATATCAAAGTACAAGAAAATAAATGGAATTCGTATTTGTGCATAGAAATGAGTTATAATTTCTGGCGATATTCGTTGTATTTAAATTGACAAAAAAATATAAGCTTATGATAGAACGTTGATATGTGTATATAATATGTTTTACAACTTATATATGATGAATGGCACATAAATATTTTATATGTATAACATGTTTAAAACAAAATAAATTTTTAATTCGTAAATCTTAATGTTAGATGAAACTGCAATATTACTTACGTAAAATTAATTTTTACGGTATATTAATGATTAGATAATTTTAGTTCTCGTGTTTAAGTCATACTTCGGTAGTTACAAGGAAAAAAAAAGTATAAAAGCTGCGTTAAAATATACAGTGTGCTATGAGTAACACAGTGTTATATGTTTCTTAAAAATATAAATACTGATAAGAATACCCAAAGATAAAAATGTCTTTTCTCGCTTACATAAATCTTTTACGTATATTTATGTAATAATATTAAAAATATATAAACTTTATATTTTGTTACATTAAGGCCCAGCATTTTTAGATATTGTAATACAGTTAAAACTTTCCCTTATTTGTGCATAAGTTTATACTTCTATTTTCAGTATATCATTTTGTTTTAGTATAAAACTTTTGCTCGAGCATAAAATATTTCTAACTTTCGTACCGGAATTTTTGTTTTGAGATTTTAACTTATATGAGCACTTTGTGGTCTTGAGTTTCAATGTTTACATTATAATATTTAAACAACATTTAGTAATTGTTTGTACTGTTATGAAAGAACGGTCAAATTCGTTTTAATTTCGTATAAAAGGCAACTGTATGTTAAGTATTTTCATATTATCCATTTAAAGGTTTCCTTAAAAATTCATGCAAATCAGCATTACTTTCCTTACTGTACATATGCATATATAAATATATAATACGCTTACTAGTATATAACTGATAAATTCCTTCTTACTTTTTTTTGGGTACATAAAGCAACCAAACAACAACAATATATTATCTACTGAAATATCTAAAATATCGTTAACGTCATATTTTAACGTTATATATAAAAGATAAAAAATAGTAGAAATGGCAGTAATGCTTGAATTATTGTGCAGGTATTCAAAGTATTTGCATGACGATCAATTTGTATATCAATTAAACCTATATGTACAATCAATAGTTTTATAACGTTTAAGAAAATAAAAGTATAATCCGCTCTTATAAAAAGAGAAGTGCATTTTGCAGTTGATAAAAGTTGTTTTAAGAAAGACGTGTTAAAGAACTTTAAAAATAGCGGAAGAAAGGTCAATGGCGCTTGTACCTATTCGTTCATTGGTGTTAATTCGTGCGACTGTTGTCCGTTTGCGCTACCATTGTTAGACGCAATTTGTGCCAGTGCTGATTGCCGCCACTTTCCGTTCTCACCATTTAAATTTTTATCTTCGCATATGCACAAGAAAAGGGTGTCTATGACGGTCTGAAACAAAATATAAAATACACGTATGATAATGTGCGTACCGCGTATACATTTCATCTATGAAAAACTTCAACATACCTCATAAAGAGAAATGATACTGTGCGCAATGAAAAATGCAAAAACACAAGTAACAAAAATTGGAGCTGCATAAAAGTGTAATCTGGGATCTTGTTTCATGAACAGTAGTCCAATGCTTCCAGTTGCAGCAGTGACAAAGCATTTACCCAAAAATAGAATAAAATCTCCTACACCATTAATCACTGCTATTTGTAAAGCATTGCTGACGAGTGTTGTAAATGCCTAGAAATATAATTAATTGAATTTTCTATTGATACGTTATATATACAAGGATTTAATTACTTAAGTCGTTTTGAATTACAACATACAATTCTAGCTGCATTACAGAAATGTGTTCCTTCAATGGCAATAACGGTATACGCATTATGATTCATATATCGGATAAATTTCTCGAGACAATAAAAGCAGCAAATACAACATTTCAAGCCGCACTGTGCACAAGGAGAAGTTTCTTTAGTTTTTTCAAACCTGCAGAAGGAAATGAATATAGAAAGATCAGTGATGTAAAGATGAAGGTATTCCTATCTATATATACGTATAAACTTACTTAGCATGAAGATACGTTAAAATTAATCTCGGTAACTTGAAGATAGTTATTAAAAAGGAGCCACAAGCAACGGAACCTAAATGATAACTGACTAAATTTCCCATAGCTGAACACACTGGAGATGTGCTAGCATTTTTGCCTCTGAAACCATAGTTATTATAGCAATATTGCTTTTTATTTATTTTTTAGCTGGAGTTTTGAAAAAGAAAATATTTTTATCGTACGAAATTACCTAAAGTACCAATGGGCAACAGCTCCGGATATCACCATGTCCTGGCAGGCAATAATAAATTCAGAAATCCATATTAATCCTATGACATAGACCCACCACATGTACTTTACCCAAGTCGCATCAACATATTCCACGAGTGTAAAGGCTAAAATATTTAATAAATAAAAATAATTGTAAAGGTATAGAATTAAAACGTAATACATTAGATATATTACTTTTGAAAGAATCAAGTGAAAAATTAAGCTTCTTTTCTTCAATTAACGTATTCTTTTCATTAATTAAGCCCCAATTCAAGGGATCAAACGTGTGATTTTTATACATTTGCACAGATTTTGTTCCGGGGTAATCTGTAATAGATGCATTAATTGATGTGAGTATTATTTCGGTTTAATTCGTTACAAAAAATTAGATTAATATACTCACTAGCTGTTGCAAGACAGAGAATTACTGTTACCCAAAAGGCAAAAAAGATTATCAGAGCAGAAAAAGTTAGTAAAGGTTGAAAAAATAATCCAGGCAACTCTGCTAAACATTTTGCACTTTCTTTAAATAATGCTGTCATAAATCCAATGCGTTTGCGTAATATACATAAAAGAAATAGTAAAATAATCTGAAATATATAAATTTCTTTTAAATAAAAATTGTTTAAATGATGTCGAAATGTTCTTATTATCAATTTACAGAAAAAAAAAATAAAACTTACGGTAATTATCGTCGCAATAATAGAAAAGGCCAGAAATGCTCTTTCATTTCTAACAGATTCTTCAAGAAGTTGATTTGGATCAGTTTTATCCAAAGTTCTCTTAATGTCTACATACGTCCACCACAGTAATGCTGTACCAGCTATAAGGTATAACAATGTAAAGAATGAATCTTCGATGAAAGGTTCATATGAAATATCTTTAATGGCATTTTTTAACCCTTATAAAGTAAAATCATGTTTTAAAACCAAATAATTAAAGAATTACTTTTGTGCTAGTATTTCCAATTATGATTTGCTGCCATTATATCTACGATATTTCAACTAATCTTGTAGGTCATGCTTGATATTATTATAAATATTTTTACTTTACATCTTGGTACTTTAATAATACATTATTATCGTATTAATTTCAAATATATGATAAATATTTCACAGGTTCCAAATTCAAAGGATTTTCCTGTACTGTAAAACTTTATTTTTAATAAGTAATTATATTAATAACTACACTAATTTTCCATTGAATTTATACCCTCTTAGATTTTTGTATAACCATAACTTACCTACAGAAGCAATGCTCACAAGTACCATGACTATCCATGTTACAATACTGGCTAATAAGTGAAATATAGCAATCATAAAGAGAGATAAAACTGCAATGTAAAATATATATACATGTACATCATTATGTAAATTCATTCAATTTTAAGTGCTGGTGTGTTTGTTAAAAACATGAAATGTAATTTGAAATATATACCAAAAGCTAAGAAAGACAAGGCCAAAATCTCTCTCCAGGTCTTATACAAATCTCCTAAGAATTGTTCAATAACATCCCACGAATTAATGAGACCATATAAATTTGCAATAATAGTTTCCCCAACATCTTGAATTGCTTTTGGAATACAGCGATTAAGGACTGACACGCTATTGTATATTGGCAATTCTGGACAAGATCCTATTTTGCCTTTATTGTTTCCACTATTGCAGGCACTAAAGCCACTTCCCGGTTTATCATGGCATAACTGGGATCCTGTTTCTTCATAAAATCTACATACATCATCCATTGTTTTCATAGTTCTGTCTGGACATTTTTTAACACAAATTTTTAAAGACTGAGAGATATTGGTTATATCCAAGAAAAATAAGTACCTAAAATTATAATAAAAATATTAATAACAGAAAAATCGAAAAATTTCCACTTATAATAAAATTTATAATGATTACAAAATGACATTTTTTATCAGTAGAATGTAAATAGAATAATAATTTGAATACTAACGGTTTATCACTTGTGTCTTGCCCAGAAAGTTCCATGCTACCAAACTTTGGATTATTCTTCATACCGCAAGTATTGCCAAAGCTATCGTATCCATTTATAAGTCTTACAGGATTACCATAAACAAATGCAAAAGCTGCTACTAAGATCTAGGTAAAAAGAACAACTCCATTAGTGCTTTAGAATTTGAATTATCATATAAATAAGTTAACTGAAATTTTTAGAAGAATGTTAAATAACATGAATTATTGGATTTATTATTTATTATAAGTGAAACAAAATTATATTATATCTTATATGCATTAAGTATGTTTTAATATTACTTAAAGCTCATGTTATTTAACATATTAATTATAACAGATAGTTTGGAAAAAGTCGAAAAAAGTAGATGTACCATAAGAAACCAAAATGCTATGAAAAGACATAGCCAGAAAATATCTGTACACCCTCGAACTCTCGTCGGATCTTGTCGTTGTTCATCATCGTTATCGCCAGAACAACAAGACATTTTCAGTTTTCGTTATTACAATAATAAGACACTTAAATCACTTAAATTATCTACAAAAGATCAGTCCTTTCAATTTTTTGCGGAACGATTGCTTTCGTTGAGTCTACCCGAAGTTGTCCGCAATCGTGCATCAAAACATATAGTATACAAATTTCAATCTGACTTGTTATACACGTAAATGTTGAAATTTGTGAAAGAACGATGATACGACGATGATTAAATGTGCATTATAAAATATTATAGAAACTATTTAAAAACAAAAGGTGGTAATGATAATAATATTTGCCGTAGATAAATTGAAAAAGGGCACAATTATTTCAATATACGTTCCTGAAAACGCTAGCGTAGAATCGTTTCCAAGGCAACGACGATGTCTACGTCACATGGTTACTACAATGAAGGTTGTAGCAACAGATTATTTCTTCATTCACTTATGTGAAATGACGGAAGGTAGCATAAGACGTGAAGATATGCAGTAAAGAAAACACTTTTGTTCTAATTATAAATTAATTGTAAGTCTATAAATTCGTATATACTTCACAATCAGTTATATTTTCCATATGATAAACTTTAAAGAGGATTCTTTAGAATTAGTAATATAACCTATATCATGAATTAATAAAGTTTAGATCCATTTATATTTACTTTACCAAGCGTACATATCTCTTATGTGATGAGCAAATGCGGTTACAGTAATTAATTATCAACTTCATTTTGAAAATTTAAATAATTGGATATTTTTTTTTAGCAAAGTAGACTAAATTTTGTAAATGTAAAATGGATACTTTCTCTTTATTCTTATCTCAATATTCTGATAAATTAATTACATTTTTAAGGAATTTAGACAGTACTTTTTCATCTCACTAAGAGTGTACATTAATTTTAGTGATGGAGGAAGATGGTGGAAAAAGAATGAGAGGCAGAGCTCGTGGTAGAGCCCGGGGCCGTGCACGAGGACGAGCCAGAGGCAGATCGAAAAAGCAAGTTAAGGTAAACAAGTTTAACTATGTTTTAGGGATACATACGGCACATGAGGACACTGTTAATAATAGATAAATGTTCATTAAGAATATAAGATTACATGAGTATTTAAATTAGGTTATTGAGAGCGATGAAGAAGATACTCCTCAACAAACAGAAGAAACTCCAGTGGAATCTACCGGTGGAGAACAAGAGGAACATGAAGCTCCGCCGGCGCAACAACCACCATTGGAGCAACAGTTTGATTTGGAGGCTGATATATCTCAATTGGAAGCTCCAACTTTTACAACTATCAATAGAGGACCTCCTGAACCAATGCTTCGTTTACGATGGGACCATAGAGTTAATCTCATTGGGGAAAAAGTTTTAAATCCTATGATACATTGTTGTGACAAGTGTTTGAAACCAATTCTTATTTATGGACGCATGGTATGTTGGATTAAAAGACATGTTTTGCTTGTTATTTAAAGATATAAGAAAACATAATTTTTGTTGATAGAATTATGAACAAGTTTTCATTAAACAACGATATTTGATAAAGTATTACATAGAATTTGACAAAATTATATATCGTTTATATGAGTATTAATTGTATTGAATTAGATACCATGCAAACACGTATTTTGCCTATCTTGTGCCAAGAGGGAAGATAAAGTTTGCCCCCGTTGTATGGAAAAAGTTTCTAGAGTTGAGCAAACTGGTTTGGGTACTGTGTTTATGTGTACACATGGAGGAACTAGATATGGAAATGCAGGTTGCAGAAGGACATATCTTAGTCAAAGGGATCTGCAGGTTATTTTTGTTATTTTTCTTACATACATTACCAATCAGACTTCATTATCCTACAAAGTTTTTTTATAATTATGACCCAGGCCCATATTAATCACCGGCATATATCAGCTCCGCCACAACCCGTTCAAGGAATGCAAGTTGATGCACCTCAATATGTACATACCAAATCAGAGATTGAGTCGCAGTTAACAAAAGTGTCTTCAGTTTCAATGCAGAACACTCGCATAAAATCGGTACAATCACATATGGTTCAACCTATAATGGGGAATGATCCCCGTGTTAATTCAATGGTGAATCAGCAGCCAGTGGAACACAGACAGCAGCATAGGCCACAAGCGATGATATCTATGCAGAGTTATACAACAAATTCTGCACCTCCACCAAATAATGCCCCTTTACGAACGAACCTTATTACTGTGCCCATTCAAGATACAGCTTTAACAACACATGACATCCATACTCAACAAAGCCATCATTATTATCCTCCACCGCCACCACAGGTTAATTATGGGGGTTACAATGTGCCGCCTCCAGTATCGCAGACGCAACAATATTATCCACAGCCTCAGCATCCTGCTCAAGTTTCTTACGTACCACCACCACCGCCGCCGCAACAACAGCAATATGTATCTTCCGCGCCAAGTACAATAAGGCCATCCCCCACTGGGTACATACAGGATCCATCCTATGGTCCGCCACCTCCTCAACAACAAGCTCCACCACCACAGTCTCAATGGTCACAGCACCAACAACAGTTTTATAGGTAAAATATCTGCTTTTGAGTTTATACCGAAAGACTTGTACATTATGCGTTGTGATAAAACTGTTGTGATTGTTATGCAGTAACTGAGAATGGCTACGAATACCATTCGAAAAACTGTGCTCACTACAAGGGAAAATTACTTTTTAAATATTTTATACTTTTTAAGAACAATAATTACCATAGTAGGTGGCTAAACTTATATGACACTATAGCAATAAAATTGTTTTAATTCCAGAATTAAATTTATTTACTTCCCATTTTTATGTTTATAGGTCCTGAAAGAGTATCTATGTGATAATAAATAAAGTATTTTTTGAATATTTGATATAAAAGTTATCTGTATTTGCTGTGAGAAATACATTTGTACACATATAGGTATATATATATCGATTCAAATGGTTGAAATTTGAGAAATTACTAATGAAACAACGATGCTTATAAGCCTTTTTACAGTGTATCACGTATTTTATACAATCGATTTTGTGTATTAATCTTTTCAGTGCTCTAATGCTGTTGAACGACATTTCTTTAATATGGTGTAGGAAAACAGAGAATGCATATGTTTTTGGTAGAATTTAATATTGTACAGACTGTAACGACTTTAACATATGTACAAAACTCATTATATATATAACATGTACATATATATAATGTGTAATAATCATCATTACAGTAAATTCTTAGAACATACCTAACGAAATCAACAAATATTTATTTATCCATTCATTTGATTTTGGCCTTCCACATTTACGCGTTAGTTATATTTATAGTAATAAATATTAATTGACTAAAAATTTCATAATAAAGATACTAAAAAAAATATTTGTATGCATGGCTTATGTGAAAGGCCAAAATACAGATAACACGCATTCTTAAAGATCATTTCATGTCATACATAAAAATAGTTTTTAATCTTACTCCATCACGCTGTATTACTATGTCTAACTATGTAATCACTGCATCTGTATATTATCTTGTTCCCTTCACATAATGTTTTACATCATTCCTTACTTTTTATTTACAGTTCAATAACATACTGAACGTTATTCACACTGCTAACCGTTTACACCAACTATCTTCCATTCACCCACTTGTATGTATTTTAAAATGATTATGTTCAGCTATGGTCATAAATTTCTGTTAACCGATTTTTAAGAGCTAGGTACATGGCAGAGAAACTTGCAGACAGTGTTTGCGTCACAGCACTTGCTTATAGCATTGCTTCGAGTAAAAAAATCATATTATAATCTACATACATCGATACGTCATAAACAAATCAAACGAATAAAACTTTAATATAGACAGAGATAAACTTGTGGAAGTAAAAATCAAAACGTGATTAATTTCTATACTCATGATAATAAAAATTTGTATGTGTGAATTAGATTTGAATAAAGATTAGGAATTTTTTAACAGAGCATGCTTCTATACTAGTCAAAATAAAATATGCATTCACTTCGATGTAAAGCTTAGCAGTATTTAAAAGATAAGTATAATTTGTAATACAAATAAATGTTATGTTACAAGCTGTCCGGCATATAACTTTTTTTTTCGTTTTTTGGAAAGACTATATTTTACAAGGCAAAACTGTATACCTCACCTCGGAGTTTTTAATGAATGATATTCGTAATCTGCGAGTGATCCATGAATTCAAATTTCATGTATTTGATAATCGCCAGTTGATTCCAACAAGTATATGTATCATCAATGTACACGCTATATTAATGTTTTACTTTGTACAGAATGTTAATTTACAATTTTGGTGGTATAAAATGCATTATAAAAAAAACCTTTCAGTGGATAATATGTTTTTTTAAAAGTATGTTTACTCTTAATGAAAATACTTTATAATATTGCACTGGAAGCCAGTCTATTGTTTACTGTTATCAGTAACAAATTTTAATCTTCCAGCTTTTACTCAATAATATTTCCAGATGGAGTAGTGCTGTAATTATTCAATGTCACAAACCTCTTATGTCTTTTTTTTTTTTATCAAGAACATACATATTATTGTACCATTCACTGATCACACTCCATTGTGTAGATACAGTCCATTTCAACAATGAAGAACACGAATTTACTGGAAAATGCATCACAAGCTAGAAAGATTAATTTCATGATATTGTTTTCCTGTTTAAGAATCTTCTAAAGATCACATCTCTATGGCACCATGATTAACACGGATACTGTATTATGTAGAAAATTTAACCCATACAAAAAGATCGCGCGATATATTTCGATAAAAATAATATTCTATTTAATGTATAAAAGTACATTTATATTTTTCACAAAGCATACAGTTCTAAATCAGTATTTCTATCAAATAAAATAATATCAATTTGAGTTCGGAATCACACATTTTGCGATCTAGTATGTTTGAAAAATATTTCAATAAAATAATTTTATGTATAATTAAAGAGTTTTACGATAAATTTGTTATAAATAATGTCTCCTTTAGAAGGTTCTTAATATATTTATACATAAACTTATTGAAATCAGTCTGTTTGATGTGATCACGTATTAGTGGAGGCATGATTGTGTATGTTAACACTAACTTGTGGAATAAGAGGAGATGCAAGTGGCTTGGGTGTTGCGGATTCAGGAATTGGTATTGAAACTGCAGGAGGGACTGGAGAGTGTTTCTTAGCTCGGTCCTGTTGCCATGGTTTTGCATGGTCTTTACTTAATCTTTCACTTAGGGCTTTCAATGCTATTTGCCTGAAAAATTAATAATATGATTTAGTATAAGTAAAGTATTTTATCAATTAAAACTGATGTTTAACCGTCCTCAATAATTTGAAACAGTTAAATATTTGAATAGTTTCGTTTGATAATTTATGTAAGTGTTGGAGAGAAACAAACCTTCGCCTTTCACTATCATGTGGATCAATACCAGGAAGATTTATAATCAAACCCGGCGGCGCATTGGACATATCGAACCTTCTTACTACTTTTTTACAAATTCCAATACGTACAAAGAAACCATGTATGGTATTACTCACAACTGCTATCGGTGGTTGTAAAACATTTGGAAAGAAGCTGTAAATAGATTTAATATTGTAAGAAAATGATCATTTACATTCCAAACATGTAAAATATGTTTTACCTTGCGAATGTAAAGTTGTCAGCCATATCTCCTCGTGTACCATTATTGTGTTTTTGATAAAATCTAAGGTATATCCATGATATCAGTAACCCACTGAGAAACATAGTAGGATGTGTACCCTCGAGCAGTCCTATCAGCCATAATAATACTCCAACAACCCAAACCATTAAAGGTATATTTCTGTTAGTAATTTTTCCAATCGGTGTTTTAACCAAGATGTGATCAGGCATTATCTGTTTCACAGCTACTGCTACACCTAAAACAAGGTATAAAATCATTGCTACTACTTTCAATTATTTTCCTTCGTATCGTTATTCTTTTCAATAACTTTACTTTTTCAATTGCAGATTCCACTAAACATACCAGCAATGTATCCAGTTAATCCATGAATGTGAATATCAAATAATAAATCTGGATCATTGGTGCACATGTAAAGAAACAGGTAAAACAGAGCAGAAAGGATAGCAACACCAAAATTTACAACGGCGAAGAACGTCATCATTTCCATCGCACCCCAAAGAGGCTCTATCAATTTACCGCACAATCCAACCGTAACAATGTCTACACACACTTCCCAGAAATGTATTTCAAGAAAACAGAACGTGAATGCTGTCCAAATCCAAAACGCTGGTGGCAGTAAGTAACCTGGTGTTACACTTAGAAGACGCACCGCTTCCGTGGAAAACGAAAGGCAATAGGAAAACAGGACTACGATACATATGAATTTTACACTGGTACTGGTATTTCCTAAAAGGGCTGCGAATTGTTGCCTTAAATAGGGTAGATTTCTACCCAGGCCTTTTACTGCTGCCATTTCTATGGAGTAGCTCCCTTAACCTCTTTAAATCGGAGAGCCACTTGCGTTGCGATCTGACGTTTGTTACAAATGTACTTTAACACACTCCAACTCAAATTTTGTGAGGTGTAAGAATTGTAACTAGAGATGGCGCGCGAAATCACCAACAGTGATTTATTACATTGGTTACAGAATCACAATCACAGTCGTGATTCAACTGTTTGTGATTTATAAAATCAATAGAAAATAAAAAAAGGGTAAAAAAATGATTTGCTATAACCATACAGTAGAACTGTAATCATTCGGTATGTGATAGTAACGGAGAAGATGATTTAAAAAACAGCCATGGTTATACTTTACGACCATTTGAATTTCCCACCGCTTCAGCGCGCTGGTTCGTGGCGCTCTGCCGAAGCAGCAGCGCTACAGTCGTCTTCGGAAATTTGCCTTGAGTGGTTGCGAGGTCGTGGGTTCCTCCATTTGATTCGTTTTTTGTTGATTTTTTCAAAACTTGTGCTTGAATTTTACTCACTGTTATTTATTAGTATATTATGCGGTTGAATGTGATATTGAGTCATCGATTTTTTATTTCTTTATGACGAAAGGACGTAAAATGTTGATTGTGCTCTTCAACTCTCGTTGACCGGGACGCGCTGCTGTGATCCACAGTAAAATGTTTTGGAATATGTGAGTTCTGTTTCTTCCATTATAGCGTAGAACAAGCAATTTTTAACATTACGATTCGAACTGTCGCAGTTTTTTCATTCAGTTTAACGATACATAGGTAGAAATTAATATATAATCGGAAAATTGCATTTTGCAATTTTCCTAGAAGGCGCAGAAGGTGCGCGCGCATGCATCGCGCAGGCGCGGAGAGGCAAACCGGCCGCCATCTTAGAAAGTTTCTTTCGTTCGGTTGTGGAAGCTTCTGCTCCTGCATTTGATTCATTTTTAGCTCGTTAATAAGTTCAGCGCGTTAACAAGCGCGTTGAATTTTTGTATTGAACTTGCCAAAGTAGCTTTGGCTCAGTTTTTATGTAAAGTAGCGTTGCGACAAAAGAAGCAACACCGGAAACGGGTGCACAGGTTTGCCACGCATTAGGTTTGTAAAATGTAGAGAAATATCTTTCGACCATCCTCGATCTTAAAAATTTTGTTACATACTTGCAAAATTCAGAATGAAGAATTTCACGGCCATGTCGTTTTTAATTCGCATTCGTAACCGCAATCTGCCGGTACGAAGGTCCGGACACGCTCGTGACCGTACTCTGCGTTACTTTGAAATCTCTCGAAGTACGAATAATATTTTGTTCATTTTTTGAGATTTCAATTTTTCTAATACTTTGATAGAATCGCGGCCGCTGTATTATATCCAAAATTTGTACTATGATACTGGCCGTTCTAACGTTTTCCCTCTTTTTTTGGAGACTGTTTTGAAACAAAAGGCGAAAGTTAAGCGCGTTATATTCAACATTTTTTATAGAAGGCATTAAATTTGGTGTCACTACCGCTTTCTACTGTCTCCTGCAGACACTAAATTAGGTGACACTACCGACTCCTACAAGTATTCAAATGAAACATTTCTCGAAACTTTATTCTCGCTGCTCCCAATTATATTTGGGTACTCCCAGAATAATCAAGTTACGCATATCTATTTTGTTATATGCATGATTTCATTTGTTTATATATCGATCAACGATGATACTTGATATTTCACGTATTTGAACACTTTCGGTGAACCAATTTAAATTACTGAAGACTTTAAACGAGGCCTGACGTGTATTAATATACTTGAATTTTAAGCACAGTGGCGTACACCGGTACTATTGATATTTTACTTGATGAATTTGATGGAATATCAATGCCTGCTGATGAACAGTGTTAATTTAAGGAACATTTATGCTACATTGAATGAAGAAATTTTGAATAGACAAGCTCGATCGTTTTAAGAGGTCAGGAGGTCTTCAGGAATCTTAATAAGTGATAAATTACCGGCACTTCTACGCGTTATAATCGCAAGGTTTACTTCGCAAAAGGGAGATTAATTCTTGGAGAAGTATTCAGAAAATCCAGAAGAAAAGTTAATCAAAGATACCATTAAAGCTGAGCATTACACCATAGATATCAAGTTATACGTGTAGATAAAAATATTTGTTGTTCCGAAGGAAACCGTCGAAAATTAAGCAATAGTTGCATCAGTGCAACTCATCACGATGCATTGCTCTACAAGAATTGTTACATTCACCGTTCCAAGATCAAACTAACTGTAAATTATGAAATTGAGCCAGTTCTCAGCGGATCTCCGCTAAGATAGCAGAATAAGGAAAGTGTGTCATCCTAAGAAAGAAAAGTCAATGTTTCGTTGTCCCTGTAGAAGCTGTTGTTCCGGTGTTCAGTATCAGAAAACTTTATCAGAGCCGAATCTTTGGGCCGTAGGTTTTAAATGTGATTGTAAAACGAATACTTCGAGAATTCACGTAAGGTACGAAATATATTGCGGATGATTTCTTTCAAATACGAACTTATACAACGTAGCATCCAGCAAAAGAAAAATTTTCAATGTAGACATTTTCAGTGTCGAGAAAAATCGCGCTACAGATGACGACTGCGATACCAAAATCGCAGGATATCATTCTTTCGATAAATTTTCCACGAACAACGTCAATATTCCGTCGAAACGGAAGTTCCCGTACCCGCCGTTACCATCACCTCGAAGTTCGCTGCCTTCCCGACGGAGGGTTTCCTTTTGCGAAGTTATTTTCGCAGATAGGTGCGAAACCGATCAAAGTCGTTCATCCGAAATGCAGGATAATCACAAAAGATCCTGTCGCAGTAACGATGACATCGAGGAACACAATTCTACTTACGATCTCTGGCAAGCGAATGGATCAGTCGGTAAAAACGACGGCGGTTACGAAACCTCTTTTAATGCGAACCGGAATGAAGATGAAGTCAATGAACAGTTGGAACAGTACGCTGACTGTTGCAATAATACCGAAGGTACTCTAAAGAAACACGACGAGTACAGTGAGAACTTTGAAAAAAGTGTCAAGAATGTACTCTCCGAGGAAACCGTGCCGATCTACGTCCACAAAACCGTACAGAATTCCTTAAATGAATTTGTCGATAATGAACGTATGCGCGGAGGATGCGGTGGTTCTCGTGAAGCTTGTCTTAACGATCACAGACCTGTACATTCTCACAGAGCGACTATTAGTAATACAGAAAACAGTACATATAATTATCATGCACGTAACAGAGATTACAATTACGTGAATGCCAAATCGAGCAATGTATGCTCACATGGAAAAAGCGGAGAGGATCATTACGATTCCACGTCTTGCATCGGCCGTTCACCATGCTTCGATAAGCACGGTTGCTGTTTATCGGCAAACGATCGGCCGGTCTGTAAGAAACCGGTCTTCAAGTGTCGTCAATCGTGCACTGGAGAATCCCGTTCCTGTGGAGCTGGAGGATGCTGTGGAGGAGGATGTCGCGGTGGTTGTGGGAAACTTGGTCAAACTTGCATGCCCTCGAAATCCTGTGCAATGTCTCCCTCTAGAGGACGTTCTCCGTCAACCGGTTCACCATGTTCTCCATCGCGATCTGCTTCTCCGCAAGCAGCTGCTTATCATAGGAAAACGGCTGCTGGGACATCCTCGGTCACCGAAGAGGGCGATAGTTATGGCGAGGGTGGTAATTATGGAAGAAAATGTGAAACCTGTTGTGGTCGCGGCGGTGGCACGAGCTACGGCCGGTAAGAGGAACTCTTCAGGATGATTTGAGGGTGGCTTTTGGGGGGCTATGATGGGTAAGGAGGTAAAGGTTGAAACTCGCTATTAGAGTGGATCGAGTCGAAATTCCCCGTCACCTCTAGGAAGTTTTTCCTATGTGATGTATATCATAGCCTCGGTGGTTCGGAACCCACCTAAAACAGTAGGTCCTAGGTGGAATGACTGTAACAGAATGAAGCCAAAAAGGACTACAAAGGAAAGAATACACCTAGGCGACTTTCTTCATGTATTCGCGCAGGTCAAGAAGCCCTAGGTACCGAACGACCGGAAGTAGAAGATGTTGCAGCAACGACAGAGCAAAAAGTACCGATGGAGCGTATTTTCATTCAAAACCAGCTGGCTGTGAATGCCTGGGTGGAGGTCCGGATTGCCAGCGCTGTGGGCAAAAGGTGTATCAAGCTGAGATGCAGGTAATTAATTGTTTAACAGTTTATTGAATAAGTGTATGTTTAATAGGTTGAATGTCGTGAGGATTACAGTAGCTATTGAATTTAAAGGATACTCTTATGATTTTTAAACGACAACATTAGCAGATCCTCAGACATTTCCATTTTTGTTTGTTAGAAAATTTATTATTAAAACGTTAATGTAAAATCGATGAAGTGTTATTGCTAGATTATAAGGCTGTAGGAGAATATGCATTAATAGTGAAATCGTACGAAAAACGTGTTACAATATTAAATACTAACGAGATTAATTATCATTCATTTTCACTGGTGATGATCCACAATTTCTGAAGATTGCTTCCGGTGTACCTTATCACAATATATGCTTCAGCTGTTTTTGCTGTAGAAAACCGTTGGAATCGCTGACGTATCAAGAGAATTGCGGAGAAATTTATTGCAAACGTTAGTTTCTCATTGTTTGTGTAAGATGCATGTGGTTATCGTAGTTATTCAGTGAAAATTATTTTTCTTGCATAATATATAGAATGTTACGTTCGGAATTTCGGACCACAAGGATACGGTTATGGCATGGGAGCCGGCGCATTGCAGACCCCCATGTGAAGTAACTAACTCTATGAACTCTATATAACGTAGGGAAATTAATCAAGTATAGTTTATTTTTTAATGAACAATGCAAATGACATACATCATGTAAAGTAAATCATATAATAACTTCCGCTGATGTAAATACTTTCAAAGTACTCTGTTTTCGGAGAAAGAAATTAAAAGAGTAATTGGTAGAGTAATTTGTAAAATCAAATAGAATAATTGAAAATTCCCACTTTAGTTTTGCTGTTTTCTGTATATTCTTCTATTCTTCATCTACTCCGATGTCTTCGAGCAAGCTAGGAATAAACAGGAAGTATATACACCGTCGTCGAAGTAGCGTCGATAGAACCGAAAGTTGGAGAACGCGAATTCCTGCTGAAGCGAAACAAATGGAATCGAAATAGTCGAGAAAGAAAATTCAAACTTGGAAGAAAGAAATTATTGTCCGAACATAGATCTATTAAAGCGTTGAAAAAGATGAATCCGGCTAAGAAAGTTCACATTAGCTCCAGAAAGACCAAATTCTTGCTGAAACTCCAAACAACACGATTCGAGGAAAAATAAAACTGGCGAAGATTACAAAAATTCTTTGCAGCAAGTTTGGTGAACGGACGAAAGGAAAACTGGAACTTCTTATTGTCAGAAATAGACACGAGACTCTTATAAAAGAATAGGAAGTATCGTTTCGTGGATAAAACTATTAAAAAGAGGAAGAAGAAGCACAGTAACAAAACGAAAAAATAAACTTAACCGAGCATTCGTAAAATAGTTCCCGTTCTACGTTAGCAATAAAACAAGTATATTAAGACTCTTGAATCACGTTGCTGTATGATAAAGAGAGCAGTACCACCAAGAGAGATTGGAAGAAAGGAAATAAGAACGAACCAGGTAGTTTTATTAATATGAAAACAGGCAGAGAAGAATAAGATGGGGGAAAGAGCGTAAGAGTAGGAACAGTCAGATTTATAAAATACGTACAGATAGAAAGACTTAGGGAAAGAGAAGCGTAGAGAAAGAGATGAACGAAGGAAGAAAGAGTGAGTGGTTGGTTTATTGAGTCTCTCCTCCTGGTGGATTGCGGAACGCGGAACGTACGCGGCAGTGCCGGGTAGAGGGGCGTTTATATAGCTTTCAAGCGCAGAAGCTTAATCTAATTTCAAATATAAATCTGTTCTCTCCCCGTTTTCTTTCTCTCTCTCCATCTCTCTTTCCCTCTCACTCACTCTTTCTTTCTCTTTCCACCGCCCTTGCCTTTCACGGACCAACTCCCATCCATATAGCATGCTTGCTGGCTTACATTACCTACCCGACTACGAATAATCTCTCTTGCTTTTCCCATTAACGTTACGAGACACGACAATTTACTTGAGTTTTACGCGTTGTTGTTAAGAACTTAGAATATACTGTTTCAGGGTAAAAATAAATGTAGGTAAGCGGTATGATTCATGTGGTGGTTGAAATCAGTAACTTTGATGAAGGTTTAGGGCACATCAGGTAGTAATTTAACCGTTTGAGATTTTACGTCGAAAAGAATCGCTGTATTTCAACAACGTGGACGCAGAAGCGCCATCGCGCTGCTTGGCACTTTTAGACGAGATTCTGCCACTGTGCGTCAGGACTCGAAACAGAATGAAAGCGGTACATCTTTTTTGATATTGTGTTCTGAGGAGGAAAGTGGCATTTTAAGTAAAATATCTTGTTCGTTTATAAGTTTCTGCATATTTTATAATAGTTAGATATAAAATACGCAGAAACTTAATGACTGGCCTGATTTATCATTACAGTTCTTTGATAGATACCAAAATTTAATGAAGTTTCACCAAATTCTGTGCATTTCTTCACAAGCTTATAAGATAGGACTATAACGTCTTTAACGAAGTTGAAAAAAAGAACTTTCGCCATTACATCAAACTTGCAGAACACTGTGCGGTTAGTTGCTCAAGTTCCTCGATTTTCTGCCTCTGAAGAGTCTCAAAATTCTCTCGAAAGATGTTCCGTAAAATCGAGCTGTCGACGAGCGTATTTTCAGGATGCAAAGTAAATTTGCCTAAGGCAAGCATGAGAATTTTTTGATACCCGGCGCAGTTACGTTAATGCACCTTCGGTCGGGAGAAATGGAGAAAATATCTCCTCGGTTGGACGATCGGCCCGCTCGGTCTTTTGTGCGCGTCGCTTACGCCGAACGGTATGAAAATCAATTATTTCGTTAATTCGTGCGTTACATTGGCTGTCACGGAGCCATCACTGTGAACGACAGCGGCCCAAGGCACTATTTTTCAATTCCCAATGTCGCCCTACCTTTTCGAACGTATTTCCGTCTGGCTCTCCCGTGCCACTTTGCGGCCTTATCTCCGATTCGATGCTATCTCGTGCCATGCATATATTGTGTTATCGAAAACGAGCGATGATGATCGTAATTAAAGCGAGAGAGTTTTAATATTTCTCTTTGGGGTTTTAGCAGTATATGCAACTTCATTGCAAGAGGGATAATACTGATTATTTCTAATGTTAGATGTGTAGGCTTTCGTATTATATGTAGATATTTTTGATTTCTTTATCTTCTTCGTATTTTTTTCTCTACTTTAAGTTAGTTCTGAATCATCAAGGCTATGATATATTAATCCATTTGCATCATGGCAGTAAATACGGCAGAAGTCAAGTGGGTTAATTCTCAGAAATATGTCTCAGTAGTGGCGGGAGATTTAAATTTGGCCTTATTGATTATGAGTGGTAATTCTTTGCTTCTTTACCCATCATGGTCACCTTTTTCTTCATATTAAAGGATTATTTTACGTTAAACAAGGGCGTTGGGATATATGGAATTAACCCTTTGCACCCCGTTGTCGTCGCAGCGGCGACATTATAATAGAAACTGATAACATAATATTAAATTGTGTACGCTTCTTTCTTAATGACAAAGCAAGATTTTCAATTTTTCACAGATGTGCACTAATACTGTGTAAATAGACCTGGAATAGCTCATAGCAAAAATTACTCGGAGTGTAAAGGGTTAAAGTTGTGCTATAGATTGTAAAAGAATTTTGCTGAGGGATGCAGGTGGAAGGTGCAATGAAAGAGAAAATTTCTTTTAATGTTGATTCCCTTTAACGTCGCTATAGATATTTAAAACTTAAACGAATTAATAGACAGTACGAAAAAGCATATTAAACTCATAAATAGTAAGAGACAATAACACACTTTGAATTTTCTAAGTAACTTGCAAATATCTCTTTTATCAGTATCAGATTTTAAATGGGACATCAGACTTTATAAAAGAGCACGATAATAACAGCAAAGTTATTGAGTTATTACAATTATAATTTTAAATTATATTGCTAAAAAACAACAGTTGGTCCATTTAAATGAGACTCACTCATAAACTTTCTCCACAGACTTTAGCCACATTTCTTGTCTAATAACTTCTTTAACTGTATTCTCCGTTTTGCTACGTTAATTCGAATTCTTTCTTCTTAAAGATTAATGAATCTTCTATAATTCTATCCTTTTCGCGTGTACGTGCTTAAAATACGTTTCTTTTCAAAGGATCGAGCATCAGTTTTGATGCCGTGCAATGAATCGTCGATGTTTGGACGTATCGAACGGATGGCACGTTATAAACGTGACAATCGGAGGTAGCATACTGTTGATGTGACATGAAATTTAGGTACGTTAAAATTAATATCTCCCATTTATCAATGGGCTGATACATTTTTCTGCTAGGAAGACCGCCTAAAAAGGGGACCGTACAGAAATAACAGACCCCAAAACGTTCCCTAAACATCGTCACAACATACCTAGGCAACAGAAACGATCATCGACGGTCGCATTAAAAAAGGGCCAATACTCATGGTGTGTTGTGAATTACCTGTCTTTATATGACCTACAGGTAGAGCAATCTTCGCTCGTATGATTGCACTCTCTACCACAAACGGTAAACTTTGTAACTTACGTATCTTCAACGAATACATCGACGTAAATGCTATACTAAATAAAAAATGCACGGTATAAGTAATCACTGAAATTCGCTTAACAATTTTATATCTAAAATAATTTAAATAATTCTTTATCTGTGCGTATTTGTTTGATATTTATTGAATATTAATTTAACAAGGTAGTTTTAATATCGCAGCTATGATTATAATTAAAATGAAGCAATTGATTACATTTATTTGAGTATTTTACAATAATTGATGAATTTGGGTGTCGAAGTCCGAAAATTTAGCGATCGCCTCAACCGGAAGTCCATCATGGTCACTACTGGTCGCCGTGAAGCGCTAAGAGATAGATACTTTCATTGTATAATATTTTTAGCCGCTTCATTTTGTCTTTTCAAAGGATAGATTAAATTAAATCGGGAACGAGTGAGGCTTTCATTGATGTGAAAAATGAATAACCGATCTCAGACAATGGAGGGTCGCAACGATCTTATCTTCCGTGACCAATCGGTGGCCATGTGGACGCTACCGTGAAGAATCCCCCGCACCTTTTCAAAATGGATCACAGTCTATTCAGTATTCTGACCATAAAAGGGGTGCAAAACCATGGCATTGACCACGCTCCGTAAATCGTTAAGTGTTTAAGGTCACAAGGATTATAAAATCACCCTAAGTACTAAATTGGAATGTATTTTTTTAGCTGTTTAAACTATCCACCGTTAAAATTCCATTTATATATTTTCTAGAACGTCGGAATTTTATATTTTATTACTTTCTTTCATTGAAAATTGCAATGATCGCTTAAGTACGACGTAATGTATCACAATCTTTTTCCGAGATACTTAGATAGCGAATCAAGTCATTATTCTTCTTTTCGATGTACTTAAACTTCCGTTTAGGTTTGTGCATTTAGTTCTCTGTAATCGGACAACCAGCGACCTGGTTGAACCATTCAATCTTTTATCATTCCCATCAATTAATTGCTCCAAATTGTAATGCACATCGGTGCAACACAAAGCAAGTATTAAGTTCAGTCCTGCAAATCCTCGCTAAGCCACTCTCATCATCGATAAAAAAAATCGGCAAAAAATGTTTCCATTCACATAATATTGACATGCTACAGAAAATATGAGAAATTCATCAAATACCTATGTACTTCAATCGTCAGCATTCGAACCATAGATGTTTGGAAAAAATTGCTCCAAAGCTACGACAAACCGATGAAAAAATATTTTTAAATACTTTCTACTTCAATCTCCAACTGTAGATGTTCGCAAAAAATTTATCCAGATGCACGACAAACTCATAAAAAAATATGAAATTCACCAAATTCCCTATGTACATACTTCAATCTCCAACATCTGAACTGTAGATATTCGCAAAAAAGTCGATCCAGAGGTACGAAAAATCGATGGAAACATTCGTAATAAGAGTAACCTTTTGGTTTCCCAGGGGCGGAGGGAGGCTTCTCGCATCGGGGGAACGTTAGTTCGCGCGTGTATGCAGTGTACACGTTTAATTTGCATCGTATAAATCGTGTTTCCGGTCGAGCACGCAACGCAAACACGCGTTACGTTTACGCCCTCGGTCCCTCATCGCGTTCCTCGAGCTCCCGTGATGACGAGGAAGAGAGAAATGGGAGAGAAATGAGATAGAAAGGAGGGAGAGGAGAGATAGAAATAGAGGCGCGCGCTTTTTGCATGCCATGCCGTATTGTAACCCCGGTAATTTATGATTCGATAAATAAATCAGCCTCGTTTTATCCGCTCTCTTACCCCCGGGTACGATTCGTGCGCGTACTTGTAAGATGATTTTGGGGGTTACGCCCAGTTACCGTCCTCGAAAATCCGTAGGGGAAACCCCTCTCTTTTGAATTCTTTCGGTCTGCGCGTGCACTTTGCCAAATATTTCTCCTTGCTCGTTTACCTGAGGAAATTTAGAGAAAGGTTATGGCGTGTTTCGTGGGATATTGTTGTTCGGTTGGTTGCGTTCATTGGAAACGACGATTTTTTTTCATAATAGGATGTTATTTGATGTTTGTAGGGGATGCGATGATGGTGGAATCAGTGGGTAAATGTAAGTTATTGATATCGGAGAAATTTGAATTGAAATACAAAATAATTAGTATAACTTACAGGGTACCAAGTGGAACATTAATCCTCTGCCTTTTAATTTTCGGTTCTGAGTGCATCGTTCAACCTTTGCATTATGATTTCTTTTGTGTTTAAATGCATGGAACAAAGCGCGGAAATAAAAATTTCAAAGTTGGTTTCCGTTATATTGCGAATTTCAACGTAAAATTGATAGTAATTTTTATACTTTATATTATAAGGCATTAGGTTCGTACAGTTTCTAAATATACGACAACCTGATGAAAACAATAGCAGTTAATGACTGACATAACTACTATTATTATAATAACATCGTCAAGCTCAATGATCGTGACGATATTGACGTCGATGACGATTCGTTGTAAAATATATTTTGACGGATGAATGCAAAATCGAAAATGCTATATGAGATGCACGAGCTGCTTTAATGTTTCATGGTTGTCCATTGCTTACCAATCATGAATATTCATACTATTATACATTTGTTTATCGTTCTATGCATCGTTGCACCGCGATGCATGCAAATAGTAACAAAACAGATTCATTTCAAAATCATAAATGTGTATAAGCGTTTGAAAGGAGTAGGAAACATACGCGAGTCGGAGTTACCACGGGGAGAAGAGATATTTACTATAACGGGTGTAATTAATTGATCATTTGAATGTTGAACGTATTATGCGCAGACAGGTAATTGTAGCTGAGCCACGATCAAAGACGACCGTCTTTGAAGCATCTCTTACACGTTGGATCGTTTAATTCCGATATTTCAAGGAAATTCTCTTCGTGGTATGCTCAGAAATTAACTTGCAGACGATCTATCTCGTGCTGATGATGTACCTACGCTTCGCTGTTAACATCAAGGCTGATCTTTTTGAAGGGAAAGATCTAAAACTTTATTACAAAATAATAAAAAATGTTTCATCAAAACTTCCTCGCTTTTTGAATGTCTCGTCGGTGGTTGGTTCTTGTTATCAAAGAATTCTAAAAGAATATGGAGGATTGAACAATAGCAAATTACAATAATCTGCATGTTAAATATTCCTTTCATGTTTCTATCAATGCAAAGATGTTCCTGCCATTGTTACAATTGCCATTTTTTTGCAGCGAAGACAGTGTTTTTTTAATATCATTACTAATCTCAATGATTCACGCTATATGAGCATCATCATTTGGAGATAACTCGCACAGAAAATGATTAATATCGTGAATTCTATTTGTCATACACATCGATCAAAGATAGAAAATTTTCAACCAAAGTATCGCTGTACTTTATTACATCGTGGCGCGAACTTTCGACGAATTTGAACGCTATAAACCGAGAAAGACGATTTGATTTTAATAGTTGCATTATCCTCCAATCGATTCTGAAAAGGAGAAATAAATAGAAGAGTAAATCGCGGTCCAAAATTTACGAGCGGCCCCGGCGTGTTATGGCTTCGGGTGCGGAATCAGACCGATTTCCCTCGGCGATTTTATTATTTTCTGATAGCATGTTTACGAGGAAGGATGAATGGAAGTGTATTTTATGGGACAAGTATGGCTTTTAGATTAGGTATAGGTAACGCTTTTGCAAAATATATACGTTGCTCTTTATTATATGATGGACTATTCCTGAGTGTTAACTACCTATTACTCTTTTTTTCCGTAAATCTTCCGAAATACGCCGTAAGGAAGCTATTCGATTTTTTATTTGCCGATTCATTAACTGCTGCCGTTATTTATCATTAATTATGGTTATAACTGAGATCAACAACTTCATGTTTCTTAAACAAAGGTACTTATTAGTATTATAGACTGTTGCAAAAAATGGAACGAAAGAACTTTGAATATCAAAAAATATTACGTACATTTAAAAATTCCGTACTATAGAATACTATTTGACTATCTTCACATATTTAAAAAAAGTAATTAATATTTTTCTTTCGCTAAGTGAATACATAACTATGATACACACAGGACGAAAAATAATTACAATGCAGGAGCTTGAAATCTCTGATAAAAAGTATAACAGATTCATCACAATTTACCTAATTAAATCCATAACGTTGCGTATAATTAGATTCTCAAAAATCGATTATTCAGGATATTAAATAAAACACAAAAAAATGAAATATAAGGTAAAACGCAACGCTCGTAATTTCCATTTGGAACAGTTAAGTTTCCGCCTTGCAATCGGCGGTTTACAGGAAGAAACATTTTTTTCCTCTGGTCGATTTCGGCGTATATTTTATACAAAGGAAGTACGAGCGTAAGTTATTAGCAAATTGGTTTTCCGTTTACATGGAACAACTCCGGTAACCAGCGGTCCATACGTTACAGGCATCGTGGAAAAAAATGGAATGGGGGGGTTCGGGAAGCAGACAGAGGAAGAAAGAGAAACAAAATAAAATCAGAACGGTGTCATATGCGCCTGCTTGCATGATAAATGTAGCGATTTAAAATCGAAATTTCTCTTTTCGTGTGCACGAGCCCCGACGTTTGACTAATGGTCCCGCATTAACTATTGGAGCATTATAGAACGGGACGTTGAAATTTTGAAAAATACATTTGCCCCGACACGCGATTAATATTTTGTAGCTCTATCTGCTTCGCCGAGCCCACGGAACTACGCTCGGGGCGTTAATGATAATGATCGTGGGCATCCATCCAAAGTTTTTCTCACCTCTCGCGCCTTGAGTGGCTGGAAATTTCTCGGATGTGCTCTCCTCCGGGAAAACAAGCCAATTATCACGGCTCGAGGGAAACGAGATGGATGTACCTAATAAATTGTATTGCGAATTACATCACGTTTGCGGATGACAGACGTAATTTTTGTTGCGGAATAATCGTACACGTTTCGTGAACTCTCACCGCTCTTCACTTTTATTTCGTACATGTTATTACGCGTGGTAAGTTTGTGCGAAATCCTTTTATGGATAGACATAACTAAAGTTTTCTTTATGGTGTGTATATCATAGCTTGGATGGATCGAAGATTATTAAAACAGTAGATCCTACGGGAAATCATCGTAGAAGATAAAGCCAAAAATATACCAAAAATGAGGAGCTATCATAAAAGAATCGGCAATGTTTATTTAGTGGCAGATAAAGCTAAAATAATACAAGAAAAGAAGAAGTATTATAAAAGATTCGGCATCGTTTATTTAATAAATTATAATACGTCGCTAGGAAATATGTGCAACCGTAGAATATTCTTTTTTGCTATTTATAACATTTGACATGTCGTGTAACAAAATAACATTAACGCTAGAACTACCAAGGCAGTCAAAATCACTGGTTCCTATTTAAAAAAAAATCTCCAAATAATATAGCGGGGTCATACAGTAAATATTCCACGTCTATCTTACAAAAGATAAATTACTTTACTGATTATCTTCGTTGCCCTTTCATTTCTCTTTTTTCAAAGTACTTATTTAATATATTTAACACTAAAGCTACTAAGCCGGTCAAAATGACCGGCTCGCAATTTTTTCTAAAAATTCCCTGAATCGATGGAGGAGACACGAAGTAAATATTTAACTTCTATCTTATAAAACCCAAGTTAGTTAATCAATAATCTTTTTCAACTACTGATTTCTCTTTTTCCAAAGTACTTATTCAGTATATCTAAATCTTAGTAGATATAACGTTGGTAGTTTTAGAGTTAAATATAATATATTTAACGCCGGTAGTTCTAGCGTTAATTCCATCAGGTGCGTAACAATATAATAAAAGACACAACTCCCGATTAGAAAAGTTGACACTTACACATGTCAGAGATACTTTCTAAATTTTATATAGCAGTAAAATATTTTACTCTTTTTATTCAATATTTGTAAAAGACCGACATGAAAGGTCAGGTGAATCTCAGAAAAGTTCAAGCGCAAAAGGTTAAGCTTTTGGTATCGGCTTCGGAAGTTTGTGTATCGTTAAAAAAGGAAACATTGTGTACGTCCATGAAAGTCAACCCTTTTTCATGTAAGCGTAGACGGTAAAAATGAAGAAGAGTATCGAGAGAGACCGAGACCACCCGTACGAAACGAGACCGGGTTGACACCTAGGGCACCTAGCCACCCGGTCTATTGTCAACGGATAAGGGTGGGTTTGCCCAATGGACTGTGCTTTACCGAGCGTAAAATATCCCCATTCTCTAACCCATAATAGTTGCCGCGTTTTCTGAGCGTCACTCCTTTATTCCGTACAAAGCACGGCATGCCCTAGGGAAGGTGGGCTGTGAAGATCCAAGGGAGAAACGAAGAATATTTTGTGCGGAAGAAATTTTTAATAAGAAATTCTAAAGTAATGCGTGCAAAATGGGTGATATTTTATTGTGAGATATGAAAGTTGTGTGTGGAAATATTTCAAAAATTGTACGGATTGTTTAGTAAATGTTGGATCAACGTACAATGGAGAATGGTGGGGTTACTTTGTAGGCCCGATAAAACGATTGAACGGTTTAACTTCTTATCGTGTGCCAATCGTATTAGCACACGGAATTCAATGTGCACTTTGAAAGAAAATTCTCAAAGTCATAATTACCGAATTATTGAACTTTCAAATTATTCTTAATACAAAATAGCGGGTTTCTACAGTTTTCAAAATAGAGAAGCAGTTTAGCAGATATTTCTCGTTATAATACACCAATTACATAACTGATAATCTTCTTCTTTTTATAACGCCCGCAGATCTAGTATTAATTTAAAAATAAAGGTAAAAAGTCTGAAAAATTTTCTTTAAAATTCGGCCGAATAATTTTAGCGGGTTCCGATATTTTTTACCTTGCCTACTTCAATTTGAATTTCGAAGTGTATTAGTTTCGACAAGAGCTTAAAATGAAATAATCAATAAATATGAAAATATCATAGACGAAGGATAGATAGAAATAGCTTTAATTAAAAGACAAAACGCAGACGGAACAACGAACTCGAATTGATATTAACTGCGGCTGTCGATGGGAGCGTTGCAGTTGAACGAGGAAAACAGAACTGAAAGAGTCGAGGAGACAAGAGGAACGGTTACGCGGAGCCAACGAGGCGAAGATACTGAATTCTTTTTCCGTCGAATATTAAAACGAAAGTGAAAGACAGAAGTTCCGCCATATTTAGGGGTGAGAATCGGAGCCGCAGGTTGGGTCGATGGTGGTCGGAGGAATGGGAGAAGAGAGAGGGAGGGCAGATGGAGGCAGCAAAGTGCGGATGGAGCCCCCGTGACAGAATGATAATAATCCCTTGAGCGTTTTCTTTCATTTCCCTTTATTATCATATTATTAAAAAAATCTCCGTGAAATGTTATTAAAATCGTTTAAACGTCGCGTGCCACGGACACTGCCATTGTCCTCTAATTTAATAATATTAAGCGCGAACTTTTCGGGGGTTATGGGAATGAAACGTGGGATGGGTAGTCACCCTCTCTGATTCCAATCTGTACGGTGATCTCTGTAACGCATTGAAACCGCTCGTATTATTATTCTCTTTATCTCTCATTACCGACCATTAAGCTATATATCATTGCGAATATGGTAACGCGAAATTATGCAAACCCTAATAACAATCGTTGAAGCTGCACAGTTCTTTTTAAATCCACAGTAATGCGAGAGATTAATTGGTGCTTCATTAACGGAGCTTGTTTTTCAAAAATATATCTCCTTGGACTTTTACAAAATTTAATACAGTAACGTGTCGTTTGAAATAATTCAAAATAAATTTCCATTCAAATCTGAAACAATGCTACTCTAAGTAACGACAAGAAGATCTATATAGGCTTTAATGGATTCTGAGAACTTCGACTCGCTCAGAGATTGTAAATTTTAATAAACTAGGTTGTCATTTGAAATAATCCAAAATCAAATTTGCATTTCAATCTTAAATAGTGAAATTCTAAGTAACGACAAGAAAAATTTATTTATGCAGTGGCGGACTGGGTGGATATAAATCCACTTGACTTTCATCCTTCAAGTAGAAAACATGGTTTTTTTACGCAACAACAATTTGAGGCTCGAAAAGATCTTTGTGTGAAGGTTATGGCGGATAAAGAGGTAGAACCTCGGACTCGTGATCAATTAATCCAAATTGAAATCCCCAGTCACCCCTGGATTTTTTTTTAAATTACTAATTAAAACATCATAGATTCGGTAGCTCGGAATCCACCTAAGGTAGGTCGTGGCAAAACGACCATAACTGGCTAATTATTGCTAGGAGGTATGGTGGATGAGCAGGGAAAGATTGGAACTTTCAATTAATAGGCTCAAGTTCTAATCCATCGTCATCTCTAGAAAATCTACCTTAATTTATTATTTAATACATCATAGCCTCGCTGGTTCGGAATCCACCTAAAACAGTGGGTCCTAGGTAATATGACCACACCAGTTAAAAGCGAAAGACTACAAAAGAAAAAAAGATCTTTGTACCGTCGGTGAACTTCAGTCGCCAGGTGTAGAGAGCCTGCAAAATCGTCGTTGATCGAGCATTCGTTCGCTAAAGAATCTCAAAGAATACTGTCGCACGTTGACATCCAAGTAGAACGAATCAACGTCATTAGAGCCGGCCGATTTCCGTTCGACGGATGTGCATCGAGGTGCAACCAGACGGGCCAGTTGCACATTCGTCCCAGATCTAATGACAAATAGATCCCACCTTTTCGGCACCGTCAAATCTATACTGTGTACACGTTTGCATCCGTGTTTTGCATATACAGAGATAGCGTTCCTATTAAAGTCACATTTCCTTGGGAATTTCAATGGAGAACCCTTCACGCCTCTTTACCCTAACGATCCTGTCTTTGTAGGTGATTCTGGTAGATTCTTGGCATTACGTGATGATACGATTTCAGGGTTATTCTTTGTTTGGTCAGGTATTATGAATTCAGGGAAGCGGTAACGTTCTTACATATTTCAGCTTTTCGGTTTTACCAGAGGATGGAAATTACAATTAACCCTTACGATATGATTTCTTTTGTGTCATAGTTATCCTTTCAATTGCTAAAATAAAAGCATGTGCTTTATGCAACATTATTTGTATTCTTAGTGATTTCTTAAACTTTGCAATTTTTAGAAAATCTCAAGTTTTGTGATGCTATATTAAATGTTACGATTAGAGTTATAAAATTTGTTTCTTCCAAATACTATGGAATCCTCACATAGAGCAGAAAGCGAGTGTGCGTCGGATGTTACAAAAATGTAAAACGTTATACTTTCAAAAGAGCACTAGTTAAACGATGGTAGCAAGAGAACTGAAATGTTTCGGATAGAATAAACTGACGCAACGAAACGAAAGTGGATGACAGATCGTCTCTCTGTTCCACGGATAGGCGTGCAATGATGGATTATGGAGAAGCGACCTACGCCGTTGATTTGTACCCATAGATGAAACCTGGTACCTTTTCGTTCGCTTTCTATCGTCATTCTTGCGATTGTTCTCCCTACGAACGCCAGTTTTTTTGTGTGTCCTTCCTCTGCACGCTTAGCAAATCATTTACTCAATTTTATGGGAATTTTTTTCACTAACTTGCAGAATAATCCAATGACAGCATTCTGAAATTAACCATCCATTTTGGAAGTAGAGATAATATTTTCTACTCTTGATTATTTCTTTATTCGGTAACAGTAACAACTGTAAGTAGTAAGCACCATATTTAGATGAAAATAAAAAATTTCAAATTCAAAATTAAGACGATAGGAAAGAAACAAAGTGTTAAATCCCCGAAATCGTAACCGAAAGAAAGTCACCCGATTCGACGACACCCCGTTACGTAATACCATCGCGAAAGTCTTTCTTCATCAGCCTTTGGGATCGAAAATTCTCCATGAATGTGTGTCACGTTCGTAGGCAGCCGACGATGCGAAGAAATAATAAACGATTGTGAAATCGACAAGTCACGTCCCGTCGCACGATCACGATCACTTTCACAGCATGATCCTCCGATCTCCGGTTGAATCGAAGGGTCCATCGTGAGTAAGGGGTGCGTGACTTCGATAAAGGGACGTTATTTTATGCCTCTCTATCGATTCCACTCTGTCTATTCCTCTCTCCCTGAAACCGAACAATTAGTCGCCTGCTTATATCCGTGATTAATGGACATCTACGAGTGCAGCAGGCGTGTTCCAATAGCGTCGGATGCCGGAGAGAAGGCGATGAGGAAGGACGAAGGAGAGAGTTAGTTGCCGGTGATGATAATATTTTATTAGACGGTATTATATTCATCGCGTTGCGATATACGTGATCGTTACGTAAGCGAAAATTCTTTGTGCGATTTTTTTCATGTTTTTGTCGCTGGGAGAGGAGGGAGGCGTTTGAATTTGAAGTTACCGGATAGAAAGAGTTTTGTAACATTCTGGGAAGTTATACTAATAACGCTTTAAAAGTTATTTTTTCTAGTTGTTTGATAGTTGTGAATGTTGTGTAAGGGTAATTTATTTTTGTAATATATAATATATTCCAATTGAACTATATTTTGAATTTTATAATATATGCAATAAAAAAAAGATACTTTCACCTGCATATAAATCTTTCAAATTTTCTTAAATCTTTAAATATAAAGGTAAAACAAGTCACGCAATTTTCTTTGTTTAATAGAATAATTTTCGCAGGGTGCTATTATATTTATTATTTCAATTGAACTTGAAATACGCAACACTTAATTTGTCATTGCAAAATCAAATAATTCTTTATCCTTCCTAGAAATAATAGTAACAATAATTTCCATTTGATTTGATTTTTTGCGTCAGACGCGGGTTTAGAGGCGGATCGAAATCGCTAGAAACGCAAATACGTCTGCATGCATATGCACGAGAATGACTGAGCCATCCAACCGGCTATTCAGACGTTTATGTATCACAAAGAGCATGTCACGAGCTGACACTATTGCTATTCTAAGTAAATACGTTGTAAGCAGTTTTTCCCAGCGGCGTGCGCCGTGGACACACATGTAAAGATAATATTTTGAATGTATAACGAATGACGCATACGTAAGTTTTTGCCTCGGTGAAAACTGATAAAAAGTCTGGCAGAAGCAATTTACGCGACGATTGCATTCGTTACTGCTTCCTGAAACATGCATGCATACGTGCGTTTTTCGTATTTTCCATTCCCTTGGACCTTTTTTTCCTTTTATTTCTTCGCAAGACCCGAAATGAATTCGGAGAATGGCCGAAGGGTGAGGGGAGAAATTACGAAACGTTGTATTTTCATTAAAACTCATTCGATCGGCAGTGTAATTTCATTTAGTGTACATGATAAATTACGTAACTTTCAGCACATTTCACATGGAAATCGTATAAATGGAAAATTGGCTCTCATGCATATGTATAACGTAGGTACCTATATCAATTTCCCATGTTGAACGGGAGAACAGTAATTAATTCTGTGCCAGTGAAAATGAAGTATAAAATCAGCATGGGAGGAAAGATATTGCGAAATAAATTAGAGATAATAATAGGCAGTTCGCAGTGACGTGTTACATCAATGTAATTACGCATACGTTCATGATTTATTGGGGACGTTATATATTAGGTTGGCGACTAAGCTCGCGACTTTTACGTTTCTTAAGCAAGATTATTTATTTATCTTACGTTTTATTCAGAAAATAATATTGAAATAATTGTGAAAATATGATCTTATATGCTAAATACGATGCCAAATAACAGTAAAAATAATGAACAGAGGTATGAGAGAGATCTCTAATTTGGAAAGGATCCTAAATTAGACCATTTTATACCGGCAGGAATTAATTTAGGCAGCATTTTTTTACGTGGAATTGAATTTCGTACATATGTTGTTCAGTAAAATTTAAATAAACCACTGTGCAATGTTGAATAACTATAATACAATGAATGATTTGTTCTGCCACCGGGTGATATAATTTTATCTCTAATTTATGTAGGCTGTAAAGCTTATCTGATAGGTAAATGTTGAATTTTGATGGAAGTCACGTTTTAAAAGGATCAGAATTTTTATTTCTGGATGCAAGAAAATAGGACAAAATTAGCTTGTACTTGGACTAAAAAAATTCTTCATTAATGAAGTGATAACTTTCTTTTTATTGAATAATTATTAAAAATCTAATATATCAGATCGTCGACACTATTTTGAAAACATTCCTCTATCGATTCATGCAGCGTTTCAATCTGTTTTATCAGGTTCATATAATTCTCACGCTATAAATCTTTTTTTCTTAATTATGAACATATTACCGATTTATCTAACTTCTTTCTTAAACAATTCAATATCAGAAACATTCTCCTACCAAATTTACAAAGATAAAAGGAATATCACATAAAACAAATACTCGCCAATTTAGTTTCCAATCTAATAGTTTCCTAATACTCCAGCCCATTCAATTAAAGTTAGACAATGCATCATCATCATTCTAGATTACGAAATCCTTCCTCAGATCGTCCTTTTTCCTCAACGTCGACGTAAGAACGTAAATCACGCAGAACAGACAACTCTATGACAGCTACTTAAACCTCGCGGTTTCCCATAGGACTATTTAGCCAGATTAGCCCCGGTAAGTGTGCTCTAATCCTGTTAAAATGTTTGCCAACAGGGAGGCTGGGGAGTACATTCGAATCCTGGCTCCTCTTATGCCAATATACACGATGTTCGTTTACGTTTGCACAGCTTGGTCAAACATTGGAGTGTGCCTTTTAGTAACCCCAACGCCTCTGGCAAAAACGAGGGCACCATACTATGGGGATTATATTCAAACGTGCATCCAATGGAGCCTCCTTGGTTCACGATTTTTTTAACCGTTAGAAAGTCATGTTTAAAACAACATTTTGTATGAATCCTAAATTTGAATTGAATCCTAAAAAAGGTCAAAACAATACTTAATTTATATAACATATTCGATTTAACACTAGATGTACGGAAGCCGTAACATTAACGGCTTTCTCCTTTTTTATGAACGTTTCTGAAAATAGAGGAAGAGTATAGTATATATTTCACGTAAATTATTCAACTGATTATCTTTGTGATGCTTGATCCTCCTTTTCTTGGAACTACTTATTTAATATATTTAAGTATAACAGATTTAACACCGTAAATCTAGTATTGAAGACATTTCTTTGAAATGTTTTCCTTCTATATCTCAGTTTATACGCTGAGTTACAGTAATTAATGTTTTGAGTAAATTTTTTGTCAAAGATATAACATATTAAGCGCTGAAAAAATTAAAAACAAGTAGCAGTTATGGAATTCTATAAAAGATTAAGATTTAATTTAAGGATAAATTTTCTAGTAATCTATTTTCGACTTTGCAGTTTGAGGAAAATGTATCTTTTGATATCTACGGTTACTAGTATCACCGGGAAATAATGAATAACTACAATAATTTGAAACAATTTCATAGAATGAATTTCTTTTCAGTGATGAAAAAATTGCAAGCATAATTCCAATTGCGAAACGTCAAACCGAAAAAAACTCCTTGCATATATCCTCCTGTAATCCTTTATTTTAGATTACATGTCTAAACGCGAGGATTGTGCAGCGGGATATTTATTTTTTGTAAGAATACAATGAAAAATAGTAGGATCCACATTACAGCTGGAACTGACATTTTATACTATTTATATTGTATTTTTACTCAGCACGATAAGGGTGAACAACCGTATGCACTATGTATAGGTCTCTGCACAGCTTCTGCGCATTCTTATTCAAGAGCTTCTTGTCGCCGTTCGAAAATGTATGTATAATACATCTTCTTCTTTTTTTCTCTCTTTATCCGCCGTACACACGTAACATAATAGCGCGCTGTTCGAAGTTTACGCATTAATTTATACATCATAATGCGTGGTACGCGCAAGAATTACGTGGCAAACGTAAAGGCACGGCGATGTATCATAATAAAATCCTCGATTTCGTGTCACGAGAGTAAGGCCAATGCCATTATGCCGATTCTATTATACCATATTATTGTCGGTCACCCCGAAGAAAATGACTGATGACACGAGACTCCTGTACAATGCACCGATGGACGTTAACAGCCGTGCGATTTTCTTCTATTCGAAAATCACGAATGGTGAAAAAAAAGAGAGAGAGTGAAAGGGAGGATGCATAGTCCGGTGGTGAAAAAGAGTCGAAAGGTAGCGAGAAAGAGAGAGAGAAAAGTGGGCGGCATAATTCGATCGTTTTCGAAAATGTAGAAAAACCTGGGGTCACGCCCAACGAGCCTCGGCACAAGGTCGACTTTTTGGTGGTTTTTTTCACTATTTTTTTTTGCGGGGTAGAAATGGGGTAAAATCTGCTCACACGTAGGCTAAGTCATTGTTGGAGACCTGATTTCATCGGCATTATTGGGTGGTCTGTTCGTGCACGTTCAGTGCTCCGCAAATATACCGGGGTAACCAACCCCCTGTTACCGATTTTGCCTCGATTGTCGACATTAAATAAATGTGCATTTGTGGATGGAGGTATATACGTCAAACATAAAGGCGTATATGATAATTATGATATAATATTTTAGAGAAATTTTTTAATAAAAATTCTCAGTTTTCTTCTATCAGAAAGAATTTTTCTTCCTGGGATGAGAATATCGTGCGGTGCTGATGAGAAAAGTTGTCGGGTTTGAAATGTCTCATTTGATTCATAATTACTCGACTGGATTAGTGGATGTGTAAATTGTAAATCGCATTTCTATGTGGAAGTTCCATTGATACTTATTATAGCAAAGTCCGTCGCTGTTGTCATCTTATCCTTATATCTTATTCTATTTTAACACGTGTCTCAGTGCAAAGATACAACCGTCTCGTGTAGGCGTATATGATAATAATAACGAGCCAACTAAAGCTTCCTTTCGTACAACCTCTATTGAGGAGGAACAGTCAGAGGTAGGTGGTTAGAGGATAAGAGGCAACAGGAGCGTAGCTTATTATGGTATCATAAACTGAAAGTCTTAAAAAAAGCAAAATCATTAATAAAAATGATCAGTCCAGGAACAATAATTTCAAACTGTATGCCCTAAATGTACTTTAATCCTCAACCTTGTATTTTGTCATTCATTCCTTTAAATAATACCAACAATGACTACTTCAATCTCTATAAATTTCACCAATATTACAATGATGACAGTATCAAATCGTAACAAAAGTTTCCAACATTCATATCGCGAATCTATCCTTCCAATAGGCTTTAAATAATAAGAACTGTTACCATGAAAATCTATCCTTTCAAGGACAGTAATCTCCGACCTAATCAACTAATAACATACATTCATCTTCACCCCATCGTTCCATTCCATCCATCCCCTTAAACACTACCCATAATAATTACCTCAATCTACACAAACTATAATATCAATGTCACAAATCTAACGTGAACCAATTGTAATAAAACTTTTCTCATCCACATTGTCCTTCCTACCGTCAGAATTTAAGCGTCAGAAATCTGATGATATTTTCTACATGGTACTAACGGAAAGCTGAAAATTTTTGTTCCCGGATTACCGGAGGGTGCGTCGATACAGCACTGTTGTGCGAGGAACCTAGCCGATGGTGGAAGGGGAAGGCGGTGGCGTCTGCTCGGCGAAGAGGCGACGGGAAGAGGGTCGTCGGTGGTGCAGAGTCGAGAGGGTGAGCACCGAAAGAGGATGAGAGTGAGAGAGGGGTGTGTCTCAACGCCTGGCCGCGACATCACCAATTAGTCACCGACGCTTAAAAACACCGGGGGTGCTCCACCTACCTTGCAAGCGTGCGAGACTGCATCCGCGAGGAAGCGCATTTTATCGTGTCCGAATGGAGTGACTTACTTCCACATTGCTCGGACACGCTCCTCCCTCACGCTACTCATTCTGACCTTTTTTTTACGTCCTTTGACCTACGAGTCGGAAGTCCTGCTATACCGATGGTTGACGCGTTAACTATTATACACTGTTGGGGTGTTATTCTGTTATTCACTGTTATTCTGGTTCAGGAAGATGTTCTGAATTAGGTATTTACTGTTTTAGTACTTAGGAAAACGGTGAGGTGATAGAGTTCTGGTGGTGAGGATGTGAGGTAGCATTTATATGACTGGCAATGTGTAAACATTGTTTTATTATTTAGTAAATCGTTTGATATAGGTATTTTCTGCGGGATGATTGAAGATACAAAATATAGTGGTACAGTTATTGAATCAGATGGGCCGTTTAAGCTTGAACTTTTTGGATTATTTGAGAAACGACTGTAATATGACATAAGAATTTATAAAATTCAAGAAATACCTAATGCAATAATTGCTTCGAGCTTTATAAATTTCAACAACACGACAATGACAATAGTAACCAATTAGTTTATACCTAGTTCCGCAGATAAATGAGAATTACAAACAAACAACTGAACTCCAATCACTAAACACAACTCTAAATTCACCGTCATCTCTGTTACTTCATCTTCCACCAAACATCTTCCATTGTGCAGAAACCATTCATCTCTTCCTCATTAAATCAACCCCAAACAAAACCAACGTAACCAACCCCACAAATCAAAGTAATTCCTCGTCTTCGACTCGTAACATCTCCATTAAACCATCTACACCGTAACACGATAAAATCACGACTCCTGATTGTCACATAAAAAAGCACAGACCGGTGAAAAAGATTCTGCAGACGGTTCGGGCTCGTTTACCGTCTGGACATGAATATGCCTCCAGTATCCAGGTCCGAGCCGTAGATAAGGGTGAAGAAGTGAAGTGAGTACAACAAGGGGGTGCCGTAGGCAGGGGTTTTGTGTGTAGCATAGCAGCTGCTATTGACACCTCGATACCCTGACTCAAATGGAACCAACCAACTCGCGTTGCACGGCATAGCTCTGCTCTCTAAGGTCCAAGCCTGTTTCTGTGTTCGTGGCCTCTCTGTCATGTGTGTTTTGTAACATTACTGTCTGTGTGAGCGCGTACACGTGCGGTATACTAACAACGAGACGCGATCGAACAAATCTCCCTCGCCGTGAAACCATCGTCGTCTTTTGCTCCGAGGAAAGAAATATGAACGGGGGATTCGTTATTTCTCTTCCATGTTGATTTGTCTTCGATGTTCCGGGAATATCGAGAGGGAAAATCAAACGTCTCTTGCGCTTTTAGGTGATTTCCCTCCTGACAGCGATCGGGGGGAGAAATAGAACGCGAAGGATCAGGAGTGTATGGTTATTTCGAAGTGGGAGAAAGATTTTGATGGGGAACGAGGTATATCGATTTTGTATGATTTATTGAAAATGCATGTGTGTTTGGTCTTGGCGTTTTTGTGACGGTTTATCAAGGGGTTGGGAATTTCGTATCGTTTTTTTTAAAGTCAAATATGTTTCAGTATATTAAATAATTATTAGGTTGGTAGGAAATTAATGTCGGTTTTCAAACTTTATCTTTAAATACACATGTTGAGAATGGGAATAACTTTTTTTAATCAAAATAAGTTCCATTACAATTTGCACATTTTTCCCAATGAGAAACAAGTTTTTTAATCAATTTCTTTGTTCTAAAATAATATAAGAAGTCAAACCGATTACCATTAACGGCTATCTCAAAATTAAGCGCTAAAGTTTGAAAACTCGAAAACCGACATTAAGTTCTTACCAACCTAATACTTCGGAAAAAGAGGAATCAAGAGGTGGTAGAAACGATCGATTCTTTCATTTATGTTTTATGAGACGGACGCACAATGTCTATTCTGCGGCTCACATATAAACTTGGAGAGTTTTTGAAAAAATTGGTAACCAGTCATTTTGACTGGCTCGGTAGTTCTAGTGTTAAATAAATAGATGTAACGCCGGTAGTCCTAGTGTTAAAATTAACCCAAACATTTTGCACATGACTTACACATCTTTTAACGCATCCTAGAAAGACGTAAAGATTGTTCGCATTAGTAGGTACGAAACACAGCGAGCTGTATTTAATCGGTGCATAATATCTGAATTATTCGTCTCTTTATAATCGGTAGTAAAAAGTTTTCCGGAACATTAGGTATCTTGTCTCTATTTCGTTAACCATGCTCTACGCGGCGCACGGGAACAGGTTATGCAAATTCACGGGCAACCAAAATACGGCCGCACTTGGATTCGTCCGTTTCCGTTTTAATTACCGAATTATGCGAAGGGGCTGAAACGAAGGCACGGACTGTTTATTGCCGCTGCCGAGGAGGATATGCCGGGGACCTTAATCGTTCAATCGAGCGAATCATGGACAAAGAGATGTATTCTTTCGTTTGCGATGGAACTCTTTTCATTGGGGATAATTAATGTTACGGGAACGATGTAATTGCTTGTTAATACGTGCTTCGCATCTGCGTAGTGACATTGTAATTTCTACAGCCATGTTTGGGATCTTTAAAGATTGCTAATATCAGAGGGACGCTTTATGCAGTTGTTGAGGGGTACGGTCGAGAGGTGAAGGCCCCCAAATAGGATTTACATTTAAAGTGTCGTCCCTTCTGGGAATTCTCCTTATCATAGATAGTGTAAAATTCGCTAAAAATTGCAAATTCTTGGTGAATTATTTACATCAATAAATATGACAAAGGGATAAGTCAATGAGAAATGATTAATTCTTGACATCGATGAAAGTCTAAAAAGGGGATGTTCCCCTTGCTCCTACTGTCGTTAATTTTGAATTTTCATGATTATCTCAGAAACTTTTCTTGTCATACATATCATTTGTTGTAAATAAATTGTTCTAAACTCGCCGACAACTCCTCTAGAAAGCAGTCAAAGACATCGAGCACAAAAATCACAAAGATAAAATTATTAACCCTTAACCTACGGCACGTGTGAGGTGACAAGATGAATCAAATCTAAACTCGCTATCTGCGGAATGTTTGGAAAATTGTCTTATCAATTGAACATTACCAGCAGAGCGATTGACATGTCTAGTGATATAACAATGCCTTTTTTAATCAAATTCTAATATTTTGGCCCCAAAACATGAACAAAGAATCTGTCATGAAGTTAGAAAGTGACAGTGGCGGTGAATTCTTTGAAGACAATTCTGAAAATGTTTTTAATTCTAGTAATAAGACTAGCAGTGACTTGTTATTACATTCTAAGAAAAGAAAAGTTGTTATACCTATAAAATATTCAAGTGAAGAAGAAGATATTATAGACGGAGAAAATGTTGATAATTCAGATGATGATTAGATTGAAATCGACAGTGACGATGATGAATTATTTGAAACGCATACATTTGTAATGCTCCTTCAAAAAATAAATATATTCTAACGAAAACGTTGGCCTTACAATACTGAGAATTTTTCAAATTATTACTGAAAACAACTACAACCTAGGAAGAATTATGTGTACATAGCTAGCGTCCGACAAGGGTTAAAATTGAAATCGGTTAGAACGTCTTAATTTATTCTTGCGGTTCTTTAGAAAATGCCCAAAGACGTTTCATGGGAAGGTCAAATGTTCCGTATTATAGTTGCTATCTGTCTTCACGTATGTATGTCGCCGGGTAGTCAGAAACACTCGTCCAGAAACGTCACCCGCATGCCGGATCTATAAAGGATTTCTATGGATCGGTCGCGTGCCACCGAGTATATGGTCCGACGAATTGTACGCAAGTAGAAACCACTGTCTGCATTTAACGTAGAAACGATTACACCCTAGGGCCATGTAAGTAAGCCTCTTTGTAAGTCCTATGTACGATCGTTTCGATATCGGCCGATGACGATCTTTGGAGGGTGCGCGCAGATAAGGATGACAAATGAATTTGCCAGACTGTCAGCACGCATTTAAGGCGCTCGATGGTTTCACGATTGTTTTTTTAGGTAGTATTGCAGGTTTTTTTACAAATATACTGAGTGTCAATGATGCATTGTTGCAATCGTGGAACAGAATTGAAATATTAATTGCAATGTGAATTTTGTGATGGTCCTTGGTCAAATATGTTTGATGGGAAGAGCCGAAGATGAATTATGAGGTGATATCAATTTTTTACGAATTTTAAAATTGCTTTAACCGTTATCAAGTCAACTGTTTAAGAAAGAGATTATGTTATCCGAATTCAGTGTCGGTCAACTGTGATCAACGAGACAGACAATGCGTTAAACAGTAACTTTTTAATAGACCCTGACAACTGATAATTAGGTACAAGTCTTACTGTTAGTCTTAACTGCATCATCCACACAGTTAGAACGCTTTTAAATTACTAATGACGATCATTCATCCTTCTACTGATCTTTCGAAGACTGAATCTTCCACTCCAGAATTCTCCAATTTCTTAACGCAATTGATTTTAAATGTTCACATTCGAATTATTCATCCACTAAAATATTTAAATTGAACCCCAACGAGTTTCGCGCAAGAAAGACAACGAATCTCGTCAGTTCGAAAAATGGCCAAAAGGCGAAGAGTATCACAGGAAACTCCGAACGAAGCCGGAACGGAAACGTTTCACAGCTTTCATAGCGATCAGATCGAGGCTTCGGAAATAGAAGGGTAAACAAGTAGGATAAGAGAGAGATAGAGTTACGGGTAAATGGAAAACTAATAGGACGTCCCGACAATGGGCTTGGTTTGATTTTCAAGCCGCAATCAGCCGCGGTTCCACGTTTTCCTGGTGGCGTTTGTTGTTCGGCCGCTCGTCAGCCGCAGGCTGTATCGATGTGTTCGCCTGTTTCTACGTTCCTTCTCCACACAGACAATCCGATCTATGCATTTCCCATGTTTTCCGCGTGTGCGCGGACTTTTGCACGTGTACGAGGCTGGTACGGAGAGTAGAGACTGCATTTTTCCTCTGGCACCTGCAGTTTAAATAAATGAACCGCCCGCGCTCTTTTTCCTTTTCTCTTTGGCTGGCCGAATGAAAAACGAAGAAACTAAACGACACCGCCACGGCAGCCAATCGGCGAATGCCCGGGAAACAGGTGAATCGGACGTTAGGTATATACCTCCAATTTCTGCGATGCACGTAGCTGCACCACGTAGGTTAACGTTGCTTTTTGGTTACGTTTTGTTCACCCGCGATACGTTCGTGCGAAGGCTCGTATCGCTGAAACGAATAACGCTAGGTGTTATTTCTACAGATACCTTGCTAATTTTGAAGAACTTTTGCAAAGGATATTAGTAATAGATTTCAAAGTTGTCATATAACTTGCTGTAGAAATACTGTTAAATTAGTAGAATTGGTAGAACAAGATTAGAAGTTTACGTAGCTCAGAAGTTCACTGGGAAATATTAACACTTTACCGACCGGTAGCCTATTAATAGGCTTTTTGTCACCAACGCTTAGACTTTTTGATTATTAATCGGTTCCCACGGCACTCTCTAATTTGTTATTTATTATTGTAGTGGAACTGTGTTAAGGAGTCAATGAGAAGCATTTCTAATTTTCAAAGAGATTGTAATTTTTTTTAGGCAATCTAAGCCAAAACAAATCCTTTAAAGTGGGTAGAATGCTCAAACAATAGCGGTCGGTAAAGTGTTAAAATGATATTCTTTTAGGACTTGAATTGATTAATTTTTTTTCTTTTTATGTTTGTAGTTTAAAATAGTAAACTGTTCCATATCCATCCACCCACTTACATTTACACCCTCGACCCACAAATGTAATTGCAATTTCTAAATAACACACTGTCCCTTCACCACCAATTTTTTAATCCATCTTCCATAACATTTGAACGCTGCAAAATTGCGAATATCATAATACCAGAACTCAGTTACAAACGGCGTACAATCAGGCTGACTCCCGATCAGATTGAATCTCTTCCGTTTATCAGTGAGATCTCGATATTCTTCCTTTTTGGACCCAGAGCAAATACCATGTCTGAAAGTATATATATCAGGCTGTATCGGCATCGCATTACGTTATGCTTAGACGTGCGCAACAATACAGTCATATAGGTCGGATATAAGCTTCGAGGCTCTTTCATCTTATCGTGGTATCAACGTCAAACGCACCAGACGCTCGACTCGACTCGGCTCGCTCTCTGACTGGTTTCCACCCATTCTCATTCTCCGTACGTATCCGGGCCGAGCCAGAAGCCGGTACCTAAACCTAAACCGTGGCTTGACTGGCTTGTAACGTATTGCTTTTCACGACGTATGTTTGTACGTACATATGGGAATGCCTGTGCACGTTTCACCATGCTCTCAAACGCGTAAGTCCTCGCTATGGTTTGAACTGCGCGATCATTCGTCGAAGGGTCTGGACGCGAGATGGGAATTTTTGCGGGTAGAGATTATTCTGTATGATTCTTAGACGCGTAAGTCTTCGGTTAAAGTTTCTCGCTGCTATTCATTTTTCAGTGTTAAATGATTTCAAACCTACTTTGTGTATAATTAGTGCAATTTTTAGAATTGATCTTCATAGAAGTCTTAACGGATAGAAACTATAAATAAAAATTCTTCGGGGAGATTAGATCAGTCTGTTCACAGTTAACCCTCTATGGGCTCGTGTAACTTTGAAGTAACACAAGACAAATCTGAGCTTTTATTATTTAAAGTCAATTTTTGAACTTTGCCAAATATTACAATTTAGATCTTAACATTAGAACTACCGGCGTTCAGTCTATCACATTTAACAATGTTAAATAAGTATTTTGAAAAAAGGGGAATTAAGAGGTGGAAAATATGATCGGTTCGGTAATTTATGTTTTATAAGATGGACGTAGAATATCTGTTCTATGACTCTCCTATAAACTTGGAGAATTTTTGGAAAAAATTGTCTACCAGTCATTTTGCCTGTTTTGGTAGTTCTAGTGTTAAAGATCATGAAATTCTTTATAATTCAATGTTTCGAAATCAAGTTAAATCTATTATTTATAATAGTGTTTTTATCATTTTCTAATGTGCTATCTTCAGATGGCACAGAAAATTCGGACTATAGAGGGTTAAGATAGTAATTTCGTTGAAGTCATAAGGAATACATTGAATACTTAATAAACGATATATTATCAACGCAAATTAACATTCATCGCTTACAATATCAGTCTAGTATTTTGCCACGAAAAACAAACAAACTTTAAGTTCGATCCACCAGCAGCGGGGGACCATGATTTTATTTGTCGTGTCTCACAGTACTCTTCTTGTAATCTGATGGACTTCAAAGCAATCAGATTTGGGACGTTCGATCATTCCGCCCCTTTGTATGTGTGTCTACAATAAGAAATCGAGCCGAATACATTATGGGATCGAGGTACCACCCGCTGGGTACACGTTCAAAACAGAAGCGGCAGAAGTGAAGAGGGCACGTGCGAGACAGACGCCGCTTGAGGCTTACGAACTGTCGAACCGCATAATTTCGTAGACCTTCGTGTGAAGCGAATTAATACATTAAGCCAATTCAATTTATTTTACCTCCGAAACATAAGGTGGGTTCAAGGTGCTGAAATATTTATAACATACAAATATTCATAAACTTCCTGAAAAACGTCCTCTTAACCCTCTATAGTTCGAATTTTCTGTGGCATCTGAAGATCAGTTGGACGATAGCACATTAGAAAATGATAAAAATACTGTTGTAAATAATACATTTACCTTGATTTTGAAACATTATTTAAGATCGAAATTGTAATACTTGGCAAAGTTAAAAAATTGACTCTGAAGAATAAAAGCTTAGATTTGTCTTGTTTTACTTTAAAGTTACACGGGCCCATAGAGGGTTAAAACAATTGAGAGTACGATTGAAGGATCGCGACTTTTATTACTGTTTGTTTAATATCTGGGCTTGCATTAATTTTCTCTACGTGAACGGTTATCGAAGTGTAGTGAAAGTAAATGATAAGTGATGAAAAATATAATTGTGTATTACAAGTTAAGAATAATGCCCCTTTGTGGTAAGGTTGTGCGTGTTTTATAATATTTATATATTGATATTATAGTAGATATTACAATAATATCTAATTATTATAAAATACGCACGTACTTATGGACTGACCTGATAGTATAGCCCAGAGGTGTTTCACGAAATTACATAACGCGCGGTAATTACGAGGTAAGAGGTTAACGAGCCCGCCTCTCCCCGCGCTAATTGTAATACTCTGCAAAGCGACATTTGATTCTGCAACTACAATAATTATTACAGATCTTTGGCACTCCCTTAATCGCAAATTAACAGCAGAATAAAATATCCAACATTCCCTAAAGTTATCGTCGCACAACTCTATCTCTCATAGACCGACACATCGGAATCCACCCACTAATACTTCTTCAATCCCGTTCTTTTCATTATGAATCCGTATCGCAGGTTCTCCCGGTTCCAGGGGTAAAAGTCAGCATCGACAAGTTCGACCCGATCAACGAGAAACGTCAAAGTGTCTATACGCATGCAGTGCGCGATAATATCGTTAACCCTCGACTCGGCAGGCTCGTTTCCACAAACCTGATAATCCGCGATCAGGCTCGACGTATACCTCCACCTACCACTGAGCTTTGCCGATCTATAGAGGACCGGGCCTGGCCACACAGATATAAACTCACCGTATATGGGTACCTACATCTATATACGTGGACGTATTGGGGACTGAGATTTGGCGGACCCCCTCGACTCGACTTGCGATTATTCAATTCATCGGCCTGTCAAAAGCACCAGTGCACGCTGTGTTCCCCGATCGTTCTCTCTCTCTCTCACTCTCTTTCTGTTTCTCTCGTTCTCTTTCGCTCTTTACTTTTCATACTTTTCCTCTCTCTTTTCCCTTCCTTCCAGCAGTCTTCTATCTCTCTTTTCCTCTCCCTTCGCTATTCTCAACCCCTCGGCGTATAGCCTTCCTTTCTCCCTCGTTCCTTTCTGTGTCCTTTTCGGTCTCTGTTTCGCGCTCGTCCTCTATCCACCACCCTCCGGTAGCTACCGGCGGGGTGGAACGATTAGGAGCAATACGTTGCGATAACTGCCCCTAATATCTCGGCACCGCTGCCATACGCAATACAAATTAGGGAAGCGTACCGTGAAAGCACGCCGGATATTTGATTCTACGATTTTCCCTCGCTACGGTTCCTTTCTCGGTGACGATTTGCGACTCTTCTGGAAACGATTTTCTTCCATTGGATATCAGATTTTTTCGTATACGGGGGATTTGTTATTGCCGGGGTCCGATACGAATGGTTTGCCTGTAAACGATGCTGCGGTATATTAGGAACCCCTTTGGAAATATTCGTTTTGGGGAATGTTGGTTTACATAGTTTGGCTCCGTTTACTCTTCATTTCCTGACATGATTTCTTCTGATATAGCATTCAATTGCTGAGATACAAATGCATCTGTGGTATTCGCTATATCGCATGATTTAAAATGTAGCTGATAGTCTAAGAATAACTTTGTGGTGCCTTAATTAACACTAAACCTACCGACGTTATGTTTATTAAAATTTAGGTATACTGAACAAGTACTTTGGAAAAAGAGAAATCAAGAGGTGAAAAAGATGATTAATTAATTAATTTAGGTTTTATAACACAGAGGTGGAATGTTTCCCCCACTAATTTAGGTAATTTTCAGCAAAAATTGAGAACCGGTCATTTTAACAGGTTTGGTATGTTTAGTGTTAACGCTAACCGGAGCGACACATGCATACTTATTCTCACCGTATCCTGTCACCGTGTCCTGTAACGATATTTCTCTAAAAAAAATGCAGGTGATTGTCAATTTAATATACGTAACAATTCAAAAAACAATTTTTATTTAACAATAATAGACTATTTTTCATTTCATTGGGCTGGTAATTTCACCGCGCACGGTTAGTGTTAATGTCCTCAAGTTTGCAGAGTTTAAAAAATCTTAAATTTTTTTTTCCAGTTTCTATGGTGTATTCTACGTCTGTTATGCAAAATGTACACATTGTAAATAACTAAATGGATCATTTATGCCGTTAATGATGAGAGGTTTAAGTCATTTATTCTACGTCTCAAACATTTAAACTTCTGTTTGAAATTGTGCGTTGAGTACCACGTAAGATGGCAGTTATCAGCTCCTCAAATCAGCACAATCCTCTTTTTGCAATCACCGTCACAATTTTCATCCCTCCTTTTTCCTTTTGTTCCAACACACAGATTAATTATTCCACTCCTGATAAAACTTGCTCTACCAGCTTCAAACCTGCCTTATCAATTTTCAAGCACGATCGCCACAAAATTTCATAATTCTAGGATAATACGAAAGGTCCGATATTTTCCGTTAATCTAATTATTCCTGAACTGATGTTATTCCGTATCGACACGACAACCGAGTGATAGCGGACTACGGGAATCGTTTTTGTCGCTCTGGGGTAAATGTCATTTAAAGTCGTGGCTCGTTTGAACGGGAGGGATGCGTAGGGAGGCGTAAAAGGAAGAAGAGAGAAAGACAGAGGGATTTCGAATTTGACCGCCGTGAAAACACCGCGGTGAGCCCCTCACAGCGCATTAGCTGTCATCGCCTTCACCCGACGCTTTCATCGCCTGCCATGAAACAAATGATCAAAGCGTCAACGCGGATGCTGTGAATGGACCGCAGAATTCCCGTCGGTGTCCTGTTCAATAGAGGTCTGGACCGCAGCGTCCTAGTACTTGATCCGTAGCGTATCCGTTACGCCAAAGTGTATTTCATTTTTGTGCAATTGGCATCGCTGCAATTTTCACCGGCTTATCCTGCCTCGTTGAATGATCAATTTTAGAAACGAGCGATAACAATGAACACGTTCACTGCCATGGGGGTCACCGGTGACCGGCGCTATTGAATTCAATAAAATTTCATGTGACTTCTAAATTGCAATATTTACGAATCTTGTAATATATTCAATATTTAAATATTGGCGTTAAAAAGATAAAGTTCTGCTGAATATATATCCATCTGTGTCTTCGAAGTTCTTGCCTTATAAAATTGTGATTTTAATAGAAAACGTTTCACTTCAGTAGAACTGATGAAACTAGTAAAATACCGGTGGCGTTCAACGTGCTAATTACTGATATATGTTCGGTGTCGTTCAATAATTCATATTTCTTTTGACCTATATTCTGGGTTTCTTTTTGGCGGTCATAGAGCTTAGGAGTTATCATTTTTAGGTGAATAATATCGTGTAGGAAGAAAGTATGAGAAGCGATGGGTTCCTCTTCTTCTTTTGCATTTTTCGGCTTCATCTGCGATAATTGACCCGCTTAAAAGCTAGAATTTTAGGACTCCAAACCACTGAGGGTTACAGGTCTGAAATGATAATTATGGATCAATCTGCTAGAGGTGACGGTGATTTGAACGTGATCCCATTACGTAGGAGTTCAAGCCTTCAAGTCCATATTCACCATAGTTTTCGATCTGAAACAAATTTAATTGATGCTGTCCTTCGAACCACTGTAGAACCGTAAACTGACAAAAAACACATCCTTTAATCACCATCCCCGATCCACTCCTGCCAAATCTAACAATTACCGCGGCATAATAATTAATCCTAAACATTCGCATCCCGCAAAAACATCATCCGACTGGATTTTTACATCCAATTCTCTCAGATGCCGTCCAGCTAACTGTTAAACAGTTCCTCGACAATTAAATTCCCTGGTCGGTAACGGCGCGGTATTTCCCTTTGTACCGTCGAGCCCAGAACTACGACTCTCTGCGCGAAAGTGTAATTAATTTCTCGCGCGAAAAGTTGTACAATGAAACACGGCAAGTGGGTTCACGTGTGATCCTTGGCGTGTCAAACGATGCCGAAACGACAAGAGCAACGCCGGTAGAAACTGAATTCCTGCGAGTGCCGCTAACACACGATGCCATACGTGTAATCGTGCACACGTGCATGCATATCGCGCGAGCTGATGAGAAGAGAACGGAGATAGAGAGCGAGGAAGGAGCGTAGGAGGATGGAAAGGATAGGAGGATCGAGAGCCGGCGAGAGAGAAGTATTTCGGCAAAGCACACGGCCGGAGACAGATTTCAGCCGGGCAACGCGTGTGACGTGATATTAATTAACACGAACCCTTCGACTCTCCCTGTCTCAGCCCCTTTCCCTCTTTCTCTCTCTCCTACGCCCGCCACCCTTGGAGGCGTGCGGCCGAGGGTTCAAGTGTCACGCAAGGCGCACACATCCCGCAGGCGGAAACTGAAAAGGCTCCTGGCACACGAAACAATTTGCAACTTGACTTCGTACGGTCTAGGATGGTCAAAGGTGTAATTTAATGATTGAGCGATACTTTGGTCCTCTTCCGGATTGATTAATGGGGTGGTTGCATTCCTGATAGCCTTTATTAGAATTTTAAAAGTCCCAATTTAGATGTCGTTACTTTCTGCTGTGTATGATACTTAATTAAGGAAATAACGTTTTCTTTTACATCAAAGTAGTTGAGTAGGAATATTATTTACAGTTCATATATAGTTAAAGGCTCCGATTCCCAATCAGAGTGTTTTTCCATTTAGAATTTCGTTGCCGTCATATTTTTCATGTGATACGTGTATCATAATCTCGGTGTTTTTCAATTCAGCCACAGCAGTTAACCCCGAAAGAATACAAAAACGATAATCTACTCCTAGGTGCCTATGATGAGTGTGGAGTTAAAGTCTTTTTCTTCTTTTCTTTTGTATTTTATCAACTTTCACCGACTATCAGTTCACCTAGGACCCACTGGTTTCGTTGACTTTCGTACCAACTAGATAACGGCCTTATTTTTTTAGCACTACCCCCGTCAGCTTTAGAAAACTTCTTAAAAATCATTAATTACTATATTAAATCCTTGCTTGTCCGAAAAAAATCACCGTAGCACTCAAAGTCAAAGAAACAGCCCAAAAGAACTTATTTCCCACTGGACGGATGACTCGTTACAACTCGGTAAGTTGCATCCCCAACTGACCCTGTCATTCCAAAACTTATATTACCCCAAAACACTCATCCACGGCGTTCATTCCATCAGGGGAAAATTAAGACACAACCCCGCAAGTTAAGAGCTGCTGACATCGTGAATAATTCGTAAAAATTACTAATTCCTCCACGAGTGTTTCATAAAGCGCGTCAGGTCCGCGTAAGTCGCACATTTCGCAGGGCTCGCAGGACGCGGACTGGAAAAAGCTTCCGCAGTGGCGCCGATTCGTATAACGTGAATCATGCTTGCGAACGCGCCGAGCTTTTTTAAAAGCAGGAGCTTTCGAGGTGGACGCCAGGCAAAAACAGTGCAGAGAGAAACGTGTCTATGAGTGGCGGTGGAGGGCGTCATTTCGGAGGCGAGGCACGAGCAAGCTGGAAATTGTTTTCTCACCCTTTTCCCGTCGATTCTTGCAAAACGGCGTAGTAAACGACGGAATACGTTTTTTTCACGTTACATTCTCTGCCGAACGACAAACGTGACCACCGAACACAACACTTCCCTTTCGTCGATGTTTAACGTATGTATTCGACGTGCGAGTAAAGTCGGCTGAGGTTTATAAACAAATCGACGATGTTGCTTTTGCCGTTGGGCCGTATTTTTGCTTAAAAATCTTTGAAAGTTGTTTCCCCATGGAAATAAATAATTTCGTGGTGTTTAAATCGAGATTTGTCGTATGGTAAACGTAGGGGTGCAACTCTTTGGGAACAGAATTGGACGATTTTTAATTGTTACGGTATAACAAGGTCTTTTAAATATTGCTGTACACTTTTCTTCATAATGTTATACACTCGAATAATTTACGTTTAAGCTTATCAAGAGATTAAAATACTGAATCTGACGAGTACCTTTCCCAACCCCTTCCGTCAAAAGAACTTCATTCCCATGGTGTACTTTTATTTCATTATTTAACACTACCAAGGCAGTGAAAATGACTGGTTCCTAATTTTTTATAAAAATCTTCTACATTTATAGGGAAACCATATAGTAGATATTCCACGCCTATCTTATAAAATATAAATTACTGTATTGATCATCTTTTTCACCTCTTGATTCCACCTCTTTCAACGTACTTATTTAATATATTTAAATATAATAGATTTAACAGCGGTAGTTCTACTGTTAAAAGTTCGTAGAATTATAAAGATCACTATTTCCTACTATCTTCCCTTATTTTCACTTAACAATTCTTCACTATTAAACAATTACTAGCAACCTTCAAAATTACAGCGAGGACTTTATAGCAATAAACTGCCATCTTCAATTGCGCTCTTGAGCAGCACAGAATTCTCAGGTCTGTATTCTTGAACGTACACCATTTCATTAAAAAAAAACAGAAGGAAGAAATGTGAATTTTAGGCTCTCGTGAAAATCTTTGTATACGCGATGTATATCGGGGTATAGCGTCGAAGTTCTCATTTCACCGAGATATCGGATTTTTCCAGGCATCCCTTCTTTCCCTCCCACGGTTTCTCCTTTATTATCCTCCAATACTGACTTCCTCTCCTACCGTTCTTTATCCCAAACAAAGCAATCTCGAACCCGTTGCGACAGCCCCTACGTGCGACTGCTAGGTGACAATTTATATACCCACCCACCTATGTAATAACTTACTCACTCGATACGTCTTTCTCGCACGAGACTACAGACGCTTTCACAGTTCTCTCTGGCCCGCCGTTTGTTATCAAAAATATCGACTTCTATGCTATTTATCTCGGGACCGGAAACGAGCACGGGGGCAATTATTAATCGAGCATGAATAATTTACATCGGTGTGTAGCGCGCGGAGTATGGGATTTTAAGGAGTGTTGGTCTTATTGCTTTTTCATTCTGGGCAGGGATGATGTAGGAGGGTAAATTTGTCGTAAGGTTTATGGTTTTTTGTAATTAGTTTTAGTTTCGTGAAAGTGTCTAATAGGTTATTGTATCAGCTTATTATCCTGTGAGTAAACGGTGGTTTGTGATGAATGCTCTGTTTGGGATGTTAGTGACTTAGTATTTTGTTTGTTATAGTTTTCGTAGTAGATCTGTTAATAATTGTTTTATTATGAATGTGCTGGTAATGAAGGTGGTCTAAGTAAAAGTAGAAGTACAGTATAATAAGGGTGAGCTATTTTGCAGAAATAATAAAAAATTGTGCCGTTCAACGGAGTTAACAATTGACTCGTTACACAGACCTCAGTATTCGTTAACATTAGAACTACCGACGTTAAATTTATTATATTTAAATATATTAAATAAGAACTTTGAAAAACGAGGGATCAAGCATCAAAGGAGCTGATCAGTTAAGTAGATTTATAGTTTATAAGAAAGACGTGAAATATTTACTGTACCTCTCCGCTATATGGGGAATTTTCCGAAGAAATTAGGAGCCAATCATTTTGACTGCCGTTGTAGTTCTACTTTAAAAAAGCAAAAGTCAAAGTGAAGAGTAGTAGTATAGTATATTCAACTGTCCAATGCATGGTCTATCATTAAGTCATAACTTTTTTTAATCAGTCACATTTACATGTAAATGAAAATTATACGTAAGATTTCTGAATATTTTTATGTAACAAAGAGTTGCACAAGAAAGCTTAGAAATGTATTGAGTACCTTCTGCGATAAATAATTGTAAAATTCCATGTCCCATAAGCCGACCCGCCGGAACAGAAACAATAATAAGTTATTATATCGTCCCGAATGACGTACAGACGTCGATGGGTGCACTTAATGCGACGTTATTGGGGAAAAGTAACTAATAAAGCCGATTTCACGGACATTTCCTCGTATTTCGAATACACAAGTACACCATGGCGCACGCATACGATCGCCCGATGTGTTATTGCCGCGACAATAGAAAATATATACATACACGTAGGTACACAGTTATGGGATAAGAGACATAAGTCCATGGCGTCATGTGCTTATAACTGCCCCCTATCAGAATAATATTATTACTCGTCCACCCTACGATTATCCTTCTGACGCCAGGGTGTCTTTTCTCTGGATGCCCTTCATCCCCCATAGAATATATATATCCCATAAGATTGTCAAATTACAGGAAAAACGTGTGAAATTGATCATTTTTCTCCTTATTACAATTTTTTATTAATTGTATGAAACATCTCGTGATATATTGCCATCAAAAAGGTATTTCTCTATAAGCTCTAAAAATCGTTTAGTTTGTAATCATTTTTAATTTTTCTTATCAAATTTTGAATTATAATTTTAAATACGTTCAAAATTTTTCAAACAAGAATTTAAATTATACTAATTTTCCACTTTGTACTTTCTTGGGTAGTTGTAGTTTATAGTTTAAAGATTTAGTCTTGTTGTATTGTTGACGTTGTAGTTTTAATATCTACAGCAAAATTTCCATCCATCGTCGATATTTATTTATAAGCCGCCGGATCGGCCGGTGGTTTGAATATTTTATAAAAGAAATTTAAGAGTTCAGCGTATAGTCTTTTTAACGATTTTCACGGGACGAAAAATCGTTGTAGCTTTGTTGTAGTCATTGGTTGTACATACAACTTACCGCTTAAATATCAATTTCCAACAGGCGGTTGCCTTATTAGCATTATCTCCGCGACGACCACAAAGAAGTTTCGGGCACGATGGCAGGGAAGTTCAAAGATGCAAATAAGGATAATATCGTAGAGACTGCAGGAGCAAGAGATACGTACGGAGTTTCTCCCTCTACGATCGTGCAACCCTTTTTCATGACGGTATACACGTAACTATAAAAGTTATTGGGATGGATAAGATCGCCTTGGTGATATATTTGTCACGAATGATGTGTTGCACGTTTTACAACTTTTACGTTTGGTTTTTTTTCTTTGATTATATCATGATGTTTTTATCTATTCCTACTGAAGTGAAAAGACTGAAATTAATATTAATTTTGGAATGAATGTAATTACAGTTACTATTAAATGATTTTTATTTTTCAAAGTAGGTCCTATGTCACCCCCTAGGGTATCATTTTTCAGAACTTTGTACCGCGGAAAAAAATATGATATTTTGAAAAATAAGCGCCATTTAATATTTACTGTTTCCTAATCAATCTAAAATTATCACAATAGGAAACGGTAAAAATTACATATTTATGAGTAATGCAGTATGATACTGCTTTGAATTAAAATTGACGAAAAAGACCTAACCCCGTCTTCTTGTTCGTGTCTCAATATAAAGAATGTAATTTTCCCACATAATAATACACAGTTATAATAATACAACAAACCAGTTAAAATATCCTTTTCAAATCTACCGCCCAAAAAATAATAATGTAGAAACAACTCCATGAAAATAAGAATGACCAACCATTTTGTAATTCCATCGTCCCATTTCACAGTGGTTAAATAAATGAATAATTATTTCCGGCCAGTAGAAAACCGATCTCTTTTTTTTCGCCGTAATTCCCCCGCCAATATACAAGTAAAGGATCTCCGCTCGAACCACCCCCAATTTATATAATCCGAGGCAGCTTCAACCCCCGAGCTCTTATAATTCCGCGATTCAAGCTGCCCCCGACCCCCGTGAGCCGTGATGTTCATTTCATTATTTTTTTTCCTTCTCCAGTACCTTTAGGTCCTCTTCTTCGAGCATCGGCAGTGGCTCTCCCTACTCTCGAGCCCCGTACTCTCAGCAGCAACCACCACCATCGCCGCTGAGAGGGTGATAAGTCGTGACGTCGACGAGGTAGAGGTGATTCCGAAGGGTAGGCGTGGCCGTGGCATCCCACCTTCTGTAAGGGGGTGCGAGGGGTCGAATCGAGGTGGAAGGGTGGCTCGTGGTACGTTCTCGTTGGCTGCATTACCCTCCACCACCACGTGGCGTCGGCAACCCCGCTGGTGGACGTCGTTACAGAGGCTGGAAAGCCGTGTAAGAAAAAGTTGGAGAATCAACCCCGTCGATGGACCAACCCTTTCCGATTTTGGGACCTTTTCGATGGTTCTTCTCGGCTTGGTAATACATTTTTAGTCTTCTTATCGTCGTTCTTGGTTTTTCCGTTTCGGCTGTTATTACTTTTATGTATTAGTTTTATGTGGTTCATGGAGAGAGAGGTGGGAGGAGGGGGATGTCACGTCCATTTTATAGCGTACGTCTTCCACAGGGGTTGTTCAAGATCGGCTGTATATACGTTGGTCCTTTCGGTAATGTGTGTATGTATAGGCATAGCAAGTCCAACCACCACCGCTGATGGTCGTTAATTTAATTAACCCTGGAGACATTTCCGCCGGACGAAACCGTCGATTTGACGCCTTCCGGGGTTTGGCTGGGTGAACACACTCGGTAGGGGTATTCGAGGTAATTGAATTCTGGAGAACGATGGAAGGGGTGAGGAATATCAATTGAAGAAACATGGATACGTTTCTTAGGAATAATTCCACTTACTTTCACTGACAAGTGGAATGAGATGTTTTATGAAGAGTATACTTTTATAATCGTACGAAACGTTATTATAGATAATTAAAATATTTCATCGAATTACCATCAACGAAGTCGTTCAGGTTTTAAAACCTTTCTTAATAAAACAACCTAGAACTTTTACACCCCCATTAAGAAGCAATCGACTGTCGTTATGACCGGCGAAGGTGGTGCAAAAACTTTGTAAAGTTCGTACAGCCCCTATTTTGCATACGGATCGCGATCGCCAAGTTTGCCCCGCCACGTATTATTATTAGTATAATTATTTTCATTATTATCAACATCATCGCCGTGATCATTATTGCCGCGATCGTTATTATCGTAATAACGTGTAGGTTAAACCGAAGGAAAAGTGACCCGGCGAGTGGTGGTGTATAATTACATCTACAAGAAAATCTCATTGCGCGAAACGATCTCGTACGACACGTACGTCGACACACACGGACATACGGCAATAGACGCATCACGGTACATGACCACACCGATAAAACAATACACATACCCCTGCGCGTAGATGGTAGTGAGAGATAATAAAGTTGATAAGGGTGTAGAGAGAGCCGCTTGGCAACCCCTACTCATGGAAAGAGAACACCCGCGAGAGAGAGAAGGAACAATGGTCGAGAGGGGTGGTTAGAAGAAAACAGAGAGGGATGGATAAAGTGGGAAGGAGAAAGGGAGAGAGGCAGAGGCGTAGAAAGGGAGATGAACAGAGAAAAGCTGTATTTCAGAGGGGTGAATAGGCGTGGCCATCGTCTACCCTCGAAGCAGGCGATTGGACGGCCCTCTGGTCGGCTTCGTCAAATAAAATCCAATCGTTGGAACCAAAGGAATGCGAATCTCCCTAGCTTTTTTCCTCTCTCGTTGCTAGCACCGTGTCTCCCACTCCATACCGGAGCTTTCCACCCTCGAGCTACCCTCCTTCTTCGCTACGTCCCTTCCCGCCTCCGTCTCCCTTTCGCTGCCTTTAAAGGGGGTGCGCGCAGTGCCGTTTGATGGGAGTATGATTTTATTACGGCATTACCGAGCGAGCCAAACCCCGAATTGCTCGGCTTATAGTCTGTATTATCTCACCTAAGAGGGAAAGGAGGGATGCCAGGATCGGAGGGGTGGAACGTTACCGTTGGGAGGGGTGGAAAGTGAGGAAGCAACACACCCCTACTCCTTTCCGAGTGTACACAGGGCACTGTCGGCTATACGTAGAAGGGGGCTGTTTCGAGAATCGTGAAGCCAGAGAGGGGGCAAGAGAGCCAGCTATATGCCTTTGTCGGCTTTCATTCGAGGGTTGTACGCTCTCACGTTGCCCTGCCACAGTGAATCCACCCTTCTCTCGCGCCTTCTCTCTCTTTCCCTGTGTGCTCGTACGCACGTCAGTTGACATTCCGCTGCCGAAATCGCACGTTCCTTCTGGATGTGCCGCTTTGTGATAGTTTCGTCAGTTGTTCGTGTACGTTGTGAGCCATGCACCGTGCGGTGGACGAACGTGTGATATTAAGTGAGACTATGGAACTTTATGTGATTAGTTACGGATACTGATTAACAATCGATGTTTGTAGTTGATACTCGAAGAATAGGGGAATGCAGATGGGGAGGATCGGCGGTAATTTAGTTCCTTCAATTGTCTAAGTTTTCCCACGTGGTCGTTTTTACAAAGAGGCGTACAAGGTCGATGTAAATGGTCGTAGGAGGTAGCGATGTTCTAGGAGAAACTTGAATGTGTCGTATGAAGAATCGTGTAGGGTGTCCTATCGGTTACTGTCCAACGTATACATCGTGAAGTGTGATTCAGCGAGACTTCGAGTAACGAAGTACCAAACTTTGAAAGTTTCCCAGCAGGTGATAGAATTTCAAATATTCTTCACTGTTTCAAAAGTGGAATGTACATGGATCTGTGCCTCGTCACAATGGAAACGGAAGAATGAATACTTCTGCGATACATCACCTACGAAGAGTTACTTTCCTCTTCAATTTCGTACACCTAGATACCGAACATTTCTCAAACGTCGACAGAACCGACGAGAATTAAAGACCCGATCCAAGGGAGACGGAACTTAAGGTGAAGCCAAGGAGTCGTGATATGTTCCCCTCGTCAGCGGCGATGCTGAAGAATCTGCAACAAAGTGCAATGACTTCGCCTTTCCTAATGGAGAACCTGCTCCAGAGCAAGGCGTCGCCCGGTACAGATCTAACGAGCCTGACCTTGAACTGGGCCGCAAGCTTGGTAGCAAGACAGCGCGAAAGAGAATGCGAGGCTAATCTACGAATAAGCAGAGAGAGATTATCCCCAACGAGCTTGAATCAGGAACAGCTGGAGCAACGATCGTCGAGCGGTGCACGTGGGGTTGATCGTTCCAACTCCATGATCGACTGTAGGGACCATCAGAGGTCATCCGGAAGGATTCCGGACCGGCAGAACGATCGGATGCAAATTCTACGGGAGAAGGAGGCTATCGAGAGACCCGGGCAAGTTACGTACGTCGACATCGACAACGAGAGAATCGAGGGTCACAACGTCGTCGATCGTCTATGCGCGATGGAGAGGCTTTGCAACGAGAGGATCGAGAATCGATCGAATTCTGGAATGGAGTCGTGCAATTCGAACGCCGACGAGGATCCTACCACCGTCGAGATGGACGCAGGTCTTCCCGGTGAGAGAGAAAGGGACGATGTGATTCTGAGCGGCGAACGCGTCACTACGTTGCATCCGGACAGGCGGTACGACCTTGGATGCCGAACCGTCATGCACACGTCCGATGAGATGACGATTCAAGGGGAGAGGGAATCGGTGGTCGAGCGTGCCGTCGACAGGATAGGCGAGAGAATGACCGCCTGTTCCTGCGGCGACGAGCAATGCTTAGGACCCGCATGCAGGACCATCCAGGAGAAGGAGAAGCCGCAGCTCAAGTTCAGCGTCAGCGCTATACTCGGGGGCAATCATGACAGGCGACCGCATTCTGGTAATTGTACTAATTCACGCGGTTCGTCTATGCTTGTTGCGTCGTAGATTATTCGATATTACAGTCTTGATTGTAACGACGTATGGCAGTGATTTGTTTGAAGGGTGGTAGCTTCAGAGATCTCGCGTCGTGGCAGGATACGCGGAGAATAAGGAAACTTTGTATATTATGAAGTACCTTGAGAATAATGGGAATACTTCTGTGGATTCAGAGCTTTGGAATTAATGCTTCCTCAAGACTTCCCTTAGTGAGCTATTATATACAAAAGAACTTAATTAAATTGCAATTGAAGTTGCAATCAAAAGAGATTGCTCATGCCGTTCGTATTATATTTTCGATGACTTCATTGCACGCAGGTTGTAGATTTTATCAATGAAGAAGATAGTAACCACTTTTCATATTTCAGTCAGAGGAATCATGACACGTATTATTTAAAAATACAAATCGTAGATCAGAGATACGCTACGATTCTTGACATCTTGACCGATTAGCACCCTCCGAGACTTCGGACAATAGGATAAATTTCGTATCGATGATCGCGTGAGAAGAATCTTCGATAGTCATCCGCTTGTATTTAGAGTGTTGAAACAAAGCTCACCACAAATCAGTGTCGCGAGCAGACTTCTGTCGTCGGTCCCTAAATCTCATCCGCACACCCTCAAGACGAGTCGCAGCGTGCGTGCAGGGTGGAGCAGAGCGTCAGCTGGTCCGCCACTTACCTTCACCCTAATATTAAGCCCTTACGATTGGTGCCTATAATATTAGACAAGCGGCAGGATCCAATGATGTATTATCCCGTGGCTCTTATCGCGTTTCCTTATTCACAGTAATTCCGCCAGCGCCGACGTGAAATTGTGCCAGCTACTTCCGACGATAACATTCATGATTGATCCATCAGCATATTTCATCATTCGGATCTCGTGATATTATTATTGATTTTATCACTTACAAATAACAATCTTCTCTTACGTCAAACGTTATAACAACTGACATAATACTCTCACGAGTTCTCGGTATCTCGTTGGAACGAAACCTTCTGTTTAACCCTTTGCGGGCGGAGACTTTTTTGAATATTGAGAAATAATCTTCTGCTTGGCGCTAAAAAACTACCTTTTTATCAGAAAGTCAGAGTGTTGATGTATAGAAGTTATAAATTATTATTTGTGTAATCATATTTCGACAGTTATATTTCAATTTTTCAACTCTTACCTTGTATACATACACCGATAAACTATAATCACATTTTTCCTCAGGCCGCATATATGCGCCCGTCGCCCTCAAAGGGTTAAATTGCTCAAATCATCGCTCCACTGTCTTTAACTCTCACGCGCGTATAATTCTTTTTTTTTTTCGCTACCACCCACCACCAGCGACGTGATTGACACGAGTCGATAAAGCTCATGCACATACGATAAACACGGTAACGTAGTAGTTATACCTACCGCATATAAACTGTATGGCAGAAAGAGAGGAAACGAAGAGACGAGCCGGTTCGTCGGGGGACGTAGGTAGATAGGTGGAGAGGCAAATGTTGCATTTAACATTGGTGGATTGCGTGCATGCATCGGTAGAAGAGGAGAATACCTAGGGGTTAAGAGGAGGTAGAGGGTGGTAGAGGGTATCAGTGGGGGAAATTTGATGCGCTCGAAATACGGGGTGGGGTTTCATGCATTTGTCGGCTAGCGGATGCATTGACCGTGCCACGTGCATGTGTTACATCCCTCCCCCCTTGTGAATCCATCGCCTCTGATAGACCCTCCAGCATCCGCGAACTTTCACCCTCTCATCCCTCTTTCAACCCCTTCTCTCTCTCTCTCCCACTCTAATTCTCTATGTCTGTCTTTCTTTCCCTTTTTCCATCTTCCTCTTTCCACCCCCAGCGTGGCCTCCCTCCGCTCGGTTGTACGTCATGTCGAAATGTTGTGTGAAATAATTGCGCGAAAAAGTGATTGGCAACAAACTCGAAATTCATCGACGGACGGCGAGCGAACGTTGGATACGCGGGGGTGCGCGGATGAGCGTGCAGAGAGGATGGGCGTTTGACGCGAGAGCGACGTTGAATTGCGAATAGCATTTTCGCCAATCGTTGTGCGATTTACCAGTACTCGTTCGTATCCCTTTCTCTCTCGTCCCGATACGCTCCTCTCACTTTATGCTTTGCTGTTATCGGATGCCTGGTCCGTCCCCCTCTGCGTTTTTGTCGGTTGCCGCGATTATTGATATTTTTTCGACATGCGCCTATACACATAGACGAATATCGATATGAAATTCCCGTAGACGAGTGCCGGCGCAAGTGCCATTGTTTCGTTTCGCGTTTTACTGATTTTTCGACGAGTCCTTTTTTTCCCAGCGAGACACCGGATCTATTATTATCGCGAAACTGTAACCGGGGGTGATTTCCCGGATTGGATTTATTCCGTTTTAATTCAGCGATATTTATCTCTAGGGTGGGTCCTCATAAATAATTTGATGTAGAGATATCCATAGGGGTGGTGCTGATTGTTAGAAATTAATAATTTAGTAAATTAGAGAGAAATGTTTTACAATTATGGGATCAGCTGCGGAATAGCTACTCTAAAATAAGGAACTGTAAAGAGAGGTGCTATAGAACAAAAAAGATATAAAATTTCAGACACAACTCCATAAGAATTTCATACAGAGGTTTGAAACAAAATCTTAGAGTTCTACTTTAAGATTTTCCCTTGGAAATTTTCAATGCATCAAGTTAGGCTCACGAATAATTAAATTGAAAATCGAATTATCTCATCGAATCAAACGAACCTCGACGTAATTTCAGCTACCTAATCACGCCGAAAGGTAAACATCTTTCTCGTCGAGGAAGCGCGTCGAAAAACTCGTCGTTTCCTGCCGCGCATAAATCGTTGAACTCCCCATTCACGAAGAAACCTGCAGCGGTGTCTACTTAATAATGCATCAAATACCCTAATCCCAAAGAATAACCACCGATATGTTCCCTGGCTGTACCGGATTGCCCGGAAAAAAAGGTAGGGTCTTTAATCTCGGCATGAAAAAAGCAGAGGTCTACAACTGTAACAACACGCGAGCTGTTCTGGATATCCTCGACAGACTGGAGTTTAATCTCTCGTCATAGGTTTGAACATAGGGGAACTTAGAAAAGGAGACAAGATAGAAAAGTATCAGAGAAAGAGAGAGAGACGGAGAGATTTTCAAAGAGGAAATGAGAGAAAGAATCGCGAAGGGGTCGAAGGAGGTGGAGCAGCTTAAAAAACGATTCCCATTGAGTGTTTCTGTTGGAGGTTAAGCCGTTATTAGTTGTCCAGGGTTTTGCGATGTTACCAGAACGCTCCTCTCATTGGCTGGCTAGGAAAACAACGATAAAAGGCGATGAGTATTTTATGGGGTACATCGGCACAATGGGACGGCGTGCATGGACCATTGTCGAGCCATTGTCTGGCTGAACGCAAGGCAAACCACTCTCTTCCTTTCTCTTCTTCTTCCCGATTCGATTCCGGTCTACGCTTTGCCAGGACCTCCGGGGGTACCATTATTTTAGTATTTTCAAACATGTCACTTTTTTCCCCGGCAACTTGGGCGTGACGACCCGACGGAGATAAAAGTATGTCGAAAATTATTAAACGACCAGCCCTCTTCCTGCTGTATCTGCACAAAGGAGACTTCATAAAACATTTCTTCTTCCTTCACGTTCCGAGGTGAACCAACGGAAGTCCGAGATATCTGCAGTTTTTTTCAATTTTTTCTCCTTTTTCAAACACCTTTCTTCTGGTGTAATTAATTACAGGCTATTTAAAAAATAACGAAAAGCATTAACGCTAGAATAGTTAGTGGAGCAGCACTTTGGAAAAGGAGAAATCAAAAGGGTGGAAAAGATGGTCAATTAACCCCTTAGCTTACAATAACGTGACACACGTGAGGCGATAAATGGAATACGAAATTTTGAAGTTTTCCAATAACTATTAAATTGAAAATATCAGCCGATCTAGAGGCGGTAAAATTGTTTGTATAATATTAATATTGCAGTCAGTTGTGCCAAATGTTAAAGATCAGAGAGAAATTTTTATTTCTGGAATTAATTCTGGGGTATTACGCACGCTGTCAAAATAGAAATCGTAAGACAAGGGGTTAAAGAATTTTTGTTTTATAAGATAGACGTGGAATATTTAGTGGATGGCTGCCCTAGTAATTTGGAGGAATTTTAGAAAATTCTGTAATCTGCTATTTTGACCGGCTTGTTAGTTTTAGTGTTAAGTAAGTAAATACTGTTCGTGATTCTACAATTTTTACCATTTCTTATGGTACTGTCGCTTTATGGAATTTCCATTTTGACAAATTGTATCGAGTTCCTGTGTCATCCGAGTGTACGGAGGATTAAATATATCTAAGGTGTTCTCACTTACCAAATAACCGGGTATTTACTCTGGAGGTGTTGAAGCGTGCGTCAACAAGAGGTTGGGTTCCGCCTGGAGCTGTTGAGGAGGGTTCTGTCGGGGGTGTCAGCTCGAATTATGCATCGCAAGGAATACACCGACTTAAGCATTCTGTCGAGCGAAAATCCGGGATCTTAAACGTTCGACGTGAAATTCTCACGTACAAAGTAGCACGGATTTTTTCGCGAGGTTGGTCGTAATGCTTTGAGGAATAATTCTTCATGGCGCCTTGTGCTTTTGACATTTTTACTTGGGAATTGTCGATAGGCTTTTAACATTCTAATGAGTTCTCTATTATTGCTAGGAAGTATAATAACATATATATCAACACTTCAACTACCGGTATTAAATTTATTATATTTTAGTACACTAAATAAGTTCTTTGGAAAAAGGGAGTTCAAGTATTAAATAATTTAAGTTTTATAAGATAGAAATAAAATATTTACTGCATGGCTCCACTATCAATTTGAGTAATTTCTTTGAGAAAAAATTGGAAACTGGTCATTTTGACCGCCTCGATAGTTTTCGCATTAAAAATAGGTTGTTAATGGTGTGTATATCACTATAGGATTGTTGTAATTTTAGTCTTTTATTTATAGGATTCTTTATGGTTCGTTTTTCAGACAACTTTCAAGGTCTGCCGCCAGAAGCGATACCGGCGTTTTTGCAAAATTTGCAAAATTCAGCGGGGTACAATATAGCGAAACCTATCGCCAGACCGGCGGCTTATCATCCTTATCATAGGCCGAGTCATCAACCACCTCAGCGCCATTTACCTCCCAATGCACATCACACATTGCAGCAGTTGTTTTACAGAGGTCCTTATCTGACAGGTGAGGTTTTATGCGGTAAAAAATACCCTTAAATTTACCTTGAGGTATTAAGAATTGAAAATAGGAAAATATCTTCTTCGTAGAATTATATCGGACTTAATTTTCGTATTAGTCTCTTCAAGGATGCTAACACGTGAGTTCTAATGGCTCAAATTATCTTTGATATTCTAAAATTGATTAAAAATTGAAAATTCACTAAATAAACTTCCCAATAATATATTAAACGATATAACTATCTGCAGACAGAAAACGGTAATACAGAAATAACTAACCGTATATTCATCTCGCCCTTAAATACTTTCCGATCAGTAACACCCCTAAATAATTTATCTTCCAAATCACGTAGAAACATTTCAGTATATCAAATTAACAAGTTAATATTCCAAAGTAATCTGAATCTCTCCTGCAAATATTGTAAACATTCCAAATAAAACGGATAACTAAATTAAAAATGAAACAATCGATGCACTCCCAACGTTTCGTGTTCTCCTACCACCGTCTTCCTACCATCGCGCTAAAAAATAATACAAACCAACAACCAATACGATCTCGTCATTCGTATCTATAAAATACGACGATATTTCTATCGCCTCGACATCCCAACGAATGGCTGTTACGAAAAAAAAAACTCGAAAACAATGCAACGAGGGTACACGGTATATTTCTGTTCTCGTACCGTATGTTACACCGCTGGAAAAATTCGTCATTTTATTTAGTTACAGTCCCGACGGGGGAAGTTAATAAACAAGTCGGACGAACGGGACGAGGAAACACGGTCTCGATGAACATTTAAAACCGAAACTTCCGCATATGGCGCCAGCGCGTATAAACGCGGGCACGTGCACGGGCACGGGTTTATCGAATATCTTGTTATAGGTAGGCTCGTATGGGACATGGAGTGCATATGAAGTGCAGTGAAAGCACTACCATATTATGTACATGCACCGCCACAAGCAAAATGCACGCATGCAACAAGTGCGTGCAAATATCATCGGTGCAGATAATACTGTCATGCTCAGCTTGGCAATATTGTACAGATACGATCTGGAGATTCAATTGCCCGTTCGTTATTAGATGACTTTGATTCCAATTACTATCGAATACGACTTTTGATGTACGAGCGATAAATTTTCATTATCGAGGACTTTTTTTTTCTCTTGTGAGGGGAATACGGTATGGCGTACGAATGGGGAAATTAATCGGAACGCGCACGAAAGTATCTATCTCTGGTAGATGAACGATTTATGAAGTTTCCACGCGTGGCATTTTTATAACGTTGCTGATGAAACGTTCGGTTGGCGAGATGTATTTTGAGAGTTGAGAAAATACGGGTGGAATGGTTGGAAATAAGAAATTTGATTGGATGACTTGTAATCTTTTTAATTACACAGAGATTTTTGTGAATTACTGTTAGAACGAGTGATAAAGTTATGTGTTTTGCAGCAGCATGCCTGTTTTGAAAGTTAAAATTCGAGTGGGAGAGATGTGAATAAAAAATACGCCTCGATGAACGTACCTACAGTCTTAATCACTCAGATAATATTGTAAATTGCTGTTAGGACAAATCAAAGAGAAACGAAAGCATATAAAATTCAATATAACGGAATTATTTTTAATAAAAATATGAAAACCATTGCACATTAAATATCAAATATACCATTTCCCCTAATTACACAAATGTTCTGCAAGATGGCTTATGCATTCCCAGCTGATTCTAAACTTGTTAACTTCTAATGTCACCTAGAAGCTTATTAGCTACCCTGAACTTGAAATTTTCCAATTTCTAATATTACCATCTATAATTAACTACAACAATACCTGCTTAACGTCACAAAATATAAAATATACCATCAACAATCATTCTAATATTTAACAAATTGTTATCAGTCGCCAGTTCTGGTACCGGGGGCCACCATCCAGGTGCTCCAGGTGGAGGAGCAGCGTTTCCAAGTGCGATTCAGGGGAGTTTGGGTGATTTCGCTGGTACCGGTCTCGTTTTTCCATGGGCAACAAATGCACGTGGAAAACCACGCAGAGGAATGATGAGAAGGGCCGTCTTTTCGGACCTTCAAAGGCGTGGACTCGAGAAGAGGTTTCAGATACAGAAGTACATCAGCAAGCCGGATCGCAAGAAGCTCGCTGAAAAACTTGGCCTGAAGGATTCGCAGGTAAGCAGAAGTCATTTTGGGATTAGGAAGAATTTGTTGAATGAGCTTTTCGGCTAGGAACGACGGATATACACGGTCTCGATGATGCCACGTTATGGCCGAATACCATGTGTTTGTGGAGGTAATTTATGACGATATTTGATGGAATTCTAGGAATCTAATAGTTCTAGCTTCTGAGTTTGAGATTCAATTTCTTTACTTGGCGTTTTTGGTGAAATTCCTTTGGCCTTACCACATCTTAATATATACATCAGTGTGATGTAAAATAATTAATAAGTCCAATTCATCAAATTTTTTACATAGTTTACTTTCATGATCATCGATACAATTATTTATCATTGCAACATACTTCTTTGTTTAATTTCATGCCAACTATTTGCCATTTCGAATAATCCTCCATCTTGTTAGTTCACTATAGAAACCTTGGAGTAAAAAATTTCATCGAATTTTCTAACAATCAAATCAAAAGTTTACCACGTTAAGAAATTTGAATAACAGTGTTAAACGTTGTAAATTACGGTCTCGTTTTTGTTCTCCCAAATATGATTAACAGTCGAAGCAGTTATACCGAATACTTGATAATAGGCCCGCATAATCGAGCAGTTAACTGCCAGAAGGAAGGAAAGCGTAAAGGTAGGAAGGAAGGTTACCAGTGGAATGTATGGTACTTAATGACCTTATTAGGACACTAATTGTCGCTTTAACGAAGTACGAAACCTTCTCTCCTTGGCGGAGTATTTAGTTGAACGTCGGTGTTGCTCTCTCTCGACTCCATTCAGCGAATTGATAGAGACTAATGCTCCGGTTTTGCCGTATGAACCAACACGAACCAACATAAACCGTGTTATAAGCGTAAATTCGTGCACGTATGCCTACACGAGTAAATACAAGTTTCGCGAATTGCATCGACTAGATTTATGCCGTATAATATCCAACGTCTCGAATTTATCGAGTAATTGCAACTGCATAATTACGGGCAGATATGAATCTAAGGAGACGTTAGTCATTTAAAGTTTTTTTTTGCTATAAAATAGGACACTCTATACATTCTCTAAATTCAAAATTGCTGATAAGGGAGCTATGCTGGACGCGGAGCTAAGGTTTTGAGATTCTGATTAGTGGATACGAGTTTAAACCACTATTAGTTTTGGGAGATTTTTCGTAAATTATCATTTAATGTATTATTATCTTGGTGATTTTTAATCGACCTAAAATGATAGGAGAGGAATTAAAATAAGGAAGGCATGTATATGATGAAGAAATTAGCATGGTTCAAAAGCCCCTAGAACGCCAGGACCTAGCACATACCCAATATTCAAAACCAAAGTACAAATCAGCAAAATCCAGGCTAACAAATTTAACAAGTTAAATAAACTACACAGAATTCCACGTTACATCGTGCAATTTTAACTTCCAATAATTATGGAAAATTCTTGAAACAACAAACGACCTTCTAATTCACGTTACTGATAAATCTGACGAAGAACCATAATGCGCTCTATCATCACAAATATCATCGTATCTAGCTCTACCGAATATTTAAAGCCAAAGTACAAAACGGCAAAATCCAGCCTAATAAATTTAGCAAGCTAAATAAATCCCACAGAATTCCTTGTTATATCGTGGAATTTTATCTTGCAATATTTATTGCAAAATTCTTTAAACAACGAAGGACTTTCTAACTGACGTTAATGATTAAATCAGACGAAGAACCATAATGTGCCCGATCATCAGAGACACCGTCGTATCTAGTTCTACCGAATATTTAAAGCCAAAGTACAAAACGGCAAAATCCAGCCTAATAAATTTAGCAAGCTAAATAAATCCCACAGAATTCCTTGTTATATCGTGGAATTTTAACTTGCAATATTTATTGCAAAATTCTTTAAACAACGAAGGACTTTCTAACTGACGTTAATGATTAAATCAGACGAAGAACCATAATGTGCCCGATCATCAGAGACACCGTCGTATCTAGCTCTACCGAATATTTAAAGCCAAAGTACAAAACGGCAAAATCCAGCCTAATAAATTTAGCAAGCTAAATAAATCCCACAGAATTCCTTGTTATATCGTGGAATTTTATCTTGCAATATTTATTGCAAAATTCTTTAAACAACGAACGACTTTCTAATTGACGTTAATGATTAAATCAGACGAAGAACCATAATGTGCCCGATCATCAGAGACACCGTCGTATCGCGTCGACGTACATAACGGAACAGAGGGTGGCATAGGTGCACATGGGAGTTAGGCACATAATACCCCCGGTTTGGGGTTAATCGGGCGATGCCAGTTCATTAGCTGCACACGAATACCGACACATGTGCACTAGGTGCACATAAGCGCCCGAACGCCGTCGCTCTCAGGTCGGCTTCGCTGTGGCGACGCTAATGAAACTAAACGGTGCCCGGAAATGGCACTGTGAGTTAGTTTCATTTGATTTCATGAGCGTAGTTCGCCGATTCCGTAAATCCGTGGACCGTGATTCGTAGAAACGAACAGCGAATGTAGGCGTGACAACGGGTATCGAAATGTTTCTGCCGAATTCGGACCGACTGAGAATCAGTTTAATTGCCGCAATGACGATCGTGAAAGTTGGAAGGACACAATTGAAGGTTGAAGGATTACTTGGAATATTTTAATTCTGATAATGTAGATAAGTAATTGCCTCTGTATTCTCGTGGTGCTTCGATGAGGGGACTATTGTCTATGCCGGGCAAATTGACTTCTTCAAGGTGCTTGTGCAACTTCTAGGTTTTAACTAGTTTTCTAAAGCTTTATATATTTCTATTCTTTTTTTCTTTTGTTCGTCGTGTATCTTTCACTTCAAGAATTATGATAATTTCGTTCAGCACCTAATCTCAATATTAATATTAATTTCACACTGAAATTGTAATTTTTTTATAGAGATAGAATGTTGTCAGAGATGAGAACGAAGGCGATTGCGATAACATAATGTTAAAGAATTTTTAATTATTTGAAATTGGGAGAGCTAGCTAGAAAGTGTGATTTATTTTATTACATAAATGTTGCTGTCCACTTGATATTTATGAAAGCGTCAATTAATTAATTCGACTCGGGGTGAAATAAATAATACGTAGTCTTCACTGATTGTGGCACCCCAGAAACCACTTCATAATTCACAAGTACAATTTGAAACAATATTTTCCAGTCTCGTACCAAAGAAATTTCCACCCCCCACCCCAATCTGTAAGTAAATCTCTAAATCCAACAATACTGTTTCCATACTCAAAGCAGTACACACTTCCCATCAACCATTTTAATCTCGCTCGATTACAGCCATTCCACCATATTCTACCATGTAGATACTCCGAACGATACATTTAGCATAACTACCAGCACATGGCCGTATGTAAACGAGGCGCAAATAAGGACAGGGGATAACTATTGGCCGGCAAAGGGCCGAATGGAGGGAGAAAAGGGTGGTTGGAACGGGAAACGGCGAAAGAGGGAAGAAAGGGGTGAGACGGAGAGAACGGAAGGAGATACGGTGAGGGAAAGGGTACGGAAGGATATATCCTCATGTATAATTCACACCTCGAGCGCCATGCCTTCACTGCTATTGGTCGAGGCCCACTCTGCTCGTGGTTTTACGAGAAAATCTAAGGACCACGAATACCAACGCCAGGACATGCACACACGTGTGAAAGGATCAGCGAGTACTTTCTGCACCGGGAAGTGAATTGACGGTTCTTGCGAATCCGCAATCCGCATACAAAAGGTCCTCTACGTGCTTTTTCTTCGTCCTTTACTCGTAGGATTTCGTCATCGTGGAACAATCGGTCGTATCGCCGAACGGGGTTCAAGAAGCTCTTCTTCGTTTACGAGTTAAGATTCGTGCGTCGAGGATGTGACTCTTGGGGATGGTGTAATAAATCGGTTTGAGGGAATACGGTGTAACGTGTCAGCAGAATTTTTGGGAATATTGTTCGGCTTGCTTTATGCGTGTCTTTTTATTTCATTCGGGATGTTTTAAGATGACACTTTGGGTTTTTCATGGTAATTTGTTTTAGTGAAAAATAATTTTTGATTCCAGTAGAATTTGGTGTATTTAGCAATTGGTGGAATCTATGATGACATTGAGTATTGTAATCTGTGATGATGGTGGAATATGTTCAATCTTTAATCTGTAATGATATTTGAATGGCTGTAGATATAATCTACGATGATATTCCAGAATTCTTAATTGTAATCTACCCTGGCAATTCAATAACTTCAGATTTAATCAGCAGTGACTTTCAACAATTGCCTGATGAAACACACCGTTACTTTACTCTGTACGTTTAATCAGTCGTGTATTTAATTACTTGGTTCTTTTTTTTTGCTCTTTATGAACTCTTCATCTCAGTGTAAATACGAAGTATTCAAGTTTCACTCGTTCTCCGTTTTAAACGCGATTCTCTCTACTTCCTTCATCGCGAATCTCGAGCGATTCATTTACTTTAGTTTCTGCGAAACGTATTAAGTGCGCTTTCGAAACAGCAATGCACTTTCGAAACGTGACGCCGGAGGCATTAGCTTCCCTTTTTTCCTCTCGCCCCGTAACGAGAGAAGAAGAGGAGGAAAAGAACAATTTCCAAGTTATTGGAGGGTGTGTTGAGTGTTGTGCGATTTGAGGACCGGTTCTGCGCACTCGCCGGTTCCTATCTAATATCACGGCTCGCCACACGAACACCCATAAAACCGATTATTGTCCAATGATGGCTCTCTCTTCTTTCCGGGTCCCTTTTCCTCTGTTTCTCTTAATAATACTGGCCTGCGTGTAGCAGATGTCAAAGCTCGTGTCCCCTTTAATACATCGTACGAAGAACAACAAATAATTTCTCTATTTTCCGTATGTTGCTCGATATTTGCCCTTCCAGCATTAATTTACTTGTTACATAAATTTCATTTATATCGTGTCTTTTTAGTAAGTCCTTGAAACTGTTATCATGGAATTTTTACGAAGATGCACACTGAAATTGTAATTTTTTTATAGAGATAGAATGTTCTCAGAGGTGAGAACGACGGTGGTTGCGATAACATAATGTTAAAGAATTTTTAATTACTTGAAATTGGGAGAGCTAGCTAGAAAGTGTAATTTATTTTATTACGTAAATGTTGCTGTCCACTTGATATTTATGAAAGCGTCAATTAATTAATTCGACTCGGGGTGAAATAAATAATACATGGATTGTGCATAATGACAGTTTTGGATTTTTATACGATAGTAATTACACCTTAAAAATTCAATCAAAGTTATAAATTGTCATTCAATAATATAATTGATGTTAGAAAAAAATTTATCCAGCGAATATTTCATCATTTCAATATTTGCAAAAAGTCAGAAATCAAGAGATTATCATTGCATAAAATACCATTTGGAACACTTGCTGCAAGTTATAACTTCAAAATTACCCCCTTAATTTCTAAGCTGCTCCAACCAGAATTAGTTTCTTCCACGCTTCATTAAAAAAGATAAGTCGGCAAAAAAGTAGCAGTGTCCTAGAAATCCAGTAAATTTTTCCACATTAACGAACATCCCTCGAATCAAAAGAACTCCCCCCTAAAACGACACAATTTTTAATTACTATCTCCTCTAGTATCAATAACATCAGAATTATTCCAACAGCAACCAGTCACTGGTTCATCCTTCATAGTAAATAATTCGATGATCAATAGACAAAAATAATCATAGAACTCTGAAAATGCACACATCTTTTTTATAGACGATCAATGCTCATCAGACGTTCTTTCAACACCTCTCGTCCTATCTGTAGTCGTGCTAGTTTCATGAATCTTTCCTCAGATTTAATTAAAGACTTGCGGTGTACGGGTGGATGATAATAATAAAGCTTTTCCAGGGGTTAGTCTGTACTTTGAGAAGCAGGGCGAGCGCGAGGAGCAGAGGAGAAAGCAAGGTGCCGTTTCGCTCAGCTTCGAGCCTTCACTACAGTTTATGACGAGGGTGGGTTTAAGAGGGACGTCGAGGGCCAAAAGGGGATGGCTAAAGTAATTAGTGATGGTGAGTGAACTTGCCCTTCCTTCGCTAATACTTTGCCGTCCCTCCTTATTCCTCTCGATCGTCTTTGATGACACTGGGAGAAGTTGACTTATCGCAGGGGGCATGGCTTCTTCTTCTCGCGTGATAATCAGATTTGTACATTTTTTCTTCTGCCTTACTATCACTTCACTTTTACAACTTTATACTTTGTACTAACTCGGTGATAATATTTTTTTACAACAATAATAAGGATTTCTAGCAATCCTAGGATTTTAGTGAATTATTGCTAATTATAATCCGCGTTTCTTCTTTTCGTTTAACACTAGAACTACCGGCGTTAAATGTGTTATATTGAGATATATCAAATGAGAACTTTGGCGAAGAAGGAATCAATAGGGGAAAAATCGATTCAGAAATTTATGTTTTACAAATTTGATGTGGAATATTTATTGTACGGTGCCCCTATAAATTTAGAAAATTTTTATAAAAATTGTAGGAACCAGTCGTTTCCACTGCCTTGGTAGTTCTAGTGTTAAAATTATCATATAATGTGATTCCTTAAGGGTTATTAGTAATAAATATATCTACTGGATCTAAATATGAGTATAGATCACTATGACGAAAATTGATTGCCCTAATTCCTCCAAGAAAAGTAATACATTTCAATTTTCCTATCACCCTTCTACTTACAGCATTAAAACAATTAGTGCATTATATAAAATAGAATATAAAACAACAACAATATAAAATAGAACAAGAGGCTCCGTTACCAAGTTTCTCCTAGAAAATATAAATAATCGTATTCACACCATAGAAACTCTCAAATTTCGGTGATTTCGAAGACATATAAAATTAAGATCTAGGCAAACTGAACATAGTTAAATACGCAGAAATACAAAAAGAAGAAACTCATTCCTCACCAATATGACAGATTGCCACTGCGGACAGAATTTTAGGCGAAAGAAAAAGAAAAAAGACAAACATTCAATGAGCAGAAAGATTCGTTACAATCCTGTGAGTCTTATTTCGAGCATTAAGAGCCACAACGTCTTGTCAGAACCGCCCGTATCGCCCCTGGCTAGGATTCATCAACGTGTCGACCTTAAATTACCTGGAATTAAGAGCAGCCGGGCACTTTTGTGCTCAGGACGTCTCCGTGTTGCCAGACGGACGGAAGAGATGGAAAAATTAGAGAAAGACCTCGGGGCTTGTTATCTTTTTAATAATCAAAACCGACGGGGCAGGACGGTTTCCCTTCTTACAACTTTCCAACCCTGTCAGAGTCACGCCGTTGCCTCGACTCTCGATATGAAAGGCGATCTTGTTTCTTCTTCTGTAACGATATTCCTGGACTTGCTTTTAATTTGCGAGTTTTGCGATAAAAATCGTCTTTCTTTTATATAAGTATTGACTACCGGTTAATCGTTAATTTTTTATGGGCCGGTGAAGGCTATGTTAATTAAATTGAAATTTCTTTTATAATATTGGGTAATAATTTATAATATAAATTGGTGATCGATGATTTGGAACCTAGTTGAAATGATGAGTCCTAGGTGAACTAATTAGCAGTAAATTAACAGAAATCATAACAAAGTCGAAAACAGGAAGGAAGGAAGAAACTTAGCGACGGACTTTCTCTCTTAAGTTCCAAATTGTTGATATAAAGATACTAGTAGGATTGCTTCTTAGAATTGTTAGGGGACGAAGAGTAATTATTACATGTTTTTGCTATTAGCTGTGAGTATTAATCAACTTCTTCATTAATGATCCATGGGGAAAGGAAATTGCAAATTATCCCTCAAAGTCAAATGGTTAATAACTGTATTAGAGTGTATTCTTTTTTAACTAAATTCTAATCATTTACTCCTCCGAATGAATTAAACTAATGAGAATTATCCCTTCGAACGTAAATCGAATAGCACGAATCCTGTTGTTGGTTCTTTTCTTCTTTTTTTGTCCGAGGAATCGGAGGAGTAGTCCTCCGCTTGAGATCTCTCAAAGATTTCGCGAATTATAAAGGTCGTACGAAGAATGGCTCGCCTTCGGTGCTACTGACAGCCTATTTAATCTTCCTGAAAAAAAGGAGTTCTTCCTTTTCAGATTATAACAAGCGTATCCTTGATCTTCAATTTCGAATTTCATTAAAACAACCGTCTCGTCATCGAGGTTGCTCGAATTAAAGGACGGATTTTTTATTGCTTCAAAACGAATTGTGTTTTCACACTTTTCCTCGATTCTTGGAAGATGGCACGGGTTTCGAGAATAATTGCTGAATTATAATCAACATTGCGGATAGAAAATTGAGCTGCATATTTTAATTAAAAGAATATTAAAACGTTTCATATTTAAGATTCTAATCAAAGTAGAAAGTAGAATATCTCTAAAAGCAGATGAATACTTTAAAATATAGTAACTCCGATACGGATGGCCTACATTTTCGAAAATGGGAATGATCTTTATTAAACGATGCAAAGATTCGAAGATAAAATTTTTCCAAATAACAGTAAAATCAAAAAAATAAGATATTACCTTTCGAAAAGGAGAAACTTCAAATGTCGCAATTAATCGTCCCGGTAATTATAAAAGAGCCCCAACTTATAAAAATTTGAAAAATTGAACATTCACTTATGTTACGATGCATCAGCCTAAATTACTACATGGTAAAAGAACTATGTAAAAATGATAACAAATTATAACTGGTTGATAGCTGCCTTATCATCCAGACCTCAACGTGCACCCCCAAACGAAAGTTTAAATGCTCCGAAACAACCGACTCAGGCCACTCTCATAATTACCAACCCCGTTCTAATTGCCGTAAATAATGAAATAAACTTCGGTGCTCTCAGAATCTGTAACAAAATCTCAATATTCGATTCAATCTGAACATAAGAGACGAGCAGGCTGCTCTTTCCCACGGAACTGACACTGACACGTTAGATAGATCGACCATTAGGCTTGCGTTACGGGGAGAATATAGAGTTTCCAGGATTCCATCGGTCAAATCAATTTGTAGCCATTAGGGTTGTTTCTGGCTTCAGGTTACTTTGGCCAACCTTTTGCTGGAACAATCGGTCGCTGTCCTCCGACGAAAGAGCATCCATATGTTTACACGGCAATCTACCTTGAACTTTGATCATTGTTGGGGAATATTGGTTTCCGTAAATGTAACCTGTTTCTTCGTTTGAAGTTTGCTAAAAACGTTCCTTTCTTCTTCCTGTATTTCTTTTTGCCTCTATAATTCGTAGTAAGGTTAGAAAAATCTTGTAAAGATGATGGGGTTTGATATTTCTGATAGGACTCTGAGCTTTTAACTCCATAGCCATCATAGTATCGCTGTCAGCACTAGAAATATCGGAGTTTTATATTTAAATATAGATATAGTATTATATTTAAATTAAATAAGTACTTTGGCGAAAGAGGAATTAATAGGTGTAGAAGATGTCCGATTTGATAAGTTATGTTTTAGAAGGTAGATGTGGAATATCTACTCTATTGCTCCCTTATAATTTTGGAGAATTTATTTTTTAAACCAGGAACCAGTCATTTGACTGTCCTGTCAATGTGCTAGCAGAAATTTGAATTTTTCAAGCGATGTTAAAAATGTCAATAATATTAAACACATAGGTATTCATAGAAATGAAGGAAGATCGGATAAAAACAAATAGTCGCAAATTAATTACGGACCTAACAAATGACATTGGATTATTCATTCAAATTAATTGGCACTCCTGAATTTTCTGAAATACTATTGAACAACGCTTTAAATTACCAGGACCAAAACCGATGATTTAAACCCATAAATCACGCAACAATCTTACGGTTTTGACCAGTGACTTTGCGTATACATTAAGTACACAGAGATTAGCATTATCGGTCAACAACTTCAGAGATTATTATTATCAGTCAACGTTCAAAGAGCATTTCCAAAAGTTTTTACAGTAAGAAACAAAAACAGTCCAGCAAGGCGTTTGTTTCAAGAAATAAGAATCTCATCCACTTCTGCCTTTGACTTTTGGCTCAAAAAAAAACCTTTGAAGTTGGTATAGCCATTTCGCATAGGAATTGCAGTTTTAGATGATTTTAAATCGTTGATACCATGCTACAATAAATAATAAAGGAAAAATCCGCCAGAAGTAAGCAGGGTCTAACCTTGGTCCCATTAATGATGTCTCTAATCCTTTAATTCCCCATCCATGATAGCTCTCGATAATACTATTCTTTATAATACCATTACTTTTAATAAAATTACTCAGATTATGATAACAGCTTTTAACAATCTATCCATAATACCCCTCAACAATAGTATCACTTCTAATCACAATTACTCTTCATATTATTACCTCTAATAATCAGTGAGATTATAATACCAGCGTAGGTAAGATCCAACTCCAAAGCCATAGTTAATCTCCTTATCTCCAGAATTCTTCTTCCCTAGATAAATATCGAAACCTCTGTTTTTCGTAACTTCAACTGAAATCGCATCTCAAGCAATAGAAGTCCAAAGCTCTGACTCTCCTTCCACTGTCGCTTCACTTATCTTTAATTACATTATCAAAAATATCGATGAATTCTCCAAATAGCCAATGTAATCTGAATCCAATTTCAGCCAGTTTAAAAATGTAATGAACCTTCTCTCCCAATCGATAATGATTTTCAAGAAGATCGATGAAACAACGAGACACAAGAAAGACGAGTCATCGATGTTATTCGGCTTTCGCGTTATCGTATCCGAGTGGACGTCGCGTAGAATGGAAGTGATTAAAGTTGATTCACAAAGGAGAAATCTATATGCATACCATGGTATTGTATATTCATGGTTTCTTAGCTCGTCTACCTTCGGGGTAGTGCTGCTTTCTCAAAGTAAAATCCATAATGCATGAAGGTCCACGGGCTAAGCCGAAGAGCTTAAGCCGTAAGATATTGCGCGACGTTATATTCATGTTATGCCCTGCAAGAGGCAGCCTTTGTTTTTAATATCTACCGCAGACTCTACGGGAAGTTTAGGGCAACGTTATAACCAACTTTCATGAAACTCGACCGACTTTGATCCATTTTGAAATAAGGAAAAACTTCGCCGATCTTCCGCGAAACGCGAGAGACACAAAACGCAGTGGATTATTCGTTTATCTGCGTCTACGAACAATACGGAAACTTTGGTGAGCTCTGTGACATTTGTTATTTTTGTAGTGAAACTGTTCGAGATGACAATTGTTATTGATATTTATTGTGCATCGGTATTTATTGTCATACGTCTCTTAAGATTTTCTAATCTTGGATTTATTAAGTTATTTGGCGCTCGTGAAAGAATGGTACTTGAATACTATTAAGTGATTCATTTACTTGGAAGAAAACTTTTAAGTCTAGATGGAGGATGAAAGTTTTGAGTTGTAGCTTTGACCTTTTTCTTCGGTGATTAAGCTTACGTACTCGTTTTTAAATGGAGAAATGTTCACATATTCATTGTGTCTAATAAAACAGTAATTAAATATCATTTCGGAAACGAGCACATTACATTAATGGATTTTTAGCAGACTTTAAAATAACGAAAAATCTTCTCTACCTCCAGTTTTCTAGAGCTTCAATTACAATCCAAATTATTCTATATCTTTCTTTCTCTTTTAATCAAGCAAGAACCTATCGAACTTCGCACAGTCTTATCGCTAATGTGAGCTATTTTCAATACTACGTCATAATGACTGGTTCCTATCTCTTTAGAAAAATTTCCCGAAATAGAAGAGTCATACAGTAAATATTCCACAGCTTTTGAAACATAAATTAGTGAATTGTTCATCTTTTTCACCTCTCGATTCCTTGACTTTCCTTTCTTTCTATATATTAAAGGATTTATTGAATAAAGTTAAGTACAATACATTTAACGCCGGTAGTTCCAGTGTTAAATACCAAATGAAACTTCAATTTTACCCAAGAAAAGTCTAACTGCACCATAAAACAAGAGAGCTCCTGGATTTTACATCGTCTTGGTAAAATGATTAAACGTTTCGTTCTCCTTCCCGAACACGATATTTCAGCTGAAAAATATCACATCCGATTTCTGTCAGATCGTAGCCACTCTCACAGCTGCACTCTGTTATACGATCGGAACGCAGACGGACTTGAAATTCGCGAATGGTATTCCAATCGAACCCCTCGCGGTCGTCGTTGATTTCACGACTCGTTCTCCATTCGTACCCTCCTTTTTCCTCCGTTGGAAATTCACGAAGTCGTATCCATAAAATCCGATAGGCGTATAACGATAAACACAGGATTTTCTCGCCTTCACGGATTTTACGAATTTGCGCGGCGAGAATTTAAATGACATGCTGATAAATTCGTCAAGTTTCCACCGTGCAAACTTATTGCTTGCTTTCAACGGCACTTCGTACGTGGATGCAATAAGAAATTCATTGTATTTGTAGTTGTCAGCGGAAATACACTTCGATATTCCTAATATCGAGTTTTAAGTGCGTCTAATTAAAATTCTTAACGATTAGTGTCAATCTTTTTTATGGAAATTGAATACTTTGGGAAGAAATTCTTTCATTCTGCAGTTTTGAACTGTTGGTCTTTTTTAATTGTTATTCGATTAAGTTTAAGCAAAAGCGTCGAGAAAGACGAAGAGAAAGTTGCACTTTCTCGAATTAACCGCTTGTCTCATATTTTCTTTCAAGACTAACAAGGGAAGTTCGAGAACTGATACACTCCGATTGTTATGAAATTTTGCATAAATATTTATTAGACTTATCTCAGAAGATAGCTGTAATTCCTTTGTGCCTGTTTTCACTTTGAGGAAGATATCAACCCCTTTGTGCGAACCACCCTTTCTACATACGTGCTTATAAGTCGTAAACAACAAAAGATATGAAAAAATGGTTGAAATAAAAGTTGTGCCGTTTCTTGAGATCTACAAAGCTGCATGCACTTTTTTGGAAAAATATTTTCTTTTTTAACAAAATTGACCTCCCCGCCGCCCCATCTCTTTGAAGAACTTTATATATCTTTTCGAATCAATAAATGCGTCTTTCTAGGTTTGAACGGGTTTGATCGAAAGAAAGAAAATTTCATACTTCAGTATAAAACACACGAAACACAAATGGCCGAATGGCATATCAGCCGAATTTATCAGCTCCACAATTGTTCGAAAATCCCAAGTTTTCCCATTCCATCATCTACGTCACAAGTGCCGCTCTTTATTGCGCGATAGAGGGTTAAAGATCATCGAACATCCACATTCATCCATCAGCGGAAGTCCCAATTATAGCATCGCCTCGACAGAACGAGAATCCGATAAATCCCTGTTGGCCTGGCTTTTTCCCCCTCTATTAAGAGCCGACTTCCTTTCCATACATCAGGCAACCCTTCGCCCGCAGAATAGCACCCCGGCAGGAGCTTTGTGCCGTACTTTTTACGTTTCGTCCGACCCGTGTTGACCGCGCCGACCATCCTTTCCCTCGAAAAAAATCCCTCTCGCACCCTCTTCGCGGCCGGTTCCACTCTCGTCCCTTTTCTCCGCCTCTGGATCCTTCGTTCCCCTCCTCGCACCACCGCGATATAGGGGTGGAACGACAGGGGAGAGACAGAGAGGGAGAATCCTAAAGAGCAATAAGAGACTAGAACAGAGAATGGAGAACGCTGCTGGAGAACGAGATAGAGGAAGGATAGAAGAATTGAAAGAACTCGCGTAAAGTGAAACAAAGAGAGAGGGAGAGAGAGAGAAAGAAGGGGAGGAAAAATACAGAAGGACAGAAAGAGAAAAGTGTTAGGGTCGAACGAAAAAGCAAAGCTAAAAGGAGAAAGAAGACGAGAGAGTAAACGTTAAAGTAAAACGGAGAAAGGGGGGAAGCGAATGGAGGGAGAACAAGACTGGGAGAGGCAGAGAATCGGAGAGTGAGTGAGCTGAGGGGTAGTTCTGAGGCCGACGTCATAATCGATCGTCTTTTATTAAACTGCGCCAGATGGCGCCACCACCGCACTAGGTACCATGCCACTGGAGAACGGGGGTGAGAGCCGAGAGGAAGAGAGAGAAATAGTGACTGGCGAGGAAGGGGTGGAAGGGGTGGATGCGCCGGGCGATGGAGAGAAATAGGGGTGGATAGAGGCGGAAGTAAGGGCGGTCGTGTGGGTGCGAGGAAGGGGGCTAAGCCGGAGGAGGACTTTCAGCCGGGCATGCTCGTAGGGGATGAACGAGAGAAGGAGAGAAACGGGTTGGAAAAGAAAGAGGCAGACGAAGGAGAGATCGAGAGGGTGACTGCAGCCAATCGTTTAACGATTACCCACTCTATATAACGCGTTTCGGATGTCGTCGTTATGCCCGATCCTTTCGTATGGCGATCCTTAGGAAAGCTTGCCGCACGAGCCGCTTAAACGTTTCGCTTCTTTTTAATGCGATCAGTCGCTCGGGAGGGAGAGACGACGAGAGGGAGAGAGAGAGAGAAATCGGGGAATTATACTACCTTATGAATTTTCGCTTCGGAAAGCGAAAATAGAGAGGACTCGATGAGCGAGGTGGAAGTCCTTTCAAGAATTCTTTGTTATAGTGAACATATAGTGACTGAAGATTGGTATTAAGTTAGTCCTGATTATTCATACAGTTTTGTAATCAAAAACTTTGCTATGGGTGTATCCATCTTATGTAATTAATCAATGATGCGAGACTTCGAAATAATTAACCCTGTGTAGCCTGAACGCTTTATCATGTTTGAAGATTAGTTACACAATAGAGCAATTGGTAATGTTAAACATAGTTTGTAATGGATTCAATTTTAGTTAGATAGCTACTTAATTTTTAGTATTACCAAGTTTTCTTTTTGCATTTCAATTTATTCTAGTCCGAAAACGGTATGGGGGTAAGAAGTTACAAAAATTTGGACTCCCAATCAATGCATCCAAGTTCAAAGTTCAACTTATCCTAATTTATCATCTAAGTAGTCACACAATTTGTAATGGATTCAATTTTAGTTAGATAGCTACTTAATTTTTAGTATTCCCAAGTTTTCTTTTTGCATTTGAATTTATTCTAGTCCGAAAACGGTATGGGGGTGAGAAGTCACAAAGATTTGGACTCCCAATCAATGAATCCAAGTTCAAAGTTCAACTTATCCTAATTTACCATCTAAGTAGTCCCAGAAAACAGTAAGTCCCAGACGAAATGACCATAGGAATCCAAACTGAAGAAGTACAAAACAACAACGACCATCTACTTCAACTGCAATTGTCGTCACAAGTTGAAGAATCTCGTTGAGAAACAATCATTCGTTACTTGCAGAAATTATTAAGAGCCCACCGGGTGATGTACCGAAATCCGTGATCGTGACGAGTAATTCAACTTCGCCGAAAAGCGCGAGTCCTTCTCACAGAACGGAGGTGCTTTGTTACTTTTGTTAGTTCCCGTTCTGCCTGCTGCTGACGGGACAATCAATCACCGTCGCCACTCGCTAAACGTAAAACGAAAAGAAGAGGAAGAATAGAGGAGGCCGAGGTGAAGATCGGAAGTACGAATCCCTTGATTTTCCTCAAATGCACCCTCCCCGAATTCTATCCGAAAACGCTGAAACGTTCGTGCTATGGAATGTGAAAATCGGCGATTGAAAGAAATTATTTGATGTGGAATCGGTTTTGGACCAACGATTTATTCTTAATAATTTTACACATATTGTAAGAGGACTAAAATTTACTGCATCTTGAAATTTTGAGACCCTCTGGTTTGTAGTAACGCGATAAGGTTTATTTCTTTTAGTGAAATTGTTAATTGGGTTGATAATTATGAAAGAGGGCTTTGTCGGTGTTTGAAAAACTAAAATTATCACTTATCTTCGTGTCTAGCAATCTACAGTTGATTATTGTGAAATTAGTTTGTGCAAATAGAAAAAATGGAATCGTTTGACGTAGCTTGTTCGAAACAAAAATGGAAATATCTCGAAACGAAGAATAAATCACTTAGCTTTTATACAAAATTATTTTTTTAACGAAATATTTTGGTAGATACTATACACATATTCAAACTACTGTGAATGTTCTTTGCTCAATCTTTCGACTCTTGCAATGAAAGATTATTTTTTTAATCAGTCGCTAATAGTAATGAGAAGTAATAAGAAACAAAAATTCTTTTAACTTGCATACATTTAATGATATGTTATTAGGTCTAATTAAATTATGTTTCAGTAGATAAGTATGGCAATCAAGTGTGAGAGTACTATCTGGTATATCTTCCCTTAACCGTCGAATATGTATTACACATTTAAATGTGTAATATATTAAATATTATAAATTTATTACGTCCCTCTCGACGTACATGAAATCCAATATAATCATTCTACACGTATCGAGGGTAGATTCGCGAACAGAAACGATATTCCTGATCTCGATTTTCGAGCATCCTCGGGACGGAGTGTTCACCCGCGAGCGAGCAACGTCTTGAATTCGATATCATCCCCCTCTAATCTTCTTTGTCGGCATTACAAAGAGATCAGACTTCGACGGAGCTCTTCGGAATTGTCGAATAATCTGAATACGGTAACGAGGATATTTGACACGTTTACGCATAATTGACATTAAGTCTGTCGATAATTAATTCAATATATTTAAAAATTTTAAATAAATACGTTAGAACAAAAGAAACGAAGGAGGCGAAAGAAACTTGGTCGATTTAATCGCTTGCAGGCTGTAAGACAGACGTAGAAAAATTGAAAAATGTGACAGCAAAATCAAAAAAAGAGGTTTACAATTATGTGCGACAAAGAGTGGAAATAGAGTGTCTGTAATATTTCAGATTTTTTTCATAATTATCTATGAAACGGAACTAGGAGCAGTAGGGCTTAAACTGTAAAATATGTTTCATTTAATATCCGGTTTAATAGTTGGATATTTTAAATGTTGTTTTCAGTTCTTTTTGAGAGACCTACAAAATCATATGCAGCAAAATCAATTTGATTTTGACTTGACCTTTTCAAGATCATCTACAAAAAGATTCAAAACAAGTCATGGTGTAAATTTACCGCTGATAGAATGCTTTTTTAAGCATTCACCCTCTTTCATTTCGATATTTTAACCCCTCCGCAAAACTTTCACCAAGTGCAAACTACTTTTTTCAAATATAATTTGTAAAAATACGGTAATCAAATTCCTGATCGGGCACTTTATCGAATGGAAGGTCAATTTTCAACTTATCGATTCTTTTCAACCCTTATTTCTACTTCATGTAGTATCAAAGAAAGAACTAAAACTATGAGCAAGTAAAATATTAAAATGAACTATGAGTTCCATAATAAGTAAAGGCATTTTTGCAAATGTGTCGTCAGATGTGCTCGATGATGCGGAAATTGAAAATACCTTAACACGTTCGCGGACAGTAAAAATATCAGTGAGCTGCAAAAGTAGACAGTCGAGTATTACACTTCTAACTTACACTTCTAACTACGTAGAGAAAAAATAAAATAATATGAAAATACTCAATGAATCACTTGGCCATCACTTTAAACTGCATAATAATTACAAAAAATTAAGGTTATATAAAATTAAATGAATTATAATTGGCGTTATCATTTGGCATGACATGAATGCTATAGCATTAATACGTGTTAATAAATATGTGGGGATTAAGAGGACGCTAAGAATTCCGTGTCATTGAATGTTTCTCTAATTATAGCAGAATGAACAATCACGTTTTTGCGAGAGAGATGGGTCAGTAATCGAGAATCTATCCGTGGTTTCACCCCATTGCTAAACAGCATATTAACGCGTCGGATCGTTAGGGTCTGCGTGATGTCAAGTGCACACACTTCGCCCAATGAAAATACGAAAACAATTTTCGGCAAATTAATTCCCGTCATTTTCTCGCCTCTAATGTTTGCACAGTCTAATATGCGAGTCTCCGAATTTTCTGCGTCGACGACGCATTCGATTTTGCATTTCGCACAAATTGCATATGTTCTCCGTGTCCGTTTGGTTTTGCTGGTTGTTAATTCGTTTCTTTCCCTCGTTGTTTCTTCACTTGGCTATTTCATAATTCCTATATTGGGAGAGGCTTGTATTTTAATGATAATAATATTAATATTTAATAATAATAATAATATTTAACTTATAATAGCTGATAACTATACTGACTTCAAAGTAAATATTAAAAAAAAAAAATAATAAATGAAGAGACTTTACACGTACAATTGCATACAACCGATACAATTTCCTATCTCCGCATCGGTTACAGCAAAATTGACTGATTCCAAAACGAATTGCAACGATGCAAAAATTCATGCCTGATGAACAAGGGGTTGGGAGAAATATGCACGCGCGTGCATACGATTGATTTTCACCGGCGCACTGTGATTAACTGCACACTGTACGTTTTAAGCGCCAACGCGAATCTGAGGGTATCATCTCGAAGTATCGGTTACAACGAACAAAATCAGTTATCGTTTGAAACTTTAAACAATAACTATTTACGATTATCATTGCACGAGTATAAGAGACATTTTAAATCAAAGAAAAATACTTTAAATCTACATTTTCGGCTTCGATCTGACATGGTTGTTTAATTGAAAAGTTTAAAGTCACTGGGATTTCGTACGAAAAAGTATATTGTAAATTCTACTGATAATTGAATATTTATATACCCAGTGTTTTCTACAGGAACAGTTTTTTAAAACAGTTCAAATATTTCTTCGTGAATTTTCGCGGGTCTTGAATTTCTTAATATAGATGATTTTTTTTTTAAATAAATTTAATTCCAGATAAGACGTAAAAATGAAGGAGAAAAATACGTATTCGTTTAAATGCCGTTAAGTAAAATACACGTATTCCCATTGGACGGAAGGTGCATCGCAAACATTCCATAAAATGCTTCATAAAATATTAAAGAATAATAAATTTCACGAAATTCTCGGCCCTCCTCCTCCCCCGTTTCCGGTCGAGCGGTATTAATAATGAAGCCCGGCGTCAAACGCAGGCAGACTTGTTCCGAACGTTTTTGATATTCTGTAAAACTTTTCATAATGGAGTGTTCGTATTAAATTTCGGACGACCATAAATCATATTAATTTTCGCATCTCCGACTGTCGGAACGATCGTTAACAATTAAATTTTACGAGCGGAAATTGTGTATTAACTTCGTAACGTTTTTGGATTATTCGCTGATGTATTTCTACCGATATCCCATCCCATGGTGTACGGAATGAAATATTCATATTTAAATATCATTTTAGGATTTTGTTTATAGATATTTCTCTCTTATCAAAACGGAGCTGAAATTTAATATCCTTGTTTCTCATTTAAACGAGTGGATTCGAGATGATCGCGAGAAATGGTATTAAAAACTTTTCTATAATTCTTAGGAGTTCTTAAGAAGTGCTAATTTCACTATCAAAAAATTTTCATATTAAAAAATCTACAAATATATTTGGTTCTCCTTCTGAAAGTTAATTCACAGTGCAAAATCTTCAACTTCCAAATTCCTTCCACAAATTATTCTTAATTATATTATATTCTTAATTATCTTATATTATCTTATATTCTCCAATTATAAATTAAGCTTAGAAAAAATCGCAAAAACCTCCACCAACCTCCCGCATAAAACACAAGCAAAAAGGCTCCAGGAAACTCTATCTTCAAAGATTCGATATCTCTAATATATTTATCCCAATGGAACCACCTCATCCGAGTTTGAAGTAACGAAAACTCCTCACCTGACGTTTCCTAAAAATCGATTGCCAGGATAACTCTTGAACTTCCGAATTCCAGCAGGTTCGCCGGGAGCCCCGGAGGGCGTGCAGAATCCGAGCTTCCGGTCAACCGGGCGGGGGTGTCAAGTGCACACACCGGCCACCGGTGAAAATTCGGAAAGCAGCTTAGGTAAATCAATCCGCGGCGAGGTCAACGATTCGATGTCGAGCTTAAGGTTACTCCCGTATAATAAAGTGGTGGATAGGGTGGAGGAATAGGGTGCCCCATGCTGGAGGAGAAGCAGTGGAAAAGGGACGATGAAGGGCGAGAGGAAACGAGGGGTGGAGAGGAAATTTTCAGGGCTCATGTGCGTTTGACGTTGGCCCGTTTAACGGTGCCGTAATACATGGTCTTTAACGTACGAAAATAAGCCACCCTTTCCACCCGCTGACTTAAAAAGGGTGGCGCGTGCTGGGGAGAAGTTGGCGTGAACTTTTGCCTTTCTTCGAAGCTCTTAGGAAATGGAGTTTATATATTTTTTTTTGTTGGATTTAGGGTTATTATATTCTCTAGAGTTGTTAGGAGATTCTGAGGTGTTTGTGGTCAATTTCGAAGGCATTCTTTGACTTTGCTGCATTGAAATGAGAATGTTGGGTCACGAATTAAAGACTGGCACTACTAATCGATGGGTTCGAATTCAAAGTCGCTATCACTTTCGGGAAACTTTTTTTGAATTAATAATTAATATGTCATAGCCACGGCGATTCGTAATCCACTTAAAACACTAGGTTTTTCGCAAAATGACGATAGCAGTTAAATTAAAAATGTAACGTTATTAGATTTCTCGTGGTAGGTTGTAGAGGGTTGATACTCAAACTGGATGGTTAAACTTTGCATTTAGATTTCGTAGTAGATTTCTTATCAAACTTTTTGACTCATGAACCTGATAATGGCCTTAAAATGGACTTAACTCCTGTCAAAGAAGTCTGAATAACTAGACTGATTCATTTTACTTCCTCAAAATGAAACATCCGTGTTTTTAATTAAGTCTACGACATCTTCCTCTGACTTTGTAAAGTACCACCCATTTTATATTAATTCTTCTCAAAAAAATCTACGTAAACGTGTCCCATTCAAGAGATAATCATCAACGGAATTCTATTTACACGTACTAAACTGTCTTAAAAGGGTATTGCCCCGGAGCGAAGTGACAGGGGATGAAATCGTTCCCAATGGAATCTAAAGTGGTTTCGGTGGATGACTCGAGGGATAGCCTGGCAAATCGGAATCACTGATACATTTGTGAAGAAGGGAACGTGCATTCCAGTAATCTCTGTTTAATGCTCGCAAAAAGACGAGGGGAAGCACATGCGAAGACCTTTTCTTCATCCCTGGGGAATTTTCCCACGTGATACGTAAATCACTGCTTCGATGATTTGATATTATGTTAAAACTATAAAGCTCTTCCTCAAATTCCTATAAATACCGGAACAGGATATATAAATACTAGCTGCTATGGTATCACCCATATGATTTCTGAACAAAATAAATAGTTATCTATAAACAATAGTAGATTTCTTATTGGATTTGTTTCTTTGTCATGAACTTAAATCATATGAGACCAGCCCGACGTCTACTACACACACTATATGCTACTATACAACTAAAAAGGATATTAACAATATAATCTTCTTCGCTAAACTGAGAAATTCATACCTCCAATCAAACTTAAAGAAATGAACTCTAAAAAATCAACGAAATTACATTGCACCACAACATCACAAGCTTCGATTGTTCCAGGTAAAAATCTGGTTTCAAAATCGCCGAATGAAGTGGAGGAACAGCAAGGAAAGAGAACTACTAGCAACCGGGGGTTCCCGGGAGCAAACCCTGCCAAATAAAAACAATCCAAACCCAGATTTAAGCGATGCTGACGGAGACAGACCCAGGATGGATCTAAGCGACGTCAGCCCCTTGACGAGTCCTCAGAGACCGGAAGAACAAACGGAGAACGAGGAGGACGAGGAGATCAATGTCACGTGATAAAATGTTCCTCCAGATACGTAGGATATCGTTAAGATATCATAAGAAACGATCAAATCCAACTGCGAATGGTATCGTCTTCGATTTCTTCAAATTCTTCGCGATTGAAGTCATCCAGACGATTTTTCACAGGTTGAAAAAAAAAAGACCATGATGAACAATGGTTCTAAGGGTCGAACTTGTGAGCTTTATATCCGGTCACGGACGTTCCTTCGCACTGTGGGGTGATCGATGGACTCTATATATTATGGGGTTCATTATGCGGATGTGTTTAAATGGCAAGCTTTCATGGAAAATCCAATTGTACATATATACATTTTAATCTCGGTGTCCTCTGATTCGCGGGTACCGCCTACGAATGCACGTAATGGGATGTTTCTATAAATGGAATGTTTCTTAATTGAAGAAACGTGTTCTGTCGGGCTCACGACGTTTTTGTGGGAATAATATTGCGGGTAGAGAATACTTTACTTCGAATGATCGAAACGTCGAACATCAGCGAAGTTTTGCTTTGCCGTATATAGAGTACGTGACTAAGGATGTGGGCACAGTGTTTGAACAGAGGTAAATCGTATAATATACAATTAATTTCTTGGTGTTTAACAAACGAAGAAGTTGCAAGTCATTTTTCATGAATTATGAAAACTGTGCCGCTTAATCGTGCATCGACTTATCGTCGTACATCGATTTGACGTCGTTAATGAGTCATTGAGATCTATGACATTTCGTTTGTTCCTCGTGAAAGGTCACTTTGGTGCCGATGGGATTACACCTGAGTCGACGAATGTATCATATTGTAATTAGAACTGGATGTATGTAAGTCACAAAATCATTCTGTAAGGTATCATGTAAGGTTGTACTAGACACGTAACGCTACGATTCCTAAGGTACGTATGTACCTAAGATCCTAAATAAAATGCCGGCAGCGGCAGAAACAAAATGTAATTATTCATTGTGATGCATTGTAATCCATGTAATATAACGAAATAAAATGTCTATGGTAAATAATTCGGGCTCTCACGACGCTGTTTTATGTGAAATTCGCACATGCTGTATTTTTTATTGTTATTCTTAAATCTATGGTATCAGATGTACTTGTATTGTTAATGCAACTCTGTTTTTCATTTCAGATGCATAAGGTTTAAACTCTTTCGATAGAAAGATCTATTCTGTACTGAATAAAATCCATTCAATAGTACCAAGACACTTTAACAGAACGCAGTTAATTCAATCAAAATGGAACGATATAACTGATGCAGAGGACTTGAATGGATTTTATACAGAACAGTTAGTATCATTTGAAAGAAAAAAGTTTTGAAGTAGAGATCTAAAAAATCGGAATTATTTAATTATCAACGAATTTAATTCGCTGGTAGTAACGCCAATTAGTTGCATCGTATTAAACTTTAACAATAGCTTTGCCGATATTTTTTCCTTGCATCATGTCGGTGAATGCATTGAACATATTTTCGAAACCGACTGTTATAGTTTCGCGATATTTAAGTTTGCCTTCCTTTATCCATTGATGATTTTTCTCGATACCCTCGGACCAACGATCCGCCCAACGAGACACGATAAAACCTTCCATTTTCAGCTCATTGAACACCATAGCTGGTTGAAGAATCGTACATTTTGGTAAGGACGAAGAATCCAAATTGTACGAAGAGATGCTACCGCATATGGCTATGCGGCCGAAAGGCTTCATTTGATATATAACAGTTCCAGATATATCTCCTCCAACCTGCATGAAATATACATTTGACAGAAGTGCATGAGTTTCAAAGATTTTTCACAAGATGCAAGAAGACCTTAGGTTATAGTGGTACATTCTTAAGACATACATTATCAAAATAGCAGTCAATTCCTTTTGGAGCAGTTTTCCTTAAAGCAATGCTGACATTTTCCTTCTTATAATTAATAGCAAAGTCAAAACCTAGTTCATCAGTGAGCCATTTGCATTTATCATCGGAGCCAGAGATACCAATGACAGTGAGCCCAAGAGCTTTTCCAATTTGACCTACGTGAGAGCCAACTGCTCCAGCAGCTCCACTTACAACAAGTGTTTCACCTGCCTTTGGTTTACAGAGTTCAAGAAGACCAAAGTATGCTGTATTCCTATCATGCAATATTTGTAAATTTATATTAGTATTTAGTAATTCAAAAGAAGCTTAAATTGCAATTTTTGTAGGATTAGTACCCTGGCATTCCTAAAACTCCTAAGCATAATGAAGGAGATAGGTTTCCTAATTTTGGGATAAGAGCTGGAGCCCGTCCCGTGGGATCTTCTTCTGCAAATGATTGCGGCTTTATAATTGTGTGTGTTCTCCAACCTAGGTAACCAATAATTCTTTCGCCGACTGGAAAGTTTGGATTCTTAGACTCAATAATTTTAGCCACCTGAGAGCCGATCATTGTAATTCCTGTGGGATATCTCTGGGTATAGGGTCTCATATAAGGATCCACAGAGAGATATTCGGCTTCAACAAGAAATTCTAGAAATTAATAACAAATATGAAATTAAATAACGATTAAAAATAATAATGAAAGTTGGAATTTCATTACAGGCAGAACATTGAAAATTGTTTATTTCGATTTACTAAGAATCATATATTTTAAATGTTATCAATCTCGCTAATAATATAATAATTATTAAAAGAAAAATGGAAAATTCTATAACTTATCCATAAATATAATTATGTTTATATAATTATCATTAAAAAATATTTTCATCTATGCATAAATAGCAACTGTACAATGATAGAAAAGCATGCATATAAATTATCTCAGACGAAAATAAATATAGTAATCTTAATTTTAAAAGAAATTTATCATATTAGATTACATTGTATCAATCGTATTTCTCGCGGCATAACATGAACTCTGATGTTAAAGTGCAACATACTTCTACTCATTTTTATAATTCAATTTATAATAAATACATTAATATTGAATTAAAAATTTTATACTAATATTTCAAAATATGTCACAAAACATCTCAATGTTATTAGATGCTCAAAATATTACGTATTTTTGTCATTGCGGGGAAAACATCCGAGATATATTCAATTTAAAAAAAGCTCAAGTCATGATAGTGATACGCAAATGGTGAAGTAAACAGCAAAGTGTAGTTTTGTTTTGCTCAGCTATTCTTAATTAACTTACCGCCGTTTTGAATAGATGGTAATTCTTCCTCGACCAATTGTAAATCTGTTACTTTTGGCTCATTTTGAAAATGCTTCACCAACACGTACTTCTTTGCCTTCGTCATGTTGTTTTGTAGATGATCGCGAACAGTAGAGAAAGCTCTTACAAAAATCCGATTGCTCTAAATCATAAATATATCAATTAATATCTAATATTGCACAATCACAATTTACCCAATGTATTACCATAATTATTGTTAATAAAGTGATTCGTTATAATTGACACTAACCGTGTAACCTACGGCGAAGGTAGCGACTGACTAACACGTTTTCGCGACGCGTACTTTATATTATCTGGATTATCAGCTCACGCATGTAATACATGTGCAAGCGCCAACTGTTGAATCAACTATCTACATAAACACTCTGCAGATTTGCCTTCAATACTAATGATTCCAGCAATGTTTTCTTGTCAATTTTGCGGAAGTTCCTTTTTTGCAATCTAATCTAAGACTACCTTCAATTTTACAATACAACTTATTCTTTGAATGAATTCGTGATAATTACTTAGTTTACGAATATGAAATGATAATTATTTAATCTACGGCTATCATAAAATTATATAAATAGAAATAACTAGGTAATAATGATGTACAGTTGTATACCTATTTTTATTATATAGTTTTCTACATGTAATACAATATCATATTACACATCATAAAAATACCCATACTTCTGTGTAGTACAATGTATAATTGTTGATTAATTAGAAGATATACATAAATAATATTCCAATTTCAACGTATTATATAAGATTTGTACAAATAATTCGTATTGGATATAAAAAATAGTATTCTCTACTAACACAATATCACTTTAATTCCAACGTATCGTTCGTTTGTCAAATAAGTATTTTTAATGTTGAGTTGAAGAGTTTAAGAGCTGAAATATAATATATTTAAAAGAACTTTCTAAAACGGAACTGAAGATGTTTATATCAAACCTTTAACTCTGTTTCTTTACAATGATTTAAATACTTGCACACATTAAATATGGTGTACTACTATTCGTAGTAATATGTAATTATTATATAATTTCCTTGGATTAGGGTCACGTTAAGTGGAAGAAGTATTTCATTATCTAATAACATATTTATGTCTAGTTACTACCTCTACTTGTCCTTATTTTTTCCTAATATCATATCATTTAATTATTTCATTTGTTTAATGTCATATAGTACTATTTGTGTAGTTTGTATATTTTATAATATATAACACCGTACGATATGCTTGTAGTCACCACAATCGAAACGTCATGCTAAAGAGATCGGTAGAGTCGATCTGTGTTAACAGGTAAATTAAATTTTGCTTCTTGTACTCTTCCTATGATTACATTAAATATTATGTATCCATTCTGATTGATTATCATGGTCGATGTAAAAACATTATGAATTATCTTCATGAAAGAATCAAATATTTTTATACTGATATCAGACTGAAAAATAATTTGTTGCATATTATGCAATTAAAATAATTATTGTATTATATTCTACGAATGTTACATATTACATTTTTTTCCCATTTTATCTTCTGGTAGTTCTGTTCGAATAAAATATGAACATAAACGTTGTTGATGTATATTACACAATAAGTTATTAATTCCTACGAGATTAAAATTAAGTTACATAATTTTAAATAAATATAAATATGAATGAACAACTTATACACAAATTCGTAATTCGTTATTTTTTAATATCAATATTACGGAAGATGATAGAAAAATCGGAATAGCAAGGAGTTTGTAATCTGTAACGTTAAAGACGTAAATGCTTTGATGGGAAAGAACATTTTTAAATAGCGCACAGTGTTCGTCGTAAACAACTACATTTACGGAATCATTTCATTTCTACTCACGCATCGTACTTTTTTTGGTCAGACTAATATTTCTTAACGGATAAGTACTTGTATACAAATACCTGCTATTATAAACTGTTTCGGTGCTTCATGCGACCAGGACAAAAGCGTCTCACTTTATAAACCGTATGGAGTCGTAACCTACTTCAGAAATTATCACTTATCGAGGTCACGTGTATTAAAAGAGCGACCTTTTATTATGACTCTTTTCATAATATCGTTACCAGTACTATTTCAAAATGGTTGTGGAAAGTTTTAATTAAAATTCGAGAAGTCCGTTTTTAATTTAATAGACGGGGTAGAGATTTTAATTTGTGGTTTGACGAGATCTACTGGCCGTGAATGCCTTTGTGCCTGTTGATGAGTAGATCTTACGGCATTTTCTAATTTAGTTTTCAATTCTGTAGACTGCGACATCAAAGTTTTAAATTCCTAAAAGCAAAATATTGCAAGATTATTGAAAGTCTTTGCTCGAAGAAAAAGGTATACATGCGAGTAAAGTACCTGAGGATATTTTGGTCCTATTTTGTTAAGCCATTGAAAACTTTGTTGGTGAAGGTTCAACTGATATTTAGATGCGTGTTGAAGCTGATCTCCCTCCAATAAATAGTTAATTAAGATTGGCACAAGTAAAGTCAACATTTGTATACCTATTGAAAAGCAATAACAAGAATTTTAAAAAACAGTAACTATAACAAGAATGTGCTACATTACGTGTTCATTATTTGTTAAATAAAACATTAAAAGGTAATGTGTATTCCTTACACACCTTGCAAGAGATCTCCTGAATTGCATGTAACATATTTCTCATAAAAATATATTCTTCTAAATATTATAAAAGTCTTAAATCTAACACGAATTATTATACACTACTTATAAACAATTGAAATCTAAGTATGTAGATTACATCCTTCTTTTGAAACGTATAATTGTAAATGCAATTAATATTTTTACGTACGATTTGAGAGATCAGCGAGTCCTATGAGAGCTTCAACAGTGCTAACACATTCCAAAGTAAAAGATAAATCCAGATCACTTGATACTTGCTTGCTCCTATCACTGTACAAATATTCAACCAATCGTGGTGCTAACGCATGGATATAAGGTGTACTTATAACTCGTTCTTGATGTAGAAATATCGTTCTTAGAGTCTGAACGCACTTCAATTTGACCTAAACATTTTAAATATTATAATTAGCCCAACCATTTGCAATTGAAGCACTCATTACATTAAAACGTTAATTACCGAGAAACTTACCATTATATTCTCAGATTGAAAAGCATGTCTGAAGTGATTAATACAGGGAAATTGCAAATTCGGTGCACTTACTACTTCTGGTGTAGCATGAAGCACAAAAACAGCAATACCTAACATCATTGCTACTTCGTCCATTTTTGTCTCGTCACTTCCTACACAATTCGAGAATAGGATGTTTAATTCTCCTTGTTCCTTGTAATCCTAATAAAGTAGCAAAAATGTACCTGTCTTCGCGAGATCAATAACCTTAGCAAGAGCACTTTGTAGAAGTCCTGTCCATTGTTCTTGACTTCTATGGTCCTTCGCATATTTATTTGTAGTAAGACTTTTTACACAATGAAGAGCTGCATGAACTGGTGCATCAGTTCCTGATTTATTGCTTTCATTGTCAATGCGTATCGCGGTTTCTCTTATTATACCCGTTGCCAAGTATAATAATGTTGGTAAAATAGCTACAGCTCCTAAAGAAAGAAATAATTTGCTTTGATAATGAATATATATATTGCAAACTGACAAATGAAGTTTGAATATATCATAATATAACTTTATTTTAAAGAGAAAATACCTTGTGGAGAACAAAGAACTGGAAGCGATTCCATTATATTAAGTGCAGATGCTATTAATTTTCCACTTTCATCAGAGGATGTGTATCCCCTTTGACATAAAATAGCCGTCGCACCACCGGGATTAGGATTTAACGCTGGTATTTGTCGAACCAAAAGACACAAACATACTTCCAATATTGCAAATACCAATGATTTACCCGGAATAAGCTCACCACTTTCTTTTCCTTCGCCCAGTAAATCTACATCTTGCGTTTCATTGCTCTCTTGATGCGTTGGAGCCATTTCTATCGTGTGATACATTCACAGGTAAACTTATGGCTAAATTATAACAAGTAAATAACAATAAAAATAAAATTTTTTTTACCCTTTAATTTAGCTTTCTTCCTCTCCGCAAGGTCCTCCTGTGCTGCTTTCATCACTTGTTTCAAAACTTCCATTACTATCATCTGGATTACATAACTTTCTCTCGTTAAAAGCAATCTGCAATAAAGGTAGATAAATAACGTAAGGCATAAAACTTTCTTGTGATATGATGGTCATTAAAAAAAATGTATATGTCAGCAATGAAACGTACCTGTGAAGAACATTACATAATTCGATTGGTAAAAAGCGATCGGCAATTAAAACTTTACGAGCCCATGTTGAGTCCAATAAAGTGTATAAAGCATTTAAGCATGTCTCTATATTCTGAGTGGACTCTGATGACCGAGGACTACACAAAGCCTCCATACATATGCCTAAACCATTTAACGATATTTCATCAAGTTTTCTTTTCGTTAGGAGTGTTCCAATAATAATTTCAAAATATACTTACCAAACAATAAATGGAAGCGTTCAACATTCGTATTTGTTTTAGTGGAGATGTCGTTATTGTTATTGTTATTGTTATTAGTTACATTGGTAGTTTTCACTTCGTTATTAGCTTCTTCCAATCCGAATCCTTTTGCATTGAGCCAAAGAGTTGCAGCATGAAGAATTGGTGCCCATGATTCTGCATAATGTGGACGAGCAGACTCCATTGTGTCTGTCGTGTAAAAGGCCCCACCATCGTGGGGTAACTGACTGGAAAATTCTAATAACATTTTCAATTATTTTCGGATTACTCGACAATATTTTATACCATTATTATTAAAAAAAATATGTATAGAATCCATTGGGTAAATAAAATACCTGGTGGTAACGAAAGTAAAGCGTGATCTCGTAAAGCTGCTAACCAATATTGACTTAAACTCAGTAGTTCTGGCTGTACTAAGCTTAATAAACTTTCAGTTTGAAACTCAAACTCTCCAAAGTCTTCAACATTGCTATCGTCAACTTGATTTGCATTTTGATTGAAAGTATCCTTACTGTTTAACGCAGAACCGTCTCTTATCATAGCAACCACATATACCTGATAGTGAGATAAAAGTACAAATTAATTCATGAAATATATCATTTATTAACTTCTGATCTAGTCATTTTTCACCTCTGCCCAAGCTTTTAGAATCGCTAATCTCTCCAATGTGGATAAACTTTCGTTATAAAGTTGCGGTCGGGTTTGTCCTTCTCTTAATTTTTCTAGGGAAGAGACAAGTAGTTGATGTACTCTACGGAGATCGTTGAGATCTCTAGCAACACCACTTCCGATCCAAGCACTGCAAGCTTCGCAAGCAGCAGCTGTAACGTGCGAAGCTGTTTCCGTAGAAAATGCGGGTCTCAAGGCAGCACCGACCTATGAAAATAAATTTTTATAATATTTATATAAAGAAACAAAAGTCATAAATTGATTCTGTATCGATAATACAAATCTCTACTTACCTGCGCTTGAAATTGTTCAAGTAGCAAATGCCCAGGAAATTCTGGTTCAGGAACTTTGGCAAACTTATCTATAATTTCTTGCAATGTTTTAAGTCCTTCGAGACGCAAAGGATCGCAGTCACTGGTTGCAGCCATAAATGCCATTCGTACTAAGTCAGAAAGATGTAATACTAAAAAGTCACCTAAAACGGACAAGACAAAGTTTTTATGTTAGAAATATCTATTAATATTCTGCAAACATAATATGTACAAACATAACAGAGAGTACGACAACAAGCATACCTTTTCCTTTAGTTAATTGCATTTCTTTAGCTAATGCAAGATCAAAGTGTGCTTGCTTATTATTTACGCAAGCAGCAACAATTCTTCTGACACACTGCGCTGCAAAAACTCTGGTCGGCCATCGAGGAGTAATGGAAAGTCTTTGTTTCGTGGATTCATCGGCATGAAACTCAGCCTGATCATCATCTCCTTCCGCATCTGCGTTTTCATTATCCGTAGCACTGTCCTCAGCATTCACGCTGTTCCCTTCTTCAACAGTACTTGATTCTACGAAAGAAAAATGTGTAATAAAATTTCCTAACTCCTTTTCACATACCATACGATGTCTGCCATCAATCGTACCTGAAGCAATTGTGAGTACATCCTTACAAAGGGACAACCACTGTGATAAATTATCAGCAGCCAGTATTTGCAACATGCTCGTTAATGTATCATGAATATCTTTTATTAATTTACTATCTGTCTCTGTGTCCAGCATGCTAAACAGCACACCCGGAAGGCCAGTTTCTGTTATAACAAGACCTTCTACCACGTTAGTATCTCGACTTTCATTTGCCAGTGTCATTGCATGCTCGCATACTTCTTTTGCTTCGCGTTGAGCAAGTTGCCGAAGACATGATATTGCTGCTTTACGTAAGAGAAGGTGATTGCTCGATAAAGTTCGCTGTAATGAAAAAACGCTTATTGAGAGAATGCCATCGAATAAATAACTTCTGACACGGCGTATGGCTTACACATAATGTAGGAACAAGCGAAGACAAGTTAACATGTCTCGGTGCAAATAAATGCAACTGTTGAAGGCATCCCGTTGCCTCAGCTTGTACAAGTGGATCTTGATGATCCTGCATAACGGCGCAAGCACACAAAAATGAAGATCGTGCCATACAAATAGTCGTAGTGTTACCTTAAAGAACAAATAATCGATCCATCATCATTTTCTTCATTCTCAAAATGGGTATTTAAATTTAATTTCGTCTCATAATCAAGAAAAGAAATTAGAAACCTTGTAATTCTGGTCCGATTGTAGTAATAAGAGCCGACAATACTTTTCCTATACATTGATGCACGTCGATGTACGAATGAGGAACATTAAGAAGAAGAGTTAATGCTAGAGACAATGTAGGCTCCACATAACCCCGAAACATTGGTCCACCAGAGTCAGCTATAAGTGCAAGAGCATGTAATGCCCACACCTAATAAAATTGAGATATTAAGTATCCATTTTGAAGCCGATTTCCAAGGAAGTGTTTAAATATGACAAGTACATGTGTACATACTTGAACTACAGGAGATGAATTATCTTGCGCAAGTGCAAGTAGAATGCTAACACTTGTATTGAGATGTTGACTGGAACCCATACCGCCTACATATTTATGAAGGCATCCTAATGCCAATGAATGACCTGTTCTGCTAGCAACATCACGAGCAGATTTCAGACGATCGAAACTTGTTTGTGCTAATTCTGCCGTAAATTTGGGATCAGAAATAACTTGGGCCATTCTTCCAACAGCTTCTCCTGCTGACCATCTCAGTATTGAATTACTACTTACTAAAGCGCTCTGCAAAACAGTAGAAAGTATGAAATACTGTTTATACGTAATATAAGAATATAAAAGGAGTAGAAGAATTCTTACTATGATAAGATTAGTAGCAGACTTCTTCACGTCTTCTTGACCAAATCCAGTTTTTGCTTCGTTCAGACCCTTCAATCCACTCAATACAGCCGTGAAAACATTCATTTGTATTGCCTCTTGCCTACCTGATTTTGTGTGCTTTATACATTCACTGAAGTGATCCAACATCTGCAATCTGTGCTTGTTCGCTACGCGAGGAAAGATTTGTCCAAATAGTGATACAGATAAGTCAATAACAGCAACTCCTAAAGGTAAAGGGCCAGGTATTATCTCGTCCTAAAAGTAAGAATCAATTATTTTGAAATGCAATTATGATTTGTCTTCTGAACGAACTGAGCATACTAATTGTTTAAGGTATATTACATGTGGTACTGGTCTATAAAGACAGCATGAGTTATGTTCCAAGGCCCCAGATCCTGCAGCGCTGTTTGGCTGTAACTGAATGAAATATAATAAAAATTATTAAATATAATTCCAAGAAATCAGGTATTTTTCAATGTATATTTTTGCATATACAAACACTACTATATGTATATTGTACACAAAGGTCATCATATATAATAATTCTATATGGAAGAAATACATGGTGTTAAAAGTACTTTTTATGGCAAATTATTAGTTAAATTTCTTGAACAGATGATGAATGGGATTTAATAAAATGGCAGAAGCAAAACATAATGTAATGAGTATCGAATAGAATAATAGATAAAGCATAAATGCTATATTTAATAGCATTTATTGTTATTACTGAACTTCACTAAGTAATTCGTAGAGATAAATCATGATCGACGTAAAATGCAAAGTAAAAAATAATATGATGCAACTATCGTACACTTAGAAATATTTTAAATATAAATTAACTACAGAATGCATGATGAGTATGAATATTATTTTAAAAAATATGAAAGGCACACTTTACAGAACATTACTCACATGTTCCAAATCTGCCCTTCTGTTTGGTTCCATCTAGACATTAATGAAGATGTTAGTGTGGCATTATATAATATGAAAATCTGAAGATTTCAATCGAGAAAACGAATCACAGGTATTCCTTTAATAAAATTTAAATATTAAATATTACAATGCTCACAGAAAAAAAACATAAAAATTCACTCTTTACAATACGTCTGCTTTAGTCATTCAATTACATTTTTCTTTGCGCAATTATATCTTATAAAGAAACAAAGACAATAAATGATATACTTAAGAATCACAAAAGCGGCAAGGACAATATACAACGAATGAAGTTTTTATTACGTGGAACATATAAAAGCATCAAAATATTATATACTGTGAAGTACTCACTTGATCCTCTATTGTACGATGATCGGTTTCCTGTAGCCATGTACCAAGGATTACGGAATCATTAGCATGGCAAACGGCACGTAACAATGAAGTCGTTGTATTTCCAGGATTTTCCGTTAGTGTAAATTCTGACACCAGCATTCTCAAAAGATGTGTATATGAACCTAGATATAACACCATAAATTCATGTACATTGTACCATAAAAATATTTCACAAAGTCTAAAATGTATAATAGTCACCTTCAAAAGTTTGCGGAGGTAATAGTAACAGTGTTTCATATAAACGCAAACGAACCATTGCAGCTGGAGCTTTCAAATGTTGACCGTAGTTTTTTAATACTGGTGACAGGCTGAGGATATTTATAAATGTTTTAGTATAAATAATGCTATACATATCTCTGTTGTAGCCAGTTAAAAGATATTTTTTAAATCAACATACTTTGTTAACATTGCCAATGCAGATTCAATCGGCGTTAATAAACGTCTTGTAATATCTTCGTTCAAAAGCTCTGGACAATGTAATAAGAAGCTGTGCATTGCTGAAAGTGCACCAGCTCGACCTTCCAATGTCACTTGCCATGTAAAAGCATCACCTCTAGCTTTTTCGCTTTCAAGTTCCTTGTTTGATCGGGGGAACGAATTTCTCCATAATAATAACATTCTAGGAAGCAGGCCCTTCACCACTGCAGTACCTGCATAATTAAAAGCAATTTGCGTTTTATACCATCGGCGAAGTATTTTAATTATTTTATACATATAAATAATTATTATATAATATCAACTATTCCTATAATATATTGTTTTCATACCAAGCGTCATTATTGCCCCAATTAAAAGCCAGCCGGCATGTGTTCGATTTAATGACAAGCGACTGTTTTGACTTGCACTTCTTAAAAGTTCTTCTGCTGTATTAAAAATTATCTAAAAATGCAAAATACAAAGTATATTTGTTCTTCTTTATCACACTCTATATTAATAATGTAGAAGTGTAAACATTTTCTTTTGAAATAATTACTTTTCCTTTTGTGTGAGGAACTCCGAGCGGTGATAAACGAACACTGCCGAGAACAGCAGCTAAAGCACTACTATATCCAGCTATTGCTTCTGGTGAACTTCGCATATTTTCTATTCCGTCTACACATCGATCAATGAGTGGTGTTATTTGGCTTGGAACTGCTACACAAATACATCGTAAACACCATGAAGCAGCAAGTCTTGCTGCTTGACATGGATGTACCAAGACAGCCATGATTGTGTCAATTAAACCTATAAAATAATATAAAATAATAATGTTTCAAAGGAGATATTACACATTAAAAATCGTTTAATTAAATACATACTTAGAGATTGATCAGACAATAAATTGGAGGCTGTTGTACCTAATCCTAGGATTAAGTTTCCCATTTCTTGTAATGCACAAACTAACAAATGCTGACTAAACAATGTTTCTTGATTGCTGTCCTTGGCGTTTTCTGGACTAAAATCTAAACGGTGGAAAACAGAGTTATAAATATCGTAGTTCGAAATTAATAAGTTTACAGATGTTGAAATATTTTTACCAATGGAATTCATCTGTTTCAAGATAACATGTGATATTTCTTTGCATGCAGCAGCTTGAGCTCCTTCTCCTAATAATTTCCCAATGGTTCCATGTAATATAAAATTAACACACTTTCTGGAGTAAACAGCATCAACATGTGAACTAGCAGCTTTTGGATTAGTAACAAGATCGAGTACATGTGCAACCAATGCACCGACATTACGTTCGAGCCATGAACCTCCTAACATTTGGACAAATACTACGTATGCCTGTAATAAATCATTACCGAGTAAGTAACTTTATTTAATAATTTTAACATGTTCTTTATGCTTCTTCTTTACATACATGTGTAACTCCAACTCGAACTTCTCTATTTATGCTGGAACTACCTTTTATTATTTCCCCTGTACCTTTTAAAAAACCTACTCCACCCCTTAAAAATCCTGACATTAAAATATTTAATACTTCATCCAGTGATATTTGTTTGCAGCCTTTGTTCTGCGTTGCTACAAATGGAAAAAAACGCAATTTCATTTTACTTAAGATTTAATTGCTCTAAATAATAATATGTACAATATACTTATTTAATATACCTGAAGGATTTTTTCCTTTCGGTGCTGGAAGTTGTGTCATTGCTACCAATGTACCCAATAATTTAGCGACAGCACATCTTACTTCATAATTTGACCCTTCAAATGCCCGAAAGCATAGTGTTGCAACACTTTCAATTTCAGTTGTATATAAAAATGGTGCATGATTTAACATTTCCAACAGACACTACAATAAGATTTATATCATATGGTAGAAAATGTATAAAATTATAGTGTAACATGATTCATTGATGTAGTAATATAACATATTATTTATTATTATTGATATAAAAATACCTTTGCTGCAGCACATCTTACAGCCATTACTCTATCTGTGAGATAATGTCTAGAAACTTTATATATTTCCTTATGAACATTTGTTATTGCAGAACCCATACCAGCACAAACCTAATTAAGAACAATAAGGAAAATGTTAATTATCAATATTACAGTTTTCTTTTTATTTAAACTTGCTTTCATTTGATATCATTGTTATAATTACCTTCTCAAGGGTATGCATAATTTCTATTCGAGTTTGTGATTCTGCTGAGCGTAAAGATTTTATCAAAATCTGTACTGTTTCCTCGTAAGATCTACCCATCATTCTTCCTAATTTTTCATACATACATCCGACACAACATATAGCAGCTCTGCAAACAGTTCAAAATATTGAAATCCATAAAGTATTTTATGCCTAACATTTGATGCAGTGAAAATAATATGCTTACAATTTTGTTGGAAGGAAACTTGGGGAATCATCTTTATTTCTGAGAATATCGTTGCATTTATTAACAGTATCAAAAAGCAAGAATGTGTCTCCAACACTAAACAAAGTGGCAAGACATCTTGCAATAAGACGGCGTGTAGGAGGACCAGGTGCTCCTTGCATGTGTTTAGTTAACTGTTCTACCAATTTCTGCTGGCATCCTTTGATGTCGCTCTAAAATTGATATTTTAAAATGTACAACAAAAATTCACAATGAGAATATTGTTTATTCTAACTTATGGTACCTTCTGTGCAGCAACTAAAACTTTATCCAAAAAGCGTAACCATTCGAATATAAAAACTGGACGTTTGGCCTCTGGAATTTGATTGAGGGCATCCTCATTGAGGGTCAGACTATGACTCAACTCCATCATCATTTCAATGACTAATACTTTTGACAGCTTTACTTTTCATTCACTTATTTCCTATAATAAAAATCAAACTTTCATTAATACGGACTTGATGAATACCTATAGAATTAAATATAATTCTATGATTTTCTGCACTTCCTTATTTTAGGATGAAGTACAATCTAAAATAGATGAAGGGTATCAAAATACAAAATGAAATATTACTTTATATTTAGAAATACACTGTATTACTCTTAAATATTAATTGTGAGATATATAAGAGTATGCAATCAAGTACCACACAAAATGTTGATTTCAATCTCGTCAATTTATAGGAAGAATCATAATTTCCTTTATTCAATATTATCTGCTCCAAATCACATTTCACTTAGAAAAAACAGAAAAATTTATCACCGTGCTCATTTCACAATCGATAAACGTAAAATGTGTAAAAGCACTTCATCAATAGCATTGTATTACAGTTTACTTCTAATAACGTAAACTCATCAAGCGACAAAGGTTTCTCTCGTTTGATTGACAAATGTTGGATTGATATAGGTTAGGGTACATCGGCAATCATCTGTACGAAAATCATTGACTATGAACTACTAAGATCATCTAACTATACTTTAATTTGCAGCTTACAGTAGCTTCATAATATCGCCACTTGGTTCTCTGTACAAAGAAATTAATTGCGCATTTATTTCAAATCTGTTGTGCGATTGTAAATATATTTCAAAACGATCTGCAAAAATTAAAGTACTTATACTATAATTAATCTCATAAATTCATGTTTGTAGTGTTAGACGGTGGAAGTTATAAAAGAAGGAACAGTTGAAGAGAACAAATTGCTTTTATTAAGAGAAACGATTGTGATAAAAAGATAAAAAAATTAATTTCCACCTTCAATTTTTGCTTCTTTCTTTTCTACTTCTGGGAAGCTGAGGAAATAAAGATGCATAACACTTCACGATTCTCTGAATAAACTTTCTCAATATTTTATTTTGTAGACTGATATATACATACCAGTAAAAAAGGTAGAAAACAAAAGCAGAGTGTTTTGGATGGCATCCCCTCATAGCTACTTTAAAAGTATTCGTTAAGTGTTTTAACACACATCCCATTTTCATTATTTTATTGTACAGCTTTTGGAAATGAGTTGAAACTCGTTAAATTTTGAGATTACCCAGAAATGTTTATATTATTTTAACGGGAATGAAAATGTTAAAAATGCAATAAATTACAAAGAACTGCGTTCCGCGAAATAAATATAGTGGAATTCTTCTTTCAATATTATTTCAATATCCTTCATAGATATAAAATTTATTGTATGTTTTGTATTTTATAAATATAAAACTTTGTTGAAAGGAATCACAGTTTTTTTCCATAAATTTTTACTATTAATTGCATATTTTTTTAACAGGCAATTTAAGATTAACAAAATAATTTAAAAACTGCATTAGAATTTAAGGATTTGTGCCTAACATATTTTCTTTCTCTGTTTTTCATTAGAAGGTACTGTTTTTCGATTATCTTGCTATCAAAGATTTAAAAGATGGAGGAAATATTTAATTGAAGAAATACGTGAATATACCCATAATACGGTATATCAATACAGAATTTTAAGTATTTTAACTGAGACAATCGTATGATCCTCTTATCACCTCTTGACCACTGAAACAACAATTCATTCTATTTGATGTTTTTGCTTATCCCACGTAAATGGCGACAAATCCTTGCAAAGTTTTTTCTTCCATGGTACTCGATGATTACAATTGACGTCAGAAAAAGCAAAATAAAATAATTTAATTATTATGCTTTCAATTTTTTCTTAGAAAAATATATTCAAGCAAGAATCGAATACCAATATTCTTTCATACAATTTCCAGTGCAAAATAATTATTCTTCGAACTTGTATGCAAAGAGTGCTGCGAATCTACACTCAATGTTGCAAATTCATTGTCGTAACTTCGCGATGTCATAAAAGAAGTTTTGCAAATATAGTTCGTTATCCATACAATGAAATAGTATTAAAAAACACACTATAATTATAATTTAATATAATATAAATTATATTAAATTATATTAATTACTATAATATAATTTTGAAATATATATATATGCGATAACTTTAATTCACAATAAATAACAGAGCATTAAATGATTCCCAAACTTTTACAAAAATACTAAAAATACTTAAATACGTAAAACAATTACCAAAATTACAATGTCAATTTTACCAAACAGAAATTTCCCACATTTTCCATAAAATGACAGTGTTTCGTTTAACTTTCTCAATCAAATACTATCATCATACCGCTATAGACGTTGAAATTCCTCGCATCATCTTAAAAATTGTTTGTGAAATTGATCCTTTTTTTTATTGAAATTGCATCACAGAAACTTTTAATTTTCGTCACGAATACAAAGGACATCGGCTAATCCAATAAAACCCATGCGCCCTGAATGTGAAGTTCAAAGAATTAATAATAAATGGGAAACGATGTTCAAGAAAAATGTGTATTAGAATTTCATACGCTGACACTGCTACGTCTTCCGTTGTACCAGTCCGATCGTTTCTATAAATATTAATATTGTTAACTGTGCAAGGAAGCATACATGAAGTTCAAGATTCTTCTAACACTCCTTTGAACGTTTTAATGAAGAACGATGACGTATCACGTCGATTACTTTTTGTCAACCCACGCAAGTGTTAATTTCACTTGAAGATTGAACGTATCTACCACGTAAACATAATTCAAATCTCGATCACGAGGAACTTATCGTGTCTTCATTATTCAAATTGAAACGTCGCTTCCAGGAGCCATTCGGATACGAGCACGTTAATAAAATTAGCCATTACACTTTTTCCACTTTGCACGAGGAGCAACATCGCATTTTCTGCTCTTCTTGCGATACTTTTTTGTTCAGTCTCTTTTCGCACCTCGCACGAAACTATTGCACGTGATCCCTGACTCCCTTTAAACCTTGAATTGCAAATGGCCAACGGGTGTGCGATAACGTGACTGGAAATATTCTGCATAAATGTATAAATAGGATAATCGTGGATTTTCAGTATATAATGAGAATTTGTGTGCTCGTGTTGAGAAATATTGCAAATTGCAGGAGAAGTGAAACAGACAGAATCTTAAGTGGCGTGCCGATGAGCATTTTACGATTGTAGGATGCAATTTATGGCGGTTCTGCATAATGTCGATAGGTGTTAGACTGGAATCATTTTTAGATTATTGATAGGATTTGCTAAATGTAGATTACACAGTGTTACTTATAAATGTTGATATAGATTATAGTATGATCTAATTAAAAAATGATCAGAAATTTCTATTCTATTAAACTAAAAATGACAGTATAAACTTGTAAGAAAGTACGAATATAGAATGCTATTTACGTGAATTTGCAAGATTTCGATTAGTTTAAAAAGGAACAGTTTACATTCTCAATAGAATTTCATAAATGTAGATTACAGAATGTTATGGAGGATAATTGAAGATAATTTAGTTAGGATAATTTATAGTGTCTGATGGAATATATTGTTTGCTGTTAATTTGTTGTTAGATCCAAGTCATTTATTATCCATTCAGAGATATTTAATGCTTTGTTTTGGATTGTACGTTGAGTTCCGCATAATTGGACAATTATCGGTTGTGTCAAAGGGGTAAATTTTTTATCACTTTTATGAAATACTTCCAGGATAATCGAATTATAAATTTGTGCGGCACGAAACAAGTGATAAGATCAATTTTTAGAATTTTTGAGTTATTTGTTAGGCGACTTTTGTAATCACCGGCACAAATATGTTACTGGAAACGCTTATAATTGAGAAAAATAATTTTTCCGTAAAATAATAGTGAAACGTTAATTCGCATGGACATTAAATCTTTGTAAACCGGTATTATTCAAAAGAATGTACAACACATTTACTATGTAACATATTCGTTAGCACAAATCAATTCACGGTAATTAAATTTCATTATCAATGAGTTTTTTGCACTATTAATTCCATTCCGAGCCATGAGCTGCGCATTTTTTTTCACTTAATCCAGCACAACTTAAAATTCATTAGAGTGTTAATATATTCGCTGAAAACGTAGCACGTGATTTGCCGTAATAAATTATGGGATTGATTTACAAATTAGCTTTATCTATGTCCATGAAAGTAAAATATTTACGTTACTTTCTCATAATTGTAACATGGAAGCTTTTAAACGACTATATGCCCAGTAATATGAAAAGTTAGTTACATTGTCATATTTCAGTTCGATCGAATTGAACAGCTTCAAGTCTTGGAAAAATGGCTCAAAAGCTCAATACTTGGGGGCTCATAACTCAAAAGCTCACTTTTGATGGAGTAAATTCGGAATTTACTCCAAATTCGAATTGAGCTTTTAGTTTGAGCCATCACGTCTGAGCTTGCAAGCTCAAAGACCTTTAAATGACCTTCAAGATGCCCCAGAGTTAACGGCCGGTGTCACGAAAATGTGACTTTGCCCAAATATGATCGGAGTTATGTAAAAATCGTATGAGCTCATGTTCGCGACGTTAATATTCTCGGAAATTGATTTTGGAAAAACATTTTTTTGGGCACGACACCACGACTTTGGACCCCTTGATATCTCTCTTACAGTTGAAAACGGCCACAAATGAATTCCATCTATCTTCTTAGATATGTCTAATAAATATTTATGCAAAGTTTCATCAAAATCGAAGTGTATCAGTTCCCGAACTTCCCTGGTTAGTATTAAAACAAGAATAATATTGAAATTAATTTCAATCAGATCGATCGACTAATTCACAGAGATAAGACCAAGAATCCAAGATTTATCGTTTTGTCTTGCACCCGTCGTTGCAATTGAAAAGGCCAAAGGCATTTTCTCATGCGTCACTGAAAAGTGCAAGAAAACTGTAAGAAAACCTACAAGTCATAATAATTACCGCTCGCTATTTGTGCAAAATATGTGCAACAACATATTTGTAAAGTAAAAAAAAAAAGACAGAGTAGAATATCGTACATGTATATACAATGTAAGTGCAATTATTATGCAACGCGATGTTCGATCGAGCAGGAAAATACAATCTGAGTCGTTGCACCAGAAAAAGTAGAATTACAAGCGTAATTGAAATTTCTTATCACCGATCGATGATACGCGGTAGAACATGCCGCAAGTATGCATCCAATGTGCATATAAATAAGAGTAAGAAAAAAACAGTAATTTCTGAGAAGACGATATTTGCTTTACGTATACCTCACAACCGTTATGTGCTCTTGGGCTTCGAGTATGAGCAAAGGCAAGTAAGAATGACGTAAAAAGGAGACAAACGACAGTCACAAAGTATGTTTTTTGAACATTCATTTAAATATAATTGACAGTAATGAGACAGCAGAACTAGTCAGAGTTATAGAAGATCGTAAGATAAATTAAATTATTACTTCTCTCCATAAATAAAATTCTCAGTGTTTCTTAATTTTATAAAGCTTGATGCGATTAATGAACAACACTGTATCTCCACGATTTTAGAACATTGATAAAATGATTTGTCAAACAATAATATAGGGGACAATGGTTGGTTAGGGGCTATAAACTCTTAGACTTTCAATCAGTGGAACCGAGTTTAAATTCGTCTCTGTCAACTCTGGGAAATTTTTCTTGAATTACTAATTAACATATCATAGCCAGAGCAGTTCAGAACCAACTAAAACAGTAGCTCATAGCCAAAATGACCCCAAAGCAATTAACACTAGAACTACCGGCGTTAAATCTATCATATTTCAAAATATTAAATAAGTACTTTGAAAAAGGAGGAATCACGAGGCGGAAAAGATTCTCGATTCGGAGATTTATGTTTTTCCAGATGGACATAGAATATTTATTCTAAGACTCTTCTATAAACTTGGAGAATTTTTGGAAAGAATTGTGCACCAGTCATTTTGACTGGTCTGGTTGTTCTAGTGTTAAAGCCGAAAAAATACAAAAGAAGAAATTATTGCTGAGGTGCTATGATAAACGAGCAGTTAAAGGCTCGGAGTCGCAATTAGTGGTCCCAAATTCAAATGTCCCGACACCTCCGAAATATATTTCCTAAATTATTAATTAATATATCACAGCCTCTAGGATTCTAGGACCCACGAAATACAGTGTGTCGTAGAAATAACATCTAAGTACTTAAAGCTGAAAAAATGCAAAAGAAAGAATGTAGACAGGAATATAATTCTACAATCATCACGCTTTGAAGTCACTAACTTAAACAAAACAAATTACTTATTTTAAATATGTAAATTCATCAAGACAGTTCCTGATAATTGCATACGTTTACCAAAACCCCAAGTATAATACATTTACTTCAAAGCAATTACGGTGATTCGAAACGATGAGGTCAATCGAGTATTATGAAACCAATTTGTCAACAAAATCTCACCGCGAAAAATCGAAGCAGCGGTTTTTGAACTTTAACGGCATTGCACCATAGCTCATTAGTGCACCACATTCCTGGTGCAGTGGCAGTAATCAGTAAGGTTACCCGGTAGTAGTTTCATTAGCTGCGGTTTATGCAACGGTTTAACTGGTTGCACCTTTTATGCAGTCAGGTAACAGGTATTCTCTTCTTGCCACTGTACCGAATATCACTTTTACTTACAACATAATTCCCCGTGTGTACGTGTGACCATAAAAACTGCACCGTATATGGTCGTTGCATAAATGCGAGATGTAAAGTGGGTTGATGAATTTCAGATGCAGAGGAACCGTGTGATTCGGCCGTAACATTTTGTGCATTGTCATTTTTATTTTATTCTATTTATAGTATGTGCTTTTCCCTTGCTCTTTTAATGCCAGTTATGTTTCCTGCATCGTTTGCATTATCTATGCTTCTATAACAGTTTGTGCACGTTTATCAAGAATTTTTGGGTGCAGGTGAAGTGCGTTATAGATCATAAAATTTCTTCATTATTATTCAGACTTCCCTTTTATTTTATTCATAACATATTTCAGGTCATTTTTTCCGGGATATGCTTTTCTTCTGCTCTTTTAATGTCAGTTAAGTTTCCTCTTTATCATCGCGGTATTTACGTTCGCACAGAAACTTCTGTGGTATACTTCTTGTATTAATTGTTAATTTTTATTAATTCCAGCTTTACAGCCAAGGAATATACTTGGTTTACAAAATAGTTAATATACTTCTTGTAATTAAGCCGAAAAAGATCGAAGTGTAAAAATGTTCTCCATAAATGATAAAATTAAATTCAATACTTAATATATAAAAAAGTAAAACTGAGAAATTTAGATTTAATTTCTAATTTATATAAACAATCGGAAGGATCACTTCCAATTTGTATAAATATTCAGAACCTCGAAATTGCATTAAGTAATGCAAGTAGCAACGATAAGTTCCAGTTAAAGATATGCGCTGTTTTATATATATTATTTATTTAATCGTCTAAGGTGCGAAATTATTAATTTTTTAACATACGTTCAATGCCATTTGCACTGTTTGTATTACGTATCGTTGTACCGTTTCGGAGAATCTTGTATTCTTTGCTATTCCGTGCATGCTCCACTTCTTCTCTCATCGATGTGCAAAACAAGTTTGAAAAAGGCGAGTAACGTTGAACATAAATTTCTCGATATCCGTATCAGTGTGAGAAAAAGCTTTCAAGTCGTCGTGCACAGGAAAATGGATAAACGCGACATTTACATCCAGGAACACCCATCTATTATCAATAGCAAAAACGCACGGCGATGTTTGCACTAGCTGAATAATTCTCTATTTGACTTTGAATTTGATGAGAAGTTATAAAAATATCTGGCGAATATTGCAAAGGAAAGTGCGTCATTGAAGACATAAATAATACGGATCTGTGCTTGAAATTAATTTGAAATGTATAGATTCACAACTAAATTTGCAACTATTCGTTTAACCCCTTCCTATAACAACGAGTGACACTCGTGATGAAAATATCTGTGGAGCACGACACAATAAAATTTTTTCTATGTTATTAATATTGCGTTAAATTGTAAAATATCAGGAGTCACTGATCAATTTTCATTTTTGCAATTTAATTCTGAATTATTGCACGCACAGTCGCAAAAGATATCGTAGAGCAAGGGATTAACCCGATCTTTTCTTTCTGTGAATCATGAATCTTTGTTATTTATAGTTTTTGAAGGCAATTCAAGAGGTTTATCTTGTACAATTTCTAAACTCTCAAACTTTTAAGCTACTTTTAAATTTTTATTGAACTATCACGTTTCCTAAATCACTCTAAACTATTACTTTTTTTAAATTATCGGAAATTCCGAAATTATTAAGTTAGAGATGACAGCATAGACTCCTAATTGGAGATAACTTTCATGTTAATCAATCCGAAAAATTATGAGAGTTCTATAAAATGATTAAATTATTGAATAATTATCAACGTTCGTTAATGATACACCATAACTCAAATAAGCACTTTCTGCAATAATAAATCTCACTTTGCATTTATAAAATTCAGATTAATAAACCCGTCAGAATTTTGAGTAGAAACAGGTAACATCGAATAACAAAAACTTGACATTTCTGGTGGTCATTATTCAGGAATTACACCTGCAAAATAATATTGGATTCTAATATAAATTCGTTCGGTTGACTCAAGTATGATGTTTCTCTTCTAAGAATCAACTTTTGAATATTCCTCGGATTTAGTACCGTCGGATTATTAATTATTTCATTCGCTGTAAAATACATTACAAGGAAAACAATTTAGTAATAAGAAAGAAGTCAAAACTTTCATACAAAACTGTTTTGAATCGAGGGATGAGAACTTCTATTGAAATGGTATTAACCAATTGCATTTAAAAGGGCAAACTGTCATTAATAATGATGGTCATTACGTGATTGACCGAATGTAATTCAAACCAAAGAAATAAAGAAAAATTTGTATTAAGTTTAACAGAAAGAATTTATGTTAGAACGCAATATATCTTTCTCGACGGTACAGACACCAATTAAAAAATCGCTCTTTAAACACTGAAATCTAATAACCAATAAAGATCCTAAAATCTCCAATAATCCAATGCAAAACACAAACATCATCGTTAACAGACATAATTCAAACGTGTCATTACACTTTATTACCACTCCAGAATAAACCACAACAAAGCTCATCGAACATCTTCCAAAGGTTAAAAGCTCAATCGACTGGCTTAAATTAATAAACACTTTAAACGCATCATTAGCATCATTTGTCTTTCAGTTCACTATCCGATGATTAGCCAATTAGCCGTCCTATCACACCATGTTCAACCCAGACTGAACTATGAAAAAATCGTGACGTTTCGTTCGTTTTCATAGACGTTTCCAGGAAGGCAAAGATGAGAACTGCGAGACGTCATCATTATCATCACCGTCGCCGTCGTCGTCGTCGTCGTCGTTCTCGTCGTTGTCCTGGTCGTATGGGGGTTACACGATCAAGAGGCGGTATAAAACAGACTGTCCATAAGACTCATGCTCACTAATAACAAGAAGCAGAGGGAGAATGTGACTGCGAACTACATTGGTATCGATCCAACGCGCGAATTCGAAGGATATTGCGTTCGATTTTTCATAAAGTATTAAGAAACTAAACGTGCGTCGAATAGTTGAGTTTAATGTGACGTTATAGATATTGTTCGGAAGACTCCGATTGTTTTTAGGAGTATCGTTAAAATCGGACGGACTATAAAACTGTGAAGTGGAAGGAAGTGATAGAAATCTCTTAAAAGTGAATCACCTGTGATTGAACTAATTTACCTGGCAAGTAGTGCGTTCTTTATTAGTGCCGGTAATTATGGCAGTCGTCCTAGTCATTTATTTCTTTCTTTTGGGATATTTTAAGTTTTATTTTCACACGTTCGTTGAATTCTGTGTAACCGTGACTATGAACCTTGTTATATTGCTCAAGTTTTTACACATTCTTGCAAAGTAGTTCCGCCATATTGTAATTCACATGAGTGCAATGAAAAGTACGAGATAAGTTGAATTTTTGAAGCCTTTCGACTGAGACGACTCTCATTGTCACCGGTAGAACAATGTATAATTATCTATCGCGCACATTCACGTAACTAAGAAAGTGAAATTTTAATAATTAATATTGAATCTTGAAGCAGGAAAGCAATACTCCGAACACCGGTTGACCAAGTACAAATGTCAATAGACTTTTAGAGAAATATCAAAATGCGGGGAAAAACCGTTGCTCACGAATAGTGTTAACACTCAATAATCTTTGCCATGTCGCAACGAAGTGTTCGCGGTATTCGCTTTAGCGTATTCTCCGATCCTATTTACTTTCGTGATTAGCATCGTTCGTTTTCTCAATCGGCAACGAAAAAATTCCGGGACATTGAAAAACTTATCGTCATCCGATTCGGTGAGGAAAAGCACTTGGAAATTCGCGACGAAATGTGACGGAATGTAGAGAAGACGAGGGGGAAAAGAATACTGAATTCTTTCGTTTGTTGTTAAATGCACGATTTAAGTTCTCTTCTAACCGGTCTCGGTCAGATTGGTCCATCGGGTGACTGCCGATCCACACGCATAACACGCAGACACTTTTCCATACGCGTTTCCCTTTCGTTTCGTGTTCCGATATAAATTCGCGACGCGTATTAGAAGATGACAAGATAGCTCGCGTCGCACGGTGCAACGAGAAGACTGAATGCGCTTTGGAGATGCACTCCGGAGTTTCTTGAAAATCATCGTTCGACTGCGAACTTTTATGCAAATAGGATTTTTTATTATCGCGGCTAAGGGAATACAACTTGAGCAAAGATTTGTTTTATTGACTAAGTGAGTGGCATACTTTTCATATTTTACTATAATTGGAATTGGGCGGATTTTTGGAGTTTCTGTATTTTAATTAGTACATCTACAACTAATTAATCACATGAAATTAAAAATAATAAATAAACCGATTAGAAGATAAGGGCAGAAGGCAGGAAGCTTCTGATAGTTTTGCAAAGTTATTTTGATAAATTGAATGAACGTAGCTGCAGATTATTGAATTGATAGGAATATATGGCGTTAATCTAATGGCAGAATTATTAAATATTAATTAGTGCAGCGAGATCATTTGTTTAAGGCTCAATTCACGCTTTTCATTGACAATAAATTAATTACCGGTGTATTATTCTATTACATTTAGAAATGCTAAACAAAAGTATCAAAAATAAATAAATACAGAGATGTAAAAATTTTAAAAATTGTATCATTGCAAATTTAAATTATTTAAAAAAAATGTAAGAATCAATTACTTCGACTACCTTGGTGGATCTAGTGTTAAGTTGCACTACAACTTTTTATCCGGTTGACATCGAATATATTTAAATTAAATACTCAAAAGTAGGACATCTTGTTATTTCATCTCAAAATTAAACAGCAGAAATAATTCTCCATAGTTCACGCAAGACACGAGACCTTTGTGACAGAATTCCGAATAAAATATAGGTAAATATTCTTCACGTTTTTCAAAATGTGTGTCGTCAATGAATTTTAAAATGGAGGTTTAAAAAAATCACCAATTTTGTAGGATATTTAAGTCGAGAGCGTAAAACAGCGAATTTCATTGGCACGATTTCTAACGCGAATAAATATTCACTCGCTGCACTCGTCCAACCATGCGTTAAAGTCTCCAGATAAATCATATCGCGAACAGTTTGCCACAGTCGATTCAGGTAATTTGACATTTCAGAGACGATGATACATTTTCGATTGTTAAATCTAATTACAATTTACCTTGGGACCATTAAACATTAAAAATTGAAAACAAAACTTTGAACATTTTGTTTTGCAATCATTATTTTTACTGCCCTTTATCATCACTCTAAAGGATAAATATTAGAAGTCATTTTGGTATTATTTTGTAAATGAAACATAATATTAATAAATAATATCAATAAGTTAATAGTCATATTAATACTTCCACATTTCTCAGTTAATCGCAATTAATTTCGTGGAAGTCCCTACTGTTTGTTATTCATTTATAAAATGATAGTTGTGATTATAAGTACCGAGGGATATTTACGCAGAGACACAAAATCATTGTGAAATTCCCAAGTTTAAATCAACTCCGTGGAATGATAACTGCAACATTACTTAAAAGATCGGAAATTATCGATCTGAGATACTTTAAAAAATTATATATTACGGAGTTGTATAATGAAATTAAACTATGCGAAAATAAATCAGTCTGTCTCTGTAGAAATTGTATCCTTAGAATTCTGAACATTTGTGGGATTTAAAACACTTGCAATTGAATTGACGTAAGATACCGTGACATTGAATTAATATTTAACAAGACTGAATTATCGATGGTAATTTATACTTCGTCCTTATCAAACGAGGATACAATGTCGTGCTAGAATGTTTTAAAAAGCGATTAACTTCATTCGATTCAACTCTAATCGCTTCACATTATCCTGACATCTCTTTTTGTCAAGTTTGCATTGCTTACCATTAAATTCCGGAAAAATATAAAAAGCACATAATTCTAAAGTATTCTCTAAATAAATTTCAAAATAAACGTCGCAACACGACGAAATTTTTTACCACTGTCTTTAACAGGGATGATAAGCAATAAAACGAGATTATAATAAAAAAGATCAATCAGACATTAACATTCTAAGAAGAATCTTCAAACGTAGCATTAATAAACGACCTCCGACAACAATACTTTCTATCCTGAATGATGCACCATAGAATAATCAGCATAATAGAATAAATAATGACGATGGCGCAAAAATGTTAATGACATGACGCCATGCCGCGTTAAAAATATTATCAATAAAACACCATAAAACCCAGACATTTATCACGACACAACGGTAATAAATAATAAATCACACACACTTTTCTACACCCCAAAATAAATTGACATTTCAAACCTATGCTACCGGACGGTTTATGTATTACAATAAAGTCATGACTATCATAAATTAAATCCGCACCGTTTCTCCATTCGATCAGCATTAATTTACATCGATCGTAGCACTTTTGGTGCTACCTATTAACTTCATCATGTCGACAGCAATCCATAAGGTTTATGCATATTTCAAAGACGACTCAATAGCTTCCGACAACCTCGTGGATCTACAATAACGAAAGCGATGTATTATTCATGAACACGATAAAAGTTCAGAAGTTCCATTCTTGAAAAGTGCTTCTTGCTTGTCGGCTGCAGCATTTGCAAGATTAGAATCATAGTCACTCGTTATACATCGCCGTAAAGAGACGATGTAACGGAGTACTGAACATCGAACGTCTTTTGCTTGTTTGTCTCAGATTTTTCGGTTCCAACTTCTATGGGTTTTCTTTTGCTAGGACATACAATTTCAAAGGGATTCCGAACAACCGAAAATACGATACATTAATTAATAATTTGGGACAATTTTCCCAGAGGCGACAGAAAATTTCAATTTGCATCTACAGATTGGAAATTCAAGCCTTTAATTCCATATCTATCATAGTTTCCTGACAATAATTCCTTTTTGGAATTTTTTTCGGTTTCACTTGCTATGGGGTGATTTCACTTTGGATCCACTGTTTTAAGTAGGCTCTAAATCGTCGAGGCTACGATGTATTAATTAATAATCTAGAAAAAAAAATTCCAGAAGTGAAGGGGGAGGATTTTAATTCGGGTCTACTAATCATGAGCCCCAGCCTTTGCCTTCTTACCCACCACAGTCCCCTCGAATGTCTTTGTAATTTGAGTTGTGAAATATAAGAGAGAATGGACTGGAAAGAGGAGAATAGAAAGGACGAAAGTTAAAAAAAATATCAAAGAAAGGACGAATCTGAGCGCGTCTGTAAATATCATCGACGTGCCAATTGTGTTGGCAAACTTGGCAGAAAGGAGACTTAAAAGTTTACACCTATTTCGTGAATAAACGCTTTTGCTCGATGTACTACTAGGAATTTAATGTCTTATCTCTTTGTTCAATCGGGAAATACCGAGTGTTTGCATTTCTTCTCGTTGAGATTCTCTTGCGCTATTTCCGTTCAAACGTTCGTGCCTGTGTACCCTTTTTAGGGAAAATATTTAAGGTACGCCAGGATGGGTCGTTGCGTTCAAACGAATTCCTTGGCGTATTTAATGAAGGAAGGAGATGTTTGAAAGAATAGTCACTTAGTGTCAATAATTATATGCGTAACGTTAAATTGCTATTGGATATTTTTTAATTTGTATGTAAATGTTTGTTAATTGTTTGTATAGGAAGACAGCCTTTCTTGAATTCTTCTGCACGGTATCGAATAACACGGTCAAAAATTCTATTAACTTTCATAAAACATAATATTTTGTTTACACGGTATTTTGTAAAATTCACTTTGTTGCAATTTTCAACACTTGAACCAGCAACAAGTACAAAAATTAAATTGAAAAGTGTCAAGTAAATTTGAGAGACAAAAAATAACGAAGGAAGCAAAAATGATAAATTGATTTGAAAGATAAATGAAGAAAGTTAAAGGAGTTACATCTTTATAACTGTGAATTAGTTATTGAAAGAAAACTTAAGAAATAGTTATTTCGATTGAGGCGGTAGATTTAGTGTTAAAAGTATTATTTTTTGGCACTACAGAAACTCATGATATTTAGTGAAAAAGTGCAATTTCCGCGGTATAAACAATCGTCCATCGTACATTTCCATCATTTGAAGGCTCTCATGAAATAATTCAGAACAACACCAGACCAATTAACTGTGTTTTTCGATGATTGACTCTACTCCTGAGTCATGTCCTTTCTCATCGTTTATTAGAACTTTTTCATCGAACGAAAAACTACAGTCATACATTATGTAACACTGACAAATAACATTTTCCCTCAAAAATTAATGGATTCCTCGTAAAATATGTTTCATATATCACCAACACGTTTCTTTTCATCCTTAATTGCCCGCTTTGTAAAATGAGAAGTTCTAATTCCGTATTTGTATGTCAGAACTGTTCCACTTAGACGAAGAATCGTTATTATTGGATCACGTTGCAGGACTTTGCGGTGAAATTGCCAAAGAGAAGTGACGAGAGGAGCCGAGAAAAATCAGGTCGCAGCCATGAAATCCGTAATACCACTGCAGCAGTTTAAGAGTGAGTAATCCTTTCTGCATAGAGTGATTTTTACGTGAAATATAAATGCAACGAGGGACAGGTTCGTTTCGTTGCAACGTGGAGAAGTACCATGAAGGCGATCGGTAAAATTTGACGATCCGTCGGAACCGAATCGCGGACATCGTGCTCTGTCACTCGTCATAAATAATTTAAATAGTATACTTTTATCTTGAAATGCTAATTCAACCTGACATTGAAAAATCTCACGCCGAATGATTCGCTGACATCGTTGAACGTTGAAAATTCTACATTACTGACCGAATTCGCTACAGTTCCTTTTAACATCGGCTTTTTTGTATTATTTACCATCTGATTTGCATTGTAAAACGATCTCTGGGGATCACGGTTGAAAAAACTCCGGTAATATGGAGATATAAAAGGATGGGGATAGTACAAAAAACACCGACAGCTAAAAGGAAGGAAAGACATAAGCTGTACGCTGTCGGATATTCAATTTGTAACGATCAACACCGAACGGACGTTTTGAAACGAATAAATCACACGTTAAGTTTTTCTTTCAAAATGTGTCCAACTATCGGAACCTTGACTATTATTATAATGTCTTTTTTCTGCCGATTGCTTTTATCTTCGATCATATCCTGTTCAGATAATCTGGAAGATTTTTGACGAGCTGATTGCTAGGATATTATAATGGCCCAATCATTATAATATTTGTTTATTCATTATTTATCTTAGAAGAAAAATTTATATTTAAACACATTTTAACCAGCTGTAAATCAAACTTATGTCACGTTTGAAAATTACTTACACAATAGCACATTAATAAATGATAAAAATACAATTTTATATGATTTTAACCCCTTTCTCTGCCAAAACGAGTGAAATCCGTGGCGCAGAAATTACATTGGAATATCTTGAGATTCTCTAAGAATTATCTAGTTACAAAAATTAATGGTACACGGTACCGTAAAATCATTTTCATGTTATCAGTCCCATTTTCAATTACACATTACAAAAGAAACCGACGATGAATTCTTATTGTAGTAAGTATGCGCTTAATTAATTACATTTCATGGAAAGTTTTGAATTTTCAAGAATCTAATTGTAATCATTTAGAAAATGAAAAAACTGATTTTGGAAATAGAAACACAGATGCATCTCATGTTGCTTTAGACTTTTTAATTCAAAAGCGCATTCTCACAGCATCAATAACGCATCAAAGCCAGGAAAACTCTGCTAAATGTTTAGCTGCATTTTTCTAAAAGTTTCAAACGCGACCTGTATTCATATCGCTATCAGTCATTTGAAAATCACGTGGGAAAGGAAGAGCAGAAACATGGAATTATGTCTGTCAATCACTCTCGATAAGCGCTACCGGCGATGAATCAAAAGCAGTTGTGTAATAAAGTACGATTTTCTAGGATGCTAAAGTTCGAGGTGGATGTGATATGTTTTTGCCACAGCTTCAAAATAGTCAACAATTAAAGACAAAACATACTTAGCATACGAGACGTTTTTCAAATTTCTCATATTATTTATGTTTTGTTTTTATATGATCATAGAAAAAAGTACAGCCTAAACATACCAAATGATATCGTGTGTCCATTTTAACCCTTTGCCGTATGATTTCTTTTCTGACTGAATGCGCAGAAACACAGAATTAATTGCTGAAACAACAATCGATACCTGATTTTTGATATAGCGTATAATTTAACACTAAACCTACCATGGCGGTCAAATGACAGCTTTCTGATCTTTTTCTAAAAATTCCCCAAATTGATTGGGCAGCCATTCAGTAAATATTTTAGGTCTATCGTATAAAACGAATATTACTTAACCGACCATCTTTTTCACCTCTTCAAATCTCATTTTTCAAAGCACATATTTCGTATATTTCAATATAGCAGATATAAAACCGGTAGGTTTAGTGTTAACGCAATATTAACAGCATAGAAATAATTTGATCGCATCGTGTCCCAGTGATGTTTTTAATTGAATAGTTTTTGGAAAACATTCCTATTCCATTTATCGCGTCACGAGTGTCACTCGTTATTGCACGACAAGGTGTTAATCATATGAAACGTAGAAAACAGTTTAGCTATCAGCGTCGCATATGTTTTAGAAATTATGACAGTGGTCTAAATGATTTGTCCTTCGTTTTGAAATATCTAGACTTTCATTTTGAGATCCAAGAGGAGTGATGTACACTGAGACAGTTATCAACTTTGTTAAGCAGGCTGATTTTTTACAATTCCTACAAAGTAGTCCAAAGTATAAACTAGTTTATTTTTTTCAGTAAACTACACGTTACTAAGATAGATTTGTCTATTTTTAAAAATTGTTCTGAATACTATAGACATCGACCGATTGACCAAATGGTAGCAAACGTGTCGAAAATTATTCAATTATACAAAATACACCTGCAAGTTACATAAATATTGATAACGAAGTCCAAGAAACTTCGACCCCAAAGTAAAAGTTCACCTTGAAATCGGACTCTCGGCATTTATATTCCTAAGAATTTAACACCTCAAAGGTTCAATGACACAATGTGCATTGTTGTACTCGCTGGCTCAAATTATTCGGCAAACATCTGAATGAGGTTGTTGCCGTTGTCTTTCAAGGTCTCGGGCACCGAACGAGGCGCGTGCAAATATTGTGTAATAATACTGTATAATCATGCAAAGCATGCTCTCGTAGGGTGTTCTCAGACGTTCAACATGTAATTACAATATCGATATTGTCATGCCTGCATTCACGTTGAAGAACTTGGCATTGATTTGAACGGTTAATTTTCCCGCAAAGCAATATTGCAATTTGGACTATTAATTCATTTTATTTAAATGAAATTTATATCGATTGTTTTCCTTATGATTGCTTTTGAAGCTTGCCATATCATGGTCAAGTATTAAACTGGGAAAATGCTAATTTAATAGTGAACAGTGGATTTCAGAGTAACGATCATTGAAATTTCGATCAATTCTTTTAATTTACGTGAAAATTGTAACAACTTTTAGACTTGTAAATTCTTGTGAACCTATATGTAACATAGTTAAGCGTCTAATTAGAAAGATAAGGATTTAATATAATAATTAATCTCAATTATAATGTGCTGTAAGAAGTATAATTATCTAGTAATTAGTTTCATTCAATTGATATGTAAATAGTTTTTGTTAATTAGCTTGATAACATTAAGACTGTGAAGTTCTTTTGCTCCATTTCCAGTGACACGAATGTCAATGAATATTATAAGGCAATAGTAAAGTCAGTTCAAGCTGAATTTATGATTCATACTACTATGCGATTTATGGAACCTTTTTTTCAATTATTTTAATTAATGAATTTCTTGTTTTTTTAATTACGGCGAATAACGAAATTATTCCTCGCGTAATTTTCCCTTTGAATTGATCGTCAACGGTAGAACTTTCATGCAACATACAATACAATTGTTCGCAGAATATATTAATTCTCCCGATATTTCATTTTATCATTTAAGACGACAGCAAATAATGGAATAATACTGTCATAAATATTAATCATTTTAATTTATTACACTCGTAAGAGTGTCACGTAAGCGATTTATATTACACGAAATATTAATTGCTGCGTTTTTTTTACATTCGTGATTCAGGTGTTTTTTTGCCCCCGCTTGAAATAATCGCGAAGAATGTAATTACTCTTCAAATAATACTAATTTACCTACATATTCAACACGTGAAATAACAACAATTAATAGAACTAAAGTCCTATTATTATTTACCAGAGTACACATCAGCCTAAAATAGAATATTGTTGATACGACGGTGAAAACAACAAATGAAATTGAAAATACAAAAATGTAGTAACAGACAAAATATAGATAATCGAAGATAACAGCAGAATTCAAAGTATCGATACTAATAATATACTTCGTCCATTCAAGGCCGGCCTCAAGAATTAAACATTCCAAATTAATAAAATGCACACGCGCAAATAAAAGCCCGAGGTTAAAGTCACGATCTTGACCTTTCGCAAGTCGCCGTTTCAACGCATCTCCGGCTGATAAACTACTCAATCAATTATATTGTTTGTAAATCGCGAATCTTCCCTCTCGGCGTGAAACGTATTACGCGATACGCGTGAAAGAATGAATCGTCTCATGATATTTTTCGTGCAATTTGACGTATATTCGATCACGAAGAATAAGATTGATAAATGCGTCAGGAATTTTTGCATTAGTTATCAGTTGTAAAACGAAAATCAACTTGGTTGAAAACAGATCCGACAAATGGATGGAAATTAATGTCTGTGATAAGCTGGAACTTAATAAGCGCTTTTCGAATTATCTTTCAATATGTAATTTCTGCGTCGTATTACTTCTGGTTAAACGTTGATAAATGAGAAAGGCAATGTACCTTTTGATATTTACCAGAGGGATGTTTTTGACAAATAACAAAGGGAAATAATCTTTAATTCTTTTTGCACCCAAGGGAAATAATTATTCGTAAAGAATTTTGAATTGTATCTGTGTACGTTTAATAAGCTTGACGAGGTTAACAAATAAAAAATTTTAAAAGATTAGTTATTCTTTAAAGAATGTACCATTAACAATACTACTGTGTTCTCGGAGATTTGCAGAAGAAAATAATAATTAAATTATTTAGATTCAACGAAAGTAATGCTTACTGAAAAATTTGCAAGCGAGCAAGTGAAATCTGGCGAATAAAAATTTCCAAAGACATGAGTTTGATTTCTTTTAGTGTCTCATTAACGACACGACAACATTAAATTAAAATACAGAACCGTATCATACAATTCGTAAATTATTGTTTAATATTTTTGTACGAATTGTTTGATATATCTTCATATATTAACAGTCACAAATTAACTTCTTGATTTATGTACTTAAAATGCGAATTCAAGTCAAGTTCAATCTAATCGCAGTCGCATAATATTGCTGCCGCTGTTTCTTTCGCTCATTCTTTTGTATTTGTGAACTGGCATTCTCATGATCGTTTAAAAACAGTTCAATTTCCATTTACAATTATCATTTAACCAGTTGAACCGACACGTGAAGGAAGGAACACGAATCAAAGAGGATAAGCTACGTTTTTCGATGTCTTTTTCTTTTTGTTTTAAATTAGTAATATTCCGATGTTGTAATATCATATGAAAAAATTAATATCCGTCTTGAAACAAAATCATGCGCGATTATAGAACAAAAACGACGTCCTACAAGAAATACTTTGTACAAAGAAAAGGCAAAAAAATCACTTACCGCGAGAGATTCATAAATATTCATATAATTATAAATTCATAAAACACAGCACGCCAATTCGAAAATGTACTGCATCATCCTTTTTCACGATTTATAAAACCTCAAAAAAAAATCCGTCATGAATGAATAATTTTCGGGGAAATTGTACTTCATATTAATTACTTACTTAGTATTATTCTTAAATTAAAAGAGAAAATTACGATATTTGCAAATAAACATTAGAAACGTATCGAATAATATTTTCTTTGTCAAGCTAATACGTAGCTACGATATAAAGTTTAATTCTTATCATAATATCAATCTTTTTCTTATTAATTATTATCTACGTGGAATTAATGCGACATGCAATACTTATTGTAAAGGGAAAGAAAAAAATGTTCATTGCGAATCAGTTTTCCCTTTGAAAATACAGTTACAAGAAATCCGTTCCATTTTAAGCATTCACTCCCGCCATTTATTGCAAAAACAGTTACGTTTTTATTAAAGCAAAGGACGCAATAAGTTCTGCCATTAAATACGATGTACATAAAGTTCTTACTGTTAATGCGAGAGCATCATATCTTTTTCAATTGACATCGTAATTGTTTCCAAACTTAACCTATTGTTTTACTACCTGCGACAAGGAAAAATAGTTTATCGCGAAATAATCGAAGGATAAATAATACGGAAAGATAAATGAAACATGTCGTGATTGAATTCTGCAAACGTGCAATTGTTTTAGGTTGAAATTAAATTGAATCAAGAAACAACGAGGTACTACTTGAAAATTTGTAAATGATATATTCCTCGTTGAGCGATGGAAATTAAATGAAATATAAAACTTTGCGTAAGGTACGATTAACTTATAATGAATTAATGGCTTGTTTGTTGACAATAATTACTCCTGTCCGTTTTGTAATGCTTTTTTATACAAACACACTTGTTTTACGCGATTCAGGCTATAATTTGCAATAATTATAACTCCACATTTAATAGTAATTATCCATTCCTCGGCTACGTTAAGTGTTAATCGCATCTGAAATTAATATTAACAGTCATGCAATAATAATTAATCACTGATTATGCAAAAAGATGTCACGATGAAAAATGTATGCTACATTTTTTTTTAAACAATAAGTGATGTAAAAGAAATCGCTGCTCTAATTATCACTGGTAAGGTGAATAATTAACGATTTGTCTATAATTTGAAGTACAAGCAGAAAAACAATTCCTACATTAAATTCTAACGAGTTTTTCATAGAACAAAAACTTTGACCGTTCATGACAAAGGCAGTGGAGGAGCAATTCATAAATATCTTGCATCTTGAGATGACTTTTAAAATAAAATATTCGGGAAGAGACTGCTCGAAAGCCACAGTTGGCTAGTGTAGAATAGTGAAAAAAATTGAAAATGGATATACGAAAATTGGTGAACGTAACGTATTTGTTAGTGATTTAACTAATTTGTCAGAAACACGAGATTAATCTAAGATTAGACACTTTTCACTAATTGAAAAAGTGAAGATTTTTTCAAACACTCTTTAAATTGAGAATACTGAAATTCCTTTCAATTTCTACGTTCATCTTCTAAATTATAAATTACCAATTACCAATTACCATTTCTCCTTTCAAAGCCTGTTAATTTGTTATCTTTAAATGCACCAGATTAATCCCAGTGCCAAGAAATCTTTCTAAAAACATAATTTCCCATGCAAATGCTGAAAGCATGCAAAAAGAAAGACATAAAAGAATCGAAAATGTTTTCTAGATATTTCCATCTCGATCCCACCACCGATAATCAAATTTGCGTCACAGAATATTTTTCGTGACGGACTGGGAATCCCGGAATTCAAACATCAATATTTTTACACATATTTTTTACTTGACGAACGATTAGCTGTGAAATAAATCAGTCGATGAGGAAACACTATGAAACCTTTCAAGAAACCCAACGAATTTCCTATGCGATGGAAAGTTCCACGTAACCTGATGACTAGCCTTTACCATAAGGGCCGGTAAAACCAGAAATTTTGATTATTAATCGAAACCTTGGACGGTTCTTTTTCATTCCCACTGTGAATAATACGGAAAGTAAGCCAAGGTGAGCTGCTATTTAGCTTACCGAATCACCATACAGCATCGTAGGGCACCATTATCGAGACTTTCGCCCCTAAAAGTGAAATTATTTCGTCTAGACATCTCAGAGTCACTGCACCTTTGCCCTAAATACATATGGCATGAGCGTTGTTCGTTCTGATGATTCTGAAAATAAATACCGTACCCCAATTTTACAAGATAATAAAATGATCGTAAAAATCGTCCTGAAGTCTTTTAACCGTTACGACGTCCTCGTTGAGTCTTAACGAAACATATCATCGTAAATATGTTTTTACGAATCATCACTTTCTCTTGTTTCGTTTGAAAACAGAATTCAGATTGATCTTTATCCGAGTGATCGTGAATTTGGAAATACGTGTGCACGATTTTTTAACAGGAAGGATTGCATCTTAGAAGGAGAATCTGAAGAATTTTTAGACCGTGGGACCGTATCGAGATGTCGATTGCGATAAAATTGTTAAATTAATAGTTTATCGTCCGATAATCAATTAATTTTTGCTATTAAATAAGTTAGGATTTTTCTGAAATTAACGCTCGTAGACCGATAGCCTATTAATCGGTTCTCACAAATGACAATAAACTAAAATTACACTGCCATGAAATAAACTAAAATCACAGTAATACAATGAGTATTTCTTTATCTTTTAATATTAATGTCATGGAACTTAAAAAAAACTTAGAGATAGCTAAAGTGTTAAATATTGCTCCTATATGAATAATTCAATTTGTCCTTCTGATATAACAATTTATTTCAAGTAATAAAAATTTCCACACATCACAGAAAAACTGATAAGTCATAGCTTTAACAATATTGCAAAGTTCGTGAATTTTCTCAAAACATATCAGTAAATGATGGTTAATTTAGAAACAATGAGTGGAACAATTTTCATTAATTTTCTCTTCAACCTCTTTTTTATGATTAACAATTAACGTGTCAACTAACCGCGCGTTTCCAGTAAAACGTTTGCGTATTTCCATTTAATTATTTACGTAGTACGACTCTACTAATTTCCCTTGAGAATCAGGATTGCAAATAATGATAATGGCGATTACGAGTTTGCTTCCATGACACACTTCATCTTCCTACCGATCTTATCTCATTACTTTGTACGAGACTTCATCCCCTATCGTGGTCAATGAATGCAGATGGTCTTGAATATTTATATATTAACATAATTATAATTGCTAATGCATTATTATTTCATGATAGTATTGCAAAATCAATCGTTGATCCTTGAGGAAGACATGGCAATATTTCACTTGCAAGGTAAATTCGGACAGCTGGATTTTAATGAAATTTTGATCTAGTTTCGTGGCATTCAAGAGACCTAAGGGATGAAGTTATATTTTACTTGGATAAATAAATGTTTTAAGGGCTACAATCTAAGTACAGACGGGAAGGGTTTTCGACACTTCATTTACAAATCCTACAAGATAAGTTCGGAAACTGATGCACTCCAATTTTGATGAAACTTTCCATAAATATTTATTAAACATATCTAAGAAGATAGTTGGAATTCGTTCGTACCCGTTTTCGACTTTAAGAGAGTCCTGTCTGCCCTGCTCGTCGTGCTAAAGAAAGTGTTTTTCCAAAAACAATTTCCAAGAAAATTAACGTCGAGAACGTGGGCTCATATGATTTTGAAATAACTCCGATCGTATTTAAGTGAAAGTTTCATCAAAATCGGAGCGTGCCAGTTCCCGAATTTCCCTTGTTAGATTACAAAAAAATAGTGCAGAACAGCACAATTATTGAATTCACGATTTTTCTTTGTTGAAAAAATGATCTAACTTTCAAACCTTTCAGTAACTTTGCAGCCCTTGTATTATTACACCGTGAAATTTATTCTCCAAACAGCTTTCTCTAATAATGCAAAGACTATGCATGAGAAAGTGAAAGTATCTCTCTATTACTTTACGCGCATATTAATATTTTGCCGAAGAATTCGGATCAATTAAAAAAATAGGCATTGATCAATCGTATAATAATTAACATCTTTAATACACAGAAGTATCTCCTCTTTACTTTCTGGGAAAATTACATTGCACAGAAGAATCTAAATCAATCCAAGGTGGCAATTAATCTCTCCTACAATTATTAAAATGAGCAATAAGTATAAGACTCTCTATTACTTTAAAAGCAGATTGCACAGGATAGAAATTAATTTCACTATTATCATCGTAAACAGCACCGAGAAAACCCGTTACATTCGGTGTAACCTATGTATTTTCCATGCATTTCGCCGATGTAACACCATGCGGTGACCTTTCGGTAACGTTGCAAGGTTGATCGTTTGCCAAGGGTATCGTTCTCGGTTTCAATTGAATTCCTTGGATCAACAAGGAAACTCGATGGAACGGATTCCGTGGAACTATAGGCCAGGTAGACTTTGACATCGCGGCCACTTTTACACATGGAAGTCATTAAATCGACAGCCTTCGTGCAACAAGTCCCGTCTACGTTTTACTGCATACAATGCGAAACGCACTATCTGACGTAATTTCGCACGGTTCGGCATATAAAATCTTATCGTTCGATACGCGCACGGTTAAATCGATTTTCGTGTTACGAATGGAAAATATACCCATTGATTTCCATATATCCATATATATGATTTCCATATATATTCCATATATTAACGTATATATTTATAAGCGAGCCGTTCCTGGCCGATACAGTGAGATTTCGAATAGGAAGAAACAAAAAATGATAAATCCAGGATGCATAGGAAAATGTGATTGAATTATATTCGAAACAGTGAAGATGTAATACAGGGTAGCATAATTGGAACGAAGTGGGTTAAAAATGTGTAAGTTTCAGAGTTAGAAAATGAAGGTTCGCTGGCTGAAAGGTTTCACAGCTAGCTTAACAATTTTTATAAATTTTTATGCAAATGTTTCTCAAATTTGTAACGTTACTTCTTTTTTAATTATCTACGTTTATCTCGTAGACTGCGAGCTATTATATCGAACACGTTTTTTGCCCCTCAGTTTATTTTCTTCTAACGTATTTGTTTGGTATTTTTAAATTAAAAAAGTCTTCGAATATTAGAGTTCGTAATTCCGTGTCGAAGTGAATTAAGAATTTGAAAAGAAAATTCTTGTTAATTTTTAACTACCGATTATTTTGTTTACGTCTGTCTAAATTTCTATTTCGATATAATAAAAATCATGTTGAGGGCATGACCTATCGTTATTTAAGCAACAATTACCTTCGTATCTTAACGTCCTTTAAAAAAAATTATTAATGGCTTGCTGCACCGCATTCAGGAAAGAAAATCAGCAAACAAATATGTTTTTCTATTATTGCATTGAATCTATAAAAAGTTCTTCATTGAAGAATGTTTATTGTCGTGTTAACTTGAATAACAACCGACAAACACCCAATTTTATGATCCTCGTTTGAATTATGTCGGGCAATAATGGATAAGGCAAAAAAGAAAAGCTTTTCATTCACGGTGACTTGAATAATGGAAAGGGATTATAAATGATTTATGAGGACGCATTGAAACGTAGGAAATTCTTATGGATTCCAGTCGTGGATGTTACATGTAACAAATCCATGGAGAATAGTCGTCCCATGAATCAAATTTCTCGTTTACAAGACTGGTTAAACACCCCAGGAACACTGACAGAAAACTTATTTTATCAATCCATTATAACATCCAATTTGCATGCCTTTTTCAGAATAATTTATACGGCAGGTTTTCGTATTTTTGTTTGTTTTTATTAAATCGACTAAACCTTCCGAGTCTACTGCAATGTAACTACTTTAGATATTTCATTGTTTTAGAATGCATCGTTCTACTAATGCTGGGTATTGCCTGCAGTGCATTGGCTTATACTATGTACATAATTAATCCTGTGAAGCTGATACTAAAGCAAGTAAGTGTACTCACAGAAATTATAATAATTAATAAATGTTTGTTCCTTAACCCCTTGCTCTACAATGACGAGTAACACACGTGACGCGATAAATATAATTGGAAATTTTGAAGATTTCGAAAAGCTAGAATTTGAAAATATTAGCGGAACACGGCACGATCAAATTATTCCTACGTTGTTAACCCTTTGTACTCGTACGTCACGCTGGAGGTGACAATAGACTGAAAATAAATCGAGTGCAAAGGGTTAATATTACGATATATCAGAAATCAATGATCGGTTTTTTTTTTCTTTAATTTAATTCTGAATTACTGTCCATGCAGTCACGAAAGAAATCATAGGGCAAGGGGTTAATCTTCTAAGTTAAATATGGTCAATGGTTTTGTAATATTCAGTGGATCTGAACATTTATAAGACAGAGAACGATTCATTTCATAAATAACATGTCCACATACTTTGTTTTCAGAAATTACAAATGACACCAGACTCTTTACTATACACATTATGGAAGAAACCTCCTATTGAGGTGTACATAAAAGTTTATGCATTCAATATCACTAACCCCGAGGAGTTTTTGGATGGAAAGGAACCCCTTAGGATTCAAGAGGTTGGGCCCTACGTTTATCAGTGAGTGCTGAAATGTTAATACATGTTTCACAGATTCCTAATGTCATGGATAGATCGTACTTGATGGATATTATACTGTTTTAACGCTAGAACCACCGGCGTTATGTCTACTATTTTGAAACATACTGAATACGTACTTTAAAAAAGAAAAATCAAAAGGTGAAAAAAATGTTCGCTTAACTCTCTATAGACCGAATTTTCCGTGGCATCTGGAGATCAGTTGCACGATAGCACATTAGAAAATGATAAAAACACTATTATAAATAATAGATTTACCTTGATTTTGAAACGTTAAATGGTAAAGAATTCCATTATCTTTAAGAACTAAATCGTAATATTTGGCAAACTTAAAAAATTGACTTCGAAGAATGAAAGCTGAGATTTGTCTTGTGTTACTTCAAAATTACTCGGGCCCAGAGAGGGTTAAGTAACTTAGGTTCTATAAGATAGAATTGGAATATTTACATGACTTCTCTATCGGGTTAGAGAATTTTTAGAAAATATTGAGAGCCAGTCGTTTTAACCGCCTTGGTAATTTTAGCGTTAAATGTGGTATTTTATTTTATATATTTTTTTAAATAGGATACTATATGTTAGATATTTATGCTAATCAGAATGTTCTAGACGCTGTCAAAGAGCTTAATTCGTATCATAACTTATCAACTCCTGATTTATATGAGTGTTTCATTTTAGACAGTGTTCCAAATATTTTATCTCAATAATCTGAAGGCATTATTCTAAACAGAATATTTTGCCTAAGTTGCCATTCAAAACAGCAATTAAAATCGAGAAAACTGAAAGAAAGATTGAAAAGTTCAGGTACTTTCCCGATGCAATAATTCTATCAAGGTGCTACAATACCTTTATAATGATCTTTCCTAAAATATAAACAACCTATTAAACGACCAACTACTTAGAAACATCTCAAAAACAATTATAAATAATTTCCAAACAAAGTACATTCCTCCATCCTAAACCCGCGTATTTCTCATTACTTTCAGGGAACTTCTAGAAAACCATAATGTCACATGGCACGAAAATGGTACCTTATCCTACAACCCACTAAGAACAGTGTTATACATTCCGGAAATGTCAGTTGGCGATCCTTTGGAAGACATTGTAAACGTTCCAAACGTTCCTATGTTGGTGAGTAAATCAAAATCGGAAGAAACGTAAATAAATAATCATTGAATCTGTGATAGGGTAGCAATGATAACGTTCGTACGAAAGAGTAAATGTTTTCCTCGACGTTTTCTTTATATCCGTGGGGAGACGACATAAGGAAGAACTTGTTTTGATGTAATATCGTAACGTAATACTCTTACGTGCGCAAAATAAGTAGACTTCTGCCGATCGATTCTTTTTCCCCACGTTGGTGATGTGAAAATGACAAGATCTTAACTATTTAATTACTTCGCAATTATTTCGTCGAATGAAGCGTGAAGATGGAAACGTCGTCATTTATGTCGAAACTGTTTAGAAGTGAATGTTGTATGCGCACTGGATAAGCTATGCTATTATTGGTGAACGACACGTGTGTCGATTCTTTTTCTTTCCTATTCCATGAATTATCCTGCCTGAGTCACCATTAAGCAGCGCATTTCCTAAATAAATTTGCCAGAAGATTGTCATATTCTTGTTTTTACGCGCGGCGACGTGTAAGTGTTGCTTTTTTTCATCGTCTATTAAACTTGAATGTCCCCTGTTGCTTATGCGTTGAGTTTTCCATATCGAGTTCATTTATTTCATGGACATTTCAAATAAGGACGGGGAATTATTACAAAACGTAGGAAAATGTTCCTCGCAGGAAATAAAGAGGACATAACGTAATTGTTGAGGTGTTTTTAATTAATATTTGAATGGAACAGACTCTTTAGGAGGGATAATCAATGAAGCCATGATAATTACTTGTGATCTTCTTCCTCTTTGGATGTATCATTAACATAATTAGCCCGTCTAAGTAATTTAATAAACGTGATTGTTAACCGTCTTTCTGGTACAGTAGTTCAGTATTTCTAGGATAGCTAATGTTGTTACCGCATATTAATTTCAGTTTTTATATCAATCGCTCTAATTTATGACTCGAATTCTGATATCAGACTTACATTTACTACTTTCTCTTTCAGTAAAGTGATCTAATTTTGAACACGTGTCGCTTTAACACTAGATTTACCATACCAGTCAGAATGACTGGTACACAATTTTTTCCAAAAATTCTCCAAATTTATATGAGTTGTCATAGAATAGATATTCTACGTCTATCTTATAAAACATAAATTGCCAAATCAATCAAGTTTTCCACCTCTTAATTCCCCTTTTTTCAAAATACTTATTTAATATTTTTAAATATGATAGATTTAACGCCTGCAGTTCTAGTGATAATTTACAAGTCGTTGAATATCAGATGATAACTATTTCTCCTGCTACAAATTATTTGCATCTTTACCTCGTATGACCTTAATTTCTAATTTCGTTCAGTATCGAACGTTTAAAATGTTAGAATGATAAGATAAATTATGCACCACATCATTAACTGCACATCACGAATTCGTATCGTTAAACTATTCCATTAATCGTAGCATTCGTTTTAATAGCCTCGCGTATTTGCATCCCTTCATTGCCATGAAATGTTCAAAACAGAGAGACGTATCATTACGTGATAATAACGTAATAAAAAAAAAGAATTGCTCAAATCATCCGTGATTTACAATTATCATACGTAATTCATTTATAAAAAACATATTGTCTGACATAATCCAAGGCAGTGTGCGACATGCATTTCGGCTTCAACGACTACTTTTAACTTTTAAAAAAAAATATTACTTTATATTATACAGAAATTATATTTTTTATTATAGAAATTTTATATCATAGAAATTATAAAAATATTACTTTATAATTTAGAAAAAATTTCCTAGACGCGACGATGAATATGAATTAGGGCTCGCTAATTAGGAGTCTGATCATCTAATTGCTTTCCGAATATAGATTCGCAGCAACAATATCTTTTTATCTTTAGTATTTTTTGACTTTATCTGCTAGGATCGTTTCATCTAGAACCGTTTTAGATGGCTTCCGAATCACTGAGACTATGATATATTAATTATTTAGGAAAAATTTCATCTAAAACATTAAATTCTGTGGAATCTCGTCCAGATAATCACAACAATTAAAACCAAAGAATGCAAGGAAAACTTGACCTCTTTGTTCACCATAGCCCCTCCTCCCTCCTTCCCTAAATGTGTAACGTACAATCATGTTTTCCCCGTTATATCGTCGAGATTTTCCTCCTGGATTCCACAATTCCTGCTTGTTTCCATCAGCCGGAAGAAATGAGAAACTTTTAGGTGAACATGAATGGAAGCAAGCGGGAAGGAAAAGCTCGCGCAAAACTATTGCTTTAACGATTTATGTGTTTTTCAGGGAATCTCGTCGTCGCTCCACGATTCTGGATTCTTCGTTAACTACCCTTGGGTCAGACTCGTTAACGCATTCGACAGCAAGTCAATTTTAAATTTAACAGTTCACGACTATTTCTGGGGATACGAGGACCCTTTGGTGCGTTTTGCTGGCGGTGTTGTACCGGGTTTCATCAATTTCCGCAAATTCGGTTTATTGGACAGGGTAAGTGGAAGATTATTTCAATTAGAATTAACATTTGTAAATTCAAATGTATATAATTATTGGCAACAGTGTAAAGCTAGCCAATTGAATTGTTTTAACACTCAAACATATGCAAATAGTTGAAATTCTTGTCCGAATTTTGATTAATTGGTAATCACATGGTTTTTTTGAGTATCGATTTATTACAGTAGCAATTAAGTTCATGGCCTTTATGTTTACCAAACAATATTCTTTATGTTGCTTTGCAATTTCAAAATGATGTTAAGATAATTGCAAAATGTAACCTTTCCTATGACGCTAAAATACAGTAATAATAATAAACACAAATGACACACAGAAATAAGAGGATGTAGCACAAGATAGATATTCGCGAATTTAGTTGTCATTCTGAGATATACTTCCTTTGTTATTTAATAATGAAATTCAGTCAATCTAAATATAAACTGGCCGAATATTTTGCATCAGTTTTCCTTGAGTCTTCGGTAGTTTAACACCCTTAATTACAAGACATATCGACAACACAAAATAACTGCCATTTGTATAAAATGACAGCACCGAAACAAATAAAATACTCTTCGACAATTCCCAACTCAAACAACACTTAAAATCGAACACCAGAAAAGAAATTCTTCCCGCTACAGAATCTTAATTAACAATCATCGAATTCACGTGCCCCGAATATAGAATTATTTACAAAAATTTCCGCGCAAGTTTTGTCAGAAAAAAATGCAACGATACAAAACCGGGAAGGACACGTCGAAACGCATAATTACAGAGCTCATTAAGTCGACCCCGACGAATCGACACCAAAATCAAACGCATGCAGCCAGGAGTGTCGACACTCGAAAAAAAAAAGATGCAAAGAAAATATACCGGTTATTGACGCAATCGGTCAACCTTATCCACGCATGAATCGGCCGAATCATTTTAATTTTCCACCTCTTGCTAAATCTCCCTGAGCGTGTATCAATGCATCTTGCTGTCATGGATAATAAGTTCGCGTGTATTGACCCGGGATTCTGGTGCAATGCACCGACAAGTGCAATACTCCATCGCGCACGTGCACGGTGTATCGTACTGTCGTCGTGAACTCGATAATTTTCAGTCGTTTTCATGTTTCACCGGCCGATCCTTTCACTGTTTACGTATACGATTCACGAGGAGCGTGCCAGCAGCTTTCAAGAAGTATGCGACAATCGTAATACGATGCACAACATATGCTCTGTGAAATAGTATCATTCTCCTCTTCTTTTCCGCCTGTATTATTTCCGCTTTAGCTGGCATGATTAATTTCGCCTAGGACCTACTGTTTTTTAGTGGGTTCCGAACTACGGAGATTATGACATACTAATTAAAAATTAAAGAAAAATTGCCCATAGGCGATGAGGATCAGAACTTGAACCCACTAATTCAAAATTCGCGGCTTTAGCTGCGTACTCTCTGGCAATAATTAGTTATCTATGGCAAGTTTGTCTGGGACCTATTGTTTTAGCTGCGTTCCAAACCATCGAGGCTATGCTATATTAATTAATTAATTAATTAATGTAGGAGAAATTTCCTAGAGGTGATGGAGATTTATGGGTCCTCGATTATGAGCCTTCACCTCCATACACATCTTAAACCTCGAAATATTATCAGACACATGCTGCATCGATTACATTAAAGACAAATAATATATTTTTATCCCCTATAGCCTGCATTTTTTGTCACGTTTGACGAAAGAGATAATTAAATTTTCGATAGTTCGCAAAGTTGAAATTTGTTTTGAAGGAAAGAAGTATAGATGTATGTTGTTTTACCTTAAAATCACGGAGACCCATAGAGGGTCAATTACCTCTGAAAACATTTAACAGACATTTCCGTGAATATTAATGGAATGTCGGATATCATGATTATTTTTCATGGTATTTAAATTGAGCCTCCTATAAATCATGATAGGTGGAAATTATTCGTCCGATGTATTGCGTATTTGTTCACTCGATAACTTCTAGTCGATTTCATTTTTATTCGTTGATCCTTTCACTGTTTATACGTACACGATTTATAAGATTTGTATTAACGGCTTTCAATCTCGTGCGATGGACATTGTAACAATTTAACGAATAAATCACTAACTGAGGTATCATATTCGAAAGTATTGTAAAATGATTTGTTGTTATGTTGTGATATTTAAAAGCTTGTAAAAAACCTTTGTACAGTAACGTTTAACGATTTTACTCTGCTTACTTTGATATTTAAAATATTAGTAGAAATCTAATATTTCGATTCGAATGATGCTTCTGTATTTCAATGCAATTAACTGTGCAAATAATTGTCAAGAAAAATAATAGTTTTAACGTAGGTCCTCAACTTCGAAAAAGTAATTGATCTTAGAAAACACTTTTAAGTGAAAATTTTGAAAGGTGTCTTCCAATACATTTGATAGAAATATTATTAATCTGAATTTTCTCCAAACTTGTCTCATCCGACTTAAAAAACGACTCGGTTATAAAATAAAATCTATCATTATTATAATAATTCCTAGAATTATGTAAATCTACAGAAACGAAGAGTAGAAACTTGAATTCTGAGAATCGTGATAACTTCTGTCAGTCGATTTACATCATCAAAGAGACATCGTTAGACAGGTTAACACCGAGCATTTTTAACGCCTGACAGGCAATTACTCTTGTTTACTATTTTCCGAATAATCGTTTACACGTTCAACCTGTTCTTCAATAAATGCAAATCTGTTAACAATCACGAAATTACAGACTGATAAATATAACAGCAGGGTGATTCATTATACCACTTATTTCCGCATTATTGCAGCGCTATTAATACATAACGAATGAATTAAGTAAAAGAGTTTGAAGTAGCCTGATTGTATGAGTTTTTATGATTTCACCGCGGTCTGCATAAAACCGACATCATTCTACTCCTTTTTTACAACCAACTGCATTTTTATGATCGAACAGGTTAAATTCAATTGATCTTCAACGAAGTTGAGCACAGTAAATCATACTATGATCTATCAGTATTGTATCCTCATCAATAGCTACGTCTAACAAAGTTCTAAATTGTTAATTAACATTACATAGAAATGACTATAGCAGGTCAAACGAAAAAAATATAATATAAAATAAATTCTCGGACTCGCAAGCAGTGGGCTTAATTGTGAATTAAAGTCGCCTGTTTTCTCTAAGAAGTTGTTTCTAAGTTATTAATTAAAATTCCATAGCTCCGGTGATTCAGTTACCGTTACAGTAAGTCCTAAGCGAAATGATCATAGAAGTTGACGCCGTAGAATGCAAAAGATAGAAAATTCATTTTCTGCACTGTTTGCAATTAAAAAAATATATGTTTGTGCTTGCAGATGTACGACGAAGGAAATAATACTGTGCTCATGAACGTTCGGGGAAAGGAAGACATGTTGGATGAAATCGGACGGTATTTGAGTATCGAGTTGTATAACGGAAGCCCTGGAATGGCGCATTGGGGATATGAAAACGAAGAGGGAAACGTAATGAACCCTGGGTGAGTCGTCGTATTTAAATAACGATAGAATCCTATCTTACTTTTACGCGTAAAATATCCCAAAGAATAGTATTTGTCAAAAAAGCCGATGCACTTTTTCAATGAGTACTTGGTTGGACTTATAAAGAAAGTAGGTTCGGAGAGAAATAAAAATCGTTGCATCATTTGACTTTCGATATTTGTTGAAAAATGAGATGCACTCTTCCAGTGAATGCATTGATCCACGTGTAAAGAAAGTAGCCTCGCAGAGAAATAAAAATCGTTACATCATTTTGCTTTAATATCCGTGGAAAGGTGCAATGCACTCTTCCAGTGAGTGCACCGGTACACTCATAAACCGAGTAAGTTCATAGAAAAATAAAAATTGTTGCGCCATTTCACTTCTAACGTGCCTACTTCAAAAAGTACGATGCGTTTTTTTAATACGTACATATGTTCATTCAAAGATAGTAAAATCACAGAAAAATAAAAATTGTTACATGACCTACTTTCACGCTGAAAACAATAAGAGAGTTCAACTTCGTAAATCAGTCTTTATAATATATTGATAAATGATGCGTCACTTTGCATTCGACTAAACTCATATAATATATGACCTCATCGAAAGGATCCTAAAGAAACAGCGTTATGAAACAAGTTTTTTCCCGAGCTAAGATCACTTACTGCAGAAAAAGAAATTGCGATAATTACGTTTCTTTATCTGAAAGAAATTTCATAATTTCCTGCACAACGTTACAGAAACACGATTTGCAATCGCATTCGAGGAGCCTCAGAAGGAACTGTATTCCCGCAGAATTTGGACAAACGTGCTACATTCAGAATATACAGGAAAGCCTTTTGCAAAGCGATACCGATTTCCTTCCAGAAGGAAGTATCGATGGAAAACGGTCTCAATGGATACCTTTACAGTATGGCAGACAATTTCTTCGACCCGCCGAGTCAAAATCCGGAGAACGAGTGTTACTGTCGGAAAATGAAGACGTGTTTGCGGAAGGGTCTTTCGGACATAACACCCTGTTACTACAGTACGTCTTTGTACTTTCTGTTTTGCTTGTTATTAGATAGGAGATACAGCAATATGCCTAACTCTTTCAAGCTCAGTGGTGAGCGGTAGTAACCACCATTTTTTAATCTCCATCAAGCTCACTGGTTAACGGTATTGATCATCTTCTTTTTAACTCTTTGGTGGTTAACACTAAACCTACTGGCTTTATATCTGTTATATTGAAATTTACGAAATAAGTACTTTGGAAAAAGAGATTTGAAGAGGTGAAAAAGATGATCGGTTAAGTAATTTTTGTTTTATACGATAGACCTAAAATATTTACTGAATGGCTGCGCAATCAATTTGGGGAGTTTTTAGAAAAAATCAGAAAGCGGTCATTTGACCGCCCATGGTAGGTTTAGTGTTAATGTTATAACCCACCTTTGTAATATTACCATATCTACATTTGTACAACGGTGTGCTAAATTGACCACCGCGCACTGCTCTTTCATTCTCTGAATACATTTTTATATTCCGTAATACGGCTCGTTAAAAAAACAGGAATGTTTTTTAATGTATGACTCACCGTACGTTGACTTCTCCGAGGATTTACGGCTCGTTCAGTTTTCTGGAGAGACGTTTAAGCAGCCGATGCAATTCGGAGAATGACTCGGTCGCAAACTCGGCGATGCCAAACTCATGGGCTAAAACGTTAAATGTCAAAACTTGAACTTTATAAGTCACGCTTTATACAGTAGGAAATTTGCGCGTGACATTTTTCGTGGAAATATAGAGCGTGATCTTAAAAACAAAAGAAGAAATTCTTTTGTACGAAGTGAAACTATTGTTTTAACAATTGTGAGAAGATTGTAGTTTGAAATTATTACGATTTAAGTTGTTATAAAGCATAATATCAACATGTTTTTAAAGATATTTGTAATTAAAACATTCACTGCCAGCAGCGAGATATCTGGGAGTTTACAATGTAAATTTGAATTAACAAGTCAGCAATAATGACTCAGAATTCTAAAAAGCCCTCTGCTGTCTTCTCAGATTGATAACATAGGTAATGTTTCGTTCATTTTCCTGGCAGTGAATGAGTTAAATCATTTAGTCACATTAATTCATTTCAACTGCGTCCGTTTAGACAAACGACTCTTATATTTTATTATAATGACGTATTAAATAAATTGTATGCATATATTCTTACAGCTATCCCAACAGCACTGTCGATGCCACATTTCCTGAATGCAGATCCGACTTTAAATCGAAACGTCGAGGGCCTTAATCCGGACCCCCGGAAACACAATACAGAAATCATCCTGCAACCGGTAAATATGAATTCTTTAATTTTCCAATCATATAAAACCCTAAATTATAGACAAATTTAGTAATTAAACACTTGATCAATCAAATTAATATAATATGATAGAAGAAAATCGAACAAAAGAAAAATGCATTCTTCTTTCTGCTATCCAGAAAGAAAGCTAAATTTCTAAAAAATTTGTCATTTAATATTTACAAATTTCTTTAAAAGAAATACATAAAAATACATTTGTAACACATCTGTTAAGAATTCCTTGCATACGTATTTCATCGTAACTTCTCCTATCACTTATTTTGAAAGTGTAATACTCTAACTGTAAAAGACCCACTGAAACTTTTTATCGAAAGTACATTCTCCACGGTGTGAAAAAAAGACGCACGACATTACGAAATATACCGCATGGATACAGCGTGCGAGAAGAATGCGCTTAAAAACCAATTGACGTCTTTAGATTACCTAATCCAGAAAAGATAATATCTAACGCTCTAAGAACTAACAATTTCCGTTGAAAACCAACGAGAGCATCGACCGTGAAGATCACTTTCAGTGATTACTATCAGTGTCTTTGTGTAACGTGACCGTTAATGAAACATATTAGACATAATGTATTATGTTATCTTCACGAGTCTCCTGAATGAATATCACATTTGGTCTTCCATTTTCTAGGACGTCGGTATGCCGATAAAAGTCAACTCCAGAATGCAAATCAACCTCGTCATGTACAATACGTCCTACAATTCTAAGATCACGGCTTTTAACGATATGGTGATACCGCTGTTTTGGACGGATTTGGTATGTGCTAATAATTTCATTACAATTTTACTGGGATAATCGTGTATTTGGATATCCATTTTTCTAGATCACTGATCGACAGCACGGCTTTTTCATCTAAAGACTCTGATTCTTCAGCCTAACTGAAGTAATTAGATTTTACCATAAATAATTCGGCTTAATGTTCATATTTATATTCGCAGCATATTATTTGGTTACTTGATTATTTATGGATCTTTATAGAATTCACGAAATGAAATAAAACTGAGTCTTCACTAAAAAAAAGGAGAAGGCTGCCGAACCCTGCTCTAGCATGTTGAATGCCACTAGTTAATTTCACCATTTCTATGAAAGTGAAGCTTTTCTTATTAAAATTATATATTTATAGAGTAGAAACGTTAAAGATAAAAATAGCTGCATATTCAATAGTGCTTTTCTTTTTAATGCCAATATTTAAATGTTTGATGCTTTAACAAATTAGTAATTGTTACAATATAACAGTTATAAAAAAGGATAAAGCAGGGTAAGGGATCAAAGGTGACCTTGCATTGATTTTACCCCGGCGATGGATTATTCGATAGGTGACAACCCTGTAGCTTGGCCGGGAAGGTAATTATGGGGAAAATTCAATATATCGGTTTTTGACCCATTTTATTTACTTGCTGGAGTGCGAAAATTCATTGAATTGCGAAAATTATGTGGCATTCAATGTGCTAATAAAGAAATGGATATCTAAAATCAAGTTTGCGAATATTATCTATGTACTTTTAGAGAAGCAAATAAATTCGGTGCCTTTTTAGACGATTTTCGAATTTTATTTACAAAATAACTGTAAAATATTAACTCGAAGTAATTGCCATTATTTTCGACAAATTAAAAATTCTACGGTACAGCCTAGGTCTGCTGCCTGAAAACTGTATGAACCGGTAACTTTAGGGTCATTTACCATTACCGTGGGTTAATTGTACAGCAATTTCTATTCAAAATAATTTGAAAGGATGATATGGAATCGAAGCAAGCTCAGGAACTACTATTAGGGCCATTACCGTGTAACAAACATCGTAATATTGAGGTTGTAAATCCTAAAAGCTTAAGGTTGGCATTTTAACCCTGACACGACCAGAAGGGCCCATCAGCGCCATTTTCGCAATAAAACTTAAGTAAGGAAAGGGCTATAAAAGAGGTCCACGAAGCAAGTGAAAATAAAACAGCTAATATATTACTATTACGAATGGAATAAAGAATTCCTGAAAGAATAATTTTATATGAGGGCCTGTTGGACCTGTTCAGTCTTTCAAGCTGCTTTTTATGGTCGTTTGAGGGTTAAAATGCCGCAAACATCACGAAGGTATTCAATTTCAAACTGAAATTATGATCAATGAAATATAGAGGCAGCGAATTTATTTGCATACCTACGTAATGCGTGCAAAATTAAAAGAAATTCTCGCTTAAACGTAAATAAAAAAGAAAAGTTATCCTTATTTTACATAAGTGATAAGGTTTACGTGTTGAGCAACATTTTTAGTGATTTCAAGGTAACATGCAAAACATAACAATTATGCAGATCGTGAGAAATAGAGGATATTATGACGAAATAAAACTCTGAGACTCACTTTGTTCAGTCTATCCGCGATGTAGATTCATTAGATTCGTGTATCTCAAGATTCTTTTTTGCTTCGATGCGATTTTACTTCAACTTATTTCAATTGGACCGTCACACACTGGATTTCACTGAAATACAATATACAGATAGTTTGATTGTAGTTTGTAATCAATATTAAAAGGGAGATTTCAGATTTTACAATATTCAGATATCCAAAAATCCAAACTTGAGGTTATTCGAATTTAAAAATTCATATAATAACGAAATTCACATTCACTTCATCGTATAATTATTCAAATACCATTATATTAATTAGTGCAGTATTATGTTATTTAATTTATCTGGATACTAAGTTATTTAAATTATGCAAATTTTTCATTAATGGAAATATCTCCATATGTTATTAATACAAATTACAAATTTATATTTCTAATTGCTAACTCTAGACCATCATTAAAGAAATTCTTCTAAATAATAGTAAACATAATTGAGTTAACAAAGATATTTGAACCAAATTTTTAAAAAACAAATTTACCAGTTTTTATGAACAAAATGAAGCCAGTCTGAAAATTTCAATACAACCGTATTTGCCTACTTTTTGGGGAAACCAGGCACTATCGTTATCCATAAAATTCATTTTTCATAATTTCAAATGTATCTTTCCAGTTCATACCTTCTTTACCGAATGACCTGCTCTTCCTACTGAAATTGGTCCTCATCGTACTTCCAATTGCGCAGACTATTTTAATTTGCCTGCTGGGCATCGGTGGCGTGACGCTTCTCGTGTTATCCCTCTTATCCACTTTATGGATGTTAAATCAACAACAGGAACAACCAATTCCGGGAAGGAGGGACAGTACCGACTTGAGAATACCACTCAGCTACGGTCAATACACGTCTATACGTATTTTGCCAGCTATAAAAAAAATGACATCGAGAACTGATCTGATTAGTTAACCAAGGTTCAAAGGAAAAATGTGATATCGCTAAAAGTTTGTACGAGAATACAATGCCTATAGCGAATTGATTGATTAATGTAATGGTGCAATATGACACTGTTTTATCATACGGGAAATACCGACTTTTGGAAACGATCAAACTGACACGGAATATACAAAGCGAATGTTCCACGTTACTTTATATATTCCATGTTAAAAATACTCCATTTACGGATCGATATTATTTTCCAAGGATATTGTTATATTATTTTTAGCTAATTCCCTTTCGCGCGAATGGCAATTGGCGCACGACGTATTTCCGATGGTGACACAGTTTTCTCTTATTAAAAGCCTCTTGTTTTACGTTTAGATAATTAGGATGTTCTGTTATAACGAGCTCTATTTCGTTGATTTATCAATAAAGCAGAGAGATCTGTTGGTAAAAGGGAAAAGCAGTCTTGTAAAAATAACTATTTTTAACTGGACTAAAGAATTTCTTTGACAAATACTTTTCGGAATGTACTAGAATGTACGTTGATATTAGTTGTAATTTTAAACCGTAGAATTGTAATGATAAGGATTTTTCGTACGAACGATAGTAATTATTCTTCTTAAGTTTAGTACGTCAGTATATAAAGTGGAAACTTTTGTTAAATATAATGCATAGACAATTATTATTTTCTTAAGTTTCATTATTTAGTCAATATGAAAAATGTAAGCTACTGATAAATACGATGCGTAATCGAAATTTTCGAATATGGCGACGAACACTGTGAGTAGATATAAGTTATAGAAAAACAGGCATTAATTACTCGCATCATTGGCGTCTGCATAGCCACGAGAGATAAAAGTCTACAAATAGTTTTTACTCACGCATTTAATATATTTTTCTTATTGTTTTCTATGCCAGGAAGATAATTTCGATGAGCTCCTCACTTCGTTCACGCGAGAGTGCGATTCAGGGCACCGGAAGTATCAGTGTCCTACTACTTGAATCGTATTAAGCTTAAATAAATCTTCGAATTCTTTCAATAAACTTATTACGATATTAATTATATACCTCGACAAATTTATAAGGATTTTGTTATTTTATAGATGTAATGTTTTTGGAAATTTCTCAGTTTTTTAGTGAAAGCCTTATAATTTCACGGAATTCATGACTAGGTTATGTACAACATAGTACATTCAAAATTCGTTCTACAGTTTTTTCAATTTTGTTATAAATAGTTCAATGAAAATATATAGAAATATAGAGATTTCTTAATTTTCCAACTACATAATTACTGGTCAAAATATGCACTTAGAAGATTTCTAAATTTTTACTCCACGCAAAGACACTTCGATCAGTCCTTTTTTCTCGAAATTTCTTACGGCATATGCAGTAATTAAAAATTCTAATTACAAGAATCTTACAATAACGTTAAAATGTATTATTATTATTCATTTTATTCTAAAAAAATGTATATAACTATATTGATCCTTTATATATCGACATTTCCACGTTAAACAAATATTATTATTGCTCAAAGTACTTTGATAATGTTATTTCATTAAAATGAATTACTTCACTTGGAAAAACAACAATTATCCATTCAGAATGAAGAAATTACACTTGAATATTTTATGATAAATATGCTCCATTTAGAAAAGAAAAAATATTAACAACAGTAAACTTATGAAAGCATATAGCATCTAAGTGTTATATGAATATATACTTATCTTAAAAACAGCGCTTCTAATATGTAGATAACGGGGAACTATCAATAAGTCTTCAATTGTTTAAATATGTTTTGCTTGCCATTACCATATAATAATAATAATAAAATAAGATTATTTTTATTTAGCCTGAAAATATGATATTACGTCCAAATTGCATAGTAAGCATAGTATTACTTAGAGTAATATATAATAATTTTAATGTGCAGCATAAAGCTTAAAGTTTAAGTTGAAGAATTCTGCAAATGATATTACAGAAATTGTTTTTATACCTATATATTCTAAACATATTTATATATATGTAAGAAAAATCTATGTATGTATATATATATATATATATATATTACAGACTGTTCCAACAATTCATGACAATTAGTGGTAATATAAGTACAATTTAACTCAATTTGTTATTTTGTTCTTCTCGGTATACAAAATAAATGTGATTTTAGCACTTATAGTAAGATTTATATCACTTTATTCAATTTTCAGTGTATTTAAATTTATTAACATACACGAACATATGGATAATCTTTTCAGCCTTTCTTCCACATAGTAAATATTTCTGACACAGCAGTCTAATAGAATGCAGATATTGTGAAAAAAATGTTAACTTCCATTGTTATTGAAGTTATTCGTACCTTAATGGGATTTGAATAAAAATGTACTACGTACTTGGACATTGCAGTGGTACAAAAATCTGTAAACAGCTCTACAATTTTATTACTTCAAAGAATTTTATTATACATTAAATGCATGCAATATATTGCATTAATGTATCATGGAATATAAAGGCAATAGAATATGACTAAACTTGTGCACTTGTAAAGAATATATGTTAGATTTCATTAGATAAATAAATCATTCGATATATACACAAATTTTTTATAAGAAAACATATTAATGTAAACAATAACACATACATTTTTAAGCATAATAGTATTGTGCTACATTTTTTAATTTGTCATTGTTTATTGTCAAGTGTTACTCTTTAATCCTATTACAGTACGCTGTACAAATCGTATTACACCGTAAAATATAATCCTATTGCATTTCCTTTATGAAAACATATTTTCATTAAGTTTATAGTGAAGCAAGAATTATAAATCATTCAATTTCCTGTACACATGATCCATTTTGGGTCTGTTTTGTGCCATACGATTAGTACACCACCTTCCCAAAACCATTAAATTATTATATATCTGCTTATCTTTCTCACCTGCTCTCCTATCTCTCAATAAAGGTAGATCTGCATCTTCCAAACTATCAATAAAAACCTTTAGAAATTTATTTTTTAACCTAGTTTCGTCGAAAGCAGACAAACCAGTACCTAATTCGAACAAAACTATACCATAACTATATGTGTCCACCTTTGTAGATAATTTTCGTCCGTGTAAAAATTCTTCCGGAAGATATGGCCTTGTACCATGGATTTTACTCACCTAATAGTTTTTAATGAATTTGAAATAATTTTAACTAACTACATATCCTAGACAATTTATTTTATATCGTAACGTGTTGCAAAACAAACTTACTTTCATACAGTCTCTTTCAGGACCTTCCCTTGCTAAGCCAAAATCGCCGATTCTAGGCTCAAAGTTCTTATCAAGTAAAATATTAGCACTTTTAATGTCACCATGTATTAAAGGTTTTTCTCCGATGGTATGTAAGTATTGTAAACCACGTGCAATACCCTTAGCAATTTCATGACGTTGCATCCAAGATAATGCTGGACTTTTGTGTGTCATTAACAATCTGTCTTCTAAAGAGCCATTTTTCATTAGCTGATATACCAAACACGGTGCTTCACCACCTAAACTATATGCATACAGTGGTAAGATATTTTCATGTGGACAAGAATTTAAGATCTTTATTTCCCTAAGCGACTGTTGAAGTTGAACTACATAACTTTCATCCGTATTAGCTCCTCTCTTTTCTATTTTTTTAATAGCAACATCTGTATTTTTCCAGGTACCTATAAAGAGTGATGTTATCACTTACAATTTCCAAGAAATTTAGTAGTACTTCTTCTCAAGTTACCTCTGTATACAGTTCCAAAGCCCCCTCTTCCTAGCATGTTATGTTTATTCCATCCATTAGTAGCAATGGTCAGTTCATTGTAAGAAGCGTGTGGTAAAGTAGCATCTGTCCTTGGAATTGGTGCATCATTATTCTTTTTACTTATACTTGCAACATGTTGCAAAGTGGGTGACATATGAGGAACTAAGGCTGGAGAAGCTACTGCTGGAGAAGCTACTGCTGCAGAAGCAACAAGTAAGTTGTTTGAATTACTTGGAGCAATTCCAATTTGCATAACTTGCATTGACTGATTTAATATTTTATGAGATTCCTCTTTAGTATGTTCCTCAATAACAACTTTTGGTACATTTGGTTGCAATGGTGCAGGCTGGTTGAAGTTTTGTGTACCGATATTTAAATCTTTTGTGTTTTTATTGAATCGCTTTCCAAGTATCCTTTGAAGATTGCCCTCTCCACTATCAAGTAGTCGATGAAATTTTGCTTCGACAAATGGCTTTAATGGTATCATAGATTGATAATGCTGCATTCTTGATAATAAAATAAACAGCTCTAATACCGTATGATTATGGTGGCCCCACATTGTTAATAATTCATCGGTTGGATTTTTTTCTTTCCGTAAATTTTGTATTGTCAATACGTCATAACTCATCCATGTACCTAAAAGGAAAATAATTGTCAACGAATAATAAAATATCAGTTAACTAAGTAATTAAAATTCTTATAAAATTACTTTAAAACTTAACAAGTACTTGACAGCTTCCGAGAAATTTAAATATTTACCAGCAAGTTCTTCCCACTTGTCATTTTGGTTGAGTATTTTACAAAGTTCCGATCTCTCGAAAAATGGTAATTGATAAATGTATTTAACTTTGTCCGTACAATTTGACGAAGCCATCTCGTATGTCAATAAATGTATACTGATAAATTACAGTTATTCTACTTTTAAGGAGAGTATATATACATGATTTTCTAGGAAACACAAACACTGTTTTGAATTGAAACACCATCTATTCGTGTCACGTGCCGTTTTACGGAATAGCTTTAGAGTTTTGCAACCATAGCAATAAAAACAAATATCAGACGTCTACATTATTGACAATTACAGAAAAAATGATTAAATTATATAAGGCTTTGATAAAAATCTCTCAGAATCGATTATGGATCCCATACACTATATGTATACAATACAAACTTTGATTTCTTATCTTTACCACAGACGAGGTATAAAGTTTAGAAAAGATGGCAGCAACATCGGACATGACTACATTTGTACCGTCGGTAGTATTTTCTTCTTCATGGTAAAGTGAATTTTGTTGCAGTGTTCTGCCATGTCGCATCGCGCCCTCTAGTAATTTAGAATCAAATTGGGAACAAATACATTTAACCATTCATACCGTCGCAATCTCCGAAGAAAAAAACGGCTAACAACGCTGCGGCCATGTCCGCCATTTTGAAATCGAGCTTAAACACGAAACGCTGTCTATGACATAAAGAAGACCTTTTGTAGGATTACAAAACACAGCTATATAATTTGAAGGTCCTCCAAAAGCCTCAACAATGGCAGAATATTTGGCTTCGATTTTTGGTACAGAGAAAGACAAGTAAGTAAATTTTCTGTAACGACGCTTTTTCCTGCCACTACTCGTGCTGTACTCACATCATTGATGTTATCTTTATGTTTTTCACAGAGTAAATTGCTCGTTTTATTTTAAAATCGGTGCCTGCCGTCATGGAGATCGATGCTCACGAATTCATAACAAGCCAACTTTCAGCCAGGTAAATGAATTCCTGATTTCCCTTATCATTTTTCAACATTCTCGAAAATCGCACGGTAGTCATACCTATTCAAGGATACATTTGTCTGCTATTTTTTTTATGTATGTTTACATAGACTAATGTAACAATCCTATCCTAATTTTAGCATTTTACTAACTTCTGTAACGTATCTTTTTGATGTATCAAGATTACGTATATGTGACACATTCTTATTTACAAAGCCATTATTAAAATTAATACTTTATATCTGTATACTATTAATTAGAGAATAATAATTACATTTCTATTGCAGACATGTTTACTACAGAATCTTTATGTAAATCCTCAGAATTCTGCAAAAAGTGCAGATGGATCACATTGTACGTATATTATACTCTTTTTCGTTCACCGAATTAATATTTTCAAAGTAATGAAAGTACCTCCGAATGAAAAGTTATGGATACAGATTTTATAATTTCAATGCATTGCAGTGGTTGCTAATGTATCAGATGAAGAGATGCAAGAGCATTATGACAATTTCTTTGAAGATGTCTTCGTAGAATGTGAAGATAAATATGGAGAGATAGAAGAAATGAATGTTTGTGACAACCTCGGTGACCATTTAGTTGGCAATGTTTATATCAAATTTCGGAGAGAAGAAGATGCAGAAAGAGCTGTTAACGATTTAAACAATAGATGGTTCGGAGGAAGACCTGTTTATGCAGAACTTTCACCTGTTACCGATTTTAGAGAAGCTTGTTGCCGTCAATATGAAATGGGGTATGTATTCATCACATTACTTATAAATCAGTTCTTCTCTTTGCCTTACTGATATTAGTATTTTTTTAAAAATAGTGTCGAGAAATTCGTTTCATTTCAACCAAGCATCTTAATATCCAGTGAATTTTATAGTTAACTTAAATACTGAAATAACATGTATCCGATTTTTTAAAAACATATTAAATGCGAATTATTTATTTCAGCGAATGCACGCGTTCAGGATTTTGTAATTTCATGCATTTGAAACCTATTTCACGAGAATTACGGCGTTACTTATATAGCCGGAAAAAGGGTGGTAAAGGTCGTTCGAGATCGCGTTCTCGATCCCGTGGTCGCGATCGTAAACGAAGATCGCGATCCCGTGATAGAAGATCTAGATCCAAGGATCGTCGAAAAGGTAGAGAAGATAAAGGCAGAGACGGACGATCCGGAAGATATTAATTACGTTCTTTTCGATTATAATACACCTTTGTAATAAACCGACTTCACTTGTTTTTTTCAACCCTTTGACTGTCGTCCTTCGGAAATATATTTTGACGAGAGTGATCTAATCTCTAATAATTATGTTATACCATAAATGTATACCATTATGAATGTCAGCTTCTTTTTATGCTAACGATACTATCAGTGACAATTACATTGTGAAGATAAAATGATTTATAAAGTGCAGAAACTTATCCAGTATTAAATTATACACGTAAATTCGATGTGTCCAAAAAGAACTTCAGGAAACAGATGTAATAAATTAAGAGATTTATGAAAATTTTATCTAAATAATTAAATAACTTCTAAATGTTAACAATCAAAGGGTTAGATAACATCAATTTGTTTATTACATAGTTGTCTAGAAAATAGAAATAGTAAAGACGGCATTTCGTGACGTTTTCCATTGATACTGACAGGAACATGTTCTGTTTTTTATCGGTTTAAATTTGTACAAATTACTACAGAATTATGAAAGTGTGCTTTAGGTATGAAACGAATTCTTATAATTTGTAATATCTTAACGTATCCTTAAATGTAAACATTATGAATAAAAAATTATTGCAGAATAAGAATAGCGTTGTATGTGTAAAAATAGCGAAAATAAACATAAGATATATAATGATATTGTTTTCTTATTTTAAAATGCATTTGTTTATGCGAACATTCATATGAAAAAATGATAAATAACATTAATGATCCAATATTAATGAATACGGAAAATATTCTCTATGTACTTTTTGCCATATCGTCAATATCGAGCAAAAAAATATGATATTGTGTTGTAGCATGAAAGTCTCCGAATATTTTTTACATAAATATTGACAAATAGAGATACTTATGGGCCAAGTAATACCAGGCTAAAATTTAAAGAAGCTTCTATTTTTCCACCAGGCATTAAAAATTGTACAAAGAACTTTGAATATGTTATCGACAAACATCCATTTCCTAACATAGGCCACCTTATATATTACGCACTTTGACAAAAAAATTTATCAATATTTCATACTTTATTACAAACCGAAACAGTCAGTTTAAAATGCTTACAGCTCATAAAAAACTCCTTATACATAGTTAAACGATATGAAAAACAGGGTATACAAAAGGAATAAAAGCCAAAAATTGTTTAAACGAAAGAAATTTGAAAGTGGTCTTACAGAATAAGTTTTCTATTAGATTCAGAATAACGCGCAAAATTGGACTTTCGGAAAAGCATGTGCAAAAAAAAGTATTTCCTTGTTTCTTCTTTTTTAAAAAACAAATACAGCTATAGAGTCATGACAACTGTAAATTAAAAGTTTCATGAAAGAACATACTTTACAGGATTTAAATAAATTATCCAAATACCTCCTATAAATAATGTTTGGGATTAGAATCACTACGTAGATCGAATCATAGGTATATACGTAACGTCGTAGCTGCATGTATAAAACTGTGATATGCGAATATTAATGAATAACGATGTAATGGGATGCACGCAGTCGCCATTTAATACAGTCGATATTATAAATCTATCTATAAACTATTGCTTCTTATTTCGAAGTGACACGAATTTTTTTAACAACTTCATGAACGTCCACTGCACGTGCATACATCACAATGTGCTCGTGAATATCACGGATAAAATATATCATGTCAACGTACGTCTTTCGAATTAGTTACTTTTTTTTCAATGCCGACAATGTCAAATACGCATCCGTTTTCATCATACAGCGCTTTCAATGTCTACTTGAACAGACAATATGTAAAAACATCTCAGTAATTTTACAAGAGTAGATGTATCATATTTTGCGGACATCAAACTATAATACACAGTAGACGTGCTCAAGTTTTCTTCCTTTTCTTTTTATCCCATGGCTATTAACAATTACCATTATGTAGTGTAAAAAGTATATTAAAATGGTACAATTGAGACCGACGGAAAAGATGTATCTCGTAGTTTATTCTCATCAGAATTTCTCCAAAATATACTGTATACAATATTTTACTTTACTTATAAATATATACAGTTGTGTTACGAGAGCGTACTAGGTATCATTGAGTTATTCAAACATGATATTGAGCAGTGCGCAATAAAGTCTACCTTGCACGTCTCAGGAGATGCACTACCTTCTTTAGTGTAGTTAAATTTTATTGTTGCGGTAGTATAGTGCTTATGATATTATTCATTTACTTTGCTAAGCACAGAGGTATTAACCAATTAATTAGTTTGATCTTTTAAGATAACTAACAGCTTTAGTAATGTCTTGCCCGCGTCACTTGTTGTATCGTGAAAATATTTACACTGTTTAGGTTAATAATTAATGATTACGATACTTCATAATAAGTTTAGTAAGGTATGAAATCATTGTTTAAGGGGGCTAATCGGCATAAACAATGAACTGCTGGTTGTCCACATCTGCAACTTCGACTTGAACAAATTGAGGTTGCTGGAGTTGAATTTGTTGTACTTGTCTTCCAATAGCATTACGTGACCTGAAATTCAATAATTATATATGAGCAAATATTGTTGATTTCAGCATGTATTTAAATAAATTTTACTGCACAAGAATAAATAAGAAGTACAAAAATATACTTCCAGTTTTAATATGAGAGTAAAGATTATACTACAAGATGTATACTTACTTGGCTTTTGCATGAGTTAATATATGAGACTTCAAATTTGTTGATTGCGCAAATTTTTTGCTACATCCGTCAAAGGGACAAACATAAGGTCTATCTCCTGTATGAATTCTAACATGGGTACGGAGGTTAAAATCGAGACTAAACCTTTTGCCACATCCTTCAAATGTGCATTGGAAAGGTTTTTCTCCTGTGTGGACCAATTGATGCCTTTTCAGCTTTGAACTTTCAACAAAAGCTTTTCCACATTCTGCGCACACATGAACTCTCGGTCCATGAGTGTGTAAATGTTTGCGCATTGCGCTATTATCCCGAAACATTTTTGTGCATCCTTTATGTGGACAGGCTATGGTACGTTCAACGCCATCCAAAACAGGAGGCTTGCGTACTTTCAATTTATGACCAGGTCTAGCAAATTCTGCCAACTGTTTTGGGTCCGAGAGGTCCAGACCTGGCATTCCATCAGAAATGGAGCTTCCAGAATGATTGAATTTGGCATTGGATTTGCCAGTCATATATTCTGTGTAGTCTGGATCAGGCTCTGGATTTGAGCCTTCATCTGGAACATCCACCAGGTGAGGAGCTAATAGGACACTCCCTTTAACAATAACAAACAAGCAGTCCCAAACAAAAGCTATTGTACTATTGTGTTTGTATAATCTATAATATAGACAAAATAACAATCTTATATGTAACAAAAATATCATATTTATAACTAAATAATCTTATATTCAACTAACAATTATAAATTACGATTATAAAAGCTGTATTGTGATTCTTTTTTTATTTAAAAATATGTTTGAAGTCAAAATTTAAAACGCTCATGTATCTGTATAAGGAGTCCACATTAAGAATAAATAAAGATAATTTTCGTAGTATGAATTTCAAATAATCGATATCAATTTCGATCGAATGAAACTTTAACTAAATTAAAGATATAAAAATGCGGTGGAAAAAGGAAAAATTAATACTGAGAAATATGTAGCATAAAACAATTGATTTGCCAGTTTCTTAATATAATAAATAAGGCGAGAAGTTTATTGAGTTCGATGAGATGAAATTTGCACGAATATTCCGTGCAATCCGTCCATATATAACCCCTTGCATTCAACATATAGTCTATGCAAACAAATACATTTCAAATGCATTAAAATTCAATAGCTTTTTAATTTAAGTGATATGATAAACCAAATGCATTTACAGTTAACTATTAATAATTAAAAACCAATAATTACAAAATCTTATAAAGTATCTTTAACTCCGAAGAAGAATGCCGAATGCAAAAGATTGGGTGTGAAATAATATAAGACGTGTTGTTTGTACCTGTAAAAATAATATAAAGTCTTCTAAGTTATTTATATTTTATTGTTAATGTAGATTTGTAACAAGGAATAACATTTCATATTTAATGATGCGATACTAATTGTTTAGTATCGTTTCATGCGCCGAAAGTAATGCAATGATTAAATTTGCACATTAAGCTAAGTGCGTACTTAAATACGCACATTTCGTATATCAACATTTTGAATATAATTATACAACTCAAAGTGTTTTCGTCGAAAAAAAATATATACATATATTTAAAAAGTACATGTTTTGAAATATAATACTCATTTTAAATGTACAAGTCCAGATAATGCCAAAGCTACAATTTAATCGATTTTCAAAGAATCTTAAGGACATAGATTTTACATAGCGTGACGTCACAAGCCACCGCACGCTTTCTATTTGAAAAAATAAATGATATTTTTATTTATTTCCAGTGAAAAATAATATAATAAATATATATATTTTCACAGAAAGACATAACGTTAAATAAAACAACAAATGAAGGAAGGAAATCAAGGAAAGGGCAATACTAGCGGTTCAATCATAACAAGCAATCCTCGAGCTTTGTTCGATCCCGTGTAAGTACATCTCCGCCATTACCATTCAAGAGGACAGATCCACGGAAAAGAAGCCATTTTCAAAATATGGCTGCCCCCTGGCAGCATAATGGCGTTCCCTCGATCAAAACAAACAACGCAGACTGTCAACGAAATCGTATATACGAAGAAGTTAAAGAATTTTGTCGGTTTCTTTGGCAATCGCGTGAAAAAACTCACGGTATTGATTCGAGCCAACCGGAAGTGCGTACCATTAGTGTGCGTGGAGATACTCATTGTACAGATCGTCGTTAAAATGACACGATGGATTTTATAGAAAAATAACGGAAGGTTAGAAATAAATGTAAGACTTACCGTCATCAGTCCCTGATGCCCACATCGTCACCGAGAATTCACCTTCGAGGGTCTTGATTTGCACTTGCTTCTGCTCCCACTTTCTAGCCTTCGTTTCCGAGCCCATTTCCCCAAAGATCGTGTGCTCCGACGTTCGGAATCTCGATGCACCACCTTTCCTGGCCTTCTTAGGACCCTTTCTTGATGGTCCAGGACTCGACTCGACATAAATGTCGTTCTCTGGCACCGGGATCTGATCGTATACGCTCAGTGGATCACCGCCGACGATTTCCTCTTGCGTCTGTAGTATGATTTCCTCGCGTCCTGGTTCAGGAAGTGGTTGCAAAGCTATCATCGGCTGTCCATCTTCACCCTCGATAGTTGTTTCCACAGTCTCGCAGGGTATTTCCACCGGTATTGTCTCTATTTCAACCTCTTGAATATCTGGTTGAATCTCCACTTCGGTTATTATGTCCGAGGACGCCATATTAATCTCCGCTGACGCCATGTTACTAATCAAAATGGCTGGCCACGAGCACTCACGCGACTAGCGGGGCGGCAAGTTAACTGTCACGTGATCATACCCCCACCGTTACGTTTAGCACAGTGGCGATCACGTAGCGGCTCATTTTTCTTTATATTACTGTGCTCGTTCAAATTAGGATTGTATTTTAATTATATTCTCGTAAGTTATAGTTAAATATGTATTTCTTTTTATTGTATTACCATGTTCTTTAGAGAGTTTGCGGTTTATTGAAATTTATTTAACTTTAATATTTGTACGCAATATCTTTGAAATGAATACCACTGAATTATTGTACGTCTCATTCCCCTCCTTTCATTACGATAGTAGGATAGTGCTCCATCTTACGAGGAAATGTTGAAGTTTCTTCGTTCAAGAGCTCCGAAGAAAAGTGTTGGAAAATTATATGCCTTTTTATAATTTCTGATTCTTGTCTGTAACGTTATTTCAAACGTTTCAATTAATGTTTGAATCGTTTGCTTCTGTCATATGTGTTTTTGTAAAATAGATAATAATATTGTGCTTGCGTAGCTAGAATAACTTATATGACAAACGTGTAGGTTATAAAATTATTGTTCTTCACTGTCAAAATGGACCTGTCGAAAATTCCGAATGAAAAAAAATTGTATCTGTGTAAATGGTACTTTCGAGGTGAGTGGTCTACATCATTATGTTTCTATAGCTTAATGTGTTTTACGTGAAAAAATATATTAATACTTGAATAATGTTGCAGTTGGCTTTGCTCTTCTACCATTTCTTTGGGCCGTAAATGCTATCTGGTTTGCCAAAGAAGCTTTCGTTATGCCACATTATGAAGAACAAAAACAGATTAAAAAATGTAAGTGATTTGACATTTCACAGCTTCAGCGTTCTACTCGTTTCTTATGATATTTTATTTATATTGCCGTGTGACAAAGCTTGTCCATTGTCACAGATTTTTGGAATTTATAAATTATAAATAGTGGCAAATGTAATATTGGATGAAACAAACGACTTATGGATATTAACACATTGTTAATATTGCTACAATAAACATATTTCGAATATTACTTTCAGATGTGATATTCTCTGCAGTAGGAGCGACACTATGGACAGCTGCTTTGTTAGCATGGGTTATTACATTCCAAACACAAAGGGCTGCATGGGGAGAATTTGCAGATTCTATAAGCTACATAATTCCTACTGGTATTCCTTAATGTAATAAGCAAAAGTATATTTTTGATTTGCTACTAATGAATTCAATTATTATTATACTTTTCATTTGAGTGCTGCAATATTTATATTCTTTCATAGCAACAGTAAAACAGAGTTCTACAAATTTCGAATATTGTCTATCAGTTATTTGATCAGATAATAAGATTTTTGTACTGTAAAAAATATATTATTTATTTTAGTGCGCTTAAATGTTTTTAGAATTTAATAGCATACAATTTCTCAATACAATCACAAAGTGCAACATTCTTTTATATTTTGTAATACATACAAAAGGACTGAAATTGTAAATATATATTCTAAAAATTTAGTTAATTTATACCATTTATGCCATGTCATTTATCTTTTGTCTGAAAATTTCTTTAAATAGCTCTTCGTCGTTGCCTATACATTTGTATATCCTTGTAAACTAATCTTACTAGAAGCTGAAATAATAAAAATTAAATAAGTTTGTAAACGTTTGCTGGTTTTTAAACAAAGTCTGCATGAACTTACCAATAATGCGAGCAGATCTGCTATCATTAGCATATAAAATACATTATGCCAGCCTGCCCAGCGGGATACTAAACCTGCTAGTAGTGGACCAACTGCAGCCCCAATACTGCCCGTTCCATCAATAATGGCAGTAACTGTAGCTAAAGCTTTAGAATTATCTCCTAAACTAGGGTGGGTTCCTAATTCAGCAGATACAGCAGTTGTTATGAGAGCATAAGGTCCATTAACTAATAGTCCGGCTATTAGTAGTAATACTATATTTGTTCCTATGTGTGTGCTCCCAACGTAGTCGTATACAAATAACTGTATAATAATAATTTATGCGTTATGACTTGTTCAGTTTAGGGATTGGCAACCTTTTTTTTATTACAGTAATTCGTGTTTACTTTCTTACATTATGATATTATGAATTTATTGATGTATCTTTTATGACCTTTTATTACAACTACCATTCTCTTAGGTTACCAATCCCTTCTATACATCATATATTATCTATATATACCATAGGAACTGCAAATCCGAGCATAACAGCACAAGTTAGGGCACTCATCCCAGTATAATCAGATAAAACACCAGCTGCTATTGCACCTGCAATGCCACCAACGTCAAACAAAGTTGACAAGTCTGCACTTAATGATGGTGTATAGGTAGCTGAAAACGAAACGATTGCATGATAATTAGCTAAAATTTAAAATACATCGATTGAAATTCTAGTGCAGTTAATACTAACTTGAAGCTGCAATGTATAGTGGTAACCAGTATAGGAATGTATAGCTTACAAGCTTTGCAAAGAATAAAGAAAGAGAATACTCTATGACACCAGGTATAGAAATGGCTCCCATAAATCCAATAGCATTTCCTCTCTGATAATCCGACACGCGCCTGTGTGTCGATAATATTGGACTGGTTTCAGACCGTGCATTGGCTATATCCTTTTAAAGTGAAGCTTTTGTAAATGTATAGGAAAATAGATGAAAGTCATAATAGTCAGAAACTTAAGTTTACTATAAGAGAAGAATCGTTAAGACGATATAAATTAGTTCAATAATTATTTGGAAAGTAATTTGAGTTAATAAAATTTCATAAAAGGCCATACTAACTACATGGATAACAAAGGCATGCACTTACATCGACGCCAACTTGTTCACGGTAGACACAGCGATAGATGAGACGCTAAGTACAGCAAATGAGTTATCCTTAGTGAGAGTGTGACAGGTAGGAAATATTAAAATGTATAGAAAAATAAGAAAACATGTTTTAGCACATATAACTAATAGTAACATAAGGAACTACGTTCTAGCATACATGTCTATCTATTATTGTAACTAACTTTAGGATCATCTAATAATATGACAGAGAAAAGTTAATAGGAGAAATCAAATGACCAGGCATTGCACTCCTAAAAATATCGAAAGAAATTAAAATGAGTCATGTTAATATCTTTATTTGAAACATGTCCATAGTGAGGCACTCATTGCAAAATGATACGAACAATCTTAAAGAGTTCAATGTCACTAACGTATTATTGTGTTATCTTCATTAATACATATACAATGCATGCTGATAGCCAAACTGTGTAAAATTTTGTTATGCAACAACAGATGCTTTTGACTTACATCCTCACTAACATTACGAAAGTCTTCGCAATCTTCCACACCACTACCCTCATCTGAACTGTGGGTAGCATCAAGTTTTCTGTATCCAGGATTACAAGGTGGAACATATCCTACATCTGTAGGGCTGGGTGCTAGAAATAGGAATATTATGAATCCTGCCAGACCCATTGTAGCTCCTGGTACTATGAAGCTGAGACCCCAGTCAGATTCCACAAATTCGGCAGCTATTAAACTACCCAGTATGTTTCCTAAAGATGTATGAGAGTTCCATACACCAAAAATTAAACCTCGCTTCCCCTTTCCAAACCAATTTCCCACAACTGTAACTACACCTGGCCAGCCTGAAGTTTGGAAGACACCACCAGCTGCCTGAATAACAATTAGTAATTACTTATGTTTACTGTTACACTTCATTCTTTATATTGAAAAGTTAGACCATTTACCTGGACCAGAACAAAGTACCATAAGCTATGGATGTTATATGGTTTTGCTATACCAAAGAGGTAACATGATATGCCTGATGCAAGCATACCAAAGGAAAGAAAGTAACGTAAATTCACCCTTTCTGCTATGAATCCACTACACAAATAAACAAGAAATTATTGTCAAAACAACATTATAAAGAATAGTGCTAAAGATAAGCTCACTTCAAAATGTCACCTGAGGAACATAGCTGCAGCATATGCAAATAGAAATGCTGAATCCAACAAACCAAGTAAAGCTGGTGCATCGGCAGTGTCTATTGATAAAAAAAAAACAAGATGAAAGAATTAGTCAAATTCCTTAGAATAGAACCTTCTGTTAGAAAGTATTACGTTTCATTAGTATTTTTGCTTACCAAACGGAGCCCAATCACACCATGTATCTTGATTAGTGCTATTTATTACAACATTTGGTGGTGGTGACAAACTGCTACAATTCAGACTCAACACATTTTTTACAACGGATATAGGTTTTCGAGTCATATGGTAACAGGTATATGCCAGATATGTGAGTGCCAAAATACCACCCTGATGCCATGCCATTCGATTGACACGACGATGGGGACAACATTTTGATGATGTATACTCTATGGCTCGTAGTCCCCATGGTTCAGTTCTAACTGAGTTGGCCATGTTCAGTAATAACTATCTCCTTTTGCTTAAGAAATGATATGCAAAACCGTTATAGGATTTAACATAAGATTTTTATCATACAAGGCTGCTTGACCTTGTGAACTTAATCTCTCTTAAAATCACCTTGACAGTTTTTGATTTTATCATTGAACAAAATACAAACAATACATTTCTGAGATATTCATTATCTTTGTATAAACAAGTGGAAGATCCATCATATTTTTACAGGTTATCTTAATATATAAATATGTACAAATTATCCTTTTATCTCCACATAATTCATCAATTGGTATTAGCAAAAACTTTGGTGAACTTATCGTAAATATAATATTGTTATATAATAATTGTAACAATATTCAAATATATATATACAAAGCACAGTAAAAATATATTTTCCATATAAACTCTTTAGTCTCTCAGTGAAAAATCACAATGTTTGTTGAAGTTTTTTTGCATTACTTTTAAACCGTTGTTTTACTCTTACGATACGGGAAAACTTCCATACAAAAACTACGTGAATTGGATAAAAGTAACAGATTATGACTCATAACCTGTAACAAAGGAAAATAAGGAATAGTTACTTTAACACGATTCTATTATGTACAAATTATAATAATTCTGTATAGCTTACTCAGTGGATGTTATGCTACAGCTCGACTGCATATGTAATATCTTTGGAAGTACTTTAAAGTGGTTAAGTACCTTTTTGATCACAGTGGAATGTTTATTATCGTGAACGACAAGCCATGGCTACGTGTAAGCAGAATATATCATATACATACCACATGTGTTTACATATGTATATGGTACTATCTGTTCCATATGGGTAGATATAATATCGAGTGAAACACGGTGAAAGTAAAGTTTATAATTACAAACATATCCCAATTTGACGGCGAAAACTATAAAAACTAGTAGATTTGTATCTGCAAAAAGAATTCAATAAGTTAAAAGCTAAACAACAAATTAATCCACTGATTCACTGTAGTCTTTATACATTAGGTATTATTGCAATCAAAATAATGAACAGAAACATTGCAATAGATTAAATTAAAAACATTTTCACGGCGATCCGTTTTTTATTTATTCAACATCATGTCATACGTAAAACTTCAATGCAATGAAAGACGTTCATTTTATACTTTTTGATTATCATCCTGTTATCACTAATATTATTATTGTTCCCGATTATTTTAAAATTAGCGCTCTGAGTATTCTCGAGTTTAAATCACAAACCTGATACTGTGTATAGAGTATAGAATTGGAATGCACTATACTATATATATACTATCTAAATCTACCAGAATATATGTGTTTGGCTTTACAGATTGGCTATGCAGACAATACTGCTACACACCGCTATGCTCAGTTTGTGATAAGGCGGTGACAAATATACTTTGTTAAAAGTGCTGATAAACATGTTAGTTAAGTTAGAAATTTCTTTGTTGATGTACATTCATTAGTAAAGTGATAAGAGACCAGTGAAGAGATCAAAATGGTTACGGACGATTACGAAACAATGGTTCAGTGGCATCCGGAGATGATATTAATTTCAGAATCTCCGGTTACATGGCAAGGATTTTTAGCTGTTTCATGCCGATCAAGTTTTGGGAGAAATACACGAATAAAATTGAAATTAATAGCGCCAAATTATCCGTTATTATGCAATGCTAAAGTTCAATTTGGTAAAAAGATCACACTTTTGCGTGATAAAGACTTTAGTCGAAGAGTAAAAGATTTAATGCAAAACACGTCGAAAGTATCTATCTTTTTGCGACAATTACAATCGCTAATAGTGAGTTCATCATCCCCTATTTTTATAATTTTATCTACTTAGTATAATTACATACTGATGTAATTATAATAACCAATACATTATTGTACAATAATGTTACTGTTAATTTTATTTCTTATTTGCTACTATCATTAGTAATAATGTATACAAATAGAGCAGTCTTCTTGACAATGTACAAGGAGAGGATAACACGTATGGAGCAGTAGATAATACAGGGATAGGAATATTGCAAGAGTTGAGAGATGCATTTAATACTTCCTCTGTACGTTATAGAATTAATAATGTAAATTTGTAATAAGTTGTGTTGTGTATAAAATTCTAAAAAGGCTTTTAAAATTACTGTTAAAGGAAGTTCGGTTATTGTCTGACAATAATTTAAACACAATTAAACTCTCTATAAAGAATGTTTCTATTAAACTACAAAGGAAAAAGAATGGTACTTGTCCATGGGCAGTAGTATCATCGGATTTACCTGAAATACCTGCTTTTGGACCCTTTGAAAAAAATGTGACTACATTAAACGTAGCAAGAGACAAATTCAATCTACAGGTTGAAGTATTTGAAAAATCATGGTCTACTTTACAAGAGATTGATCAGTAAGCATTTTTCCCAATTTTAATAAACCTTTTCCTACTTAATTTAAGGGCAAAAATTATATAGAAATATTTCTGCAAACAGGAAATGTTGGGTGGTAGATCCCTTAAAGCCAAGACCTTGTCATCTTTATCGACGTATTTATTTAACACCGTCTCTGTCAATGTTCATTAAAATAGATCCCTTAAATCCCATGGATTTGCCAGAAATTAAATTCCTGGGTAGTGAGACTGAAGTTGAAATGCAGAGGAATGTTGTATCAAACAATTTGCACGTATGTTTAATTACAATCGCATAAAAGACAATGTTGATCTTTAAAATAATGTAAATTACATTTTCTTTTTTAGAACTGGAACCCAAACTGCAATTTTATAAATAACTTAATGATGTTATTAAACATAGAAGAGTTCCCCAAGAAAGAGGACAAAGACCATACAAATGACAAAAATGCAATTGTATCAGATGAAGAGTGTTGTATCTGCTTTTCTTTGGAGTTGGACAATGAAAAGTTACCTGATAAAATATGCAATAATGTGAAATGTAGAAGACATTTTCACACTTCTTGTCTATTACAAGTATTGATTCAAAAATTTTACATCAAATTATAATAAAAATATGTGACGTTAATAACTATTATTATATTTCAGTGGTTGCAAGCTGTTGCTGGAAATCAAGTTGTATTTGATCATATCCATGGAGCTTGTCCACATTGCAGCGAAAGTATATCTTGTTGCATTAAGTAATTAACTTTAATAATGTAGTTGTTTAAAACTTTCTTGTAAATTTTACAGTTGATTTTGATATATAATGACATCTAATTTTATATTAAATTTCGATTGGACTGTTATTTAAAAATATGTAAATGACTATAATTCATATCCCTTGCCCATTGTTCAATGCAGGAATTGAACTTTTCTGTCCCACATATTAAAATTAATGTTGTATCAGGTACGTAGTTCTGCAATATTTCAGTAACAGACTGTCTATCTAATCTACCATTTTCAATATCAATACCATGAATATTAGACACATTGCCTAAAATATAAGAAGCAAATAATTTAAATATTTTTAATACAAATGAAATAATCTATTTGTATTAAAAATATGAAACTTACTAAGTGGCTGTGACAGGTACAACATACATTTAAAATTCCAATAGTCTGATAAGCTTTGAAGTTCCTTTTTTAAAGGAATTTGTAATATATTCTGAAATCCTCCAATCAAACAGATTTTTGTTTCCTCTAATTCATCATCTGTAATATATTTTGCTATAGGATAAATTGCAGCTATACCAGATCCGATACTGAACATGATAATTTGTTGGAAACTACAAATGAAAGGAATTTTTTATTTAAAATTTTGATCTGTTATATTGTTAATGATATAAGCCAACTCTGAAGTGCAAGAAAATTAAAATTTGTTATTAATTCCAAACCTGTTACATTTATACTCAAAGTCACCATATGGCCCTCTCACATCAATTTTATCATTTACTTTCAAACTCTTCACGTATGTACTAAATTTCCCATTTGGATAAAGTTTAATCAAGAAATTAATTCTGTTCTTTGACCAAGAAATTGGTGTGTATGGTCTGGTCATATCACCCACGTGTAACATAACATATTGCCCTGGTTTGATTAATAACTTTGTATCTCTTTTTGTTGTATTTTCTAGGAATAATGAATATATTTTAATTAATGTGAATTTATATGAAGTTTGTGACTGTAGAATGAAATACATGAAATGTAGAAACCTTGGTATTTCAAGGAAAGTAGAATGTAATTTTCTGAAGTTTCTTGTACTTCGCTGACAAAAAAGCTTCTATAAGAGGTTAAGCATAACACATTCTTATTAATATTTGATTTTATACATTGCTTTTTCTTTTTTTCGTATTCCTCCAACAGCTTCTTGTGAATATCGAAAATACACGGATCACATGCATTATGGCAACAATCTTCTTCTAAAGGTGTTCTTGGTCTGCTACTATCGCTATCACTATCTGAATACATTTCACAGAAAGCAATTCATATTCGCACAGACTATTTAAATAATATATGTTATTTGAACATAATATTTGTACTTTGATTTAAAGATTTTTCTGCATAAAATGTCAGGTTTTCTATAGTCACAGACATGTCGATTACGTTATCAGTTACGAGTTCGTACAACTAGAATTTCTATTGCAAAATTTAATTAACCTCAAACTGGAGGTCCAGGATACATACAATTTTAAATAAAATGAGCAGAATCAATTTCATTCCGCGAAGTACCGATGGTGGCAGGAGTATCGCCGAATATAATACCGTCTGTAATTATCATAATTCTATCTATTATCCGCTGTAAGTGCCATTTTTTTACATTTTCCTCGTTTACCGATCGCTAAAAAATAGTTCTCTCGTTTATCTACCACGTCATATTGCCACAGACGAGATATAGAATACACCGGCCATCACCGACAAATTCATGAACTATCTAAATAATGCACAATGTAACTTATATCACCTGTTGTATTAATACTTTCTATCATTTTCTTGCATTTTATTCCGCAAATAATATTGGAGATTGCTTAAAATTTATCGAAAGTAATTGAAAACATATTATTTATCAATAAGATAAAAGTATTGCAGAACAAAATCGAATACTTATAAGCATTGAAAAGTACATCGTCAATTATAAGCTCACGTAACTTCACTCCTATAATTTCTATTCACCATAAAATTTATTAAAATTAAGCAGAAGCATGTTATGAAATAATAATGTCATTTGTAATAAATAATTATTAACGAAAATTGTTGTAATAACCGAAATTTGCAAAATTATCCATGGAGAAAGGAGATCTCAGGAAGGGGGTGCACTGCGCATGCTCCGCGTTTCGCGTTCCGCGAGCCGCCTCAGTCAGTCTCAGTGAGGCAGTTGGTGGCAGTATAGCTTCAACCGGCAGGCGGGGTACGTGCTTTGACAGGTGTGACGAGTTTGTCTCCGGGTGCACGTTTCGACTTGCCTATCAGTACCTAATCACTTTTGATCTTGGAGAACGACTATTAGTGCACGTGTGCTATAATATTAAACTACTTAAACAATAAATTAAAAGTGATATTAAATAATTTTAACAATTAAATACAATGTTTTGTGGAAGTATTAGTGACATCAAGTGATAGTTACTTGTAGTGTTTTTACATCATTTTAACAATTAAATACAACGTTTTGTGGAAGTATCAGTGACCTCAAGTGCCAGTTACCTGCAAGTGTTTTGAAATAATTTCGACAATTAAATACAACGTTTTGTGGAAGTGTCAGTGACATCAAGTGATAGTTACTTATAGTGTTTTTACATCATTTTAACAATTAAATACAACGTTTTGTGGAAGTATCAGTGACCTCAAGTGCCAGTTACCTGCAAGTGTTTTTAAATAATTTCGACAATTAAATACAACGTTTTGTGGAAGTGTCAGTGTCATCAAGTGATAGTTACTTATAGTGTTTTTACATCATTTTAACAATTAAATAAAACGTTTTGTGGAAGTATCAGTGACCTCAAGTGCCAGTTACCTGCAAATGTTTTTAAATAATTTCGACAATTAAATACAACGTTTTGTGGAAGTATCAGTGACATCAAGTGATCGTTACTTGTAGTGTTTTTACATCATTTTAACAATTGAATACAACGTTTTGTGGAAGTGTCAGTGACCTCAAGTGACAGTTACCTGCAAGTGTTTTTAAATTATTTCAGCAATTAAATGCAACGTTTTGTGGAAGTGTCAGTGACATCAAGTGACAGTTACCTGCAAGTGTTTTTAAAGTATTTCGGCAATTAAATGCAACGTTTTGTGGAAGTGTCAGTGACATTAAGTGATACTTTTGTGCAAGTGACTTTAAATAATTTTTACAATTAAATACAATGTCTTGTGGAAGTGCCAGTGACCTCAAGTGACAGTTACCTGCAAGTGTTTTTAAAGTATTTCGGCATTTAAATGCAACGTTTCGTGGAAGTGTCAGTGACATCAAGTGATAGTTTTGTGCAAGTGACTTTAAATAATTTTTACAATTAAATACAATGTTTTGTGGAAGTGTCAGTGACATAAAGTGATAGTTTTGCGTAAGTGCCAATGACATGAAGTGGCAGTTACCTGCAAGTGTTTTTAAGTTATTTCGACTATTAAATACAATGGTGTGTGGAAGTGTTAGTGGCATGAAGTGATAGTTCTATACAAGTGACTTTCAATAATTTCCATAATTAAATACAACGTTTTGTGGAAGTGTCAATAACATGAGTGACAGTTTCGCGCAAGTGTTTCTAAATAATTTAAACGATTAAATACAACATTTTATGAAAGGTGTCAGTAATGTTGAGTGACAGTTTCCGCAAAGTGTTATTAAATAATCGTGAAAAATTAATAAAATATCGTTTGCATGTGCACCGGCGCTTAATGTAACATGAAAATTTCAAATAACCCTTAAAACATTGCACGATTATTTTCGGTAATGGGTTCCCGTAGATGTTCTATTATTATACCAGTTCCTTCTCTCTTTTCTTGAAACTCCCAATTATCGTAGCTTAATATTTCCACCTCCATTTCCTCCGTAATGTCAGTTCTTAATTAATTTTCACAAAAATAGCTTCATTTTTTCAAGTCCGATTGTTATTTCTGCTTACAGTATCTCCGGCAGAAGGTTTTGGAATGTTGGGCGACTCTCAATCAATTGGAACTCACATTAAATGAGAAATGACTCACTTTCGCTACAATTTCCCCGTGTTTCGAGATTCTTGATATTTTTCAAATGATATAGTAGAAGCTGCCGTCTTTCTAGAACTCGATTGTACTATCGTAAAGTCTGTAGTGCGAGTATAGAATAACATTCGCGCTTAGAAGTTCACAGAATTATGAAATCTTCAATTAGAAATGGGACTTTGGTCTGTGTAACTCGTTTGGGGAACTGTATCGTTGAAATTTTTTATTATTTTGTCATTCAATAGTAATTCGAACGACATAAGATATAATCACAGTATACGATATAATTTTAATTTCAGTACCTTATAATTAAAGTATCTCGATTATATAAATGTAATGTTTCATTGACAAACGCTTGCATATTAAAATTTGCGACCGATTTATCGGTCTTAGAGTCAGTGCCGGGTTTTGTATCGCATATATTTAAAACATACTCGAAACGAGTATTCGCGAAAGTAGAGCCAGTGTTCGTTCGTACCGTAAATCGTTTCAACGTACCGGTCGCGAATACCGATCACCGAAATCGCGAAACTCGCGGGTCAGCACCTGCTCCTGCGGAGAGGACCTCCATCGTGCAGTCGGTGGACGATGGAGGATGTAAGTTTCATTATTTCACTAACATTTTCATTAATCGACCCCTATTTCAATTGGAACTTAAAGTTCACTTTATCCGTTTGAGTCTCAGTATCAAAAAGATCCGCTATATTCTATCTCTATAAAGAAAATTGTTTTTATTTCTCTCAAAATTTGTCCAATATATCCTGAGACTCAAACGGTTAAGAGAATTAAATTAGAGTTTAATTTTACCCACCGTATATTCAAATAATTCTCCTTAGAGATTCTATAATGTTGTCTTCTCTTGTGTTAAAGAAAGGACAATCTCCAGGCCATGGATGCAGCCAGGCCGTGGACGCAGCCAGGCCATGGACGCAGCCCAACCATGGATGCAGCCGGACCATGGATGCAGCCGGACCATGGATGCAGCCGGACCATGGACGCAGCCAGACCATGGACTACGATCTCAACGTGGAGGTAAACACTTTTCAACTATCACTTTCTTCGGTTGGTGAGTGACAAAATTCAAAGTTCCTCCGGTCGTTCGATCATGCCGTAGGACGAATGGTCCGAAACGGCACCGAACGACTGGTTGTATTTTATGTGTGCTAGTAGTTTGCGAACATAGTGACCGCGATTATGGTAATTAGTACCATAGTCGCGAGTAGTAACGATTTTTCTAGGATGTTTAGTATGTAAGACTTTCGCGGATGGTCAATTCCATTGTCAAAGTAATAATAACGAATGTATATTGAATTTTTCGACGAATTACTTTGACGATGGTATTGATCGAGAAATTTCAATGTTCTCAGTAGAGTCACTTTTAGTCAATTACAATTCACTTTTAAATTCATTTGCATATAGAGTGTCAATGCTCTACGTAGAGTCACTTTAATAGATTTTAATTCTCATTTCAAGTCATGTTATTTATTGAAATTTCTTACGCCGCTTTTATTATATTAATTAATCATTCTCGTTAGGATTTTCAGGTTGTAACCCTAATTCTTTCCTTTTTCTTTCAGAAATATACAGTAAGTTTATGTTTTACGTTACTACTTTGTCACTATGTTCGCTTGTAGTAGTAGTAGTAATAGTTGTGTGGTAGTTAGTTGCTTCGCCGAATCGCAGCAAAAAGCTGCGAATTCGGCTTCGTCCGCGAAATTAGTGTTGCGAAAATAACAATACGCGTCTTTGCTTCTTTCATTATTTTATAAAGTAGTGTTGCGAAAATTTATACGCGATTTTGCTCTTTTCTTTATTTTTCAGGGTAGTGTAGCGAACATTTAAACGCGATTTTGCTCTTTTCTTTATTTTTCAGAGTAGTGTTGCGAAAATTTATACGCGATTTTGCCCTTTTCTTTACTTTTTCAAAGTAGTGTGGCGAAAATTTATACGCGATTTTGCTTTTCTCTATTTTTTAAAGTAGCGTTGCGAAACTAAATACACGGTTTGTTCGATATTATATTCGCGATTTCAGCACTGCGAAAAATCGCAAAACTGCGATTAATATCGCAAAATTGCGATTAATATCGCAGTACACTACTGCGTCTATGTCATGACGCCAGTGCGGGATTCTGTCCCGTCAATTTTATAAAATATTCGTGATTATTAGAGTTGCGAAATTAAAACTGCACCTCAGTAGAGGTTGCCCGCGATTTTGCTCTTTCCTTTATTTCACAGACTAGTGTTGCGAGAATTTATACGCGATTTTCTTCTTTTCTTTATTTTTCAAAGTAGTGTTGCGAAAATTTATACGCGAATTTGCTGTTTTCTTTATTTTTCAGGGTAGTGTTGCGAAAATTTACACGCGATTTTGCTCTTTTCTTTATTTTTCAGGGTAGTGTAGCGAAAATTTATACGCGATTTTGCCCTTTTCTTTATTTTTCAAAGTAGTGTTGCGAAAATGTATACGCGATTTACAATTCTCTTTCTTTTTTAAAGTAGTGTTGCGAAACTAAGTACACGGTTTGTTCGATATTATATTCGCGATTTCAGCTCTGCGAAAAATCGCAAAACTGCGATTAATATCGCAAAATTGCGATTAATATCGCAAAATTGCGATTAATATCGCAGTACAGTACTGCGTCTACGTCATGACGCCAGTGCGGGATTCTATCCCGTCAATTGTATAAAATATTCGCGATTATTAGAGTTGCGAAATTAAAAGTGCACCTCGGTAGAGGTTGCTCGCGATTTTGTTCGATCACTCTTCGCGAACTTAGCGTTGCGAAAATTCACAGCGTCTCGCGAAGATGCTCGCGATTTTGCTCGTCGCAAAATTAGTGTTGCGGAAATTCACAGCGCCTCGCGTAGGGGCTCGCGATTATTGCTCGTCGCGAAATTAGTGTTGCGAAAATTGACAGCACCTCGGAAAGATGCTCGCGATTCCGTTTGCCGCGAATTTGCGTAGCGCCTCGGAAACAGGTGCTCGCGTTCTTTTTACGATTAAAATAACTATGATTAATAATAAAGTGAAGCTGTTTTCGCAAGCGTTTGTCAAATGGAACATTACGAACTATTAATTGAATTAATATATTGTCAAAATATTTCATCTTATTCTACAATAATATTGATAATGTGACTGTTGGCCGTTCGAATTACCTGTTTTCTCAATTCAATTTTTCATCGAGGATAAAGTTCCGCCGATACATTTTCCCAAATGCTTTGCACAAATCATGGTTTATTTTGATCGTACATTTGCAATTACATGGAGTTCCATAAGCTCGCATTCTTACTTTATGATAGTGCAATCGAGGACTTTAGATCGATGGCGAATTTTCTTTCGAGTTTTCTCGCGTATATGATATTCTGTGTATACTGTAGCGAAAGTGGGTCGTTCTCTTTTAATGTATAATATTCCGATCTTCCACGATAACGATGACGATGATGGTGATGACGATGATAACCAACGATTTGAGATTATCATCGAAACTGGTAAAATTAGTTTTCGTATAGTTAAGTCTCTGATTCTCAAAAGATTTCAGGTGTCAGTTAAATCCGATTCTCAGGAATTTAGAAGGTCTTTGTTATCGGGAGGCAATTTCTTCAGTTTCAATGGAATCTACACATCGCACAAGCAGATGTTTGGTTTAAGTATATTTTTGTAACCGGATAAACTAAGTTTTCGGAGAAGGCTATTCCTTATTTTTCAAGAAACTTAAATCCTATATATTTTGCATGAGGTTTTAACTATCAAACATTTTGGAATTGAACTTAGTTCCTTAATAGGCAGGTTATTCGTTATTAAGAAAACATGGTAACGACGTTACTTCTAAGAGCTCTTAATTATCGAATATATGGGACTTTAATTTTTATAAAACTTAGCTATCGAAAAGGCAGGCTTCGAATTTTAAGACGAGTTAGTTACTGAATAGGCAGGTTTTAAATTTTAAGACAAGACATTCATTTATCGAGCCAGCCAGCTCCTAATTTTAAGGCGAATTAGTTTCAGAATAGGCAGGCGTTTAGTTTTAAGACGAGTTAGTTGTTGAATAGACAGGTTTTAAATTTTAAGACAAAATAGTGCATGTATCGAGCCGGCCAGCTCTTAATTTTAAGGCGAGTTAGTTTCAGAATAGGCAGGCGTTTAGTTTTAAGACGAGTTAGTCACTGAATAGGCAGGTTTTAAATATTAAGGCAAGATATCGTCTTTATGGAGGTGGTCAACTCTTAATTTTAATGTATGTTCCTATCAGAATAGGCAGGATTTTAATTTTAAGACGAGTTAGTTACCGAATAGGCAGGTTTTTAGCTTTAAGACAAATTATTAATATCTTGTTCTAAGACAAGTTATTAACCGAACAGGCAGACTTTCAATTTTAAGAATAGTAAGTTACTGAATAGGAAAGCTTTTAACTTTAAGAGAACTTAGTCCTCGGATAGATGTCTTACTAGATTTTAATGAAATTTAGCAATGTTACAGGCAGGATCTTAGTTGCTAGAAAAATTAACCTCTAATACATTCAAAAATAATTCGTTCATTATAACGATTTCTAATGCTGAGAAATTAATACGATATAATAATCTGCCTCTCTTCTCGAACGAAGTTAAAGGCTGCTGCGATCTGCTTCCCTATAGTTTATTCTCTTCCTGTACTTATTGCCAATAGTAAGTAAGGCTAGATTTAAGAGTTTAGTTTAGTTTAGAATAAGCAAATATTGTAAAGGGAGATCGACACCATTCGGCGGGTGTCTATCTCTTTTCGCGAAACGGAATGAAAAATGTAGAGTCGGCGATTCCTCTGTTACATTTTCTCTCGACATTGAATTCGTCAATGTCGAGGGAAAGTGTCTCAGAGGAAGAGCAAAATGAAATGGAGGTTGGTTGGGCATGCATTTTTGGGTCTCGTTTCGTGGCAACCTCCTCGCGGTGGGACCTGGGTCGATATCACTTGCTATGATTTTAAATTTTATTAAATGTGCTTTTAGCACGATCCTTTGTTCAATAATAATACTAAATAGCAAGTGGTATCGAGCGAATAGCCACGAAATCCGAATATTCGGCAGCCCTGGCTACCGAATGTTCGGATTCCTAGTTTTAGTTACATCTAAGAATTTGCGTTTAAGTTAGCTTTAAGGTTACGCGATTAAGTAGAAATTAAGCTTCGCATCGAAGAAGAGTCAACGTTGGGCAGATTTGTTCGCTTTTATCTCTGACTATTCGTTTTCTTTCTTTGGTGACAACAATTCTTTAACTCTTCGTTGATTAAAAGTTCCAGTCATCACCTCGAAAGAAGACATCGTTTAGCGTTAAGATAGTACCAGTAAGATTTAAGTGAGATTTAAAAATGTCACCTAAGCGTAAAATTGAATGCAAGAGTGTCATCGTAACTCAATTCCATGCTCTCGAAAATATGCGAAAGAAGGCAAACGTTTTTCTCGTGTAGCCGTCCTCGTTACTTACTTCCTATCCCAATTGCAGCCCCTGTCCAGAAGACCGACGAGTGTTTCTGCGGCGGCGCGGAAGCGAGAAGCGTGGTTCTACGGCCCAGGGACGTCTTCAGGGTTGGTCTTTGAGCCGAAGGTCGTACGATCGACTTATGACATATGTGGTTCATACCGATCGATGGGGGGGCACTGTGTCGGTGTAAGCCGGACCCTCTGACTGGGCCGATGAGCCGCCACGTTACGCAGCCTCGACGTTGTAAGACGTGACCTCTGGCACTCATCGCGTCCAGTTACGGTACGCGACTGGCCAGTGCTCCACCACCGATCGGATGATCGCATTTGTCATCGGTCGACGTACGACCCGAGGGCTCAAAGACGCAACCCCGTCGTGGTTCAGGTTGGATCATGACCCGCCTCGCAGATAATCCGGTTCAGCTACAGATCGTACCGACCCAGTCCGTCTCAGGAGGGGGCGCAACCGGACTCCAGCCGCAGAAGACTAACTTTCTTCCCCCTTTCGCGATCGCGATTTCATTTTGCTTTTCAAAGTCGTTTGCCTTCTTCTCGGATATTTCTTGAGCATGGATGCGAGATTATGGTTTTGTAAGAGTGATTGCGTGCGGAAAGTAAGATAAGAATTAGGAATGTCGAATAAGTAAATATTGTAAAGGGAGATCGACACCATTCGGCGGGTGTCTATCTCTTTTCGCGAAACGGAATAAGTAAAGTAGAGTCGGCGATTCCTCTGCTACACTTTCTCTCGACATTGAATTCGTCTATGTCGAGGGAAAGTGTCTCAGAGGAAGAGCAAAATGAAATGGAGGTTGGTTGGGCATGCATTTTTGGGTCTCGTTTCGTGGCAACCTCCTCGCGGTGGGACCTGGGTCGATATCACTTGCTATGATTTTAAATTTTATTAAATGTGCTTTTAGCACGATCCTTTGTTCAATAATAATACTAAATAGCAAGTGGTATCGAGCGAATAGCCACGAAATCCGAATATTCGGCAGCCCTGGCTACCGAATGTTCGGATTCCTAGTCTTAGTTACATCTAAGAATTTGCGTTTAAGTTAGCTTTAAGGTTACGCGATTAAGTAGAAATTAAGCTTCGCATCGAAGAAGAGTCAACGTTGGGCAGATTTGTTCGCTTTTATCTCTGACTATCCGTTTTCTTTCTTTGGTGACAACAATTCTTTAACTCTTCGTTGATTAAAAGTTCCAGTCATCACATCGAAAGAAGACATCGTTTAGCGTTAAGATAGTTCCAGTAAGATTTAAGTTAGATTTAAAAATGTCACCTAAGCGTAAAATTGAATGCAAGAGTGTCATCGTAACTCAATTCCATGCTCTCGAAAATATGCGAAAGAAGGCAAACGTTTTTCTAGTGTAGCCGTCCTCGTTACTTACTTCCTATCCCAATTGCAGCCCCTGTCCAGAAGACCGACGAGTGTTTCCGCGGCGGCGCGGAAGCGAGAAGCGTGGTTCTACGGCCCAGGGACGTCTTCAGGGTTGGTCTTTGAGCCGAAGGTCGTACGATCGACTTATGACATATGTGGTTCATACCGATCGATGGGGGGGCACTGTGTCGGTGTAAGCCGGACCCTCTGACTGGGCCGATGAGCCGCCACGTTACGCAGCCTCGACGTTGTAAGACGTGACCTCTGGCACTCATCGCGTCCAGTTACGGTACGCGACTGGCCAGTGCTCCACCACCGATCGGATGATCGCATTTGTCATCGGTCGACGTACGACCCGAGGGCTCAAAGACGCAACCCCGTCGTGGTTCAGGTTGGATCATGACCCGCCTCGCAGATAATCCGGTTCAGCTACAGATCGTACCGACCCAGTCCGTCTCAGGAGGGGGCGCAACCGGACTCCAGCCGCAGAAGACTAACTTTCTTCCCCCTTTCGCGATCGCGATTTCATTTTGCTTTTCAAAGTCGTTTGCCTTCTTCTCGGATATTTCTTGAGCATGGATGCGAGATTATGGTTTTGTAAGAGTGATTGCGTGCGGAAAGTAAGATAAGAATTAGGAATGTCGAATAAGTAAATATTGTAAAGGGAGATCGACACCATTCGGCGGGTGTCTATCTCTTTTCGCGAAACGGAATAAGTAAAGTAGAGTCGGCGATTCCTCTGCTACACTTTCTCTCGACATTGAATTCGTCTATGTCGAGGGAAAGTGTCTCAGAGGAAGAGCAAAATGAAATGGAGGTTGGTTGGGCATGCATTTTTGGGTCCCGTTTCGTGGCAACCTCCTCGCGGTGGGACCTGGGTCGATATCACTTGCTATGATTTTAAATTTTATTAAATGTGCTTTTAGCACGATCCTTTGTTCAATAATAATACTAAATAGCAAGTGGTATCGAGCGAATAGCCACGAAATCCGAATATTCGGCAGCCCTGGCTACCGGATGTTCGGATTCCTAGTCTTAGTTACATCTAAGGATTTTTGCGTTTAAGTTAGCTTTAAGATTTCGCGATTAAGCAGAAATTAAGCCTCGCATTAAAGAAGAGTCAACGGTGGTCAGTTGTTTTCTCTTTATCACTGTTACTCGTGCGATTATACCGTCTCTATTGATTTGGTTATTCATTCACTCGTATGTATAGCATAATAAAGTAACTGTATTATGCTATTGTTATGCGAATGTAACTTGGAAACATTATAAATATGGTTTTCATGAGAAAGCTGAAAACTAAAGACAAAGTGAAAGATGGCAGACGTTTTGTTATTTTTGAAGTTATGCGATCGGCTCTCACGGCTTTGGTACCCAAATTGTTTTAAATTCCAATATTAATTTATATCGTCATTGAACATTAATAGAATATTATCACATAAAGAACAACTTCTCGTTATTTAAATAAGTAAAAAGATTCGTTTCTCTGCTCTAAACGATATATCTTCTACATATTACCGGTGCAGATCCTTCTGCTTAATAACTATTTTAATAATAATCATGCTCAATTCTCTTATTTCGAGATTCCTTTATAATTATTTGTTTGAAATTCTCAAAATCTCTGGTTTCGGCGCGCTAGAGGATAGGCCGTGTAGCGCATGACATGCAGCCGTATTCCGATTGGTCCGCGTTTCCCCCACCGCGCGGCAGCCGAGCCGCCGCGAGCTATCCCCACTCCTACCAGTGGGGTCACCTACCTCTTTCTCTCTCAGGACTTCGTGCCGTTAACACGTATCTGCTGTGAGTACCGTTTCTTTTACATTGTCCTCGTTTACCGACCGCTAAAAAATAGTTCACTCATTTATCTACTACGTAATAGTCTTCTGCTGTACCATATCTATCAATTTCGACAATAATAATCACGAATTTAGTAACAATCACGAAATAATTACGACGCAATTGGTGACGTCACTGACCTCTCGCGACATTTACGCAACACTTTTCTCGTCTACAACATTAGTATTTGTTTTATAGCTTTGAATTTCGATTTCATTGACGAAGAACGCGATTATTGTTGCTCTGAAACGTGATTATACGGAATTTTGGTACTTTTACGCAGTTATTTAATAGTTTACTCGTGCGTGCTTGCAGGACTCGGAGTATCCTTTGAACGACCTTTCGGGCTGGCAGGATCGAACACGTGCACGGTGGAACAACAAAGAGCAAGATGTTACGACGCCATACGCAAGTAACATTTTCATTTACTTCGGGTCTTCGCGATATTTTGTTTCAATTTATACAATATTCATATTAATTGATATCGAGTCGAACATCCGACGAGTTGAATTTACATTTCTACGAATTAATACGGTTCTACGGAAACATGCAACGATTGAAATCTTTCGGGATTACTTGAAACCTTTTACAATATACGAGTATTTAGTCAATATTTACAATACGATAGTCGATTTCCAAGAAAGCTGCTCCTTATTCTGGCAGTGTTTACCAATTCCGATGTTAAATTTCGACGGCTACAATTCTATGCTACAAATAAATCGCGAATCGTTTTTACTTGGCATTTACATGTTACGACTTATCCTTCCGTTTTGAGACTCTGCAATGAATTTACATAGGTTTCAGGGCATGAGTATAGAAGTATTTAAAAGTCGTATTTGTCCATGTAGGGCATTAAGGTCCTGCGTTAGATTCGTCCGTAATTTCTATAAAGATTTTCGTGAATTTATCGAAGGGGGTTACAGTGTTCATATGTAATAGGGAATAAGCATGACTAATCATATAACTTTAACAGTGGCAGCCCGCAGTATTTATTGTTTATACATTTAATTAATAGTATATTGTATTACACGAAGAATATTACGAATCAATGAGTAAGACATAATTTTTAAGCAGTATTTCTTGAAGCAAGCACTTGATTTGATATGAAAAAGGAAAACATGGTTTTTTGATTTTCTTGTGTTCCCCCACCCCACCCTTTTATTTTCAGCAAAATTTGTGGCCGAGCGCAATGCGGTCTAGAGTCAGTGCTTGTTTCGTATTATATTTATATTTATATCTGTATATATTAATTACTAAATATTTTTTCAATTTATAAGAAATTCACGCGACATAGAGTCAGTGTTTGCAACCCGCTATTATAATTATTACCATCTTTTGAATAATTATTAAAAATATTAAGAATTCTTTTCTCCGCGAAAGTAGAGTCAAAATTGTTCGCCGGAAATAATTCTCGGTCGCGGTAGCTTCTTTATTTTTTTTAAATTGATCGAACCGGAAGTAGAGTCAGTGCATCGAGCAGCAGCTGTGGAAAGGACTTCCATCGGGCAAGGCTTCACGAATTTTAAAAGTAAGTATAAGATGCTCGAGAAATGAAAATTTTTAATTGCAAAATACAAAAATTTGAAAAAATTATATAAACTAACCAAAATGTTAATTTGTTTGTCACAGAACAGTCAAATGAGGGGATGGTTGAGCAGCGACAATCATTCCTTGGCGATGGGCAAAGTCTGTGAAGGTAAGTTGAAATTTTATCCCGTACACTCGACATAACTTTGATATTTGTCAATTTCCTTGCAAAATTAACTTTTTTCTTTCCATCAATTTAATTAAGGAAAATAAAGTATCAATTAGCTTTTGAAGTTCTCAGAGAATACTTGCAACATTTTTATACTAAATAAATAATTAGCTAAATTTTCAAGCTTTCAGAGTGCAAATATTTTATATTTTGCGTTTTATTTTTGTTACAGACTTTGTCCGAATTCGTGAGGCATCGCTGGAGTGTTTGTTTCGCATTTTATATTTATTTTAATAAGTGTTAAATTTCTAGTAATTTTACGCGAAAGGAGAGTCAGTGTTTGCTTCGTATTTCATGTTATACACATAAATTTATAACTTTACGCGAAAGTAGAGTCAGTGTTTGCTTCGTATTTCATATTATACACTTAAAATTATAACTTTACGCGAAAGTAGAGTCAAATTGTTCGCCGAAAATAATTCTCGGTCGCGAATTGTCTTTTTTTCAATTACACCGAGCCGGAAGTAGAGTCAGTGCAACAGGAGCAGCTGTGGAAAGGATTTCCATCGGGCAAGGCTTCACGAATTTAAAAAGTAAGTATCACATGATCGAGAAATAAAAGTTCGCAGTAGAGAAATACAAAGATGTCATATACTAATGAAAATGTGAATTTTTTTGTTACAGAACAGTCAAATGACGGGATGGTTGAACGGCGACAATCACTCCCAGGCGAAGGGCAAAGCTTTTATAGGTGAGCTGAAATTGTAATTCGCATATACCCCACAATTTTTCCCCAAGTTTCAGTTGATACTTGAAAATTTTCCCAAAAATGTCCTTACAAGTTCTCTTTCAAATTTTCTTACACTTACTTTGTATGTTCTACCAATAAAATAAATAAAAATTAAAAATTCCCCAACATGAAATTTTCAGGAAATAAGTATTTAAGATGTGCGTCTTATTTTTGTTACAGACTTTGCTCGAATTCGCGAGGCATCGCTGTACCCTGCGAAACTGCGACGCACCTTCCGCCTTGAAGGTGAGTAACGTAAACACAGAGATATTTTATTTCTACGTACTTGTCGTAAAGTTTCGATATATACTTCGATATATAACTTCTTGAATTCTCAATTCTGAAAAACATTCATAAACTAATCAATTCTTACGATCTACTCTTAACGTTTCTTGATATGTAATTACGACTTTTTTTTCATCCTCTGTTTTCAAAATTCAATTAGTTTTCTTTGTAAAATCGGAACGGGAAGCAGTTTAAGGCCTTTTGCAATACGAAATGCTTTGTTTTGTTTAGACCTTGGACATTCCTTGAGATGACCCGAGGACAACCTTGATAACAGCGGCAGAGACAACAGTGGCAGAGATGGCAGTGGCAGAGATTCTGAGGTAACCAAAGGTATTCTGGTGTTTCGACACTGGTGAGTCAAAAACTTTAACTGTCCCTCCGGTCTCCAAACCATGCCGTAGGACTAAAGGTCCGAAGCGGCACTGGAGACTGGTTGTATTGTTCTATAAAGCGAGCATAGTGAACACGAGTAATTGAAAAATTACTCGTGAGTAGAAACTGTTATATATTTTCCTTGTGTACTGTCATATATATCGTAGCTTAGGACAGGTCCTTCTTGTAGCGCGATTTTTGCATTATTTACATGAATGTAATCATGAAATTTACAGTTAGCGTTGCGAAATTATCAATATAAATGAACAATTTACGAATATTGTGCGTTCTTTATATTCATTGGAAAAATGTTCTTATAACAAAATTTGTTATAAGATCGCGCCTAGTAGATTTCATTGAGACGATTTATGCTTTTCATAAATCGCTCAGTTTGTGCTTTTGATGCACACAAAATCGGAATAGTTAAATTTTGTTTCGCGCCGTTTGAATGATATATCTTTAAAAAGTTATCTGCAAGAAGGCACTTCGCGACGGGTAGATCTCGAAGTCAGAGTGACAATTAATACATTCCTCTGTTAAAATTCTTCCTCTGACGACGAGATCTCCCGGTTTTCAATTTTCAATTTCAATTCAAAGTAAATTTTGCATATTTTCAAATACATAAAGTAGAGTCTTTTGCTTGTATAAAGTTCAATTTTTCAATTCAAATTCTCTTTACTTGAACGAATATAAAAGTCGAGTCACTTGCTTAAATAAATATAAAAGTCGAGTCATTTGCTTGAGTAAATATCAAATTCGAGTCACTTGCTTCAATTTTTCATAAATCAAACCGTTAGAATTCTACTAATCATCTTCCTAGCTAGGATTTTCAGCAAAAATACACAGTGAGTACAAATTCCTGCCGTGTTCACTTTAAGCCCGAACTCATTCGAGTGCCCAGGTGCTGCTCGAATGGGTAAAGGCGGTGGGCACGGCCTTTGTTTAAACAAATTAGCGACTGACATTGCGGTGGCGAATCGTGCACGACGTAATTTCCACATGTGTGTGATGTGTGTTAGGCTGTGGATCTTGCGTCGCTTGAAATTTTCTCGTATCATAAAATAATTTATACAAACTTGAACAACATACTTTGCCTTATTCTCCTTTTCACTCTTACTACAACTCATCGATGTATATGGTATTCCAATGATGAAATTCTCTCAATCTTTGCAACATATACCATATACATTGCCTGAAATATCAAACGATACAATGTCAAATACTTATAATTCTATAAATATTTCAAATCGCGATAGTAATATAATGAAATAACGCAATGGTCGCCACCCTTGTCAGTCGATTTCAGGAAATTGGTACGTACATTTTAGAGTATGAATGTTGTTTGCGAACTCGGGTGTCAGAGGAACCCCGGGGAGTCCTCTCTAGTTTAGGCCCATGCACCCGGGTTCTTGAGTGAGAACCGTGGAGTGATGTGTGTTTGTGTGATTTGTGTCGCGATTTGCATTTTTAAATATAGGTATTAGGGAGGTAGGTAGTATACCGTTCTTGAATGTGAGTTAAATATAAGAAGGAAGGGCCAGGAATTCAGGATATCACATTCTCTGTGTAGGTCGGGTAAAAGTGATATGCCTGGACCTGGGATTAAACTACGGTCAAACCGAGTGTTCCCCTCTTTTTGACCGTAGTTTCTAGTATGTAAATTTCTGCGCACGTGGTGAAACTCCCGGCGCGAGGCTCGAATACTTTGCCTTTTTTTATGAAAACTGTGCTACACGAGCAGCGAATGCGCTCTGCACGCTCGTGGTGTGGTTTTCACTGTCGAATTTTGATAATAGTAAGGATTATATTGGTGCAAAGTATTCGAGAATTCTCTAGCGGCGGAAGAAGTGGCTAACAAGTGCCGAAGAGGCCCGACAAACTGTCACGAAGAGGGCTGCATCGAATGGCTTTTCATCCTAGAATCTCTCTGGGATTCTAGCATGGAAAGTCATTGTTAGTATTTGTTAATTCACTATGCTCGCTTTCTGTGTTTGTCCTCTGACGGATGTAACATTCCCGTCCAACGAGTGCATCTTGGCTGCATGCGGTTTTCATTCGCGAAGTTAGAGTTGCGTTTTCCTTGCTCGTTAGTGTTGCGAATTTAAGGTAGCCCCGGGTGGTACCCACGGATTTGTTCGAATTAATTGTTAGTTTTTAGTGTTGCGATATGAATATACTCGGTTTTTTCTTTATTACAATATTATATTAAATTAGAGATAGAGTTGCGAGAGAGATCGCCCGAAATGGCGAACGGGAGTTTGCTTTAATTAAATTTATAGAAGTAGCGTTGCGAAATGAAGCACGAAAAGTGCCCGGTTTGTTTTTGAGCAATTATTCTTTAAAGTAGCGTTGCGATATAAAGCACTGAAAGTGCCCGGTTTGCCTTTGAATAAATAATTGTTAAAGTAGAGTTGCGACATAGCCCTTGAACAAGGAGCACGGGAATTTGTTTTAGTATTTTATTGAATACTGTTGTGAATTAATATTTTCTTAATAATTTGTAGAGTATAGCATCGCGATTTAGCACCTGAAATAGGTGCACGGGAGTTAGCTGCTAATAAATTATAAAGTAGCGTTGCGAAATAAGAATCATACGCGTTTTTCTTTTCAACAACCGCGAAACTAGTGTTGCGAAATGCAAAAGCAGCTGAGAGATGCGCACTTGCTGAGCTGAGACTCAGCCATTGGAGTTGCAAAATTGCAACTCCCCATGGAGTGCCTCAGGAGGCTTGCTCCCAACGATAGCTTTTTTTTCCGGATAGGTAGTGTTGCGAATTATGAGAGCCCCCGGAATGGCAATAGGCGGGTTTTGATGTAGCGTTGCGAACAGTGAAAGCCTCGAAATGGCAGTACGCGATTGCTTATTAAATATTGTTACGAATGATAGCCATGAAATGGCAATAGGCGGGTTTTTAAGTAGCGTTGCGAACAATGAAAGCCATAGAATGGCAGTAGGCGGGTTTTGAAGTAGCGTTGCGAACAATAAGAGCCACAAATGGCACGGGTTTCTCGCGATTTTTATTGAAAGCGCCTTTTGGCTGCTCGATCATTTCGGGATTTTAAGCGCCTTTTGGCTGCTTCATTTCATGATTTTTATGTTGTAAATCAAGTGCTTGCGAATAAAAATACTGCTGAAAATGTTTCTTTTAATAAAAGAAATTTTTAGGATTTCTATACAATTTTTGTAAAGTTATATTCTCTGTTGTTTCTTGAAATCAATCGGAGAATGAATTTCATCGTGGTCATTGGAACCACTTCGCAAATAAAAGTGCAATAAATTATATGCACATTTGATGACACAGATACAAAAATAGTGTCTCTAAATTTAATAAAATTCGCGAAGTAGGAAACATACAAGTGGCTGTCATCGTTAAAGTTATTAATTTAATATTGTCTGGGTTTTTACTTTGATCGCGATTACATCTTTCTGAGAAAACCGCGTCGACATAGAGGTTTCGATAAATTCTTGAAAATTTGTTACAAAAATTACGGACCACGGTTTTTGCATATTTGTTTAGTAGAATGAAAATATCAAACTTGTGCCCGAAAAGTATATAAAGAAATTACAGTGCGATAGACGGATGGTAAATATAGATTAAACGGGTCGCGTTTAGATATTTATTTATTTATTTAAATTAGTAGTAGAGTTATATTGTAGCAAAGGGGGAAGCCTGTCTTTATTTAACACTTATCGCGTCGCGAATTAAACAAAGATGAATTAATTTTTTATGCTCGGATGATGAAAAGGTTTGAAATAATTCCGAATATAATTGCGTTGAAATTAGATCTTTCCATTTAAGTAATTTCTTTGATAGCAAATAATTGTGACATTGCACAATTTGCTAAACTGTCCATATTATGCAATTCGCGTTTGTCGGCTCGATATTTAATTTCAAATTTTACATTTGCTTTGTGAAATTTCTTAACATTTTTTATCGTAAGTTCATAAAATTTGCATTTCCTAAATTTTTAATAAATTATGCTTCTCTTGATTTTCGTAAAATTCGATCTTCTCTATTAAAATTTTCAATGGTCGGTGATATTTCGTTTTATGTTCCGCGTTGTGGGCAAAATTAATGAGACTCTGTTGCAGGAGACAAAATACAATCCTGAATATTTAGCGAAAATGAAGTGGATCATCCCCATGGAAAGTAACAGAGACGGGCGTCTAGAGACGCTGGAGGAATTTAAAGTGTAATGAAATTTTACTAACAAATGAGTTTTTGTTACAGGAATTGCAAGAATCGAACCACATCGAAGTGTGATCGATGGATATTTCTCAGTGACATCTTGTGTTGCAAGTTGTGTGTTAGATTTTCAGATATTTCTTCTGAAATTTTGTTACGATCGTCTGACTACCATTTCTTAATGGTTTCGTTGTTAATGGTTTCGATACGTTTGGTTTTTTGATCAAAGTATCGTCTGTATTGTTTTCGAAGTCGAACTCATAACATAATTTTCCTTTTACTTCCTTTATCCTGGAAGTGATACGATGTTTCTCTTCATTCTTCATCAAGCTGAAGGCATTTCTTATTTTCTGGCCGAGTGGCTTGCTTTCTGGCTTACAGATAAGCAATCAGGCAATATTTTGCAAAGAAATCTTTGCTGTTAATTAGACAGGCTCTTATTGAGTTTATATTTTTCCTGAGATAGGAAATAATACCTGATCATTATAATTCTCATTTAGATAAATATTAGGAAGATTTTCAAGACTACTACCTGAAGAAAGAAGAACAACGAGGATAAATTTAAGTACCCGCGAGCGCAAATAGTATATAAGTTAATTAGACCGAAAATTTTATGGGAACAGTATTTGCATATGCACAATGATTTTCACTGTGTACAAAACTGCTTCCATATTGAAGGTCAGATTGATATTACGAGAAGATAGTCAAATCGTAATCGTAATTACTCAGACGTTAATTTGTTCGTCGTATGTTTAGATTAAGTTTGTTCGTAAGGTTAATTTAAGCCGTTTGTTAATTAATTCGTAAGTCTACAATTAAGCTTCGGATGCTCGTTGCATCACGGTCAGAAATCTGTCTCTCCTAGTGCGAGATGAATAACGCAAGTAAAGTAGAACTAGAAATTTTGCCTGAAACATTTTCCTGTTCAGTCCGTCGCGACGCGTCGTTCGAAATCTGTATAAATGACGGGAAAATGTTTCACGCGAAAGACAAAATATGATGGAGGATGGATGACCATTTTTTTTGGGTCCCCAGTCGCAGAAACCTCCACGTGGTGGGACCCGGGTCGTTGTTGCTCGCAATGGCTTGAAGACTTTTATTTTATTTTATTTTTCTCGCATTGAAAGCAATAACGGGCTAATTGTCTGCGAATTCGTGAAAAATCGTTATTTTACACAGTAATTCTGTCCTTCGTAATGCAATTTGCAGTTCTGTTTATTCCAAAGAGCAATTGTGCCATTAAAATTTACTGCTGTGCGCATTGCAATTCTTCATGCTACAGCAAGACATTTTTGCTTTTTTCACTTTCACAATTATAACGATTGTATGTTGTACCATTTACCATTTTTTTCTGAGAAAAATGATAGAAGTATTGAAACAAAAGATGAAATTTATTAAGCGCGCCGTATTTCAAATGTTTTAAAGAGGGCAGTAGAATCGGTAACATATCCGCCACCTACCAAGGCGTACATGAAACATTTCTCAAAACTTTCGTCTCGTACTACTCATTTAAGGTTGAACTTGCTGATCCGAATCATCTAAATACCGGGATAATGAGGATAGAACCTGAAACTCTTAAATATTGAGAATATGTCGACCTAGAAAAAATTACATTAAATGTTGAATCTATTTAATTGTACATCTATGCTCGTGATAATAATAATTTCCGAACGGCAACTAGATGTCACCTACGTCGCGGAATCTGAAGTCGATAAATCGAATCTCCCTACCTGTGGCGCCATTATTTCAATAAAACTCAGATAAAAAAGATATTTCAATTTATAATTGCAACAGGCATGCGAATAACTGAATTTAACGTATATTCAATACGGCTTCTTCAGCTTTTATCGATATGTTTAACCACACAGCAAATATCGTGGACCTTGGTAAAGGCGACGATCAAATCGTAGACACTACCTGAATATGCAAAAACTCTAAGGTCATAAGTAAAGCTATGCCTTTCGAATACACGATCAAAGAAGAAGAATTCACCGTGAAAGAAATTAACATGCACGCCCCAATCCTTTTTTAATCAGATACAGTAGATGTACACGTGGTGACCTCGGAGTATGTAAACGTGACATATCGTAAAGTTGAGCGGTCTTTTTTTGGCAATTTATCTTATCGCCAAATAAAGAACAATCAATTTAGGACAGCTTCGCTATGCATCGCTATGATCCACAAAGGTTCAATTAAACAAAAGACAATCGTGCGATGATTGCTTTCACAGAAAGTTTCTCGCTCGAATTCATTCAACGAATTCATCTCCCATGTTTTGTTCTTTGTGAATTTATATGCGAAGAATAGAGAAAATTGCAAAGCAATAAGTACCGATCTTTATGGTATCTGCATGTATAAATCGTAGGGCGTTTATGGTGATGGTAAAAAGTGAAAGAACAAAGGAATTGGGAGTGTGAACAAGTTCGCCTACGTTGTTTCTGTTAAATGAATAACAGCTATTTATTCACCGCGGTACAATACCTATTTAAATAAAAAAGAAATTTGCACCCTGAACCGACGCATCGTCGCGCAATTCGTAAAAGACACCGACTATCGGCAGCATTTTCACTGCTCACACATTAATGATAATTCTGTGAAAGTGGCGAGGAGCGAATTTTTCACACTCTAAATTATCCGCTTTCTATTTGACGCGTGTTCTCGTCTCGTATTACACTCGATATGTTATTTGTAACAGAAACGATAGTCATCACTTGACTATTAATTCTGAATCGCTTAGTCATTGTTATTCGTTGCAAAATATATTACTTTGTACTGAAGATGCTGAGGATACTGTGCAAAAAGCAAGTTACAGTTAGAATTGTGAGATCTTGGTGAACAGTTTGCTTAACTTTCATACGCTCCTCCGGCTGAGATTTCACCCATTCTCAGTTTCTAGAAACTTCATAGTGTTTGACTTCTTTCGAATGTGTTGTCACTTGATTTAATTTTCTGTGAAATATCGTATAATAAATAATATTAATTAAAGCTTAGAGGAAAAGTGGGTGAAATATCACTCGAGGATGTTTTGTGTAACTATTATAATTTTTCGATAGTCACATTGTTTAATTTAAGCAGCCGTATCGTTCAATTTTCTTTCTTCCTTCCTTCACTTCTTCTCCATTAACATATTCGTTTGCCATATCTAATTATACTGGATTAACCTCGGTACTTTTAGTGTTAACTTTGTCTTTCATCCGCAATTACGCGCAAAAAGGATTTCATCCGATGGAATAATTCCTTCAGGAATTCTGTAATAGGTTTAACGGCAGAAATTTCATATTGTACGTTTATTGCGATCCACGCTCCCGCGAAACCAGTTTCATTAAGCGTTTTACGAGTGAACCGAACCTGCATTAGAAAAATGATCGCTTTGCATATTATCGTGCTGCTCCAACGTCACGAAGGAAGATTTACAATACCTAGAAGGGGTCGGTAATATTCTCCTATCTCGCGAAAGAGATAAAGCATACAGCCAAACTTCGTCGTAAAACCACGATGCGTAAGAACCACCGTTATGCACGGTTACTCAATTATCGCGAACGATGCGACAAAGTGTGAGTGTTTCCTTGCCTCGTAATAACGCGAAAAATGAGAAATTATAAGTGAATCGCACGCTTACTAGATATCCCGGTCTTGTAAGGTGACAAATGAACTTATTGTTCCTCAGAATTTTTCATAACGATTCATTACTAGTTCCTTCGATATTTTTTCCTTTACATTGCGGGATTTTACGTTCATCGTCACGCTGACGATGCGATCCTGCGTCTACTTCTATTGACGCTTAAAAGATAATCTGCAATTGTTATGCAACGTAGAGTCGCGCCGCAGAAAACGGAAGATTTTATCCGGATCGTCGATTCGATGTAGTTTTAGCAAGTACGTAATTTGGTATTGAGTAAATGTTCTTTCATCTGTTAGAAAATGTTGGAAAATCAAAACTGAGACTATGCTGGGCATGAAATTATAGGGTCGCACTCCTAATTAGTGGGGCAGAGTTTTAATCGGCGTTGCTTATGGGAGATTTTTATTAAGTAATTATTTAATATATTGTTACGCGTCTTCCGCGTTCACGGAGCCTTATTTAACATTATTAGCAAATCGATACTCTTTGAAGAAATATCCAACGTTTGTTTCAGACCGTGGAATCTCTTGTTCTCCTCTTTGTAACAATTGACATATCTTGCAACTTAGAAACATTAATTCTCTTGGCAATAATTATTCGATAATTTAGAATCTGCTTTTAATTGTATGCCGTAGGCCAGAGGTGCAGAAATTTTGCACGCCAGAGCCGTCCTTGAAGGGGCCCGCTGATTGCCTAACCATTCACTTGCCAGGCGCGCACCTATTGCCACGAGCGTGCTGGCGCATTGAGGCGACATTAGTTTTTAACCAGTCGCACTGAAAATCGTGCGCCTATACGCAAGAGTAGTCAATTCTGCGCTGAGCGCTGCAAGGAAAACCCCGCTATCTCGTTTAGAAGCCGAGAAATTGAAATTTGAAGTTTTTGAAATTTTACCCCACCCGGGGGTCGTGGAATTTTCCCGCGAGTGGTTAAATACGAATGTCACCCCAATGCGCCACCACGCTCGTGCCAATAGGTCGGCCCTGACGCCGTGAGATGGGCTGTGAATCGGCGGTGTTTCTCCAAGGACGGATCTGATGTGCAAAATTTCTGCACCTCCGCCTTAGGCAAAATAATCGTAACAGTTAAAGCCCAAATGCAGAACAACAATTAAGAATAAAAACAAGAGCTCCCAACTATATTTGTGTCTGCTTGTCGAACGTTGTTACATTAATTACATTAATTATCTGTTGCTCTACAAAATTGTCACTATCGTTTAATAGATTTTTATAACAATTATATGCATTACGTAAGTTTGGATATTGATACATATGACATTCGCTATTGGATAATATAACAGATATTACTGTAACACGATCTCCGCAGTAGCTCTAAAGTAACCAGATCAATTCCTCCTTCTCTCACAAGGCACAATAACGAACTCAGCCTTACAAATAATCATTTTAGTCATTGAGTAGTTTCTGTCGATTAAACATCATAAAATTATCTAATCGGAAATCCTGTTTCACCAAATACATTTTTCTTCGCAAAACCATCGAAAAATCTCTAGAATTCTCTAAATACAATGAGCAAGCAACTTCACGTTTCTCCATATCGCGGCATACACGACGTGGCGTAAAATAAAGGAAAATCAGCGTGAAAACAGGAACGCGAATGTATTCAAGTCGCGTCAACGGTACGACGACACCTGAACCTCTTCCGACCTCTTGCCGAGGATACATGCGTGTTTCGCGTAACAAGAAGCGAATATACGTATGTTTTTCCATCGAGTCCTCGAAAGACCGCGATCAGATACATACGTTGAGCTGTGTTCAGTTTCACATCAGCCGTCACTTCCGCCCTTGCAAAGCCAGTTGACTTCCTGAAGAGTAAGATAATGAACGCCGGGGAGCCGGACTTTGCGAACACAAGGACGCTGCACTTACGCGATTTCGACGCGGAGGGCACTCGCAAGAAGGACGAATTGAATCGTCCAACGAGGGAGAATCTCTTCGATACGGTGTACAGAGTGACCACTGTTAAAGGGTACGTTGATTCTTCAGGAACATCTTAACACTAAACCTATCTATGCTTCTATTCTCTGAAATAATTTATCTTTGCAATCTGTTGTAATGGAATTGTTCAAAGTCAGAGATGTTTTACTTTTAACAATTAATATTGCACTATAATATTACTAATGTCGCAGATACGACGGAAAGTTCGGACTATAAGGGGTCAAATAGATTTCTAATGTGGGAATATTAATTTTCTTGCGGATGATTTCAAGTAAGAATTGATATAAGTAAGAATTGAAATATGTAGATATACCAGGTAAATGAAGTGTTAAAGTACCGAGAATGCCAAATTTCCGTTGCATTTGCTGCATTTCTTTTATATCGTTCATTTTATATGAGATTTAAAAAAAAAATACTCAGAATTAATTCAAGATTCTGCCACATATTCACCGTGCAACCCTATCTCAATTACAGCCACCAACATCTAAATATTCCTCAATTTTACCGAACAACTTTCCTCCTTTACCTATAAACGAGCATTTCAGAATTTCCAAAAGATTCATCTACACTCAATATAGCATCTGCCGAAGGGCTATCTCCTCCTTTCAAAGGAAGAGTCAAACCATTAATTAAGCTTACCAGGCCTGCAAGACTCCACAATATTAATTACCTCTACCCTGCCTTTGACAAAGCTAACGATCGACATTAGTACCCGTCGTTTTCCTGTCTTCTCCGAATGCTCGCAAACGCGGACACGAGGATGAAAATGCCGTTACTGCTAGCAGTACATTTCCATGCGTGTACCAAAATCGTATTTCTATATCGCCGGAGGAACTTCTCAGCGTGTCCTCGTGCTTCTTCGCGTACGTACAAGTCACGAGTTCACTCAGGACGGTCACTCGAAATCGTCTTCGCCGGGAGGTGAAAGAACTGCTTCCTCCGAAGGCGTTATCGGTCCTTTTACGGTTCATTTGTGGCTCCAATTTATCTCATTAGCATCGCCTTCGGCATTCCTATATAACGGGACACGCACTAGCGTCGACAAGTGCGCTCAAATCGCGGAAGAAGTTGCATCTTGTAGGTTGCACGGATACTGGTTCCTTCTCTGCGTCCTCTAACGCTCGGAGAGGAAAGAGTGCATCGCGCGAAGATAATTGCATCGCGTATCAGCGGACTTGGTTGTTGGCATAAATCAATTAAAAGGATAATCATGCGGAAATAATTCATTCTGTATAAACGAAGTTTTGTTGGAGGAATTACGTACTAGGACGATTAACACGTTGAATGCTAGTGATACTTCAGTTTCGCTATTTTTATTGGGGTGAAACTTTTTCTTTTAACCCTTTGACCTATAATAATGAGTGACACTCGGGATGCGGTAGATGGAATAGGAAATTTTCAAGCTTCCCAAAAATGATGAAGTTGAAAATATCAGTGGAACACAATACAGTAAAATTATTTCTATGTTATTAATATTAATATTGATAATTTTTCATTTTAGTAATTTAATTCTGAAGTATTGCACGCACAGTCGCAAAAGAAATCGTAGGGCAAGGGGTTAAAATCAGACATTTGTAGTGCAGAAACGTTGAAGGTAGAAAGAGTTATATGTTCAGTGATTCGTTAGGTTTTTAACAGCAGTATTTAAATACTGAATATATTAGCAAATTTGGGAAAATTGCGTTTTAAGAATCGAAGGGATTACATTGAATTACACAACGCCGGGGATTTCTGTAGCATTCAACGTGTTAAAAATGAAAATTAGTTATTGAAATGACAACTGAACAGTGGAAGCTTGAAACTGTTACGTAGTAATGGCCGGATCGAAGTTATTGGATTATAAAATACGCTCAACTTATGAGCTGACAGTTAATTAAAGTGTATTAACGCACGACAGACTGGAATGAGCAATGTCACGAGTAGATATACGAATTTCGTGGCATTATATAATGACACCATTAAACAAAACGCATCGGCTCCTTCTTTGTTCCTTTCCTTACCCTCCGATATCATCACAATGGGCTCCTCAAGGAAAAACGACAATTTCTAAGAATAAAGGATCGATCATGGCCGTCGAAAATGATCTCGTTTATATTCGACCGAGGTGTATAATACAACGATCGTCGGGTGATATCGAACGGACGGGTTTTTCGTATGCAAATGGCGAATAATGTCTGTCTCGTTCGATTTAACCGCCTGGCGGACAATCTGCGCAGAAATGCATCCTCTCTACGCATCGAGAAGTTAATTCGACTTCGTTTCATCATTCAATTGCCTCGTAAACATCTTTTAGAAGCGGAATGCTACTGTGTCACGAACAATTCCATGGTTATTAGAGCTTCCAGCGCGGTACAGTGATGCGAATGAATATTCATCGTGGAAACTCAGCCGCCGTAAGGAGAATTTCGTAGATCCAAGCCGTGAATTTTGTTCCGTGCTCGCGGACGACGGAATTATACGGCTCTAACGTAAATTACGATTTACGTAAGCAACGCAGACGGCAACGTGGATAACCACGCGAAAAATACGGCTCCGAGAGAATCGCGAAAAAAGGAATATATAAGACGGAGGCTTTCTTTTGCTTATTTCGCTTGGATTCGCCGCGGTGTTATTTATTCTTTTAATTAACAATCTGATGAGTCGCGGTCGATGGGGTATTCAAGGAATTATTCTTATTGGAATTTACGATAGTTTGTGGATATCAATCGGAACGATTCTCGCAGTGTATTACACTTGCGATTAAGATCGTACGCTATTTTTAATGAAGTTTAACACTAGAACTACCAAACCAGTCAAAATGACTGGTACACAATTCTTTCCAAAAATTCTCCAGGTTTATTGAAGAGTCTTAGAATAAATATTCTATGCCCATCTTAAAATAAATCACCGAATCGAGTAGCTTTTTCCGCCTCTTGATTCCTCCTTTTTCAAAGTACTTACTTAATATTTTGAAATATGATAGATCTAACGCCGGTAGTTCTAGTGTTAATGAGGTAATGTGTTTACTGCGATTTTAAATTGAGATTCGGCGATACGGAGATCGAGGTACCGAATGCGTGTATGAAAAATGCGATATTACTTTCACTGTCGTATAACCGCAAGTGAACATATGCGATGTCTTCCGATTGATCGTGGTAATTTCGAAAGTTAATGTAATGTCGAAAATTACCTGAAGCCTGAATCAATAAAGATGAAAGATACACGTTGGATAAATGATCTCTAAAGAAATAATGATTTATGCACGAAACATATGTAAATCTCTAAATCGACTCTAAACAGTCAACGGAGATCTAATCGCAACAATGAAACCGATGACTTTCTATGATCGTCAATGACGATGAAGAATAATTCCTCTATTGAACTCTCCTTAGGCGACCCTATGGACAAACAGATTATCGTGAGCCAAGAAGAAAAGAATTAGAAGCTACTTCAATGCACGACAGCGCTTGCACTTTTCCATCCAACTTCAGTAGGCTTCCTTGAAGTCTCTTATCACTCAAGCTGCCGTGCACTGAATCACGTCCTTCGGGATTATTCACCGTCTTTTTAGAACGACAGACCGAATATCCTCCTCCCATAAAAAAAATTCTTAATCGTTGCCTGCCGGTGGATGTTCCACGATCGAGCGAGCGGACGTGTCGCTGTTTTTTAAAGACGTTTTATTCTTTTTTTTTCTCTACATTGAAATTCGCTAACTAGCTACCGTTGACGTCAAGGATGTCACCGGCGTGTCGCTCGTACGAGCAGCGTGTGTTTCGCTGAAAATCGATTCGTCTTTCGCGGAAACGTGCTCTTACATCCGATCGTGACCTTGACGGCGCGATTGTGAAAATTCAGAGTTAATAATGTGTCACGTTTATTAATTTCTCCGAGACGACGCAGTCTCTCGCGTGCGATGCCGACTTCGATTTGTCATCGACTTTGCGGACACGTGACCGACCGCGCAATAGCCGGATTCAAAATTAGCTCTACGTAGAATTCCATTATTATTTATCGAGGAATCCCCATTCTGCGTTGTTGCGATACCGGCTTTGATTTAGGCGTCTCTCTTGGATGTAAGGGAGCTCGTTAGGCCGCTGCTTTTCACGCTGATATTCGTCGATCAATAATTTTATTGATATTTGTGTAATTTTCAATGGTATTGTTAATTAGCCAATTATCGCGTTTATACTTTCAGTTTGTATGTGTCGTTTGCAAATTAATATACAGGGAGAGCACAGATACGGGATACCTATTTTATCCTTTGTTGAAGAGAAATTCTCGATAGTAATAAGTTGAGCAGTGAAATGTATTATTTGGAGAATTTTTGAAGTTTGTTCTGTGTAGAGTTCTATTGTTGTTTATCGTAGTGTATTTCTTGCTCTGATTATGTATTGATTATTGTCAGTCATCAAAATGATGCTGCTTCATCTGCAGTTTAAATGTATAATTTTCCTTTTAAGGGAAAAGCGAAGGTACGAATTTGAGGTAGGATAGAAATACGAGGCACCTTTAGTTTTTGCTTTACTAAGTATTTATAGTTTTGTTGGTAGTTATCGTTCTATTGTTTTATAAACTTTTTTGTTGTTGTAAGTAGAAGCTTCTGCACATGTTTATTTTGCTAAAAGGGGCAAAATATGGATGCAACGCGTATTATATTAACCCCTTGCCCTACGGTTTGTTTTGCGACTGCCTCCGCTGTAATTGATAATTTAATTGCTGAAATAAAAATTGATCAGTGATTCTTGATATATCATATGATTTAACGCAATATTAATATTATAGAGTTAATATTATCTCGTCGCGTCTCATTAATATTTCTAATTTGATATGTTTTGTAAAATTTGAAAATTTTCTATTCCATTTACCTCATCACGAGTGTCACTCGTTATTGTAGGGCAAGGGGTTAATTACGGGCTAATTGTGATGGTGCAAGTCTAGAATGTGCACTTAATTCCTCCGACTATTACGAAAATATAATACTCGCCTACTTATTATTGTTTCCATTAATATTTAAATGCGCTTTCACATTTAATTCTCTGCAAAAGCAATAGTGCTTCATATTACCACTTGAATTTGTACCATATCGATTTTACCTTCACTTAGAAAAAGATAAAAAAAAACTCACATCAAGTTCTCCAAATTCTTTTATCCAATTTCTCAAACTATATCCATTCTCAGATCGTTTTCGCTAATAAATATAAAATGAATATATCATATTCGTAACCGCACCACCCTAACTCCCCTTCAACGCAAAATACATCTTGCAAATTTTCTATCTGTCTTGAACAAAGCCTTCAAATCGAAAATTGAAAATAGCAGTCAAATCTGTCCAGACGTATCTCATTGATATAAAAAAACAGGTAGACAGTTCGTCTGTGAACGAAAGATTCTGCAGAATCGCAGCATCAGAAAGGATCGAGATTGCCTGTATCATTTGGTGGAAAGCGTCTTCCCTATGGCGGTAATAATGTGAGGATAAAAGATAATGGAATCCGTCGGCGCGATACACCCGGATAGACATAGTAAAGCAACGACGTATCGTTATCGAAAACGGTTAACGATCGTAAAGGTGGGGCTTAGCTTGAATCGGGAGAAGAATACTTACGGCCGATCTTCGATAAAACGGTCACTGCGACCTGAGCCTAACGGGATAACCTCGATAAACTTTGGTCGTACGTTGTTGTGAAGCCACTCCTAGTAATACCGGCGATACGTTTCTGTATAAATGCGTACTTTGTTGCGTCTGCGTATCTCGTGTGCGTGAATCAGATATGCACTGGGCTCTTGCAAAATATTGGGTTGATGACAAAGTTTCTTCGTGTTTTAACGTAAATGTGAAACGAATTTTCTGCTGCAAAATCATAGAAGTTCTCCAGTGACTTTACTTCAAAAATGGAAAAAGGTGGTGGAACAAAATGGCACATATTTAGTTTAACAGTAAAACTACTAAGCGGGTCAAAATGGTTCACAGTTTTTTTCGAAATATTCTCCAAATTGATTGGGCAGCTAAAGTAAATGTTTCTCTTCTATCTGATAAAGCTTATTTTAAATAAGAGCAGCTTGTGTCTATTAAAATTACTTAATTGATCATCTTTTGCACGTGTTGTTCCCTTTTTTTCTAAAAACAGTTATATATTCAATAATACTTTATTAATTGTACAATACCATTTTAATAACGAATATATATATGGAAATTCTATAAAATTATCGTTTAAAAACACAAGAAATTTTATTAAATTTATCACCATCGGTCACAAGTAACCTTCGCTGCATTCAACGTGTTAATAACCTTGCAAAACGTAATTAATTGACAAACTTTAATTAATCATCTAATAGTAATCTATCCGCATTATCTCGCATTAGCCTTTATTGCCGCATCGTAGCAAACAAGAATACTGTTAATTATGCAACGAACACAAACGAACGATATGTGTAATTAATTAGAGAATCGACTTTACGTATCGGTGAAACGCAAATGGTATTCGCTGATAATTCAAATGTAACTGTGACGATTACAAACTGTGTAACTGATCGTCGAAAAACGAGAATGCGTCGGTGGAACGGTAATGACAAAAAAGAAAGAAGACAGATATCGAAATAAGAATCTCAGAGAGGAGTTCCTCCTTCTTTCTCGATGATACTTTACGTCTGGATACCGGTTCGGGATTATAATCAGACTCGAAACGCGAACATCGACGTTGATACGATTGAATGGATTAAATCTGCATTCGAAGCGGTGTTAATCATGATAATTCTGGTTCCTATGATACTTTACGATCCCGGTGGACTTTTCTACGTATCACCCTCGTTCGATAAGCTATCGTTAAAAGTGGAACGACGGCTACCTGACTCGATTAAATCTACGTGTACCAATGCTTCCTTTTATCATCGGCTGCTGCGTACGCGAATCGGTTATTCCGAACAGCCCGTGACCTGTATAGTTGCGCTAATTATATTATATTAAGAGCAAACTAAGAATCGATAGCTTTTAATTTTCTACGATCATGCGCCACATACGTCCAGCCTACGTGAAACTATTATAACTGTACTCGGAGCCACTCGAATCGTTTGACGTTTAATTGCACTCGATGAACTTGCGCGAAATATCGAGAATATAAATCTGCACGTTCCTCGTCTTGTTCCGTTCACCCATTCACTGGCAGGAAAACAAAGCAAATATTACCTTTACTTCTTAAAATTTGAGAAGATGACAGAAAGTTTTTAGAATATTGGTTTCATTAATCAAAAATATAATCTCGACATTTGTAATGATACGAAGAACATTTTTGTTCCAAATTTCTATACACGCTCAGCCATTATTATTAACTTATTAATTCAAACTTATAGTGCAGCTACGAGATATCTCGTAGTTGGCAGTCAATGGGTTAAACGGAGGATGGAAGTTGCTCGTGCAGAATTAATCGAAAGCTCGGATAGAGATTTGTAAAGGTGCACGGACATTCTTTCAGCGGGAAATTCGGAAAGGAAAGCGACAATCGCACGACGATCCTTCGTCGATGTACCGTATCAGGGAGCGGATTTTTCAATCTTCCTTTCTCAACGTGGAATTAGGTAGTTTCGTACAGCTGCCGGATTTAATAAAGCCAACGAACGTAGTTTGTTATTGGAAAGGTAGCGACGATCGATGATTCGTCGTTTGACGTAGAGAAAACGTCGCAGGTTTTGCGTGAGAGTGGCAAAAATGCATAGACACTGGACGTACTTTCTAAGATATCTTTTCAATTTAGATTTCTCCGATATCTACGTCATTAGAACTTTTCCGGTACGTTCAGTTCTTTATTATCATAGATTACCGATCGTTGAATTTTCTTCCCATTAGAATCCCCACTGTTCTCCAATTATCAAATAAAAATTCTTCCAATTCGAACGCCAGAGGCTGCTCGAAAATATTTACAAACATGAGTTCGATGATTTACTAACTCCATATCAACGTTCGATCTGATAATCCGGCAGGCTTTTGATTCTACTTTATCACTTTCGAATCGCGATACGTTCGATGATATCGCTACACGTGTACATTGTCTTTTCTTATTCATAATGCCGAGCAATGCGAGAATGAAGAGATAACGATGATACACAACCGACAACAAATTAAATCGGTATGTAAACAAGATACTCTATCTGGCACGGACGTCTCAGGTCTGCGTCCACCTTTCCCTATCTTCAACGGGCAACGCCCGTGGTACCGCGCTGTTTTTTTTTCTTCTCTCTCGTCTAACAAGTACTGTAAAGTGTCAACCAATAATCGATGGGACTTCCTTAATTAACTTTGACACACTTCTCGATGACGGTTCACTGACCTTACTCCAGTTGGACCTCTTCGTCCTCGCGCCTCGTCGAGCTCCTCGTCGACGCCGAGGAATCGAGACGCGCATCGTAGAGATGCAAGACGAAGCCATTCCATGGCAGACAAAAGGTGAAATTCATAATGGTACTCTCGATTGGCTTTAACTATTGTTGCAAACATCACGTGAAAGCAATCGATGGGCTAATCTATGAATTGTCCGGAATAACCGAGAATAATGGACCTGTTGCCGTTTCGATACGTCGATGATGGTATTGTAGATTGTTCAATTGGATTACGTGATCATTTTTGTAAAATAACAGGATAATTGGAATATTTATTAAGATTTCGTATTGTGCTATTGCCCACCTCGCTGGTTAGGGATTTTTAGGATTTCTCGGGGGGAAGAGAGATGGAAAAGTAGAAGCTTGAGTGGACTAAGGGTGGAAGGGTTTCTTCGTTTGAAACTCTCTTCAGACGTAATAAATTATAACATAATGAATTTATAGTACAATCCAATAACATAATATCCAAAATTCTGCAGTTATGAAATAAGAATTTGGACATTTTATTAGATTGTAACATAAATTCATTCCACCGTTGCAAGTATGACATCTCATTGTAAGACTGTCAGGGTGTAAGGTACTATTAGTCTTTGAAACCAAATGAAACAATTGATCCTTTGTTGTCTGAATTAAATTTCTATTTTTTGTGAGCTAAGTGAAGTCAATTTTGTAAATTTATCTACGGCTTATTGTTCCTTCACATTCGACGAGAGCTATGCTTAGAGGAATTGAAAGAAGCTTAGGTAAAAATACCAAGCCATTGTAGAATTGCAAATTTGATATCGAGTCAAAAGAACTACAAGGGTTAAAGAACTAGAAAGTTATGTCTAGTACAGATTGACATAGGACTCCAATTACCTTGGAAAGAATTGAAAAAAAATAAGAATCCATGCTTAACCCTTTCAACACTGAACTTTATTTCTTCAGAAAATGACTAATTTTTAGCAGTGTATATTTTGTGACACAGGAAATGGAATAAAAATACGACTGAGAATGAAATATATTTTTTTTTATTTCAGGAGTTTTCAGATTTTCAGCTCGAATAGCTGTAGTAGTATGTTACTGCTGGGATATTTTTATCCCTGCAGTAAATTTTGTCATATAAACAAAATAATATATGGAAATAAATTCTTCAATAATAACATGAAAATTGTATGATAATGTTTGGGATATAAAATATCCCAGTAGTGTTGTAAGGGTTAACCGAACGAATTGATGTTATACCGATAACTTTAATGTCTGATGCCTCAGTTAATTTCACTGTGCATCTTCGTAATGCTCCGTAACATGAAATGGTATAATTTTTGCAATTAATGCGTTAATTTCCGACTCTTTTTCATTTCTATAAATAACATTTCTAAACGACGGCGAAGGAAATTCAGTTCCACAAAAGACACGTTCTGTCAGGAGAACTTATCGCTTCAATCGCGTCTCGATCTCTCCGCAAAGTGGACATCGACGTTTGACCTTGGTCATCGCCCTTAATAAAATGTAGAAATTGCACACAGTGCATTCCAAGCCGTAAAGAACTGTTTCCACGAATCAGGAAAAGAAGGTGAAGGTCGAACAGATCACCGGGTGCAGCCGTGGGAATAGAATTCTCAGGTATAAAGTATCCCCTGATACAACTGATATATTCTCGCGAGACAATAAACACGATGATTCCTCGTTCATCGACTATGCGAAGTTATGATCAATCATTACGACTGCAATTGCATAATAATCCTTTTTGTCTTCGGCTTCCAAGAACTTGCGACGCGGACAATGTTAAAGCATATCGAATAATTTTGAATACAATTACGCCGACGTCGCGGTAAAAATGATATCCTGATATTCTAATAAACAATTCGTTCCCGCAATCTTTAATCCTCTGTGGGCTTTTGTCATTCAGACGTAACAAAATAAACATATCTTTCTGTTTTTCGAAATAATTTTTTTAACTTTGGGAGCTTTTATAATTCAATTCTAATTTCGAATTCTTTTTGACTTTGGGAAGTATTATAATTTAACTTTAATTTTTACTCTTTCTAACTGTGGGAACTATTTTAATTAAATTCTGAAGTTAAGAATCAAGTTAAATCTATTATTTAAAACTCTAGTTTTAACTTTTTCCAATGTGCCATTGTTTTTTAATATTCAAGCGTGACAAACAATGTAGAAGTACAGAGCGTTAATTATATTTCCGGTATATAAATACTATCGATACGTATACGTAAGAATCGAGTAATCACATAGAAAAAAGAATGTCGAGAAAACTCGAAACAATTTCGCTTTCCAAAGAAATTGTTTCGAAAGCGCATTTCATATTACACGCAGAGCATAATCCACGGTTTTCAAACTTCGCGTGCAAAACCTTGTTGCGCACATTTTTCAACTGCCGATTATATATATTGTGAGGACTAATTTATCTGTAAAAATAACGATAAAAAGCCATGAATATCAAGAACAGAAAATGTGCCGAATTATTCTAGTATTATGATTCATTCCTTGCCAACTGCGCTTTTAGACGCGCAGGAAGAAAAAGAAATTCGGATGGTCCGGAATTCATTTGACTTGCATCGCCATATTATAAAAGGAGAATTAAATTTAGTCGGCCAAATTGTACATCAAAGTCAGCTAGCTATTCGGTGTTATTCAAATCATGATCATTCCTGTGCCAATGTACTTCGGTCCAAATTATTTTCTCTTCCGAAGTTAATTATTCCATGATTCTCGAATTAACTACAACGTTTTATTCGTACCAATATACACTACAGCATCGATTTCATTCATTACAAATGCAAAAATAATTCAGCGTATGCAATTCGCACGATGAAATTAAACTTTAATTGAAGCGTACGTGCTCGATTTTGCATAACGAAATATTCAATATTTAACGATCATGAAGTGAAATTAGTCTGCATTCTCAGCTTTCGTAAATTCGATGCTTTTCGACGCCTCATATCCGAATATGCGAAGGTTATTGCAAAAACATCATATATTCAGATATCGTGTATTCAAATTTAATAATCTTTCAGAATTATCACAGTTAAAGTACATGAAATAGTTATCGAACCTTGGTTTCCATTCTTTATAATTTTTCGAAAATTCTCAATTTTACGGACGTGAAACTGTAGCGCGATTTTTGCACGAATCGATCGAGAAATTGGAATTTAACACCTCGTCGATTGTAATAAAGTCCAGTTAGCTCGAAGAAATGACCGGCAGTTGTGTATTCACCCTATTTAGGTTGAAGCCCTACGAAGTTCCTAGGGTGTTTCTGGGACAGTAGTTTTAAAGTTTGCCAGCAATAGTCTCGGAACTATAAGAGTGCCGGGTAGGTTTCTATAACTTCCGGAAACTCGGTCAAACTTACGCATCACACTTTCTACGTACTTGGACATTAATAAATGAATGCAGTCTTCGAATACGTGGATAAAATGTGTATTCCAGGAGGAATCGAATTATGAGACGTCTCGTGAAACATGGACGTTTTCAAACGATTAGTTAAAGCAATCAATGTGGCATAAATGTGGGTTTTAACCTATGTAACCTTCGACATTCATTTTATGGAGAATTATTAGGTAAAGCGAAACGAAATTTCGTTTTTTTTTACAATGCGAATAAATTCTTTTGCAAGGAAAAAGATACTTAATATTTATTCCTTCTCATTGCGCACAGTAGACCTCGGCTGTAATAGGTTTGCTAAATTTTAATAATTTATAACTAATTACACCCGAAATATTCCACCAAACATATAGAAAAAACGACATTTCTTTTAGCTTTACCTGATATGTGAAACACTTTAAAAAATATTATACAAAATTGCAAAGTGACGCTATATTGCTTATTTCTCCCGTTTTTAACTTTAAGATTATTATTGAGATTCATTATTCCTTTACCAAAGATTCAAATTATTGGTTATTTTACTACTTCTTGGAAAAAGCTAATCGTCTGACGTAATGTCCTACGTAAATGTTATTTATTATCAATAAAATCCTACAAATTTGAAATTAAAAAAAGAATACTTTGAAATACTGTATAGTTTCGCGCGTAATAATAAATATTGTTGGACGTCTTTTTAAGCGGATACGAGAGAATACAGTTGAATCATAAACGGCAGGAGCAACTTATTTTCGCCGATTTTCTCAGGAATTCCGGCCATCTCGTGAAATCGTGGATCCGAAAATAAGGAAATATCTCTTTGTTATTCAAATCGGTATCGTGAATTACAATTAACTTACGGTAACCGAAACTCTCGAGTGCTATTATTTTTTTTTTGCAGCAGTTGCGTTATCTCGTGAGAAATAAAACTAATTATCCACAACAATGGATCACAAATAATATTACGTGCATTTAACAAAGGACAATTTAAAAATTTTCTTCGATTTGCCTCAAGTACAACGAAACAAAGTTGACAATAAGTTATGCATTCTTCAAAGGCCTCGCTTAAAGACTTATTGTTTCCCTTGCGATATTTCCAAGATGAATGAACCGTATCGTCGACTCTTAAAGATGCAATTAATAAAGCTACTATGCAGCTTCATCAATCGTTCTTCCATTGTCCCCCATAACCGGTTAAAACCAGTTTCCCCTTCTCACACTATGCATAATGATCCTTTTCAGATTCACCATTACAATAATAAAATCATCTTTTTCTCTATGGTACGCTATATGATTCAATGATTAGCTAAAAATTCACTTTATCCCTCACGTAACATTGTTTCTCCGTTTTCCATGCAAATCACGGAAATTCTGTCGAATAATTTCCATATAAAATGCAAGATTTATTTGTTTAAATTCCCTCGTAAGATAGCTTCTTTATAAAATCATCGATAACGTTATAATTCAACTGTAAAGATGATAAGAACATTATCTTGTTAAAAAAGGTTAAATATAACTTAATGGTGAGGTTTCATGGTAATATTATAAATTGCCATTCGTCGCTACGAATAAAATATTCCTGTTTTACTGCCTCTTGTCTTCTTGCGGGTCATCCGAAGGAAGAGAACAATTTTTCTCAATGTCAGGAATCACCGTCGCTATCGCATACATAGTAAAACGAGAGGAGAATCTTAACTCCGGCATTTAAAACAATATGCTCAAGCTAAGTACGTTTTAAATGGCCATGCAACTCGTTATGAGAATGATCATTTTCTAATTCTCGCACCCGCAATTTTGTCATTAAAATGACGTACAATTAATCCGTTTAGTTACACCTAAGAATGTATGTGTGTCCATAGAAATATGTAAACATATTCCCGGTAATTGTAATTAAGTAAAAACAGGCAAAGTGATCTAATTTAAAAATTTGAAGAATTGAATTTGTGTTGCACCCAGATACATTACAATGTGGTGGAATTATTTTCTAGAAATGATAAAAAATTGAGCTACTTAACTCTATATATAGAGTCAGATAATAATCATATAATGATTGATGTTCGATTGCGCAGAACTCAATGCACACCCCAAAGAAACAGTTTAAAAATCTAGAAACGAAGAAATAAGTGAGTGGCTTAGATCACTGTTTTTCAGGAGGAATCGAACGTCGTGTTGACGACGAATTTTGACAAATGATTAATTGAAATAACCAAGGCAGAAATTTTAACATAAAATTAACCATACAATCATTCATTCCTGCGAGAAATATATCGAACACTGTCAAAATATTGTAAGATATGAATAATAACATTAGCTCTACTACTTTCTTTCTTCTTTTCTCAATTTCAAACAAAATGATTCTCTTGCTGAGAATTACAATTATTCCTTATTCTCTTGGGTTGGCAACTAAGTGATTACGGATTTTGACGATGGATGGTTTTAGCTCTTTTCTATAGTTTTCTTGTTATTTGGACTTCCACTTTTCATTAGTGAAAAAAATCGAATCAATGAGTTATTTAGTTTCGTTTTTACCCCAATTTGAAAATAGAAGAACACAACGCCCAGTTCAGACATATTTTATTGTATTATTTCCGAAAAAGGAACGTATCCCAAGCATACAAGAAGTTATGTGCCGTATATGGGAATGGAGCCTTGAAAGATAGGCAGGGTCAAAATTGGTTTGCCAAATTTCTTTTGGGTGATTTTTAACTCCAAAATGCGCAACGATCTGGCCGTCCAGTTACAATTGATGAGAGTCATATCAAGGCTATTATCGATTCAGATCGTCATAGCACAACACGTGAGATTGCATAGAAGCTCAATGTATCGCATACATGCAATAAAAAAAATTAAAACAGCTTCACTATGTTAAAAAACTCGATTTATGGGTCCCTCATCAGCTTAAGGAAATTTCTTCTTATATAAAATCCGCGATCACTTAGTTGCTAACCCAATATTACTTCCCGTCACCATCAATGGCGTATATAACTTCGGAAAGAAACAATTCTGAAGGAAAGTTAAGAGATCAATCCCATAACTTGCACACTTCAACGCGATGAAGGAAAATCTACAAGAATCCAACGTTTTTTTAATTTAAACAAGCTTTACAACAAAGAAACAGTCTAAACGACTGCACTGGTAATTCCAACGTTAACACTAGAACTACCGGCGTTAAATCTAGTATACTTAAATATATTGAATAAGTACTTTGAAAAAAGAGGAATCAAGAAGCGGATAAATGATCGATTCGGTGATTTATGTTTTTTTAGATGGACGTAGAATATTTATTCTATAACTCTCCTATGCTCTTGGAGAATTTTTGGAAAAAATTGCGTACCAGTCATTTTGACTGGTTTGGTAGTTCTAGTGTTGAAAGCCAACCTCAAAGGAGACTTTCGGGAAAAGCTTTGAATGTTTTCGGAAATACGGAAAAGGAAGAGGAGAGCATAGAATAGCGGAGCAGCAGAATGAGAACGAGAAAGAGAGGGCGAGAGAGGTAGGGAGAGGACGTTTAAATACGAGGAGAGACGCGCGTGCTCGTTCAGTCCGGCGCTAACAGTCCAAACCGATTCATATCCGGACCCTGGATGAACAGTACTCCCTCTTGTTTCCGTGGACAAATTCGAAATTGAAAAAACCAAGAAAAACAACACTAGTCGACACGTCGAGGATCTCCGGGACTTGGATCACCGTGTCGATTGATCGGACAGATTGAAATCATTGAAAAGTGACGGGACAAGGCTGTCAGGGAGAAAAGTGTGTGCTGTTATGTGTCAGTGAGAGATTTTGCAAAATCGGGAAGAGAAGAAGTGTGGAAGGACTTTGACTGAAAATCCAGAATGACCAACAGTATGAAGCAAACTGTTATAAAGTGAGTCGTTTTGTTTCGTTGAATGGAATTTCTATGGGCGAAATGTAGCGCGATTTTGGGAAGGGGTAATTTGAGAATTTTGAAAAATCGTTGGAGCTGTATTGCTAGCAATGAGAGTATGGAAAGTACCGTTGTTCTGTAATGAATTTTCAGGGATTGATTAACGTGTGAGAATACCCTTTTCTATGATAATGAGACATTGGTTTGTTTAAGATTTTATTCAATTTTTCTTATTAAGCAATCGTTAAGTTTGAACAATCCTAGGTCGTCAGTTTATTATTTACTGAAATCGTTATGCAATCCTGTGAAAAACTGGTTGTCGGTGAAACTCGTTGGCTTCAACGGGCGGGAAAAATAATCTTGTAGAGAATATTATAATGCAGAGGATGGCAATGTTTCATTGCTCGTGAGAATTCATCGAAACAATTAAAAGTTCTTTGCGCGGATGAGTTTCGAATTGTTAATTAAATATCCGTCGATCCTGGAAACTTGGCTAATTAATTACAGAAATATCTGTATCACCATAATGAGATAAATTAAGCATATAATTGTTACATTATAGCCTCGTTTTATTATTCCATTCGTGGAAGTGGAATAAAGGTGAATATCGAAGAACCTAGACGTTCTTAATTGAACAGCTGTTTTGCAACTAAACGTCGTTGATATTTCGCGAAAAAAATATCTAAACATTTACCGAACATCGAGAAGATGAAGTAATTATTTCTCTTGCATTCACTTCGTCTTTGAGCGAATCAAATGCTTCGTGACTTGTTATCACCGATTTACAGTTTACGATTGCACTGCTTTTATCGGTAACTTTGAATTGCTGAATTTCTCAAACATTCAGCTGCGTTATCGCATCAAGTAAACACAACAAATCTACTTTTAATTGACCCGATAATTCCGTGTACAAACAAATTTTTATTCCTGGAGGCTAGAATTTATCGTTGAAGAAGAAGGAGAAGAAAAAAAATACGGTTTACAGTTAACAGAATTATCATAATCTGTTGGAACATCATAGATAAAATGAGCTTGTAGTTTACTCGATAATACGACCGATAAATTCCACGTTTCTGCTTGCTCAACTCGGCTACGGTTTAATTTTCGGTACAAACAATTTGTCACAGGCTTTCGCGTTACATAATAAAAATGCTGCTCTTTCTTTCCCGACAACTCTCGTGATTTCAATGCACGCCGGGGATTCTTAGTGATAAAACACGCCATCCAGGCGTTGATGTTACGCCAAAGAAGACTTGCCAGCATCGTAACCACAAGAATTTCGAAAGTATATCACCGAACGATCGGTAAAATCAGCGGGAAACCACGTGCATTCGATTTCACGCACGGAACTTTGAAACTTTAAAAGACACCAATTAAGTAGTGATCATCGTCGAATCTTTTTTTAAGCCTCAAAGTAAATGTCATTCAGATAACATTTCTAGTGTGGATGTTATTAAACTGATTTTTATTTTTACCTTTCGACCATTTAAATTGAGCAACGGGATAGGTTTTAACGACGATTATCTACTTCGTTATTCTTTGCGCAATATATTTCATCGAACGATGAGCTACGATTAAATTCTACAGCAGTTAGAATAACTTCGCGGCATTATGTATCTCTCTATGCACTTCCTCGTCAATTGTACCAATTATCGGCACGTCACTAACATCCGTACCACAGGAAGAAAACAAATACTTTCGGAATCGAAGGCCTGAAACTGCGTCAATCTAATGCAATTTCCTTCCTGTTAGGCGAACACGGCATCCAGCTAAAAGCTGTATAGAAATTTACGCGAAATGTTTACACAACGGGCACAATTTGCACTCATTTATACAGCTTCTTGTAAAATCGGATAAAAACACTTCAGTTTCACCTGTACGTTGCAATTTAATTGCAACTTTAACCCCGTAACGTACGATTTCTTTTGTGACTGGATCCGCAATTATTCAGAATTAAATTGATAAAATAAAAGTTGACCACTGATTCTTGATATATGTTGTAATTTAACGCAATATTGATATTATAGAAATAATTTTACTGTGTCGCGTCTCACTGATACTTTCGATTTGATTGATTTCGCAAAACTTGGATAAGAAATTTTCAAGTTTTGCGAAATCAATCAAATCGAAAGTATCAGTGAGACGCGACACAATAAAATTATTACTATAATATTAATATTACGTTAAATTATAACATATACCAAGAATCAGTGGCCACCTTTTATTTTATCAATTTAATTCTGAATTGGATAAGAAATTTTCAATTCACCGCATCTCGAGTGTTACTCGTTATTGTACGGCAAGGGGTTAATAAAGCAACCCTCTATGACGAGGAACACTATAATTTACGAGATAAATCTATTCCAGTAATTTTAGAATATAAAAGTTACCTTAAAAAGTTCTTCGTCTAAATCTTTGAAATTGAAATTCTTCAAAGTTGTAGTTAATTTTTTCGAAGATATTCCTACGAGTACAGTCGCCTCGAAAATGTCTCTCCAATTGGTAAACATGTCGCGTAACCTGGCAAGATGAGAGACATAATAAACGTTGGAACGTATAAGACTTAAAACGCACCGAACGTGTCGATCGGTCTCTGCAAATCGAGCCTGGTGAAAGTCCTACGAATCCATTCGCCGTTCGAGCATTATGGTTCATGGTGCAAGTTTACAAATGCCTCTCGAATCGCGACGTATTACGACGACCCGTTTCCTCGCAGATTGCCTCTGCCCTGCTCGGAAATGAGGAATAATCATCGTCGTATAATCGACCAGTTTCTCAATTTCTAATGCTCCGCTCCACGCCGTAATTAAGGCTAGGTAGAAATCCTTTCGGATTATTTTTCATTTCCTCTAGAGTTCTATGCTCTTTCGTTCCTCTTTTCGCTCAGTTTTATCCTTCTTATTCCTTTCTTTCTCTAATTCAGAAAATTGCATAATCCTTAAGTGAGTTCCCTAATAACAGCTTCATTTTGCGGTTAAACAGCGAAGGTCGGATGTACCGAACATCTTTCCTTGAAAATAGTCATTTTTCAGGCATCGGAGAAGCGTCGGTGAAGCATGTATTATTCTTATGCCTGACGTCTGAAAATTAATAACATTGGAGTGCGTTAAGGAAACTGACTGTTATCGCAAAACAGTTGCACTCACAATAATTGTAGTATCGTGAATTATACGGGTATAGACACGTTTGTTTGACAAGGCCTACTTTTGTTCGGTAACACGGAAAGCAAGTACGAATTTACGTGATTGTGATACGTTCGTTGTTTCAATAATATTGATGTTAATTATATAAAATTCCTGAATTTCAAATTCTAAAAGTACGAATTCACACGATTACACGTAGATCCAATAACATTAATATTAATCAGCCGAATCTCCGAAACTTCAATTCCCGAAACACCGAAATGGAATGTCGGAAATAAATTCCAAGGCAAATTGCACTCAATCCCAAGTTCGAAATTATCGGATAGAGGCGAAATTTATTAGAGGACCATGCAAATTCATCGGGAAACCTTGAAGATCAATGGATTCCAGAGGATCGTGCCGGAAGACGAAAGTTGTACGATGGTCTTTGAATTTTTCTTCGTATAATCCTTCTCTCGAGTTACTCCTTGCCGTGTTCCATCGGTGTGGGTTCCCAAATCATTTTTGCAAACAATCACGGCAGCCTTGTATCACTTCTCGTCGATTGCACAACTATCCACCCCCTTCCTCCCCGCGGTTCGCGACTCTTCGACTTCCCTGTTCGGCCGTAATGGATGACGGGCGAGCGATCGAGCAACGATAATTTCGGAATTTATTATGCAAATTCGACGGAGCAAACAGAGGCGGCAACGAGCGACGTTCTCCCGTGGTACTATCGGAATTCGAGCCGATTAATACGCTGTACGCGCTCTAATCGTCTTAATTTGAACAACACGAGGAGAACAATGCCCAGCAAATCAGCTTTGCCGTTCGAAGGAATAACCTCGAGTGCGGTGATTCATGTGATTCGAATTTTTCCGTGGAGAAACGAAGACGGAAAATCGTGATTGGAAGTTTGGAGTAACGAATCATTTGCATTTGAAGTGGAGTAGTAAACTTGATTGAGAAATATGACGGGCATGAAGTTAGAGGTTTGAACTCACAATTAGTTGGGCCGAGTTCAAATGTCCCGCCACTCAGAGGTGACGGGATTTAAATCTCCTACATTATTTACATTGTCAGTTAATACGTCGCAGTCTTGGCAGATTGGAATCCAGCTGTAACTATGGGTTCTGAAGGAAATTGTAATAGCAGTTGGAGCTAAAATACGGAACAGCAATTGAGAAATAATTTGTTTTTCGGAATTTTATACTTCTGTGACGCATCGTGTGTTATTATAATAAAGATTGCATTGATTAATATCTTTGGCAATTCAGTAATTTGTGCAGGTAGTTATAACGCTAGTCTAAGGCATTTTCCTTTTAATTTCGAGATGTGTAGAGGTTTGTTTTTGATTGGCATTGTGTTCTGTGAAATAGATAGCTATTAACTTCATTAAACAGCTTAATTTTTTATGATCTTTGCAAAGTAGTCTTATCATGTTGTATTGTGCATTGGAAAAATGAAAATTAGATGATGAGGTCAATTTTTCAAATTTCTCGCTTAGATTAGTTTCATAATCACCGACACACATTTGATTTGAATATGAGAGATAGTCTATAATTTTTCCAGAATGGTTGGTGTAAAGTACAAGATGTTCGCAGCAATTAAAACAGATATGCTGCCATTTCTTTCGTAATAAGAGTGCCAGAGCGAGTATCGGAAATCGAAGACATTAAGATAATAATTTATTTCCTTAAGCATCGATGCATTATCGTGTTATAATTGTATTGTAACAATTTTCTAAATTATGGACTTCTATATAATCATCGTCTTTCATAATCAGCTTTCATAATCGTCGGCACGTTGCCGAAAATAATTAACGAAGGAACTTCCATCGTGAACGATCAATAATTACAAATCTTCGTAATAATCGTGCACGACAGCTAATTATTACGACACTTAAACTACAGACAATTGAAATATTTCCACGTAACTCCCTGATCTCGCTTGATCGTGCAATGTATTGGCGGTGTTTGCGTAAAATTACACGTAATTAGCCAAACAAGGAGATACACGCACGAGACGTTAATGCAGGTAACGCAACGATAACGATGCCGCATAGGAACATCGTTTCTTGTTCAAGGCTGCCGTTTATCTCGATGAAAAAGGAAACTGCACGCAATAAGAAGTACGTCTAAATAACAATCGAAGCGTTAAAGGAATCGCAGATCTTCAGAAAGACCCTATCTTGATAATAAAATATCGGTTAAAATAATATAGGGTGACCGGAAAGTGATGTCGTTTCTCCAGATATTTTGCTTATAAATTAATTGATTTTTATCGACCCGGCATTAAAAATTTGCACGCTAGATGACAAAAGGTTGATGGTAACGAAGGTGATTGCATCATTCATTAAAAATAAAAATTTGTAAGAAATTTATTTGTTTGAATTTAATGTAAAAAAACGGCGTTACTTTCCGAACTCTTTCTTTCTCTTCTGGTACTTTTTTCGGTTTCAACAGTTACGATCATTTCACCAAATCGATTAACTCCGTGTCCCGAATTTTGAAAAATGTATCTGTCAAGGCACGTGACTATATCGCAACTTTTTAAGTTTGTACTAAATTTTCCCAATAATAGCACTCGTTAAATGACGAAATTTGTTTGGCCAACGAATAACAAATAGTTTATTTCAGAAGTAAATATGATTAACTCGAAGGCTATCCCACCTTATTCATTTTATATTTCATTAGATGGAAGCTACATGCTATTATTCATTCTGCAGTATTTATTTGTATTTACATTTCGATTGGAATTTTAAACAATTTTGTATGCTGTTTCATCACATTTTTCCGCTTTAGATTTAACGAAATTAATCTACGAAGTTAATTTACTTGGCCAGTGAATGGCTCAACTGTAGGCAATCTCTGCACCATCAAAAACGTTCCTATTTTTGGTAGGCGTAGATTCCATCGGTCATTATCCTACCAAAATGTTTTTTTTTCATTTCTGTAAATCGTCGAGGTATTTGCAAGTTTAACGCATCGTCGTGACGACAGATGCCATTAGATATCATCACTAATTAGTTACGATTCTCGTGCCTTTTACATTATACCTGTAGCCGACGATGTTACATCGTTACGACACCTGTAACGCGCTTTATTAAATGGCCGAGAACGACGTCGACGATATTCTAGCGAGACGGTTTCATGGACGATGGTTTAATTAAATTCGTGGGTAAATGAATAAACGAGCGGGTTAAGCTCGCTTGTCTTCTGTAAAGACAGACTCGCGTCTTTCTTCCGATGAAATTGAAGTTCCAGCTGTCGTTTGGCTCTGCGACGGATACTTGTATAGTTGTCGTAGACAAAGTGTTATCAGTGGAAAATAGATAAGACGATGCAAAGAAAAATGTGATGCATATGTATACGAGTGTCGATAGTCGATGTTTGAACGATAGAATCGAAGGAAATTTACATTTTGCGTAAAAAGCATGACCGTCGAATGCACGTGGAGGATAAAAGTACTATTTTTAGTTGATCGATAAAATGGTAGATATCATGGACGTTGTTAGTGAACTGTTAATGAATTATTAACTCGAAGGAGAATAGTTTGTTTATGGAACAGTGGCTTTTGTAAAAGAAGTAAGATGACGGTTGAAGATAAGAAAAAGATCCGTTAGAGATATTTAATTTAATTTCTAAATCGAATATCTACAAAGAAAGAACGGATGCTTGACGGAAAGTTTCTTATGTCAACTTCGCTCGAGATCTTTCGTAAGTTCGCTCGACTATGGAAGAAACAAGTTGCTGCGTTTTTGCCAAATTGTTTCCATATCTTTCTTAACAGAAGAGAAGTGAAAGCGAGACGTTTGGCTTCCTCGCAATGACCACGACGGAGAAAGTCAACGATCTTGAAATAAAGGGATCGAAATGCTCGTATGCATTTCTCCGCGCGGGAATTATGAAATTTCGACTCGAGAATTTCGCAATCGAACCGAGGACTCCCGTAGCGAAATTACAAAGCAACAAACGTGCCGATGCCCCATAAATATTTATATCAAAACGGGAACGTGCGTTGTTTCCAGTAAACTGCGAAAAGGTGCGATATCGGCATTTCGAAAACTCGAAAGTACAATGCGTAGGCGATTTTACATCTCGGAGGTCCATATAGCTGCGTGAAAGGAAATGTTATGATTGCATAACTCCCGCCATGGTTGTATTTGCTTTTTACGAAATTATTTATTTGTTTTTCAAGAAATTTCGTATTTGTTCTTAAGAAATTGTGTGTTTGCTTTTATTAAATTGCAAAATCAGAACGGAAGCGTGTCAGTCGGCGCTTTACACGTTCGCGTCCTCGTCACGCATAACCGGTTGTGCTCACTGACAAATCATTGTCTTATCGAACACATTTCTTCGCCTTTTCCGTACGAGGTGCGTTACTTTCTACAGGAAGTGACGGTTCTTGCGTAGCAGGCTAAGACCAACCGCAGGACGAACTTTTCGTCGTTTGGACAGAAAAGAAAATTTCACACTTCGTCAGTTATTATTTATTGGCTATTAACAGTAAATATCGTTCGGCTATGATTTCTTCTAGTGCGCAACAACTCCGGATTGAATTGCTGAAATGAAGTATATCTCTGATTCCTGATATATCTAATATATATAACTGATATATTTAACATTCTATTAACCCCTTGTGATGCGGTAAATGGAATAGGAAACTTTGAAGATTTTCAAAAATGATGAAATTTAAGATATCAGTGGAACTCAACACAGTAAAATTATTTCTATGTTATTAATATTGCGTTAAATTGCAAGATATATCAGGAATTACTGATTAATTTTCATTTAAGCAATTTAATTCTGAATTATTGCAGGCACAGTCGCAAAAGTAATGGTAGTGCAAAGGGTTGACTTTCTGTAAAATGGAATATAATCTTCTATATGAGCCGTTTATTTTGAAAGTGGTATAAATCAGTTATTGTCTTGAAAAATGGTTATTTCTCAATGACTACACGAAATTATGTATACAGAGAAAAATATAAGTATACAAGATAACAAATATCAGTAAATTTTCTCGAAAATTATTGTGCCACATTCAAAATAAACAACTCATATGTATAATAATCATTTATAAATATAATATTAATGACATGGAAATAATTTCATTGCATAGTGTACCTTCAATACTGTCAAAACGACAGTTCTCAGAAACATGTTCTATTTTATTTTTCGCACCGCGAGTATCACTCGTTATTGCAAGGCAAGAGGTTGAATTAAAACATTTCTAAATCCCCCTCAAAATTAAAACATTTGTAGGTTTATAATCGAAGTAATCAAACTTCTCGGAGATATAGAAATCTCTCTTTATTCCTGCACTCTAAAATTTACATATTCGTCGCGTAATACGAGAGTTGTCGCAATTCTTTGACCGCGTTTCGAGAAATCGTACGATATTATACCGTATTTCGCTTTTCGTCGTTTCTCTCGGTATTTCCACGATATACTTCGCTTGAGTGTGTTCGACTCGTTAACGTGGAAACCGCGAATGCAGTCGGGAAATTGATATTTTATGATAATTCATCGTAAGTGTAGCTTCTTATCGTCATTGTTACTATGTGGCTTCGCAAAACGCGCACTCCAAGGAATTAAGTCGAACGGCGCGAACGAGTTCCACTTCCGAAGTTTCGTAACGTAGGACGGTTGAAAATTGACGCGAAAAGTGGATTCTTGGATGTAAATTGGACGATGTCTCGGTTCTGGAAATCTGTTAATTTGTAAGCGCCCACGTTGTCCATGTCGATTCAGACAATGAGAAAATTGAATAAACGCCGTCACTTGGACCTTTCAATAAGAAACGACGAGTTGGATAAATTCGTCGAAAGTCAAGAACGTGTGCTGATTCGAAGGTAATTCGCGATTATGTAAAGAATTTTGGCGATTGGATCTCTTGGCGATCGGAGGAAACGGCACAAGTCGAATACGATGCATTTAATCGATGGTAATTTGAGAAGCTGAATACAGGCAGAGAAATTAACGATCGCTTTTAACACTAGAACTATCGGCGTTAAATCGCCTACGTTTAGCACGTTCGGCACGATGTGTACCACTGGTGGCTCGCATTTGATTGTGCTATCAGGCGGTGCATAACACCAACAATTTAGATCGTTAAGTAACTAGAAAAAATTGCCATATAGTTGAAAATTTAACGTATATTAATTGAAAATATTTATTTTTAATAACAATTATAATTAATAACGTAGTGTTCGGGCACTGTGAGGTATAAAGATGATGCCTCATAATTGAAGTAACTAAAAATTGATAAAACTGGATTTAAATCGTTGGAACTATGTAAAATATTTGTTATAAATTTCTTGCAGATGAAAAAATACCAAAATAGTTCGCAGTCCTTAGTGAAAAAAAAATCTTCTCTACATCCGTGCTTAACGTGTTAAATATATTAAATAAGTACTTTGTTGGAAGTGGAATCAAGCGGCAAAGATGATTATCAGTTAGCTATCTGTTTTTCTAATTTGAGGATTTGTTATAAAAGGAAAGTAGGAACTCGGCATTTAGATTTCTTTGGTAGTTCTAGTGTTAATAAGAACAGATAATTTTCGCTATATTGCCAAAAAATAAGCAGGTTTATTTAATTGAAAGTAATTAACGATCAAACTGTCAACAAATATGGACATATTTTTAATGGAAGGTAATTCGCGTTAAGAAGAGGATTTCTAACGGTTCAATCATTCGATGAAGTATTACAATTTAGGTAGAAGCTTTAAAAACCAAAAGGTTATCTATCCGAAGGACAATTTGAGACATAAAACATCGACAGACTGAAATCGTTAACGATCGAATCTTTCTATAACAACCGACCAATTCCAGCAAAATTGCCAAAAAGCAAGTACTTATATTCCATCAAAGATAATTCGAGCTGGAAGGCGTCAACCGGATGAAATCGTTAACGACCAAATCATTTTCAAAAAAACGACACTGGCCGCGAAAATTGTTAAGAAATGCGTGCTTAATCGAAGGTGACTCGTGCTAAACAAGATGAAATTGTTAATGGGAAGACCTTGGAAGTTGGTTTTCTGAAGCGTCGCGACAAAGTTTAACGATCAACACGATTAGCGTGTCGAGATTGAATTTTACGTGAGAACACGGGAAATAACGATCACGGAATTCGCATGAATGAGGAAATTGCTGATTACAAGGCATCGCGAACAGGAGCAGGAAGATCGTGATCAGGATCCAAGAAAAGGAGGATCGCGAAGCAGCGAGGGAAACGAAGGCGGGAGCGGAATGAAAAAATTGCAAGCAGGGCACAAAAGAGAAGGACGCACGGGCTGATTCGTTCCTCGCGAAGACACGTACACACAAGGAGGTCCGATTCGTTTATTAAGATGCAACCCACGATCGTTTTGTGCCATTTGTACTCGACACAATTTCGCGGCCGCGCTTCTCTTTCGACGGAAAGCACGCTAAACGACTTGGCCGTTGCCTCGACGATCTGATCGCTGAATACGCGATCTATGCAAATTGAAGAATGGGAATTCCGGGTCTTTCGATCGCAATCTGGAACGTTAATTGTAAGGAATATCGCAGAATTGAAGAGTCGGCTTGGAATGCTCGATAGGTCGAGGATAATTTTGAAGAACATGGAATCCTCGGAATAAAGTTGAATTTAGAAGTATTTCAAATTTTCGAACTTTTCTATGGAATAGAAATGGACCTGTTTGTTCTTGGTGGAAATAGCAGGTGGATTTCGAGTTGGAGCGCGATCGCTTCCGAAACTGTTCGCATCGTTCGAGCAATTTGCCGACGTTTTGCGACGAAGCCTGATTGCCTGGTTACTGACGCGACAAATTTGGAATCGACCGAGGCCGTAATTCCGCTGTCCCGGGGGTAAATGACGGAGTCAAGGGAGAACCATCCCTTGGTGCTCGGACAGCGGCTAATGTCGTAGTTGAATTCGCCTTTCCCGCCAAGAATACTTGTGTATCTTTATTATTTGGAGATTAGTTGCAAAATGGCTCGTCTTACTTTCAGCTACTTAACACTAGAACTACCAACCAGTCAAAATGACTGGTACAGAATTTTTTCCAAAAATTCTCCAAGATTATAGGAGAGTTCTAAAATAGATATTCTACGACCATCTTGTAAAACATAAATTACCGAATCGATCATCTTTTCCACCACTTAATTCCCCTTTTTTCAAGACATTTATATCATATTTTTAAATATGATAGATTTAACGCCGGTAGTTCTAGCGTTAATTATCCAGAAGTGAATCACAAGATATGTTATTCCTTAACACGTTGACTGCCGTGGGGGTCACCGGTGACCGGCGCTATTGAACTCAATGAAATTTCATATGACTTTTAAATTACAATATTTACGAATTTCGTCACATATTCAATATTTAAATATTGGCGTTAAAAAGATAAAGTTCCGCTGAATATATATTTATCTGCGTCTTTGAAGTTTCCGCATTACAAAGGTGTTATTTTAATAGAAAAAGTTTCACTTCGGTAGAAGCGATAAAACTAGCGAAATACCGGTGGCGTTCAACGTGTTAAAAAGATACATTCATAAAATGCATATTCGTTTAAGTTCAAACGATAATCCTTCGCATAATTCTTGGGCCTCTTTTACTCTTATCCGTTTATCAAAAAAATTGCATACTTAAAAGAGCATTACGTAACTCTAAGCAAGCTTATCAAGACAGATCATTAAACTACAAATTCTCTCGGGCATAAATCATCGTCCAAGATCAACGACAGTCAATCATGCGTGAATCAAACTAATGAAACGGGATTCATAGCTACTTATACGATTTTCCCACGTGTCTTTCACTTCGCCGAAATGCCCTTGAGCGGAGTATTTTTCTACGTTTCCTTCAGAATATTTCGCAGTTTCATTCACAACGGAAATCGGTCAATGTCGACCATCAAGCGTATTCGCATCATTAAACGTAACGCTCGATTTACCAATCCGTGTAACGTCTTATCCTCGACAATAGAGGATAATAAGATTCTCGCGTTCGAGCATCGTTTAACACCCCATAATAACGAGGTGAAGAAAGCGCACGGGCGGAATTTCTTTCTCTCGAAACGGGCGCCAATTCGCGTCGCCATTACCATCGAGGTTTGTCGTACACTCAAACTTAACGATGCAGGCCGTTGACTTTTTATTGAGGTGCGGTGCAAGGCGTCCCGATGGCACTCGACGCCGCTGCGCCTCGAGGAGGTCAATACACTACTTTCAACGTGCGGTATATTCTATTATGCACTTCCCATCGACCTGAGCGATTGTCCTCAAAAGATGGAGGGAGATGCGCCGATGCATTATGGACACACGTGCCGGTGATTATAAAAGTGGGAAAAGTTAGCAGTTTGAAAGGCTGAACTTCTTGAGCGTTGAGAAACGGGAAATTCATTAATGGGATTCCAGTATATAAAGTGTTAAGACTCTATGGGTCCGTGTAACTTTGAAGTGACACAAGAAAAATCTAAGATTTTATACTTCAAAGTCAATTTTGTAACATTGTCAAATGTTAGAATTTAGTTCTTAAAGATCACGAAATTCTTTGCAATTCAATGCTTCAGAATCGAGTTGAATATATCATTTGTAAGAGTGTTTTTATCATTTTCTAGCGTGCTATCGTGCAATTGATCTTCAGATCCCAGAGAAAATTCGGATTATAGAGGGTTGAGATTAACTACCCTCTTAACACACTGTATGTGGGTCACGTAAAAATATGTTTTACGAAAACGGCACACAGATTCTTTAAAGAATTGCAGTTACTGCCATTAATCACTTGAATTTGAAAACTTAACTGTATTTTCGAATATAGAAAGTGTTGTAAAATTAAAATTCGCGCTAATTTTTCAAATTTCCCGCTTCAGCCTTAACGAGGCGGCACGAAACACCCGCATACAATGTATTAATGTTTATATCGATACTCATTTTTGCACTTTCATTATAAATAAAAATAGTACCAAGGTGTTCTGATAGTCGAAATGTTCATAGACTCAAAACCAGTCATTTTTGCAAGATTGTTAATTATCCCCAAAAGCAACAGTTTTAAAGTACGGAAATTTCAAAGAATAAACGTAAATGAGTGCCAATGAATACGGATTGAAATGACTAATCGTAAGAAACAGCTTGGCCTTACAATTTTTACGGTCTTCACTGATTACTTAATCCAACGGGGAATAATTATAGAAAGTACTTCCTGTCGTCGTCGTTGGTACATGTAACGCTGATTATGAAAGTGGTCTAACTCAGGAATATAAGAGATTGACGTTATTGCTTATCTCGTGTTGCGCCAAAGGTACAATATGGTGAAACTACTTTTTTAGAAATAATAAAAAATTGAGCAGTATAATGGAATTGATGGCTGCCTTGTTCCACAAAAGTCAACGCAGATGCAAAAACAACGGTTCAAATATCTCGAAGTAAACGACAAATGACTTAGGCCAATGATAGACAAATTACGGTCCCCTCGGAAGTTCTATCCGTCCCGCCGTAGATATTAACCCTTAACCCTTTGCAGTCCTATGTCGAGCTATACTCGACATAGATTTTCACTTCGTTTTATTTTCTAACGATTTAACATCGACTTTCCAATCTCATAATGATTTTGTAATATAACCGAAATATTCGTCGGTACCTATAGTTATATTTATCATTAGAAAAAGTGAATAACCAAGGATAGAAAATGTTGTAAAATTAATTTCATTTAGCTCACTATAAAACTGACAAAATAATTTGGGCCGCAAAGGGTTAAAGGGTTAAGGGTAATCAAATCTAAACTCGGTATCTGTGGAATGTGTGGACAATTGTCTTATCAATTGAACATTATCAATGGAGCGATTAACATGTTCAATGATATAACAGTGCCGTTTTTAATCAAATTCTAATATTTTGGGCTCAAAAAATGAACAAAGGAAATTTTATGAAGTTAGATAGTGATACTGGCAGTGAATTCTTCGAAGACAATTCTGAAAGTGTTTTTAATTCTAGTAATAAGAGTAGCAGCGATTTAAAATAAATCCACCCCGTGAAACTCTAACTTTACGAACGGTTCTAACTATAGACAGTCTGATAGAGATACTAGGCAGAAAAAAGTTCTCTGCTATAAAAGCCATTCTATAAACAGCTACTGTACTTTTTATGTATCAGTATCGCACTGTATCGCGTGAAATGTCGATCAAGTGGCGAGGAAGCAACAGTTGCACGGATTCCACGCGATCGAATACGAAACTGAAGATTGACGATGGTAGAAAGCAATCCAAAATGCCGATGTGATTGCACGGTTATGTATTTAATTGAGGCGAACCCATAGAAGATTGGAGGGAAGGTTTTTCTTCAACGGGAGAGGAAGGAAACTTTCTACCATCGGCTCGATATTAATTCACGAAACCTCCCTTTCGCTATCGAGAAATAATCAGGTTCTGGTATATAATAGCGCTGTAAAAGTATCGGCGACCGGTTGCAACATTCCGCCTGCTTGTTCTGCGGCAATTATTTGCCCAGGGAAAAGGTACAGTCGGAGAGACTTGCCAGGAAGAAAATGGTGTCTCTGCGTTTCCCCTTCGATGGGGAATGTCGATTATATTCTCAGGAAGTATGAAAATAGTGTGCGCATGAATTTCAATGCAACGCGGAGATTTGAAAGTAGAAATAGCGATTCTAGGATTCTCTCAAGAATTAGAGATGGAAGGCAACCGTGTGAAGCTCAAGTATAGAAAGAACTTTTAATTGCTACGTCTACCGATACTTTCGAGACTTTTAAATCATTCCAGCTAATTAAAAAATTATCTAGGAGATGTGCCACCGACAGAAATGAAAGGTGCGTGCAAAAAGTAGCGACAATGAGAAACAAAGTTCAGATCTTTTACAGACGATAACTTCGTATGGATTTAATGAGGCTATGGTGGATACAGCGATGAAGGCTCAAGTTCAATTAGCAAGTCCGAGTTCAAATCACGGTCGTCCCTGAGAAATCTTGCCTTTATATCCCTATATTTAACCCCTTCCCCTACAATAACGAGTGACACTCGTGATGAGATAAATGGGATAGAAAATTTGCAAGTTTTGCAAAACTTATGAAGTGTGAAATATTAATGAGACGCGACGAGATAATATTATTTCTATAATATTAATATTACGTTAAATTATACTATATATCAAGAATCACTGATCAATTTTTATTTTAGCGATTAAATTCTCAATTATAGCGGAGGCAGTCACAAAACAAATCGTAAGGCAAGGGGTTAATTTCCTAATCTATCATCGCCTCGATAGCTCGGAAACCTGAAACTATAAACGAACTTATTCTTCCAACAATACTATTATGTTAACGGTGAAATTATTAATTAATTACTATCCCCAACGTTCTTCTAGAAATCCGACATGGTGGAAGAGGCGATCAGCTTTGGAACGCGGACTAACGGTGATAGCAGTTTCCGGGGTCCTTTTGTGCATCGCGCTAGCCATTGCACTTGGCGTGTTAGCTGCAAATACTGCATCTTGCAACGCTTCATCGAGCAGTGGTAAGAAAGACGTCCTTTCGCGCGATTCATTATACAATGAAGAAACGATCGTAGAATTTTTAATGGAAATCCCAGTGTTATGTATGTCGCTTCTTTATTAATTCGTTCGACGCGGCGCACGTTTCCTTGCATCCTTGTCGTTTGCAAATGTAACGCTATTAGATGTCGCTTTACTGCATTAATTCATTTCAAGAAAATAATTTTTAACGTTACATTATTTGTATTGATCGTATCAGAGAATTCTGAAATAGCAGGACTTCGTGAAAATCTTCAAAGTTAATATATTTATAATTTCCGTAAAAGTTATTCGCTGCGAATGAATGATAAAATTCACGTTAGCCCTCTCTAGCCTGGATTTTTTTATCACGCCTGGAGATTACTTAGATAATAACACATTGGTAAGTGTTAAAAATAAGATTTTAGATCACTGACTGCAAATAATTTCTTAGCATTTAATTGCGGAGAAAATCTATGGCTTACAGAAATCGAAAGATAGTAAAAATTGTATTTCGATTGTTTGTAACTATGTTCTCGCGTACAGAGTCTTCAGAAGCAAAGTAAAATTCAAGCTGTAGAGAGTTAATCGACGATTCCTTTTAAGTATTGTTCAATTCAGTATCAATTACGCTAATCATTAGCAGCAAGTCGAGGACTTATCCTACAGACTAAACGTCCCAGTTAAAAAATCATTTCTTTGCAAATAATCGGCAAACCGTTCAGCCTATCGTTGTTTCTCGTCTTGGACAAACTGAATTCGCAGTTCTCGTAACAAGACGCGATTGCCTTTACGACCGGTCGTTCGATAACGGTTCGTTGGCACGTCGAGAACCGTAAAAAGTATAAACCGTGTGAAAGCTGCTCCGGGGGCTTACGATAGCATTGCAGTCAATTTTATTAATAGGAAACGTCCTGCGAATACGTTGCTGGTGTTCCATTTTTTTTTCAGGCTGATTTACCAATCCAAATTACCAGCCGATATTTTTATCTTCGAGCCGCGCGAAATTAATGTTCAGCGTACGATACTCCTGCGAATTTATGTCTTTCCTCGTTGCGTCTATTATTGTATTTACATATTAGACAAATAATCGTTGCCGAAACGCAAAGTCTGACGTCAAGGAACCGTGACGTCAAAGTGAACGTGTCGATTCTGACGCGGTAGAGTGTTTACATTCGATAAATAAATATCAGCCTGCAAAAAAAAGAAATCTGTTGCGCGTATATTTTCATCGGATATCGATTCGCTCTCAGCGCAGATAATAAAACCTACGTGATATTCTCTTCGTGCCGAAAGAGCAGGAGAATACGAGAAATTCACGATGCTTTGAAAATTAGTCATCGACGAGCCACGCCAGACGCGTATTTCTCTTTCGCCGGTAAACGCATGCACGCGCTTTCGATGGAACAATAATAGATTGTGCTAGGCGTTTGCACAGTTTCATTCAAACTGCGAATCGAATTGCAAAAGAAACAATGTCTACGAACGTCTGACGTGTGCAGTTTAACGAGACACTCGGAAGTCTACGTTTTTATCTGCTTATTCGTATTTGAGAATGGCAGGGAGCGAAAGTGCGGTAGAATTGTTATAACTCGTATTCGGACTTAAGTTGCGAAATATGAATCGATTCTGCATTCAATGCAAAGTACTTCTCTTTTTGGTAGCATAAATTTGAATGTATTTCTATGCGGAGTGTAGATCTTCATTGACTCTATTATCTCATTCGATGGGAGGATTTTTGCGTGGATGGATTTGAATTACGCGCGCAAGGTTTTACTAGTGTCAGGACTTATTATTAGTTTAGGGTATGACATTCAGGGATTGTTTAAGCTTGTGTTTCAATTGTAATCAATTAATTATTAATTGTACCTTCTGTCTTGGCTATACATGGATTCACTATTTCATTTTGCAAGGTATAAAATTAGTAGTGCGATATAAATTACGCCTGTTGCTACTGAAAACATTCGAAAATTATTTAACTTAAGAGTTCCGTTTTACAAGCCTAGAAAAATATTCATTTAGGAGGATCTTAAACAGTTGATTAATCGATACACGCAGTCGTCCCGCACCGAGAGGGTGGACTTCCGGTCCACGAACGGTTCATCCGGCCCAATTATTTTTCCACATTCCGGTATCACGTATCGCAAATCAATACAGAATACATCGTGTCGGTAGGTTTCCCTCGTCGCAATTAATATCTGTGTTTGTCGCGCGTGATTCTTGGAAATCAGTGCGAAATTGATAGCAAACACTCGCATCCACTGTAAACCGCTGTAATTCATCGACGATGAAAAATATGCAATGAAAATATCCATCCCCATGGAGAATGAAATATTAAAGATTAATCCGTAACGATGCGTCGTTTAATGTTAGCGCTGCTTTAGAATTAATGGCTGCCACTAACGACTAATAACGCCGCAATTTTCCATCTTTTTTTTCATCCCGCACCCGCATTTACGCCTGCACGAGAGTAGTTCCCGTTAATACAGAGGAGTTACCATCCACAGCCGATGCACTTAGCGGGTCGCAGGATCCGAACGGTATTCGCGTCGTGGACAGAGGGCCGCAATGCGAAGACGTGTGCAACACGCCGGAATGCATTCATACGGGTTAGTGAAAGAAACGTGATCGTTCGATCTTTCGAAAGTCAACCTGATCAATCTCACAAAACAATTGTGGCGATGGAAATGAAGGCGGGGGCGCAGATGGTGGGCCTAAGTTTGAAGAGTGTCGAGAGAGTCGAGAGAATATACAGTCAAACCTGTTTTTCTGCGGGGGATAGGGACCGCATAAAAGAAATCGCGGAAAAAAATGTCCTGGAACTTCATAAGTAGCTATAAAGTATATTGTTTGCGACAGATATAAAAAAGAAGTATTTTTTAGGCGATAAATAGGGACCGCATAAAAAAGTACCAAATGTGTAAGTTAAAACCTCGCGGTGTAGCTAGAAATTTGTCTTCCAAACAAGGAAAAATTGAGTTTACACACCGGAACATTTTTAAATGTTTTATTTGCTTGTATATATTTCGAATTGTGCATTTAAAACTATACCTCGTAGTCTGTAATAGTGATTCAAAATCATTTTCGTCCCTTGAAGTTGCTACTTCGCACTCGTTCAGAGCTGACATTTTTTGTGCTACGGTATAGTTGATCATTTTTCGCGACGACAGTTCATTGATTCGACGATTGTTATGTCGCGATAAACAGACATACAAGACCGAATGTCATTCTGGAATTTAATTCTTTTTGTTGTAGTTTTTTTTCTTAATTAATTCTTATTCATAATATGCATTTGATGAACTTCTTGTTTGCATGCCGCACACAAAAAATCATATAAAAATAGACCGCACAAAAACAGGTTTGACTGTATACAAATTTTAGATTCGATTTTTTCCACCTTAGGATGGTTCAGGATGCAATTAAAATTGCAGGTTTAAAGCGAAACGACCGTAGTAGTTATTTCTATAAAAATTGATGTGCCGTGTACCTCAGAAACACATTGCAACAAGTAACTATGGACGTGTCGCAGGTTATTCCAGCTCAAAAGGCTGCAACCGCAACGTAGAAAACAGAAGGAAAAAATTATCTAAAGAAATAACGAAAAATTAAGTCTAGAAGTTGAGAAGTAAAAGCATTGATTTTTATTTCTTTGCTTTATGGAGATGATCAGTTTGACTTCTAGAGGGATCGATTATAATGAAGAAATAATACGATTGAATCACCAACGATATTTTAGCATCGAGGTTACTAAAGAACATGGATCCCGAGGTGGAACCTTGCGACGATTTTTACGATTTTGCATGCGGCGGTTTCTTGAAGTCCACCAGGATCCCTGACGATAAAGCTAGCGTGAACACGTTCACGATTATCAGCGATGAGCTTCAGAATCAGCTGAGGACCAGCATCGAAGAAGAAAGTCCAGCTAATGAGCCAAAACCTTTCAGGCTCGCGAAGAATTTGTACAAGTCCTGCATGAATAAAAGTTAGTACCTCGACTCTTTTAATTCGTAGCTATCGATGATTAGAATCGAAATATTTGTGGATTAATATCCTCGAATGAAATCCAACGTGATTTTATGAAATGAAGAACATGAATTTATTGAAACACTTCTGTAAAACGAAATATTTTAGCGGTCATCGAGAAGCAAGGTTTAGATCCCTTGTTGAACATTCTACAGAAACTCGGCGGTTGGCCGGTCTTGGATGGTGACCTTTGGAAGGACGGTGATTTCAATTGGAAAGAATCGGTTTATAGATTTCGAAGAGCGGGTTACTCCGTTGATTATTTCATCGACTTTAGCGTCGGTGTTGATCTGAAGAACAGTACGCAGCGCATCATCGATGTAAGTAGAAGCACACCTTTAACACTAGAGCTACCGGTGTTAAATCTGGTACACCTAATTCTGTTTTTACACGGTAGATAGGTTCCAGACAAAACCGTGTAAAAAAACGTGTAAAAAAGACAAGAAGTACATACATAGAAAAAAGGGGATTAGTACCATATCCGTCAACCCTGTAAAAAATAGTTAAAATAAATTTATTAACAAATTTATTTTAACGCTAGAACTACCGGCGTTAAATCTATCATATTTCAAAATATTAAATAAGTACTTTGAAAAAGGAGGAATCAAGCGGCGGAAAAGATACTCGATTCGGTGATTTATGTTTTTTAAGAGGGACATCAAATATTTATTCTACGACTCTTCTATAAACTTGGTGAATTTTTGGAAAGAATTGTGTACCCGTCATTTTGACTGGTTTGGTTGTTCTAGTGTTAAGAATGTTTTAGATTCTTTAATCGGGCTAAATCGAATGAAATCGTGTAAACACGGAATCAATTTTTTTTTCTAGACCGTGTTAAACCAAACCGTGTGAAAAAAGACCGTGTAAAAATAGAATTGGGTGTATATTTAAATATAATACCTAAGTACTTTGAAAAAAAGAGGAATCAAGTGGTAAAGAAGATGATCAGTTAAATAATTTATGCTTTATAAGATAGACGTGGAATATCTACTGTTATGGCTCCCCTATAAAGAGGAACCGTTCTACAAAATTACGAACCAATCGTTTTGACTGCCTTGGTAGTTCCGGTGTTGAGAGAACGAACTTTCAAAGAGGGAATATGTAAAACAATGCATAATTCTTGCAGCTCGATCAAGCGTCGCTCGGTGTTTCCCGCGAATACCTATCGAAAGGCTTCAACGATAAAATCGTGCAAGCTTATTACAGCTACATGGTCGACATAGCTGTGATTCTCGGATCTAATAGAACTCGTGCCGAGAAGGAGTTAAAGGAATCCCTCGAATTCGAGATGAAACTTGCCAACGTGAGTCGAACTCAACATCCACTTCTCGGCTTTCACCGTGTCGCTCATTCTAACGGTACAAATGTGTGTCTTCCTCAGATTTCCTTGCCAAACGAGAAACGCCGTAACGCGACCCTTCTCTACAATCCCATGACGGTGCGGGAATTGTCGAAGAATTATCCGAGCATACCGTGGCAGGAATACTTCAACACCCTCTTAGCACCGAGCGTCCAGGTCGACGAGGACGAAGTGGTGATCGTGAGTGTCCCCAGCTATATCAAGAGCTTGGAACAATTATTGGCAAACACCCCGAAGAGAGTTCAAGCGAATTATGTGATGTGGAGGGTGGCTGCTGCGTCGGTCAGTTATCTCACCGATGACATCAGGAGGAGGCAATTGGAGTATTCTACCGCTTTGAGCGGCAAAACGGAAAGGGAAGCTAGGTGGAAGGAGTGTATCGACACGGTTTCCGGAAGCTTGGCTCTGAGTGTCGGTGCTCTCTATGTTAGGAAGTATTTCAAGGAGGACGCTAAGAAGAATGCTCTGGATATGGTGGCTGATATTAGGCAGGAGTTCACGAGGATATTGAAGACGGTGAGTTGTGTTTCACGGAATTTTAGGTTTTATCTGAAGCTTTTGAACTATTCGGAAAGTAATGTCGTTTCTTCAGATACTATGGTCAGAAACCAATTGCTTTTTGTCGATCTGGCATTGAAAATTTGCACGCTGGATGACAAAAGGTTGTTGATGGTGAGGGTGGTTACATCATTCATTAAAAATAAGAAGTTGTTACAAATTTGTTTTTTTGAATTTAATGCAAAAAACGACAATACTTTCCGGTCCCCCTAATATTTGCAACTTTATGCATAGCTATTCTTAACCCTTTGCGGTCCGGTTTTTCTCAAGTTTGTAGCCAGCTAAATGAAATTAATTGCACACTTTCTGTCGTTGGTTATTCATTTTTTTAATGATAGCAATGACCATAGGTGATATTACAAAATCATTATGAATTTGAAAAGTCGATATTAATTCGTTCGAAAATAAGATGAAGTGAAGAAAGCTATGTCGAGTGCAGCTCGACAGAGGACTGCAAAGGATTAAAGTAGCCGGTCATTTGACCGGTTATGAAACAACGATGACAGTTTTTCAAAAGAAGATATAGTTAATGACACAAAAAATTAAATATTTTCATTCCATTGAACTGGTAATTTGACAGTGCACGAAACTGTCAGTGTTCTTTCGATATCGTGAAAATTGTTTAACTATGTTTTAAAGATAGGAATGGTTTATGATGGTAACTGTAAAAAATCAACTAGCGATCAAACAGAAGAAGAAAATTCATTTTTTGAAATGTTCGTTTCAATTTGATTATAAAGGTGGAGTGGATGGACGAGGACACTAGGAAAAGTGCCCTCGATAAGGCAGCTGCGATGTCCAGTCACATCGCATATCCGGATGAGTTATTAGACGACAAGAAACTCGAGGAGTTCTACGAGAAGCTAGAATTAACGCCTAACAATTACTTGGAGGGTATCCTAAATTTGACTCTCTTCGGAGTAGAATACTCGTTTAGCAAATTGAGGAAACCCGTGAACAAGAGCGATTGGGTTACCCATGGAAGACCCGCGGTGGTCAATGCATTTTACTCGTCGATCGAAAACAGTATTCGTATGTAGTTTCCCATATTACCAAAATGAGCTGTTTATTTTGAAAGTGGCGTATATCGAGCTTATTATGACAAAAAATGCACATCAATAGCTTTAGCATCGGTTACTATTTTTTAATACTAGCTTTTTGTATCTTCGAAAAAAGAAAGCTCGCATTTTTAGGACTGTGGTGGATGAGGAGTTAAAAAATTGGACTTGCGATTAAAGAGTCCGAGTTCAAATCCTCCCCCGTCAACTCTGGAAAATTTGTCCTATGTGTATATATGTATCTTTGCATCGGTGATTAAAAACAGTAGGTCCTAAGCGAAATGACCCCGTAGCGATTAAAACCGAATAAATAAAAAAAATTAAGAAGAAAGAGCTAATGTACACGACTTTCAAAGTAAACAGGTGGTACGAAGTAGCCTCAGGGGAATTAGTAAAATTTGGATTTGCTATTGACAGAGTTCCCAGCTGGAATTCTACAAGGAGCTTTCTTCAATAACGACCGGCCGCGATATATGAACTATGGTGCCATTGGTTTCGTTATCGGTCACGAAATAACCCATGGCTTTGACGACCAAGGTAGACAATTTGATAAAGAAGGTAATCTAGTCGACTGGTGGGCACCACAAACGAAGGAGAACTATCTCCAAAGAGCCGAATGTATTATTCATCAATATGGAAATTATACCGTTGAGGATGTAGGCTTGAAAGTAAGATATGATTGTTATATTAATTTATGAATAATGGCACGTAGAATGGCGCTTTCACGTGTGTTCTTCATCAAAGAAGTTAGGCTCGACTAACATGGACTTCATTGCCCTCGACCCTTACAGTAATCAGGGTGTTATGAACTTTCAATACGAACAAATCATAATTCAGAAATAACTATACTAATCAAAAGATAATATTTTAAACAACCTGGTACTTCCCAATTAATATTTTCATACTTCGTCAAAAAGATTAGTGTCGTGTAACACGGGTTTTATTGTTCTTCACGCTTATAGTATTGAGGATATAATGAACCATCAATACGAACAGTAAGCCATAATATAATTTATCATGCATATATGATTATATTAAACAAATGATAGTACTTCAAATAACCTGGTACTTCTAATCTCGTATTTCCATACTTCGTCAACGAGATTAGATTCGTGTAACACGGGTTTTATTGTTCTTTACGCTTGTGGTGTTGAGGATATAATGAACCATATATGACTATAATGAGCAAGTGGTAATACTTCAAATAACCTCATATTTCCAAATTCGTATTTTCATACGCACGATATCAACTTTAACCTATACATAAATTCGAAACTCGTTCTTTCTCCCTCTCTCTGTCTCTCTCTAGATATAGCTTTATAAAACACATTCACATTGCAGTTAAACGGCATAAATACGCAAGGTGAAAATATCGCGGATAATGGTGGAATAAAGGAGGCTTACTTTGCATATAAAGAATGGGTCAGGCGGCATCATCCGGAGCAAAGACTGCCAGGACTTTCTTTCACGCCCGAACAACTATTCTGGATAAGCGCCGCGAACACTTGGTGCAGCAAATACAGACCAGAAGCGATGAAGCTTCGTATCACAACTGGATTCCACAGTCCTGGCAAATTCCGTGTTCTTGGTCCTCTCTCGAACATGGAAGAATTCTCACGGGATTTCAATTGTCCCGTAGGCTCGAAAATGAATCCGGAGAAGAACTGCGCGATCTGGTAAATCAAACACGGATTGAGAGCACACCGGAAGTTTTGCAATTGACCACGGTGGTTGATCATGTTTTCGAACGTTGAAAAGGAAGAAATCTTGGTTTACCGAGCGATTACGCAGAGCTTCCATTGAAACCGACGATCCTATCGATCGAGACAATCTCCTGTCGTACGAATAAAAGTTGCGGGAATTTTCGATGTATCGTCGTAGATCCTTCGTGAAATTCTCTCGCTAAGGAGAATGCTTATCAGTGATGGTGCTTAACAGTGAAACCGATGGAATTCATTTTCAGGTCGTAATCGACGCTTGAAAGATCTCTCGGGGAATGTCCAAAGTGATCCGCGCATGTTGATCGACCTCAATTTCACGGTTACTAACACTTTTCTTTAGTAACATAAGTCTTTTTTATAAGAGAAACTTAGGTTTTCGCTGTAAATAGAAAGGAATAACGAAACGGAACAGCGTGTCATGACAATTTTAAATTTCATCGGATCGTTAGTTGTCTGAATTTGCGAAAAGATTAAAAGCACGATGCGGGAGGGAAAGTATCTTAGGTTCGAGCGTTAAAAGAACTACTGTGATGACTTTTATAAAAATTGATCGTAAATAACTTATCGTTAGAACGAAGCCTTTGTTGAAATACTAATTTGACACCAAAAAATAAAAATACATTTCTTGTTGAATGTTTTTTAAAACGTTGTTTCAAAGATATACGAGTTAACCTTTTTACTGTCTGTACAATACCCGTTAGGCTCCGTTGAGCGTAAACAAGGTTGTTGTATCGAGTTACCGTTTCGAAGTACTTAGGGAACTTAGTATTACTTGTAGTTTTTAACCCGCAGGTGACGACGAATGTCTGTGGATAATTCTGTATTATTTTAGTTCTTGCGTACAATGCGTTGAATTACCATTGATTTATACTGTATTCTCTTTTTGTTTGTGTCGGAATTTCATAGCTTGAAGCCTAACATTTAAAATCACGACACACACGTATTTATTATAACATAAATATCGATCTAAGTTTCAAATACGTAGATGTTCGATGTATTTTAGTGTATTTGTTGGAAAAAAAAAGTTTTAATATAAAAGTTCAAAAAAATTAAACACCGAATCCTGAATTTACTCCGGCTTTCTTTTAAACAGATTGTATAACGTAAAAGATTTTAATCGAATTACATTAAACGATCTCTTGTATGTAAATAAATTCGCGGAAGAACATTCGAAAGGGAAGGTCAGAATTAATAAATACACCATGGAGGTTATGGCATATAATTTATTTCGAATCAAAATATTCTTTAGTAATACAAATTGCAATCTACCACATAGATGACTGTTCCCTACAGAACCAAATGGAATAACCTCGAGTAGATAAAACCTGATGTTAAGTTGTGACAATAGAAGCAGAAAAATCGCTCTGTAATATGATTAAATACAAATTCATACCAAACATTTTAATTGTATAAAGAAAATAGAGGTTGTGAAAGTGGAAGTACAGGCATCTGATGTACATGCTTCTGTTGCCACAAGCTAATGTGCTGTTACGTAAATTCCCATATTTTTGTACACGGTGGAATCCAAGTAACCAAAGTTTAATTTGTAGAAAACTATTTCAGTTGTTTTGCACTTGAGGTTTCGACCAATCCACATTCAAAATAAGATGATCATACCCGTAACCGTTGAGCATAGCAATTGCTTTTGCAGCTTCCGCTCTATATTTGAAATGTACATACGCAAATCCTTTACAAAGATTGGTTTGCTTGTCTTTAGCAAGATATTGTTTCAGAACAGATCCAAATGGTTTTACAAGTTCATCCAGATCTGCATCTGTGGTACTTTCTGACAAATTAGAAATACGGATAGCAGTAGTGTCGTCTCTTCTTTGCATTTGCATAGAATCGCTACGTTTATTGCCACCGTCGCGCATAATGGGTGGCACGTATTTGCTGCCTGCAGGTTTCAACTCGGTCGCTGCTCCAGGAGCACCGGAACTGAGAAGTGGTTTCTTATCATCTGGCACTTTTCCTAAAAGAAAAATAAATTAAATTTTTTCCATACATTCATAGAATACCTGCAGGATATAAAGAATGAAGTACCTCCAGCAAGAACTGTATCTTTGTAAGGACACTTTGATGTCCAATGATCTCCATTACAATTACGGCATTTGACGACACCCTTGTCACCCATGCTCTTCAATTTATCCAGACTGTCTTCTTCAACCTTATTCTCTTCTTCCTTGCTAGAAATGAATTGCATAAATACATCTTCCCCACTGACTGTAGTAGCTGGATTAGGACCAGGTCGATCATCCACGGAATCTCCGAATTTTGCCCAATTTTTGCGCACGGCGATAGTCTTTGAAACTATACGGCGCTCAATCTTGTATGTACGGACCACCTTGATCTTCTTGTCATCTTCATTATATTTGTATTCCGTAAGTATTTTTAGTCCATTTTCATAAGTCTCCGAAGGTGGAGGTAATGCTCCTCCCTCTTCTTCGACTTCATCAGCCCAGCTGGACTTTACGTCTGATGCTACTGGCATATCTAGAAGTCCTATACAAGTGACAGAGGTGACGTGATAAGTTACAGGTTAAAAACTTCAACTTTTGTGTACTTTCTCTCCGGAAGAAAATTGGTAAGGCACTACAACTGTTAGAGATAGATAAGTTCAGGTATTCGTGGTTCTACATGAGAAAAATGTTAAGCATATGAAAAACAGGCTTAGAATATCAGGCTTATGTATACAATGATAGTATGGAGCACATTTCTATTACAAAAACAGAAAGAAGTACGTGTATAGGAGAGAAGGAGAATTCAGAAAATAGTTTATTACCGTGAAGAGACTCCAGCCGAGATGATCACAAACAAGAGTTGTAATAAATTGACAGGATCGTAGGTTCTATCGAACGCACGAGAACGAAAACGAGTCGAAATGGACGATTTCCGCATGTAGTAAATTGGAGTATCAGCGGCTCTGGTGGTAGTTTCACGAAATACGAACGCTCTTGAATTAATGGCGACTTCTAGCGTTGTCGTGTTCAGTGTAAAAAAATAATGTTTCGCGGAGTCGAACTCCGATCGTATGCAAAAGAGCGTCAGAGAAATTAAAGTAGAGTTTATTGAATTTCGTGTCAAGATAAGACAGCAGTCGCGATAATGGACCAGGCGCCCGCAGGTAATTAAAAGGATACTGGATCTGGCTATCCGGCCGAGCGCGGTCTCTTGCACATTCCCTCCCTGAACGGGCACATTTAATATCCATCTTTGTATTAACCGTAATATCTGTGAACTATCGTTCTAGCGTTTTATTTAGTCGTAATCGTGGATTTGTGGGTTACGGCGCAAAGGGACTAATGAAATATGTTTAAAAAAAAGAAAAAATAATTAGATACGAACTAGTAGGTTATGTAAACCTGTTTTACACATTAGACTATCATTAAAAATTATTTATTCGATGAATTAAAGTGTTCTCAGGCCGATCCTCGTAGATGTATTCATGAGATTGTATCTTTCAGAACAGATTCGATATTTCAGGTTATGATGGGCTGATTTAGGACCACGTACAATACTTTAGAAATAAGCAATCCTATATCAGTATACGTATTTAAATATTGCGATTTTATAGCTTTTAATTACATTTAAAGATGACCGACGACTGTATATGACAGTCCTAATTCTGTTCATTTTGATGTAAAACCTAGATACAGAATTACGGAACATCATTGACAAACTGGCACAGTTTGTGGCTCGCAATGGACCAGAGTTCGAGCAGATGACGAAAAACAAGCAGAAGGACAACCCAAAGTTTGGTTTCCTGTTCGGTGGAGAGCACTTCAACTACTATCAGTACAAAGTGACTACAGAGCAAGCCAGTAAGTGGGATACAGCCCCTTAACAGCTACAACAATTGAGAAGCATAATGGCCATGCTTTATTCAACGAAACAAGGAATGACTTTGAAAAAGAGATACGGGTGAAAGGGTCTGAATTCGTGATATCGAATATACAAAACTATTATTCATCGAATATGAGCACTTCGTTTCAAGATTTTGGGATTGCTATTCATTAAGCAGAATGCTTTAGCTAAAGACATATTCTATTTCTTGGCAATGGTGATTTTAAGAAGACGTAGTTTTAAGATTCTTACTGGAGCTTATCTAATACGGACTACATTATCAATATATTGCTTCCATCTATGTGGGAACTATGACCCACCTACAATAACTCTGTACCCTGTAATACCCTAGTACTGTAAAAAATATAAAAAAAAACGACAGGGAAAAGAGTATAGTGCTCCCAAAAGACTTACCGAATTTTCCGATATACTTCTCTCATAAATGCCAAGAATTTTATTATGCACTGGTAGAAGATAAGACTCAACAGAAATTGGACTATTTGTATACTTTTTCAATATCCATTGAAGGACTCAAACATCTTACAATAATCCACCGTCATTCGTTTACAGTTTTAAAGCAAAAAGGAATAAATCCAATGCAAAATGCAGACCCACGTTTAAACGTTTCGCAGCAGCAGCAAACAGCCGCTACCGTCGCGCAGCCACTGAATAACGTCAATCTTGCGCCTGGCCTAAATACTCAAAACAATGGATTAAACCCAGTAGTGGGAATTGGACCAGTAGGAGGTCAAGGTGGTCCCGTGATACCTGGAGTACCTGGACAGATTGGAGGACCAGGAAATGCAGGACCACCGATTGGACCGGTTCCTGGTGCTATGGGAGGTGTGAATCCACCTATTACCGGAGTAACACAAGCAGTTAACATTGGCGGCCCCCCTGGATGGCTTCAAAATGAGTTGGCAAATCTTCAGTCACAGCAGACAACGTTACAGGAACAAGTTAGACAATCGGAACAAAATTTGGCTGCACAGCATGCTGCATTAATGGCACAACAACAAGGAAGAGTAGAAGATGCTGTAAGACAAGCTCAAGAAACAGCTCTACAAAATAGTGCACAAAGCACAAACACAGATCTTGCTGCATTCGATGCGGTTTTACAACCCATTATTGATAGCTGTACAAAAGACAGCATAAGTGCAGGGAAAGCCTGGATACTTCAAAATTCCGTCACTCCACAAAGTAATCAAGTCGTCGCGGATCATTTATTAAAAAAGTGCGTACCGTTTTCATTTCGCGTACGAATTAAGGCAAACGAGTTTCCATTCATTTTCATCTTCTCCTTTTCAGAGTAATACAGGGAACAAGTTTTAGTCATAAACTTCATATTATCTATTTGGTCAATGATGTCTTACATCATTGGTATGTATAGTATTATTTATTCAACAAAGTACTTGTATATTAATGTTGTCCATGCACTAGCAAAGAATAAATATTTTGCACTTTGGAAAGCCATAATTTTCAAAGATATCCTTACATCGTACATTACGATTTTCGATCGTTTCAACTACATTGCTAGAGTTTCATAATTTTTCGATGGTTTTTGCACACGTTATTTAATTTGAAACTTCTTTAGTGCAAGAAAAAAGTCTATGGATCTTCGCAAGGCAATGGAAAGTGTTGTTGTTCCCATGTTCTGTAACACTTCACTAGCTGCATCGGAAGAACAACTTAATAAATTAAATAAGCTATTAAGTTTATGGGAATCAAAAAATAATTACTTTGATGAAGGAATTATAGATAAGTTAAAACAGCCAAGTGCATCTTGGTCCGAATATCAGGCCAATTTGGTAGCACAACATGCCACTGCAATTACACCTATTACAACATCTACGAAGCAAACCTTTGATAACTACCAAGCACAACACCAAGCGTTCGTTACCCACGCATTAAGACAGATACAAAACATTGAGCAGCAAAAAATAGCAATTGATCAACAATTGAAAGCTCCTCCACCACCACCACAGCTGGTATGTGAAACATTTGTGTACTCGTTATTTCATATATTTCCGCGTACTAATATAAATTATATCGTATTTTTAGAATCAGCAAAACATGTCTATACCACCTAGTCATTCTGGTCCTCCTGGTCCTCCTGGTCCAATGGCCACGGACGTGAATTTTAGTCAACCTCCGCCAGGATGGGGTGTACCACCTGCAACCGAGCCGCCGCCATTCACGACTGTTCCACTACCGGATTTTTCAAAGCCACCACCGGGTTTTGGTCCACCGCCGGTTATACACGAACCTTCCGTAGAGGATTTAATGCCTAGTATGCCTTATTACGAATTACCTGCTGGTCTAATGGTGCCGCTGATCAAACTAGAGGATGGTGAATACAAACCATTAGATCCAGAGGCAATTAGGCTCCCACCACCTGCTCCTCCAAGCGATCGATTAGTCGCAGCTGTAGAAGCGTTTTATGCCCCACCAAATCATGATTCCCCTCGAGACAGGTAACGAAACAATACGGAATTTTGTAGAAAATGACGAATTGTGGAGGGGGAAAAATCGAATTGAAATTGAACGTTCGTATGTTCATATGTTACAGCGATGGATGGGAAAAATTAGGTTTATACGAATATTATAAGGCAAAGAATTCTGCACGTAAACGTAAGGAAGAGGACATAGTAGCTGGTGTAAGGCAGAAATCGAGATCACCATCTCCAATTTTAAGGCCGAGATCTAAGAGTCCTAGTCCACCAAAGAAACGATATAAAAGTAAATCTCGCAGTAGATCACGCTCCAGATCGAGAGGTAGAAGCAGATCGAGATCTCCCGCGAGCAATCATAGACGTAACAGCCGTAATAGCAATCACAATAGTAGGAGCAGAAGGAGAAGGAATAGTAATAAAGATCGAAGTCCTGACCGAAGACTGGACCGACAAGATCGAAGTCCAACGCCACCTAGTTTTCTGTAAGTATTGTTATCATTTTTAAGAGCTTAATTCAAAATATTTCAGACAGTCGGTTCGCACGAATTCTTATTTCGTTTCAGCGGGTCGACGTATAGCAAAGCCCCACAAGAAATTAGTATCGATGAGAGTAATAAGGGTCATCAGTTACTCAAGAAAATGGGTTGGGGTGGTGCGGGACTTGGTGCCAATGAACAGGGTATCGAGGCTCCTATTTCGGGGGGTGAAATTAGGGATAAAAACGACCAATATAAAGGAGTTGGGATTAATTTGAATGATCCTTATGAAAACTTTAGAAAGAGCAAAGGACAAGCATTTATTACTAGAATGAAAGCGAGGGCGGAGGAGCGCGCCGAAGAAAGGGGCGAACGTGACTGAATGTAATCCAATAAAATAATTGAAGTGTCCATAATCCTCTCGATGAACGGAGTATGATTGTCGTGTACGATGTGAATTCATTGTTTTGTGGTCGACACAATTTTTTATATAATCAATCCTCTATTGTACTCTCCGTAGGAGAGCAATGTTTTAAGAGCATTCATCATCTCTGGGACAGTTTCGTCTGTTTCGATAAATTTGATGTCTTAGAATTCCTTTTCTTTCAAAGAATCAACTCTTTCTGATAATTGTTCTTCATTGGAAAGGCAGAGTTATGCATAAATGTGTTATATAATTTTATACTTTAGTTACGAGCGATTATCAATTGTTTTCTGTGTCGGTCACTCGTTGAGACGAACCAACCCATTGTATATTTCCGATTTAGAAAAAAGCATGAGTGAATGACAAACAAGAAGATGATTGTTTATAGTAAAGATTACTTGTCAATTTATAAGTAAGGCAAGATTCGCGTAAATCTACAGTGTGCACCAAGAATGGTGTGCTGTTCAGTAATTCGAATACTTCTGGTGCATCGTAAGAAAACGAAATTTTATTATACATTGTACATTGTGTACAAATTCGATCTTCGGAAAATTTATCTCTAATAATAATAATAATGATAACAATATTAATAGTTGTTGTCTATTAAACGATACGACTGTGTAGATTAAAACGAGACTTTTCAAAAAATCCAAGCGATCGCTCAAATTTTCACCAAATGTTCTTGCACGAGATCGAAATCGACCAATCTGACGATCAACGTCCACCGAGAGCTCAACGTATCATTTTAATTGTATCCCACACGTGACACTTTACACAAATTCGTTCTTGCTGTCATGTGAGATCGTAAATGAAAATGATTCGTTAAACGTTAATTAAAAGATTGTACCCTTTTCAAGCACGGAAATAAGGGTATACCGTGCAGCCATTACGCGCACGCGACGAGCCGCGAAGCTAAGAGTACTTGTATTTAGTAAGTTAATAAATGATTATATTGGATACGTAAGAGAAACTCCCCAAAAAAAAGAAAGAATAAATAAACATTGTAAATTTACCACGAAGAGCAGAAGTGAGAGATCGCTGTGGAATTACGATAGTTTCAAATGTGTTTGATACAATCGTCGAAGAAGCCAGACGATGTAGCTGTAACGGAAAACCGATTTAATTGCCTGGAAGATATCCCAGAATAATAGCAACTCCTCGGATTCTTTTTACGCTACGATTATCATTACTCGTCACGTGCATACGCAACGAAAGAAAAATCGAGTGCTTCGTTAACTGGCTAAGAACGGCTTAATACCCGACTGTATTGTTAATCGTGAATTGCCTTCTTGAACTCCCCCAGCGGCAGCTGATATCGAAACCGAATAAATCCAACGTCGAACCGGTTTCCGAGAGATAACAAGCGGGATACTCGCTTGGTGGCGTAAACAAAGCTGGATGATGCGCGTTCTGTTACAGCCATCCATACAAGGTCGTCGGAACTTCGATTTCTTCTTTTTCGTCACGTGATCTTTTTTTCTCAACGGCACCCATAGACGAAAGTAAAGTTGATGCACATAGAAAAATGCAATTCACGATCAGCCGTATTAGATTTCATCGATAAAACACGATCTTTGCGTTGGCTCCCTCCCACCATCGACATCAGATGGGGTACTTTGAAAGGCTTTAAGAGAAAGGAAATCATAGACCACCGAATAATCCTTAAATTGATTAATAACTTCAATGGAAATGAAGGATCTACGGATAATCATCTGAAATCTTGTAATCTGATCTCTCGAAATTACAAATCGTCGACACGGAATAAGCTAAAGGTTCTACGTTGTAAAAATGAAAAGAAAAGGGAACAAGGTCACGTTCCATCCGTTTTACACATCGAAAAGACATCGATAAAATCGTGAAAATCTGCACGCACGTCAGTAAGCTCGTAATGCACAAATATCGCGTACCTGACAAAATTGATAACCGACCAAACGAAGAAAATAAAGGCGAGGAAGACACTCGATCACGTTCGGTAAGATTACGTCTCCGAGTTTCATTTCGTCCATCTTCTAAGACACATGAGACTGCATCGTGAAACTTGTGCCAAACGTGACGCGGACGGTGTATCGAAAAGTCTCGTTTCTGTGACGTGATCCGCTTCTTATCTCGGATCAAAGGACAAAAATATTCGAAAAAAGAATCGGCCGCATTCGTGGGAATCGTAAACGCGTGTGCCGTCTCTCGATGGACGCTGATGCAGCACGTTTTCAGTAAAACGTGACATCCAACATCGAAGAAGAGGAAAGGAAAAAAAAAGAGAGGAGGGGTGCGATGATAAAAAGCAGATTACGATGGCGATTTGGCAACGGCACATACACTGCGAATGCACGCGTCTGTCGAAAGTCTGTTATTCTTAGAATGTAGTATTTAAGGTTGTACGATTATTCTTGGAAGATTACCAACGATCGCCGTTGTGATTCGGTGTGAATTACACGTAAGAAGATCTTATTGTGATAAGCGTGTAACGACACATAAAAACACGGACGTTTCACGTACGAGCGTCTTCTACAAGGGACTATTACTTTCCAGCTATCTTTTTATTCTATCCTTGTAAATCATTCGAGCTCGTAATACTTTATCGTGATACATGTCGTGCGAACCTTGTCTCTATCACTGTTTTTTATCGTTTTTTAAAATGAATTACAGAAAATTGTTCTATAAAGCGGTTGAAAGCTGTGCCCCCTGACCTTTCGAGTACACGTTCCATTGATAGAGCGAGTATCTAATTTTAAAGCGCACAGTGCATATATATATCATGTCGATACTGTTATTACCGCAAGCAGCCTACGATATTTTGTAAAATCTAGGTCTCAACCGATCCTCTAATAATAAAACGTCTCATCGTAGACGTCGCAGGAAACGTTTCTTACGGCAGGTTTCCTAAGAAACTGTAGAAAAAAAAGTGTACGCTGCTGCGATTTGTACAGTCGCGTTCGTATCGATAAAAAGAAGAGATCGCGAGAAAAAAAAGATACGATTACAGGCATCTTCGGGACACGCGCAATTACACTGCCATTTAACGCGAGAGTGAAAATGTCGGTGCGTAATTTCAGGTGATAAAATCGAAACTCGTGCGAGGCGCCACTCGAAATCGTTGTTTCACTTTATCATTATCGAAGACGAGCCTCTCGAAATTGCCAAAGGCCAGGAGTAAAATTCCGCGCGCGCGTTTACTTTTATCCTTGTTTGTGGCGATTTTCACGGACGCTGTCAAATTAGAACGACTTGCGAGCACGATTCTCCTTGGACCTGTTACGTTCGCGGATCCTTATAAAGACATATCGCGATCTTGTCGGTCGCTTACGACACACCGTAACATTCTGGAGCGTTGTGCAGAATCCGACGCAATAACGATTCACCGGTCGACATGTAGCGGTGCGAAAGATAAACGGGGAAATTAACCCTCTATTTCATGAATCTCACTTTTCGAAGATTACAAGAACTAACGATTATATGAGCCATTCACTTGTCAAATCGATTAACTCCATAAAACCTAAAGTGGAGAAACGTGATGAAGTAGTATGCACTCCTTTTCAAAATTACCTTCAAAATACAAATAAGTATTGTAGATAATCGCATGTAGCTTTCCTCTAACGAAGTATAAAGTGAACAAGGTGTAATGGCCTTGGAATTAATTAGGTTGACTTCTGAATTAAATTATTTATTATTTGACGGTCAAACAAACTTCGTCATTTAATGATATTAATCGTTATTATTACGAAAATGTATTCTTAACATAAAAGTTGGGATTCAATCAAGTGCTTTGAGACTTAAATTTAAACAAATTCAAAAGGTGAAGTTAATCACTTTGTGCTGTGAATGGCTCATATGTGCTGTTGTATTTGAAAGTCGTACAAGTCTTTTCTTCTTATGCTGAGATATTCGAGAGTTCGTACAAAAGCTTTCTTGCTGTAACAGTCGAACCTTTTTGTACGAAATCATTAGAATATTTTATTCTATTTACTTTGCCATTTGAAATGAAAGACGCCTGTGTTTAGCTAAAACTAACATAACAGTAAAACTATCAAGATGGTCAGAATAAGCGGTTCCCAATTTTTGTCTAAGCTCCTCAAACTGATAGGGGAGCCATGCAGTAAATATTCCACTTCCATCTTATGAAACAATTTACTTAATTATTATAAACATTTTTATAAAATAGATATAAAGCCGGTAGTTGTAGCGTGAAAGACACTTATCTCAAAAATAGCCTTATACCACTTTGAAAAATAACGGCTCATGTAATTGTGAGGACGCTATAATGTTATAATTGTGCAATTATTTTCTTTCGATGTATCTTATACTTATTCTAATTTGGTTTCTAATTAGACCTTTTATGCATTAGAGGGCTAATTAACATCGACGTTTTACCAGACGAACGCGAAAACTGCAGATATACGATGAAGAAGATACTATGCGGAAATTATTGAATTTTGCTGATTATGAATTTCGTGTAACGCCGATGCAGTCGTAGTGTCGACTTTCAATGTTCATTATTGCCAGCATTTTTACCTGGGGACGAATGACCATTGACACGTTTCATTGCGATTATGTTTGCACGAGATGAAAATATGTCAGGCATTAAACTGAGAATGCATAATCCCAGGGTGGTAATTAAGCACGAACGAGAGTTGTTGCATTCAGGTATACATTGATTCCCGCCGAATACGCCTACTTTCGAAAGTCAACGATAAATCACGGTCTGTCGCAGGTGACCTCATAATCGTCACGCAGAAACCGGATCTCGTACTCGGGACGCGTATTTAGGCCGGAAGTGCGCCTCCAGCGATAACTTTAAATAGCCACCGTAACGTCCGACGCATTCCTTATGGACACCGTAAACGAAGACGGCTAATCAATCTCTGAACGTATCCCTTCTAGTTTCAACTTCGAAGGCTACGTCGTTCGGGATAAAATTGAAGAATTTGAAATAGTGGGCTTGGATTTGAATTCTCTTACTTTCACTTTTAGGAGACTTTTTCCACGGGTCTTTGAATCTAGTTAAAACTGCCGCGATCTTTGGTCGGATGTAGATGTCAGAGCTGAAGATTGAAATTTGACAAATCCATGAAGAATCGTGTACTGAAACGATCGTCAGGATAATTTTGTATCTTCGATTCAGGATATTTGTCAATGAGAGAAATAATGCCAATGGAAAAGTAAGCCTTTAGCATGCCAGAATTCCGCAACTCTTTTCCAATTCTATAATCACTGTCCAAATGTATCCACACTCTCAGCATAAATTTACAAAGATACTATCGCAAGTATCTTATATCAATACGAAAAATACCTTTCCAAGATTGCACTCATCTAACAATTACACATCCAAAGAACGAAGTCGGTCAACCGAGAACAATCGCTTCGAACGGCTCGCGTTCTCCGCTATCCTCGTTATTAATCTCAAGATCGTTTCTCGATGTCGCCGTACATCTCGTTGCAGTACGAGAAGGACTTTGAGCAGCCCTTTTTTTGCCCTCTCCCTTCTTTCTTTTCCAATCGTATCCTCTCTCGCGAATCGTACGGCAACGAGACACGGCAACGAAGGTAGCAATCGGCATACCTGCGTCGGCCGGCCAGAAGAGAGAGAAAACGGGTTAGCGTGACTCGTGAATTAGAGAGAAACGCGTGGATTTCCAAGGAGAGCGAGAGAGGACAGGTAAAATCCGAGGGAGGGAAAAGGAGGACGAGAATGCACCGCGTTACATTCCACGTGATCGAGAGAAGGGCACGCCTCGGCCGTCGAGTCACGCGCTCAACCACGCGTTTACCCTTACCGACACGTGCACGCAATGTGTCCGACACGACACTCTCGATGCTGCAGAACTGGTTGTTTTGCGCACGGTGTACGATGACATCTCTTGGATGTTGATCCGTTACGTACGTTCGTCGGTTTACGCTGCTCCAAAAGCTGCGGTTGGATGTTTGGTAGATTGGAATTTCTTTCTATCTTGTCCCCGTTCTTTTGTATTTTCTCGGCTTTAACTTTTATGGTCACTTTGTCTGGGACCTAACTGTCTTAGGGGGGTTGCGAGCAGGCAAGGCTACTTGGAGATATCGCGTAGAATGTAATAAAAAAATAATTTCTTAGAGGTGACGAAGGAGAATTTGAAGTCGGACGCACTGACTGCGCGCCCGAGCCTTTATCTGCTTATCCACTATCGCTTTCAGATTGGAATTTCATTTTTTCTTTTGGACTTCTTGGTCTTAACACTTTCATGGGCATTTCGCCTAGGATCTATTTTAGGAGGGTTTCGAACTACAAGGCTATTGTGTATCCACAATCACGGAGAATTAATTTCTTAGTGGTGGTGGAGGAGGATTTAAAGGCGAATTCACTGATTTGTAGGCTGAGCCTCTACCTTCTGTCCCACCATTGCACACAGATTGGAATTTCATTTTTTCTTTTGGACTTCTTGGTTTTAAAATTTTCGTGGTCATTTCGCCTAGGATCTATTTTAGGAAGGTTTCGAACTAACAAGGCTACTGTGGATATATCACGTAGGATAAATTTCTTAGAGATGATGGAGGAAATTTAAAGTCGGACGCACTGATTGCAAGGCTGCCCCTCTACCTTCATTCTCACCATTGCACACAGACTGGAATTTCTTTCTTTTTTTGGTATTTCTTGGCTTTAACACTTCCACGGTCATTTCACCTAGGTCTTAATGTTTTAGGTGGTTTCCGAATCACCAAGGCTGTGATATACTATGGAATCGATTTGACATTGAAGCTTAAGGAATCTTCAGCCAATGGGTTTTCATTACGATTGCTCTATCTGCAAGAGTAATAACCATTAGGAAGATTGCAATAAAGAAAAGCAACGGGATAGAGCATACAAAAAAGTGGGAAAACCAAGAAGGAAAAGAGCAGATTTCAAAGTATTTCTAACATCATCCCATTGCTACTTATTTTTAAGTCGGTGTCATATAAGGAAGGAGCCAATAATTCGTAGCAATATTACATAGACTACAAAGGTAATCACGACGAACCGCGAATTTTCTTTTACGAAAAGATTTGTCTCTTGAACGATCAAAGTAGAGTTTGTTTCTACGCAGATCATTTTAGTCCGGCTTGAAGTAAAACGTGGCATTTTTACTAAGTGCTGAGACTTACGGTAAATTTCTTTAGTTAAAAAATGAGCGAATGTTAAACGGTAGACGTGCAAACACTGATGTAGCTTTTGCAGCGAACCATCGTTTGAGCATATTAGCACGTTCATGGGACTTAAAGGGTTAACTTGAAACCGTCGCTGTTCCGACATCTGTCTCCAAATTTTCTGCGAACGATATGTAAATACGACCGCGTAACGTCACGATATCATGGTTGATTCAATTTGCGAAGATAAAAATATAACAGCGAGAAATTGAAAACATGATTTTCTTATCGACGGGCATTTGTTATTAGCATTGCGCGCAGAGCAGAATGAAGGATGATTGATTTGCAGATTGGATAATTTTAATGTCGGTCTTCCTTGTGTCGTTTCCTAGAATTTCCACGCGATAGAGTTTGCGAGTGACAGTGGTAGTAATTCTGCAAAGTTGAATGAATGAACGAGTAAATAATATTGGCGATTTTGAGATGATAATAATTATATACACTCGTGATATTTCGTAATAATTATATAGTATTTAATTATACAACTACAATAAATGGTAATCATATCGCTACCATAATTGTAGTAATTGTAGAGTTTCGCACGTAGTATATTTCGCGGAAAGAAATCAGAAAATTTCGTCCTAATCGATGCAAATAACATACTTTCTATGACTCGAAACTGATCATTATAAAAACCCCGACAAAATATGAGCCGTTTATTTCGAAAATGGCATAAGTAACTTTCTTTTTAAATCGAGATATTTACTGTTTGCGCTTCAACGCGTTTAAAAATATCCGTGCCAATTTTCGAGAAGATTATACTTGCACTTGTTATCTTGCATGCTTATATTTTTCTCAGTATACAAAAATTTCGTATAGTCATGAAAAAATCACCATCTTCCATTGCGGAAAGTGGCTTATGCCACTTCTAAAATAAACCGACGCAAACGATCAGCACTGACGTCGCACATTCGCAAACGTAAGAACAAAAGTTAGTGCATTTCTAAAAAGGGTACGCTCAATTTTGATTAAAAATGAATCGCAACCAATTCTCGCACACCTATAACCGTAACCGCCTATAAGTTATTAATTTGCAAATCACGAGGTCGAATCGGAGCGTGAGACAGTCGTGCGGAATCTATAGATAAACTCAGGTGCAATAAAAAGGAAAACGACGCCCGTGGGATTTTCAGGTTCAAGTATGACGTCGAGTTTCGACTCTTGGGAACGCACGAACCTATCGGGATTTCTCCGCGGGAGTCGAACTATTAGGGCGAGAAGGGAACGTCGTAAGAGCTATAATTATATGGCGAGCAAGCGAATGTTCTAATTTGCCAAGGACAAACGAGCGGACACATCGCGAGGTGTGATTTTCAGGCGATAATCGAGGGGAAGAGCGGCTCGATGCACCGTAGACGCAATCACCGTAACGTAATTGCTTTCACGTGCCCTCGTTCGACCCTCCTCATGATTTTGTTTTGTTCTAAAACGACGCCCGTTAATTTCGCTTCGTAGCGGATAACGGCTGTTCCTCGAGCGTCCAAAGTTTTCCAGCTTTCACGCGAATCCCGCGTTAAAAGGGAATTTCGATGGACAAAGAAGGGAGAGGTGTCGACGTTGGAACTTTGAAATTCGTGCACCGACGTTAAAGTGATACGAGGGAAAATTTCTTGGCTCATTATCATTGACGATAACGCGGCAAAGTGTCCGCACAACGGGACTGTGCTGATGCATAAACAACGTGTGAATATTCATCGGTATGTGTCCACCCACGGCGGTCGTTCGATCTGAAAGTCACGTAGGCTCGGTGGGACATGGCCACCGTTTGAACGATGCATGATTTAATTCGAGCTCAAAGAGGAATCCGTCGAGTGCTCTAGAAGGAATTTAAATTGCCTTGTCTCGTGACAGAATCCAGAATTAAAGGCTGAAACGATTCGTTTCGGATTGTTCCCATTCAATAATTCCACGTTGACCTAACCGTTTTAGGATTCCAGGTCACCGTACAGGGTAACTTATCTTCGTGCATGACACTACGATGATATTAATTAACGTTTGTTCGTTAATGATACAGATATAGCTCGATTAAACGTCACTCGGGGTACGTAACGGTGCAACGGATCAAGAATAACCCCGAGTTGCCACAGATCGAGTTTATTTTCTCCCGTGTCGTGCAGAAAATAAGACGTCTATTTCTGCATCGGTCGCGTTATGCGGGTACTCGAGCATACGTCAAGTTCGTACTCGCTTTTAAAGAGAGAACGAGCCAAAAAGTTCATCTTCACGGTGTCGTGAAACGTTCGTTTCAACTGAAACGTATACGGGTTCGTTCTAACCGCGATATCGGGAGTCTTTCATCGTTTTATCGTGACGTTTATCAGCGAGAACAATCACGTGAAATACACTGCGACGTTTTTTATTTTCGCATGAAATCTATACGTATTTCTGCCACGGGTAAAAATACGCGTTTACGTGCAAATTTATCGGGTCGGCTATTCCTGTTCGCGTACGTACTTTCATGAGAAATTTCGTATTTATACTTTCTGACGTGTGACTCGGACCTTTACGTTTGCCGTGACGAATTTTCGGCGATAAGTCGCGGAAATGTGGTTAATGCCTGGTCCCATTTAGCAATTAGGCTAAATCGGTAATTCGCGAATCGTGCTTATCGATAAACTTACAAATATCCACCGTCGCGTCGTTTCGTTTCTCGTAAAACTTCTACTCCTTTAGTTCGTACCGTAATTAGTAAAGTCGTAAACGTCCTGTCCTTCGTCCTTGCATTTCTACGCCCTATATTAACTCTAAAAATTCCCGATACTGCAAGACATGTGGAATTTGTGCTACCTTTGGTCACGATCGGTCCTCTTTCAACTGGTCATCTGGTGACTAGCAGTTGGTTTTACATAATTGATATTACTTTCTAGCTTAGTGCTGACTTTCAACATGGCAGAGGAATTTCGTAACGTACGAATCTCGTGCGAGAAAAGTGCACGTTTCATTGGGAATCCGCTAATGATTTGTTATTGTCGATTTTAATTCAGTTGCATAATCGCGTCAGGGAATGTTTAATCGCGTGTAACGGAAACGAGATCTGGATTCCTCAGGTGACCCACTAAATGAGAGAAGTATGCCGTATGAACTAAGACTTATGGCTGAGATTGGATTTGATTGACCTCAAGCAGTTAGACCAATCTGGCCACACTCGACTTTTGTTTCTATTTTTCTGCGATGGATCGCTACTCGCTGTGCGAGCAAATCGACCTTAATTGTAAGGGTTGATTTGCCGGTAATTTGAGCTACTTTATGCTCCATGGAATGTACCGAATTAGACATTGATTTCAAGTAGTTATACTTCCAGCTGTATCAGACATGGTGCAACTTTTTTAATCCTCATATGGTGAGGGACATTTAAATGATTCTTTTTTTTTGTATTTCTGACTCTAACTGCTATCGTCATTTCTCCTGATACGTAAAAATTTTAATTGGCCTTTATAATACTGAGGGTGTGATGCATTAAATGATAACTTACGAAAAGAAGTCAGAGCCTTTAACTCTATATTCATCGGAGCACTTCGGAGATTCAGAAAACTTTGCACTACTAAAAAATACCGTGTCGCATAGAAAATGTAGCTACGTCCAAAAAATTTGATCGTTTCGCGATCTTCTGCTGCGAAAGCAAGTTGTTCACGAATTCAGGTGAGAATTTTTTCGAGCGACGTGTCACTTTGAACAAAGAGCCAATATTTACACGTTCCAATAACCCAATTACCGAAACGCAGACTCTAACTGTAATTTGCGCGAATGGAGATCCTAGACGCTGAATAATCAAAATTCTATCGCCCGGATCGAAACTCGTAGAATTCTATTGCTGCGTGTGCGTGTGCAAACTGCACATGCAACCCGATGGCGAAGGCATAAACACGTCGTCGTACCATACGAGAAGTATCATTCTCGTGTGTCTCCATGTCACGGTGCAGCCTGAATACTCGTCGAGTTTGCGGCCGAGAAGAAAAGGGAGGTGTGATCGAAAAAGAGGAGATAGGGAGCATGCGAGTAAAAGAGACATAAGCAGGGCGAAAGAGAGAAATTCGCACACTACATAGAAAGAAAGAGAGCATTTATCTATGCGTAGAGAAAGAGTGAGAGGGTGAGAGAAGGAGGAGATAGGGAGGATAGGAGTAACACGGAATCAAGCAGGGCGAGAGAAAGAAATTCGCACATTAGATAGAAGGAAAGAAAGCGTTTATCTACGCGTGAGAGAAACAGTGATAGCGGCCATGCGTGTAAAAGAGGAGGAAGTAGGGTGAAGGAGAGAAATTTCCACAGTAGATGAAAAGAGAGCATTTATCTATGTGTGAGAGGGAAGCAGAGCGCGAGCGAGAAAGAGGTGATAGGGAGTATGCGAGTAAAAGAGAAACAAGCAGGGCGAAGGAGAGAAATTCGCACATTAGATAAAAGGAAAGAGAGCATTTATCTATCCGCCGGAGAAAGAGTGAGAGGGAAGACACAGTGGGAGAGAGAAAGGAGGGGATAGATGAGTAAAAGTGAGAGGGGAAAGACGTTGAACGCTCTCTCCAGGGAGGGGATAGAACCGTAGAGGCGGAGAGGGGGGAAAGAGGCATGAGAGACCGAGCGAGCGCGTGACAGGACACGTGACTGGGAGCACACGGTGCTCGCGTGACCGGCCCCGTGACGTCACGCGCACGTGTCTCATAGCGTGGTAACTGCCAGTCCCCCCACCCCTCTTCGCCGCCACGGCCCTCAGTCGCTCCTCACCTTCCGTGCCTCTCTACACGTTCGCCACTCCGCGTCCTGGTCAGTAACGTCTCAAGACCCCGCTTCACCCTCTTCGTCCGAGACTTTCACCAGGAAAGTCACCATTTTTTCCTTCTACGCGCCGGACCTCTCTCCCTCCCTATCTGTATGTCTATCTCTCTTTCCTCCGTTTCCCTCCTCTTCTTTCGCGGCCCTAGTCGTCCTTACGACGGGCACGGATTTGCATCATCGCGAAGTCGTTACGTGACACGATGCTCCTCCTTATCCCCCACTTTGTATTCGTCGCGAAGGAAAGAGAAAAAAGGAGCAGGTTTCTCTTCGGTGATTGTCGAATCTCGGCAAGATTTCAGGGAAATGGAAGGGTGAAAGTGGCTGTTTGAGAATCGTTTGAGGAATTTACGTCATGAAATCGACGGATTTCGGCGTCGAAAATGAAACGTTAGAATACCATATGACGGACTTTCGAGCCTTGATTGGTATCGTCACGCACTCCGGTTTCGCGATAACCGACGACTTTGGTTCTGCGAAATGCGTGGGTCCCGAATTTCTGATACGCGAGAGATAAGGCGAATATCACGTTTACTCAACTAAATCCGTGATGATGAGTAATGGTACGTGCCAGGGCGATATGTTATACCAGTGATTTGGTACTTTTTTTTTTAATCTTCCGTCGACGATCTTCCGTGCGCAATGATACTGGGAAATATATTATTTTCGCGAAGTTTTATGACACGGTGAGGTCTTTATAATTACTGCAAGACGAAGAAACGATGCTCGCGAGGGAAAATGTTGGATGGAAAAATGAGAAAAACACTTTTCATTGGTGTAAGCACTCGTAACACGCCGACATTGATTAACCTCCGTTATGTTTTTGTTTTCAGCGGTACAATACTCAGCACGCATATCGTGAAAACTATTTTGAGATACTATCTCATTCTACGTAATATTATCAACACGTGATGTGTCAAGAACGGAGCGTCTTATCACTCCACAAACTGTTCACGACCGCACATTCATTAACGCCGTCGTTGCACACGACGATACTTATCGGAGCATCTTAAAGAAATTCAAATTTGCGTCTTTGATTTACCTGCTACCTACTTTCACGATAACTTATTTCATTGCTCACCGTGCAAAAGTTACATCTATAAAAAAAGAAAGACGTACCGCAGAAAATTTACATTCACGAGGAATTAAGAATATAGAAATCAGTATAATACTTCGAACTCCAAAACAGTGTCTCAAATTTTAATCCTCTCGCAAACACCTCTAAACATCCCCGCATCGTGCCCCCGATAGTCCAGAACCACCCTAAAACCGCATCTCATCGCTGACAAACAACGACAATAACAAAATCTCTAATACCAAGGATTACATTTAACGGCCAAATAAAAAGAAACGTTCGTTATACTCGAGAGATTGTAGCAGGAGTTGCATGGCTCCAGGATCGGTATCTCCGCGCCTGAGGCGGCTCTGGATCGCTCCCACCAGCGGACCGCATGCCACACCGCGGACCATCGCGAGCATCGAACAGGGCCGCGCGCGCATTATACGCGCACTGTAACCAGCTAAGAAAACGACACGCGTCTCTACGTACACCTCGCGGTACGAGCCCACCGGGACGATCTTCGTGTCGAATTGCAGATAAGCCGATAGTAATCGCGAAGTTACAAGGAAGGGGAGCGCGTGGAATTAACCGAGAAGTCGATCGTGCGCATAAACACCGCTGGTCCACCGTGCGGTACAAGCGCCGCCAAGCATCGTCGCGTGAAATTCGCCAAGTGCGTGCGTACGCACCCATAGACGCGTCTATATCGAGTGGGTACGTTTAACGCACGAGTGAACGTGCGGCCAGTTCGATTCTTACGGCCCTGCCGGCTAGTATATCGCGGAATTTCGCGGTCGAACGAGTCAACGGCCTTATCGTCACTCGCGCTTCGTGCCACCGAGAGCCAAACTCTTCTTTCTTTCTAACCGTTATCGCTTCCTCGCACGCCGGCAGCAAAGAAGAATCCATCGGCCCGTGGATCGAAGGATCGATCGGTACGCCGTGGAAGTTTGCACGGCGGAGGAAACGAACGCGTCGCTGAGGATCGTCGGTGATTTGTGAACGAAGAAATCGGGAAGCAGGAAGGAAGAAGATAGAGAGAAGAGGAGAAAGAGGGCGCCAGTTCAAATATATCGGCGAGTGACTGGACGGAAAGACGTGGGCGATTCCCAAGTACCGGCCGCTTGCTCCGTCGTGTCATTACGAGTGTGTCAGTGAGTTTGTGGAGGCGAACCTAACCTAGTCGTTTCGGTGCGCGTTATCGATCAAGGAGCCATCGGTTTAGAAACGACCGAACTCTTCCCGAGGACCTTACGCGTGCAGACGTTAAATCACGATTGAATGATCGTTGTTCGATGAGAAGAACACTGCTGATCGAAAGTTTTGCACGTATTCGACAACGAGTGTAACTCCTGTCTCGTCGTTCCGTGTTCCTTTCCTGTAAAGAGAGGACGTACGATTTCCTCTCTTGGCAGCGAAGAAGACAGAGGACGAGAGGAAGGAAAGAAAAAGATATTGGGCCTACGAAGCGTGGAAACAGAAGGAAGAGAAGCTTAGAAATCGTGGTGGTACTAACAGCTGCAGGTCGGAAGTGATTCGTGTCGTGCACCCGAGCGGTTCTACCGTTGTTCTATGCGGCAAAATGATGGAGACACAGAATTACTGGGAGGACAACTCCGCGCACTCTATGCAGGTGAAATATGAAAGGTGAGCGAATTTGTTCTTCTACGGTTTAACATTTGCCTGCACTTTTTTCACGCTTCATGTAATCTAAGAATACAGTTAATTGGTAATCTACGTTAAGTATACACGGTCGAAAAACGTGTCACTCGTAAATGATATTCTCGGAACTGGCATCAAACGTTTATTGTGTGTCTGTCAGAGGAGCTCAGCGTGCACTTTAATCGTAAGAGCAAACAATTCGAAAATACCTCGATTATACCTGGTACTGTCGAAACATTTACACGAGGCTCGATTAATTGCGAGTTATCAAGTGAATTTATCCGATGCACCGACTGATTTCGCGTTTTTAGGCCTCGAATAAATGCTTCGTTTGCACGACCTTGAAGGAGTAGCTAGGTCTAACAACGTCCGAAAATATTTGCGCACAGATCGTGGCCTACATTGAGTAAACTCGTTAAACAGGGTGGCTCGATGCTGAGATTTTTGTTCACCTTTGTTACGAAATTCGTGCCGTTCGTTTGGAGTAAAAATTTGCACGAGTCGTACACATTAACCGGCGATCACCGGCTTAACCGGATGCAATGGAAGTCCTTCGAAGTTGCAAATAAAATCGAAATTAAATTAATGACGTCGAATAAGAATAATACTTCACTCATAGCCTATTTCAATTTCAACATTTCTCCAGTGCGTTTTTCGTAGTAAAAGTTTCACTCGGAATTAAACGGTGAACGAAATAAGATAGAAATTAGTCTCGTATGAGCGAAAGAAACGGGGCTCGCATAATTACCGTCGGTGACGAATTACAAAAGCACGTAAAAAGACGTTGGAGGAAGAAAGAGAGAGTAGAATAATAGTATTTCGCGGTGCGAATAACATTTACGAGAATATCAATTTCGAAACGTAACTTGGCTCTCCGGATTATGTAAGATCGGAAGTGTAAGACACGGAATCTCTGTCTTACTTGTCACACGCGCTCGATTAAAGGTAATCGGTAAAAGCTCGCATAATTGGGCGCTCATTAGCGTATGCAGTTGCGATTTCATTAAACGTATTCAAGTTGCAATTCGCTGGTGTCCATTGAGTGACTTCGCGTTAGGTGAAGACACGCTTTAAACAAGAATATAGGACTCTAATAGTATGTATATATTTTGATGTGTTCTCCAAGTAATTATGTTTTGAATTTTACGCCGATAGTAAAAGTTAAATTATCGACGTGACAAGGATAAAGGCTTTGACTCATAAATGGGCCAATGCAAAGCGCTGGTACTTTTAACACTAGAGCTATCAGCTTTGAATCTATTACATTTAAAGATATTAAGTAAGTACACCTAGTTCTGTTTTTACACGGTAGATACGTTTCAGACAAAACCGTGTAAAAAAAGACATGAAGTGCATACATAGAAAAAAGGGGATTATTTCCTTATCCTTCAACCCTGTAAAAAATAGTTAAAATAAATTTATTAAAAAATTTATTTTAAGAGTATTTTAGATCTTTTTAAACGTACTAAATCGAATGAAACCGTGTAAAAACGGCATCAATTTTTTTTTCTAGACCGTATCAAATCAAAACCGTGTAAAAACCGAATTGGGTGGATTTTGGAAAAAGGGGAGTTATTAGGTGAAAGAGATGATTAATTTAGTATTTTATTTTTCAAAGCCGACGCGAAATATCTAGTGTATGGCTCTGCTATAGATTTGGAAAACTTTTATACAAAATTAGGGACCAGTCATTTTGACTGGCTTAACCCTTTGCACTGCTGTGTCGAGCTAAACTCGACACAGCTTTCTATGGCGCTTTCGATTCATCTAGTAATTATCCACTTTTCGAAATCAACAATAATTTTGCATCTTCACATAAGTATCCCGCGTTATCGACAATTGTTCCTGGTATCAAGTAAAAATAAACAACGGTAGACAATTTTCCGAGACTATATTTGCCTCTCTGACGAAAAGTTAGTAAAATAACTTAGAGCACAAAGGGTTGATAGTTATGTTAAAAAATTGTCCTATCTCGTATTTGCGTCATAGTTGGTTCGCAAAAGCAGGTGACCAAAAGATAGGGTCTCGAGAGCTACGGGGGGTAAGGAGGTCAAGATTCGAACTCACAATCAGTGGATTCGAGTTTAAATCCCTCGTCGGCTCTGGGAAATTTTTCCTATGCGATATCGTAGACTATGGCAGTGATGGGCAAACTAATTGTACTAATTAACACGTTAAATGCCACGATATTTTGCTAGTTTCGTCGTTTCTACTGAAGTGAAAGTTTTTCTATTAAAATCACATCTTTACAATGCAGAAATTTTAAAGACACTAATAGATATATAGTCAGCAGAACTTTAACTTTTGAACGTCAATATTTAAATTCCTAATGTATTAGGAAATTCAGAATTATTACAATTTAAAAGTCATATGAAATTTCGTTGAATTCAATAGCGCCGGTCACCGGTGACCCCCATGACATTCAACGTGTTAACAGTCTAACTTTCTGATAAGAAAGCGGCTTTGGATCGCCAAACATTCGATTAACTCTCAATACTCAAAAATATCTTCGTCCCCAAAGAATTAAAACTTTTTTCCACAAGAATACAAAAAACAAAGAACTATCCACACAATTCTCCCCTATCGTACTCGCAAAGAAATTGCAAGAGGTTCGATAAAATCCGACCATTCGCCCGAATCTCCAAATCTATAGATCGCCTCACGCGGAAAACTACGACGCTCTTTTTTTTTTTTTATCATGAGTACACAGGTGGTCGATCCTCGACGTCTCTCCCCTCGCGAGGCGCACCGTCCTCTTTCTCATTTCGCTCTCCGTGGCATTGATAATTAGACTCCTATAGATACCGTTTTATTTGTATCTTCTCGAAAGTACACTGCCAAAAAATTCATGGCCGCCCGAGAGATAAGATAGAAAACGGAGGCCCGTTCTATCCTCGGGTCCCCCGGTGCCGGTTGAACTTGGGAGGCGCGTGTGTGCGTAAATCGCGCGTGCACGCTTGACCGCGCGCGCGAATAATCGCTCCGATTCGCCGGGGACTCTGGGATGGTTGCAAAGAAATCGCTCGAAAATCACCGCCCCTATGATCGACAATCAAGGATGTTGAGATTAATTGCCGGTAATAATTGTTCGTACATTATCGTGCTGAAAGAATCGATATTGACGCCGATAGGAAACGTATCGACGTCAATATCACGACCGTTTTCGCCTTATCGGAATGCGAATTAAGCGGAGTCTTGGTCGATCTGATACTCTTAATTCCTTGTTCTGTAACATGTGTGGAGTATACTTTGCTCTGATAAAGAGAAGAAGGGTGGGGTTGGGGTCGAAGTGGCTTTATTAAATAAAACGTAATTAGTGTGGTAATCTATCTACTCTGCACTTCGTACTTTCTTCGTATGTGGATACTCGGTTAATTGTATCGATTGTACTCCATGAGAGTCTGTTTGTCGTTTATTCTCGCTTGATTGGCAAGGCTAGCCGTCGTTTCCATTTTTTTCATGCAAGTTACTAAAACACTAAATTCCAACAGCAACAAAGTCTTTTCTCGTTCTCCGAAATTTGATTATGGCTACAGTCTCGATATAGCGAGATCGTAAACTAGACTATTAAGAATCAGCATCGATTGACGGTGTGACACCCATGACCTCGCTAAAGGCCTGCAAAACATCTTAAGTTTCATAGCTGGACGAATTCCAGTTTCAGCAATATGTTGACATTGAACAATCTATTTTTTCGTGTGACCCTAACCCTACTTCCAAGTCCTTAAGAAGGTCACATTCGGGGCTATCTCAATCAGTGGGTTTCACTTCACGTCTCCCGTCGTGACGTCATTCACACTCGCAATCATTAGACCGAAGAATCCCCGTTACATCTTGGAATCTTTTTCCGCGTGATACATCGCATTCTCGGTGATTCGCAACCCAAATAAAACAGTTGATCCCAAACGAAATAACCATAGAATTTGAAACCCACAAAATTCAAAAAATTGTCACGTCTCTGCCCATCCCTTCGTTGCAGCAGTTGAAACAGATATACTTTCGATGCAAAATACCAACTTGAGTTAACTCTTGGGCCTTAACCCTTTGCGGTCCGAGTTATTGACTCAGATTTGTAGCCAGCTAAATGAAATTAATTTCACATTTTTTATCGTTGGTTATTCATTTTTTTTAATGATATAAATAACTGTAAGTACTGTCGGATATTTAGGTGATATTAAAAAATCATTAAGAAATTGGAAAGTCGATATTAAATCGTTGGAAAATAAAATGCAGTGAAAAGCTATGTCGAGTACAGCTCGACATAGGACTGCAAAGGGTTAACCCTTGGATGTCCCATCTGACGGGACATCGTAAGTCCAGCATATCGCTCGGTTGTCCCCTCTGAGAGGACATTCGAGGTTATTAGTGATTACAGACTGTTGAATTATTATTAACAATATAATATAACATATATTAAATGAGTTCAAAAACGACTCTACGTTCTAGGAATTCCTATTCTAAACAGGAGACTCTCTGCAGTGTACGGGAGAGTAACATAAATAGTTTATATTACTGGGTGGGCCCGAGCTCGTCTTTTGGGCATCCACAGTTAGTTCGTTTTAAATTCCAGCAGTATAAAGACGTTTCTTTCAAAGCCTTATAATAAAAGTAATATTAATATAAAATATTGATTTATTTAACACTAGAACTACCGGCAGTAAATCTATCATATTTCAAAATATTAAATAAGTACTTTGAAAAAGGAGGAATCAAGAGGCGGAAAAGCTAATCGATTCGGTGATTTACGTTTTTTAAGATGGTCGTAGGATATTTATTCTAAGACTCTTCTATAAACTTGGAGAATTTTTGGAAAAAATTGTGTACCAGTCATTTTGACTGGTTTGGTAGTTCTAGCGTTAAACACTCATTTCCAATACAGAGGATGACCTTATTGCACCGGAACATTTTAACACCAGAACTACCAAACCAATCAAAATGACTGGTGCACAATTTTTTCCAAAAATTTTCCAAGATTATAGGAGAGACATAGAATAGATAATGTACGTCCATCTCATAAAATATAAATTACCGAATCGATCATCTTTTCCACCTCTGAATTCCCCTTTTTTCAAAGTACTTATTTAATATATTTAAATATAACAGATTTACCGCCGGTAGTTCTAATGTTAAGAAATTCATGTTTTGCCTGAAGTTTTCTATTGAAATGGCAGAATGCGGAAAATCTACCGTCGAGTTGCCGATAGATAACGTCAGGGATGGCTCCGAGTGCAAACGGTTAAATTCTATCGGATTCCCATTGCTGCATGTAGGAGCAGCGACACCAACACGCGTTCTCCACAAACGGGTGCTCTCGACGAAGCCTCTTGGATCTACTCGGCCATAAACACTCGTAACGCATCGAGTGCGAGAATAGATCGCGAGACACGATGTATATGAGGCGGCAAAGCGTGCCGTAAGGCCGCCGGAGGATTTCTGCATGCTATAGAAGCGGCTAGCTTTCGCATCTTGGCCGCCCGAACTGTCCCATCGGCCATTGACACTGCCGATCGATACGCACGGATTTATTTGAGCGCTAGCGAGCAGCCTAACGTGCATGAAGCAGCACGTGCAAATCTCCTGGCGAATCTGTCGCGTGTTTTACGTTGCGCGAATTTAACTTGGAAATTTCAGCGGATTTTCTCTCTCGCGCTTGGTACGCCGGCACAGCGGAGGCTGAGGAGTATTTAAGTTCAGAGGGTGAAAAGGTTGCGGAGGAATTTCCAGAGGGGATTTGAGTCGAAATAGCTTCTTTCTCTTTCTTTCGTATTTTTGGGGTTTAGCTTATTTAGCTTATTTTGTATAATTACCGGTAACGTTTTAGGTTGGTAACGACCAGGGCAGAGGAACGATAGGTGTCCTTTAAGTAAAGAAGGCGGTGATGCAAAGTATGCGGTAACGTTCCTCGGGCTTCGACTTGATTAATCGACGAATCGAAACAATAATACACTTTCTACCTCTGGCAAGTTTGAAGGCTTGCTTCGACATAGATAAGAACAGCAGTTTCGAGCAGTCTCGACTGGTTACGATCTCGATATACCGCGAATAACGCCGCAATCGCGTTCGGCTTTACATTACATATCGCGGAAGATCGGCACTATTTACGCAGACTGGATAAGCCGGTCTACGTCATGGAAAGCGCCCGTTTTGTCGGTGGGCGTGATCGATTGTCATAGAATTTTCGAACCTTATCAACGACCGATACGATTTCCCTGCTCGATTCCACGAGTACCGGCAAATTCCGAGTGCCATTCAAGATCGCTTGATCCATTCTTCTGATATTTACTACAGATTAGAAATAATACGAGGTTCGACTACGTTCGGAATTTCATTTACAACGAAGAATCGATCTCTCGAATGAACGATCACCGAGAATACCATCTCGATTACGAAAGAATCGTCGGATTATCGGAAAGCAAAGATACCTTATTTTCTCCGAGATTACTACGATGCTGTATGCCGATCGCTTAAAGCTTCCTCTCTCGATGTTCTCCTCCCCCATAGAACCATAACGCACCGTTGCGTTCGATAAAAGAATAATCACCAAACACCATAGTCATTATCGATCCTATCGCTAAATTGTCTGCAGATCGTCTATATTTAATCGGGCAGCTCGTTTCTCCAGCAATGCACAAGCACTGTCGCGCATTCGTGCCTTCGTTTCGCCGGGAATTACGTAACGGTTTATCTAACAACGAAATCTCGCCGTTATTTACGGAGGAGACTTTTATCTCGCGCCGATAAGAGAACGAAAACGATAATACGAAACTCGTGACTCGGATGCGTCAGGCTTCGTCGAAGGCCCTGCAATCCCGGCGAGCCAGCATTTTGCACGAAATTAATCGCTCGTCGGCGGTGCTGTATCGTAGTCCGCGGTGATCGACGAGGGAATTGCATCGCGTATCAGTAGGTGATAAATTATTGTCAACGTCAGGCGGATAGAACGTTGCACGACAATGACCGCCGTTGCATCGAGCGCAATTAACGTCCACCGAATAGCAAGAACGCGGGAGCGCTGAAACGGCAACCGATATAGCTCCTGTCTTTGCCTCTTGACACAGATACTTTCCGCTCGCGTTTCCATTTAGCGTGACTGTAAGCAAAAGGTCCTTCGGCACACTTATTGTTAGCCGATCGTAAATCTCGCCTCTCGTTCGTCGTCGTCGGTCAGTTCGCCTTCCTATGCCGACTTTACGGTAAGTTCTTCTCGAGCCGGTGCCGGAATGCGATGGAAATTAAGAGCACTTGTTACTGAAACACGACGACCCCCTTTTGCTCTGCAACCTTTCTCCGTGTCCTTGGACCGGAGTGCGTATGTGATTACACACGCGTAACGCACCAATGAAAGGCACGGGTGAGAGTACGGTTTAACGTACGTGTAACTTTATTTGCACTGAGTCGATGGTCGAGCGTGTTTCGTCTTCAGACATGATAGGCTTCTTTTCGCAGCGAGATTGCTATTCATCGTCTCTGTATGCGTTTTGTATTGGTTTTTAGGGCTTTAACCCTTTGCGGCTGTATTCAATTTATACATAGGTGTCAAGCTGGTCGGAATTAATTTTCGTTAACGAACAGTAATACATATGCAAGATTATGAAAGAAAAAGAAAATTTATTAATTCTTTTTTCAATTTCAAATATATGTTTACACAATAATATGCTTTAGTGTAATGTTTTTATGTGAAAATTAGATTTTATAGCTCTCCATCGTGTGGGGTCTTTCAAAGCAGTCGTTTTAGAGAACATGTGTCGCAAAAATAATCAGTTTGGCGTCTTCCGCCCTTGATTTTTCTGTTTCAACATACAGAATAATCTTTACTCTTCACATCTTCATAGTGCCGCAATATATGTAGCTTGTCATTAACCCTTTGCAGTCCTATGTCGAGCTGTACTTGACATAGCTTTTTTCACTTCATTTTATTTTCTACCGAATTAATACCGACTTTTCAAATTCATAATAATTTTGTAATATTACATGAATATCCGTTAGTACTTATAGTTATTGTTACCATTAAAAAATGAATAACGACAGAAAATGATGTGCAATTAATTTCATTTAGCTCGCTACAAACTTGACAAAATAATTCGGACCGCAAAGGGTTAAACCTTAATTTTGAAGATGCTTCCTAATTTTGAAGATGCTCCATCGCGGCGTTTTGCCAGCCTTTGTTTACACTAGATTTAGTTATCTCCAATTGATAGAAGCACAGTATTGGTTCGTAAAAAGATTTCTTAGGAGTTTATGTTCTTTGATTGGAAGTGTAAACTAATATAAAAGTTAATATAATACAAGATTAGTATAGTTCTCTGCAGTGGTGTCATAATAGTATCAAATAATAACACTTTGTTTACAAACTAATGGAATAAACCAAGACTTTATTATACGAATATATGAAGAGGGTACGTCTTCTCTGTACGAGTGAAAGTCACAGAGTGAGGTATAAAAGAATTTAGCGAGGGTCTAAGGACCCTTTTCGGTTTTAACACAAAACAGATTGCACAGCTATGCAGCTGCAACCTCTTAAGTATTCCAAGAAGAAAATATAGCAGTTGATTTTTGTATGTTCAAGTACACTATGTTCGTAGAAACATATCGTAGGGAATGCTTGCGATTGAGAGTCGTTAAGTGGCAGGATTTTTGGAGATTGTATCTGGGTACAAATTCTAGTTTGGTACGATCTCATGGAATTCTTGTTTACTGTCTCTAATGAAACATAGAGTAGATAGTAGTCGTGAAAAATGGAAATCTACTGGAAATTTTTACAAATATTTTAACGGTTTTAGCTCGGTGTTGCGATTAACGATAACCACGAACATACATACGTTAGGTCGATGTAAGAATGGGTCAACATTGTAAATGAAGTTGTACTTTAATTGATACTCGTATCACACGATGTTGCGTTAAAATGAAAAACGTTTCTGTACGAGGAATGCAGTATCGGACACATTGACTCATATTTTCGTCGGGCATGCGAACTTATGTACACAATTCGTATCGAAAGAAAGCGGGCGATCCCGTGTTTTTCCTTTCGCGAAATCGCGGGCCGATGACGAGTCGTTTCATCATCGGCTCGAATTTATTGTCAGTGGGGCCTTCGCCGTTGTACGCGAACTTTTCCACTCTTCGTGTCTTTTGTTTAAAAGTGCATTTCTACGAAAGACTGCTCGTCCTTACGCGGTGAAACTGATAAACGGATGCGAACGAGTTGCGCGACGGTCGTCTGATCATTAATGTCCGTTTTTACTTCGGGACCTTGACGTGTAAATATCAAGCTCTCTCAGATAACAATCGCGTCATATATTTACCAACGATGACTCGTCCTTTTTCTTTCATATTTTTCGGTTTTCACTGCTCCGATCATTTCGCCTAGAACTTGCAATTTCAAGTGGCAACTGAGTCACTGAGGCTAAAAGTCGCGGATCTCTATCGTTATTAACGAACAAATGATATTTATAAAAATATCTAACGTCTATTTCGTGCTAAGGATTTAAAAGATGTCGAGATCCGAGAACGTCAGACCGTAGAAATTCATTATCTGATATTTACAAGTGCCATGCCTCGTAACTTAACACTAAACCTACCATGGCGGTCAAATGACCGCTTTCTGATTTTTTCTAAAAATTCCCCAAAATGATCGGGCCGCCATTCAGTAAATATTTTAGGTCTATCGTACAAAACAAAAATTCCTTAACTGATCGTCTTTTTCACCTCTTCAAATCTCTTTTTCCAAAGTACTTATTTCATATATTTCAATATAACAAAAATAAAGCTGGTAGGTTTAGCGTTAAGAATATTAATTCTACCGGCTGCTCTACGCGTAACAATATATTTGATAATAATATAAGAAAAATCTGCGAAAAATAACCGAGATTTCAACTGGATCCTACTAATTAGAAGTCCTAGCCTCCCATCACAGTCCCGTGACAACTTCTCCGAAAGTACCACAAAAACTAGACGTCAATTGCATCCTTGAGTAACGATTTTCGCAATAACCCGGTTTATATTACCTCTCACGATTGATTCACCATCATTTCCCCGAAATCGCTCGATAAATCGCTCCTTAATCCGAGACGGTAACGAGAATACTGAAAACGTTAACAAATGTCAAATCCCCCACGTACGGTACGTACGTCCTCACGAACACGAAATTTCATCGGTGTACACCTTTCGGCACAATCGCTCGTTTACAACAGCGGAGATAATGATTTCGGAGTGGCTTAGGGACTGGTGGAAAATTTCGATGATAAAACCGTACGTGTCGCGATAAGAACGAAATACGGCGTCGCAATACCTTGCTCCTTTTCTTTTCAACGCGAAATTCCGTTGGTACGTGTGCGTTGGAAGGCCTACCACGGCAATTCCTCTTTGTTGGCGATAGCTCGAACGAGCTCCGTAATCCCGACGATGTGCTCGAGGGTCGTTCAGTGTCGTTGGAGAAAAAGTGAGAGTTACCTTGGACGTTCTACGTGTCTGTTTGTCGGAATCGCGATGGAGGGGGATCGTATGACTGATGAATGCGCTTTGCACGTGCGAGGGGGCGTGGAAAATAGTACAGCGATTTTATTACCGGCGAGAGATGATTCATTGTGAAAAACTTCAAATTGTTGTAAAGTAGAAGAGCGCCGGAGGTGAACGCCGGGCATCGCTTTCCTCGTTTCGCCCCAACGAGACAAATCGGATGGCTTTGTCTTTTCGTTTGATACTTTTTGCCTTTAATCCCTTGCACTACGATTTTTATTTTGACTGCGTCCGCAATAACGCAGAATTTATTCCTGAAATTAAAATTCCTCTTTGATTTCTGATATTTAATAATTTTATCGTCTCGTGACCGACTGATATTTTCAATGCAATAGTTTTTGGAAGACTTCAAAGTTTCCTATTCTATTTACCGCGTCACGAGTGTTACACGTTGTTGTAGGCTAAGGGGTTAAATGCCGTGGTCATTTCTCTTAGGACCAATTGTTTTAGGTGGGTTCCGAACCACCGAGGGTGCAATATATTAAATTGTAAATTAGAAAAAATTTCCTGCAGGTGATGAGAGGATTTGAACTCGGGTCGTCTGATTGCGAGTCCGAATTTTTACCCTATGGTACGCATCATAATTACCAGATTGAATTTCTTTGTTTCTTTTATGTTTTTTTGGCTTCTACTGCTATTGTCATCTCGCCTAGGACCCACAGTGTTTTAGGTGGATACCGAACCACCGGGACTGTGGTATATTAAATAATAATTTAGGGAAAGTTTCTTCGAGGTGGTGAGAATTTTTTAACTCGGGCTCTCTGATCGTGAGTCTGTACATTTACCTCCTTACCTGCTATAGCTTCTGGAATGGCTTTGTTGCGTCATCAGGTAATCGTCGTCATTCGTCTTCCTGTTCAGCTGTATCGCGTGAAAATAAAAATTGAAAGTGGGTCGAACGAGTTCCGAGGATATTCACATTTAGGGAAGTACTAGAGAGCTGATAAAGATTAGTAAAATTACCGAATCGCGTGTCGCGAATTCTTGCAAGGCAAGCGGGCCTTTGCGATATTACCGATCCCGATTATAACGCAACGAAAGTCTACGGTTTTTATTTTATTCCGGTGAATAAAAGGATGATGGTGATATCGCATGTGCCGTGACGATGAAAAATGAAAGGTTGATTGGTGAATTATCTAGATATTGATGGTTATCTTTGTGTGGCATCGTTTAGACGAACATTTCGCGCGAGTGCAAAATTTCGAATAACAGAATGATTAGATGGTTTTCAGTTTTTAACTTTGGTGAGAATAAGTCAAGGTTCCCCTCGCAGAAATACGAAATTGGGGTCGACACGGCCAGATTTAACTGTGCCAGTGAAACTATTTGTAGAATTATGAAATATATTCCCTGGCCGGTTGCTCGCGCGAAATGATGAATCCATGATCTGAATTTGTATCATCGCCGATGAAGTCATTTTGCGTGACTTATTTCCTATTTATTAATCCACGGCTCGTTTACGCCCTGTTCACTTAAACCTGTACCGTTCTGAATTATTTTCCAGCCGTTTGCAGCTAATCGTTCAATGATTTAATCAACCACGTACCAGCAGATAGTACATCTTTTTCCTTTTGCTTAACCATAAGCCCCCCTTTTTCAATCATATAAATCACTTGAAATTAATAAATTCGCCCTTTTTCAAAGCATAATTAATATCTAGCGTATTAACACATCGCAACCAAATGATCTATTTGCATTTCACATTGTTAGGAGCCATTGTCGAGATATCTCGTAATTTTTGTGATCAATTAACTGTGATCACAGCACATATTGCTATGTTAAAAGCTCATATCTATCTCAAATAACCTCAGAACACAAAAAAACAAAATTGGGTCCCAAAGGGTTAACAAACCATACTTTCACTGATTCGCATCCCACCCAAAAACTAGTACCTACTAGACAAAATGATCCTCCCACTCAAAACCGAACATTACAAAAAGCACCAAACCCAATTCAGAATCAAACTAAAAAAAACCTACATCCCACTACGAAATACGATCGCAAACAATCTATCTTAACCGTTTGAATCCCAAGGAGCGCGTTCGCGCTCTTCAGATTTTGTGTCGAAAAGTCCCAGTATTCGGTTGAGACAAGCACTATCGCGCTGTTCAGGTTTTTTCGTCCGTGTTCTTTTAACACATTGTCGACCGGCAATTCTACGTAGAAGTTAACTCATGTCACCGGCTATTTTTTTCCGCAATTGAAACGAACTGAAATAAACTTCAGTATTCTTTGTTATACATAATGAATTTAAATGAAACTTTGTACATATCTGCTGTCTATTATAGTTTATACATATTATATATTTTAGCAATTTTTTTGGTGTGACAAAATTCAAATAGCTGATGCAAGTGCAAACACGAGTTATCTCGTGACCGGTCGACAACGTTTGGGCATGAAAACACGAGTTAACTCGTGACCGGTGAACAATGTGTTAAAAGCCTCTGGGACTCAAACGGTTAACACTTGATTTACCATACCAGTCAAAATGACTGGTACACAGTTTTTTCCAAAAATTCTCCAAATTTATACGAGAGTCATAGAATAGATATTCTACGTCCATCTTATAAAACATAAATTGCCGAATCAATCAAGTTTTCCACCTCTTAATTGCCCTTTTTTCAAAATACTTATTTAATATTTTTAAATATGATAGATTTAACGCCGGTATTTCTAGTGTTAAAAATCGTTAATGCAACTTCTTTCCTTCTCTCCTTACATCCTCGCAAGATCATCCACCTGTGATATCTCTCTTATCCCCATGTCGTCGCCAGCCACCGCGTACTTAAGTAGAAACCTTGCGTCACCGTTCGGACATTTTTCCGTCCGTCCAACGACTTCCGAACGATAATTCTTTTTTGTTTTCTGCCACGGCAATGACACGTCCCGCGATCGTCGCGACGGACGTCTTCGAAGAGAGAACGAAAGAGCCGCGTGTGGGGAGTGCCACGATTGCTGGCACGAACCAGAAAACCAACAGTCACGTTGCTCGACACGCGCTCCGAGCTCGACTCTCGATGTAGGTTAGTATTTTTACGCGACCGACCCGGTATATACAAATACGGCGCAGCACGACGTCCACGGAGCAAAACAATACCGTGCGAGTAACTATGCCGTCCTGCTGGATGCCATTTTTATTTCTCTTCAATGAGAATTCGCCGTGGAAGACTCCGCTGTCGCACGGGGAGGAATTTCTTTTCAAGTACTGTATGTATCTGCAATGTGCGCTAAGAGTCGATAAAATCATGATAAATGGTACTTGCAATCGATAGAATATCAGAAATGTTTATACTCGAGGAAAAGAAATACCGATGATTTTTAAATAGCCACCTCGTAAAGTGCTGTTAATCTCTCGCGTAGCATCGAGACTCTATTTTTATCGGAACTAGTTTTAACTATTTCAGTGTTTTAATTATAACCAGGGTATATTATTGTAAGTACTTTTATATCCTTGACCTTTGATCACACCGTCGTCGGCGTCAAATATGTATGCAATTTCGCGAAGAACTTTTTGGCAGGAAGCTTACGCAATCGATAAGAATTACGTTTCGTGTGTGTCGAATGGTACAGAGGCTTGATCAATGGATCGTCATGATTACAAATGACGCAATCTATTTTTTTCTTCTTTTTTTGAAGATTATCAACGAGTTCAGCGATGGAAATGTTACTATTCATCGTGACGAATGATTTTGACGACAGTGTTCATCCTCGGGACGATGAAATTCAACGTTTTAACCTCCGTTTTATTTTTGCTGCACTAAAAGTAGCACTTTTAGCAGATTGCTGAAATTAGGGTAGCAGGTACGGCATGTGAGAACCTTGAATCGTAAAACTCAGCCTGAACTCGTTCGATCGTAACTAGAATTCGCGATCAAACTCGAACGAGTGGCAGCGAGTTCTCGAAACATTTGTGTCGCACTTGTTGTTAATTGGTAACGAGGCATCGAGGCTACAACGTGTCCGCTAGCTCGTGCATCCAGATCGCGAACTTAATTACGAAAGTGCAACCGTGGAATCTCGCGTGTTCTCGTTAATCTGTCTTTCTCGTGAACGATCGTTTACCGTGTATCTTGGAAAGTGTTACGCGTACTCCTTTTATCATCGATGGAGAACAATCGCGAAAAACTATGCGATTACTGGCAGTCTTATTGTTCGATACTCAGACACCGACCGCAAATTTTCTATTAATAGCACGACTGCCAGCTGTCGTATATCCGTCGATTCCAAGTGCGTTCTTAACTGACTTTAAGTCCCATTCACCGTTTCAGATCGTTCGAATCTTCCTTTGAATACTCTGAGAGAATTTTGCACAAAATATTACGAAGGGCTGCGCTAAATCTTAACACGTTGAATGCCACCGGTATTTCGTTAGTTTCTTCTTTTTTACTGAAGTGAAACTTTTTCTATTAAAATCACGTCTCCACAAAGCAGAAGCGTTGAAGACAAAAGGAGATATATAGACAGCAGGACTTTACCTTTTTGAGACCAACTCGTAAATATTGACTGAATTAACAAATTCCTACATATTACAATTTAAAAGTCATATGAAATTTCATTGAATTCAGTAGCGCCGGTCCCCGGTGACCCCCATGGTATTCAACGTGTTAATTGTACAGGAGATTATGAAAGTGGTCGATGTAAAAATTCTTTAAATTGAATTTCTCACTCATTTCGTGTTACATCAACATTTTAGAAATTATAAAAAATGGAATCGCTTAACGGATTTAGCAGTTGTCTCGATATACAGCATTAAGCGCACAGTCCAAAACAGAAGTCTAAATACCTATCTCAAACCGAAGAATAAATGATTTAGACCATTGTCATAATTACTTGTTTGTAATTACACAGCAAGGTCAACTGTTAAAGCAAAGTTCTAATGCGCCAAGAAGGAAAATATTAACAGGAAGATCTTATCAACAGCAAGTAGAAAATTGCCGTTGAATGAACAAAGGGTTGAAAACTTCGTTAGAAATTCCTGTCCGATATTTAGTATTTTCAATCGAGACTATAAATTCTATTTTTTAACAGAAAATCATTATATGGTATTATTTTGAATGCGAAAAAAGGAGGCGTGTAACGCGAGAAACCTTCGGCGAATTGCGGGCAGTCGCGGGAAATCGGCACCGTTGCATCATGAGTCGAAGTGTCACGTAGATTTTTCATTTCGACCACCCGTTACATGCACGTGCGCGTGCATGCGACGGCTGTATATTTATGCATCGTGACTTTCTACTTACGACTAGGTGCGTCGAGGTACCGGCACATAATGTATGGAAGTACGATCGATCGGATCTTATGGTCCACGCGGATTTGATAAGGGAGCTGCATACTGCAATGCGTTCGCCAGCATGCTGCATTTTGAAGATCTCGCGCCGTGCGATATTTTTGATCGTTTCGTCCTGCGAGATATTTCATTACAAAAAGACTCTCAATTAATCTTGAACATTTTATGAATAATTTTTAGAAATACTTTTCTGACTATTTCAATGCAGAGTAGTTGCATTCCACTTGCAAATATCAGTGCAGAGGTTTAACCCTTCGCCCTATAATAAGGAGTAACAGTTGTGATGCGGTTGCTGGAACAGGAAATTTTGAAGCTTTTGAAAAATGTTCAAATTGAAAATATCAGTGGGACACGACACGATAATATTATTCCTGTGTTAATAATATTGCTTTGCATTCTAAGATATATGTATCGGGATTCACTGCCATATTTTTATTTTAGTAATTTAAATTTCAAGTATTGCGGAGACAGTAACAAAAGAAATCGTGGGGCAAGGGGTTAATTATAGGAATATTATATGCCAGTAATTGACTGACGGTGATCGAAGTCCTTTACTTCTCGTTACACGTATTTTGATTTCTGTTTTCGACCTCGCGTTCAGTTTTATTTAATAAAACAACCATCAGCTCCCTTTAAGGGCACAATTTTTTTATCATTTCTGTAAACTGGCTCCGCCACATTGTTATATCTTTCAATGTCACCCGATATAATCGACAGGCTGAATTTAAACAATTCTTTACTTATAACACATAAGCATTAACAGCCCTGTAACGTGGTAGTAATCCTACCTCACTCAACTCGCATGCAATTTGCAAATTACAAAAATATGGCAGTCTAAAGTAGATAACACTCATAAACGATCATTCTCGAATAGTACATCCTCGTCTATATTCTATATTTTGTACACTAAAGTTATTGAATACCGAGTTACTCGACTATAATTGCATAAAATCAAGTAGACGGCGAATTAGCTACGGTAGAAATCTGCGTGGAGTACAGAACCAACATGTAAAGGGTTAAAGCCCTCGGTACAAGTCCTCATCGTTGCAGGAACCAGTCCCAGCCGTCGTTATTGGACCCTGAACGTACTTACGTTCGACGAGGTACATACACGGTTACGTATCGTCACTCTACGTATATGAAACGTTCATTGTTATTCATATGTCGTCGGGTTGACACTGCCAGCCATCCTTGCTGGTTATCGGTGCACGTAGGCCAATAATGATGAAAGGTTTCTGCGGTAAAGTCAAGCGTTTCTAATCGATCGTTTTTCGTACACTCGATGATTCATCGTCGAGTTCACCGGCGAAAGTAGCATCGAGATTCGCAACGTGGACGGAAGATATTAACGTTATCAATCCTACGAGCATCTTTTTCTTCGTCCCGGTAAAAGCCATGGAGGAAACGATCCCCCTTCTTTCTCTACCCTTTGCGTGACGATGTTTGATCCGAGATTGTCGTAAATTAACCAAGAGTCGTGTTCCTCGTTGGCCAGTGTTAAAACGGTTTTAAGAAAAGGCTCCGTTGATTTACGACGGGCAATAAGAAACGCTGTTCCTCGTTCGCAGTAAACAATTTTATGTCGCGGAACGACAATACAGGGCGCTCCGCACGAAAGAAAACAATTATTTGTGATAAATTCTAACGCGAACGTGACACGTGACGGTGAATTATAGAGGAGATATTGTAACGGGAAGAATATAAGGGGCTGTTAACGTAGAAATTCATGCGACGGTATTCCGTCCTACCCTTGCGACGACGGTGGTAAGATTTTCCACTTCCTTGTGAAACTTGTCATCGATTTTCTTCGCTCTTACGCTTTCCAGGAAATCGTTTTACACGGCGTGTAATTGCAATTACCGGGGATAGGTGTAACGTGGCGATTAGCGGAGTTGATAAAGTATCTGTCGTCTCTGAAGGAGCACTTATTGTCGCTGTAATCGGTCGACATTAATATCGCGGATTTATCGTGCGTCGCATTCCAGGCTTTTATTGCCTCCGTCTGTTCATGCGTGGGTTATGTACGACTTATTGTAGACATACTATGCGCACACCTTACGCACGTGCGTGAGCCTGTGCATGCTGTAATATAATGTGAAAGTGAATGGTACCGATGATTACGGCCTGCCAGAAAGGTCGCGGAAGGACGTCGGTGGTGTTGAGTAATTTCGAGCGATTTCTTTTTTTTTTCCTTTCTTTCTCTCATTCTTTCTTTCCTTAAGACGGATAGATCGAATTTAGAATACTCCTGGCGACGAAACGCGTGCGAATTTGTCCGTTTACGTAAAACACGTCCGAGTTGTTCACCGTCTAATGGAAATTTTCTATCGATTGTATTATACTTGCATGCACGAATAAATCAAGAGGAATCGCTGCGAGTCTCTGATGCGAATGCGAAAAGTCCATGACTTTTAAAGTACGCAAGTGTGCTTCGGTTTTATCGGTATTATTTTACAATGGAGAAAAGCTCGTTGCGATAGCTTTTCCTCTTTATTTGCACGTCGATCGAGGATTAAATTTTAATCCTTTCTATACTTTTAGTGGAATTTTGTTTAGATTGCTCGCGGTAAATACAAAGACTATTTGACGGATGGTTAATTATATCGGATCACTCGAGAAAGTGTTATTTTTAATAAACAAAACCTGGTACACATATCAATTGAAAGCACGACAGTACTTTAAAAAATTCCGTATCATAAAAACGCAAGATTTGCAGCTTACAGAAATTGCAGATATTCGTTGCATTACAATTGCTAAACATGCCGCAGTACTTTATTCCCATCACCCTGAAATATTTATACGTATGAAGTAAAATCTCAAATTAACTGTAATCTAAAATGTCACCAAAAGTTTATTACTGGCGCGAATAAAGACCATGGTCCAATTAAGGATCTCATCCGAATTAGGAAACTTCACCCTTCGAATTCATACGGGAATAATTAAACAGAAAAAAAACAAAGTAAAAATAGCTCGATAACCAACACGTGAGACTTTCGCGAAAACACTCACCGTGCACGTAAATTATTAATAATTTGGTGTATTTGAGATACTGCCGGTATTATAAGTGATTATCAGCTCGTCTTTCGACGGTTCGCATGAACGCACGTGCGCGAGCCTTACGCTGTAGGTGCAACCATACGTGAAAGTTACAGCACGCACGAACGGCTACGCTGCTGGTGGGCAGTAAGGTCGATGAAGGACGCCGTGGATTGCGAGCACAGTTGGCGATCTTTCGAGCCCAGATTCCGAGCCAATTAAAATCCACATTCTAATTAAGGCCAACGGTGATTTTGGCCGTTGTTTACGAATTCCTCCATTATCGAGGGATAATCCAGTTTTATAATTACCGAGGACCTTGGAGGGGGATGCGCGATGGGACGGAAATCAATTAATGCGTTTAATGTACACCGGGGATTCGATGAATGTAGGATGTGAGTTTATTTTCGACCGAATCCTTGATCCGGATTGGTACATCTTTCAATAAGGAGTCACTTTGGCGTTGTTCGATTTCATGATAAAGAAATGGTACTTTGTTAGCCTTGAATTTCGAAGGAGTTGAGGTAAATTAGCAGGGGTTGTTATAGATGAGTGTTAATTTAGTGTAATTAACCCCTTAGCTTACAATAACATGTGACACACGTGAGGCGATAAATGGAATACGAAATTTTGAAGTTTTCCAATAACTATTAAATTGAAAATATCAGTCGATCACGAAACGATAAAATTATTTCTATAATGTTAATATTGCAGTCAGTTGTGCCAAATGTTAAAGATCAGAGAGAAATTTTTATTTCTGGAATTAATTCTGGGGTATTACGCACGCTGTCAAAATAGAAATCGTAAGGCAAGGGGTTAATTTGTCATGGAATTAGTACAGTCGGATAGTTGGTTAAGTGAAAAATTGCGGTATTGGGTGCATCGGGTCGTAAGGTGCAAGCACTGCAAGGTTTGAAATTGAAATTCTGGGAGATTCTTCGTAAATCATTATTTAACCCTTTGCGGATGGAGACTTTTTTGAATATTGAGATGTAATCATTTATTTGGCGATCAAAAACCACCTTTTTATCGGAAAGTCAGAGGGTTGATGTATAGAAGTTACAAATTATTTTTTGTGTAATCATATTTCAGCGATTACATTCCAATTTTATACAGTTAAACCGAAAGAAACAGAGAAGAAGATTAAAGGAAAACTGATCCAAATCAAAATTTGGAAAATACAAAGACCGACAGACAGTTAAATTATATCGGATCACTTGAGAAAGTGTTATTTTTAATAAACAAAACCTGGTACAAATATCGATTGAAAGTATGACAGGACTTTAAAAAATTCCGTACATAAAAACGTGAGATTTGCAGATTATAGAAACAGAGAAGAAGATTAAAGAAAAACTAATCCAAATCAAAATTTCGCAGCAATAGCGCGCAACCATGCGTTCAATTCTCCAAGGATGTTCAGCGACGAAACGCCTAACCGAGTACTTCGATTTCTCGCCTTGTCCTTCGGGAATTCGCGAATGCACTTTCCACGAAGCCGAAGTATTTTCCTCGACATCTTCGTCGAAGAAGTTGCACCGAGAGAACGCGGACGTAAACGTGTGTCCACGTCGATGATTCCTCCTCCTTTCCAGCCTCCTTTTTCGGCGTTCGTTGTTCCATCTATGACTCGATGACCGAGTGCTCTACAACCGAAACTACTTCGCGTGCATCAACGTTGCGTCACTGCCACGCTTTGCTGCACGTTGAGTTCGCGGATATTCTTGCACCGATGGGCGGATCCGTGTAATTGCGCCTGCTATTAATGGAGTAACTCGAAGTCTCGTTACGAAATCGCGCCGTTCTTCATCCTACTCTCGTGTAAGATGAATGTTGTAACTCACACACGCCGCTGTAATAACAGGAGGAACGGAAGAAAAGGAAAAAGTATATTGCGGAGGTGCATCGCATGCATGTCAGACTCTCTACGCGCATTATCTGTTACGTTACGACAGCTCTACGGAATTCCGTTGGATCATACTTTGTTACAGACTACTGTAATCTGTCTTTCTCCCTGCCACACGATCTTCCGGTTTGATCGTTGCATAACGAGTCACTGAGCAGTCGAAGAAATATACGAGAAGTACTGTCACTTTTTCGTAAGAATTTACCATGTCAGACGCCGCCATAATGTCACCGTTGTTTCAACGTAACCCGATGATTCGTCCGTGCAACGAATAATGCCAGACTTCATCCTTTTCTCTCTCTCCCCCCCCCTCTCTCTCTCTCTCTCTCTGTCTCTCTCTCTCTCTCCGTCGCTCCTTCGTCACAGAGAACATCGCTGGAAATTCCGATAAAATACCGCCGGCAAGGTTTCCCGAGCGAAGAATGCATAACGCGAAATTGCGAGTTCCGTTCCGGCGAGGGAGGGCCGCGCGTTTCACGTGCCACCCACGCTGTCGTTTCGCATTTTTGCTCGTACGCGTATTTACGAACGCTCGAGTTACGAGGATGCGTTGGTACCGCCACGGATGCACACCTGTGCATCGCCGGTGTCGGCGGTGTAAAGCGGTGCATAAAACACAAACACGATGGTAGGGGAACAGAGTGCGAGTCACATGCCGGAAAATGTCAACCACGTGCAGGTACACGAGGTTCTCGCCTGTAACCCGTTCAACGTGATTACGCTTGTGTAAGAAACGATGCAGAAAAATGTTTCAGGTAATTTTCTTGCCCGTTACGTAATTCACAGTGAAGCGTACGGAGAAAAATATCACGGTACGAACCGTTTTCTTGTGGCACGATCAAAGGCACGATCAAAGAGTGCGGATCGTCGGTGCGGCAGTAGTTGTGTCTAGTGGCGCGTGTAATCGTTGTTTGGTTAACTATAGGAATTAGAAGTTTCCTTTTTACTATCTTTGTGCCAATATCGCAAACTTCTACTTATCTATTAATGCGACAGTAATGAAAATTTATCATTGGTTGGACGGGAGACGGTTAATTCACGGGAGTAGTACGGTGAATCCTGACGTAACACGTCTGTCGCGTGTCTGACCAGTCGGTTGTGACTACTGCGTTCATTTTCATCCTTTATGGAGCCGCAGTTAGATAGCTATTGGATCGTGATTACGCAGTACCGTGTAATCGCATTTGTCCAATATCGTTCTTCGATTCTTTTGCCACTCTAATTTTGCGTAATACGAGATCCAACGCGCGGGATTCGACGATTGTGTTTTCATCCGATGCGCCCGATCGGACCGTGCAGTTTCGCGCGTGAAGTCATTACGTGATCGAAGAAAAAAAGCATTATTTCGCAATGTCGCGCACAAATTATTTACAAGTTATAAATAGAGAATCGTCGGCGCGCGTTAATTATTTCCTCGGCGAAAAAACGAATTTCCATTCGGTATTGGTAAATGGAATTCATCGGATCGTTAGTATAATGTGTAAACAGAAAAAGGCGCGCCTCGGGGAGCATAACATGTTTTTCTTTTTATCATCGTAAGAATTTCAATCTTCTTCTTAACTCGGCTCACGTTTCGTATATGCTGGCCGACACGGTACGTGATCGATGCATTATCTAATTTGTCCGAATAAAAAAGAAAAGAGAGAAAAATACGGCACGTGCAGCGAGGCCGAGTTTAATGTTTGATTCGACGGTCAAGATAACGATCTTTTCGTCTCGAGAGCACGTATTTCGAGAATGTTTGAAGACACTCGTGCACGAGGAATTTTCACGGAGTTAAGCGAAATCGTAGCACGTGGTATTTCATTTATTGCCGAAGATAGCTTATCGGAGAGGAGCGTTGAATTATTTATGCTTGATAATCTATTGACTCAAACAATCGTCGTATTAACAATAACTTTAGTGCAATGAATTTAATGGATGCTCTTATCGCCAATGGAAATTATTCTAAATTTAACGTGTCTCTTAACGTGCGAATAATCTGCTTTCTGTTCGTCTATAACCCACTATTTTTAGCGATATATATATATTACACGGCAAAAACCTTCCAGAGGTGACGCAGGATTTAAACGTGAGCCACCGATCGCGTATACAAATAGTCCTTCGATCGAGTAGCAGTTCCATTAATTAATATCCACGCGGTGTTAATTATTTACGAGTTTTCATAAAAAAAACAACTGAATCAAACTTTTTCTTTCCGTTCGACCTCATTCCGAGACCGTTCAAAGGCACAAACATTAAGCGGACACGACGGAATTGTCCGTTCGAAATATATTCAGTCAATAAGTCGGCAGAACGATGCCACGTGTCGTCGCGTAATTAATTCAACGATATTCACCATAGATAGCACAGTGACCTAAAGCATCTAGGTTCTTAAAGTAAACGTATCCCGTGGACATGAGAACCCTTAACCTGTATCTCAATATTTATGCCGGCATAATGGCAAAGGGATCATTAAGCTGTCGTGCCACGGCGAACGCGGTGCACTACCCGCGCGGCTTTTCTGCAACTTTCATAAAGCGAAACGACATTGCCGGAATCATCAATAATGCGCGAAGACTCGTGCCTTTTCCGTCGGCTCTATTTGCGGCGGAAAATCTATAACGGGGCAGAGGACGCGGCAGGGTTATTGACTGAAACTCTCGTCGCGAAACGTTATGTAAACTCGAGCGTAGGATCGCGACGTTACGGACGGACGACGTTGATCGTTTCCGCGTCGAGAGATTCACCGTGTGTCGCGCGGAAACACGATAATCGAACGACGCATGACTCTTGTATCTCGGCAATGCAACGTGCTCGATTAGATGCAATTTATTTCGATCGAAATTCTATCCGCAACGATGCAACAGAGCTCGTAGTACGGCGACTATAAATAGAGATGGAATTCAACGACTCTTTTTTATTATTTAATTCAACGACGGAAACGGTGATGGAGGATTCACGTATTATTCATTTCAACGAAGAAAATGCCGATAGAGGATTCAAGAATTATTTATTTCAACGAAGAAAATGGTGCTAGAGGATTCACCTATTGTTTATTGCCATGATGAAAATGGTGGTAGGAGATTCACGTATTATTTGTTGCAACGAAGAAAATGGTGGTAGAGGATTCATGTATCGTTTATTGCAATGACGAAAATGGTAATTAGGGGTTGATATATTATTTGTTGCAAAGATGAAAATGGCAATAGAGGTTTCACGTATTGTTTATTGCAATGACGAAAATGGTAATTAGGGGTTGATATATTATTTGTTGCAAAGATGAAAATGGTAATAGAGGTTTCACGTATTATTTGTTGCAAAGATGAAAATGGTGCTAGAGGTTTCACGTATTGTTTATTTCATGACGGATTTCAACGGTTGGATACAATTTTAGACCGAATATTCGTGACGCGATTAAGATTCGTAGATTGGTATGTGAAATCGAGGGGATTTCTTCGAGGACGTTTCTGTCTCGGTGTCGAGGTCCGTTGCGGAAATGGTACGAGAAATTTCTTTGCCGTGGAAATACCAGGTGTCACGTCGAAGTCACGATGGATCGAGGATTCTTACGTGACTGCGATCACAAAATTCCCCCGAGATTCTTTTCCACACTTTCGATGCGCGATGAAGCTCGATTACTTTCACTAAAGATTAGCCGTGAAACTTTGGAATTCGGGCCAGTTTTAGCTGCTTTAAGTCATCTTCGTGAAGGTAGATAATTCTAATTAACGAAAAGACGTCAAGTAAGATGATGGATTAATTATAATTTAGGGAGTAACGATGGTAACAAAGATACAGAATTCTAATTCTTCCGCCACTGGATTTGAAGAATTTTCCACTTCAAATTTAATCGTTGAACTCTCAAAATCATTTATAAAAATAGGTTATTGATACAATCATAATTATTGAAGCAGAAAAACAAAATTCAGACAATGAAACGCAACCTCAATAGCGCAAAATATAATGATCCTAAATCTTCTCATTAATACGCCTATGAATTCTATACTTCCCAAATGATAGAGCTTTGACGAAAAGATCGTAAATCAGCCAGAATTAACCCAACACGCATGATAATACAAAGACAGCAGGAACCACTTAGAACTTTGCAAACTTCTGATTGCAGTTTGGACGGTAGATCATGCAAGGACGAAATCTACAGGATGGGCATAGGAGCGGGATATTGCGAAGGTAATCTGAACTTTGCCACGGCCTCGGAGGATGACGAGGTTTACACGAAGAAGAAGGTTTCCAGGGTGAGTCACCAAATATTACGCTTGTTTACCCACTCTATATATAATATCTACGTCATTATCTAAGCCTTTCGATTTTACAATCGAATTCTCAACGAATCGCTGCTCTCGGAAAAGTGGCGATAGAGCAAGGCCCGTTGAGTCAGCGACTTGTATTCCACGAAAATGGGACGTATCGGCTACGCAGACGGTTTACTTGCTAAGCGTTTTCACGAAGGCCGGAAGGCCAGACCGAAATCTGTACGCGACAAGCTCGTGAAATCGGTATTTAGGCCACCATAGAGAAAGGTTTTCCGTGTTGTCGAATCAGTGGTGACGCAATTGAGCAGCCGCATCGATGGCGGTCACGTTTCTCGAAAACGACGATTGTGACATCGTGACGGAGCGAAATCGGGCCTGCGATGTCTTTCGGGGCTGTGAGCGTGAATTTACAAACATAAATCGTCGACGGAAGCTTCATTTACAAGGCTTGTTTTTCCATTTCAAAATGAAGCCATTATTTATTCACCATTCGACTCGAAAGCCATTTTATTCCGTGCGATTTTACTTTCCAATCGGAGTGAACGGAATATTTACAGTCGGCTATGTTGATTTGTCATTGTATTATATTTGTAGGATGCTCGAGTTAAAAATATACATTTCGCACGATACGATTCAAATATACACTCCGAAAGGTGCACCTGTTGCAAACGTGATTTCACTTGGCACGAAATTCGATCTCACCGTCGTATAGCGATGCTTTAAGTTTCATTTTATCATTTCTTTTTTTTTTTTACAAATTAAAATTACTGATTATCGCGAAGTATCGGTATTCTTCTCGTGCCACGGTTAAAACCAATGTTGAAGTGTCGTTCGAGGACGTTATTAACCCGTTTGTTTGCATAGTAGCAAACGTACCGCACGGATTAACAATGTCGTTTGCCAACTGACGCTCTGCAATTCCCAGAAATACGTATATTTTCGCAGTTACCGTCCATCGTGCATTGAAAACAATCCTTCAAGACGAGTTGACTGTACTCGTTTCAGTTTACACTTCTAAAACTCCTTGTCTCAGCCTCCTGTTTACCATGTACGAACGAAACGTGTTTCGCGATCGAATTATTTCGCATTGTGTATCGCAACGAATTATTTTCCGCGAAATAAATGAGCAACGGTGTTATCAGTTAAAGCATACTCAAACGCGATAGACAACGATCGGTAGAATCACGATGGTTCTTTGCGAAGGGTCGTTCAAAATGTTGAATCATTGATCGTGAATTAATATCTTCACGCAACGTGCATGCACCATGTACGTGCAACGATATCGCTCGTTCCGTATTTGCACGCAGAATCACGTGTACAACATGCATGCTCTGATCTTTGCATCGGATGCCACTTTTGGCAGCCGACCGAATGGTATCGTGGCGCAAATATCTCATCGAGCGATCATTCAAGGCGGTGCGGACAATTACGTACGTGTTGCACTTACGTCGCTGCACTCTGCACATGCACGAGTGACTTGGATACACGTGTTCCTTGCGAGAAACTCTACCCTCTTTCCTCGTTCTCATTTAACCGGGTCCTGTGGACGTTCTCGAGAATTATTCGCATTTAATTACGCTTAGGGCTTGCAGTTTTAGGTCGATTCTGAACCACCGGGGCTGTGATATGCAGCAGCACGTGGAAAATATCTACGGGGGCTATGGTGGATAGGAAGGTAAAGGATTGGACTCGCAATCGGTGGGATCGAGTTCAAATCCCTCGTCAACTCTGGGGAATTTGTTCTGTGATATATCGTAGCTTCAGTGATTTAGATCCACTTGAAATAGCAGGTCCTAGGTGAAATGATCATAGCAGTTAATGTTGAAAAATAAAAATGAGTAACTGGTAGTGTAATCTTCATCTACTAAACCCAAAAGTGCCAGGTGGGCTAGAAGGTAAAGACTCGGACTCGCAATCAGTGGTGCCGAGTTCAAATCCCTCGTCAACTCTGGGGAATTTGTTCTGTGATGTATCGTAGCTTCAGTGATTCGGATCCGCGTGAAACAGTAAATTCTAGGTGAAATGATCAGAGCAGTTAAAACTAGACGATAAAAAAAATTAATAATTGGTAGCATCATCTTCATCTGTATATACTAAACCCAAAAGTGCCAGGTGGGCTATAAGGTAAAGACTCGGACTCGCAATCAGTGGTGCCGAGTTCAAATCCATCAACTCCGAGGAATTTGAACTATATGATATATCGTAGCCTCAGAGATTCGGATCCACGTGAAACAGTAGATTCTAGGTGAAATGATCACAGCAGTTAAAGTTGAAAGATAAAAATGAGTAACTGGTAATGTAATATTCATCTAATAAAGCCAAAATTGCCAGGTGGGATAGGAAGTAATGGCTCGGGCAACGAATGATATCAATTACCAATTTACGATTCAGGGGCATACCGTCAGATTTGTAAATACAGCAGACTTCAAAGATCATTAGAAACGATGGGGGTAGTTCAAAAACGGTAAAAATGATATATACATAAATGACCCATTCACTTGCCAAATCCATTAACTCAATAAAACCTAAAGTGGAGAAACTTAAAGAAATAGTATACAGTCCTTTCCAAAATTCCCTTCAAAATATAAATAAGTATTGTAGAATATAGAATCGCATGTAGCTTTCCTCTAACGAAGTATAAAGTGAATAATGTGGAATTAATTAGATTGACTTCTGAATTCAATTATTTACTATTCGATGGCCAAACAAACTTCGTAATTTATTGGTGTTAATCGTTATTATCACGAAAATGTATTCCAAACATAAAAAGTTAGGATTCAATCAGCGCTTTGAGACTTAAATTTAAAAAAATTCAAAAAGTGGAGTTAGGCACTTTGTGCTGTGAACGGCTCAAATGTGAGTCAAAATGGCAATGGAAAGGTGCTCGATAGCTTTACGATGAGCAGGTGACGAAACAAATGGACAAAGAATATGGCAGAAGGACGGTGGATTACGATCCGCAAATAAAACTGCAGCGACACGAAAGAAAAAGAGTCGGATTTCTAGCAGCAGTCGCTGCATCACGCGCGTAGCACACCGGCTGCGACATCGTACGCAAATGCCCATGATCACATTCGAAGAAACGTGCCATCCCTAATGATCGTGCTACTTTTACATAAGTCGACTGCTCGCGATGCGCAACTGTCGGGTCGGACAGACACGAATAACGGGCGTTGCAACTTTTTATAGTCACCGACGAAAGTTCTCGCATCCTCCTAACTTAATTCGGCGTCGTTAAACGTCTAAGAGTCCAGAATCTCTGACTTTTCTTGTGAGTATTTATTGGAGATTTTCTAATGCTTGGAAATTGTGTTTGGTTGGGTGTTTTTAAGGTTTAAGCCCTTGGAATTAGTCGAATTCTTCGAGGCCCTGAAAGTTTGAAGGAAGACAGTCCAAAGACATTTCTTGAATTAGATGGGAGAACTGTAATGTCGATGTTACTTCTAACTTGTCTATAATACTGGCAGTATAGAATTATATTGTTGAATCGATGATTTATTAATTGCGGTTCACTTCTTAGCTTTGAGTTCGCCAGCTATTCTCATTCTTCCGCGACACTTTCATTTTATTGATCCTTCAAAGATCAAGACTCGCAAGTTTGAAGCCCAAGGTTTTACAATTTTAATGTTCCGCACTATATATTTAAAATTTCCTGGACACTTAATTCTACGAGCTACCGCGGGTGCGGTAAAATATCCCACTTGAGCGTTTTTAAATGGTTTTTCACGACTTTTGCGACATGAGGCCGAGCCGCCGAAATCGCCTTTCAACGTCTCTCGGTTTCAGTTCATAAGGCACCCAATTGCCTTGCTTTTGAATCATTCCCATGGATTTCAATCGTACGGAAACTGCTTGTCGTGTAACTCCAAATGATCCTGCAAGCTCCTCTTGTGTTTGACTCGGATCTTCATGGAGTAAAGCCTCCGATTCATTGTCTTCGAATTTTTTTGGCTGTCCAGAGCGAGGCTTGTTTTCAACGCTGAAATCACCATTCTTGAAACGTCGAAACCATTCCCTACATGATTTATCAGTTGGAGCATTGTCACTATAAACTTCCGCAAGCATTCGGTGCGCTTCAGCCGCACATTTCTTCCAATTAAAGCAGAAAACTAAAACTTCCCGCAAATGCTGCTTAGTTAACACGAAATTTGACATAATCAACACAGTAAAAAACAAGGTTTTTGTATGAAACTCCAAGCGATATAAACTGAATATTATTGACAGATGTCTAACCTCTCTGAAACAATTGAAATCAGCTGTCACTATGAGACATTCATGACAGCCAGAGCTATTTTTTGAAAACGGACCGAACTAATTTGTACTCCTAATATTTACGAGTGTAAGAAATTCCGTTCCTACAGCATAAAAGATGCAATTCTGCCTTCCACGTTTAAATGTCCACTCGACGTTCGCAGAGCGGCGTCCAGCTGAAATATGCCGTTTGAATTTCTCCTCTTTCTTTCGTGTCGCAATATTCACTCTTACTGGAACGGTGATAGTCCAGGTTCGTCCAGGAAGTGGCTGGAGAGCGTGACGAGGCGTCTTCTCGGGATGCCGCAAATTCAACGACGATTACACGGATCTGGATTAGAAAGGAATGACTTTCTCGATGATACTTGAACAGACAACTCGCGTACATACCGTCGAACTGATACGCCGATGAATTGCATTACGTGACTTTCGATTGTTGGCGATTTTCATTTCCATACAAGCAAACTGATTCCATTATCTAACTTCGATGATATTGCGTGTGTCGACATTAAATCTATAAAAGTAGCGGAAAAGACCAAAGGAATTTTCCATATTTTTCGTTAGCTATGTGAAATTAATTTGAGGACATTCTTTATCGCAGGTTATTCACTGATATCAGTGATAACTATAGGTTCTGAGGGATATTTAGGTGAAACTATTAAATCATTGGTAGCTGCGGATGTTGAAATTAACGCGATCGAATTTTAATTATGATGGAAAGCTGTGTCAAGGGTTGGGAATCAATTTCTGTGATTTTTTACGTTTATCTGGCACAAGATAAGTGACCAAGTCGATTAGTTTTCTTTTAGTTTTCATTACTTTCCTTCTGACGCAATTATCTAGCATACTTAAACGTATAAATCGTCGATAGTTCTAACGTTGAAACTTCAACAATGACAGATTCAGTGACCTCTTAATTCCGTGCAGCGAAACCTTCCAATGCACCGTTCTGTTCGAACCTACGAACGATTAATCCATCTTGCACATTGCGAATGCAGTTTATATAATTACATCGTTATCCATACCAAGTTTTTTTCAATTGGAATCCTCGCGATATCGTAATCGCAGATGTTCAAAACTGTAAATAATTACCCGCAATCGTTCTCAAGTATCACGTCTGCTTCTATATTCCAAAGCGGACGTTTAAAATAACGTCTTCGCTCTTACACGTGCAATCTTCCTTCGCAACGAGGCTCCTGGCGTCAGAGGAGAAAGACGGAATTACGAAAGAATCGATTAACGGCGAGTATCGGTGTTATTTCCGTGTCGAATCGTCTTAAAAATAATCCGTGTCGTCTGTCGTACCGAAACAGCGTACTTGGCTATCCTTGACTTCATTCTGAAGATCGTCGCGGAAGGTTCTGTGCGAGATGGTCCTCGACGATTGCCAATAATAGTTGTCACTGTCCATTTCGACGGTGGAAGACAAGATGGGAAACCTTCCCCGAGCTTTTACCTCACCGATTACGCAATTTCCATTGCTTCCGAACATTTCGTAATCTCAATGGGTCCCTCGGTCATCAATGAACCAAGTAAAACACAAAATAAAGGAACAACGAATACTCTACAGTTACCAAAGCCGCGAGAAGTCCTCTGGTCTCTGGTTCGTTCTGACGTCATCTCCGATTCTAACGCGTGACTGGCCGATAATGCTGCACATTCGTTGCGTCGTCATGGGAACGGTGAAAGAAGTGTCTTTTTTCGGTTGTCATTATAGCTCGTAAAAGTAGAGAAGTCTCGCGGCATGAGGTAAGGGGAGAGTGTCGCTCGCACCGTCTATCCCCACCATGTCGGCCCTGGAAACGTGAGATCGACGAATGGCAACCGATAACAAAGCACTCATTTCGTCGTTCCCATGACGACGCAACGAATGTGCAGCATTATCGGCCAGTCACGCGTTAGAATCGGAGATGACGTCAGAATGAACGAGAGACCAGAGGACTTCTCGCATCTTTGGTAACTGTAGAGTATTCGCTGTTCCTTTATTTAGTGTTTTACTTGGTTCATTGATGACCGAAGGACCAATTGAGATTACGAAATGTTTGGAAGCAATGGAAATTGCGTAATGTGCGAATCTTTCGGCCAATAACGCGTTAGAATCGAAAGTGACGTCAGAGTGAGGGATGCCCCTATCCGTTAGACGAATCAGAACAGATCACAGGCCAGAGGACTTCTCTGTTTTTGCGAGGTATAGTCGATCACAGGTTTTTAGGACCGGTATGGCGGGGATAGGCGGTGCGATCGACACTCTCCTCTTACCCTGAGCCTTCTTTCCCTTTTGGCTGTATTTTAATTTGTCCTTTGCATCTGTCATCGACGAAATTCGCCAGTGAATGTTATAATACGGGTGTACGTGCTTCGGGGCAGGAACGTGATTTTCTTCCGTCACCCTGGCGATTCATGGGGAGAAGGGGAACAGCCGATTGGTTTCTCGGTCATGGCTTCGATTCAGGGATCTCGCTGGAAGTTTCCATATATGTTACTAAAATACACGTTAGATGGGACAACAAAAACGCGCCGCCATGTCACGTTTTATATTTGCAATTGGATCCAGCTCGCCTCGAAACTGTAGACCTTCGTTTCCGTAAATTCGATGAATCCCTTGCTGTAATTATAACCCGGCGATTCGACGTAGGTTTCAGAGTGTTATAAATCGTGCGGTTTCTTGATTATTGAAATTTGGCAGCAATTCAAGGGTTTCAGCCTTGGTGTTTTATTTATGGGAATATCGTACGACACGGGGACGGTGGTATATCTGATGTAAAAGAAGGGATGGCCTAATAAATGTAACGGCTGTGTATGTATATATATATATATAATCGTCTGCGATTTACTCGAATCTTTTGTAGTTCTTGCATGCAGGAGGCTATAAAGGGACACTTAATGACCCAACGATTTCAACGGTATGCTCGGATAACTTTTCTAGCGTCGACTGTTTTAGTATTCCACGGACCATTATCTTATAATCGATGGGAAAAGTTGAGCTCCTCTTGACGCCAGTCTTCCATTTCCGTCGCGTTTCCCCGAACACTCTATAGAGACTGCGACCAATCGTCGGTCGGCATAAAATAGAAAAGTAACGGAAAGTTGAAAAAAATTGTAATCCTAGAGTGTATTATTACCCGCGGAAGTTAGATTCGCGATGCCTGGAAGAGTGCATCCACTTGCAGCCATCTGACGTAAAAAAGTTCGGAACAAAACTTACAGGGCACTTTTAACAGTGCAAGGCATTTAATATATGTTTCGAATTCGTTTCGACATCCTCTACAACATGGTAAAAAAAAAAAAACATGTCTTCCTATTGTTAAAACCAAAGGTGACCTCCATTTCACCATAAACACGATCAATTCTTGAATCTTTTTTACCGATACCTACTCTACACCCCATACCATGCAAATTTTGTCCTAAACTTATTTTTGTCAGATGACTGCAAGTGGGTGAAAAATTAAATCGCGTTAGATCGAACACCATGCATACATTTAACCGCGACGGTTCGGAACCCACCTAAATCAGTAGGGTTTGACACTAGATTTACGGGCGTGAAATCTGTTACATTGCAATATATTAAATAAGGACTTTGGAAAAAGAGGGATCAAGCGGCAAAGATGGTAATTCGTCAAGTCATTATTGTACTATTAAATACACGTGAAATCTCTACTATGCAGCGTCTCTGTAAATTTAAAGAATGTTTATAAAACAAGTAGGAACCCGTCGCTTTTACGGCTTCCGTAAATCTAGTGTTAAATAACATTGAAAAAATACAAGAAATAGAAAATAAATATTTCACTTGTGAAATATTTCACATGAGACTATGAAACTTTTGTACGTAACATTTTCATCTGACATGAAAACTTCTCAAGTTATTATTTCTTTCCACCTAGATTATCGATTCGCCTCACAGCTTCTCTGTAAATTTGAGAAATGTTTATAAAACAGGTAGGAACCCGTCAATTTCACGGCTTCCGTAAATCCAGTGTTAAGCGAAATAGGCAAAGCGTTTAAAGCTTTTTTGCTTTGCAATAAATGCAAAAGATAAGACACCAGTCTCCCAACTATTTTCGTTTCTCGATCTGCACGTGGCAGCCGTGGCGATTCGAGTCACGCGTCCCACGAAGTTTTCTGGAATCGCGCAGAGTGCATCGCACGGTCTTCGGAGTGTCGAAAGACGTCCGATAACGCGGAGCACGGGCTCGAAGAACTTACGTGTCCTCCTCCGGCGTCTATTTCCATAAATCGGGCCGTGTGCTCGCTGGCTCCCTCGTTTCCCGGCACGATGTTTATGGAGAAGAGTAACGTGACCAGAAAATCACTCGTCTTCGCTGGACACTCGCGAAAAACGCTCACGAGGCGATGATTGTCGGCGACCCAAATAGCTGGGACGGTCGGTACACTCTTCGTGCTGGCGTTTCAGCGTTTCATGAGATCGAACTCACGTATCGGTTGAATTATAGCCGCTGACGTGGCCTCTCGAAGCCTTTTCGGGGAAGTTTCTCCTTTTTATGAATGTGTCGTTGAGGTAGCTTGCTTTTTTCGCTGGGAATAGGAGCGAAGTTGACTTGCTTGAATAGAATTCCTTCGATGGGTATAGTTTGATGTGAGGAATTTCGATATATGATTTGAAATTTATTAGACTTCCTGCCAATTTCTGGGCTTTAAATATAAAAATGTAGTATCGAAGTATCTATGAGTTCGCATTAAGGCTAGATCTGCTGAGGCGATCGAAATGACTGGTTCGTAATTTCTTAAGAAAATTCATAAAGTTTCTAACTTTGCTACTTTTTTGTTTTTCTATGCCTATCTTGCTAAATGTGAGCAATTTCATCGTTTAATCTCCTTTCCCACCTTATTCATTTTCTTTTAATACATTTTTTTTTATATTCTCTGATTTTTCTAAATTTTAATAGAATAAACTTCATTCTATTAAAATTTACAAATATTAGAAAATATAAAAAAATGGACTTAACCGCATTGGCCTCTGAGCGAGTCATCTAAATGTTTTGAATCGATCGTCGGTAGTTCTAGCGTTAAGTGAGTTCAATTCCAATGAGAAACCAGTGAAGATTTCTAGAATAAATACGTAAAAGTATGACTAGAGCCAAAAAAAAATCGCTCCATTACCAAGAACGATAACTCAAGTGTCCGTTCTCTGATATCGGTTAGCACAGTCATTTACACTTTTTACAGAAATCACGCGTGACTCTCGAGGCAATAGTTACGCGTGTTTTGCATAAAGCACCGTAGATAAACAGGCTTTGAAATCATAAATAGCTGATGCGACTTTTCTTTTACGAAGCTAATCAATGGATTCGCATAATCATACGAGTTATCGCTTTTTTTTTCTGCCATAAGCGTTAGATGCAATCGTAGAAGTTCCGGTACGATGAAATTTTATCGAATGAGAGTCATGATTTCGCGTAAGCATCGTCGGGCTTGGTCACCATGTGATTCAACGGGTGCAGTTGGTATCAGTTTATCTCCTCGTTTCATTCTCGGTTTCGCACGTGTTGCACGTTGCATGCATCTCGTACGTCTTACACGTGACGCCATCTAGTAAGCGTTGGATCGAATTTTGCATCTTCCCTCGTGGAATCGAACGATTTTTGGGAATACCCTTTACACTTATCGTCTCTTCCGAAGCTTACGGAGAGCAGGAAAAAACATCGATGTTGGAACGATTATGCTTTCATAATAACCTCGTGAATTTATCTCATGTTTTATAAGAGAGCAACAGAAGCTCAGCGAGATACGACGAATTCTGTATCTTGGTACCCCCACAAGTTAAGGGGGGACTCATTTGTGGCGATCGAGCGAAACTGGTTTCGCTAATCGGTTCTAGAAGATACACAATCCGTTGTTTTTAATGTTTGTTTTGTCTGCGAGATAGTTTTCTCTGCTTTTTATACATTTGATTTTGGCCACTGTGGTCGTTGGGGATCTACGATTTTAGGTCGTGTATCCGACTCCCATGGTGTCTTTGAGCTGTTGTAATTATCGGCTCACGAGGTAGGATTCTTAGTTGGGAGCTAAAAGTCTTATCTTCTCTGGAAGACGTAAAGTGCTATCGTCATTGCTATTATAACCTTTTTAAGCTTCTTTCTGAAAGAGCACCTATGACGGTATGAAGGTGAAAGTTTCAACTCCTTGTTTCAGGAGGCCCAAGTTGAAATCTCCGTCACTTTACAATTAGAGAGATTTTTCCTAAATTATTATTTCTTGTATCCTAATCTTGATGAATCAGAACCCATTAATAATCTAAAGTTCCAGACAAAAGTACTACAGTAATTAAAGCCTAAAGTACCAAGCCATAACAATGTTCAAAAATATATGCATCGCAAGTACGATATCAATATCACATCACCCTCACACATTTTATTCAGCAACGTTCTTAACACTAGAACTACCAAACCAGTCAAAATGACTGGTACACAATTTTTTCCAAAAATTCTCCAAGATTATAGGAGAGTCATAGAATAGATATTCTACGTCCATCTCATAAAACATAAATTACCGAATCGTTCATCTTTTCCACCCCTGAATTCCTCTTTTTTCAAAGTACTTGTTTAATATATTTAAATATAACAGATTTAACGCCGGTAGTTCTAGTGTTAAATTTCAATTGCAATCTGCTGAAACTCAATTGCAAGATCGAAATCCCATCGACGTTACAATACCCGGAGATAACTTATTATTGAACAATTAAATCCGTCGATTCTCTCGCCGTCGTTCCCCGCCGATTAAACGTCTTTTTTCCTCTTCATTTCGTTCCATTGCCCTCACCATTTCCCATAGTCCTTATCGCGATACAAAAGGGGAATTCGTTTTCTCGTGTCACGTGCATCGTTGGAGTTTTATTACGAGCAGACGAAGCGTCACGAAGGCTTGACGTAGACGTAACGGTTGTTATGAGCTTTCCGCGAATAAGAGAGAAGTGCGTCGCCGTTATTGGATATCGTCTTGGACTTCGCGCGGTGCTATTAATGAAGTCGATAACGGCGTTCTCTCGATAACCGATCGGGGGTTAATCGTATTATGGACCGGCACGATGCACACGAAGATCGTCCACTTAAAATAACGCTCGCCACAGTGGACTTTAATATAGTTTATCGTTTCTACTCGCACATTGTTGCAGTCATAAGGAACGACTTGTGATCGCTCTGCCGGGAGCACTTCGTTGGATGACGTTCAACGACGTTCCTGGCATCGTTGGTGGTATCGCGAATTTAAATGATTAATTGAATTCCACTCTTGCGATCTTAGTAACTCGATTTTTTTTGTGTTTGAGAATTAAGCGGGAATATAGTGGTAAACGGGGATAATAGTTTTTTTAGGGGGGAAATTTCACTTTGGAGACATCGATTAGCGAAAGAAATTTGAGATTTCCGGAAACGTAGAGCTACGAGATAACAGTTTGTAAGGGTGCAAAGATTATATCGGATTCTCATGTTAACCCATTACCTTCTATGATCCCAATTTGGGGATTTATCCATTTTCTAAGTCAATTAACATTCAATTTAGATATTTGATATGCTTCTGAGATTAAATTTGTTCAAGACAATACGTCTTCCAGAAACAATCAAACCAAGAAAAAATTGGCAGGTAATGGGTTAAGGTATGAAGGAATAAATTTTGATAAATGGATTTTTCGTCAGTCTGAAAATTAGACGATTATATTCTCGTGAATGGCCATAACGGTATTATAGAAATTTCATTTTAACGTGAAGAATGCCATTCGTGTTTCGTTATTTCATCGTTTCTACTGAAGTGAAACTTTTTCCGTTAAAATCGCATATTTACATAGCAGAAACGTTAAAGGTAAAAATAGTTCTATGCTAAGCAGTGCTGTGCTTTTTTACCAGCAATATTTAAATATCGAATATATTAGAGAAGTCGTGAATATTACGATTTGAATGTCGTAAGAAATTTCATTGAATTCAGTTGCACTGGTCACCGGTGATAGCCAGGGTATACAACGTTTTAAGGGAGAATTTTCATTTTGGATGCATTTAATTGCGGATGCAGCGTGTGACTTCCGGAAACGAAAATCTATAATGTAATAGCTTGCAGAGTTACAGAGATTACAACAGAGAAGAAGAACGCAAGTATATTGTGTTTGATCTTAAAGTCAGAAAGAATCATAGAGCATTAAATTACGTACTGACCGGAAACAACGAAACAGTCACGCATACACATCGGCAGACATGGAATTAATGCAATTAGGTCTGTTTTTTTTTTACGAAATACCAAATACCTTCTCGATACGGTGATTTCTTTCAAGGATAACAATTACGTTATGTATACGTAGTTTCTGTTTATTTAAAATTTTTGTTCCCTTCTGAAGAACGATCACAAGTTTGACTCGTTGCAATCATCCATCAATTTATTCCATTCCTTCTTTTACATCACGAAAAGGACCTTTTCTATGCAATATTTTCCTCGAAAATTGCACAAGTATACAGTGTATATTTTATAAGAGGATTTACATTGTTAAGTTTATTTTAATATTTTGTAATCATGCAAAAAGAAAGCACTCGCATAATCCGTGCAAATAGGGCAACTACTGTGCGTGAATAACAGTTGATCGACAGTAACTGTTGAAATTCATGCAGCAGGTTGATCTGATTCCGATGCAGCTATTAATCGCGAAATTTCTATATTTATATAAGCGATCGATAATGCATTCCGCATTCGTGTACGACAGAAATAATGCGTGTCTGGCTGCGTCAGAATTGCTGAAAACAGCACGTGTTTATTCACAGTGCATCTACAATCAGCTCGGTCACATGTTTGTTCTCACAAACGTACCTTTCACGATCAACGTGATCATCCGTCGACGAAGAACGACGGCGTGGCACTGATCTAGAATTAGATGAGTTTTGCCGCAAGAAACGTTTCAAGAGTACTCGAGATTTCTGCGGCTCGACGGTCTCAACGGACAGAAATGGATAAAAGTGAAACGGAATAATGCAATTCGATGTTGCTCGAATTTAAAGGAATATTTCAAAGTTTTTTTTGGGTTTTTCCCCGAGGGGATAATAATCGATGAAACGAAAAAATTACGCACGAGGAAAACTCAGTGCGAGTGAAACGAGCCGCGCATTGTTTGGGATTTCGAGGCTGGTTCCCGTGGCACGATTGAATCTTAATTTATGGAGATTATGTTACTTCACCCGTGGAGCTTTTGTTTTCTTCAAGGACGATCATGTTTTTCGCGCCAAGTTGTAAATTCTTCCGTGGGCAACCGTTTCCGGGTAAGGGAGCAACGAAAAACATGTTTCGCAATCCAACTTCGCCGGATTTGCAACTTTTTTTACGCCGTGTTTGGGTTTGCTCTCTTAAATTCACCCGAATTAAAATTGTTCTTAAACTGGTATTCGATGTAACGTCAGTCTTTTAAAACCCAATAAAAGCTCTGGGAGTTAAACAAAATGAATATAATAATTAAAGTCAGAAAATAGAACACCAAAGACTATGATCAGTATGGTGTTAAACGGTCAAACTTCCCATTAACGGGCCCAAGGTCAAATCCTCGTCACCTTTGAATTTTTTTCCAAATTATCATTCAACATATTGTAACTTGAATCCCATCTAAAGTTCTGAATGTTAGATCAAACGATTTAAGATTTTTTATAACTGATATCGTGCATAATTAGTCAAAAATCACTCCAAAAGAAAGAAAATGAGTTTACCAATCAACCAAGTGCACATAATTCCCCACTAACTCACAGCCGGAGCTTGAATCCCCGCGAACGAATTACGTCCACGAAAGAAAATAAGTCACACGCCATGTGAACAATACAAGAAACCAAATGTCCGCGGTCCTCCATAAAATCGGCACTCTCGATTGACATATGAAAAACCGTCGTGATGCAGACAGCACCGATTGTTGTTTCTGCGAGCTGTACCAAGACGCTGGATCCGGTGATACCCGGTTATCGGTTGAAAAACACTGACAGGCCACCGCGGTCAACCATTTCTCGATAAACCCCGGTCATAATACGAGCTTCGATGTCAGCTACAGAGATCTCCTCGGTCCGGTTATATCCGGTCCGCTGATAACTCGACCCCGTTAAAGCGGTTCTCTCGTAATTTTTCTCCATCCGGCTCCTACCCCCGGACATTTTTCTTTTCTCGCTCGAAGAACCAGCAGAAACTCGCGGCTCGGGGGTCAACGTGCATCTTTGATGCTGTTAATAGACGAACGATCGAAGAATGCCTCGTTGATATCGAATATGCGAAGTTTGCACTGTTACAATTCGCATGGCAGTTTCCTAGCTTTTGGTCGAATTTCTGGGGGCATTTTTTTCGTTGTGTAATTTGCAAACTGCATGTTCGAGAGTTTTATTGACTTTAACACATTGAAGACGGTATGTGATGAAAAGTATATAGCCTGAATTCCGGCATATTTTATTGAAATTATACAATAACACTGAATAATAATATATAACACTGAATTTAATATAACGGTTCCTTATTATTCGACTATATTATGCACACACCTTCATTGCATGTTTGTTTCTAACAACAATTCTGCGTTGTAATGTTTTATTTACTTGTAATTGCAGTTTTTTATACGATTTTGCTTGAAATTTGATATGACGTGAATTAACGTTGCCCGTCTCCAACGGTGGAAAAATAAAAAACGTGAATTCACGTAATCCGTCTTCAATGTGCTAATAAGATTATAGATGTTTGGGATCAATTTTGAGGATATGGCGATATTTGCGAGTAAGTGTGAAAGTGAAGTGTATTTTGGCGGGGGTGTAATTCCGGAGGAATGTTGGGAGGGTGAAATGGTGGTTTGGAGGATTTGAATGTATTTTAGCAAATATATATTAACGGGCATAAATGGAAGTTTCGTTTTGTATGGGAAAACTTTGAAAATTTATGGGAACGGAGAAAATGTCTCTTTCGAAAGAGCGCAGCGGGGGTTGCAGTAACTCGAATATAGCGATCACTTTAATGACTTGCAATGTAGTACTTATACATAATTATATGTTAAAGTTTTTTTTGCATATTTACGAGGACGGACTAACACTTCGACAAAATTGGTGCCGAAAATTGCGGCAAATTAAAAAAGAAACAAAGTTTTCTCAAATTTCTTTATATACAACATTAATACATTTGATTGTAAAGTTGCGAATACAAATTTCCCCATAGAAACTCTTGGAAAATGTGCGAAGAACAATCGATGATCTTTGTCGGCCAAAGAAGTGGCAAAACGGTAGCAAAAACACAAACTGGCTTTAACGAAATGTTTTATGTCACGTATTCTTGTTTTGGACGTCGATACCGATATCTCCTGAAATCCCCTGGTCATACCCGGTTGTACTGTTATCTCGTCAGCCTCGGGTGCCTGTTTTTTCTTCTTTTCATTTATTACCATGGACGAAGGCTAAACTCGCCCACCAGGCTTTCAAACATTTACCATATTCGAATCAAAGTGCAATCTTCGTTTCCTCCGACATTGTCATCCCATCTCTCAGCGTCGACCCTCGTTTACAAATATCTCCAAAAAGTGACACCGAAATATTAATAACATGGAATATAAAACGAGTCTATTTCCAGCGACAACGATCTCCGATAAGTTGCCTCGTATTCGTTGCAAATATCGTACATTTCTTCCGACATTTAGCCGAATTTCAATGGGAAGGTCAACTATTCGCGCAAGGTTCGCGCTAAAGAAAACTGCCCACGGAAGAGAATTGTGAATTCTCCGTAGGAGGCTTCCTTCGCGAAACGTGTTTCCTCACGTGTTGGGCGTAATGAATCGCGTTTCCAACACGTGATAGCAGAGCGTCATTGTCGAGCGACATCTCCCTCCTCGTTAAAGAAACGTAAGCGCCGCCGCCCGTGGATCGCAGTCGCGGCCGTGCCATTTCGGAGCGCGCACACTGTATTCGCTTAGATTCGCCTCGCGCTTTCACGATATCGCCTCGAGCGTGCCCAGTGAAGACGTACCACTTACGTTTTAACGATTCACCTTGTTACTTGTTTCGTGTCATGCACTGATGTCGTTCTCGATCGCATCGGTTCCAAGGAAACTCCGAGCCGCGAACGAGCAGTAAAGTCTGAAAAAGTTTGCGAGAACTCGAAATCGTACGATCGATCCCGGGTGAATAAGTGCGAAGAGGGGAAAGAAGTTTGGAAGGAACGGAACGGACGGTCGATTATTTCCTTTACATCGCTCGCCGGTTTACTCTGTCCTTTTCCCATCGTTGTTTCATTCGTCAGACAACCATGGTGACGCACAGCATGGATAATATTTTGAATATGCAATATTATCCGACAAACAGCCACGTCGATGCGGCGGTGCACTCGCCACCGCCGAGGAAGAGGCGGTGTTTGAATAAAGAGGTGACACGATTTTTTTTCTTTCCCTTCTGCTTTCACATTCAGTGACCGACAGTGGAAACGTTCCGTTGTTTGTTTTTCACGCGCGTGCCTCGTGCCCGGACTTGCGTAATTTTCGCTTAATGGAATCCATGGAAAATACTCGGCTGGATTCCTGCCAGGGTGGACCGATCGGTCGCGGTTTTAGTCCTCGGGCGCGTTTCGCAGTCGTAGGAACGGTGCTTTTCTTCGAGATTCAAGGTACTGGCTGACGACGATTGGAATTTATCGTTATCTCGGCCGACGGTCGAGGGAACATGGGGAATTTCGGAAGACGTGACGTAATGCCGATTGAAATCGAACGTCGCTGGATTATCGGGTGGAACGATAGGAAAAGTTCGATCGGAAGACGGCGCGATAATTGTTTCCGATAGAGGGATTATCTTTTTGCGCAGCTGAGCGCAAATAGTGTCGCGAGTTTCTTCGAATTTAAAGGTCCCCGCGATCATCGATACGCAATTCAACCGGGCGACGTTACTCACGCCGGATACTTTCAACAATGAATCAGAATGACCGCTCTGTTAGACGCATTTGTGAAATATCACCTTACAATTACGTTTAATTGCGTGCGAAACATCTCATTTAGATAAGTCTATACGAAATACCACCCGGCGAATGTTTGATGTCGTAACTAAACGCGATTCTTTATGTTCCTCTGTTGCAGCAAGATCCGATGTCTCATAGGATCATAGAAAAACGTAGGCGAGATCGTATGAACAATTGTCTCGCCGATCTCAGTAGACTCATCCCTGCCGAGTATCTGAAGAAGGGCAGAGGGAGGGTCGAAAAGACGGAGATCATCGAAATGGCCATCCGTCACATGAAGCATCTTCAAGGTCTTCGACAAGGTACGGATAAGTGATGAGAAATATCACCGATTTTCCTTCGACACCGTACGTTGGAAGGATCGAACGATTATTCGTCTATTCTCTTGTTCAGACACCAAACACCCCGCAGTAACACCGGTGCACACACACCCCGAGGATAGCGTGGACAGCGTGTCGCATTCGACCGCGGCGTCCACAGCTGCGGAACACTACAGACTGGGCTTTCAGGAGTGTCTCAGCGAGACCATGCACTTCCTCGTCGAGGTCGAAGGTTACTTCGCTAGAGATTCACTCTGCGTACAGCTCATCAACCACTTGCAACAACACTGCGACAAGATCTTAGCTACCAGTGAGTGTCTCTTAAAAAAAAGATAATACTTGTCCACCATACCTAACCTCGTCCAGCCATCCCGCTCGTGCCGTCCGTCGGATGATTCTCAATCGTGCGAACTTGTATGACTTCAGGCGACAGACTCGGTTTTCCCCATCCCGAGATGCCGACGTCCAATGGCACAGCTAATGGCACCAGCTACGCTCACACCAGCATTCCCACGATGTGCCAACCAAACGGCCATTCGGATCATGGGTCGAGCTCCGGCGTGAGCTCCTTCGGCGACCCGGAGCGTCCTCTGCGCCCCACGATGATACCGCCACCGGCGGTCGTCAGTGACGACAGTAATCACAGCACCCATTCGCACAGCACGCCACCATCGACCACCTGCAGACCATCCAATTACAAGTTCAAGAGCTCCATCAAGCAAAGGTTCTCCGCGGAGAGGATAAAGTCAAGTCCGCCACCGATGGCAAGCATGGAGAAGCCATCGCCGTCGCACGGGGTTCCCATCTTTGCTCTGCACGACGGCGGCGCCTTTTACGTTCCGTTGACCGTCGAAGCATCGACGCTTAGGCCTCAGCTTACCTTTATCCCGGACACGGGACCGGATACGGTTCTTCATCCGGTGACGATATCCGTGAACTTCAATCACTCGACACCGGCAACGTGGTCGCAACATCACAGCCCGACTCATCAGCAACAGACATAAGGATGGAGAGCGGAAGTGAAGATTGGTTGCTCCTTTTTATGCGTGGAAGATGCGCGTACGATCGCGCGCTCGTACACCGTGGGCCATGCCAGTGTAACGTTTGAATCTTCATCCGTAAATCACGCCACGAGTCTTCCGGGTGGAGGCATAAGCGACGAAAGTATTTCAGACGAAGGACCATCCGCTTCTTCGGTGGAGTTCTTGAGCACGCGCGCGTGCAGAGTTACACGCCCCTTCCTCGGAAGAATTGTCATTTCTTCGATTTCTCTTTCTTCTTTTTATTTGTTTTTTTTCCTTCTTCGTCTTCTTCTTCTTCTTCTTCGGTTTCTCTTTAGTCCAATAAGACACGGCGGACGTTGCTCCACGTTTTACAAAGGATGGCGGTGTCGAGAATGTTTTGTATATTTACCGAGGCTGTGGGTTGTTTTAGCATTTACGAGGTTCGAGAGAAAGAGCGATTTAGATGTTGTAGATAGAGTATTAGAGGGGAGGAGCTCTAGATATTGCTCTGGCTTCGGTGTGTCTTTCTTCGTCGTTGTTCCAATCGAACCCCGTTCCTCCTTTCTTACGCGAATCTTTCGTTCGTTTTCGTTGTATCTTTCCGTTTCCATTCTCCCTCCTTCTCCGTGCTTCTCCTTCTTCCTCGGCTCGATATATAAATATGTCGCGCTACGGGAATGATCGCATGGGTTACGTGCCTGCCGGATGTTTTTTTACAGGTTACGAAAGTTTCTTCCTCCACGTCGAGAATAAGCTGCCGCGATTTCGAATTATTTCCTTTCTTTTCTTCACGAAAGCGCAACATATTTTAATCGGCCGGCGATATTCTGTATTCGAGGCGTAAATTAGCTAGCTGAAAAGTGCCTATACATTGATTCATGAATTCCATTTATGTGATCCCGTATGTACGAAGGAAGTGTTGTTCTTCTTTTTCCTTTTTTTTTTTTTTTTTTTTTCGTGAATACCTGTGTCACGTTCGATCGCGAGAGGATCGAGTCTGCTCGACGCCCCGGTAAACGGGCCTCAGCAACTAAAGACTGACCAAGACCTGCATTACACTAAATTCTTGTAAGATCATTGCATTAAATATATTTGTACATACCACGTTTAGTTGTAACGTTAACGAAGAATTTATGCGGAATAAATTATATTTACCATAAACAAAACCTTACGTTCCTATGCCCATCGATATTATTTTACTATTGGGAGAAATGTATGACATGATTCCACGTTGTGTTTTTCTCGATAACAGAAAAGCTATCATTAATGTGGAAATTTTTAGTTGCTGCGCGTTTTGTGGGAGATTTTAAATCATCGCTTTTTGTTCGATCATGAATTTTTTTAAAATCAAAATTTAAAAAATTTAAGAGTCAATTATTTTTTTACATACGTTATTGTCGTTCGTTTGTTTTTGCAATTATTCGTAAATATTACATCGTTAGTACCGAAATTTAGAGTTAGTTGAACCCCATAAACTTTAGCCTATCTTTATCTCTTGCCCGCGACAACATACGTAAATTCACACAAAGTTTTAATTTCAATCAGTAACATCTCTACTTTTTACCAAGCATTTTTCTAAAATTGCTTCTCTCAGAATTCCATTCACGCTGATCGTTTCAAAGCAACGCATACGTCATCAATGTTGTTAAGGATTTCATTAAGAAAACAATACCAGTGCAATTAAAATTTTTTTTATTACATCAACATAATACTGGCTAAGGGGCAAAACAATCATAGAACGCTTCTATGGGGGTTATACCGAGATTAACACAGGCAACTCGAAGGCGGAACTCGCTCGCGAAAGCGCGGAACGCATCACACGTTTCGAAAGGGAGCACCCTATCGAGTCGCCAAGGGTGGTTCAGGATGGGGGCACAGTCTAATGATCTCTAACTCGAGATAAATATCTTATACGTAATTAAAACGAATTGCAGCGAGGCAACCAAGTCTTCGAAGAAATCAGCCTTAACAAATCCTTGAAAATGAATCGATTAAAAAGTTAGGGATGCGAGGCAACGGTGCTGCCGCGTCCTCTTAAGCGCTTGGGATCGGCCGAGTCGAAGGAATGTATCTGATCGGTTGATCTCTTGCTCTTTTCATCGATATTATCCTTCGCGAGAAGAAGACGCGAGCAGGAGCGACGAGGATGATGTTAAAAACCGCTGCCTCGTTCGCGATATTACAATACCGCGTGTGGTCGTGCCTTTAACGACATCCCGTTGTCTTTGGTGTATGTATATTAATTTAAAAACCTAACTACACAGAGTCCAAGGGAACTGAGTATTATTACCTGTAATTGGACACATATCAATGTCAATGTAATAATGAGTAAAAACGTAAGAATCTCCTAGCATATGTGGGGCGTGCGCGGGGCGTGGGTGAACTGAATGTGCAAATTCGGATAGATGCGCGGATTTAATACTACCGGATAATGTAACGGGGGTAAGCACAACATCTTTTTATTGTTGGTAGTAGTCGAGTATGAGTTTAGAGGAGCAGCCGTGGCGTACTGCATTCTAGGGGTGAGCCTCTTCGTCGAGACGCTCGTCGGGCAACAGCCAACGGACTGCGAGCTTCCGAGGAAGCTTGATGGTTACTTTTTCTTTTGGGCTTTCTCCGCGGCCTTTGTGACCTTGCCCTGGGTGTCTTTGAAGGTGACACTCTGCAATCGATAGAAAATTATTAAGATTTTAATACTCGAAAACCTTGACGACTAAGGTGTCAATATTTCGCTATAAACTTAGACAGCGGCCACTGATATCGTAAAGTACCCAAACGAAAGAAATTCCCCAAACGACTGCTATTGCCGTTTGAATAAAAGAATACAGCGAGTCAAGTACTTTTCCTGCCACTTTAACACTAGAACTACCAAACCAATCAAAATGACTGGTACACAATTTTTTCCAAAAATTCTCCAAGATTATAAGAGAGTCATAGAATAGAAATTCTACGTCCATCTCATAAAACATAAATTACCAAATCGATCATCTTTTCCACCACTGAATTTTACTTTTTTCAAAGGACTTATTTAATATATTTAAATATAACAGATTTAACGCCGGTAGTTCTAGTGTTAATTGCAACTTTTGAATAATACATCGTATGACGTACCTTGATGACACCCACGGCAACCGTCTGACGCATGTCGCGAACGGCGAAACGACCCAATGGCGGGAACTCCTGGAAAGCTTCGACGCACATCGGCTTGGTCGGTTGCAGCATCACGATCGCCGCGTCTCCGCTCTTGATACTCTTTGGATTCTCCTCGGTGGTCTTTCCGGTACGACGGTCGCATTTTTCCTTGATCTCCGCAAATTTGCAGGCGATGTGAGCCGTGTGACAATCGAGCACCGGCGTGTAGCCGTTACTGATCTGCCCCGGATGATTGAGGACGATCACTTGGGCAGTGAAATCGGCAGCTCCTCGCGGAGGCTGGTTCTTCGAGTCACCGGCTACGTAGCCACGTCTCAACTCCTTCACGGGGATGTTCTTGACATTGAAGCCGACATTGTCACCGGGCAATGCCTCCGGCAGAGCCTCGTGATGCATTTCGACGGACTTGACCTCGGTGGTGAGGGCCGTTGGGGCAAATGTCACCAACATGCCTGAAACACGTTTGGACGATGAGGAAATCGGGAGATTTTCTATTGAAAACAAAGAATAGGAAATCTATAGGAAGTGAAACGTTGTTCATTCGGTGAAAGAGCTAAGAAATAATTTGTTGCTGAGATTCTATCGTTAAGGCAGAGAAAGGATTTCGGTGATGCGTGACAGTATAATTTTGCACAATTAACCCTTTGACTGCTAAAGGCGTATATATACGCCCTCACAAGTCCATCAATATACACGAAAGGTGTATATGTACACCCTCACAAATTCATCAATACACCCTCTGTATTTTTTACTATAACACCTTTATTACTGTTTTACCGATTGATTTAATATGAATAGATAAAAAAATTGATATTTTTAATTTATTTGCCAGTATTATTTTTTAAACCCTAAGAATGGTATCAAATTTCCGGGTGCTGTTTTGGTCACTAGTCAGTGGATAACTAGTCGCAGCGACTGACTTGCGAAAAACGCGCCGTCCATGTTGATGGACTCGTCCGAGAGCGCGCTTCAGTCAAAGGGTTAAATCTATATATTCAAAATTGGAAAATTCGAATTGACGATGCCGAAAGGGACAACATAGTTCACCTGTATTTTTACTAACACGATATGTACCTGGTTTCAGGATGCCAGTTTCCACCCGGCCGACCGGAACAGTGCCGATACCGCCGATCTTGTAAACGTCTTGAAGAGGCAGACGAAGAGCCTTGTCGGTGGGCCTGGACGGTGGCAGTATAGCATCAAGGGCCTCTATCAAAGTTTTTCCGTCGGCGTTTCCATCTTTACGCTCGACTTTCCACCCCTTGTACCATGGTGTTTTGGGCGATGGCTCGAGCATATTGTCCCCGTGCCATCCCGAGATCGGCACGAACGCCACCGACGCGGTATTGTAGCCGATCTTCTTGATATACGATGAAACCTCCTTCTTTATTTCCTCGAAACGGCTCTCCGAATACGGAGGCTCCGTCATGTCCATCTTGTTGACCCCTACGATCAACTGTTTGACCCCTAACGTGAATGCCAGTAGGGCGTGTTCGCGAGTTTGACCGTTCTTCGAGATACCGGCTTCGAATTCACCGATACCGGCAGCTACGATCAGCACGGCGCAATCTGCCTGACTCGTCCCGGTGATCATGTTCTTGATGAAATCTCGATGACCCGGCGCGTCGATGATGGTCACGTAGTACTTGGCAGTTTCGAATTTCCATAGAGCGATGTCGATGGTGATACCGCGCTCGCGCTCGGCCTTCAATTTGTCCAACACCCAGGCATACTTGAAGGAACCTTTACCCATTTCTTGAGCTTCCTTCTCGAACTTCTCGATGGTACGTTTGTCGATGCCGCCACATTTGTAGATGAGATGTCCGGTGGTGGTGGACTTGCCGGAGTCTACGTGGCCGATCACCACGATGTTTATGTGAGTTTTATCCTTACCCATGTCGGCGCTTTAGCTACCTGTAAAGGAGCAGGGACGTGAATGCACACCTTCGGTATCGATCTCGAAGACTGCGGGGCAACGTCGACAAAAGGTAACTATTTTTAGCAGTCATAATATTTCTCTGGCTATTTTCACTCGATAATCGATTCCCCGGCAGAGGTTGTTGCTTCGGTACCGAATCGATCGTTTGGTTGAAAAATATCGAGCGAGAATTTCACGGTGGGCGATGTTAACACTAGAACTACCGGCGTTAAATCTATCATATTTCAAAATATTAAATAAGTACTTTGAAAAAGGAGGAATGAAGAGGCGGAAAAGATTCTCGATTCGGTGATTTATGTTTTTTAAGATGGAGATAGAATATTTATTCTAAGACTCTTCTATAAACTTGGAGAATTTTTGGAAAAAATTGTGTACCAGTCATTTTGACTGGTTTGTTTGTTCTAGTGTTAAAAAGGACGTGGGTAACGTTAACACTAAACCTACCGGCTTTATATCTGTTATATTGAAATATACGAAATAAGTACTTTAGAGAAAGAGATTTGAAGTTAAGTAATTTTTGTTTTATACGATAGACCTAAAATATTTACTGAATGGCTGCCCAATCAATTTGGGGAGTTTATAGAAAAAATCAGAAAGCTGTCATTTGACCGCCCATGGTAGGTTTAGTGTTAAAAAGGACGTACGACGCTTTAATACGTTTACCATGCTGTGTTACGTTCGAAAGTATCGATCGTTCGTGCGACGAAGAAAAGTAGTATCCATTTTAACGCAGCGATGGTAATCGACAATTTTCGTTTCCATTTGTTCGCGAATATTGTCGCGATTTATTAATAACCGATCGAAATCCGATACCACCGATCTCTATCCGTCCTATTGCCTATCAAAACGGGAATCTCGATAGCCAGCGATTAATTTGCGACGAGGAATCCGGATTGACGCGCGGTGTCTGATTCCACATAGGTATATACTACTAGCCGCTACAGATTGCACGAATCAAAGATTTCTCGACGTAAAGCGAGCTAAAAGGAATCTAAATTCGGTTTGTCATTAATTAATTTGACTTATAAAACACAATTCCTATATCGTGCAATCATTATTAAATGAAGTTATTCATGCCATCTAAGTATCACGTCGTAAATCCACAGATGTTTCTCATGGGTTTTCTGTATCGCGTAAATACTCGATTTAACTGTATCGTATCTCATTGTGCTTCGATCTCGCGACAATTAGGTTGATTGCACTCACGTCCAATTGGAAACTTCAGAAACGTCGAGAAGGTTCATCGCGCTTTGTCGGCGGACAATTGAGAAGACAATTAATATTTACCTGTCAACGAAGACTCATTCGCGGGGCGCAAAGGGTATTGATTCGTTGAAAGGGCCTCGCTGGGCTCGCGGACTCTCGGAACGAGCGTAAATATGACTGCTATCGGATCGAGTTTGCGCGCTTATTCGACGAATCTTTGCCCAGGACTTTGAAAAATTGATACAGTTTCTAAAACGTGTCTACGTGTATCGTACGAATTATCGCATCGATAAATATACGTCTTTCTCGTACGTTCAACGCCGCGATACATAGTCGAACAATAGGGAAGTTAAAATGGTCCTCTACGTAGAATATCGCAGAATAGTCACGTATTTGATGTCGTATACAATCCACGAACACCGGCCTTTTCTAATAATAGTCAGAGCCCGACCGAAGCAGCCATTTCTCGAGCGTAATCAACGATTCGTACCTCGCGAATTCCGGTATCGCCGGGACGCGTGAAATCCCACCATCTCTCCTACCGATCTCGGAAGTCATCCCTCGTATCGTAACCAACATAGACCCCTTAATTCTCGTTCACTATGCAATTTACGATGCAACACCGAGCACAGCGTCGATGATTTGCATGATGCAATTATGTGCAACGAGGTTAAGGCAGAAGCCGGCGAACTATCGTAAGATTGCATCACTCACCGAACGACACCCTTCTTAATCTTCAATCAGCCCTTGCTACTCCCTATTCAATAGCGTTCTCCAGTATCGTCAACGATTTCTCTTTCGACCTCCAGCGTAAAATCAACTACGACGTAGCGATTGCACGCCCTCCAAGTCCCCTTTAATGGCCGCGACGTTAAACGTCGAACGGCGCACCTCCTGTCAGACACCGTCTCCGGCAATTTCGTGCCGATTTCACCCCGAACTATTACGATTTCCGGTTCTCGACGGGCACACCGTCCGTTGGTAGAACGCGCACGGTTACCCTCTCGCGGATCGCGCGGCTCTGCCGAGGGGAAAGTTAAGGGCGGATTTGCACGCGTCGTCGTGACCGGGTCGAATCAATATGTCGGTGGCTCCGAGCGGAGCCGGCTCGATTCGCGTCTTACCCTCGACGGGGGTTGCTCGACGCGGAGAAACTCGCCGATTTTCTGTGCAATTGTCGCGACAGCGCGAGATCTTTACTCACCGGGATCGTCGTGACGGAGAGGCTGGAAAATCCGCGGGTTTTTGCACGTATTTCCGTCGTTGCTTCGGGCCGCGGACCAGTGCACGGTGACGAAGGAACGAGAGAAAGGGAGAGGGTTGGGAGGGAACGAGAGGGAGGGAGATAGAGCGAGAAACGTAACGAGGGAAAAGGGGTTGGAGAGGGTGAGAAGGGATGAACGGGCTACCGCAGTGTCATCTGCTGGTTGTAATTTTCGCGATGCGAAAAGCGCATGTGCACCCGGTATGGACGGTGCTGATTACGATCCGCGATTGGTCGACTCAATTGGCGAGCGCCTATTTTCCCCAGGCGCCGGCGACGACAAAAGAACGAGCTCGCCCGGTTGCAACGGCGACAGGAAGATCACGACAGCTCGGTCGGTGCATTCCAGATGAATGTGCACGTTGACCGATACCGGCGCTTGCATCTTTTACCTGAATTTCCAAACATCGAGAGCTTTTTCACCGTCGCCTTACTCGCTCTTGAGTATGCTTCATTCAGCGACCAATCGTCGGTCCTTTATGACGTCGGATCGACGCTCGACGATGGTCTCTTTATGCCCTCTTCGTATCTGTAAACGATATCTGCCACGCTAAGTCATAGATGTTATGCATAACAGAGGGGGTGAACTTTTTGGCAGGTTTGAGATTCGAAGATCTTTGCGTTGCAATTTTATTCGCAATTGAGCGCGACAGATTGAGGGATGAATTTCTGGGACATCGAGAAGAATAGATATTAGGGGGATCGGAAAGTAATGCCGTTTTTTTACATTAAATTCAAACAAATAAATTTATAAGAAGTTTTTATCTTTGCCAGCAACCTTTTGTCATCTAGTGTGCAAATTTTCAATGCCGGATCGATAAAAATCAATTAGTTTTTGAGCAAAACAAGTGGAGGAACGACATTACTTTCCGGTTCCCCTAATATTTTCTAACAGATTTTCAGTATGTTCGGTGTTTCACAAGTAACAGCTATAATGTAAAATTAGCTTTATTTGCGTTGTATGGCAACTTTCGCAGAAATTTGGTACGCGCGGGAGAATTTGATTTGCCTTGATACCTGAAGGTGTCCCGCCGACGATAGGATTTTGCAAGGTGAACTTTAATTTAGCAAATATGCAGTTTCCCGCCGATATCAATATTTGTTCTGGATCGTTTCCGCTCCCGCCGAACGTTTACGAGAACGAAGTTGAATTTTAGCAGCAATATGTCCGCGGAATCACGTGTTTCCTGCAAGTAATCGAAAATAGAATGACGCAGTCATCGCAAAGTCACCGTGAGCGAGGTCAGTGTTCATTGGGTACACGTTGACAAAGAGTCTGTCGTTGTACGAGGGAGAAAATCGAAGATTTTTTTGCTTCGATCGATACCGAAATCGAATTAGTTCTCTAATTCGAAGATGGATCATTACTACAGCGACTCCGAGGAGGTCAGTGATCGTTCGCGTATTTGTTCGTCGGACGTCGAAAGGAAGGAATTCAGTGATCGATATCATCGATGTTATTTTCGATCGTGAAAGCATTTCTTTCAATTCAAAGTTCTCTCGTCTGTGTGTCCCTCTTTCACTCGGAATTCCTGTATGATTCATCCATCGTTATAGGCGGCCTTGACTTCTATGCGAATTGTGTCAGTTTATACCTTTGTTCGATCCCCTGGCAACACACGATAGAAAATGTCAGTAGCTAACAATCAGACTGTTTCCGCGGTTGTGAAAATAGAAGGAATAATTTAGGGGGTTCCTTTGATGTTGTAATTAAATATACACCTGTCAGTTTCCACAATTCCCGATTTACCTTGCCGTTACTGCGACGTCATTCGGGGATCTTTGTAGTTAATTTAATACCTCTTCCTTTGTTTTCGTAATGGATTGCATTATATTATTGAATGCAATTACAGAGAAGGTTTAAATAATACCAAAGGTCAATGGTACTCTTTCGCTATCAGATTTACCAGTTGGTGTGTGATCCACCGCCATAATTTTATTTAATATTACTCAACAGTGATCTGCTATCGTATTATAAGTAGTTTAGGTTGCTAAAACAGTTTGAAGTGCTGCAAATTATTTATTTGCACAGTTAAGGAAACGCGTTTCCACGATTCCCGATTTACCTTGCCGTTACTGCGACGTCATTCGGAGATCTTTGTAATTAATTTAATACCTCTTCCTTTGTTTTCGTAACGGATTGCGTTAGATTATTGAATGCAATTACAGAGAAGGTTTAAATAATACCAAAGGTCAATGGTACTCTTTCACTATCAGATTTACCGGTTGGTGTGTGATCCACCGTCATAATTTAATTTAATATTACTCAACAGTGATTTTTTATCGTGATATAAGTAGTTTAGGTTACTAAAACAGTTCGGAGGGCTGCAAATTATTTATTTGCACAGTTAAAGAAAGATAATATTTATCAAAGTAATAAGTAACTATTAAAATCTTTTACATCATACACTTCAAAGTGTTGTAATTGTACTTAATTAATTTGAATTAAATACAAATTCTTATCTATTTACATATTAAAGAACAGAGGAGAATATGATAACAAGTGCAAACAAATTAATGATAAGCAGCTTTTATGTCATTCAAAAGTCGGCAATTTAATTTTGGACTTGTTTTCTCATTATTCGAAGGCAGCCTGAGGGATAAATCATTAGAATGAAAAGTACGAGGTGGATCACAAATTGCAAGAGTTCAATTTTATCATTATTGCTTGAATCTTCTTTGTCGAAGATAAAAGTCAGTTTGAAGATTAGAATAGAAATTGAAATATCGGTGTAAATCATTTTTCGTTCGTGCAACCTTTCGTGCAATTAATTTTCATCCACCTTTGGATCAAACTTGTTCACGCACTTGACGAACTTTTGGTAGCCCGTAACAAGGGTATCGATTGTTTTAAAGTTATCTCACCTGCATATATACGTTTTATTTAGGAACGTTCGCTCGCCTTTGTAGAACGGTGCGTTAACGACTGCCTCATTAATACTTGGTTGAACGAGCAATTATTCAGTGACTATATCAGTCTGCGTTGCATACGATACTCCGCCAAGCGTCGCTGGAACGAAAAACGTTTTGCTATTTAGACATTTTTATGGTCTTTTATTATCGCCGTAAATATCCGGTCGGAAAATTTGTAACGATACCTGAAAATTTACGACAATTACAACGGTGGTTCCTATTCGTCGTAGCAACTAGATTGTGGCTAAGATATCAAAATTTCGCACCTACAAATTTCCGTATAACCACGTAATTTTATTTTTCACCTGTCTCGAGTATAAATTTACAAAAAATGAGAACCAGTCTGAAATTGTTGCATTAATTGAATCATAATTGATCCAATTATGAACAGTCAACAAACTTTATCTGTTTCCCGATTGCAAGCCATCAAGCCCGCAAAATTCTCCCAAAAATAGTACTATTTCAAAATCACGTCTCTCAAATTCCTTTCACTCACCATTTATCTACAAAAATCGCCATAGCTCAGCTACCACTTGTCCACTTAATTAAACTGTCCACTTCATTCCTCGGTTCGCAAATTGATACGCAAAATTTCATTTTTCCCAAAACGGCAGATATAACGATATCGCAGGTACGAATAGTGCGAATATTTTTCTTCGCTCCATGGTCCAGATTTCATCCTCGGATCGCGCCGTTTTCATCGGAAACGTCGTGCACGAGGTGTTTGTTTACTTCTCGCAGCGGAAATCCGCGGAGCGGTCGTAGCGCCAGGCGGATACGATCTGCCGTGCGAAAGATCACCGATTAATCTTGCGGAATCCAAAGCTGTGACGTGGATGGGCGAAAATAACGAACGACGTGCAAAAATAGACGCGCGTCGTGATTTCCGCGTCCGTCCGACGCGGTGGTCGCGGCATAGCGTTAGGCCACTATTTCCACTTTTATTTCGACGAGGCCCGAGACTTTGACGTACAGCCGATATTTTCGTCGTCGGCTCGTTACCCGAAGACACAACGTGTTTCCTGTCTTTATACGGGTATCACGTTTCGTCTATTCTGCCCCCTTTTTTTAAATATCTTTTCACGAAATTCGCGCGACGATTGTTGAACGGAGTAAACAAGAACTTTGAGATTATTAATGCTTGTGGCTGAAAATCAGCTACAATCCTATTTTTGCTATGTACCACGGTATACAGTGCGTAATAGGAAGAGTATATGATAGTGTAATTATCATATGAACCATTCACTTGTCAAATTGATTAGTTCCATAAAACCTAAAATGAAGAAACGTGATGAAATAGCATACATTCTTTTTCAAAATTCCCTTCAAAATATAAATACAAATAAGTATTGTAGAATATATAATCGCATGTAGCTTTCCTCTAACGAAGTATAAAATGAATAAGGTGGAATAGCCTTGGAATTAATTAGATTGACTTCTGAATTCCATTATTTATTATTCGATGGCCAAAAAAACTTCGTCATTTAATGGTGTTAATCGTTATTATTGCGAAAATTTATTCTAAACATAAAAAGTTAGTATTCAGTCTAGTACTTTGACACTTAAATTTAAAAAAATTCAAAAAGTGGAGTTAATCAATTTGACAAGTGAACGGCTCATATATCGGGATTGGAGTCGATTTACTGCTCGATAACGCGGTGTCGATTCGCGACTATTGTGGGGTGCTGGAAAGAAGTCCCGCGGAAGGGGTTCCATAGAAATGCGATTAATTAATTAATTAACACTTTATCTACCGCTCATTCTTCTGAATATTATACACGAGTGTATTTACCTACTTGCAAAGCTCTATAACATTAAAATTAAAATGTGAAGAAGTACTCATTATGTTTTAATTTCAGTTCTTCCGAGGTAGCGTAACTCTATTTTATTATCATCTGTAATAACAGATTAATAGACTGTCGGTCAATGAGTATTGATAAACAAAAAGCCTAATAGGCTTTCGGTAGATGAAGTGTTAAAATGAGAGAAACAAAATCAGACATGTGAAGTCCCAAACTTCTCTTCTCAGGTAACCTTGGGAACTTAAGTAAGTTTTAACTGGGCCCAACTTCGGGACTTCTCCAATCCGAAGAAATCGTCCGTTTCGAGGGCAATTTTCCATCGAAGTGTCTGATTTTCGTTCAGTCCTAAATTCCTCCCTTCTTTCTCCTTCAAAACCTCAACTTCTATCCAGCTAGTATCTACTTCAAATTTAAAGCCGAACGTTCCAGATTCGCCCCAATTTCTACAATACAGATTCAATGATGTTTTAACTTCTCCCGCACCCTTCGTCAATAGCGATCGCATTGTTAACCTTTCTGCTTAATCTCAACTCATGAAACCGCGAGAACAATAATTCATAGTCGCCCGTTTTAGTCGTCCGAATGAGTTTCAGTGTCAAGGCCGAAAATATCCGCTATATTCGGACCGGCTTATCCGCCCGATCACACTTCTCGCACGTGCAACGTTAAGCGAGGCGCAAAGAAATTTCGCGCTCCCCTGAAATCTCCTTGATATTTCCTCCTTGACAGCAACATTCAAGAAAAATGGCGTATTGAGCAACGTTCCTCGTGAGTGTCAACGACATACGTCCGACGAGAGAGCCGTTAATCGAAGTTCTAAGATTTTCGTCCCAATCATCTCGAGTTATTTGGCAAACGCACTCGCGGTGAATTAGTCACGAAAGGTATTTGCGATTAACGATCCGTTTGCTCATCTGGACACGGGCCACGTGCTTCGTAATAGGAGATGAACGGAGGAAACGTTGAATCTGACCGATAATTATATATCATTTTAAAGCGTCAATTATTTTTCTCCTGGCATATTCTCCGATTCGTCGACGGAGTGAAACATGTTCGTTCTTTTTAAAAGTTCGCCCGAGAATCTCCGCATCTTCGTATGTCTCTACATTTATCTTTGTTACAGTTAGAAATATATTAATTATTACTATGCATGTTAATACGAATTTTGTAAATTTTTCATCCTTGTGGAAATCTTTTTAGCCCCATTTTTTCCCCGGTTGGTTTGAATTTCTAGCGTCGTTAAGATTCTCTTGTTTTTCGGTTGAGGAAGATTATTGTTTGTCACGTTTCGTTTAAAAGTGACAATTTTTTTAGCAATCGCAAGAATGTTTCGGCGGCTTATGTTTACGTGCCATTGAATTTTTTGCGCGCGAATTTGTGAATGGAGCTTGCAGCTCAGCTATTCCTGTCTAACAATGAAGTTTGTAGATCTATAGACGTAGTAAACCGAAGGTCGTTCAGATATTTTAAGGTTGGATACGAAGACGGTCATCGTACACCCGAGACATCATAATTTCGTTATTCTTGACACTGATTGGGCGCCAGGTTTCGTCCTTGTTCAAACGAGAAACCCATAATTTCTGGGTGCTTTTTTTTTTTTCATTAAACAGAAATAATTCGTCTTTTTATAGAAATCGGATAAAATGCGATTCGTTATATCTGCCTCGTTAAATCGATGCCGTTTTATTACCGCTCCATTTGTCAGTTACGCGAAAGTCATTTATTTAACTGTAATAAACTTCGAGAGTCGGAAAGTCAGATGTAACAAACGAAGAGCAATTTTTCTCCTTTCTACACCGACGTCCGTAGAATCTTCTTTGCGATGCGTAATTTTTCAGATATATCCGCTTTTCACACGCGCCGCGAAGAGGTATAGTGAATCGCGAGGCGTCGCATAAATCTCCGATGATTTCGCCATTCCTCTGCTTTCTCGAAAGAAGTCGCCAGAACGAAGACTAAATCTAAGTCGTGCTAGAATTATGTAATGCCGTCGACGCGGATTCGCCTAATTACTTCGAGATTTCGTGCTACGTGCCAATGGCTATCGAGGAGCTGCGCAATTCCTTTGCAAAAAGTGTCATTTCAGACTTTACTCAATTACCTCGAAGTTTCTACATAAAGAAACAGAAATAACGGGTGACAAAGGTTTCCAGATTCATGCTTTAATTTCGTATGAATATCTTTCATAGTTTTATATAATCTGTGTATTTTGTATTATGTGTATTATGTGTATTATCTGTGAATCTTTTTTTCCAAAAATTGATTACGTCACGACATACCCTAATTACCCTAAATACTCTTAAATTTCTCGTACGCTGGCACAAAGAAGTCTACCAATTGGTTTTTCATCCTGTACCACGACTGCGACTCGCTTTTATCTCAGTTTCGGGGTCATAATTCGCACAATGCCTGTAACTTTTCTCTTTTAAGATTTGAGTCGTAATTAGCGTCACAAATACGATGGTATTCTTTCAAATTTAGATCACATTCCACCCGGAATATTATCAGACAAGGAGTTAATTAGTTGCAAAGAAATTTACGCGAAAGGATTGCTAACAATTTCTCCGCCCGAAATGTTGTTATATTTACGTGCACGTGTATAATTTGCGAACGTTTCATTGAGGCGGAACAAAACAACGCTGCACCCGTGGATACTGAAATTATTTATATCTTGCACGTGGCCAAACCCTGATCTCGTGCGTTACGTTGGGCATTCCGGAGGATTTGTTGTTTTATTGCATTATTTGCATCGTGCTTTTTTCGTGTACGAAGTAACGAGGCGAAGGAAGGTAGCTAGGGGCATCGTCATCCGAAGGACACCGACGCGAATTCTCGGAGAATTTTCTTTCAGTCCGAATACCTTAAAATTAACTGTAGATTTTATTGTGGGACGAATTTAATAAATTGCAGAGTACGCAGATTAGCGTTGTTTAAGAAGAATTCGAGGGCAGCGGTGCTTAACGACGTTGTTTGAGTGAAATATCCCAGTCTGTGATCAGACAATAAGATTAAAGAAAAAGACTACGGTTCTTAAAAGGTACTTGATTATTGGATAAATTTGTATTGCTATGTTGATATTAAGGATACTGAATTGTTGATGAAAAATGAGAGTTTCGAATGAAATGTTGGTTATTAATTTTTTTTCGTGATATTTATACGCCTGATTCGATAGTCTGTAATTATGCCGAATTTGCATTTATTACAGTGAATTCGTAGAGCATATGATAATATGAAAAATGAAGGGAGATATGGAAGTTTTCATTCAGTTCAAAATTTCTGTGTCATCCTGCGATATATTCAATAACGACTTCTGTCAAGTACGAAGGAAGACAGAGCGGTGTACTTTTTAAAGAGCGTCGCCCAAAGAATCCTCTTATTTTCTAAACCGCCAGTCTTTTTTTAAGACTAAATGAACCTATATATAATTCAGCCGCACTGTATCCGTGACGAATGAGCCTAAAATGACATTCCTTTCAGCAGGAGGATCCGACGATTCTCTGACGCAGAGACAGATATTTTTACTACGCCAATGTGGCACGTATTTTGATAACAAAACCTTCGAAATTCGAAGCATTGCCTCATATTGAAAACAACCTATTTCCCACCACGCTTCCTGAAACATCCTCGAAATAATTTGTAAATAAATTCATAACGACCCGCTCGTCACATACGGCATCGCATAGAATAATAAATTTTATTTATAACTTCTCCAACGCACAGCATCCATTCGTAGACGACGATGATTCAGTAATTAAAGTTATCCGAACGTAAGCACGCAAATTCAGGCCGAGTCGTGTGTGACGAAGGTGATCGTCGAAAAACCAAGAATTCTGACGTACTCCGAGCAAATTTAGTGCAACGTCCTTTGAGCTTACCTACGTCGCGTCAGAGCTCGATGAATATGCGCCCCAGGAATTCAGATTTACTATTACAGTGAACTAAAACCGTGGACGTAGTCGTTCATTGATGCATGGACGACGCAAAAACCGTTCTAATTTCGTGTTTCCGGCCATGCCAGGGGATCATAAACGGTTTACTTTCTGCACCGTTTAACCGTGAAGGGGATGCGCCTTTTATGGCCGGACAAGAAGCGCGAACCTGCTCCAAGGGATTTCGAAATCTCGCGGTAATTTCACCGTTGGAATTTCCCCTCGGAAAATGTGCTTCACCATAATGGAAGCTCCGCTATTTCCTACGACTAATTAACTTAAGATTCGTCATATTTTAACCGAGTCGAGGATTTAATTAAATTTTCAGATTACATTGCGCCTAGGTTAGGATAATGTTCTTTCATTTGAGATCGTTGAATCATTTGTACTTTGGTATTGTTATTATTATTACCATTGTCCTCTTGAGGATTTTCCCTCGTGCCCGATTTTACGTGGATCTCTATTAAGGTCAGACAGATTATTATCGTTGCTATTATCATTCTCATTCTCATTCTCATTATTATTATTACTATTATATATTGTTATTCTGCAATGAAGCGCAACTAAATCGTTTTATCGTCGGAGTTTCTACAATAAACAACGCGAAGTTCCTCCGGGTAGTTCTCCCTCGTAGCCTGCTCCTCGACTTCTCCAGAAGGGAATACTTGCTTTGAAAAGCAGCGATGGCAACAAGTAAATTATTTCCACTTCTAATCTGAGACTTGTCCGTACAGGTTCACTTTAATCGATACTGTTACGGGGAAAAGTTTAATCAATCGACCCCGACAGTAATGAAATTACAACTAAGTTCCCTGGCAAAATAGAGTTTCCTGAAGTTCAATTATTTTCCGGGAGTAATGTTATTAAACGGGGCCTAATAAATCGGTAGGATTTTTGGGTGTTCGTTTCATTAATTCAGCGGCACCTTCAGGATGGAGTATGTGCTAATGATTATGAAAGTGGTCTAATTGTAAGTGAAAAAATTAATATTAATTAATATATGGGAATGAAGCCTTGAAAGATAGGCAGTGTCAAAATTCATTTGCCAAATTTCTTTCGGGTGATTTTTCATTCCAAAATGCGCAACGATCTGGCCGTCCAGTTACAGTCGATGAGAGTCATATCAAGGCTATTATCGATTCCGATCGTCATAGCATAACACATGGGATTGGAGAAAAGCTCAATGTATCGTGTACATGCATTAAAAAAAATTAAAACAGCTTCGCTATGTTAAAAAGCTCGATTTACGGGTCCCTCATCATCTTAAGGAAATTCCTTCTTATATAAAATACGCAATCACTTAGTTGCCAACCCTATACTTTGCAGCAGCAATAAGGAAATTAATTATTTTACTGATATTTATGTGATTGTAGAGAACAATAATATAGATATCACCAAACGTATAATAAATGACTTAGAATTAAATCACTATACATAATTACAGGTAAATATGTGAACTTCCTTTATAATCAACGTTATTGGCATTGATGATATGAAATTTGTAATAATGGTATTTTTTAATGCCATTGTATTTTTGTCAAATACCTAAACGTCAAGAGATCGCCATAGGTAAAAAAATACTATTTGGAGCCGAGGCGACTTCGTAGGGATAATTTTGCGCTCGTTCCCCTAAAATATTTTTCCAATAAGGGCGTTCTTCCCGATATCCTGCAATAGTTACGGAAAGTCGGCACTCCCATAGCATTTTCTGAATTGTCCATTCCCACGTGATGATCGCATGACGATTTAGGAAATTTCGTGTTGTCATTGGACATGTTCTTGCCAAGAAGACAAGGAACACGCAACAGGATACGCGTACTCGACACACCGTAACGAAGATTCGCCGTTTTGATCTCCCAAATTAACTTCCGACCGGGGACGGTTTGTCACTGACAAAGTGATAATATACGAGGATAGATCGGACAGGAGCTCGTGTTAAAACGAGCATAAATCAGAGAAGAAGCAACGCGGAATTTGAATGCGAAACATTACAGAAATGTCGTCTTGTTAATCAAGAAAAGAAGATCCATTGTCTCGGACTTGTAACTTCGCTTTGTCGTCGGTAGAATGTCTTTCCACCGTGAAAAATGAGATGCGCACGAGAGTTCCGAAGGAGCTCTCCGGACGGAATTACAGGATGCGATGTTTGAAACTTCGATCTTCATTCGACGGGAGAGGAATCGATATTTAAAATTAGACGAGAATGCACGCAGAGGTTTAATTCTGCCTTGTGTATTTTTCTTTTTCCCTCGCGTACAGCCGATTTCATTGAAATCTCGCTTTCTCTGAACGCCCAAGACACGGAATGTCTTTGATGATTTTCCACGATTTGCTCCATTGACGTTTTACTTGCAAAATGTAATAACATTTGTTTACGTAGACATATCTCGTAACACGTACAACGCGATTGACATTTCGCAGTGTAGAAAAATTCGAAATTGCCTTACGTATTTTTCCATTTCAACGCTCCTTACGCATTTCTCGAAATTCTCACATATCGTTCGACCTTTTCAACGCAAAATGGTACAGACTGTATTAAAAATAACACTTAAACTTACTATGTATTTTTAAAAACCGCCTAAACTTCGTGTCGTACACTTTGACGTGAAACTAAGCGAAGAATAATTGTTACGAAGCAAAAACAAACAGCTTTGCACGTAGATAAATATTTTTCAAAAGTGAAAAGTCCAACCTGATCTATCAAACGTCTACCGAAGGAATCTCGCAAAGTCTAGGAACGTCGTATTCTCCCCGAATCGAGCGAAATTTCGAAATCACGTATTCCAAGCTCTCTTTCATCGTCTTTGTACGAGAGATTCTGAAGTGCAAACAAACAGAAGGTCGATCCGCGAAGAATCAGAGAAGCTCTTGGAATCGGTTTCGACGAGTGGATCATGAATGAATCGGTCGGACCGATTCGTGGATGCATTCGCGTAGGGGCAGGACGGACGGAATTGAGGAATTATCATTTCCGGTGAAGAGGGTCGGCTTGCGGCCAATCGAAAGCCGAGGATTCGCACGGAATTGGCTCGTAAAAGCGGTAAATATTTCGGCTCGTGGCGAGCCGTCTCGACGGAATTTCTTGGTGGGAGCTTTTTGACGTCGCTACCATCTTATAAAAAGGCGCGCACCGTCCCGACGCCGTATTCACGAAAGGGAGAGTCGACGAGAAGTATTAGGATATTTGATAAAACGATAAGAGTGAAGTATTGTCCGGATACGGTGAAGAAGGAGACTCGAACTTTAGTGATCTTCATTGATTACGTGATATCGAACAGTATTAGTAGATTATCGTTGTTGTTGCTTTTCGGTAAATTGTACACGGCGGAACAATGTCTTCGGTGATGTTTGTGAGTATATGTTTATATAATAGAACACCTTGAAATAATTAGTGGTCTAAAATCAAACATTCGGAGTGCAGGAATATTTGAAAATATTTTGCATATTTTTTAAACTTTCAACGTTCTATTCATACTTTTCTAAATTTTTTTATATTATTCGATTAATGCAAGATGTTATAGGCGGCTATAATACTAGATATACCGATGACTAGCCCGGTTTTTAATTTTTTTAAATATTACAAAACGTCAAATAAGTAAGTTAGGAGAAGAGTAACGAAGGGTACAAGAAACTCGATCAAAATTACTGAAAATTTCAAAAGGGACAGCATTAGAAATTTTGGGAACATTTTTAAAAAGTTTCGAGCAAATAATTTTGATGATCTTGGTAAATCTAGCGTTAAAAATAACACTTAAACTTACATTTATCTCTAAAGACCGTAATCGAATAAAATATAAGAATATAAAGTTTAGAAATGAATAGTTGTCTGTGATCATGCTGATAATCAACGAGTAAAGAATTCATTTAACAATGTTCAACTCGGTTGACAATGAACTTGACTTTTGAATTCATTGTAACATTTATAGTAAAACTGTCCGTAATGCCAAGTTCTCTCATTCGACGTAATTCCATATATTTATTATCACATTATACAAACATATATAGATTTTACATGTCAACCATTGTTTGGCGCGAGGTCCGCTCGTCCATTATTAATTTTTATAATGAAATCTCGTGCGAGCATCACGTGTTGCCCGGATGAATGTAACGGCCGACGTAGCAGAGAAAATTTGTCAGAATGCCATCGAGATGGCTTTTATGGTCAGGGCCATTTTCAGGAGTAGTCCAGTCTGGCATTCTCCCAACATTCCGCGTTGATTAGGCGCACAGAGAGAGGCATCACTCGGTGACTTTGCGTAAATGACACCTCCAATTTTTACCTCGAACTTTTACATCCTCGTTAAATAAAAAAAAACCCTTCATCTAAAGTTGTCTCCTTGAATTAAAATCACCGCTGATCAGAACTCTAATAACTTTTTCTATAATACTTGCTCTGGGTGTTATTCTGCTCGTATTAACCCCTTGCTCTATAATAACGAGTGACACTCGTGATGAGGTAATTGAGATTTAGATTTTCAAGTATTGCAAAACTAACCAAACTGAAAATATTACTGGGACGCGACGCGATGTTATTATTTCTATAATGTTAATATTACGTTAAATTATGCGATACATCAAGAATCACTGATCAATTTTTATTTTAGCAATTTAATTTTGAATTATGGCGGAGGCAGTCACAAAACAAATCGTAGGGCAAGGGGTTAAATTGAGCTCTCACTTTGCAAGAAAAAAAAGGAACGAAGTTTGCAATGAACAATAATTGAAGTTATAATAATAATTGAATATTAATTGAATCGAATTTAATTATTGTTATAACAATAATTGAATAATAATTGAAGTTTTTATATTCAAAGATTAATTCGAGGATTATTTTGTAAGAAATTGGCTTATTACGATCGTTTCCTGCATTCTTTTTAATGCTAAATTACGCGAACGAGTCTCTTCTTCATGGTCTCTGATCAGCGGAGGATTAGAAGCCCTAAGTTTACGTCGGTCGTCGCGATTTACTTTTCGCTCAGTTACGCGAGATTCCCGTTATAGACATTTTCCAACGCTTCGTCGACCTTTTCGAACGAAAGTGACGGCTCCTTATAAATACTGCTTTCGTGCTGTCCGCAGACAGTGTCTTTGTCTCTTGTCTACAAAGAATTGCACGTTCTACCCGAAGGCGAATATTGCATATACTTTTTCATTGATACAGTGGTTCTGAACAGGTTGAATTTTTAATTTGTAAATGACGAGGAAGAGACGGCAGATTAGAATGAACGGTTAAAGCGAATTCTTTGGTGATCTGTGTTTTAGGAATCCTTGAGCGACAAAGTGGCGAAGTTCGACCAGTATGCCAACAAACACAAAGACGGACAAAGTAAAAATCCATTCACGTCTGGGTTGGACATCGAGAAGAGGAAATTCTCGAAAGATGAATACGGCAGGTACTTATCCAAAGTAGTTAGAAAATCGATACCTTGTCATCGGCTATTTTTCTATCTCAAGAATTACTTTCTTCCATTTTTGAATCGTATCTGCTAAAGCCATTTCGCCTAGGACTTACTAGTTCAGGCGGAGGTTTAATTTTTCGGTGTTTGAACTCCCAAGACAGTGATTTTTTATGTTGAATAGCAATTAGAGATCATCGATAATCGACTATAGCTCGGTAACAATGGTTTTAACACTAGAACTACCGGCATTAAATCTATTATATTTAAATACATTAAATAAGTGCTTTGAAACAAGGAGAATTAAGGGTTGGAAACACCGATCGGTTCTGTAATTTATGTTTTATGAGATCGGCGGAGAATATCTATTCTATGACTCTCCTATATGTTTGAAGAATTTTTGGAAAAAATTGTGTACCAGTCATTTTGACTGGTTTGGTAGTTCTAGTGTTAATGCGACAATCATTCTTGTGATTCCAGACCAGTGGCTGGTTCTTTGACGGACATTCGCGGCCGAAAAGCCACGGCACATATTCTCAAAGAGGTGCTCGAACTTTGTGAAATTATTTACCAGGAAGGCACGCCATGCCGGGACCAACCAGAAATCATTGCCATTACTTTTGGCGATCTTTTCAACATTTACACTCACATCAATGACAAATGCGTCGGCCTGTTGCTGAGAGCCAGAAAACAGAAGCTCCTTGACTTCGAAGGAGAATGTCTGTTTCAAGTATGTACCCTTTACACTTTTCACATTTTTCTCTTATTCTTCGATGACTCAAAATATCCTTTTTTAACTGTAATCTTCACAAATTTTCTTATTTAATCGACGAATCCATGATTGTTCGCAGAGACGAGACGACAACGTGCCCATATTTCTGTTGAAGCCCATCAAGGAAATCCGGGAGATTTGCCACCAGAGACTTCAAGAAATGGCGAAGGAGACGCCGATCAGTTAATGATCGGCCATATTTTCCCGTTGTTTCCATTTGTTAATCAAATTCTATTGTTGACACGAGACCGTCTCTCGATGGAGATATTCGTTGACTTGTATTTATTTACGATATCGTAGGGAATAATGCGAACGACCATTGTATAGTTTGTAATTTTTAAACAATTTCTAGCTGTGTATGTGGAACGAGTGGATGCGAATCGGTGTGTACATATTTTGCGAAGAGATCTTACGAGAAAAACAACGTGAATGTGATATGCCACTAGAATACTAGAAATAAAGAAGTTTTTACAAAAGCTACCTGCAATTAAACGAAACCACGGATCTTTAAGTCTTCGACTTCAAATGAGACGAGTAAAAAAATCCATTTTTAAGTATCTTCTCCCAAAATTATTATTTAACAGTAGAACTGCCGCAGTATTGAAAAATGACGGGTTCCTATTATTTTAGAAAAATTTCTCAAATTTACAGAGAAAGAATAAAGTAGTTATTCTACGCGCATCTTATAATACATAAATTATTTGACTGATCATATTTTTTCCGCTTGATTCCTCTTCTTTTGAATTACTTGCAATTAATATGTTTAAATGAAATAGATTCAGCGCCGGTAGTTCTATTATTAATACATCGTAGCCTCAGTAATTCGGAATTAATATAAAATTGTTCGTGTTAGGTAAAATAATCATGGATCACTTAAAGTCAAAATATAGAAAAAACAATTTCCTTCTCTAGAATCTATTTTGTGCCAATTTTCTCCACGGGCGTATAATGTCATTTGTCCATTTACATAACCGTTAGCCATCATATTTATCTAATTAGACGACACATTTATCCGCTCTTACTCAATAATTGTATTTACCCAGAGAAATGCAAGCCGCCGAGAGAAGACGAACGAGGGAATGAAAGAAAAGAAGAATCGACTCAAGGTAATCGCATAATTTATATTTGTATATACAGTCACTTTACAACGCGCACTTTGTTACACAGTGTAGCTGAAATACTAAGGTCAGCGAACGGCGAATGGTCGCAGTAAAGACGGTATCAAAGTAAAAAAACTAATTAAGAGGAGCGCCCTGCCGCGCATATCCTTCGCACACGAAATAATGGACGACGTCGAAGGGTTTTTCTCGTCGAGATGGAAATTTCGGCAATCCTTGGCGTCACGGTGTCTCGCTGTATTTGCATTCCTTTTTCGTCGGAAAAATTCGTGTTCCTCGGTATTCCCCCGACGGTAGAATTTACATTCTTCGTCATCTTGCTTTTCTTTCTCTTCCTCATTCTTTTCGAATTATTCAAGCTTCCCATCGAGAGAAACGCGTCCATTTTATATGTCTATCTAGATTGGCAGTAGTGTTCCGACAAAAAATTCAAACGAGCATCCGACTTTCCACGTCTTCCTTCCGCGAAATCGCCGTTGGATCGCACTTTCCGAATTTCGACGGCATGATCTCGATTGCCCTGCTTCGAGTTCAATCTTTCGGGGTTGTAATTTCGTTTACTGGTTTATTTTTGTACCGTATCATCTGTTTCCAATACATATACATATCTCGATTTATAACAATACTTAGGTATCGATCTGAGCACATTTAGTTTTCATATTTGTCTACGGCCACGATGAATCGAGCCTGCAGAATTCGGGATTCGATGAACCGTGTACGATCGATCAATGGAGAAATCGGCAGGTTGCGTGCAGATACAAATTTCCACATGGTATACGTACAATTATGCGACTTTAATAATGCGTGTTCGACGAGGAGCAGAAGCCAGGTTTAACCCCTTGCCTTGTAATATCGAGTCGCTTTCGTGATTTCAAATTGAATCGAATACGGCAAGTAGCGCTAGATATTGTTTTTGTATTTTTCCTTTTCGATTGCTATGGTTATCATATATCGAGAATCTACAGTTTTAGCTTGACACCATCGACACTGTCAATTAGAAATCACCTGGAAAAGAATTCTTAGCGGTGGTTTCAAATTGAAAGGACTATGTAGAAGTTTCCGGCTTTGTTTCTTCCTGCCACCATAGCCTTCGAACAGTGCCAGTTATATGGATAGGGGTAACCACATGGAAAAATTTTATTTTAATTGCGCAAACGAGTCAATGGTTATTTATGGTACACGTAATCACGGGAGAAGTGATAAGACAAGGTGTTAAAAGGTTGCTCATCGCCGTGTTCCATCGAGTTGGCGAAAGAATGGATGAGTATCAGTCGGATTTCCGGTGGTTTGTATTTCATTATTGCGAGGAAAGTTTGCAATCGAGGATCGGTGTATATATTTATACCAACGATTCTTTTTTTTTTATACTGATAGAGAAGCACTTTACTGGCCGGTAAATATATTCCGATATGTCGAACGATAAGAAGAATCAAAAGGGATAGAAAAATTCGCAGACCAAAGTTGCAAGATATGTCGATAGATTGCCAGTAATAATTTCGATTCTCGCGTTTATCAACGAGCGATAAGTAAATTTTTCTCGCTTTTAGAACTTAATTGCAACGATTGCAAGCGCTTCGCGATCGTTTCTTCATAGATGTGGTGAAACGATCGCGAGAATTTCGTTAGATATGACGAAGATATGATCGTTTCAAAGGATTTACAGTTATCGAACGAAAGTTTTTTATCAAAAATTCGTATAAGCGTACTTTCGAAATAAATAGTCTTAAGAAATAAGTTCTCCTTTTCGATACGCAAAGGTTTACTTGTCGAAGACGCTTCAATTTAACGGCTCGAAGACGTTTACGTAAAACTCGAGGAACGTGAAACGATTCGAATTTTTCAGCTTCGAAAATTTCCAATTCCGAACGAAAGTTTGAAGTAAACGCGGGACAAAAGACCGAAGAAATCAAGTTCCCTTCTTCCGGAATTACGTAAACGTCCGCGTTGTCGAAAATTTCCAATAACGCAGAAACACGATCCGTGTATATTCGAAGTAGCAAAAAATTACAGTTAATTTTGGTACAGAAGATTGCATTAAATCGCAGATATGTATCATTTGTTATTTTAAGAATTTGAACGAACGCATATATACGCGTGAAATGATTCCGCAATTGTAAGGTGCTTCGTCGGTCGACGTTACTTACGCTCAATGCATTTAATTCGTTCAATTATTGCAGCAACATTATTGGAAAGATTCGACGTAATCGAATAATAATAATATCATCGATGACACAATAATTATTAATTAATTAATTTACCACTAAACTTAGGCGGTTCAGTTAGACGATTTATCCGAGTGGGAAGAACACGTTGGCTCGATATAGACAACCTCGTACTCTCGAGTCACACGAAAATAAATCGCGCTCAGGCGAGACGTCGAAAGGCTAATTTTCTTATTAACGTTATTACAATTATTAGGTCGTTACGTTCAGTTTTAGGTCCAGTATAGTACACTCTAAACAATAATTAATTCGTAAGATCAGCGCGTGTAATATTTATTTACAAGTTTCGCAAAAAAGAAAAGTCTCCTATCATGCACACCTCGGTTTACAGACACTCCTCGTCGTTGATCATTCGATTACACACAAGCGGTACGTTAATCGTTCCTTCATTCTTCTTTTTATTTATTTATTTTCCTCTTATTTTTCATTTAAAGATCGAGTCGTTTTCTGCAGAAAGTACACAAAAGTCGAGGATAATAATCGGAGCTTTAGGTCAAATTGATTTTCATCGTTTCATCCCTCGATGGCGGATCATTGATTCGTGATAGTATTATCTGTCTTCCTTTCAGAAAATGATTCGATTCTGCATGTCCGTCGTGATTTATACTCGCTGGTACTTATTCCGTGTACCGTCGTGTCAACTCTTTCGTCGCTCCATTTACATTTGAATCGGTCGCGATTAATTTCGCGAGTTTCACGGACCCTTTTTCGATCGAACTACCCCTTTGCTATCACTTACGTGATTTACATTCTTTTTTCTTGTGCAGATGGAACTTTCGAAAGTAGACGTGTCATCGGGGAGAAGCAAATTTTGCGAACGAAATAGAATGAAATCACTGCTGTAAGCTCGAGAATGATTGGCTTTTTTCTTCTTTTTTTTTTCTTCGTTGAATTTGGATTGAAATGTAAGAGGACGTAGTTGACAATACGTTTACGTGTGCCTACATAGAATTTAACCGCGTGTTTGTCCATTAAATGGAATGTGATTTTTATAGTTATGTATAATATATATATATTTATATTTATATATATTTATTTATTTATTTATTTATTTATTTATTTATATATAATATATCTATTCTCTTGCGCATTTGTAAAAAGCTTTGCCTGACTAAAACAACATTGTAGGTGTGTACGTGTGTATACCATTCTCTCCCGTTCTCTCGCTCTAACTTTCACTCTCTCCCTCGTTCTCCCGATTATCTCACTCTCTCTTACTCAGTGTAATTTTTTTTTCTCTACTGGCATAAATCAACAAGTCCTTTAAAATACATTCCTCTATTTTGAAAATCCACAATCGTTAAATCTCTCTACCGAACACTCAAACATAACACCGATTTATTACTTTTATTTATTTATTTATTTTCCTGTTAATTACCTCCTCATTACCTCCCCGCCTCCCCCTCGTCCATTTAATCAGTCTTGGCATCGTAAAACATTTAGGTGCTTCGATATTAACTTACAAATTAACGTCTAACGACTAATCGGATAAGTTTCATCGTACCACCCTTCCACGTCCTCGTCGTTCGTCCTTATCACCGCATCGTACGATAATTGCCGAACATTTTCGTGATACGTATACGCGTTAAATTCATCCATACATACGTATATACTCATATGTATATCATCTCGTCACCTTAAAAATATATTATTGTCCTTCGATGAAAACGTAGCACTTAACGCGATGCTTCGACCACCCTCCGACCCTCGACCTTTACATGTCCGGAGTCGCGACACAGTTTAATCGTCCGATCGTGAAACAATCGCCGTTTCCTTTGCTCGTTTCAACAGAAAAAATATATACTCGAACACGCAGGAGATATACCGATCCCTGTGTCTTCTCGATGGCACGATCCGTCAGTTGCTTCTTCGTACGACTTTGGCAGGAATCATGTGTCTTCCGATCGACTCGATAGGGAGTCTCGAGGCCGACGAGATACCGATCATACTTATTTGTCGTTTTCACGCGAGACAACTCTCCGTGCATTCGTTATCCTCGTCGTTTTCGCTGGGAAAGCGTATTCTCTCTAACGAGAACTCCGCTTTAAGTTTCAGGAGACCGTTAACTCGTCGAGGACGAAGGTGTCATCGAGTCGTCGAGTGTGAACGGCAGCGACGTCCGATTGACGAGGTTCGTCGAGTTCGAGATTCGTTATCATACGTCGTTATCATGGCAGTATTCGATCTTCCGTCTGGCGAGATGAAGACGTCGTTTGTCTACGACGAAATCGGTCACGCAACCCTTGATACCACGGTGGCCAGGCTTGCCGCCGATGAAGAGTTTGCCGTTTGTCGTCAGGAGGGTCGTCTCCGTTGACATTTTTACCGGGGCGAATTCGTCGATTTGTATCATCGACGCTCTTCGTCTACGAGATGCTCTGATGTGATGAAACACACCGTCGTCGATTCTTTCCTGAAATTGTAAGTATAATTTAAAGACGATTTTTTTACGACATCATTTCTACGGCACTGATTTTAACCCCTTTGTCTACAATAACGTGACACTCGTGGCGCGGTAGATGGAATAGGAAATTTTGAAGTTTCTAAATTTTCGAATTTTCCAAAAATTATTAAATTCAAAACATCGGTGATTTCAGAGACGATGAAATCATTTCTATACTATTATTATTGCATTCAATTACATAGAGTATCTGAAATCCGTAATTTTTATTTCAGCAACTAACCCTTATTGGACGCTAGCTTTATATAAATGATTTTCACTAGATTGTAGTTGTTTTCAGTATATATGCGAAAAATTCTCAATATTGTGAAAACAACTTTTTCGTTAGAAGTTATTTATTTTTTGAAGGAATATTACAAACGTATGAGTTTCAAATAATTCATCATCAATAAACCATCATCGCCACTGTCGCTTTCAATCCAATCATTATCTGAATCACCAATATTTTCTTCTTCTATATCATTTTGTTCTTTATTTGAATTTTGTATAGGTATCACAACTTTTCTTACAATGTAATAACGAATCACTGCTAATCCCATTACTAGAATCAAAAACACTCAGAATTTTTTTCGAAGAATTCACTGCCAATATCACTATCCAAACTTATGAAATTTTCTCTCTTTATTTTTTGGGGCCAAAATATTAAAATTTGTTGCTGTTATATCACTGCATATGTTAATAACTCGATTGATAACGTTCAGTTGATAAGGCAATTGTCCACAGACAGTGAATTTAGACTCGATACATTTTGTCACCCCACACATGCCATACGACAGCAACGACAAACTACTGTCGTCACGTCAGAGGTGACTTACGACCGTTAAGGGTTATCACGCAGTTACTCGCAAAAGATATCGTAGGACAAAGTGTTGATGCAGTATCGGTAAATGTAAATACGAACCCTGCTCTTCAGTGATATCCGTTCGTTCCTGCTTTTGTAGGTGAGCACGACTTGGCCTCCGTCTAATGTCAACATAAGGTGTTCGACTTTGCCACGTCCAACCCAGGCGATAAGTCCGTCGGAATGCGTGGTCCTCAGTCTGAGCTCGAACTTATTCGACTGTTGACCTCTGCGCCTGTAACATCGTTCTCTGTCATTTCCATTCGCCGCAGAAACTTCGAACATCGATCTGTCGTGCTTCAACGGCTACGGCGTCACGGGCAAGCATTAGTTTGCAGAATCACATAAGCTTCCTTTAATGCAGGCCTGTTCAAATCACAATGGCAGGATGACTTCTTGCTCTCTTCGCCGTCGGGGATATAAAGGTAAGTCCCTTTTTGCTATCGTGATACTGACAGTTAGAATTGACGATCGCTGAGGTCGATTTAACACATTGCTGGACAGATACTTTATTCCTCATTGTACCCAATGGGCAGCTATTATTTGACATCAATTTTCACATTACTTATGATTTCATAGTAGTTAAGAGTCATTGTGATGCGAGGTATTTCGTTTCAACGAATACTTTAAAGTTGCATGATTCGAATATATGGAAGTAAGCTTTCAGAAATTTTGAAAATGTGCGTTTCAATTTTCGAATATGTGCAAGTGAGCTTTAGAATTGTGACAATGCGTCAAGAGGAGAATCGCGGCTGATGTTTTGACAGGGCAAAGTCTGATAATCCGACCTCCTTTAACACGAAAACTACCGGCTTTATATTTATTATATTCAAATGTAATAAATAAGTACTTTAGAAACGGAGGAATCAAGAGGCGAAAAAAAATAGTCAATTAAGTAATTTTTGTTCTATAAGATAGACGTGGAGTATTTACTGTCAGTCTCCCCTATCAATTTGAAGAATTTTTAGAAACAAATTGGCTTCGGTCATTTTGACCGGTCTTGGTAGTTTTAGTGTTAATGTTATGTTGTCGACCTTTTCCGCTACGTAGTGGTTACCCTTTGCTTTCTACCAATCTACGATCCGTCCTGGAGTATCTTTCCAGAAAGTAATTAGTTTGCAGCCATAAAAGAAGCCATAGAAGGTCATCCGAGGTCTTAACTTTAAGATTTTCACTATTCGTCCTATCTTGAATTATTTTTTTTAAGTAGCTCTTTATCATCGTACCGAATTTGAACAGACCTGCGTCGTATGCAATCGAGTAAGACGTTTCTTTTTTCGAATCTCCATTACATAATAATTTCCAGGGCCGATAATACACGTGACAATACACGTGATGCTACGTGGAGACAGGAAACACGTTTTCTCCCTCAAACGAGTACACCACAGTAATTCTTACTATAAACTTACTCCGTGTAATCGTAACTGTCGTACTCGTAGTCGACGTCCTCCTCCAAGTCGTAGTCGGAGTAGGACTCCTCAAAGTACTCGCCGAGGGTAGTGTTAGTCGAGTTAGTACTAGTTGGTGTTACACAATTAGAAGGTTAGTGAGAGCCTCGTTAATAAAGGAACTATGATAATCTACCGCTTTCCCTAAATGTTATTGGATATTTCTAAGTGCGTCTAAACGGAATATATCAAAGGTGCATTAAGAAAATGGTGTCTGATACGAAAACGGTGGATGACGATAACTTGGAGACTTCAATCGATTTACCTCCTTCCGGTGCGGTGCTTGAATTGTAAAAAGTTGTCGCCCTTGAAGCGCACTGGCTTCTCGGATATTTCCATGCCTGTTACGTCGTATCCCATAACTGCAATGATAGATGAAAATTAGAATTTGTAAGAATGTTAGTACATTTTCCAACGGATAGAGAATTATCGAGCACTCACAGAATTCGCAGTGTAAGCCATTGTAACCACTGGCGCACTTGCAAAGATAACTGTTGAGAAGGGGAAGACACACACCCCCGTTGTGGCAGGGATTTTCGTTGCTTGGACAGGGTAAACCGTCGTAGATTTCTGTGTTATGTTGAGTGACATTTACGGCAAGGTTCTGATAAGTTTTTCCATTGACCATCAATCTCTGTACCGCCCCTACTAATCCCGTCCAAGCTCCGGCTAGACGGTGGACCTCGCGCCAGTGTCTGTGTAGCGAGTAGTACAGATTAATTAGCTATCAAACTTTTCATTTAAATAAGTGCCTCTCGGGTATTTAAAAAGGAAAATATGTATACAGGCTGTTAAAAAAACCATGCAATATTTATATGGTATACAGGATACACTGCACTGAGTAAAAAAGCTTTAGTAAACATAGGTCGAAAGGTCAACCGTTTCTGAGATATAAGCATTTTTGTTTGCTAGTATCATGATTGATTTATTTGCTTCCATCGCATGAGATGTTTACTTTAGTTTTTATAAACCGTTCTGAATGTTCTTATTGAAGTGCCGACAGTAGATTTCATTGAGAATCAGTCAGTGTGGATCGGCGATTGTAGATATGACGCAGTTACAAAGTATCGTGAAAATGCAGCGTATTATTCGAATGAAGAAATGGCAGATATGCATTTTATAAATGGTCGTGTTAATGGAAGTGCGTTAGCTGCACGACATGTTTACGTGGAAAAATTTCCCAATCGAAGGGTCTCTTCTCACATGCTGTTTCAAAAACTTCACTAACTTCAGCAGTAAATCAATTATGATAATAACAAACAAAAATATTTATATCTCAGAAACGGTTGACCTTTCGACCTGTGTTTACTAAAGCTTTTTACTCAGTAGAGTGTATCCTATATACCATATAAATATTGAATGTTTTTTTTGAACACCATGTATATTTCAGGAGAAGTTCATAGACAGGTAGTGATTAACGTTTCAGAACTTTGATAAAGACTTTCTGACACAGGAATCGTCTACTTCCGTTTGCGCCACGTTATTCTATTATAAAAATTCTGTTTACGTACTTTCGTATTTGGTTGGGAATACTTTAGAATTTGGGAATATTTTAGCAATTCGGTGATGCAACTTACTTTACACCGCCGACGTAAAGCGGCATTTCCAAATTCAATTCTGTCAAGGAACTTCCGGACAATCCTCTGGCAACAGTGCCGTCGTCCAGTTGAAGGACACCTTCCCTTCCGAGTCTGTTGATCCTTACGCAATGCCAAGTATCCAAAGTGACAGGATCCGGCGAAGTGATGTTCGCGATTCCACTTCCAAGATTGAATCTGAACTCTAATTTACCGTGAACCATATTTAGGCTGATAAAGTCGCCTCTCCCATTGTTCAGTTGTCCGTTGTAAAGTAGCAAACCGTCGCTGGCGTGCGTAAGAAACCATAACTCGATGGAGAACGCTTTCGCGACTCCCTCTAAACAAGGAAGTTCCAGGAAACCGTCTCCAGACATTTCAGGTATTAATAGCTCCGTTAATTCGGCATCCACTGAAACGAATCAAACAGTTATGCTTTGACTTCAAATTCGAAGAAACTTCTGTAGAGTTTTTCTTTTTATTTAAAGATAAATAAATATATTAAGTGGTGTAATATTGTACAGAGAACACAATTTTATCTACAAAGGCTACGTCAGGACCAAAAGTAATTGACAACTGAGTACTAACAATTAACAATTGATTTGAAACCCTTAATTCTACTACGATTTAAACGCAATATTTAATTCTCTATAATATTCGGAGATTTGAAAGAGAAAATAGATTGCCTGTTCGCCAAATCTGACCCAAACATCGCATCCCTTCGTCATTCTTAACACTATTCCTACCACGACCGGTCAAATGACCGTTTTTAAAATTTCGATTAGAATTTCCTATATACAACGTAATTGAATCGCCTTTAAACTTCACGACTTTTCCTCAAAAATACGTATAATACATTCACATTATAATACATTTTTCAATATTCACTTCTTTTTTTACTCTTCATTTTCTGGGAAAAAATTATCATTTGACAAATTCACCGGTTGCGGTAGGAATAGTGTTAAAATTACCTCCCATATTTTCGCGGTACTACATTTCCATTCAGCGCGCTTGCAAGGAAATAAATAACAGATATTAACACTAACCGTACCATTCGCGGTCAAATGGCCGTGAAATATGTATTTTTTTGGTATTACTAATTAAAGGCTGTTTTTTGCGATGCTTCCGATATTAAATCAACAATCTCCTGCATATCTTTCGAAAAAATATTACCGTTATTTTATAACCACTCGAATGGTCGACCCGGATAAGAATAGGAGAGTGAAGGTACTGTTAGTGTTAACGAGGAATTTAACTTTAACTTTACTCACAAATTTCGCAATGTTCGCCAGTCCTCCCCGGTGGGCACTTGCAAACGTAACCACCCTGCGGCAGAATATCGCAAGTTGCACCGTGTTGACAAGGTTCCCCGATGCAAGGATCCAAGGATTCCTCGCAATTTCTACCGGTGAATTGCGGCGGACAGATGCACCTATAATCCGGCGGATCATATTTTTCCACGGCGTAATTACCGTGTTCGTAATTACTCTCATAATCGAGATCGTAATCGTATTCGCATTTGGCAGTCGCGCAACGTTTCTTTGCGTTCTTCTTCGGCCTCTTCTGATCGACCGACGTGCAATGTGATCCTTTGCAACGTACGATGTTCACACCGTTCTTGTTTTTGCTCTTTCCACGCTTTTGCATCCTCCTGCATTCACGACCGGTGCAGAGATCCTCCTCGAAGATCGGTTGACACGTCGCGCCATTTTGGCAGGGTAAATTGGCACAGGCATTTTCGCCGCATTCTTTGACGCGATAGGTTTCCAAGACGTCCTTGTCGTGGCCAACGTGAAGGTCCACGAAGATTCGATTGATTTTCAGTTTTCTTATGCAACCGAGGAGACCGTGACTCGTGCCGATGTTTTCGTAAACTCTGTACGGTGAGACAGGGCGTTAGATGGGACTGTGTTTTAGAATTTTGCAGTAAAGTAAATAATAATTATGCCGGTGATTATAGGGGTCGGATTGTAAATGAAAAATTAGAAAAATGGAATCGTGTCTTATTTTGTCTTGAATCGATACACGTTACAATATTGTCCAATTAGTTTGTAGGAACGATAAAATGTAGAACAATTTAACGCAGCTGATTGATGTCTCATTAAACGAAATTTAACGAGCGCACGAAAGAAAGTAAAAATACGTCGGAGGGAAGAGTAAACGACTTAGATTACTCTCATAATTTCTGGATTACGTATCTTTTAAACTTTATTTTTAAGCACTGACAACAGTACTGAATTTTTGTTTCACTTATTAACCCGCCAACAGCAACGTGGAATTTGCGTTCCGTGCGAATATAAATACAGAGATGCACATTAGAGAGTGCACAGATTAGAGAGATGCACAGAAATAAAAACTACCCCGCGGTTGGAGTGTTAACTCCTTTTCTTCCAAATTAGACACAAAAATCAGTGTGTTATTAATATATATTCATGTTATTAATCCAAAACGTTAAAAAAAAAGAGGCATGCTGCCTTAAACGTGCACGAATGGATAGAATATTTAATGTCTTACTTGGTATGATTCGTTGGCATATTTCCTATGAATGTATCCTGATTGAGATCCAAGGATTTCAACATTCCTTGACTCTGTCCCGCTACGTCCTCACCGTCGTTGAAAATCAAAACGCCATCCTTGTGATACCTCTTCGCCGCCACTCGATGGAACGTCTTCATGGTGACCTTCTCCGGCGAGGTAAGAATAACTGGCCCATTCCCAAGATTGTATCGGAACTGCACGTATCTATAAACCGATATCGTATTTCCAAATGACATATCGAAATGCAATTCTTCAAGGACCGCAAGATAAGCTTCTTAACGAAGAAGATAATTACATATTGGATAACAGATAATTAAGCCCTTGCCCTAAAATAACGAGTGAAACTCGTGATAAGGAAAATGGCATAGGAAATTTTCAAGTTTTGCAATACCTATCAAATTGAAAATATTAATGAGACGCAACGCGATAATATTATTCCTGTAATATTGATACTATGTTAAATTATACGATATATCAAGAATCACTAATTAATTTTTATTTTATCAATTAAATTCTGAATTATTGCGGAGGCAGTTACAAAACAAACCGTAGGGCAAAGGGTTAACGTACACCGAATGGACTCAATCAAGGTTCTTCCTTTCCAATAATTATTTTCAAAGCTAATTATAATTTTACGTTAATATTCTTTGTCTATAATAAAATTCCAATATTTCCGTAAACAATACGCACGAGAATAATAATGCAAAATCGAACGAATCTACGCATCCGACGAATATTTCGTACTCTTTTCAAAGCTAATTACAATTTTACATTAAAATTCTTTATCTATTATAAAATTCCAACATTTCCGTAAATAATACGTTAAATTGTGCGATATATCAAGAATCACTAATTAATTTTTATTTTATCAATTTAATTCTGAATTATAGCGGAGACAGTCGCAAAACAAACCGTATGGCAAGGGGTTAACGTACACCGAATGGACTCAATCAAGGTTCTTCCTTTTCAATAATTATTTTCAAAGCTAATTACAATTTTACGTTAAAATTCTTTGTCTATTATAACATTCCAATATTTCCGTAAACAATACGCACGAGAATAATAATGTGAAATGAAACGAATCTACGCATCCGACGAATATTTCGTAATATTTAGTACTCCAGAATTTTTTTCAATTTTTTAACCAACAGTATTATATTCCATCGTCATTATTTTCTACACGTATAATCATCATTATTCGCTGTACGATACTTTCTCATTAATTTACCAAATGGTGAAATAAGTAATTAAACAATGCAAGTGAAACGAACCCGTCGATAATTGCCAGCGAAACGAAATCCCCGGTGCCGTCGCCCTTTTGTTGATTGTACAGTATAATCCCATTGTCAGCGTACGTCTTGAATTCGACCTCGATACTGAACTTATGGTAAGCCTTCAGTCTGTTCATTCTGACATAGCTCTTGCCGTCGAACGACGGTACTTCGTAATCCCTCTTGTTGATCTCCTCGTCGCACAACAGCCCGGTGTAATTCGGTCGGCAAATGCAGACGAATGTTGCACTCGGCAAGTCGATGCACGTCGATGTCATGTGACAGGGATAGGAAAGACAGGCTCGAAATTCTTCGGTCGGCGTAACTGGCACGTAATTGGCTGAAAGCAGGGTAATTAGATTCTTTTGCGGGTTCGATGGCAGATCGAAAGCTGCGCGAAAGAATATTAGATAGGGAAATTGATCATATTATTAAATAATATGAATTAATAATATGAATTTAAGAATAGAAACTGAAGAATCGTGAAGATGACGAGATTATTCCATTTGGATAAGTAAAATTGACATTGTCATTTTCGTGGAATTCTTCCATCTATTTCCTTTAATTCGAAACCAGCTAATTTGATGGTGTCAGCGATCGTGTTCCGATACTTTTTCGACCGCGAACATATATCGTATTATTTAAAGTGCTAATTTTAATTTTTGATAGATGGATTAGTGAAAAATCAAGTTACTTGTTTTAAATATACTTTGTTTAAATGTCTCCGCCGGACTGGTACTGGGCCGCGGACCACAGTTTGGGAAACGCTGGTTTAAGCGATTTACTTGAAAGCTGGTTTTCATTTATAATTAGAATAGCAAATCCTATATCCTTTACCAAAGTATTTCTGTCTGACGAAAAGCACTAATTTGATGACTTAACGATTATTTAAAAATTCATTTTCATTGAGAATTAAAATGGAAAAACGTATATTCCTTACCAAAACATTCCTGTCTGTCGCTGGTCTCGGCGTATCCCTCGGAACAGATGCAACCACCGTTGGAGCATTCGCTGTTGGGTATAGTGCAATCTTTATCGTCGGCGCAGAGATCACCGAGAAGTGCAGTAACGACGCGAATCGTCGCCGGGGTTGGTCGATATGCCGCGGCTACTCCTGTAACGTGAAATCGACGATTCGATATCCCCGAATGGAATTTCATCTCTCGCAAATTATCCCGTCGTAGATCCGACCTCGAATCAATACCAAATTAGCCACAAAGCGAGTCTGCGATTTACAGAGTTTAAGTAGCGCACGTCTCGTTATCACAGTGGTCTTAGATTTCAGTGGTTCAACGATTATTAAGTACACAAAAGACGATTACACGAGAGAAACAAAGAATAATCATAAGTTAATGGAGATGACGGAACAAATCCAGGATGACTTCACGAAAAACATATCCAGGATAATCCACGTCCGCCAAAGATTATTAATGGTAGGGTTGGTTTACCGTGCTTCAAATTATCTCGGTCGATCGTGATGGTTTCTTGATGCGCTCGATGAGTGTAATAATAACGTGAATCTGGCTCCGGCACCAACAAATGCCTCGTAGATTTTGATAACGGAGATATGGCGGCTGCTGGCTGAGTGTATTGCACCGCCGTGTACCTCTTTACGGGGAAGTCCGTGTTGACCATAGGGTCGTCTGAAAATTGCATGGAAATGTCCGACATTCTAACGTGCTGGTTTTCTATGGGAATAATCGAGAAATTCTACCTTCCACTCTCCCCTTCTCGTTCTACCACCCCATTTTCGATTCAACTACCCGAAGGAACGTTCGAGCAAGCAGCGCGCTTTAATTAAACCTTATCGTCGCTTCATCGACAACTTAATGGGATCTTTAAATGTTTCAATCTCTGAGTGAATTTCCAGCTTGATTCCTTCTCGCGAAGGCCGGGCGATTTCGACGTGAAAGAGGACAAGGCCGACGTCGTAATCGGGAAGGGAAGGAGAAAGACGGGGAACGATGTGCGTCGCAATTTCTCTAAATAATGAGAATCGAAAAGCTAATTCTATCGGAGGCAGCGCAACGGCACGCCACTCCCGGGTAACAAGAGTTCGTAGACGGCTTGATGGGATTTTAATTACTTTCCAATTGCCGCCGTTGCTTCCTATTATTTCACATCGACGACTCGACGCTACATTTTTTTGCCCTCGCGACGCTGACCTTTTCACCTCTGCCTGCCTATTTCTCCCGTTATAATCGACTCGTTTATTGACTTTGGAACCAATCCCACAATGGCGACCGAGGGCTCTACGTTTCCTCCGTGTCTCGCAATTCCCGCTACTAAAAACATTTTCTGCCCGTGCTGCCCGGAAGGGAAAGGAGGAAAAATAGGTCTGGTTAATTTAAAAAGACGACGATTGACAGCGAGGTAAATCCTCGCCGGGAAATGCGAGCTGACGTTTACAATTCGACAGAATTCCTTTTCTTCCCGGCTCGTCCTGCCGAGAGTGGCCTTTTCATCGATGCTTTTATCGAATGCTATCGTGCTTCGTCGTTATATTACGTTATTCCGTGTACCTTTTTTGTCCGTGCTTCACGAATCGCAAACGAGACGAGGATTAGCCTCGTGCCTTTCGGCTTCAAAGCAAACGAATTTCGGTGAAGTCGAGCATCGAGCCGAGAGAAGGACGTCGGTGCATTATTCTTTTACGCTTCGCCGTTTCTTTTCATTCGCCTGGGATAATTGGAAGGGACGATTTCTTTATAGCGCATCCGCTGTTGTTATTTCCAACAGCGTACATTTACCGTCTGTTCGAGAAGTACGAATTATAGTGGATCCTTTTCTCCGATTGCCCATTACACGAGCTCAAAATATCCCTTAATGTACAAATCTCTTCGAAATCCAGTAGAATTCACGAGGTTGCGATATTAGTTGCGTTATAATTAATATGCAAACGAGATGCTCCCTTTTTTCGACAATTTACGACAAAGAAAAAGAAATGGAAATTTCAGTAATTGGTATCCGAGTGTCTATATCGTTTCAGTGTGAATTTATTTTATTTCCCTTATATTTCTCTCCATCTCTAGAAACATATTTGCCAGTAAGTCCCTCATTATACCTCCTCTCGACATCAAAGGACCACGTAAGAAGGATATTCGTCTTATCCGTCTTATCCGTTCTGCAATCGCCTGTTGGCGTACTCACGAAACGCAGGGAGGATTCTCGTAGGACCTTCGGTAGACTCCGTAGAAATTGCGGCATGCATTATTTACAGGCTTCAAAGTGGCATCGCCCATATAGTCCTGCGACTATCCTCATCCTTCCATCTCTCAAATCCACCTCGTCGATGCGTTGACGCGGAAGGAAGAGGGAAGCAGGACGAAAAAGGACTCTCGACGATTCGAAGAACTGTCCTCTACACGGGGTGCGTTGAAAATCGTGCAAACTAAAAGGTCGTTCTTTTACTGAAACTCCCTTTTCCCATATCCAGCTCTACTTTACCCAGAGCTTTACGACGCTATTAAAACTTTTAATCGAATTAATTTCAATTTTTATATTAAATATCCACGTTGTTTATTTAAACAAGCACCTCTCGATGATTCCAGATATTTCTGTCATTCGTAAAAGGAATATTCGACAGTTCGGAGCATCAGCAAATTAATTCCGTCGAGGGACAATAGATTGAATTCATAATTGAAATACCAAAGAGGTATTCGATGTTCTAGCGTACTTGAAATTGAGCTTGACTTCACAAAACATCCACCGCGATATCATTCCGTTTAATTAATCGAATTTTATAATTATCAATCCGTCATCCGTCACGGTAGACAAAGCATATTTATTTGATTAATATTCAGTCCTCTTTTGAAAAATTAAATGTCCTTCAAAAATGACCTATTCCTCTGTAATTTCAACTCTATTTTGCCGGAGGAATCACTGCAGACGGAGTAGGAGGAAGACCGTTTATTTTGTTCTCGTACTTTCAACGCACCCTGTAAGGAGAACGCAGTGAACCGAGTGAGAAACGCGAGAAACCGAAGGGGCGAGAGGGAAACGGAAAAGAAGAGGGTTGGTACCGCGAGCTCGGCGTAATCTGATTTATGTTTGACTCCGTGGGACGAGTCCCGAGGAGGAAGAACTTTTTAAGAGATTGACTTGCACCGAGCGAGAAGGTCGAACGAGGAGCAGCCTCGAAGGGGCTGAGCAATCGAAAATAGGGGGTGGGAGGTCACAGAGCCGGCAAGAGACTTTAATAGATTCCGACGTTTCGCTACGGGAAGTTCGTCAGTGAGTGTGGAATAGTTAGGAGGGTGGATCTAGACACGGTATGTCCTTTCACTTTGCTTCCCTTTTTACGTCGTTCCTCCTTTCTCTTTACGTTATTTCATCCCTCTTCGCTCGACGCGAATAATCCGATAAATCATGATCGATCGGGACGAAATTTTCGGCGGGACGAATTCAATTGGAATTTACTCTCGACTTTACATCATCAAATATCTTTGGACTACCACGGTTTCGTATAATGCGCGATTGTTTTTCAAATAAAGACGTTCGGTTGAAATTTAAATGGACGAGGGAAAGAAAGAGAGGGAGATGAAACGAATTGAAGGTTCTCGATGAGTTCGTTTATCTCTCGCTTATCTCCCGTAAGGATAGATTGGAAATGAAAGTAAGAGAGGATTCTTTACCTTTTCGTCCGATAGATTTACCGCGTCTCCCGGTTCATCGAGGTCGATAGCAACCGAATTTTCCGGGTGAATTTACCTCCGAGTACGCTGGTATCAGAAACGGCGACAGTTCCCTTTCGAAGTCCGAGGGTTTTAACTTGGACGGACTAATTTATTTTGACAATAGGCAAGGGTTTAACGGCAACGAAGCAAGACGTTTGGTTAACGTTTCTTAACGTCTCGATGTTAAGTTCCGCTGGGCATATCTCACTGGGACCACTTAAGACGAGACTTCGCTTGGAAGTCGACGGTGATTTAGTTAAATCCACCTTTGGCGCTTAGTTTCGCGAGTTAACGTCACCAACTTTCTTGGAATTTACCTACGAGTGAGATAGCGTACTCCGGGGATAAAGGAAATTCTACGAATCTACGCTCGAACCTTGCTAAATCTTTCGGCATTATCCAATTCGGAGTCCTTGCCGGTGGTGCTGAGGAAGAAAAAAATAAAGGAGAGAAAAGAAAAAGGTTGAAAGAACGAAAGGTTAAATTCGCAGCAAGAACGTTCCTCCATCGACAGCCGAGAAAGCAGGTTCAATTAAGAAGTTCTTCTCTCCCTCTCTACGGCTACGTAGACTAATTCTAATCTCCGGTCTGATTCACTTTGCTTTCTTTCTTACTCCTCCGTCAAGAAATCGGAAACTCTCGTCCACGATCCAGTTGTAAGTGGCATGTTAATCACGAGAATGTTAACGAAGAAAGCAAGCAAAGTAGCGACGCGCCAGCGGCGCAGGTGTAAGGGGGTTATAAACATATATGTATACATGTGAGTAGAAAGTTGATAAGTTTATTATCACGTTATGGATACAAAGAAACAAGCAACTTGTTAGTCCTAATTATCGGCCAAGCATCGTAAACATCGTTCTCGACGTTCTCCAATATCACCGACGACAAAACAATGCCGCCGCGAAACATCCGAAGATCGATCGAGCCGTCTCGATTCTCCTCACCCTCTCATCCTACGTTCTGTCGTTCACGAAACGTAACGAAAACCCCATCGAATTATCATACGCCTTCGTTCGCGTTTGCAGCTTCTACGCTGCGAGTTACCGAACTTTCGCCGTTCTCGAACGAAAGCAAGCTGCTTGCCCGACGCAAAACACAGAAGCAATTTCGTACATCATTAACGTTCGACTCTAATCGTTTGCGACCCCTTTATACGGGGTTAACTATTATTATCCTATTATCCTATTCTCTAGAGCGCTCGTATCTTACATAGATAGACCCTCGAAATCGTTATCGCGAATTACCTACTACGTATTCACCTAGGCAGTTTATTTATCGGTCTTTTCGCGCGCTCGGTATCCGAGCATCGCGAGAGGTCGAAGACGACCTTGATGAGACATCAAGCGACCTTGACGACTCGTCGGAGAGAGCGGATCTTTTAGTATCGCAGAACGTAAAGCGGCCTGTACGGCGTACGCTCGGTAAACCCACCTCTGCAATGCCCGAAGGCCTGAGTGACCACGTCCGCCTGATGGCGGCAAGCATAGAGCCTCAGCTCGCACTCGTTGTCGTATGTCTGCCCGTCGCTACCGCAAACCGGTACCGACGGTATGTCCGATGGACAGGACGATGGACAAACGCAGTGCGGGCCGCCGATCTCCGAGCACTGACCGCCGGAGTAACATTCCAGCTCGTTGCAGGATGTCGGTATTGGCGGTATTGTGTCCGCTGCAAGCAGACGGATGCATACAGTTAGAATACCTTGCATTTGATGAGTGAATGATAAGGATGTAGACGCGACGGGAAGGATATGGGATGGTTTGCGGGCATTTTAACACGTTGAATGTCGCGAGTGATGATCGACGCTGGAAAATTCAAAGATTTCTGGGGCACATTTAACCCTTTGACTACGAAAGGCGTATATATACGCCCTCGCAAGTCCATCGATATATAGGAAAGGCGTAAATATACGCTCTCTCTCATTTCCAAGTACATTTTAATCCGTCTTCGAAAAAAAAATTAAACGGGAAAGTGTGTAGTATGTAGTAAACGTAGAATTTGTCGAGAAAGTAGATACGAATGCAAAGAATGTGATGCAGGTTATCACACGGAAATTGATTATTAAATTGTTTCTATTATCCTTTTATTATCTCTATTCGTTCATTATGTTAAAATTGTTTGTCGTTGTTATGTTAAAATGAATTAGTTCTTCATTATCAATTTCGGGTTTTTTCCTTTTGTATTTAATTATCAATTATTGTTGAAGGAATCAGCAAACTGAGTTAAGTGAATTAAAATAGCTTAAAGAACTGCTTAACTTAAATAAAAAATGGATATTTTTAATTTATTTGCAATTATTATTTTTAAATTCTAAAAATGGTATCAAATCTCCCGGTACTGTTTTGGTCACCAATCACTGGACTGCACACTGGGCGCCGCAGTCAAAGGGTTAACCCTTTATAATATTATATATTAAAAATATTATATATAGATAATATTCTCGAGGCTGATGATATGTGACGTTAACGCGTTAGCTATAGCGTGTCTTGTGTTGGAGTCAGGTAGTTTCTTCTTATACGATGACTGATGTATGAGCCACGATGGTACATTTGTTGAATTCGATTTTATTCAAGGTAGTTTATTATAAAAAAAAATTTTTTTCTCATGGCGGAAGTTGATGTGTCGAAATAATAAGTAATGTGGTATTGCATTTACAGCTGTCTTTACTTTGTACGCATGTGGTTTTGGAAGGGAAAGTTTCAGCTGACGAAATTGGCGACATACTGCACTTTCAACGTGCTAATGTAATAATCTGGGTAAACTTTCTGAGTTTTATGGCAGTCAGATCGACACGAGACAAAGGTTATTCAGATATTTAAAATTAGTATATCGCTTGCTACCGTGCAGTTTAATTGTAATGCAACAAATGATTTTCGCATGATTGATTAATATTCGGTCATCGTTCTCGCGAGGTACCTGAGTAACACCCGGTTAGTGTTAGTATCTTGTTATGGTCGGTGCATATGGTGCACTTTTGTCCTTGGATGCCCGATTTGCAGACGCACCGTCCAGTCATCTGTTCGCAGTCCTCTCTGTCGGAACCGTAGAGCGAGCAACCACACGCTGGATCATTGACAAAGAAAGAAACTCAATTAAACGAAAGATTTTTTGTCCATAAAATTTACAAACATTTCCCTTCGTATTCATCCCTCGAAATTTTTCGAACGAAAACACCCAACAACCTTCGACGCTATTTAAAGCTTTACAAATTAATCGAATCTTTCAATCCTTCTTACGTATGCATCCTTGATTTCCTTCTTTGATCTTTGGCAGTCCCCAGTAACCCTGCATGCATCTGTTGCACTTGAGACCACCTACGCCAGGTCTGCACTCGCACTGACCGGTTTCTGGATTGCAGGTATCGGACACGCTTCCCAACTTGTTGCAGTTGCACAAACTCGGACAACCCGCACCTTCCGGTCCGAGGGCGGCGGTTTTACCATCCGGACAACAACCGTGCCAGGAGTCCGAGCACTTCAGCACTTGGATACCTTGGACTGTTTTGCCGATAAGTATTTTTTTTAATTTTCTTTTCACTATATATTTTTCTTTTATTTTCTACGCACTGTAACGTAGACTACGAATTTTTTTAGTCGAGTTGATATCGGGAAGCTTTTGCAAAGATAATGAAAAAACGATTTTGTAATCGATGACGAGTCTACTGACCTTTTTTGCAGCACCGAGCAAATCTTGGAGTTTGATGGCAATAACTGTTACTCGGGCAATCTCTTCGTTCGGGTCCGTTGCCGCAATCGTATTCTTTTCCTTCGGCATCTAACAGAGGAGGATCGCCGTTGCAGGGCTTCACCTCCATGCCTGCGTTAAATGGAATCTTGTAAGTGAGGTATGTGGAAAATTTGGCATCGTGCAGAGAAAATTATAATATTCGTATCTTATATCACTAATCGATAATTCGTAATTCAATTTTTCTTAGACTGATAGATTAAATAATTTCTAAGACTTAATAGATGGAAGAAAGTAGCGTTAAACCAGGCAAGTGTTAGCTGGGGTTCGATTAGTTGATTATGATTCCTACCTTCCCGGAAGAAAGAGGTGTTGGATGTTAATCCCTTAGCTTACAATAACGTGTGACACAAGTGAGGCGATAAATGGAATACGAAATTTTGAAGTTTTTCAATAACTATTAAATTGAAAATATCAGTCGATCACGAGGCGGTAAAATGATTTCTATAATATTAATATTGCCAAATGTTAAAGATCAGAGAGAAATTTTTATTTCTGGAATTAATTCTGGGGTATTACGCACGCTGTCAAAATAGAAATCGTAAGGCAAGGGGTTACTAGATTAGCGAATTAGGTAGCAAAGCAAGAAATATTACGTCTAGCTATTAAGATGCTCTCGATAACCCTCTGTAATCCATTGCAATTTGAGGACAACGCATTATATCTTGCATTTATTCGGCTTCCATTTCGTAATTTCGTCTAGGATCTACCGTTTTAGGTGAGTTCCGAACCACCGTCTGTATTTTTATCCTCTCAATTCACATGGTTTCACATGCAAATGTATAACATAGCTTCGCAGTCAGTCCACGTTACTGAGTAATTAAAAATTAGCGAGTTCCTCTCTATTAAAAATTCCATCGCATTTTATCCGCCCTTTCCGAGATTACAGAAAATCTCATTAAATTTTTCAAACGCATAACAACTTTACGTGTAACATTCATATAATAATACGACTTTAATTTTTACCACAATCATTACGTCAATCCTATACAATAATATTGTACACAAATTTTGAGATATTCATAAATAAACTTCGCTTTTTTCAATACCGACCGACAAATCTGTCTCGATATAATTTCATCGACAAAACCAAGACATTCGAGGTAATTCGAGGACATTCGGGGACATTCGAGTTACAGAGGGTTAAAGGAAACCTTAACACGTTGAATGCCACCGGTATTTCGCTAGTTTCATCATTTCTACCGAAGTGAAACTTTATCCATTAAAATCAGATCTTTATAAAGCAGAAATCTCAAAGACAAGATGGATATATATTCAACAGAACTTTATCTTTTTAACGCCGATATTTAAATATGGAATATATTACAAAATTCGTAAAAATTGCAATTTAACACTAGATTTACGGAAGCCGTCAAATTGACGGGTTCCTAATTGTCTTACAAACATTTCTCAAAGGGACGCTGCACAGTAAATATTTCACGTGTATTTTATAATACAATAATGACTTAACGAATTACCATTTTTGCCGCCTGACCCCTCCTTTCTCAAAGTCCTTATCTGATATATTGCAATTCAAAAGATTTCACGCCCGTAAATCTAGTGTTAAAAGGATTTGAAATTTCATTGAATTCAGTAGCGCCGGTCACCGGTGACCCCCATGGCAGTCAACGTGTTAATGATCGCACGATCGATGCAAGTTTTCCAGGTCGAACCTTGGCAAAGATCTAGAGGCCTCAGCCTGAGCTCCTGCTGCCTCTGGCAAGCCTCCATTTTCATGGCGCAGAGGGACGAATAGATCCTGTGATCGTTGCCGCAAACCGGGCGCATATTTTCTGCCGATATCGAGGCACAATCGAACCTGCAGCTGCACCTGGGAAATTTATCGGGTCCCAGCTCGCAGGTTGCCTCGAAGTCGCAATGAATGCCCTTGCAGGCCTCGCGTTCCTGGGTGTTAGTCACGTCAGCTACGGCGGTGGTCAAGTGTGTCACCGCAGGCGTCGACATGGTAGCTATTAGGGGCGGTTAGGGGTGGTTAAAGCAGTTAAGCCGATTATTCGAGGCGTCGTTGGATAGTTAGTTCGTTAGGAAGGACCGTTAAAGAGATGCGATTAATGGCGAACTAATAGGAAGAAATTTGAGACCGCTACTATTCGGGATTTTCATGGACCCTTTACCGATGGTTTGCATTAGCGAAGTTTCCGTGAAGCTTCAATGATTGTAAATACGCGGATGAAATGAATTCGTCAATGGTGCGAACGAATTATTACACGTGTTCTAGAAAATATCGTACTAATATCGTATTAATGTTAATTATCAATGACCCGTCTAGACAATTTCCGAAAAGTCTGTTGGAATCGGGTATTTGCAAGTAGATCGTATAATTCAGTTTTAATTCTAAATCAGAACTATACGCTCTTGCAGTTGAATTACTTGGTTTCAGGAGCGTCCGATGGACGTAAACGTACGATAGTTGTATAAAAGAGATTTTGTTCTCAGTGTGGTCACGTTACATTCTATTTCTCCCTGATATATCGATAAGTTGAAGCGACTCGATGTAAAAAAGAAATCGGGGAACATACTCAGCGCAGCCACTGCAAATCTCTCGCCACAGTCGCCGTAAAATATCACGTGCAAGGCTGGCAATTTAGGGTCCCTGCCGCAAGCAGCCTTCTGCAGCTCGCACTCTGATGGATAAGTTTTAGCGTCGCTACCGCATACGGGCTCTCCGGTACTCTCGGGACACTCTTCCGGGCATACGCATACACCCGCCATGCAATGAGCTCCGTGGTCGCATTCCACTCTCGAGCAAAGTTCTGAAAGCATGTTTTCCGTCCGACCGCCTTCCAGTAACATCTCGCGATTTATCTCGCAGATTTTTTCGAAATTGTTACGAATTTTCATACGCAAACTATTTCTCCTCCTACCTCCCTCGCTCCCTGCTTCACTTCGTCATGGCTTTAAAACGCGAGTGAAATATTCTTTGAGACGAAACGAGTACTCACCACAATCTCCCATGTAACTGATAGTGATAAGGGTCTGAGTAGTGCAAGAAGCTCTTTTCAACGAGCACTCGTTCTCATAAGTCATCCCATTGGAACCGCAAACCTTTTCGGCACCCTCGGGCTCCTTTTTCTGAAACGAAAAATCATGTCCTCTTGCAAGAAGGGCACCCAACGGCTCACGTTTTTCACCAACGACATTGCAATTATTCTCGGCATTAATTATGAGCATGAAGTTCGCGCTGGGAAGCATTCTGCGAAAGTGCATGAAGTGTCTCGTATAATTCAGTAAGCGCCCGGAACTTTGGACGGAAAGGGTGTCCCCTGGAAGTACGCATATATTTATGCGAGAATTAATGCAGTCGGGCTTCTATCTCTCGGTGGAATGGAATAACAGAAAAATGCGAGGATGGTTGCACGCGTTTCGCACTTGTTGCACGTTTTCAGCTACAACGCGCGCCATTCTGACGTGCAATGCAGAGTCGCGGCTGACTCGTGGAAAAAGCCGTGTGAGAAAGTAATATACGAAAAGGTTAAACTTAATTAGTGTCGTCGTAATGTCTGGGCCTTTTGTTTATTCGTTACGAATGCCTCGCACCCACGCTTGGCTCGTGTTATTCGCGTGAGGTAGCCTTGCACGTTTGGATACTTGAATTTGATTCGTCCTTGTGTGTTTTTTTTTGTTGAATTTTCTTAGAATATGCACGGTTTTGTCCTTAGCATTTGCAAATTTGTATAGATTTCGAATCTCGGCTAAAACTTAAATCTTCAGTAGGATTTTTTAAATGTTATCTTGTTAACACTAGAACTACCAAGCCAGTCAAAATGACTGGTTTCTCATTTTTTTACAAAAATTCTCTAAATTTACCGGGGAACCATAGAGCAGATATTCTGCGCTCATCTTATAAAACATAAATCACAGAATCAATCATCTTCTCCAGCATTTGATCCCTCTTTTTCCAAACTACTTATTTAATATATTAGGGGGACCCGAAAGTAATGTCGTTTCTTCAGATACTTTGCTCAAGAATCAATTGATTTTTATCGATCCGACATTGAAAATTTGCACACCAGATGACAAAAGGTTGTTGGTAACGAGGGTGCTTGCATCATTCAATAAAAAGAAACTTGTCACAAGTTTATTTGTTTGAATTTAAAGTAAAAAAACGACATTACTTACGGCCCACCTAATATTTAAATATAACAGACTCAATGCCGGTGGCTCTGGTGTTAAAGTTAAAAGTTGAATATCGTTTCTAGAATTTTTAACAAGATTCGAACAATGAAAGGTTGTTCCATGCGTAACAGTAATTGCGATCCGTGTTGGAGAAGTCCATCGATTAAAATTCCAAGGCTCCATCTCCGTAATCAACGTAATCACCAATTCGGATACATTTTCGTCCAAATAAACAGGACTCCAAGCGAATCTGATGAATGTACACCAGTATGCACGTGTAGGCCAGTGTTTGCACGAAGGAAAGGGAGAAGAGGAGAATCCTCGTGAACGTAATTGGAATTCGAGAACGAGGTATTCGTGATAGTGTTTCCGAAATGGAAGATAATAGGTGTCGTGTCCGGTTCAGCGAAATGCGTTCGTATCAGGTGTAGCAAAGGAATAGTTTATCGTCTCTGATTGAATAGAATAAGAAGGAATTTCTTCCTTTACATGATTATCTTGTCAGAATTTCCTTCGATGAATCGATTAGAAGAATATCGTAAGAATATCGTAAAGTGATATTTTAAGTATGCTACTTTTATCAGCGATTGGTATTTTCGTCAATGGACATCGAATGAAATTAGTTTATCTATCCACGCAAGAAAAAGAAGACTGATATGTAAGAAAGAAATGAATTGAAACCTTTATCTCGATCGGAATGTACGGGACAATAACGAGCAAATTCCCGAGCAAGGGTGGCAGTAACGCGTCGATATTCCTCGTTTGCAGTTCAAACAATGCCTAACCCTCATCTCTTTCATACTCCAATTCAGTCGCTTTTATCCCTTCTTTTCTCCGAAGTCCTTTCGTCCCCTTTCTGTCCTCGGAGAATGCTGACACGTTGAATTCGCAAGAACATTGTGCGTTCATGCAAAGAAGATGTAATATCGCGCTTAAAACGATCGTGAAAAATTCAAGGCAAGCCTTTTAAGAATTTCAGCGACGACAATCACTTTCGGATATTCGACTACCACCGACGGATTCTTATGGTATTCAGTATTAAAGCAAATACAGTATTAAATTCTAAATGTTGCGTATTTAAAATACCACCAGGGAACATTTAATTCTTCGCGACATACATTCGCAGGTAAAACTACGAGTATATTAGCTTTGAAATTTTATTCCTTTCATTTCATTATTACTTTAAAAAAATGGAGATATTCCTTAATCAACTTTACGCCGAGTTTACATATGAACATCCGTACCACACGCGGTCAAATGGCCGGTTTGGTGGAATAAAAATATGTAACTCTTTGTATTAATATTACATATTAAATAACATTATATATTAAATTGTCAATTTTCTACATTTGTTTGGAAAAATGTAATTGTCATTTCACAACCGGTCAAAAATTATGAGCTACGGTCAGCATAGACATAAATAAAGTGCCAGTACGGTTACTGTTAATGAAAAAATTTGCACCGTACAACAAAAATGATATTTTATCTCTGCTAAAAATTAATTTCTTCGCAACAATGAACAAGAAAATGATAATATTATAAAATTCTCATCTTCATAAATAGAATGCTGAAATTCAAGCTTTATATAAAATTTCTAAAATGGAGATTACAAAAACGCCATGCCGTTACCTCGGAGAAACGTCGGTCCCCCATGGAGATCTTTCACTAAAAATCAGTCTCATCGGGATTCGACTATACACCGCGGTAACATTTGCCGTCTACGGAAGGAAGATCGTTTTCCACGATGGTTTCGTGCCGACTCGATTCTCCCCGATAAACGTTCTCTCCTTACGTCGACGTCGTCGAATTTTGGATAGCTCCGAGGGCAATGCATGTACCGTGATCTCCACTACCACAGAATCATCCCCGGCTGCTTTTCCACCATTTTCTTGCCCTTCTTCGGGAAGAGAAAGCATGCGACACCGATGCTTACTCCGACGATCACGAAAAACGAACCCGCGCACCGCAGGATCCCAGAATTGTTCGTGGTTTTGTCAGCAGGACGTTCCACGAATCGTGAATTTCTGAAGCGCTCCAGCCAGTGTCTCGAGTGGATCGAAAGAGTTTCGTTCGTAACGACATCTCCGAGGGCCGTGACGTGCTCTCCATTCCCGACGAATATTTGTGCTCGGGGAAATTTTATTTCATGGGGCTTGAGAGTTGCAGCTGACTATACCCGGCGAGATTCCGCAGGGAGAGTATCAACCGTAACCGTTTATGGAGTAGCTTGGAAAACGGTTAATGTCGTCGTCGAGTGCGTTTCCGTTCGAACTCGAACGTTTGATATTTTCCGGTGGAATTATCGAGGCGAACGGACTGCCTTGTTATTTCTTTTGGATATTATTTGAACTTGCCATTTTTTTGCGATTTGGGCCGCAGAATTTTGCGACGGTTGCACTGAACGATTGAAGTGATCGATTCGGAGTTTCTTTGCTCTTTTATTTTCAATTTAATTGAAAATAATTCATTGCAAATGATTAACAGTAAAATTACCAAGGCGGTAAAAGGGACGGGAGATATTTTTTCTAAAAATTCTCCAAATTGATAGGCCAGCCGCTCATAAATATTCCGCGCCTATATTATAAAACAGGAATGACTTAATTGATTGTCTTTTTCGCCCCTTCAATTCTCTTTTTCAAAAATACTTATTTATTACTGTAGACTCCCGTACAACATGGGGGATGCGTTCCGCGTTATAGGAAATCGCGTTATGAGGGACAAACGTTTCGACGCAACATCAAACCGTCGCTGTTGCAAACAAAACATTGTAGACGTTGCCACGGTTATCCATATTGCTGATGAGATGTGGTTCAGTTTGAAATATTATTTCATTGCGAACAGACTGTTAGTGTTATACGTAACTAACTTGTTTCGAATAAAGTTTCTTTTAATGAAGAATTCAAAGCAGAATATAGGTGACTTAATAATTAAAAAAAAAGGTATTGTATACGTTATAAGAATATTTTTATAAGACGAACATATATTTTAGCCATGCGCACTGAAATAAATAAAATACCTGAAAGGTTGAGAAGAAAACGTATAGCTCTGGATTATTATTTTCTAACAGTAGGTAATAATAAACAACAGGAAAGTATATAAGTTAGCTTTTCTAAACAGAAAATCAGAAACTATATGAAGATGTTTAATTTATTTTGTGGATTATACGGGAGGGTTTATAGCGTTGTATGAGAACTGGTCGCAATTTTTTCTATATATATATATTTTCACTATATATATTTAAATGTAATAGATATAAATCCGGTAGTTTCAGTGTTAAAGCTAGATTGACCGTGCTGATCAAAATGGCAGGTTCTCAGTATTTCTGTAAAGACCGTAAAATTTCTTCTGCCCACTGATCCCTTAATTTTCTACCTTGCAAGACGTAACCGATCAGATCAATGAATTCTTCCTAAACTGCTTATTTCCAAATATATTACATTAATCACTGGCACATCAGACGACAGAAGCTATCGATCTGTCATTAATTCCGTGAAACTTTCAATCTGCTTGGTTAATTGGCAGAAAGGAAATAACTATAAATTCAAAGAGCACCCGAACGATCGTCGGAAATGGAATAAAACGAAACGGATTGTTTCTATGTACGTCAGGACGAGTCAGAAATATCGTGGATCCAGCGTCAACGAATCGGACGGAAGACAAATAGGAGTGCAGAAAGAGTACCATAGCAGAGACACGGGAGGAAGTGGAGATACAGATGGGAGGACAAATTGATAGAAAAGTCTTTGATGAAAATTCTCGCGAGCGTACGCTCGCCGATTTGAAAGGGCGATGCCTGTATCGATAAAACGAACGGTTCATTACACGGTCGTGTAACATCGTGTATTCTAGCGGAAATGCGAAATATCGTGAGCGGGGAGAATATTCTGGTTTGGACGTATATATACCTGACGGCACATCCATCATCGTATGAATATTTTACTTCGGTTACGCTAACGAGCGAGGCTTAACGCGACGAATGACCATGAGCACGTAAAGGCCGAGAGATCGGGACGGTTTTGATGGTTCATTATATGGTACGGTAACCATTTCGTCCTGGGACAGATCCATAGGACATTTATTTTTGAGCAAATAATCGATCCGCGGACTATATCGCGCTCCTGAGTGGGAATTATTTTTAATGAGCTTATCTGTATCCGCTGGGATCTTTGGAGTTAATTCGTAGCGAAAACGTTGAATTGGGTTCAATGAAATTTGTCGGAGAGGAATGATGCGAGGATGACTTTAGAAATATTGCAATTAGATGTATATAACAAGTTGTCATTAGAATTGAATTTATTTTCTTGTAATATTCTCGAGGTGTAACTTTTACGAAAGATGATTTTTACCGGGGGTTGCCATTGGGCAGGATTGTCTTTTTCGGTTTGAGAAATTGAGTTTGAAAGGGGAATACACTTCGCAACGAATACATTCGTGAAATTTTAAAAGAATGGTGTCTGATTTGTTCAGTCTTAGCAACAATATCAGATAAAGTAACTACGTTTCGTAGATGTCTTGCACCTGGGTGTCTAAATTCGTCAAATTTTCCAATTACAAAGGTAATTACATAACCCAATACGGATAGATGAACTACGGTTCCTGTTTAATAATAATCCCAGCAAAAATAGCGGAATGTCATGAGCGAAGTCATTTAATTCTGAGCTACCCCCGAAGCCCGATCATTTCCATCGAAGGAGAAGAGTGCCGGCAGGCAAATGAGATAAAAATTATCATTTCACAAACGGATTTGTACCTCGGGAAATTGCAATTGGCTAACCACCCTTCCAGCGATGCATTCCAATCCACTTTGATAAGGATTAATTCAATTACCCCCAATATGATTAAGGGTTGATCCACCGAACGTACCCGCCTTTCAGGGGAACGGCAAAAGGTTAAGTGGATTTCGCGAGCGAGCAGTTCTCGCTTCAAAGAATTACATTTCTAATTTCATTCGTCGGCATTTCGTAAAGTGCCGGGGACCTTGTTATCTTAGGCAAACTGTTTTCATCGTACTTATGTATTCTCGTTAGAGTCGCTCGATAACGTGCTCTTCGACGGTAGACAACTCCAAAGGCAGTATCGAACGATTCGACGATACTCAATTACCCACCTATACGTGGATGTTGCCTTTGACGTAATTATATTTGCTCGACGTTGCGTCAACGGTACCATTTAGTCGAAGAAGAATTACCACGTCGGCTTTACTCGTCGATTCGAAGGATTACGCGAACAAACGGCTCGTAATTTTCGACGGAATATTTTAATATCATACACGCGAGTCGTTCGTAACGTGGCGGGGTTTTTTCGTTAAAATTCATGTCGTTGGTGGTTCATATACGAAGAAGACTTACCGGACTTTCGCATTTGCTGGGGCAAACGCACTTTGCCTCTCCGGCGCTGTCGCTCTCGCATTCAGCGTAATGCTCGCACTTCTTGTTCTCGCAGCCATCTGAGAACAGATATTGTCCATGATTAATAAAATGAATATTTCTTATTAAATAATGTGGCATTGCAAGATTCTAGAGCGTTCTGGTTTACGTTGAAAATTAGTAATTTTAGCTAAAAGTTAAAAATTTGTAATGGCAGTTTAAATTTAAGTTAAAACTTACTAATTTTAGTTTGAAGTTAACTTTGAGTTAAAAAGTCACAAGTCATATGAACAAGATGAGACTCGCTATCGAATAGAATATCAGGTACAATTTTGCATTCACCGTACAATATTAATATTTCTTATAATTTTATTAACATTAACCGTTCCATATGCGGTCAAATGAGCGGTTCATTGGGACGAGAATACGCAATTTGTTGTATTATTAAGTGACCACCGTTTTTTACGTCATTTCCGGCATTAAATTGACAGCTATCTGCATTTATTTTTAAAAGGTACTATCCTTATTTTAGAACCGGTTAAAATATTTGCCACTGTACGAATAAATACCCATAAAGTATCGGTACGGTTAGCGTTGATATTCCAATATTGTCCAGGTCATGGTATTTTTGGGGATCCCAAGATCACGGTATAATCAACAGATATCCGGATACCTAAAGCAATTGTAAAAACACAGAATTCGCGTGACATCACCCGCGATATCTCGCGTAGCAATTGCCGAGGATTATTTGAAACGTGCTCCCCCGATTTCGTGATACCGGGCACTGTCACGGACACCGTTAAGAGACAGCCCTATTGGCGCGTTACGACTGCTCCCTGGCTGACGTTCAAAATGGCATTAATAAAGATTCCCGGTGGTATTTGCATAACTGCATCCGTTTCGACGGAAATTATCTCCCCGACGGAAGGTAAGGCTGGGCGGATCCGCAAGGGTTGGAAGGAGAGGACGGTGATACGAACAAAGGGAAATACAGGGAGGATAAGGAAGAGGGAGAAAGAGAGAGTGGAAAGAGGAAATACCAGTAACGAGAGCCGGAAGAGCGGAAGGGAGAAAGAACAGATAGGGTGGTAGCCATTGAAGTAGGATTTGCAGTCGAGAAGTTATCTTTAGAATTCATTGAAATCCAGAAAGGAGGTGGCGTCGGCGGTTCACCCCCTTCACGGACGTGTCGATGATGCTACAGTGGAGGGTGATAAGGAATGGAAAGGTGAAGGGGGTGGGGGGTGTGAGTAGCTTCTGGCTTTCTACGGTTGGGATGTGGGAATCCGAGTGGTTGGAATCGGTAGGTATATGTATCCATGTATGTATGTATATGTATATTTATATACGAAGTCGAATGTTGAGGCGGCCACAGGGAGATGGGTGGTCGGGGGTGGGCGAGATTCCGGGGTGGATCTGCATGCATATGCAGTGTGCATGCCGCGGGGTAACAACTCATACAATTTCAGCGAGAAGCGAAGTCGCCTACGCCGTGATATGCATGGAGCCGAATTCTACTGTATCTATGTATGCATGTATCTCTACGTACATAGGTACGTTTCAGGAATTTCGTGTGATTTTAAACCATGCAAATTATCTCACGTCGCGCCGGTATTCCAAGAGAATCGGTGAATTTCTTTAGTTGGTCGTTTTACTTCTTTAACGGACCACCCTAGACCTGCATGCTACCCTCGATCTTTCTCGATGTGTGCGAGTGTTATGAGAAAAGTTTAGTTTGATCCGCGCGCATGTGTGCTTTTAAAGATCAGAGACAGGATTGGTCTCTCCTCTCCCACTTCCACCTCGGGCTCTCAGCTTTTTTTTTTCTCTCGCTCTCAAAACCGTTTCATCACATTTTTGTAATGGAAATTGCTGTTTGTTTTAACTTCCGCAAGTTCCTAGGCGTTTTTCCGTTTCCTCTTTGTATCTTTTCCTCCGACAGGGGTTGTTCGGCGGCGGACGGCTGAAATGTTTTTTTTAGGGCAGCTATAACTTCACTTTTTTTCCTTTCCGACGGAGCGCGTTACTCGCGCGAAGGATTTTTCAATAAAGATGCAAATGCAGGTAATTAGGAATTCTTAGGGGACAAAGGATCATCGATCAACATGCAAATACGATTATAAGATCCCCGGGGTCAAAGGTTCGCCGCATATTGTATGCAAATGCGCGGTTTGCATCGAATGCTTGCCAAATTGTGCGCTTCTCCTTCCGACTCTTGTATCGCCTTTTTCTATTTACCAAAAATGTCATTATAGGCTCTGATTTCACCCCGGGAATCGGTAGTATCCTTTTTCCCGATATAACGAGCCGGGATTTACCGACCCCGACTTCTTCCTCCTCGAATTCCGTCGTAATAAAATTTCCTTAATTATTTACCCCTCTCCTCCACCATTCTATCTTCGACGGATCGATATTCAATCAGCGAATTTGCCAAAAAAAAAGGAATCTTAATCTGATAGATCATCGAAGGAGTGGATTCCCAGAGCAACGAAATGACGTTCGATCTTAATGCAATATTGCATCGTTAATTTACACACAAATATTGTAATGGAGATTTGTTGACTTGACAAATTATCATGATAGATTATCACTCGATTTCCTTGAAACCTATTTGCAAGTTTGACCGCTGGATAGATAGCGGGTATGCAAATTTCGATCTCTCGTTGTTCCGGAATATTAAAATGGATTCTCCATGTAGGTGACCCCATATCGAAAAGACGCCCGCGGATAGGCAAAGGCCATCGAGAGATATCCGTGTACGGATATGTGTGGAAATAATTTGCGTTGGAAATGAACAGTGCCAGGTGTCACATGGCACCCCCTAAAAGGCCACCCCCCGAGTTGCGCGTTTGTTTCGCGCCAAACCGGTTCATTCGCGGACGATTTCCATAAAGTCGAAAACGAAGAGGAGGACGAGAGTCAAAATGGTGCAAGTTACTTTGCCGAATTATGATATCCGTATTATCGCGGATCAAATGCAATTTATTAACACTATTCCTACCGACACTTCACGTATACCTTTTCCTACCGCAACCTGTGAATTTGTCAAATGACAATTTTTTCCCAGAAAATGAACAGTAAAAAAAGAAGTGAATATCGAAAAATGTATTATAATGTGAATGTATTATACGAATATTTGATGAAAAGTCGTGAAGTTTAAAGGCGATTCAATTACGTTGTATAGAGGAAATTCTAATCGAAAATTTAAAAACGGTCATTTCACCTGTCGTGGTAGGAATAGTGTGAACGTCATTTTTCGATATCTTTAGGAGCGAAAGAAGTTATCTGATAAAAGGTTTACTTTAATATACGCTCCAATATTTCACTCATTTCGACGACAACAATGACTCTAAATTCTTTGAGGGATAAAGTTCAGAGCCAGTATTTACGCGGAATTAATATATCACACTTCCAATTTACGTAACAGAGCGGTAATTTTATCTGTCTAAATTGCTTTCATCGAGCGTAGTTAGAATTTCAAAATTTAATATCACTTTTTCGTTAATATTCGTGAGCTTATTACGATTCAACTGACAAACTTGATTACAACGAATTGATGAACATTGAAAAACGTGACGCGCGATAACGAATGATTAAACTTCAAATTTTTAAGCGCAGCTTAATGCCAATTTTAGAGAAAATTCATTTCAGTTTCGTTGACATTATCTTAATTCTTTGTACCATAACAATTGCCGGTGGCATGGAATTACGTGCACCATAAAATTCCAGTATTGAAGCGCAAACTTCGAAGCAGCGTTACCATCATGGAGCTTTTGGTCGAGAAACGATGGTCGCGTTTAATCGAGCAATTCGGGACAAGAATGGCGCGTCAGGATAGAAAACCACTTAGGAATTCGTATCCTTTTCAGGATGCTCGTCTCCTCGCGATGGCTCGCTGAAAGAGGAGCAGCCGAAAGAGGGAAGACTGAGGATTAATAAGAATGAAATTGCATCGTGATACGGGGCCAACGTCGTAAAGTTCGTGCACGGACGATGAAATCCAGCCGGAAGGAGAATGGGGGCCATTGTTATTAAACGCATGGCGGAACAAGTAACAAAATGAATACTAATGCAGTTCGATCGCGCGTATATTTTCGTGATGTGTCTTCCGTTGAAATAAGTACGAAGATGCATTCGATAGATCGATATTTCCTTAATTGAATGAAAATAAAAAAACGACGTTTACGAGGGATAAAAGACATTGGGAATCGGGACGGGAGTAATTCGAGAGCGTGTTTAATAAAATTGAGATCGGTTATAAATTTGACTCGACCAACCGCGCTATCAATGGGAATGCCTGTAAATTTCTCCTTACTACCGAGATGTCTATAAGATCGCGCATTAAGTCGTTGCGCTTTTAAAGTCACTGATTTCTTCCTTTACAGCGCCATTCCGATATTTCATATTACCTCGTATTACGCGATTGGTCGCGTAAAATGTAATAGTCATGAAAACATTCGAGTCATTACCGCGAGTAGTCTCAGTTTAACCAGTTAACTGTGGAGTTTAGTTTTAAAAATCTCTCACGGGATGCGGAATTAAAATCAAGCAATGACTTGTATACGCGTCGAACGCAGGGGAAATGCTCCAATTATAAATTTTACGAAAAAAAGAAAACAAAACGTGGAAGGATTACATATTTATTCGATAAAAAATGGACAATTCAGTGTTAAAAAGGTTACCGCAACAGAGCTTTGGACTGACGTGTATACACGTCGAACGCAGTTAACTGGTTAAAATAGACCCCTTGCCATTTCCAATAGCACATTGATACAACACTGTCTCTCAGAATTTGACATGGACATTCGCAGAAAATCGATCTATCCTTCTTCTCCTTTCCATTATCATTCTCTCTACACCAATAAATTCCCGTTTAACCCCACTGTACCTAAAGTCTACCAAGTCACAGGAATTCTTTAGTTATTTTTATCTCATGGTATGCGGTACCCCCTTGAATCCCAGGGACACCGGGAACACTGCGCTTCCATCGCCGTCACTTAGCGCGCAGTCGTAAAATTCGAAACAGCATTAGAACGTGCACTTTACGTATCGTTACTCACTGCACAGTCCTTGGTAGAGCACGCGAATTTCTCGTCGATGTTGACACGCCTCGAGGTGAAGCTTGCACTCGTTGCCGTAGCTTATACCATCGTCACCGCAAACTGGCTGAAATTCTGCCGGACAGGTCGGACACTCGCAAACCGCAGTGCCTGCATTCTCGGCACAGATCGCGCCCCACTGACAGACCTGCAACGAAAATCGTTCCCCGTTGATTTCACCTCACTCTCTCTCTCTTTGTCTCTCACTCGTCTCTGACCATGGCACCCGACGTGATAAAGGAAGAGGGGAAACAAAAGGGAAGAAAAAGCGAGAGAGATTAATCGCGGCAGATCGCCGCTTCGGCTCCCGGTAACGCCGGAATACCTCTTTGTCGCCGGTTTTCTCGGATATCCGACGTGCCTTTTCGCGTTCGTTCGCGCAAACCTGATAATTTATCGTACGCGATATTTTATCGTGGCGCATAATTTACGCGGGCTCGGTAGTTTAATTCACGGGATTTAATGTACTCCGTTGCATTTTACAATACATCGCCGGTGGAAGTTTCGTTGGGTGATTTTTCTGTCTCTTACACTCGCGGCTTTCGAATGTAATCTGCCGCGGAGATTTCTCATGGTGTAACGACTACGAATATGTTAATACGAATGAAAAGGGGCGAGAGTGTTTTAGCGGGCTCGTTTTTTGCCGGTATAAACGGTAAGATTTTCACGGGAAGAAAGAAAATTCTGGTTGAAAAATAAGAGCGATTTAAGGGCAGAGAATTAGAAGGAGAATACCGCTGTGTTTTATATCCGTCTCGTTATTTTACCGTATCCACGCCCTGAATTCAACGACGTGCATTCGATCATCGTTAAGGAAGTAAACGATGGGGATTCGGCGAAAATGCGGTCGGTTGGAGGAAAGTCGGAACCGAATAGTTAGAGACGATCGTTGACCTTACTTCTATTCTTCGTGGTTCTTTTTAATCCGCATAATTATCAGCGTAACCACTGACGATAGTCGACTCGATTGTGATCCAATTAGTGCAAAATTGCTGTTTGCTGGAAAACTCGTGGATGCACTCGAGGGTCCTTCTCAGATTTACAAGAACTCGCGATAGATTTCAGGTGATAGAAGGGTTGCGAAAGAATTTCTTTTATTAATTCAATCTCTATCGATCTCATCCGATCGATGCCGTAGAAAATTTGTTCGCGATAATTCCTCCAATGAAACTGCAATCGACCAGCTTTACCGATACAATTAATCCCTCGCCTCGATGATTACTTCTATAACGGCGTATGCCATATTTTAGCCTTAATTCGCTGAAATACACATTTACCAATGACTTCTGACATTCTATATATTTTAAAACCAAACTATTACCATACAAATAATTTTATGGCGTCAAGTATCAATGACTTCTTCAATTCGACAGTCATCAGAAATTCTTAAGTCTCTATTTCATTTTCTGTGCCAGTAGACTCATTCCTTATTGCAAAACTAACTGTTAAACCTCACAAATTCGAATAACTTTCACCGAACAATCTAATAAAAATATCATTGCTGGTTTATATTAACACTAGAACTACCAAGCCAGTTAAAATGACTGGTACACAATTTTTTCCAAAAATTCTCCAAGATTATAGGAGAGTCATAGAATAAATATTCTACGTCCATCTCATAAAACATAAATTACCGAATCTATCATCTTTTCCACCTCTGAATTCCCCTTTTTTCAAAGTACTTATTTAATATATTTAAATATAACAGATTTAACGCCGGTAGTTCTAGTGTTAAAATACCAACGACAGATTTAACCAACAGAAAATTACAAGGACCACACAAGAACCCAGTGCCAGCAGTGTTGCCATAAAAAGATCTCCATCGAAGCCACGAATTCCATAACGTCCGCGTTTCGACGATCGCGATCGAGCGCCTCGGGCATTCGGGTTATCGAAACCCTACGGCAGGTTCGAAAGGAACTGACCTTTTCCGAGCAGGGTCCTCTGGAGCCGCAGTTTCCGGTGTAAGCAACCTCGATGCTGCTCTTGGTCAGACAGGCCTGTCTTTTCAGCTCGCACATGGACGTGTAGGTCTTCCCACCACGGGCGCAAACCGGCCTCATAACAGATTCGCATTCCGGTCCGCATTCGCAACTAGCGATCCCGTATCGGTTAATGGCGCATTGCTCGTAGGAACCGCACTTTGCCTCGTCGCAGGGATTGATTCCTGAATAGAGGCGGAGATTAAAAACCTCTTTTCATCTCGTATTCGTCTCTCATACTTTCACTCTCTCTCCCTCCCTCCCGCCCTCTTTCGAGTTAAGCACCAGCATCGTGCGCGATACATTCGAATGGAATTTGTTGGCAAGGGCTTTCTCGAAAATTACTTTCCCTTTAGGCTGATCTGAAGAAGCGGCCGACGAAGTGCTGGTGTGATTTAAGGAGTTGATATCTGTGTTACGATATCAGAGAGAGAATGAGGAATTTGTAATTTCTTTACAGAGATAAAGTATAATATAAGGGATATTTGGGGTAAAGGCGTAAAAGGCTCGAAATTGTAATTCAGAGATGCAGAGCTTAAATTCTTATCACTTGAGGGATAATTTTTTTTCTAAGTTATTATTTAATACTGGAGCGTCTCCAGGGGACCTGGTTGGACTCAGGGAGTGGCTGAGTCTGTCGGGTATGGGCCTTACGACCCCAGAGCCCCGAGTAAGAGAGTTCCTCAGGACCTGCCAGTTTCTGGCAGGACGAGACTTTGCAATCTCGAGGTGTCCTAGCAATACGCGTACTCCTTCAGGTTCTGCCAATTGGCAGAAATTTCGAAATTTCAGGAACGATTACAAAAAATTCAGATCAAATCATTTTGTCACTTTGCTGATGTTAACCTTCATCTATCCCTGCAGTCTGTTTTAACACCAATCGAGATATAATTTGATCCAAAGCGAGACAAATTAAACAGAGTGAATATATATTACTTCCAGTAAAGTTATTATAAAGAAAAAGTACACAAAACTCTTGTTTTTTAAATAGAAAATAGATTAGAGTTCAGAAGATCTCCTAGGAACTTTAGTGTAATGATTTGAGAAACGGATGAAGGTTAGCTTTGCATCGCGTCGATAGTTCGGATCCCATTTAAAACCGTAGATTCCAAATTACATGATTGTAACAATTAAACCCGAATAGGCAGAGGAACAAGGGGCATTTTTTGAGAATTGTATCGTTTTGCAAGAGTAATAAAACAGACTGCCCGATGTGATATATCAGAGGAAAGTAATACATCGATTTATCGAGCTATTAATCCGAAGAAGCATGAAGGTCCAATAAATTTATTTTATCTAAAGGAAATTTCGACGATTTAGAACGGTAACCTCAAATTACCTGAACTGCAAGCACCGTTGTAGATCTTCCTGAGTGGTAACCTCGATCTGCAAGCTTCCTGCCGGAGGCTGCACTCGTTCGAGTATGTTTTACCATCGCTGCCGCAAACTGGTGAGAACTCAAGGCCGCATTGCTCGCCGCAACGACAGGCGGGTTGCCTCGAATCGTCCAGCTGACAGATTTCCGGTTCTACGCACTCAACGTTGCCGCAGGGATCTGGAAAATTTAACGGTTTCCACTTCAAAGTCTGTGTTTAAGATTACGTAGGTAACGTTTATCGACTAATGACATTATCACGCATTCCATCGTACTCTCCCTTTAACACGTTGAACGCCACCGATTTCGCTAGCTTCATCATTTTGACTGAAACGAAAATCTTTCTATTAAAAGCCTTTTTCTATTGCAAGCCCTTACAAAGCAGAAACCTTAAAGACACAATTAGATATATAGTCAGCAGGATTTTATTTTGTGAATGCCAATATTTAAATATTGCATGTATTAGAAAATTCGTAAATATTACGGTTTAAAAGTCACATGAAATTTCATTGAACTTAATGGCGCCGGTCACCGGTGACCTCCAGGGCGCTCAACGTGTTAAAGGTGCTTCGGATTTAGGCATCTTTGCGCAACCTTCTATTCAAGGTAATGTTTTCCTTCCACTGTGAAGTATAGAATAGTGAAAGCTATTTGCTTTATTCTACACTTCACATTTAATATTACCTATTTCTTTATGTCAACATATTTGTATGGTGAAATCGACTTGAATGGAATGTTTAACTCTGGAATGTTTAACTATCTAAATAGAAGGTCTCACGACTTGTACATTTTTTCCAGATATTCCTAAAATTTCTAACACTGTTTCCTTTTTAATTCTTTACGTCTATCTTGCAGACTACAAGTGATCAAATAGATCAAAAAATTCCCCTCCACACTTTCCTCTTTTAACGTATTTATTCAATATTTCTACCTACATTGAATTAATCATCGATAAATCTAGTGTTAAATCGAACCAACAAGCACAAACTTCTCAATGACGAACACGCAGACATTCTACAAAGTACGCAACCTAATTTCCTCCCAATCTCCGATACCTAATTTTCTCCACAGAACACCAATCGCCAGCTACCCAATTACTAATGTAGGATCGTGAAAAACAAAGAGAGGCGCGCGGTAACCCATCCGTGCAGCGGTACCGGGCCTGCGTTGCTTAACACGGAAGATTCCCTAGGTCGGCGCGGTTCCACTGCACCAACTCTCCCTGATGTTATTTCCTTTTCTCCTGAGTTCATATACGAGTCTACCTCCCCGATCCCACGCTAATGAACTTTGCAAAATATAATTCACCCATAAAACCAAACCCAACATTCAATCGCGTACGGTGCATCTCTCAAACGCGCCTCAACGGAGAAGTTCGACGCTGTGGAAGTTTGCCGCAGGATGGAAAAACGCGAGGAAAATTTGCGAGGCCCCAGAGAGAAATTAGTCGGAGTCAGATAAAGACAGATAGAAGGACCCTGGTGAGAAGTGTGCGCGGTCGCGAGAAGCCAGGGCGAAGGCTAAAGGGGGCATCGCGCGGTGCAGGTAGAAGGCATGCTTGCACCGAGATTAATCTTCGCCCTCGACCAAGGAAGGAAGTTGGATTCCGTTTCCTGTCCGTAGGCGGTAGGTTTCGACCTTATAGCAGGGCTGACGCGGCAACTTCCCGAGGCGGTGGTGTTTCTCGGGGTTAGTTCGAGTTACAGACCAGTGGAGCGGCTAAACTCGACCCTTCCGCAACCACCCTCGTCGCTTCCCCTCCCGATGGCAGTTTAGTGGCTCGGTCGGAGTTGTAATCGAAGTCTCCACCCCCATGATCAAGTATTCTTGTATTGGTTTTATTAGTTTTTGTCCGATGGTCTATTGGCTCGTTGGCTGTATGAATTGTTCGTTTGTTGGCGAAAGATGACAGCGTTGATCGCCGCCTGTACGGCGAATGGGGATGAAAGTTTGTGATTGATTGATTTGTTGAACGATTCTCGTAGATTTCGTGGGTTGTTGATGGAATATTCCCTTTTTTAGAATGTCTTTTAGGCAAGAGTAACAGCGAGGAATCAAATGGAACACGATGCGGTAAAGGTAGAAAGGAATTTGCACTTTGAAGCGATCGTTCAGTTTTTGTTACTTTAGGCAAAGCTGTTCGTTGCTTTGTGGACGGTGACAGAAACGAAAGGAAAGATTCCTTTTTATCTATCCACCATTGCATCGGATGTCAGTTTGCGTATAAATTTCTTTCCACTCTTCAGTCGCGTTCCATTTTGAGCATCTTCAATCCTTACGATTTTACCTAGCTTACGCTCGATTCGCAGTTGCCAGAGTGCAGTCTCCGTTGCATTTGAACAATTCTTACGGCTTCTCCGTTCGAACTTTTCCGAGATTTCTCGAATAAAGGCCGCACCTCGGGTGAATTTGAAACAGTAATAACCTTTATACTTATGCTTCTTGTTACTTTAACGTTTCCATCTTCGTTTCAATTAGATACTTTTATTACACTTCCAGTTGCGTATACGCGTCCGAAGAAGAAACCCTGACTTTTCTCGTCTTTCAGGCTACCCATTTTCTCCGGCTCCCTTTCTCTGTCTTTCTTTCTCTCTCTGTGCAGCCCACGATTCGGACCCGAGAAAAGGAGAAACCCGAGGGTTGGTCGCAGGGTTGTGTTAAGTTTACGCGACATTACCCTAACGCGGATTTCTTCGTATTGCGCGTCAGTCTCGTGGCTTCTGTCCCATAGGATCTTTTCCACGTAGGCGTCAGCTTGTCGTTATCCAGAAACACGCCAACGAGTGTATGTAACGACACTCGTGTAACGTGTGTCGCAGTTGGTTATTGCAACGAACGGATGACAAACGTTCGCAACGGTCGAGCTTGTTCCGACAAACATTCGAGTGAGCGGTGAAAATGTTGCTGCATCACACACGGAGTGAGAGAAACAAAAAGTAATTCGTGAAGGGACATTCGATAGAAATTTCGTCCCGCCATATTGAATTCAACGTGTTCGAACGAAATAACGTTAATAAATTGGAGGCGAAGGAAGATAGGGACGGGTTTTTCGTTGCTTCGAAAATTCCGGGGAAAAATATTAAAAGAACATTGAATATAAAGTATAAGCGAGAAGAATGGAGAATAAAAGGACGTCGATAAAGGAAGGAAATAAAGAAGATCAAGTCCCCGTTGCGTCACTTGAAACCATAAAACCCCCGTAAATTGCCTTAAGTCCTCGATCGTGGACAGAGTACATCGAGACCCCGATTCTCACCCCCGTCCAGCAGCCTTAGGCGATTTCGACGAACAAAAGCCATCCGGGCGAGCGATAAAAGTGTGTTTAAAATTCCCGTGTCGCCGCGAGGCAATTGTTTTTAAGTCTGTCGGTAAGACCCCACCCAGCGTTTTTTCTCGGCGACCTTCTTTTCAACCCCCCGCAGCCCTTTCCAACGCCTTCGCTACGAGCAACATCCACCTTGCCTAATCTTCCAAGTTACGCAGAACTTTCTACGTGCCGTGGCTACTTTTTTTTTCTTCCTCCATTCTCTCCCCTTGCATCCACCCCCTCGTTTTCTCCTGCCAAGCGTATTTTGCATCCGGGAGAAATAACTTTCGGAAAGGAATAATAAGCGGGGTGGAAGAAAAAGGAAGCTGTTGGTCGAATAAGCAAAGAGTAAAGAGAATCCATACGCGTTAAATTGACAAATTGAATAGACTTTATTCGAACTTTGCGCTTTATTGCTTACTGTAATTTTCTTTTGTTTTTGTCCTTTGTGCCGTAGCACGAAGAATGGAAATTTAACTCGATGAAAAGCATCCCTGGAGTTCGTCGTACTAGCACGAAAAAAGGATGATTTAATTAGCGAATATCCGTGAATGCAGACCTGTTTCGAGTCTATTGGACGAATTCCTATGGCGAAACAATGCGTGCACGGAATCTCCAAAACCGTCCCTTTAACGTAATAATCTCAATACCGGACCCTCAATGGAATATATCTGGTGGACATGTAAACCCGCAAGGTCTATTTCGGTAAATGAATTTCCCTCGATTCTCTCGAATCGTTGACAAGATCCGTGAAAATGCACAAAAACCGTCAAGTGCACCCGTAATTAACACTAACACAACCAAACCAGTCAAAATGACCGGTACAAAATTCTTTCCAAAAATTCTCCAAGTTTATCGAAGAGTCTTAGAATAAATATTCTATGTTCATCTTAAAAAACATAAATCACCGAATCGAGTATTTTTTCCGCCTCTCGATTCCTCCTTTTTCAAAGTACTTATTTAATATTTTGAAATATGATAGATTTAACGCCGGTAGTTCTAGTGTTAACCAAACGTCGATAATACTTCCGATTTCAACAAGAAGGTAAATCCATCGTCGAACGAATCTCGCAAATAGGAAAATTTCCAGCAATCCATCTACTAATCGACACAAATCATCCCAAGAATCTTTTTAACATATCCTCCGAAATAAAACAGTGTATTAAACCCTCTAAATTAAAACCCCTCCTCGACGTCGTTCAGCGTCTCTTCGACGTTGAAGACAAGGTAAAGGGTAAAGGTTTTAAAAAAAAGAAACAGCGATAAATTTAACTTTGAACCACTTATCGCGCAAAGACCTTCGGCCTTTTGATACTACCGGTGCACGTCGACATTCGCCGCTAATTGAAAACCACACGGACGGTAGCCCCGCAGCCAATCTCTATTTTTCAGGTATATTCCAGCCTCTACGTAAAGTGGCCAGGTCGACGTTTACGGGATCGCTCGCGAAATTCGAGGCAACGACGGAACCGGAGGGGGTGCGCAACAGCAAGGGTTACATCACCGGCGTTACATCGTATAAGGGAATTATGCCTTGGAAGCAATGACTGGGTTTATGTTAACAGCGTCTTCCCATGGCGCTTCCCGTTGATGTATATTCGCAGTAACCCACTTCCGTTCGATCTGCAGCCCCTGGCCTGACACGATAGAGAACGAGCAACCCTTCAGGTTTCTCCGTTGGCAGCTTCGAGGAAGAGACTCCGAGCCACTTAGGCCCGAGACGCGTAAACATAAGCGCGTAAGAGCATCCGCTCTATGTCAGCTAGGAATATGATGGTAATTTACGGTGTTTCAGGGATCTGAACATCCGGGCTTGTCGAGGTCCTGGGCATGTTTGTTGCATCGTAAACGGAGTGCTTTGAGAAACGAGTTGCCACGGCGGGTTCTTCGGTCTTATTTTAAGGGTGAACTCGTTGGCTGACGGTGGCGGTGGGCTGAATTATGACCGATTTCGAGAATAATGGAGATGAATGTAGATGGGGAGTCGGTAATTCGCGGGAGTAATTAATTTTATCGAAATTTAGTGTAATTACTGTCCCTAGGTGAACTTAAATAGTGTGCAATCAATCTCAATTCTTGAGGGAAGAGGTTCCGATGAGTTTAAAATAACGATGTAATGTTATAGATGAATTTTAATTGAAATCCTACCTGTTTAGTCTTATCTGTTCCGAACTTTCCTCCCAGGATTTACTGGGTTACGAGTATTTCGACATTAACACTAGATTTACAGAACCCGTCAAATTGACGGGTTCTTACTTGTTTTATAAACATTTCTGTTTACAGAGAAGCTGAACAGTAGATATTTCAGGTGTATTTAATAATGCAATAATGACTTAACAAATTATCATCTTTGCCGCTTAATCCCTCTTTTTCCGTAGTCCTTATTTAATCTATTGCAATGTAGCAGATTTCACGCCCGTAAATCTAGTATTAATAGCATGAGAATTGCGTTACTTCTAATATTAAATTCTGTTAAAGTCGTAAGCGGGCATCTTCCGCGACAGATTTCCTCTGCTTTGGGATAAAAATAAATTTTCCGTCCTCCCGTGTTATCACGATTCCTATTTATTTCCGTGGCGGTAATCGCCTCGGAGGAAGACATTCGGGTCGCAGCCGGCTCGTTGAACTCGCACTCGAGAAAGCTAGCTAGGTAAGTACATTCGAGCCACGTCACCGGTCCGTCTCCGTTCCTTTTTCCCTCGTTCGTTTCGCGAATTCAGCGCGCCTACGAAAAAGGAATACCTTGGCCCGGTTAGTGTGAGAATTTAGTTGAGCCCATTTCGGGGTAGCGGGTTTCGAATCTGACATTCCTCGCTGGTACGTCCTCCCGGAAGGCCCTTATTTCGGCACACTCGAGCGTGAAGAAAACGGGATGCCTGCCTTCCTCTTGAATCTAGATATTCACGGGATGCGAGTTAAAGGGAGCTCCTCGAGGAAATGGCAGGAAGGAAATCGAGAAGGTTCGGCGAGGCTGTACCTTTCGTGGTTATTTAAATAGTCTTGGAAAAGCTGTTTGGAATATGTTGGAAATACGTGGTTACGATGGACGTAATAAGCCTGATAAATACAGCTTGCTGCAGTTTAATCCTATCGCTACGATTTTTCAATAATGAATTTTCTTTGTAGAAATGATGAGTATTAATCGATAGTGAGTTTAAAAACGGGTATACGAGGTCTCAGAATTTTAGAATTTACTGTTTGTTAAAAAAGAGCTTGGAATTGCATAAGGCCCTGCAGTATTGAATGGTCGTGGTAAATGCGTCACTGCAGTAAGAAAAAAGGTAATTTGATTGCTCCAACAAACTTTACAGTTCGTATAAATGTTTACAAGATGTCTCAAACATTCTTTGAGATCGATATATCTCCGTGAAATTTGTTGTGATCTTTAAAAAATAACGTTCACAAAGTTCCTGATATATTCGATATTAAAATATTACTATTAAATAACTAAAGTATCATTGCACTTGCAACTATTTTTATTATTAATATTTTGCTATGCGAAGGTAGGATATTAATAAGAAGCTTTACTTAAACACAAGCAACGACGCCAAAGACAGGTGGTTTTCAACATACAATAGGGTTGGCAACTAAGTGATTGCGTATTTATATAAGAAGGAATTTCCTTAAGCTGATGTGGGACCGATAAATCGAGTTTTAAATATAGCGAAGCTGTTTTAATGTTTTTTCAATGCAAGTAAGCGATACATTGAGCTTCTCTGCAATCTCACGTGTTGTGTTATGACGATCTAAATCGATAATAGCCTTGATATGACTCTCATCGACTGTAACTGGACGACCAGATCGTTGCGCATTTTGGAGTGCAAAATCACCCGAAAGAAATTTGGCAAATCAATTTCGACTCTGCGTATTTTTCAAGGCTTCATTTCCATATACGGCACATAACTTCTTATATGCTTGGGATACGTTCCTTTTCCGGAAATAATACAATAAAATATGTCTGAAATGCACGTTTTGTTCTTCCATTTTCAAATTGGGATAAAAACGAAACTAAATGACTCATCGATACGATTTTTTTTACTAATAAAAGGTGGAAGTCCAAACAACAAGAAAACTAGGTGCTTTGAACATGTTGGCGAAACAAAAAAAAGTGCAAAAACCATCTATCGTGAAAATCGGCAATCAGTTAGTTGCCAACCCAATAAATAACTTTCTACCGTCATACGGACTCTCGTAAATTACAAGGAAAATTGGACGATGATTTTGTGTAAACAAGTTTCGTTAAGTTTCGAACTTCAAAGTATTTGCAAACGCTGAAGATAGTCAAACTAGTTGGAAGTAAGTACAAGCATTATACGATGCTCGTAGAATTATTCCGTCAAACGAATTGCTGCCTCGAAAATTTCGCGTAATCACGAACGAATTTGCTAACGTAATATCATTCCGTCCGTATCGATACTACGAGTAACAGCATCGCAGCGTCACGTTCGAGACGAACCGAAGTAACTACTTCCGGACTTTCCTCGGAGTTTTCATATCCACGGAGAAGAGATTAATTCTTTTCAACTGCACCGCCGGGACGACTTCGACGTCGTCCGAGTTCCCCGGGGAATCACTCGATATCCAATAATGCAACTTCATACCCTCCCCCGACAATGAGCGCAAACCACTGTCCAATAACATTAACACTAAAACTCCTCGTACCTTTAATCGCTGAATCGTGGGCATACTTTATCATCCGGTGCTTCTCCTTTCCCCTCTCCTTTTTTCCTTTACTCTCTTACTTTCGATCATTGAAAAAGTTCTTCTGCCTCGAAAACTCATTTCTCCCTCCGCTCGGCTAGCAACCCCCACCCTCCCTCATCTCCGTCTCTTTCTTCTTTTTTCAATTTACCCTCGACCCAATCGTCGCTAACAGTGGCGCAACGGGGGCACGAGAAGGAAGGATAGAAGGGATGACGATCGAAAAGTCTCGAAAGTTTCGAGCTAATTTGATTTATCGTCGCAGCCACTTGAAATTCGCGTCCCGGGCCGTTCCACCCCTGACTCGGCCTCGTAGTTGCCGAAGAAATTGCGAGGGGTCAGGGAGTCCTCCCGTTGGGAAACGGAAGAGGATTTAAATCGTGGAGGGAAGAAGGCCAGACACTTTGCCAGGAGAATTTATTATTGATTTCGTTGGTTTACGAGAGACGAGAGAAAGGTGGATAGAGGGGGGAGTCGGTAAAGGAGCAACTGGCTGCGATTGATAAAAGGATACCCCCATTGTCGTGCATTCGTCTCGGTTCTATGAGAATCAGCAGTAAGAATGGATGATTCCCTTTTATCTATCGGCGCTCGAACCTTTGAAAGCTCCTTCCGACGATTATTGCGAGCGTTTATTGTTCTCGCTGTAATTCGCGAGACGGATGGAGAGGAGGCGAGGATGAAACGGAGAGGAAGGATTTCTTGTCTTGGTAAATTTCCAGCATCATGCTACCAATTTTCTCCTTCGCTCTCTCACTCTCTCTCTCTCTCTCTCACCTCGTTGTTCATTTTTCTTCGCCGGCTGTCACGTAGGTAGCATAAATCCGAAAATCCGAGCGTCGACGGCTGCTCTTTTTTCATCCCCTAACGAATGAAATACCGGGCGTTTCGCTTTAATATAATTTATACCGCGCGATTGTAAAATACTCAAACGCGTAATACTCGTTGATTAATAAACTGCGAATCCATGCGCGGGCACGAAGTTCAAACGAATCGAGGCACTAATAATATTTCGTAATTATTTCTTTCTCTCCCGGTGACATTTATATATTTATAAAATACCGACGATGATTTTTCTTCGATTCCAAATAAAACGACCGCACCGATCAACCAGGGCTTTTCAACGGACCGTCAGTTAATTGCAGGAGAGAATTTTATCGGCGATAAAAAATTATATTTATCACCGATATATTGCCCAATTTAATGCTCTCACGATAGAAATCTAGTTCCACGGCGTTAAAACGAGAACGGTCGAAAGGTGATCGAACGTAGCGTCTAACCAAGTCATTAACCAACAGCCACGATCACCGTGAACCATCTTTCCTAGCTGGTTTCCCGTTGGAAGAATAAGAAGAGGACCCAGAGGGGAAACACCGTGGAAGGAGGAGCGAGGGGGTTGCAGAGGGTGGACTTACCTAATCCTAAGCAAACAGCGGCGCCTCCCCTTGCAGATACCTGTCTGATCAAACATTTGTCTTTACTACTCGGTTGATTAAACGCCCGCCAAGTTTGTACTGCATTCGAGCCGGTGCGTCTCGGCTCGTTCGGAAGTGTGTCGACCGGCAGCGCCGCTGAAGACAGTCGGGGTGGGTGTACCGGATCAGAAGTGAGTATAAAGAGAAGGAAATTGAAAGATGGAAGAGTGACGCGGGGGAGTGAGAGAGGAATGAATAGAAAATTAAAGAAAGACGGATCGAAGATGAATGAAAGAAACTGAGAGGACGGTAGAGGAACGGGAGGTCGTGATGGAAAGTGTTCCATCCTTCTTCCTCCTCCCGTCTCCATTCCTCCGGTTGCTTTTAATTTTCAACGATGGAGGGAGAGAGATAAAGGATGAGAAAAGACCGGTCCGATTCCTTTGGTCGTGAGACCGTTCCAGTCAGACGGTAAATCCCGAATATCGCGCGTTCCGTCCGACTGCTCGGCTAGCACTTGCCTTCCGAATTCCGGCAACGTTTGCGCGCACGAACGAGTCGGCTTGTGAGGGAAAGAGTACGTGTTAAATAAACGGAGGGAAACCGTCTGCCTATGCGGCTTCTGCACCGCTAATTTATCATTGTCTTTCTATGCCCTCATACCCCCTCGCCGTACTTCGGCGAGCTCGCTGAGTTTAAGCTGTCCCGGTCGTTTCCTCCAGGAGTCTTTGTGTCTTTTCGCCTTTTGTTAAACTTTTATTCAATTTTCTTTTATACCTTGCCCGTATCACGGATAGAATATGCTTTAGGCCGAGGATCATTAATTTTGTCGTCGACTCGAATTATACGTCGGCGTGTCTGTAGAGATTGAAAGAAAGATAGTAATAAGTAATTGGATGCGTGGTCCAATGGGCGACCGACCGAAAGAATATTAATTTCTCTTGTCCGTCGAACGATTAATTGCCAACTTCTAGTTCGTAGAACTTTCGTATTACGTTTCGAACGTTCTCCTTGCAATTCTCTCGCGTAAAATGAACGGGGAGGAATATATTTCTATTAAGACTTTTTAGTCTTTAGTTATTAATTCTATCGTGACGAAGATTTCTATTAAATTGTAAAAAACATTTAATAGAATTCAGGGCTAAGAGAATGACCCATGAACTGCGTAAATTGCATGAAAGGAAAGGACGAAGTGAAACGAGTCGCGACGAGCTTGCGGAAAAGGTGGATGCTATTCGTTTGCGGAAGATTCATGGGCGCTCATATCCACGCCGCAATTCAGAATCGATTTCCAGCCGAACCGTTTCGCGCTTTATGGTTTCCGAATTCCAAGAATAGGGATTCCGCAGATATTATCGAGGCGTACGTACGTCGTCGCGAGTATAAACGAGCGCATCTGCCTGGAAGTAATCTCCATCGCGTGCATAAAGCTCCATGGCGCGGCCGACAAACCTGCACTTAAGTTCCACTCAACTTCGACAAATATTTGTTTTCACGGAAAATGCTCTTCGCGGAAGAAGGAATGCCGGCTTGCGTAGAACGGGAGCAACTTTTCCCTCTCGATAAATAATTTCCTGCGTTGCGGTACGTTCTTCAGGTGTCGTTTACCGTGCATTCGATATTACTATTTGCAGCATTTTTCTCCCGTCTTCGTTCCTTCCCCTTTGTCCTCTTTTTCTCTTTTATCTTTGCGCCATATTTTCGGGGGAACGTTACTACCCTCGCAGAGCCACAATTCATGCACGCGAAAGCGAATAAAGACAAATAGGACAGCGCGGTTTGAATGCTTTAGCAAGTTCGTTTCCCGGCCGGATAAATTGCCTGCGATAAAATATCTCTTATTTTCGCATCAAGATACATCTCTATTGTCCCTGACCGTTCCCAAAAATCATTTACGTTAAACAGATTTTATTATTATTTAAGGCTCATTAAATATTCCGACTCGCGACTTTCGTAAATCGAAGCTTGAACAAAGTTTAACGTATTAGTTCCAAAGGTCACCCTCATAAACGGATGGAAAGCACGACGTTTTTCAATATTTTATTCATCGATTACACTTAGTATAACAAGTGTTTAAGACACAGTGTAATTTTTGCAATTATGCCAGAAAGAATATAATTGTAAAGCGCGAACAAGTCGTTCTCTTTGCATACTACGATTTTATATGTTAGTGCATCTCTTCTACTTCTTACAAGACATGTTTTGGAAACCCCATACTAAGGCAGCTTTGACATTTGCATCCAAGGGGATGAAGATACATCAGCCACCCTGGCAAAGTTCTAAGGACAGATACTCTACCGCCCTGTCACATGTAGGTCCCAAAGGGAAAAGTTAACAGCCCTTGAGTTCACACATCTCAGAAATACCAGTAAAAATCCTAATATCCCAGCCCTAATACCCATTTATAACTTGCAAGATGTAGAAAAAGAATGAAGATACAGATATGGATACACCGATTGGACGTGAACTTAATGGGCTTAATAACAACACCTGATATATTAACAAATTGTCGATATATTTAAATAACAATAATCGCTCAGCAAAATAACGCGTAATTTCCGCAGCGTACCCCGGCAAAGGACTTCTCTAAAACTCACCCTTCACCGGATCAGGCTGCCTTTTTATAGCCAGAACACAATACAAGTTCCCCTGCTTTTCCGGTGCTCCAAAGATATTTTCCCTCGACTACGCTACCCTTAGTAAACGTCTTTTTCCCAACGGTTCCAAAATTCTAAAAAATGTGCTCGATCCAAGAATCGCTCGTCAAACAACGACTAGCTGGAATGAGCACATCGGTCGAAAATCGTGTAAATACTAAGCAGCAATTGCTTTGAAACTTGAATGATGGCGGAAACAAATATACAATTTTGAAGGAGATTACTAAATTTAAGATTGACTAATACTGGAAATTTCTCTCCCAACGTTCATCACGATGCTCTCTGGTGACTGGATTACGAGATAAACGCATGAATCGATAGGTCGGCACGGCATCGCGTAAAAGTACTCACCGCATTTGCCATGGAAGGCT